>JAUDYJ010000005.1:27018954-29505204 GCA_030761175.1 Masticophis lateralis
AAGTGTAAAGAAAAGAATGGGAAGCACAGACATGGACAGGAGTGTTGTCATGACAAAATTCTCCTTTTATCTCTTATGCTTCTAAATTTTTACCTTCCTATCTTTATCACTTTGTAACTTCCCGTATCTTCAATTCCATTGTAGGCTTCACCAGCATGCTCTTTGTAGCCATCTATAGAGAACAACAGTACAATTCTTTGGGTTTAGATTTACACCCCTTTCAACTGCTCCCACTGTGCTCAAGTGCTGTAATTATCCAATTAATGCTGATGACAAGCAAGAGAAAATAGCTAACTATATCATGACCTGTTTCCACATTTCCCAAGGGTTTTCAATTAGCCAACACTGAAAATAGAACACTGATAGTGGGTGTGGTACAGCGGTTGAAATTAGAAATGAGGACACCCAGGTTTCAATCCATTTCACTAGATGACTTTAGACTTTCAGTTCAACCTAACTCATGAGTTTGTTGTGGGAAACCGGGAGCATGATTTACACTGTGCACAACTTCCAACAGCAGGATGAGCGAGAATCTAGAGTCATCTAGTGACTTAAAGGACACAAAACTAATCATCATTATCTTTTGCTTGATTTTTGATGTTTCCTATTCTCTTCAGGACATGGTTATTAAAATATCACAAGTTTTCTTGCGCCTGTACACTGGATGCCAAAATTTGAGACGCTGCAAAACTCCACATCTACTAATAATGGATAAGCATTGCAATTCAACATCTGGAAGCCACAGTTTTTCCAGTCCTATGAATGTAAGCAAAAACATTCATATTTTGGGAAAAAGTTCTATTAGGTTTTATAAACAATAAAAAAAACCTCTCAAGAAGTATGTGTGAAAATTATGTGTGTTTTCTTTCTCAAAATAGTTAATTTTCAAAACACAAAACTAAGATTTGAATATGTTTGTCTTAGGACAGATACTTAACTACAAGTTTTGTGAAAAGAAAGGTAGGGTTTAAAAAAAAAGAGGGAGAGACTGAAAAGCTGTTTTCACTTTTCAGTATTATAGTATTGGAACACTCTTGAACTTACAAGCGAACTCAGATTTACATAAAGAATGTTAGACATCAGAGTTACTTGGTGTCATGTTATAAACACTAAGGAGCACAGAGAACATAACATTATTGTAAGCTTTGTATAAAGTTGCGCTCTCTGCAATGATATAAAAATAGCTCAAATAAACAGTCCCACCAAGCAGGCATGGCATAAACTGCAGAAACTTCCAAATACAGTGCCACTCATTCTTTTTCAAAAGGAACAACCTGGCTGTTCCAGAGTGAAGCATTTCCTGAATGAATGCTCCGATTTAATCTAGGTGAGTGCTTCTACAAAAATACTGTTGTTGAATTGGCTGAAGAAAGACCTTAATACTGTATTAAAGCTGCAATGTTGACTTTTTGTCTTTTTATCCTATTTTACTGGCTTACAATATATACTGTATGCTAAACCCTTTATATGAAAAGACTGAGGGATTTTTAATGCTGTTTTTTTAAGCTTCTGCCAGATGAAATCATGTTTTCTACAAATCAATCATGTACTGAGCCAGCTCTCTGTCATGGCTTTTTGTTGGCTCTTCATATATCTATGCATATATGCAAACAAAGTAGACTGCTTTTTGTTTGCTAATAAGCAGGGGAAGCTACGTGTTAGTTTAGATTCTGATAGGAAACAGTTCTCGCTGGAGAAAAATAGGTGGCAGATCTGGAAAAGCAAAGAGTAAATCTTAGAAATACCAGGTGGATTCTCAGGAGAACCCTAGAAATGGAAGTGATGTCCACTTGGGCTAATATGGTTTTACATAGCCATAATGATTGCTGAAAATGGATTGCTGGTTCCTTTGTATCGAAGATATGCATAAAATGAATTAGGCATTGTCTGCGCTGCACATTAATATGTGAATGGCCTAAAGCCCACAAATTATTCAAGGGCATGATCTGAGAAAGAGTGATGAAAATGCATAAGACCAATATAGATCCTAATTTATTTATTGCAGAGAACATTTGGTGGGACTGATGGTGACATAAGAAAGAAGATTAAATATTTTATTTTTACAAGGATCACTAGCCAATCAAGGCCAGGTGTCAATTCATCTGACTGAACCATATACCTGTAATACCTGTAAGCAGTGGTGGGTTTTTACTATCGGATCTGTGGGTGTGGCTTGGTGGGCGTGGCATGGCATGGCGAGCATGACTTGGTGGGCATGGCAGGAGAAGGATACTATAAAATCTCCATTCCCACACCAATCCAGGGGAAGGTTACTGCAAAATCCCCATTTCCTCCCAAGCAGCTGGGACTTAGGAGGCAGAGAATAGATGGGGGTGGGGCCATTTAGAATTTTCACTACCGGTTCTCCGAACTACTAAAAATTTCTGCTACCGGTTCTCCAGAACTGGTCAGAACCTCCTGAAACCCACCTCTGCCTGTAAGGCACGGGTGTCAAACTCAATTGCATCATGTGGTGTATCGTGATATATTGTCACTTTTTTGCTAAGCCAGGGTGGACGTGGCCTGCTTGTGGCCCACAGGCCACCAGTTTGACAGGCCTACATAAGGCCTTTAGAAGTAGGAAGAATGGTTAAAGGTAAATTTGGAGTAGTGCACAATATATACACACACACACACACACATCCTTAGAATTGACTAAATTCTGGACTTGGAGATCAGAAAAGAAAAAGTTCTCACTTGTACTTCTGAAACATTGTCTTTAGTGAAGTATGGAAGGGAAAACCTATGTACCATGAACTAGAATACAGAACTATTAGGAACTTTCCACTGGATTTGCAAAACATAGCTAGAAATTAAACTACTATGTTGTTTAGCAGTTTTGAATTTAACACAAAGAAAAAAAAACACTTGAAAAGTTTAAACCCTTTAATGTTCTCAATGTCTCAATATATTTCATTATAATGTCTCCATGGATTTTCACAAGTACTGCAGAAGCGTCAACCCAAATATGTTAATCATTAATGGTGAAATATAAATTATTAGATATAGACAACATCTGAGGTCAGTGAAATATAATAAGGGTAACTTCCTCCTCCAAAAATAATGTGCAAATATTCCTACTGTATTAGTTCAGATGCTTGCATTGGTGATTTTTCTAAAACTGTAACTCAGTGGTGAAATCCGGCTGGATATATCCACCCTGTGCGAATCGGTAGCACCGGCAGCGGGAAGCTCTGCCCGCCTGCCGGGACATCATTACATTTTGTTTTTGACCCTCTGCGCATGAGCAGAAGGCTCTGCACATGCGCAGAAGAGCTGCGTGAGTGCTTTCACATGCCTGAACCAGTAGCAAAAGTAAGTGCATTTCACCGCTGCTCTAACTATAGTCTAGGACAGGGGTCTCCAATCTTGGCAACCTTAAGCCCGATGGACTTCAACTCCCAGAATTCCCCAGCCAGCAAAGCCAGAATTCTGGGAGTTGAAGTCCGCCAGGCTTAAAGTTGTCAAGGTTGGAGGCCCCTGGTCTAGGATTAGGATTAGAATTAAGATTCCAAGGGGAAGAATCTTTTCTTCTTAAGACCATATTCAATTATTTCTTACAAGCATCTTTATCATTGACTGGCTCATTGATCCTATGCCCTCAGTTATTATTACAAACAATTAGATTGACTATACTTAGAATATCTGCCAGTCACACTGCTCTATGTTTTTGTTTTAAACAGACCTGTATTCTGTTCTGAAAATGAGGTCAAGCTGAGCCTAATATCACAGAGAGATATTTCTTCTCGGTATTTTTTCCAACAGTTCTTCAATCAGTTTGATGGAAGAGAATTATTTTCAATATTTATTTCAAAGAATCATTTAGTGAAATTCAGTGCTCTTAAATTAAATGCCAAGGAAAGGCAGAATCCCTCCCAATGGGCTTTTTTTCAGATTGTGAAAACTAGGGAGGGTTCGGACTGATGAAAAGAATAGATGCAGCTCCTTAAGTCAGCTCATAATATCACCAGGAGAAATTGGAAGGCAACCCCACAATAAAATATACAGGGCAGTGAAATGTTTTCCCAGTGAAGCATTTGAAAATTTGTAAGCCCAATTTTGGCATAGTACAACAAATGTTTTCCAAAGCTTTTGCATACTATGAAAGATATACGCCATTAATTCTTATAGCGACCGGACAAGACAAAGCATTCAAAGCAGGATTGAAACACTGTGTCTCTCTTTGAGCTGGCGTTATCTTAATGACACATAGTCTAATTGAAGTAATTCCTGAGAGGCTGTGTTTAAATAGTTCATACAAAGAACACCAATTTAAATAGTGACACCAAACATGCTGAAAACGGGTAGGAAAAGGTACTTACAAAGCAAATGGCTTTCAAATTCTTTTCTATTCACCAAAATGAGATGTTTTTGTTATATTCTTTTGTGTGTATTAGGCAATCGCTTATTGAGGCTATCAAACTTTTTTAAACAAAAAGAAAGGAATTACAAATACAGAAAATTATGATACAATAGTCATTCTCTCAATTTTGGAAAGTTGTTCCAAATTTATAAACTGAACAAAATCTATTAAACAAAATCTTATTTTGCATTTTAAGTTTGCAAGATTATTATTCTTATGTAGGAATAAAGAAGGAAGCTCTACCTTTTGGTTTTAAAAAGCTTCACCTATATTATCTATGTTTTACAGATAATTTAAGCACAGAACAATATTTCTGTTAGGAACAGCTGAGCAACAAATTAGATAAAATGCATTTTTACTAGTATGCTGAGTTTACAGAGTTTCAGCTGAAATCAATAGATCTACATGAGTCCAAGGTACAGTATAATTCACTGATTTCATCCATTTCTGGGACAACAGCTCTGGTAAAGTAAATATTGTTTTTGAACTTCTGATTCAAAATGGGCATTTCAAAATTACAGAGATTTTCCTGATAAATTTATTAGGTGCTCAGGCTTAATATCCTGCTGGCATGTAAACTAGACCCTATTTTTTGCAAAGATGCCATTTGGCATGGGTTGTAAGAATGATGGCACATTGGTTTCGATTCCTGCAATGAGACTATTTAAGGGTGCTCTCAACGATGGGAAATTCATCGTGTATATGGCAGTTCCAAAGCTGAATTTAATATACAAAACAATCTAGTGAATCTGCAAGGAATACTTGCTAATGTCAGGAGCAAATAACCAGGAACATTTACTGAGTTCAAAACACAGAAGAGTTTATTATTGCTGTCTCTTATACAAGAATCTATTCAATTAATGCACTGTAAGCCGCCCTGAGTCTCCGGAGAAGGGCGGCATATAAATCAAATTTAAAAAAAAAATAATGGTCAAAGCTAAATTGGCACTAGATAAAGGGCAATGGAATTCATAGAGACTGGATTTAGGTCTTTTGTGACAATGCAATGACGCCAAACACATTTAATTCTGCTTTCCAGCTCAGCCTCTTCTTGTCCTACATCTATATATTTATATCTTTTTATTATAAGGCTTAAAATGAGATTATTATTTTAAAGATAATTGTGCTAATAACATTTTTAATTATTATATACTATTATGCATAATTCATTTCATGAATTTCAACCTTGCACAACTGAATAAAAACTGCAGTGAAAATAAAGTTCTATTTTATGTATTTGTTCATTTACTTATTTATATTAGTTATAGGTTGCCCTTGAAAGGCAGTAAACAATTGCAATTTGCAATAAATTAAAGCAGTATATAGTAATAATAAATTATTATTATGGCTGTCCAAAAAAACTAAAAAGCAAGGTTGTTTGAAGCTGCCCAAACACCTAGGAGAGGGCATCACACACAGAGATGCACAAATTACTTATTTTCCACACTAATGTGACTTGCAGAGAAGATATTGCAATTTCACTTACAACACCTTTCTGCTACTAATAATAATACTTGGAAAGCTGACAGCTCAATCCTAGGTAGCAACAAATGTTTCTCTCTCAGGGCACCAAAAAAAAAAAATATCTGCTGCAAACTCCACATGGCATCAGGAAGGGCATCCCGCCAGTAAATGCTCAGCTCTGTTCAGTCACCCTGACTCTACCCCAAATTAAGGGATTACAGGGTTGTAAAAAGGGAGTTCTTTTTTAGTTTAGTTTTTTTTTTTTAGTTTTATTATATTTGTATACCGCCCTTCTCCCGAAGGACTCAGGGTGGTGAACAGCCATGATAAAAACAATATACAAGACAAAAAATTAAAAACATATTAAAATATGTTTTTAATAAGAGAGAAATATATAGTTCTGTCTTGAGGAAAAAAACGTGCGTGAAGGTCCCTGTTTCCTGGTTATGCTCACATCAATGGATTACAATAATTCTTGTCTGAGATTTGTATTTAATTTTTTTTTCTATCAGGTTTTCTTTTGTTTTTACAAATTTATGACACCCATAGTCACTAGCTTGAGATGGGCAGCTATATTAAACACACACACGTATCTCCATTCAGAATGAACACTTCCTAGTTTATTGAGAAGGTTGGGAAGATGAAGTGACTAAGAAGAATGTTACTGAAAGGGAAAGAGTATCAGTGACTAGACACAAGGTCAAATCCAAGCTCAGTCCTACAATGTTGCAGTAACAGCAAAACTGTGCTTCTTTGTGCTTGCAATGCCCCAGGAATGTTGACCAGTAGCTTTGTTTAGGCGTCTCCTGGTCCCTTTGAGCTCTGAGACACCAGGGGATCTTAATTTGATCTTGGTGAGCATTTGCCAACCATTCTAAAATCACTTATATTTATTTATCAATGTATATTCCATCCATTTCACTAAAGGCAACTCTAGATAGCTTACAATCGTTCAATAAAAAAATACCATTTAAAACATTAACACATTATATTCATTCTGGCATGGATGCTGGTAGGCAGACTCTCATCAGGTAAAAGTGGTGAATTTAAGAGGAATTTTTTCAAGACTGACATCTGAAGAAGCTGACATCTGTGGAATGAGGTCAGTTCCCTATAAATTAAATCCGTGCCTCTCCTCAAACCCATTTGTATTCAGGATCAAAATAGCATAGATGCCTGATGTGTTAACTGCATCAGTAGGGGAGGGAATCAACCCAGGAGTTTTAAGTCTCAGTAATACCCCCTTTATTTTGGAAAAGCTTTCTCTCTGAGATTAGACTAACTGGACTGAGTTTACTATTTCAGTATTTAAAAAGCAAGGGAAGTTCTTCCTCTTCCACAAGCCTTCTGGGGAAGTACGTTTTATGGAAGACAGCAGCCAATTTTTAAAGATTTGCTGTTCATATTTTGTTCTCAATGTACAGTTCTAAGCCTTTAGGGTTGTTCAAGAAGACAGCATACCAAAAAGTGTAATAAATATGGAATTTTTATGTTCTGAAAGAAGCAAAATAGAATAAACACTGTATCTCTATGTGAGAGAGACAGAAAGGAAGAAAGATTAATTCACCATCAAACTGAATTAAATGGGAGTGCTTTTATTCATTTTTATGTTTTTGATTCAGCTAAGCACAAGACTGTCTTGGAGTAAAATAACATCTATAACACTCTTAATCAATAGCTTAGGAAAAAGGTAGGCAGATGCATTCTCAGGGCCAGATCCAGTCTGAAATATAAACCACCATTTTCTTTAATTTAGTTGGTTTGCAATTTTTTTATTCATGCAGGATTGTAACATGAACCTAAAGCTGTTGATAAAGGATGACTGAAGTCTCCTTTAAATGAAGTTCTGCTCATGGCAATGTCATTGCTACATCTAATCAATTTTCTTGGTAACTACTTTCTTCCACAATGATTTTCAACTTCCCAGTTGCCTACAGCCCTAGAATTTTCAGGTGACTTCATATCCAAGTACTAACTAGGCCCATCTCCATAGTTTCTGAGGCCAAATAACTTAGAAAAGAACAGTAAAATAAATATTTTATTGCATTATCCTCAGCTTTCAAGCTCATATGGTTTTTTTGACCTAGCCCAGTCTGCTAAAATCATTGTAAGACTTAGTGTAACAAACTGACAGGAAAATTGAAACATTTCAATTATACAAAATACAGAATATTATCTGTATACCCACAGAATGGAAAAAGGAAACTTCTTGGAAGGTCTTCAGGAAAACCCATTAGAACTAGCATATTCATCTAATATATCTGTTTGATCTCTGGCTTCAACCAAAAAGGAGCTCACTGCACCAATGCTCTACTGTTTACTTTGTTAATTTATCTCTCTCCTAATATACTGCAAAAATATTCATCAAAATTCACACTTCCCTTTGACAATTTTTAACACTTCGCTCTGCTTTGTGTGAAGCTGGTTATACTGATAGAGAAAACTATGGAAAATCCATTCCAGGGATATTAATTTGATATTTGTGCATGTAATTCTGACCTTAAAAGGAACGTTGGTCTTACCTGATATGATCCCTCTCGTTGAGTGGAGGCAGCACCAGAAATGGGTTGTCCTCATCTGTTAACCAATAGGACTGAGACTGTCAAAGTTGAGAGGACACGCCTACACCAACGGTCCCCAGCTTTTGGCGAAGGAACAGCAACAGCCTCGACGTGTCATGGTCAGAAAAACAAATCAACAAGCAATCAAACAAGCAAACAACCACCCCTCAATGCAATTTTGGTATGAAAGAAGGGTCCAAACGTAACACCACCTGGTTGGCATGAAAAACACATCTTGAATGACAGGAATCGCAAGGAGGTCTCTCGCAGTGGCTCAAAGGGCTCCCCCATCAGAGCCTGCAGAACCTTGGTAAGGTCCCAAGTTGGAAAACAGTGAACCACGGGAGGTCGAAGGTTTGAAGCACCCCTGAGGAACCTGCAAGTGTTTGGGTGGTGAACCAGGGAGTCCAGACCCCCATAGGAAAAAAACTGACGATAGAGCTTCCAGCTGACAATGGAGTGTGTTGGGCGACAGTTCCTTGTTCAGCCCCACTTGCAGAAAAGCAAGTATCTGAGGCACCGACACCAAGCTGGTGTCGGTGCTTGGTTTGCTCTACCACACCAAGAGCAAAATGCTCTCCAGGTGGCATCATAAATTCTGTTGGTCGAAGCTCTCCTGGAGGCCTGGATGGTGTCAGTGACCTCGGAGGAATAGTTGTCCTGGCTCAGAGCCTTCCGCTCAAATGCCAGGTGGTCATCTGGAACCACTGAGTGTCCGGGTGGACCAGTGCCCCCTGGCTGTGGGTGACTCTGTCTGGCGGTATCCTCCAAGGTCTGGTCACCTAAAGGGCTACCAAGTTGGCAAACCAAGGTCGACGTGGCCAGTGCGGAGCCAGCAGGATCACCTCTGCTCGTTCTGCAAGGATCTTTCTTACCACTCTCAGGATGAGAGGAAGAGGTGGAAAGGCATAGAGCACTTCTGCTGGCCAAGGGCTGCAAAGCGCATCAATGCTCTCCGCTCCCGGCAGCACAACCTTGCAAAGAATCTGTCTAGGTGAGCGCTGTCTGGTGTGGCTAAGGGGTCCACAATCGGTTGTCCGAAGTGCTCCATCAGCTCCCGAAACAAATCCAGCCACCACTCTGTGTGGTCAATTGTGGCCCTGCTGAGCCAATCTGCCTGAACATTGGCAGTCCCTGCAATGTGCTCTGCTCTCAATGATATCTGGAGGTGCTCCGCCCAAAGACAAAGACGTTCAGCCTCTTCCAGGGCCCTGGATTGGGTACCCCCTTGCCTGTTAACATGTGCCTTAGCGGCTACATTGTCAGTCAAAATTAGTAGGTGCCTGCTAGACACCAAGTCCTGGAACTCCCTAAGGGCTAGGTGAACAGCCCTGAGTTCTAGCCAATTAATGTTGTGGGCCAAGTCTACCTGAGACCACCTGCCCTGGGCCACCCTATCCTGTAGGTGTGCCCCCCAACCATAGAGACTGCCATCAGTCATTACGGTCAGGCACTCAGGCTCCTTAAATGGGCAACCTTTAGCCAGCGCTGGGGAAACCCACCACTCCATGGAATGAAATGCCGCAAGAGGCAATCTAACCTTATGCAGGGAGGTGCTGGTGCCTGCCCTCTAAGGGAGAAGAAACCACTGGACTGACCTGGTGTGCAAGCGCGCCCATGGCACAATTGCAATGCAGGACACCACCTTGCCCAGAAGCCGTGAAAGCATTGCCAGAGGCACCGAGCAAAACACCTAATGTGATTTACCAGTTCAATTAGACTCACTTGACATTCCTGGGAAAGGTATACCCTGCATGCAATGGTGTCGATCTCCGCTCCCAAATGCAACAACCTGGTCGTTGTTGTCAAATGACTCTAGCTGATTGATAGAAAACCCATGCTCCTGAAGCACCTGCATGGTGACATTAAGGTCAACACATGCCTGGTCTTTAGAGGAAAAGTGGATCAGGATGTTGTCCAGATAACACTGGACGTGCACGGGAAGAGCCCAAAGGTAAGCCACCAACACCGCCAAAACCTTCCTGAATACCCTAGGCACTGATGAGAGGCCAAAGGGCAAGGTTCTGTACTGATAATGCCGGCCTGCATAACAGAAGCTGAGATACTTCCTATTTCCAGGGAGGATGGGGATATGCAAATAAGCCTCAGTTAAATCAATAGAGGTGAGGAAGTCGCCCGCCCTGATGCCATCCAAAATGGTTTTAAGAAAATGCATATTGAACCATTTGTAAATAACACAGCGATTCAGCCTTTTGAGGTCCAGAATTCCCCTGTACACCCCTCCCCCCGAGGCTTTTGGAATTACAAAAAGAATGGAATAAAATCCCATCCCCTGCTCAGCCTCCGGAAATGGTTAAACAGCATGGATATCCAAAAGATGTTGGATAGCAGTTTCCATTAGGGCCCGTTTAATCTGGTTACCCAAAACAGGGCATGAGATAAAAAACCTCGCAGGAATATAAAGAAATTCCAAGGAGAGGCCCGAGCGGACCATCTCCAGAACCTATGCATCCGTAGTGACCCCCTTCCAGCGCCTGGCAAAATGGGCCAGGCATCCCCCAATGGAAGGGGTCATGAGGCAATTAATGTTGGCACCGGTAAGGACAGCTCCCTCCCCCTCGAAAGGGCCATCTGGGTGGGAATTGCTTGAATTTCCCTGCCCTATCCTGATGCTGATCCTGCCTAGGTTGGAATGGGCAATGAGCTCTAACTGAACCAACCCGCCCCCATCAGACCCCCTGAATGACTGACGTCTGAAATATGGGAGAGGACGTGACTCCATCTGCTGTGAAAGGGATGGGAAGACCTTATGTTTCTCCTTTGTCTCCATGAGCAGTGGTTCCAGTGAATCTCCAAACAGGTGCTTCCCCAAGAATGGGGCAGAGGAGAGATGCCACTTCTACTTGGCATCCACTTGCCACTGGTGAAGCCATAGAAGTCGCCTGGAAGCCACAAGTGAAGCAATGGCTTTTGAGGCGAACCTTACAATGCCAAGTGTCGCGTCAGCTGAGAATTCTAGAACGGCTGACAATTTGTTCAGATCGTGATGGAG
This sequence comes from Masticophis lateralis, assembly GCA_030761175.1. Lineage (NCBI taxonomy): Eukaryota > Metazoa > Chordata > Lepidosauria > Squamata > Colubridae > Masticophis > Masticophis lateralis. The sequence continues at coordinate 27,030,356 of JAUDYJ010000005.1, forward strand.
ACGTACATCCGCAACAGGAACCTTGTCCTGCAACTGTCTGAGCCACAGTAAGGAGGCCCGATTAAAGAACGAAGCAATTGTAGAGGCCTTTACGGTCCACACTGCTGACTGATGAGCCTTTTTTAGGGCTTGCTCAGTGTGCCTGTCCTCTGGCCGGAGTGCCTCCTCAGGCACATATGTCATAACAGATGAAGTCACTAATGACACAATCGGCCCATCCACATCTGGCACCTGAAGTGCCTGATCCAAATCCAAGGGCAGGCTAAAATAGCGCCTATCTAGTGAGCTAGGATTAGCCCCTGCCCCTGGGGTGGCCCATTGCCTATGCACCACATCTAAGAGCAACTGTGCTGCAAGGACCACCTTGGCCTCAGCCTTGGACTTGGAAAACAGAGAGTCACAACACTGCCCTGACTCCGAAGACGGATCCACCGCTGGCAGGTGCCCAACCAGTCATGCAGTGCTGGAAGCCTTGTACAGCAAGGACTGAAAAGCTGAGGGCGGAAAAGGCCAACAAACGATGGCTGTTCAGTGGATAATCCTTCGTCCTCTGACAGGTCAAACTCCCTATCAATATCATCCTGGGAGTGAGCGTGATCCAATGACCCTGGGGAATAAGAACCCTGGGATTGTATCACTTCCCCTGAAGCCTGACCTCTGATGGGCACCTCCAAGGACACTGAACAGTCAGAGCGACGGGAAGCTTCACAATGACCGTGGATACACTATAACCCAGCTGCATGCCTCTCTCAATGGCTTGAGAAATAATGGCCTCCTTGTTGGATGGGAATTGGCCTTGCTGCTTCTCCCCTGAGTGGATTTCCTCTGGGGCTGGATCAAAGGCAGCCTCTGCAGGAGGGGATCTGTGCCTGTTTGGCTGTTGTCATGCCACTTGGACAGAAAAAGGATCAGGAAAGGAGCTAAACAGAGCAGTCATGTTGCTGGGCAGATTGCCTGCTAAAGGCTGCTCAGCAGCGCCATCTGGTGACAAGGGTTGCATATGCTGGCTGTCATCCTTAGAAGTCAATTGCTGCTCCAGAAAATGGCGGGAAATTTTAGCTGTGTGGCCCTGAGCGACATCACTGCTGCTAGCAGATGCCCTGGCTACCTGCTTCTCAATCATCTTCTGGTGCCTGGCAGTGTCCTTTTCTACAGCCTTTGAAGGCTTGGCAGCTTTCCTGGACCTCTTAGAGAGTTTAGCCGCTGCCGTCCTGCTAGCCAACCTCAATTCCAAGGTCACTGCCCCTTTGATCACCTTCCTGGGTGCGTCACCCAGCTCCATCAACGATCTACAAAAAGCGGCTTCTCCACTGACTCCGGTAGCTGTGTCTGCCATTTTGAAGCAGCTGTGAAGCAGCTGCAATGAAAGGCGCTTGCCATGGCGGCTTCCAAATGTGCTCACAAGTGGGCAGAGGCTTGGGAATCGGGCCCCTGGTCGTTAGTGACCAAAAAACGGGGTGAAGAGTGTGTCCGGAATTGGATGGCGGCTGCTGCCTATAACAGCTCAGGCTTCTCTGACAACCTGGCCACCCTTCAGCTCAAAGCAGAGCACGAAGCTTCCCGCTGAGCTGGAATCAAAGAGAGTCACTGTCCAGGCTCTGGGTCAGCGCTGCGAGAAAGCTTGAGCTGGCTGCCCAGTCAGGATCACTGGCCAGTGGCCTGACGTGCCGCAACGCGACCTTCAGCGGGCTTGTGCTAAAAGCACTTCACCCTGGAACCTGCTGAAAGGTAACTAAAAAGGAAAAACTTTCCCTGCTCAAAGAAAATTAAAGAAACTAAACAAGACCATCAAAGAAACACCAAAGGCATTCAGAAATGGTTGACCAGTAAAACACACATCTGTCCATAGCCACAGACTGAGACAAAAGCTGGGGTGTAGGCATGTCCTCACAACTTTGACAGTCCCAGACCTATTGGCTAACAGACGAGGACAACCCATTTCTGGATGCTACCTCCACTACAATGAAGAATCACATTGCTAACTCATCGTTAACCATCAGTGGAACGACTTGCCTCCAGAAGTTGTAGGTGCTCCAACACTGGGTTTTTAAGAAGACAATTATTTGTTTGAAATGTTATCCCTTCCAACTCTATTATTCTATTATTATGCTGTTATTATGATTAACTAACCAACAGCTAATTACATAACCCCAAAAGAAAGACTGCAACAGAGCACAAGAGGCAACAACACAAACAAAATGATTTGGTGAGCAAGCAATCATCAAAGAATGTTCCTAGCAGTACACAATGCCATTCTGGATATTATAATTTAAATATTTATATAAACTTATAAATTCAAAGATACTGAACATCAAAGGTATTAAGTCATTTCTAGTCATTCCTAGCATACCGGCATGTTTGTAATTAGGGTCCCTGAGCATTTATGATCATGTACATAAATGCAAAGGAAAACTAATACTGCATGTAGCATTCTTGGCAATAATATACAACTGAGAATTTTTATTTTTCTGTCTAGCCAACAGTCTGAATTTTCTTGTGTTCTAACATCCATGTACATCCATGTTTCCATCCCACCTCACTCCTCCCTTGCAATTTTCAAGATCAGAAAAGTTTATTATATCCTAACACAAAGAACTGGTCACATATCTGTGAAAAGCAGATATTGATTATAATGTAGAATCACTCCTCAAATTCCTCCTTTTTCACTACAGTAACCTGAAGACCAAAAATATGCTTGCACACTTTTTATAATATGTATTCAGGCTTTGATTCCCAGCATCTCTAGATCAGTGTTTTTCAATCTTTGAAAGTTTAAACTAATCTTCACGTCTCAGAATATCCCAGCCAGCATGTATCTTACAATTGCCAAAGTTGAGAAATACGTCTCTGGATAATAGCTGTGCCATTGCAGTCACACTACTTCTGAAAGGTACCCTAAAGAAACTCAGGTTAAGTTGCAACAGTGGTGAGAAAAACATAGTCATGCTACAAGCTCCAATTCAACTTATGCATAGCCATTCTTACAGTTATTTTTTCATCCTCAACATTCTGTGTCCTAGAGCAAAATTAGATTATCTGCTTATAAACTACACTCCAGTGATTCAGAGGATACTGGCATAACGTTTGGGGTCATTCATTGTGGCTTGAACATTTTTCATCCATACTTGCAAAAATACAGAGAAGCCTCTAGACACAAATCACTGATCATGAAGATCAGATATCCCATTAAGTTCCAGGTAGAAATAATTCTATAATTCTCAAGTATAAATGTACTTTCCATTTAACCAATGGCAGTCTCATCTATGGAAAACAAAGAAATGTTTCTAACTACCTCACACATAAAGACAAGCACTATGCTTGTAGCTTTAGAAGGAAAAAATATTTGTTGTTCAGGACAGTTTATTCTGTTGTTTTCCACTGCATTCTACAAACCTTTCCACCACTGATTTTTCCCACACCTTTTTTTTTAAATTAGATTTGTATGCCACCCTTCTCCGGAGACTCAGGGTGGCTTACAATGCATTAAGCAATAGCCTTCATACTTTTGTATATTTTATACAAAGTCAGCTTATTGCCCCCACAAACTGGGTCTTCAATTTACCTACCTTAGAAAGGATGGAAGGCTGAGTCGACCCTGAGCCTCGAACCTTGCAATAATTGCAGACAGCTAGATCTTAATAACAGGCTATTAGCCTGTTGAGCTATCTGAGGCTCTACCTCAGCAACTTTAGCAACTTGGCAAACTTCTTCCCAATATTTGCTAGACAGCCATCTATCCAAAGATCTTTCATCTTTTGCATGTTTTCTCCACCCTTAAACTTCTGCCAAATCTTATTTATCCTACCACATCTCATGGCCACTACTGAAAATTACTGTTTCCTGTTCATCTGTTCTATCCAATGTTTGACCAAGCATAATGCTATTGTATTTATCTCCTATGTAAGACAGCATTCTAACTGTCCTCAAATAGTAATTGTGTAGGAGTATAAACTTGTAATTTAATTTGTTCAAATGCATTTCTGTTGAAGAGAATTGGGAAAAGGAAACAATGCTTGAGTGTCACTTGCTAAATTCTATGTAGTTACCTTGGAGGAAAGAAAAATGTTTTTCAGAGAAAAAAAAGCTTGACGAATCACAGACTAAATGTTGCAATTGCTTTTGTAAAATAAAGATTTTCAGCTTAGTTTAGCATAAAACTGTGATATGTTTCTCTTTTTCTTTCCCACAGCCACCTGCAACTAATCTGAAATATCAAATATTGAAAACTTTCTCCTCACTATGTCACTTCAATTTCCCTGCTTACTTTCTGTTACAAACCTGTCCTTTTATTTTGTGGAAAACATCCTAACATCCTTACTGTACCTCATAAATTTGCAACGTTAAGGAGGATCTTTAGTTCATAGAAACCTACCTTTCTGCTCCTATAATTTTTAAAAATCCAGCCTCTCTTTCTTATTATTTTTTAATATTTCCAACCAGAAAATGAAATTTATTTTATTTATGTTTTATCTCACCTTTACTTTTTATATATAAATACTCGGCAAATATACATAATATTCCTTCCTTCTGTTTTAATACATTAAAATTAATATAAAATTAATACATATTTTTTTCTTTATGATCAAGTTTTCCTGTGATTGGATCACCAATGCACTCAGATGCCCCAGTCGTTTAGAAGTTTGTGTATATGCAATTGCTTGTAAAAGGGTTTTTCCTTATTTAGAGATACAGTAGTTCATGAACATCTATTAGTGGGATCAGACAGCATGCTGAAAACAAGAAGTGCAGGCCAAAAGTAAATCCCATTTGTTGGATGCCCCTTGATACAAGAGGGTTATCTCTATAAGCAACAGATAACTTGTCTTTAGTCATGAAATTGTATGCCACAATCAATCTGTTAAAGCATCTCAGCAGGGTTTGCTTTTGGTAACAGAAACTAACATCCAAAATTGTCTAAAATATCTACACATGTGGAAAGAAAAGTCAATATACACAAATCTACTACTGAAACCCAGATTCTTCTGGGAAAGGGTTTCATGAACAGAACATCCAGTTAAAAGACAACCGGAATTCACATTTTAAAAATACTTTCCCAATATCACAAACATAATTAAAGCATTCTAAAGATATGCCCTAAAGTAATTTTTAAGGCTGGTGTGAGTTATAACGGCTTGCTTCTTATCCTTCTATTTGTGCAGCCTTTTCCTGTTGAGTTATTTTTGTTGTTGTTTTATTTTGGCCTTTACTCACTCACATGACCTTCAAGTCCTTGCAGAAATCTAGGATTCTGTGAAGCACTATTTGAAGGATCCCACTGTAGTTCAGCAGGAAAAGGCTGAAAATCTCTGCTCCCGATTTAGATAACCTCCCATTTTTTTCAATCCCAATGGTAGTTCTTGTTCACCCAAAAAAATTAGATGAGATGATCCAGCTATCCCAAAAGTTACTCACCTCAACTATAAGTCATATTTTATTAGGAATCTGTAGCATTCATCAACATATGGACACATGTGGATACACACACACACACACACACACTGGAGATGATAAACAGGAGCACTGAGTATTTATATGTCTGGGGAAAAAATCTTTCTAAGTAAGCAACTAATTCATTTATGTTTAAAGTTATTGAAATAGGCATCCTGTGCAGACATAATATAAGACTGTTTCCTTTTCTAATATTTAGGCTACATTCAATATTCACTGACCTGGAAATAAGGCACATATTTTATTGGCAATATTAATATACTAAAATGTGAAAGTTCAGTAAATATCTAAAAATATTATCACAAAATTCTAAAAACAAGAGGTAATATATAAAGACTATGCACTCTTAGAATATTAGGAAGATATGTTTTAATGAACAGAAAACGAGTATGCTACTCTCTGCTGTTCACCAAAACAGCCCAACTTTTTCAGGTTTCTATACAAGTCTAATGGTAACTCCTTAAAGCAGTCATACCTTTTTTCAGTTTCATATTATTAATGAAGGGAAGAGCAGTGCTATATCCATGCAAGGTAGGAAGTTGTTCTTCCTAATAATTTCTGAAGCAAGCACAGCCCTCGTATTAGCATTCTTATCACCTCAGTATCTCACATTTCTGCTGTCCTACATAAAGGTCTGTTACCTCCAAATAAAAGTGTTTCCCAAAATGTGGCATTTGAAAGAAGAAATTATCACTCAAAATACAAAGAATTTTAATACCAGGTAACACAACAAAAGAAGAAAATACCAGGGCTATATCCTAGGTTGAGAGTAAAACTCAATTAACAAACAAGCAAAGAAAAGCACGCAATGTCTCTTGGGATCTACCTGAACGCATCCATAGAGTATTAGTAATAAGGAAGAAATCTTTCCTTATTACTAATCTTTCCCAAAATAAGAAGGGTTAATGTACATGTCATATAGAAGAATGGCATTATTTTACCACAACTCTGTTTATCAAGTCTGACATCTAATTTCATAAACTTAAAAATCTGAGTAGCACGACATTTCCTGGAGGAAGGGAACATTTTCGTACAGTCTAATAGAAGAAATTTCTATTAGAAATTTTAAAAAAGGAATTTCATTTAATTGTGACTGGTATAAGTCCACTGTGTCAATCTGGATATGAATAAGAATAGATCAGTTACAAGAGGATCTGTTATTTTATATGAACTTCCATATGAATTTTATTCAGCTCAGTATCCCTGGATCTACATATCATTTCAAGAAAGCTTTTTCCATTGTGTCTTTTGGAACTTCAAATATTTGCTCAAAATTCTATAGTCAGTTCCACGGTTTTCCAGGAAACCATGGAAAAATCAAGAGGGTTTCCCCTCCCCCCAAAACACCACAAATTTAAACTGATGCTGATTACTTTTAAGTTTGGGGGAGGGGAGGCATAGGGCTGTTATTATTGGGAGCCTCCCAGAATTGGTAATAAGATTGGCTACTATATAAGTGTTTTAAGTAAATAAATAATTTGAATGAATGCTAAATTATTTGTAAGACATCTTGATTATATTTTTGTACAAGTTACACATAAATAGAAGGGGAAAAGGACGTGCTAGTGGAAGAGATGGAGAGTCGAGGTGGCGCAGTAGTTAATGTGCTGTACTACAGCTACTTCAGCTGACTGCTAGTTCAGCAGACCAAATCTCACCGGCTCAAGGTTGACTCAGCCTTCCATCCTTCTGAGGTGGGTAAAATGAGGACCCAGATTGTTGGGAAAATATGCTATTTAGTATACTGTCGATTGTTGTAAGCCACCCAGAGTCCTCAGAGAGTGGGCGGCATAGAAATATGATTAATAAAATAAATGATTAATTAATAAGTAAATATAATTTATTGTAAAAGAAAATTGCATCTGTTTTCTGTTAATCTCCTTTCAGATATATAGAAAATTTTGTTATGATTGGGAGTTCAATTGTTTATCATCAAACAGCAGGTATTCTATATGAATGGCCGATATTAGCTTTTCACTTCCTTATGAAATTATGTATATGTAGAAATCATGCATATCCTAGCAGTGCATCTCTGCAATCAATAAAGAAAAAACAAGGTCAAACTCAAAAGATTTTTACAGAAACAGAAATATAGATTTGACTAAACTGAGTTCTTAGTTCACTGAATCTGTTAAACAAATAAAGAAATAGTAATTAGCTAGCACTAGTTATAGAAATCGCATAGAAAAATTTGTAGTGCAATATTCTTTTTTTTTTCTATTGTACAAAATAACCCCTTGAGCCATACGGTATTACAAAAGGAGCAAATGCTTGGCAACATCCCAAATAATAAAAATTAAATACAAAATAGGTTCAACAATTTATGACTTATCTGTCTTGTTAGCAGTTAAAACTGCCCATCAAATCATTATCCCCCTCTGCCTTTGCAACTGCCTGTTACTCATTACTGACATATCTTTGTAAGCATACTTCTCTCATTTAGTTCTTATATCTAAATTGCCCAGTGAGTGACAGATCAATTCACTTCCCTGACAGATGCACCCTACACATTTTCTGCCTATTTCCTCATCCTCCCAGACTGGCTAGCTGGCCCAGCTAATATAGAAGCTGCCAACAAGGATATGTCAGTTGGGCAGTTCAGACTGATTGTAGTACTGCTGAGAAATAATATATAATCAACCGGTATAAATGTCCTTGGGTGATGTTGCAGTAAAACTCTTGAGATACCAGCATTTTACACAGCATGAAAAGCTGTACATATGTTTTCCAGATGACACAAATGCCCACAAGCATCTTTATTTTCAACCAGTCTAAGTGTACAGACGTGCTGTTCAAGTCTATTCAGAATTCGAATAAAGACAAAGGGGACATAATGTTTATTAAGACAAATTTGTTGTGTATTAATGAAGTTGGATCTGATTTTTCTGTAGCATACTGTGATGTACTAAGGAACAAACAGCATTGCACAATATACATTCTTCCCTATCCTGCCCATCATGCTTTTATTGTATTCTACGGGAAATGCTAATAGATTTTAAGATTTTATGTACAAACTTTAAGGATTACTTTACTTATTTCTCCCATCTCATTAGTAGGCTGTCAATTTACAAGTCCAGGATCCCTTATAACAATAAAAGCAACAATAACAATAGTAAAACAAAACAATTGCACCATTCTTAAAGCTCTTTTTTACATTAAAACATTTATATATAGCACAATTACAATTAAGGGTTAGTATATGTAAAAAGTTTTCAAGATATTCCATTATGGACATAAGTGTGCATATGAGGTATATATGTTGAATGCACACACGAATTTTAGATTTGAAAAGTTTTTAAAAATTGAATGATTTCAAGTTTGAAAAATGAGTTTTGTTAAGTACCAATAAAATAAATTCTTGCAATAAAGGACAGTGTTTCTTAAAGCAATTAAAGAAAAAGTAAAGTTTGACCCTAATATCAAATATCCAGAACTGTGCAAAGATTATCAATATTTTTCTATTTCAAATGCCCTGCCTCAATAATTATAGATTCTGAATTTATAGGTTGCTTGTTCATTTGGCTGCCCACCTGCCTGGCAAGCATGTTGGAGAAGTCTAATTAAGAGAGCTATAAAACTATAAATTGTCTGGACAGCCATCAAATCCATTTCTGGTTGCATAAGAGGATTTTCTTTAGTGTCTTAAGTTAGTGTGACTCCAAATGTATTGAAATACTTTCCAACTCTATAATTTCATATCTTAGTCAGGCCCATCAGTACAAATTAACTGTGTATTTGTAGTTAGGAAATATATTATCTGTGTAGATAACAAGTAATGTACAAAAAAATCCCTTCCTATATTGCAGTGTCATTTCTATCTGCCCAATATTCTACATTTTTTCACTTTTCAGAAAGTCAACAGAGTATGAAGCCTATTGTGGAAGCCAAAGAAAAAGATTAAAAACCTGAAGAATTTTATTCAATACGTTGAAAGTATATTGCTAAAAATTGGAGTTCTTTATTTTGTTGAGAGAATATATGGATACTAACTAAAGCATATTTAAAAATAGACTGTATTTTCTGAAGTATTTATGTATTGGTTGGTTGGTTGGTTGGTTGGTTGGTTGGTTGGTTCAATTTATATGCCGCTCTTCTCCGGAGACTCAGGGCGGCTTACAATGTGTTAAGCAATAGCCTTCATACTTTTGTATATACCTGCTTAGTAGGGCTTTCGCCCCCCCCCCCCAAGCAATGTTCTTTTTTTTTTATTGAAAAAGTTTTACAATACAGTTTTTTTTGTTTTTCCCCAGTTCCCCCCCCTTTTCCCCCCCCGTCCACCCCCCCACCCTTTCTTCCCCTCCCCTCCCTTCCCTCCCTAGGCTTCCTTTACTAATAAAACATTAATCTTATATATCAATCAATATTAAACAAAAAATATAGGTGAAATCCAGATAACATATCATAAATTTTAACACTGAATAAGGTAAAATTAATCTATCAAATATATGCTAAACATAAATCATATATACATACTTATCAGGTACTTTTAACATTATATTTTTTCCCCTAAATCAAATATATACTAACCGTAAGTCATATATAAAAACTTAACAGATATTCTTGAGATTTTTCTAGACAGCAGTATAACAAATATATATAAACTTATTTTTAACATTATAATTTTTCTAAGTAATGATATAGTAAATATATATAACATAGTAAGTTTTCTAAATAGCAATATAATAGATATATATAAAGTTTTTAACCTTAAGATTTTTCTAGATAACAATATATTTCTAACATATATACTATACTAGTAATTTCAAATATTTAATAAAATAGTTATAATAAGAATAATTATGAATCAAATACTAATGTTCTCTTTTATACAAAGTCAGCTTAATGCCCCCACAATCCGGGTCCTCATTTTACCTACCTCAGAAGGATGGAAGGCTGAGTCAACCTTGAGCCTGGTGAGATTCAAACTTGCAGCTGGTGTCACTTAACACTACCTTAATTTGCTGCGCCACCAAGGCTCTGTATTGTACTGTTCAATTCTGCAGAATGACTATATTTTCTAAAATGTTGTTCTTGTTAGATGTAAAATACCTTTTACCACATGTTTTCTCAGAGATTGACATGAGTTTTCAAGGTATTTCTTGCTAAAACTGAAGCCTTAATTTTATTTTACATTACTTTCCTAAAATTATTTTCCATGCTTTGTAATTTATGCCCTCATTCGGTGGAAGTACATTTCCGTGCATGACAGTTTATGGAAGACTATATATTAAATGAAATAAGACTATTTAAATTCGAAAGTCCTGTATTTACAAGCTAATTTACAGTAATAGTCAAAGCACCAGTATCCATGTCTTGTTTTCTAAAATAATAATAATTTTAAAAACCCTTGGATGGTATTTAGCCACAGCCCTGGTCAAGAGCTGAAGGAATTTATCCATTATATAAACCTTTGTGACTCTTTCATATATTATGAAATAAAATTAACTAATAATTTGATTTTATCAGGATCCTGATAGAATGTTCCAGGGAAACTGGAACTAGTTCCTCAAAAAGCATTTCTAACTTTTTTGTGAACAGCTGATAAAAGCACAAAGCCATTTTATGGCTTAATGGCAAAAGCTACTGTATCAACCAAATTAAATACTTCTATCTCAATTATTTAAAATAGAAGCACTAAAACCTACAGCACTTACACTTTTGTATTCATTAAGGTTTTTTAGGAACTGTCTATTGTAATACAGAGCATTTATTTTATCTGTCAAAATGTCTAGAATCAATTAACATAGATGGCTAAATCAAGAGATGTACAGTTATATAAAGTGTATACGCACAGGATATACGTGATAAAGTGCATATTTTGCTTGCAAAAGTTTCCAAACTGAATCACCAGCACTTTTAAAAGTCTGATTTGTTTAAAAGCATAGACAACTATTGTCCATCACATTAGATAAAACTAGATGGCCAGTGTTTCTTCCTATTAAGCATAGTATTTCATTGGGCCCTACTGAATTAAGGCAAAGATGATAATTATGATTTAGATTTAGGCATACTTGAAGTCTACCATATTAAACAAAATGACTTAGCAATGAATTAGCTATGTTCCGTATTCATATGAAAAACTTTACTATCCCATTCATAAGGGATTTTTCAATTAATATTATTCTGATTAGGATAATGCATCCAGTTATTCAGTATGGTTTGACCAACTTCCCACATTTCCATAGATTGGTGAATATCTGAATAACTGCAGCAGCTGCATGTTTGGAGCATTCATCAAAAAAAAAAAAGGTGTTATTCATGGTAACTGGAAACACAAAGTATAGGTATTAAGTCAGTAGTAGACACTTCTATTAATCCATATGAAGTATATAGTAATCAAGGAGAGAACCAACCCACAAATAAGGAGAAATTTCGTGACAGAACAATTAATCCGCGGAACAACTTGCCTTCGGAAGTTATGGGTGTTCCACCACTAGAGATTTTTAAGAAGAGACTGGACAACCATTTTCTGAAATGGTATAGAGCAGGGGTGTCAAACTCAAGTTCTTTGGGCCGAATCTGTGCTTAGATCTGGCCTGCAGGGCCATCATGGAAACAGCAAAAGACCAGCCGGACGTGCCTCTGCCAGCAAAACAGGCCCCCAATCTCCATTTTCGCCTCTTTCAACCCTCTGCCAGCAAAAATGGAGCTTGGGAGGTAGTCCTCTTGAGCTCCATTTTCACTGGCAGAGGGTTTCAGGAGACTGTCCCAGCCAAAAGCGAAGATTGGGAACTCGTTTTCTCTATCAAAGCACTCGGGCCACCAGAGGTGTCCCTGACATGAGTGACATCAAGCTGATCATGCCCTCTTGCTCCCCAAGATCAAACACAATCCTGATGCGGCCCTCAATTAAATTGGGTTTGGCATCCCTGGTATAGAGTCTTAATCCAACAGAGGGTTGGATTAGAAGACCCCCTATGTGGTAGAAACATATATGTTACTTTGTCATGGTTTACTAGACTTCTAATTCCACCTCAGTGAGCTTAAACAATTCTGCTTGACACAGACTGCCAAAGGACAAAGTAAACATTAAGAAAAACAGAAACAAAATTATATTAAGAAATGAGTGTAAATGCAATTATTCTTCTATATTTGGATTTCCCAAATTTTGCAGAACTGTTTACTATTTAAGGAATTTGTACAAAATCCACATATGAGAGAATATTGGAAAGAAGCAATAGAGAAGGTGTACCATGAAAATTTGTTTGCATATGTGTATATATATTAGAGCAAATTGCAATGAATAGGTATAAATTTTCATGCAATAAAAATGACATAAATTTTGGCACAGCCTTTTCTAAAAATGCTCACAAACTAATACGTAAATGAGACAAAGTAAATCTCTCAGCAATAAGATATAACTTCCACTGCAGAAAATTGTAAATTTGAATCACATTAAAAATGGACAGTATAAACCACTGCATAGCTAGCAATGGAAAGGTGACTAATTTATAATTCATCACATACCTACAGAACTCTATGTTATGTTATTTTTAATCAAGCTAAGGAACTTTCATTCCAACTTGCCAAGTAGAGAAAAGCTGTAAAATTGGGTACTCTAGGAAATAAAATTCTTTGTTGTTAGTGTAGGATACAGAAAAGAGCACATTCATTATTATAAAAGATATTCTAATCTGGAAAGTTAGAGTCCATCATGTAACTGTTTTTAAATGTTAATAGATTTTAAAAGCTATGGTTACAGTAAATCACAAACCTATATCAAGATAATTTTGGAAAGAAAAAATATTTTTTTTCTTTACATGGATAAAACAGTCACTCCTGAATTAACAACAAAGGGGGAATAAAATGGCTAGTTTAGCATATTTTGTCAACCGAAGTTCATGAAAATTCATTCTTTTCTATATCATTTGCATCTTATTAACGGTAAATTGTTTTAACAAACAATTTTCCATGTTGTAACCAAATTCACAGCTGTGTTTGCCTTTCTAGAATGACTGCTTTTTGCATAAAAAAGAATGATTTAAGGGCATTTAAGGGGATAATTTCTGCAATCCTCCCTGTTTTGAAATTTAATATTTTCTGTGCTGCGCAAAACACTGCTTCAGTAGATATTCAATTTTAATTTTTACTTATTTTAATGAAATTCAGAATAAATGACACATTATTTTCTTGGCATTGTTTTAGCCTTGTGAGAAAAATTACTGCTGTTACAAATCAGCAGCTCAGTGGTCCTATCAATATGAGGATCTTAACTGGGAGAATGTAACTTTAACCCTTCTTACTATAATCTGCTCTTATATCAGATCTATAGCTGCAATTTGTATCACCGGAAGTTTACAGGCAAGAACAATGCTTTGAGGTTAAAATGTCCCAACCTTAAACATCTCTTTCTGTGTATGGAATGGCCTCTTTGATTTCAACAGAAGGTTCCAATGCTGGAATGTGACATTCTGACCTTATCAAAAGCAGGCCAAACTTAAACTGTTTGGAGTATGAATGGCCAAACCATTTCAATATAGGAATGGTCTGGTTTGGAAACAGCTGTTTTAGTTATAACAAAAGCCTTATTTCAAGAGTTTTTGTTTAAAGGTCACAATAATGACAATTTGGTTAAGGGTCACTAGTGTTCTGACATAGAGAAATTAATCTTTTTTTATGGTTTGTCATCACATTGGATTTTTTTTCCTGCCTAGCCTAGTGGAGTCTATTGAGGAAAAAACCAACTCTTAAGCAAATGGCCAGGCAGATTAGAGGGCCTACAAATGCATATGTATCCTTATTGGATTACTGCTTTTATTTTTTATTTTTTGGGGGGTGGGGGTGGGGGGAGAAGGTCTTTGGAAAAGTTAGAATATTATTTAACTTCACTGACTTCTGTTTCTTGCTGACTCTCAATTTGTTCTGCTATAAGCTTCTAAGAGTTCTAAGTTTCTCTTGCTGCTTGTAAAACAGGGTTTGTCTGTTTAAGCATGATAGGCAGGCAGGCAATCAGTGAAAACACCTTCCATATTAAAGAGTATAATTTTTGCTATTTGGGCATCTTGTTGTTTCCAGTGGCTTGGCATATCTGCTAAGAGGAAATGCTGAATGCTAAATACCCGCTGTATATAAATTAAATTCTAATGAAAATAATAAACTATTGGGTTTTTTTCCCCTCTGTGTTTGATAGACCACCTTGGGGAGATTATTTAAGATTGGTTCCCTTTACTCCTAGGTTAGCATTTTTAAATATCTCTGATATTTATGGATACCCCTACTAGCTTTTGTTTCAGTCCTATACACTTCTGATTTTAAATAAACATGGCATATTTATTACACAGAAATACCTGTAATTGTTCTTTGTAATATAATCCCATTGTTCCACATCGTCACCAGATTTAGCATTTACCTTAAAATCCTAAAGTTTTCTCAATAAAAAGTCTGTCATGCCTCTGTCGGAGTCTGAATCTGTGGGGGAAGATCAGCTGGAACGCCCACAGAGATCGAAAGAGCGGCTCCATTGGCCTTGGAAAAACTGGGGAAGGGCAAAGTCAGTCCAGGCAAGGGTTTGCAAGATTAGAAAGGCTTGCAGACAGGGAGGAACATGAGAGACAGAGCCCACGCAAAGAGCAAGGAACACCTGCTCCTGATCCTAGATCACGGAGAGAAGGGAGAAGCCGAGACCAATACATAGGGCTACTGCAGAGAGCTGGCTATGAGGGAGGAGAGTGCCCCACCCCCCTTCACAAGGCACACCTGGGGACTGAGATGTAAGGAAGTGCCGGTGGGAGGTGCATTTGTCAGGAACAAGCGTTGAATCTATGGAGCCTTGTGTGCACTTGCTGACACCTGGAGATTACTGTCTTGTGGGGCTCTGTCTTGTGGGGCTTGCCCAGTTTGCCTACTTCGCTGCACTTCTTGCTCTGGTTACTGTTTGGCTAACCTGGCTTACTGGACTGTTGGCCCTGCTTACTGTTTGGATAAATCTGATTTATTGGACTGTTGGCCCTGGTTACTGTTTAGCTAAACCTGGCTTACTGGACTACTTGCAGCCAGAGGCTGCTGAATGTGCGTGTGAGAGCTTTGCTCCAGGACTTGTAGTAAACGTAGGAACATTTGGGGGCAAAGTTGGAGCAATAAAGGGGAGTTAAACCTGTTGTCTGGCTGTGTTGCTTTCATGCCACACCCTGAGTCATCACATAGTCCCTCCCTTCATCAGGCTCCTCATAACCTTATCCACTTCTATGTTGATTCAATGAATTACTTATCCAAGTTTCAGATAAATAATTATAGCAACAACAGTAATTAGACAATATATTAAACAGAAAGCTCATTGTAACTACTGTATTTTTCGGAGTATAAGATACACCTTAGTTTTTGGGAAGGAAAATAAGAAAAAAAAATCTGCCTCTGCGTACCAGTATTCATCTGACTAGCATCCTGTCAGTGTGTGAGAGAGTTGAGGGCTGTTTGGAAACTGAAACAGTATTTTCTGTGTGAGCCACAAGGAGACAGCAAGGAGCCTGGACATGGCTTAGCTCAACTGTTCTGTAGTAAAGCTGCTTCCTGCTGTGAAAGTAAAACTGAAAGTCCTCTCCTCTGCTTGTGTTTTTCTTGTATTTACTACTATGTTGGAAAACCTGATTTTGTTATTGTATATTTACTTCATTTATTATATTATATATAAAGAGAAGTTACTGAATCCTGAAAAAACTTGTGTATGCTTTCTGGATGTGATTGCCGCTGTAAACTCTGACAGTCCTCGCAGCAAATAGTGAACAGATAGGTCAGCTTCAGCACATTATTGCAGCCTGGTTCAGTATTAGTAGCTGATTGGTGGGTGGATCAGCCCCCCCCCCCGAATACCCCCAATCAGCTGTTCCAGGCTGCAGGGATTGACACAAACCATTGCCACCTCCATGCCTCACGTTTTTGGCCTCATGGGCAGGGATACATTTGGTGTATAAGAGGCACCCAAATTTTCAGCCTCTTTTAGGAAGGGGGGGAACATCTTATACTCTGAAAAATATGGTACTTTATTACCCTATTCCATCTTTCCATTTCTAGAATTTAGTTTAGAACAACAGTAGCTACAAAATATTTTTAAGCAAATTAGTTTTGCATAGATTCTCACACTTCGTGGAGAATGACACCTTTCCTGTTACCCAGGAAGCATGCCTGTCTAGTCCCTGCTTAACCACTACTGTCCTTTCCACCGAGAGTTAGGGCAATGAAGGGGAGAAAGTTGCTGCATAGCACCAATGGTCTCCTCTTGTTCTCCGCTCCTCCTCAATGTCCTTGAATGAAATGAAGCCTCCAGTCTAGCCTAATTTCACCTTGCAGTGATAATTCTCCTGTATTGGGTTTAAACAGGTGGTCCAGATGTCAGCTGTTCTCCTGAGCTATCTAATTGCTGTTGGCTGGCTCATTGCCATCATATTAATAAGCAGACTACCCACCGACACAATAATCAATCCTGATACATTTCAGATTCATGCAGAGAGAGCTGTCTGATTTCTATCTGGATGGTGGGCTGATATGAACAGAAAAAGCACCCAACCTGAGGCAGTCCAGTAGCAAATACTCTACATACTGCCAATAGAACTATTATACCTTTGCAAATATGCATTATAGTACAGTTTCACTGGTTCTAAATCAAATATAAGCACCATTTCTCAAATGACAACATTTCTGCTCCTAGAGAATTTCATAATCCAAAGCATTTTGTGTCCAATTGAACTTCAAGGATAGGTCTAAAAGCATGATATATTCAGGGAAACCCAGAAACATGGTAACCATGAACCGTTAGTATTTTTGAAATGTATTTTATTTGCTTTCAAAAAGCTTTTGTTATTTAATAATAATGCAACAGGTTAGCTCTACGGGATTGATAATTGCATTTATTGTACGACATCAGCTTGAAATATATAATACAAATCTGTTTTATCACTTCTTTTGATCAGTGCACACAATTCATATAGAAGCTTTTCATCCTGGCATGTATTTTCTCCACAAAATAGCAGATCTGCTAGAATAAGAGAAGGTTAAGGCTCTAAATGGAGTAAAACCAAAAGCAAATTTGAATAAATGTATCTTATATCTCTTGACCTTTTTTATAAGTTCATTCTTAATGTCAGCTTTTCCATTGAAGCTGGAAATTTAATTAGCCTTGTCCAGTTAATTAGTCTTAGCCACACCATTACAAAATTTGCTCTATACACTTATATTTAATGATATTTAACCTTATTTACCCATATTTATGCACATTTAATCAACCTTATTTACCCATAGTTATTTAGTAACAACAATTACCAAAAATTAGTATGGCTGCTTATTTTTAATACTTACTAATTGCAGAGCTGTTAGTAAAAATGATGTAGAAAGGAAAAACTGGAAAACTTAAGAAATTGAAAAGTTGTTGATTCACACAACCACATCTTAGATTCTGGGAGAAAGCTACTGCTGAAATAATACGATTCTGGCACATCCCATTTCTTAACAAGGAATCTCAACTATTACAATCAGTGAATTCTACGATCTAAATATACGAATGTTAAATATTTAATCCCTCCTTTATAAAGATATAAAACAAAACAAAACTCTGCTTTTTCACCAATCCATGAAACTATAACAGTTCTGAATAGAATCTTGACATTAAATCAGTAAAACAAAATTACTATGTTTACACAGTTTTATAACCATATAAAAATGGTCATTAAAAATTGGATCAGCAATAGGTAAAGTTATCTATCTCCTGCTGGTTTTTGCAAATTTATTTACCCCAGACTACAAGTTTTCATCAAGCATTTTTGTTATGGGATTGTGGTCTATTGCATCCCTATCTCTTATCTCTATCCTATCCTTCCTATCTTAAGTACAGCATATTCCCTGAATCCAAAGTTTCTTATAATGCACATATGTTTAAAATTTCTCAATAAAGCCAACTATCTGAAATGAAAACATACTGTTTTAATTACAAGCAAAGGTTGCTACTTAACTGTAAGTCGGGGGGGGGGGGCAGGGGAAGAGAGGGAGAGGGAGAGGGGAGGAGAGAGAGAGGGGGGAATTGCCAAAGTAAATTGAAACCAGCAGATTGTTAGGAAATAGAACATCAGGGGACCTCGAGGCACTGTTTCAGGGAATGGTGTTAAAAAAAATATCTGTGCTTCTGTGTCCTTAAAAAAAGGACACAGAAAAAGTCAAGTAAATACATTCATACATATACAGGCACTGAAATTATGCTATTATATTGAATATGATGTAAGGCATATATTATTTGTGATCTGTACTTTTCAGCAACATCAAAAACATATTAAATCTCTATGGTAATATTCTTAATTCATTACAACCATTTTTGTTCAGCCAATAAAAATAACACAAGATTTATAATTCACATTATATACTACATGTTGAAAGGATAAAGACCCAGGAAACATCAATAAAACTTAATAACAACTGGTGCAAATCAAATAGGAAGCAATCCTAATTTGGTCTAACATTATTATTGACTTCTAACTGTATTATTTCATATGAAAAGCCATCTATCGGCGAGACATCTGAGATGGCTCGGGAGTTCATGGCTTCCATGACGGCCATGGACCTGACCCAGGTAATTCAGGGCCCGACTCACATTGGTGGACACACCCTGGACTTGGTTTTTGTCTCTGGTCAGTGGCTGAGTGGTCTTGATATTGGGGATATAGGTGTTGAACCCTTGTCATGGACTGACCACTCGCTCCTTCGTCTCGACTTTCTGACCGTTACACCCCATCGCAGGGAGGCGGAACCAACTAGGTGGTTCCGCCCCAGGCGCCTGATGGATCCTGATAGGTTCCAGACGGAGCTTGGGCCATTTCCTGAGACACTGACACGCGACTCGGCTGAGGACCTGGTGGCTGCCTGGGATAGGGCAGCCGGTGGGGCCTTGGACCGGGTCGCGCCTTTGCGGCCTCTGACCCGGCGCCGAACTCACCTATCTCCTTGGTTTACCGAGGAGCTGAGGGAGATGAAGCGCCGGAAAAGACGCCTAGAGAGTGGTTGGAGGGCTAGTCGCTCTGAATCCGACTTAACACTAGTAAGAGCTCATATTAAGACTTACTTAGTGGCAATAAAAGCGGCGAAATCTAATTATTTCACCGCTCTTATTTCGTCATCAGATAATCGCCCAGCCGCCCTGTTCAGGGTGACCCGCTCCCTCCTTCACCTGGGAGCGCGGGAGGACCCCTTGCAGGGTCGTGCTGAGGATTTTGTTCAATATCTGGATGATAAAATAACTCAGATTCGGGATGAGCTGGCCTCTGACTGGGTTAGTTCGGGCGAGGTGACTGAGCCCAGTCTTGAGAGTGTTATCTGGGCTGAGTTCGATCCTGTGGCTCCTGAGGACGTGGACAGGATCCTGGGTAGACTGAACGCTACCACATGTTTGTTGGACCCGTGTCCCTCCTGGCTGGTGCTGGCCTCCCGGGAGGTTACACGAGGCTGGCTCCAGGAGATTATAAATGCTTCTTTGAGTGAGGGTGTCCTTCCGCCTGCCTTGAAGGAGGCGGTGGTGAGGCCCCTCCTCAAGAAGCCCTCCCTGGACCCGGCTGTTTTGGTAAATTACCGTCCTGTCTCCAACCTTCCCTTTTTGGCGAAGGTTGTTGAGAGTGTGGTGGCGCGGCAGCTCCCCCGGTACCTGGATGAAGCTGTCTATTTAGACCCGCTCCAGTCCGGCTTCAGGCCTGGTTACAGCACCGAAACGGCATTGGTCGCGTTGGTGGATGATCTCTGGAGGGCCCGGGGTAGGGGGTACTCCTCTATCCTGGTGCTGTTAGACCTCTCAGCGGCTTTTGATACCATCGACCATGGTATCATGTTGCGCCGGTTGGAGGGATTGGGGGTGGGGGGCACCGTTCTGCGGTGGTTCTCCTCCTACCTCTCCGACCGGTTGCAATCGGTGTTGACAGGGGGGCAGCGGTCGACCCCGAGGCGCCTAGTGTGTGGGGTGCCACAAGGGTCGGTCCTCTCGCCCCTTCTGTTCAACATCTATGTAAAGCCGCTGGGTGAGATCATCCGTGGTTTTGGGGTGGAATTCCATCAGTACGCTGATGATACTCAGCTGTACATTTCCACCCCAGACCACCCCAACGATGCCGTGGAAGTGATGTCCCAGTGCCTTGAAGCTGTGCGGGTCTGGATGGGGAGAAACAGGCTTCGACTCAACCCCTCCAAGACTGAGTGGCTGTGGATGCCGGCGTCCCGATATAGCCAACTGACTCCATCGTTGGTTATTGGGGGCGAATCATTGGCCCCCACGGAAAGGGTGCGCAACTTGGGCGTCCTCCTGGATCCACGGCTGTCATTAGAGGATCATACGACGGCTGTGGCCAGGGGGGCTTTTTATCAGGTCCGCCTGATACGCCAGTTGCGGCCCTTTCTAGATCGGGACTCCCTGCGCACAGTCACTCAGGCGCTCGTCACGTCTCGCTTGGACTACTGTAATGCTCTCTACATGGGGCTCCCCTTGGGATGCATCCGGAGGCTTCAACTGGTACAGAATGCGGCCGCGCGGGGGATTATGGGAGCGACAGGGCGCTCCCACGTGACACCTCTCCTGCGTGAGCTGCATTGGTTGCCGGTTGATTTCCGGGTGCGTTTCAAGGTGTTGGTAATCACCTTTAAAGCGCTCCATGGCTTAGGACCAGGGTACTTACGGGACCGCCTTCTGCCACCTATTGCCTCCCACCGGCCGGTTCGCTCCCACAGAGAGGGCCTCCTCAGGGTGCCGTCAGCCAGACAGTGCCGGCTGGCGACCCCCAGGGGGAGAGCATTCTCTGTGGTAGCCCCCACCCTCTGGAACGATCTCCCTCCAGATCTGAGAACTATTGCTGACCTCCGGACTTTTCGTCGGGCGTTGAAGACCCATTTCTTCCAACTTGCCGGACTTGCCTGATCCCTCCTATTTTTAAATATTTTAAATTTTAAATTATTTTAAATTATGTAAATTTCTAGAGTTTTAGTTTTATTGATATATTTACAGCCTAAATTTATATGGACTTTTAGAACATTTTAACTTACTATATTGTTATTGGTTTTAAATTGGCTGTTCACCGCCCTGAGTCCGGTAGGAGAAGGGCGGTATAGAAATTCGATTAATAAATAAATAAATAAAATAAATAAATTATGTGCAGGATTTGGAAATTCAAAAAAACACTTCAGGATGTTTTTTTCCTATGAAAACATAGGGACATAACCCCATTTTAAGGTCTGCTCTTCAACCCACAATTTTTGTTTTTAATAGGAGAATAAAATAAGGCTGACTGAAACCAAAAGAGTTTGGGGTATTATTATATATCACTAAGTATTACTAGAAAAATTTAAAAGCTCAAAAAAGATTAATTCTACAAGAACTTTCATGGGAGAAAGTATCAGTTGTTGAGAGTTGGGTGGCAAATAAATTTAATAAATTATAATCATTACCACTGGACATAGCTTTTAATTTGACTAAATGTGCACAAAATCAGACTTATTTCCATACACAAGTTTAGTAATGGACAAATTCAGCAGGATTTAAAAATACTGAGCTTTAACTTGCCAGCGTTAAAATAAGTAGTCTTAGTTTTGCAGAAAAATTGAATCTGTATGTTCTTTTAATAAATTACACTATTTCAAAGTAAATCTGCAGTACTTTATAATCAATTGCTAGAACATGAAAAAATTAATCAATGGAACAGGGGGAAAATAACTCTTTGGTATTTATCATGGGAAACTGCATTATAGTGTAGATTAGCATTAGTATTATAAGTACTCTAAAGTTAAAATCTTCTTCCAACTGAATTTTACTCCTAATTCTAAACTAATGGATTATTGGAAAAAAGTTGTATAAAAAACATTGGGACTCTGTCCATCAGCGTAACAATGGAAACTGAAAAAAAATTAGTATGGGAGAATTAGCCAGCCAAAACAACAAACAAAAAAAAAGGATGGGGAGTGTTATCCCTAACCTTTTATTGTTGTTGTTTTTTTATTATTTATTTATTTAATTTTTATACCGCCCTTCTCCTGAAGGACTCAGTGCGGTGTACAGCTACAATAAAACAATAGGAAATACAAAATTTAAAAGCAATTTAAATAGATTAAACATTTTGGCCACCCCAGTTAAAAACCCACAATTTAAAACACCTCATCCAAATTCTTATTAAGCCAATCCAGCCTGTTTGAATAGCAGAGTCTAAAGGGCAGAGCAAAAGGTACGCAGGTTAGGAATCATACGTATCTCTGGGAGTAGTTCATTCCAGAGGATGGGTGCTTCCACAGAGAAGGTTCTCCCCCGGGGTGTCGCCAGTCTACATTGTTTAACCGACGGCATCCTGAGGAGTCCCTCTCTGTGGGACCGTGTTGGTTGGTGGGGGGCTATTGGTGGCAGAAGGCGATCCCGCAAGTATCTGGGTTCTATGCCATGGAGTGCTTTAAAGATGGTAACCAACACCTTGAACCGCACCTGGAAGAGCACTATTATGGAGAGTTAGGTGGGTAGCAGTTTGAAGTGTCACAAAATCCTGTGTTTTGAGCCCCTTCCTTATCACATAACCAAGACTCCTATAAGTGTTAGGATATAGTTTCATTTACTTTTATTTTTTTGCAGGTTTCAAAGGTTTGTTTGTTTGGTTTTTGTTAATTTAGCAATGTAGCCTATAGCTCAGGGATTTCTTGGTATAAATAGTAATCGAATGCAAACCTACCATTAAACACATTTACAAAAGGGAACAAAATTAAGTGTTTAAAATCAGCAGCTGATTTTGAGAAGTTATGTTGCAGTGTAGAAACAGCCTTAAAATTTGGAATGATATGTCTGCTTTTAATGAAATGGGATTAGAAAACAATAATCATATCAAATTTTAATTTCTGAAGGCTATAAATTAGTATGGCTAAAGGATCATGTTGCCTGTGTTCATTTAATCACAGCTAATAGCATATTTTTATGTTTTTGTTCTGCTTCAGCAACCTACAATGTTTATTTTATCTGGGCAGCAAATGAATGACTGATGAACATCTTACCATCACCTCAAAGAGGGATTAATATATCTAGAGACACCCTTGTTTTTCTTTACCAAGAAAGAAAAGTTTGAAGTTTTCAAACTGTGAGTCAGGATCACTTTTTAAAAGCTTTTTCTGTAGGTGTAGTTGGAAATAAAACCCAGAATATGTTCTGGCAGCCCTTTTATTTCACCTATGCAAGACATCATTTTTATTCAGAAATGAAATTGCTTAAATTCATTTTAGGGTTATCATTAAGTTTATGAAATCATGAACTAGAGAGTACCCACTTCCTAATCAAATAAATTGGAATTCTAATTAGATCTAACTCTATTCCAATTCTAGTGGATACCATTATATCCCCAACTGTCTCATTCCATTGGGAAAAGATATTTTCCAGTGCGCTGCGTCTACACTCCATAGCTGGGTTCAATCCTCTTTTCTGACAGCAACTGAGAGAACTTTTAAAATCAATTTAATACCTCACTCTGTGCTCTAGCCACACGCCCTTTGCCCATGATTCCCCAGTCTTGAACGAAGGTGCAGCACGTAACATTGAAAAAAACACAATTTTATTAATAAGCAACAATAACCAACCAGAACCAGAACCAGGAAACGGAGCAGACAGCCATAACACAAACAGGGAGGGAATGAAGTGTATCCGCAGCGCCCCGAAAATGGACGTTCAGGTAAAACAACGTCCGTTCTGACAGAAGCAGCCTATTATCAATCTAATCTGATAATAGCATACTATTATCAGATTAGATTGAAATCTTGGATTATGTAGTCTAATTTTTTCTTAATTCTCTTCTTTATCTTCTAAGGCACTTCTGTATTGGAATATATAGCACTTAACTATGCAGAAGCAATCCTTTCCCACGAAGTACCTCTGTAGTTAAATATATAGATTTACAAAGGTTTATATTTGCAGGGTCAGACAGCACAATGAGGCACTTCTCACTATTTCTTGGATTACACTATGCAAACAATCTTTCATCTAAATCTATCCATATAGATAGAAAACCAGCACATCAAGTAAACAATTTATTTATGACATACTGTAATTTCTTAATTCAGAAAATTTAAATATTTTTAATTCCTTTGATTAGCCATGAATTTTTATTAAGATAATAAAAATCCATTTGACTGTACTTTGGTAAGATCTTTTTATTATATGGGTTCTCTACATACATTTCTAATATTGCTGACTATTATATCCACTTTCCCAGGAAAAAGTACAATGATGACAGAGCCGTGTTTTGAAAAGCACACGTAATTCATGTTTTGATCTCTTCAACACACTGAGTTGCAAAGGTGTTTCAGTTCTGCAGCTCTTCTTTAACCAGCCAAAGGGAAAGGCACATATTTGCAGCAGAGAAAGCAAATCAAGTAGAGACTTCTTTGCTATGATGTCAGCTAAAGCGTTCTTGGTTGCTATGCATGCTGAGAGAGGCTATTTACATGTTCACAGATAAGAGTTTACAATAAGAGATTCTCTTATGTGCTTGGGGCTACATTCTTCACACTAGAAAATGGGTAGAAATGCACAAACCCATGAGGTAAACGTATTTTGTGGCACTTGTCTTTTTCTTAAATGGAAAGGGGAAGGGGGGGAGGAGGCAATAGCTTGAAAAATAATGGAAGCTACATGTATTCCTTAATTTTTGTCTTTTTACCCCTAATCCAGTGTTGTAATGCTGAAGAACTCAGGATTTGAATTACTTTCTTGAATTATTTTCATTGTAAATGTTTATTTACAGATAACAGTTTACCTATGGCATGAACTATAGAAAAAGATTTTCTTATCTTAAATTGATATTTAACCTGTGTGATATTGCGCTATAGAGATGTTACACTAACATCTGAGTTTTCAAGAAACACAGCTTCAGATTTAATTCTATTTTTTAATTCATTGCCAACTATCATGTTTAATAATTATAATTTATTAAATATATCAATCAACAACCAATTAATCTGGGTGGTTGAATAAATCCAATATATATTAAATGTGAAGATTAACATTCTGAAGGGTTAATCAACCTCAAAATATAATCATTTTCATATCTCAATTATTGATGACAAATGTGTTTATATATAGTCATGCGAAAAAGAAAGTACATTCTCTTTGAGTTGTATGGTTTTATATATCAGAACATAGTAAAAATCATCTGATCCTTAGCAGGCCCTAAAAGATAGTACAATCACAGATGAACAACAACACATGACATATTACATCATATTATCATTGGTGCAGTGGTTAGAATGCAGTACTGCAGACTACTTATGCTAACTGCCAGCTGCCGGTAGTTTGAATCCCACCAGCTCAAGGTTGAGCCTTCCATCTTTCCAAGGTCAGTAAAATGAGGACCTAGATTGTTGAGGGAGATATGCTGATTCTGTAAAGTGCTTAGAGAGGGCTGTAAAGCACTGTGAAGCAGTATATAAGTGCTATTGCTATTTTACAAAACGAAAGCCAAAATGGAGAAGCCACATGTGAAAAACTAATGCCCTTATTGCATCCATAGGAATGAAGAAGCTAAGAGCAGCTAGTTGCTGCTAATCAAGTTCCCTTGATCAATTGATCATCCTCAGCAAGTATGATTACCTCTATAAAAACCAAAATTTGAGGAGTTTGCTGGTCTATAGCAGGGGGCCCTTCTGGTTTGCTGGTTTATAGCAGGGGGCCCCTCTGGTTTGTGAACCGGTACTGGGCCGTGGCATGCTAGAAACGAGGCCGCGCAAACAAATGAAGATGCAGGCAACACACGAAACCTCAGCCCCCTCCACTCCATGGAAAAATCTCTCTCCACAGAAATGGTCTCTGATACACCAAAGACTGTGAGTTGCTGATCTACAGCACTGAGGTGGGTGTTAACATAATTCCAAAGAGTAAAGACAAAGAGTAAAGATCAGCAATGGTCTTAGAGAAGCTATTGTTGCTGCTCATCAATCTGGGAAGAATTATAAGGCCGTTTCCAACAAAGTCCATCATTCTACCGTGAGGAAGTTTATTCACAAATGGAAAACATTCAAGACAGTTGCCAATCTTCCCAAGAATGGATATCCCATCAAATTCACCTCAAGGTCAGACGGTGCAATGCGCAGAAAACTTTTAAAAAACCCAAGAGTTATATCTCAGATTCTATAAGTATCAATTAGCATGTTAAATTTTAAAATTTGTGACAGTACAATTAGAAAAAGACTGAATAAATATGGTTCCTTTGAAAGAGTTGACAGAAAAAAGCTCCCTCTCTAAAAAGAAGAGGACAGCACGGATTAGATTTGCAAAGTTGTATCTGAACAAATCACAACACTTCTGGAACGCTATCCTTTCGAGAGACGAGATCAAAGTGAACGTTTAGCCATAATGCACAATCCCAGGTTTGGCAAAAACCAAATACAGCACATCAGCACAAACAACTCATACCACTCTCAAGTGTGGTGGTGGAGTGGTGATCATTTTGCCTTGTTTTGTAGCCACAGGACCTGAAGCAATATTGTAAAAATGGATTGGGCCAAAATTCCTCCACAAAGATGTGAGAGACTGATAAAATCATATGTTATTTGTGCTTAAAAGTAGACCGACAAGCTATTGAATCACAAGGGGTACTTAGTTTTTCACACATGGCCCTTCCATTTTGGATTTCTTTTGGTAAAATAAATGATGACATGGTGTAATATGTATGTTGTTCATCTGTAACGTATTTATCTACTTTTAAGAACTACTAAAGACCAGACATTTTTACTATGTCGTGCTATGTAAAATATAGAAGTCATAGAGGATGTCCTTTCTTTTTCACATGATTATAGTTGGTAAAATGATAGTAACATTTGGGGGGAACTCAGCTTCTTAGTATAGCAGTTGAAAAACCTAGTTATTTTAAGCCATGAGAATGGCTACTTAAGTCATATGGTATCAAAGCACACGCATGAGTCATTTCTGCATGGTCATCCTTAGTATGCAAAAATAACTTGTTTACACCGATATTATGGTATACTGGCATTACTGCTAAAGTAGATAGCTAGCTGAAGAGGTGAATAGTTTTTTTTTTTTTTTTAAATAGATTTTATTTATTTAAAGCAATGGGCTACTTCTTCAACTCAATTCAGTGAGGGAAAATATATCTTCCAAGATCCAAAATACTTTTTGCACATGTACATTTTGTACTAAAGTATAGAAAAACCAATCTAAAAAATATATGAAATTACAGTTGACATCCTATAGCATAGTGATAAATAGTGCTTAAATCAAGATTCTTTGTAAGTAGTAAAAAAAAACCCTGCCCATCCTTTACATTTTTTAAGTCAGTTGAGAACCTGATTTATATGAAGGTTCCATACTGAAAAGTATTTGTAAGGAAGTGTCATATTGAAGAGAGGGATCAACTAAATATCCAGTATTTCTTACATGTTGACAGTATAAATGACATTGCTTTACACTTAACAATTAGCCAAATACATACACTGTTGAATATATGTTAAAAGAGACTGAATAATTAATGGAAGACAGATATACCAATGCATATTGTCTGAAGACTCAATATTATGTCTAAGTTGGGAACAGCATATTTTCCCAAGAGGCAGGGGAATAATATGGGAAAACAGTATGCTTCTAACTCCTATTGTTAAGCTCTTGGAACTGACCACAAGAGTTTCCTTCAGCAAAATATCAAAAAAGGAACTGAATTCAGAAACAAAGTTACAGAAATCTTAGCAGCTGGATTACTTTCACTTTACTGTATCTCTCAGCTTGTAATGTCAATTTTTTTTTTCCAGATTTTTTACTAATGATCTCTCTGGAAATCTGTGAAGAGGCTATTAGTTTGCCTGATAGTTGAGGAATGTGCAGGTGGTAAGGTTTCACTTAAACTACATAGATGCCATTACATGTAAGCATTCCAAAGGCATATGACTGGTTGCTGTGAGAAACAAAATACTGGACAAAGATACGCCTTGGCCTAATCGAAAAGGCCTATAATGTTCACTCATGTTTGAAACTGGCAAAGACAAAGAAGGAAAATAAAGAAACATTCACTAGCATTATGTTGACCCCAGATTTTGGTTATGGTGTCTGTTGTGAATGCCTTCTGTTATCTATTAATCTGTGCAAATCCTTTGAAAGAGATGTAAGCAAAATGCGCCCAAACTTACAAGAAAGTTTCAGAAAAGCTTCTAAAACATCCATTCAGTTCTGAAAAAAAAGTTATATGTTCTTTAAGAGAGCTTTATACACATTGCCAAATATTCTGAAAACTCACTTTCATAGGATTTGTATAGTCCTACTACCTATCCATGATGCAAAAGTTTAGAACTAATTTCACATTTCAGTTGTGACACTCACACAACCAGTGGCCACTGCATTTACATTTTGAATATAAATGCTAATTCCTCATAAATTACAAAAATTAAGATATCTTAATAGTGATTTACTAGAATCCTGTTTTCTCAATTCAAAAGTCCACTAGGTACAGAAAATAGAAATTATATGTAATTTCTGAACACTTTTATTATACTATATTAACATTCAAATCTCTGCTATTCAGTAGATGCAGAAAAACGGTTTCAGCTAAGATCACAGAAAAAAAAAATCAGTTAAATCATATATAGATTGTCACAGAGTATGCTACTAATAAAAACTAAGTGATGAAAGAGATTTGCTAAAACAGAAAGAAGGAAAAACAGGGAAATTCTGAAGAAAGCTGCTGGTAATCAAATTTTGCACAATATAAAAAGTATATGGTACTGGGGAAAAACTGACAAGAATGAATAACAGGAAGCTTAGTCATTTCTGGAAGACATTAAAAAAATAATTAAGTTTATGTTTTTGTGAGGCAAAAATAGGAAAATATTGTACTCTAAGCAAGAATGAAGGCCTCCCTGCCCATTAAATACAAATTTTAATTTTAATGTTAGAATACTAATCCTACTGGGCCAGAATAGATATTGGCTAGCATAAGATAGGAAATAACTGAATCTAAAGAGAACACGGATGGCAGAAATAAGAAAGCACAAAATAAAAATTATGTTCTTAGAGACTTGTAAAATAGAAAGTAGCTGTGACTGACAAACTTCCAGAATAAGATACTAACAAAATAATAATAAATAATGCAACCATGATTATTGTAATATATGTTTCTGACAGATTCGATTTTCTTATTTTTAAAATAGGTTTTCAAATGAACTAAAATGTGAACTGGAAGGCAAGCAGAATTTGTTTTCTAGATCAATTCAAGCTAATGGGGTTTTTTTTTTAGCCACAAAGACAACAGTTTGGAAATTCTCTATATCAGAAAGATTGCCCCACCTATAATAATGTGCCCATTACCAATAGAAGCCCCCATATGTATTGTGTCACTTTAGAGTAGATGAAAAAATGAAAAAGCATACTGGGTAGCATACTGGGTAGCAGTACCCCACTTTTATTATTCTTTTCTTTCATCTTTATTATGCCATAATTAGGCACTGAAAGCTTCCTGTTCTGTTAAATAATTTCAGTATTTTTAGACATTTTGTTCTCATTTTGTATGTGATGAAAGTACGTTCTTTTATTTTTATCTTCTAATTACTCTTGCTTTAATTGTTCTTTATTTTCCTGCAGTTTCTGCCTGAATTTTGTACTTAGCCTGAAGCAACATTAAATCTCTGATTTAGATAGTAATTGAGTAAAGTGAACAATCCTGTTCAAGTCTTCAAGTGAATGCATGAGAACTTAAGACTGGTAACTCTTAAGAACTAAAAATCTGATGGGGCCGTTGAGTATATTTGGCTCAATGCCTTAAAAGCTTCCCTGCAGCTAAGTAGCCTGATCAAGTTGTTTTATTCAGCTACTTTAAAAGCCTCTCCAGCTTCTTTCCATATTAACATGAAAAAGCCTGAAATGGAGCCAATGCACGTGGGGTTGGCATTGGGGTCTACATAGCCTGTTTCCTTCCTCGTTGTACTTATGTGCTCAACAAAAACAAAAACAAAATAAAACCCAAAATCTGGAAAGTAAGCTTTTGTATTTTAAAAGCAAAATACCAGCCACACACATTCTAATAAAAATCTAAATTGAAGATTCTCTGTCTAATGCTAAGTCTGGTAGGAGCTTAATTCCTCTTATTATACCCAAACAAATACAAAATGTTGTTTTTCATTATTACCTATTTCTAAATTATCTCAGCTTTTTCTCTTGTATTTCTCAGCAACAGAAGTCTTTCCTACCGATTTTCCCCAGACAGATAAATTTATTACATTTTTTCCAAAGGACCATAGAAAATACTTAGTGTACAAGGTCAAAAGAGGATACAGCAAAAAAGGGAATAAATCAATCTGTTGTTTGCCATAGTATTAATATCACTCTAAGCAGTCTAAGTGTTCACCTGTATGGAATCATCTGGGGTGTCTAGGCAAATACAAGACTTCTTTTATCATTAAATACAAAATGATAAATATTTTTTAACACAGTACAAAATATTATAATATGTAGTTAGGCTGAGTAATGGTGCTGCAAATGTGGCGTTTTTTATTTTAACCAATGACAACATAGATGAAAAGTTAAAGAGTAAGCAGGATTTCAGTATCAGCATTTAAAAGGTACAAAGAGCAGAGCTTAAGCCATAAAATACACAGAAACAGTGGGCAACAAACAGCTCCACACAAAAACCAACACTGTTGAACAAAATTGTATCTAAAACTTAACACTTCCACTTCTGTTTTGATTCTGTTTAGACTAGATCCTTACAGTTCAAAAAGAAGGTGCTCAAGCTATCATGTAACACCATAAATACATTAATAAATTAAAAGCAACAGCAAAACAGCCCTTTAAAATGAAAAATTCAACAATAAATTTTGATTAATATTTTTGAACAACTAAGTGCTCATTTAACAAGAAATGTCTTCATGCACTAGTGGAATGCAGCTACAACAAAAAATATTCCAAAAAATTGCTCTAAGTTTATTTTTCTAGATTCCTCATATAATTATTCAATAAAGATGTATCTACAGTATTATATAATTTAAGAAACAGATTTTGTAATATAATTCTTCTCTCAAACATAGCATGAAAACTTCTGATACGAAAAATGTGTATGTTAGAATTATATTAGTATAACAACAGTAGCCACTGTTGTTATATGACTGTTCTATAGTATAAATTGTTTGCAATACATGGAATTTTTAGTCAATATAATGACATTGTAATTGTGCCTTTACCATAGACAATGCTAAATATAATGCTAAATATATTAATGCTAAATATAATACTAAATATAATGCTAAATATATTAAAATATGTACTAGTGAAAAAGTTGCACATGTGAGGCAAATCTTTTGTACAAAATTTGTTTCCTTCTTCTAAAAAAAGGAAACATCTTCAGATGTTCACTTAGAAATCAAAACAGATAACAAAGAATTCTTAGAATGCAATATACTCTGTGTGTGTGTGTGTGTGTCTGTGTGTGTCTGTGTGTGTCTGTGTGTGTTAAACATTTAAATGTATTTTTTTAAAGTTGTAAACTGACAACTTTGCTAAATAGAAAACTATTACAACATTTCTGTGAAGATTTGTTAGCTTTATTTTGTTTGCAGAAAATGTGAGCAAATAATCTGTATTCCTTCCATCATAACTTATTTCAGATTCTTAATAGTGGGAGCTTCCCATTATAGTCACAATCAGGACAGCCTTGCTTAACAGCCATCCCTTGCTTCCCTGATGCCACCATTAAATGAACCTGGGTCATTAAGGGAGTATGGTATGGAGTACCTCATGGATGCGGGAAGCCCAGGAGACTCACAACCCATCTGGATCCATAAAAAAAGGCAAACAAATAACAAAAAGCGCAAAGCCAAAAACATCCCAGCAAGGTGGAAGAGCTCTCTCAAATTAAGGACTACTACTATGTTCCAATGCCAGAGAGGCTTACAAACAAACTTCCATGCTTGGCCAATGAAGCCATGCTTGTTGGCTGGATCTCTGACCCCATCAACTGGCAGTCAGAAGATTGAAAGCCTCTCCTATCTCTTGCTGGCTTTGGAGAAGTCCGCCACTTGCATGCAAAGGCACCAGCTTAGGTCAAGCTTCCCAAAATCTTTACCTCACTTAACCCCCTTTTCTCCCCCACAGATCCACTTCTATAAAGGAAGGAAACAAACAAAAGCTGAGAAGGACTTTGCAGTTGGTTATCTTCCCCGAAGCCTATGAGAAGTTTGCAGTCTCCCAATGGCAGGCTAACAGGGGCAGAAAGCTCTCAACGCAGTTGCAAGGAATTGTTGGAGTGCTGAAAATGGAGACTGCTTTCAGGAGACATAGGGAGCAGGCCTCAAAACTATATAGTCCCAGTGGGATGGGATGTAGGGGTGGCAGCACCACAGCATCCTTGTGGTTGGTTGTATGAGTGAATAACTGAGGGGGCTCTGAAGCTGCTGTAAGTTTTAAACAGGATTGCATGTAGCTTTTGGAGGGTCTATCATAACTTCAAATTGTCATTAAGTAGCCAGTCGTATCTGTAATCATATCTACCTATAGTTCAAAGACGTAGTGCCAATGCAAAACTTAAATCTGATTTAATTTCATTTTAATGATGCAAGTGCCTTTATAAATTTTATAAATACTATTTAAACAGGTTAAAGTACATTAAGCAATCATAATACATTATAACCATGTATTGTATTGTTAATTCCTTATATTGTTTATATCAAATTATATATTTTGCTTCTACAAAAACTAGATTCTAGCTGTTTTAAAAATAAATAACATTTTGGAATTGTGAATTATTCTCATCTTCTCAGGCAAGGACTGACACAAGTGGAAGAGAAGTGTCCAGTGAGACGGGATATAAAGGATTAAAAACAGAGCCAAAATAGATAAATAAATGTTTTTAAATTAAAAAAAAAAATTAGAAATTCTTCTAAACTAACAAATTTCTCTGCTGCTAGAACAAATATGATATATTTGTATACTATATAACATAATCATTACCATATGGAAATCCGCTCTGCCTAAACCATAGTATACAAAATACCAGTTTATAGTTTTGATAACAAGGAAGTATTAAATTAAAAGATTAGTATAATCCTTTTAGCAGTATAATGTTTTAATCCAATAAACCACATCAGCAAAAACATTGGTTTTAGTCCACCATAGAAGTGATTTAGATAAGAAACAACTAAACCTACCACAGATTTGTTGGATCTTCTTTTCTATAAAAAATAAAGTGTGTGTGTGTGTGTATAAGACATCTGAGCAACATTTCATGGACTGTTAATGCCTAGGCTGAATAAGGCAGAAAGTTAAAAACAATTCTCCCACTCCCAACCATACTAAGCCAGTTTTCCACCACCAGAAGTTTCTCCAAATGTATGGATTTCAAATCAGAATTCTGCAATTAGCATTGCCATTGCTGTGGATTTAGAAACTGATACCCATATATCTAGAGGGCACCTTGTTTGAAGATGACTACATTAAACCATATTTCAAAACAGAAAAGAAGAACAAAACATGTTTCAATTCTTGATTTAGTGATACCATATGGCTTTCTTCTATGAGAAATGGAGAAAATATAAATAGGAAAATGTTTATTGAATTCAAGACATTTTTAGGGGATTTCCAGAATCATAGTTCACTATTCTGGAAAGTAAACTCCTTATTATAATTTTTGGTGTATTATCTAGTAAGGTGTTCCATGAAGTTATCAGTCCAGCTATTTGGGACTTACCATTTGTAATTTAGTTAAGAGAACATTTGAAATGTCTAAATATATTAACATATCAACAGCATGATAAGTTTATAGCCTTCTGTATGATTTAAATTTAAATTAATTTTTCATCACCTTTGTATTTTATAAGGCACAGCAATACCTTTGGTCAACTCTTATGCACATAAATTCAACAGCAGTGGCCAAATCATTCACTTTTGAAAAATGTAGCTAGCTAGTTGCAGCCATTGTTTTGGCTATACAGTTTTACTTTTTAATATAATGACTTTACAATGACTACACAAAAGATTATCCACCAATGTAATTTATAAAGCATGTCACACATATTAAATGTGTTGAACAACCACCAGATAAGACTACAAAATGCACAAATCAGTAACATTCTATTATTGGCATAAAGTCCTTGACTTACAACCACCCACTCAGCAACTGTTCAAAATTACAATAGAGCTGAATGAGAAGAACTTGTGATGGTCCACAAAGTTGCAGGAGTCACAACATCCCTATGATCATCTGGTAGTAATGAGGGCACCCTAGTGCCAGATTCTTAATTACAACATCACAGTAAGGTGCAATCACATGATCATAATTTGCCAGCTTCTCCCTTGCAAAATTCATGGGGAAGCCAGCAGGGAAGGATGAAAGCTGCTCCTGCTGTTTTTTCTTCTGAGGAATCTCGTTGTGCAATACAAAGTCCAGGGATCTTTCAAATGCTGTCGCACTCCTGCTTGCCCACAAATCTTAGCATTCCTTGTGGCTCACAGCTCCCACCAATCCATCCATGGACCCCACTGGCCCACACTTAGAAGACCTCATCCATGGCCCCTGCCAGCCTGGCTATATTTCATAGTGCCTACCTACAGCATACCCCTATGCTCTGTGGCATCAAAGCATATCCCGCTCCCTAAACTATGGGGTCCTAAGGTTATTATGTCAACTGGGACTCCTGTGATTCCCATTACTAAGCAATACAATCACCTGACCTTGCATTTTATGACCACATCACTAAGATATGGAAATTCCAGCTCTAATTGCTATCATAAGTCAAGAATGATCTGAACTTCTAGTAGAAATACCCTTAAAGCAGCAGAACCACTCCTGACAAAAGACACAACTAGCTCAATGTTTCAGAGGAGTACTCTGTTAACACTAACATGCTTTTTCAAGGCACCCTTTGAATGTTTAAGCTACTATGGGAAAATTACTGATTCAAATGATCCCTTTCATGAGGGATCAACTGCACAAAACAAATTAACATCTTCCTATCATCTGAATAGCATAAACCACCACTGGTGAAATTTGTAAACGTCAGTGCAAAAATAGTAATATAGTGTATTTACTGAGTACAATAAAAGCAAAGCCAACATAAAGCCCAGACTTAGACAAGCAAACAAGATTAGTTTAAGAATGTTCACATGTGATAGTGGTGATAGTGGGGAAGAAACAGAGAAAGAGCAGCAGTTAGATTAGGAAAACTGGCAGAAATATTTCTCTGCACCTGCACTGGATTTGAAAGTTTGTTTTTGAAATCCTGCAAAGAAATTTCCAGGTGATTTCAAAGACAGAATCATTGCAAAGGCCATTCTGTGTGGTCTATGTGTAACATTATTATACTAAACCAATGTGTTCACTCTCAGCTAAGCATGTTGTACGAACCAAGCTAATTTGGTTTTTAAAATATGGTTATGACTTAGAATGCTGGCAAATTGCAGCCAGTGTCTGATAGAAGTCTGTGACAATGACAACCAACTTTGCAGCAAATTTTATGCAGTTATTTTACTAAGAATAACTTCATGTAAGTGTTAAAACTCACTATCTTCAATCTATTAGGATTTTTTTAAATAATCAGTGTTAAACATATTTAAGAGCTCCCCTTTAAATTGGATACACATCAGATAGATTTAGAGCAGTGTTTTTCAAATTTGGTAATTTTCAGATGTGCAGATTTTAGCTCCCAAAGTTCCCCAGCCAGCAACTCCAAACATCTTAAAGTTGCCAAGTTTGAAAAATAGGGATTTAGAGCATGCTGAAATAAACTTAAGTTTTTGTTTTGCTTGTTTGTTTGTTTTGCATAGAGGGCACATTCCACAAAGGTCACATATGTATATTAAAATGCAGCAGTATCTTTTTAAAAAAAGAAAAGTAAGCACTTTTATCTCTCAGGATAAAACTTTCAGCCAAGCCAAAGCATTTCAATGGAACATTCTACAGAAAATCTCTGTCGGGTCACTTCACATTTGTCTCCCCAGAAACAAATCCTTCTAAATTAATTCTAAATTGAGAATATCTCTGAATTCTGCAGGAAAAGGAGGCAGGGAAGTAAGTACAAAAATGTAACATCATTCACAACTCTTTTGACATACTACATCCAAGTACCAGTACAAACTAGAAGATTGTATCATCATCTGACAAGCTTTTATGCAATCAATCACTTGACAAGCTGTGTGAGTGCAATTCTGCTGAAAACCTTTCCAAGTTTTATTGTCCATTTTAAAGATCAATATGTTACAAAGATAATGATATAATAACATTGTTATCTAATGAGTAAGCATAGATTTTCCCATTAATTTATAAGAATTAATGTTAGAATTCTTGTCACTGAACTAGAAATAAAATATAACAATAGAATCTCTGGAGCATGTTAGGATGCTGAACAGAAATAAATGTAAGACTAATAAATAACAGAATTACAATTTATACTTTTATAAAACTGGAACTCTTCCCCCCAAATTGACCATAGTAGTATACTACACTTTCCCACTTTCTGGTGCCTTAGAGAGAAATTGGACCAAATCCCATAATCTCTAACCACAACAAATACTTTATATTATATGACATTTTATGATAGTTCTTGCATGATCCTTGGATTATAGAGGTCTATGAGTGATACAGAGTTAGTGTAAAGGCTATACAATGCCCATTGTGGGAAATCCAACACATCTTCAAAGCACTAGATTGGGTGCCTTTAGATGATTCTAAAGGGAATCTACATACCTGTATATTCTTCTGAAATTCCTAATATAAATGCAATACACAGCATTCTGTCTAAACCTTAACAAGTGAAAAAAAAAGAAAAAAAATTATCCCTTTCCTAAGGATGTTTCATAGTGTCCTAGAAATCTAGATAATACTGAAATAAGACAAATATTTAAAAAGCCTTTTGCTTCAGTCATCTATTTAATGCCATTTGTTTCCAATAAATAGTACAAGTAATTGCACCAATTTATCTTTTGCACTTTCTCAGTGTGAATATGTTTATTTTGCTGTTAATCTTAACACAGATGTAAACAGAGTATAAATCAGACCATAACTACAAATTCAATTGAACAATCATATAAACATAGCAATACTTAGATTCAATGGGAACGGAGGACATGAACCACAGTTAGCTACACAACAGACTATAAGAACAGGTTTCAAGTAGTAATGCATCAGTCTTTTGGTACTATCAAGCAGATTAATTAGTGAATGTGTCTATCCATCATGGTTTATAAAGAGATCAACTGTTAATAGTTCATAACCTCATAGTCAACAAACTATTCTTACAAAAATCACTGCTTTAGAGTTATGTGTGAATCCAATTATTCTGTTAAATATGAATGTACAGAAACTTGACATGAACAAGACTTTGATTAAAATCAGCATCACTGCTCTGAGAATAAATTAAAAATCTAAATCTCTTATAATTCCTATATAGGGAAGGCAAACATAATCTATAGATAAAATGGCTATTCATGAGGAGGAGGGCTGGGCCTGATTTAGAACAGAATGCAGAGGCATTCCAGTCATAATCACAACTCCATCCCTTCTTCACATACCTACTTTTCACAATGGTGGGAATTAAAAATATTGGCGCCAAAGAAAAGTTTCTTTTCATTGAAAATAGTACGCACAGAGAAAGAATTACAGCTGAAATCAAATCTTGGGAATAGGATGTAAAATGGAAGAGATTCATTATGGGATAAGAAATAACAATGAAACTTGGAATAATTGAAGCACTGTTCCACCTGAAAAAGTTGAAAAGAGAACACATGATTTTTTGATAACCCTTAGGCTTATCTTTTAATAGGATAGCACAAAAAGTGTGGACAGCTCTGTAGATGTGAAAAGAGAATTCAATTTTTAGTAAAAGCTGTTTATCTTCAAAAATCATGTTTACAACATTTTCATCCATGGTTAACTGGGGAACAAAGAGTTCTATGTAAATCTCTAACATGTGGAACTTCCTAAACAGAAGTATCCCTATAGAGAAAGACATCTGCGTGAAATCTGCTTAAGCAAAGTGCTATTTCAAAACCAGCTGAGCATCTTAAAGAGCTGTCAAGGGAGACATTTATACCAGGCCAGGCATAGTCACAGGACTACATGATACAAGAGTAGCAGAGACAGTGAAATATTCTTCTGTACAATCAGTTGTCAACTGAAAGTTTTAGAAATTCAAATATTCCATTCAGTACTTTCAAAATTGAGTACAAAAATCCTGACTAATAAATACTTTTGTCCTTTTGGTTTGGTTCATTTTTTCTACAGAAATATCACACAGGATGGCCATAGGCTTGACGTGATCCTCCGTTCACTCTTGTAGGCCTTCAGGTGTAATAGAAATATTTAAAATATTTACTTATGTCAGAAATGGCATAGAAAGAAAAAAATAATTTAAAGCATACTTTAAGTGTACAATAAATGAAAGATCTAGTCCTTATATGCATGACAATGGGATAATGTCAAGCAACTGTGATATATGCTGCAAATCTAGCAGAGAAAATTGTGGGCATGCAAAGGATTTGCAGCTATTCTGACTATCTTTTCATTCCTATGAATGAAAAGAAAGCTTCACCAGTCCAGCATAAACTTTATTTAGGATAAATAATTATAAGGGGAATGGAAGTAAAGAATAAGTGCAGCTCCACAGCTAATAGGATACTAGAGATCGATCTTGTAAACTGCAGTATTCTATTTAATTAGATTCCACTATATAGGTCAGAAACAAAAAATGTTGCTTAAATCTATGTTCACGTGGAATCTGGTAATCCCAGGTCATAAATGGATTAAAATGTGGGACTGCAAACTTACTAGAATTTAGTAAAATTCTGTGTCTACACAAAATATCTACAGTCCCTCACATCCTGGACATAAATTGTTTCAACTTCTACCCTCAAAACGACACTATAGGGCACTGTATACTAGAACAACTAGATACAAGGACAGTTTTCCCCCGAATGGCATCACTCTGCTAAACAACTAATTCCCATAACACTATCAAACTATTTACTAAGATTGTATTACCATTATTCTTCTCATCCTTCCTATTATCTATCTCCTCCCATTTATGACTATAACCTTGTTGCTTTTATTTCTATGATTTATATTGTTTTATTTGTTTCCTAGTATGATTTAATTGC
Organism: Masticophis lateralis; assembly: GCA_030761175.1. Taxonomy (NCBI): domain Eukaryota; kingdom Metazoa; phylum Chordata; class Lepidosauria; order Squamata; family Colubridae; genus Masticophis; species Masticophis lateralis. The sequence continues at coordinate 27,069,855 of JAUDYJ010000005.1, forward strand.
TTATTTAGTAACCCATGACTATTACCAAGTGTTGTATCTTATGATTCTTAATGAATGTATTTTTTTTCTTTTTATGTACACTGAGAGCATATGCATTGAAGACAAATTCCTTGTGTGTCCAATCACACTTGGCCAATAAAGAATTCTATTCTATTCTATTCTTTAGTGAGCTTGCATTTTCATCATTCACTTTTAGAATGGATAATCTTTAATTATCTGATACTTCTTTTCAAATATTAAAATTCATTAATGGTATGTAAGACTGACCATGTGAGACAGGGGAAAGAGTTGCAGCGAGAAGAAAAGTGGAATAACAGGAGGCTTAGCCTATAGAAGAAATGTGGGTGTGACAAAATGACTCAGAAGGGACTGTCTCTAGTTTCTTGGGCTGTAAAGGTGACGGGGAGGAGGGGGGAATGTTTTTTCAGACGGGTAAGATTCTCCTAATGTGACTTTACAATAAAGTGGAATTAGTTTTTCTGGGTGTGCTTCTCGTCTGGACCTCACAAGGCTTATCAAAAAGTCATAAACCTTAGTAAGTAAATATTATGTAGGGAAATAATAATTCCTTCAACTATGAAAAAATATAAGTCATATGCATTCTTACTGAAATCAAAATAAACTGGGTCACTATACTTTCAATTTTATTAATAATTCAGCCTTCTGGAGGGTTTTGAAAAATAGTATTATAGCAATAAATTCAACTATGTTTTTAAAAAATAAAATAAAATTTTAATATTTGGTATTTATTCTTAACAATATGTATAATTCATTAAAAGATACCATTTCAAATATCATGAATGGGAATGGGAATAACTCAAATAATATCTGAAATAAGTGGACTTGAACTGTCCATTATTTATTTGATTATTTCATTTACAAAGAAATAATTAAACATGCAACCAACAATTACTTTACAATAATTATTAGTTTTAGGACACAAATCTGACTATTTATCTGCTAACAAATACAATTAAATTATGAATGTAATAATAAATTGAAAGAAATTCAATTGTACCATGCCTAAAGTATATCTAAATGGAAATGCAATAGATACTCTAATGGTAACTATTGTACCGTCTTTTGTTAGCCCTGTTTAGTCTCAGAATTATGAAGCATGGAATGTTGTTTTATTTTTATTGGTTTTGCCTTATGTGTTTGAACTGAACCATAAATGGATTGATTTGAATTGGAATGTACGCAGTGTTCATTACCAGTTGATAGTTTAATCCAAGGTCTGAGAGCAAGACATAATTACAATTATGTCTTGGTGGTGCAGCGGACTAAGTGCTGTTATGTAGCACTTAGCTGCCAGCTGTCTGCAATTAGTGCGAGTTCATATCTCACCAGGCTAAAGGTTGACGCAGCCTTCCATCCTTCCGAGGTAGGTAAATTGAGGACTCCGATTGTGGGGACAATAAGCTGACTTAGTGGAAACACCGCTTATGGGGGGGGGGGGGGAGTCTTAATAAGCAGGTATATACAAAAGAATGAAGGCTATTGCTATAAGTGCATTGTAAGCCGCCCTGAGTCTTCAGAGGAGGGAGGCATATAAATTGAACTAATAAATAATAAATAAATAAATATTAATGAACAATTTTGAGGCATATTGTAAGCTATTCAGAGGCAAGTTGCAAAAGATAAATTTAACCTGGTTCTCTTCTGGTCTCTATACTGTAATGTCATCATATTAGTCAACTGAGAACCTCCCTCTGGTTCAGCCAGTAAGAATTGACTGGAAATACCTCCAGCTGCAAGCTAATATCTTTCTCTTGCTCTTTCTTTAAATATCCTGTACCAAGCTACGTATAAGGATTTAAAAGGAACACGAGGCTCCCATTAGTCACTATTTTAAGGGATAAAAAGTGTCCAGTTCTCCATAAAAGAAAGAAAAAGATAAAAGCAGAGTTAAACTCTCAGTTGACTGCTCATTAGTACACAACTGGGAAGCAATAATCCATTTAATAAAGTGAAACTCACAAATATACGTGACTTCTTTTGTAAAGCTTTATTTTCTTTGATCCAATATTTCAAACTAGAAACAGGGAAAGGGAGGAAAACCCTAACAGCTTTTTTAAAATATTAGAATCCTAAACTATTTCTAAATAGAGATTATCCTCCCCCCCCCAAAAAAAACCAGATTAACACATGAAACTTTGTATTTTTCTAAGCATAGGCTATGTCAAATATAAACAAACTACATATTCTCAAATCAGGTTGATCCTTGAGATTTCAGAACTCAAAAGCCTTAATTACATCTTCAACACAAATAAAATTATTCCAGTTTCTCTCAGGTCTCTGAAGTACAGTGTACTGGACACAAATATGTTTTTATTGTTGATATGACTGGAGTAAATCTTCAGAACACAGGAGGAGATTTCCAATTTTTAAAAAATATGGAGTTGTTCCAGAGAATCTTTCTTTAGTTTTATTAGGCCATCTTTATTCTCTGTTTTGTGTGTAGTTTTATGTTTGGGTGAAGTTGTTTTACTAGTTTTATGGATGTTACTATGGATGTTTTATATGGTTTTATTATCTAAGTAATCCATTGGAAATTGCCTGGAATGCAGCAGGTAAAAAATGTGAAAATTGAATAAATGAACAAGAATCTAAGATTGGTCCACAATGCACTGAATCAACCAAATCTCTTTTATGAGTATCCAAATGCTATGGAAAGATTTACTTCATGGGGCACCAAAATAGTGGAATCAGTTTTAGCACATACAAATTAAAACAAACAATAGTGAAAAGGAGATACATTATCACAGAACAAAAAGATTTATAAACTAAATCCCCAAATATTGTCCCTTCAGTTGAGGTGATAAGAAACTTGAAGAAACTGTGTTTTCAGTTATGAAAAGACTCTACTACAGAAAACAGTTCCTGAAAGAAAGGCAGAATGTAAATATATTAAACAAGCAAGCAAGCAAGCAAACACATAGATTAAAAACCAAAAGGAAGAAATAATTTTAAAAAGTAATGTTTGTATACTTTTAACAGATGTTTTTCCCAACACTTTTCCATCTACAGAAGATGCAAGATTAAATGACAGGTTGATGAGACAAACTCATGGGAAAAATTAAGACACACTTACACTGTTATTCTAATTACCCACAATATTCAAATAAACATAAGCATCCTCATACCAAAGGAATCTTATTAAAATGTTTAGTAATATATTAATTATCATGCAGTTTTCATTTTTGCGTCTGCTGTATAAATTTGAAACCAATTAGGAGTGTTTATAAGAAAACAAAGCTCAGAAAATGAATGCAACCATCTACCTCCCTCTCTGCCTCCCTCTGCAATGCGATTTGCAAGTTACTGTGTCAGTGACCTCCATTCTGCTCAGAATGCCTCAGAGAGAAGGAAAGACAACACAGTCTGCATTCAAGCAACTGCACTGGCTTTCTGCCACAGCTACAGAACAATTGGGGGAGGGAGTTGCATAGCATTATGTAGCACAAGCTTTAGAAGATGGACTGCACACTTTTCAGCAACTTTTTAATAGCAGATCTTTGAATATTTATAGTACAGCATCGCACATACAAAAATAATCTTTTATTTATTTTATCAAGGAACTCGATGTCAGAAATTTGCTGAGACTGATTTAAAGACCTGGGAACTCTAGCCTATCAGTTATGAAGCAAGATATGATCAAAGTGAATAGACTTGTAATCCTCTACAAATGAAAAGGTGCTTGTTGTCTCCTCTTCCAAACTGATATTTCAGAGGTGGGTTACTCAAATTCGTGACTAATGTATGAAACTGAATCTGAAGATCCTTGATTTAGCAGTAGTTCAATAGTAGATCACATGCTGAAAAGATGTAAAGTCTCCAACCCCCAATACTACAAGTATAAGCTGTGGCACAGGAGCAATCAAGACATTGAAATCAATGGTGGGTTTCTACCAGTTTGCCCCAGTTCGGGACAGCGGCAGGATGCTCCGCCCACCCGCCCGGATGTCATTATGGACGCTCTGCACATGCGCAAAGCCCCACACACAAGCAAAGCAAGCACGTGTGCGTGCACACACACAGTTCTTCACACTAGTGAAGGTAAGTGGAACCCACTACTGATTGAGATATGTTGTGTTGTGCTCTATTTATTATGTTGTTGAGATATCATCTCAAAACTTACAAAAATATCCTATTATTTCAGATTCACTTTATCTTCAGCTTTTATCTCAAATTAATATGACTCTATCTTAGCTACATACCATTTTGTTGTCTATAGTACCTGCCATGGCATATCAATAAAGTAGCTTTTAAGTATCATTTTTTCCAAAGAAGCTGATTATTTATTGTTAGATTTATTCCATTTTTAATTAGCCATATATAGACTTCAGTTTTGAATACTATTGTTCATTTCTACAATTTAATACTGGGAATTATATGTTTTAATTTTGAATTTATTTTTATGATTGTAATAAACTAAACCAAACTGAACCACCAAAATAAAGGCATTTGGCAGCTTACATTCTCTTCCCACTCTACAAATGTCAGGAAAAGTGGACAAAATATAACTCAAGAGAGACCATTAGAAATATGCTCCTGAACATAAACTTGTGAAATTGCCAAGCCAGCCGTCATAGCTTTTGTCAACTGCTTATCGCTTCTATATTTTTTTCTTTCTACATATGTGGCTTCATATCCTTTAAGACAAACTGGAACATTGTGTTTATAAATTGTATGCTGCTCTTGACAAGGAATGATTATTACTTGACTTTTAACATTTTCTTAGTAGGGTAGAGGTGTCTACACTTCCATTTCTAGGAAGATGCTAAGCATCCAGTGAGATGTGAGACCTAAATCCTCTGGATTTGTTTCCTGCTGCATTATCCCATTTAATGCATGTTACTGAGCTTGTTATTGCTTAATTCTCTGAACCTTTGGACAAAAGTTAAGGGAACCAGAATGAACAGTTTCAATCATTTTCATAGTATATTTATGGGGGGAAAAAGGTATGAAACCCGTCCTTGCCTAAAACCAACAAATATATCTAGAAGGAAACAACAGAATAGACGATGAATGATTCTGTCAGCATTCTCCTATGAATTATTAATTAAAAACTGATTACATTTTTAAACTGTCAGGAATTATTTTGTTAATTCCTGAAAATTATACAACTCTTCCACAAGTTGGACCAAGGTTGTATAATATATGTTTCTGTTTGTGAATCTCTATATTTTTCACAAATTCTTCTATAAATAGTGCCTTTTGCACAGAAGAAAATTAAGTTTTAGAATTTTAAAAAATAAACAGTCACTGAAACATGAAGATGAATTCAAGCTACAAACATAGAAAGAACATAGGAGGGGAAGCTACATTTTTGTTAGCCTGAGATAACCATACGACCCTCAGGATGTTTGTCTGACATTTATTGCCAATAGACAGATCTAGAAATCACAAAAAGCAGGCTTCCTTATGAGGTTTGCAGAGCTTCCTGTTTCCAGAAAGGGAAACATTTCATGATGGAAATCATTTCTTGCTGCTTCTTTTTTTTAAAGAAAATCATTCTGGTATGAAAAATAAGCACCTACCACCACTCTTTAAGCCAAATATATAAAGGACAACCCCACCTAAAAATAAGTAAAAAATTGGTATTTTCTACTCTTGGGTAATTTAAGTGAGATTTTAACCCAGAGTACAATAGTTTACTATTCAATGCCTTAATATATCTAACTAGGGTCTCAGTACATTCGAACATTATATTTACGCAAATTAAATTTGTAGAATCTATATTTTATTAAATAAACTGGCAGGTTTCCATATAAATGAACACACATAAAGCATGCATTCATGAGACCTGCACACTGAACTTCAGTTAACTGAAGAAAAGATGAAAGGAAGACACAGACCACATATTCTTAGAATAAGTTATAGTAATGAAGCAACTTAACCTAAACTGTGAGTATCTAATAAAATCCTTGACATTCCTAAAACTAACAAGCAGCGCCACCATCTACTTACCAATTACAAAAAAGCTCGGCTCTTTATTTCAAAAAATAATTCTCTATGGCCAAATTGGATAAATGCCATAATATATTACTAGGGTGATATCCAAGAGAGAAAATAGATATTTGGTTTTAAAATTTCAATCTATGTGTCAACAGACTACTATAGACACAAGGATAGTTACATACAAAAACACACAGAGAGACACAAACACACACACACGTGTGTGTGTGTAGGTATGTGTAGGTGTATATGTGCATACACACACACAATCTCTCCATATTCCACAAAATTACATATGCAAACATATATATTCATGTGTGAATCAATAGATAATATATGTATGCCCATTTACGTGTATATATTATACAGTTTGCAGGTCCAATTGGCAAAATAAAGCTCAGAACCATACTGGTGGGAAACATGTGGAAGAGGCTGATAGACAATAGCTAAAATAATGATGATGACAGTATATCCCCACATGTATACCTAAACACAATTTAAATAATTCCACTTAAAATTTTATATCATAATAGAGTAATAAAACTTTTAGAAGTGTGTCAACAAAGAGAGAAATGTGAGAAGATCTAAAGCCTAATTATATGTGCAGAGAAGTTTAATTCCCACAAGAATTCACCAATATTATATTCCTCAAGTATCCTTAGCACCCTTACTCAAAATTAGACTGTGATAAGAATCTGAATGCATGGAACCCAAGGCAGCAGAGGCAGAGAACTTCATCCCACTACTTTATCTGTTCAGCATAGAAAAAAAAATGCAGATGATTGGAGGTGTTGTGATCAAATGCTCTTGCTGGAACCTCTCTCACCCACACAAAAATAAGTCTTTTGTGCTTTCCTACATATTATATAAGAGTGGAGGAGGAATTCATTTGCTCTACATTTTTATATGAATTATGTGTAATAATTTCTCCTACAGAGGGAGGGAAGAAGCTGAGTATTCACAAAAATGTGAATATTATGGAAATGTGTCATAGTGTTTGAGATGTTCAGTCAATCTGGAATGTTCCATGTTGGGTGAAGCTGATGCACTGTAATTGAAAGATATTGATTGAACAGAACCTTGAGGACTTTCGTTGAAAGACAGGACTAAAAAAAGAACTAGACATACTTATGGTGTAATTTAGAAGCTCACAGAGTGGTCTATAAATCATTAGCTCTCAGTTGGAATGTTGCCTCTGTTATCATCTTGATTAGGAGAACTTCAAAGTGATAGGGGAGGTGGGGGCAGACAGATGGAAACAAAAAACCCAGTCTCAGATTGTGCATCATATAAACTAATGAATGTTGCCAATCAGAAAAAAAAATGATTTCTAACATTCAAAGCCTTTGTTACTTATGCACTAATACTCAATTTATGAAAAATAAAAATGAGCCTGAGCTCTTAGTTCAGAAATGCATATATAATTTTCTAGATGTAACAGATTCATGAAATGATTACTTCTTAGAGTGGAACACAGCATTTAAAATATGTAAGAAGAAGAAAATATGTAAGAAGAAATATGTTCAAAAGAAACAGAAGCCACAGAAAACAAGATGTTATATACTACAGTGGGGCAAAAAAGTATTTAGTCGGCCACCAATTGTGCAAGTTCTCCCACTTAAAAAGATGAGAGAGGCCTGTAATTGTCATCATAGGTAGATCTCAACTATGAGAGACAAAATGAGAAAATAAATCCAGACAATCACATTGTCTGATTTGGAAAGAATTTATTTGCAAATTATGGTGGAAAATAATATTTGGTCACCTACAAACAAGCAAGATTTCCGGCTCTCACAAACCTGTAACTTCTTCTTTAAGAGGCTCCTCTGTCCTCCACTCATTACCTGTATTAATGGCACCTGTTTGAACTTGTTATCAGTATAAAAGACACCTGTCCACAACCTCAAACAGTCACACTCCAAATTCCACTATGGTGAAGACCAAAGAGCTGTCAAAGAACACAAAAAAACAAAATTGAAACAAAACAAAACAAAAAATTGAAACAAAAAAGAAATTGTAGACCTGCACCGGGCTGGAAAGACTGAATCTGCAATAGGTAAACAGCTTGGTATGAAGAAATCAACTGTGGGAGCAATAATTAGAAAATGGAAGACGTACAAGACCATTGATAATCTCCCTCGATCGGGGGCTCCATGCAAGATCTCACCCCATGGGTTAAAATGATCACAAGAAGTGTGAGCAAAAATCCCATAACCACACGGGGAGACCTAGTGAATGACCTGCAGAGAGCTGGGACCAACGTAACAAAGGCTACCATCAGTAATACACTAGCCACCAGGGACTCAGATCCTGCAGTGCCAGACGTGTCCCTCTGCTTAAGACCATCTGAAGTTTACTAGAGAGCATTTGGATGATCCAGAAGAGGATTGGGAGAATGTCATATGGTCAGATGAAAACAAAGTAGAACTGTTTGGTAGAAACACAACTTGTCGTGTTTGGAGGAAAGAGAATGCTGAGTTGCCTCCAAAGAACACCATACCTACTGTGAAGCATGTGAGTGGCAACATCATGCTTTGGGGCTGTTTCTCTGCAAAGGGACCAGAACAACAGATCCATGTACAGGAAAGAATGAAAGGGGCCATGTATCATGAGATTTTGAGTGCAAACCTCCTTCCATCAGCAAGGGCATTGAAGATGAAACGTGGCTGGGTCTTTCAGCATGACAATGATCCCAAACACACTGCCAGAGCAATGAAGGAATGGCTTCATAAGAAGCATTTCAAGGTCCTGGAGTGGCCTAGCCAGTCTCCAGATCTCAACCCCATAGAAAACCTTTGGAGGGAGTTGAAAGTCCGTGTTGCCCAGCAACAGCCCCAAAACATCACTGCTCTAGAAGAGATCTGCATGGAGGAATGGGCCAACGTACCAGTAACAGTGTGTGCCAACCTTGTGAAGACTTATAGAAAACGTTTGGCCTCTGGCAACAAAGGATATATAACGAAGTATTGAGATGAATTTTTGATATTGACCAAATACTTATTTTCCACCATAATTTGCAAATAAATTCTTTCCAAATCAGACAATGTGATTGTCTGCATTTGTTTTCTCATTTTGTCTCTCATAGTTGAGGTCTATCTATGATGTCAATTACAGGCCTCTCTCATCTTTTTAAGTGTGAGAACTTGCACAATTGGTGGCTGACTAAATATTTTTTTGCCCCACTATATGTTAAAATATTCACTCCTACCCAGTAAACAAATGAATGAACTTGGCAATATGATAGAAAGCATGTTGGCAAAAATAACCAACCAATTCAGGATATGTGATTGATTTGTAGATCTTTCTAAGGAAGACAACATTATAAGAGTTTAATTACCGCCAACATTCATTGGAAAATAAACGGAAATTCTTAATGCATTTTGCTGCCAACTCCTTCAAGAGAGACGAAAGCACAAGCAGGTTAGATATCTTTTTATTTGATACCAATCCTTTGCAGAAACATTGGGAGTTCTGGTGGTGGTGATGGGAAACTGATTGGAATCCTGTTTTTAAAGGGAAAAAGTAGGCATAATCTAACATGTATCCTGGACTCCAAAAAAGCAGACTGTATTTATTTCATACCAGTAATACATACAATCCCACTGCAGGAGAAGCTAGTGGAAAAAGTGAAGAAGTTATGGTTTGCAATTCCTAGTGAAGGAGATGCTCAAAACAGAATTCCAAAATATTTTAATAAAGGAAACAATATAGAACAAGAAAGAAAGCCTTGTGAGTACACAAAAATCTTAATGGAGATCTGAAAATTAAATGTGACATATTTAGTAAATGGAAACAGAAAAAATAAAAAGTCTGGAAATGTAGAGTTGGCAAAGCTAAAAATCAGCTAAGGTTGGCAAAAGATGTTAGAAATAACAAAAAAGTTTATTTAGGTACATTTAAAATGAAAATAGGTAAACGTAAAAGTTACCTTCGCACATATGTGCTAGTTGTTCCTGACTCTAGGGTGCGGTACTCATCTCCGTATCAAAGCTAAAGAGCCAGCGCTGTCCAAAAACTCTCAGTGGTCATGTGGCCAGCATGACTAAATGCCAAAGGCACATGGAACACTGTTACCTTCCCATCAAAGGTGGTCCCTATTTTTCTACTTGCATTTTTTATGTGCTTTTGAACTGCTAGGTTGGCAGAAGCTGGGACAAGTAACGGGAACTTACCCCGTTACGTGGCACTAGGGATTCAAACCGCTGAACTGCCAACCTTTTGATCGGCAAGCTCAGAGTCTTAGCTACTGAGCCACCGTGTCCCTCAAAATGAAAATAAAATAGCAATTTATTAGCTACTCAATGAAAACTAAAACAATAAATTCATACTTTGCTTCAGTCTTCTCAAACAAACAAACAAAATCAACTATACTCTACAGGAACAGGAAAAAAGAGGCAAGATTGAAGCTTAAAACTATAGAAATGTGGTTGTGGGATATCTCTGTATTTTGAAGCCTTTAAACAGACTGAACAAGTCGACAAATTGCATTTTAGGATTCTGAAGAAGCTAGCTGATGATGTGGCCTTATATATTATCTGAGAAATTCTGGAATGTTTGTGATATTCCAGACGACGGAAGGAAAACAAACACTATCACTGTCTTCAAGAAGGGAGGAAGGAAGGTCCAGCAATTACAGATTAGTCTGACATTGACACCTAGAAAAACACTACAGCAGATTATAAAGAGATTGTCTGTAAAAAAAAACTCAAAAACAATACCTTCTTATTGGATATTTGGATAAGAAGGGGGAGGGAATGTTTTATCAGATTTACAGAGGACACAAATTTATACCCTAGATGAGAGAAATAAAATTGCAAATTATCTTTATAAATATGCAAAGTGCTTTTATTAAAGTAAAATGAGCATGTATAGGATATTTAGGTTGTTAATAATAGTATTGCAATATGTTATTAGAGTAGTAGTTGATTATAAATAGAATATAATACATTGCATAAAGTCAAATGCAACTTTATTTCATCAAAAGAAGATACCTCAATAATTACTAATTTTATTCTGGTTTGATTAGACTCTAATTTGAATGCTTTTCCAATTCTGGAACTGTGTTTTAAGAAAAATTCAAGAATATAGATAGATACAGGTTTTTACAAAGGTAATAAAAAATGATCAGGGAAGCATAACCTAAATAGCATGAAGGGTGACTGAAGGAACAAGGTATGTTTAGCTCTGAGAAAAAATAACGGTATACTTTTGAAAGGATGTCACATAAAAGATCAAGTCAGGTTCTCTTATTTTCCAAAATATAAGGCACAAAAGAAGAGGATTTGAGTTCCACAAAGGTAGGTTATGAGTGAATCAGTAGTGGGTTTCAAAAAATTTTATTACCGGTTCTGTGGGTATGACTTGGTGGGCGTGGCATGGCATGGCTTGGTGGGCATGGCATGGTGGGCATGGCAGGGGAAGGATATTGCAAAATTCCCATCTCCTCCCAATCAGCTGGGAGGCAGAGAATAGATGGGGGCAGGGCCAGAAAGAGGTGGTATTTAACGGTTCTCCGAACTATTCAAAATTTCCGCTACCAGTTCCCCAGAACTGGTCAGAACCTGCTGAAACCCACCTCTGGAATGAATGTTTCAAAACTCCTCCTATATATAAGAACTTTTTATAAGAACAATAGAAACAATTAAGCAGAGAAGTTGTGGGCACTCCTATTCAGGAGCTTTCAAGTGTCTGAGATGCTTTTATTTGGATTACTGAAATGAGCAAAAACTAACTCCAGTTTGTTCAATGCCCCTTTCAACAACATTTTATGACTTCTACAAACAGATGAATTATGTAAACTTATCTAATGGACTCAAGTTATTATTCCCAACTTTTAGTTTCCTTTCCCCATAGAGAAAGACAGAACTAGAGTTGACAAAACTACATAGCATACATACATAAGTAAGAATTAACTACTCTGCACATGTAACAATAAAATAAAATGAAAGAAACTTAAGAAAACATGGAACTTCTGTAGAAGCACATCCTGTATACCAAGTACAACTGGAATATCTGTGGAGATCTAAAAATAGTGGTGTGCTACTTGGAATGTAGCTTGAATATACAAGTGTCCAGCATAGACTGAGTCGAAACACTGGGGATCCCTAGCAGAGGGCGGAGCTATACAAATCTGCAGACTCGGTCTTATGCTGCACAGAGGAATCCTTTCCCAGCCTGACTACCGTTTCCTTCCAATGAGGAGAAAGAAATGGTCACTCCAAAAGAATTTGGTTCCAGCAGAAAAAACATGGACCTGAACCACTAGCTGACTCAACAAATATATTTTTACCTCCATTTCAGGGGTGAAATGCTCCCGGTTCGGACCGAATTGCTCGATCCGGTAAGCGATGGCAATGGGTGGTTCGGAGAACCGGTAGCAAAAATCCCTGTGGCTCCCCTCCGCCACCACCATCTCAGCTGAGCCGCATCAGCTGAAAAGCATTTTTTCTACAACTTCTTCCACCAAAAAAAAATGCTTTTAAAAGTTAAAAAAAAAGCTTCTGATAATTATGCGGCTCAGTTGGGATCTCAGAGGCTTTTCAAAGCATTTTTTTCTACAACCTCTTCCAGGGAAGAGTGGTTTAACAAAATGCTTTGAAAAGACTCTGACGATCAGGCAACACAGCTGGGATCGTCAGACGCTTTTCAAAGCATTTTTTAAAAACAATCAGGCAATTCAGCTGGGATCATCAGAGAGACTTTTAAAGCATTTTTTCCTGCAACCTCTTCAGCGCAAGAGGTGGTTAAAAAATGCTTTGAAAAGGCTCTGACAATCCCAGCTGTGTTGCCTGATCATCAAAGCCTTTTCAAAGCATTTTTTTGCATTTGCAGAAAAAATGCTTTGAAAAGTTAAAATAAAAAAAAGGTTGGCCACACCCACCCAGTCACATTACTACACCACCACCAAGCCACGCCCAGAACCAGTAGTAACAAATTTCACCCCTGCTCCACTTCACATAAAAAATCAGATGTTTTTGATGAAAAATTTTATGAAAGCAATGAACGAGGATCTCATTGTTTGAGACATAAGTTTCTAGGAATAGCTGATGCCAAGATTGAGAAAGGCATTTTGTTGGTCCATAGATCAGATGGTTCACAGTCCATCAGTGATAAAAGATTTGAAAATCTATTAGTAGAGGTATAGAAAATGGCCTGGAAAGTATTCAAGGATTTTGTTGGGAATTTGTCCGAAAATTACAGAGCAACAAACTACATTCAGCTGGTTGACAAACTTCTTACAGCATAAAAGACCAGGAAGTGCAACATGTCACTGAAGATATATTTGCTGCATTCACACTTAGATTTTTTTCCCAAAAACACAGTGAACATGTTGATGATAATGGTGAAAGGTTCCACCAGGACATCACCACAATGAAAAAAACAGTATCAGGGGAACCGGAATTGATCAATGTTGGCTGAATATTGTTGGACACTGCAGCTAGATGCATTGGACACAGAGTACAAGTGAAGATCAGCAGCAAAACAGTCTTCGTCCTGTTGAATTCATGCAATATGACAGAAACATTATACAATTAGGTACATTACACTCATTAAAAGTAAATTTCATATTATTAAGTCATTCTGAAATTATATTTGTGTTCTGTTTGGTGTATCATAAGTTTTTCAGGAAGCAAAGCTTTTGGGAAAAAAACATCCAGTGAATTTTAGAGAATTGGGTACATAATATATATCTCCCTAAATATACCTCCCTAAATATACAAATCTACAACTAGCAGATTCAAATTACATATTAAGAACCACTTCATAAAGGTAAGAACTTTCCAACAGTGTAAGTCTATCTTGGTACAGTAGATGCAGACTATATTCCTCTAAGCAGAAGTTTTCAAAGAAGCTGTATTTGAAATGTTGAGCAGAAGATTAAATCTAAAATTTAAAAATAATGCTTGATTTTTTAAAAAAATCATCACATGTATTAATGAACATACAGTAAAGATATTAATACTATTGATTTTTAATCTGGTAATTTTTCTGAGCACACACCCTAGCCATTGTCAGATATATAACATGTCATCAATAACAGCTAGTTAGTTGGACATGATTGAAATAATACATACTAGGAGGAACAGATTGAGAATATGACAGGAATGAGGCCCTATTCCTCCTTAATAGGCATATCTGTCAACTGTTTCATAACCCTAGAGGTATTGACTGGCTCCTAAACCGCCCTTCCAATCTTAGAGAAATGCAGCTGTCATGATTGTTTCATATTGTTTATTTTGCACTTGAGAAACCAGTTAAATCATACTGCCTTCTTATGGCTGGGACCTCCCTACTCTTATCTTGTCCTTTGGGACCCTGTGGGCAGATTAGAATTACAGCTACCCTAAAAGGCTGCTCATTTATATTGCTCTATAAAAGTAGAAGCATGGAGATTACCAATTCTGTCAGTCAACTGGAATAACAAAAGATATTCTTTTCCACATACACAAAAAAATTCCCCATGTAATTGAAGTAAATGCATAGGAAACCTGAATGCTATATGATTTCCCAATATGAAAAGGAGGCAGGGGGCAAAGCAATTCTAGCACTGGGAAAGCAACATGTATCTATTCAAGCCTGGGGCTCAGAATATGTTAAGGGCTCCATTACTTGGCTTTACTATTAGTCAATCAGTTATCATGGCTGTTGTTTGTACTTATCTGTTTTCAAGGTGTTCTTGTTGTGTTAATGTTTTTAACTGCTTTAATTGTTTTATAATTTTAGAGCTGTAAGCTGCACAGAGTCACTTGGTTGAGTTGGGTGGGGATAGGGGTAGGGATAAGGACAGAACAGGTTTATTTGGCCAAGTGTGATTTGACACACTTAGAAATTTGTCTCTGAATTGTAAGTTCTCAGTGTACATGCAAAATAACAAAGGAACAATAATAACAAAGTAATAATCATAATAATGATGCTTATAAGAGAAGGTAGTGGAACACATTTGAAGGATAATAGTAATAGGATGTGAAATCAGGTGGGATTTATGACATATTCAAATTATCTTCTCCTCTTTCCCTAAACCATACTGCAATAACTTACTCCAAATTAGAACAAGCCTGCTATGGGGGAAGGGGGGGATATACTTAAAAGCCAAAAAGAAAAATAGGCTTTGCAACATTTGACTACTCTGTTCCTGACTGCTTCATTTATTTACTACAGATTCAACTGGACAAGAAAGCTCACTCAGCAGCATATAGGTAGACATTAGGACTGGCAACTCCAGTGATGTCCCACTTAACAGTCGTTAAGTGGGACATCATGTCATTCCCAACTATTCACTTTACTGCCACTTCTCCATTGACTGCCAGAAGCTGGCTGTGACGTGCACAAATTGTGATTAAATGACTGTGTTTGCGTTTGTGTTGGCAAGGGGTCAGAGGTCGACCTTGAGGCGCCTCACTCGAGGTGCCGCAAGGGTCAGTCCTCTCGCCCCTTTTGTTCAACATTTATGTGAAGCCGCTGGATGAAATCATCCGCGGTTTTGGGATGAAGTTCCATCAGTACGCTGATGATACTCAGCTGTACATTTCCACCCCAGACCACCCCAATGATGCCCTTGACATGATGTCCTGATGCCTGGAGGCCATGCGGATCTGGATGGGGATAAACAGACTCAGATTCAACCCCTCCAAGAACGAGGGGCTATGGCTCCTGGCGTCCCAATATAGCCAGCTGGTTCCATCACTGACTATTGGAGGTGAGATTCTGGACCCCTTAGAGAGAGCTTGCAATCTGGATGTCCTCTGGATGCACAGCTGTCTTTAGAAGACCACATGATGGCTGTGGCTGGGGGGCTTTTTATCAGGTTCACCTGATTCACCAGTTGTGTCCCTTTCTGGACCGGGATGCCCTGCACACGGTCACTCATGCCCTTGTCACTTCCTGTCTGGAAGTACTGTAACGCTCTTTACATGGGACTCCCCTTGAAGAGCACTCGGAGGCTCCAGCTGGTCCAGAATGCAACCACGCGGGTGATTATGGGAGCGACACAGCGCACCCATGTAACACCTTTCCTGTGCGAGCTGCATTGGCTCTCAATTGTCTTCCGGGTGTGATTCAAGGTGTTGGTCACCAACTTCAAAGCGCTCCATGGCTTAGGACCCGGATACTTACGAGATCGCCTTCTGCCATCAATGGCCTCCCACCGACCAACACGCTCCCACAGAGAGGGACTCCTCAGGGTGCCGTCGGCCAAACAATGTCGATTGGTGACACCCAGGGGGAGAGCATTCTCTGTGGGGGCACCCGCCCTCTGGAATGAACTGCCCCCGGGAATACGTATGATTCCCGACCTACGTACCTTCCGCCGTGCCCTTAAGACCTTGCTATTCTAACAGGCTGGGCTGGCTTAATAAGGAGTGGTAATGGGTGTTTTAATCTTTGACTTTTTAAATTTGGGGCCAAATTATTTAATACGTTTTTAAATTGTTTTTAAATTTTGTATTTTATATTGTTTTATTGTGGCTGTACACCGTCCTGAGTCCTTCGGGAGAAGGGTGGTATAAAAATTTAAATAATGAATAATGAATGACCGTGGAACACTGCAATGGTTATAAATGCCCACTTGTTGTGAAGGTTCCAAATCCTGATTACCCGAGAGACCTTGCAATGGTTATAAATGTGAGGACCAGATGTAAAGTTACCTTTTCAGCACTTATAAGCAAGGCAGTCATTAAGCAACAATGACTGGTCAATCATTAAAAATGTATTAAATAAGCAGATAAAACACAAACATATACAAACATAACTACAGAGGGACTCACGCACAAGAGGCCTCGAACTATTCATAATTTGAAGACTGCTTCAGACAACTTCTATAAGTATTGCCCTGATAAAAAAATTGGAACCTTCTTAGACCAACCTAAAAATCGGTCACAATGAAGAAGGATCATCTCATAATTATAAAATGAAACAAGCTTTCTAACTGTAGATATATAAGGTGTATTCACAATTGTATATAAAGTGAGCATTTTGATAATATATGGGATTTGGCTTCAACCTCTGTATCTGAGTGTACCGAAGCACGATGTTCAAAAGGAGACTGGTGTATCTGTTTCATCAGAAGGATAAACATATCAATGTGTGCCAAGGAGAAAAATATCCTGTGTGGATATGTTAAATGTAAAATAATATATACGGAAGAGGTGATTAGACTATAATGAAGCTAAAAAAAAAAGCAAACAAACCCAGCTCTGTCAGCTTGGAAGTCTTGCTCCCAAATCCTCTGTTTTATTTCAGTTCATGTTTTATCAAGGCCAATATAGATATCATCAGAACTGAAAAGCCATACGTTGATAAATCCTAAATTGTTTTCAAATGAGTCTAAAAAGGAGATTCCCTAAAGCAGTAATAGCTAACCTTTTCCAGAATGAGTGCCCAATGTGTGTATGCGAAAGCGTGTGCGCATACCCGAACCCCCAAAATGCAATGTGTGCACAGTCCCCATTCATGCACCCCACCCCCATACATGTGCATGTGGCCCCCTGCATGCGTCCTGTCCCACAGGCATGCGTGGCAGAGACCTGAAAACCAGATGGCTGTTGGGAGGCGCTTGCACAAGCGCGGCAGACCTGATGTGGGGTGACGGCTCACATGCCGACAGAAAGGGCACTGCATGCCACCTCTGGCACACGTGCCATAGGTTCACCATCACGGCCCTAAAGGATTTGCTTTAACCAGAATCTAAGGCAGGGATCTTCAAACTTGGCAGCTTGAAGACTTGTGGACTTCAACTCCCAGAATTCTCCAGCCAGCATAGCATAGCTGACTGGAGAATTCTGGGAGTTGAAGTCCACAAGTCTTAAAACTGCCAAGTTTAAAGACCTCTGATCTAAGGGATAAAGGCTCAAACAAGCTTAATTCTTATTGTATTGAGGGCCCTCATTTAAACAGAAGACACACATTTTAGAAAAGTTTGATTAGGTGCTTTTGAGTCTAGATCTGTCTTTAAATAAACACAGCAGGGCACTTTACAACACAGTAGATGTAGGCAATGGGGAAAATCCCAGTAATCCCTTGCTATGATCCTGTAATCTTATTTTCATGCAGAACTAGCCTTAATGTGATAGCTATCAAATGTTGGATGAGTATATCCCAAATAAGCCAACACACTGTATCAGTAAAGTCACCACACTAATTTTCAGTTAAAAAATACACTTTGTTTGGAAAGGCTAATGCAGATGCCTGGTGCTGCATTGCTTTAAAATCAATCACAGCATTCCCAAGCATGCATATTGACAAGTCTAATGTCTCCAGCCAAGCTTTTATTTCAACTTTAAGCAACATGAAAAGGACAAATAACAAACATTTGCAACAACACTTGAGTGATTTTTTAAATATATATTTTGTCCAACTTTTTAAACAATTAGGTAGCAATATATTATATTTCTGCAGATCTTTTTTTTTCGTATCTAGAGAAGAAGTTAAATTGTATTAACTGGGGCATTATGTTTATTTTTATCTAAAATCCATACTGTGCAGCTTTAATGACGTTGCAACTAATTTTATCCACCAGTCAAACTTGATTTTGAAGGAAACAATTATTTGGCTTATGAGTTTAAATCATAATAAATTGAAATAATAAATAAATAAATAAATAAAAATATCATGTTAAAAACAAATCACTACATAGGAGAAAGACAGACAGTTTGGTGACGTGGTTAAGAACCCCCTTTCCTATATAATAAAAGCATATAACTGAACCAGGGGTGGGTTCTACTTATCTTTACTACTGGTTCGCAACAAGAGCGTGTGCGCATGTGCATACGCAGATCGCACCTTATGAAATCCGGCCAGGTAGGCGGAGCCTCCCACCACTTTTACTACTGGTTCTCAAGAACCAGACAGAACCGGGAGCAACCCACCACTGAAGTGAACCTAATAGGGAAAACGCAACTTTATACAGTTCACATTTCCTCAAATCTATCTTCATTTAAAAATCATAGCTATTTGATAGCAGGGAGTTTTCTATTCCCTAGTTTTGAAATATGCTTCTTATGGGAAATTTTAAAAAGGGCATTTCTTTAATGATGCTATGCTTAAAATAACAAAATGGTAAAACATATGCACATGTGCTCTGAGTAAGTTGACAGTACATTTTATTTACTTTGTCTGTTAGATTAATTTTTAATTTGCTTCAATATTTTCCTGCACTCA
Source organism: Masticophis lateralis (assembly GCA_030761175.1). Classification (NCBI taxonomy): domain Eukaryota; kingdom Metazoa; phylum Chordata; class Lepidosauria; order Squamata; family Colubridae; genus Masticophis; species Masticophis lateralis. The sequence continues at coordinate 27,088,971 of JAUDYJ010000005.1, forward strand.
TTTTTCAGATAAAATGTGGCATAATTTCACAGTACATGCTTTTTATTTAGAACCATTAGTAAACTAATTTGAAAACTGCTGTTCAGTTAAAATCTTACTGGCTCAAGTTTGACCCAGCCTTCCATCCTTCCGAGGTGGGTAAAATGAGGACCCAGATTGTTGGGGAAAATATTGTTGGGAAAATCACTTAGAGAGGGGCTCTAAAGCACTATGAAGTGGTATATAAGTCTAAGTGCTATTGATAAAACACTTATGTTGGAAAATTGTTGTTTTTCACTTCAGGGGAAGACTTGCAGCCTCCTTTTTATTAAAATTTGTGAGTTGGAAAAGTGGTAGAAGGCTCCTGGGGTGTTGTTTTTTTTCTATTTGTAACAATTGTCAAACTGAATATGACATATTCAGCTATGCTGAATTATTTGTATGCTCACCCCATTCATATTTAAAATGAAATTTTAATTAGGTTCACAATACAAAAATCTGAAGCCATGCTGGGAAAAGAGGAAATGTCAGAAGCACAGCAAGGTACATTCCAGAAGAAAACGGAGTTAAGTTTCCCTCATCTGATTAACTTTATAAGTAATCTTGGTACATATAAAAATAAATAAATGTTGCCTATCTTAAAGTCATAGTCCTAAAAAAAATGTGTACTCTGCTCACTCCAGAATAATGCTATAAAAATCAACAGTAATCACTCCAACCTGGTATAGTGCGTTCACTTTCAGCTATTAAGCAAATAAAAGGAGGGTAACTGTGAACTCATGATTTATTTTCCCATTGCACGCTGTGTACCACAATTTCAGAACACCAATGTGTAGGGAGAGTTAGTTGAAATTTATGTATCACTGGACACTTTTTTTAAAAAAAAAAATTAGTTATATGCCACCCGTCTCCGGAGACTCAGGGCGGCTTACAATGCGTTAAGCAATAGCCTTCATACTTTTGTATATTTTATACAAAGTCAGCTTATTGCTTACTTTGGGATAGCTTATCAGGGCTATCCCTCACTGCAGAATTGACCTTGAGATGGAATAACATTGACACTTTTTATGTCCAAATGTGTTGTGTTCTGCCAAAACTCATTAGAATGATTTGAAATAACATACCTGGTGCTCTTCTGAACCTATACGATTAGAAAGGGAGGGGGGAATCATACCCTCGGCAGATTTCTTTCCCTCACCAACTCTCTCTCCATAAAGTCTGATTTGCATAAGGACTGAAATAACAGAATATGCTGTTGGTTGCATGGATGTGATCTTTATTCTTTTTAACCCTATTTATTCATTCCTAATGCAGTAGCCTAAAAAGTATATATTTACACTCAAATCTGCTCTTATTATAAATCAAAACAAAAAATCATTAAAAAGTAACTTATAATGATACCTCTATATTGGGGCATATAAGCATGTCAGAAGCACTCTTATGCCTAGATAAAACACTAGCCTCAATGTTGCCTGCTGTATTGCCTCATTTAAAAATTTCAAAACAGTGGTTTTCTATATGCTCAGACAACAGAGCATTTTAGTTTTTTCATAACTTTTATTATGGTTTTATTTTAAGAAAAGCCATGGACTTTCCAAACCACTTTAAGACTAGAACATGAGAGAACATTTGAGATCCACACACACACACAGCTCTTGTAATGGGAATGTTTCTTCCACTGCATGTGGAAGTGACAAGAATCCTAATTTGCACCCAAACTGTGTAGTATAAACCTCAACATTAATCTAACCTGCACATTTTATAACAAGTCAGTCAAGAAATAAAGAATGAATGTCTTGTAGAATCCTAGAATATTCACTGTATAAAAGAATACAATCTTTAAGAATAGAAAAATCCATTCTTTTTCTCTTGCTGATTTTTGACAACCTTTCTAATTTTTAAAGCCTTTATTTCAATGTGGTTAGATGGAGTGTTAGATAAAATTGTTAGAATACTGATGAAGCTCATTCAATCTATATGATTAATTTAGTTATAATAATTCTCATTTTAACCCTATTTCCTCAGGTGGGTTGAAATTTAACAGAGCTGCCAGCTCTAACAAGAAACTAAAGGATTGCAATTTAGTCATAGTATAAATGAGAACCACTCACTGGACTGAATGCAACCATAAACTAATCAGTTTTCTACTTGGTGAGCAGATAACAGATTGCAAATGAAGATAAACTAGTTCTCAATTTGTGCCCATTCAGCTTTTAAAGGAACTAATCTGAATATACAACAAGTAATTTGGCTTCAGAAATTAGTAGTAGGAGAGGTTTTCATCTTCTAACAATTTCTTGGGAGTAACACTATTGACTTAATGGGATTTGCTTTGTAGAATGTTTATGACATTCTACAAAAGCTACATGTGCTAATCTGGAAAATCAAGCAAAATAACTAAATGTTCTTGTTTCTTTTAAAATTAAAATTTTATGTATTTGCTTGCCACCCATCTCACAAACAAGTGACGTAAAAACCATTTACATTCTACCAAGCCCAACTGTGTCTTTTCTCATTTGGTGATAAATTAATAATAGTAATATTGGATAAGGCCTTAAATTGGAAAGTATGCCTATATAAGCTTTTGAAAGGTGTGCTCACAATACTTGATCATATATATAAAACACCTCTTTTTGAATTGTTAAAGCTGCGGTGTTATTTGCATTGCTATGACAACTGACCTTGGCTGTCCTGTTATTTATATCTTTGTTTTACTAGGCAGAAAAAAAAAGGAAGCAAAACCTGCTTTGCACAAGCCTTAATCAGTGGAGCACACTGATTAAGTCCATGTACCTGGGCCATGGTGACTCAGTGGCTAAGATGCTGAGCTTGTTGATTGAAACTGTTGGCAGTTCAGCAATTCAAATCCCTAGTGTGCATAACGGGGTGAGCTCCCGTTATTTGTCCCAACTTCTGCCAACCTAGAAGTTCGAAAGCCCGTAAAAAATGCCAGGAGAAAAATAGGAACCACCTTTAGTGGGAAGGTAACAGCGTTCCATGCACCTTTGGCGTTTAGTCATGCTGTTCACATGACCACAGAGACGTCTTTGGACAGTGCTGGCTCTTCGACTTTGAAAAGGAGATGAGCACTGCCCCCTAAGTCGGGAACGACTAGGACATCCTGTATGTGAGAGTGGAACCTTTACCTTTACCTGGGCCACAAAAATCCTAATGACCTAACTGCAGCAAAGGGCTATCACTTTGGTACATCTTTAATGAAATCTAATGATCAAATTTTTGAAAACATTAAGCTTCTATAAATTATGATCACAGGCCCAATCGTGGGAGAACGAGAAGGGAGGATTTGTTACTGTTGCTGTTTTCATCATGCCCTTAAAGTTTCATTAGAAAAAATGAAGTGGTCTTAAAAGAGAAAGCCATTTGTTTTATTGTAATACATATCCCAAAGTCTCTAAAACTCTTGAATTTTTTATATAATTTTAATTATGACAGCTCTATTTCATTTAATTTTAAAAAATGCTTTGGAACTATTCTAGTGTTTTTTAATGCAAGGGTTCTATATTCAGATAAAAAGATAAGTAACTCATCAATCTCCAAAGTTATGGTAGGATTCTGAGAAGGAAGTCAATATTGTTGTATCCTAATGCAGACACTTAAGCTTTATTTCTCTTATTACAAACAGACTTTCTAGTTCTATAGTTATATAAATAGTCACATATGTATGGATAATACTTGGTAAAAATTTCAAGATGAAACTTCAAACTTCAAGATGAAAACTTCAAGTTTTGCAAGTGAGTAAATGGATAGCTCAATGCAAGGATATTGGAAGCAAACCAGGAATCCCAACTTTGTATTGTTGAGCAAAAGTTCTATACATTATTGTACCTATCAGGCTTTCCAGTTTAGCAGAAGTTAGTTGAACTGAAGGCATTCAACCAGGCTTGTTAAAAATCTTTATGGTATATTAGGAAAAAACCAGGTTAAGCAGTTGATGGACTTCTGTCAGTTAGAAGGATAGTTCCCTCTTATATCTACTGAAGCTTAATTTCAGAATTTCTTTTTTTCTCCTTTTCCAAGACGTAACAGACACCTTGCTTTGGGCATCTGGGTCATGAATTAGAGTTGATTGTTGACATAATCAGCATTCTTGCTCTGGGAAATTTTAACACTCAACATAACTTCCTCAGCCTACCTAAGCCCTGTATGCCTTTTACAAAATGTATTTGAATTGTGCATCTATCAAGAGAAAAGCTGCACTTTTAAATTCCAAATAGCAATTTCTTAATTATAAAAACTAAAGCAGAAGTATAAATGTATGATTCCAACAAACAGAAAAATAAAAATAGGCATGTTTCTTCTGCAATGCATTCTAGGGATTAGAAATGCTTAACTTTCTACTTCAAAATTCAACAATGTTATAATAACAGCAGTCTTAATTCCAGCATAGAACAAGCCAGGTCAGTGATGAGATGGCATGGTAAGCAATGCTGCCCAAAAGGACCTCCAAATCAGATTCACATTAGGGGAGTGGAAAGCCATGAGGACACTCAGGAATATCATTTCTAAAAATAGGATGACCTGCCTATACATGAATAGGTCAACAATCTTTAGGCCGAGTGAAGGGAGAAATTGCAGGAGCAGCTAGTAAATATCAAAACTTACTGAAAGCAAGTATTTTTTTTAAATAATGATTTAATCAGAGAAATAAAAAATAAAAAATAGTATATATGACTACATAAATATTTTAGAAACTCTTGTAGCATTCAAATAAGTCCTAACTCCTTAAAGAAAACAAATATATATATATGAATTATTCATGTAGACAGTTTGTTATTTCAAGTGTCTTTGAAATTTCAAAAATATGTCCAGTTTTTTATTTTATTGCAAAGTAGAACACAAATTTCATTAAAAACGTACTTTTATCTCATACTAAGTTAAACTTGGACAAAAACAGGCATTTAAATAAAAGCATAATGTTTTGCCAATGAAATGAAATAAAATCTTAAGGCAGAGCCAGTCCTAACTCAGTGCTAAAGAATTTCTTCAGCATGTGACTAAATTCCTGAAAAGACCCAGGTTTCAATGACAATTTCCTTAATATCATAATACACTTTACAAATTATGAATGTGGGTAAACAACAAACCTATCTATGATTTATATCTTATCTATTATCAAGATATTTCATGCTTTTAACAAATCAATTCCACAAGATAAATGGTAAACAGAGTCCAATTATTTTATTAAATTAGTAATGGGGGCTGACCTAGATCAGGTTACAACAGAGAAAACACTGCAAACAATAGTTTTGGGAACATATTCAGAAAAGTAATTCTTCAATTTAGAAGAAAAGCACTGACCCCATTTCACCCTAAAGCAAGATCATAGATTGAAAGAAGATACTGAAATCAGAGTATTTGCTTCAAAATGCTTTTAATGTAGTCTAAGGTTTGAATAACACACACAGTCAAGTAACTAAAGGTTTTACAGCAGCGTTCACCGAACTTTAATTTTGGAAATGTTGTTTTGTTTTGTATTGTATTTTGGTTTGCCTATTTAGTCAAAAAATTGTGTAACCAGAAAACCAATTATTTCAATATTTAGGTTGAGTGCATTGTTTGAAGTTGGACAAGATGTAGTATTACTTAAACTAGGTAATTATTTTTATTCTAGGATTTATAACATGATGAATAGGATATATCCCAAAGTTAAATTCAAATTGCAAACAACTTGAGAATCTAAAGTGATTCTTGGTATTAAGTGTTTTTATTTTATTTATTACACAGGTTTACTGAATGCCCTACTCCAACTTAATCTAGGTTCCTTTCTAATAAAAAAAAAAGTCAGAACAGTAAAAAAAAGAAAAAGCAGGAGATACATGACTAGAAATATCATATAAAGCAATAAAAATAAAGCTTACAAAACCTCAACCTATTACCCTGTCTGAAAGTGTGGGAGAACAACCAAGTTTTCACTACCTTTGGAAACATCAAACATATGTTATCATCAAGTATTCCTTTGGTCAGATGCCCTATTTAGACAACTAGTTAATCTTAATTCATTATCTTGAGGTCATTACATTCCATCCTTAACTTAGAACATCAGACACAAAATATACCATACATCTATGCACATAGCAATCCAGAATTCTGATGGCAGAGCGTTCCACATCCTGTGGAAATCTCTCTATGTGCAGTCCAATAAGAAATCTGGCAGATGGACTGCATCAGGGCAGAGCTGTTCTGCCCCATGCACATGGCCTGAGGATGCTCTGATAAAATAATTTCCAGGCAGAGCTTCAACAATCAGTTCTTTCCAGACTTCAATTATTCTCACTAAAGGAAACTTTTTACTGATTTATTTATTGTAAGGAAAAATGTGCTGCATATTTGGCTGTTGTCCACCTATATGACTAACTGATTTGGCTTAAGTGTTGTGTATTTGAAATTCAGGACGAATTAAAAATAGGACTATTTCTCTGGGATTAAGTTACAGATATCAACTTTGCTGTTTGGCACTCTTCGGAATTCTCATATCAGTATAAATAAGTGCTACCACCACACAGTATACTGGGATATTTACTGCTTGTAAACAAGATGTGCTTCTAATCTGGCAAGTTTTACCCCTCTCCTCCAGATTTGCTGATCATGCTTCCATTTCTCCAATTTAAAAAGCTTTATCACTTTAAAAAAAAGTTAATAAAACAAATTCCTGCGAAGTTTGAGTCAGGTAGATTTGTCAACAGTCTCAAAGAATGACAATTTTAATAAATTGTTATTCTATAGCACTTTTGTTTGTGGTTCTCTGTGCCTATGTACACATACATAGGGCATTCACTGTGACAGTGAAGTGAAGGGATTGCATAGTCACAAGTATGTGGAAAAAGCTTGGACTGCCATTTAAACCAGCTGTATCTTTTGCAGCTATGTCCTGCAAAAGATAACAGCTGCTTTACCAATTTTAACACAAGCATTTCTTTCATATATATCAGTGATGGCTAACCTTTTTGCCGTCGCATGCCAACAGTGGGGGGAGCGCGGAGAGGTCACCCATGTGTGTGCCCACAACCATAATTCCATGCGCCCTACCCTTGCGCATGTAAGTGTGCATGCCCCCCCCCCACTTTTAGCACGTGATGACACAGAGGGCCTGGTAGGCCTGTTTTTCGCCCTCCCCAGGCTCCTAGAAAGCCTCTGGAGCCTGGGGAGGGTGAAAATGGCCTTCCCCACCCCTATGGAGACCCTCAGGAGGCCGGAAACAGCCCATTTCACAACTTCCGGTGGGACCAAAAGGCCCAAAAATCAGCTGGCTGGTGCACACATGCGTGCTGGGGCAATGCTGCGGCAATGCTCGCGTGCCCACTGATATGGCTCTGTATGCCACCTGTGGCACCCGTGCCATAGGTTCGCCATCACAGATATATATGCTATGAAACATCTCTTTCAAACATTTTGTAGAATCCTAGTAAACAGTCAGCAAGAATAGTGGTACAGGTCCCAACACAATTATAAAGTTGTGTCTAATATCATGATAGATTGAAAATTATACTATTTTAGCAAGGGATTAAGTAAATAAGTACTGTCTGTCCTGGATCTTCTTTAGTTTGTTTGTTTTTAATTATTCTTACTCATTCTTTCTTTTTGCAGGGGGAGGAGAGACAGACATTGCTTTGTAAATGACATTAAGTCTCTTAGAGGTTTCAGCTATACTTTCTGTTTATTTCTATTAACTAAGAAATGCAATCCGAGGAGACTTGGATTGAGACTGGGAAACGCACATGTCCTCATGCTTTGGATTCCCAGTCTTGACCAGTCTTTTTCAAATTTGGCAACTTTTAAGATGTGTTGACTTCTGTTCCCGGGATTCCTCAGCCACCATGCTAAGAAGCCCATACATTTCTAAGTTGCTAAATTTGAAAACACTGGTCTAGACTCTAGACATGAACTGCATATATAGTTGTTTCTTTCTTTTTCCTATCTCTGTATTACAAAAAGAAGACATAGAGAAGAGATATGGGCCTCCTTGCCAGTTAACTCATCAGAACAAATTAAGATTATGGTTCAATTATATTCAAGAGCTTTCTTTACAACCTCATATATGTTTGCTAGGAAACTAGTTCTACTAAAATCAATAAAGATAGTAATGATTAGGCTGTTCATTGGAGTACTGTTATGCACCAACTGTTTTCACAGAAAATGTGATTTATCAGAAAAAAAAATACATTGAAAAACATTGGAAACTGTTTTTAAATATCTCATACAAATCAGCAAAGCATGGATTGCAGGTTTTAGTTTTAATAACAGTTTTTGTTAATTTCAGGAATTAGCAAAAAAACAAAAACAAAAAAAGAGAAACAGGCAAAAAATTGGTCATACAAAAACATAAAAATCCTCTAAAATGGAAAGTCTAGTATACTACTCCAACTATTTTTTAAGTAGCTTTGGTCCAAGAAGTACTTAAAGAATAATATGGAAGCAAATGTTTACTTTGAGTAGGTTCAAGGGCTCTCTTCACTTGTCAATTTGGAAAAGGAAAGTTCACACTTGAATTCAATGCTAAACCTTGACAGCTATTTGGCTAGCACAAACTCAGCCTTTGTAATGTTTCTCCTTAATGAGATAAACGCTGAACATTTAAGAGCCATAGGCTCATTTCATGGTTGCAGTATGACAGATGGAGTGAATAGAGGAAAAGACAGAGCTTAAGCCTCTACTGTCTTTAAGATGGAGGAAGCTGATCCACTACATCTCACAAGGTTATCTTCATTGTTTTTAATGCATTCATGATGGAAAGGAATCTGCAATATGCCAATAAAGAGCAACAGGCAGAGATATCAGTGCCTGCTCACTGGGGCATATTGTGATTTATGGAATGTAGCTGTCAATATAACTAACATTCATTGGCTTCTGAATAATTCAAGCTACGATGAACATGGTTGCTGCTCTTTTAACTGCTTACTAGCATGTGACTCTTAGAAAATAAAATCTCTGACACATATTTTTTTTCTTTCTAATATTTTGCCAGCCTTCCTGCAAGGAATTCATAACAACCTTAACCCTATTAAAGCCCCAAACTTTCTATACATTTCTATTAATTTGCTAGTAATGATCTGATTTGTGCATTGTGGAACAGTCTGTCTATGAAGATCAGTCTGACTCCCTTTTTGCTACAATTTTGAACGGGCCTGGTGGCTCAGCAGACTAAAGCATTGTGATTAATGTCAGCTGTCTGCAATTACTGTAAGTTCCAATCTCACCAGGCTCAAGGTTGAGTCAGCCTTCCATCCTTTCTAAAGTAGGTAAAATGAGGACCCAGTTTGTGGGGGCAATAAGCTGACTTTGTATAAATATACAAAAGTATGAAGGCTATTGCTTAAAGCATTGTAAGCCACCCTGAGTCTCCAGAAAAGGGAGGCATATAAATCAAATTTTTTTAAAAAAATTGTCAGCTATTAAAATCAATCTGTTTCAGAGAACTTGCCCTGGTTTTATTTGAAATTGTCATCTTTTTTTATTTTCTTTCTATTCTTGCAATGGAGTTATGCTTTTATTCTTGGATAGGGCTTGTTTTATATTGTTTTTTTCTATGCGAGCCACTAAGATTTGCTCACTGTTGTGGTGGCACAGAAAATATGTTTAGTAAGTTGAGTAGTAAATGATTTTGATGATAATTTTTGAAAAGCCTTGATATATTCCCAAACCTGAGTGTACATCACCCACCAACCTACTGTGTTTCCCTCAAAAATAAGACCCTGTTTTATAGTTTTTTTTAACCTCAAAATAAGCGCTTATTTTTGGGAGGGTCTTATTATTTTGGGGTGAATGGAGCAAGATGGGGCTTCTCTTGCTGTCTTACCTGATTTCCAGCTCTGCATTTAAATATTTTCAGGGAGGGCTTATTTTTGGAGGGGAGGCTTATTTTAGCGCATGCTCTCAAAAGCCAAATTGGGCTTATTATCAGGGGATGTCTTATTTTTGGAAAAACAGGGTACAATCATAAGTTATTGATCCCTGATGTAAACCAAATCACTGTCATTATAATCCATATCACAAATAAGAGAACTAAAGTTCCAGAGAGAGTGATTCAGCTCTGAAGCTTCCATAGTGATAAGATTCCCTGCACTGTATCAATTAGAATTAGATCCAGATTAAAATTAATGGCTGGGTAGCAAGAGACTTCAGCACAAGTACCTTGCTTAGGTTGTCCATTACTACTCTTATTGTTTGTATGTATATGCAATAAAATTGTCATTAAGCATCCTTTGGTCAAATGATAATATAACATCAGGATATCATAATTAAAAATATAAAGTATCTAGTCTATAACTAGCAAAAGTGAGCAATATCTCAGGTGATAGTTTTTCAACTGAATCGGGGACCTTCTTCATTCAAAACATTTTATTATTTATTTATTTATTTATTTATTTATTTATTTATTTATTTATTATTTATTTATTTATTTATTTATTTATTATTTATTTATTATATTTCTATACCGCCTTTCTCCCGCAGGACTCAAGGCAGTGTACAGTCAAGAAAAAATAAAAGATACATAAACATCATAAAATTGATAAACATTGGCTGGTCAACTCATGATCAATGCTCTCTCATACAAATGCACACCTATCTATTTTTTATTATTATTATTTTATTATTTTATATTTTATTTTATTTTTTTATTTCATCAAGCATGTATTAGATAACACATGTAAGTATAAACATGATTATGAATACATGAAATGGATACGAATAAAAGGGAACATTAGGACAGGGATGGTAGCACGCTGGTACACGTCCCTTAAAGGCCTCTTACGAATCTACAGTAGACAGTCTAGGGTTAAAGTTTTGGGGGTTGAGGAAGAAACCACAGACTCAGGTACTGCATTCCAGGCATTGACCACTCTGTTGCTAATATCGTATTTTCTGCAATCAAGTTTGGAGTGGTTTACCATAGGTTTGTATCTATTGTATGCGCGTGTATTTTTTTGTTGAAGCTGAAGTATTCATTGACAGGTAGGACAATGTGGCAGGTAATTTTATGTACTACACTTAGGTCAGATTGAAGTCGGCATAGTTCTAAGTTGTCTAAGCCCAAAATTTGAAGTCTGGTGGTATTTGGTATTCTGTTGCGAACAGAGAAGTGGAAGACTCTTATCGTGAAGTATCTGTGGACTGATTTGATTGTATTAATGTTTGATATGCAGTGCAGGTTCCAGAAAGATAAGCTGTATTTAAGAATTGGTCTAGCAAAAGTTTTGTATGCCTTAGTTTGCAGTTCAATATTACATGCATTATATTAAATGCAGTGATACCTAGGAGCTTTGCCAAGTTCTGAAATCAGCACAGCTGATGGTTCTGCCATTTGAGAGTCCCGCTCAGAAAGTGTAAAATATTCTAAAAACAGCAAAAGGATTTTGAAATATATTTGTCTCATAATTCAAATGTACCTCTAAGCAAGAGTTAGAAGCACATTTTGCTTTAAAGCTTGTTCACTTTTGTAAGCCTACGGAGATTTCAAAAGGTTTCTTTAATGATAAACTTGTCATAGTTTTGTTTTTTAAAAGGATTTTTTGTTAGTTCATTTGCTTATTCTTACTTAAATCCACATAATATAAAGTCATATTTTCACTGTTCTTTCTAGTATGAAAGGGTAAATTTTAGGAACAATTTGTCATTTGTTATGTTCTCATTCATTCCATTAATTTAATAGATTCATATATTTTCCTACTAGAGTGTTAGCACAATAAATACAATTCAATAAATGACTCATCACTGAACTTTTTTGTTCGTGATATGGAATATATAATTTATTATTATTACTCAGTAAAATCAGATTTGTTTTAGCAGAGAGGCTAATTTCCTTTAAGTGGCAGATGCATTTACAGGGAAAAAATATATTAAATAGTTTTCACTTAGCATAAAAATATTTACAAAAGAACATAAAATCAGTGTTTTATTTTACAGTCAAACATAGACTGTCTGCATTAACATCAATTAAAGAATTCTCAATTATTTTTAATCGTAAACATCACAGTTTAAACCTGTATTTGGCATCAAATTTTGTGTTTGATAAACTTGGATGCCCAGCCTACATTTTAGCTAATGACTTTCCAATTAGGCTACAACAAATTGCTCTTCTGCCTTTAAAAATATGTAAGAAAACTGGGCTACTGCTGAATATGATCACCTAGCTGGACAGGATCTCTCATGTTTCACCTATTTTGAGACAGCTGCAGTGGCTGCCAATCCATTTCCAAGGCCAATGCAATATGCTGTTCTTAGCCTTTAAGTAGCATAGTGTGATTATCTCAGGCAACAACCTTCCTGTCCTAATTGTGTGAATTTATGTGAACTACCCAGGATTGATTTAGCAGATTATTATACATTTTTTTGTAATTAAATAGTAACTTTTACCAAACTCAGGTGACATTACTACCATATTTTTCGGAGTATAAGACGCTCCAGACTATAAAATGCACCTACCTTTTTTGGTGAGGAAAACAAGAAAAAGAAACCTGCCTCTGCTTCTGCCTCCCAGCAATTTTGCCTCCTTGCAGCAAACAACAAGCTTTACTTTCATTTTCATTTTCAGCATAGCTTGATTAGCACAAGAAAAAAAATCTGCTCCCAGCAATTTACCTCCTTGTAGCAAGTGCAGAGGCCTTCAGCAATAGACAATGGCTATCCCTGCAGCCTGAAACAGCTGAGAGTTGGGAGGCTGATCCAAAGGACAATCAACTTGTGCTAATTAGGCTGTGCTGAAGCTGAAATGGACTGTTTCTTCTTGCTGCTTGCTGCAAGCAGGTAAATTGCTGTGAGACAGAGGCCAAAGGATGAGGGCCAGTGGGTAGGTGGGGCTACATTCGGTGTATAAAATGCACCCAAATTTTCACCCCCTTTTAGGGTGGAAAAAGGTACGTCTTATACTCAGAAAAATACGGTAGGTAAGCCAAGCGCACTCATATATCTCATTACATTTTAGTAATCCTACGTCCTAACCTCGAGGTTTCATATAAGAATTTTGAAACTGGCTTGGTTTTAAGAGATCTTGAAATTATTTTAAGAGATATTTTGAGATGTTGACACTCTCCTGTGAGACTTTACACCTTTATAAAAGAATTGATCTCTTCTTCCTGGTCTTGTTATTTACTTTATTTGTTATTCCTGTGTGTTTTTGATTGCGTGCTTATCAATCAGGATTTGATATATCATCATCTGGTACAAAATCTGTTCCATTTGAATCTGCTAGAGCCTTTCAAACTTGTTTGCTAAAATAGCATAGAAATAACATCCTTCTCTGAATAAATTATGTAGCTCTATATCTTCCTGTATATGACACTTTTCATTGTAAAAGACAGTATTCTGCTAATGTTTATTAATACTGACTTGTACCTATATTTCCATAAGGGATATGGGAAAACAGAAAGATCAACAATTTCCTCCACTGGGAACAAGAGGATATTGATAGTCTAAGATTACAACTGAATTCATGTCATTGTCTTGAAAGGAACAATGCTTAAATCAGGTAAAACGGCAGTTCTCTTCAGACATTCTGTCCTAAAAGGCTCTGTCTAAGTTACTAACAGTAGTAACTATGAGAGGAATCTTAGAGTCCTAGTGGACAATCATTTAAATATGAGTCAGCTACAGCAGCCAAAAAAGCCAAGATAGTTCTAGGCCTCATAAACAGAGGGATAGAATCAAGATCACGTGAAGTGTTAATACCACTTTATAATGTCTTGGTAAGGCCACGCTTGGAATACTGCATCCAATTTTGGTTGCCATGATATAAAAAAGATGTTGAGACTCTAGAAAGAATGTAGAGAAGAGCAACAAAGATGATTAGGGGACTGGAGGCTAAAATATATGAAGAACGGCTGCAGGAACTGGGTATGTCTAGTTTAATGAAAAAGGACTAGGGCTGACATGATAGTAGTGTTCCAATATCTCAGAGTTTGCCACAAAGAAGAGGGAGTCAAGCTATTCTCCAAAGCACCTGAGGGTAGAATGGGTGGAAACTAATCAAGAAGAGAAGCAACCTGGAACTAAGAAGAAATTTCCTGAGAATTAGAACAATTAACCAGTGGAACAACTTGCCTCCAGAAGTTGTGAATGCTCCAACACTGGAAGTTTTTAAGAAGAGATTGGATAACCATTTGTCTGAATAGTATAGGGTTTTCTGCATTAGCAGGAACCTCCAAAAGACCTCCAAAGTCCCTTCCAATTCTATTATTCTATTTATTCTATTCTAAAGTCAAATATTCCATAAATATTACACAAATAACGTCTTCCATCTATAAACATGTACATGTCCAAAATAAAAGCAAAAGACCCTAGTTCACTAAAAATTTCATTTGTACAATTAGTTATACTGAAAGTGTAAATATCCATGAGAGAAAGATACTATTTGTCTGACATTGCCAATGGAATTGATTTACCTGGAACACTTAGTACAGTAGTCATGTAATTACAGAGCTGGATGTAATCTAATCTAGCCTCACCTCATGCAAAATCTACATCAGTGTCACTGAGAGGGGACCATCCAGATTCCACTTAAAAGTCTCTAATGAAGAAAAATCACAACCAGTGAGACAGCATTAGGAAACTTACAGAGTCAGATAGCTTACATTGTCAGGTATATTTCCTAAATTTAGTCAAAGTCCCTATTCCTTTAATCCACTGAATTGCTCCTAAATGATGGTATAAGAAAAAAATAAATTTACATTCTTATCACCACCTTCATCAAATTTACTAGATTAACTACCCTGTCATATCGTAATTATTGTTTGTCCAAATTTAAGGTACAAATTGTTTCAACCTTTGAAACCTCCTCACAACATTTTCTACAACATTAAGTATTTTGTAATTTAATTCAACAGGCATTCATCTGTTCGAAATAGTAACCCTTTAGAAACCAGTCTGACCATTAAAAATTAATTTGACAGATGCTTAAAATAATATCAGGTTAGGAACAACAAGTACCTGAGCTATATTTTTTAGGCCTAGTAGGGAAACAATCAGGAAGGCTTCTATCACGTTAGACTGGAATCAGCTATGCTCTAATGTACAAAAATAAAGTAAAATAATCCACCTTCAAACTGAATTATTTTTAAAAATTGCAACATTTGAATGGCTTATTACAAATATCCTTATCTTGGAGAGCATCACTATGCTAATATCTTGATTAAAAAGATCAAACTTTGGCAAAATATATGAATTTACATAGATTTTCATTTCTGGGTTCTAAAGCAGGGTTCCCAACCACTGGGAAATGGATCAGCACCAATCCATGACCCACCAGAAATTAGGCCATGCAAGTGAGTGAAACCCCATCTATGCATACATGGGATCCAGGTAGCAGGCAAAACCATGCCCCTTGCCGTTCCACGGAATAACCACCTGGAATGACTCTTTGCGGGCAGCTGTTGGGGGAAGCTGTTCTAAAGCATCTAAAATTGACCTTTCATCTTATAACACTAATTATTACTATTATCATCAGAACCATGGAAATAGTTCTGCTTGAAATACATTCAGGGTCCATAGCTAAATATTCATTTAAACACTATATATAATCACACTTTCACCAAAATAATCTGGCTGGCATATTTATTTATTAAAACCAAATGAACAAATAAATCAGATCATAAAATCAAGATGTAAATGTGCTATAGTGCACCCCTTGAGATAAAAAACTATTCCACTTCCAATTATTGAGCCAAACAATGATAAGAAGTAATGGATCTTGGTTGGAGAAGTAATGGAGCCCAGTTAAAGATTGGGAACACTCAATCTTCAACTGGGCTAGCTGGATCTCTCCATTTCATTCATCCCGTCCCCCCAAAAAACCATGATTATTCTTAAGATTATTCCATAATAACCATTGAAGTATGAATTCTAATTTTGTAATATAATTGGGAAAAAAGTTATCTACAATGCCCTATGTACCTCTACAAAATTAACTATGTATTCTTTTTAGCAAGCTTTTCTATTGTTTGTCTGAAACTTGAGATGCAGATATATACTTAGGGCTGTGCATGCGTTGAAAATTATTCAGATATACATTAAACCTCATAAAAGAAAAGCATCCCTACTATTCATTAAACCAGTCCAACCATTTTTCAGGTATCTTTCTGGGAAAAAACGTATTCAAGTGAATATGTTCTTTAAAACAGTGATATTTTTTTTTCTGGTTTCAGAGTAGAACCCAGTGTCAGATTTGTGCAAGAACTCAAATACTTATTTAGATTATTTTTGAAACAGGCACAGTTCTGGTACTTGTTGCATGTTATGGGGGAGGGACCGAGGAATATTCTATATCTAATGCTCTGATTAAGCAAGAAAGTGAAAGTTACTAAATAAAAATATTAAAACTGAAAACATTTAAGGATTATATCTATGTTATATCTATCTACCTATTTATCTATCTATCATCTATCTGCATTGTAATTATCAATGATGAGTTTTGCAATCAAAACAAGAGATGGACATTATTTCAACACATGTTTCTTGAGGACAATACTAATCTTTACATCCATGTATCCTCATGTTTGTGAAACATAGCAGCTAATGCACATCAATTTGTCTGATATTTGGACCACATAAATTTATTTATTTTTTAAAATATATACCTAATATTATAGAAAAATAATTTACAAAATTATTTAGGGAAACTTAAAATGATAAAACTCTATCAAATCCATAAAAAGCGTAAAAGAACTACATTACTATATGCTTCACATCCATTTTTAATTTTACCAACCTCTACATCCTGGAATTATGTCTTTAGCATTGACTACGGGAGATCACGTTTCTTGCATCTGAATGCTTGTGGGAATGGCACACTAATATGAACAAAAACTGAAGTTCTTTCCATTAGAATTTTCTATAAGTAAACGCATTACGTACACAGGCACATTAAGACAGCTGAGTCTTACAACAATTAAAAAAGGGAGGAAACTATAGTGAAGGCATCCACTAAAAAAGCTCAATTATTTGACTACAAATGCTCTCATCTATGATAATTGGGGGGGGGGGGGGCTATAGTAGGAAAAGTGACGTTTTAATGCATAGGTATCCAGACATATCATGATAAATGGAAGAAAAAAAATGCCTCATAATGTCAGATACAAGTGGTAGGGTTGGCATAAGGACATAAAACACATAATTTCAATTGTCTCACAATCCCCAAAGACAGATACCTATCTTTTAAAGCCTGCTTGCAACAGAACACTTAACAAAGCAAATCTGCAGTGTCATGTAACATGCTCCGCTCAGTCATGCTTAATGTTAGGGTCTGGATTACAGAACCTAATGAAGCCAAACTTCATTTTAGTTGATCTGGCATGTTGTGCCAACCTGCCATTAATACCTACAAATGTGAGTTATATGCATGAGAGCCAATTGGTATACCAATTTGCAATTAGTTATTGCATCAGTCAAGTTTATAAAGATCCAGAGATATATGTTTTACAAATGAGTCCCACCAACTATGGAAAATGAAAATAAAGCAAGCTATGAAAGATTGTCAGCAACCTTTCAGGGTGACTGATTCTTTGAGCTTTTAAAAAAATAACCAAAAAGCTTCACTCAGCCTAACTAAATATTTATAAATTTATTTATCTTATTTATTACTTTGTATATTCTTCTCCATATACCAAGTAAGTGACTTCTGAAAGATTTATTTTGGAAGTTTGACAGTGCTGTTAAATTGGGTCTTTGGAAATCCCACAGAATTTCTGTTCTTTCAGTAGAGACTTCCTTCTACCCAACAGACTAACTAATATAACAAATATTTTCTGATTATCTTCATGTTTGACTATCACGATGTGATATACGTGTGATTGCCTTTAAATTAACTAGAGAATGAGAGTAACTTAAAATGTTAACATCATTACACTACAGAGCAGTCAGATAGGTAATAAAACATTCAAATTTTTCAAAGTCTCATTAATAATTAATAAGTTATTGTTGATTTTGAGTATTCTACATTTGTTGGCCTTCTGATAATAGAGCTGAGCATCAATGATTCTCCAGATTTTGTAGAATAGAAACTCCCATCATTCCTTCTTATTGATCCTGTTTTCCTCATCTCTCCCATAAATCTATTTAATATTAACTGTTTCTGATATCTTCCCCTGTAGTCTGTGCTTTTTTTGAGCTGAAGCAAATACTCAGATCTTAAGTGCTTTTTTCAGTAGGAGCACCCCATTTTCTGGTACCAAGCAGCTTTTTTATATGACCACAGGACAAGTTGTTGTATTTATATTAGTTTTAAAACATTTTACAGTTTTTGTTGATATAGGATCATGATGGTGAACCTATGGCACGCGTGCCACTATATCGGTGGGCACGCAAGCTCAGCTGATTTTTGGGCCTTTTGGGCCCACCACAAGTAGGGAAATAGGCTGTTTCCTGCCTCTGGTGGGCCTCGGAGAAAAGGCCCATTTTTCTGTCTCGCCCCCAGTTCTGGAGCCTCTCCCCAGGCTCCAGAGCCTTTCTAGGAACCTGGGGAGGATTAAAAAGGTCTCCTCCCCCCCACCCTGGAGGCCAGAAACGTCCTGTTTGCCAACTTATGGTGGGACCAGAAGACCCGTTTTTTGCTCTCCCCAGGCTCCAGAGCCTTTCTAGGAGTCTGGGGAAGGCAAAAATGACCTTCCCTACACACACACCACGGAGACCCTCCAGAGGCCGGAAATGGTCTATTTGCCAACTTCCGGTCCCACAGGAAGTTGGCAAATGGGACGTTTTCAGTCTCCGGAAGGCCTCCGGGGGGGAGCTGTTTTCACCCTTCCCAGACTCCTAGAAAGGCTCTGGAGCCTGGGAGAGAGAGAAATGGACCCACACACTCCGTGCTCCCCCCATCCCCGCTCCTTGCATGCAATGGCAAAAAGGTTAGCTATCATTGATATAGGGGATCTTCCTCTCTTCTCCTATATACATACATACATATTTCTGTAAATATACATATGTATATACATATATATATAATTCTGCATTACTATTATAAGTTATTGAAGAATCTCAGTTGAACTGGAAATAAATTGTAAAATAAATATTATATTTACAAATGTTTTTCACCTGGTACAAATAGCAGGTTTTTATATTACTGAAAGTGATTTGTGGGGGGGGACCCTGTATCAATTGTCCTTAGAGTCGCTGACAATAAACAAATTACATTTCCATTTTTGGGAGGGCAGGTCCAAGACATTTACCACATAACACATTTAGTTCTACTGCAGAATTTGACTTAAGAGGAAACTGTGGCAATAAATCCACTGTTTAAAAATTATAATATGCCTCAACAATGTATGAAGTATAAAATCATCCGTTATGTATGAGTAATTCCAAAATGGCAATGTATATAAAATATAGATGTGTATATTTCACTTAACATTATCCTGTAGCATAGCACACCCAACTATAGGCCCTAGGTAAAGCAAACAGATGAAAGAATTTGCTTCTCCCAGTATAACTGGGAATGTCTACTGTCCAGTCCATCAATATAAATGAATCCAGTCATACATGAGGCACAGTTGAAAATCTGCCCCATTGCAGTAAAATTCCAAGTCCAAACATGTGGTTGTAATAGTAGTACTATTTCACTTTAATGAAAACAAGCAAAAGCACATATTTCTCTTCCAGTCTATCTAAGTGCATGTTCATATATTACAAGTATCAGTTCTTTGCAAATTATTCAACCAGTGGAAAAGGAGCTACATGAATCATTCATTTATTATTAACCACATCATTTTCTGTTACACACAGGGCTGTCCTGTCCCTTAACCAAATCCAGTTAGCCAATGCAGTTTATGCTCTCATAAACGAACACTGTCTGCAAGAAAGGAATGAAACAAATCTGGGATACCGGGGTCAAAAAACAGGGATGGAAAATACCATCATGTAAATCAATAAAGGTGAAAACATATTTGTAAACAGTAACTTTAGACATGTTGATCATTATTATTCCATTGAAAAAGCAAGGCATAGTGAATAGTGCCTTAACTATATATAATACAAAGTCCATGATCTTCTCAGCTAACTTTTATACAAGTGATCCTTGCATTGACAGTATCAGTAACATGTTCAAATCCTACACAATTTCAGGACAGGAAGTATTCTCAAATCTTGCACTTCAACCCTGTTTCTCTTACACAGCAGAAATCAAACATAATGACACTCAGGAGCAACTAATTATTAAAAGACATTACTTTCACTTTCCATTTTTATCCAGCACACACAAAGTACTATATGAGCCCAGTTTTCCATTTTTCTTTTTGAAGGAACTCATACTGTCTTTAAGATTAATAAACTTACTGCAGCATGAGATTTCAAAATAGTACTACTTTAGCATGACTCTTTGAGAAGGCAGGATGCATCCTGTAATAGCACATCTTTGTCAGTTGATTAGTATTTAAGATGCAACCTGACTCTTTGTTTATTTGTTGTTTGTTTTTGTTTTGCACTATCACAGATTAAACACAACTCCTTTTCTAGATTAGCAAATAAACAACTTTTAAAATTCCAACAAAAATAGAACATAATTCTACAATAAGGGCATTTTCAAGAAGACAAACTGATCTTTCTGCAAATTTCCTATAGCTTTAAAATAAAATTGTTACATCATATACCCAGTCATAAAAGCAAACATCTGGATGATTATATGATCTGAAATTATTACATGGAACTTAATAATTTGGCTAATATCAATGTTCTAGTTATTGCTTTTGTGTTACGTCTTAAAAAGAATGATAATATTTACTCACTTTCAATGAATCAAAGCAGGCGATTACGCGTCCATTTTCAACTTGGCAGCTTTTCGATGGATGTGCAAATTTACATTCCGTATCTGGTCGTGAGCAAGTCCCTCTTTGGAACTCTCGACATACTTCCAGTGTTAGCCATTTTGTGTCCCGGATTGGTGTGACACTTACAGCCATGTTTAGATTTTACAGGTAGTTAAAATTGTCAATGAAATGAACAAATTAAAAAAGGCCAAACTGATAAGACTGGACAGGATGAAAAATATCACCTCCAAAATATTTCCCCAGTTCCCGAGCCCAATGGTAAAAGATGTAAAATTGTTTTGTTGCGACAGCAAGGAAGAGATATTCCCTCTAGAAAGTCACAGCATGAAACTGTCAATCAAAAGGGGAAGGGGGAGGTTAAACTTAGAGAAATGCTAGGATCAAAAGTAAGAGGAGCATTTAAAAGTGTGCCTTCGAACTAGCCTTGTGCTCTCAGTAACCCATTCTGAATGCCGATTTGGAGCCCCAAACGCAAGCAGCAAAAAAACGTGGCAGACCCTCGGACACAGAATTTTTCAAGCTGCTCTCAGGAAAAGTTTGTCTCCACACACAGCTGAATCTGCAATAATTATTCGTTCTTAATTTTTGGTGTGGTGCAATTGATAATGATTAGTTTGGCACAGACAGATGCAGCAGTTTAGAGCAACAAATCAAGAAACCGGTTTGGATCTTTCTTTCTTTTTTTTCCTTTCCTCTCGGATTTTTCCCCCCCTTTCTTTTCCTGGCAGAAGACTGCTCACTTTTCCAGCAAACTTTTATTTCTGTAAGATTAACTAAAGCAGCCTAGGGCAATGCCTGATGCTTAGAGGGGAGGGGTGGCTGGGCGAGAGGTGAGGGTGGATGTGGTGTCGTCGCAGTCTAGCTGGCAGCAAGCAAGGCAAAAGCAGAGACTGCTCTAGAAGCGAATCCAAGCAGCAGAGACGTCAGGAAAGGCACTTCTTAGTACCAACCTGTAGAAAAAACAGATAGGTTAAAATTTACCAAGCAGCATTTCCCTGATGTCTCACAGCATAATCACGTTGCCATGTGCTCCTTCAGTCTACTACTTTACAGCACAATACTCTTTTTCCGTTTCCAATAAAATACTTACAGTATAGCATATTGCAGCCAGCCATCACAGATTTATTAAAAAGGGGCCGTTTTCCCCTTCTGAAGCAAGGCATGATAGAGAGATAACCAATCACAGATAGGGTTGCAGCAATAATCTGGGCAGGAAGCCAATAATGTAGGCTGTCTTATGAAAGGTCGCGCCTGTCAGACATTCATTACTATGCTGTAAGCAGAGAAAATGTCCATCGGATGCTACTTATTCGCTTGCAAGAGAATGACCATGTGCGGGCTTTCAATTTACCCAACATGCAGTTAGAGGATTAAACCATGTTAGTTTTTAAATAGCTTCCAACAAGAGCCCAAGTTCTTGTAGCATCCAGAGAGAGAGAGAGAGAGACCAAGGGGAATGGAAAGAAAGATCGGGGTGAGGGACGAGCAAGCTTCGTCCTAGCAGCTCCGTTTTAGATTGCTTTCCCCCTGCTTTGCATCAAGCGAGCTCGGCAGGCACAGAGCACGCCTACTGTATCTGACAGATGAATATAAAAGGAAGAGGGGAGTTCAGAAATGGTACAGTCTCCTGACCTATCCCATTCACTTCCTTCCAAAGCTCAAGTCCTGCCTCTTTCTTCAGAGAAGGCAACACTTTTTTCAAGTGCTAGAGAACTATTCTCTTCAGTAAGCAGAGGCACTAACAGCAGGGCCAAGGCAGGTTAGCTTGGAACAAATGAAAAACACCTTCCCCACCACCCTAGGCAAAAGCCTGGCTTTATAGAAAGAGGAGGTGGCCACAGGAAACCTGGCAACACAGCGACAAGCCTGTATCTGGGACTAAAATAACCTCATACACGAAGCTGGCAATCTACTTTCAACCACAGGAGAGGATTTCAGATCAACATTTTCAGCAACAGCAGCAGCAGCAAATGCCAGCAAAGCTTCCTAATTCGCAGCAGAACTCGTAGCTTTGCTCTTGTTGGCTTAAAATGGCTTCTATTTAGGGAGCAGTTCACTTTGCATTTTTCTAATAGGGCACTGTTTGCCCAGCAGGGTGGGGGAAAATGAAGAAAAAGTTGACAATCGTTATTATTATTCAGAGTGACCAAGAAATGTGATATTTCTTGACCCTTGGGGGAAAAGAACAGCAATTGTACATTTTATAAATCCAATTAATCTGAAGGGCATCCAGAACATTTAAGTAATTTTTGTTTGTTTGTTTAGTTAACTGGAGAAGCACTGTGCATCTTCACAATCACTGATACCATGCTTATTTAACTTCAGAATTCATTGTCCCTTTCAATAAATTCTATACCCATTCTTTAGATCAAAACATCTAAAACTTGAGAAAAGAATGATATAGGGCAGTCCCATGCATAAAAATGCCTTTCTAATTCTCTATCCAAAATTCTAAGTTTCCTTTTGCTGGCCCTCAACATTATTAAAAAAAAAATCAGCAAATGCTGAACTGTATTAAATACTGTCATCTCTCTCTTACAGCAATTAACGGAGAACTAACGGTATTGGCTCTGCTCTTTTCTTTCTGTTGCATTTTTAAAGTCACTTTAAAGTCATTTTAAAGTTACTAAATAAACTGTTGTAAATTGAGGACTACCTTACTCAAATTATACCTTTTTGAGTTAATCATGTTTATTCCCTGATAAACCAGCATCAGACTGACTCTTCAAAGGAGAAATCCAAAGCATGAACACATGAAAAGGCTGTTGATTCTAAAACATTTTCACATCTACCCTTTGTTGTGCCAAGAGACATGGAAAGTGTCATTGTATCTTTTTTTTTACTTGTATAGTATCAATTTAGCCCCAAAGGACAGAGAAATACAATGTCTTGTTATATCAGTTGAATTTGGTCTACAAAAAAAGTGAGCTTTTTCCAAATTATATGAATTCAAAATGTGCTACAATCATTAAGGTCCACTGGCAATAGTTATTTGGGTTTTCTAAAGAAAAAATACCCTTGTCTTATTTTTATAAATAAATCAAGGTGGCAAATATATCTAATGCTCTTCCTCCTATTTTCCCACAACAACCCTGTGAGATGAATTTGGCAGAAAGAGAGATTGGTCCAAAGTCACCCAGCCAGTTTTCATGCCTAAGGACACAGTCTCCAGGTTTCTATAGTCTAATATCTATTCAGTTTAAATGTTCTTTAGAAGAGTTAAGTTCTCTTCTTTCCGATCAGGACTAGCAAACCTCAAGGTCCCTTCTAGCTCTATTCTGATTCTGAAGTTTCAATATGTAAGCTATAACTAACTGATGAGATACAAGTTAACAAGCTGACAATTTCTGACTTCATTAGAAAGTCTGCTGCTGTTAAGATCATTGTGTTTATCCTCCAGATAACACTGATCTGAATGTTACAGGACTGTCTACCGGCTTTTCCAGAAATTAATCCTCCAACTATAAACAAAAAATGTTTTTATGATTTTTGAGGGGAGGTTTGCCTCTAAAAAGTCAATTCAATCTGGAACACAGTGTACAGCAATAATCAAAATTATGTGGTCCAGATGTTCCATTCTGGTGTTTTGGAAAACAACAGATTTTATACATCCTCACTATAAAATGTATAATGTGTTACTTGCAACAACAAAAAAATGAGAGAGAAAGAAAGGGAACATTTTCTTGAAAAAGTACTTATATATTTTTAATACTGCTATAATGCCACTTTAGATATTATAAGTTATTGAGCTTTCTCAACATTTTTGTAAAAAATTGGTAAATACTAATAACAATGTTTCATACGGATTTTCTCTTCAACATGAGAAACAGAAAAAAATAGCATGTACCCGTAACATTTTAGCATACAATTTAAGGACAATTACCACTGCCTAAGAACACTAGGATTCTGAATACAATAAAATTTCATTTGCACTCTAAAAAATAAAATGTATTAATATAAATGTCAAATAATAAAGATTTGAACAAAACAAGTGGAATTCACCCATGTTAAAAGTTAATAAACGTAAGGCTGTAACACAAAATGTTCTAAAATAAGCATCTTATCTATGCCAGTATACAACTTCTAAAACAAAACTGAGCATCCAAATTCCTGCACAATGCCCACAAACAAAACTATCCTACCTTTCCACTTGTCTCTGACCTGCAATTTGTTTGTTTGTTTGATTGATTGATTGATTTGTTTGATTTGTTTTTATTTTAAGACATTAAATTGCTCAGCTGGAACTTCTCCCTTTATGAAATCAAGAAAATATATAGTTTAACTTTGTTCTGAAAACAGCAAGAACCAAAATTTCTTTGATTTTTATAATCACAACAAAGGACCTGTACAACCCATTCCCCTCTTATCAATTTTTGCCTGTCATTTTCAGCTTTCTATCTCTAAGATTTATTTATGATCCTAGTAGACAATACTTTCTGAATTTGGGTGAACTTTAGCCATTTGGCAACAAATGCAGTTGTTTCATTTGTTTATTTTCATTTGCCAATCTGAACTTAAAAACAGCAACGAGCACTAAACTGCACAACTGTATTTTCATTGTTGCCCTTGTGATTCCCTACCCCCATTCCAAATTTGCCTGGACAAAGTCTGAAAACTCTTGAACTGCAAATATTTAACTGTCATTACTCAGAAATAAGTTCAAGGTTCTATCATCAGGATGTCCACTCATACTGATGCAGCTTTAACTTTAGTGATATACACCATGTTGTATTCTAAGGATATATAAATTTAAGAGATTTGAGAGGATAACAGCATGCTCATTCCAAATGTTGCCTACATCTGCATAAATCAATTCTCAAGTGCTACAATGTTTTGATTATGCCAATACTTTCTATTAACAGAATTATGCCTCTCACTGAAATGCAACTTGCAACTGTTGTTGCAAGTAATAAGAGATAAATAAATATTAACTTGAAAGAAAGTAAGCAGTACAGAAGTTATCAAAAGAGAATCATTAGAAGAAGGCATGACATGAAATAGAAATATTTCTCAAAGCAAAATTTAAAAAGTCATGGTGACTTTTTTTAATTGATGAATATTCATTACCAGGGGTGAAATATACTTGCCTTCCCAACTGGTTCAGAAGTGCACGCACCACACCAAATGCATGCTTGGACCCACTGCACATGTGCTAACCCTTCTGCACATGCACAGAGGGTAAAAAACAGGTTACTTCCTGGTTAAAAACAGAAAGTAACAACAACCGGGCCGGTGGGTGACCATTGCTACCGGTTTAGCCAAACCAGTCTGAACCGGGAGCATTTCACTCCTGTTCATTACTATTGGATATGAAGATCTGAAAGTATCAAAAAATAACACTAAACTGTTTTATTAAATATCCAATCCTTTTCAGTGTCCTATATCACAATATAAGATCTAATTAATAATACCCAATTATAATTTCCTCCCAGTTTTATCTAACAATGTAATTTAAGAACTTCTTGAATCATAATGATGATAAACCAAGGTAATAACTCTCTTGATTATTAATTTGTACAAAAATTGTAATAATCTCTGGTGTATGACTGTTGGTCCAGTCTTTCTATTAAGAGCAGTAAATTATTTTTGTGCTCAATAAAACTCTCTAACAAATTTAAACATCTGTATAATTCTGTATCAATGAATTTGGAACCAATTTACATAAAAGATTGCTCATTTATCCTATTTATCTGTAAGCATTAATATTTATATTTTTAATCCTCTAAGGTTGGCAGAAGCTAACCCAGCTGACTTTTCTGAAGGGTTTTTTTTTTAAGCTTAAAAGAAAATCAGAAGTTACCAAGTTACAAACAGAGTATCAGCTCCTACTAATTACTTTATTAGAGGCAATAATTTTAGATAACACAAATATTCTATAGTGAAACCTCAAAACATTCTGGACAATTTATGCACTTTTATAGATATTTTATAACTGTCTCAGTGAGACATCCATTTAATAAACAGATAAGTTCTCTCATGCTCTCTAAACCCAAATGAGTTCTAGCTCAAAATGACTACCTACCCCTGATTTACATATTATTAAGAACAGGTTAAAAATTCTTGTCACGAGCCTTTACTAAAACTCCATTACAGAATGTCACAGGATGCAATATAAAACGGACTGGCTCACCTGGCAAAAAAATAAATATAAAAGCAATATGTCACAAACCTTCAACAGCACAAAATGTAAAGGTTGCAGGCTAAGTGTCACAACTGGACTGCAAAGCCTCTGCTGTGGTAATGGTTTAGCCCTTTAAAAAAAACATTTAGTATTTACAGGGCAATCTTCTAAACTCTTCTTGGGTTGTTTACTAACTATAATGAATGGTGTTACATAGTTCACCATAAATTGATCTGAGATACCATTCTGCTCATTCTATTATCTCCAAATAGACACATATCTCAGTCCTAAAACAACAGGATTTTAAAGATAACTATCCAGCTTCTGAAATCCACACAGCAATAAACAAACCAATGCA
Source organism: Masticophis lateralis (assembly GCA_030761175.1). Classification (NCBI taxonomy): domain Eukaryota; kingdom Metazoa; phylum Chordata; class Lepidosauria; order Squamata; family Colubridae; genus Masticophis; species Masticophis lateralis. The sequence goes on from JAUDYJ010000005.1 coordinate 27,116,191, forward strand.
CTTGCGGATAAGTATAGTTTGATTAAATAGTTCACTAACAACTTTGCACCTGCATTCCTAAACAGTTTCAACAGAATTATTAAAGGTAGCTCTATGTAAAACATACTGCAATAATCCATTCAAAGATTATATACATAAGGCCATGATGGCAAACCTGTGGCACGCGTGCCACAGGTGGCATGCACAGCCATATCAGTGGGCATATGAGCTCAGTTCCGGCAAACATGCGCGCACTGGCCAGCTGATTTTCCAATTTCCTGGGCCCACCGGAAGTATGGAAACAAGTTGTTTCCTGTCTCCAGAGGGACTGGGGGGGAGGCCCATTTTTTTTTCTCATCTGGCTCCAGGTCCTCTCTATGAGTCTGGGGAGGGCAAAATTGACCTTCCCCCTGGAGGTCCTCCAGAGATTGAAAATGGCTGTTTAACAACTTCCAGTGGGACCAGATGGCCCATTTTTTTTTTGCTGTCCCCAGGCTCCAGGGCCTCTCTAGGCATCTGGGGAGGGCGAAAAACAGCCTTCCCCATCTCCCTGGTGGTCCTCCAGCGGCCGAAAACAGGTCGTTTGACAATTTCTGGTCCCATGACTCCCCTGCCCCCCCTCCTGGCACGCAATAGCAAAAAGGTTAGCCTTCACTGATATAAGGTATGTGTTACTGTTGCTAGATCTGACATGCTCTGGGGGGAAAAACAATTAGCATATAGAATTTTAAATTGGTAAAGGGATCCTGGCTATTATCATTGTCCATACATTTTAAACACTAACATTATATATATAGAAATATCCCCAAACTTCAAAGTTGATTCTTCAAGATGAAAAGAGCTGTGTTCTTAACCAGGAATATTTCTGTCACCTAAATTAATCTTCCACTCCATGATTGACTTGACACTGATTCAGGACAACTGTTAAATGTCATATGCAATTACCTTCCATTCTGAAATTATTTCTCAATAAAAATTCAAGTAGAGTTTATTAGTATAAAGAAACAATTGTGAGTAATACAGTATACCAATCAAAGCATTAAGCCACATTTTATAGTAACTGACCTGAAACTGCAAAGTGGTAGTGGGCCATTTTATAAGAACATTTCTTATTTTATTTTATGAGGCTTTTATGTTGCTCCAATCCTAAATGATTCTGAGTAGCTTGCATACCTAAATACAGTAATAGGGTTAAAATATGAGCATCATATACAAGCCAAATACAAACACTCCACGCCCTGCAGGAGACATGAAAAAGCCAAGTCTTAATTTTGGAAACTCCAAGACAAATTGGGGCTGATTTAATCTTCATTTAAATGCTGTTTCAGAAAAGCTGTACAGTAACTGAGAAGGCTTTACCAAGTGATCCCTGCAGATGACATACTTAAAATTGTAGGGACAAAGAGAAACCCTTTTCTTCTTAATGGAACCATGCGGTGTAGATAGCAGAGCGTTGAAAATGCACTAAATGAGATATGGAGGACACTGTCCACATCACTCTGGGAATACATGTAGTTAAGTAGGAAATATCATGGCTACTGCTGTGGAGAAACAGAAAAATACTCCAGGGTGAAGCTGTCAGACACAGTGTGATTTACAAGTTCAAATGAAACCCTCAAAATGTGCTTGTCAAATGCTTACAACGCTTCTATTTTGTTTGGGAAATTTTATAGTTCTGGATGTATCTAAGGCAAGAAGCCTATTGAGACTTGTAGGCATAATTTATGGATTATATTTTACAGCCCATGGTAGGATATTTCAAAATGAATATTCTGTATCACCCATACAAGAGAAAAATATTGTATACTTTTTTTCTACTCGTGGACTTCAAACAACTAAGAAATTCAATGGAGAATCAGTTCCAGATTTTTCTGAACCATTCGGTTAATTCAGACTACTGCTAAAATCTGAAATAAGGAGAAAATAAAGTATCTACAGTAAAAATATATAAAGATTTCAATGTTATTGTTAACATTGTTTCTGCTATTTTCATGTTTATTATAGAACCTTTATTTTTTTTAAAAAAATTGACAAGTTCTTTGTTTATAGTTAGTTATAGTTAGTCATTTAGGCTATTTCCACATTCAGATTAGGAAAACAGCAGTTACTTTGGTCAATGTAAAGTCACATTACTTCCTACCCATATAATCAAATAAATGTTTGGACTTCTCCTATTTACCTAAGCTGTATTTTGTATAAAATTAAGGGTTGTTCAAAGCTTCAAAGAGGTACTTTATTTGAAGCAACCTTTCTCCCTTCCCCCCACTTTCTAAAACTGAAACACCTCTATTAACTCTACAGTGCTCCAAGCTCTTTTCCTGCTGTTACACTAGCGGGAAGTAGATTCAGTGCAGGTGCTACTATAACTGCCAGATAGGCCTTAAAGCAACATAAACACCTTCCTCATGCATATCATAATACATCCATCATGCAAATCATACTGTAAAGCATGAATAACTAGCACAACCCTAAATAAACAAACACACATGCATGCACACCCACACAACAATGATATTTCTTATAACTATAGCGGACAGCTACTATGTTGTATTACTTTGGATTTTCCAAAGTAAATACTGAAAATACATAAAACTAACTGAGATACAACATGTAGTTCAAGCTTTTTTTTTTTAAAGATCCCAAATTAAAAGTCATGAAAATTATAACGGTTGCAATACTATTGAAAAAGGTTTTAACTCTCCCTTAGGCTTGGAATGCCACTGGGAATCTAAGGGCTACTCTTAGCCCCAACACTGAAAATTTGAACAATAATTATCTACCAATCCACACTGGGCCATCATGGTAGATTATGGACAGTAATCTTCACAAAGAGGCCTTTATATTTCATGTATAAACATGATTAATAAATATATACTATGGTGGATAGATTCAAGTTGCTGCTGGTAATACGTACGTATATAAATATAAAATAACATATAACTAGCACTAGCTGCAAATTCTGATTGTCAATATGTATCTAATATAAATATGCAAATATTCGGCAATCCATTTCTATAGCCACCCATATCTGTCAATCCAGATTAAATATACATAAGAGTTAGATACCTGACCAGTTACCTATAAAGTCAGGAAATGGGACCCTTAACACGTTCAGCACCCATGTTGATATTGTATACTGATATTTCACATTCAATATGTCAGACCATAGTTCAATATTTGGTAACATCCGAAGCAGTTAAAACCTAACCAAATTAAAGGGTAAAGCTTCTGCTTAGTATCTAATGTGAACTGCTGATGCAAATCACAAATTCAGATTTGAATTTTCATTTCATTTCAAAATTACATTTTATGTATAATAACAATGCAGAGTAATGGAAGTTGTATAAAGCTATGAAATAATTTGTCTATAAAATGAGATGAGTGATGAAAAAAATAAGAATGACAGGTCATGGTACTACGCTGCCTGAGTCTTGTGAATACAGTTTTAATAGCATTAAAGGTTAAAAATACTAAAAAAATATGATAAAAATGCTTTCATGAACTCAAAACTTTCTTATTCTGCAGTCCATCCAAATCTAAAGGATTCTGTAATCGACTCTGTAAATGATTCCAATCTGAATCAAAATTTATAAATTCCAAATTAAACTAAGCTCTTTTTTTAACCAATATAAATAATAGAAGATAAAATTGACTTAGTATTAAGATTAAACAATATTGAAAAAAAATCAACTTTCTGAACAAGTGAAAGCCCTTTGTTACTCATTTTCATGACTCATTTTCATGGGGCAAGCACTTTTTTAATAATCTAGATACCACCCTTTCTGGTAAAGACCTTCAATTGCATCTTAAATCTTATACTAAAAGGATCATTACAAAAGTTCTTCTACTTGATTCTTAAATATAATGGCAGCACAAAACGGCAAAGACTTGTTGCAACAGTCACTAGGAGTCAAGACTGTAAGACAGCACAAAAAGAGAATAAGAAAGATCACTGCTGTCAAACATTAAGACAGGCAGATAGATAGACAGACAGATTTCTACAGCGGCCAATGGCAGCTGATGAATTCTGGGAGCTGAAGTGAATAATGGAAGTAGACAAAATTGGGAAATCTTGCATTAAACGATAGCGTGACAAAAAAGCTAAGCAATTACTCACAATACAAGAGTCTTGTTGGAGCAGCAAACTAAAGTGCTGTTAAGTAGCATCAGCTGCCTGCAATTATTGCAAGTTCAAATCTCACCAGGCTCAAGGTTAACTCAGCCTTCCATCCTTTCGAGGTAGATAAAATGAGGACCCGGTTTGTGGGGGCAATAAGCTGACTTTGTATAAAAAAAGAACACCGCTTGGGGTAGTGGGGAACCCTACTAAGCAGATATATACAAAAGTATGAAGGCTATTGCTTAACGCATTGTAAGCCGCCATGAGTCTCCGGAGAAGGGCAGCATATAAATCAAACCAATAAACAGATAAATCGAATCAATAAATATCACAATGTTCTACTTTTTTTTTTTTAATTTGATTTATATGCTGCCCTTCTCAGGAGACTCAGGGCGGCTTACAATGTGTTAAGCAATACTTCCAAACATCTAATCTGATTCTTTTCATTGGTAAGGCATAAATGAAGAGGTTAATTAGTTCAGGGATTTTTTTTTTTTACATTTGGCATACAAAGAAGGAAAGAAAGGAATAACAAAGAGGATAGCAGCATGTCTTGGACATATATCATTTTAATAAAAAGTGCATATGCAAACTGAGACTGTGTTTATTTATTGATTTGATTTATATGCCGCCCTTCTGCGGAGACTCAGGGCGGCTTACAATGCATTAAGCAATAGCCTTCATACTTTTGTATATACCTAGTTAGTAGAGCTTTCGCCCCCCCCCCAAGCGGTTTTCTTTTTTTTATTTTTTAATACAAAGTCAGCTTATTGCCCCCACAATCCAGGTCCTCATTTTACCTACCACGAAAGGATGGAAGGCTGAGTCAAACTTGAGCCTGGTGAGATTCAAACTTGCAGTAATTGCAGGCTGCTGGTGTTACTTAACAGTACTTTAGTCTGCTGCGCTACCAAGGCTCTTAATATAAATGTAAATTAATATAACATACATTGGATATATATTTAATAAATTTTTTTAAAAAATGAAAGTATGGATTTATTTTTATTTTTAATAAATGTATGTGTGCATATTCTCTGAATGAACTGTGCACACACATATAATATACTGGCATTTTACTATATGAAACCCAGCTTCAAGGTCTGTTACCCTGCTGAGATGAAGCTGATAAAAAGAGGAGGAAGAAATAGAGGAGGATAAACCCAGCACTATGAAACCAGATTCTAACCCTCAAGTCTTCACAGAATACTATTTTGCTGATATGACATTGCAGCTATAAACACACATACTGAAATAGGATATACAGCAATCAAATCCTTGAGGGCGCTACCACTCTAAGGTGGTTACAAGAGAGTGGGCTTTGTCTTACCTGAAAGCCATTTCTGATTGAGGTGGGTCCGGTGGTCATGATGATGATGGGAGGTGCTCCTCCGATGACATGGATCGGGTCTAATAGCTGAAAAGCTCCTCCCCTTCCTGTAGCTTCCCAGCTTTTGAAGAGATTCGATTTGAGATAGACCCACACGGTGAGCTGCAACCAAGGAGAACAGAGAGAGAAAAACCCCCGGACCACGCCAGGACGGACCCGGCATCCAAAGGGTGGGGCTGACCACCGGACCCACCTCAATCAGAAATGGCTTTCAGGTAAGACAAAGCCCATTCTAATTGATCGTGGGTCCGGTGGTCATGATGATGGGACATACCAAAGCCCTGGACTAATGGGAGGGAGATGTCGGGCCCCTTGGCGTGGACCTATGAAGAACCTGCTGAAGAACCCGACGGCCGAAGGCTGCATCCGAAGATGCAAACCGATCGAGCCGATAATGGCGTATGAAAGGAGTAGGGGAAGACCAGGCAGCCGCCCGGCAAATTTCCTCTAGAGGTGCCTGGGTGGCCCATGCAGCCGAGGTAGCTGCGCTGTGGGTGGAGTGGGCCGTGATGCGAGGGGGTATGGGAAGGGCCTGGACCCCGTACGCAGTGGCTATGGTGGCCCTAATCCATCGGCCCACAGAGGTGGAAGAGGCCTTCTGGCCCATAGAGGAGGGTTGGAAAGATACGAGCAGCGACTCGGACCTTCTGAAGTCAGACGTCCTGCGAAGGTAGATCTTAAGAGACCTTCTGACATCTAGGGTGTGCCAAGCCCGTTCCCTAGGGTGGCTAGGCCTGGGGCAGAAACTAGGGAGAACCAATTCCTGAGCCCTGTGGAAGGGAGTATTGAGTTTGGGAATGAAGGAAGGGTCCAAGCGAAGGACCACCCTGTCTGAGTGGAAAATACAGAGGTCGTCTCTAATGGAGAGGGCAGCCAATTCTGATATTCTCCTAGCCGAGGTAATGGCCAGGAGAAAGGAGACCTTGTAAGTTAAGAAACGGAGTCCTACCTCTCGAAGAGGCTCGAAGGGAGCCTTGGTGAGAGCCTCTAAAACCAACGGCAGGTCCCAGGAAGGATACCGGTGGATGGTACCTGGGCGAAGGTTTGAAGCCCCTCTCAGGAAGAGGCGAATTAGGGTGCGGCTGGCCAAGGGGTTCCTGGAGCCGCAGCAGAGAATGGAGGAAAGAGCCGAGACCTGCCTGCGTAAAGTATTAGGGGCCAACCCCTCCTTGAACCCATGGTGAAGGAACTGTAGTACCTGTACCGTGGTAGCCTTTGTAGCGACGATGGAACGATGCTCACACCATGCCGCGAACGCCCTCCAGGTGGAGTCGTAGATCCGGGCCGTAGATGGTCGCCGGGCTGCCTGTATAATGGGAATCACCTCCGCAGGAACTTTGGCCGTGGTCAGAATCTGCCGCTCAATCTCCAGGCGGTCAGCTGAAGCCACGCCGGATCTGGATGGAGTAGGGGGCCTTGATGTAGGACCACCTTGTCCGCTGGAAGACGCCACGGATGACGAATGGATAGTCCCTGAAGATCCGCAAACCAAGGGCGGCGGGGCCAAAAGGGAGCGATCAGTAGAAGCTCTGCCCGTAGAATGAGCATCCGCCTGATGACTTTGGGAATCAGAGGAAGCGGAGGAAAGGCGTAGAGAAGACCTGTCGGCCAGTCGCTGAGAAGAGCATCGACCGCCTCGGCCCCGGGTTCCGGATACCGGGAGAAGAAACGCTCCGTCTGTCGATTCGCCCGAGTGGCGAATAGGTCTACCTCCGGGACCCCGAACCGACCGGTGATCATCTGGAAGAGGCTCGGGTCTAGACTCCACTCCCCCTGGTCCACCGCTTCCCGGCTGAGCCAATCTGCTTGCCTGTTGGTGACTCCCGATATGTGTGATGCCTTGAGGGATCTCAGGTGTGTCTCCGCCCAGGCTCCCAAACTCACCGCCTCCTCGAGGAGTAGGCGAGAACGGGTCCCCCCCAGGCGGTTCACGTGAGCCTTGGCGGCCACGTTGTCCGTCCGAATTAGGACGTGCTGGCCCCTCACCCTCTCCTGGAAGACTCTTAGTGCCAGGTGAATGGCCCGAAGCTCCAGCCAATTGATGTTGTGGGCTAGGTCGGCTGGGGACCACCGACCCTGAGCTAGGGAGGAACCCAGGTGAGCTCCCCAGCCCTGAAGACTGGCGTCCGTCGTGAGGACCAGGTAGTGAGGTTCCCAAAATTCCCTCCCCTTGAGTAAAGCTCCCGAGGCCCACCAGCGAAGGGAGAGAAGAACTCTGGGAGGAAGGGAGACCTTGATGTTCGAGGCTCCTAACTGTCTCTTTTGGTACGGAAGCAGGAACCACTGGAGGTCCCTGCAGTGAAGACGAGCCCAAGGAACTATCCCTATACAGGAAACCATCTTCCCTAGGAGTTTGGACAAGGATGCTAGGGAAACGGGCTTCCCTGATGAAACCGCTCGGACCAGAGCCCGCAGGCTGTCCAGGCGTTCGCTGGAAAGATAGACCTTGCCCTCCCCCGAGTCTATTAGGGCCCCGAGGTGTTGAATGCGTGTGGTGGGCAGAAGCTGACTCTTGGCCCTGTTGACGGAAAACCCGTGGGCTTCCAGTACCCGAAGAGTGGTTGTCAGATCCTGGAGTGCCAGAGCCTCCGAGGTCGACAGGACGAGCAGATCGTCCAGATAAGCCTGGATCCTTATGGGCAGAGATCTGAGATAGCCTACTAACGCAGCCATGATCTTCGTAAAGACCCGGGGGGCCGATGACAGGCCAAAGGGAAGGGCGCGATACTGATAGTGACGGCCTGCATAATGGAAGCGAAGGTACCTCCGAAAGGATGGGTGGATCAGGACATGGAGGTAAGCCTCTGTCAGGTCTATTGATGAGAGGAAATCCCCGGGCCGAATCCCTTCCAGAATGGAGGAGAGACTGTGCATTTTGAACCGACGGTAGACGACCCGCCGGTTCAGGGATTTGAGATCTAGGATAGCCCTCCATCCTCCTGAAGGCTTCTGGATTACGAACAGGCGGGAATAGAAGCCTTGTCCTAGCTGCCCCAGAGGTACAGGTTCTACTGCCTGAATGTCTAACAGGTGCTGAATGGCCGACTTCATCAGGAGCCGACGAACCCGGTCCCGGGATATCGGACACCTGAGAAACCGCTCTGGAGGAAGGGAGAGGAATTCTAGGGAAAGACCCTCCCGAACCGTCCTTCTGACCCAAGCGTCCGATGACATGGCCTCCCATTGGCTGGCGAAGGAAGCCAGGCGGCCCCCAATGGGAGAACCAGGCGCACCGTCAGCGAGATTTGCGGGCGGGGCGCCCGCGGTCTCCCCGGAAGGACCTCTGGAACTGACCTCTCTGGGATTGGAACCCCTGTCTGTCCTGAGGGCGGGCCTGTCTGGGCGGAAAGGACCTGTAGTTTCTACGGCCTGAGAAGGCGGAGTCCGACCCTCGAAAGGACCGAAAAGAAGCCGACTGGCGGTGGTCAGACCTACGGGAAGTAGCCGGAAGGAATTTCCGCTTATCCCTGGTCTCCGCCAAGAGAGGCTCTAACGGAGAACCAAAAAGTTGAGAACCTTCAAAAGGGGAAGAAGACAGGCGCCATTTGGATTTAACATCCGCCTGCCACTGCCTGAGCCAGAGAAGTCTACGGGCTGAAACTGCTGCCCCCATGGCCTTAGCTGTGAAACGAGAGGAATTTAGAGTGGCATCGGCCGAAAACTCTAGGGCTGCCAGTACCTTACTTATGTCCTGGTGCGTGCGTGTGTCGGACACTGGAAGGCGGTCCTGAAGCTGCCTCAGCCACAGGATTGAGGCTCGGTTGAAGAAAGAAGCAGCCAAGGTGGATTTCACTGACCAAGCAGCAGCCTGGTGCGATTTGACCAAGGCATGTTCCATGCGGCGTTCCTCCGGCCGGAGACTCTCCTCGGGAGGACCAGTAGCATATGGTGAAGTGGCCGACAACGATGCAATAGGTGCATCCACCTTAGGTACCTGTAGAAGGTTAGAAATCTCGGGGGCCAAGTTATAAATGCGTTTATCCAGAGAATTAGGTTTTGGCCCGGAAGAAGGAGCCTGCCATTGCTTAGAAAGCACATCCCTAAACAGTTTAGGACCGGGGATCTCCTCGGTCTCCACTGTAGGCTCCTCGAATAGGGGCACTGAAGAAGAAGCTGACTGGCCCTCTCCCCCTGAGGCTGCCTGAGGGATGCCTAGGCCTGTGGTGAGTTTAGCTTTATGGAGCAGGGATCTGAACATATGAGGTTTGAAAAGGCCTACAAACAAGGGTTGGTCAGGTGATAAATCCTCATCATCTGACAATTCCCCTTCTCTAAGCTCCCTTACATCCTCCCCCTCCATAGAAACCTGAGCAGAAGAAGCCGAAGAATGTGCCCTGGCAATAGGAAGGGCCCTTTCAGCCGTGATGCAGGAACCTTCCACATCAATCTGAGATGGGGACTCAGAAACCCATGAGGCAGTCCTAACATTTCTCTCTGCCTGAATACCCTGCTGAATGGCCTGGCGAATGAAGGCTGCAAGTTCAGGGGTAATAGAAGGCCCTGGTGGCTGGTCCCTAGAGGCCTGAGCCTCCACGATTCCCTGGGAGGTAGAGGGATTGGGATCCTTAGGGGATGGTAAATCCTGAGCACCAAAGAGGGCCTCATTAACCTGTCCCTGAGCAGTCAAAACAGCCCCATCCCCATCAGGGGACAAGGCCAAGGCCTGATCAGAGTGGGCAGAAGAGGGCCTGGCTGGAGAAGAGGCCTGGACAGGGGTAGGATCAGGCTGATTGGCCTCCTTAATAGAGGATTCTTTAAGAGCTTTTTGGATGGATCGCTCAATAGCTTCATGGAGTCTTTGTTCCTCCTTAGATCTATCCTCAGTAGATTTGGAGGAAGCCTTTTTGCTTCTCTTAGCAGGGATGGATGCAGGCCCTGGTTGCTCTGCAGAAGAGGAGCCCTGTCTCTTAGATTTAGAACGAGACCTGGAACTGGAGTGTCTTGAGGCCATGATGGGGATACAGGAGGAAGCTCCCTAGAAGAAAGGGGCCCAAAAAGGTGGACAAAGGTCTCAGAAATGTCCAAGCTGGCCGCCCGTACCCAAGGAGGAGGGGAAAGGCCAAAGGCCTGGTTCAGGAGCAACTCACGCCTCGCTGTGATCCACTGAGTCAGCGCTGCCTCCACAAAGACTTGCTCCTCTGCGTTTGGGCAAAGCCCAGGGAAACGCTGATCCAGCTCCTCAGGTTGCCTGCGATCGCTCCTCACCAAATCGCAGTTAGCGCTTTAATCGGTGCGCTTAGGGGACCCAGAGGCGCTGCAATTGCCAGGAAGCTGCCTCGAAATGCAGCGCCACGCGGAGAGAGCTACCAAAACAACTCCGAACTCCGCAGATGCCGAGGAGCAAAGGGGGAGCGCGCGCGCGTCTAGCGCGCCTTGCCGGCGCCTCGCTAACGAGCGCTGCTGTTGCAGCCGGCAAGCAACCTCCCACGCTGCCTGGAGCGAGGGAGATTCAAACTGCAGCAGAAATCAGCAAAGGAATTTCTGCTGGGGCAGGCTCAACCTGAGGGGAGCCCAGCCACTCACCGCTCAGAGCGGTCTTCAGCGGAATGGGGCCGAAGCCTGTCTCGCTGGCAGTCAAAGAAACAATTTGGGATTTTTTTGGAGAAAAGTCAAATTAAGCCAAATTAAACCTATCTGAAAGCCTGAAATTTCAGGAGCAGCTCCAACCGTGACTGATCCAAATCGGATCGAGTCTAAAGCTGGGAAGCTACAGGAAGGGGAGGAGCTTTTCAGCTATTAGACCCGATCCATGTCATCGGAGGAGCACCTCCCATCATCATCATGACCACCGGACCCACGATCAATTAGAATAGATAGATTCTCACCCTCTCTCTCTCTCTCTCTCTCTCTCACACACACACACACACACACACATACACACAATCTTCCTTAGAAGAGCAGAAAACTGTTGTTTATTCAAGAGTAGGGCAGTAGCCACAATTCCATTTGAGTGGTACAAGGATCTAGACCACAAGAATCTGAAGCAACATTGCAAGAACAAGTGATAGAGAGGCAGAGACAGAGACAGAGAGAGGGAGAGGGAAAAAAGCTTGTCCTAGCTGCATTCAAATGCAGCACCAATATCTATACAGCACCCTTGTGAATATTCTGATCACCAAAAACCATGTCAACTGGATTTTTTAGCTTCTACCAATTTGGTGGTAATCATACTGTACACTTTACACGTTCCTAACATGTTTGTATCAATCCCTAAATTAATTCCTGACCATGTCCAAGTCTGCTGACTTTTACTAAGATAGTTTTTCAACACCAGACTTTGATTTATTAGATTTGATGTTGTTGCTCAGAAGATTCTGAGTTATTTATAAAATCCAAAAAGAAATCTCAGCTTGTTGTGTAAAATTCTACATAGGACAGAACTATTCTTTCTGATGCTTTTCCACTGGCATTTTTTAAAAAAACATTTATGGGACAATTAAGAAAATGAAAAATCTTTAAGCTATGTGTTTCCTTCCTTATTCTTCCTAGGAGGTTCTAATGATTAACAAAGAATACTAATCTTGTCATTTATACAATGTAATGTATAGAAATCAACAAACCACTTGTAAAATACTATTATGTCAGGAAACAGGACATCATTTATTCTTTCAACTATGCCTTTTTGACATACAGGAGAAAGTTGTTCTTAATTATTAAGATCTAATGTATTATTATAGCAGAATGGGACAAATTACTATAATTCAGATACGGTAACAGTGAAAGCAATGTATAAGGGTCTCTCTTTTTGTTTTCTTACATCTGCAAGAAGATGGATAATCATTAACCTGAATTACAAATCATTAACCTGAATTACAAATTACAAAAAAAAAACTGGAGGGGTTTTTTTGGAGGGATTTTTGTTTTTAAGGGAATAATATCAAAAGAATCATTGCAGTATACTTTTATTGACCATTCCAGGATTCTGTATTAATTTTTTCTGCATACTCCAAAATATTGGCAAAGTGTTTTTTATTAGATACATGGTTGAAATTAAGGTTAAAATTCCTTAAAGAAGCATTTGGCAGTATGATTTCTGAGCACTTTGGATGCCTGCCCAAATAAGTATGTTTTGCCTATGTGGCCCAGAAGATTTGACAAAAGTTATGAAACTGTTCTAAATACTTTTCATACTTGAAAGCCTCCATTTGCTAAAAATGGCCAAATATTCTTTTTCTACAGCATTCGAAAACTTTAAGAAGCATGATTCCAAAGATGGTTTGGACTAATAATTGAAATAATACTGCAATACTGTAAAGATTTATATAAATTCAATACATTTTTGAAAATGGCAAACATGCCAGTCACAGCCACAAGATCATTACTATGGAAACAATAAGGAAAAATAATGTTCTTGGTGTGTATATTTGTGTGTGTTTTAATACATACAAATGTAATTCCCCATTTGCTGTGAAGAAAAGCTGCTTAAGTTCTGATAACATTTCAAAAGCAAAATATTGAGAATTTTTTTTAAATTTATACATAGATCCGTAGAAACTCAGAGTTTTAGAAGAATTGGTTGGGTTTTGAAAAACCAATATATATTTTTTTAATCACTTAAACACAGCTAGTTTTCTATCGGCAAAGCTTGGTCCTTTGATCAGCTTTGCCTCTTCATTGGTTTTGGCATTTAAAGATTAATGATTTATGTGGCTTCCAAAGCTTGAAAATCTTATTCTAGATTCCTTCCTTCCTTCCTTCCTTCTTTCCTTCTTTCCTTCATTCCTTCCTTCCTTTGTGAGATGGCAATAGATTTTATTCATTAAATGGATATAATTTCAAGGTAAGTGTGAAAGATATATCAACCTTAATGAGTAAATTGTAAAACAAGAAGTAGCTGGGTCAAACCTCATCCTTCAAATGTACATTCGTGTCCCATTCTATTAGGCAAACACACAGTGTTCTTATTCATGTTTTATTTATAATTTTAAATAATAAGAATTTGTGATTTAGAACCTAGGTCTGAGATCAATGCTTAAAACTGGAAATCTATTTAGAAAGACTAGTAAGCTATTGTTTTAATAATTTTGTAGAATAAACATCCTGAATATATCCTTCTTGAAACATTTTAACATTTTAAAACATTAATATTTTATTAACATTTTAAAAATTCATTTTCCTCTCAAATCTGAGCCTGTAGGTGTTACTTTTCCCATGATGTTGTATTGCGAAGGCATATCTATTGTTATACTAAAAGCTGATACTATTTATAGCTGAATTATTCTGTGCTCTTAGCTGCATTCAAATGCTTCCATCAAGCATTCATCTTTAATTCAGTATCAAACTTGTACCTCAATTCCTATGCAAAACAGGTGTTCTGAGAAGTTCCTCTTTAGATGAATTTCCAAATGGAATTGGTTTGAAGTACAAGGCATATCCAGATACTTGTACAGCTACCAAGAATAGGCAACTTCAATTAATTATCCATCAAGAAAAGCAATCAGAGGTTTGGCAGGAAGGACTGTATTTGTTCCTTTTCCTTCTCTTTTCAACTAATTATCTAATTATTTGATTTCTATACTATTTCCCATTAAAGTTTACAATTGGAAAAATCAGTGGGGAAAAATCAAGTATATCATTAATTTTACCAGAGCTATTATGTCCTACTATTATGTACTAAACTATTGAAGTTTAGAGCAAATGTATAGGTTCTTTAAGTTGAACTGATAGATACCTACGTTAGTCATGCTCAAAATCTTTTGCCTTAAGCAAGAGAAAGGCGAGTGAAACAGTACAGTGGGTAGTATAGTTTACCTGGAATTAGGGCAAGAATTTTGAACAATGTAAGCTGCCCAGTAACTTTATATAAGAGATGGGTGGCATAAAAATTTAATAAATAAATGTTTTTGTTACTTAATTCTATACTAAATCTTACTGCATTACTGTTTGACTGTGTGATATCACCAATTTGCAACAAACATGATTAAAGGGAACTCTAGGGGATCATATAAAAGAGAGGTTAGAGGTTGCACACCTGGAAGCACAGGTAACCCATTTTATTGTTGCCCATTGGGGATAGAAAACTCAAAAACTTACCTGCTATGGTCATATTTGATTTATTTTAAGACTATCCTCGCATGCTTTAATAAGCAACTAATGTCCTGCTCCATATCCATGCTAAAATTCTTAGTATCGTGTTACCTTAATGTTAAAAAGTATTCCATTTGAAGTTCATTTTTTCTACACTTAATTTTAAATAAGAATGCTTTTCGGTCCAATTTCAACACAATATCAACATCTTAGTGTTGGCAGACATGAGATCTGTAATTTAATTCATGAAGCTACAAGGATAATAACATTTCCATTTTCCCATCATTCCATGCTCAGTCATCATTGTACTATTCCTTTTCATAGAAACTGTAAAACTTCAACAATTTGTACTCTCCTTCTTTAAATCAGGTATTTTCCATTAGTGTTCATGCTTCAGAAATGTTCCATATTTCCATCAGCTATTTCTTTAAAGATAATGTGCTCCAGACCATTGTCTTTGCAGATGTAATTTCTTAACTACTTCCATGCTAGTTCACTATCGTTTTGGGGAAGAGGGGCATTCACATAAACTAACAAATGATAAAAACCTGTGCAGTGGACAGAGGAAGGAAAAACTCTGGCTATGGCATGTCCCTCTCTCTCTCTCTCCTTATTGCCATTATTGTGGTCAAATCACTTAGTTTCAAGTTTCTATAGGTTAACTGTGCTTTCTGGAGCATCTCAGGAAGAAATACAGAAGTACTCTTATTAAGGTCTTATAAAATGGCTCCTGAAAGCTGTGTGACACCTTCACACCTTCAGTAAACATTCAGTTTTTGGAAAAATGCTTTCTATGATTAGCAAGGAATCTGAATTATTCTTTCTAGCTCTATATGTATCAATCATAACTACAAGATACAGAAAACTTGTTCTTTGCTGCCCCAAACATTTAATGAAAATTCCTAATGATAAAAGCTGCTTGATACTTGAATAAACTGTCTTGTATTTAAGCAGAAACTGGAGCTCCATATGTCAGAGAAGCTGGAATTCCATTTTTCCTTGAATTCAATTTCCTTGAATTATATTACTATAAAGTATTTTCTGTTTTTTTCTTTGGAATGTCCTTAATTAAATGAATAGCTTCATGTATAATCAGATTTAATTCAATACTAGCCACACAGTGACCCGTTGGGTCATTATTTTAGAGATATTTTCTTTCATAAATATGGAAACAAAATGATCATGAGTTTATTTGTGGGAAGTTGGCAGGGAGCATCAGAAATATTTCTTCCATCCTTCTTTCACCCTGTTCCAGAATCTACTCTACTTTGAATATATGAAAAGAATAGGAGTAAAAAAGAAATATTAGGACAAGGATGCTGGTGCACTTATGCACACCCCTTACAGACCTCTTAGGAATGAGGTGAGGTCAACAGTAGACAGTATAAGGTTAAAATTTGGGGGGTTAGGACAAGAAACCAGAGTCAGGTAGTGCATTCCAGGCATTGACCACTCTGTTGCTGAAGTCTTGTTTTCTGTAATCGAATTTGGAGTGGTTTACCTTGAGTTTATATCTATTATTTGCTTGTGTATTGTTGTGGTTGAAGCTGAAGTAGTCACTGACAGGTAGGACATTGTGGCAGATAATTTTATGTCTTACACTTAGGTCAGACCAAAGTCAGTGTAGTTCTAAGTTGTCTAAGCCCAAAATTTAAAGTCTGGTGGCATAAGGTATTTTATTGCGGGTAGACTCTTCTCGTAAAATATCTCTGGATTTTCTCAATTGTATTTATGTCCAATATGCAGTGTGGGTTCCAGACAGATGAGCTGTATGGTCTAGCAAATGTTTTGTATGCTCTAGTTAGTAGTACAATGTTACCAGAGAAGAAGCTCTGCAAGAGTAGGATAACAACTCTTAATGCCTTTTTGGCAATGTTGTGACAGTGGGCTTTGGAACTTAGATCTTTAGAAATGAGTACTCCAAGGTCCTTGACAGAGTGAGGGTCATCTACAAGGTCATGTCCATCTAATTTGTATTTTATGTTTTGATTTTTTTTCCCAATATGCAAGACAGAGCATTTGTTGGTTGAGATTTGAAGTTGCCACTTGTTAGACCAATCTGACACATAGTCAAGGTCTTTTTGAAGGGCAGTTGCATTGTCGGTAGTGTTGAATAGTTTAACATCATCAGCGAAGAGAACACAGTTGCTTTTAATATGATTGCTAAGATCATTTATGTAAAGTATGAAGAGTGTTGGACCTAAAACACTGCCTTGGGGAACACAACGGGTACAGGATTTGATAGAGCGCTTCCTATTTTGACCACTTATTGTCTGTTTGACAGGAAGACAGGTATCCATTCATATAGGAGTCCAGAAATGCCATAGGATTTTAGTTTTAGAAGTAATTTGTCATGTACCACTTTACAGAAGTCAATGTAAATTCTATCTATTGCTTTGTCCTGATCAAGATGAGTAATCCATATTGCAATGTAGTAGTTGTAGATTACAGGATAATTTTTTTTCTGAAACCAAATTGTTTGTTGGAAAGTAGGTTGTTTGTATCTAGGTGGAGGGTAATAGATTAATTAATGATTGATTCCATGATTTCGCAGGTGACGCAACATAAAGAGATTGGTCTGTAATTTTCAACTAGGCTAGGGTATCCCTTTTTGAAGATAGGGATGGCCGTGGCTTGTGACCATTGGTAGGGCAAGGTTGGATCTATCTGTCCTTGATTAAGTTTCCATCTGTACTTTTTGTCCTGTCCTTAGGTGCTTTACTCCATTCTTTCTTCTTTCCTTCTGTCCACAGTAGACAGATAAGTAACTGCTGCTGGGAAGGGAAGGGAGCAAGGGATTGCAAGACTGGCTGGGAAACTGTCACAGAATGTAAAAAAAGAAGTTCGTGTGACCTAGCAGCACAGCAGCCACAATGTTTTCAAATTTCATTCCCTCAGGGTCATGGGGTCTGTATTTTGGATTTTATAAGTTAGCAGTTCTAAAAATTAGTTGAGGTTCCTACATTCAAAAATTATTGGCCTATGATGCACCATTTTGCCAACTTAAAAGTCATGACAATAAGAATTTTGTAGTAAGAGAGTGTGTGTGTGTGTGTGTATTCTCTTTAGCCAGGTTCTTCCTACGTAAACCAAGATTTTTATGCAGCCCTAGTTCAGTGAAATCACAATCCACTAGTTTCTAGGCTTTTTTTTTTTTCCCGGCAGCCAGCAGACCTTCTGCTCCCCTTTGGGAGAGTAAGAAAGATCTATTTCAGGCTTATAAGCCCTCATCAGTTAGCCACACCCTCATCCCATGTATCCTCCCTGTAAAGGTACAGTATTGGTTTTCTTTCCTTTTCATAGACTTTATGTGTATTTCTCTTTAGCCAGGTTCTTCCTATGTAAACCAAGATTTTTATGCAGCCCTATTTTCTGGTTTCTCCCTATTTAAAAGTTTCAAACCAAGGCATCAATACTATCAATCTTGTCAAGTTGAAGTGATTATGCAATTTATCCTGTCAAAGAATTTTGCATGATTTTATATATTTCGCAATATATGTATGTATGTGTGTGTGTGTGCACACATACGTTTTCAGGATGAGTGATATGTAAATAATTGAATGTACTAGTTATGAAAAAATTAACTCATTAAATGAAGTCTATCCCAAACCAGAAAAAATATTCTGTACCCCCTTTTCCCACTTCTTAAGGTCCTTTATCTTTCCCTAATTGCAATATTTAACACTTTTTTTATACTTTCTCTATTAGTGTAACCTGATTAAATTCTTATGATTTCTAATTGTAATGTTGTGTTTCTATCCCTTGCTTGGCTATTATTTAACCATCTATGTATTTAATATAGAATTTCAAATGTTGTGATGCCTTAAAAATAGCATAAAAATAAAATGTCCTTTTTGTCAAGGATCTATTTCTAAGGATTTCTGATCTAAAGTATAAATTTATACAAAAACAAATCCTAACCATAGGAATGTATTTCGGTATTTTATAAAATGAACTGGAAGTTGATATAACAATATCTAATGCAGTTTTACTGTAGAAATTAATGTCAGGTAATTATAGATTGTAAGTTTAAATTCACTCTCAAAATACATTAAAAATTTTGTGCAATCTTTCTTCACCTGATGTTCTTCAGTTGTATTGAGCAAACACTCCCCAAATTACAAGCTATTATGGTTAGGTGTCGCCATATATCATTATCCTTGGAAGAAATCTAATTGAGAAAGGTTGTTGGAGAGACCATACATGGAGATGAACGAGTCAACCACTTAATCTTGTGCACTCTGAAATCATTAAAGTCATGCCTTCAAGTGGATTTCATTGGCTATTTTGTTGGTTGAAATGACCTGGATTATTTAGTCTGGATAAAGAACAAGAAATAACGAAGATGGCAACAATTGCACCATAGGTAGCCTTTGACTCACAACCACAATTGAGCCCAAATTTCTGTTGCTAACTGAGACAATTGCTAAGTGAATTTTGCTATCTTTCTTGCCATAATGGTTACTGAACCATTGTGATGGTTCAGTAACTGAATCACTGCAGTTAAGTTAGTAACACAGTTGTTCAATGTATCTAGCTTCCCCACAGACTTTGCTTATCAGAAGATCGCAAAAGGTGATCATATGACCCCAGGATACTGCAACCGTCCTAAATATGAGTCAAGTACCAAGAGTCTGACTTTTGATCATGAGACCAGGGCAACATTGTGATGGTCATGTGAAAAATGGTCACTTTTGTCAGTATCATTGAACTTTGAATGGTCACTATATAAATTGCTGTAAATTAAGGGCTACCTATATAAAAGTAATTTTTCCATACAAAGATATTTTACTCTACTTTGTGGGTAGGGGAGGAGTGTATCGTATATTTACCAGGTAAGTACATAAAGCCAAATATGTGGGAGGGCCATTAATTTAGTTCATCTACAAACCTGAGTCTTCACTGTTTTCTTAACTAAATCGCCTAAATCTTTTAATGGTGCATTAGTCTCTTCTTTTCCCCTGCTGAGTGTCCTCATTTCCAATTTCCTCTCAACTGACTTAGTATAATTAGCAACTATTTGATCATATTTTATACCAGTCAGTTTAAGTAATATTTTAAATTAGTCATCTCTAAATTAAAACGGTTCTTCTTCAACTTCAAGAAACACGATCTGTATCTCTGTCAAAAAGTTTTGTTCTATTTTGGTCTGTCATCGGAAGAACACCAAGAGAAGGACAACAGGACTTATTTTGTTAAAGCTCACATTAAAAATAGAAAATTGAGCAGAAAAGTGCTTCCTTTCATCATCAAAAAAAGTGCAAGCATTAAACATCTGTATTAATGGGAATAATGTATTTTTCATGATGAAATAAGAGGTGACCTGATAACTCCAGACAGCCCTGGATTACCTTTGACTTGAACACAACTCGTACTGTATTTACAAACAGACTGCTTTTTAAATGGTGGACACAGTTCTCTTTCCTCTTGCCAACGAACAGCTGAAGCTGCTCAATGTTTTCATGAGTGTTAGTGCTAACCTTTAATAACAGTCCTTTTTTCAAAGCATTTGTATTTGAAGGCGTTCGTTAAGAGTTTTATATGCATAGTTTTATGCATAGTAAAATAAATACTATATACCCATGATAGGGAACCTATGGCACAGGTGCCCGAAGTGGCACGCAAAGCCATATTGCCTGCCACATGCAGTGTTGCCTATTCCTCTTCTGGGGTTTTGGCGCATATGCGCGCAATGATCAGTTGGCTTCCGTGCATGCAGCAGTGCTGGAAACTGGAAGAGCTGGTGTTCCATTTTCCTGCATGAGCATGTGTGCCGGTCAGCTGATTGTCGTGCATGCATGCACGCCAACACCCAGAAGACTAGCTGGCAGGCATGTGCGCACCGGAAACCGGAAGTTCATTTTTGGGCGTACGCATGCACCCTGGGCACTTCCTCTTCTGGGTTGTGGCCCAGACGAGCATGCGCTTACTCCCTTTTCGGCACTCGATGCCAAAAAGGTTCACCATCACTGCTAAATACCAAGAAAAGCATTTGGCTAAATTGATGCTAAATAACATGTTCAGATTAAATACAAATCCAATTTAAGGAATTTAAACTTTCTAGACTCAGGAATGGATCTCATTCTTGATCTGGGACTGCCTGTTTCAAAAGCCAAGCCATCAGTCCAGATATGCAGTTCATAAAAGCAAACAAGAGATATGAGCCTTGCTATTAAAGCAGAGGTCAGCAAATACCAAGTGCAAGATACAATCACATACCCTAGATAACTTCTCCCATTAAAAAAAAATTTGAAATCCCACATAACAATTACAGTACATCTTGGAAGGGTCCCTTGATTTCATGTTCAGTATTTCGTGCATTCTTACCTAAGATCCCACCTTTTTCTGATGTACTGTCCCTCCGATCTGAATAAAGAACACACGTTGAGCGTTCTCACTTAGCAAGACATATGACAAGAGCGAGCCCAAAAGCAGATGTTCCCAACAGAGGCGTCCCTCCTATGGAATAGCATATAACCTAAGGATGCACCACCCACTCACGCAGACATACCCCTTACAATTTGCAGAAGCCCCTTGAGATTGATTGTGGAGCTAATGATATAAAATCTGTAAGCTCCTCTATTAATATAATTATCCATTGGTTGTATTATTGTATGACTATTATTATATACTAAAGTATCTAGAGTTTAGGTTTTGCTTTATTTTGTTTTTGTACCGTGTTTCCCTGAAAATAAGACCGTCTTATATTTTTTGAACCCCAAAATAAGTGCTTGGCCTTATTTTCTGGAAGGCCTTCTCATTTGAGGGAACGTGGAGCAAGATGGGGCTCCTCTTGCTATCTTACCTGATTTCCAGCTCTGCATTTAAATATTTTCAGGGAGGGCTTATTTTCAGGGGGAAATCTTATTTTAGCACATGCATTCAAAAGCCCAATCGGGCTTATTATCAGGGGATGTCTTATCTTCGGGGAAACAGGGTATTTATTAATTTGTTGTTTGAAAGCAATGAGGACACAATTTATTGATGGATTGAAACACTTTTACAGAATTGAACTTGGCTGTTCAGTTTCATAGCATTTTGGGAAGTTTTGGGAAGCTACAAATGACCAAAGGTCTGTCTGCCTGTTCTGGCTATGGTAACTGAATTTCTTGTGTTCACAAATGCTATGTTTCCCAGCTACTATATGGTTGGAAATTATTTTAAATTATTTCCATGTGACTTTTCCAGTGATCAATTCTGTATCAATGTCTTGGACTAGTGATAACATCTGTGCGTAGTGGTTATTCTGCATTCTAGACTACTTAACAAACAGCAAACGTGGAAGCTTTTGTCCTGTTGACAGTTGTCATAATAACTGCAATAATGTAAACAAGAAAACATTAAGGGCATGTCATCAATATGCATTCTTGTCTGTCTGAAGTCCAAAGTCATACATTAAGAAAATAATCTGTTTGACGAGAGCACGATTTCCCTTTAGCTTATATGAAACTCTCATTTGCAATGAAACCACATCTACAACCATTTCCGCCACATGTAGCTTATACTAAATTATAGCTCCTATGGAAAAAATGTTAGCATCTAATTATTAACAAATTACAGTAACAAATTATAACAAATAATGAGTAACAATGCAACTTCTCTGAAGGCTTCAGAATTTAATTTGGTTTTATCATTTGATATTAAATATAAAGCATATGTTTGCACATTTAAAACACTATTCAGTGTCTCACACTAATTTCTCAGTTATGCCAATACCACTGAAATTGCAGTGTTTTCTGTTGAATAAATAAAAACTAATTCTTTGTAGAACTAAATTGAAGATTGAAGCACTTACTTTATATAAATGCATACATAATTTTATCTACTTTTTTCTAATCAAAATGAATGTAGAATACATTCAAGAATGCATGACATCTTCATCAAATCTTTTTAAGTTCAGCTTAACACAGGATCACTGAGGACACTCAGGATATGTTTAGAATATTTTATTTATCTTTCAGAGAAAAAATATGGGAGTACAATCCCAATGTTGATATTACTTTGTCAGATCTATGCTTGTCATGTGACTAATTACTTTGTTATCCTCAATAAGCTAAACAAACAATTCTTTAAGTATATTTATCTTCTGGCACATGAAGTTTGAAATTCTAAAACAAAATGTCTTTACCCACAGCTCAGCAAATGTATTAATACAAAAGAGCATCTTTCTAATGTAGCACAGATGTATTTTTCTCATTAAATATGAACAAGTATAATGACATCTCATTTGCTTATATGGATACTTTTTGGTTTTAAGACTTGTGTAGAAAACAGATCATGTTTTAGGTTTTATTTATTTATTTATCTATTTATTTAATGCACCACTCATCTCACTGTCATGCAACTCTGGGAGGTTTACAATAAAAAAATGCAATATAAAAACTGTGATATTAAAACATTAAAAAACCTTTTGCATTAAGAATTAAAAGGTTAAAATTAACCAAGACTAGATAAAAGGACTAATACAAAAACGGGATGGAGGTGGGATCATCTCCTAATCTCCTAACCTAATCTGAAGTGGGACAATCCAAACAGATCCCCAAGCCAATATTTATGCAGAAATATTGAATATTCCAAAAGGTTTACAAACTTTTAAGTACCACTGTATATTGATGACATTCAGCCAAACAATGCCATTCTCATGCCATGGAAATCTTGGGGCGATGCCAGGAGGCAGTCTGGCTATAGGAGGGGCAAAATAAACTCAACCTGTAATTCTCTACAAATAAGTAAATATTCAGGAACGTTAATCCCAGTAATTGTTCCTGTAGTTCCCACTGAATTAGTTGATGCATGCTTGGTGGTTCTTCTGGATTTATATCTGGCTGCTTTTTAAAAGCAGATGGAGGCCATAGATGGGAGGGTTTATTTATTATCAACTTCTATATTGCCCATGTTGCCGTGGTGACTCTAGGTGGCTTAGAGCTATATAATTAAAACATGATATAAACATTAAAACAATAAACAAAAATCATGCACTATAATTCAATTAAAATTAAATTAACCAAGATGAGAGGAAGGGAGCAAAGTGCACAAAGAAGGCTATGATAACTGCAGCAGTCATTAATTTTATTATATTCATATGTCACCCTCTCATCGATAAAGCAGCTCTGAGGGGCTCTAAGGCATTTTTCCCTGTGCTGTCACATATCTTGAAACAGTCACAAACAATACATAGTCATTAAGAGAGAACTACCTATAACGAAAAGACATGGATGATGAGACCTAGACCTTCTCTATGGCTGCTCTCATCTTCTGAATTCCCTTCATCTCCCCACGCTTTCAGAGCATACAGAAGATCACTGTTGTTTTATTTCCCCAAGCCTTGAATTAGTTAAATGTTAATCCTGTGAAGAACTGATTTATTATTGTTGCTGCTTACATACATTTTAACATGCTGTAATCCAGCCCAGTCTTTTTATTTGGATCAGTTATGAAAGTTATCAGATAAATACAAATAAATGTACATGTTAGGCAAAACATTGAACATATCAGAGAAATATTAAGAATATACATCAAAATACAAATTTATTTGCATTTTGGATAACTTAGGACATAGAACCTTTATAGATGGAAATCCAGTCCACGCACCATATACGAAATCCAGAGCTATTTAAGATAATTTCAAAAAAGTTTGCATATTACACAATAGGGTTATGCAGCAATCTAAATTTGAAGGGCCTAACAATCAGAAAGTGCTTACTTAGTATATATTGCCTTTTGAATCAACCCAGTTGCTGCAAATTCTTTTGAGCATGATAAGACAACTGGAAAGTTACAAACATATCCGTAAAAGCTTAATTATTACAGCTTCATTCGATTCTTTGAAACTGACTTCATTTTTCAAGTAAAGGATTTGAACCTGTCAAGGGGCAATTTATATCCATTATATATTATTAAATTATTATTATGATAGATACTTTATAGTGGAAATTCAAAATTTGGTGAAATGTTCATGGTCCCAATTGAATAAAATGAATTCATTACAATTGAATGCTTGAAAAAGAAGAAATATTACCCTTTCACTTTTGGACATGCAAGAGGGCTGACATTAGTATCTACATATATGCCAGCATCTATCAATGTCTCTGAGTTGGCAGACATTCACAAATTGCCAGCATACATATGTGAACACTAAAAATGTATTAGGAAGCATTCACCAGGAGATCTGTAGTAAACACACAGAACAAGCAATGGACACTCTAAAGCCAGTTAAGGAAAAAAAGTCTTATTTGGATAATTATTGCTCAAGTAAAAATTGGACTGCAGCTGTAAATATTCTTTTGTGTGTGTGTGTGTGTGTATGAGAAAGAACTGCTCAAACCTAATACTCGTGTATGATCCTGTTCTTTGGCCATAATAAAGATTTTATTTTATTTGATCTCATGTAACACTCAAGAGTGTCTTCTCAGCACATAATGATCACAAGGGTTCTGATTTTTTTTCTTATTCTATAATGTTGTGCTAGGTCACCATGTGACGTTTAGATAGGTTTGCATAGGCTCTGCATTTCCACATGCAGTCTCTAGTGATATAAACGAGGAATATTGTTCCAGGCTTTAATGGAGCACATTCTAATGACTTCTTGAGCATTTAAAGGGCAGTCAAATTCCAAATCACTAGGATTCCTGCAAGGAAACAGTATTTATTTTTTCACATTATTCACTCTTTAAGAAAGCAATTGTTTTAACTTAACAAGGAAAACCAGGAAGGCAGAAACCAGTTCCTGTATATCAGTTAAAGAACAAACCCAGGAAAAATAGGGACAGAATTATGTTTTGGTAAATGTTGCTGCAACAGCTTAAATATTTATCAATATTCTTTGTAAAAAATATGGCAGAATTTTAACAATCTCCAGTAGCACAAATAACACACCATAGAAAACAATTGATAGTTCTCTAGAAAACAGACCGAAGTACAATAGCTCATTTTGTAAAATGACTGCTTACCTTTAAAATGCTATATAATTCTTTTCTTTACTGTAAAGGTCATATTTTAATCTTCAGTAACACATACATAGAAGTAATATATAGTACTGCCTTTCTAGCAATCATAAATATTTTTAATAGCAAATGTTTCAAATGTTGTATTTGTTACTATTCTCGTGTTTGTTTCTCCTTACTTATTTTCAGAATGAAAGTAATTGACAACTAAATAACACATCTAACTGGCACTAACACAGAGTTGTGAACATCAGGAGGTGTTAAGGCCCATCCTGCAAATTACTGGGCTTCCCCACCTCCTGCATTGTCCATTACCTCTCCCTTAAAATTTGCAACTAAAGGATGTACATAAAACAGACAGTTATGTTTGTACTTGCAGCCTAGGGATAGCCTCCTAATTCTTAGTCCCAAGAAGGAAGTAGTGCAGCTTGCTTTATTTAAAACTCCTTGCAGTGTTTTCTGTACAATAGTCCATCTCTTCTGGGAATCTCAAATTTCAATCCATAATTTGTGACATTTCTTAGCAACCCAAAATAGTTGCTTTTCAGTCAGGCTGTAATTAATTAATGCTATTTCAGAAGATATCTACTAAATCCTAAAACTAATGAGTATGTGATCATTTGCACTTTTTGTGCACAGTTACAAACTTTAAAGCACATATACTAATTGTCTAATAGTTACTATATCCATAAAGGAATTTTAATTTGCTCCCAACTCATCTTGTAGAAATGAAGAAACTTTAAGCACTTCTACAATAATGTTAAAAAGCTTTTTGTTTCTGATGCAATGATTCCATCCATCCCATCACATACTATCTAAATTATATCATTCAAAATGTTATTAAATAAACTTTCTATAGATTAGGCCAAATCAAAAGTAGTTCTCAATCAATAGCATGTTGAACAGAATGACTGAGTTCACACATCACACAAACCTTTCTTTTACATCATGTGAGAACCACTAGATTTATGACTCTACAATTGTGAAGACTCAGGTAACTGTGGTCTACTTAATAAACCATAGTTAAATTGTGGTTTATTATGCTAATGAAAAGAAAAACATTTTAAGGATTATCTCATAAAGAAATCCAAAGCCACACATCAGATACACCAACAATATAATTTTGCTTTGTAATTTAAAAGAAAAGTATTTTCTTTTGCCAATTGAGTATTTTTGTTACTTGGTAGCCATATATGCTACAAATAAATAAAATAATGCCAAAGTTAAATTGTACAATTTTCAAAAAAATTATATCCAACTATACTCTTTAAACAAAGGGTATTTAACAACTGTATGTTAAAAATAGTAACCATCAGTAACCCACAAACACACACAAAGACAAAAAATGAACTTTCATTTAACAACAAATAGTGGGGAAATGGGATCTTTCAAAACTACTTTATTATAAGGTATGTTTAAATGAAAACAAACATCCCGATATCATAAGATATGAACTATGCTTTAGAATTGTTGAAAGTGAATTTTGAATCCTGATCATAAATAAAAGTCACTTTTCCAACACGTATAAAAATTTCAGCAGTTATCAGGTAAGCCAAATATATTACTCAGAATGTAGAGATCCTGTTCCTTCTCCAGTTGTAAGTCGTAGGATGCTAGGTTGATGACACAAGCCAGGTAGCTAAGGGCAAATCATTGATCCGAAGAAGATGGTCTTATCACATAATTGTTGTGGTGAAAAGTAACTACGAACAAATGGTCTCTTTAAGATTACATAACAGCTTTCTGAATTCCTTTTCAAACGACCTGCTCAGGATACAAGATCTCAAACTTAGAACAGTAGTTTTGCATGGCAGTGCATATGGCCCTATACTTTTCAAGAAAAACTGGATAGCTACATTAAAAAACTTTTTAAGGTATTAATGGTGGTTTGCCACATTTATAATATATAAGGAACTTAAGCCTTCTCAACCTCATTCTTTATATCAATATTTTCCTAAGTAATTAAGATGTTCAATAGTTCTAAAGAAGCTTCGAAGACTAACATATGTAACTCAATATACTCAACTAGAAAAGTCAAGATAGTGCACAGATCAAAGATATATACAATGTCAGCCTCTTTTCTCCCATAAATTAGCCATGGATCCTAGGAACATATCCCTGCATATCCTGTCTAATTTTTATTTTTGCAAGGGCTAAATACAATCTACTTTGCATTCCTGAACCTAAATATCTAGCACTCCACATTTTGCTTAATTTTCTTCCTACTGTATATCAAGAAGCAATGTTCAATATCAGATGTTACAATATAACAAACACTCAACCTTAACTGGTTCAAATTACAGTGTCCCCTTCCACCCCCCCAGATCACACACACACACACAAACACTTTTTGGACTAGGCAATAAGGACAGCTTTCTGAAAAGCTTAAACTAATGTACACTAGTTACAATTACAAAAAGTTTCTTATTTGTCTTCCTCTAAATTCAAAACCAGATTTCAAATTCCGGTTTATCAATAAATTGTTGTTAGTGAATATAATTATTCCAAGCCAGATATCATTATAGCATAACATATATAAATCACAATTGGAGCCAGAAAAGCCAGAAAACAAAAGAAAACATACAAGCTCAGGGGAAAGAAGAATGAGAAAAGAAAAAGAAGGCAGACTCACTCTTAGCTATTCGACAATGATGTAGCAATTGCAGTGTGATGTCTAGACTAGGCCAATGTTACCCTATTAGATTTGTTTCATACAGAACTAGTTTTTTAGCCTGATATTTCCCTCAAAGTACTTAATATTTGATTAGTGCAACAAAGTAAACAGTATATATTCTACCGAATAGTTAACTACTTTATTATCTGCTGATAATTAATATACCTATCATTCATCTTTTCTTCCTTTCCCCGATTCTTGCTGTCACTTTTGACCTATCTTAAGATTCCTAATCACTGACAGATTTACCTCAGCTTTTTGCTATCTAAATTTGAAACATTTTGTCTTTCTCCTGTAGGTCTACTAAATATTGGCCAGATCTAACAAATCATTTATGATAAAACTGCAAGAACTGTTCCCAAACAAATAACAAAAATAAATACAATTTACCAAATCTTTACAAAAAGAACCCACTCAATTCAATCAGACTTACTACAAATAAACAGGATTGCTGCTTTACATTGCTTCAAAATCAGTTTTGCAAATGACTTTCCATTATTTTTTAAATATATAGCAGTAGCAAGCATACTTCCCGTTTTGGAAACTGCAGGCTCTGTCTACCTTTGCTAAGTCTCTCCCTCAAGAGCTTTTCTCTAATCCTATTTAGTCATGGTGGTCAGTGCCACATTTTGCAACACTACTGTCCAGACTTCTTTCCAGGCCATTGAAAACTCTATAAACAATACATCCCTTGACACCTGAACAATCCAAAGGACCTTTTTACATAACAACCATTCACTAATTAGGTTCACTTTTGTCTTGTTCTCTTTTAATACATATTCCAAGTCTTAGCCTCTTAACTTTTCTGTGCCTCAAAAGGTTCCCTAGATTTTGAAAATTCTGACAGCTCTTCTTCGCCCATCTGGGTCTGGCACAGTTACATATTTGGAAGCACACAGCCAGGCAGTATAACAATTCAATATATATTATAACATGTTTTATTTATCTATCAAATGTATATTCATCCCTATAATTGAAGATATTTACACATATAAACTGATGGTATAAGTCTTTATGTTTCCATACATAGTCACAAACATTTGCAAATTATCCTTTTGAGCAGACGGCTTACATGTTTGTATACAATCCAAATGGAATACTTCAGCTAAACAGATGCATTCAAAGAGGAGGGGAACCCCTCTAACTTTTTTCCCTTGGGACTTTTGTTCATGTTAACTAAAACCAAATGCCTGTAACAGCTTACTTGAGAATTCAGAAGCTCTGGGTAAACAGCGAGCAAGCTGCCTTTTTTTTAACCTTAACTGTGCCAGTTATCTACTTCGCAGACGCTACCATACACTGCACCACATCCCAGAAAGAAACCTTAAATCATCACGGTTTCACCTCTTCCACCCCCCCCCCCCACATGAAGTGCATTTCTAGTAAAAACCACACAATTTATCTGCACCTTCAGTCGATCAAAATACAAGCAAATTCTTAACACTTGCATATATATACTTAAGGACTCTCCAGAACTTGTGAACCTGGGCAAATCCCTCGGGTTGCCAAATTATAATGCTTTCCATATAAGGAAGCACAACTAAACATGTCACATGTTAATCTAAATGCGGTAGGCAATGTGTCAGCCTTTTCCCCCACCCCCCAAAAAACATGGGCTCCCGCTTTACAGCACACTTTTAAATATATTTTTTTTGTCCTCCAACGGGGAGTGGGGGGAGAGAAAATTAGGGTGAAATCGCGCTTCTAATTTTTGCCAGGGAAGGTAAAGGCTTCGGACTCGGAGGGGTGGCTGCAATATGGAGCGCTATGATACGCGAGGCCTGTCAAAGTCAAGTGTCCTACCCTCCCCGACAGCCAAGTGGATCGGCGCTGGGTCTAAAATAAGGGACAAGCAGGACGCCAAGTTCAGGGAGTAACATAAACCCGAAACAAAGGTCAACGAGGGAAGGGGGCCTTTTCGTACACCTGCTTAGCCTCAGCCTTTGGGCGCAAGTGTGTGTGTGTGTGTTTGTGCGTGCGTGTGTCTGTGCAGATTGCAAAACTGCACGACCCTGCAAAGCAGCAGCACTCTCTCTCTCTCTCTCTCTCACACACACACACACACACACAGAGAGAGACCGCGTAAGAGAGGAAACGGCGGCTGGAGGCAGAACTGCAACTGCGACCTTGTGCCTTTCGTTTTCTTTCCTTTTTTTTTTAAAGCACGGCGAGGGGCGCGAGAAGAAATCCTTAAAACTGTGGCGGGGATCTCCAGTTCCCACCGCCGCCGGCGGCCCTCCAAGCTCGCTTCCTCTGCTTCCTTCGGCCCGGGACGTGGGGAAGGGGAAAAAAAAAAAAAAGGCCAGGCGGCTTCTAATGCGACTCCGATCTAAAGCGGCAGCCCAATCGAAACCTAAAAGCATTTGCTGGCTCTCTCGCTCCTCTTTCTCCCCCACCCCTCCCACCCCGCCTTTCCCCGCCAGTCTTGATCGGCAACAAGGAAAGACGTCTTACCTCTCAACATTTTTTCAGAGGCAACCATCAGATCTCGGACGGGTCGACCAAGGCATTTTTGGGGGTATTCGGGAAAGGACGACCCTCCCAAACCTTGTTTTTTGTTTTTGTTTTTTAATAAAGAAAAAGAAAAAGAAAAGAAAAAGAAAAGCGTAAATAAATAGAACCAAAACAAGCCCTGGGAAAAAAAAGGTGGGGGAAGGGAGAGAAAAGGGGAGGGGGGAAAAGATGGGACGCGCCACTCGCCTTGTCACAGCGGCATTCTCGTCGCCCTAAAACCTCCGGCAGCTGCAGTGCAAAAAGACTGTCGCCGACGGCTGTGCAGGGCACGCTCTTATCTGAAGCGCCGAGTTTCCGCTGCTGCCTGCGCCGCCCCTCCCCCATCCAAGCGAGCTCTAACCAGGAAGCAACTGGGCGTACTACTGCAAGAATGCAAAAAGGGAGGAAGGAAGGGAGGGAAATATAAAATAAAATAAAATCAGACGATGTACATAAGACGCGGAGAGGTTAGGCGGGGGCGCGCAACAAGAGTCCCGCGCGCGCGCGCACACACACACGCGAAACGTCTACCGCGCGCTGCTTCCCCCTTTGGTGTCTGGGTCTGTGCGTGTGCGTGTGCGCGCGCTTGTCTGTGGAAACAAGGTTTGGAAGTGGGGACCAGCGAATAGATTCGACGGGGAGAGGAAGGGGAACCCGGGCCCTGAGGGGTGGCGGGGCGGCTGAAAGTGGAAAGGGCGAACGCCAAGCAGCCACCGAAAGCGCGCTCGGGGATCCCCTTCAAACGCTCGCCTTGGTATCTCCCAAGTCGATTTGTACAACTTGAGAGGAGAAAAAGAGGAACAGAGTGAGCGAGAGGAAAGCAGGCACGCACGTAGGCACGCACGCACCACATCCCTCTCTCTCTCTCTCTCTCTCTCTCTCTCTCTCTCCATCCCTTTCCCCCCCTCCCTCTACCCCGCGGGGGGGGGGGTCTCTTTCGGTGGAGCGTCTCTGGGGTGGTGTGGGGAGGGGGAGAAAGGATTAATTGGTCTCGCTCTGTGGCTGCAAAGTGGAGGCGCCGGATGGTATCCCACCCACGAGCTTTGCACCACTAACTGTAAAACTACTTAACATTCAAGGCACCTTGCAAATTCGCTCGATCATCAGATGACATCTATAGCTTGTTCGGTTCTTTTTAAATACTGCGCATTTTGTGCTTCTCCTTTTAGCCCTGAGAATTTTAGGTCTCCCGGTTCTTTTGGAGCCAGTCCAAGGGTGCCATATGCGGGAATAGGGAGGAATAAGGAATCAGAGATGGGTGCAGAAGAGAAGCCCGCTTCCTAGATCTGACTTAACTCCCCGTTCAGACAGATAACGGTTCTCGTAGCTCAGTTAAGGTAAAAGACCGTTTGATTTGGGTTCACTTACCGGATTTAACTCAAGGACTGACAAAAAGTAAAACGCTGCACAATTCGGCCGTTTCGGTCTGTGAACAGTAGGCCCCAAACCTATTTTTATTAGATGTGTGTGTGTGTGTGTGCGTACGTATACATGTGTGTGTGTGTGTGCATAAAAACAGGAAAGTATGCATCATTTGAGCCTCTACCTACAGCTTGCAGTAAAGCAGTCCAAGAACAGGGAGAGAAAGTCATTTATCAGAAGTTCTGATGAGCTCCAAAAGAATCATGGTAGTGTCCTCTCTCTTTTTTTTCCATGCATTGGTGCCCACTCAAGTATGCACCTATTTATATATTAAAAGCCCAAGGCAGTCTTGGAACATTACCACATCAACATCAGGTTTGAAACTATTAAATACTGTTCACACAATGCTAGTATCAGACATGCTTAAGCTGAATGTGCATTCCTGCCAATATTAGATTTTTCATTTGCATGGGAGAGACAAGACAATTGAAATGCTGATGTGGGATTTCATTTGTGAAGGTGGCATTAGATACCCTGGACTAACACTTGTGCAAAAAGGTTCTTGTGCAAATCATTCAACGTTGGCACTTAATGACTGTGCACTCATCCTTTTGAAGTTTTGAGACGTGTAGATATCCATGCTATTGGGCCTCTCTTCTGCACCAATTATGTGCTGATAAATTGTGGGGAGGCATTTAAAGGTGCTCTTCCCTTTATTAGGAGGAAATCCTAGAAATAAACTGAAATCTCTTTTGTCTCGGATAGAATAATAAATAATAAATAAATAATAATAAGTAAATAAATTGCCAATTTATTTACACAGGAGACATGGTTAGTTTCCACAGATAATAAAGTACTATCTTGATTCACCAGTCCATATAAAGCAATTGGCCATTTCATGCCAAAACTTATGCTATTATCTATACAATATCTGTTGCCAAAAGTCATCTGAGGGAACAGGATAAAGAGCACCTTAGATTCAACTTCTCACCAAAAACAGGTGTCTTGTAGTATCAAAGCTAACTGCTGGCAGTTCGGTTGATGTGCATGTATTACAATCTCTGTGTGCTGGGTAGACGCTGTGTATTCGTGAGTGCTTGTGTAATCCCATAATAGTCATCTTAACCCAACTAGGATCTTACCCAACTGTCAGCTAAGTCTTGCAAAAAACAACAACCCATAAATGGGCTGCAACTGTCTTCTGCCTTATCCAGCAAACATTTGTCAATATAACCACTGTATAGTCCCTATACTTGGTCAAAGCAACATATAAGATTTTTTTTTAATGTTTCTGTTTGTTGATTGCATGACTTGTTTTGGGGGTAGATGTTTAAGCCTGATTAAAAAGTGATAAAATATGTGGTTTATGGTATATTCATTTTATGTCTTGGACCATTTGTGAAGGCCATTCTTCTTGAGTAAAATATTCAAAATCCTTGGCACTGAGCTGAAACTACAAATAATGATGGTCATTCTTCACTAGGTGAAGAAGTGATAGTCTGAAGTGGAAGTAATTTCATTGAAAAAGTAAAATGCACTGGAAGAAACTACAATCCCAGTGGCAACAAAAAATAAAATACAACTTCATGTTACAATATAATATATTGTAAACTAGTAACTAAAATTTCTTTACATATTACAAACTAAGACATTACATCACAATGTCTTAGTAACAGACTGAAATAGGGGTTTAGTGCAGCATAGCAGAGCAGAGCATTAAAAAATTCTAAAATTCATGTCTGACAATATTTTTATTGCAACCCAAAGGTCACGTAACAAGAAGTGAGTTTTTTTACCAATAAGAAAATTGCTTAACTATGCATTCTCCTCTTTTATTTTGTTTTGATTGTTTCTATGCGTTACCATGTTTCTTTATAAAATGACCACCCAACTGGAATCCGAACAGGCAATCAACCAAAATACTACCAGGTCATTCTTTATAATATGTGGAACTGCTTAAGGGATGTTATTGAACCAAGACAAGATTGTACATGTGGAAATCATTAGCCAAGACCAGTTTCTGAGGAGCTAGAAAAAGACTACTGAACAGACCAGTTTAATGTTCTTGAAACAGGCTTTAGTCAGTGTCCTAAATTTATAATATCTATTCAATCAGAAACAGCTGTAAAGCACTTTTATACTTTTGAGTACCTGTGTAGTAACTTTCATCTATCATTTAGTTCCCACTTATAGAGTGCATTTGAAGGGTCACTGAAGCAAGTATTTTATGTAAGAGTTCCTGTTTTGGGAACAGCTTTCCCCTACTAAAGCAAGGCAAACCTCATTCATATGTCCTTCCAAAAGCATGTTTTGGAAGGCTTTAAGAGACTGATTGATATTAGAGTCACATGTGGGTTATTGTCATATAAATTGTTTACATTTAAAATATATTTTTACTGATAGTTGCATTGTCAAGTTGCTACCATTACTCTGATGCACACTATTGGAGCCATTTAGAATGAAACATTGTATACATAACTTAAATACAATTAAGCTTTATGAAATGTTTGCAGTACTACTAATATTAATAATACGAGATATAAGCTGTATTTGCTTGTAGTCGCAGCCTTGTGTCTCAATATATAATATGTGAATATCTACTTTATGGTAGATCTAGATGTGGTTTCAAAAACAAATTACAAAAGTCCATACGTACTTCTAATGTACAAGTGGTGCTTGGAGTCATTCCTCTAGGAAATCTATTTCAGCCTGGTGAACAGCAAGTATTGTTTACAAACAAGATACAAAGAAATTCAATTTCTTTGGACTGAAATGTTCTTTCTCCACATTGACATTGAACATAAGTAGGAAAAGCAATTTTGCACTCATTGTTGCCATCTCTCAACATTTTAATAACTAATAATATAGTAATTTGTCAGATTTTTAAGCTGCATGGAAGAAATAGCAACAGTCTAATAGTAAGGGTCCTTGTAGAGATCACAACAATCTAGTAGTAAGGGTCCTTGTAGGGATCACAACCTCACTGGTTCATCCACTGATAATTAGTTATTGATGATTGAACATGCTGTTCATGACAGTCTTTGTAAATAAATCAGTCTTTCATGTTAACTGTTTCATGAGATAAGCCATGGCATGATTACAAAACTCCAAATGTGCCTGTTGGCCCAGAAAATGTGCCCCATTTGTGATCTAGCCCATTTATTAGAGGTTCATATAGCTTTACTATTTCATTCTCTTTGTCCTCTTCATAAAGCATCCTTCTCATAGGTCAAAGTAGATATTTCTTTCCATCTACTTGAACAACCTGTACCATGAATGATGCCAATGAAGCATTGGGAATAAGAAATAAACAGAAGAACACTGGTGAGATTTTATTTTCCCATTAAATATTTTCCATAGTTTTGCAGAATAAGAAGCATTTCACTATTGCAAATTTAAGTTCCTGTTTTTAAACAGAAGGAAGGTGTAACCATCTGGGGGGTGGGGAGGAGTGAAGGTCATATTTGGGACCGAAAAAAATTCTTCATAGAACACACTCAGCTAAGCAAAGGAAAGAAATAAAAACTGTATATTGTCATGAAGTTGACCTTGCATTTAATTGTGCAGGGACCGATTCCACTATCATCAAAATATTATATAAAAGGCTGGAAAAGAAATATTACTATACCAATGATGCATGAATGAGCCATAAATTGTCAAGCTACACACACACACACACACACTACCTATACCAATTGCTATGTTTAATAAGTTTCTGCAGCTTTCAGAAGCTTTCAATTCTAAACCACAGAAGCTAGCTTTCGTCAGAGCTTCTGTAAAAGTACTGTATTCTTAAAGGAAGTCCTATTACCCAGTCAGTTTAACACTAAGCAATAATATAAGGAGAACACTGAGGTGTTGTTTTTTTAATTCATACACTGCTTTGCCCCAAGTCCAAAACTACTTATATGAAGAAACACAGTTTAAAATTCTAGTGCCAGTTGCGAAGATGTGGATTATAGTTTGCTTTGTGCAATCTGAATCATAACAGAAAGAGAAATAATGAAGTTGGGGGTATTTTCTAACTTCCACTTCCTACTAGCAAATTACCTAAACTTCACTTTTGTAATGACTTGTTACTGCAATCATTGAGTTATTTAAAGAAGCGTCTTTGTTCCTATGAGATTTTTTTAGATTTATATGCATTGAGTTCACATGCTCAGAATCACTATAATGTGAGATATGAACTCACAGAGATCTTAGCTGAGGTGGGCAGTTTAAATGTCTAAGAGAGAGAGAAATATCTTTCTCTCCTCCCTCTCTCTCTCTCCCTCCTTCCCTCCCTCCCCTCTCTTTTTTTTCCTCCTTAACTGAAGAACCAGGTATTGATGTGGAACACTCAGCAATATCAGCAAATCATTCAAAGGCTCCAACGAAGGAAGGAGAGAAAGAGAGAGAGGGAGGGAGGGAGGAAGGAAGGAAGGAAGGAAGGAAGGAAGGAAGGAAGGAAGGAAGGAAGGAAGGAAGATCTGAGAAGACATTTGGTGCTTCTTTCATTTATTTATTTTATGAAAGTTATTCAAATTATACATATCAGTATGAAAAAGTAATCATTCATTCCACTTCAATTAGAGGCAGAACAAAGACTATGATATTACTAATTCTTCTTTTCACCAGGAGGTTTTTACCGCATGGATTCTATGGACACATCATGTCCTGTTCAAAACAAATTTCTGAAGATCTTCATGAAAATCTTATTATTAGCTAGAAAATGTTATCAAGTGATTCCTAAAGCCCGGGTGGTCTACTAATCAGTGGTTAGAAGCTTAATCTTGAAATGAAGAAATGTGATGGCAATGAACCTTTTTCTCAGAATGAATATTTTGTCAAAATTTCTCCAATTATGCAAATTGAAATTATCCAGGAAGTCACAAAAATGCCAGAACTACATCCAAGGATCGGCAGATCTCTATCATCTAATGTTTGTATTCATGATTCTAGTATCAGACAAATGCTACATTAAAATGAGATTCACAAGAAAGTAACAATACAGAAATCATTACTCACTAAAAGAAAAATTGGTGTCCCTATTGCCACTACTCACCTGAAAATCATTGAATAATATTCCAGACTTCTGGAGGAACACTTGATGGGCAGATTAGTTAAAAGTGGATTTTTAAAGACTATATGGGTACTATTATTTTTGGAAATATAGTAGTTAAAAACTGAATTCTACAATAAAAATCACATCCTAACAATAAAAATCACATCCTAAGCATGGAAGTGGTAATATTATGGTTAGGAGTACTTTTAAGAATTCAATTACTTACTATTGTTAAAAAAAACTATGAATTCTGTTTTGTACTAGAGAATTCAATAAAAAAATATCTGTCCACCATCTGAAGCCAATACATAGATGGATTATGCAGCAAGGAATTGATTTCAAACATAAACATGTATAGTGTTACAAAGGAATGGATGAAGAACACATTCGATATTTTGGCAGGGCCAATAAGTCCAAAACCCATAAAACTAATACAAGATCTGAAATTAATATATTGGTTCATACTAATAAATCTTCAAATATTACTGATTTGAAGTAATATTGATGAATGAAGCAAAATTCCTACACAAAAACAGACAGATCATTCATTAATGAATTACAGAGGGAAAAATTGTTTCAATTCTTTCAGCTAAAGGATGTCTCAATTAGTGTTCTTCAAACTTGGCAACTTTAAGATGCATGGACTTCAACTCCCAGAATTCTGACAGGAATTCTAGAGCTTGAAGTTCACACATTTTAAAACTGCTAAGTTTGAAAAATGCTGGCCTAAATCAAAGGGGACATTACTTTTTCCACATGGGCATATTACATTGCTTTGTTGATGAAACACAAGAAACAAACACAAAAGTTCTATTACTTGGTCTTTCAAAGTCCTTTTATGTTATCACTACTGACTAAAAGGGAGAAATACTTTTGCAGAAGGATATCACTGCTTTAAATTCTGTTACTCAGGAAAATAGTCCTTATTCATTGCTGACTCCCACCTCCTGCACTCAGAATGTTAAAGTTACTTTTTTCTGTTTGCTTTCTCCTCAGCCAAGAATCACATAGCTTACTTCCTAGAATTCAAAAAAGCATCCAAACTTTTAATCTCTTATTAAAATAACGGATTCCTTCACTTTATTATTTTAATTTTATTTTTGATTTATTTATTTGTCAAGAATATATAAGATAACAGGTAAAAGTATAAACATAATTTGAATACATGAAAAGAGTAAATAAAAAGAAATATTAGGACAGGGATGATAGGCACGTTGGTGCCCTTATGCACACCCTTTACAGACCTTTTAGGAATGGGATGAGGTCAACAGTAGACAATATAAGGTTAAAGTTTTAGGGGTTAGGGCAAGAAACCACAGTAAGGTAGCACATTCCAGGCATTGACCACTCTGTTACTGAAGTCATATTTTTCTACAATTGAGTATGCAGCGGTTTACCTTGAGTTTGTATCTATTATTTGCTCGTGTATTGTTGTGATAGAAGCTGAAGTAGTCATTGACAGGTAGGACATTGTGGCATCTAATTTTATGTACTACACTTAAGTCACTCTGAAGACAGCGTAGTACGAGGTTGTCTAAGCCCAAAGTTTCAAGTCTGGTGGCATAAGGTATTTTATTGCAGGTAGACTCTTCTCGTAAAATATCTCTGGACTTTCTCAATTGTATTTATGTCCAATATGCAGTGTGGGTTCCAGACAGATGAGCTGTATGGTCTAGCAAATGTTTTGTATGCTTTAGTTAGTAGTACAATGTTACCAGAGAAGAAGCTCTGCAAGAGTAGGATAACAACTCTTAATGCCTTTTTGGCAATGTGGTGACAGTGGGCTTTGGCATTTAGATCTTAAGAAATGAGTACTCCAAGGTCCTTGACAGAGTGAGGGTCATCTACAAGGTCATGTCTATCTAATTTGTATTTTATGTTTTAATTTTTTTTCCCAATGTGCAAGACAGAGCATTTGTTGGTTGAGATTTGAAGTTGCCACTTGTTAGACCACTATCTGACACATAGTCAAGGTCTTTTTGAAGGGCAGTTGCATTGTTGGTAGTGTTGAATAGTTTAACATCATCAGCGAAGAGAACACAGTTGTTTTTAATATGATTGCTAAGATCATTTATGTAAAGTATGAAGAGTGTTGGACCTAAAACACTGCCTTGGGGAACACAATGGGTACAGGATTTGATAGAGCGCTTCCTATTTTGACCACTTCTTGTCTGTTTGAGAGGAAAACAGCTATCCATTCATGTAGGAGTCCAGAAATGCCATAGGAATTTAGTTTTAGAAGTAATTTGTCGTGTACCACTTTACAGAAGTCTGTGTAAATTGTATCTATTGCTTTGTCCTGATCAAGATGTGTAGTCCATATGTTTTTGCAATGTAGTAGTTGTAGATTACAGGATAATTTTTTTTCTGAAATCAAATTGTTTGTTGGAGAGAAGGTTGTTTGTATCTAGGTGGAGGGTAATAGACTAGTTAATGATTGATTCCATGACTTCGCAGATGACGCAACGTAAAGAGATTGGTCTGTAATTTTCAACTAGGCTAGGGTATCCCTTTTTGAAGATAGGGATGACTGTGGCTTGTGACCATTGGTAGGGCAAGGTTGGATTTATATGTCCTTTATAAAAAAAAATAATCTTTATTTACATTTTCCGTTAAAAACAAAAGAAAAAACAAAACATCATACAAATACCATAAAGAGAAAAAACCCATAAACCACCCACACAAAACATAAAACAAATGTATCTCTATGCAGTAATCTAATAACTTAATATCCTGTGAGGGCAATCTAGCTGTGACATCTGTCACCCCATTGATCGCCAGGGTTGATCTATCTGTCCTTGATTAAGTTTCCATCTCTACTTCTTGTCCTGCCCTTAGGTACTTTACTTCCTTCTTTCTTCTTTCTTTCTGTCCCAGGGGTGAAATCTAAAATTTGTTACTACTGGTTCTGTGGGCATGGCTTGGTGGTGGGGGAGGGGGGTAATGTGACTGGGTGGTCGTGGCCAATTTTTTTTTTACTTTTAAAACCATTTTTTACATGTAAAACCATGTAAAAAATGCTTTCAAAAGGCTCTGACGATCCCAACTGAGTTGCCTGATCAGCAGGCAACTCAGCTGGTATCGTCAGAGCTTGGATCATCAGAGCCATTTAAAAGAAAAAACTTTTTTTCTTTTAAATGGCTCTGGCAATCCAAGCTGAGTTGCCTGATTAGCAGGCAACTCATCTTGGATCATCAGAATTTGGCTTGTCAGAGCCATTTAAAAGAAAAAAAAGGCTCTGATGATCGCACGGCTCAACTGGGCATGGGGGGCGGGGGCAGGGATTTTTACTACCGGTTCTCCAAACTGCCCACCGCCATTGCTACCAATTCGCCCGAGCCGGTCCGAACTGGGAGCATTTCACCTCTCTTCTGTACCTAGTAGACAGATAAGTAACTACTGCTGGGTAGGGAAGGGAGCAAGGGATTGCAAGACTGGCTGGGAAACTATCACAGAATGTAAAAAATGAAGTTCATGTGATCTCATCAGCTGCCTAGCAGCACAGCAGCTACAATGTTTTCATATTTCATTCCCTCAGGGTCATGGGGTATTTATGTCCAATATGCAGTGCGGGTTCCAGACAGATGAGCTGTATTCGAGAATTAGTCTAGCAAATGTTTTGTATACTCTAGTTAGTAGTACAATGCTACCAGAGAAGAAGCTACACAAGATTAGGTTAACAACTCTTAATGCCAAATTTATGAGCTTAACTCTCTTGTCAATAGCAGCCTTTTCTCTACAATGGAACTACAGTGCAGTTCCTGATGTATGAAATTTGGATTTCTCCCCTTCCTCTCAAGCAATTGTCA
This sequence comes from Masticophis lateralis, assembly GCA_030761175.1. NCBI lineage: Eukaryota > Metazoa > Chordata > Lepidosauria > Squamata > Colubridae > Masticophis > Masticophis lateralis. The sequence goes on from JAUDYJ010000005.1 coordinate 27,157,029, forward strand.
ATTGTTTCCAAATATTCCATGAAGTTTCCTGATAAAGTTTAGGTGAGAAAAACTTCAGATAACTCTTTAGTCAAGGATTAGTATATCTTTCCAAGGAAGGCCTTAGTAGGTTTTTATGAGATACAGAATTTAGTCCGAATCCTGTGCAACAGTATGAAGGCTGAATTATTACATAAATTCTATTTTACTAAGGAAGGAATTCTGTGTTTTAAATCATTTTTAACTACGTTGTTTCTATAATGTATCAACAGGTAACATTTTTAAGAACACTACCGTGTTTTTCCCACTGCTCGGTTTATGTTATATAGTAATTTGCTTTACAATAATATCATCAGCTCTTTGTTAGTGTAAACCACTTGAAATTGTGGGCTGTGTAGGAGAGATAAACTTAATTGCTAAAGATAGTTGATTCTGTACAGAATGAACTTTTGGCTCTGCCTCTTATGTCCCTTTTTATTAAACTGCAGCGGTCTGATCTCCACATTTCCAGTCTCACTACCTCTGGCTACACTTTTAAAAATTTCATCGTTAGTAAATTCAACATAACCCATTCAGTATAATAAAGCAAAAATTTTCATGCTACTTGTAGTATAGCTCCATTAAAAATTCTGAATTTGATTTTTTAAAAACACAATTGCTTATTTTTAAAATGCTATTTTCATGTCTGTATCTCTGAAAAGAAAACAAGACTTTGTATGGTGTATGAGCTCTGAAAGGACTATAAATGTGTTGCTGCATTTTATCTATTAAAATGTCTTCTGTAAGTTAAAAATGCCAAAGTGAATGTTAAGTGCTACCTTAACATTTCTTTCTTTTCTAAAATTTCCAAACAGACTTTCAGTATCATAAATTTTCCAATTTCTCTTGAGCAATCTGTTGAAATAGAGAAGCTGCACGAGCACATAAATATGTAGAAAAAAGAAGCAACTTTCTTGCATATATATATATATATAAAAGCTAAGCAACCTGTTCTGTCTTAGAAAAGCATAAAGAAAAGCAATAAAAGTTACGGTCTGTGATGTAATTTTTCATGCATAAACCTCCATAATACACATTTATTTCAGGACTCCGTTGTTATACAAGTGTCTCAATAAGACATTGCTAAAATTGGTTTCCTAAACACCTTGTTCAAATACTGCAAGTCACTGTTCTGATAAACAGATACTGTAGACAAACAGTTGAGCTTTAGAATTGCATTGATTCATGACCTAAATTTATGCTTCAAACAGTTAAAACAACAAACAGCTAGTTTCAAAATGTTATAGTTTTTCAAACCTTTGCCTCACTGAGGCTGAAAAGCTTTAATATAAGACATAAATTTACTTTCAGCATAATAGTATGTATGTGTCTGTGTGTGTAGAGGGTTTATTCTGCTTCAAACTCTTAATTTGCTGCTAAATCTACAGGGAGTAATTTGAATAATGGTTACCTTAAACCCCTGTCTATAGCATTGTCTATAGGGAATTCATTATCTTTCTGCAAGGGTAAACTTTAGCAGCACAGATCTTAAAACCTATTACCAAAATGGTATGTTAAATAAGCAAAATATAATGGAGCTATTTTTTTAAAAAAATACATTGCATTTATATTCCTTCGGTTGGCTTATAGTGATCTCTCTGGACAGGTAGGGCTAAAAAGTAGTGACTGGCCCCACAAGTCATCCCCTGAGCTCCATGAGCAAGTGGAGAGTTGATCAACTAGCTTCGAGCTGAAATTCAACCTTTTAGCAAACACACTACACTATTTCTGCATGCATTGTTTTGCTCTTACAAGTCCCTTGAGCAATTCAGTTGAATAGTGAAAATTTCTACATAGGTAACATTGGAAAATAAGATATCTCTACAAGTACTGAGTACATAAAAAATAGATATCGGTAAGAGTTATTCATTGTTGCCAATAGCATTCTCTCACACCATGACAGTTCCACTAGTCCAGAATTTGGGGGAACTCTTGATCTGTATCATTTCTTATTTCAATGTTGTAAATGCAGATTTTAAAAAATTACATGTCTTATTACTCCACTGAATTTTGCTACTATTATGTTCTGTTCTGTTCTGTTCTGTTCTGTTCTGTTCTGTTCTGTTCTGTTCTATGCTATGCTATGCTATGCTATGCTATTCTCTCTCTCTCTCTCTCTCTCTCTCTCTCTCTCTCTCTCTCTCTCTCTCTCTCTCTCTTTCATTGATTTATTGTTCAATTTGGAGCACTGATCACAACAACTCAGAGAGTTACTTATTGAAGTCAGATTATTTGCCCATCCAAGCAACTTGCAGGTCTGCAATAACCCCCTTGGAATTCTTTTTCTTTTTTCTTTACCATCCCTTGAGATTACTCTGTCCAGGCTACCAGATGTTGGTGGCACTTTGCTGAAAAATCAACAGTGCTATTTCCTGCCATTTTGAGGAAGGAAACACATGAACACTGGAATGCAAGCGAACTGTAGCATAGCTTAAGAAGATGCGAGGGAAAAAAAAACTGTCACCAAAAAGTTTAGAAAACAAAAACCTTGAGATCTTGGCCTTGCTTATGTGTGCAGCATGGCTTCCCCTACTTTGAACTATCTATTGTGTCTGGGTCATCCGCCAATAATACTAAGTATAGTCCTTAGCCACTAAAAACGTTCTCCAATTGGCCATTATTGAATACTTTTGCCATCAACAGATCTCAAGACTCCTCTGTAATTTAAGTCTGTTTAGAAAGATTCTAACCTCTAGGTTAACAGAGAAGAAATTTGCACCTCTAGCTATGTGTCACACTTTCAATTCACTGATGATGCCTATAATTTCCACTATCAATAGTCAATCCTTTAAACTTGCCCAAATAGCATAAAATGGCAGCACTTAATCTATCTTGGTGAAAAAAAAATAGCTCAGAAAAGTTAGATCTGATTATTACTTGACTTGATTAATACTTAGGACCAGGGCTGTAAGTTGGACTGGGAAATCAAAAATATCTCCTAAAAGAAGGCTATAGAATATGTCTTAGACCAAGCAAACAACATGGATGTCTCCATGAAATCAACAAGAACAGTTCAATGGAAAGAGATTCTGCTTTTAGATTGGATGTTGGGCTCCTGCCCTTCTTCATCATTGTTGCCCATATATGAGCAAAGAGCAGCTTATTAATATCCTCCTGAAGAGGCATTACTCATTTGATCTTGTACTGCTCCTTATTTTTCTTTATGTTAATAAGACTAGAATAAAATGTTTTCTTTATTCGTATTCTGTCATGGGAGCAGAATTCAAAACAGTGATAAATTAGAATAACTGAATGATAGCCAGCATGTCCACATAACAAGTTCTCCCCAGCAACCAAGAGCTGTGAGCCAAAAGGTACTATAGGCAGACCAGCTTTCTTCAGGAAAATTGAGAAAGAAGTAACAGATAGTAAGCTTCTTGTATCTTAAAGGGGTTTTAGTTTTAAGAAAAACTGATGTGAGGAAATATCTCTTGATTTAGTTTGAATTCTAAGCATGCATGCATGTGTGCGAACACACACATACATAAAATCAGTAAAAGGTTTGCTATTATTCTTAGATCTTTCAAATTTAGCAGGAGTTCAAGGAAAAGAGATGCCTGTGAATCTTACAAGGAACTTTCTTGCCTTATGTTGAAATTTTGGCTTTCCAGAATCACATTTAATGAACCCAAATATTAATTTCATCGAAGAAAGACAAGCTTCAACATTTACATACTGAGAGATAAACAATGTCTGCTGCTTCCTTTCTTACAAAAGCATGCAAGTATATAAATAGCATTGCAAAATTATAGCTATTCCTTGCCTCCATAGCAGGAATTTTGCCTGAAAATAGACTTCTTCTCCTCTGAGTAATTTGATATGCACATTTGATCTGGCTCAGTTTTTGTATAAATATATATGCACTCAGATCCCTGATAATAGCATTACACCTGATGTTTCTCAAATAACAGCCTGCCTTTGGGGGGCAAAAGTGGATGCGATGCTTGATGATTTAGGACTGGATCTCGGGAGAGCTTTTATTTGAAAGTAGTGTGAAATAAGACAGTCTTCTCCCAACATGAAGTCCTTTGATTGTACTGAAATACAATTCCCTTTATCTCCATAATAGACAGTCTGAGCTATATCGGTGTGAGTTAGGCTGTTATAAACACAGTCTTCTGATAGATAGGGTGTGGAGAAAAATTTACCTGATTCTGTAGTCCATTTTCCTAACCTAAATGCCTGCCTTTTGTTTCAAGACAGAAAAAGAAAACTCATACATTTTGCTATGCTATTTCTACCCCAGGACTAAGAGAATCTCAAACACAACACACAGCTGTTTAGAACATCTCATAGAACTAAGGAAGTTTCAAGAATTTTTTGCAGGTTTGAATATATAAATACACTGTAAGTGAAAGACTCCTTCCTGTGCATTGCAGTTAAATATTAACTAGGATTGGGAATAGACAGGCAGCTACCACTGAACAAGGCTGACTGGGCAATTTCCCTTTATTTCAATCTGTCTTGGCTGACTGTTCACAGATTATCCAAGGATGTTCCAGTGAAACTCCTGATTCCTTCCAGTCACCCTATCCATTGTCTTCTGATTCTTCTGTTTCCCACAAACTGCCAGGCACAGTTGTATTTTCTGTTTCATAATCCACTATCATATGCCTCAGGATACCTTCCTTGTACATTTGTAAATTCATATTTAGCATAATAATAATAATAATAATAATAATAATAATAATAATAATAATACTTGTGATAGATGGCTAGAAATGCCAAACCCAGTTTAAATACCTGGCTGACTGTGTGACCAACCGTAATAATAATAACAATTTACTAATTTTATATGCCGCTTGATTTCAAACAACTCTCAATAATATATAATTTCCCTCCCCCACCCACAACTATGCATTTGTAAGTTAAATCAATGTGAACAATTGAATATTTGTAAAGCATTCCAATGACTAGATACTAAGATTTTACAAATGGGGAGGGGGGGAATCCAAGCTCTTCTTATTACAAAAATGATTACTGTACAGTGGATATTATGCAATTACTGGTTGGGTATTTTTAAATAAAGATGATGATGATGATTCATTTTGTAAATTTTCTCAACTGTGTGTGTGAGGGGGGAAAGGAGGAACTATTTCAATAGCAGAATAACAGAGCCAATCTTTATGGATGTTGGTTTCATTTTAGCAGCACGATGAAGACACTACTGAGAAATTCACTGTTAGCAATCTATTTCATACCAGGAGATCAAATCATTATTAATGCTTTCATAATTAATTTCAGTTTTCAGAGATTACTACCTTTTATGAAATATTGACATGGGCAATGACCTACCCTGATCAACTAGCAATTAATCTAATTAAGGAGATCCTAATGAAGCACTGCTGTGATCCGCTGTTGGAGAAAAGGTTTGGGATAGCCTCCCTTAATCTAGTGCAATTCAGGCGAATGATGTTGATAATTGGTAATTATGGGAATTGTACTCCCATGCACATACACTCATCTCAAGAAGCAGGTTGAGGATCCAAATTCCCTACCTATTGATTCTTCCTATTCACATTCCATATGATCTGCAATTTAAGAACATGACGACTTAAGAACATATTACCCATAACCAAATTCATAACCAATTCAACTCCATGAAGTCAGAAAAAGTATTACTACCTCCAACTTTAGACAAGAAAGAAAATAGTATTTAGAAAGCTGATATAAGAGAGTACATTAAACTTATGCATCATTTTAAGTGAAATTCATTAGTAATTTTTATTCCATACTGAATGGAAGTTCTTTTTACCAATACTGAAATCTGAGAATTCTCACAGTACTTTTGTTGAGGGGGATTTCCAGATGCAGATGGGTAGAATAAAAAGAAAGAGTGATCCATTTTGGTATGTAAATGAATTAGGTAATTAACCATTTATAACCCTCCTGTGAATTCTTGGTACTTTTTTATTTTATTTTTTTCTTTAATGCATAAAGTCCTGTTGTATAGTTTTCATAGTACATTGCTTCCTTTATATTTTATTTTACTTTGTTTTGTTTTATTATTTTATTTTATTGTTGTTGTATGCCAACTAGAGTTGGCTTTAGTTTGATTAGATAGATAGATAGATAGATAGATAGATAGATAGATAGATAGATAGATAGATAGATAGACCGAGCTAACAATCTCTGAAAACACACAAAGATAAATAGACACATACATTATCTTTGTTTTAGTTGGTCTTTATCATCAGGCTCTCTAGTACAAATGGGTTGTACATGGTCAGTCCTAATTCTAAACAATACAATGTGCATTCATTATAGTTCATAAGAACATAAATGCCCTGCTATTCAATTGCTATGAGACATTCATAGCAGAGAGTACAAGGACAATAGCCACTCTGTAGCTTGCATTCTCTGCAGCTTCTGTTCAGAAGCATTATGTTCCCTGATGGAAAACACACAAACATGTATAGGCATTCATATTTATTTATTGCATTTGCATGTATATACTCAATGCAGCATTAAAATATCTGTATTAAACAGAACCAGAAAAACATCCAGGCTGAACTGGATGAATCTGGGGAGTTTGCTTGAATAAATCATGATTCATAATGATTAATCATAGTTGTGCAATCACAGCCAGTATTTTTAAAATATTGCCTGAAAAGCACTTGAGTGTGCATCCCCCCCGCCCTCACATGCACACACAAACGAGTTCACAGGAATTGGAATTTTGCCATTCCAATTTATGACAGTTGAGTTATGGCATATAACATGATGAACATAAAGAGAAATGGGATATCCCTAATAGTGTGAAAACTCTTTTAACATCTGCTCTTTGTCTCATAGGAGCCCATATCTTTCAATGTTTATTAGAGACAAATTTAAGCAATTGCTGGGGATTTTTTTGTTTGTTTGTTTGTTTCAACCATACAGAGAAGTATGCTTCCACTTTGTCTCAGCAAAATTTGATGAATCCTGAAAATGTTTTCTTCTAAGGGGACATTAATCAAAATTACTCTTGAATATAATGCAACCTGCTTCTCAGTGGACATACTTAACATGTTATGACCTGACTGTTTTCTTATGAAAGATCCCCACAGCAGAACCTGAATTTCAAGAGAAATGGATTTCTATCCTGAAAAGAGGACCCAGGAAAATGGCAGACTAATTTGCTTTCAAGCCACAATCCTGGCTTTTCAGATTACGGACAAAAATAATCCAATGATCAAAATACTTTACCACAGAACAAGATATCCAGTATTTCAGCTTTCAAATCTAAGTGTATATTTTTTTTCTTCATAACTGGTAAGCAGTGTCTGTAGCAGCCCTTAAGCCAGCAGGAAAGCTTAGAGCTCTTTCCAACCACTTTGCAGTTTTACCTAAAATCCACTAACTGGTTACCAAACTAACTGCCCTACTTTGCCTTATAGTAAAGCTGAAACTTCTTAACATAGAAGTTTCACTTAACATATCATAAAATCTTGAGGCATGATGACATGCAAGATAAGAAAATCCAACATAAGAAATAAATTATTTTTCTTTTTGCCAGACAAATATTGGAAAAGTAAAGTACACACACAAACACACACACTCTCTCATGTTCTTTAAAATAATGGGAAATAATAGTGTCTGAAAAATTAACACAGCAGCAGAATCTTAAAAGAATTCTTCAATTATAGTTATCATATACGGGCTAGAAATACGGAGTATGGATGTTCAAAACGTTTGTATATATGCTTCCAATTTGTTTTAATATTAGCTTTTGAATTTTTTTTGGCTGACAAATTGGTTTGTAGTAATTTTGGGGGTGGGAATCTTTTCTGGATGAAAACTTTACTGTAATATAACAATATAATTTCATAAATTTAGAGGCTGGAGAAAAACAAAGGATTGGAGAAGCACATAAAATTGAGTTAAGCTTAACTCCTGGTCCTTTCCTCCAAGTCTTGAGCAGGATCCAGCAATTAACATATCCTCACTTTTTATTCTCTATAGTTTCTTTATTTTGACTATCTTGATCTAGCCCAGAGGTCTTCAAATTTGGCAGCTTTAAGACTTGTGGACTTCAACACCCAGAATTCTCCAGCCAGCATAATATTAGCATAGTGTAAGTCCATAAGTCTTAAAGCTTCCAAGTTTAAAGACCTTTGATCTAGCCCCACTTACATAACTGTTGCATCTTAATTTTTAACTTAGAATCTCATAAACCTCTTTTTTTCAGAATACTTTTGTACTTCAACAGCATGCCTTGCTGTCCCTTCTTCTTATTGTGCTTCTTGTCTAATCTAGAGGACCTGAGAATTTAAAAGCTTGTTTGCAAGTTGGCAACATTTTACTTTGATGAAAAGCAAAGTCTTTTAACATATTTTAAAGGCAAAATATGTTGCAACTGATCAGCTTACAATGTTTCCACCTCCTTTCTTCCTCTCTAGGCACTAATTTGTGTGTTTTCATTTTGTTCTCACAAAAGGAAATGTCTTTAAAATATGCTTTGCTTGCTTTGAAAATATGTCAAGACATGCATGCATGACGTTTTAACTTTTTTTATTTTTCATTTTCAGTTTTTATATCTCTCTACATGGATTTAAAGAAGCAGGACACTAATAATTGATGCCTTTGGGTGTTTACTCATGAGAATATCTTGAATGGCCAATAAAACATCTCGTAAATCAGCTCAGAGTTCTCACTGGAGGCACAAATGACCAGGCTCAAATTATCCTACTTTGGACATACATGCTCTAATGCTGGGAATGGTAAAAGTAAAGACAAGAAGAGGATGACCAGCAGCAAGGTGGCTGGACTCAGTTTTAGTGGCAATAAGTGCACCATTGAGAGTCATGAAATAATAAGTTAGGAATTATGAAGAGATAGATAGATAGATAGATAGATAGATAGATAGATAGATAGATAGATGATAACTATGTTATCGGAAATAACTTGATAGCACATAATCAATCACCTTCCTATTTCTCTATTGTGTTATTCCTCTCTAGGTTGTGAAATCAAAAAGTGAAAGTAGTAAGCAAAATAAATGAAAATTAGAAGAAGAAACAGAAGAAATCTAATTAAATATTGTTCACACCAAGACCACTGTATCTTTCTAGCTTCCCAAATGACTCTGCTTTCCAACATGCTTGGAATCTATATGCTGTCTATTGTTCTTGAAGCTTCTCGCCTCTCTCTTTTTGAGTAGCTCATCAGTGCATCCAACCACAAGTGATCTTTTCCTTCCTCTTGACACAGTTATTTCCTTCATGTATTTGTTTTCTAACTAGATCTTTATTTATTCTCCATGTAGAGAGAATCAATGAATGCCTTTTATTTTGGCTACTGATTTCATATTGAAATCACATGTATTCATCTCCTACTCCTTTTTCTTCCTATTTTTTCTGGTCCTGCCACAAAAATGTCTTAAATTACCAATTTTCCATTTCTTTTCTTAGCTTCTTCTAACTTACCCACCTCTCATTTCCACATAACTGAGTGGGCAGAGGCACACTTATACATAGATATTTTAGATGCTTTAAATAAGCATATTTTGTTCATATCAGATTACATACTACCCACTACCTTTTTACTAGCATTCATATGCCTTAAAATATCTTTATTAATTTCTTCCATCTTTAGTAAACTTTCTATTGTGGCACATGAATTCTCCTTTCCTTTCCTTTCCTTTCCTTTCCTTTCCTTTCCTTTCCTTTCCTTTCCTTTCCTCTCCTCACCTCTCCTTTCCCCTCCTCACCTCTCCTCTCCTCTCCTCTCCCCTCCGCTCCTCTCCCCTCCCCTCTCTTTTCCTTTCCCCTTTCCTTTTCCCATTATGTATAGCTTTCAATAATTCACTCTCAGACACTACTATTTTAGTCCTTCAGATATTATTCTTCTAATTAATATCCATTGCATCATACAATCTAATTAATGTTTGCTGAAATCCTTTGGGTTGGCAGCCAACAATACAGCTTTATCTGCAAACAGACATTCTCATCACTGATTGCTATATTTCACTATTGTATCAATAAAAACATTTCTTATATATTTATTTATTCAAACCTACATTAAAAACACAAGCAGATGTCACACATTCTTGTCTTACCTTTGGCTCAACATGGAGTCATTTATTAAACTTTCAGTATAATCTTATACCTGTCTGGCATCCAACATATGTTTCTCTTATCACATTTAGAAAACAACCTTTAACTTCATTTTTGTGCAGAACAATAACTGGTGCCTATTTACTTTAACATATTTTCAACAAATAGTCTGGAAATAAACTTTATTGGATCCAATGAATTGCAAAATACTGACATTCACATCCATGTTGCTCAGTACCATTAATGTTGCTCAGTTCCACTTCTTCAATTCTTCCAATCAGAATTCTCCTGAGCATTTTCCCAAATCTAGAAAAAAAATTGTTTTTCATTCTTGCTACCTTTCCCTTTGTATAGGGGAACAATAATACCATTTTTCCTATCATTAGCATGGATCCAACCATCATATAGCTTAAACAAGCCATGCAATCACTGTATAAGCAGACTACAATTGTATTTTAATGTTACTCACCAGTTGCATCATCTACAGCTGCAACCCTCACCATTTTTCAAAAACAGTAGTACTAGCTTTTACTAATTTTATTATTATTAGTTTTATAATAGTCATTTCAGCCCTACTATTTCATATATCATCCCCATACAAGTCTATAAAACACCCCTTCAGCATTTTCTTATTTTCATTTCATCCCAAATCATTTAATTGTTACTTTCATTCACTCCCTGGAGACTCCTTCCTTAGTTCTTTTCACCCTCTTCTCGTCCAAAACAGTTTTTAATAATTTACATCATTTATAAACAACCCATATCACAAGTTTGGTAATTTCTATGATACTTTTAATCTGAAACATTCCTTGTTCTCTTTGACTACATTCTGTACAGCTATCTGTATATATCTTATTCAATATTTTTCTCTCATCTTCATTCTACAGGAACCATTCTCATGCATTCTCATCCACAATACTTTTTACTTCATATCTTTGTATTTTTTTTCCATTGATGTAATATCACTTTTATCTGGAATTTTCTAACACAATTTTTATTTTGTTCAAAGCAGCATGCCTTCTTTCCTTATCTCCACTTCTTATCATTTTTGTTGCGATATTAATTTATGAATATATCTTCATATAGAAATCATACTTTCTCTTCTCTGCTTTCATCTTGTTTTTTCTTTTATTTTCTTCCATAGTTATTTTTGCTTGGTGGCAAACTGCATTCTTTTTATTGTTGCTAATAGTTTATTTTATTTAGAAAACAACTCAAGCCACAGATACGGAGTAAGGGATATATGGGTTGGAAATAGATAAAAAAAGATACAGTAAAAAAACAATAGTAGTAAAAGACAACTGTTAAAAAATTTAAGTATAACAATGGAATTAACCAACTTATTAAAAAGTTCTAAGAACAAATCAAGACTCTAATAATTTTTTTTTGAATATATCAGGGTAAACCAAAAGAAGGATTTGGCCTGTTTTGCAAAAAGCTCTTTCCTAAATTGAATCAGATGCAACTTTTCTAATATATCCTAACACCTTTTGCCTTTTATATATCATTTCCCTCCCATAAAATGACAATTTTTTTGGTCATTTTTTTCCATAAAACAATCTTATATAATTTTTCATAGCAGACTATTAATAAGATTCCTTCTTGGTACTGCAAAAATATATGCTTGCCCATATCCAAACCAGCCAGAAGATACATATATGAGTGAAAGCATTAAGGTCATGATTTTCTTTATACCTACTTTTTTTTCTGAATTTTCTTTTTTCCTGCTCTTTTCTAAATATGTTTCCATGATTTCACTGGTGTTCTGTTCTCTTTGGAATCAGAGACTAGAGATTACAACTATTTAGCACACAATTTTCAAATGGGAAGTAGCATTACATTTTCTCTTTTCTTCTTCAGATCCATTTCCTAAAGCTAATCACCTCTGGGAGTGCTACACGTGTTGGTCTTCTTATATTTATATAATATCACTTACTTGGAAAATAATGGACTAATGTCCTTGCACAGTATGATTAGTCCTAAATCCTTTGTGCTAACATTTTTCAAAAACCTCTGTAACAACAGTATGTAGGTAAATACTGCATAGGTAATAAAAGGCTGTGAAATATATTTCTAACCAGGCAGATACAATTCATACCATATTTGTTTAATACTATCTAATGTTAAGACTTTTTATGTCATTCAATCCCAAGATTCTGGGTAGTTTATAACAATATAAAACAGTTTAAGGTGGTATTTTGAGTGCCTTATTGCAATTAAATAAGGGTTTACTGTAAAATTGCATAATATCCACTGGGTATAATAGGCTACCTTAATTTTGCTTAAAAAGATCTTCCACTTCTTCTTGAATAGCAAATAACTTCAAATGCATTTAACAAAAAAAATAGACATATGACACCCTCTAACTGGAAGCAATCCCTAGTTATAATGTGAATATTTAGCCCCTTTTTTGCCAAATGTATGGTGGCACTACCACAGCCATTAACAGCTCAGCTGAGTTTTACAAACATAGTTTGGGGCTGAATTAGACACAGAACAGAAATTTCTTCTTAATTCTCCTGCTTTGCTTCATAATCCAGATCCATAATGAGAACAGTTTTGCTTGTTCAACCCTTTCTATTTCTTTTCAATTTGATCCAAGTTAGAACTATTCCAAAGTCAGCCTAAAGCATAATTTTAGGAGATAGCTAAGGAATTTTGAAGGAAGTGTTGCATGCCATGATTAGCAAAATATCTTTAGCTAATTCTTCCCCACCTCAGTTCTCATTGTTGGCATCCTAAAAGGTAGCAGGTCATGGTACCTACATTAGAGGCTGAAGCACAATACCTCTAAAAGCTGCTGCTAAGGAACTCAGAAATGCCACAAGTCTCTGCATTAGGAGATTTGTCTAATGAATTTCACTATGTCAGTTGGAGGGCGTAAGGTGCTATTATTATTATTATTATTATTATTATTATTCTTTATTCATTAAACATGAAACTCAGCCAACTGAACATTCAAAAAAGGCATCACAAATACCATTAACTGGTGCTAACAGTTAATACGGGTTAAGAAGGTACTTGGTTAAAATGTGTGATGTTCTGAGTAGCATTTTTTTGCAGTTCCCCTGCAATTTGTTAATGAATTTTATAAAATTCTTGGACATGGTACCAAGTGTCCCGATGACAATGGGCATAACTGTTACATGTTTCATCCATAATCTCGTAGTTTCGATGGCCAGGTTGCGGTATTTCATGATTTTTTCCCGTTCTTTTTCTTAGACTCTGGCGTCTCCTGGTATCACGATGTCAATAAATTGTACATTTCAGTTTTTGACAACTGTGATATTTGGTGGGTTGTATTCCAAATGACGATCCATCTGTATTTGAAAGTCCCACAAGATCTTCCCCTTCTCATTTTCGATAACTTATGTTCCCATGACTTTTTGGATACAGGTAAGTCGTATTTTTTACATAATGACCAGTGGATGATGATGATGATGATGATTGTCACTTCTGAGGTATGATTGAATTATTTACCCAACCACTTACTATATTGTGTGTAATAAAGGGCAGTTACAAAAGATCTTCAGCTGAGCTGGTAAGGAAGTCATAATTTGATAAAGGATTGGCCGCTACTCTTTTTTTATATGGAGAAGGTAAATATTTCTTCTTAAAGGAAAGTTGAAAGGGACAAACTACAAGCACTTACGTGCATATTCTTTCACATAGTTATGAGAAAAAAAATAGTTAATGTTTTCCACATAGATATGAGAAAAATCACAAACACATTTTGCTATTGTGTTAATAGCAACGTAGCGAGTAGGAAAGGAAGTTTATTCTTTTTTCCTATGTACTGAAGCCCTAACCTCAATTAACTGAAGGTCACTATTATAAAAAGAGTGGAATGGGTGAGAGAGTAATATACATGTTAAATGCACATAGTTAATATATTCACTTAGATCTGAACTGTTTTAAAAAGAGAAAAATATTTTACTAGAAAAACAGAACTTGCAGAAGTTCTGAATAATGTTTAGAAAGCCCATTGGAAGAAAAAGAGTAATTCTTGGACTATCATATCTGGGCTGGGAAAGTCTGGATGACCATCAGATGTCAGTAAAAAGACAGAGACAATTCTTTTCAATCATGGAGTGGTTATCCCAAAGGTGGTTTTTCAAGAGGCAACTGGGCTTTCTGGTTTTTCTTTGAAGTCATTTCGCTTCTCATTCAAGAAGCTTCTTCATTCCAATTGCCTCTTGAAAAAACACCTCTAGGGCAACCAGGACCTAGATGACAGAGAATCTCTATAGACATATAGAGTGATTATTTGGAATTTTGCAATCCTGATACATTAACCTGAAAGAAACAGAAGGTATGTAGGTAGGTAGGTAGGTAGGTAGGTAGGTAGGTAGGTAGGTCGGTCGGTCTTTGGTTATTCGGGTCTTCTCCCGCATAAAATTGGAAGTGTCTTGGCGACGTTTCGACGAAGTCTCATTCATCATCATCGGGCTGGTGTTTTTGGCTTCGTGCTTCTAGGATATATATATATATATATATATATATATATATATATATATATATATATATACACACACATACACACACACACACACACACACACACACACACACACACACACATATATATATATATATATATATATATATATATATATATATATATATATATATATGTTTGTTTTCTGAGGTTCTTGCGGGTGTTTGTATGTAGGTCTTTGGTTATTCGGGTTTTCTCCCATGTAAAATTGGAAGTGTCTTGGCAACGTTTCGACGAAGTCTCATTCGTCATCTTCAGGCTGGTGTTTTCAGTATTGCTCCTAGAAGCACGAAGCCGAAAACACTAGCCTGAAGATGACGAATGAGACTTCGTCGAAACATCGCAAAGACACTTCCAATTTTACATGGGAGAAAACCCGAATAACCAAAGACCTACACACACACACACACACACACACACACACACACATGTACAACGCTATTAGAGGATTTAATACTTTTTCAAAATTGTTCAAATCCTGCTGAATATCATTCCTTCCAGCTAGTCTTACCTGAGAATAGGACACTTGATACAATTATCAGGACTCTATTGAGTTGGATAAACTATGAATTCTGATTTGAGTTAATATACTAGACCATTCAAGAAGTTGAACTTCATACAACGATATCTTGTGCTAAAGAATGTAAAACCCCTAATATATTTAGTACATTCCATGTGGCTCAATTATCAAGAGATCATTTATAATATATCAAAAAATCCTGTTTGGATTCTTCTTTATCATAGCTATATTTGTTGATAAATTTCTCTGTTGAACCAGGAATGATTCTTAAGTATGAGATCAGGCTAAAGGTTAACTTAATATTAAAAATGGCTTACAAAAGAGAACAATTGTTGCGGATAAATCCTTTAACTTTTACCATTATTAGTATCAGAAAAAGTATTATAACTAAAAGAAGTTTTTGCTTTAAATATTATACATAATATATATCTCAATAAACAGGAAAAAATGAATTATTTACATAGGTTTAGATGTAACTGCCCTTTATGGCATCCTAAAAAAAAAAAAAGATATAAGATAAATTGAGCTCAGCTTCTGGAAAACCCTGCAGTTTCTTGGCAATATTCCAGAAATGGTTTTACTTTGCTATCTTCAGGTTTCTTTTAGGTTGACTAGGTGACCCCTTTTATTTTAATTGACTCAAAATATCAGAGTTATACGATCACATGGAGTGCATTTGGAGATTCAGACAGTTTTATCTAGTCTCCAAAGAATTTATTTTTAAATTGCCTCACATTAATTAAGGACTTCTTATTGGACTAAGTGTTTAGGATGATCATTCATATGCAGACACATGCACACACAAACATACATATCCATATCCATATACATCCATACACATACACATACACATGTATATGCAAATGTACATACATTTAGCTGCTTTCATCATTTTTGCTTCTTCTTTGTTGCACCTGACTTTTAAATCATCTCAACAGAAGGCAGAAAAATGACTTAATGTCCATGACACATAACATTATGTGTCATACATAGTCCTTTTGTTGACATCTGCTACTTTAAGATCCTCTCTCTGAACATTTGGGAGATTATTACATATCCTTTCCACAAATCTCACTGCTGTCCTTCTCCAGCATATGTAGATTTTTACAGGACTTTGCAGATCATGTCATGAAATTAATTAAGAAGGTATTCATCTCAAGTTCACGTCTTGTTTAGTATTGATATTAATCTGGTGGACCTGACCAAAAGAATTATTCTCAACATTCTTTATGTGCACCCTTCTGTGAAAAAAGAAAGTCAGCATTTATTTGTTTAGGCCATAAGAGAAGCCTTAATTGCTAATTGGTAAACGGCAAAGGCTTGCTGGAGAATTCTGGGAGTTGAAGTCCACAAGTCTTAAAGCTGCCAAATTTGAAGACCTCTGAGCTAGTCCTTACGACCATAACTGAGCCCAAAATTTATGTTGTTATGTGAAAATTTGTTAAGTGAATTTTGCTCCATTTTACGACATTTCTTGCCACAGTTGTTAAATGAATCTTGATTTCCCATTGACTTTGCTTGTCAGGAAGTTGCAAAAAAGTGATCCCCTGACCCTGGGCCACTGCAACGGTCATAAGTATGAACCAGTTGTCAAAGGTCTGAATTTTGACCATATGATCATGAGGATGCTGCAAAGATTACAACTCTGAAAAATGGTCATAAGTCACTTTTGTTGTAACGTTGAACAATCACTTAATGAACTGTTGTAAGTTGAAGTCTACCTGTACTATATTTGTGTCTGTATGCATTAGTGGGACCACGGGTCAGCCAAACATCCACTGTGCTCAAATCTGCACCCTGAAAAAGAGGTAATGATGGCGTAAGAAGGCCAGCCATAGGAAGGAGTTGCATTTTAACTCTCATACAATAGTAACATTAATTTCCATCAAATCTATTATAGGCAAAAGGGTATTTCCTATAAATCTACCTTCATCTATAGATACTGGGAGCCTTTCAAACAATTTAGTGCAGCAGTAGCCAGACCAATTTTAAGTATGCTTTGAATGGCTTCACTTTTAAGTCTTTGTTCTTTTTCTCCTTCTCAGAGGGACAGCAGTTGAGCTTCAGAGAAAGCAGCAGAAAAGGTCAAAACAATTCTCTTTCCTAAACCTATAGCCTTACAAATGTGGAATTAGCTGTTTGTAAAAACATAATTTAGTAGGAACCAAGCAAAATAACTGTGGATTGCATTTTTTAAAAAACAAGACTAGAAGATATTTTTATTCATTCTTTTAAAAAATATAGGTTATTTTTGAATTTCACACCAGACTTCAAAATATATGACTTAATATGTATAATTTAAAAGATGAAAATTATTCCATAATTATTGGGGGGGGGGGGTTGTCTTAAAGCAGGACTGTCTAACTTTGGTAACTCTAAGGCCTGTAAACTTCAACTCCCAGCTATGCTGGCTGGGGAATTCTGGGAGTTGAAGTCCACAAGTCTTAAAGTTGCCAAGGTTGGAAACTCCGCCTTAAACCTAACATTCAAGATGTTTATCATTTGATCTAATTGCTAATCTGACCACTGACATCTGCCCTAAAATTTATACCAACCAACTGACAAGAACATCAGAAGTTCTTGGAAAAGCTGTATTTTCCCCTCCCCCTGCTTTGTTCTGAGGCCCTTCCTTCCTCTTCATGTGTCAGCAACTGATAAATTCTTGCAAAACTGAAACTGCTACTAACTACAAGCTAATTCCCAATGCAGAGCAGGTGCAAGGCTTGGCAGTTTCTGCAACCTGATATTTTACAGATATTGAACTCTTTTACAGCCAACGATGGCAGAAAGTAGAGAGAGAAACTGAGCCAACATGAGCCACTGAGAAACAAGAGTAGATATTAGAATGCACAGGGAAGTTGAAATTTGCAAATGTGAGAACAGAAAACGAAAGACACAATTTGAAAGTGGCAATCTTGCCCCCACAACCCCTTCCCCCTCAGCCCCACCCCCCACAAATCAACCCTTTCAGGCGGAATTGTGCGCATCAGCCACAGAATGCACACTGACAGTTAATGTGAAAAACAGAAAATGGGGTGGGGTGAGGAGCACGTGTTGTTTGCCATCTTTCACTTGTTGAAGTTTATGCTACTATGGGAAACAAGACTGTTGGCTGAAATCCTAAAAAGGAGACTTCATTCCTAATTGTAAATCTACAATCTCCTGCTTGTAGATTTGTAATGCTTGTCTTATGTATATGTTGGCTACCATGACAAGAGTTTGTTTTCTAAGCATGTACGTCGCGAGACAAACCAGAATTTGTAGCTATCCCATGTTGTTGTTATTAGTTGCAAAGTCGTGTCCAACCCATTGCGACCCCATGGACAGCATTCACCCAGGCCTTCCTGTCCTCTATCATCATCTGGAGCCCATTTAAGCTCATGCCTACTACTTCAGTGACTCCATCCAGCCACATCATTCTCTGTTGTCCCCTTCTTCTTTTGCTTTTAATTTTTCCCAGCATTGGGCTCTTCTCCAGTGAGTCCTTCCTTCTCATTAGGTAGCCAAAGTATTTGAGTTTCATCTTCAGGATCTGGTCTTCTAAAGAGCAGTCAGGGTTGATCTCCTCTAGGACTGACTGGTTTGATCACTTTGTAGTCCAAGGGACTCGCAGGAGTCTTCTCCAGCACCATACTTCAAAGGCCTTAATTCTTTGGCGCTCAGCCTTTCTTATGGTCCAACTTTCACAGCCATACATTGCAACTGGAAAACCATAGGCTTGACTATATGCACTTTTGTTGGCAGGGTGATTTGGTATGCTGTCTAGATTTGCCATAGCTTTCCTCCCAGGAGCAAGCATCTTTTAATTTCTTGGTTGCAGTCCCCATCTGTCGTGATCTTGGAGCCAGGAAAATAAAATCTGTCACTACCTCAATTTCTTCCCCATCTATTTGCCAGAAATTGAGGGGGCTGGATGCCATTATCTTAGTTTTCTTAATGTCATCCCATAATTTCTAGTAACTACCCTGTTTCCCCCAAAATAGGACATCCCCTGATAATAAGCCCAATTGGGCTTTTGAGCGCATGACCATAAGGCCAAGCGCTTATTTCAGCGGTCAGAAAAAATATATAAGGCAGGGTCTTATTTTCAGGGAAACATGGTATTAGTTTTACTTGTCTTTTCAACAAACCAGGGAATTTAAAAAGACATACTGTATATTACTTTTAATATAGTTGCTAGCAGGCTGAGAAGATGCTGAGCATCTTGGGAGAGAAAACCCTACAGTTATGTTTATCTTTCAGACTATTTTTTTGAAAGATGCAACAATTGCCCAAGATCATTGAAATCCATAACACAGATTCCTATTGTTTTCTAATGTATATCTATAAAATGAATTAGATTCATTTTTAGAAAAATCTCATTTGTGTGATGTCACTACCTAAGCTCTCTGTAGTTCCCAGAATACATATCAAGAAAAGCCATGATATCACCATACAAGTTATGACATGAATTATATCATTTGTTTAAGTTTAATTGCATAATTTGTGTAATATGCATGATAATGTTATGTTGTACTTATAACTTTATTTATGTGTCCATTCCTATAAGTTCCCAGCTACTGAAAATATGAAGCAGAAGCCATTAGTTGCAAAACATTTACCAGCTGTACTGCAAATGCATACATATTGCAAAAGTTCAATTGAAGTCAAAGACTTTTCTTGACAAATTTTGGGTCAGTCACTCTTTCTCAGCCCACCCACCCCACAGGAGTATTGTTGTGGGGAAAGAAGAGAGGACGAGAAAGAAATATTAGTATGTTTGCTGTCTTGAGTTACTTATAAAGTAATAAAAATCTAATAAATAAAATTTTGCTCAACTTCTGGCACTTCTGTTCATAGTATGAAGAATGTAGGCATATTAAGGCCAGCAATGAGAAATGTACTCTACAAACACATTATAATTGTATTATTTTGATCATGTTCTCATTTTTTCATGGTCTTAAGAAACCAATATACAGTATTTTTACTTTTTCATGTCCAACCAGATATTATGAATATAATTTGCATAGAATGTTCCCTTGTCTATCAATAGGCTTTATAACAATAAATCCTTCTCTGATTGGCCATTTTCACATATATTTTTTATCACTATACTGTACCTCTGTGTCAGAAGTATTTTGCTGTCATGGTGAAAGGGTTAGTCAGTGATATCACCATTGCCACCCTTTTATCACTATAAGTCTACTGTTTCTTGAAATGTGATTGTTTGTATGGTTTCAGAGTCAAATATTTAAACTGACCAAGGTTTGGACAAAAGTAGCAAAAGGGTTCAAGTAATCTCTCCATATGAATGTGCACTGCAAAAGAGTAATTTTAATTTTCTTCAGCAACCAACATCTGGCATAGATCTGAATCCAAATGACTAAATTTAGATGCTTACTCATGCAAGCTGCGATGTTAAAAGAAAATATAAATTAACTCATAATCCATCTCAAGTTTTAATTATAAAAAAATATTGGGTGACATATCTAGAATGGTTACAGCTTTTAGAATTAATTACTAGTTTGGGTCTGCTAATATTACTGCAGCATCCTTGGGAAGAGCTACTGCAAAGATTAAGAATCACCCAAAAAAATCTGTATCATCAACTGATCTGTGTGGAAAGCATTTGAATGAACTTGCCTATAAGAAAGTGACAAGAATATGGCAAGGTTTTCACTGCAGACTTTTGATCATTGGAAAAAAAAAACAACCCAGAAAGAATACATTTTATAGCAGCCTCTAAAACTGCAGCATGAGTTGGCATGGAAGCAGACTCTCTGGTGTCAAAATGCTGGCAGAAATTCTGCAACCTCCTGGCACCTAATCTGTTGTTCTTTAGTCAATGCTAAAGGCAAAAATGCAAACTAATTATTGAAAGTCTACAAAGCCTATTACAAAGGTTTCCTAGAAGTGATATTGCTACCAATTGATCTATTCAGTAATCTCCTGCCAAAAAAACCTGCTTTCCATTTTAGCTTTATTAACTGGTCATATTTCAAGGTTGTAGCATACCTTGTTAGCAGCTGTACCCAAATATAGGTCTATCCAGTCTTGTGCACAATGGCGAGACAGCTTAGTGCACACAAAATTCCTGCCTATAGCGTTATCAGAGAATTAAAATTTTAAACCTTTTCTTCAGGTTTCCTTATTCAAAATCATTACACCAGATCCGATTTGTGGTGATAACATGACATAGGCAGAAATTCTGCAATCTCCTAGCAGAAAACTTAATGTTTCCTTAATCAAAGCTGAAGTCAGAAATGCTGACTATTTACTGAAGGATTACAGATACCCTTATGACCTACCAAGAGAGTTGGATAGCTCTGGGATCACTGGAAATCTGCCAAAGATGCTAGATACTTGACTTTACAAAGGGTCTCCTTTGTGTTAAGCCTTGTGAAATATTTTGCTCAATTGCTACTTTCTCATCTAGTCATTGGATGTGAAGGGGATTAGGCTGTGACATCTGTCACCCCATTGATGGCCAGTGTGATCAGCTGATTTGGCTGGCTAGGTGGAAGTCCCCTTCTTCCCTCACAGTTCCATGTATATCTTTTCCAAAGCTTCATGCTTAGTGGAAGAGAATTAACAGAATAACAGAATAACTAACAGAGCTGGAAGGGACCTTAGAGTTCTTCTAGTCCAACCCGCTGCTCAAGCAAGAGACCCTACACCATTTCAGGTCACCAATCTCTTCTTAAAAACCTTCAGTGATTGACTATTCCAGGTTTTAAAGAATGTACCATGTCTATGGGATACAATTGCTGCCACTCCCCTGCTAGGATCTCCATCTAATCATCTGTTTAGCTTGCTATCAATCCAGAGCCTGGATAGCTCAGCAGACTAATGCATTGTAATTTAACTCCAGCTGTCTGCAATTAGCAAGTTCGAATCTCACCAGGCTCAAGGTTGATTCAGCCTTCCATCCTTTCTAAGGTAGGCAAATTGAGGACCCGGTTTATGGGGGTGTTAGGATATGATTTGGGCCTAACAGTTGTCCAGGCAATATATGTGTTCTGTAACTTTAAGTTTTACTGCTGCATCATGCTGTAATGCTGAGTCATGCTATAATTACTTGTAATTTAACAATGTATTTAAGCAAGGTACTGTAAAGTATTCAGTTGATGATAAGCTGCCATCGCGTGCGTGCATGTGTGGGTGGATCTGCTACCATCCAGGGTTTGTGAATCAGAGTGAACCAACTACTGTTTGTTTGGTAAGAGTTTGTTTGGATTTAACCGGTAAAGACTTGGACTGTTTAGAAGACTACGAGATTGTTTATTTCCCATTATAAAGAAAACTTTTGATAACACCAGTTTGTATGTATCTCCTATCTCATTGCTCTCAGCAACGTTTCTCTGTGCACTTTACTCTACTAGTTGTTACACAACAACAATATCCTTAACAGGGGGCAATAAGTTGACTTTGTAAAATATACAAAAGTATGAAAGCTATTGCTTAACTCATTGTAAGCCGCCCTGAGTCTCTGGAGAAGGGCGGCATATAAATCATTTAAAAAAAAAAAAAAAAAGCTAATTAAGAAGTCAAGTGCAACTTCATAAGCCTAACAAGGTAGTTAGCTCAGATCTAAGCTTTGGCTCCAAGATGCCACTAGCTTTCAAATTTGCACTTATTTAAACCCCAATAATCCTAAATGAAACCCAGACAACTTGTAGTTGCCCTGTATATTTAAGCATTTTGATCTTTTCATTTTAAGTTCATGCAAAATATTAGAGGGGCACTTTGCCAGCAAAGCTGCCTTGTTGCTTTGGCAAGTCCAGAAGAAATATTCTCAATGGTTGAAGATATACATACAAATTTGAAAGCCTAAGTAGCTATATTGAACATTCCAGAGGACACAGATTACTCAGTGATTCAAAGAGAGCCACTTTGTTCACACAAAGTGTTCACAAGCAACCTTTATGAAGTAGTGCTTCAAGTGCTTTACTTAGACCTACAACCACGAAGATCCCTGAGTTGTCCAGATATTGTAAGGAGCTGAAAAATAGTACAGAAATATGCAATATAATTAAAAAAAAAATGCATTTGAGGGTAACAAAGCGAAAGTCTCCTTGAAGTCAGATTTGTCTCTCCTTATTTACTTACCAGTATTTTTCAGAGTATAAAACGCACCTTAGTTTTCGGGATGAAAAATAGGGGGAAAAAATCTGCCTACCAGGTATTCATTTGGCTAGCGTCCTTAGTCTGGCACATTTATTTGCTGGTTTTGAGCACTCGCACTTCCTTTTTATCCCATACTTGGTGATAAAAAACAGCTTCTAAAGCACAGCTGATCTTTGGAGAGAGAGGCAATGAGAAAAGCAAGCCAGAAGATCACTTCCCTCGCTAGTGCCTTGTTAGGGCTCAAAAAAAGCTTCTAAAGTACAGCTGAGCATGGCATGGAAGATCATTTCACTCACTGGCACCTCTTTAGGGCTGGAAAAAAGTTTCAAAAAAGCTATTTTTGGAGTATAAGATGCACCCACATTTTCAGTCTCCTTTAGGGAGGGAAAAGTGTGTCTTATATGATAATTCTCTTGGGAAGAAGGTTCACAATTCCTTTGTTCTGTAGTGGTTTTCACTACAGCCTACAATAATAGTCATTCTTGGTGGTTTCTCATAAAAAATATTAACTTGGTCTTAACTTATTTACCTTTCAAAATCAACCAAGGTCAGCAGTTAATTAGTCTTTCATTTTCAAAAAGGGGAATTGCAGAATGATATAAACATTTGATTGACCGAAATTGCAACTAAATACAAGAAAACTTTATAGATAGATGTAGATGTAGGCGCAGACCGAGACGTAGATATAGATATGACAAGAAAAAACTATTGCAAACTAATATAAAGTAAGGAAGAAAAAAGAAAAAGAATGAAAAGAGAAAGCAAACTCTGCAATAAAATTTTAAAAGATTAAAAAGATAGAAAAGACAAAAAGATACAAAGAAGTAATTTCCAATATTATTCATACAGCAAAAAGTCTATATGGGGTTTCCAGTCACTAATAAATATAGTATCTTTAATCGAAAAAGTGTATCCATCTCAGCAAGATCTGTTCATTTCACTAATCATTCCTCCAAAGTGCATAATGTCAAAACTTTCCATCTCTCTGCATATACCATAATAATCCTACTATAGTAATCATATATTGATATAATCTTTCATAGCTTTTTTTCTAACCATTTATCCATTAGTACTAAAAGGAGATGTTCTTATTTCAGTTGAATATTAATCTTTAAAACTTTATGCATCAAATATATTTGAATCCATTTTTAAGCTTTTTACATGTTCACTTAAAATGATAAAACATCCATTCATGTTGTTTACATTTCCAACATAGATTTCAACTGCATTGATATATTCTAGATAGTTTTCCTTTTGTCATATACTAATGATATATCATTTTATAAAAATCCTCTTTAAGATCATAACATAATGTAAATTCTTAACTGCATATCTTCCCATTGGTCCATCTGCATGTTATAACCAAAGTTCTTAGTAAGTACATGAAAACTTGAAATGGTCACATACTGTATATTGACTGAACTATAAAACCTAATTTGCACAAAATGCAATGCATCCATCTATCCATTTTTTTTAATCCTGGCAATAAATCCACATTGCTAAAGAACATTGTACTTTCTTAAGTAAGTATCCATACAACTAAAGTTTCATTACCCAGTTTCTGACTTTACTGAAAATTAATGAACTCTGATTATTAATGTGAAACAGATTTCCATGTCAGTTCAAAAGATTCACCTCTTCTTAGATTTTTTTTTAAATGCTGGAGAAAAAATAGGTACCCTGTTTCCCCCAAAATAAGATATCCTCTGATAATAAGCCCAATCGGGCTTTTGAGCTCATGGCAATTACGCCAAGGGCTTATTACAGGGTTCAAAAAGATAAAAATAAAAATAAAAAATAAAAAATAAGACAGGGCCTTATATTCAGGGAAACACTAGCTAAACTCAAATAATCATCACTCAGAAAAATGAATTGGCATTTGAAATCAAGTTTATTCAGTCCTTATTTATTGTTCACTTTCTCCATATAATGGAGGTTGAAGTACCTGATAATATTAAACTGGCCAGTTTCTGACAATACCTTCTATCTGGATCCTGGGTGATTAGAAAAAGATGTTCTTCTGTTGAGCTTTTACAGGATCATTTGACATCTTCCTCTTCATTGCTGGGATATATGGATGCGTCATAAATCCTGAGATAAATTCTAGCTTTGTCTCTGTTATCATAATGAATTCCTTTCTCATTTTGTCAAATTTGAAGGTCATTAAACAAATAGAATGTCAGCAGAAAATGCATATCTATTATTTCCTCCCACAAAGCATGGCTTTAATACATTAAATAATAGACCATGCCAGGCTTCTAATTGCATCTAGAATATTTGCTAATTAATTTTTGTTTATTCTTAGGCCTTTTGCAGAGCAAAGAGAAATGTCCTTTCCTTCAAAGAAACTACTGGCATTTTAGGAATAGCCTTAGCCAGAATCAGGTTTCCTATGCCCTCTTCCAAACAGTTTTCAAGTTTGATCCTCACAAGCATAAGCAGTACAGGTAGTCCTTGACTTAAAGGTAAAGGGTCCCCTCTCACATATGTGCTAGTCGTTCCTGATTCTAGGGAGTGGTGTTCATCTCCGCTTCAAAGCTGAAGAGCCAGCACTGTCCAAAGACATCTCTATGGTCATGTGACTGGCATGACTAAATGCCAAAGGTGCACGGAACGCTGTTACCTTCCCACTTCCCTATTTTTCTTGCTTTTGAACAAAAGGTGGGACAAGTAATGGGAGCTCACCCTGTTACACGACACTAGGGATTCAAACTGCTGAACTGCCAACCTTTTAATCGACAAGCTGCGAGTCTTAGCCACTGAGCCACCACATCCCAGTAAGTCCTTGTCTTACAATCACAATTAAGCCCAAATTTTCTATTGGTAAGGGAAAGATTTGTTAAGTAAATTAAGTCCCATTTTACAACCTTTCTTGCCATAGTTGTTAAGTGAATCACATCACTGCATTATTAAGTTAGTAACAGAGTTATAAAGTGAATCTGGCTTCCCCATTGACTTTGCTTGTTCAAAAGTCACAAAACATGATTCTGGGGCATTGCAACCATCATAAATATGAGTCAGTTGCCAAGCGTCCAAATTCTGATCACGTGAACCCGGGGATGCTGCAATGATCGTAAATGTGAAAAACCGGTCATGAGTTATTTTTTTCAGCTTTGAATAGTCACTAAATGAACAAATGTAAAGCAAGGGCTACGTGTATATTTGCAACCATCCTCAATAAACTCTTCAAAACCAATTACGAAGTGCTAAAAATGGCAGCTAGCTTGTATCCACGCTCTTCTGACATCTTTCCCAAAACTTAATAAGAAATGTCCAAAGTTGCCTTTGCAGCATTCCTCTGAAATAGCAGCTGAGTTGATTCTTTAATTGTCTTAGTTTTCTAAGTCCTGTAAAAACCACACAATGTTACTTTGAGATCAAGGTCCCTGAAACCAACGATAGTCACAATGATTTTCCTGGGAAACTTTTCTACATGAATGCTGTATATGGTTACTTCTTATTTACCTTCATTTATCCATGATCAGGGATAAAAGCCATCAGAGATAAGTAATGTTAGGATTTTTTAAACTGTCTAAATGTCAGAATTCAAAAACAAAATTAACAATTAACATAATATTAACATGTTCTTAACAACATATTAAGATAAACTTCAATATCCTAACATAGTATTGACACAAACCTCAATATCTTAATGGTAATGTATCTATTTGCTTAGCTTAAAGAACATTACCACAATGATATATGTCCCATTCTAAATATTTCGGCCAAAATATTCTGTTTTTCAAAGCATTGTTCAAAGGTTCATATACTTCCTTCTCCCCTTGATATTTATTCTTCCCCTTTCTGGTTTACATTACATACACACATGCATAGGCACAAACTCATGTTGCTAATTAGAAAATGTCATAAGTTTCTTTAATATCCAGGTTAGTATATAGACTGTGATGATCAAAAGATGTAATAGATAAAGGTAATAAAGGATTTAAGCGGAAAGTTCCAAATAGTATTACTCATTATGATTAACTGGCAGAATCAGTTTTCTTGTCCTAATTGTGGGATTTCTGTAAGCATCTGGTAAACCATTGTGGGAAACAGATTTCTGAATAAGACAGACTTTTGGTCAGACCAGCATTAAACTTCTTTATGTTATGTTATTATGGAATGCAAGGTTCATATTAAGACCACAACTTAGATGATGTTAAATAAAACAGTGGAGGATAAAACCACCTTCAAGATAGTAGTCTCATGTTTAGTTTATGGATTTTTTTTGAGCAGTGTTTCTTAACTTGGCAATTTGAAGATTTCAGCTCCCAGCATTCTCCAGCCAACTGAGAATTCTGAGAGTTGAACTGCACACAACTTCAAATTGCCAAGGTTGAGAAACATTGTTCTGGAAACATATACGAAATATAATGTTAGATTAGATCACTGTTTTTTTTTAACACAGGAACTTAAAGATGGGTGGACTTCAACTCTTCAAAATTCCCCAATCAGCATGCAAACTGGGGAATTTTTGGAGTTGAAGCTCACCCATTTTAGAAATTGCCACAGTTGGAAACACTGATATCGGGGTGAAATGCTTCCGGTTTGGACCGGATCGCTTGATCCAGTAGCGATGGCGGTGGGTGGTTTGGAGAACCGGTAGCAAAAATCCTACAACAAAGGCTGAAGAGGTTGTAGAAAAATGCTTTTAAAAGTTTTTTTTTAAAAAAAGGTTGGCCATGCCCACCCAGTTACATTACCCCCCACCCCCCATCAAGCCACGCCCACAGAACCGGTAGTAACAAATTTTACATTTCACCACTGACTGGTATAGTGTTTTTACTGTTCCAGATGGCCCTTATGTTTTGTCAAGCAAAAAGAGGGAATGTGCCAAGAAAAAATGAATTCATAAGAGATATACTGTAATTTAGCTAGGATATTCAAATTGGGAAAGACCATGATTTTTCTTTGGCTAACGTTAGTCATGCCAGTCAGGGAAGAGAAATGCTGGTGCAATACATCTGGAGAGTGCCAAGATGGTTAAGGTTAGAATATACCACCCTTAACACTACTAAGGGAGTGTCCACTGTGTCTACAGCTGAAATAATGGTTCTCCTGCTTATCATCAAATAGACTTAGCAAAACCAGTTAACAAACATTAGAAATGGATCAGTGATATCAAACATTCTATCTTACCTTCCCTGTGTGCAGAACATTCATTTGCATCAAGTAACTGCAGCCTAGCAACAAACACACAGCATTAAATTACCAACATTCTCATTCACAGTGTTCTAAATGTCTGCATTTTGGTCCAAGGATATTTTAAATATTAATTCTGCTGTGATAAATGCCCTTGATTTTTCCCAAATAAAATAATTTCCCTCTTTACTGTCCTACCTTATATTGGTCCAATGAACCATTGCCACATACCAGCTGTGATCTATATAAAATGTTTTGTTTTACTAGATGACTATAAACCCAAAGAACTGATCTGAGCTTAGGACAGCCATCTCTTTGAAAGTACATGTATGGAACTGCAGAGATTATCAGGCTAGCACTGGTTAGTGTCAGTCAGATTCAGCTCTGTTTAGACAAAGTAGAATTAATGATGCAAAGAAGCGAATGAGAAGACCAGAGTTGGAAACATTTCTGATGCTAGACATTCATCTCCCAAATGCCAGAATCTCAGCATCCTTCAAAATTTTTCAGAAAAACACAGCCTCATAGATTTCAAGGATGTTTAAAATTACTTGTCTTATGCAATACACTGCAAGTGCAGACCCGGGTATGACATTTGCAAGGTTCTCTACTCTCACTACAGCAAGCATTAAGCAAGCCAGGTTGTCAGTTCAACGCTTTCCTATTAGAAAATAGCCTGAAGAGGAAAGTGCTCTGGAAAGTCATGCTCAGTGCAAGAAATCTAACTTGTTCTTTTCTTGCCTTTTTTGGAGAAAAAGATAATATTTCCCCAATAGGCTGGTTCTCTCTTTTCAGGCAGATGGCATGTCTCACTTTTTCTTTATACCTGATACAAATACAACTCTTCAGAAATAATAATTGAAGTAATAAGCAGATTTGCATACATTTACAGGCTGAAGGTATGACAACAGCCATTGCTTCTATAAACTAACATTAGCACAAGCAATGTTATGTTAAGCAAACAAGAGCATACAAAACCGTCGCTAGACCAGTTCTTGAATACCTTATGCCACCAAGCTTGAAATTTTAGGCTTGGACAACCTAGAACTACGCTGCCTACAGTTTGACCTGTAGTACACAAAATTATCCACTACAACATACTACTTCTCAATGACTAGTTCAGCTTAAACTGCAATAATCCACGAGCACACAATAGATACAAACTCAAGGTAAACTGCTCCAAACTCAATTGCAGAAAATACGACTTCAGTAACAGAGTGGTCAATGCCTGGAATACACTACCTGACTCTGTGGTTCCTTCTCCAAACCCCCAAAACTTTGACCTTAAACTGTCTACTGTTGACCTCATCCTATTCCCAAGAGGTCTATAAGAGGCGTGCATAAGCGCATCACTGTGCCTTCTGTCCCTATCCTACTGTCCCCATTTATTCATACCCATTTCCTGTATTAATATGCATGTTTATACTTATTCCTGTTATCATGTACATGTTTGACAAACTAAATAAATAAAATATAAATAAATAAATAAAGCACTGTCTCCACTGAGCCAATCCCCATGGTGAAAACTATTTTACCATCTTTTCCCAATTATGAGTCATGTTTTTCAACCTTGGCAACTTTAAAATTGGTGGGCTTCAAGCCCATGCTGGCTGAAGAATTCTGGGAAGTCCAGAAATCTTAAAGATGCTAATGTTGAAAAAAACTGCTTTAGATGGTCAGATTTCTCTACTTCAGGTACTCTGAATAATTTGTACACTAGAAAGTATACAAGCTGGAGAAAACTGCCTATTAGGTTTATTGTTCTGCCTATGAGAATGGTAGAAAACACTATCACATTCCTAATTCTGAAGTAAAAAAAGGCTCAGCTTTCAGATATAGTCAACTCTTTAACATACGCTTCCAACTTTGGACATTCTAGTCCTCAATTTCTCAGAATAAACTGGCATATGCAAATATTAGATTAGTCTTCCTCCCTATTGTCCCCCATTCTCTTGTACATATCCATTTCTTCTACAGAATTATAGAGTTTAGTCCTGCTAATTTTAATAGGAATTCAGTCTAATTTCCTTTCATTTTCTGTATTTATGCCACTTTGTGGTATTTTTATATAGTTTTATCTTTGATTAATTTAGTCTCTTTTAGTGATTGTGTAATTGATTGTTTTTATTATTTATTGTATATATTGAAGCTGCATTTTTACTTTACTTTATTCTCAGAGTCATCACTATAATGGAAATGTAACATTGTAAGCTACACTCATCCTACAAAGCTTTGTGAGAAACCTGAAGAAATAGCCAAACATCACCAACTAGTTGTTATTAAGAAAACCTAGCTGCAGATAAATAAATGATGCTGGCAAGCCTGTTTCATATGAGCCTGGCATCATACCATTTATATTTCTGTACTTTCCTCAAATTCCCATGGCAGTTCAAAATTCTTCTTTCTCATTTAATCTTTAACAGGTCTGTAAAGCAGATTCATATCTTACAATGAATCATTCCAAGCAGTAGCAAATATTCCCACTGCTCAGAATTTCTCATTGTCCCTCCCTTTACATAGCCTAACCATTCACCCAGTGTTGGTATCAAGGTCATATTGAAAACATACAGGTAGCTGACTACCTTGAAGGTCACAATTGGGACCAGAATGTCCCAGAAGCACCCATAATCACCCGCGCGGCTACATTCTGGACCAGTTGGACCCTTCGGGTGCTTTTTAAGGGGAGCCCCATGTAGAGAGCATTGCAGTAGTCCATATAGGAGGTGACTAGGGAATGAATGACTGTGCGCAAGGCATCCTGATCCAGAAAGGGATGCAACTGGCAGATCAGGCGAACCTGATAAAAAGCCCCCCTGGCCACGGCCGTCAAATAGTCTTCTAAAGATAGCCATGAGTCCAGGAGGACACCCAAATTGCGGGCCCTCTCTGTGGGGAGCAAGGTCTCATCCCCAATTGTCAGTTATGGTACCAACTGACTATACCGGGATGCTGGAAGCCACAGCCACTCAGTCTTGGAGGGGTTGAGTCTGAGTCTGTTTCTCCCCTCCCCATCCAGATCTGTAAGGCCTCCAGGCAATGGGACATCACAGTAAGGGCATCATTGGGGTGGTCTGGGGTGGAGATGTATAGCTGAGTGTCATCAGCATACTGATGAACATTTACCCCGAAACCACAGATGATCTCACCTAGCGGTTTTATGTAAATGTTGAACAGAAGGGGTGAGAAGACCAACCCTTGCGGCATCCCACAAATAAGGTGCCTCGAGGTCGATCTCTGCCCCCCTGCCAACACAAACTGCGAACGGTCAGAGAGAAAGGAGGAGAACCACCGAAGCATGGTTCCCCCTATTCCTAACCTCTCCAGCCAGTGCAGTAGGATACCATGGTCGATGGTATCAAAAGCCGCTGAGAGATCTAATAGGACCAGGATAGAGGAGCAACCTCTGTCCCGGGCCCTCCAGAGATCATCAACCAACGCAACCAATGCCATTTCCGTGCTGTATCGTGACCTGAAGCCCGACTGGAATGGATCCAGATAGACATCTTCATCCAGGTATTGGGGTAGTTGTCGCACCACCACACTTTCAACAACCTTTGCAACGAAGCGAAGATTGGAGACTGGATGATAGTTTGATAATAAAGCCAGATCCAAGGAAGGCCTCTTGAGGAGGGGCTTCACAATCGCCTCTTTCAAGGTGGCGGGAAAGAAACCCTCACTCAGAGAAGCATTTATAATCCCCTGGAGCCAGCCTCGTGTAACCTCCCGGGAGGCCAGTACCAACCAGGAGGGACATGGGTCCAATAAACATGTGGCAGCATTAATACGACAGGATGCTCTCAATTGTCCCTCTATAGAAAGTGGTAAGGTCAGGGGAAGGAAGATGTACTTTCCTCATGCGAGGCAGAAAGTGCAGGTGCTGCTGTGCCCACTTTACCAGTGTCTCACTGTTGAGTGACCAAGTCAACCTACTTGTCAGCTGCACAGCCAGAAACTTGATGCTGTTAACCATCTCCACAGTTGAATCATTAATACACAGAAGTGAGTGGCTGTGCCTCCCTAAAAGTACACTTCCGAAGATACAGGATGGTTTACAAACAAGGAAAAATACAATAACCGAAGTGTGTTGTACAGGTGTGTTGCCCACATATACCTTTAAATATCATGTTGGAGAAGTACATGGAAAAAGTGGACAAGGCTACTTTAAATGTCCTTCATGCTAAATTACAAACAGGTTTATTTATTTGCTGTGTATTTATTTGTTAAATTTATCTGTCACCTATCTTGCTGTGAGTGTAGCAAGATACTTTATTATAACAATAAAAACAGGGAAATGAAATGTAGTGTAGAGATAACAATAGGTGACAGCTTCCCTAGATGCCAGCTCAGATGATAAGGAAAACCAGGTTCAAGGACTTCAGAGAGGGGTATGGAGGAGCATCAGGAAGTTGCTGAGGGCTCTGAGCCAGGAGTGGTGATGCCAGGCACAGCAGAGAGGTGACTGGAGGGGCAACTGGATGTAAGGCCAGCTGAAGAAGTAAAAGGAGAGGAGCACTGCAGCTGGAAGTACAAGGTGCAAAAGGTGCACAGCTGCAGCTCGCCAACAGGGATGAGGAGGAATTGCCTCCTTGACCTGACCTGAGAAAGCGCAAGGCCAATAGGAGGCATGCACAACAGAGTTCAGCGAGGCTACTCGTGAGGAAAGCGTCGATTTAATCAGATGAATGGAGTTGGGGGTTATTGGAAACAACTGCCTATTCTCTTTCCGTGTGCATGCTGCACCCTTGTGCTCTTGGTTTTCTCGGCTCTGGATTGTGCTACAATTGACCGTCTGTTTTGATCTTGAATTTGTTTGTGGATTTTGGATCTTTGTCCTGACTTTGAACTGGAAATGGATTGTGGACTCTGTGGACTTTGCCTTTGCCTTGGACTTAGAAGCCTTGTACCAATGTTGGACTTCCTAGGATTTTGCAAGTCGGTGAGAGTGGGGTCTTGGGGGTTCACATTAGGGGCTTGGATTTTCAAAAAAATCCTTAAAACCTTCATGTGTGTGGACTAAAGCAGGACAAAGTAGTAAAGTAATGGACAATGCAGTAAACAATGAAAAGGAAAACAAAAGCATAGTGATATACAGTAAGAAGAAAGGTGAGAGGTTGGGGAAACAGGGAGTGAGAGGAAAGTGGGGCTTGCTATCAATCTAGTAGCCATCTCCAATGTGGTACTCCCCCACTGGGGGCCCAAGCCAACCGGCATAAACAGGTCTTCTGGCTCTTATGAAAGAATATGATTATTCCAAAGATACTTAATACTGTCACTTTCCCATCACATTAAAAATTACAATTTGGTGGTGATCTTTGGGGATGCTGTGGAAATCTACTTCAAACTTTTGAGGGGATTGTATTTCCTTCTTTACAGTGTTTTATTCCAGGTTATTTTTCTGTAGGCTTAGACAAAG
Source organism: Masticophis lateralis (assembly GCA_030761175.1). Lineage (NCBI taxonomy): Eukaryota > Metazoa > Chordata > Lepidosauria > Squamata > Colubridae > Masticophis > Masticophis lateralis. The sequence goes on from JAUDYJ010000005.1 coordinate 27,190,762, forward strand.
ACCAGGTGCAAAATTTCTTAAATGTACCTGATCAGCATGTGAGCCTGAGCTTCCACCATCATGTGCAATATTCAGTACCTTGCTTTAAAATTATGATATACTCCTATAGAACAATTTAGTAATAAATCAACATATCAGCAACTGTGTATAGGGATGCTTTGTTAATTTATGAATTTTAACATAGAACTATTATGATTTTTGAAAAGGCAGGATACAGATGTTTAATATAATAAATAAATTTTCTGTCCTGACCATTTATTTAAGGATCAGACTATTCAGTTAGCTGAAGGCAACAGGAGAAATATGTTTTGAGGTAATTAGGTCATCTGTACCAGTTTCTGGACTGTAGCCATTGCTTTGCTCTATGTCAAGAAAATGTTAAGCTCGAACAATATTAATATTTTTAGTTTCAGCCCTTCCGGTCAATGAGTGCCCAGCATTATTCTCTTATTTGAGCATTTCAGTCCCGACGTATCCGCAAGTGAAATCCTATCCCTTCCCTTTTATGGCTTTTTTGAAGAGCTCTCCCTCCAGCTCTGGAGTTTGAGAGAATCTCTCAGGTTAATGTTTAACATCTGAAAGTTTTGTCACTAAATATTTTACCAATTTTAATTGGTGTACAGGTTGAGAAGGAAGGAAAAGTAACAGAAAATATGAGCTATTCCTCAGAGCTAAAAAAGGTAAATTCTCAGCATTATGCTCTTAATCTGGACATTTTGCAACAGTTATGAAAAAAAGGAATAAACAGTTAAGATTTCAATGTTGAAATCTCTATCAGGATGTTATTTCTAGCATAACTGCAAATGATTCTTTGCCCTACCACTATTTCAGTGTTTTTGCATCTAGCAAGAGAACAAACTGTTTGGAAATACAGTGTATGACAGTATCATTAAAACCATCTGCTGCCCACACATACATATATTATATAGAACTAAGTACCTACTTTGGGGCAATGAAGATGGGAGATGCCTGCAATATTTTGAGTTTCAGCCCTTCTGGTCAATGAAGGCACAACATTATTCTATCTGAGCGTTTGAGTGACTTTGAAAAGTCAAAAGTAACCTGATTCTCAGACCACCTTTTCAGCAGCCTCATGCAGTCTTAGGCTGCATCAACAGAGGGATAGTATCAAGGCCAAGTGAAGTGTTAGTACCACTTTGATAAGGCAACACTTGGAATACTGCATCCAGTTTTGATCGCCACGATACAAGAAAGAAGTTGAGACTCTAGTTTAATGAAGAGAAGTTCTAGGGGTGATATGATAGCAGTTTTCCAATATTTGAGGGCTGTCACAGAGAAGAGGGCATCAACCTATTCTCCAAAGCACCTGAGGACAAGACAAGAAATAATGAATGGAAACTTATCAAGGAGAGAGCCAACGTAGAACTAAGAAGAAACAGCGAGAACAATTAATCAGTGGAATCACTTGCCTCCAGAAGTTGTGGGGGCTCCATCACTGGAGGTTTCTAACAAGACAATAGATAGCCATTTATCCAGAATGATAGAGGGAGTTAAACTGGAAAATCTCCAAAGTTCCTTCCAATCTGTTATTCTGCATTCTGTATCCTGTATCCTGTATATCACACTATTAGTTTGTTCTTTCTACCTGAGCTCTATTTGTTTCACCTATAGTTTTCATTGGGATTAATAGATAGTATTTTTCGTTCTCCAGTTTACAAATTTAGTTCCCCAGACTTATAATTCTGACTTCTTTAAGCCTTTTTCAGCTGGCTTGGAACTGAGAGCTTAAGCTGGCTAGGGAATTCTGGGAGATGAAGCCAACACATCTTAAAAGTTGCTTTAATTAAGAAACACTGCTTTAGGCAGTCCTTTGGCTAGTGACACAATTTATCCCCAAAGATATTTTTTTAATGAAATGGTAAGCAGAATATTTCCTCATCTTGATTTCTGTTTTTCTCCCTCTTCATGCAAATAAAATGGACTATTTTCCTAAAACCACATGCAAAATGCAAATAAATAAATAAAACTAAAAGGTCACTGGACAAAATAGTTCCTACTGGTTACAAATGGAAAATCAGCCCCTAATTCTTTGTCAGAACAATTGTGGTCCTGCATTACTTGTGCTACCACCAGACAAAATGTTCTAATAAGTGCTACAACTAGTTGCATTTTTTTTAAAAAGAAGAAAGCTATAATCCAGATGAGATCTAATTTTGAACAAATCATGTATTATTTTCTAAAATTATATAATTCTCCTTTCCTCAAGGAGAAAGAGAAAAAGTTATGGTACTTATCCCTACACTAACACAATATTTCACTCCATACTGTTTATTCAAGGACTTTCTAAAGCTTTTCTTCAATCCTCTTTCTTAAGACTTCTAAATCTTCAAGCACATAAACTTTACAATTTTTTTCGTCTTATATGGAGAACTTTCTCTCTCTTGCTCTTCTTTTTTTTTAAAAAAAACAACAACTCCACACTTCAGTAATGCTTTAACTATGTCAAATTATGTCAAGGCTCTTATAGATAAGCACGTGTCCGGATTTATTTATTTTTTAATATGTTTACTCATACTTCAATTGCACCCACAGAATTAAAAATAGTAATTGAAAACATGAAAGAATAAACAATAGCTAAGCTAAGAGATGTTGATCAGGAGTTGGGGCAATATATGTAATAAATAATATATACAGTTTGTGTGTATATAAACATAATGAAATAAACTCTTCAATGTGAAGAAAACACATTGGATTAAGGGAGAGATGGTTTTCTGCTTTTTGCTATGAGAGAAAGAGAAACAGAGAGAGGGAGAGACCAAGAGAGAGAGGGAGAGAGGGAGACAGAGAGAGAGATGTGCTATAATTCACCTGCAAAAAAGCAGTTTATATAAATAGGAAAATTTTATCATATTATGAAGCACTAACAGAGGGTAATCACTTTCAGATAGTAATAGAACAGGCCAGAATAATGACAACTCAGTCTTTCATCTACCCTTAACCTAACCCATTTAGAATTTTAGAGATCATTACTAACATGTTGAATTCCACTGAGAAATTCTTTTGTAACCAGCATAATTGTTACATGATGGGAATAAGATGATTCCATAAGCATGTACTCATCAATGTTTTCTGCACTGTTTTGGATTGTCTGGAGTTCTGAAAAAAGATTCAAAGATAGACAAATGTTGAGAGCATTGCCATAATGTCATCTAGATATAATTAAAGCACATGTCACCTTAGGTTGATATTATTTTGCTGGGAATGGACATTATCAACACATCAATCTTATCCTGGTAAAAACACTCTTTCTTGAATCTACTCTATTAGCACTGAAATATAAAGGTGAATTGAAAAGTAAGACAAGATAGCTGTTTTTAACTATTGGGCTCATGAATGTCTTCACATCTGGCTTTGTTACATGCCTATGGAGATTCTCAGTGATCCAGGTCATGGTTGTCCCAAAGGTTCTTTTTCAAGAGGCAACTGGACATTCTGGTTTTTCTTTGAAGACATTTCACTTCTTATTCAAGAAGCTTCTTCAGCTCTCTCTTCAGAGCTGAAGAAGCTTCTTGGATGAGAAGCGAAACATCTTCAAAGAAAAACCAGTTGCCTCTTGAAAAAAGCATCTTTGGGATGTTTTTGTTCCATATATCTTTATTTATTTATTTTTATTTTATTTTATTAGATTTCTATACTGCCCTACTCCCGAAGGACTCAGGGCGGTGTACAGCCTCCAGTTAAAATAAATCATACAAAAGTTAAAAATTATTTTAAAAATATTAAATAATATTAAATAATATTAGGCTCAAAAACAGTTAAAACCCCTAATTTACATAAAACTTAAAACCCATTTAAAAGGGAGAGTTAGGCCAGACAGCCTGTTGAAATAAAAACGTTTTTAGGGCACGGCGGAAAGTGCGTAAGTCTGGGATCCTGCGTATCTCCGGGTGGGAGCTCATTCCAGATGGCAGGTGCCCTCACAGAGAAGGCTCTCCCCCTGGGGGCTGCCAGTCAACATTGTCTGGCCGACGGCACCCTGAGGAGCCCTTCTCTATGGGAGCGTACTGGTCGGTGAGAGGCTACTGGTGGCAGAAGGCGGTCCCGTAAGTACCCTGATCCTAAGCCATGGAGCGCTCTGAAGGTGGTAACCAAAACCTTGAAGCGCACCCAGAAGACCACTGGAAGCCAGTGCAGCTCACGCAGGAGGGGGGTCACATGGGAGTGCCATGTCGCTCCCATAACCACCCGCATGACCGCATTCTGGAACAGTTTTTGAAGAAGATTCGAAGTTTTCATGTATATTTCTGTTACTTTTGCATTATGGCTTAATCTTTAGTAAGGTTTATTTAAATAAAAAAAATTTAAATTATAGTTGAAGTTGATTTGCAGTAAACTATAGATATGACTGCATGAATTATTTATTAATGATGGTTTCTGCTATGTTAATGGGGTACTGATATGCTTGAAATTTACCAAATATAATTGAATGAAAATTATGGCTAATCAAGAAAGCTATTGTTCTTCTGTGTGATTCATATATGCTAAGGAGCTCCCACAATACAGCAATCTTTTTATTAATGTTCTGGGCTACCATATATGGTACTGTATATTATTCATATATGCACAGTTCCAATAATTTCAGTTGATGAAGGATTTTACTGCAAGTCTAAAGATAGGTCTCACCTTCTAAATTATTTTTCATGTATGTAACAATCAAAGTTCATTGGGTTTACCCTCTGAGTTCTGGAACTTCCACACTATTTGCCTGGATTTGTTAGTTGAAACATTTAGCCATTTTCTATAATGCATCAAATCTTCCAAGTCATCTTCAAACCAACTGCTGAAGCATTTTCAGAATCACTTAGGACATTACCAACTGCAGCAAAGCACTTACTGCATCAAAAATTATTTACATTTCTATAATACTTGGGGAACATGAATCACATGGTTGGAATGGCAACAAATAATTACATCATATTGCTTCGCACATGGTATTTTTCTCTCAAAATATTTATGAGCAGCTTACAATTCAAGCAACAAGGAAGCCAATTAATTAATTTAATTTCTGTGACAAGCCACCACGGTGGTAGGATTCAAATTTTTTTACTACCAGTTCTGTGGGTGTGGCATGGCCTTGTGGGCTTGTGGGCAAGGCGGGGGAAGGATACTGTAAAATCTCCATTCCCTCCCCACTCCAGGGGAAGGATACTGTAAAATCGCCATTCCCTCCCCACTCCAGGGGAAGGTTACTGCAAAATCCCCATTTCCTCCCAATCAGCTGGGACTTGGGAAGCAGAGAATAGATGGGGTACGGGCCAGTCAGAGGTGGTATTTACTGGACTGAACCCCCACCTAACAGCATAGGAATCTGAAGGGTCATTTTATTCCTGATAGCCAGATGTTGGGGGAGGATATGTTAGGATCTTTCTCTTAAAACAGAAAGAGATACAGGATCAGCAGACTTGGTTTATCTTGGTTTATCTGGAGTACCAGATATCCTTTGGAAAAAGGACACAAAAGCAACTAGCGTAAACTGAGCAAGGTCAATAACCACAGAATGTTGTCTGTGGGAGTAATATGGAATGTGTGGAAGATGACCTGGCTGGCTGATAGAATTAAAGGGATCCAAACCACAACATGGCTTAAATGCTAAAATAATTGAATTAAGAAAATTTAGCAAAGTCTCATCCGCCTTTTTCAGCCGCCAGTGCCACATGGAGGACTGAGGGGCCAAAATAAACAATGTGGAATGAATTAAGTTGGCTATTGAGGCTCCCTGAAACTCCAGAAAGGCATTCTAATGATCTAAGTGGTAATTTGAGGAAAAATTTCCTTTACAGAATTTCCTATAGTTGTTTTATTTTAGTTACACATGAATCTATTTTTTAAAAATCTGATTTAAATACACAATCCATTCAATTCTTCAGACCAGTATAGCCTGTACAAGATCACCCATCAGCCACTACAGCCTTCAAAAATCTTGCTTCCACTTCTATTTCTTCAATCTCTGCTCTCCTACCCCTTCTTCCAGCTGTTAATCACATATGGGAACATTCTCCTGTTCCGAAACACTTTAACATATTCTTATAAACATACACTATTGCTTTTGGCACTTCACCAGATACGTCTAACTATATTTACATTCACAGTATTAGTACCATCAGTCAAATGCTAATATGCTGATGGGATAAATTTTACAAAAAAAAATATATTAAAGGATACTTCATCATGTTATGTTTTATAACTTGTGAAAAACACAGCCAATCTTTATTCACTCAGAAACAGATAACATGAAATTAGAGGCAGAGGTGAGCCAACAATTATCTGATAATAAGGGTTAGGATCCTTATTAAAATATATATAATTACTTTAAAAAAAAGTGTCTCTCTGAAAAATATTTGACAATTAAACTTATGAATAAAAATAAAGAAGAACATTTGGGATATATCCGTAGTTCCTCTTTTGATGCTATTTACTGTTTTTGATTCTGTTAGAAATGTAATATACTTGACTTTTACACCATAAAGCTATATATTTTATCCCTTTACCCTTTATCTAGGAATGTATGAACAATATTGCTTATTAAGATAAGGACGGCATTTTTAATGCTAAACTGTTGAAGAGGCCTATCCCCACCCCCCTCGTTAAACGTTCTGCAAAATATCCAGATCCATTTTTTTCTTTCTTCCATTCACTTGTATTTTATTCTTGGAGACTGCCTGGACTACGGAAGACATTATAGCAATGTTCCAATATCTCAGGGGTTGCCACAAAGAAGAGGAGTCAAACTATTCTCCAAAGCAGGAGTCTTCAACCTTGGTAACTTTAAGACTCATGGACTGCAACTCTCAGAATTTTGGGTGTTGCAGTCCACGATTCTTAAAATTGCCAAAGTTGGAGACCCCTACTCCAAAGCACTTGAGGGTAGGACAAGAAGCTAATCAAGGAGAGAAGCAACTTAGAACTAAGGAGAAATTTCCTGACAGTTGGAACAATTAATCAGTGGAACAACTTGCCTCCAGAAGCTGTGAATACTCCAACACTGGAAATTTATAAGAAGATGTTGGATAACCATTTGTCTGAAGTGGTGTAGGCTTTCCTGCCTGGGCAGGGGGTTGGACTAGAAGATCTCCAAAATCCCTTCCAACTCTGTTATTCTATTCTGTTCTGTTCTGTTCTGTTCTGTTCTGTTCTGTTTTTTTTAAAATTTGATTTATATGCCGCCCTTCTCCGGAGACTCAGGGCGGCTTACAATGCGTTAAGCAATAGCTTTTATACTTTTGTATATTTATATTTATACAAAGTCAGCTTATTGCCCCCACAAACTGGGTCCTCAATTTACCCACCTTAGAAAGGATGGAAGGCTGAGTCGACCTTGAGCCTGGCTAGGATTGAACTCAGAGAAATTACAGGCAGCTGGTGTTAATTGCTGCCTTTAGTAGGAGGCATTAGCCCTCTACGCTACACAGGCTCCTGTTCTGTTCTGTTCTGTTCTGTTCTGTTCTGTCCCTGCAATTTTTTTGGTAAAGTTTTTCAGGGCTTTTTGCTATTGCCGCCTTCTTAGGGCTGAGAGAGAGTGATTGGCCCAAGGTCACCCAACTGGTTTTTTGCCTAGAAATCACAGCATGCCAGTTTCTAGTCTGATAGCTTAACCACTACACCAAACTTGCTCTCAGCCCCAAATTAGTACAGCATAAACAAATACATTGTACAGTTTTGAAAAGGCATGTCTGCAGTTTTAGAGACATGGATAAAAGCTGAATTAAACCACATCATTTTGAAAAGATTTGTTATGCAACTGAAGTGAAGTAAATCTACACCATATTTAAACTGAGAGCATATGCTTCAAAGTCAAAATTCCTTGTGTGTGTCCAATCACTTGGCCAATAAAGAATTGTATTGTATTGTATTTGTCAGCACACACACATTATTAAACACCCCATAGGTGTCCACAGCTGGACGCTCTGGACAAAAAAAATGATGCTTGTGGTAGAGTTACAACACAACACCTTTTGTTATGTGTCTGAAATATACATCACAGGGTTTATGTTATGATGTCATCATTCATGTTTTGTCACTTGACCTCCTCTAGAAGTCAGGAAAGTACCCCATTCTCAGTGTGTTCAACCTACTTTTGTGTATCTCATAAAGTTACTCAGGGAGCTTTCATTTCAGTATAACAAATTGGGCACTCTTCCACTTCTTTCAGTACTTATTCATTTTTCATAGCTGACCATATACTACTTGTGATTTTTCTCTCAGAATTTATGTTTCTTAAAATTTTCCTGTTTCTCCATCTTTGGTAAGATTTTCTTCAATAATGTTTAACTAACCTAACTATCATTAATTATGTTTCTGGATTTCTGTGGTTTCCACTGAGTAAAAAAACAAAAACTCCAAGGCAAATTACAGTAACGACTAAATATTTACATATTTGATCAAATGACATTTGTACAACACACGTATGAAATGTATTACATTTACATACAATGGGGAGATTATTTCGTCTGTGCTAATGGTGCAAAAATCACCTTTTTGAAATTTGCAACTTTTCCCCCTCTTAATATATAAATAAATCTCTTTTTAAAAAATTGATGTATTTCATGCATTTATAAAACGTGTGCATCTCTCTGTCACCATAGAATGTGGACTGGTTTTCACAGAGGTGACTATATCTGCAAATACCAATTAATGTTATCAAAAAAGGCATGTATCAATTTCTTGGTACAGAAATATAAAACCTTGAATTTCCCCAAACAAGGTTTCTGATTCATCTTGAATCAAACCAAGAGGCCTCTAAAGTGGTCTGAGTTGAATCCGTCTACCTTCTTATAAAGCACTGAAGCTGGGCCTCAACCAAGCCTTGTGGTTGTTCTGTGTTACTAATGAGAACAACCTCAGCAAAACAACAACCGTTTCTTTTCAAAGCTCAAGACCAGTTGCAGATTCTGAAACCAAAAACAAACCAAAAAGCCCACTGAAATTATAGCTTAGTTTACATTTGATCAAGCAGAAATATCAATTATGTGCAAGAAAAGATGTTTTTTTCTTTATGCAGTTGTTTCTTGGCACTTTCCTTTTCATTCTTTCTCCTGCATCTCCATGCATTTCTTCAACTTCCATTTAAATTTAACTACTTCTTGGAGAAAAAATATAGAGGAAATTATAGTTCGTGGTTTCTCACTGCCTTCTACTGTGGCAGGAAAATGGTACATGCCGCTGAAAGCTCAAGACAAGAAAATCTTGAGACAGGGGGGCCCTTTATAAATGTCCATGGTGCTACTATCGCATGAAAACTTTCATCAGAAAACTGATTTCATGGGCTTTTGTATATCACCCTGCTATGCTGTCATCTGTTGATCTGCCAATGAAACCAAATAAATAATACATACAACTGTGACACTGACAGTTTGGCCTTACCATCTGCACATTCCAAACAGGGCCAGGATGCTGATGGTATGACCATACATGGAGCTTTCCTGTGGTCCATGAAACAGTAAGGGGATATGATGTGTGGTAGAAACCTACATGCTCCAAGCTGAATCGTTTACCTCTTTTTTTCCCCCCAGATGGTGGAAAGCTCTCTGTAAGTTTAGCACTAGGAACGGTAATTCAGGCAACAAAATTAAAACATACCAATGTTTTAATTGATTAACATCATCTAACATTGTATGGTAAAGGCTTGTAGGAAAAGCTAGGTTTGAAGGGCATTTCTAAAGGTAGAAAAACTGGAACATCATAGTCTTGGAAAGGATGCAGTTCTATAGGTGAGGTACCTGTCTAAAAACCTAAGTGGCTTTTTTCATTTTTACCATGGTTGTAACTAGTCAGTAGGCATAATAATTTTATCATCGAATGGCAGCTGTAAACTGAATGTCAGAAACTCATAAGCAGAAAAGTCACTTTTATTGAGTGCAACACATTTATAGAAAGCATGTCCAGTATATATCTCATGACATCCTATTCTGTCAAAGAATAGTTGTTTGGTTTAAACAAAATGATATTCAATCACAGAATATTGCTATTTTCTTGCACAAAAATGTTGCTATCAGTAAGGAAGATTTTAGGACATATCCATAACAGAAGATATAAATGAAACACACATTTTAATTTTCTAGATAAACTGATTTGTTTCCTTTTTTTTTCATTTCCACATGAAAGGTGAGTATTGATTCTTGTAAATTTCTTGAAAATAGGAAAATTCCAGAAAAAAGTAACTGTGAAAGAACGACAGTTAAGAATGACATTTATAGGAATCACAACCACAAATGAAGATTGTAGTATTTTTTAAAACTGTGGATAATGTGATATTTTTTTCTTCAACAAAGCATGAATGTACAGTACACAAGTATTTAAAACAGACAAGAATATTATTTGGCAATGTGATATAACAGAAAAGTCAGTTATTAACATAGGCAAGCATCTATACAAACCTAGATCCAGGCATTTGGTGATATTTGCACAATATCATATTGGGGGGGAAAACTATAAAATATACTGGAAATGTTTTGACTTAGGTTGAAAGTTTTTGTAATTGTAATCTTAGTCACTTTGACAGTCTTCAAGAAATGGTGCACTAGAGCCAATAATCTTTGCCAGTTGTTGCCAGTTGTTGAGAAAATCTTCTTGACCAAACACTCATCAACAGATTTTGAATCAGCTACAGAGCTTTCAGTATTTTCTTCTAACCAACCTCCCTGGGCTCTCATTCTTCCATTCAATAAGCTATCACGTGTGCATAGACAATCAGAGAATTCCAGATTCTTTTCACTTGAGATTATTAATGTTTAGTTCGGCCTATTTCCACTGCAGTTTGTTACCTTAGGAAAACAAAGGTTACATAAAATCTCATATGTGCTTTTTTCTTCTAATGTACTAGTTTTGCAGGTAATTCCTCTAGCACTCATAATCTTCTCATCACAATGAAACAATCTTTTCATCGCAATGCACTTCTGCTCATATCTTTTCTTAATATATTATTGCATATTGTTTGAATAGTGCATAGTTCAAATTTGCACTGTTTGCAATAGTGTTTCAGTCTGGGTAGCACTCAGATGATGCAACTTGAGACCAAAGGATCTAATTCTATGTCATGTACAGAGTGCTGTCATACTGCTATGGCTAAACAAATTTATATGCAGGTGTACTTACAAGCCATTACAGAACTGACTGCGATATAAACTAAATCAGGAACTGCTTTTATACTCCAACTGCTCGTGGCCTTTGAGAAATCTTAAACAAATCTGTGTAGTTACACAGAAATGCAAAGATCCAACTATTATCATGCCACAAACTTAACTACAATTTATTTCTGGACATTGTGCCCTTTCCAGTTTTCAAAAAGGCCACTAGATAGCCTTTTTCTTTACTTAGAAATAAATTGTCAAGAATAGATGTAGATTTTATCATTGACAGTATAATTTATATATTATTGCTTTTGGTTTTTAAGATGTTGCCATTGGAATTTTTGGTGTTGCATTCATCTCATACGATCAAATTGGCCTCTCTCCAGATCTCTTGTTTTAATGGGTTTGGCTCAGTGATGGGTTCCTCCCGGTTTGACCTGGTTCCACTGAGCTGGTAGTGGTGATGATATGACATCACCAAACTGGTTCTCCTCCCTGCCCCCCTGCCCCACGCGTTATTCTTACCTTTTATTTGGCCCCACCCAATCTATTGCTGCCTCCTGAGTCCCAGCTGATTGGCTAGAAGGAAAAAACTGTTTAAACTCTTGCCGCGGAGCTTCAAAGGGCTGCCCTACAGCTGACCAGTGTTAAAAGGCAGTCTGGTGGTAGACCGGTGCCTCCAAAAACAAATGAATAGATTGGTGCTTGCAAAAATAATGGGTAGACCAGTGCTTCCAAAAACAAATGAGTAGACTGGTACAGCTCTGCAAGCAGTTAAAAGCTGGCAGACCAGTACTTCTGCTAAATCCTAAAGACTTGTCACATGACTATCAAGCCACACCCATAAATAAACCACGCCCATAGAACTGGTAGTAAAAAAATTTAGAACCCACTCCTGATTTGGTTAATTAGGCAAAGACTCTGAGATATAAGCTCACAGGACTTGATTAGTAAAGATAACCCACCTGTTCCCCAGTTCATTTAGGCATCGATTATCACAAGTAATGTATGGCCTCATATTTAACCAATTTAATTCATGGTACTTACCAGATCCTTTTGCAAAGATACAATTAAATGTCTTCCCATCATAGGTTAGAAATATTCCAGGGTAAACCATTACAAAGAGTTTGCCCTTATAATAACAGAAGTAGAATTGGTTCACATACTTTGTGGTATGTGGATTGTATCTAATAGAAAAATGTTGGTGTCTGATGGATTATGCACCTGGATAATCAATGAACAGGAGTTTTGGCAACATACAGCTTTCCCAGAAAGAAGCCTGGATTAAGAGACTGCACAATCCCAAACTGAATTGGGGATGAAGGAACAGTTCAAGGTAGCTACACCCTAAAAACTCTCAGACTATATCTATTTGGTTGGAAGGTTATAGCTTTAGTCTGGCAAGATTCTGTCATTAGGTGTAAGCAATAATGGATTGAACCTGATTGGACTTTGCTGTATCATCTCTGGTCTTGGGCTTGATAATATCCCCTTTATTGATTTTTCAGCCAGGCTTTTAAAATCACGTATATGTACATTTTCTTTTATCTGACTCTATTGTGACTATGACAGTAGCCAAATTTTTGGCTGCTATGATTAGATGTAGGAAGAAACTATTTGCTGAATGACTTGTTTTCTCTGAAAGGTCAAAATATATGCTGTTTTCTTTCTTTGTTATTATTCTTGGGTCCCTTGACTATAATAAACTTTTATTCATTCATTCATCTTATATTCACATTGTGAACTGCAGTAGCAGGTAACAGAAAAGGGAGATAATATTTTGAAAAAAATAATCTGTGGACTAAATATAAATAAATTTCCCGGTGCTAAAGGAAATGCCAACCCTTATCTCTGTTTTACTGAGAATGTTCAATATTCTCCCTTTCCTGTAAAAACATCCATTCATAAAATACTAATAATTATTTTAAAATGGTAGTATTTTTTTACAGGCACGTATTTGATGGCTGTAAACATAAGGAACTTAGCATGTTTACATGCACAAAGTCGCACAAAGTCACACACACATACACACACACACTGTGTTCTACTCTTTCTTCTGAGGACCATAAATCCCCTCCAAAAGATCAGAGATATACCATCATTTGCCAAAAGTAGATTACATGATAAATAATGAAAAATAATAAGGTTCTTAAAAGCTCTTTGCAGATGCAGATCATGTTCTGTTGTGTCATGCTGATTTCCTCAGGGAGTGATTTCTCCATGGCTGTTAGGCAAAGGCCTACTTTGTGAATGATCACACAGGGAAAAGAAAAGTAGCAACAGAGTCACAGTTGCCATAGAGATGGTAAGCTTTTCCACCACTGCATCTTCTATTTTTGCAGAAGATTGGACCACTTTTACAAAACACCTATGAGGGAAAACAGACAGAAGCAATTGAGTTGTATAGCCTGATCCTAGGCAAATTTTCTTTGAAAACAGCTATGGTCAGTTCTGGATGGGATTTCAGCTTATTTCTTGTTAAGCAACCTTATAACCATGCTATTTCTATTCATGGAAAATTCACCAAGTATGACCTAATTTTCCACATATTTTCCCCCTCTTTAGCTTGCTGCCCTTTACTTCCATTTCAGGCCACAGAATTCAATAGGATTAATTCAGAAGTCACTGGGCATAAAATAAAATGTTTAGCTTATATATCAAAGGTACATGGCCTGAGGTACCAAGGTTGCATACAGATCTAGAAAACCTTGAATTACTGCAACTATAATGTGTAAAGTTTCTAAAAATTCCTGCAAACCGATATTAATAGCTTATATTTAAAGTGAAATAACATCAAAACAATTGTATATTGGAGATAAACCAATATAATATTTTTCCTGCTCTGATCTATTTTTTTTTACTTCTTTTACAGAAAGTGTATATTGACACATCTCTCAAAGGCCCAATATAATCCCAGCTATATTGCACTTTTCTCATTTTCTATGCTTAGTCAGAAAGCAGGTCTACAAAATTAGTACCTCCACATATTGATGCAGAAAACTGCAGTCATTCTTTGCTTTCTTAGCTTGTTTATTTAGAAGTCTGATACTGTGTTCTGTCCAAGGTAAAGGCATATGTGCAAGTCATTCCCAACTCTAGGGGGCGGTGCTCATCTCTTTTTCAAAGCCGAAGAGCCAGCGCCGTCTGAAGCGCTATCTGAAGACGTCTCTGTGATCATGTGGCCAAAGGCACACGGAACACTGTTACCTTCCCACCAAAGATTGTCCCTATTTTTCTACTTCCATTTTTTATGTGCTTTCAAACTGCTAGGTTGGCAGAAGCTGGGACAAGTAATGGGAACTCATCCCATTATGCAGGGATTCGAACAGCTGAACTGCTGACCTTTTAATCGACAAGCTGAGCATCCCAGGAGGAGAGCCTTCTCTGTGGGGGCACCCACCCTGTGGAATGAGCTGCCTCCTAGTATACGTTTGATCCTGGACCTTCGCACCTTCCGTAAGGCCCTAAAGACTTACCTATTCCAACAAGCCGGCCTAGCCCAAAGGGTTTTTTAATAGGGTTTTTAAATTATATGGATTCGGGGTTTTAAATTGGAATTTTATGGATTTGGGGGTTTTAAATTGAGAAGCCAAGGATTTAATTTATTCATTTTAGTTCCTTATAACTTTTGTATTTTATGTATTTTAATTTTCTGGTTGTTCACTGCCCTGAGTCCCTTTTGGGAGAAAGGGCGGTATATAAATCCGAAATAAATTAAATTAAATTAAATTTAGCCACTGAACCACTGCTTCCCTGTTCAGAGCTACTCAGCTGTTCTGTTCTGTTCTCTTCAAAGCTACTCAGAAATTACCACCAGGAATTCCCTAGGAGGAATATGAATGTGTATGTATGTACAGTATGTGTGTCTGTCAGTCTGTCTGTGTGTACCCTCCATTCCATGAAATATATTTCCAAGCAAGTGTGCCTTGGACTGCAGCATATTGAGTCACAATGAGTTTCACTTTTGTAATACACAACAGACAAAAATGTATAATTTATTTCTGGCCCTTCTCCTTCTCCATTTGTGTTTTCAGGAAAAAAAGACTAGAAAAAGAAGAAAAAGCCCTATATTTCGTATTTGCCTTATCATTATTTTCAAAAAAAGGGGGAAAAATCCAAGGACAAGAACATTAACCACAGTGAAAGCCATTAACGATGAGTTTCACTAGCTTATTCACTCAGTCCCCCAAGCATAATTATGCATGAGTTCTCATTAAAGCAATGCATGCCTTTCGGCTTTTGTTGTGTCATCTTATCTTATTTCCTGAACAGAATCATTTCTTTTCTATACTTCGGGGCTCTCTCTATCTGCTTTTACTCATAAGAGACAGCACCAAGTTTGCTGCCGAAGTTGGAAATGCTATGCCTATTGTATAAATGCCAAAACCATTCCATCGTTTTCTTTCGTGGGGGGTGAGGAGTTGCTGGTCTTCTGCATGCCCACAAATCTTTTTGGACAAATCATAGACCAAGCCTCCTATTTTAAGCAACTGATGTTGATGGTTTTTTGTGTGTGTGTGTGTGTGTGCATCTATGTCATTTAAATAGCTCAGAAAAAGAAAACTTTTATGGTTTGGAATGAGAGATCTTTATAAATAATTATTTTAATGTGCCTTAGTATACATAGATTTTTATTTTTTGAATGGTTTACCTTCAGAGGTTGTGGGTACTTCATCATGAGAAGCTTTTAAAAGAGTCTGGACAGCCATTTGTCTGAAATGGTATAGGGTCGCCTGCTCAAGCATTTATGCATATGTTTGTTTATGTTTATGTTTATTGGATTTATATACCGCCCTACTCCCGAAGGACTCAGGGCGGTGAACAGCCACAAAGTAAAATACATATATACAAAGCATTTAAAAGCAGATAAAACTGAATTAAACAGTTTGACCCCAGACAGATTTAAAACACCCCAGTAATTTAAAAACAGATTAAAATTTACATTTTAAAAGGAAAAAGGGGAAAAAGATTAGGCCAGGCCAGCTTGATGGAATAAAAAGGTCTTGAGAGCTTGGCGGAAGGTGCGCAGATTCGGAAACCTCCGTATCTCCGGGGGGAACTCGTTCCAGATAATAGGTGCCCCCACAAAGAAGGCTCTCCCCCTAGGGGCCACCAGTCAACACTGTTTGGCTGATGGCATCCAGAGGAGCTCTCTCTATGAGAGTGTACCAGTCAGTGGGAGGCTGTCGGTGGTAGCAGGCAGTCCTGTAAGCATATAAGCATATATTGGATTAGAAGACCTCCAAGGTCCCTTAGCACCAGTTCCAGATCAATATTTCATTTTGGTGCCTAGTAAATTTGGTCACAGTTTCTGCCCTGCCTTCATAACAAAGCTAGTTCTTGAGGAACAAATCATGAAGTTAACTAATCATGATGCAAAAAATTAAAAAAGTTATCTTTTAAAAAATTAAAGATTAATTAATTTTTAAACAGTATCTGAGTAAAGGATATCTTTCAAAACTCAAGGTAACAGCACAAATGTTTATGTCAATTCTTTTAACCACAGTCCTAGCTTCCGTTGTGATATGCGATCCCTTGTGATATAGACATATTAAAACTTATGCCGTAAATCCTTTAATCGCTTAATACTTACATTTGTCCCGTAGACAGTTACTGCAGAAGTGCCAGGACTTGTTTCTGGGAAAGCAGATAGGTGATTAGTCTAGCACCTGGCTGAGAAGAATTTTTCTCATTCTTCAGCTCCTCTGTGTGCATTACTTCTTGGCAGCACACTGGCAGTTCAATGTAAGGGTGAAGAAAAAAAAAGAAAAGCAGGGCAGAAAAACAAACTCCACTGCCCTACAGCTGAGGAATGCTATAAACAAAATAAAAACAGAAGCATAACTTTCTCTCTAGCACAACTCTAGAAGAAAAATGTGATTCCCACCCAGCTTCCTAAAAAACAGGCATTAGGTATCTACAATGGAAGCTGAGGAAATTGTACATAAAAAGGCCACTAGATGAATTAAAAGCGTTAAACACAACCGAAAGAAATTAAAGAGTGTAGAATAGTACTTATTGAGGTGTTAGAGGCAATGGCATCTGACTTATACTTGGGTTTTATAGTCAGTCTTGAGGGGAGAAACAGAACATTCTCTGAAAGTTCATAAATGCTAAGAATTTCACATTCTTGACATATTTTCACGGTAGCATGTCTCTAAGAAGATGTATTCATTTACTCAAGTATGAGGAGTCTGAACATTTATTTTTGGAAACATAGCTATTAATCATTTCAGCTACTCTGGAGTATTTGTTCTCAGTAGGCATGTGTTAAATCTGCTAGCAATGTTCTGTTTTTACTGTCCCTGATCCTGCCCTGTGAGATTCCATGGAAGACACAAGTATAATTCATTGTAATACAATAGCTATATGTTACTAGATTTATCAATGTATTTCTTCAGTTTAAGCAACAGTTTACAACCGGGGCCATAGGACTGCTACTGCTGCTCATATATTTCCATTTCATCATTATTTGGGGAGATCAAGGTGGTTGGTATCTGTAAAATTCCCTCTCATTTTATTCATAACAACAATCTTCTGGGCTGAGAGAGTGAATGATTGACAGCAAATCACCATGGTATATGGATGAGCTCCATGTTTTAATGAGGACTCAATCTCAAATCTCCTTTGATCAATTCCAAGGTATTAACTGTTGCATTAATGTTTAAATTATCAAATTGTCTATGGAGATTCTCAATCATATGAGTCATGGTTGTCCCAAAGGTGCTTTTTCAAAAGGCAACTGAACTTTTTTTTTTGTTTTCCCTTGGAGTCGTTTTGATTCTCATCCAAAAGCTTCTTCAGTTTTGACTGAATAGGGATGAACTGTGAGGAATATCAGTTCTTTCATTCTTTACCATTCAGGCAGATCTGAAAAAGCTTCTTGGATAAGAAATGAAATATCTTCAAGGAAAAACAAAAAGTCCAGGTGCCTTTTGAAAAAGCACCTTTAGAACTACCAAACTAACTGTTCTTTTTGGTATCTAGTCTATTTAGAACCTTCATCCCAAAAATATTTACAAAGTTCTGCTTTAGGCAAGGTTCAAGGTTTTTTTATACAGGCCATGTTCAGATGCAGGTGCATTGTCTCCTGGACTATGTAATTTGGAAATTACATGTCGTTGATTGCAAACAACACTTTTTTGAATTTCAATAATAATTTAAGTCAGCATCGCCATTCCTGAAATCTCTTTAGCTTAGATATTCTTCATAATGACATTGCTTTTAAAACAATTAAATAATTCTTAAAATTAATATGCATTAATTATTCATTCTAAAAGTGTAAAGTATACAAGATTTATATAAGTGTTTATAGGTAATAGCTTTGTTATGTTCATTATGAAATATTATTTTAATTATGAGAGCACCTCTGACAGTAAGGCTTGCCAAGGACTGAAAGCAATGTGTACAAATTGTTTTGGTCTTCAAACAACAGTTCACACATGCAGTACAGAGGGCCAACATTTCATGCAGAGGAGTAATCATCATTTACCCTTTTAAGAACGATCTTGCTTTTATTCTGGGAGGGCAGCCAAATGAGAAGTTATACAGATTGTCTATAACTCAATGGGACAAGAGATGAAAAAAGAAGAAAGAAAGAAAGAAAGAAAGAAAGAAAGAAAGAAAGAAAGAAAGAAAGAAAGAAAGAAAGAAAGAAGGAAAGAAAACTATTCCACATCTTTTTAATGCAGAGTTAATGTAAGCTGTGCTTGGTACACCTTACTTTCTAATAAGTCAATCTAGAGTTAGCTGAGTTTTATGAAGGGATTTATCCTTTTATGATGCAGCTTTCTAAAGTAGGAACTATCTGACAGTGTGTTATAGTTTACAACTCTCCGCTGAAAATAGGGCATTGTGGTTTAAAGTAAATATTTAGAATTACTCAAGCTTACTATTATGGGTTTGAAGTAAAGTTCAGTAATGTTATGACTGGAACTACACCCATACTTCTGAATATTTTGAACTACTCTCTTGAAATAGTTCCCACAATTCACAGGACATTAGAATGTATTTTACTTTTAAAATGTTCATTCTTCCCAAATATACCCAAATTAAAACATATATTTATCATTATTTTGCTCATTAAAAATAAGTTGAATATAATCATTGTCTCATCTGGTCCTATATTTGGAAAACTCCATAAATATCCTTTCTTCATGTGGTTAGAAATGTTGGTACTCATTTGTTGCTATGTATGGGTTAATTCACTAGGTTATTTTGGGATATCTATATGAGGTGGCATATCAAAATCCATATAATATTTTTTTAGCAAATAGGAAAACTATAAAACCATTATTGTCTGACTTTGTTGGCCTGTTGATCCATTATTTTAATGTTAACACAAGGCATTTCATTTTGTTTTTCTACTTTTCCTGTTTTTCTACTTTTGTTTATCATGAACAAACTTTATGTCATCAGGACTCACATCACTGAAACTTTATTCTACTTGGCTAGAACTAGGGCTGACTTCCCCATAAAAATATCATCTGTCTCAAATAAAATAACTTGGATGGAAGACAGGTAGCCAAAGCATTGGGAAAGTATCTTTTCAGTAACAACTTGCTCTTCTCTCCAGCCTAGCTTCTTCTCTTCAAGCTGGTGGAGAATTTCATCTTTGATGCTAAAGAAAAATCCAATTGTTAGCCCATTTGATCATATATCAAATCCAGTCCAACTGAATATCAAATAGGAGGATTTTGTTCTTCTCAGGCAACAAATACCATGGATCAGCTCTACCCCACCATGTAACAGGGGATCTTGAATTCTGAAAATATCAGTGGAACATACAAAAATATTTTCACTACCCTGCAATGAAAGAGAGATCATTAGAAGTTAACCCAGTTCAAAATAATTATGACTGTTTGTAATAGCAGGACCAAAAAAAGGTGGTAGACATCACTTCCTATGAGTTGGAAGCAGGGGTGAAATCCAGCAGGTTCTGACAGGTTCTGGAGAAGCGGTAGAGGAAATTTTGAGTAGTTCGGATAACTGGTAGTGGCAATTTTGAGTAGT
Source organism: Masticophis lateralis (assembly GCA_030761175.1). NCBI lineage: Eukaryota > Metazoa > Chordata > Lepidosauria > Squamata > Colubridae > Masticophis > Masticophis lateralis. The sequence continues at coordinate 27,210,861 of JAUDYJ010000005.1, forward strand.
TTGGAGAACCAGCAAATATCACCTCTGGCTGGTCCCAGAGTGTGGTGGGAATGGGGATTTTGCAGTATCCTTTCTCTGCCATGCCCACCAAGCCACACCCACCAAGCCACACCATGCTCACCAAGCTACACCCACAGAACCAGTAGTAAAAAAATTTGAATTTTTTTGGAAGGTACTTGCACCTGAAAAGAAAGTATGGAAAAATGATGTAACTTTACACAGCAGTAGAATAATCAATGCTCTCTGCATGAACCTAACATTTATTAAAGTAGAACATTTGCCTTCAATTTGTTATTTTTCTCTGCTAATGTTAATATTGCCATTTTGTCCACTCCAATTTTATTCACATCCAGCTATTTTGACATAACATAAAGTTTTGCCTTGTGGCAGATAAGCTAATGATAAATCATTCTGCACTAATAGAGGTGGGATTTTTTTGATGTTTGTAAATGTTTATTCAATTTTATTTTAAGAAAATGTTTTAAGCTGTGCTAGGCATCTTCTCTGGCTTATACATATTTTCTCATTTGCCCAACTATGGAATAAAATACGGATTATAGAAATAGATTATAGAATTATAATCTTTATAATCTATATTATAGAATGGAGCTCATCACTACATGAATTATGGGCATAATTTATTTTTCTCATGCTTTTTCTTGCTATGTCCTTGCTGACCTCTCTCAAATGGAATAGAGGGGAGAGATAAATATTCAGAGTAAAAACAATGTTCCAATCATGATGCCATATACATTTTAATTTGTCCTTTAATTTGTTCCAATAAAAGAAACCATATTAACTGATAATACTGAGCTCTTGATCCTGGGATGAGTATCTTAAGTAATCCAGTCTATACAAAGAAAATTATCTTTGAATACAGAATTCTTTGAATACAGAATTCTTAATCACTTTTATAGCTGAAAAAAATAGCCTATTATGGTTACAATGGCCAGGCCACACAATAGGAAGGCAAATGATTGTGCACGATATTAGTTAATTGCCTGTAGTGTCTAATGCAACAGCTTCTGGGGATTGGGATGCAAGTTCGAAGAGCCTTGGTGGCGCAGCAGCTTAAAGTGGTGTTAAAGTGACACCAGCTGCCTGCAATTACTGCAAATTTGACTCTCGTCAGGCTTAAGGTTGACTCAGCCTTCCATCTTTTCAAGGTAGGTAAAATGAGGACCCAGATTGTGGGGGCAATAAGCTGACTTTGTATATATAAAAAAAAGAACACCGCTTTGGGGGGGGGGGGGCAAAGCCCTACTAAGCAGGTATATACAAAAGTATGAAGGCTATTGCTTAACACATTGTAAGCCACCCTGAGTCTCCGGAGAAGGGCAGCATATAAATTAAATTTTTTAAAAAAGTAACTTCTTTATACATTTGTGACTTGACCTCAAATTTCTGAACTGCCTTCTCTTAACTGCAGTTGCATTTTCCATTTCTCCCAAACATAATTGGCTGTTGTATAGGCCTTTCAGGAAATTAATTCCCCTGTCTCTCGCTCTGCAAAATTTCAATGGAAACATTGCATGACCTTGGGAAATTTTGTCTGAGTACTTAGTAGTATGTATGCAAACTGTCTTAGATTGTATACCCTTAAATAGGAAAGAACAAACGTTTTATTAGCTTCTTGCAGTAGTCTTGTGTAGTTTTAGACCTTTCCCAATCCAATGACTTGTAATTCTCATAATTTGCCTAAAATGATTGGCTTTCTGTATTACTTCAGATGTGGACTTGTTTATGTGGAATGGTAATGTGTGTGGAATGATAATACAAATGCATATAATAATGCAAAGAATTCTAAATTGAAATGAAACTAGAACTATTTTTACTGGGATTTATGGATAATCAATGAGATCCAGCCTAAATCCAGAAGAAGACAAAGTGGATTTTTAAAATATCACTGACAAGGGAGGTAGAGAAGAGTGTTTATTTGATTATATTATAATTTCCTCTATCATGATTGGTATAGAAACATTACTGTAGTTTATTCCCTTTTTTAAAAATTCTGGTCTGCTCACTATTTATCACAGGTACATTTTTGGCAAGATAAAGAAAAGAGGACAGAAAAGAGAGTGAGGGAGAATATTTCCTGTATCCAATTCTTATAAAAAAAAACAAGATAAGACAAAATAAATGAGAGTAAATGGTATTAAAAATAGTTTTGCCCATTTTTTAGTGTACTCATTCCATTGTCTTTAGTGTATAAGTGGCTTTGATTGAGGCATCCTGGGACTGCTTGCACTAATCCAAAGATACAGATTAGTTGTCAATATTAACCGAACAGCCATTGTTCAAAGTAAAATAAATAATTAAAGGAGTACACTAAAACCAGAAGCATTTTCTTATGTTTTCAAGCTTACGGTAATACGATATTTCACCATTAATTTAATCAGAGCATATAAAACCACAGCAACAAAAATATCTTCAACAACTGTGAAACTTCTAGTGTTCTTTCCAAGTTTCAGCTCTGGGTATCCTAGTCATATGTCTGTCTCCTATTTATGTTGTTTTGCTCCAGCATTTGGAAAACAACCCTTGAAGGAAATGTGTTACCTCTTAAGCTGAAGAAGTTGGTAAATTACTGAATGCAGCTCTTGTCCAACTGGTTTCAAAAAGGGCAACAGTGGTCCTGGATGGCAGCTCTGTAGTCCAGTCTGATCTTGGGACAGAGAAGCCTTATTTTTAAGTTCCTCATACTTTGCTCTGCTATGTTTCAAATGCCTACTGTGCTTTAAACTGGGATCTGTTTAAGTAATAGCCTAAGGTTAATAGATAGCAATTGTCATAGATATCTGGACAGTTACATATTCAAATGTTATACAGACTTATGTTATCTTCTCTTTTTGATAATGCACAGATGGTGTTAACCAAAAAGAATTTATATTCATCATTCAAGGAGCCTGAACATTTAAAGGTAAAAAGAAAGAAGACTCTGTAGGTCCTATGAGAACATTTTTCAGAGAAAAAACTTGTTTAGAAAATGTCCTACACATAATACATACAGAGGGTTTAGTGTTGTTAAACTTAAAACTATTTCTTTGGACAAACATGGAATGGGAATTGAATTGCAGCAAATCACATTCCCAATTATAGCAAGAGAGGAAGTTTTAAATACTCTTAGTACAATCCAAAGCATGTAAACCCAGTAAGGTCATTTCAGTTCAGTGGGATTCACTCCCAAGTAATTGTGCTATTAGGGGTTTAAAACTGTCATTTCTTGTTCTAACAGAAAGTTAATTCAGCGGCAGCATGTTTGCTTTGCATGTAAAAGTCCGTGACTTAGTCCCTGGGATTGCCAACCGAAAATATCAAGGTTTAGGCAGGAGATATTTTTTAAAAATATATATGTGGTTTAAAAGGAAGAGCCTATTTGACTTAATGGTTAAAGCATCAGGCTAGAAACTTGAAGACTCTTGAGTTCTAAGTCTGCCTTAGCCATGGAAGTCAGCTGGGTGTACTTGGGCCACTCATTCTCTCTCACCCAACTCACCTCACATGAATTGTTGTCATTGGGAAAAATAGGAAGAGGAAGGAGTATTAGGTATGTTTGCCTTAACTTATTTGTAAAAATAATAAAGATGGGCTATAAACAAACAAAAAAACAAAGCAAATAAAAGAATTGAAACCCATGATCGAACTCTTATTCTTGTGGGTAGGGACACAATTTAAGGTGGTAGGAATTGGAACCTAATAAAATCCGGAGAGCCACAAATTCCCTATTTTACCCCTATGTGGATGGCTATACATGCCGTCCTTTTAGTGAATTCAAAAGCCAAGCCAGCAGCACTTCTCCGTGTGTTGGAGAGGAGCTGTGAGTAAATATACCACTGTTTTTGATGACACGGTTTGTCTTTAGCTACAGGAAAGATATAATTTAATTGTCAGATCTGCTGACATCTTGATAACTTGCTTTTAAAATATTGGCTAGGAGAAAATATAAGTCCAATCTTATTGACACCTGGAAAGATTTAAACATGGTAGAATAAACCTTGTCAGTTGACAGCATTATTTACTTTAATGGGTAAGCTCAGGAGAGAAAGGGATAAGCAGTATTATTCATATTAAAATTGTCTGTCTGTCCAATGATAAATTAGTCATTCTGAAATAAATGAAAGTATAATCAACGAAGTTTCTCTTTCCAAAACAGGCCCTGTGATCACTGTATTGTTAAAGAGTTGATGGAATATTATTCATACGTTTAAAGTCTGTCTGAATTAATTGACAAATAAGAACTTTAAGTCTAGATTAGCTCCATTTGATACACGTCATCTTTTTAAGAAAGCCGCATGCATAAACTGCTTTTTAACCTGCATTTTTAAGGTAAGCAAGCAAACAATCTAAAGGGAATATTTCTAGGAGGTTAACAGGTAAAATAGTATCATAAAACCTTTTTACAACTCTGAGATCCAACTGCATTAGTGAACTCTGGATACCTTTTATAAAGTATTACACATCAAAAGACATATTGGAGAATTGGAGAAAATTATATAAAAGGGCAAAGAAGATAAGGAAGGAGGTGAATCAATATGTTTTCTGTATTAAAGATGCCACCATTACAATTTGCTAAGATATGTCAAATTGGAAAGTCATGTCAACCTGCTAACATGTCCAGATAATGCTTAATCGGAACACACAAGGCAACACCAATCTTTTGGACCACTGTAGTAGTTAAGATATTAGTCTAGGAAAGTCCAGGTTCAAGGCTACTCTCAGCCATGAAAACACACTGAGTATCTAGTCCAGGTAGTCACCAGGAGTCGACATTGAATTGAAGGTACCAAAAAAAGTACAAACATATTTTTATATTGTCCTTCTAGAAGCTAGCCAAGGAACAGAGAAGATTCCTAAAATAAAAACATAAAAATATAGGAATGAAACCACTAAAAGCATGAAAAAGTAGAATCCTAAAAATAATTTTCCACCCTATGCTTTTGCTTTTTGTAGAAAGCATTTTAGAACACCTCTATAGGATTGACTGTAACAACTCTATTATATAATAATAATACAAATTATATAGCTATATTCTAAAATTCTATAATACTATATACCTGATTCTAGCTTAGTGTTTCCCAATTTTTTTTCTTTCATTACCCAAAACCACTTATCAAAATGTCCTTTATTACCCAATGTACATAAACCACTTTAAGTCCATTTAAATGTCTGTATTGTGAATGGGTAATGGGTTTGTGTGCCCTAACCCAAAGAAAAACCACTTTTATCCAATTTTGAGTAATTTATCCAAGTTTGGGAAGTGCTGCTATAGCTCAAGGCCTCAATCTGTAGCACAATGCAGGTGCACGTTTATCATGGTCACCTATCTGCTAGCAGCACTCCACTATAAGTGTCACAACTAGAAATAAGATCAGTTTTGCCTTGTAGCTACTGGGAACACAGTCATTTGACATATAGGAAGTATTTCATTCTGTAATCAAAATAGCTGAAAAACAGTGTGAGCTCCTCTAAAAGTTGAATCACTGGTTTCAACCATTAGAATCCAGATTCACCTTCATAACTGGATAGTATATTTGATAAAATTTACAATCTAGCCTAACAAAATAATATGCAAAACACTGCTTTTTAAAGAATTCTTTATTAGGGTGATACGCAAGAGAAAATCGGTGCTTGAAGGGAGTTTTGTGTCAAGTGTCCAGGAAAAATGTTCCTTACCAATAAGTATAGACAGAATTCAGCTAGATCACAGGTGTCAAACTCAAGATCCTCGGGCCAAATCTGGCCAGCAGGATGCTTAGATCTGGCCCATGGGACCACCCTGGAAACAGCAAAGGACTGGCCTGCAGTGCCTCTGCCAGTGAAAACGGAGCTAGAGAGAGCCGCACACTCCTGAACTCCATTTTTACTGGCAGACAGTTGCAGGAGGCCATCACAGCCAAAACACAGCTTGGGAACTTGTTTTCTCTGGCAGAGCGCTCGGGCCACCACAGGTGCCCCATCACATGTGACATTGGGCTGGCCATGCCCACTCTGGCCCCTCCCACTTCGCCCCCCTGAGGTCAAACAAAACCCTAATGCGGCCCTCAATGAAATCAAGTTTGATTCCCTGAACTAGATGAATCAAGGTGCTTTTATTTTTTCCTAATGTCTCTTCTATTTGTATCTATTTTATGTATCCAATCCATATTTATACTTATTACCTAATACGTTCTTGACAAATAAATAGACAAAAATTATGTTCTTAGATACCCTGTCAGGCTTTCTAACATAGTTTCATAAGATATCCCAATGTTCTACAGTAGAGTTTAGGGAGTGCAAGCTTTTGTGAAAGGAGCAAAGAGAAAGTCAAGTTGTGTTGATGAAATATCCATGCTTGTAGAGCACTGCAAGAGGTGGAAGAAAACTCAGCATTCAATCCTTTTTAAAAAAAAAAAAAATTAATCCTAGTGAGTTCTTTTACAGAAGGGACTCTTAGAGCAGTGATGGCTGTTGCCATCATTTTTGCTGTGCGTGCTGAAAGCGGGGGCAGAGCGGGGGGATCATGTGTGTGTGTGTGTGCCCACACCCATAATTCAATGCTCACCCGTGCCCCACCCTCCTGCACATGTGCGCGTGCTCCCCCAGACTCCCCCGCTTTTGGCACGTGATGGCACAGTGGGCCTGTTTTTCAGTCTCCCCAGGCTCTAGAGGCTTTCTAGGAGCCTGGGGAGGCAAAAACAACTTTTCTCAACCCCCATAAAGGCCCTCTGGAGGCTGGAAACAGCCCATTTCCCAACTTCCAATGGGCTCGGAACGCCGAAAATCAGCTAGCCGCAGGGCACATGTGTGCTGGAGCTGAACTAGGGTAACGCTCGTGTGCCTTCAGTATGACTCTGCATGCCACCAGTGGCACCCATGCCATAGGTTCGCCATCACAGTCCTAGAGTGTTAGATGGTAAACCAAGCATTTGGCTGTTAATGTTGTTTGACTAGGATTGAAGTTGTCTTTTGCTATCTAAATTTTCCAAATTTGTGCATTTTAATTATTATTATTATTATTATTATTATTATTATTATTATTATTATTATTATTATTATTATTCCTTGTTAATCATATCATTGTACTTCTTCACAGTGGTTAAAAACTGCCAGTAGTTTGATCCTGACCAACTCAAGGTTGTGTCAGCCTTCTATCCTTCCAAGGACCCAAATTGTTGGGGGCAATATGCTGACTTTGTAAACAGTTTAGAGTTTGTAAGTCCAAATGGTATTGCTGTTGCTATTGTTTTGCAGTGTTACAGATTCTGCTGAGTTAAATACAACTCACTGTTGATACTCAACAGCTAATGGCAGAATTAGGTATCCTAATGCCTATGGTCATAAACTATATGCCATTTGCAAGGACCTATCTCACTTGACTTCAAATTCCTTCAGATTCTTGTAATTTAAGAAGAAATTGCATTAGAAATATATAGAATTGTATAACACTTGAAAGAAATGTCCTATCTGTACCAAATATACAGTATAATGGAAAAGATTACAAGGACAATATTATTTAGTCATAAAATTTTTGGAAATCTCAGAAACAGGACTTTTTTCTCTAGAATGAAGTCTTATTATTACCTTCAATCACCATAAATCAAGATACACACATCCCAGATATCCTCTAATGGACATTGCAAGCAAATTGGCTACAGAGTACAAAACGAAAGATATAAAAAACTGTGGTTCAGTCAGCCAAGACTCTTCTAGAGGCTGGTTGTAGAGCTACAAATTATTAGTGTGAATAATATGAGTTAACATATATATTAATACAACGCAGGGTAATGCAACACAATGCAATGGAACGCAATGCAATGCAAATATATGAGTTTGAAAAGACTTCTAAGATTATCATGGATAGTGAAAAAAAACCCAAATGGATCCTTGAATAAATCAACCCAGATTTCCTACTCAAGGCACTAACATAAATTATTATATTGAGACAAATTTTATGAAAACTTAATTTTCACATAATGAGAAAATATAATGTGAAAACTTAAGAATCTACATCAACTTGATGGCACATGATCAGTATTAGATAAACATTTTTTTAGAAAAACTAGATAAGATAACAAGATTTTATTAGTAGAATACACTGGAATTCAATCTTTCTTGAACCAACTTTCCGTGCCTCTAGATTTACTGACCATTTCAGGCAATAGATGTAAAAAATTGTTTGCAGAGAGAATCTGCATTTTATCTCCTTTGCTTGGCCAATATTTATTGTGTATATCTCCTTATAACATGCTTCCTACTGGTTAGACTGATATTCTCAGAGCTTTCATCACTTCTTTCTTTTCTGGTTTTAGTTTTCTTTTTCTTCTAACTTGACCAGTGCAATCAAGTCTTTAGTTTTCTTTCTGCTTTAACTTGACCTATGCAGTTCAGGTATTTACTTGGCTCATATTCCCTATAATGGAGGAGAACATCCTGTTGTCTTAGCTTTAGATATATTTAAGTAATTCAGGTTTTCTTATCACCATCTTGTTTCTTAAATAAACCTTGACATTTTTTTCCTGCCACAATGCAAAGCTTCAAGAATACTTTCTTCTTAATGTTTTGTCCTAACTTTACTGTTTCTCTCTCCTGATCCATTCCTTCAGCTATATAAAGTTATCTGCCATACAACAGGACATTCAGATGGAAGATAAGAAGAACTGATTCAATATATATAACTTATGTGAAAGAAAACTTGGGTTAGCTATGGGAAGAGATAAAACTTCAATGCAAAAAAAAAAATACTAAAGTTTCAAAGTGACAAATATTCAGATATCTTTAAGAACAAGGCATCATGGCATCTATAAAATCGTGTAGGATAAAGGTTTTGGGAAACAAGAAGAATACATAATGACAATTAAACATAAAGTTCATTCTCAAGCCAAGGAAATGTATCTCTTTCAGGAATGTCCACCAACAGAAGGAAACAGAGAAAGAGAAGTTGAGATATTTTGTATGAAAAATAGAAAAATCACACAAACATTTACAGTTTAAACAAAGATAATCCTTGAAAAGATCTTATAGAAAGAAATGAGTTAAAGAGAGTTGGAAGTTAATACAGAAAACCATTCTACATAGAGCCATTATATTCAGGAACCACAGAAATTATGGTACAACAAGCAATAAGGTAAAGGTAAAGTTTCCCCTCGCACAAATGTGCTAGTCGTTCCTGAATCTAGGGGGCGGTGTTAATCTCTGTTTCAAAGCAGAAGAGCCAGCATTGTCCAAAGATGTCTCCGTGGTCATGTGGCCAGCATGACTAAACACCAAAGGCACATGGAACGCTGTTACCTTCCCACCAAAAGTGGGAAGGTTTTTCTACTTGCATTTTTTACATGCTTTCGAACTGCTAGTTTGGCAGAAGCTTGGACAAGTTATGGGAGCTCATCCCAGTAGTGGGTTGCTCCTGGTTCACACCGGTTCACAAGAACCGGTAGTAAAAAAATTTAGTAGTTCGGAGAACCGGTAATAACATTGACTGGTCCCACCCCTGAACCGGTCCCCAGCCCAGTCGCTGCTCGCTTACCCTGCCCACCTCATCAGAGGCTTTTTTTTTTTTTACTTTTAAAAGCATTTTTTTTACAACCTCTTCGGCTGAAAAAATGCTTTTAAAAGTTAAAAAAAAATCCTCTGATGATCATGCGGCTCAGCTGGGATCCTCAGAGGCTTCTGAAAACATTTTTTCTGCAACCTCTTTAGCCGAAGAGGTTGTAGGGAAAAAAAATCCCTTTAAAAACTTCTGGCGATCCCAGCAGATTTGCCTGATTGTCAGAAGCTTCTAAAAGCATGTTTTCCTGCAACCTCTTAAGGTTGTAGAAATAATGCTTTTAAAAGTAAAAAAAAAAAAAAGTTGGCCATGCCCACCCATTCACATTAGCCCCAAGCCATGCCCACAAAATAAGCCATGCCCACAGAACCGGTAGTAAAAAAAATTTAGAACCCACCCCTGGCTCACCCCATTATGTGGCGCTAGGGATTTGAACTGCTGAACTGCTGACCTTTCGATTGACAAGCTCAACGTCTTAGCCACTGAGCTACCACGTCCCTTACAACAAGCAATAGGCCAGGTATTAAACAGAAAACTATCAGATTCAGATGAAATGGCTATTGAACTGTTAAAACTGGAGAAGAACAGGTATTAAAGTTCAAATGCTTTTATGTCACAAATATGGAAGAAGACTGGGCCAGGGACTAGAAAAAACTAGTCTATATACCTAATCTGAGGAAGGGAAATGTGAGAAAACTGGAAATTACTGTACAATAGTACAAGTCTCATACAAGTGAAGTTTTGCTTAACATCTCACACAGAAAAATTGAGCTATATATGAGGAGAACAAATGAATAGTTTTCATAAGAGGGAGGAGATCTAAATCAAATATCTAATATAAGGTGGATTTGATTCCCATTGCTAGAGAACCTAAGAAATGTTTTAGAAGGATTGGCTGTCAGTCTTATTATGCTTGAAGTGTAAGCTGCATGAGGAATCTCTGGCTTATACTGTAAGCTTCTCCCACTATCAGCATATTTTGTATAGCATATCTATACATTTGTTAATACCATGTTACAAAGATCAATATGACTTAACAGTGCAAATATACAGCATTTTGCATTACCTAGCAAATGCTTGGAGTGCATCACTACAGAAAGAATTATAGATTTATCAAGCATGAGCAGCAAAAATATTACTTCTCATTGCTGAGAAGATAATGCAGTTTAAAATCTTGGACTGACAATATGAAATCAATTTTGTGAACTAGCTCTCTATTGATATCATCGGAAAACTGATCAATATTTTTCCATATGGGCGAAGTTTAATGATGTACATGACTGTTCTTGGTTTTTTTTTTTAGTCTTTTTTTAAGGTCTCCAAACAAGGCCTTTTTAAAGTCTATTTATATTTTCTTCTCTCTCCTCCTCCTCCGCCTATACCTCCTCCTCCTCCCGCTCTCCCCTCCTCTTCCTCTTTCACCTCTTCCTCCTCCAAACAAGGCCTATGATAGTGCAAGTGTAATATGGCAGTGGTATTAGGAGGAATAAGATGATGCTATAAGAGTTGATTTTTGTCAAAGTATTTCAGAATAGAGAAGAAAGTGAAACAAGGATTATACTATATATTTTATAAAGAACTGCAGAAATGGAAAATATGACACTTGGAATCCAAATTGGAGCCTAAATTAATTTATGGAGTTGAAAACAGTATGACTTCTATGGGATACAAGAAGAACCAATTAATCAATTTAGGGCATAATAAAGACTGTTAATTGGTCATCAAGCAGGAACTCACATGCTTTTGAGCAGTGCCTCCAAACCTGGCTAAATACCTCCAAACTTGGTGTTTTTTCTTTGTGTAATGATACACAAACCCATTAGCTAGTCACAACAGGGACATATAAAATGATTTAAAATGCTTTACTTACATCTGAATAAAAAGAACTTTCTGATAAATGGTTTTGGCTAATGAAAGATAAAGTTTAGGATACTCTGCTTTAGGGAAAACAAACATACAGGACTAGAAAAAATACTATGTTAAGGGGAATATAAGAAGAGGAAGAAATATATATAATATATATAACAAACATTGGAACAGAATTATATCATATTTTGTTATAAAATAAATCATTAAAATTTATTCAAAATTTGTAAGGCTCTGAGGGCCCCATAATACTGCCATCTAGTGTTGGAAATGGGTGGATTTATGCAATGTCATTTCCAGTATAAGCATTATAGTTGATTAACTAAGTCTCAAAATTGTGGCTACTTAAAATTTCCATTTGCTTTAGTTAGAAGCTATCAGCATCCTTTGCAAATAAATTCAGGAAAAAGAATGTAGGGAGAGTTACTCAATTTTTGAATGGCTGCAGATCAGAAAATAATCTTTTCACTTGAGCCTTAAGTGCCAAGCCTAGTCCTAAATTACTGTCTGTCTGTTGTGAAATTTTTGGATCTGATTGCATATCTTACATTTCGTAATTATGTGGGACAATTTCTATGCTTATCTATGGGTAGAATCCCAGCAGAATCATTACATTCCATATGAGAAAATTCAGATTTAATTTTTAATTAATTAATTAATTTTTAATTTTTAGTTCTACACAGTCCCCAGAAATCTCAAATGATTTCTTTCTTTGAAAATAATTTACTCATAAGCTATTTACAGAATTACTGGAATAATATATCAAATCTAATTGTACTCAGGCCTCCTCAGGCCATGGTTTAAGCAACCTTGTTCTTTTAATTCTGTAGCATCAGTCCTGTGAAAATATGTCATGACTAAAAAGGCTCATTGGAAAATCTAAGTGTTATTCTTTTACTCTTTGTGGAAACAAGGTCTTAATAATTCCATCTTGGTTTTCCCAAATGAAATTAAAGTACTAATTTCATATTGGTTGAGACAATGACTCATTCTGCCTTCTTATCAATTTCCCTTTAACAAGGCAGCCTAATTATCGTAAAAAGAAGCAGGGACAATTTAGGTAAGTAACAATTGCTTAATTGAGCAGTCATCTGCACTAAATGGTCACAAGTAAACAAAAGCATTAGATCATTGTAACCTGAGTCTTTTTTCATTAAAATAATAAGAGTGAAAATTATCTTAGTGATGATATTGGACTGCATGAACTAAGAAAGGACAAATTAAACAGAAAAACTGGACTAGTCTTTATTTTTAAAACTGTTTTCTCATTTCTATATTTTATTTTCTTTCTTATTAGACCCAGGGTAACTTTGGATTGGCATTTTTCATCTAAAGTTATATTAAAATTAAGTTATATATTAAAGTTATAAAGTAATGTTGCTTATGAAAATTATTTTTATGTTAATAAAATATGACATTCTCGTGAGATTTAAGGCTACCGTGTCTAGCTGCAAAAATGTGGATGATCAATAGTTGGAAACAAAAACAAATAATGAGTAGTTGGAAACAAAAACTATTCAAACATTTAATTGAAAATACATACTTCACATAATAATAATATGATTCACATTAATAATATGATTATTAAAGTTAAGATTTAGCAAAAAAAAGTTTCCTTCAACAAACAGATCTTCCTAGAATGATTTAGGCTGTTCTTTACTTCCATTACAGTAAAATAAAAATTTTGTATGTTGGAAACAATGCCATGAATCTAATTTCTCAAGCATTGCATTACTTTGCAATGCAGCATTTTCAGATATTCCAGTTTTAGTACGTATGCTGCCAAAGTGGGCACCATTTTCATTGTGAGAAATATTACCTGATGACATGGATTGTGGCTTTCTAAGAATTAAAAATCTCTAGACCCATAAAAATGATTAATACTTCTGAATTGATCTCCAAATGCTAGTTGAGAGGGAAAAACCCAGATGTGAAGCTACATTTGAATGTAAAACCCTAAGATTTTTTAAAAATCCAATAATAATAATTGCTATGACAGTAACATTACACATAATGCTAAATAACAGGCATGTATTAGTAAAACCAATTTTAGAAAAGATTTCCCATATAGTCTTAAAGAGATTTTGTAAACCAAACTATTAATTGAGAAGTTAGTGTGGTAACATCATCATTGCCTAATGATGCTATAATCAGAACCTCATAGGATTCCTATTGTTTAAAAGTATAACTGTGACACGCTGTATAAAATTTATAATCTTTATAATCTAATTATTTATAAACTCATGGCCTCATAAAACTCACCTAACTGGTAATGCCAGATTATGATCTAACATTCGTTTAACCTATTTAGTTGTTCTGCCCATTTTGAAGAATAGCATGGTGACAATCATTTTGCGCTCACTCATGCCTGTGGGCTTCTCATAAATGTGCTTCACTGCAGGTCAGCTGAATACCCCTATCTTTATTTCTCCTGTCAGTTGGCATGATCTTTCTATGTGATGGATATGTTTGCTGAGATGCCTGACAGGGGCTTTAGCCACCTTTTAAGTTGCCCCAAAGTGCTTTGTACAAGAAAAGCTGTCATGGGTTATTTTTAAACATACATTTACAATCTTCTCAAAAATTGGTAGATTGCTATCCCAAAATACCAGTTCAGTAAGGCAAATGCTTACATATTGAAGGAGTTTTATCTACCCCTTGACCTGTCATTTCAGCTATTTATAGATACAGTTTTGTTGGTCTTGGAAATCTGATAGAACTCAGATAGAACTCTGTCCAAAATAACCTGGCTGATAGATCAATGCAGTTGACAGGTCTGGGATAAAGCAAAGAGGGGCTGGAATATGGTGTATTAAGATAACTTTTACCTTATCTGAGACTTTTCTCTTACCCACTGACCTATCACCTAGCAGAATTTATGGGTGCAGATTTACTCATCATCATAGGCCTCTATCCTAAAGTATCTCCAGGAACAAGTTATAGCTGCAGTACAAAGATTTTGAAAAGCATTGGAATACTGCTTCTGCCTACCTTGAGCCTAGCTGAAGGTAGAAACAGAAACTAACAGGACTCTAATCATTTTCCCTACCAGTCCCTAAACTTATAAATGTTGCAAACAAACAGCGGTTTTGGAAATGACTGGCAGCAGATGAGAGTACGCAGAGCAGAAATGTCTCATAGAATATATGAGTCTAGGTGATATAAAGATTGCATTAGGCAAAACACCATTGCCTAGCCTCCCTGGGTAATTGAAACAGAGAGGATACTTTTGACCACTGGTAGCCCATAACTTTTCCTCTCTTGGTTTCTTCAGACAGTGGGGAGGGAGTAAGAGATTCAATAGCCTTTGAATAGTAATTGGTCTGTTCCCCCTTTAAGAGGTCATCCCTGGATCCAGAGGTATTAAACAATTACTATCCAGTTTCTAACCTTCCTTTCCTTATTAAGATTTATTATACAGTAAAATGCAAAGTAAAATTAAGAAAGAGAGAAGATCCATTTGGAACAAGGTTTTTATTTCTTTCTGCACTTCATTCGGATAGTTCATGGTAGAACACTCCCCCACTTCCACTCCCCAACATATCAATATCCTTGCACAGACAGAAATATCTAAGATCATGCTCATTGAAATCTATGGCTTTAGACATTGGGCATTCATTTACATTCTGAGACAAGCAGAAGACTTATTGCCTTACAAGTTCTACCATTTATTATATATGAAATGTTGATAGATGCAAGCCTCAATGATTGATTGCACATCATATGGGCATATACTAGATCCCAAGTTTAGGATCTAAAACAAAACGATCCTCAAGTATAAATGCCAAATTTTATTGAAATGAAACGAAGATGGTACTGGAGGATTAAATGGCTTTGCAATGCAGTCTTCTTGATTATTTTTCTAGAACCTGTTGAGAAGGTAGGTAATGGTTGATTGCTAATTTAATTGTTTAAAGACTTAATTGGTTTGGAAGATACCAGAAAATAAATTTAACTGCAATCTGTCTCTGACCTCTTTACCAAAGATAGGGACATTTTAGGCTGCTGATATCTGTTTTCCTTTGTTCTCTTCCAGGCACTTAATGAATATTCTGAATCCTTCTTAACGTATGCTGTTTAGAATAATAGGCAAGTACTATCCTCAAAGGCAACATCAATTCTTATCTTTGAAGCCATACTGAATCAAGGAAATGTGTCCTCGGTATTGTAATTCTGAAAGTCACTTCATTATGAAAGTAATATTTGCATTTTTTCCTATAAGAAATAAGATTTCCAGCTTATTTCTCTTTTTATGTCCGTCCCACCTCATAATTGTCAAACTGACATTTCACTTGTAACTTTGAAGAAAAGATGATAGATATGTTTGCAACAATAAGCCTTTTAAATTAAAATTCACATCTGTACAAAGGTCAGTTATCTGTCATGGATTTTTTATGAGTGAAATAATGAAGTTTATTGAGGCAATTCCCCATTTTCTGCTTAGCAGTGTGCTAGATTAAAATATTGGATAGTTGTCTAACATCTACTATTGTTGAAAAAAGTGATTATATCTTACGATGTCCCTCAGCTTTCTCTAAACATACCCAGTTCCTTCAATCTTACTTCATATGATTTACTTTCTAATCTCCTGGCCATTCTTTTTGCCCTTTGTTTAACTTGTTCAAGCTTATCTTAACCCTTCTGAAGTATTCTAGCAATGGACATAATACTGAAGATACAATCTGACAATGCAGAAGAAAATGGAATGATTGCCTCCTAAAGTTTGGGAATTACAGAAGCAGATGCAACCTACCAGTAACATTGCATTTGCTATTTTAGAAGTCTATTATTAAGGCTAACTATATTTACTTTGTTATAAGCTCCTACTCCAACAAAAAATTTTTTACAATTGCTACACTAGACTTCTGGCTTCTGTTAATTACTGCATTGTTTTCAAGGTGCTTACAAATCAATAACTTCAGAATCAATCACTTTATATTGCCAGGATACTGTTAGAATATATACAGAAAAAAATGCTAAAATTAAATCTAACAGGAAACAGGTGTTGTTTATTTATCATGATGCTCTGCATGGTTGTTGCTTCTGAAGGAATTAAGTTGGTAACTTATGTCCTACTGGACTCATGTCTATTGGATGATGTTGTGCAGGAAGAAACCATGACTCTGACAATGGGAACCTTTGCCCAATTTTGTGTACCTTTTCCAGAATCATGTGGTAATTGTGTAGAAAGGTCAATTCTCTTTAAAGAATTGCAGGTAAGTGTGTTTGAGTGCCTCCATGTACTCTGTAACACTATGAGTGCTCACATTCAAAGTACTGCATAGTAATAGCAATAGCAATAGCACTTAGAGTTACATACTACTCTATGGTGCTTTACAGCACTTTATGAGTGGTTTACAATGTCAGCATATTTGCCCCCAACAATCTCATTTTACTGACTCCGGAAGGATGGAAAGATGAGTCAACCTTGAGCCAACCAGGATCGAACTCCAGGCTGTGGGGGACTTTCCCTGCAATACTGCATTGTAACTACTGTGCCACCAGAGCTCCTGCATCAATGTTAGATTGGCTAGTCCGTTGTTTATCTTGCTTTTTCTTTGGTTTGGACATAGAGTACATTTCTTCTCCATTTATTTGACACTTTACTGTTCTCTGGGACTTCTCAAAGCTAATATATAGAGTTTCAGCCCGACTAGCAGCAAAGTTCCTCTGGTATACATCACTGAAAAAAGTGACTTATGACTATTTTTCTTAATTATGACCATTGCAGCATTCCATTGTAACAAGATCAAAATTGGGACACTTGGCAACTAGTATGTATTTATGATGGTTGTAGTGCCCTGGGGTCATGTGAACAACTTTTGTGACTTCTGACAAGCAAAGTCCATGGGGAACCCAGATTCACTTAACAACGGTGTAACTAAACTATAAATTTTGGGCTCAATTCTGGTCAAGGACTTCTATATGTTAGTCCTTTTGTTTTACTTAAAATCTTTCAGTAGCCATAGCTCATTCTGAGTTTCCCCAGTAGCATAAACCATAAGAACTACCATTGAGGTGGCAATGTCCCAAAGCAAAGAAATATTGGGAGCAGATAAGGAGATGGTTACAGAAGATAACAGGAGAACAAATTGAATTTAATCCTGAATTATTTTTATGAGGAATAATTAATCAAAAGATAAAGAAGCAACTCCACCATATCATTTTACATATAGTAACAGCAGCACGAATTGTTTATGCCAATGTTGGAAACTTGAAAATATACCAGCCAACGAGAGGATTATTCATAAGACATTAGAATGTGCTGAGATGTATAAGCTCACGTTAGAAATAAAAGGCAAGGAAGAAACAGAATTTTACAAGGTTTGGGATAAGTAGTATAAGTGGTTAGAACAGAGAAACAAAAATGTATAGAAATAAATGTAGATAACTGTAAGAGGCACATGACACAGTACTGTTAAAAATGCTTATTGTTATGTAAATTGGAAAAATGGAAAATAAAAAATAAAATAAAAAAGAACTACCAAGAAAAACTTCATGAAAGAAGAAAGCAGTACTGAATAGATTTCACCACTGCCTATCTTTCAAGTCAAATCTTCAAAAGAAACAAATATGCATGGGGATACCTTGGTGGCGCAGCAGACTAAAGTCCTGATAAGTAGCACCAACTGCCTGCAATTATTGCAAGTTCAAATCTCACCAGGCTCAAGGTTGACTCAGCCTTCCATCCTTTTGAGGTAGGTAAAATGAGGACCCGGTTTGTGGGGACAATAAACTGACTTTGTATAAAAAAGAACACCGCTTTGGGGGGGAGGGGGCGAAAGCCCTACTAAGCAGGTATATACAAAATTATGAAGGCTATTGCTTAACGCATTGTAAGCTGCCCCAGTCTCCAGAGAAGGGCGGCATATAAATAGAATCAATCAATCAATAAATATCCTACAAAGGATATATGATTCTGAAAGCTGAGAGTAGAGAAAAGTTGTTCTATCTTAAAAAGAAATTTTACATTTAAAATTTTATATAAAATACACTGTGTATAAAATATACTGTGTATAAAATAAAACATATCGGAAATTAATCATTTAAAAAATTTCTGAAAGCTTTTATATTAAAAATGAGATTGGAAAAAGTTGTATAAAAGCAGATTTTTCAAATAAATTTTTAAAAATGCATTACAATGAAGGCATCCTGGAATGCTTTCCTACTATATTGACAGGAAAATGAATAGAATTTATATTGACCCAGACATCCATAATTAATAGATGCTAGCTGGCTATCTTCTTTTGCAGTTCAATACAAGTAAAGGTTTTTGCCAATCCTGGCCCCAAACATTTTGCTTCCAAAAGCAGAATGTAATGCACAAATTGTCCTTGTCATTAAGTAGTTGTAAGATGCGCTATGAAAGAAGATTTCTAAAAGATAAATGGAAACAATCCATTAAATTTTAAAAAATAACTTCATCACTAGGAATAATCCTGGGTCAGGAAATCAAGGAGAAACACTCAGTTAAGTTGCACTCTTTTTTTCTTCCAATGAAACTTTTTATGTTCTTGCTTTTTTCCCCAGTGATAATCATTACTTGCAGTTTTGAAAGGTCACTTAAGAAGTATGTGTTAGCAATGACTATATTTCAGTGAAGTAATAGCTATACAGTACAGTGGTAACTCATCATTACCATCTTGGATATACAAAACTCTACCTTTACTAATAAATTGAAAACCCCAATGGAAGAATATATTTGTATCAAAGCCAAAAACAATTCAACTTAAATCCCAATATTTATATTTTAATTCTTTTAAATTAACCAGGTTATATATAGGAATGAAAAATCAAGTAAGTGTAGTTATATGGTGTTTTAAATTTTATGGATGACCATTAATAAATCAGTGTTTCACACATATGGGAGGATGAATCTGTTCTCTTTCTGAGACATTAGACCTTTTTTGGGTGGTGGTGGGGAGATACCATCTAGCTTTTGCATTGGTTTATCTTCCCTGTTCCACATTAGTAATAAGTAGTCTCTATAAAAAATCATATATAAATTTGTGTATATTTCTTCTAATACATTTATTTCTACACATTTTGTTCTAAAATATGCATGCTTTGCAAGCAATTTTTCCTAATGTCTACACTTCAGAAGACATTTTTAGACTGGGGAAACTGCAACACAAAGTTCAGGTAAGAATAAACAAGGAAGGATATTTGCATCCCATTTTACAGTTACAATTACAGTCTGGAAAGTGCAAATTTGGCTATATTTATATTTCATAGTCAAATATGATATGAACATTCCCCCCCCCCTCCACCCATTCCTTCTGCTGTTTAACTACAACCTAATCAGAATAAATATAGACATTATATGACTTGTAACTGGGATTAGGCTATAATTTTACCAAGGATTTCCTTTTATATTATCTTTATTTACCGTGATTTCAGGAGAAACTTTCAGCGTGGGTTTGCCAAAATGCTACAAGAGACTAAACTTATTGTATCTCTTAAGTGATGCCTCAGCTTTAGAAAAGTGCAATTTAATCTCTGTCTCTTTCTCTACCCACTCACCTACAACAAGATTTGTACCAAATTTGAATTACCACTGAATATTATTCAAGGTACTGCTGATCATTAGCTTTTTAAAAACTCAGGCTTGGCTAGATTTGAGCAAGGCAATGTCATCTACATCAACCTCCTCACCAAGCTGTTTTAGGATGATGCTCCTTCTGTGAAACAGCTTGCCACAGTTTCCTCCTCCTCCTCCTCCTCCTCCTCCTCTTGATAGGTCTTGAAAATTAGACTTTTGTCTTTCAGGATAGCATTTTGGGGCAATGAAGATTGATTGATCTCCATTGGATAGCACTATTAGGGGATTTTTGGTTGATATTATATTATAGCAATAGCACTTAGACATATATACTAATTCATAGTGCTTTACAGCCTCTCTAAGTGTTTTACAGAGTCAGAATTCCCACCCCCTCCAACAATTTGGGTCTTCATTTTTCCAATCTTGAAAGGATGGAAGGCTGACTCAACCTTGAGCTGGTGAGAATTGAACTGCTGGCGCTGAACAGTATTAGCCTGCAATACTGCATTCTAACCACCGTGCCACCACAATTCCTGTTTATTTTATTTAGATTATTATTGTTTTATATTTTTTTGTGTGTTTGTTGCTTAATGTAAAGTGTGTGTGCATATGTGCATGTGTGTGTACATGCTGTGTTTCCAAGCAAGCAAAGATATTGTATTAATGTAGATGTGGGTAATAATAACAATAAAAAATTCTCCTAAGAACAATGGATAATTTTTAAAATTAGCATGTGATAAAACAGTTTAATGAATTTTTAAAATGGTAAATATACACAAAACATTTAAAACTCACATGTAGTATTAGTAAAGACTTTGTATTTTTGTTTTATTTTGTAGCCATAGTTAAAAATGTAGCTGTGACTCCTGTAATGTTAGGATTTTTATCTGACAATATTTTAACATATTCCACAAATTCAAAATTTCTGGTTTTGATTTTAAAATAGGCCCAATAATATTTGCCAAAAGCTCTAGTAAAACTCTAATAAAATTAAAGATGACCCATAGTTTCAAGGCCAGTGCCAGGGAAAATATTTTTAAGGAATGACAATCTTCTGACATCTGCTGTATAACATATTGGAGGGCAACACATTTAATCTGCCTTTTGCAAAGACTATCCTATATTTACTTAAATGTAAAGTGCT
The DNA here is from genome assembly GCA_030761175.1 of Masticophis lateralis. NCBI lineage: Eukaryota > Metazoa > Chordata > Lepidosauria > Squamata > Colubridae > Masticophis > Masticophis lateralis. The sequence continues at coordinate 27,231,936 of JAUDYJ010000005.1, forward strand.
AAAGTATATAAACCGTGAAAACAATAGCTATAATTCATCCCAAAAATCAGGGCAAAACACAACACTTTGGCTTAATTCCTGTAATGAGCTGTCCCCATAATCTTAGTTTCAAATAATAAAATGCCAGAGTCTATTCCTGGAAAATAAATGGTTGGCGTCAATATCATTCTGACCAATCTTTTGAGTAACCAGATTAAACCTTGTATCTGCAAATCAGTCATTTGAAGTGCTATTTAGCCATTCTTCTTTGTTTCTGAAAATATAACTTCAAGCCACAATTTAATCTTAGCCAAGTGTTTCTTTCTAGAGTACTTCATCCCATTTCCAGGAAAATAACAGAATTTAGAATATTTAAAAGAGCTCTTAAATTTTTTACTGACAATTAGTTTATATTATTGACAACTGTGATCCAAATTGGAGGCCTATATAAGAACTGCAATAAAATGTCTGTCTTAAAAATTTGTATTACTTTAGAGATAGACCTCATCCTTTCTCCTTTGAGTCAAAGCGTCAATGCATAGCCATCAAAGAAGCATTTGCTTTCAGAAGTATTGGCTTTAAATTTCTATGCCAGGATGGGGCATGATATCCTAAGGATATCTATCTGTATATTTAATTCAAGAAAATAGATTAAAGAGATTATTGATCATCTTAGTTTAGCAATGTATTTTATGTAATAACAGTGATTGTATATATTCTACTTTTCTGAAGTAACAGATTTCTTTAAAATGAACTTGTATTATTCAGTTGGGAGAATGAAAAATGCAATTATTGCAGAGATTTCTCAAAATAACATTTCAATTTCAGTTTGTTTTCCTCTTCTATTTCTTTTATATGCCACTTGGCTGACACTTTATTTTTCCCAACTGAAGTCAAAAGGAAATGCCATTATACCTATTTTCACTTTGCAAATGTAATTTTACCCCTCCCACATACCTCAATGGATAAAATAAAATGTCAAATTAAGGATGCTATCGTAGCTGGGAGACAGGATTGATGGTTCTTTAGTATCTATACATAACATTTCTTTGCTCTGATGGGAGTGACAATATTATCATTTTCTTGATATCACACCTGAGGATAAGTCTGCAGAAAAGTAGAATATCCTGGCAATTCTGTTAAAATACTAACAGGTTGCCTTAGGAAATATTCCTGATGGTAAACTTATTTTTGTAGTGGATCATGCAACAAAATTATATACAATGAGATGAGCTTAGGAAAAGTTACATTTGAAATTAGTTTATCTTTCATTGTTCAAGAACTAATTTTTTTCTTATTTTCTTCCATATTTCTTTATTCTCTGAAAATATAGGCTCAGTTAATCAAACACTTCTAAATTGTCTTATTGCTCTAGAAAGCAATCAGATTGGATTTCCAGATCCTAACATGAAGTTTCTGGAGGAAATGCATCCTTCCTTAAACTATAAAACAAAATTAGAAGTCAGGACCTTGTGATAAATCCAGGATCAAGGAGCTGAAAATTGGAACAAAAAACAACCAAATGATATAGGATAGGGCATATTAAAATTCGGGAATATTTTGGTGTTCAAGTAAAGCTTACTTAGAACAGGAAACATCTGCTTAAATAGATTGACTATTTGGTTTGAATTCATGAGGCCTACAGAGACTGCAGCGTGCAGGTCAGAGGTTCACCAGATAGGATAGTTATAAGCAAAAATGTTCAAGCACCAGGAGATTTTGAAATCTTCCTCCACCACTCTTTCCTTTCCTTTCCTTTCCTTTCCTTTCCTTTCCTTTCCTTTCCTTTCCTTTGTAGGCATCACAGTGGGCTTTATTCATCTTGAAACTGCGAGAATAGCAGTTGTCTCATTAGCCTAGGAATCTGCCAATGTTGCTGAGCTGTAGACCAGACTCTGGGTGCTGATTCTAATCCAGATTGAACCAATTTAAGTTTTTCCTCCATAAAAGAGGTTTTGTACCATCCAGTGCTGACTCAGAAACTTTTGAATTTATAAAAATCATGTCCATGTAATATATTAATCTTAAGTACGATGATCACTTTGGCAGCGCAGACACAAACTTTTGTAACTAAAAATTTCTTCAGTGAGTTTCAGTAATGTGTGCAGTCCAACTGTGGGACTACTTACTTGTAAGAGGTTGCAGAAAATGACACAGACTAAACCATTTCCACAGATAAATAGATAGATAGATAGACAGACAGACAGACAGACAAGCATAAAGATAAAGGTAAAGGTTCTCCTGCACCTGCATGCTAATCGTTTCTGGGTCTAGGAGCCAGAAACGACTAGGAGCAGTTTCTAAGCCAAATAGCCAGTGCTGTCGGAAGATGTCTGTGTGGTCATTCGGCTGGCATGACTAAATGTCGAAGACACATGGAGCGCTGCTACCTTCCCACCAAAGTGATCCCTATTTTTCTACTTGAATTTTTTACATTCTTTCGAACTGCTATGTTGGCAGAAGCTGAGACAAGTAACAGGAGGTCACTCCATTATGCAGCGCTAGGGATTTGAACTGCTGAACTGCTGACCTTCTGTTTGATCTCAACATCTTAGCCACTGAGCCACCATGTCCCCTTAGATAAGCATAGATTTTATTAAACAATTTTCCAAAATTTAGAGAATGACGACGTTACGATACAATACATAGGGAGCATCTGTAAAGTCAAAAAATCAATCATAAAAGTGATCCTAACAGAGAAAGTGGTCTATTGGTAAAAAAGTTTTTTAATTTACTGTCATTTTACTTTACTTGATTAATGTCTGTGTATAATGAAATGAAAGAAAACTGAAAAGCTGGAAACAATTAACAACAGAAAATTAAACTATATATTTTAATAGGAGAGTGTAATCATTACATGTTAGTTGGAAATGAGTCAGTTAGGGAAACACATTAAAATATATGGAATATTACAATGTCATATTTTTAGGTATGGGTAAGCAACTTTGTCAATTTTCACCAATTTTTAATTTTTTTTCTAGGCTTTTGAAAGTCATCATGATATTTGACATGAAAAGATCACTATTCATATTCATTCACATATTTTGTAATATTCTTAAAAGAGAAACCATACATAGACTAATAAGAGTTTTTTTTTAATACATAAAGTTTCTAGGTCTGATGTAATCACCTACCGTGTTTTCCTGAAAATAAGACCCTGTCTTATATTTTTTTGAACCCTGAAATAAGCACTTGCCTTTATTTTTGAAGAGGTCTTATTATTTTGGGATACATGGAGCAAGATGGGCCTTGCAGTCTTGCAGTCTTACCTGATTTCCAGCTCTGTCTCCCTAACTGTAACCAGAGGGAGTGGCAGGAATTGGCTGAGCATGCGTTTAAATGTTTTCGGGGAGGACTTATTTTGGGGAAGGCTTACTTTCAGGCGGGGCTTATTTTAGCACATACGCTCAAAAGCCCAATTGGGCTTATTATCAGGGGATTTCTTATTTTCGGGGAAACAGGGTAGGATTGGGAAAACTTTGTAATCCTGACAAACAACTGCACATTAGTAACAATAGAACCAACCAATTATCCTATTATGCAGTCATTATTATTATGATTGGTCACGCAGTCAGTCAGTTGTTTAGACTGGATTTGACATTTTTCTCCATCTTTTCCAAGAACCTGGGATAGGCACATGTTGTTTAATAACCGGTGACAGAGAAGAAGCCCACTATATAAAACCCTTTAAATATCTGAAGCCTATCTTTGCTAGTCTTTTCTTCTGCAAGCTAGACATATCCACCACAAACTTGATCAAGTTTGTCAATGTTCTTTGTAGAGTTTTGGTCTACAGTAATCCTGGTCACAGTAATCCAAGTATGACCTGATCAAGGCAGAATACAGCAGGACAATAAATTCTGGTAAACTGGACTCTATTCACCTTTCAATATACTTAAAATAGCATTTGCTTTTTAAACAACTGTTGTCTCATGTACTTTATTAGGGTTCTCAGATCTTTCACATAAAAAAATAATTTCATTTTTTTTCTTCACAGATGCAGATTTTCTGTTTGTTTAACCCATTCTTCAAGATCTTATCCAGATATTTTAGAATATCCTTTCTGAATCTTATTTTTATCTTCTAAAATATTAGTCACTCTCCTTCTGGTTTTGTGTCATCTGCAAATTTGATAATATTCTCAACTTCTTTATTTAAGTTTTTAATAAAAATACTGATCAATCCAGATTCCAGATATCATCCTGTGGGACAGGGGTGGGTTGTACTTACCTTTACTACTTGTTCGCAATGGGATAGTTCATGCACACGCCTTGCTTCTGCGCATGCGCAGATCGCTGCTGATGATATCTGGGGTGGTGGGTGGGGCCTCCTGCCAGTTTTACTACCGGTCTTGCAAAATGGTCTGAACCAGGGGCAATCCACCACTGCTGTGGGAACTCTACTCAGTTCTGTTCTCCAAACTGATATAGAACCATTTATAAGTACTCTAGGTAAAGCAATTCTGACATAGTTGAAGATCCTTGTATATGCAAAGTTTAACATTTATAATTGAGGTATGGCTCTTTCTTGAACTTAAAATGTGCAATATTTCCATGGATAACAGTGTGTGTGTGTGTGTGTATGCATTGCATACCCAGAACCAAATATTCTCAAACAAGAATCTAACTGTGCTCTTAGTATTTACTTATTTAGAAAAATTATCTGGTCACCCATCTTAAGCAAGTAACTTGAAGTTATCATGAAGTCTTCTCTTACAGGAATTTTGTTCTTGGCAAATATTTTGATTTCAAGAATGAAAAAAAGTCCATGAGCTTCGAAATATTTCAATTTCAAAGATTTCACACATTTAAAATTTACTTTGATGTGGAGTTTTATATCCTTTTTATTGCAGATTATTAGTTTTAAATTAATTAATCTTTGATAATTGAACAAGGGTCATATCCTACAAACACAATAATTCTTAAAGGAAATATTCTTTAATAGTTGGATACAATGGATAGCTTTGCTTTCTAACATACTGATGAATCTAAGTTTATACAAAAATGCACATATTTCATGCAATATCCATATACAGTACATAAACTCCTTTCTATAGACTTATTCTAATAAAATGCATTCTACAGATATTCCCTCTGATATAATCTGGACCCTTGATGTAGTCTTGTACCTCACTGTTGATTAGTAGGAAATCTAAGACTGGAAACATTTGTAATATAATACAAATCATAAAGTTTTAACATAGTCAGAAAGTAAAACTATTTTTGAATTACTGAAGTGATAGATCCATAATTAGATTAAAATATTAAAATATTTAAAAATTCTACAATGGAATATCAGAAATAAAGAAAATAAATGTCCAAAAATTCTGTCAGTCATATAGAACTTTTTATATACATATAGAATTCTTTTTAGCTGAAGATAAAGAGAAAATGCTTTTGAAAATATAACATATGACATCATGGAGCTATCTGAGCATTCTGGTGTTTGGTTTAATAATAGATGACTTTTAGCTTTATTTTCTTGCATGTTGCCTTGAGAACTACTGCTGTTGAGTGATTAATGAATGTCAAAGATAGAGAAATGCCCTCAATTTATATTAAATTTCCATTCAGTATGAAATAAATATACGTTCCATTTGCAGATGTACAATTAGCTGACCTTGGTTCAGCTCAGAAAAGAGGAGATCAGCAATTTCACAGTTGAGTTCTTCAAGAACCCTTGGATAGATCCATCACGATCTGGTGATTTGTTACTGTGTAGTCTTTCAAAATGTTCCTGAATATCTTCTCTTGTTATCTCAGTTGCTTCAATTGTTCTGATTCTGTCTGTAAGAAAGCCAATATTGGTTCTATAGTAAAGACAAATGCAAATAATTCATTGAGTTTTTATGCAGTCTGCAGATCTTCCTTTTACTCCTTTAACAACCCAAATACTTAACGATTTTTGTCAAATACTAAATGATTTTTGCAATAGTTTATTCCAGTCCTTTCTCATTTTTTCCTTTTTTCTAAAATTGCATTCTTTAAGAGTTTGAACTTCATTTTGATCACCTGTTTAGGACTGACTTTTTAGTTCCTGAAGGAAAGCTTCTTACCTTTTATGGTTTTATGGCTCCTAGTAAACCATGCCAGCCTTTTTTTATTGGACTTGTTTGATTTTACTCATCTGTTAAATTAATATGTTGCCCGTGCCACTATCAAGCGTCTATGGGTGGCTTACAGTAACATATGTATACAAGTATAAAACAATTACAATTAGCTGGATATCATCTCAAGAGGCATAATGTTCCAGCATGAAATACTTGAGATTGTTTTGACTTTTTCCTTACTTAAGTAGAAAAAAATAATGGAAGAGTTAAACGTTATCTTAAGCTACTTCAGGCATGTGCTGGGACAGATTTCATGAAGGTACGGGAAAAAAAATAGAGGTTGCCTGACATGTTCATGCTGAGGTTATACTCAGATGTAGAAAAATCCGCACTCAGACATTACTACTACCTAAACTGCTACAATCCAGACCACAAGCTAAAGCATGATTTTAGGTCTGCAGTGTTAAGTGAGTTTCCTGATTTATAACTGTCCAGCAGATTTATTTTCTGTTGAAGCCTATATAGGCTGTGAAAACTTGTTTCCCTTCCAAACAAACAGACAGGTTAAAGGGACAAGCACACACACACACACACACACACACACACACCAAATGTGACCAGCACTAAGGTTAGAGGTCATCAAATGAAACTGATTGGAAAGAGATTTAGAACAGAGAAAACCAATTCTTCCTAGGGTAATTAATTAACCTATGGAATTCATGATCACAAAGTGTTGTGGTAGCCACTAAACTGAATAGTCTTAAAGGTATTTGGTTTCTCCTGGAAGCTAAAGCTATCTAGGTCTAGTAGTCTTGATGACCAATACCATCTTTGAATTAGTGGTAGCATGCTTCCAAATGCCAATTAAAGAGGTGCAATAGTAAGAGAAGAGTTGCTTATGATCATCCCAGACATCTAGATGAGACTCAAAATGCTACACCAGATGAATCTCACCTTGATCCAACAGGTCTATCATTAATATATGCTATGTTCTAATGGTAAACTACTTTCATTACTTGAAATCATCAGTAGTTAAGGTTGACTTGAGGACTATTGGTATTCTAAAATATAACCCTAGAAAAAGGAAGCTTTTAAGTGTGGAAGCCACCAAGATTATAACATAGAATATTAAATAACAGAGTTGGAAGGGACCTTGGAGATCTTCTGGACCAAGCCCTTTCTCCAAATGAATCACCTTATGATCCTAAATCCAATCCTTGGTAAATTTTGCATTGTATGCATAGCAAAGATGAGAACTATCTTTGATAAGTAACTTTTTAAAAAGTTGCCATCAGTTGTTCTAAATAAATGTAGTTCTCCTTCTTCTTGAATTCAGAATGATTGGACAAATAAAATGTTGCTGAACATTTCTAAGGTGAAGATTTTAGCAGGATGATATATTCCTGTGTTTCATTTCTCAGAACGTCACACTGAAATAAGAAAGTATTTCATGAAACATAATCAATGGGGATGGTTAGAGAACGAACATTGGCTTACCTGAATGTTCCTTTTCGAAGACTGCATTCCATCGGCTGGGTTGATGTTCTCGTTGCTCTATGGGAACTGAGTGTAGCTCTATGATTTTTTTTCTTGGATCTATCTTCCTCCCTTCTTGGTAACTCCCTCTCTGTAGCTCCTCCTCCAGTCTGTTCGCGAAGTTGCGAGTAAACAATTGAATCTGGAACTAGGAAATTCCAACTAAAGGATAAATATTTCAGTAACAAATGCAGTCTCAATGAAAAGGGAGGGTATGGAATGCAGTCGCAGCACTTCGAAAAGGAACATTCAGGTAAGCCAATGTTCGTTTTCCAAAGTGCTGCTCCTGCATTCCATCGGCTGGGACATACCCAAGCTCCAGAATTAAGGGGTGGGAGACTGCCGGCAGAATTTGTTAGGCCAACAAAACTTGTTGTAGAACCCTTCTTCCGAATGACGCCTCAGCGGAGGCGTAGGTATCTATTTTGTAATGTCTAATGAACCAGGTAGCCGCACGGCAAATCTCAGAGAGAGAAGACTGGGTAGCCCATGCTGCTGAAGTTGCTGCGCTCCTAGTAGAGTGAGCAGATATACGTCCCGGAGTTGGGCGAGCATTACATTCATAGGCAGTAGAGATACACACCCTGACCCAGCGTCCTATAGTCACTGATGAGACCTTGGATGAAAAGAAACAAACAATGCTTCAGATTTCCTAAAGGCAGATGTACGTTTGATATATCTACGCAATGCCCTCCGTACATCGAGAGTATGCCATTCCGTTTCCCTAGGATGGCGAGGGGAAGGGCAAAAGTCAGGTAGTATAAGCTCCTGTGCTTGGTGAAATGCAGAGTTAATTTTCGGGGAAAAAGTTGGATCAAGGCGTAGGACAACCTTGTCTGGGTAGAAAATGCAAAGGTCTTTGCGAATAGACAAAGCTGCGAGCTCTGAGATACGCCTGGCGGACGTCACAGCAATCAGAAAGGCAGTTTTAAACGAGAGAAGTTTAAGGCTCGTGGAAGCTAACGGTTCAAAAAGATCATTCGTAAGAAACTGTAATACAAAAGGTAAATCCCACGACGGGTATCGATGTACAGTTGGAGGAGATATGTTAGATGCTCCATGTAAAAACTCCTGGATCCTAGGATTCTGCGCGAGGGTGCGGAATGGGTCGCACTTAAGCACTGTCGAGATCGCTGCTACCTGGCGACGTAGAGTAGCTGGTGCCAAACTTTTTGCCAAGCCGGCTTGCAAAAAAACCCAGGACATCTGGAATACTCGCTGAAGTAGGATCCACATGTCGAATAACACACCAGGACGCAAAGGCTTTCCAGGACGCCTGATAGATTCTGGTGGTTGAAGGACGTCTCGAGGATTGGATGGTGTGGACAACGTCGTCTGGTAATCCATCTTTCTTTAACAGGATCCGCTCAAGTGCCAGACGGTCAACCTGAGCCATACTGGATCTGGGTGTGTGATGACCCCCTGGCACAGAGCGATCCTGGACGGAGGAATGCTCCACTGAGGGGCTATTGAGAGACTTCGAAGGTCAGAGTACCACGGTCTCCTGGGCCAGTCTGGAGCTACTAGAAGAAGCTCTGCTCTCTCCTTCATCAGCTTCCGAATTACACGTGGTATCAGAGATAGTGACGGGAACGCGTACAAGAGTCCTGTTGGCCAAGGACAACGAAGAGCGTCGCAACCTTCCGCACCTATTTCTGGATATCGAGAAAAGAACCTTGGCAGTTGAGCATTCCTCCGTGTTGCGAATAGATCTACTTATGGACGACCGAACCTCTGAACTATGTCTTGGAAAATCTGTGGGTGGAGTTGCCACTCTGCGGGATCTAATGTTTGTCTGCTGAGCCAGTCTGCTGTTGTATTTTCCTGGCCGGAGATATGGTCCGCTTGAAGAGAAAGAACATGGCGTTCCGCCCAGGTCAGGAGCCTTTCTGTTTCTGTCATCAGAAACCGGGATTTGGTGCCCCCTTCCCGGTTGATGTGCGCTTTGGTGGTAACATTGTCGGTCAGAACCAACACGTGTTGATTCCTCAATACAGGTTGGAATGACTTGAGCGCAAGGCGAACGGCCCTCAGTTCCAGCAAATTGATGCTGAACTCCCTCTCCCTCGGAGACCAAAGTCCCTGAGACACTTGCCTGTCCAAATGGGCCCCCCAGCCCTGTAAACTCGCATCCGTAGTCAGTATGCGTCTTTCCGGTTCGAAAAAGAAGCAACCCTTGAGGATTGCAGGGGACATCCACCACCTGAGGGACAGGTGTACATGAGGCGGTACTACAATCAAGAGATGAGATGATGCTTGACCTTTCCTCTGAAAGGGCAGGAGGAGCCATTGAAGAGATCGGGAGTGCCTGCGAGCCCATGGGACAATGGCCAGGCACGACACCATTTTCCCCAACAACTGTGACAAGAGAAGAATTGGGGACTCCCTCTGCGACCTGACAAGCTTGACCATGCTGACCAGACTCCGAATCCTGTCCGGAGACAGGAAGACCTGTCCCTTCACTGAATTGATGACTGCCCCTAAATGTAGAATTTGAGTGGACGGAACAAGCTGACTTTTCGGGTAGTTGATGGAAAACCCGTGACTTTGAAAGATCTGTATCACCGCTGCAATGTCCGCTGTTGCCTGATGGACGGAGGACGACATAATGAGAATGTCGTCCAAATAACAAAGGATTCGGACCGGTAGAAGATGCAATTGAGCTGAGACCACCGCTGCCAGCTTCGTGAATGTTCTGGGGGCCGAGGAGAGCCCGAAGGGCATTGCACAATACTGGTAGTGCCTGCTGCCATACTCGAAGCGGAGGTATCTGCGGTGAAATGGATGTATGGGGATATGGAGGTAGGCCTCTCTGAGGTCTACAGACTGCATCAGATCCCCTTCTCTGATGGAGGCCAGGATAGACCGCAGGGATTGCATCTTGAATCTTCTGTAAGAAATAAACAGGTTGAGATGCTTCAAATTCAGGATGCCTCGCCAACCGCCCGAGGACTTGGGAACTAAAAATATTGTGGAGTAGACTCCTGTCCTCTCCTGTCCAGCCGGAACAGGTTCTATGGCATGAATTGTCAATAGATGACGAATTTCCGCCTCCATCAAGGCCTGCATGTCCGAAAGAGGAGAAACCGGACAGCTGACAAATCGATCCGGGGGAAGAGACTGGAACTCCAGAGAAAGTCCATATTTCACAGTTCTCAAAATCGAAGGTTCGCTCGTTGAGGTCGCCCATTGAGCATGGAACAGTTGGAGTCTGCCTCCAATGGGCGAGTTGCTGGCTGAGTCATTTGCCCCTACGAACAGCTCTGAAACCGGAGCCTTGAAACTGACGTTTCGCCGGGGCAGTGGTCCGGCCTCTGTCACGAAAGGGCTGCCTGTCAGCTGGGCGATTCGAACCTTGAGAGTTGGACCTTTGAGAGTAATAATTCCCAGAACTGAAAGGGTAACGGAAAGACTGCCGTTGATAGTACGGAGAAAAACGCCGTTCAGGACGTCCATAAGATGAGGGCAGAATTTTCTTCTTATCCTTATCCTCTATTAAGAGGGGTTCAAGGGATGGGCCAAATAATAAAGGAGACTTGTAAGATGAACTAGCAAGCTTCCATTTTGTTCTGGCATCCGCCCTCCAATTGCGTAGCCAAAACATTCGGCGTGATGTCACAGAGGAAGACAGGACACGGGAAGCAAATTTAGCGGCGTTTAAGGACGCATCCGCAAAGTACTCCGCTGCTACAATTAATTTGTTTATGTCATGATGTAAGCGGATATCATCCGTTGGTAGACTTTCCTGCAATTGTCTGAGCCATAACAAGGATGGTCTGGTGAAAAAAGAGGTAGCTGTTGCAGCCCTCACTGCCCAGGCTGAAGCTTGGTGAGTCTTCCTAAACGCGAGCTCAGACTTTCTATCTTCAGCTCGAAGCCCATCCACTATGTCACCTGTGATCAAAGCCGAGGAAGATAAAGCCGCTACCGGCGGGTCCACAGAAGGCAAAACTAGAAGAGATTCCAGTTCCAGGCTAGCACAATATAACTTCTTGTCTAAAGAAGTTGGTGCAGTCAGGGATCCTGGTTGAGACCACCCACTTTGCACTACTTCTGAAAAAAGAGGTGGACACGGGACAAAATCCTTTTCCGGTTTGGACACCTGAAACAGCTGATCATGAGGAGCTGGCAATTGTTGTGACCCTTCAGAAGAAGTCAGAGCAAGACCAAATTTAGTGACAAGTTTGGCTTTGTGAAGCAACGATTTAAAAAGAGCCGGACGAAAGAGACCAGAGAAGGTAGGTTGATCTGGCAAAAGCCCTTCGTCCTCTGACAACTCCATATCGTCAGGAAATTCTTCATAGATGTCAGAATCGTCACTAGAAACCTCCTGCTGATGGCATGTCGAGGTGATTTTGGTAGAAGTCTTGCTTGGACCAGGCTGAGGCTGAGCGGAATCATGGCTCGAGGCAGCTCCTTGATGAAGACTGGCAGCCAACACATTGGCCAGAGCGTCTGACAGTACAGAATTAATGTCCACCTGAGGATTGTTAGGTGGGGCCTGAGAACAATGAGGAGCAGAAGGAACTTGTGCCCCCCTGCTGAAGCTGGGGCCTGAGAAGGTTCTGCAGAGGTTGATGGTGCTGATGGGTCAAGAGCAGCCTGATCCCTTGAAGGCTCATTGTGAGAAGCTGGTGGAAGGTGGTGAGGAAGGGAGCCAAAAACAGGTTGGGCCGGCGACTTATTGTAAGAGGCCTGAAGAAAAGCAGCCTTACGTGCTTTGTCAAATTGGCGTTCAAGCACCTTGTGGCGACGAAGGGCGCATTTGTCAGCCATCGTAGATGCTCTGGTCCGAGGCCTAACGAGCTTAGAAGCTCTGCTCTTGGCCTTTGCCTTGCCTGATTTGTGCGCCTCAGGTTCAGCTGGGGTATCAGAAATCTCAGGCTCAAGGTCTGAAGATAATGGAGAATCAGACATTTTGTAGCTGAGTAATCAACTCAGGCAAATAATTCAAACTAAAAGGTCTTGATAGAAGTATTGATTTTGATATGTTTTTTTTTAATATAATTTTTTATTTTATATAATTAAATTTGGGAGCAAATCAATTAATGGCTCCAATCATTTGTGGAATTAATAAGGCCACAGGAGATTAAATTGAATGAATTAACTTGCACCTCCCAGCCAGATGAAACAACAGTTGGATTGTAAAGGCTAGGCTCGTGCAAGCCAGCAAGCGCCTGCTGAGGTAAAGAGCCTTCAGGAAGAAAAACTCCACTAAAATCAGGCCTGTCCGTGAATCGTTGGTGGTAAAAGGCTAGGCTCGTTCGAGCCAGCAAGCGCCTAGGTCCCAAGCGGTGGTGGTGAGGGGGCGGTCAGATAAAGCGGACAAAATGGCATCCGCAACAACAGTGAGCCACAAAATGGCGCCCGCCACTTAAATGGTCTTCAAAATGGCGCCCGCTACTAAGGCGACTTTCAAAGTGGCGCCGGTTCTCTCAGCGGCAAGTTCTAACAGTCCTCTGGCCTTCCGAAGGGATTCAAAATGGCCGCTGCAGCCGAAAACGGCGGGAAAATCAACCGCCAAAGGAGAAGAGGCCCCCGGGGACGAAAACACTCACTGTGAGGAAGACGCTCGATCCGCAGCGCTACCACCAGCCACTAATTACATCAGAGCTTGCCAGGCACATAGGCAGAGGCTCCGGAGCCGCTAAAAAAACCCGCTGCTGATGCTGAGGCGGTCGCGGTCTTAATCGGCTTACCGATGAGCCAACGGACCCGCCTGTGGATTTAGGGAGAAGCTGGGAGGCTAAAATAAGTGGGCTGTCAGGGAAAACATGCTACTCTGAAAAGCGAAGCTGCCTGGAGCCCCAGGCGCTTCAGCGCTCCCTGACAGCAGGGCCACGAAGCAGCAGTCAGCAGAAAATAAAAAGGACACAACTAAAATAATAAACTAGCTAACGCAACAATAAATGACAAAAATAAAAAAATATATCTAAACTAAACTAATCTAATAACAATGAACAGCAATTTCTTTTAATTTGACAGAGCTAGGCAAAAAACACTCCAGTTCCCTCAGCTACTGAGTGAACAGACTGGAGGAGGAGCTACAGAGAGGGAGTTACCAAGAAGGGAGGAAGATAGATCCAAGAAAAAAAATCATAGAGCTACACTCAGTTCCCATAGAGCAACGAGAACATCAACCCAGCCGATGGAATGCAGGAGCAGCACTTTGGAAAAACTATAGTGCATAAGAGATCATCTGTGTTGTATTTTGCATTAGCTACCTACTTCAGAAGCTTTTTATTTCTGGAAAGAATATATCATTGCATCTAGCCTATTTCTATACATAGGAATGCATGTAGTGAATTCTTGGTATTTTGAATAAGGCAAGGATGGGCCATATGGCATCCATTATGTTCACAGACATATCTCTAAAATTTTCTTGGATTTCCTGACCGTTTGTGATAATTTAATTTTTGAAACTAGAAATTTGCCGTACTGCAAAGGAAAGCAGTGCCATCTCTAGTAGCATGTTTACTTCCAAGAATGCCTTTGCTGCCTCTCACAGGCACTCATCAAAAATGAAAACAGTAGCATGCTTAAGTCCATCAGCCCAGGAATAAAAAATATAAATTGAAGAGGTAGGAAGCCCTAGAAGAAGTGTTAAAAAACAATCTCAGTTTTAATTATGACTAATGGCTGCTCCTGGTCACACCTAATACAATATCATTTGGTATTCATAGGTTCCATATTGGACAATGATTGAGTTATGTGTACCCACAAGTGTGCCCACTGACTTAAAATGAATCTCAGCCACTCAAGAAGAGGATGATGAGAAACAACAAATGATTGGATGGATGGATGGATGGATGGATGGATGGATGGATGGATGGATGATAATAGATAGATGATAGATAGATAGATAGATAGATAGATAGATAGATAGATAGATAGATAGATAGATAGATACATACTAGAATATATATGCTATAATATGAAGTATTTATAAACTGAAAATTATGATTTAATAAAGTACAATATGAATATAACCATTTATTCCTGCTTTGCTCCTCTCATCCTAAACATAAGACTAACCATAAAAACCTATGCATTATTCTAAATAAATGAAACCTGTGATAACATAGTTATTATGCAATGGCATTATAACCTTTGATGAATATTACATTTGAATATTACACTTAGGCAAAAAAACGAACAAACAAACAAACCCCAACCCAAGCACACAGAATAGGAAATATCTAGCTCAAAATCAGTAACCGTGAAAGGGATCTAGAAGTGCTAGTACACAACCATTTATGTATGAGCCAGCAATTTAATGCAGTTGTCAAAAAAGGCAACACAGTCCTAGAGTGCATAAACAAAGGAGTATAATCAAGATAGCAGTGAAAACCAAATCTTTTTACTGTCGGTTCTGTGGGTGTGGCTTGGTGGGCATGGTGTGGTTTAGTGGGCATGACTTGGTGGGTGGCAGGAAAAGGATACTGCAAAATCTCCATTCCCACCCCACCCCAGGGGAAGGATACTACAAAATCTCCATTCCCACCCCATCCCAGGGGAAGGATACTGCAAAATCCCCATTCCCTCCCCACTCCTGGTGGAAGGATTTTCAAAATCTCCATTCCACCCCACTCTGGGGCCAGCCAGAGGTGGTATTTGCCATTTTTCCGAACTGCTCAAAATTTCCGCTACCGGTTCTCCAGAACCTGTCAGCACCTGCTGGATTTCACCCCTGCATCGAGATCACATGAAGTATTAGTACCATTTTATATTGCCTTGCTAAGACCACACTTAGAATACTGTGTCTAGTTCTGGTTACCACAATACAAAAAAAAAAAAGAAAAGAAAAGATATTGACAGCAGAGAAGAACAACAAATATGATTAGGGGTTTGGAAGCTAAAACATAGAATAGAATAGAATAGAATAGAATAGAATAGAATAGAATAGAATAGAATAGAATAGAATAGAATAGAATAGAATAGAATAGAATAGAATTCTTTATTGGCCAAGTGTAATTGGACACACAAGGAATTTGTCGTGGTACATACAAATTTGATGCACAGTTTCAGGAAGTGATATGTGTAATCCAATAAGGAGAAGGACTAGAGTGACTTGATAGCAATCTTCCAATATTTGAGAGGCTGTCACAAAGAACAGGGAGACAACCTATTTTCTAAAGCATCTGAGAATAAGACAAGAAATAAGCTCTGGTGGCTCAGCAGACTAAAAGCATTGTAATTAAACACCAGCTGTCTGCAATTACTGTGTTCGAATCTCACCAGGCTCAAGGTTGACTCAGCTTTCCATCTTTTCTAAGATAGGTAAATTGAGGACCCAGTTTGTGGGGGCAATAAGCTGACTTTGTATAAATATACAAAAGTATGAAGGCAATTGCTTAACACATTGTAGCCGCCCTGAGTCTCTGGAAAAGGGCGGCATATAAATCAAATTAAAAAAAAAAAAGAAATGAAAACTTATCAAAGAGAAATCCAACCAAGAACTAAACAGAAATTTCTTAATGGTGAAAACACTTAACTTGCGGAATGGCTTGCCTTTAGAAGGTATGAGTGCTCTATCACTGGTAGTTTTTAAGAAAAGATTGGACAGCCATTTGTTCAGAATTGTATAGGACCGTGATGGCGAACCTATGACACGGGTGCCACAGGTGGCCCACGGAGCCATATTGGTGGGCATGCGAGCTCAGCTCCAACACACATCCATGCACCAGCCAGCTGATTTTTGGGCCTTCTGGGCCCACCAGAAGTCAGGAAACAGGCTGTTTCCGGCCTCCGGAGGGCCTCTGTGGGGGTGGGGAAGGCTGTTTTTGCCCTCCCTAGGCTCCTAGAAAGGCTCTGGAGCCTGGGGAGAGCAAAAAACGGGCCTACTGGGCCCACAGTGCCATCACATGCCAAAAATGGGGGGAGCACGTGAGGGCGGGGTGCATAGAATTATGGATGTGGGCACACGGGTGTATGACCCTACCGCACTCCCCCGCTTTTGGCATGTGATGGTAAAAAGCTTAGCCATCACTGGTATAGGGGGTTGGTTCAGAAGACCTCTCAACTCTCTTATTCTGTTCAGAGTGAAACAGACTGTCTCACATGATGGTAAACTCTTCTTCCCTGGAGGTATTTGAACAAAAACTAGATAGCCTTCTGTCAGGGATGTAGTAATCAACAGTAATTGATTCATGGGTGCAGAGAATAGGATTAGATGATAACCAAGAGATCTTCAAACCCATGCATTTTATGATCCATGATAACATTGTTGAAGCCAATATTTTCCATATGGCTAACCATTATAAACATGTCCATAGTCCGTTTTAAAGCAATGTAAACTATTCCCCATGACCATACATTAATGATGTGCTAAGAGAAGACAGGTTTTTTTTTTCAAAACCAGTGCTATCATTAAGCATACATCTCAGCAAACAGATGCTAAATTGTATAGGGCAACAGCAGTGATTGGTCTCCAAACCGTTCCTTCTGAGCTACTCAGGCATGTTTCTCTATTAGATTACTGAACTGTGTTCCATACAAATTGCCTTGAATCCCCAAGGATCCTGTCCTCACATCTGTGACTGCTGTATTGTCCCCAGAATTTAATAACATTGAATTAAGATATAACTACAAATCCAATTGGCTTATTTGTTTGGAGGCAAAGAGCAGCAAAATATTCTAAGCCAGCCCTACTTTCTTTACCAGTTTTTTCATCATATGATAACACATAATTAATAAAGAGGAATGGATACTATGGATTTGGAGTGTTGCCCCTTTGGCAACCAGTACAAATAAAATATTATTTTTAAAGTATTTTGTTTACTAGATTTAGAGGCTACTTGACTGTCACCAATTCTGGGCAGCTTACAAATCTAAAAATAGGAAGCAGTAAAGTGAACAAAAAAGACTTGTATATTTGGAATAAAAAACCAATACATCAAAAGAGAACTAACTGAGGCTCAACAATCACATTCATCCTAGGTCTGGGTGGAAAGCCGGGTTTTAGAGATTTGAGGTATAGCTGCACAATAGGAGTTCTTCAAAACTGCTAAGGAATGATATTCCAGAAGCAGCATCATGTCAGAGAAAAATTCTTAGGTCCTTGGACCGGAATGAGACAACTTGCTGTGGCTAACTTCCCATGGCTATCTCACCACCACCCATCTTGTCATGCCCAATTTGCTGCAAGACAGTTTGCCATGGCCAACTTGTCACGGGACAACTTGCCACAGGACAATTCCATGTGGGATAACTCAATGCAATAAATGTTATCTGCCACTGTTTCTTTGACATTATTTCCATTGACAAGATGAAGATGGCTGCAGTGGTTGTAGTGAAATGGCCATTGTGAGTTGGCTATAGCAAGTTGGCCACAAAGGGATGGCCATGGTGAGTTGGCCATGGTGAGTTGTCATAGACTCTTCCTGGAGATGGGTGTTATTTGATTGAAGGGACTGAAGCAAGCCCATTGTATTCAAGCATAGTGACAAGCAGAAATTATTAGAGAGAGGTAGTCCCTTAAATAACCAGGTCCTTTGTCACGATAGGCAATAACCAGCTACTGAATTCAGGTAATAACGGTAATAACCAGTATCCTGAATTCTACTTAGCAGCCAACCAGCAACCAGTTCACTTTGCAAAACAGCAGTGATGCATATTATCACATGATGTACCCATCATTGCCTGTGCTTCTGCTTTCCAATTGGAATACCACATAGAAGTAGTTAATTGTGAGGTGACTAGAGAATGTATGACTATGTAAAGTGCCTTCTCTTCTAGGAATATTATAACTGGAGTTGTGCAAGGCATTCCTGGCCCATTCCTGGTTGAGATACAAATAGGTATCATCTATGTACTGATGATACTCTCAAGATTTGAAGCATGCGTTTATCATTACCACTTCTCAGCTTGCCAAAGAACCAAGAGGGAGGGAATGTAGATTCCAGACATCAAGAAGATGAGAGAGCCAAGAACACTCCAGCAGGTGTTTACCAAAGCCAGACTTTTTCTCACAACAATATTGTGAGATGCTCAATTGGACAATGTGACCTGTACTAATAGGGGCAGAGAGAATTTTATACTTTAATAAGGGGGGTTTGCATGGGAATTAGTTAGATCTAATTTTGACCTAATCAGTGCTGAAATGATGTACTCAATAAAGTTTTGCATTCAGAGATTGGATTGTCTCGCTCGTGCTTGCTTGCTTGGGTTCATCAGTCAGAACATTGACAGATACTGGGCTTTGAACTAATGAATGATTTCACCCAATAGTTTCATATATATGTTAAATGGGAGGGCAAAGATCATAGAATGCTGATGTCCCAATAACATCATCCCCTTACCCCATTATTACAGACTGAAACCAACCACGTAGGAAGAACCACCATAACCCAAGGCCCTCTCTTTCCTAAGACCCAGAGACAGTCTTGTAGCTACTTTTCATCAACATCAACAACCTGTTTAAAAAAAATATTAATTCTAAATCCGCCAGTCAGTCAACAAATAACCCAGAGCCTCACTACATCAGACAAGAAGAAAGGGTTATTCCTAACCTTTTTGTCACCTCTTCCCCTTGAGTATTATTTTCCCCAAAACTGCTTTAAAGAAGAAAGCCCAACCGTCCTATCATTTTGGTTGCTCACAATGATCTGTTTTGAAATGAGGCCACCAGTACTTCCCACGGTGTTCCAAATACAGCTATACCACAAGTTTACATAAATATATTGTAATTTTGAAACTTTAAGTGCAGTGCTTCTCAACCTCAGCAATTTTAAGATGCGTAGACACTCTGGGGAATTCTGGCAGTTGGAGTCTACACAAGTTGCTGAGGTAAAAAAACACTGCCCTAGCATATTTTGTTTTTCTTTTTTCATAGCAGCTATTTTAACAGCTAAGGTAAGATATTCTTTAAAGTTATTGTCTTTAGAATCCAATAGTTTTCATTAGGTCTAAATCCATTTCTTTTCCATTCAGAGCAAGATAATCAAGACCACTTGAAGAACTTTCTCATGTCTACATTTACAGTAGAGGTAGGGAACTATGCCCCTTCTACAACTTGTGGCCTTCAACTCCCAGAATTCCTGACCAAGCATGTTGGCTCAGGAATTCTGGGAGTTGAAGTCCACAGATCATAAAAGAATGGTAATTCCCACCCCTGGTTTACAGGATGCCTGTGAACGTGCTATGAGAAAGTCAGAACTAAAGTATTTCTAAGGAAATATATGATTGTCTTACTGTAGGTCTCCAAAGCCTTCTATAAATTGGAGGCATGAAAAACTATAAAATGAAAAATTTTAGATATTCACCATAAAAATAAGTCTTTGTGGATTTTACTCTGCTAGTCATTGCTGACTATAATAGGAGGTGTTCATCTCTATTTCATTTCACCATAAATATACCCCAAACTATTTTCAAAGTTATGTCAAATCTCCACAGTTTTTTTGAACCCTCTGGGGCCAAAACTAGAAAAGACAAGATAAGAATTATTATTTTTTTTGTAGTAGCATAAAGCACAAAACATGCAATTTTTCAATGACACCATTTATATTAACGAAAGATTAGCCAATTATTGTTGTTGTTGTTAGTTGCGAAGTCATATCCGACCAATTGTGACCCCATGAACAACATTCCTCCAGACTTTCCTGTCCTCTACCATCCTCTGGAGTCCATTTAAGATCATGCCTACTGCTTCAGTGACTCCATCCAGCCACCTCATTCTCTGTCATATCCTTCTTTTGCCCTCCATCTTTCCCAGCATTAAGGCTCTTCTCCAGTGAGTCCTTCTCATTAGGTGGCCAAAGTATTTGAGTTTCATCTTCAGGATCTGGCCTTCTAAAGAGCAGTCAGGGTTGATTTCCTCTAGGGCTGACCGGTTTGATCGCCTTGCAGTCCAAGGGACTCGCAGGAGTCTTCTCCAGCACTATATTTCAAAGGCCTCAATTCTTTGGCACTCAGCCTTTCTTGTCCAACTTTCACAGCCATACATTGCAACTGAGAAAACCATAGCCTTGACTGTACGCACTTTTGTTGGCAGGGTGATGTCTCTGCTTTTTAGTATGCTGTCTAGATTTTCCCTAGCTTTCCTCCCCAGGAGCAAGTGTCTTTTAATTTCTTGGCTGCAATCCCCATCTGCGGTGATCTTGGAGCCCAGGAAAATAAAATCTGTCACTACCTCCATTTCTTCCCCATTTATTTGCCAGGAATTGAGAGAGCAGGATGCCATAATCTTAGTTTTCTTAATGTTGAGCTTCAAGCCAACTTTTGTACTCTTCATCTTCCCCCGCATCAAGAGACTCTTTAGTTCCTCTTCATTTTCTGCAATTAGAGTGGTATCATCTCCATATCTGAGGTTGTTTATTTCTCCTGGCAATCTTAATTCCAACCTTTGATTCATCTAGCCCCACCTTTCTCATGATGTGCTCTGCATATAAGTTAAATAGGCAGGGTGACAGTATATAGCCTTGCCAGACTCCTTTCCCAATTTTGAACCAATCGGTGGTTCCCTGTCCAGTTCTCACTGTTGCTTCTTGACCTGCATATAGGTTTCTTAAGAGACAAATAAGATGGTCTGGCACTTCCATCTCTTTAAGAACTTGCCACAATTGTTGTGGTCCACACAATCAAAGGCTTTAGCACAGTCAATGAAGCAGAAGTAGATGTTTTTTAGAACTCCCTAGCTTTCTCCATGATCCAGCATATGTTGGCAATTTGATCGTCTGCCTCTTCAAAATCCTGCCTGTACTTCTGGTAGTTCTCGATCCACATACTGCTGGAGCTTAGCTTGTAGGATTTTAAGCATAACCTTACTAGCATGTGAAATGCTATTCTTTGGCATTGCCTTTCTTTAGAATTGGAATGTAAACTGATCTTTTCCAATCCTGTGGCCACTGTTGAGTTTTCCAAATTTGCTGGCAAATTGTGTAACTTTTACTGCTACACGGAGCTGGAATACTGTCTCCTCCACTAGCTTTGTTGTTGGTCAGATTTTCTAAAGCCCATTTGACATTCTAGGATATCTGGCTCAAGGTCAGTGACCACCCCATCGTGTTTATCAGGGATGTTGTTCTTGTATAGTTCTTCTGTGTAATTTTGCCATCTCTTCTTAATCTCTTCTGCCTCTGTTAGATCCCTGCATTTTGATCCTTTATCATGACCATATTTGCATGAAATGTTCCCTTCAGATCTCCAATTTTCTTGAAGAGATCTCTGGTCCTCCCTATTCTATTGTTTTCTTCTATTTCTTTGCACTGTTCATTTAAGCCAATGATAAATTGATACAAAACCCCCCACATTATTCCATCTCAAATGACTGAACACAGTATTAAACCATTGCAAGCACAGCAATGGTTAAATGTGGCTATATAGTTGGCACTTTAATAGGGGTAAGGAATCCGTAATTACAAAGTCAATGATACAGTCAATTAAAAACTGTTGTTTTCCATCCCAAGGAATCTTATATAAGCAAGAGTGCAGAAGTATTGATGAAAACCAATTTGCTAATGCTGGCAGGGACACAGAATAAGACACTACGACTAAATGTGTATAAAGGTTAAATATATTTATATATCATTAGTCAGTCTTCTAAAACATAGCAACCTGAGAAAATATAATTATACTTTCCAAGAAGAAAACAGTAATATTTCATAATCTTTCTAAACAGGAGTGTGAAAAACTAACATCTTAACCTAAGTTTTATCTAAACATAAAAATGATTGCTTCTATAATTTCAACATCACCAAACATTACACCTCTCATGGTGTTAACCCAGAGATGTCATGCTTTCCTTTAAACGAAAGCTAATATAGGTGCACAAAAACTTACAAAAGGAAATACAATTAAAGGCAGAGCTGTATTATGAATATTCCAAATATTTTTCATCCATTCACATTCAACTCCACAAAAAAAAAAAAAAAAATTCAGTTGAGAAGAAAATTTGTTGAACTTTTTTTTAAAAAAATAAACGGCTCTACTTGTTCATCTGCTTTATCCCTAGCAGCAAACTATAACATCTGCCCTATGGTAGCAAAAGCAACTTTTTAAGACTGTTGCACCATGCAAGTAGTCCTCAACTTATGACCACAATTGAGCCCAAAGATTGTGTTGCTGGGTAAGACAGTTGTTAAGTGAGTTTTGCCCCATTTATGACCTTTCTTTCCAGTTGTTAAGTGAACCAGGCTTCCCCATAGACTTCGCTTGTCAGAAGCTCGCAAAAGGTGATCACATGACCACAGGAACACTGCAACTGTCATAACTTTGAGTCCATTGCCAAATGTCTGAATTTTGATTACATGACCATGGGGATGCTGCAATGGCCATAAGTGTGAAAAACTGTGATAAGTCACTTTTTTCAATGCCATTTTAACTCTGAATCATCACTATATGAACTGTTGTAAATCAAGGACTACCTGTAGTATCCATTGAAGCATTACAGTTTATATAAAACAAAACATAACATTTTGAAATAATCCTTGATATCAAATAGGCATTCAAGATATCAGATCATAAAGCTGAAAAAGAGAAGAAAACTATTATAAATGCAAGCTCTGCAAAGAAATTAACTTGGCACATTGTTTTTTTTAAATGTAACATCTGGATATGCATTCAGTTTAAATCAATGATGTAGATTTAATTTTCACAGTTTTTATGGTTCCTGCATATGTTTTTTTTTTTTTTTTGCCTCTTGAGGAATGTATTACAAAGGATAAAGCTTGTTTTCCATGCCTCTTGCTTACTCTGGAGAAATTAAGAACCATTGTGTGCTTTCAGAAGGAGGATTTCCTCTGTTACATTTCCAAATAAAAAACGATTGTTCATTTTGATGGCTTTATTTGGATATGAACATGGTAAATTCCTTAAGCAGTTTGAGCTGAAGGATTGGAGTTAAGTAGTTTGAAGGCTAATACAAAAATTGCTACAGACATTTTTATGGAGATGTATAATGATTAAAGAAGGGACATGATAGCTCAATAGTTAAAGAAGTTTGAGCTCTGTGCGACAGAATGAACGCTTGTTCCTTGCCCCAGGTCCTGCCTACCTAGCAGTTTGAAAGTATGCAAATGCAAGTAGATTAATAAGTACCACTTTACTGGAAAGTAACAGCATTCTGTGTGCCTTTGATGTATAGCCATGCTGGTCACATGACCACAGAAATTGTCTTCAGACAATGCTGGCTCCTTCAGCCAAGGAATGGAGATGAACACCATGCCCTAGAGCAGTGATGGCTAACCTTTTTGTCCTTGAGTGCCAGAAGCACGCGAGTATGACAGCATGCATGTGCATGCCCATACCGTAATACAATGCATGCACGCCACCCCGGCATGTGCTCCCCTGCCCCCCACACATTCATTTGCAACCCCCATCACATCCCATTTTGGACCTAGCAGGCCTCCCTGAAGCCTCCTGGAACCAAAAATGGTGCCTGGAGGGCACCTGGGGGGCACGCCGCACTGTCCTCCACTCCTGCCACACATGCCTCTGCTGTTACAGATGTTATGTCGGCCTTGTATGCAGCTTTATTCCTCTCTAGCATTTATCTCCATTGTTCAGTGATGCATTTCTTACCTCTCTAGGATTTACCTCTATCTGCTCCTGTGAGGCACTTCCTATTCCTGTTGGATGTATATAGTTATATTCTCGATGGCTTATATAGTGTTTTAACTGCATTTTTATTAAACAACAGTGCTGCAGAGACCCGAAAATCAGCTGGCCAGAGGGAGGCACGTGCACAGAGCTCAGCTGGGGCGAGGGCTTGCGTGCAGGCAGAGAGGCCTATGTGTGCCACCTGTGGCACATATGCCATAGTTTGCCATCAAGGCCCTAGAGTCAGTCACAACTGACAGGGAAATCTTGACTTTTTAGTAAAAAGATGTAAGTAGACATTTGTTGACTGTATTAATACAAACACTTCACCAGGTTAAATAAAGGTCTAGTCATGGTATTCACACAACATAGTAAGTTTGATTAGTGTTCATCTGGATGTAATTGCTTTTCTTGGTTTAGTGTATTGGGCAGAGTTTAGTAGTTTAGTAAATTTAGAATTCCATGTATTGAAAAAAGGGTAAATTCTGCAGCATAAGCATGTTAAGCCAGCCAAAAATTATCTTATCCCCATTATTAACTCAAGCTACATGCCAATTTGAAATAAATAAAATACTGAATTTCAATATTCCTTGGTTCGTATATCCCCAGCTGTGTAAAGAGATAGTGCCTCAAATCTATTTCAGTAAAAGCTGTGAACTTGAAGGATGATAGGTAGAATATAAGTACATGCCACTGATGGCAAATTAAGGCACACAGTTTAGCAGCAGTAGGTATAATTGAAGATACTTGACTTTATCTCCCAATAATTTTATACTGGAGGATTTCTAAGTTGTACCTTCTGCTTTTAATTATAATCTTACAGATTTATGTAAAGTTATCAGGGGGTTCCAAACCCTCCAAATATCGGTAGCATAGTCTCTGTGTTTTTCTCTTTTCATCTGAATTTTATTGAAGTTTTTAAAATAAAGTTAACAAGGTTTAAGATAAAAAGCAAAAACAACAAAGCTGGAAAACTAAAAGGAAGAGAGAGAATGAAAAAAGAAAGAAAAAAAGCAATGACTTCTTTTTACAATGCAATAGAATACAAAAAAAGGAGAAAGAAATTACAATCTCAACCTTTCGCTTTATAATTTACAACATTTCAAGCCATTTCTAATCATTTAATCATCAAAACCTAAAATCAAAGTTTCATTTTTTTCATTTTCAAGCAAAAAGTCCAGAAGTGGTTTCCAAGTAGAAACAAAATAAGATCAATTCTTCTCTTTAATCAAAGCAGTCAATTTTGTCATTTCCACTGATTCTATCACCTTTACCATCCATTCTTCCATTGTGAGATTAGTGTATATTTGTTTCCTCTTTTCATTATGTGCCAAGCAGTGTGCACAAAGTTATGCCATTTCCATTGAAAATAATTTTAAAAAAGCTCTTGCCTATGTTTAGAATAGAATAGATTAGAATAGAATAGAATAGAATTCTTTATTGACTAAGTGTGATTGGGCACACAAATTTATTTTTGGTGCATATGCTCCCAGTGTACATAAAAAGAAAAGATACATTCATCAAGAATCATAAGGTACAACACTTAATGATAGTCATAGGATACAAATAAGCAATTGAATCATCCTAGGAAACAATCACTATAAATCATAAGGATACAGCAACAAGTTGCAATCATACAGTCCTAAGTGGGAGGAGATGGGTGATAGGAACGATGGGAAGATTAATAGTAATAGTAATGGAGACTTAGTGAATAGTTTGACAGTGTTGAGGGAATTATTTGTTTAGCAGAGTGATGGCGTTTGGGAAAAAACTGTTCTTGTGTCTAGTTGTTCTGCTGTGCAGTGCTCTATAGCTTTAGAAATGTTTTGAGGGTAGGAGTTGAAACAATTTATGTCCAGGATGTGAGGGGTCTGTAAATATTTTCACAGTCCTCTGTTTGACTTGTGCAGTATACAGGTCCTCAATGGAAGGCAAGTTGGTAGTAAAGAATAGAATAGAATAGAATAGAATAGAATAGAATAGAATAGAATAGAATAGAATAGAATAGAATAGAATAGAATAACAGAGTTGGAAGGGACCTTGGGAGTCTTCTAGTTGTAGGAAACCCTACAACACTTCAGACAAATGGTTATCCAACATCTGCTTAAAAACTGTTGTTTCTGAAAACTGTTTTTTTCTGCAGTTCTAATTTTCATCTGAAGTTTCTCTGTCTTGTTGGGTTGCAGAACCAAACCAGACAGTTATAGATACACAGTTATAGGCTCCATAACTGGAGTCTATAAGATTGTAAAATTGATACTATCTTTTGGCTCACCAATCAAATGCAAATAAATAATTGCAGAATTTGAAAAAAAATTGAACAACGTTGTAGAGAAAAAGATTTCCAGACACATTCATCTTTCTGTTCCTTTTGGTAAATAGAATTCTGTGGCAAAACTTCCACCAAGTGTTTTTTTTATGACACAAAAACTTAACCTGATTACCGAAATAACCATATTCTGTTTTACACACTACATTAAAGAATAAATGAAAGAAATGATTAGGCTGGCTCAACACACTACCATTAAAAAAACTGTCTGTCCAAGCTTACCCCTCTGTCCAAGCTTAGTCCCTGTCTTAAAATCAGTAATGGGTTGCTACTGGCTCGCCCTGGTTTGGACGAACCAGTAGCAGCAATGGTGGAAGGCTCCGCCTACCCACCCAGACGTCATCAAAAATGCTCTGTGCTTGCGCAGAACCTTCTGCGCATGTGCAGAAGCGCCATGCGTGCCCGAAGCACATACACGCTCCTGCGCGCTTCCAGTAGCAAACCAGTAGCCCAGGAATTGAAACTCACTACTGCTTACAACCTTTCATTTAGTGACTGTTCGAAGTTACAACAGCACTAAAAAAAAGTGACTTATGACTATTTTTCACACTTGTGACCTTTGCAGCATTCCCATAGTCACGTGATCAAAATTCAGACACTTGGCAACTGGCTCATATTTATGACGTGTCCCAGGATCATGTGATCACTTTTTGAGACTTTCTGACAAGCAAAGTCAATGGGAACGCTAGACTTACTTTACAACAATGTTACTAACTCAACAATTGTGGTAAGAAAGTCCATAAATGGGCAAAACTAACTTAAAAATTTTCTCACTTAGTAACAGAAATTTTGGGTTAAATTGTGGTTGTAAGTCAAGGACTGCCTACATTGTGTCAATGCAAGTGCTAGCGTGTGAACTTAGCAAAATTACATCAAGGCTATTTTCAGCATGACTAAAACAGCTATGCATATTAAGAGATATGCCAAATTTTATCTTTTTGCCATACAGGATTAATGAATAAAATAGGACATTATTCTGTTTCATTTTATCTTCCTTGTGCAATGGGCCAGATCCTAACTGTTAGGCCATAAAGGTATGAAATTCATGAGGATCAAATTTGTAGACAACATGCTTAGGCAATAAATGTATCCTTTAAAAATGATTTTAAAATGGTTCTATGTATATTGAAGTGATAGTTCTGTTATTTGGTGGCAGAAAAATCTAATATCTCATACTATCAATTTAAATAACCAGAAATGGGTAGAATTTTTAATCCATATTTATGCATAATAAGAAGTTATAACTTGGATTCTTTATTACACTAACAAGCCAATTTGTTTCTACTTGGTGTTCCATACTTAATATTGCTGCAATTTGAACAGCTTGCTAATCATTAGTATAACTTTGCTTCAAAAAATCCTATTATGTTCCTTTGAAAACATTTCCCTTATTCTCTATTATACATAGAAAAGCTAAAAATAAGCAATTTATTAATTGGCTGAGGCTGCACTACATCTTAATACAGCAAAAATCAATGTGTAGAGAAGAAACAAGCATACTATCTACTTACTGTTGCTTCTATTTATTAATTTTTGCAATACAGCTTCCTTGAGAGACATCCAGCTTTATAGTATTTGAACTTTTTAAACAAACAGAAACAAACTCTCCAAAGATTACAATAATTCGTATTTGTCTTTTCCACGAGGGGATATAATTAGATATTCTAAACTTTTAGATAATCACATCAATATAACAGACAGCATTTCACAATACGTACAAACTTAATTTGGTTCACTCATGTAAGCTGTAGAGAATTCCCGTATGCATGTATTAATCTACATAAACAGAACTAAAATTATGTAGAAGTAGGAAAACTGGGACCAAGAGAATTAGATCAAAGCAACTATCACAAAGTACTTCAGAGATTTCATGGCTCATAAATGAACTCTTACATTGGGACTCATCATTCTTCTATTTTGACCTTACCATTACGTACTAAAATTAGGATAATATAATAAAGAGCAATATAGGAGGCTAAAAAACTTGTTGATCTGTTGGATCTGTTTAGATGTCAGTCAAGAGGATCCTGCAACAGTTACCGCCACATCTTTTAGAACTCAGGAGGGCACCCTAATGATTCTGACCTAATTCTACAAGATCACAATACATTTAGCCGGTGGTGGGTTTCAAATTTTTTTACTACTGGTTCTGTGGGCGTGGGTTGGTGGGAATGACATGGCTTGGTGGGTGTGGCTTAACTCCAGAACTAGTCAGAACCTGCTGAACCCCACCTCTGCATTTAGTTTTATGTAGTATATTGTATTACGTTCATCAATCTGTCCTTCTGGTAACCTGCTGGTATCTGAGGAAAAAAAGAAAGAAAATGGGATAGCAAGAGAGAAAGGAGAATAATTTAGGTTTTGGCCCCACTCTCTTCTGGTTTGTACTTCACCTAATTTATCACAAAGGTATATTGATTTCTTCTTAGCAATTGAAACAGGGACAGGTTTGGCTGCTGGATTTGAAGAACCTCCCATCAATAGGAAAGAGGACATTCACAATGAGAGATGGAACCAGCAGCTGAAAAATGATCACAAGGTCAAAAAGATGGAATGCACTTTTTTGGCTATACCAGGGGTCTGCAACCTTAAACACTCAAAGAGCCATTTGGACCCATTTCTTACAGAAAAGAGAACACCGGGACCCACAAAACCCTTCCAGTGCCTGACTATTTCTTGAACGGCCACAAAAGTAGCATATGTAGTTGAATTAAACATTCTGTTTTCTTCTGAAACTTTTCTTTTCTTGGGTTTATCCATGGTTGGCCTACCAGGGGTTGAAAAGCTCAATAAATCATGTGCCGGAGGGTGTTGCACATTGGTGGTTGTGACACATATTTTGAGTGACAGGGAACTGCAGCAGAGGGGTGAAAGAGCCATATGCGGCTCCAGGTTGCTGACCCCTGGGCTATACAGATGGATAAATATCATAGTTTCCATGGAAAGAGAAATCAGGTTTTCCATTTTTGTCAAGGAGTCCAGTTGTCTCCTAACAGATCTCTTGCCAGGGAACCGTGACTTAAGAGAGCCAAACAATAAAACTATCATTACTTTTAACATATCTATCCAGGAGGAGCAAATTATAGCAACTTGATTAAAATAAAAAGTATACCAGCAAACATTCTGTAGTCCAATAAGATGCTGAAAGATACAATTCTAAAATACGCATAGGTTCCAATATGCAACTTCTTAAATAATTGGTTGTTTGTTTTATATATTTATTTCCATAATTTGTCAAGGAATATAAGCATGTGGTACATTGTATCACATAACAATATGTAAAAAAAATGTTAAGTAGCTGTAAAGATTCATTGTTTTGCAAATATCAATGTAGGGATAGTAAAATATATACTCTGTCCCATTTCTAAAATGGTTATTTACTTTGAAGTGAAACTTTGTTTAATTTAATATATATCTACATATATGGAGAAATGCTAGTGAACACAATTAAAAGAGAATCAAAAACATTATTGTTATCCCTGTCTTTTTGGATATAGATCTTTCATTAAGGTGGCTTAGATTGTCTTCATAATAAAGCCCAGCCCAAAGGCAGTTTAAATTGGGTATCCTGTGTCTAGACCATGATCATTCTCTTCTGCATCTTCCCTCACAGCAGAAATCTGCAATGAAGTAATTATTTTCTAATTTTGCTTTTTCCAGAATCCCCCATCCCATTCCCAGTGATATATAAATAACAATCTTAGAAAAGCTCCTTCACTTACTTTTGGTACAATATTGGAAACAATAATAGGCAAGAGTTAGGCACTCATAGTACTTATTTCAATATTAAATATGATTCTGCATTTAAAGTAAAATTTAGCTTGCCCTACAATGTTTTTGAAAAACACTAAAGTAATGGAAACAATGATAACTAGAATTTTTCAGTCATTGCTTTTTCTTTTTTCAGAAAAAGTATGTCTGAGTTGGTATTCCACTATATCTAATGTAGAACATTATTCAAATACTTTTATATTCATAAATATGTCCAAAGAAAAGCACTTCAATAGAATATAATAAATCCTTTGAAAAAACACATCAGAAGCTCCATGTAATCATTTTCATTTATAAACATGTCAGAGTTTCCAAGAATTATATTTTCAGTTCAATGACATAGCTTTAAAAAAACATTTTCATTGTCAATATTACAAATCAAAAGTGTTGTTTTTTTTTAAATGGTGATGGTCAGACAGACTCTGCCAGCAGGGCAAAAAGGACTTTTTGATTAATAGAATAGGTTCAACCATAATATTTAAAAGTGATTTAGACAAAATGGTGCCATCCTATCACTTATTAGTCAACTGCTAAGGCTTTCTAGTTTCATTCCCTGCAGTACTTTAATTTTCTCTGCTATTGGTATTGATAGCCAAAGCTATCAATAGGATATAATTTTAACCCTGTGACTCCTATGTCCAGTCCCATGTGTGCATCTGAGAGTGGGTGTATTTTTAGCCCATAGATTGCTTTTTTATCCCTAAATCTTTAGTGTAGAAATGATGCCTAGGAAAGGATATAGATAGAACATAAAAAGTTATCACAGGCTTTTTGTTTTCAGTGGGAGTCATGGCTGACTGAAGATACAGAGATGAAGACAGTTGTGAAGAATGAATGATCAGCAAATAGCCTGGTCCTTCGAATCTCTCCAGAGATTTGCCAATGAATGCTCTGAATGGCAGCTACTCATGAGAAGACCATTTAGCAAACCTCTTGCAAAGATAGCAGCAAGAGCAAACTCCCCCATGAGTTTGAGTGCCAGGAGCCAAGGGAGATGATATCTTTATTTTCAGCAATGGAGGAGCTTTTCATGATGATACTAAGCCAGCTGAATTCACTTTCTAATACCTTTGGAAATGTTATGGATATTAGAAACCATCAAAACTGTGAGTTTAATTTGAAAACTGGCAAGTTTTATTTTCTTTCAATTTAAGAAATTTTAACAGAATAACAGAGTTGGAAGGGATCTTGAAGGTCTTCTACCCTGCTCAGATAGGAAACCCTATACCATTTCAGACAAATGGTTGTCTAATCTCTTCTTAAAAACTTCCAGTGTTGGAGCATCCACAACTTCTGGAGGAAGTCGTTCCATTGATTAATTGTTCCAACTGTCTAGAAATTTCTCTTTAATT
Source organism: Masticophis lateralis (assembly GCA_030761175.1). Taxonomy (NCBI): domain Eukaryota; kingdom Metazoa; phylum Chordata; class Lepidosauria; order Squamata; family Colubridae; genus Masticophis; species Masticophis lateralis. Next base: position 27,263,488 of record JAUDYJ010000005.1, read on the forward strand.
CTAGATTGTTTCCCTCCTTGATTAGTTTCTCTCCATTGCTTCTTGTCCTGCCTTCAGGTGCTCTGGATAATAGGTTGACTGCCTCTTCTCTATGGCAAACCCTTAGATGATGGAACACTGCTATCATGTCACCCTAGTTCTTCTTTTCATTAAACTAGACATACACAATTCAAGCAACCGATCTTTATATGTTTTAGCCTACAGTCCCAAAATAAATAGATGTAATAATTTAAAATAATATACCATTGGCAAAAAACAACAAAAAAGCGGTTTTGATTTAAGAAAGTTTTAAATGGATTGAGAGATCAGAAAAATTTTGAATATTGATTCTTTTTGGTGTAAGATTTTTTTAAAAAGCAAGTATATAATTAAGTCAAATACTTGTGTGAAATTACTGAAACAGAACTAAACCCATATTTTGAACTGAGGTTTGATGAAGGTTGCAAGTGTACACTAGAGGGAACTAAAGGATGAGGCAGAAAAGAATGAAAATGGCTAAGTCGGATATAATTTTCTCTTATTTTAAAGAGTGTTTTTAAACATGGACTGTACTATTAATAATACCTCAGACAGGATACAGATTCCAATGGATAAACTTGTAGAAGATGAGAAAAAATTTAAAAAATCTTTACCTGAAAGGGAGTTATAGAGCTTGATGGCATGAAAGACAATAAAATTGCCGTTACCAAAATGAGACTAGATAAGGCAAATTAAGTTATGGAGCTGGATATGGAGCAGCTGCAACAAGAAATTCTGGATGAAACATTTTTTTTATGACATTTACAAAGTAGTTAGTGAAAGCTTTGAAATTCATTTCAAATGTGAAGATGCTGGCATTCAGATCAAATCCTGGGATGCCATATGAATGATTTAAAGATCAAGATTGTGCAGAAGGAAGCAATATAAAGTTGGCCTATTTGACCAGGGATAAACCATTTGTTCAATATTACTGGTAACTCCTATTGGATTTTTGCTGCATTAGGATTGGAAAAAATGATTTCTTGATTATGTATAGATAAAAGTTAGCATATGGGGAGAAGAGAGGGTTTTTTTTTTTTTTTGGTTGTAAATTTAAAAGAGTATGAAAAAATTATGTTCGGTGTGATGAATGTTGGAAACCATTTTATTATAGTCTCTGTTGCCTTTTTCCCCCCTCTTCTTTTTTTCCCTTTAATCCATTTCTTCTAGTTGATCTTACATTAGTTTTTACAGTATTTACTGTATTTGTTAAAAATGTCAATACAATTATTTTAAAGAGTTATTGCAGGATAACAGCGCATTTATTTATAATTATCTCTAAAGTCACCCAGGTTCTTGGCAACTCAATCACAATGCACCAGAACTCTTTTCTTTCAGTCTACTGTTCATGTTAAAGCCTATTGTTATGGCTCATGCAGCTGATACCTGTGGGTGGTAATGGAATAAGTAGGTGGGAGAATCTATCAAAAGTCCCTTGCTGCTTTTGCAATTAAGACCTGTCCCGTATCTTTACAGGCAGAATGTCCTAATCAGAATGTCTGGAGGGAGCCATCTTTGAGACACTGTAGACACTGCAGCAGTTATAAAAGTGACATTCACAAATGTATCTTTACTGTAGCCAAATTTCTGTTTCCCCGTCACATTTCAGTTCATTAATTACATAGCTCAGGGAGGCCTCATAATAGGTCTCTCCATGCATAGAACCGAAGCATGAATGAAGCAAGTGGGATGGTACACCATGTCCTTCATTCCCATTTGTATTTGGTTTCCTGCTGGCCAGGAGTTGAATAGACGTTTCATCAAAGGAACTTATATTCATAAAATTACATTTGCATAATTTTAATACCAGCAGAAATCTGCCACAAAATTTCATGCTGCTTCCCAACCGAGAAAATTAAAAACATAGACATCCAGCAAAAACCATGATAATCTTATGTGCATTTGTACCATAATCACCATATGACCCAAGGATGTCATAATGCAAAGGTTCTGAAGTATATAAGTAATATGATTTGGGTGATGACATAACAATGCATGTCATGGGAACTTCTTTGTCCTCCATTCATATATTTGTGGACGTGGATGATGAATGGAGTGGGCTCAGCAGGCATACAGCAGGGGTGGGTTCTAAATTTTTTTACTACTGGGTCTGTGGGCATGGCTTATTTTGTGGGAGTGGCTTGGTGGGGGGATAATGTGACTGGGTAGGTATGGCCAACTTTTTTTCTTTTTTACTTTTAAAAGCATTTTTTCTACAACCTTAAGAGGTTACAGAAAAAATTGCTTTGAAAAGCTTCTGCTGATCAGGAAACTCAGCTGAGATCGTCACAGGCTTTTCAAAACATTTTTTTTTACCACCTCTTCAGCCGAAGAGGTTGCAGAAAACAATGCTTTGAAAAGCCTCTGATGATCAGGCAACTCAGCTGAGATCATCAGAAGCTTTTCAAAGCAGTTTTTTTACCACCTCTTCAGCGGAAAAGGTTGTAGAAAAAATGCTTTGAAAAGCCCCTGACGATCCCAGCTGAGCCACGGGATCATCAGAGGCTTTTATTTTTTAACTTTTAAAAGCATTTTTTTGGCCAAAGAGGTTGTAGAAAAAATGCTTTTAAAAGTTAAAAAAAAAAGCCTCTGATGAGGTGGGCGGGGTAAGCAAGCGGCGACTGGGCCAGGGACTGGTTTGGGGACATGGCCAGCCAATGTTATTACTGGTTCTCAGAACTACTACAAATTTTTACTACCGGTTCTTGTGAACCGGTGCAAACCGGGAGCAACCCAGCACTGGTGTACAGGTAGTTTTAAATTTACAAATCTGTTTAGTGACTGTTGAAAGTTACAACAGTGACTTATGACAATTTTTTACACTTACAACTAAAGCAGGGACCAGCGTTTGTCAGCCTAGAGATTCGGGTTAATGTCAGCATTCCAGAAAAGCTACAACTTTAAGTAAAGGCATGGAAAAAAACATTTTTCCAAAGTTCTCTTTACTAGAATAGGCAAATTGGCACATCAGGGAAAACTTGAATCTAAAAAGCCCGGGTTTTCCTTCAGTAAGTCAAAGCTCCCAAAACCATCCTCTTTTCCCCCCTGTCGATCACATGCTCCAATCAACGTCCATTCAATCTCAATCCAGCCTCCTGACCACTCCTTCTCCAGATGCAGGATCGCCCTGACCTTGACCAGCAGGAAGAATGTTATTATGTCTATTAACAACCCCTCTCCTTAAGCCCCCCCTCCTACTTTCCCACACATGAGAAGGTGGCAGCATTGAAGCTTCTGGCCTAATATGGCTTCCAAAGCTGACGTATCGCCATGGTCATGTGATCAAAATCCAGATGCAAAATTAGACTACTGACACATATTTATGACGATTGCAGTATCCCAGGGTCATGTGATCACTTTTGAGACCTTCAGACAAAGTCAAAGCCAGATTCATTTAATAATTATGTTACTAATAACTGCAGTGATTCACTTAACAACTTTGGCAAGAAAGTTTGTAAAATGGAAACAAAACTCACTTAACTGTCTCATTTAGGAACAGAAATTTTGGGCTTAATTGTAGTCAAAAACTGAGAATTACCTGTACTGTATTGCTCCTTGCCAGCATTGACCTTAGACATGAAAAGATATGCCTTGTTACGGTATCAAATCATGTGTTTTCCTACATGAGCCAATAGCAGCCAATAGGGATATATAAATACAATGAAATCCACATTTTTGTAAGCAAGGATACTTTTTTTCAATTTAAAAAGAGACATAATAAGATGGCTTTCCTGAACAAGGTCATAGGTTGTATTACCATTCATTTATCACTCTATTATCTAAGTTGTAATACAAATGTACTGGGAGAAATCAGTGTCAAATAAGACTGACATAGCAGCGAAAATTTAGATCTTGAAAATATATCTCAAATACCTTTAGAGATAATATATATGTCTATGTTTAAGAATAAGCATTTGTCAATAAATCTACCATATATGGTCACTTTTTGAACTGTACTATATTAGTAATTGAAGCAAGCACAGTAAATATAAATCACTTGCAACATTTAATTAACTATCTGATGCAAGAAGTCACGGGAGACTGTCAGAAGAATAATTATTAATGAGAGATCAGTCTGCTAAACAAACATTTTCAAAGATTTACAAAGTGTTCTGCTGGCTATTGTTATTTATTATTTGTTTACTTATTAACAAAATTCCTCTATTGCCCTAGCTGAATGTCTCTAAGCAGCATACAAAAGAATATCATCACAAAAGCAATTCTGAAATTTACAGGAACAGTCATTAAATAATAAGGAAGATAGTTTCATCTTTCAATTAGGGCTCAACATCATCCAGGGGACATTTAAAAAAGAAAGTTTTGAGCAGTTTCTACCTCCAGGGGAAAGAGAGGCAATCACAAGGAGAAGCATATTCCACAATGTTGGGGCTGCTATGAAAATTACTTCCTGGCCATAGCCATTTATTCCCCAAGGGGGCAGGACTTTGATTCTTGATTCTTGCTAGGTGATTTGAAAGGTTGTGCAAAATAATTTGGAACAAAGTATTCCCCAAGGAAGCTAAGAACCACATTGTGTGGGGCATTATAGGCAATAACTATCCATTTGAATTGGTTTCAGAACCCTATGACAATTAGGCCAACTCAAAGATGATTCACATACAAAAGGGATATGGCTTCATCATGGCATCTTGTAGTCTTTGATACACAGAACTGGAAGAAGCTGCAACAGTCTGCTCCTTGATTACAAAAATCCATATTCAGATTAGCATTGCACGAGTCATCAAAATGAGTCTGTCTTTTGGTGAAAGATGAAAGAGCCACCTCTTCCTAGTTATACCCACCCATCCCACTAGGTCTGTCAGGAGGGGCATGTTGTGGAAATAACAACAACAAACAAGTCCAGCCCTGTTTCTTCTCCTTCACCTAGTCCTTGCATGTCTGCAACATCCAGAGACCCTGGAGACATTTAAGGGAAGGAAGGAAGGAAGGAAGGAAGGAAGGAAGGAAGGAAGGAAGGAAGGAAGGAAGGAAGGAAGGAAGGAAGGAAGGAAGGAAAGGAGGAGGGAGGAAGGTAGGTCTCAGAACTGTTGAGAAATTTGATTCCTGGCCATAGCCATTTATTCCCCAAGGGGGCAAGACTTCAAAAATCTTTTTGTTTTCGCTTGCCTTCAATACAGTATTTATTTTAATAAATACATCTAGATTTCCCCACCCTCTCCTATTCCATCTTGTTCAGTGGCCTGTGTTTTTCAGAGAATTGCCATTGCTACCTTCCTAGGACTGAGATAAAATGACTGAACCAAGGCCACTAGATGGCTTCATGGCTAAGGTGGGATTAGAATTTATGGTCTCCTAGTGTCTAGCCTTATGCCTTAGCTATTACTGCCGAACTGACAAAACTAAACAGTGCCCATACAGATGTTAAGCAGCATACAGATTTGAAATGTTTACAAAATTTTCCTGTACTAAGTGCCTCCTGTAACCTAGATTTGGGTATCAAGTTCTGAAATATAATCAATTCTAGGCCTTGATTGCTAGTTTACTACAGATCTGTTCTATCTTTGCTACTTTTCCATAACAGTAGAGTTTAATATTGAGATATTATATATATGCTCATTTTACTGCTATACCTTAAGTGTCTGCATTGAAACTAAGATGACTTGTAGCAACAAAATGCAAGAAGTTGAAAGTTGTGGAGTCATCAGGAGGAATATGTTCCTCCTGATGAAAACTAAAAGTTGTGAAAGATTCAATTCTTGGAAGAAGCTAGTGCTACTAAGATGTTTCAAAAGAGAGCTGCAAGTCCTCTCCATCTTATAAAATTGCTGAAAATTTAAGTTTTATCAGATTTCAAGGTCTTCTGAACTGACTGTAGTTATTCATACATTTTATTGGGAAAGGGAGAATGGGAAGGACAAAGTCTAGAAGGTTAGTAGCAAAATTAGGAACAATCATAAATCAAGGAGGCATAAAATATATAAAAATGTACATATGCCAAACCTGAGAAGTGCTTTTTAGGGTGAACTTAAGATACTAGAACTAAAATGATTTAAATCAAACATTTAAGTTTCCCCTTGAATGCTCACTGAAAGAGTGGGAATTAGCCTTTGTTCCCCAGCGTTAATATGATTTTACAGGTAGAGATGATAGAATGGAATATGTCTGCTCTACAAGTTCTGCACAGACACTACAGACACAAATACACATACACTCACATAATTAAAATTATTAAGAGGATAAAAAGTCCAGAGTAAGGGCATTAGCTAAAATTCAGGTAGCTTTTTTCCTAAATTAATAAAATTTAGGATTGCATATGGATAGGGGCAAATTAAGGCTGTACAGTATGCCTTTCAACAGTATGCCAAACAATTCAAAATTGATTATCAATTATGTACCATCAAGTTGATTGTCAAGTCACCACTTAGACTAATTTTCTCCATGTCTCTAACTTGGTCTTTCAGGTATTCCAATGGGCTCTCATCACCACTATAATGGACCATCCATCTTGCTGCTGGTCATCTTCAACCATTCTCAGCATTATGGCCTTCTCCAGATAGCTGGAGTGATCATTTGAGCTTGATCATTTGTGTGTTGAGTGAAAACTCGCCGTTTTGTTTAATTATCCATTTGTTTATTTTCTTGACTGTTCATAATATTTTCAGAAATCTTCTCCAGCACCAAAATTCAAAACCAACAATAATTACATTAAATATCTTATTAATTAAATATATTTTAATATCAGTGACTACTTCATACATATTTTTCATATGTATTCATAATATTCATAACTTTTCCTTTCTGTCCATGAAAGATTACAAACTGGCACTAACCTTAAGGGACCATACACAATCTTGTAGCTTTGGATTGTGCTTTTTTATTTTTCATTTATGGAATGACTATTATATAAGTTGCCAAGCCAGTCTCAAAGAGTTATGATATCACTTTGGCATTGACTTGGTGCTCCCATTAATTGCTTACAATTAATGTATCAAGCAATATAAAATCAAAAAATCCAAATGCATGTGCTTAATGTCTGTTTTAATTATTGCATTTAATTTGTCTGCATATAGGAATGTTAATATAGGGAGATGAACAAATTTGGGGGTGTAATCAGGTGTGCATTGAAAAGGATTTTATTATTTCTCTCCCAGCCACCCCTTCAGAAAACATCATAATTTCCAGAACATGCAATGTATTTTAATATGTCATCTATTTTAGCTTTCATAGCAATCCCTTTCATACTAGCTGTGAAACAGTACTACTGGCTGCAAATCCAACATTTCATTCTGTAGAAGAGAAGCATATTTCCAGCCTGGATCATAGTAAAAACGTGCTTGAAAATAACTGGGCACTTAGGGAATCATATGAACAAGTATCTGTAGACAGAATGTCATTATTTGCAGTATTATTGAACAAATAATTGTTAAAATAAAAAGTTTTTAAAAAGAAACTTGTAGAGTCAAAATGACAATTTACATGGATGGAAAAAAGAAGTGGGAATAATTTTATTTCTGACTTGGCAAACCTTTTTCCAACTGCTGTTGAGGCAGGGGAAATGGCTGGTGTAAGTTTGATATAACCCACTGAGTTTTACATCAGGCTTATGACTAGGCACCTTTTGATTGGGCTGTTTTACGAGCAATTTTGGATCCTAATATGCTCCTTCTTGTTCTGTTGCCAGGGCTTAACACATCCTGCAGGAAAGACAGTTGAACATAAACCTCTGTCTATGGAGTAATATCCATGCCGAAATAAGCAGAAACCACACAAGTGGAGCAATATCCATATGCCACTGTCTCAATTTTTCCCGAGCAACTGCTGCAGGTGACAGTGAAGCCTGAGTGCCTAGGACAGTGATGGCTAACCTTTTCGCCATCGCGTGCCAGGAGGGGGGGGGGATCGGGGGAGGGTTACGCATGCACGTGCCCATGCACATGCATGTGCAACCCCTCCCCTCTGCTCCTGGTACATGAGGGCCTGGTAGGCCCATTTTTCTTTCTTACCTGGTTCCAGATCCTCTCTATTTATCTGGGAAGGGCAAAAGCAGCCTTTCCCACTCCCTCGGGGGCCCTCCAAAAGCCTGAAACGGTCCATTTCCCAACTCCCAATGGGACAGGAAGTGACATTTTTTGCTGTCCCCAGTCTCCAGAGCCTCTCTAGGAGTCTCTAGGAGCCTTTCTAGGAGTCTCTGGAGGTTGGGGACAGCAAAAACCATCACTTCCTGTTCTATTGAGAGTTGGGAAATGGGGCCTTTCAGGCCTCCAGGGGAGTGGGAAAGGCTGTTTTCGCCCTTCCCAAATAAATAGAGAGGATCTGGAGCCAGGTAAGAAAGAAAAATGGGCCTCCCCACCCCCCAGGCCGTCCAGAGGCAGGAAACAGGCTGTTTCCCTACTTCTGGTGGGCCCAGAAGGCCCGAAAATCAGCTGGCTGGTGCACACATGCGCCCCAGAGCTGAGCCGGCATGCCCATTAATATGGCTCCATCTGCCACCTGTGGCACGCGTGCCATAGGTTCGCCATCACAGGCCTAGGAAGAAAGATGAGAAATACACGCCTAGGTTATCGGGGCTGAGCAGATTGTTGGATTCAGCACTACTGATTTTTCACAGAATTTCCACAGAACTCAACATAGCTTCTATATGATGACAGTGTCTGAAGATAAATTATGATGTGGGAACCACACAGGATGAGAACTGTAGGATTTCATGAAGGATAGCTCATCTTTTATTTTAAAAGCAACTATGTCTTAATATGAGAATGGACTGAAGCATTGGGAGCCATAGCACTCTTCCTTTCCATATTTGTTTCCCCAGACCAATCTCTATGCTATTATTAAAACATATCAATGCTTGATTTGATGTAATGAATGATTCAGATTCGGGGGAGGGGGGTCCTTGGTGCTGTCTGAGCTTGGTTGTTTTCTTGCAGATGTTTCATTACCCAGACTAGGTAACATCATCAGCGCTAATCAGATGTTACTTACCTTCAGCCATGGTAGTTGGTGATCTTGAGCCAATCAGTTCTTCAGCCTAATTTACCTCACAGACTTGTTGTGGTTGGAAAGTGGAAGGAAGAAGCCCTAGGAGGTCCTGAATAGAAGATGGGACACATGTCTAAACTATCATTTTCTCATTCTCATTTTCTTTCTCCCTTCTTCTCTCCAATTACCTACTTAATTGTGTGTGATAATTATCCAATATGCCAATTGTTGGACCAGAAAACGTGGTGAAGCAAAATCTCCTTCTACCTGTATGTTCTACTAGCAGCCTAATCCTAATTCATTCTCCAAGGATTCTTGCTGTTCTTAATCAAAATTAAAAAAACTAATTTGAGAAGCAAACTCTTATTTATTCATTAACCAAATTTGAATATAGCTGTGCGTCTCACAAACATCGACTCTTGGGGACATATAACAATCAAATAAAGAAACAAACTCTTCCAAAGATCATTAATTTAAAATGCCATACATTTGTGCTTGTAAACTTTACATTCCATTAAAAAGTACACTTAAGAAAAATAGCACACCGATCCATATTCCTCCAAGCCTCTTCATCGTGTCCCAAATAAACAAGATGCAGTGCTATATTTTAGCCACAAGAGAGCATAAAAACCACAGTTCTGAGAAGAGAGTTTTGCAGCTTCAGACTCTCTTATCTTGAAGAGCCAATTGCTAACTGGTGAGACCCAATTCAGTTTTAAAGCCCTGGCACCTGCTGAGGGAGGATCTTCTTCAAATATTGCACGTAGCACTTTGATAACCCAACTATAATCACGTATCTCAAAAGTATAATGATTACTAATCATTATTTGAAAACCACATAGTTACCATATCTGTACTGCAAAGATTACTTCATATTCCTATGAAGTGGTTAGGCAATTTCCTACTTATGAAGAGCAGAGTTTCAAGCTGTAATAAGCTGCTAAAGAAGGTGGTTTTTTTTTGTATTCTTTTTTTTTCTCATGTAAAAAATCTATGTAACCAAGATCAAAGGATAAAGACAGTTTTATGTTTCCTTAAGATGGAAATGTTGTACTTGTTTATTACTCATCTATAAAGCAAAGACTGGCTGTTCAAAAACACAATTTAAAGATTCTGGAAATGAGTGACTTCAAAGAAATGAAACTGAAGAATGCATTTTTTGTTTCTATATATTCCTGGAAAGAACATTCATTCTTAAGCTGATCATGTGGCAGCCATTTATAGTATACAAGATTTGAAAGGAGTCTTTGAAGCTACTCAGTATAATATATTGTCTGAAAACACACTCCTATGTGTTGTGGCTGTTGATCCCACAACAACAATTTCAATATATTTCATAGGCTGTTGGCATTCTTGACAAGGACACATTTGGGACCTCGGAGGTATGACCACTTGCATACAAATTAGTGGTGGGTTGCTACCGATTCGCACTGGTTTGGGAGAACCGTAGCAATAATTTGTCATCAGTTGCCGAACCGGTAGCGATGGCTGGCTGGCCACACCCCGAACCGGTCTCCTGGTTGCCGCTCGCTCACTCTGGCCACCATGTTCATCACCGCCATGTTCTTTGCAAGTGCACATCCTATTGCCTTGCAAGTCCAATGGGATGCACATGCGCGAAGAACATGGTGGTGACAGCAGCAGCTTTTTCTGGCGGTACTTTTTGGCAACCTGTGGCCAGCTGCTGCAGCCATAAAGCGGGTCTCAAAGAGCCTTCTTTGCCAGCCGCTTTCCACCAGTGGCGGCTGAAAACTCCAGTCAGCTTGCCTTTTGGACTCTGGACTAGCCCCTGTGGAAGGTAAGCAGCCCAAACAAAGAGGTGGGGGGGAGGAAGCATGGCTAGGGCTGAGGCCACTAAAGGAGGGGAACTGGGGACAACTGGTGAAGGGAGGGTGGCAGTAGATAGGTGGAAATTCCAAATTTTTTCCTACCTTTTCCTGTAGGCGTGGCTAGGTGGAGGGGTCATGTGACTGAGTGGGCATCGGTGTGAGTGACATCAAGTTGGCCATGCCCACTCATCACATGCCCCCCACATAATCATGCCCACCGAACCGGTAATGAAATTTTTTGAAACTCACCACTGATACAAATGTATACTTCTCATTATATGAGACATGGTGGTGCAATAGGTAGAATACAGTATTGCTGGCTAGCTCTGCCCATAACCTGGAGCTCAGTTCTGGCAGACTCAAGGTTGACTCAGCCTTCCATCCATCTGACATTGGTAAAATGATGTCCCCAGATTATTGGGGACAATATACTAACTTTGTAAATTGCATTGTGGGGAGATATATAAATCTAAGTGTTATTGCTATTGCTGATTATGACCTAGGGGCACTTTTACCGATGCAGATGGCATGATGATATCTAGGTGTGAAAGGATGTTTTGCCTTGATCTTATCCCACAGACCACTTATCGCAAGATCTAAGATTGAGGGCACTTTTCTAGCATCCCTTGCTGCTAGTTTAAATAACTCCAGTGAATGAGAGTCTGTATTATATCCACAGTAGCAGCATTTTATTCTACTGTTTTAAAAAGTTTCAGTTTTGTGGAAATTCATTCCAATGTACTGTGTTTTTCCAAAAATAAGACCCTGTCTTATATTTCTTTGAACCCTGAAATAAGCGCTTGGCCTTATTGCCATGCGCTCAAAAGCCCAATTGGGCTTATTATCAGGGGATGTCTTATTTTGGAGGAAACAGGGTGGTTCTGAGTTGAGGCAAACAGGACTTTTGTTTGGGACAATATATGGCACTCTGCCCTTTGTTTCAGCTCTGAGAAAATACAATTTCTCAATCCCTCTTCTGCATTTAAAGCATTTATTTTCTGCATTTCTAGATTACCTTACATATATGGAAGCAGCCTACAGTCCTTAAATTCATTTTGCTAATCTCCTTTGCTGTCTTTTTCCCCCCTCATTCTTTTCACCTATTTTAGCAGGAGGCCTGAAAAATCCATTTGATTTCCACCCACTAAAATGAATGTTCCAGAGCAAAATGCAGGCTGATTTGGGAGATTATTAATCACTTCACAGTGTAGCTCCTTACATTTTGATAAATGAGCATGCAACCAAGAAGTGACTATTCAATGGCTCCAAGTACAGAAAGCAATAAATTAGCAGGTGAAACCTGGAGGTATTTCAAAGAGAAATTGACTTCTCCTTTTTTTGTTGATGGCATGATTTCTATTGGGATTACACACTAAATGTCTCTATGCACAGAATGCAGACTAATCTAGTGATAAATGGCTCAGAGAATTCTTATTGACATGCACATGTTTTTTCTTCCAATTAGATGACTCACTATGGCACTGATAAATATTGATTTGGTTGGTCGCAGCAAAGGAAACCAACTGGATAAAAATAGTTGCGTACTATTTTTTTTTTAAAAAACCACGTTTTCTTCCATGTAGGTGCATTTCTTGAGAATGGTTCATACAGTTAAAAAGACAACTCTATAATAGGCTAGGTCTGGTAGATTAAAATTAAATGTGTTTTTATTTATTCTTTGTTAATGAACCTAATCGGTTGTCAAAAAATACGATAAATAAGCATAAGTGGAAAATTGTAACTTATTTTTCTTTAAATCAGTATTTGCATGTTATTTTTATATTTATCCAGTTCATGTCAGGCTCCAAGTAATGCACCCATCACAAATCGAACTCCAAGGCATTGCTTTTCATTAAATAACGAATTTATTTGGATACACCATCTTGGCGCTACTGGTGAAAAACCAGTACTAAAGTTCCCAGACTTTTCACCCCAATATAAGTTTCAGTTTCTCAAGTTTCCAAAACAATGGTCACATTAACCAACCAAGATGGGAGCTGGTTGCTTGGCGACATCTCTCCTCTTCCTCCTCCGGTCAGGAAGAGTGTGAATGTGGAATGTTGGAATGTGGTTGACTTCTCAGTTAGGAATGCTGTTTTGACTGAAGGCTTCATCCCCTCTTCAGCTCCAAACTGTGTCAAGCTGAATGCATGTCAGAATGCCCAGGGATCCCACACCCCAATCAAAATCAGGCTTAACAGTTTATCTATATTCTAATGTCAACACATCTAACAAATTCTGGAAATGAGATACATATATAAATCTAAATTTAACTAAATGTCATCAGTCTTGATAATTAAAATTTGTGTGTGTGTGTATCACATTGCATTGCCATTGTACAGCAATATAAATGATCTAAAATGTATTTCATTCACTAATTTAAGGCATTTATATACAAACAATATTGTATATCAACTTGAAGAAAAGTTTGGTTTTTATATTGAGATCCAGTTTGGTCTAGTGGTTAAGACATCAGATAAAAAACAGGGAGACCATGAATTCCTGCCCCATCTCTGATACAAACCCATCTGGATGACCTCGGGTTGGTCAACTTCAGCCTTGGGAAAGTGGTAATGGCAAACCATTTCTGAAAAACCTTGGTAAGAAAACTGCAGAGTCTTGTCCATGCTAAAAATTGGATATGGGTTTTTTTTTAATAAAAGTTTTTTAAATTGTTTTTTAGACAAACACACATACAAACATAAAATGTATTTGCTTTGAACAGAGTATTTGGCTGGGTCACAAATTTAAACAATATTTAGTCATTTCAATTAAATTTACAATTTCTATATTTCCTTTTTCCCATAGGAGAATTGGATATGGTTGAAAAGCAGAAAGAACACCCCGCCCCCACAAGATGCAACACATTTATCAAGACAAATCTTGGATCTGTTTTTAATTCTTTTATTGTGGTTTGTTGTAGTCAGACTGATATTTAGACTAGATTTGGCTTTTTTATCCACCCACTGAGTCCTTCTCAAGGACAAGGGATAGGCAAATGTTATTATCACCATTATTGAAATCTACGCCAAAAAAAAATTAGTCCACGCACCATTGTTCTTTTTCTAGATATATTGTTAAGTCTGGTGAAGTTACTCCTCCTTAAATTTAACACAGCATAAATCCAATCCTTGGAAGTAAAGATAACTAGGGATCTATAAAAAGTTACTGAATGTTCCTACAATGTAATTGAACTTGGCTTAACTTGTTTGGACTTGGAAACAAAGCAAATTTGACTGGACCTGATTAATATGGATAGGATCCTTCCAGGAAATTCCACACTGTAAATGAAATTGAGAAGTAAATGAAAAACACCTTGGAAGAAGCCAATGGAAAACCCTTCCCACATTCTTGCCAAGATAAGTGCATTGATGTGTCCATGAAGTGCTCTGGAGATGACATTTTTTTTAAGGACATTTAATTTTATTTACATAATTCACAGTTCCTGAATCTGTATCATACATGGTCCACTTCACTTTGCTTGAAGGCCATGTCAGGTTTCTCTACGGAAGAGAATGAGCCTAATGTGTTTTCTTTTTTTTTTCAGGGAATAAAAATTAAATAAAATGACTGCTTCAAGCATCGGCAAGGTTTGAGGTACTCATTTTGCCCTTTAAAATCCACCTCATTGTAAAAACAAATCTCAATTTTTCCATATGAGCCATATACAAAGTCTTATGCAAATACTGTATGTGTCCTTTGTCCTGTTTGGGTAATACATTTTCTATTGTTTTCAACATGAATATTTCCAAAGGCAAGGAAAGAATTGGGATGCACTGAGAGCAAGGTTTAGTAATAATCCCAAAGTCTAGAGCTGAACACTTTGTTCTTTATCTTAGTGTTTAAAAAAAACCTTTTATACCAGGGGTGAAATGTTCCTGGTTCCGATGGTAGCGATAGTGGTGGGTGGTTCGGAGAACTGGTAGCAAAAATCCCTGCCCCCCCATACCCAGCTGAACCACATGATCATCAGAAGCTTTTTTTTTTTTTACTTTTAAAAGCATTTTTTTCTTCGGCCGAAAAAATGCTTTTAAAAGTAAAAAAAAAAGCCAATGATGATTGCGGGGCTCAGCTGGGATTATCAGAGCTTTTTAAAACCATTTTTTCTACAACCTCTTTAGCTGAAGAGGTTGTAAAAAAATGCTTTGAAAAGCCTCTGATGATCCCAGCTGAGTTGCCTGATCGTCAGAGCTTTTTTTTCTTTTAAAAGCAAAAACAAATTGCTTTTAAAAGAAAACAAAAGCCTCTGACGATCAGGCAACTCAACTGGAATCATCAGAGTCTTTTCAAAGCATTTATTTTACAACCTCTTTGGCTGAAGAGGTTGTAGAAAAAATGCTTTTAAAAGTAAAAAAAAAAAAGTTGGCCACGCCCACCCAGTCATATTCTTCCCCACCAAACCATGCCTACAGAACCAGTAATACAAATTTTACATTTCACCGCTGCTTTATATCCTTTAAAGTTACCTTGATAAGTACTGCACTGATTTGTGAATTTAATAGATGCCAAATCTATCCTACTTCAACAAGGACTTCATCATTTTACTCATAACTGACATTACATAGAAATGAGTTCCAAATTACTCAGAATTAGTATTACATGAAATGAGTTACAAATAACCCCTTCTACTCAAAGATTCCATGACACTGACTTTCCATTCTTCCTTTCAACATCTATGTGATGCGTAAGGGCTGTCAGCTTTGTGTGGAGCAAGAAATGATCTTGAAGAAAATATGCAACAACTGTTGGGGAAGCATGAACTTAGCCCAGGAACACATGAGAAAGAAACTCAAGGTTGCCAAGCTTTGACTCTTTTGTATTAGAGAGAAGGAAGGAGAAATGCTACCAGGCTTTGAAGATTCAGGTTTCCTATGAATACAGTCAAGTACTGGTACTTCTGGTGGTGTCTGTTTTCTTACATGATTGAAGGGCTGCCATTTTGAAGATAATTGCCCACACCCCAATTCAACTCTTCCCATTCATACAGACTATAGATTGGAATCAAACAGACCTGTTTTTCATGATGTAAGTCTAGGTCTGTTGTTTTTTTAAGTGTAGCATTCAGGACTAAAAAGCAAATTTTTAGAGAGATAGGGTGAGAGACAGACAGACACAGAGAGAGAGAGAGAGACAGACAGACAGACAGACAGATACACACACAGAGAGAGAGAGAGAGAGAGAGACAGACAGAAACACACACACACACACACACACACACACACAGAGAGAAAGAGAGACAGCCAGCCAGCCAGATAGAGAGAGAGAGAGAGACAGAGTGAGAGAAAGCGGAGTAAAGGGGTAGAGAAGAATAGGAAAGCTTTGGAAGCTGAACACTTTCTCCGCTTATACTTTATCATTATGGACTTGTGAAACAAACTTTGTTTTGTGTTTCACTTTTAAGCCCTTCATCTTCTGTTTTCCTCTAGGAAAAGGTATCAAAACTGTCTCAGATAGTTATTGGAATAGACAATGGAACAAGTTAATACCTTCATGCTCTGCAAGAACCTGGCAGGGCAAGTAGACTAATATTTTCCAGGAAACATAGCAGAAAAGTAATTGTCCATTAAGAGCATATTAATTTTAACATTTGCATTTTGAAATGTGAGTTGCCATGCATGAAGTAGAAATGAACATTTGCTTTTTAAGATGAAGTGATACATGGTAAGGAGATCAATATTTTCTGTTATGTTTCCCTGCTATAAGTGATCGATGGCATACATTCCCTAGTAATGCAGTAATAAATGCTAGTCAATCATCTCTACTTCCTATCTAGCGTATACTTGCATAGGAAAGAGACAGAGAAATAACTAAGTTTCAACATATTCCCAAAATTATTTCTTGCAATATCGTTAACTGAATAAATCTGACTTTAGCCTGCTGTATAAAAGTGATGACAGATAAATAAAAATTGCTTGAAAATCAGTTACTATTATTACAACAATAGAAACTGCCCTTTGCAAGCAATTTTAAGTAAGATTTCCAAGTAATTGGCAAATAAGAAGAAGTAAAACTTTGTTGCTATGACACACTATTCAGTTTGTTTTAAATTTAGTAGGACTTATCATTTCGCAAGCATAAATGTTTATCTTCGTCGAAGAGTTACATTTGATTCGTTTTTCTAAATTGCATTAATATGATGATGTAATTTACTGTAGTAACAGCCATTAATCTGATTAACAGCAGCAGATTGGTGGTAGACTACAAAGAAATGTAAGAAAACAGAAGGAAAGCATAAAATGTTTTCATCTATGAAAGAAGTCCATTTTTATGGTAAATCATGGTTTTCTTTTCCTTTTTGAAAACAGCTGAAAGAAGAAAACAGTTACATATCTTGAGTTTTTTGCTTTAATATAAAAATGCATCTTCTGATATTATTTCTTTTATTTGCATGTTATGTATATTTTATTGAAGTTGTCTTGAGTGCCCTGAAGTTTTCTTCAGGGAACTCAAGATTGCATGTCCCACTCCTGTCTTCACATCAACCTACAATGATTGGTTACTCTGAGAGCTTAATTAATCTAAACTAATCAGAACTAATCTTGAAGCAATATGTATTTGGAGATGGCTGTTGGGTTAATAGGGAAGCAAAACAAATTCAAAAGAAGGTAGTGGTTAAACACTTCTTTATTTTTGCAAAGGGATGACTCACATTAAGAAGCAAATCTTTAGCTTTAATCTGTAAAAGAACTACAGATGGAAATCTGAATGATTAAGGAGCATTAAAAAGAAATCAGCTCCCCTAATGCCACTTATTTTTTTCCTCTTGATAATAGTTTCCCAACCAACACATTTAGGTTTCTCAGCATACAAGTGTAAAAATATTGGACATCTGTGGTCAGGGATGTACTGAATGCAAAATGCCTGGGATATAAATAAAAATATCAGCTCTAATTTAAATTACACAAAATATCAAGTTTTGCATGAATCCAGAATAGTATGAATCCAGCTCAATCAAAGTAGAACTTACTATGTTATAAACCCTGTGAATTGTGATTTATTCAATAAGCCATGATTAAGCAAACCATGATTTCATGTGTTTGGTCCATGCAAATAAACAAGATTTTTGCACATACTATTCAAAGAGACAATTGAAAAATACTTTTCTGGGTTGGGGCAGTTATCTTCTGGAACAACCTTTAGCCAATTGTCCCTATATACCTGTAGCAAACCCTAATTTTTATTAGCCATCTTAGCAATCGACAGTGTCATAACATTCCTCCTCCAAGTCCAGCTAGAAATACCTAATGCATGAAACTAATCTTAAAGCTCTGGTGAGTGAAGTTTAATAGAAGGAATGGTGAAACTAACTGCACAGTAATTACAGGGAGTACTTGGAACCTTTTAAAATACTTTAGCAGTGAAATCTTTTTCCATCTTCTACTGCTGGGTAGAGATATGGTACTTTTGTGAAAGGAGATTAAACTGCATCTTTTATACATTTTTTTCATTGTCAATCCCATTAGGAATAACAGCTGGTTTACCTTGTCTAGATCAGAAGCTAAATGATTGGCATATACAGCTAACCAAATAATCTAGAAGAAACTGGAATCAGGTATTGTCAAGTATTCTCATCTCTTTATACAGTTGTTCAGTTCTTCAATATGTAAAACAAATGTAAATAAAGCAAGTGATCACCAGCTATATTATTACTGTTACTTTATATGGCAGAAATAGACTCTTCCAGGAATTTAGAATCTCACACGGATAGCATTTTAGACCGTGATGACGAGCCTATGGCACGCATGCCACAGGTGGCATGTGTAGCCATATCAGTGGGCATGCGAACTCAGCTCTGGCGCATGCTGATTTTCGGGTCTTCTGGGCCTACCAGAAGTAGAGAAACAGGCTGTTTCCTGCCTCTGGAGGGCCTGGGGGGGAGGCCCATTGTTCTCTCACACCTGGCTCCAGGGCCTCTCTAGGAGTCTGGGGAGGGAGAAAACGGCCTTCCCCATGCCCCCGGAGGTCCTCTGGAGACCAAAAAACGGCCTGTTTGACAACTTCTGGGCCCACTGGAAGTTGCAAACGGGCCATTTTCGACCTCCAGAGGAACATCGGTGGGGAAGGCAGATATCATAATTGATAATCTGCGCATGTGCAGAAGAAAGAGCGTGCGGGCTCCCATTGCGAACTGGTACTAAAGGTAAATAGAACCCACCCTTGATGGATACCCTTAGACTAATTGATTAAATTCATTTTTCCTCTTCCTCCATTGGTTCTGTAGGAGTCATCTTTGCATTGCGTCTCTAAAAGTGCTTCAGTAAACCAAGGACTCAATCAGGATCAGAACATAGAGCGTGGTGACGTTCTAAAGCAATGGTTTTGAGAGTTTATATCACTTTTAGTTGTTAACAAGCTACAGAACCATAAAGTGCTAAGGACAGGCCATCCTAATCAATCCGTTTGTCCCACAGAAGTTTGACTAAATCCTCAATCTCATCCAGACAGGAATGATGAAATCTGTAGAAATAGTATCTATTTCCACAGAGAGCATGTGGGAGGAATCCATTCATTTGTGTTCTTCACAGGAAGGAAATCTTGGCACCGAAACAGAAGAAGTGTAATGACATCAGAGGTTTCCCATGTGACTTTTTGAACAGCTTTATTTTAATGCTAGCCTAGAAACTGAGCTTTGAAAGAATCAAGATTCAAAATAATCTTGCCTTAATATTTCTCCTGAATGCTGAAATGTGTCTCAGTCGAGGAATCATAAATTCTAACTTCGAATCATACAAAAATTCAGACAAGGATATGTTGTTGATTTGTTAATATAAATAACTAGCATTAAAACCCCCACAAATAATTAAATCTACATTGATTGATTGATTGATTGATTGGTTCGATTTATATGCCACCCTTCTCCGGAGACTCAGGGCAGCTTACAATGCATTAAGCAATAGCCTTCATACTTTTGTATATACCTGCTTAGTAGGGCTTTTGCCCCCCCCCCCCCAAAGTGGTAGCTTATTGCTTATTGCCACCACAAACTGGGTCCTCATTTTACCTACCTCGAAAGGATGGAAGGCTGAGTCAACCTTGAGCCTGGTAAGATTTGAACTTGCAGTAATTGCAGGCAGCTGGTGCTACTTAACAGCACCAGCACTTGCTGCGCCACCAAGGCTCTACTTATAGGTTGATGTAACATATCAACTAAAGATATCTGTAGTCTTGTAGGCACATAAATGCCTACACATATATTAACATTAATATTCTCCTCTGGTTCAAGTTTGAACATATTTAAATGACAAAGGCTTTTTGGACCATTTTTTGTGACCATTTTCCTATTGGAATATATCTCATGATAAGATTCAGAATAAGGGAAGACCAGAACTACTTTAATTAATGTCTGAACCGATAATGTTACCTAGTTTGGCAGTGTAATGTCTACAAGAAAACCACGAAGCTTAGGAAGCACCAAGGACCCATCCATGTATAAATTACAAGTGGTCAGTTAGTATGGATCACAGGATCAGTCTGGGTTCTTACATGCCAGCAACAGAGGGAGGACTGTCACGATAATATATTCATATCAGTCTTATTGATCCTATTAGAGCAGAGTTTTGATATTATAAAGAGTGATCACTTAATCCAGGGGTGTAACTCGATTTCATTGAGGGATACATCGGATTGTGTTTCATCTTGGAGGGCCAGAGTGGGCGTGGCCAGAGTGGGCATGGCCAGCTCAATGTCACTCATGCCAGAGGCGCCTGTGGTGGCCCGAGCAATCTGCCAGAGAAAACAGGCTCCTGAACTCCTTTTTTGGCTGCAATGGCCTCCTGCAATCCGCATACGGCCCTCCCAAACTCAGTTTTCGCTGGTAGAGGCACCGCGGGCCAGTTCTTTGCTGTTTCCAGGGTGGCCCCATGGGCCACATCTAAGCCCCCCGTGGGCCAGGTCTGCCCCCTGGCTTTGAGCTTGACACCCCAGACCATTTAGCTTGGACCATAATGTGGATATGTGGAAATAATGTAGCATAAGACAGCCATAATATAGAAAGCATTATAAAAACTCAGAAATGATTAAAGTGGACATTCCCACTTAGCCAAAGCTTTAAGTTTAATGCTATATAGCCCAACATTGCTACAGCAGAGGGTTACCCTTATTCAGAATCAGAAACTGTATATAGTGTATATGAGGAGGTAGTTGGCAATCTCAAACCTCTGGCAGAGAAAATAACTGAAACCAGAATTTCTTGGTTTAACCACGAATATAGACATGAAAGAAATGAACTGGCTAGACTAGTCAGACAAATTAAGAAGGATAAATCATTTTACAGGGTAAAGGCAGCGCGAGATAACTCTGGAAGTACCAAACACTGATAAGAAGGAACAAACAGAATATTTCTATAAATGCCAGTGGCAAAAATTAAAACAGTTGTGTTTCCAAAATAATGATAGAGAATTCTGAGAACTACTTTCCCGAGGTCAGAAAGAAATAAAAGTAATAATAGAAACACAGATTTCACCTGAACTCTGGATCCCTTATTTTAAAAATAAATTTGAAGGTATTAGAATACAAACCAAGAGTTAATGGGAACAGATTCATTAAAATCATCATTAAAATTGTCCCCAGTAAATGCTGCAGAAGTTAAAAGAATAATTTATAATAATTTACAACAAACAGCTGGCAAAACTTTGGGAGAGGATGTGTTACCACTAGAGATACGTAAGACATTCCCTGACTGATGTGTGCATAGGCTCACCACCTTGGTTACTTATATCATTAATTTAAACCATTAATGTGATTTCCTTTTATTTCTCGTAGTGTGTATGAAAATAACAATTCATTTCACTTATTTAAGACACTGTAGGAAAACTGTGGCTAAGTCTATTGCTGCAGAAAAATTGATACCCACGAAGAGCAGAGCATTCTATTGGACCAGGATTATGTCAGAGAATGAGCATCTCACTACAAGAAGGTACAACAAGATCCAGATATAGTCTGAACAAATTGGGCTATCTGGTGGCTTCTGCTCTTTGTGATAGTGGTGACAGGCAGACAACAACACAATGGTATACCTATTGTGGGCTGGGAGTGGCCTGGTAGCTAATTCCGACAGCAAGGAGGCTGGTGTGGTGATTCGCCAGCAGCCTGTGCAGCTGGCACCTGCGTCAGACAATGAGGAGGCTGGAGAAGATTTGGTATCAGAGGCGGGGATTCAGCCAGGACCTTCAGAACCTCCAGAAGCTCCCAAAAGTGAAGAGGAAGAAGAGGAGGAGCCTCTTCTCAATGCATGGGCGTGCGGAGCTGCCAAAAGGCAGGAATGGCTCCTCAGGAGGAGGTCTCCTCAAGAGTAAAGCTTGGGGCTAATTGGCCACTCCCCTAGCCTATTTAAGGAATAATGACGACTGAAGCAATTTGCATAAAACAACTTCGTTCATATTCCTTTGCGTATTGACTTCAGAAATGTCTGATTGGCTCTTGCTTCTCTCTTGTCATTTTTCCTGCAAATTGCTTCTAGGAGTTCTGCCAACCTCAGTAAGCTTACGCTTATCTGAAAGACTGCCTCAGAATTGAGTTATTATTCCTTGGACTCTTTTCGGCTGTTAATGAAATTAAATTACCAACCCTTGTTCAGAAAAGACTGATTTAAACAGTACTTGTGTTTGAACAACTACTAAGAAAGCTCATTAGTAGTCCTTAATTAGTAAACTAAGGTTTGTACGGACTTTGTGTGTGCTGTGTTCTTTGTGGTCCATAGCTGGAGCAGAACAATACCTGCCTTTTCTGTCCCGATCAATATACACTTGAGCACCTCATAACAGTGTGACAGAACTCAATTAATGTTGTTAGTTTCTGAGCAAGAAATGTTTAATTTGTACATATTTTAATCTCGTATGTTATATTTTAAATTTTATATCATATAGTATGCCTTATTTTATTTGTGATGCTTCTGACATGGATAAACAAGCAAACTTCAAGAGAATAAGGTTCTGGTACTAGGACTTTTCATGAATCTTTTTGCTTATTGTTGTCCAGGGATTGTCTTCTTCCTAGTGTATTCCTGCAACTGCAGGGTCCACTTTTTGGATCATTGAACACCACTGTGCACAGTCAGCTGCGTCTCCAGGGCACAGGCCTGAGGCTTGCATATCTTTGTGGATGGTGTCTTGCCATCTCTGTTTCGGATGGCCAAACAGGGCCATCCAAAACAGAGGTCGCCAACCAATGACTTCTAGTTGGTAGGCAGTCTTGGCAACGGTGGAAGGTGCTGCTCTCAGGACATGTCCATACCAGTGGAGCCGGCCTATTCTCATCTTCTCTAGAATTGATGCCGCACCAAAATGTTGTTGAATGGTGTCATTTGTGATGTGTTCAAGAATGGAGATGCCCGATATCCAACGGAGCATCTGCATGTCCATGGCATGGAGATCAGTGGTGGGCTCCTCCCAGTTTGGCCCGGTTCTCCCAAACCAGAAGTGGTGACAATATGACATCACCGACCTGGTTCTGCCCCCACCCCCACCCCACTGCACCCCCACCCTCTGCATTATTCTTACCTTTTATTTGGTCCCATCCCCAATCTATTGCTGAATCCCAGCTGATGGCTAGAGGGAAGAAACCTCTTTAAACTCTTGCTGCGGGGCTTCAAAGGGCCGCCCTACAGCTGATCAGTATTAAAAGAAAACAAATCAGTAGACCAGTGCCTGCAAAAATACATGAGTAGATCAGTGCCTGCAAAAAGAAATGGGTAGACCACTGCCTGCAAAAAATAAATGGGTAGATCGGTACAGCTCTGTAAGCAGTTAAAAGTCTGGTAGGCAGAACCTCTGCTAAATCCTAAATAATTGTCACATGACCATTAATCCACACCCACAAAATAAGCCACACCCACAGAACCGGTAGTAAAAAAATTAAAACCCACCCCTGATGGATGGGTTTCAGTCCCTGTTGTTGCTGCCCAGCATTCAGTGCCATATAGTGCAACATTGTTGTCCAGGGATACTACTACTATATTAAGCCGGGAGAGGATTACAATACCTGTAAAGTTCCTTCCCTTCTATTGTACAAACTTTTGGCATTTCACTGTTGGAAACAAAACACTGAATCAGAATTGCTTGGAACTCTTTGGTGAAAGGCAGCTGGGTTTTTCAGATGTCCTTATATGCCCTGGCAATATGATTACCCACAAGAAAAGAATGGCCTGCCATAAATCAAGACATGCATCTGATTTATCAGAATTATTTATCCATTCTCCCATATAAAATATGCACATGGACCATGGAGATGTTGATCTATTTTCTATGAACTTCAGATTTTCTCACCTCCCGCTATTTTTTGTTTAGCTTTTTGACTATCACAAATTTAAATCTGACTGCATTTTTAAAATGAGATAACTCTAAATTGTATCTGTTACTCTGGGAGTCTTTTCCTCAATGTCAACTTATAAGAATGTTTTTTTTTCAATCAGCTGTGAAATGAAAGTAATTTGTATGTGTTTAAAGTAATTATCAATAATTCAAAGATTCCAGCAGAACCATGTAATTTCATGATGGAATTTGATTTTCAGTTACACAGGAATCTTAAATGCAACTTCATATAGTTAGCAAGCTGGGAATTAAAAGTTAGAATAATGTGTATATAGCCAGTTGTGGCTTTCTCAATAAACTTTGGTTAAAAAAACTGTGGCTTATCACAATGTGCTAGTCCTGTCGAAGTAGAATTCTGAACTATACCTAGCATCAGTGTCTATTAGCTTAGCATACATTTCCCACCTTTCTCTTTTTTTTACTCTTATTTATTTATTTATTTGATTGATTGATTTATATGCCGCCCTTCTCCGGAGACTCAGGGCGGCTTACAATGCATTAAGCAATAGCATTCATAGTTTTGTATATACCTGCTTAGTAGGGCTTTTGGCCTAAGCGGTGTTCTTTTTTATACAAAATCAGCTTATTGCACCCACAATCCGGGTCCTCATTTTACCTACCTTGAAAGGATGGAAGGCTGAGTCAACCTTGAGCCTGGTGAGATTTGAACTTGCAGTAATTGCAGGCAGCTGACAACTAAATGCTACTTTAACAGCACTTAATCCCCTGCGCCACCAGGCTCTTCAAATTGAAGTGATGAATTTGCATTCATCACTTCAGTGAATAGTTGAACTTCAATACAAGTTCAGATAGATTCACAGATTTATATATAATAATAAAGTGTGATACAACAGATATTGTTTCCACTGAATCTTTCTCTGTATAAACAGATTACAGCACAGTTTAGGTCCACTAATTGGATATAAGAGTGTAGCCAAATGTAATTGTTCATTCAAACTGATAGAATTAATCTTTCTGGTTTTTACTTGTTGGATATAAATCTATGCACTTCCTTTGGCTGAAAATAATTTCTTCCCATTATCTATTCCTATCTTGCCCATATATTTCACTTATTTGTTTATAAAAACAAATGTTTTGGCCATTTTATTCCTTAATTTCTAAAGTGAAATTGGGTCAGACTGGGGAGAAGAATTTAGTTTTCATATTACAAGTTTTCCATTTTCATGTTACAATCTATATATATATATATATAAAAGCCAAATACCACTCACACATCATCATGAAATCTCCAGAACCGTAAAGCCTAAACAAACTTGAAATTTGGCACGTATATTCCTCTTGGCTTCTAGGTGCTCGCTAAGAAAGAATTTTTCGAAATGACCATTGGATCATTAATATTTCTTATATTATTATCAACATGCTCTGATGCTAAGGTGTTAGACATTCTAGTCCCCCTCTCCACCTGAAAAGAACTCTGTTCCAATTGCCACTTGGCCTGTGGGCTGGGAGTTTAGATATTCACTCCCCAGAAGGGAATAAGATAGGAGAGGCTTCTGTGGGACAAGCCTGAGGGCAGGGCCGGATTTAGATGAAAAGAGGCCCTAGGCTATTCCACTTATGAGACCCTTTCACCTCCCATTTTTTTCAGTTCAGTGTTTTAGTGTTCACTGTTTTTAGAATAGTGTAATTTTAATTTTGCTAACAATTTGAATGTAGGCCCCTCTTGATCTTGAGGCCCTAGGCTGAAGCCTAGTTAGCCTATAGGAAAATCCGGCCCTGCCTGAGGGAGAGAAGGGGATAGGAGAGGATCATTGGGGACAGTCTTAGAGAGAGGAGGAGAAGAGGAGGGGAGAGGAAAGGCTTATGTGAGGCAAACCTGAGGGAGAGAAGGGGAGAGGAGAGGCCAATTGTAACTACCCATTAATTTTCAAGCTGTAAGTGTCGATTTGTCAAGCCTTGTCCTGCCTTCAGGTGCTCTGGATAACAGGTTGACTGCCTCTTTTCTATGGCAAACCTTAGATGTTGGAACACTGCTATCATGTCACCCCTAGTCCTTCATTAAATTAGACATACCCAGTTCCTGCAATCGGTCATCATATGTTTTAGCCTCCAGTCCCCTTATCATCTCTGTTCTTTTCTGCATTCTTTCTAGAATCTCAACATCTTTTGTACTTTTAGCAACCAAAATTGGATGCAATATTCCAAGTGTGGCCTTACCAAGGCATTATAAAGTGGTATTAACACTTCACATGATCTTTGTTATGTTGTTACTGTTTTGAGCGGGAAGTTCAAACTGGGGGATGTTTCTGATTGGTTACTGGCCAG
The DNA here is from genome assembly GCA_030761175.1 of Masticophis lateralis. Lineage (NCBI taxonomy): Eukaryota > Metazoa > Chordata > Lepidosauria > Squamata > Colubridae > Masticophis > Masticophis lateralis. The sequence goes on from JAUDYJ010000005.1 coordinate 27,289,868, forward strand.
CAGCCAAACTGTACATAAAGAGTGCTGCTGCCAGCATTGAGTTGCTGAAGTCTCACCATACAATAAAGAGCTGTTGTCACTAGCCTGTCTGTGCTGCTTCGTTATTGCCCAGCCACTTCATTTGGCGACGAAGGTGGGATCTGCACACAGAAGGTTCAGAAAAGAGCTAATGACGAGACACGGTGCCCACCGGGACCATAGACTTCAGCCATGGCAGTGTACGTTCCGCCAATGCCATTTGATCGTACTCGTGAAAAATGAGGGTCCTACATGACCCGATTCGAGTGCTCGCTCGAAGCGAGCGACATGCACGGGCTCTCCGCAAACCGTAAACGAGCCCTGTTCCTGAGCCATTATGGACCGGACATCTTTGAAATGGCTGAGTCGCTGTGCGAGCCGACCCCAGTACAAACGGTACTGTGGGACACACTTCAAGCAACTCTCAGGGTGCACTACGCCCCTGCACCCTCCAAGTTCGTCCAGTGTTACCAACTGAGGCAGAGAATCCAGAAAGAGGGGGAACTGGTGACCGCATATGTAGCAGCGCTCCGCAGGGCCGTGACCCACTGTGACTACCGCAACCTGGACGACGCGCTGTTAGAACAGTTAATCTGCGGCGTACGAGACACCTGGCTTCAGAGATGGTTGCTCGCGAAGCCTGGTTTCACTCTTGACAGTGCCTTAGACGAGGCCAGGGCACACGAAGCATCGACAAAGGCGTTGGAGGCATTACAGCGTCCTCAGCCTGAGAAAAGTGGGTCTAAAGCGGTCCCAGTTCACCACGAGGGGACGAGAACAAGTTTGGAAGAAGAGTCAGACGAAGACGTCTTCCGAACCAAAAAAAGAAAAGGTCAGCCAAGTTGCCATCGAGAGAGCTGCCTGAGTTGCAGTGGCCAGCATGAAAGACAAGCCTGCAAATATCGCGAGGCCATTTGCAGATGCTGCGAGAAGAGAGGTCACTTGGTGCGAGTATGCCGGGCGCAACTTCCACGTTCTTCCAAACCACGTGAGCCGGGCAGCCAATCAGAGCCGCCGCCACCTTCAAAATGACCAATCCAGAACAAGGGCGCCAAAAAGTGGCGCGAAATTCAAATTTACAGCATGAGAGTCGGCCAAGCCAGCACAGCGACCGAAGAAAAAGTCTTCACTACCGTCAAAATCAACAGTCAACCCTGCAGCATGGAGATCGACACCGGATCTGCACTTTCCATCATGTCGTGGGCTACGCTACAGTCCCTGCTTCCGGGCTACAGAAAGAGCCAGCTATCAAGACAACGCGTCCATCTGCTAGACTACAAGGGGAACTGCGTTCCAATCAAAGGCGTCAACACCTTCACCATTTCCTACAGCGAGTTTGAGGAAAAGCTACTGCTAACCATCATGAGAGATCCACTACCCAGCCTCCTAGGTCTACGCTGGTTCCGAGCCCTCGGCATGGGCTTCACGGGGGTCCACAGCCTCAGCGGATCATTGTTAAAAGAACAATTCCTGCACGAATTCCAGGACGTTTTTGAAGACAGCTTGGGCAAGTACGTAGGGACCTCGATTTCGTTTAATTTGGACCCAGAGGTAGCCCCAATTAGGCTTAAGGCAAGGAGAGTCCCTTTCGCCCTTAAACCAAAGATTGACGCAGAGCTAGATAAACTGATTAGCCAGGGCATTTTAGTGCCAGTAGACCATGCGAAATGGGAAACCCCAATAGTGACCCCACTTAAGGCAGATGGGTCTATCAGAATTTGCGCTGATTGCAAATGTTCCATCAACAAAGCGTTGCAGCAAAGCGCTTATCCTGTTTCCGTAGTTCACCACTTACTGCACTCCCTAGGTTCAGGGAAAATATTTGCAAAATTAGATCTTACGCAAGCTTATCAGCAGCTGCCGGTAGACGACGCTACGGCAGAAGCACAAACGATTGTGACACACAGAGGGGCTTTTAAATGCACTCGGTTGCAATTCGGAGTCAGTATAGCCCCGGGCCTATTTCAAAGTACAATGGAGCGCCTTCTACAAGGCCTCCCCGGAGTCGTCCCATATTTTGATGACGTTCTAATTAGTGGCCATAACGAAAAGCAACTGGCAGAATGAATCAGGTCGACCATGACAAGATTCCGGGAAGCCGGAACTTAAGAGATCAAAATGCAAAATTGGGGTTCCCTCAGTGGAGTTCTTAGGATACAAGATTGATGGATCAGGGATCCACCCCACCAAAAGCAAAGTGAGAGCCATTAAGAGCGCCCCCACTCCCAAAACCAAGACCGAACTGCAGGCTTTCTTAGGCCTTCTTAATTTCTACACCATGTTTTTAAAAGACAAGGCAACGGTAGCCGAACCCCTACATAGACTCTTAGGGAAGAGCGTTCCATGGGTTTGGGGCAAAAGAGAAGCGGCAGCTTTTAACGCGGTGAAGAAGCTTCTCTCCGAGGACAGCTTTCTAATGCAATATAGCTCTGAGCTGCCGTTGGTCTTAGTTTGTGATGCCTCTCCATTTGGCATCGGCGCCGTGCTCAGCCATAGACTACCTAATGGCCTAGAGGCGCCAATCGTTTATTACTCCTGGACTCTGTCATGCGCAGAGCGCATTATAGTCAACTTGACAGGGAAGCCTTAGCCGCCATCGCAGGGCTAAAAAAATTCCACGAGTACCTGTTTGGCCGCTCATTTGACTTAATAACTGACCACCAACCATTACTGGGCCTCCTTGTCAGGGACAGGCCCACCCCTGCCGCACTTTCGCCTAGAATGACTAGGCGATTTTTTTGGCCGCATACTCCTATAGACTTATTCACCATCCTGGAAAAGCAATGGGCCGTGCAGATGCCCTTAGCAGGTGTTCCCTGCCTGACATTTTAGACAACCCGACTCCCGAGGCCCCGATTCTCTTACTGGACTCTGTGCCACCAGGGCCTCTGTCTTCGGCCGAGGTGGCCAAAGCTTCCAAGAGAGACTCGACTATACGGACTGTGATGGGCTGGGTCCTGCAAGGCTGGTCCACTCAAACTGACTCTACTGTATTTAAACCCTTTTGTACAAAGCGAAATGAACTTTCAATGCTGGGGGGTGCTTACTGTGGGGAGATCGTGTTGTTGTTCCTGAAAGTTTACGGTATAGAGTTTTAGAAATGCTGCATGTGGGTCACCCGGGCATGGTTAGAATGAAGGGTCTTGCCCGTAGTTACGTGTGGTGGCCATATTTAGACCAAGACATTGCTGAGTGGGTGGGGAAGTGTAGGCCCTGCCAGGAGTCACGTCCAGATCTCCCGGTCGACCCAGCTAGGGAATGGGAGAAACCCAGGGGTCCATGGGGGCGACTCCATATAGATTTCACTGGGCCATTCCACGGCTAGTCCTTCCTAATAGTGGTGGACGCATTTTCGAAATGGTTAGAGGTTTTTCTAATGCCCTCAACTACCTCGGAGGCTGTGATTAGGTCCTCCGCCGCCTTTTTGCCACGCATGGCCTGCCGGACACATTGGTCTCAGACAACGGGCCACAATTCACCTCAGTCCAATTTGAGAGTTACCTTGCCGAACTAGGCATTTGGCATGCCCTATCGGCTCCTTTCCATCTGGCTTCGAATGGTCAGGCCGAACAATTCGTGCAGACCACTAAGGAAGCCTTGTCCAGACTAGAGTCTGGTGATTGGCAGGCCAAGATTGACCAATTCTTGGCAATACAACATGCCATCCCCTGCACAGCCACTGGCCACAGTCCGTCCGAACTCCTAATGGGCCATAAACTAAGGTGTGTCCTGGATCGTTTGCATCCAAATTATTCGGCCGATAATTTTAAGGGGGAAGAGGGAAGCCTCAGGCATTTCCCAAATGGTACAACAGTTTATGCAAGAAACTATGCCACTGGTCCCTTGTGGGTAGAAGGTATTGTAACAGGGGTGTCTGGACCGAAATCTTACATAGTAGATATCGGCCAAGGGAGAATTTGGAGGCGTCACATCGACCAGCTAAGAAGGAGACTAGTTAGCGAAAACCCAGACACCGAATACAAGCCAATCCCTAACTACCAAGGTCCTTCCAATACAGCTACCTCAAACCCGAGTGAGCGGGAATACTTATCTGGCAAGCCGGAGTTCCAGCGCTGCCCCAGCGAGTCACTCCTCCCAGCCGGGGAAAGTCACATGTCCAAAAGAATCCCGGAGGTTCCATTGGCGGAGCCAGGAGAGACGGGAGGTCCCTCTGACCGGCTCAATGCCCCACCTGCAACTGAACTGCGCAGGTCGACTCGGACTAAGACACGCCCAGGTCACCTGTGCAACTACGTCTGTAAATATGTTAATACTTGTGGTAATGTGCATTCTGGGAGGGGAGGGGTGTTATGTTGTTACTGTTTTGAGCGGGAAGTTCAAACTGGGGGATGTTTCTGATTGGTTACTGGCCAGCAGCCAAACTGTATATAAAGAGTGCTGTTGCCAGCATTGAGTTGCTGAAGTCTCACCATACAATAAAGAGCTGTTGTCACTAGCCTGTCTGTGCTGCTTCGTTATTGCCCAGTCACTTCAGTCTTGATTCTATCCTTCTGTTTATGCAGCCTAGAACTTAGTTGGCCTTTTTGGCAGCTGCAGCACATTGCTGGTAAATCAAGGATTATCTGTATTGGATGGCAGAGAATATTTTTTTGAAATAAATAAATAAATAAAAGTGTCATGGGCTGTTGTGCACTTTCTTCCCAGTAATAAAAATAAAAACAGAAAAGAGTTGCACACTGCAGTATCTCTGATTTAATAAGTTCTGAAGAAAATAAAATGTAATACTTCAGATGATACTTATGCTTTCATTCCTATTATCACAATTATCTCTTTCAGCATATTTCTTAACTTGTTTCTACTATTTATAAGACTTGTACCAGCAATTACTGTACTGTATTAGGAGTTCCAAAGATAAAAGGAAATTATTTATAAATGTATCTGTGAATATTCTCTTTCAAAAGATATTTTTTAAACTTCCATTTGAACCACTGACACGTGGCTTCCTGGTTTTATGGTGGGAGTATCTAACTGTGTCAACCTTCATGCTAAAATAAATAGAGGCAATGCATTTTTAAGTGGCTGAAGGAAGAAAAATCAGTTTGCCCAATCCATGGTGTTACCCCATGCATTGGAAATAAATAACGTTGTCACATCAAATGTGATAGTGCTAGCAAAATGATTTAGCTGTACCTAGATGGGTTTGTTAGCAGCACAAACAAGAGTTCATCAGCTGGATCTGTAACACAAATTTTCAGAAGATAAACCCTTGCCATTTAAAAAAAAATTAATCCTGCCATGTCTTTGAATTGTAGGGGCATAGATAAGCTAATGTTAATGCAGTAGGTATCTTGAGTGCAGTTTGTATTTTTAATATATGTGCTTTGTTTACCTGTTGGCATTGAATCAACTTTGTAGGGCTATGTTTAAATATTTGTCAACCCGATTTAGGGTTGGGGTGGAGTGGACTTGGGTGAGGGACTTGGACTGGAGTGTGGTGTATATTGACAGGTGGCACAAGGCTGAGAAAGGCTCTATATGCACTCTGCCAAACTATACGGATAAATAAACATCTTTACAGGTTTGAAGGTGTGTTAAAATATAGGTTCTGCTTTGATTTGATGCTTGTGTTCTAAGTAATAATAGATTTGGTATTTGGTATTTCTAATCTATTTCTAATCTATACCATATTTTTATTCACTCTGGCAAGGAGTTAAGACCACAAAGCTTAATTTAGAGGGATGAACCTTCAGATCTATGCTATAAGATAGGAGAGATAAACAAAGCATTTAAAACAACTGGTGCTTATACAATTTTGAAAAGAGGCTGTGGGCATTTTCACAATATATTTGTCAAATTAGGGGTGGGAATTACCTACTATGAGTGACTGCCATTTATTTAGAATTTTCAAATTTAGTCAATAGTATAGAATAACAGAATTGGAAGGGGTCTTGGAAGTCCAACTCCCTGCCTAGGCACAAAAACCTATATCATTTCAGACAAATGGTTATCCAATCTCTTCTTAAAAACTTCCAGTGTTGGAGCATTCACAACTTCTGGAGGCAAGTTCTTCTATTGATTAATTGTTCTAACTGTCAGGAAATTTCTCCTTAGTTCTAAGTTGCTTCTGTCCTTGATTAGTTTCTTCCCATTGCTTCTTGTCCTGCCCTCAGGTGCTTTGGAAAATAGCTTGACTCCCTCTTCTTTGTGGCAGCCCGTGAAATATTGAAACACTGGTATCATGTCTCCCCTAGTCCTTCTTTTCATCAAATTAGACATAACCATTCCAGCAACCATTCTTTATATGTTTTAGCCTCCAGTCCCCTAATCATCTTTAAAAAATAATAATAATAAATTAATTAATTAATTAATTTATAGACCGCCCATCTTATCTCAAGGTAAGTCAAGGTCATTGCTGGTATGCAAAGTAATGAGTTTCTTCCTTTCACAAAATTACCGTTCCAATTTGTCTTTTTTCAGGGTAGATACATATACTTATTAACATAGCAATTCTTTATTTATTTTAGATTTCACACTTCTTAAACACCTTCCCCCCAAAATCTACCTCGGGCAGGTTCTAATTTGCAGCCACTTCTATTTTCTAAGAATGCTTATGCACCCTAATGCATTTGGTAAATAAATATGTTTTAAAATGTGGCTGCTTTAACAGCATTTAGAGATTAACTGTCACTTTTCATTATTTTTTTTAAAAAATAATAATTTTAAGAATTGAAATTTAGTGATAAGGAAGCAGTTTGGTTGGATAGAAAAAGTGGTATTCACCAGTATGTTAGCACTAACCCTTCTTAAATTTGGATGTAAGAGAGAGAGAAAGTTATAAAAAGATTCGACTGAAAACTTAATTTTCAATCTTCAGATAGCTACTTCTACCAAAAGCAAAGAACAGTTGTTGAAATGGTGTATCACTGAACTGAAGAAATCTCATTTTCAACAAGATTTATTTTAAAAAAATAAATAAAAAACAAGTGTATAAATACAAATATGCAAAGTTATAAATAAAATAGCCTATTTTTACATTTAGAGCGCTCTTCTATGCAATCAGTGAAAAGTTATAGGCTCAGGGTAAAGTAACAAACACTGACATCTGATATGTATAAAGCAAGCTCATATAAAAAAAATACAAATAAACAAAGTGGTAGCAAGAACCCCAAATCTATTAAAATTATGAAAAAGTGATTTGTTTAACATAAAAAAATTACAGTAATGACACTTCTGGAACATGCCTGTAAAGCAGAGGTCTTCAAACTTGACAGCTCTAAGATTTGTGGACTTCAACTCCCAGAATTCTCCAGCCAGCATAGCAGGGAGTTGAAGTCCACAAGTCTTAAAGCTGCCAAGTTTGAAGACCTCTGCTATAAAGCGTCACTGAATTCTGTACATCACAGAAACATCTTTCTTTTTAGTTAATTGCTTGTCTAATCCTCAAAAAATACTCAGGAGGTCAGCTGATTGAGAGGTATATGATGAAAGTTATTTAGATAACTGGTTCTAATTTATTTAGAGTTTTAAAGGCTAAATTAGTGCACAGTAGAGACAACCTCCTGATTTTTTTTCTGCCACTGTTTAAAATTCAGTCCGATGAAAGAGAATCTGCTTTAATTCTCTTATTTCAAAGAAATTTGAAGAATGTCTCCCATAGTCTCCCATAGTCTAATACTCTTGCATTTATAATTTAAATACCTGAAATGGGTATCCTGTTTTTCACCAAACAAACCTCTCTTTAGCAATCAGCAATCTCCCATTTATGACCCAATCTTCTTGGGTAAAGATTTAACTCTGGCAGTTATATTAGGCACAAGTTTTACTTTCTTTTCAGAGGCAGTTCACATGCAATACAACATATCCCAGTAATCCATCTTGAATGGAATTCAGCTAGTGAAGAATACCATTTCAAGTGTATGTCTTTCTGAAAAAGAAAGTTGCTGATCCATCACACAAAACTGATGAAAATCACTTTAAGCTTCATCTGGCCTTTTATCCACCTAACAAGATCCAAATGTGTGCCATAGTACTTCAAGCTTGGATGAAATACTTGAAGAAAACAACAGGATTTGATGTCCACATTTAGAATCCACTTGAGTTCATGGACAGTCGCCAAGTTCATAATAAAAATAGTATCTTGTATCCCATAAACTAGCAATTTCCATATCTGTCCAAAGGCTTCATTGAAATGTCATTTATAGCAAGGTAGAACTCTTTTTAAGGAATACCTTACATTGATCAAGAGCATCTCCCTGAAGTGATCTCCCATTAAGAAATAAAAGATCGGATTAATTACACTGTTCAAGAAGGCAATAGGCCTTGTTATTGTGTAAACAGCTTTAATCAGGTTCTCTGTGCATTCGGAAGGCTTCCAGAATGATACTCGGGAGGCAATTCTAACATTGCGCATGATGTGATAGGGAGCAAAGAGAAGTGAGAAGATACTCACTGCCATAATGATTAGCATGAGAGGCTTTTCAAGGGGCAGAGCGGTGGTGAACTGCAAACTGTGGCTTATAAGGAGAGCACGAGTCTTTATGTAGAAAACCCACATGATGCACAATGGGATTATATACCCAGTGATTGTCAGGATCAGGCTGTAGATCAGGCTGGGGAGTGGATCTCCTGAACTTGCATAATCTAAACATTGGCTATTGTTGCTGTTATGATCAGAGGTGATGAAGTGGAATATAGGAGACAGTTCCAACATAATCCAGATCCATATGGCTACTGAGAAAACAATAGCTGTTGCTCTCTTCTGCAGAAAGTGATTTTTGAAGGGATACTTTATGAGCAGATACCTGTCAATACTTATAAATGTCAGGAAAAGGATGCTTGTGTACAAATTAAAGTACAGGATAATTCTGTTAAATTGGCACCACATGTTGTCATCTGTTCTTTTGGAATAACTTGACACTAGCGATGGCAGAGTGCAAAGGAAAGATAAATCTGATAGGATTAAGTTGATCAGGTAGATGTTGCTACTTTTCCAGGTCTTCCAGTAGAAAAGTGAACCCAAACCAACAACAACATTTCCAGTGAAACCAAAGATGAATTCAAAAGAGTACATGGTGGTAAGGTAATATTTTTCCAGCTGGTCAGATAGCTTCATGCATTCTCTGGTGTCATTTGTGTCCTGAAAATATAAAGCTGATGTAAATAATTATTATTTAAAAAAGGTATTTATTTTATTCTTCTATAGAGATTCTCTGTAGGGACCCAGTGGCTCAGTGGCTAAGACACTGAGCTTGTTGATTGAAAGGTCGGCAGTTCAGTGGTTCGAATCCCTAGTGCCGCATAACAGAGTGAGCCCCAGTTACTTGTCCCAAGTTCTGCCAACCTAGCAGTTCAAAAGCACATAAATGCAAGTAGAAAAATAGAGACCACCATTGGTGGGAAGATAACAGCATTCCATGTGTCTTTGGCATTTAGTCATGACCACGGAGATGGCTTTGAAATAGAGCAGAGCACTGCCCCCAAGAGTTGGGAACGACTAGTACATATGTGTGAGGGGAACTTTACCTTTACCTATAGAGATTCTCAGTCATTCAGGTCATGGTTGTCCCAAAGGTGCTTATTCTGAAGGCAACTGGGCTTTCTTATTCATTTTATTGTTTTGTCTTGTAAACAGTTGATCTCGAGATAGTCTTTACTCACATTTAAAGCAATATTCATTGCAAGACTGTTCTCAAGAGAAACAGTCTGTTTCTCTTATTTACTTGGTTCAATGTCTAAAATAAGGCTACTAAATTTGGTCTGCAAAAGTCCAAATTCCAGTTTGATAGCATGGATATATAGAATTCTGTTTGTTGCCACCCAGTGGTCATTCAGATCTTTTCAGCTATATATTACAATTTCTCAGGATCTTCTTTTTATTTCTTATGACATATTTATAAACAGATAAAAGTCCTTTTTAAATGAAAGTTATAGGAGGAAAATCTTTGTCCAGAGCTAATAAATGTAGTGACTGACATGTTGAGAATTAACAAATTTGCTATCACCTAACCTTGTGATGAATTAAAAGGCTGTTAGGAATTTGCACCTTGAAACTCTGATGGGGGAAAAAAATGACAACTAAAGCAATGGTTTTAGGAAGGATACAATATAATACTCCCCCCCCCCCCCCCCAGAGATCTCCCTGGCTGCTGGATTCTGTATCAATTAAATTTTGGGACTAAATACAAAGGCAGTCCATGATGCTACCATGGGGTGACATAATAGCAGTCTTCCAATATTTAAAGGGTTGCTATAAAAAAGAGGGGGTCAACTTATTCTCCAAAGCACCTGAAGGCAGGACAAGAAGTAATGGATGGAAACTAATCAAGGGGAGAAACAACCTAGAACTAAGGAGAAATTTCCCGACAGTTAGAACAATTAATCAGTGGAACGACTTGCCTCCAGAAGTTATGGGTGCTCCAACACTGTAAGTTTTTAAGAAGATATGGGATAACATCTCTATACCATTTGTCTGAAATAGTATAGAGTTTCCTGCCTGAGCAATAATAGAGCTTCCTTCCAGCTCTATTATTCTATTACAGTCTACTACATAGAAATTTAGCAGATTATCTGTGCGTACACCACAACTTTTAAGGTTATTTCCTTCCAGGATAAAACATATCTCAGCTGAAACTGATAATAGGAGATTCTATGGGTTTCCTCAGCCAGTGTAAATTGAGATTCACATCCAGATATTCCTTCAGGCTTATTATAAAAGAATGAACAGTAGACCTACTATCTTTCCAAAATTGTAATTACTCACAGTAGATGCATCTATCTTTCAGGGATTCAGTTTAAATTCTTCATCCAACTCATTGTCAACAACAGCAGGTATGTGGAAAGCACTGGATTTTGCAGTTATTCCAAAAGATACCAGGATAATTGGTATTGAAAGCTCACAATTATTCAATAATTAAATTTAGCTCAAGACCAAAGAAAAGGATCAAACTATCAATTTTGAGATAACTGAGAACAAAAGTTGATATGATTGCGTAACAAAAGCCACCATATACGATGCCTTACTTTTGAAAATGAGTTTTCTTAAAGAAGGCAATTTCAGAAAAGATATGAATTAAACTCTCTCTCTCTCTCTGTGTAAATTAGGGATATATTTCTAGAGTTTCAATATAGAACTATCCAATAATTTCATTAATAAAATAATTTCAAACTGCATAATCATTATGACTGAGGAAGCAGACTTTAAGTATCAATACTAAAAGCAGAACTATTATTTTGAAAAAAAATTTACACAGTTGTTTAATATTCAGGATAATATTATTGTTTTTAACTGATACCATTAATTTTAAGAATATAAGCATTCATATCTAATCACAATTATAAATACAAAGCATTGAAAACTTCTTACAATACTCCATATAATAGACTATCTAATAATTTGATTTGATTCTTCTTCCTTTAAGGCAACTTACCATTCTGTAGAATGGGTAAGATATGTCTTGACCATGTTCTGAGGGATGAGCCACGATATAATGAAAACAGCCCAAGAGAAGACACTCTGCCTGATTTGCATACTGAATTGAAAGTGATTAATGATTCAGTTGTTACTGGAAGTTTATTGGACTGAGCTAGGTAGGCAGAGCCACTCTAGCAAAAGTGTTGCAAAACTCATTGTGAGAACACTGAAATAATGAAACAAGTGTTTGCCTTCGCTGAGCCACTAGAATCTAGCCAAGTGTCCCATAGCTAAAATCCATTTATAAAGTTCTGCTTGAGCTGATTACACAAAAAAAGGTTTTCAATACCCGGAGAATATAAGAAGGACTTTTTAAAAAACATGCTTGATTGTTGTTTTTTATCAAACAAACGTTGTGCAATTCGAACAAGAATTATTTCTATCATTGAGTCATAGAATGAGATGCTACGATACCTAAAGCTAACTACTACTTCCTTATTTACATTAGCAAACCTTTAGAAATTACCACACCTTATAATCCTGTATTTAATCAACTTAAGTTAGTTGCTAGCATGAAATCTGAGATATTTCAATAACTTAAAATTTCAGGGATGATAATTCAGGCTCCACCATGACTCATCTGTACATTGAACTGGATGTTTATATTTGTATGAAAAATTATTTCCAAATCACCATGACAATGTCCTCATTTATTCAACCTCATAGTAGCAAATGTCGTCTGACACTGTAAATTTGAAAGCGGGGGGGGGGGTCTTTTTGGCCCTGTTCTTCCATCAGTTCATAATGAAAGTATGTTTTCCCCTACTTTAATCTCATGAATATCCAGTTTCTATCTATACCTGAATGCAATTTTATAGCCTAGCACCGTGATGGCGAACCTATGGCACGTGTGTCACAGGTGGCACCCGGAGTCATATCGATGGGCACACGAGCGTTTCCCTAGCTCAGCTCCAGCACATAGGCATGCGCCGGCCAGCTGATTTTTGGGCCTTCTGGGCCCACCAGAAGTTGGCAAACATGCCATTTCCAGCCTGTGGGGGGCCTCTGGGGGAGGTGGGGAAGGCCGTTTTCACCCTCCCCAGGCTCCAAGAAAGCCTCTGGAGCCTGGGGAGGGCGAAAACCAGGCCTATCGGGCCTGTGCCAAAAATGGGGGGAGCACAGGGGGGGTCATGCATGCGTCAGAGGACAGGGTGCATTGAATTATGGGTGTGGGCATGCACGCACACGACCCCTGCCCTCCCCCCCTTTTGGCACACAACGGCAAAAAGGTTAGCCATCACTCCCCTAGCATATAGTTACTTAAGATAATGTGGTTGTCTATAACCTTGTTCCTTCCAGACTATAACTTCCAACTTTCTCTGCCATTTGGCTCAGAATTTGGGAATTGTAGTCACAACATACCGGGAAAGAATTAGCGTATGGAAATTAGGCTAACCTCTCTACTTTAGTGTTTTTCAAACTTGGCAACTTTAAGATATGTGGACTTCAACTCTCAGAATTCCGCAGCAGCACACTGCATCCAGCATGCTGCTTTTAAAAATTACATAGTTTTACTGATATAATTTTGAGAGCAGGGAGATAACATCAAAGGATGTTATGAAGAAGATAGTGTTGCTCATCCTTGGCCCAGGAAGTGTGTTTCAACATACAAAAAGCTTTAAAATAACAATGCTAAAATGCCATCAAATGTTTTCTAATCAAGCGTAAGATGATATTTGCCCTCATTAATTCACTCTCCAACTGTAGAATAGTGAATAGACCTTTATCTTGCATTAATTTAATACTACAGTGTTGGATTTGGCTACTGTCTGTAGCTCTAGAGTGTGTAAGAAGCTTAAAAGAAAAAAAAAGTCTTAATAATGGTCCACTTCTAGGAGTAATTCTCACAAAGGGAAGAGCTGCTTCAGATGGACACCATTTACTTACTTTTTATTTATTCAAAAATGACAAATTCAAAGAAACAAAATTAAAGAACTAAACTCAGACAGGGATAATAGACAGGTTAGTGTGCTTACAGACACCTCCTTAGGAACCTTTATATAAAGGATGAGGTTTACAGAAGTTAAGTTGGAATTAAAACTGTTGTGAAAGTTAGTAGCTGAAACAACTGAATCGGCTAAGATATTCCAGACTTTGTCATTCTGTTATAAGAATCTTTTTTTTTTTACAATCAAGTTTAAAGTGGTTTACATTGAAACGCTTGCTTGCAAGCATTACATTATGATTAAAAAATAATAATGTACAGGTAAAGCATTACTATGTACAATTTTATATGCAATACCTACTTTTATATCATTTTGATCACCATCCAGTCCAATGACTCCCTTACATGATGTATAAGAAAAAAATCAATACGATTGAAATATTAATAAGATAATTATAAGAACCCAAACTAAAAGATGTAATATAACCAAAAATAAAATATCAAAAAAGTAAATTAAAAGAAATAAATCTGCATTTGTGCACACTATCATGAATTCAGTTAAAACCTATCATATAATATCCCATTTTGAACATCTTCCTGAAAGCCAACATGTGGAAACTATTGCAGTTTCTATGCCACCATGGAGAAACAGTGTCCTCTTTCATATCTTTTTTTTTTTATTGAAAAAGTTTTACAATAAAAAATTTTTTCCCCTTTTTTCACCCCTACCCCTCCCCCACCCTCTCATGCCCCCCAACCTCCCCCCAACCCCACCCCCTCCCTCTCCCACCCACCCCTGACTTCCGCTACACATTCTTAAGAAAGAAAAACAACAAGAATTTATAACAACAAAGAAAACAAATACTATTATATATTCAGTTCTAAGTTAAGAGGAAGAGGAAAGAAAGAAAGAAATTAAAAAAAAAAAAAAAATAAAAAAATAAAATAAAATAAAATAAAGTAGTACAAAGAAAGACCCATAAACATAAATATTTGTCTAAGCTTAACAGTATTGTAATAAAAAAAAAACCAGAAAAAATAACCATTATAATATTTAACACAATTTAAAAACAGAGAAAAATAAAAATGAAAGAAACATTACTAACATTACTAATCATATACCATACTCAATCACTCCAAAATTATATAACTTACTTGTTCATATTAAATAATGCCACATATTTTAATCCAAACTACTCCCCCTAATTCAAAAGCCCAGAAATCCCCCCTTCAAAGAGAAAAAAAAAATAAAGTATACAATATAATATAATTATGCATATATTGTTATAATTTTCCATAACTCGAATTACAATCTTCTCTTCTTCCTGATTGAAGTTAGGTCTTCTTTCTTCACCTGTATCCAATTCCAATACTCTTCATCTTCTATCTGCCCCCATCAGTAAAACAAAACATTCCACATGAACCCCCCGTGTGACTTTATATAGATAACATCCAACCAAGAAGATAATCACTCCTCTAGGTAGAATCATTCAAACAAACGTGTTCTATTTCAACGAGAAAAAACCCAATGCAGCTCCTTAGAAACAAAAAAATCAAGAAAAAAGAAAAAAAATCCTATAGACTGCATTCCCAGATGTTCTTATAAAAACTATTTCAAATCCTGCCACCCTTTGTCATTCACTCTTGGTTGTAAGACATTTTCATTTCCATTCTTTGCTCTTGGATGATAAATTCCAAAAAAAAACTATGATAGGGTAATCACAAAACGCTACTACTATATAGATAGCATCCAACCACGAAGATATTCATTCCTCTAGGTAGAAACATTCAAACTAGCGTATTCTATTACAACAAAAAGAAACCCAATGCAGCTCCGCCAAACCTTAATGACAGAAAGAATCAAAAAAAGAAGAAAATCCTAGCAACTGCATGCCCAAATGTTCTCATAAAGTTGTTTCAAAACCTGCCAACCTTTCACTCCTTCTGGTTGTTAGATATTCTCCTTTCCAGTCTTTCCTCCTGGATGATAAGTTCCAAAAAAAAAACTATGGTAGGATAATCACAGAACGCTGCTACCATTGCAGCCCTCTGTTAAGCTTGCTCAAGATGTTAAATCCAATTCAAAAATAAGAAAAAGAAACTCCAAATCAGGATGAAGACTTTATAATCCTTAAATCCAAATCCATATAAACTTTAGGAAGTTTATAACCAATTTTCACAATTATCCAAGCTTTCTGATAACAGCTGCATCTGATGAAGGACTCTACGACACTCGTTAGTTACCTCTCGAATTTCCTCGTTAAAATCTGGTTCCTGCTGCTCGATATCACCATCCTTTTCTTGCGGAGCGTTGGACCTCTGCTGCTGATCATCTTGAATTATAGTATTTTTTAAATCTTGCTCCAGCAGTACAAGGTCCGGTGCTCCTAGTCTAGGTTCACTGGTGTGGTCCATAATAAGATCCTCAGAGAAACCAGATTGCACTCCTTGTGCTTTTAACATTCTTTGATTCATTCTTTGAGTCTCATCCTTCTGTTTACCTTTTACAAACTCTCTTTCTTGTTTCTTATTCTTGAGGTCTTCCGAAGCTCCCTTAAAAATATTTTTATAAAAATGTTCCGCTTTCTCAATAGTATTCAAACAATATCTCACGCCATAATATCTAAAAATTATGCCAACTGGTAAATCCCATCTAAATGGGATATTACTTTCCTTCAATTCTTTAGTTAAGAAAGCAAATTCTTTCCTTTTCTTTAGAACCTTCGGTGGTAACTCTTTAAAGATATTAATTTGTTCACCTTCTACTTGCGCTCTGGCAGAATAGGACCTTTGTAAGATGTCATCTCTCAACCTTTTATCAGTAAAGTAAACAACAACATCTCTGGATAAATTCCTTTGTTTAGCTACTCGTGAGTTGACTCTGTAAACTTTCTCTATACAACCAAGAATTATCTCATCCTCAAGCTCTAGTAGTTCAGCAAAAACCTTTGCAATAGTTGCTTTTAAATCTCTCTGGTTTTCTTTAATACCTCTTACTCTGATTGCTGAGGCCATAGTTTTAATTTGAAGCATGATAATATCATTCTGTATAGTCTGATTACAAATCTCAGCTTTCACAAACCTTTCTTGTATTTCTTGAATCTGGGAGCCAAATTTACTGCTAATTTCCTCTTTCATATCTTTACCTCTCAGAAATAATAGGCAACAGTGGACAACCAACTAAATATGAGCCAACAGTGCACAGTGGCAACCAAAAAAACCAATGCAATCCTAAATTGTATTGACAGAGGGATACAATCAAGATCAAGTGAGGCACTAATACCACTCTATAAAGCCTTAGTAAAACCACACCTAGAATAATGGATCAAATTTTGGTCACCACACTATGAAAAAAATGTTGAGACTCTAGAAAGAGTGCAGAGAAGAGCAACCAGGATGATTAGGGGACTGGAGACTAAAACGTATGAAGAATGGTTGCAGGAACTGGGCATGGATAATCTATTGAAGAGAAGGACAAGGGGAGACATGATAGCAGCGTTCCAATATTTGAGGAGCTGCCACAGATAGGAAGGGGTCAAGCTATTTTCCAAGGCACCTGAAGGCAGACAAGGAATAATAGATGGAAACTGATCAAAGAGAGATTCAACCTGAAAATAAGGAGAATTTTCCTGACAGTGAGAGCAATCAACCAATGGAACAGTTTGAGTGGGTGGGTGGGGAGGTTTGGACTAGATAACCTAAAAGGTCCTTTCCAACTCTGTTAATCTGTATCTGTATCAGATACCAACATATTCAAGTATTACCTATACATTGTAATTTTCTTCCTATTCTTCCATTTCTTTTGGTTTTAACCAGGGGTGAAATGCTCCTGGCTCAGACCGGATCACCCGATCCGGTAACAATAGTGGCAGGTGGTTTGGAGAATCCCTGTCCCCCCCTCCCATGCCCAGCTGAGCCACACAATCATTAGAGTCTTTTTTTTAAACTTTCAAAAGCATTTTTTCCACAACCTCTTCAGTCGAAAAAATGCTTTTAAAAGTAAAAAAAAAGAAGCTCTGATGATCACAAGGGTTAACTGGGATTGTCGGAGCCTTTTAAAGGCATTTTTTTCTACAACCTCTTTGGCCAAAGAGGTTGTAAACAAAATGCCTTTAAAAGGCTCCGACAATCCCAACTGAGTTGCCTGATCGTCAGAGCCTTTTAAAAAAAGAAAAGAAAAGAAAAGAAAAGCCTCTGATGATCAGGCAACTCAGCTGGGATCATCAGAGCCTTTTAAAAGCATTTTTTTTACAACCTCTTGGCTAAAAAGATTGTAGAAAAAATGCTTTTAAAAGTAAAAAAAAAAAGTTCGTCACGCCCACCCAGTCACATTACCCCCCACCAAGCCATGCCCCCAGAACCAGTAGTAACAAATTTTACATTTTTCCTCTGGTTTAACCATACTGCATGATGATGATGATGATGATGATGATGAGTATATATTCACATAAACCAGATCACAAAACCATACCTAGATTTTTAGGTATGCTGGGGACAATCTTTGAAATGTAAGAGATGATACAAGGACAAAAGTTAAATTTGGTTCAGACACTTTTATAATTCAATTAATTTAAATAAAATTACATTTTCATCCAGTGGTGTTTTTTTCTTTTTCTTTTTTTTTTAAAAATTGATTTATATGCCGCCCTTCTCCGGAGACTCAGGGCGGCTTACAATGCATTAAGCAATAGCCTTCATACTTTTGTATCTTTATATAAAATCGGCTTATTGCCCCCACAAACTGGGTCCTCATTTTACCTACCTTAGAAAGGATGGAAGGCTGAGTCAACCTTGAGCCTGGTGAGATTCAAACTTACAGTAATTGCAGACAGCTGATGTTAATTACAATGCTTTAGTCTGCTGAGCCACCAGGCCCTTTTTTAAATGGTATTTAAACATTATTCTCTTCTGTCACTATTTGATCATGATCAGTGTGGTTTTCTAACATGAGACTTGAGACTTTGGGGGAGGCTCATACTGTTGCTCACTTAAGATGATAAATTATATGAGCTACAAACTTTTGTGAAAAATGCAAATACTCTTTGGACAATTTTGTTATAGAAAAAATGTATGAAGCAAACAGCTGTTAAAAATGCACTTCATTTCTCTTCTGGGTAAGCTAGTTACATGAATAATGAGCTATAAAGCTGTCAAAGTTAGCACAAGTTCATTCGTATCTTTATCCTAATTGGAAATAGGGAAGGCAAAAAATGCCAAAGAATACCAGAGACAATAAAATCAAATTAATCATTTCAAACATCTCTGACCTGATTTTGAAAGAAAGATTCTTTAACTTTAAAAAAAAAAACCTTTAAAACTCTTTATTCTGTGGACACTACTTTTAAGTAGTTATTTGTTCATTATTGAAGGCAGCTATCCAGAAATACATCACAAGACCAGCCCTGACCGATCTTTAACTGAGCTAAGAAGCACAAGCCTGAAAATGTGCTTGAAGATAGCTACTTGCCAAAGCTATAAACAAAGCTAAACAAATTACAAACTAAAACAAAAAACCCCAAAAAACAAGAACAGACATTGGCAAATTATTATAATGACACCCACCGTATTAAAAAAACCTACATGTCTCACTTATACATCCATTTGAAGTCAGCATCAAATGGTATTTACCATTTTATCCAGAAAAAGCTTTCTATGGAATGGCACAAGAGATACTCCTGCTGAGATAGGACTGCTGATGCTGGCTGAGGAATTTTGGGAGTTGAAGTCCACACTTTTTAAAGTAGGTTGAGAAACACCCTCCTAGAACCTCCAACTATCCTCAGATGGCCAGGCAACTCCCATACAGGCAGGCTATATAATTAATATTTGATTCCTCAGAAATTCTTCACTTCCTCAGAGAGAGCTCTATTATTCCCTATATGGATCCAGTCACTCAAGTAAACTTCAATTTCTAGAATCCTGCCCATGCTGGAAAGAATATTCTGGGTGTTATCCTACTCATCAGGAGGGGCCCAAGGTTGACAAGCCTGGGGTAACTAGGTAGGATGGGCAGATTCTTTGAAAACCTTCATACGTGAGGTACAGAAATGATTCTCGGTAGTAGCTGTAACAGTTTATTATTAACTTATCCATGGTTTATCACACAGTCATCCAGATGTTTAGAGACAGAATTTGATATTTTTATCCGCGTATTCCAAGAACCTGGCATAGGACCTTGATGGTCTTAAAGGTATTGTTGTAGGATATAAGCTGTTCTAAGTAAAGTGCCTTTTGCAATTGACTGGTGGCGATTTCGTCAGTGCCTATGGCAGTGATGGGTAACCTTTTTGCCATCATGTGCCAGGATGGGGGCAGGGGAGGTTTGTGCACATGTGTGCCCACACTCATAATTCTATGCACCCCGCCCCATGCATACACACATAATGCCCCTCCTGGCACGTGATGGCCTGGTAGGCCGGTTTTTCTTTCTCACCTGGCTCCAGATCCTCTCGATGCATCTGGGGAGGGTGAAAACAGCCTTCTCCAACCCCTCAGAGGCCCTCTGGAGGCCCGAAACAGCCCGTTTCCCAACTTCCAGTTGAACAGGAAGTGACTTTTTTGCTGTCCCCAGCCTCCAGAGCCACTCTAGGAGTCTAGCTGGCATGCCAACTGATATGGCTATGCATGCCACCTGTGGCACATGTACCATAGATTCACCATCACGGGCCTATGGTGTTCAAGTAGTGCGCTAGTTGTTTTGGGATTAGACATAAAATGCCTATTATTATTGAGAAAACGTTTGCTTTCTTTTGCCACAATTATTCTATTTCTATATGCAAGTCTTTCTATTTTTTTAATCTTGTCCAGTTCTTCTTCTATCTCATTAGGGGTTTGCGCAAAAATGTGAAAATGATTTGCCACTATCTGATTCCAAGTTTGAGGGTTTTTTTCCTCTCAGTTCTCAATCTAATCCAGTATTTCCCAACCTTGGCAACTTGGAGATATGTGGACTTTCCAGTAAGCAAGTCCAAACATCTTCAAGCTGCCAAGGATCTAGCTTTCAGCTCTTACCCAGAGCTCTCACCCAACTTGAAGCATCTGCCTAATTGTGCCAATTAGCAAGGCTACTTTTGGCTTTGTAGACTTTGTGTATGATTCTTGATGAATGTATTTTTTTTTCTTTTTATATACACCAAGAGCATATGCACCAAAGGCAAATTCCTTGTGTGTCCAAACACACTTGGCCAATAAAGAATTCTATTCTATTCTATTCTATTCTATTCTATTCTATTCTATTCTATTCTATTCTATTCTATTCTATGCAGTGTGTGAATGTTACCGTTTGGTAGAAAATGTCTTACTCTTCATTTTGTCATGTATGTGAATGAACACTTTACAAGAATGGTTAGTCAATCCTGCTCATCTATGTGAACAAGCCCACTCATCTGTGGGAAAAAGCCCTGTTTACTTCTTCTCTTCTAAATTCAAGAGGATTGTGGTTTTAAATGTAGATTTAACTCAAAATCGTATTTGACAGACTGAAACACAAATCTCCTTTTAAAAGGGGGGATGAGATTGTCAAGCAATAAAGAGAATGCAAGTGCATATTAATTGTCTGAAAAAAAATCCAATTGACCAGGAACATACTTGTAATTTTTCAGATTCTTTTCAGTGACAAAAGAATGAGAAGTTAACAAAGAAAGACTACTGGAAATGAAACAGCTCTTACAACTCTCCAAAATTCCTCATACTTTAAGTTTTCTCTCAAATAAGCACACGCCTCAGAAACTGGATCTGCCACTTATGAAGCATAGGATTATGTAACCTAATCAGGAGAACGCATGTTCCCAGTTCATTAGAAAGACTTCTAGATCAGTGTATAATAATTTAAACCATTAAAATGGTATGTCTTGTTTGCTATAATTATACAGTACTGCTACAATAATGAACTTCTTAATGTTTCTTCCCCAATGATGCAATAAATAGTTTCCTCACTCTGATATTACCATGTTTGCTAATGGCGTATCTATAGACAAATAGAAATTGTCCACAAATATAATACTGCTGCTGTAAAACTGATGCAGGCATACATCAATACAGGTATGTGGATGTGATACTGATAAGCCTAAGGGTCCTCCTGGGTGGAGGGAAGAGGGGGTTAATGTGCTAATTGTGTTAACCCCTGACTTCAGTCTTGTCCCAGGATGCGTTCCTTTCCTGAGGGGGTGGGGAAAGCCTGTCAGTTTTGGAAGACATTTTTGTTTTTGCTTCTAAACTGCCACATATGGGGAAGTTGGGAGGGGGTTGTTGTTGGAGAGGTAGAAAGTTAGTCATAACAACATTCCGTATTCAAGGATTTTTTCCTGTGTCTGATGGAGACTGCCTGAGGATTGTATCTGGTAGAGTGTAAAGAGTTGATTGGACAATGTGATGAACTTGTGGGTGTGGGGCAGGACTGTGAACTCTTAGCTGGGTGGGGGAAATCTGGAAGCTTTCAGACTTGGGTTTTCCCAACCCAGATTTGGATTTTCCCAGATGTGCCAACATGACATCTCTAATAAATTGGAACTTTGAGGAACCTCAGGCCTCAGAGCTTTGACTATTGATTGTTAGCAACCGCATAAATCCATCAGCAGTCCTTCAGGTCTTCCAACAAAGTAAGCATTGCCACTGTAACTGAATCCATCTCCTTTGTTGCTGGTCATTCTCTTCCTTTTTCCTTCTGCCTTTCCCAGCGTTACAGGCTTTATAAGTTAACTAAATATGTCTAGTATAAAAACATTTAAAATCATTTAAATCTGGTACTTTGTGCGTCAATTTAGAGTGGTGTGGTAACCTAGAGGTGGAGCTCTCACCTCCCAAACAGGAGGCTGTGAGTTCGATCCTAGGTAGAGACAGATATTTCTTTCTCTGGGCACAATGAGAATATATCTGTTGATATATTCCACATTGGTGACAGGAAGGGCATCCAGCCATTTAAACACTCTGCTTGCTCCATTCAATTGCCCAGACTCCACCCTGCAAGTGATTATGGGGTCATTAAAAGAAGAAGAAGAAGAAGAAGAAGAAGAAGAAGAAGAAGAAGAAGAAGAAGAAGAAGAAGAAGAAGAAGAAGAAGAAGAAGAAGAAGAAGAAGAAGAAGAAGAAGAAGATTTTGTGCATCAAATGAGAAATTTTGGATTGAATTGCTCAATGGTATCTTTGTGTATTTTGATTACTTATGGTATTTCAGGAGTCAGCACCAAAGTGATGGAAAAAATGTCAAAAGTAAAAATATACTTTCAATCCTGCTTTTTCCATTTCCACTACTATAGAGTGTCACAGGGAAAATCACTGCCTATACATTTCTGATCTTTCTAGCTTTGTACAAACTTTGTGGTTTGTTATAGTATCTGAAGATCTTTTCCAAAGTATTCATTGCTACTCAATGAATATTGAGCATATCTGCAAAATATTTTTTGTTTGCTGGTTCTTCAACCAGCAATGTTGTTTGTGGGGGAAGGTGGGCTGTGTGTACCTTTGAGTCAATTTTTGATTCTTGCTGATTGCCTGGACGGCTTCCTGCAGTTTCTTAGCAAGGCATTTTTTGGGGGGAGGGGGGGGAAAAGTAGTTTGTCCTCTTCTCCTTCCTATTGCAGAATGAGTAATGGCCAAACTAACTTCATGCTTGAAATAGGACTAGAATTCCTAGTTTTTAGTCTGATGCCTTAATCTTTACACCAAACTGGCTTTCTGATTGTTGTTAGTAGATTCTAAAAAGCAGTAGCTAGACACATATACCTCCATCTACATCATAGGGAATTTAACTTTGTAAATGAGCCATGGTGGCACAGTGGTTAGAGTGCAGTACTGCAGGCTACTTTTGCTGGCTGCTAACTGCCTGCAATTTGGCAGTTCAAATCTCACCAGGCTCAAGCTGATTCAGCCTTCCATCCTTCCAAGGTTGGTAAAATGAGGACCCAGATTGTTGAGGGCAATATGCTGACTCTGTAAACTGCTTAGAGAGAGCTGTAAAAGTACTGTGAAATGTCTAAGTGCTATTGTTATTGCTAAATAGAACAGTCTCAGTCTGGAGTAATATAATGGACAAAATATTAGCAATTTTTTAATGCTTTTGTGAACATTTTCCTTATTTTTTAGTTGCCAAAATTCAGCAGTACAGTGTGTAGTAACTCTGGGAAGCTTCCAGTATCTTTCTTTGATGAATGGATTAAGAGGAAGCATCAGAATCCAAGACATACTTATTCATAAAGTATTCTATGCACCTGAAATGGGTTTATTTTGCAATACAGATAGTCCTCAACTTACCACAGTTCATTTAGTGACCGTCTTACGTTACAACGCACTGAAAAAAGTGACTTATGACCATTTTTCACACTTATGACTGTTGCAGCATTCCCATGGTCATGTGATCAAAATGCAGACTCTTGGCAACTGACTCATATTTATGACGGTTACACTGTCCTGGTGTACAAACAAAGTCAATCGGGAAACCAGATTCACTTAATAACTGCAGTGCTAACTTAATAACTGCAGTGATTCACTTAACAACTATGGCAAGAAAGGTCATAAAATGGGGCAAGTCTCAACCGTCTCACTTAACAACAGAAATTTTGGTCTTTAGTTTGGTCATAAATTGAGGACAGCCTGTGTGCAGATTAACTTGCCTTCTCAAATATTTCAATGTATTAAAAGAAATGCATACAAACATACATAATTAGTAATGATACCAAGGCATCTTTATTTTATGCAATATCCTATTTTTTTAATTTGGGTTTAGCATACATTGCTGATGAAATTAACCTTGAAATTTTACCCCTATGTCAATAGAACAGAACAGAAATTGGCCAAGTGTGATTGGACACACAAGGAATTTGTTTCTGGTGCTCTCAGTGCACATACAAGAAACAGAAGGATAAATCATAAGATACAATCGGTGGTAGGTTCCTCCTGGTTCTGCCCAGTTCCACCGAGCTGGTAGCAGTGACAATATGACATCACCGAACCGGTTCTGCCCCCCGGCCCCACCCCCACCCCACCCCCACTCCCCTGCATAATTTTTACCTTTTATTTGGCCCCACTCTCAATCTATTGCTGCCTCCTGAGTCCCAGCTGATGGGCTATAAGGAAAAACTGTTTAAACTCTTGCCACAGGGCTTCAAAGGGCCGCCCTACAGCTGATCAGTGGTAAAAGGCAGTTTGGTGGTAGACCGGTGCCTGCAAAAACAAATGGGTAGACCAGTGCCTGCAAAAATACATCAATAGACCAGTGCCTGCAAAAATAAATGGGTAGACCGGTGCCTGCAAAAATACATGAGTAGTTCAGTGTCTGCAAAAATACATGAGTAGATCAGTGCCTGCAAAAATAAATGGGTAGACCAGTGCCTGCAAAAATAAATGGGTAGACGGGTACAGCTCTGCAAGCAGTTAAAAGCCTGGTACACCAGTACCTCTGCTAAATCCTAAAGAATTGTCACATGACCATCAAGCCACGCCCACAAAATAAGCCACACCCACAAAACTGGTAGTAAAAAAACCCACCCCTGGATATAAACCCACCCCTGGATATAAACCCACCCCTGGATATAATCATAAATTGTAACATACAATCAAAAAATGAAAGTTATAAGATACCAGAAGAGTAGGTAATAGGAAAGATGAGAAGGATAATACTAATTCAGCCCTACTACATGGTTAGGATATCCTTAGACATAAGACAGTGTTGTGGAAATTACTGTAGGTGTTTAGCAGAGTGATGGCATGGGAGAAATAAACTGTCATCTGCCAACCTATTTGCATGGTAGGCAAATTACAAGGGTGTCTAGCAGCAGACCATGATGATTTTCAGGTGGGCCAGCACTAACTTTTCGAACGTTTTCATTACTACAAACGTCAGAGCATCCAGTCTGTAGTCATTCAGCTCTTTGATGGAGGGTTTCTTGGGCACTGGGAAGATAGTAGTATTTGAAGCAAGAAGGAACATAATTAATCTCTAGTGATTTATTAAAGATGTGGGTAAAGATGGGGGCCAGTTGATCAGCACAGACTTTTAAGCAAGAAATAGTTACTCTGTCTGGCCTGGTGCTTTTCTGGTATTTTTTCTGTGAAATTACTTCACAGACCTCACACCTCTTTTTCTAGAGTCATCACAGGTGGGAGACCCAGAGAGATGGAGTTAGGGGTAGAAGACTTGGCTGTTGTTGTGTATCTGAGATGGGGAGGCTAGTGATAGTTGACAATGGTCTCCTCTCAAACTTACAGTAGAACACATTCAAGTCATCACCCAGTTGCCAATCCCCTTCAGTAAGTGAGAAAGGTCTGCTGTAGCCAGTTAAATTTTCAAGGCTTTTCCACACATTTGCTAGTTTATTTGCTGAGAGCTGATTCCCCAGCTTTTCAGAGTAGCTTCTCCTTGCTGCCCTGATTTCCCTTCTTAATACAGTCCTGGCTTGATTGTACAGCATTCTATATCAGTTCCTGGAGGTTTCCTCTTTGGCACAATGTAACTTGAGCTTAGCTGTGAACCAAAGTTTAATGTTACTGTACATGCGTAGGCTTTTAGTCGGCACACAATAGTCCTCACAAAAACTGTGAGGACGTATTATGTCACAGTAACAGTGAGTTTATCCAAGTCCGCTGAGGCAGCTTCAAAAATGCTCCACTCTCTGCAGTCGAGGCAAGCCTATAGCTTAAATTTTGGCTTCTCAGTCCAAGATTTCATTGTTTAAACTATCAGTTTTATGGTTTTAAGTCTTTGTCTATAAATTGGTACAATACAATTATTAAAAAACAGGTTATAAAAAAGGTCAAGGATAAAGATCTACTATTATGTTGTCTAAGGTCATTCTATAATACAATGTATATGTCAGCCGGCACAGTTTATTTTGTGGTAGTTGTTATGGATATGCCTTCCATAATTTAACTAACAAAATATAGACAATCAAGCTATTCATTACTAGAGGCACAATTGCAATCATGTAATAAACATGCAATACACAGTTGAAAAACAGATGACTGGTGCCAAAGTGTTGTTAAAACAGTTAAGAGCTTTCAGAATAATTGTGGCTAACTATATGATGGATTGCTGTTTCTAGCAGTTACTGGATTAGAGTTTTATAGCCCTGAATGTTGATCATCTTGGCCGGGGATAATGACATATGGATCCAATACCTAAATGACCTGAAGTTCTCTAATTCTATTGTAAGAGGGAAAAATTAATCTGCACAAATGGTAGGGAAAACAAAAATCAGCATTAGATTGTTATGTTTAGTGATAGCGCCAAGCCAATGTCACAGCTAGGGAAATCCTTAAAGTACTGCTAAGTTAGACATACACTTCATCCATTTTAGCATTTCATCTTAGCCTGTGTAAGAATCAAAAATGAGGAATTAATAAAAATTAGAATCTGACCAGTAGCATATTGGAGGCAGTATTTTTGCCATAAATTATAGTGGTTTTGTCACTTGACCTCTTATAGTACTTTACTGACAGTTAGAACAATTAATCAGTGGAAAAAATTGCCTCTAGAAGTTATGGGTGCTCCAACACTCTAAGTTTTTAAGAAGAGATTGGACAACATTTGTCTGAAATGGTATAGGGTTTCCTGCCTGAGCAGAGGTTTGGACTAGAAGACCTTCAAGGTCCCTTCCAACTCTGGTTGCTTTATCACTGTTGATACAAATAATGATGTTTATGAGTGGACTTACAGCTAGAGTTCTCCTGGGAATTCTAATGTAATTGACTGGACTAGGAAGTTGAGCACCCCTCCTAGAAGAAAGCACCAGTATTTCCATATTGTTTCCAACAAAGTTGCCTGGGCACGTCCATGAAATCAGCAGTATTTGATCTCAGCTTGAAGGAGATTTTACTTTAAGAACAAGGAGGAATGTTCTATCTCTTGTTTATTGCCATGACTTTGTAACTAAGAATCTTACATAGATATTCAGTTATAGGATATTAGTTGACCAACAAATATGCAACACACACAAAAAATCATCCATGTAGATCAATTTAAAAAGTAATCAATCCAAATTTGTGTTTTTACCAATGTTCGCAATTTCAGTTAATTCAACCAGTACATGGCTTTGCCCATAGAAGAAATACTTCTTCTACCAGTATAAAGTTGATAGCGCAGCTTTTATCTTCTGTCTACAATGGCTGCCTCTTTAATGTTGAGACAGTTGTCATGGAAATATCTCAAATCATGCAGATAAATGGTAGGTGTCCACTGAAAATGTCCTTCAGGGCTATTTTCAGAGCATCATTATCCTTTGCTTTCTATGTAGAGTGATCTGGCATGTGTACCTGCTAAGAATATAACCTCAAACATTGTAAAACGTAACAGAGTGGTTTGCTTTTTATAAGAAAAATCCCCACATTCATTATTACTTCATTATGGCAGGTGTGGTTCTTGTAAAGAGATTTCACTTTACTCAGTAGCATCTTTCTGCAATGATCACCCATTAGGAAGTCGAGGATTGGACTAATGGTGTTGTTTAAAAAGGCAAAAAGCCTACTAAATGCATAAACAAACTTGATGAAAATGCAGTTGTGAAAAGAAAGATCTCAGATCATTATCTCAGATGCAATCCTAATATTGTGCATAATATTATACAAAGGGAAAAGAAGTGAAAATATATTCAAACCTATGATAACTGTAGAAAATAATGAAGGTGATTTTGCATAAATATATAGGAACCATTATCTAGGCAAAAGGGATAAGACATTTTGTAAGCCCAGAATGATAATAATATTTGAATATGGCTCAGGAAGCCATGTAAAGGGGGGAAGTGCTACAGCACGGACTTGGCAAATTATGTTGTTGTTGTTGGTATTTAAAATTTAATCTTCAGTTCGATTCACAGTCTGGGGCTGATAAAAACTTAACAGTTCAAATCCTAACCAAGAACCTAAGAGCTGTTAAGGTAATGTCTGAGTATACAGGCAGTTCTGAACAATGGTGAAATTCATTTTTTTTTTTACTACTGGTTCTGTGGGCGTAGTTTGCTGGGCATTGCAGGGAAAGGATACTGCAAAATCTCCATTCCCACCCCACTCCAGGGGAAGGATACTGCAAAATCCCCATTCCCTCCCCACTCCTGGGGGAAGGATATTGCAAAATCTCCATTCCCACCCCACTCTGGGGCCAGCCAGAGGTGGTATTTGCTGGTACTCCAAACCACTCAAAATTTTCACTCATTTTCAAGAACTTTGGCATTCCCAGTAATTTTTGCTGCTTTTGAACCCAAACTTCTGGCAAAGCTTCAAATGTATGATTTTGGCAACTTGATCATGATGTTGTAGATCATCAGTTTGTGACAGTTTGCTGCAGCCACTGAGAAGGTGATCCACTGTTTTATCTTTCTCGTTGCATAAGAAAGATTTGTTGTTGTTACTGACATGTTGAATTTTTGCTTTTATGGAATTGATCTGCAGAGCTTGTCCTTGGGCAGAAAAAAATGAAGCCTTCAGTTTCTTTCTTCAGTACCCCTGATCTCAGCCATCTCCATGTTAGCTTTGTACCTGCCTTTCCTTCAATGTCCTTCAGGTATTGACAGTGCATAGGCTTCTTTTTCCAATTAGAAACTTGGTGCTTGATTGTTTCCTTTTGATATTCTGCTTTCAATCTCACTGTTTTCAAGATGTTTTCCTTGTTCAGCTCCTTCAGCAGACACTCTTTTGCTTTTTTTATGTAGTCATTTAAGCCGTGTTATTGTTGTTATTGTTATTATTATTCATCATCACACAGTCAGCCAGATATTCAGACTGGGTTTGGTATTTTTCTCTATCTATTGAATACTTACCAAGGACATGGGATAGGCAAATCTGGATGTTTGATGCTCTTACAGATATCCTCACAGAATAGAAGCTGTTCCAAGTAAAGCCGCTTTCTGCAATTGACTGTTGGCAAATTTGTCAATGCCTATGGTGTTCAAGTAGTGCTCCAGTTGTTTTGGGATTGCACCCAAAATCCCTATTATTATTGGTACTACCTTTTCTTACCTTTGCCATAGTCGCTCTATTTCTATTTATAGGTCTTTGTATTTTGTTATCTTCTCCAGTTGTCTTCTCTTCTGCTGTCCCCATATCCACTATCCAGCTTTGTTGTCTTTCTTATCAACAATTGTGAAGTCCAGGGTGTTACGTGGCAGATGTCTGAATTAGGAAGTGTTGAGAGCAATTTAATAACTTCTTCATTTTCTATGACTTTTTCTATTTTATGGTGCCATCAGTTCTTGCTTGCAAGCAAATGATATTTCTTGCAGATCTTCCAATGCACCATTGTTGATACTTTGCATTGCCACTGCTTGTAGTCAGTCTGTGCAATCTTCTTTTATTATTATAATTATTGTTATTGTTATTATTATTATTACTATTATTATCTTTTATTCATTAAACATGAAACTCAGTCAACTGATCATTTAAAAATGTATCAAAAATATTGACTGGCTCTGATGATTGATACAGGTTGCAGCCAGCATCCTAGGTATCAACCAAGTATCTTCTTAAAATGTATGTTGTTCAGAATAGCGTAGTCATTTGCAGCTCTGCTGGTGCTACAGCAGGAAGCTGCAACTTCTTGATGTATTATTATTGTTATTGTTATTATTTCCTTGAGTCAGTTTTTGATTGCTGGCAATTACTGTACTTGAACAAGTCCTGGTATTTTTCTTGGCAAGATTTCAAAAGAGGTATGCCATTGTCTTTTTTCTAGGGCAGGGAAAGTGCAACTGCCCCAAAATAACCCACATGGCGTTGCACCTAAGGCGGAAGTAGAATTCACAAGATTGGTTTCTTGCTTGATGTTTTAACCACTACACCAAACTTGCTCCTATGTTATTACAGCCAGTTTCAATAAAAGTAGTTTTAGTCTTCCTGTGAAACTGAAGTCTGGTCTGGTCTTGTCCATATATTGTGGCTGTCACAATTTAAGGAGATAGATTTCATGAGAAGTTAGGGTTATAATTAAATGTATAATTATCTTTGAAGTAAGGAGAGGCAAGCCCAGATTTTGATCCACAAGAAAGTATACTTGAAAATTTTAAACAAATCTTTACTGTGCTGAAAAGCTGATACTGCTGTCTAGGCAATTCAAAGCACAAAGAATACTTCAGGAACCTCAAAGAACAGCTAAAACGTATCTTATGATAGAAATTATTTTTAGAACATTCATGGTCATTGAAATAACTGTTATGTATATAGTTTGGCGGGAAAGTTTGAACTTAATAGCCCTCAGCTGATTGGATGACCACCACAGTTGCAGGGTATATAAGGAGAGCTGTTTCCCCAGGTTAGTTGCTGGATTCTCACTCTAATAAAAAGAGCTGTTGTCACTCACTGCCTGGCTTGCTGCGTCTTCATTCACCCAACTTAACAATAACTACTGCTTTTGTCAAAGAAATTTGAACTGGAATATGTAGCACGGCCATTAATAATGGTTGAAGACTTCTGAAAATTTGAGTGCTGCTTACAAAGATAAGATATTTAGGTAAGGTGACCAGATTTTAACATTGGTAAAGCGGGACACCATTGACCGGGGGGGGGGGGGTGTTTCTTGATTAAAAATTTTCACAAATAACTCAAGGCAGTGAACATATTCGGTACACTTTGCTCCTCCTATTTTCCCCACAACAACCCTGTGTGGTGGGTTTGGCTGAGAGAGAATGACTGGCCCACATCACTCAGCTCGTTTTATGGCTAAGCCGGGACTTAAATTCACGGTTCCTAGTCTAGGATGGCAAAAAATCAGAGGGAGGTTGAGGGCACCTTCCCCAAATAACATTCCCGGCCCTGGGTCCTGATGCTGGCCACTTCAGGGATGCCCCAGCAGCCATTCCTTCACCCACCAGGCAGTTGCCGAAGTGCCGTGGACCTGTTTGGGGCAGCGGGCGACTCACCCCACCTTCAGCTTCCTGCTGGCACCCCCAAAGATGGCCATGATTGGCACAAGGGAGCGCCCGTTAGGATGAGGAGAGGGGCAGGCTGGCGGGGGTGATGAGTTCGCAGAATCTTCCGGTGGCCGCATTCCTGGGCAGTTTGGGGGGGCTGGCCCAGAGATGCAGCCCCCTCCTTTCCCACTCCAGCGCCAGCCAGAATCACACGGGGCGGTGATTGACCGAAGGCAAAGGCTGGCAATGAATTTGCTGGGTGCTGAGGTGGTCTCTCCCCCACCAGGTGGCCGCGGGCCGAGGAAGCCGTGCTCTCCAGCCTCACGTTCTGGCCACTGCTCCTCCCAGGGGCCTGAGGGTGGAGCTAGTTTGCCCCCGCCCCTGCCTCCTTCCAGGTCAAGCGCCCCCTGCAGTGCGTGCCCAACTGCCTTCCCTGTCAAAGTCCGGATCCGGAGCCTTGGCGGAGATGGCTAGTGCTTCGCTCTGCCGTTGCCCACTGCTCTTCTTGCTCTTCGTCGCCGCTGCCTCCTCGCCCCTGGAGAAGAAGGAGGCTGAGCTGGCTAGAGGCGCCGAGGGTGAGCTGCGCATGCTCCGCTGCTTCTCTGCCAGGTGCCGGATCAGGGAAGCCACACCCGCTACCTTGACTCGATTGGGAGCAGCCCTCCGCCCACTCTCAGAGGTGTGCCCCATGCAGCTTCTCCTAGTCGCCCCAGGCGCCTATCTTCTGGCAAGCGGCAAGCGGGCCGAGGAGGGAAGGCTGTCTCTGGAAGGAGTCTGTGCTGCTTTCTCTGGCAGGAAGCCCACCAGCCCCTTAGAGACAGGCCAGCAACTAGGAGGCTCCTTCCTGTTCTCCCAAAATTGGGAGTTTTTTAAAACGCCACGGGACGTGGGACAAATTATTAAAAATCGGGACTGTCCCACCAAAAGCAGGACGTCTGGTCACTATATATTTAGGTCCTGACATGCTTGTCTTTGTTTTGTGTGCAACTCTGTGCATGCTCTTTTTTTTTTTTTTGTATTTTTTCATTTCAATGAAAAATAACCTTAGTTATAAAATATATTCCCTTGGCACTAAATCCATTGGTCCTAAGGCACTGAAACTCAGGAATAATAAGCTAAGCAGTATTGGAGGAAAATCCGGAATGTATGAGACTAAATATGAAATGGGATCCAACAGGACTCTGCATTTCTCTATTTGCAGAGAGTAGATTACCTTCGGCAGTGTCCATAGTTTGCCATTATAACTGAGCAGGAAGACATACAGAGGCTAGCTGTGAAAAATCTCATTCTTTAAAGGATATATTTTGTCAGATTGGTCTTAATCTGAATGTCGTGGTCAGGGAGGCATGATTTATGTGGTTTTTGGCCAATTGTTTGCAATCTTTTCAATTTATACTTCTTAAGATGGGGGTATCAAACTAGCATCCATTGTTCCATTTAATTAGTCAGAGTGGTATTGGCAAATGGTTACAAGAAACCATTAATCCCATTTTTGAAGAAAAAAATGATAAAGTAGGAGACGTTTTCACTTTTGTTACAACATTGGATTTTAGTCAAATTCCATGCCTAGGAAAACTAGACAGTGATTGTGATCAATTGCAAAGTTATAAGTAGATTAATCTTACTTGGAATTTTTCATCTGTTACTAAAAAAAAGGTGTGTGTGTGTGAATCTGAATCCCATCAAATGTATGAATTGTATGAAAAAATGTGAAATCTTGCTTGGCAAAGAGCCAAATCAAATCATTAAGTTATGTGATTTACGTTTATTTGATTTCCTTTGTTCCTTTCTTTTGAAAGAAAAGAGCAACCTGGTTTCCATAGAGATGTTACTTTCAGCAAAGCCATTTATGTTTGCATACAAAATCAGGGTTTCAGTCCCCATTGACCAGAGCACACTTGTTGCAAATAGTAAAGCACTGTTGCCTCTTTTTTTTTTGAACTATTTGTGTTTCTGATCATGTGAAAAAAATTTGTTGATGGGGGATATTTTCCTGATTTTTAGTAATTACCCCCATATAATTTTCTTGATTATATTATGGAAGTGATTTGCCACTGGCCTCTTCTGAGAATTTTTCTCCTCTTCTTTCACCCCCCCCCTCCACCCCTCTGAGTTACCTATATTAACATAAAGGATTGCAGTATAATTAAAATAAATTAGTAGAAAATTCTGTACGGCCCTGAAAACAGACCCGTTATTTACAATAAGGCCAGACCATATGTTCTGCATCTGCAACAAAAATTAACTAGACGCACATTAATTATTGCAAACTTGCTTTTTCGACAATAGTGTGATATTAGTAAAAACAACGGAGTAACAAAAATAAGGCAAGTCCTGTTTTTCAAATTTAGCCCAGATGTTCATGCTAATCAGTGACATGATGACATCAAACCAAGGTGACTTTTATCTGTTATTTAGCATCTGAATATTTGTTCCATTACTCCCCCATGTGGTGAGATTCAAAATGTTCATATTGTATTCTACAGAACAGCAGGCTAATTAAAATTCAGGTTGATGGATATTCTCATAACTCAGATGAAAGAGAAGAGGAATTTTTTTTCAATCTTGACCTCCATTTCACCTAAAAGGACAAATAATAATTGTACAACATTCATGCCTCATCTATTTATAATCTGAATAGGAAATTATTATTATTATTATTATTATTATTATTATTATTATTATTATTATTATTTACCAAGAGCAGAGGGTAGTCGAGGACTCCTACAAGTAAAGTAGACTGTGGAAGAAGAAAAATGCAGCTTGAATGATTACATCCAGAAAAGTGAAGAACCAATGATTAAGGAAGTAAATAAAGGAGGCCTTTTAAAGACAACTAAAATAAAAGCAGAATATAAGAAAGAAGTAATTGAGCAGCGAGCTGAAAATTGGAAAAGCAAAGCTCTGCATGGCCAATACTTGAAAAGTATTGAAGGCAAAGCTGACCAGAAACTAACTTGGAACTGGTTAAGATCAGGAGTACTGAAAAAAGAAACAGAAAGCTTTATTTTGGCAGCTCAAGAACAAGCCCTAGCCGCAAACTGCATGAAGGCAAAAATTCAACATGTTACCACCAACAGCAAATGCCGCCTCTGTAATGAGAAAGATGAGACAGTCGACCACCTGATCAGTGGGTGCAGCAAAATTTCACAAACCGACTACCTACAACGCCATGACTGCATTGCATTCACTGGAAATTGTGCCAGAAGTTTAGATTTGAGTACAGCAAAAACCACTGGGAACATCAGGTTGAGAAAGTTTTAGAGAAGGAGAAACTCAAGATCTTGTGGGACTTTAGGATTCAGACTGACAGGCACTTGGTCCACAACACACCTGACATAACAGTAGTTGAAAAGAAAGAAGCATGGTTCATTGACATTGCAATACCTGGTGATGCACGGATTGAAGATAAGCAGCAAGAATCATATGTTGTCCCAATTGTAATTGGAGCCCTTGGAGCAATACCCAAAGGGTGACCCCGCTATTTTGAAATTCTAAATTTACCGGACTTGAACATTTGACTCTACAAAAAACCAGCTTACTGGGGACAGTTACATCCTCCAGCGATACCTTAACAGTTCCTAGGTCCTTGGTTAGGACTCGAGCTGCTGAGCTATTAACCAGCCTCAAAGACTGTGAACCTCACTACAGATTTAATAATAATAATAATAATAATAATAATAATAATAATAATAATAATAATAATAATAGACAGTTTTCCCCAAATACCATCACTCTGCTTAACAACTAATTCCCACAACACTGTCAAATAATTTAAATCTTTATTACTATTATTCTTCTCTTCCTTACTAGTATCTATCTCTTCCCACTTATTACTGTTGCTTGTATCCTTCAATTATATTGTTTTTATTTGTTTCCTAGTACCATTTGATAGCTTATTAGGAACCTTGACTAAGTGTTGTAACTTTTTATTCTTGATGAATGTATTTTATTTTCCTTATGTACACTGAAAGCATATACACCAAAGAGAAATTCCTTGTGTGTCCAATCACACTTGCCAATAAAGAATTCTGTTCTATTCTATTTTTCATATTATTCAGAGGACTTGTGAAAGTTTCTAATGAATGCATTTAAACATATTTACAAAGGAAATATTCAGTCACATCCCACCACCAACACCATCATATTTTTTCCCCATTTCATCATTTATATCGCAGTACTGAATCTGTTCCAGGATAAGGGCCATTTTCCACCAAGACTATATTCCAATAATTACAAAAGTTTTGCGCTTTACTTTCTCTCACTCAGTTTCTTCATACTTTTTCCTCTTTTTACACATATATTTTACTGCCTCTTTTTAAATTAATAGTAGGAAAACAGTTACTTGAGAAAGAAAAGGAGAACAGGTTGAGAAAAGATGTTTAGCAATTTGCAAGCAGAGATGCTTTGATACAATTTGATAGCTTATTAGTAACCTTGACTATCACTAAGTGTTGTATTTTTTATTCTTGATGAATGTATTTTATTCTCCTTATGTATACTGAGAGCTTATGCACCAGAGACAAATTCCTTGTGTGTCCAATAACACTTGGCCAATAAAGAATTCTATTCTATTCTATTCTATTCTATTCTATTCTATTCTATTCTATTCTATTCTATTCTATTCTATTCATATATGTAGTGTGTGTGTGTGTGTGTGTGTGTGTGTGTCCAACTTAAGGAGCCATAGGCAGTTGACATCTAGAAACTTTTCCTTTATTAGTTTACCTAGAGCCTAATTAGATTAGGCTTGAAAAGAAAACTAAATAAACTTGTTTATTTAAAAAAACTATTTTGCTTTAATGTACAAAGTGTGGGAAGGAAAGGGAGAGGGAGAGGGAAAAAGAGAGTAAAAATGTGGGGAAGCAGAAAAACAGGTAAAACAGGAATTAGATTAGATTTGAAATTAGATTAGGGTTGAAAAGAAAACTAAATTTGTTTATTTAAAAAAAATTCTTTTGCTTTAATATACAAAGTGTGGGAGGGAAAGAGAGAGGGAGAGGGAAAAAGTGAGAGTAAAAATTTGGGGAAGCAGAAAAACAGGTAAAACAGAAAAAAACCAAACAGATTATGTTACATGTAGCATAGGAAATCATTCCGTGTAATTTTCAAAAACATCACTCGACTTAATGGTTTAAAAATCATTCTTGACTTGAATGATATTGACTTGTTTTCCCACTACACCGGTAGAGAGCCAGTTCACGAACACAAAGCAAACATAAACAGTATAGCTGTAATTCAGCATAGCAATCTGGGATTGTACTATCTTTCCAACAAGGAAGAGCAATCTTTTTACTGCACCCCATGCTTTATGCTCTTCATAACGTAGTAAATTCCAAGTTTGGTGTAGATAATTCAAAAGTTTAAATCATATTATCTTTGAAATAGGTATTGAGTTTTATATCACCTTATGGATATTAAACCAAAATCATTCAATGGTGAGAACAGCCTATATCATATAAATGTGTCCTCAATCATTTTACACTTCCAACAAAATGACATAGACTGCAAACGCTTTAAACATTTTGGATTTGCAGCACATGTAAAAAGCATTATTTTGCTGACTGTTCAGTGCAGGGACACTTGTTCATATGATATGGGCTTGTCACACTATTTATTAGATGTGAAATTACTTTTGCTTCATATCCACATGTTTACAAAGTTTTAAAGATCATCAACGACATACTTAACATTCTTTAAGATCCCCAGTTGTTAATTTAATAAAAGATGTTCCAACTTTTCTCTCCAGAGTTCTTGAAAATAGTAATAACTACCTTGGTGATTCTGTTTAATTATTGATTAAAAAATACTGTAGACTTACAATTCTTCAAAGCATATTCTAACACTGATAGTAATTTTGAAGTTTTAGATGCTCTGAAGGCGTTTAGATCAAACTTTGAAATCAATTGACTAAACTGCCACTTTGCAATTTTAGGCAGTCCAAATTCTTCATGCAAGAATTCAGATGGCTTAACTGAATAGCAATAACTTGAGATAAAACTGTTAACCATTAATGTACCCAGAACTTTTCTCTCCCCTGTTTATTTGAAATTTTTAAAGATGCAAGATTTATTTTGTGTATTATGATAGAAATCATACTTGGATCCCAACATCTACATGTGACTTGCAGCATTTAATGCAGTATATTTAATGCAGACCCTGTTTCTCGGCTATAGGGACAATTATTATGATAATTTTCTCAGCTGATGTTTGTATTTTTATACTGTTTTTAATTGTTTTAGAAATATTCTCCACCTCAAGTCACTGGGTTGAGATGGCTGACTTTAGAAATTGATTGATTGATTGATTGATTGATGATTCTGGTTTGTTGCAGAATCAGCCAGATGTTTAATTGGATTTGGCATTTTTGTCTATCTCCAGAATCCTTCCAGAGGAGCTGGATAGTTCAGTGTTGTTTGATGATGATGTTAAAGACATCATCACAGGATGTCAGTTGTTCCAAGTAAATCTGCCTTTTGCAATTGATTAAGAATGATTTTGTAAATGCTGAAGGATGTCTATGGAGATTCTCAGTCATCCAGGTCTTGGTTGTCCCAAAGGTGCTTTTTCAAAAGACAACTGGACCAGTGGTGGGTTTCAAAAATTTTTACTACCGGTTCTGTGGGCATGGGTTGATGGGCATGGCAGGGGAAGGATACTCTAAAATCTCCATTCCCACCCCACTCCAGGGGAAGGATACTGCAAAATCCCCATTTCCTCATGATCAGCTAGAACTCAGGAGGCAGAGAATAGATGGGGGTGGGGCCAGTCAGAATTTTTACTACCAGTTCTCCGGACTACTCAAAATTTTCGCTACCTACCGGTTCTCCAGAACTGGTCAGAACCTGCTGAAACCCATTTCTGAACTGGACCTTATTTTTTCCTTGGAGACATTTTGCTTCTCATCCAAGAAGCTTTTTCAGTTCTTGGGTGATCCGAAAATAGACGATTTTCATTTCTCAGCCTTTTGACTAAGATCAAGTGTAGTATCAGTTCTTGGGTGAGACGTAAAAGGAAAAAGAAAGTCTAGCTGCCTTTTGAAAAAGCACCTTTGGGTCAATGCTGATGGGATTTGAGTGGAGCTCCAAATGTTTTGGAATTGTACCTAGTAGTATTGATATTACCTTTGCTTTCTTTTCCTTACAATTGTTCTACCTGTATTTTCAGATTTTTGCATTTTGCAATTTTCTCCAGTTCTTTCTCTTTTATTCTGCTGTCTCCAGCTATTGCAATATCCATTTTCCAGACTGTTTTGTTTATCAACAATAATTGCATTAAAAATAATTAGTGGAACTAAGGCCTGATTGTGAGATCTGAGTCTGAAAAGTCAAACTACCTGCTCCAAAATAATTTTGATGGATACCTTAGTTTTTAACAATTGTAGAATGTCTCTCTTGTAGAGTAGATAGATAGTATTTCTAAATGTATTGTAAAGGATAGGGTAAAATAGAAAAAATATATTTACTTGGTATCATGCACATTCCTTTTGTGATGAAAATATGAAGAATTGAATATATTTAGTATTTAGAAAAGAAGAATATATATAATCATACAGTTGAAATATTGATGGACAGTCACACTGAAAAAGATAAAAGGAAAGAAAGGTAGAACATGCAGGAGTGGCATGGATGAGTATTTGATTCATTATGAGAGTTATCTCTACACTGAACATTCTCAGGAGGCAGCATATGATGTACAATCACCTTCCTCTTTGACAGTTCCATTTTCAGTAGCATCTCTAATGCAGTCTGCCTTGCTAGCTTCATAAAAATGATTTATGGCACTGGATTTATAAGGATCCAAAGTGGCACACTTGGCACTTCCTTCCTTTAACTCTTTCCTGCAGACATTACTCAAATGGGACAACAGATCATTCAGACCAATATTCTGCTGTTTACACTGTCCACTAGCTGACAGAAATACAAGACACAATTCTGCACCTCAGCAATCTACTAAATGGCAGAATTTATACAATTATATTCAACTGTTATTTGTATTGACGATCACTGTATGTAAACCGCCCTGAGTCCTTCGGGAGAATGGCGGCATATAAATCGCAATAATAAATAAATATATTTGATTAACTGAAAATAATCACAAGGCTAAGAACTCCATCAGAATTACCGTTGTTCAAAGATCATGTCCTCTGATTGCTATAAAGACTCACTCTCGAGGTAACAGTAATAGAGTTGGAAGGAACCTTACTCTGTTCTATTCAGTTCTGATGATTCTTTGTGTCTGTCTCTCTCTAATAGGCAAGTTTCAAGATTTCTGTCCAGTTTGTAAAACAATTCTGATTAATATTTGGCTAGGGAAACTGCTCTTGTCTATGCTGGGAAATTGAAAAATCTCAGAAAAAGCAATGAGAAAGTACTTCTGTCATGCTCTCAGACAAACTGCATGAATATTACTAACACGAGCTGAGCTTTATTTGAAGGCATCATTGTCAATATTTACTTTTATTTTTATTCTTTACATGATACTACCATACTCCTCCAGTATTCCTAATACACCTTGCCATTATTCTCTATGGATCAATGTTTACTGTGTGTATTGTTGTAATGGTATCCTGATTTAATTAGACAGATGTTACACAATATATTTGATCCCAGGGAACATAAACATTAGGGTTAGAGAATACAAACAAGCAGAACAAGTTATTTTGTAACTGCATTATATGTCTGTAATTATAATCATATTGTGAAACACACAAATAGCATTCTATAGGTACACCATTTTTTTAAAAAATCCTTCTCCCAGTTGCATATTATAATCTCCTTTTCTCAAAAGGAATTATACAAGAATTTTCCTCTGCAGAAATATTATCCTAAAGAAATCTTTCAAATGCCACCACACTGAATTATTTCTTGCGAAAAGTATTGCTTAACTGAGTGGGAGAAATTTTTTTTTAATGTTAAAACATTTTCCTGGGTTTTTGCCATATGGGAACAATAGTATGAAAATAGGCTTTTATTTATTTAGTTTGTATATCTGTTATGTACAAGATAACAGATATAAGTATAAACATGAATATGAACACAGGAAATGGTTACGAATAAATGGGGACAGTAGGACAGGGACGGTAGGCATGTTGGTGGGCTTATGCACACCCCTTACAGACCTCTTAGGAATGGGGTGAGGTCAACAGTAGATACTCTAAGGTTAAAGTTTTGGGGGTTTGGGGAAGGAACCACAGTGTCAGGTAGTACATTCCAGGCATTGACCACTCTGTTGCTGAAGTCGTGTTTTCTGCAATCAAATTTGGAGCAATTTACCTTAAGTTTGTATCTATTGTGTGCTCGTGTATTACTGCGGTTGTTTATTTATTTTTTTAATATTTTTTTATTTTTTATTTTATTTTTTAAAATTTATTTATTTATTTATTTAAATTTATTGCAGTTGTCTATTTATTTGCCTTGTTCTTCTTATTTTCTAAATTGATGAATTATGTGCTTGTCCCACTATCTTGATTTCTGTCAGTAGTGTCAAATAATAGTCAGATATGATAAGCATGTAATTCAGTGATATCGCCTACTTCACTGTGACAGATGATTCTACAGAATCTTTAATGGATATTGAATAGAACTAATGCTGAAACTCGTCATTCCTTGAAGTGGAAGAGAAAAAGCATTACTTTTCTCACAAGTCACTTGTTCAGAGTTGGGTCAGTGTATTTGGCTGTGAATGCATCACTCCGTTTCCTTTTCTTGTGACACTTTCCTGTCATGTCTGATTACAAATTATTTGCAGTGAAGTTAGTTCAAGGGAGAAAGCATCTCTGCTTGCAAATTGCTAAACATCTTTTCTCAACCTGTTCTCCTTTTCTTTCTCAAGTAACTGTTTTCCTACTATTAATTTAAAAAGAGGCAGTAAAATATATGTGTAAAAAGAGGAAAAAGTATGAAGAAACTGAGTGAGAGAAAGTAAAGCGCAAAACTTTTGTAATTATTGGAATATAGTCTTGGTGGAAAATGGCCCTTATCCTGGAACAGATTCAGTACTGCGATATAAATGATGAAATGGGGAAAAAATATGATGGTGTTGATGGTGGGATGTGACTGAATATTTCCTTTGTAAATATGTTTAAATGCATTCATTAGAAACTTTCACAAGTCTTTAAAATTTCTTTACAGTGATCCGGAATCATCTCCAATTGTAGATTCTGGAGATAGCTCTTTAGTTTATCTTCTGGATAAATTTCCTGGCTATATAGGGAGGTATAAAAATCTTGGGCCACCTTTGCTTTTTGCTCTGTGGTACCTACCAAATTTCCCATAGAATCCTGTAAAAATTCAATCTTTCTAGATTCTGCCTCTTTTCTTAATCTATATGACAACCACCGGCCCGGCTTATTAGCATGCTCAAATTGATTTTGTCGACATTTCCGAATTTTATTCGCCAAATCATTTTGATCTAGGGTAGATAACTCATGCCTAATCAAGTCAATTTTCTCTTTAATCAAATTATAATCTGGATTTAAACGCAGCTCTCCCTCAGCTTTCTCCAGTTCAGCCATTAACTCAATCCGTTTGGCCTTCTCCTTTCTCCATTTGGTAGCTGTATATTTTATTGCCAATCCTCTAACTACTGCTTTAACAGTATCCCAAGTATTTTGAAGAGAAGTATCTTCTCTCTTATTTTCAGTAAAGAAGTGATCTAATTTTTTTTTAATCATATTTATAAATCCCTCGTCTTTCATGATCTCAGCCCTCATAGACCATCTCGCTCTTCTAGTGGACCCTTTCCATTTTATTACCAAGGGGTGGTGGTCTGCCCATATGTTCGTCCCTATTTCAACCGAATTTATGCTTTCTTTCAGTTCTGAGGTTGACCAAACCATATCTATCCTAGACCACGATCTGTGCCTGGGAGAGAAATATGTGAAATGCTTTTGCATAGGTTGGAAATCTCGCCATACGTCTCTTAACCCTATTTCTGTTCTTAGGTTATCCCAAGTTTTAGGGAGTATCTTCCTATGCCCTTTTTTATATTTAGGAGAACCCTTTCCTGGATCATAATCAATTGAAGTATCAGTAATCGCGTTGAAGTCACCTACTATACATACATGCTCGTAATTTAATTCATTAATTTTCTTATACAAATCTTTAAAGAAACCCATTTGGTTAACATTAGGGGCATATATATTTACTAACAATACTTTTTTTTTGGTCAATACTAATCTCTAACATGAGTATCCTACCCTCTATATCTGCATATATTTGACGTTTCACCAGGCCTCTCCGATCGTAAACAACAACTCCCCTCTTCTTCTGTTCGGCCAAGGATACATACAACTTCCCCAGTTTAGGATAAGTTAAGATCTTAGAGTGGTCTTTCCTTATGTGGGCCTCCTGTAAACATATAATATCATAGTTATCTTTTTGAAGTTTAGCCCAGACCTTTTTCCTCTTATTGGGAGCATTCAGGCCGTTGATGTTAACAGAAAACAGGTTAAGCACCTCATCCATACCTCTACTTACCTGCGTTCTTGAGTTTCTGGGATCTAGTCTCGATTTGGAAAATTGTTCCTCCTTCTTCTCCAGATTGGGCTGTGCCTTTGTCATGTCCATTATGCTCTGTAGTTATTGTTTCTTGGGTTACCTCTTCTTGATTCTTACCTAGGTTACCACCTTCACTCTCTTGGTCACTTAAATTAATATAGGCTTCCGCGAAGTCTTGCGCTTCCTGTATGGATTCCAATCGTAGCCTCTGTTCTTGCCAGGTAAACATCAAGCCTTCCGGTAGAAGCCAACGATAACGTATACCTTGTTTCCTCAGCCATGTTGTCAAAAAGTCATATTTCCTCCGAATGTCTCGTACACGTCTCGGGAGCTGGGGCAGTACTGTTAGTCGGTTATTTTTATAAGTAAAAGCTTGGTCCCTCGTTTTCCGAAACACTTCATCTCTTAGTGCTGTTCTAGTAAATCGAACATGAATCTCTTTAGGAAGCTTGTTGCGTCGAGCATAGCTGGTATATACTCGGTACACATCGTCAATATCTCTTGAGACTTCTGCGAAATCTCTTCCAGTAATTCCTGCCACAATCTCTCCCATTAGTACATCCAAGCGCTCACCTTTCTCTTCAGGGACATTCTGAAACCGTAAGAAGTAGCTAGATCTATCCATCTCAAGGAAGACAAGCTCTTCCTCCATTTTTTTATTAGCCATGGCTTGCCGGAGTTCGAGCCGCTCCATCCTACATGTCACTTTCTCGGTCTTTGTCTCGGAAGCTTGAATCCGTTCCTCATGGTTAGTCAAAGTATTTTGGACCTCCTCAAACTTTGCATGAAACAACCTTGTCTCCGTAGTTAACGTTTCTACATTCCTCTTCAGCTCTTCCAAAATTTTAGACGTTGAGTTTTGATTTTTGATCAATGTTTCCTGTATAGACTGGAGAAAGAAATTTTAAATGCAGAAATCACAGTTGGGGAAATAGCAGTAGCTATAAAGAAACAAGCTAATGGCAAAACTCCGGGACCAGACGGGATTCCTAGTGAATTTTATAAAGGAGTCTTTGACTCACTTAGTTTGTAGATTAAAGATTTATTTAATGAGGTTTTACTACACTCTAAAATACCCCGGTCCTGGACGGAAGCCTATATTTTCCTAATTCCAAAACCCGGAACAGACAAAACTCTGATTCAGAACTATAGACCAATCTCGCTCCTGAATGTGGACTATAAGATTTTTGCGACAATACTAGCTGAGAGACTCCGGGTGTTCCTGTCCCAATTTATCCACCAAGACCAGAATGGTTTCTTACCTCATAGACATCTAAGAGATAACGTAAGGGTGGTATTGAATGCCTTAGAATATTATGAGACACACTCTGATAAACCAATGGTAATGATCTTTTTGGATGCCCAAAAGGCTTTTGACAGAGTCAGCTGGAATTTTATAACACAACAATTGGAAGTGATGGGCTTTGGGCCTCAATTTACAAGAGCAATACAAGCCATTTATTCTAAACAGTCGGCAAGGTTACTGCTTAATGGATCAGTATCAGATGAGATACAGATTTATAAAGGTACCAG
This sequence comes from Masticophis lateralis, assembly GCA_030761175.1. Lineage (NCBI taxonomy): Eukaryota > Metazoa > Chordata > Lepidosauria > Squamata > Colubridae > Masticophis > Masticophis lateralis. The sequence continues at coordinate 27,334,064 of JAUDYJ010000005.1, forward strand.
ACAAGGATGCCCTCTTTCACCGCTGCTATTTATTTTAACACTTGAACCACTTCTTAAGACGATTAGACAGGATTCGGAAATTAAGGGCTTAAAAGTTAAAGGGGAAGAATATAAACTCCAAGCATTTGCCGACGATTTGGTTTTCATATTAGAAGACCCCCTTATTACGGGACCAAAATTACTTACCAAATTAGATGAATATGGGGAGGTAGCGGGGTTAAAAATTAATAAAGATAAAACCAAAATGTTAACTAAAAATTTGTCAGGTGCCCAAAAGGAACAGATCCAAAATATTATGGGAATTAACTGTGTCAAAAAACTTAAATATTTAGGTATTTGGCTTACAAACAGATGTTCTTCTATTAAAGAACTCAATTATTCTAAATTATTAACAGACACAGCAAATGATGTGGAGAGATGGCGGTGCATTCAGATCTCATTTTTGGGTAGAATTGCTGCGATAAAAGTCCATGTTTTACCGAAATGGATCTTTTTATTTCAAACAGCCCCTGCAAGATTAGAAAAAAAATTTTTTTAGGAAATTAGACCAAATTCTAAGTAAATTTATTTGGCAGAGTAAAAAGCCCCGTATAAAGAGAAAAATGTTGCAAGAGCACAAAACAAGAGGTGGCTTGGGGCTCCCAATGTGGGAGCTTTATTACCTAGCCTCATCCCTGGTTTGGATAAAAGATTGGGTGATTCTCTCAAGAAAGCGTATTTTAACAATTGAAGGATACGATTTGCAGCAGGGATGGCATTCTTTTTTGTGGTCTCAAAAAGACAAAAAATTCAAATACTTTACAAATCATTATATTAGAGGAATTTTAATAAGGGTCTGGGAAATGGTGAAGAAGCAAGTTTACACACAGATTCCTAAATGGGTGTCTCCGTTAGAGGCAGTGACCCTTCCAACTGTGCACAACACAAAGAGGAACTGGGTTTATGGTGACTTGTTGGATGAAATCGGGAGACTTAGACCTAGAGCGGATCTCCAAACTAGAGGATTAGACATAGATTGGTGGTCCTATGCGAAAATTCAAACTAGATTCGCTAGGGATAAACAGGAACCTGGTATTTCCCTTCATTTACAAACTTTTGACAAGCTTCTCCTAAGTGACCAAAGGAAATTTATCTCTAACGTTTACAACTTTCTCTTATCCAATTTTATGGCGGAGGAGATTGTAAAGGACTCGATGATTGCCTGGGGGAGAAATATAGGAACAACAATTCAGCTTGATGCATGGCAAAATGTATGGAACAAAACTATGAAATTGACCCTTTCTTCCCCTTTCAAAGAAAACTTCTATAAAATGATCTACCGTTGGTATCTCCCCCCCACCAGAATTGCTAAGATGTCCCCAGGGTCCTCTGATAGATGTTGGAAATGTGGGTCGGCCAAGGGTACTTTCTTCCACCAGTGGTGGACCTGTCCGTCAACTAGACGCTATTGGAGGAAAATAAAACAGTGGCTGTTTGAAATAACAGGTGTGAGCTTTCCCCTTTATCCAGACCTCTACTTGCTTGGAATAAGACCAGACTATATTGATAACAAAGATTGGTATATATTTGTCCATGTCTCAACAGCGGCAAGAATGGCATTTGCCCAACTGTGGAAAGATGTAGATACGCCTCCTGATCATCTGATAATAAACAAGATTCTCCGATGTGCTGAGATGGATAGATTAACGTATATTTTAAAAGACAAGAAAGATTCAATATATAATAGAAGTTGGGACAAATGCTTTGTCTGGCTCAAAAGAAGGTTAAACCTAGGAATGGGGTGATAAGATCGTCTATTTAGATTAATTAGATATTTATTAGGCTATATGATTTCTTAAAATTTCGACAAAAACAGGCTAATTCTTTCGTAGATAGTTAGTAGAAATTGACTCTATTGAAATGTTTGGTTTGGATGATACTAGTTATTATTAATTGGAGAGTGAGCTTAACTCTCGGTTAGTCATGTATGTCGTTTCGTTTTAGTCTTGTGTTTATGTGTTTCTACATTTCACCATTTATATTGTTTTTCAATGTTTACTTTGTGTTAATTTTAATGTAAATATTTAATAAAGATTTATTTAAAAAAAAAAAAGAAACTTTCACAAGTCCTCTGAGTAATATGAAAAATAGTATAGAACAAAATTCTTTATTGGCAAGTGTGATTGGACACACAAGGAATTTCTCTTTGGTGTATATGCTTTCAGTGTACATAAGGAAAATAAAATACATTCATCAAGAATAAAAAGTTACAACACTTAGTATTAGTAAAGGTTACTAATAAACTATCAAATGGTACTAGGAAACAAATAAAAACAATATAATTGAAAGATACAAGTGACATGGTTATAGTAATAAGTGGGAAGAGATAGATACTAGTAAATAAGAAAAGAATAATAGTAATACAGTCTTAGTAAATTATTTGAGAGTGTTGTGAGAATTAGTTCTTAAGCAGAGTGATGGCATTTGGGAAAAATATGAAAAGTTTTGATAAAACTAGTCATAGTAGAGAAGCAAGACTATATCATTATAACATCCAGTGTTGGTTTTTCACCATGTTCAAATTCCACACGTTAGTACTTAAATACCAGGAATTAGTTGCAAAAAGAAAATATTAGAAAGAGATTGAAAAAATGCTTAATATAGATTTGTGTAGAACCTCAAATAATTTAAATAATATCATTTAGTCTGTTATTCACCCAGGGCTTTCTTGTAAACTAAAAATCATATAGATGTAGACCTGTGATTGAAGTGATTCCATATCTAGCTGTTTTGAAATCACACCTGAAATATTCAAATATACTTTGTTGACATTCAGTTGGCTGTGATGTAAAGTAAGATAGATGTTAAAAACCAGGGACATAATCCCTGCAGAACATTGTAACGAAATTACTATAGATAGTGCTCTTTCCTATTATTATAGTTATTTTCCACCCACTTAGTAATAAGCAGAACCACTGTATTACTAAGTCTCATTCCTAACCTTCAATGGCATTTCAGAACAATTTGGTTCTTCATAGTATCAAAAGCTACTAAGAAGCCCCAATGCATCAGGAGACATGAACGGTTCCATGTCCAGGTCTTATAAAAGTCATCTAACAGGACAATCAAGGTAATTTCCATTTCATGCTGGGAAGAGCAGGCTATTTAAGAAAACTGTAGGCATTTGTGATACCTTTCCTTCCCATCTGAGTATTTTTGCCTTGTGTCAGCACAACAGAGTTGCTGATTAAACAACAACCTTGAAAGGTGTGGGAGGAGAAGAAATGCAATTTTTGAAATTCTGAAGCCATCTTTGAACAGAGAAGTGCAGCAGCAAAAAGACATGAGGTGTTTTCCCTTCAGAGGGAATGGACAATGCAAAGAAACAAAAGTACAGAAACTTAGCAAGAAAAAGCACAACTTGGAAAGATGAAAGGGTTCTGGGTGTTAGCAGTAACAACACAGAAGAAAAAAAAATCACAGAGAAATTAAGACAGGACAAGTTCTGTAAGAGAAAAACACTGCTATGCATTGTAACAGTGAATAATATAGAAGTAATAATAATAAAGTGTAGAGACAATTGTAATAGTAATAAGGTAAAGGTAAAGGTTCCCCTCGCACATATGTGCTAGTTGTTCCCGACTCTAGGGGGCGGTGTTCATCTCTGTTTCAAAGCCAAAGAGCCAGCACTGTTCGGAGATGTCTCCGTGGTCATGTGGTCGGCATGACTAAACACCAAAGGCACACGGAACGCTGTTACCTTCACACCAAAGTTGGTCCCTATTTTTCTCCTTGCATTTTTTATGTGCTTTCGAACTTCTAGGTTGGTGGAAGCTGGGGCAAGTAACAGGAATTCACCCTGTTAAGTGGCACTAAGGATTCGAACAACTGAACTGCCGACCTTTTTTTTTTTTAATTGAAAAAGTTTTACAATACAGAAATTTTTTCATTTTCACCCCCCCTCCCCAGTCCCCCTACCCAACCCCTCCCATCCTCCCTCAACCCCAGCCCCTTCCCTCCCCATCCCCCCCCTGACTTCCGCTACAGGTTAAAAAAAAGTTTAGAACAAGGGAAAAAGAAAAAGATTATTAAATATTCAAATTCTAAATTAAACAAATTTCGAAAGAGGAAGAGAAAGAGAAAGAAGGAAAGAAGGAAAAAAAAGTAAAAAAAAACAAAAAACCAAACATTAATATATTTAAACAATATTATAATAAAAAAAACCATTGATAGCCATTATAATTAAGAACACCATTATAATTCTATCCTAACTACACCCCTTAACTAAAGAAAAAACCCCCAAAACATAAAACATAAGAAATATATATGCATATATAGTTATAATCATGCAGTTATGTCATTAAGAAAATTATCTTTTGTTTAATTCATTCCTCAGTCTGTATAATCCAAATTTCAATCTTCTCAACTTGATTGAAATCAAACATATTTCCTTACATAAATCCTGCTTCAATAATCTTCATCTTGCCGCTGCCCCCATCAGCAAAGTAAAACATTTCTCCACACAACCCCCCGAGTGACTTTATATAAATAATATCCAACCATGAAGATATTCACACCTCTAGGAAAATTCATTCAAGCTAACTTATACTGTACCTAAAAATAGGCTTTTGCAGCCTTAACATTCAAGCCTTGAAGAAAAAAAAAAAAGAGAAGAAAAAACCAACTAAGAGCTGCATTCCCAGATGTTCCTTTAAAATTATTTCAAATCCTGCCACCCTTTGCAATTCAATCCTTCGGGTTATAAGATATTTTCAATTTCGTAGTCTTCTCCTAGAAGATAAGTTCCACAAAAAATATATAATTGGGTAACCAGTGATCGCTGCTAATTTTGCAGCAATCTATCAGGACTCAGGATATCATGTCCAATCCAGGATAAACTTCATAGTAAAAATTTTTATAATCCATTTTGATATATAAGTTTAAAGTTAGTCCAACTCAGAATAAACTTTTAACAAATTGTTGTACATCTTAAAAGAATTTTTATAATCCATTTTTTCCAAATCTTTCAATGCTTTCTGATTCAGTATCAAACAATTCACGATGCTCTTTAAATTTATCACCTGTGGTTTCCAATCGGATTTCTTCATTGACTTCTAATTCCTGTCGATTAGCATCACCCCCCATGTCTTGAAGAGTATTGGACCTCTGCTGCTGGTCATCTTGAAGTAAAACTTTGTTTTTTGAATCTTCCTCCAGCAGTTCAAGGTCCTGTAATCCCCCATGGTCACTGAGGTGTTCAGTTTTCTCATCAGAAAAATCCATAATAGAATCCTCTGGACAACCACCAAATTCTCCTTTTACTTTTAATACACTTTGATTTTCTTCTTTCTGTTCACATTTTGTAAACTCTGTTTTTGACTTTTTATTCTTGAGATATTTCGGTGCTCCCTTAAAGATATTTTGGTAAAAATATTCTGCTTTTTCAATAGTATTCAGACAATGTCTCACACCATGATATCTAAAAATTATACCAACTGGAAAATCCCATCTAAATGGGATATTACTTCTCTTCAGTTCCTTGACCAAAAAATCAAAACCTTTCCTGTCCTTTAAAACCTTTGATGGTAGCTCTTTGAAAATCCTGATTTGTGTACCTGCTACCTGCACTCTATCAGAATAAGACTTTTGTAAAATATCATCTCTCAGTCTTTTATCAGTGAAGTAAACAACGACATCTCTAGGCAGATTCCTTTGTTTAGCCAAACGTGAGTTAACTCTGTAAACTTTCGCTATAGAACCCAAAATTAATTCATCTTGTAGCTTTAATAATTCTGCAAAGGCCTTTGCACAAGTTGTTCTTAAGTTTTCTCTGTTGTTTTCTTTTATCCCTCTTAGTCTAATTGCAGATTCCATAGCCTTAATTTGAAGCATAATAACATCATTCTGAATGTTATGGTTTTTGGCCTCTGCTTCCAGAAGTTTCGCTTGTAATTCTTGTATCTGAGATTCAAATTTACTACTCATCTCAATCACTTTCCTCCCCATTGCAGCCACCGCAGTTGAAAAATCTGAAGCTACTTGAGCAATAATTTGACTTAGTTGGTCATATTTCCCAGAAACCAGTTCCTCTAGATCCTTCTGTGATCCGTTTATCTTATCAACCACACTCTCTAAGGACCTTGTAATTAACTCTTTTAAATCCTGTTCTGTAAGTCTCTGCAAATGAGACATTTCAACTTTATTCATCTGATTCAAGGGGGAGCCCCCCCTTCCTTTAAGTTTAGGCATCTTTACTTTTAAAAAGGACCAAAAAAAATCCTTCTTACTTCAATAGAGAAAAGAAAAGAAAAAAAAACAGAAGAAATCTATTTAAATCAGCCTCTGTTCCTTTAAGTTCTTTTTCTGTGACAAAATATTCCTTTCAAAGTCTTTCAGGACTAAACTCTGCGCTCCATTTCCGCTATCACTTTCCTTTCAAGCAGAGCCAGTCGCCATCTTAAAAAACTTTCAGTTTTCTTCCTCTCCTTCCCCCTTCCCCCCCTCCTCTTCCAAAAAATCCGTTGAGAAAAATCCATACTTGCTTAAATTTATCTTCTCTCTTTTCCAGCTTGCTCCAATTATCATTTCAATTGTGGTGTTGCTCCCAGCATCTGGCTCCGCTAATTAGATAATTAACGGAGGATCCTCTCGGCGCGGAGCATACCCTGGGGGTATGGAGGGAGCCATCCCTCTGAGCCCTCTCCAGGACAAGGAAAAAATCCTGGGGTGACCCAGGGGGGCTCAACCTCACCCCCAGAAGCTCTCCCTGCTCCTCCCGTCAAGGAGCAGGTTTTACGAGCCGCCTGTCTGCTGTAAGGCGGCTCTAACGCGCCGAGAGACCGGCGGGCATGAAAAGCCCGCCGCCAATGAGGAAGGCGCCACCGGAAGCTGAACTGCCGACCTTTTTTTTTTTTAATTTTTTTTTTAATTTTCTTTTACTTTTTTTCTTTTTTTTTTTATTGAAAAAGTTTTACATTACATTTTATTATAAAACCCCCTTCCCCCTCCCCCTCCCAACCCCCTACTTAACCCCCCCTACCCCCCCTACCCCTCCCTCCCCCCCTTGACTTCCGCTGTTTAACAAACATCAACTTTAACATATTTAACAAATTTTTAAAGGTGAGATCCCTCTAAGAAAAAAAAAAAAAGGAAAACATTATAACCTTATTTTAAGACATTTTTAACCTAAAGTAAACAAAACACTTAATCCTAAACAATCTATTTAAGAAATCTAGTAAAATAGTTTGAGCATCATACAAATACTAAGAATATATAACATTAACTATAATTCCCAACATTAAACTTGTAAATTCCATTACATAAAATATAATTAAAAATCAAATTCAATACATTCCATTCTTTGAATATCAAAAAAAAAATACATCTCTCTTTAACATTTAATCTAAATATCAAACTTATAAATTCAATTACATAAAATATAATAATACATTTCTCTTTAAAAATAGAAATTTATCAAATTCAATACCTTTCTTTTAAATTACTTATTTAAATTCAACTGAGCACTAATTGAAACTTCTTACTTTGATATTTATTCTTCATATATTCTACCCATTTCCTCCACTCCTTAACAAAAACTTCATGGGTCCTATCCTTCAGGTATGCAGAAATTTTGGCCATCTCTACCAAATTAGACATCTTCAATATCCATTCCTCTATAGTAGGCACATTATCTTTCTTCCAATATTGACCTATCAATAATCTAGCTGCAGTAATCATGTGTAAAATTAATCTAGTATCAATTACTGAGCAGCCCTTTACTATTCCCAACAAAAAAAACTGAGGAGAAAACTCCAACTTCTTCTTCAAGATATTCTGCATTACCCACCAAAGTTTAATCCAAAATGGTTTCAGTTTTCTGCATGTCCACCAAATATGAAAATATGTTGCATCCAAACAATCACACCTCCAACATTTAGGTTGAACATTTGGATACATACATGATAACTTTTTTGGGTCTAAATGCCATCTATAAAACATCTTGTAGAAATTTTCCCTCAAGTTCTGTGCTTGTGTAAATTTAACATTCTGGACCCAAATCTTTTCCCATGTTTCCAACATTACTGGTTCTGCAAAATTCTGTGCCCATTTTATCATACAGTCTTTAACCAATTCACTCTCTGAGTCTCTAACAATAAATTATACACTCATTTAATATGCATCGGCCCTTTACGTTTCATCTGAGTCACCAAATCTTCTTCATGTAACATTAGTCCAATTTTCTGATCTTCCCTCCATCTTGCTTGAAGTTGAAAATACTGCAACCAAGTTAGATTCACTCCATCTTCCAACAGGGTATTCAAGGATTTCAAACACCAACTGCCCCCATCATTAAAGAGTATCTCTTTGTACAATAACCCCCCGAGTGACTTAATTTTTGGCATAATATGCCCAAGATCCAACCACAAAGGTATTTTATAATCCATTTGAAGCTGGTGCTTCTTCCAAACTCTCAGCAAAGCATGTCTTAAAATATGCCTGTTGAATACACTGTCTCTCTTGTCTTCATAAAGTAAATATGCATGCCATCCAAATTGCAAATCATGGCCTTCTATATTCAGAATTTCTCTTTTAGTTGTTCCTATCCAATCTCCAACTTGTGTCAATACTGCAGCTTCATAATATAAACGTAGATTTGGAACTTTAAGGCCACCCCTTTCACGAGCATCTTGCATAATCTTAAGTTTAACTCTTGGTTTTCTCCCATTCCAAATAAATTTATTTAAACCTGCTTGCCATTCCATCAAGAATTTGTCATTTTTGAGCACCGGAATCATTTGAAACAAAAACAAAAATCTAGGAAGAACGTTCATCTTAACAGCTGCTATTCTACCAAGCAAAGAAAGTTGCAGCTTCTTCCATATATCAAGATCTTTTTGAATCTTATGCCAAAGTTCTTCGTAGTTATTTTGAAAGAGTTTTCTATTAGTTGCTGCAACTTGGACCCCTAGATATTTCACCCTTGAAGCCATTTCAAAGCCTGCCACCCTTTCAAGATCTTTCCTTTGTGGTTCCAACATATTTTTGACTATCATCTTAGTCTTTTTCTGGTTCAGGCTAAAACCTGAAACCAGACCGTATTCCTCTATAATGTTTTTCATCTGTATAATTGATTCCAAAGGTCGTGTTAGGGTAACAATCAGATCATCTGCGAATGCCTTCGTTCTATAATCTCTTTGCCTTACAACAATTCCCTTCAGTTTGTCCGAGTCCCGTAGAGCATTCAACAGCACTTCTAAAGTCAGGATAAAAAGTAATGGAGATAGTGGACAACCTTGTCTTGTCCCTTTCTGTATATTAAAATTGTTAGTCAGGCTGCCATTAATAATAATCTGTGCTGTCTGTTCTTGATAAATTGCCGAAATCGCTTGTATAAACTTAACCCCAAAGTCCATTTTATGCAAAACCTTTTTTAGAAAATCCCAGTTGACTCGATCAAAGGCTTTCTCCGCATCCAAGAACACCAGCACCGCAGGGATCTGTTTCTTTTCCTCAAGATATTCCAACAAATCTATGAGCTGCCTGACATTATCTTTCATGTATCTTCCTTCTATAAAACCTGCTTGGTCTTCATGAATCACATCTTGTATAACTGGCATCAATCTGTTGGCTAATACTTTAGCATATATTTTATAATCCGTATTCAGGAGAGATATTGGTCTAAAATTTTCAGGTTTAAGAGATTATTCTTCTTTAGGTATCAGTGAAATAAAGGCCGTCTTCCATGAGGGGGGTATTTTACCCCCCTGCTGAATATGACAAAACAAGTCCTTAAGATGCTCAACCAGTTCCTCTTGCAAAGTCTTATAATATACTGCCGTCAAACCATCTGTCCCAGGAGCTTTGGATAATTTCAATTGTTTTATTGCATATAAAATCTCTTCCGATGTTATAGGTCGGTCCAGTCTATCACTTTGTATGCAAGAGATTTTTGTAACTCTCTTCGTCTGCAAATATTTATCAATGAGATCTTCTTTAACTTTATCAGCATGATACAATTTAGAATAATAAGTTAAAAAAGCTTGATGTATTAAATTTTGCTGGTGCACTCGTTTCCCTTTATGCTCAATAGTATTTATCATGCGAGAGTTTTGTTTTTTCCTCAAAGTATAAGCCAACCATCTGCCAGGTTTGTTAGCATTGCAAAAAGTGTTATGTTTAGCAAATTGCAGATTAGTTGCTGTTTGATCAGCCATCAACACCTGAAATTGGTCTTTCAAAAGTTTTATCGTCAATAGTAGCCTTTCATCAGCCGGATTCTTGATAAGCAGTTGCTCTTTTTCCTTTATCTCTATCTCCAGATCTATTCTTGACTTTTGACATATTGATCTATATCTAGAATTCATGTGTATCAATACACCCCTCATATAAGCCTTGCATGCGTCCCATACTATCTCAATAGGGGTACCTTTATTCAAATTAATATCAAAAAATTCTTTAGCTTGTTTTTTAAGGTCCATAATATACTTTTCATGTCTAAATATATTTTCATTCATACGCCATGATCTCCTTTCTCTCTTGCCCAAATTTATCTCCATCCACACTGGACTATGATCTGTTAAAGTTCTAGGAAATATTTTTGTCTTAGTCACCATAGTAAGTAAGTCCGTAGTAACCAACATAAAATCAATTCTCGAAAAGGATTTGTGTCTATCTGAGAAGAAAGTAAAGTCCAATTCTTTGGGATGATGAATTCTCCAAACATCCTTCAACTCTAATTCTTCTTTCAATGAAAAAAAAGTCTGTGGTAACTTATTTCCTTTTTTAGCAAAAGTCTTTTTATCCAACGTTGCTTCAATCACCCCGTTCCAGTCACCCATAATCAAAAAGGACTTGTAATTCCACTGCAATATTTTATCATTCAACATTTTGTAAAAACTTTCCTGCTGCTGGTTCGGGGCGTAGATACCAATTAAAAGCATCGTGCAATTCTGTACAGTTATTGCGACTGCAATATATCTCCCCTCATCATCCGCTTCTATAAGTTTAGCTGATATTCTTTTAGAAATATAAAAAACAAGTCCATTCCTTTTAACTACGCTGGAAGATATAAAATAAGATCCAAGTTTGGATATTAGAAATTTCTGATCCTGGGTTCTAATGTGAGTTTCCTGCAAGCATACAACATCATTATTATATTGTTTCAGGTAGTGGAATATTTTTCTTCTTTTCTGCGGTGAGTTCAAACCATTCACGTTCCATGATAGAATTCTAAGCATCATTCTGAAAATGGTCGAAGCTCTTTAAGCATTTCGCGAAGACTCTCGCCAACCGCCGACGTCTTCGGTCTTGCCCCTCCCACAGCTTCAGAGTATAATTTTTTCCCCTTTGTTCCATTCTCCTCCTGTGGCATCTTCCCCTGGTGTATCTCCAATCTTTGCTTCCCTGCCGCTCGAGTTATACGTTGATCCTTAGGTTCTTGCATCAACAAGTCCAAATCAGGCTCCACCTCTCTTGTAGCTCTAGATTGCTTTGGTTTCACCTCCGGAAATTCTATTAAAGAATCTTCTAAAACACCTCCAACCGCACCTTGAATTTCCTCCCTTAGTACTTCTTGACCTTCTCTTAAAATCCCCTCTTGAGGAGCCTTCTCAACTGAGATATCTTCAATAGGTAAAAGTGTAGAAGAGCGGGGTGATACTGAAGTTTTTTTCAACACATTATTGTAAAACTGTTCCGCCTTCTCCACAGAGTTAATACGATATCTCACATCATCATAGCGTAAAACAATACCAACAGGAACATCCCACCTAAATGGGATCTGCCTCCTTTTCAACTCATTCACCAGAAAACCAAAATCTTTCCGATCCCTTAGCATCTTTGGTGGTAACTCTTTATAAACTCCAATTTGATTGCCTTCATGCAGAACCGTAGTCTGGAAAGAACACTGCAAAATATCATTTCTCATTTTCCTCTCAGTAAAGTAAACCACCACATCTCTTGGCAGATTCCTCTGTTTCGCCACTCGTGAATTAGCTCTGTATAGCTTATCAATTCTTTTATCAATCACCTCTGGCTCAACTTTTAAAATCTTCGCCAACACCTCCACACAGGTTGCCCTCAGGTTCTCACGATTATTCTCCCTTAAGCCTCTTAATCTTATGGCAAACTCCATATTCCGGAAATGAAGCATGGTAACCTCCTCTTCAAGTCTCTGGTTCTGCACCCCCACCTTAAACATCTGTTCCTTTACATCTTTTTTATTAGCTTCTACTTCAAGGCTTAGATCCTCCACTTTTTTCTCAATCACCAATAAAGCATCAGTAAGAACTGTAGCCACTTTAGCCACGCTTTGATGTAATTCTTCAGTTTTTTCCTCCACCAACTCTTTCACTTCCCCTACCACCACCTTGATTTCTTTTTGATTTTTAGTCATTCTTTCATCCAGTTTACTCATTTGACCAGAAAGCTCTCCCAAATATTTATGTATAAATGCTTTCAGGTCTTCTGTTTCACTATCCTGTGACTGTTTTAGCTGTTTTAAAGCTGGGGCTGACTTTTCCTTTGTCTGATGTGTGGGGGAATCCCCCCCCCCCCCGTTCTCTTTGAAGCCATGCCTGAACAAAACTTAAATCTTGAGAAAAAAGAAAAAAATCTTCCTCCTTTTCCTGATCTCCCCAGTTTTACAGAAAAGGAGCAAAATCCATTAACTTTTACAATGGAGAGCTTGTAAAACTTATGAATAGGCACAGTCCAATTACAGGCAGGCTCACTTTCTCTTTCCTATTACACTTTCTTCTTTCCGCTTTCACTGACTCTTCTTTAATCAGCCGCCATTTTCAAGCACTCTTAGGACCAGACAGCTTGCTTTTCAAAGTTAAAAAGGTCTTTTAAAAACCTTGTACTTATCAAAAAAAAATTTTCAGATCTCACCAAACTAGTTTCCAATCATTTGAGTGTCAGCTTCGTTCGTTTGCGATTCCTCCCCGTCTTGTTCTGGCTGTCAGAAGTCCCGCGCCGCTCGGAGATCCGGCAGCTTGAAAAGGGAGCTCCAACAAAAAGCGCTTACCAGGGCTAAAAGACTTCCCTGGCTGCACTTTTTGGGCTCAACCTGTTGCTGCCCACTCTTGCTCCCCCTTATTACAAAAGGGGAGCGTTCCGAGTCGCTTTTAAGGAAGAAAAGCGGCTCTACAGGCGGCGGGGGCGGCGGCCGAACAAACGAGCCACCCTGCGACGAGGTGACCGCAAACCGGAAGTCCCCGCAAACCGGAAGTCCGAACTGCCGACCTTTTGATCGACAAGTGTCTTAGCCACTGAGCCATCGTGTCCCTTTTGTAATAGTAATAGTATAAAGATAATAGAAGTAGAATGTTGAACAGATACAATTGTAATAATATAGAATAATATATGGTAATAATATAGAAACAATAGCAATAGATAAGAATATGGAATAGAGGTAATAGGAAACACACATATATTTGTAAGTCTTAGACATCCAAAGTCCAGCACTTTTTTAAAATCTATCTTGAGTCTGGGTCAATCTAATTGAATATAGTTTAAAAAAGAATCTGTAACACATACCCAAGTCAAAAACCTGACTGAAATAGATCTAGATAATCTACAGCAAGGGTGAAATAGATCTAGATAATTTACAGCAGGGGTGAAATGCTCCTGGTTCAGACCGGATTGCCCGATCTGGTAGTGATGGTGGTGGATGGTTCGGAGAACCGGTAGCAAAAATCCCTGCGCTGCCCCCCCCCATGCCCAGCTGAGCCACACGATCATTAGAGGCTTTTTTTTTACTTTTAAAAGCATTTTTTCTACAACTTCTTCCACCAAAAAAATGCTTTTAAAAGTAAAAAAAAGTTTCTGATGATTGCGCGGCTCAGCTGGGATCTCAGAGGTTTTTCAAAGCATTTTTTTCTGCAACCTCTTCCGGGGAAGAGGTGGTTTAAAAATGCTTTGAAAAGGCTCTGACGATCAGGCAACTCAGCTGGGATCATCAGAGAGACTTTTAAAGCATTTTTTTCTGCAACTTCTTCAGTGGTTTAAAAAATGTTTTGAAAAGGCTCTGAGGATCCCAGCTGTGTTCCTGATCGGCAGAGGCTTTTCAAAGCCTTTTTTTTTGCAAAAAAAAAATGCTTTGAAAAGTTAAAATAAAAAAAAGTTGGCCACGCCCACCCAGTCACATTACCCCCCACCACCAAGCCACGCCCACAGAACCAGTAGTAGCAAATTTTACATTTCACCCCTGCTCTACAGTGCTCTAGTTACATTCCTCCCATTTTTGGATTGTCTCCCCTTAAAAGAGAAAATTGGAGACTGATTAAATAAGCTGGATCTAAGGAAGCCTCCTCAGGAACATATCTCCCTAACTGATCCAACAGCTCACCATGGGAGCTAGTATAGGATATGTACATTTGTGGCATAATATATCTCATAGAACATTTTTTCAGAATTAACAAGCCAACTTGAATCCCAGATATTTATAGGCACTATCACACCTATTTCCTTTGACACCATCCATGCAAAATCCAATCAAGAGAAAACAAGAGGTTTTATTCATGAAATGCTACTCAAGAACTTACAGTGGTCTACAGCCGGATATTCATACTGGTTGCTTCCCAAAAAGAACAAGTTATCTTAAAAAGCTCACTGGTACACATTTTGCTGATGGCAAAAGAGTATAGAAATAAATCATGACTTTTAAAGCAATCCTGAATAACATCAAGACACAAGCCTATAATTTCACACATGAAATGGTCAAAAGCTTTATTTTTCATTTTAAATTATTATTCACTTAATGGTTATACGTCCCCCACATATTCTACCAAGCTTCTCATACTTATTCAAACAGCAGGAAACAAGAGATTTTATATTAAGTATAATAACTTCAGAATTACAGTGTCAAATTTATTGACCAGAAAGATAATGTCTCTGAAAAAAATAATATAAATTGAATGAAACCGAATGAATTCAAGGCAACCATCTTCAGGTGGTATGTATGTGTTTCACAGGTTCTTATTTAGCCACTCAATGTAGTTGTTAGCCATTCTCTGTCCTATATTTGGGGCAAAAGGGCCTGTAATAAATGTTAGAACACCATGAACAGCATTGTCAACATGTTCATGTGCTACTTGAACTCCTGCTTCCCTAAGACGGGAAACATATATGATTCCATCATCCCTCAAGACATCATATTGACAAGTGATGACATATGTAAGTGGTAAGCTCCGAAGCTTGATGTCCTCAACTAAAAGTGGTGCAACCCTTGGATCCACTAAGTCTGGATATTTGTGTCCAATTTTGGAATTTCTATGTGATGGGTCAGTATAAACATGGCCTTTTTTAAATCTTTCAGGTAGCCATTTACTCCAGTTTACAAACTTAAACAAATGGTTGAACTCTGCAGGAACATGTTGGTTGGTCTTCAAAGCATTGGAAAAAGAGTCATCTGATGTAATATATTCACTGAAGAATCTGATTACTAATGTTTTAGGCAGAATTGGCATGTTTTTATTATCCTGAGAGGATGGCAATTCCAGATCAATAGTCTGAAGACTAGGGTACAATAAAGCTTGAATCTTGAATTTAGCTTTGACGTCAGGGTCATCTAGAATCTAGAAAAGGAAAATATTTATTAGAAATATTTTTCCTATGAAAGATGGACTATTTACCTGTAATGTGTTTCGTATTTTGTAATGTAAGCAAAACATCCGTTAAAATTTCAAAGATATTTTAGGCGTTATTTGATTCTTTTTCAGTTCTTTTTCATAGTCAAAATAGGCTGGCTAGGGAAAAAGAGAAGAAGGAAGGAAGATTTAAAATTCTTCTACTTGTAAAATACAGATCATGCCCTACTCGATATATAACATTGTCCGAAAAAGTGTCCTTTTATTCCCCAAAAATTATTTCCTCTTGATAAATAGTTGTTTGTTTGTCTTTTGTCATTCACAGCTCCCATGAACATGTTTCTTTGATGGTGTTGTTGAGCGTGCTTTATTCTTGAAATTGGGCTGAAGTTACATTTTTCATAATGAAACAACCATTGACAAGGTGCTATCTAATGGATTTCCTCCTGAATCTGTTGTCTTCTTGGGCTTCGTTGCAACCATGGTAGATGGCCTGCATGCTACTTCTTGCTCTGAGGCAATCAACAAACTAAAGATCTAGGACTTTCTTTTAAAATGGTAGACACATTACCCATCTAAAAGTCCCAGCAATTGCCATGATTGTTAATTGTTGCAGCTAGTTCTTATTTATACCCCAAGGCAGTGGTGGGTTGCTCTCGGTTCAGTCCGGTTCTTGCGAATCAGTAGTAATGGTGGTGGGAGGCTCCGCCCACCTGCCCCGACATCATCACTGATGATCTGCACATGTGCAGAAGCTTATGTGCATGCCTGCTTTCATTATGAACCAGTAGCAAAAGTAACTGGAACCCACCCCTGCCCCAAAGTATTAGGTTGAAGGATGATTTCAGATAGTTGGGGTTCAATTAATATGCTAGCCTATGGCCCTCCATTTTGGAGTCCTTAGAACATCCTGAATCTTTCGGGATAATTAAAAATTATGATTTCCTACTCTTAGGTATCCAGTGTGAAAAGCCCCAAGGTAACTAATATCAGGATAGCTTCAGATAACAGAGGTTAATGACATGTATAATTCCATTTTGGATTTATTACTTTCAAATGGATAATTCTTACCTGCTGGGTTACAGCCGCAGCTAAGTTACCTCCTGCGCTGTCTCCTGCAATGCCAATGCGGCTTGCATCTACATTGTATTTCTCCAGAATGCTGCTTTGTAGAAAGTATTTTGCTACTGAGTACACATCTTCAAATCCAACTGGGAACCGATATTTTGGAGCTAGTCTATAACTTTTTGGAATTGATTAAAAGAGACAATAACAGAAATATATAAATTCCCTGTGTTTGTAAAACAAAATTAATTTATCACTACATTTACACTATTGATACTAGATTTAAAAACGTGATTTTCTTCCATATAGAATTTGCTTAATTTTTTTGAATTCCTGATTTATTTGTGTGCTGAATGATCGATAAAATTTCTTTCCTTTTTACCAACTAACTGTAACCCGGTCTATTTTGCCAATAAAATAATTACGCTTCATTAAGTTATATGCAGTGGTGAAATCCAAATTTTTTACTACCAGTTCTGTGGGCATGGCTTAGTGGGCACGGTGTGGCTTTGTGGGCGTGGCTTGGTGGGCATGGCAGGGGAAAAATATTGCAAAATCTCCATTCCCACCCCACTCTGGGGCTAGCCAGAGGTGGTATTTGCCGGTTCTCTGAACTACTCAAAATTTCCGCTACCGGTTCTCCAGAACCTGTCAGAACCTGCTGGATTTCACCCCAGTTATATGGAATAATTTGAGGCAGAATAATCTTTAACTTTGAAAAATACCATTAGCTTTTTTTTTAAGCAGCTGCTAAGCAAGGCTGATGTAATAATCTGTGGAAATACCCTTAAGAAAGGAAGAACCACAGCCCACAGATAAGAGATAAGAGCCCACAAAAGGAATAGGATGTGGAAAGCATCTCAGAAGGGACCATGCTGGTTCCTTTGAAAGTAAAGGCAACAGGGGGAAAAAATGCAAGATTCTGTTACTATAATCTTGCAATAAAGGTAATGTTACTACTCATAGTGTTGGTTTCTTGTCTGGATTACCACAAAAGGCTGACAGTTGGGATTGTTATATTTTTATATTGTGAAATGCAGATTTTAGTCAGTTGAAATGATCTGTGCATTTCAGTTTATGTATTTAAATATTATTATACCATCTTCCAATCATATTCTGTTTGTTTACACTTTGCAAAAAGTATAAAAGACAGCAATTTAAAACTACATTAGTTATCCATTATAAATATTAAATAATACTTATAGCACAGCATATGCAAGGAAGTATATAGCAATCAATAACAATATACAGTATATGAAGCTTCAATGTGCCATTGCTATTACTAATCATTAATATTTTGTTTCTAGAAAAAGATTAGGAAAAGATTAATGAACAAAAATGTCTACTTCAAACACCATTCTTACTCGACTGACACCACAACAGCATTTAGTCTTTCTGATGTCCATCTTGATAAGAGGTCATAGGATTTCATGGCTGTGAAAAATAAGTGGCATAGCATGTTTTATTACTCTTGCAATACCAATACACAGTACATGCTTCAAAAATAATATGAAACAAGGGCTTTAGACTACCAGAAGAGTGAGCCTAGCATGTCACCATAGAAACCTAAGAAACATCAAGCTTCTTTTATGAATAGCAGAAATATTCCTGCCTCATGTTCATGTGAGGTCTGAAGTCCTAAACCTACACTATTCTAACAAGCTGCTTTCTTTTTCTTTTGGTAAGGACTTTCTGGGAACTTTCCATGAATCTCTAATCCAATGTTTCCCAATCTTGACAACTTCAAGATTTGTGGCTGCCACTTCCCAAAATTGGCTACTGGCTAAAGAATTCTGGGAGTGGAAATTAATTTTGGGAGCATCATAAAATTAATGAGCCAGAGATAAACAGCTCTAATCTTTACTGTTCAGTGATTCAGTGATTGAAAAGATACTGCTCCTGCTGAGGCTGTCAAAAAAGACTACCAAAGTAGAGAAGCAAGTAGTCAACAGGATGTGAAGATCTTTTTAAATGGGTTTTGAACATTCCCATCTTTAAATTGGAGTAGGAGTACGCAGTTTTGGTGTGCCTGGGTATGTCTTCCTTCATCTTTGTGAAGCTCAATGCTCTATCCGATTTGAAAGAAGTGGGATTTTTTGTTGCTGTTTCTAAGGGGAAACTAACATATTTACCACATGGTAACAGCCTCCTTTATGTTTGATTTAGAAAATAAAATTAATGGGACGGCAGCAACTTAGTACTTTGTTTTCCCCTACTGTTCAGATTACGTTGTAAATTAAAATTGGCAAGCAGATAAACTGGCGAGAGCTAGGGAGGTTGGGATGAACAACCTCATCAATTTACCTTTTGACAATTGTGAATCTTGTATGCTGTTCATTTCGTGAAAATCTTCAAGATAGTTTTTAAAAATTAATTAAATGTCGGCCCAAGAAGGTTGGGTATATCTGTTATAACCATTGGTGAAATCTTCTCCAGTTTGCTACTGGTTTGCTGCTTGCATCTGTGTGGTGTGCGCAAAATGTGTGGTGTGCACACATGCACAGTACACACCAAACACACACTTTGTGTGGAAAAAGGAGGCTTGGGAACGTAAGAAGAACAGCGGGGGGGGGGAACAGCTATGCTGCGTGATTTAGATTCACTAGAAAGTAGGATTTCCCACTTTCTAGCGATTTTAAATCGAGTGGCACAGCTGATCATTGGAAATACTGGTAGTTTTTATAACCACTAGTTATACCTCAATGAAAGCCCTGGGACATCAGAATAAATAGATATAGCTTTTATTGGAGACCCACATTAGTAGAATAAAATACTTATGCTTACTTGCTGATGCTACACACCATCCACCTCCATGAATGAAAATCACTGCTCTTTTCAAGACATCTGACTGCTTTGTAGGAATGTAAAGACGTACTGGAACATGGCCAAATTTTGTGTCTGTTACAATAACTTTTTCATCAGATGTAGGTGGTGTATATTCAGCAATTGTGTACAGGTTTATAACATCCATATAGTGTCCAAGACCCAACTTCTCCACAATTGTGGCCTGCAAAACAAAAGAAATGTTAACATCCTTCTTCTTCTTCTTCTTCTTCTTCTTCTTCTTCTTCTTCTTCTTCTTCTTCTTCTTCTTCTTCTTCTTCTTCTTCTTCTTCTTCTTCTTCTTCTTCTCCTTCTCCTTCTCCTTCTCCTCCTTCTCCTTCTCCTTCTCCTTCTTCTTTTTTTTTTTGCTTCAAAGAAAGACCAGCATCTGTTGCCTTGGAGATACGCCATGAGAACGCAAAGGACATTCTAAAAGGAATTCATGGTTACAAAGTCCATCATTTCAGGTACCTGCAGATACTAGAAATAGCAAGCAAGAGACTCTGTAAAGGGAGAGAAAACAGGGAAGTAATAAAGTAATAAAGCCATAAAAGAGAAAAGGAAGTATTAAAAAGAAATAAATAATAATAATAATAATAATAATAATAATAATAATAATAATAATAGAGAATATGAAATATGAAATGAAGACCACAATTGTTAGAACAGAGAAAAATTCAAAGTTAAAAGTTAAAAGCTAACTATAAAAATGGTAATTATATACAAATATAATAGGATAGAGAAGGAATTAAAAATATAACTGTTCAGTGCTTCATGGTCTAATGACCAGACGGGGCCAGTAGGATGTAGGTAGAAGATAAATAATTTACTCTAGTATACTGATTTGCCATTCCTTTCCCTATTCTTTGTCTAAGAAATTGCTAATGTTTTTGACTATTCCCATGATAGGATATTGTTTACTAAGTGCTACCATTTGCCTCTCCTAATAATGTATTTTCATTGCAATTGTATGTCTTTTCTATTATAATAGTAAAACCTGTTTTATTAATCCTGGTTTAGGACAGGTTTCCACACTTAGGAATGCTGGCTGAATACCATAGCGCAAGTCCTGCTATACAACATTTTCTACAAGGGCTCAAGTTATAACCCTTTACCCAGGGGTGGGATGAAGTGGTGCAAACTGGCTGAATCCCAACACTGCCTTTACTTAATAAAATATCTGGGAAATAGTGTTTTTTCAAGTGCAACAATTGTTATCAGATCAGTATGAAGTAGTTTCTCTGAATGTGGCCAAATTCCACTGTAAAATTAGGCAAATTGCCCACTGTTAATCCAGCACCAATCCAATATATTATTCTGTCTGCCTTTATTTTTATTTTTGTACTATTATTGTTGTTGTTTTTAATGCTCATCTGTGACCATAACAAAAATCGATTGAATACTTAGCAATGCTGACATAGAACATTTGGACCTCCAAGAATTATTATGGTAGTAGTAAAAAAAAAAAATTGAATACCACCACTGCTCTATTCCCACCTAGTCTCACTTTGAATTGTATCTTTCTTCCCTGTTCTGCCACATGACTCTATTCTAGTTTTTGTCCTGGCTTCCTTTTATGCCTTATTTTCATGACCTCCTGCAAGATGGCAGGCGTTTCAGGTGGAGGGGAAATGCTCATCTGAAAAGTAGTTTGGCCTAGTAAAATGGCTTCAGTTAGTACTTTAAAAGCACTGACCTGGTCAGAAAAAAGCACGAATAAAAATTATTATGAAAAATATTCATAAAATCATCTGCTACAATGTCCTGCCTGTCAATGACTATTTCAGCTTCGAACACAACAATACACGAGCACACAATAGATACAAACTTAAAGTGAACAGCTCCAAACTCTATTGCAGAAAATATGACTTCAGCAACAGAGTGGTCAATGCCTGGAATACACTACCTGTCTCTGTGGTTTCATCCCAAAACCCTCAAAAATTTAACCTTAGACTGTCTACTGTTGACCTCACCCCATTCCTAAGAGGTCTGTAAGGGGCATGCATAAGAGCACCAGTGTGCCTACCGTCCCTGTCCTAATGTTTCCTCTGTATCTATTTTATGTATTCAATTCATGCTTATACTTACATATATTACCTAATACGTACTTGACAAATAAATAAATAAAAATAAAAATGTAGGAAAAGGCTGCATCCTTTCCCTGCCATGCCCACCAAGCCAAGTTGAATAAAGCAGAAGTGAAATCTCAAGAAAGATTGTAAAAAGATGGAAGAAGCCCTGCAGGACTAATGATTACTAATACTATAGCTTGCTTAATTAGGCAAAGAGGGTAGGACCAAGCGGAGGGTATTGTTGCTATGGACATCATTATTTGACTACACTTGAAACTTTACTCTATAAATTATACTTGCAAAACAGATAGAACTTTGTATTCTCTCTCAAGCAATTAGAATAAACCAGTGGTGGAAGTCTCCCGGTTCTAGGTGGTTCGGCCGAACTGTTTATTAAATTGCTGGCTCGCCCTGCCTCTTGCCCCACCCATTTGTACCACTATCTATTGCCAATAAATAGTGGTGGGCGGAGTGTGGTGAGGGGCGGGCAAGCCAGCAATTTAACAAACGGTTCAGTGTTTTTTTGTAATTTATTGGCCTCGCAGCACACTGAACCGTTTGTTAAATTGCTGGCTCACCCCCCCCTTGCCCCTGCCCACCACCCACCCACGCAGCACTAGCCTACCCTAGCCCATCCAGTCACTGGAGGAGGCGCACGACTTTTCTCCACCCTGGAATACTGGCTCCCCAGGCTGCAGCTGAAGCTCCGCATCGCAATGGGCTCCAGGAGGAGAAGGGGCGCTGTCTGCTTCATTGCAAAGCTCAGTAAGAGCAACCAGAGCCGGTTGCAGGTGCAGCCAGGCGGGCGCACGTGCGGTGGGGTGCAGGCTTAAGGTGCCACCTCCAAGCCGAGAGGCAACCTGATGGTGTGGTAGATGCACTGCCACCCAGTCAGGAGAGGAGAAAGAGATGGAGAGAAAGAGAGATGAAGGAGAGAAAGAGAGGGGGGGGAGAAAGAAAGAGATGGGAGAGATGAAAGAGACACACAGAGATAGATACTTGTTTAAAAGAAAATACTTGGAGCCACAAAACCTGAGTGGGAGTAAGTGATATGGAGTTGGCAATGCCCACCCAGGTTTAAGGTTGTATTTAAGTGTTTACATGTGTTTAAGGTTGAGTGTTTAAAGTTGCAGACCCCTGACCTACTCCATCCAATCGCTTCACCCTGCAGCCAGCCTTGTAGGCCTGCGCCTGCCTCCCACCTGGGCAGCAGTGGCTCACCTACCCAGTTGTATCACCTTGCCCTGCAGCCAGCCTGAACACTCACCTTGGACTGCCTCCGACTGCTCCAGCAGGTCATTTTTATTTAATTAATTTAATTAAGAATGCTGCAATGAGCATAAATGGTGACCGGTCAAAAGTGCAAGGACCTGTCAGAATTCACTTTTTTCAGCCCTCTGGGTAGTCCCTATGTGCATATGGACTACTCAGAGGGCTGAAAAAGTTATTTTTGACTGGTCCTCGCACTTTTGACCGGTCCTCGCACTTACGACTGTCCTCACATTTTACATTTTGAGCCCTACCTTTCACTGTGGTGAAGAGAAGTAGTTGTAAAATGAGTGACACAGTTGTTAAGAATGCTGCAACAGGAAGAAATGTGAGGACGGTCATAAGTGTGAGGACCAGTCAAAAGTGCGAGGACCAGTCAGAAATGACTTTTTTCAGCCCTCTGAGTAGTTCCTATGCACATAACCACGCTCACCCTGTCACATGACCAGCTAACCATGTCTACCCAGTCACATGACCACCAAGCCATACCTCCAACTAAGCCACACTCACAGAACCGGTTGTTTAAAAAATTGAATCCCACCACTGAAGTAAACTTAGCTCAAATCAGAGAGTGGGTTCTCCAGTGAAAAGGGTAAGGTACTTGTTTTCTTTCTCTTTGCAAACACCCACAAGCACATGCAATCCCAGTGAAGATTTTTGCATACCTCAACAGAAACTCAGAAAACTGGTCATGCGCACTGGGTCTATTAAACATTGAGTGTTTACTTTAAGATTTCCCTATTTGGGATGACTTGTGGAGGGCAATGAAATGCAAGTAAGGGTTTCCCTTTCAGTATGCAGGCACAAAATAAAATAAACAAACAAAATACCTTACATGCATTACCAATTAAGCACTGCAAGCTGAAAATAATGAGGCGGTGAGAAAAAAAAGTACAAGAATTTAATCAATTCAGCAAACAGATACATAAGATAAGACGTGAAAGTTTTCTGGATAATTATATCCAGAAAAGGTGTAAAAAAATACATAAAGTCTATATCTCTTTCCTCTCCCGCCTTCCTTCCTTCCCTTCCCTTCCCTTCCCTTCCCTTCCCTTCTCTAGCATTTTCCTGTGCAGAGTCTGTTTTTTTCTGAATCAAGCAAGAATTAATCCATTTAGTTACAGCAGGAATTGATCACACAGCTGGCTTTCATGCCTAAGGTTGGTCTAAAATTTAGCCTTCAGGTTTCTAGCCTTGTGCCTTAACCACTAGACCAAACTGGCTCTCTTGAGTGTCTGAAATATACATTATATCCAATATTTTAAAAAAGGCATCCTGCTCAGAGTTTAATGTTCTGGAAGAAAATGTTTTGTAAAAGGATAAGTTTCTAAAATATAGAGAGGAAGTTGCTCTTGTTTCTATTATACTTTTAATATATGAGATAATTATTTTTAATATATGAAATAATTATATCCAGAAAAGGTGTAAAAAAAAACATAAAGTCTATATCTCTTTCCTCTCCTGCCCCAATAATATTCAGCAACTGCTTTCAGTATGACGAGTCATTTTACATATACTTCGTGTTCTTCATTCTTGGTTGTTGTTTTCTACGGCATTATTTCCCTAAAAAGCACAACTTTCACCTTCAAGCATTCTCAGGTATAAGCACAGGAAATAAATGTCTCAACTTACTGCATGCATTAGGCTTCTGAAACCAGCATCTAAAAGCATCAGCTTCCAGGGTTCTTCCACATTCTCTGGTAAAGGCCTGTAGATGTAGTAGGCTATCAAAGTTGAAGCTACCAGAAGGTAGAAGAATTTTCTTCCCATGTTTTCCTCCGTCTCCTTTATTCAACTCTTGCTTTCACTGACTAATCTCAGGAGGATTGCAATACTGACAAGTCAGCTGATCAAGCATTTCATTTGATCTCAAAAGAAGTTAGTGCTAGAGGCACTTTGTTAAATATTTACCAACTTTCAGTTGATAAAATATATTTTGCTTTGGTGATTACAGGGTGAAACAGTTCTTGATTATTAAAAACCTTTGTTTTTTTTCAGGAAAACTGTTTCTATATTAAAATCTTTAAGGATTGCAACACACTTTCTTCTCTTTGCCTGGAAATTGCCTTTGAATTGCAGAACTGAAATTATAAATTGCAAAATTGCTGGAGAGAAAGTAGAATTGCTGCATTTACAGAAGAGAAATCAATAGAAAAATCATGAGATTCAGATTAATAAAATAAAGATGCCATCACACTGAGCAGTTTTCTTGGTTACAAAAGTGATTAGTTACTGCCGTCTTCTGGGCTGTTCTCTTGTCTTTAATAAATAATATTTAATATTTAATTAAAACATTACTTATTAAAATAAATTAATTATTCAAATATATTTAATAATATGTTTTAGGATATCCTCTGCATTCTGCTAACTAAGCAAGACTAGTTAAGAGCAAATGTACTTTGTTTGAATGATGATGATGATTCAAAGTTATGTGAAATCACCAGTAATAGTTCTTTAGCTGGTGTTGATCTGTATTCTTATTGACTTCTTCCCAAGAACCTAGGAAGTCAATATGTACTAGCATATGCATCAATTCAAGCAAAGTGCTTTTTGTGACTGACATAAATTTTGTCAAATGTACAGATTTTCTAAGTGCCACCCAAGGCTTTCTGATATGCTACTTTTAAAAACCCACATATTGATAAACTTTGATTGAATCTTGATCAACATTATTACTAGTTTGCCCAACTGCCTGTCACTCTGCTTACATATTGTTTAAAATATTATAAACTAGAAAACAGCAAAAGATAAAAATGAAGGAAAAAGATGCCAAGAATGACAAAACCCAATAAAAACAAATAAATCTCTAAAGGAGATTCAGTGACCCTTCCCAAAGAGTCAAATCCTCAAAGACCTTTGAAACCCCAGTAGAATGGGACATGTTCAAACCTCAGGGTGAATCTGAACTGAGCATTGCTACAGAGAAGGCAGAATTCTGAATTCTGGAAATATGGCATTGTTTAGTCGAAGAAACCTGTCAGACAGGATTGGGCAGTTTCTATGGGAGACAAGTAGTCTCCTCCTCTATGACATGTAAGGCTTTGAATCACACTAGGAAACAAGATGATAATTATCTGATAATCAGTGCAGCTCACAAAGGAGGAGTGTTACATGGGCATACTGAGGCATGTCTATGCTGCTGCATTCTGGATCAGTTGAATCTCGCCAATAAGTGGCAAGATTTGCCAGTTGGCAACTCCAAATTGGCAACTCCAATATCTCAACTAACAAATGCTCTGTCTTACACATTGGCAAAAAAACCCAGAACACCAAATACAAGCTGGGCGGATACAACCTCATGGATGACCTTCACTGTCAAGAACCTTCAAGTACTCATCTAAAACTATCTAGGCACCAGAGCTCACTGTAACAGCATTGCCAAAAATGCATTAAGAGTTGTTAACCTAATATTGTGAAGCTTCTTCTCCAGTAACATTGTACTGCAAACTAGGGCACACAAAACCTTTGCTAGACCAATTCTCAAATACATCTTGTCTGCCTGGAATCTACACTATATATCGGACATTAATACAATTGAGCAAGTCCAGAGGTATTTCACAAGGAGAGTACTCAACTCCTCTGCTCACAACAGAATACCTTATGCCACCAGGCTTAAAAATTTGGGCTTGGACAACCTAGAACTATGCCACCTATGGTCTGACCTAAGCATAGTACACACAATTATCTGCTACAATGTCCTACCTGTTAACAACTACTTCAGCTTCAACCACAATAATACACGAGAACACAATAGATACAAACTCAAGGTAAACCACTCCAATCTTGATTGTAGAAAATACTACTTCAGCAACAGAGTGGTCAATGCCTGGAATGCATTACCTGACTCTGTTGTTACATCCTCAAACCCCCATAACTTTAACCTTAAACTGTCTACTGTTGACCTCATCCCATTCCTAAGAGGTCTGAAAGAGGTGTGCATAAGCATGCCTATCCGTCCTTGTCCTACTGTCCCCATTTATTTGTCCCCATTTTCTGTGCTCATATCCATGTTTATACTTATACCTATTATCTCATACATGTTTGACAAACTAAATAACTAAATAAAATAAATCTTGCCAGTAGTCTTCAAGGGTAGCCTCATTGCAGTAGAAGATATATGAATGATTGTATGAAGTATCCCCTAATCTAGGAAAGGGTACAACTAGCGCACCAAATGAAGTCTATAAAGGCTTTTCTGGCCAAGTCTAGGACAACTTATCACGGACAACTTGCTGCGACCAACTCATTGCGAGATAACTCACCCATGGGACAATCGAATGCTCTATTAATCATTTTGTTCAGTTACTTATCATTGATGACCACATTTTTGTTGAAATTATTGTAACCTGTATATACGGATTGACTATCTTTATTTTATCATTATTGGCCACTATTTTGTTGAAATTAATTTAACCATGGCTGCCATCTTCTCCTTAAGCAGTCCAGGGAGACCCTGAAATTGCACAAAACCCTTGGATGGGTTATCTGATTTCTCTGTTCCCTCACCAATTAAAAACACAACTGCGACCAAACACACACATACACACATAGAAAAGTAAGAATTATTTTTCCTCATGTATTTCAGATAAATAACTTAACAAACAAGAAATTAAACATAGACAAGGATATTTTGATCAAAAGCTTTTTAATAAAAGCATAATGAGAAAACATAAAATACAGACAAATTGAAGCAGATATTTGTGGAAAGTTCTTTGCTGAAAGCAGTTTTGATGCCTTGAAAACCTGGTTATAAAGTAGCTTCCCACCTTGAAAGTGACATTCTTCGGTTGTTTATTCATGCTAGTAGAAAACATTGAGCTATAGTGAACTTTACTCAGTTAACCCAAATTTCGGTTTAGCTGGATTATTTATAAAAGGACAAATTCAGTTGGAAAGGACTTTTTGTTTGTGACTGATAATTAAAATAGGAAAAAAAAATATTGACAACTCGTCCAATCCAATGCTCTTTTTTTTTCTTTTCTTTTTTTTTGAGGAGGCAGGTTGCATGGTATGCTGACAGTTACTGATCACAGTATATGCAATGAATGCAATTTTCTGCATTTGCACAATGCTTCAAATATTAACCACTAAGTTTGGATTTGCATAATGTAGTTCCTAATTATTCATTCTGTATATTCCTTAATTAAATAAGGTGTCAGTATACAATATTGGTATGCTCCTTTCCCGAATAAAATTTTGAGCTATTGACATCTCTGTATTTCATTTTTAATTGTGGCTTCATAGATTAAAATTAAAAGATTGCCTTAAATTGGCAAGTGAGAGGACTTTCTTCCAAGGAAACCCCACAGCCATTCATAAGAAATCTCATAATCGAAATAGTAAGAATACCTGCTGCTAATGATCCCATGAAATGTGGGAGTAATGATTAAATGAAAGTGTGGTTTTTGGAAAGGGGCAGATTAATTGGTGAGAAATGAAATAATGTTAGCAAGCTCATTTTTTCTAAGCAATGAATCATAAAGGAAAATATTAAAATTAAATATGCAGATTGGTCTTTTCTAAAGCTTGAAGGCTATGACTTAAATATATACCACCTGCTGAACCACAGAGCAATTGAATATATTGTACTCCCAATCTTAACATTCCCCAAACCCAAGCAGGATCAAAAGGATCTGGTGGTCTTCCAGTGAGTTTTGGGATGAAAGCCACTGATTTCAAAATGAGTACATTTGCTGTATAGCCAGACAGATGATAAATAAAACATTAATCTTACTGATATTTGCCTTGTGTTGATGCTGTTGCCCTGGGTGATATCTCTTTATGAAAAAGAAAGTTTAATACTCTACCTTTAAAAAAATAGATACATCCAATAGAAGAAAAGCTGTTGAAAAGCACATATCTGCAGGTGTTGGAAGAATTTATAATGGGAAATGTTTCCTTTGTACTCAAAAAAATTCTAAGAATTTATTGTCCCTAATTTAATAAAAAAATCTCTCTCAACCACCAAGAGGCAGCATAATATCAGAAATAACCAGTTGCCCTACTTCATTAAATAGTCTGTCAACAACCTTGATAGTTTTAGATAGATAGCTAAATTCCTGAACATAGAACTACCCTTGAACAGCAGTGGCTGTGTGGAAGAAAAGAATGAAATATGAACATCTTCCCCCAAGTTACAATAGGAAATTTTTAAGGGTAGCAGGGAGCAATCAAACATGCACACAGATTTCTAGATGCAATGAATAGTTAGAGGGGAAGTGGTATAAAGTTTTGATTTGATTTTATTGTTTTCTTCCAAACAAGGAAAGCAAGGAAAACCTTGCTTTGGAAGAAAATTGGGCAAAAAACATCTCAATTTTATTCAAACTCAATCTCAGTTTTACTCAGTCTTTAATTTTAGATGGTATACCTATTGTTCCTTTATTGAACTTCTTTTCTTTTCAATGTAGTGGTCCATCAGTTTTATTCTATGCTATCGTATGTTGGTTCTTAATGAAGTCTACAATTATAAATAATCCTCATTTAATTACCACTTCTTCAGCAACAGTTTGAAATTACAGCAGTGCTGAACGAGTGGCACTTTTATGACTGGTCCTAAAGTTTTGGCTGTTCCAGCATTCCCTAGGTGACAATCGCCATTTGCAATATTCCTGCTATCTTCCTACAAGCAAAGCCAATACGCTACTTACACTCTGCCATGCTCAGCAGCAGCTATCCCAGCTATGGGGGACTCTCATAGTTCTCCTATGTCTTGGCATTTGAACTCAGACAACACTTCAGAAAGCCTAGATCTCTAGATTGACTAGCAGATATTCCGGTTTTTCTCAGTAAAAAAGGCAAGGGTTTTTAACCTTCTTTTGATCTTGCTCCTAAGAATATGCAAGCTCATTCATTCGGGAGTGGAACGTTTATTTGATTTTTATCTCACCTTTTATATTTTATAAGTAACTTCAGCTTTCCATCTTTCATGTCTAAAGTGCAGGGGTGGGTTCTAAAATTTTTTCTACCGATTCTGTGGGTTTGGCTTATTTTGTGGGCGTGGCTTGATGGTCATGTGACAATTATTTACGATTTAGCAGAAGTACTGGTCTACCAGGCTTTTAACTGCTTGCAGAGCTGTACCGATCTATCCATTTATTTTTTGCAGGCACTGATCTACTCATGTATTTTTGCAGGCACTGGTCTACCCATTTATTTTTGCAGTCACTGATCTACTCGTGTATTTTTGCAGGCACTGATCTACTCGTGTATTTTTGCATTTGTTCATTTGTTTTCTTTTAACACTGATCAGCTATAGGGTGGCCCTTTGAAGCCCTGCGGCAAGAGTTTAAACAGTTTTTTTCCCTCTAGCGATCAGCTGGGACTCAGGAAGCAGCAATAGATTGGGGGTGGAGCCAAATAAAAGGTAAGAATAACACTGGGGCGGGAGGGCAGAACCAGTTTGGTGACATCTTATTGTCACCATTACCGGCTCGGGAGAACCGGGCCAAACCGGAAGGAACCCACCACTGCTAAAGTGGGATTAGAATTCACAGTCTCTTGGTTTCTAGACCAACATCTTAACCACTACATTAAATGTCCAGAAAAGTCTACAATATTCAATTCCCTTTCATGTCCAGGACAGCACAAACCACCTCCATTTAAGAGGATTTACTTCTGGAAGCTGTGAGGAACAGCATAGTCCAATGATGGCAAACTTTTCGGCACCGAGTGCCCAAACTGGAATATTGCTTGTCAATCAGAAAGGTTGGCAGTTCGGCAGTTTGAATCCCTAGTACATGAACAGGGGGTTGGAATAGATGACCTCCAAGGTTCCTTCCAACTCTGTTACTCTTACATTTGTGTGTGTGCGTGCCAGAGCCCCGGAAACTTGAAGGCCACCTGGTCTTCTGGTTTCTGGCATGTGCATGCACACTGGCCAGCTGATCTTAGGGTTTCCAGGGCTCCAGCACACCTGAAACTAATAGAGCAGCTGACGAAAGCATGCACACCCACAGAGAAGGCTCTGTGTGCCCCTTCTGGCATGTGGGCCATAGGTTTGCCATCACAGGCATAGTCTCTATAAGGAACAGCATAATCCAGAGAAGGTTGTGATACGATGTCTAACAGATCCTGTGAACATGGACACCAAACCACAACCATTTTAGAAGGAAGCAGAGCTGTTACAGAAAAGCTTCCCTGACGCCAGGGAAGAGGGAAAAAGCTGAGAAAGAAACTTGGAATAATCCTTCCCATTAGTTATCCCAATAGGGATTAATTAAAATGGATTAACTTTGGCAAGTTAAACTTTGGCAAGGTTTCAAAATTCTGTTACCTTATACCTTATACCAGCAATAAAGAAAAAAATCTGCTATTGTAACCCTATAAGAAGAGTAGTTTTAGCATTCAGTGCTTCGGTTTCCAAATCTGTTCTGTCTTAAAGAATTGACATCAATCTTGCAAGTCTGCAAGTATCCCTCACCTCCATTGCCTTTATTTATAAGGGAACTTGGGAGGGTCAAATCTGCAACATTTTCTCAAATGACGTTTTTGCTTCAGACTTAGATTTCTTGGTCTTGGTTTTGGCTGGTTTCTTCTGTTCCCCAAAATTATTCTCACTGTCGATTATAGTAGATGGCATTGGAATAGCCCATTCTGGGTCTCATTTAATCATTTAATTCAGATATCCAAGATGTCCCACAAATCCATCTCTATACAGGTAGTCCTCAATTTACGATCATAACTGAGACCAGAATTATGGTTGTAATTCATGCCAGTCATTCAGAGGATCATCACATAACTGATCTGATTTTATGATATTTTTTGATGTGGTCATTAAGCAAATCACCATGGTTGTTAAGTGAATGCTATGGTTGTTAAGCAAAGCCTTTGTCTGCAATGGGTGGTTTTTGTTTTTGAAAGAAACACCAATTGTCAGCCAAAAAAACCCATTGTAAATCATGATCATGTGGCTTGGGATGCTACAAAATTAATGGAAAGTGGTTGCCAAGCCAAACTCTTTGTGAACATTGGTCTGCACAGAATTCCATGTTTTAGAGCAGACAATAGATGATGATTAGCATCTGAATTATCTACAGAATATGCCCATATGGAAAAACTGATTTTTCAGGGGTAAGGCTAGTACAATCCTTCACATTGGATAGTTATCTCATTTTATTTATTTATTTATTTATTTATTTATTTATTTATTTATTTATTTATTTATTTATTTATTTATTTATTTATCATTGTAGCTAAGTTGGCTGAAGGGCTGCTTTTATCTCCTAGGAGTCTACATTCTCTTTAATATGTGAAATGGATGTTCTTATTTACTTTCCTCTGAGAAAAACTGGATTGGTGAGTGTGAGCTAGATAGATTTTTCTTTACTTTCTGGAGTTGTAGCAATGCAACTCTGTAAATCCAATATAAATATCTCAAGACCGTATTTTCTATGGCTTCTTTAATTCTGATTCTCACCCCCTCTTGCGGTCTAGGGACAGTTTGACTGCATTAGTTATTTAATTTTTGATATTTTAAGGCAAATGCCTATTTTTTTTAATTAGATTTATATGCCACCCTTCTCCGGAGACTCAGGGCGGCTTACAATGCATTAAGCAATAGCCTTCATACTTTTGTATATACCTGCTTAGTAGTGCTTTCAGGGCCTCCCAAGCGGGTTTTTTTTTTAATACAAAGTCAGCTTATTGTCCCTACAAACCGGGTCCTCATTTTACCTACCTCCAAAGGATGGAAGGCTGAGTCAACCTTGAGCCTGGTAAGAGTCGAACTTGCAGTAATTGCAGGCAGCTGATGTCACTTAATACCACTTTAATCTGCTGCGCCACCAAAGCTCTTGCATTAATTTGTAAAGTAATAAAGTGTGCCAACCTTGGCAATACAAAGACAGGGAAGTAGAATGTGGAATGTTGGAGCCAGGGGACTGAATTTCACCGAGCAGGACAGAGTACAATTAAATATTTGTGCTTGTTCATTAATCATACAAGCATAGAATTGTAGAAGAATATTTAGGCTACAGAATCGAGTCCACTGATGAGTGCAGGAGTTCAAATGGAAGCATTCTCAAGAGACAGTATTATGCAGGGGTGAAATCCAGCAGGTTCTGACAGGTTCTGGAGAACCAGTAGCAGAAATTTTGAGTAGTTCAGAGAACCTGCAAATACCACCTCTGGCTAGCCCCAGAGTGGGGTGGGAATGGAGATTTGTAGTATCCTTCCACTGCCATGCCCACCAAGCCACACCATGCCCACCAAGCCACGCCCACAGAACTGGTAGTGAAAGAATTTGAATTTCACCACTGGTATTATGACTTCTGCCTGAACACACCCAATGAAAGACAACCCAGTCTTTGCATTACAGTTGATTCCATTACTGAACTGCTTTATATTAAGACTTTTTTCCTCTAACATTGAATCAGAATTTTAGTTTCTCCAAATTAAGACCATTATACTGTGGTCTGTACTCTGAGATGACCGAGAAGTTATCTTGACCTTCTATGATACTTTAGATAGCTGAACATTCTATATCCCTACTCAGTTATTTTTCACTGATCAGAGTGGGAAATGAAAAGGTGATAATTCACATAAACTTTTCATTATTAAATGAGAGAGAGAGAGATGTATAAACTAACACTCAAGGAAAGAACCAACAACAAAAGCAAACATGCAATTTCTGTTCCAGTTTAAGAACCCTAATAGAGTTCTATTAAGTTAGAGTAAAGACCATTCTTAAAGATAGATAATTATCTATCTCTACCACAAACTTGGAACAAATTATGCTACTTCTTTGCCACGGGGTCAATGAGTTACTCTAATTTCAATCAAATGAAAAGATGTGGCTTTCACAAGAGTTTCTGTTATAAAGCCGTTCTGGATCCTGGTCTTCCATCTGTTTTTCATTATTGAATTATGAGCTATATAAATGGAAACAAATGTCCTCCCCAGTGCTGCCCTCAGTTTCTATCTGCAAACAGCAATACACTGCAGAACTAAAGATAAATAAGCATTCAGTTAGCATGTGGCATTTCTTCATGTAAAGCCTACAAGATTATGTAAGTTGTTTGTGCATGCCGAAGTATGAGCACAAAGGCCTCAGGGTAATTCAAAGGTTTTTAAGAACTACCGTCTTTTTCGGAATATAAGACACACATTAGTTTTGGGGGAGGAAAACAAGAAAAAAAATTCTTCCTCTGCCTACCAGCATCCATCAGTATTCATCTGGCTAGCATCTTTGCAGCAAACAGCAAACAGCCTGGTCAACTTCAGAATGTTATCGCAGCTTGATTCAGCATGAGCAGCTGATTGGTGGTTGGATCGGCCTCCCGGAATACTGCCAATCAGCTGTTCCAGGCTGTGGATTAGCCACAGCATCTCACCGCCGATCGCAGCCGATTGCTACCTCCGCACATCACATTTTCGGCCTCTGCATGTTGCATTTTTGGCCTCTGCATGTTGCATTTTCAGCCAGTTCCTGGTGGCAGGGATCAGAGGTGGCGACAGGGATCCCCATCACCTGAAACCAGCCAAAAATATGACACATGGACATCAAAAATGGGGCTTGTGGAGGCCAAAAATACTATGCACAGGGGCGGCGATAGGTGGCGATCTGCTGTGGAAATCCCCGCAGCCTGGGTCTAAAATGGAGTGTGCCGAGGCCAAAAATGCGATGTGTGGAGGCCGACAATGGCTGAAGGGTGGGGGCTGGCAGGTTGGTGGGGCTTCAGCAACATTTGGTGCATAAGATGCACAGACATTTCCACCCACTTTTGGGGGGGGGGAGTGCGCATTATACTCTGAAAAATACAGTAGGTTAAATAAATTAGTATTTAATACTATCATGAGAGTCTTTTCTTATTTCAGTAAGCCATTCCCCATGCCCTCTTCCCCTTCTAGGCTTCTGAGATATACTTCTCAAATATGAATAAATCCTGGATGGTCAAGTGAGGAAAAGATGGTTTAGCTTATTTCCTATTCAGCTGACATATCCTCTATATTTATTTGTTTGTTTGCTTGCTTGTTTATTTATTCCTTCATTCCTTCATTCATTTATGTTTTAAGTGTGAAGTTTCAATTTGTCTGAAGTGTTATTATTATTGTAGACCCAGAGTTGAAAATAAAATATAAGATGACATGTGAAGGAAACCTTAAGAACATTTTTTCAAACCTGCCTGAAGTCATTTGTGAAAAACAGCTGCATTTTCAACCCAATTCGTGTAATTTGGAAACAATTGTAATAAATTATAATTGATGTAAAAACACTAGCTAGTTTCAAAAGGCCCTTTTAAAAAGAATCTTCTAAAGTACAGTACTTGGTAATTTTTTGCATTTATGATCTATGAAAGCTGTGTTCTGATGTATCTGTTAAGTCTGAGCAAGCCATATTGATTTGATTGGATTGGATTGGATTGGATTTATATACTGCCCTACTCCCGAAGGACTCAGGGCGGTGTACAGCCAACGATAAAAATACATAAATACAAAATTTAAAACCCAACTAAAAACAGATTAAATAAATTTGGCCCAGACTAAGTTAAAACACCCCAATAATTTAAAACAGATTAAAATTTAACGCTAAAAATGGAGAGAGGTTAGGCCAGGCCCGCCTGGCGAAATAAAAAGGTCTTAAGAGCGTGGCGGAAGGTGCGCAGATCCAGGATCCTCCGTATCTCCGGGGGGAGCTCGTTCCAGATAGTAGGTGGCCCCACAGAGAAAGCTCTCCCCCTGGTGGCCGCCAGCCGACATTGTTTTGCTGATGGCACCCGGAGGAGCCCCTCTCTATGAGAGTGTACTGGCCGGTGGGAGGCTATTGGTGGTAGTAGGCGGTCCTGCAAGTACCCAGGTCCTAAGCCATGGAGCGCTTTAAAGGTGGTAACCAAAACCTTGAAGCGCACCGGAAGACCACCGGAAGCCAGTGCAGTGCAGTGCATATTTCAAGAAAAGAAGCTTAATAAAATATAACTAATTTGCTGCAAAGAAAGTTAAGGATAAAGTATGCATGCAGTCCTATTGCTTCCAAGAAAAATGATTTCCAATTACATAGGACATTAAAGGCATGTCTAGGAATTGGAGAAATGGCAGGTAATCAGCTGTTCCAGGTTGCAGATTCTATCAAATGGCCTGAAGTTTGTGAAATTTACATCCCATGTATTTGAATGCAATAAACAGTTTAAATCTATAATTTCCTTACATTCCCAGCCAGAAATAATTCATATTTTAATGAAGTATATTTTGTTGTTTGACAGGCTTATCATAATTAACAACCACACAGCAGATTGATACCATAGGATCTTCTTCATGCTGGAATAATTTCATTGATTGAATAAAATAATAAAATATTTTTAAAAATAATGACTTACCAAAATGTACATTT
Organism: Masticophis lateralis; assembly: GCA_030761175.1. NCBI lineage: Eukaryota > Metazoa > Chordata > Lepidosauria > Squamata > Colubridae > Masticophis > Masticophis lateralis. The sequence continues at coordinate 27,370,189 of JAUDYJ010000005.1, forward strand.
TCCTTCTACCATGTAGTTTTCAATAAAATATTTCCATGCAGAGTGTAGAATTTCATTTATCTTTAGTAGGCTTCAACTTTTCCATTACCATGTTTTATCTAGGGGAGAAAAATATGTCTAAATAATACATGAAACTTGCTATGGTGAATATTATTTCTTTCATCACAAAACCTGTTTTTTTTTAAATCAACCTGCAATATGAAAAATTCACTGAAATATGAAAACATGAACAATTACAAACCACATTAAGGACGAAGAACAGATTCCCTGTTCTGATATATCCCCACTATCCCCAACAAGCAATGATTATTTCACTGCAGGTTCGTGAGATAAGGCAGGAGAAGCAAGCTTCAACAGAAGCCTATAAGAATGTCAATAAACAGATCCCACTCACTTTATTTTCTCTTAAATTTGTGGTTTGGAGTGTATCAGCAGACAGAAATTAAGGCTAGGAAATTCTTTGTTCGAATTCAATTATATTTTATTTGAGTGAAAGTCCCTAACAGATGCTCATAACATTATCATCTTGCATTTTGACTATTACAATCTGGATTGCATACCCCTGAAAGGCTGGACATGGAAACTGTTCAGAAGCTTAGTGGCTAAGACACTGAGCTTGTTGATCGAAAGGTTGGCAGTTCAGTGGTTCGAATCCCTAGTGCCGCATAATGGGGTGAGCTCCCATCACTTGTCCCAGTTTATGCCAATCTAGCAGTTCGAAAGCATGTAAAAAGTGCAAGTAGAAAAATAAGGACCACTTTTGGTTGGACATAATAGCATTCCATGCACCTTTGGTGTTTAGTCATGCCAGCCACATGACCACAGAGACGTCTTCAGGCAGTGCTGGCTCTTCAGCTTTGAAACAGAGATGAGCACTGCCCCCTAGAGTCGGGAATGACTAGCACATATGTGTGAAGGGAACCTTTACCTTTACCTTCTGACAAATGAGACTCATTATGACAAGATAACCTTGAAGTAACATTTACTCTTCCACATTATCTCAAGTAGATTTTTAACCAACTAGTCACACCTAGTCATATTGATATTAATCTGAGATTTAAAAATTAAGAACATTAACCTCTGCCAATAAAGAAATCTTTTCAACTGTCTATGTGTGGGTGGATGAATCCGTATGAAATCTATTCTTTAAAAATATCCATGGAAACTTTGGAACCCACAGGAAATATTTTAGACTTGTTCCAATGAATAGAAAGCTCTGAACACTTATTGGTAGTGTTCATATCCATACATTTTTAGTAAAGAACGTTATTACTGATGAATAAGGCATTAAATATCAATTTCTAATAATGATTTATATTCCACTCAGCCAACAAACCTAATACTGTATCATATGCTGATGATGATCCATCCTAACCCTTCCTGAGTTTCATTTTGCAAGAATTTTGAGATGGACAAAAATTAGCAGGATTCTGTGGTAGTTCCTTAAATGTATCCCTTATGAATTCTTTAACTATGAAAGGACTCCTTTCCCAGGAGACTTTGCCCATATGGCAAAATCAAGTATTTAATTCCCTTAACCATATTTCCTGGTGGATTAGACATTTGAAAAATCTGTCCATATACACCTGAAAAGGTGCTAACACCTATGCAAATTTTGACATTGGTGAAATGGGAAAGAGAAGAACAAGAGAATGGAAGAGAGAGAATGAGAAAGCAAACACTTGCATTATCTGGTCTTGGGTTAGTTTCAAAACTCTTGGTTTCACTATTATTATTGGCTTTTATGCAAACATAGTTCTCGTGAAGTCATTAATTACCCATAACTGGTTTTACTGATTTCTTCCAGCTCCCATCCCATTCATATCAATGCACAAGGAATCCTATGCTTATTCTTGGACTAGAAATGTGTCATAAAGGTATCTCATAAGATATACTGTAATCCTCAAGAGAGGTGGGGGGGGGAATCATCAGATGATTTAAGCAAATATTTCTTAATTGTAATCATTTTTCTGGAAAGGGAACAAACAAGCAAAATACAGATAGGAAATATCAACAAGATCAGAGGAGTACAATTTATTGCTTGCTGAGATCTTAACTCTACTCCGATATTAGTCACAGACCTTGCAATTGTTTCCCATTGAAACATGTTAACAAGTTAATTGCAACTGTGTGCCATACCAAAACATCTTAGACAGCAAATTTTCATATTAACAAAATTTTCATCTGCCAAATTGCAGAAGACCACACTTCTTGGATCCACATATATAATACAATATATATTATGACATCCTGGGTTCTTGGAAAAACTGGATGCGTATAAAAGCCAACACCAATTAAAGGGCTGGCAGCGGTGACTTCACATTGTTGTGAACAGATAGTAATAATAATTTGACACCCTCCCCAGTGAAGCATTATCTTAGAGGGCTTGTATGCTGTGAGGAAAATAAAATCTGCATGATAAGATTAGATGCAAGAAAACTGGAACAGATGGAAGAAAATAAGCTCAACAAGAAGACCAAAGAATACCTGATTAAAGGAGGTGGGATAGCCTGGTACTCATTGGCAAGGAATTTAACAACATACAGTAGGGATGAGAAACTGAAGATTGGTTAAAATCTGAGAAAACCTGCTTGATAAGGAAAGATACAAGAAAAAGGACAGCACTAGGCAACTTCAGGCCAATTACTTGCTTACTAATAACTTTAAAATTCTAACCGGAATGGTAACTGATGTTAGTCCAACAGCTAGTTGACTACAGTTGACAACAAATTCTTCATCCATACAGTAATGTTGACAAACCCTACATACTAATGAATATAAGTGAGCATGGAATGTTACAAGTACACCAGATAGTTGAAGAAGAAAAAAGGGCATTTGAAGAATATCTGAAGAACAGTGACAGAGATGGACTAAAGCTAGAAGGCTTTTTTTTTCACATTGCCGTGTATATAATAATTGTAAATATAATAATTTATTTAATTTATATGCTGCCCCACTTCCAGTGACTCTGGGTGATGAAAAACCGGAAACCTACTAAAGATATTATCATTCAGTGGTATTTAGTGACAGCTAACCTGATTGGAGCAGTGAATGCTATATGCACTGAAGATCCATTTTAATTCTAAGAAGTGACAGCTCTTTAAATGTATATAGCAAATTAATTTTGGTAAACATAATACATTTCTTCCTCAAATGCTCTTTAAGAATAAAATTAACTTTGTTTGTTGCAATGGCTTTGAGATAATCTAATCCTGTCCACCTAATCTTAATCACATTGATTGAAAAGTAGTAGACTGTCAAAAATTCTTAACTGATCTTGGTAGAACAAAAAAGACTTTATTACAAGCAAACTTTTTTTCTTAAACATACAGTTCACATTGCATACCATACAGAAGCTATTACTACATGAACCCAATATATTAGACTTAGTTCAAGTTGACAGGTTCAGCTCCAAAAGTGAATGGCAGCACATTTTTTTATGGCATCTTGTTCTCTCTCTTACTCTCTTTCTGATGCTATTTTCTAAATAGTTATTTCTCTTTACATAGTAGGATGTAAGAAAGGGATCACATTTTTAGCAGAGTAATTACTTGCAAAGAACTACTGAAATTTAACTAAGAACCACAGGGGTTTTTTCACTACACACTTGTAGATCAGTGTTAATATTGTTGCAATAGAGTTAACTCTAACTGTTTCAGGTTCCTGATATTCTCTAGGGAATGTTATGTAAGGATTGATTCTATTCTTAATTTGAGCAAATCTGCTCAATTAAATTAAGATGAATTTGGATCATGTAGAAATCCGTTTTTCTATTGTAACAATTTCTCAAAGACTAAGAACTTTGATTGAATCCAAATCTTTAATTGTGGAACTATTTTTAAAAGGTTGAATGAAACTTCTACTGAACAAAAACAATGTTATGATTCCAGAACTGAATTTTTACTATACAGACAGAAACCAGAAAAATAAATCAACTCCTTTGATGTATTCTGTCCTGTTACAGCAAATTTGGGTCTAACTGTTAAGATGTTATGTTGATATGTTAGTAAAGAATATTATCCCAAACTAGATTGTACTATCCAATTATAGACCTCAGGTTATGATTCTTAAAACACAAGATTTTATACAGAAATTATTTAACTCAAGATTTAAATATCTGAGATCTATCACAAACTTACTAGTTGAGTAAATTCAAAAGATAAAACTCGTGTAGTATTTAATTTCCTTCTTTCTGCCCTTTTTTCCATCCTTCCTTCCATTCAGTGTGGCTTACATTGGAATTTCTTAAGTGAAGATCACTTAATGGAGGCCTCTTTCAGATCACCTCATCAAAGGAGTGAGGTGGACTCTATCCAAAATACGTTTTTTTCTATACTAACCCCCCCCCTCCCCACCGTACGGTGTTCTCTCCCCAGAGAGGCTCAAGTGAGATCCACATTAGCATCATTTTGATGCCAGGCGAGGCCCTTTTTGTTTTCCCAAGCCTTTGAACTTATTTTTTAAATTGTCCTTTCTTTTTTGAGTGACTGCCATGCTGTTGCCTAATTTAAGTGATGAATTTATTTTTAATTTTATCATATTTGTTTTTATTCAGACTGTCCAGCTAAGCTGAAGTTTTTTTAAAAAAATTAAATTTCTTGTTTGTCTCTGATGCAGCTCTTTCCACTGGAATACAAGAAAAGATTTTTCCACTGAGAAGCCTAATTTGAATGAATAAAATGTATCTTTCCCTGAAATGATTCAGCCTGATTTCAGAGCTTGATTTCTGGAATCCATCTGGGGCAATATTTCTGATAAAACAGTATCCAAAAGAAATATATACTGAATACTCCAAGGTGGCATTGAGCCTATTACTAATCTGCACATTGCTTGTAAAAAAAATCCAGAAAGGAATATTTGTCCTTGGTTGACCTAAATAAAATATTTCTTTTTTCCCCAATGACACATTTTAGCAAAGAGTCTTTGTGGTTTAAAGGCAAATGTTGCATCTCTGGGGAACACTAGTTATTGTTTAGCAACTTATAGTTCAAAGAATGGAATAGATGATCAATAGTATCAGCAAATTGTCACCCTTTGAAGAACACGGAAATGCGGGGGGGAGAGAGAAAGAAGAAGCCGGAATGATTTGGAAACATCATAATCATTTCTGGACTGAGACCATGAAGCTCTTTGCCAAACCTGTCACTTTTCTTCAACGAAATTATCAAGATATTGCACTTCTAACTTCTAAGAGGTCCAAGAAAAAAAGTCTGGTTTTCTTCAGATGAAACCTCCATGCAATTCTATATTAAATCTCCAGGGAAGAACTACTCCTACCAGGCTTTCTACACTAGGAAGTATGGACAATCATGGAAGTCTCAGTGTGAAAAAGCAATTATCGCGTATACCCTTCTCTACTTCACAATAATACATTGGTTTTATCGCCAATAATTGAGCATGCAGGTGACCTGATTTTTACTTTTATAGTAGTAAAATAATCCACACAACATTATTCTTAGGTTATGCATGGTAGGAATGAGTAAACCTATCATTTTCTTTTTCTCAAACTCAATTACTTAAAAAAAAAAAGCCACCACATTTGTGGAAATGTGGTAGGTTGAGAGTTCAATCCTATGTATTGGTGAGATATTTTTTCCCTAGGATGCAAAGAAAAATTTTTTGCTGTGAACTCTGCATGGCATCAGGAAGGGCATCCATCCAGTAAACTTTCATCTTTATCCAGTTACTCCGATTTTAGCCCAAATTACAGGATCGTAAAAAGGGAGCTTTTATGTAGACTTGTATAGCCTAATATGCTAATAATCTCTCTCCTTACCACAATAAAAAAGCAGAATTTTTATATATAAATTCATTGTAGTCTAGGTATTCCCTCTTAACTCATTTGTGCACTATAGTGAGCATCCAAAAGTCAATGAAAGTATGCCTTGTTTTTAGGTATGAGCCATAATTATGCAACTCATATAACATCAAAGCAATGTCATATTCTCTTTAAATGATAAACATCTGCTAACTTTGCAATTCTTAAGGATCAAAAAGAATATATTGTGTATGTTGCATACATATTTTATTAATACAGAATCTTTTGTGACCCTATATGATCTTTCCATAAATTTACTGGTAAAGTGATTTACCAGTATTTCATTTTATTGGGAAATAACTCTAAGGTGAATTTAGCACTAATTTCATGAGAATCATTTTTGCTTCTATGATCTGTCCACTAAGCTCAGCCTATAGATTTCCCAGCATTATGTGGAAAGTTATGGAATTATTAATTCTTATAACAATAAATAACTTCAATTGCCACATGCAAAAGTAGAAGTTTATTCAAATAAAACAACTTAAAGCCATTAACACGTTTCTGGTAGCATAGATGAACGGACTGATTTTGAGAGAAATATACAAGAACTGCATGATAAAAGATCCAGAAAAAGATGCACAAGTCCTCCAAGTGTATTATTTATACTGACTAGGATAGTCCCAAACAGCTGGGTTTATTAGCTTTTTATTAAAACTGTGTTGTCTTTGGCAGATAGTTTGTCAGATAACCCACCTTAGTTCACAGACTACAGAAGGAGTCATTTTCATTTAAAACCAAGAAACCCTGTGACCCATTGGGTCATCATTTGAGAGCCAGATAGTACACTCTGATGTGATCAAAATAAATATTACATTTCAGACTGACCATATTTTTTTATCCCAATGCTGGACTGTCACATGATCATCTAATAAGAATGAATATCATAAAAATAATCGTAGTATTAAAAAAAACCCTTTCAGTAATAACTCAATATTTATTTACTAAACAAATAAGCAGTAACATCATGGGCAGACAAAAAAAGCACTGGGAGTGAGAATGACTTCCAACTGTTCCTTGCAGTGAGACAGGTGACAAACAAATTTAAAAATAGAAAAATAAACTTCCTGCCAACTTTCCCATTGTCTTTGCTTGTGAAAAGCTATTAGGGAACACTGGAAATCACTATCACATTACCAAGGGGATGCTACAACTTTGCAAATAAAAGTGGTCTAAACAATTGTTATTATAATAATAATTGTGAAAATTTCAATTCCACAGGAGTAATGGGTCCTGGATATTTTACCAACTCTTTAAGTTAGTGGGCTTTGGACACATTGATTCAAAGATTATTGTACTATAATGAACATTCAGGTATATAAATAGACAAATGAAGAAATGCAATGAGAGATTAGATATCTAGATATTTTTATGTAACCTTTTAGAAAGTAAAGTCCCTTTTAAGTGGTTCAGACAATAAAAGTATTTTATATTAAACACCAGGATTAATAAAAATCAGTTGCAATAATAAAATAGGCTAGATAGCCTGTTATTAACATTCAGCTGTCTGCAATTATTGCAAGTTCAAGGCTCAAGGTTGACTCAGCCTTCCATCCTTTCTAAGGTAGGTAAATTGAGGGCACAGTTTGTGGGGGCAATAAGCTGACTTTGTAAAAAAATATACAAAATTATGAAGGCTACTGCTTAATGCATTGTAAGCTGCCCTGAGTCTCCGGAGAAGGGCGGCATATAAATCTAATTTTAAAAAAATAGGCATTTGCCCTAAAATATCAAAAATTAAATAACTAATGCGGTCACACTGTCCCTAGACCGCAAGAGGGGGTGAGAATCAGAATTAAAGAAGCCATAGAAAATACGGTCTTGAGATATTTATATTGGATTTACAGAGTTGCATTGCTACAACTCCAGAAAGTAAAGAAAAATCTATCTAGCTCACACTCACCAATCCAGTTTTTCTCAGAGGAAAGTAAATAAGAACATCCATTTCACATATTAAAGAGAATGTAGACTCCTAGGAGATAAAAGCAGCCCTTCAGCCAACTTAGCTACAATGACGATGACTATGATAAAATGATAATGACAAAGATTATAATATTTTTAGCAAGACAGAGTACAAAACAAAATGACCATAACACAATAACTGCAAATCAAAGTAAAGATGAACATGTTGCAGTTATATCTCTGGATATTGAAAAAGTGTGACAAAATCTATATGCAACTTATGTTTAATATTCTAGCTAAAATTGGTTTTCTTAAAGAATGAATATATCCAGTCCACATTTACATGTATTTCCTGCATAGAAAATGAAAATTAATGGTATGCTTTCATCTGCTTTTCCTGTTACAAAAGCTATAGGCGAAGATGCTTTGATTTTTGGTATTTGTTTGGAAATCCTGGCTTGTGGTTACTTGTGTCTTATATAATTCCTGTGAATAATATTCATGTTATGTGCTGATTACATGTTATTACACAGTAAGTGTCTGCACATCATGCCTTGATTCCAACTTTGATACATTTGATAACTGTGTTTAGGACTGAGACAAGAGACATCAGAAAAATGAAGAATGTCAAGAACAGTATAAACAATATTAATATCAGACTATAAAGGGAGAGAATCTGGTATATCTACAAGGAGATTATTTCAATATTAATTACAATACGAATAAATGACAAATGTTCATCAAGTGAGCAAATATTCAAGTAAACAACACCCTATCTGTAGAATCTGTAAGGTAGTGCCAAGTCAGCTAGCCATCAATCAGAAGCCTGAGGCTGTTGAATGAGAAAAAAATGGTGCCATCCAGAAGCCCTAGGATCAAAAATAGGGAAGAATCAGTAGAGAAGTGAAAACATAATCAGTTCAGAGCATGATGATTTCCTTCTTGTCAAGGTATTAAGGGTTTTTTATGATCTTGTAGATTGATAGCAACTATAGTCTATCTGTCCATCCATCCATCCATTCTCTGTCAGGCTAGCCCAAGAACAACCAAGAGTAATTTATTCAGAGTTGAGTTCTTTATTTGTTTATATACAATAGACAGAACCTTGCCAGTACTCTGACCCTAACAGATCTAATTCTCTCCTAATCTGGGAGATCTGAGGGAATGGTTATCCTTACTCTCTTCCTCTGCTTCCTATGCAATTCCAGACTATTAATTGCTTTTTGTCTCACAACGACCACCCCTTTCCTAACTGTGCTTCCTCCTTCCTGGAAATTGCCACTTTACTGTAGTCTATCACACCAGCTCCCCCTCTACTGGCACTATCTGTCATATCACCTGAATCTATCTCTTACTCTTTCTCTTTAAAGTTGTATTGTACATCTTATTGCTGCAGTATTGACCCTGTCTCTGAAATAAATCATTTATATGTGCTCCCACTGGAACATTTGAATGATGATTCTGTGATTATAGAGAACTGCACACTTTAATTCTAGAGCAAAATATCTAGTAGGTCATTTAGCAGTATAGTTTACCCATACTTCAGTGTGACAATGCAAGGTTGGAAGCAAATTATGATTTTTTTTTCCTATCATGCAGTTTCAGCAGCCTCTCCCAATCTGGTTTCTTCCAGTAAAATGGGCAGAGAATCATCTGCCTTTATGCAGATGATAGCAATAGCATAGTAATGCCACAGTGTTTTCTAATCACATGTGGCTTTACTCTTTAGCAGAAGATGTGAATTAGTTAGTACCTAAATGATTAACTTGTTTTGACACAGAAAATATCCATTAGTTAGATTTAATTATTGGTCGATGTGTCAGATATTGGCAGCACGCAAAGTATGGTATGTCAAGTAAAATGATCTTTTGTTTCAGTGTTGCTAAAAACCCTTGAAACAATTGTATTAGTAGAAAATTGTGTTTGTACGTTGGAGGAAAGATTTTTTAAAAATATTCTAAAAATAAAAACAGTAAAGTGGAAAATTGGTGTTTAAAATGATTTCTTTGAAATCCACCAACATATGAATATTATGTCCTTCCCTTCTTGCTAAATGGAAACTACATTCATGAAAAATTGTGATGGTTTTGGATAGGTTTGCAGGGTATATGCATGTGCACCTCAGTATTTTTCACTGTATGAAACAACTTTTTTTTTTCTTCTGGAGACAGATTTCTTTTTTGGCCTAGAAAAAAGGAAAACTGCTGGCTTTTGTTACAGTAAATTTATTTTGAAGACGGTTATAAAGTCTAGGTCATACAGACACACACATCTTTCTATTTTATTAGCAAAAGGGACAAATTAATTCCTCAGTAATCAAGATTTTGTTGTTTTGAGAGGTCTTTTATGTTAAGAATTATTTGACAAGAGGTAGAAAATATGGGAGAATAAATGCCTAAAACTGCATAAAATTCTGTATGTGTTTGTAAAGTGACCATTTGGTGGTACATTCAGAACTTGTATAAACTTCTTTCTTAGACCTGGCAGGCAGGCAAACAAACAAATAAGGAATCCAAATGGGGATAAAATTAAGTAAAGGAATAAGGCTGAAATGTCTGCCATAAAATATTTAAGCAGAACATTCTTAATGAGGAAAGCAGATGATATTAAGATGCTTAGAACATGAAAAGTTCAGAGGTAAAGTAGGACAACTTAGTGAGATGTTCTTACCATATAACTTCCCCTTGTTGTGATTGTGGTGCTGATATGCAAACTGTTACACATATGGTGCAAGATTGCCCATGATGTGCATTCTCTGGTTCCCTAGAAGATCTGCATGAAGCAATGCCATAGGTCAGTCATGGCTAACCTTTTGCTATCACGTGCTAAAAGTGGGGGGACCACCAGGGAGGTCACCCACATGTGTGCCCACATCCATAATGGATGGTGCCCTGCCCCTCCATGCTCCCCCTGCTTTTGGCATGTGATGGCACGGTGGGCCCGAAAGGCCCATTTTTTGCTCTCCCCAGGCTCCAGAGCCTTTATAGGAGCCTGGGGAGGGCAAAAACGGCCTTCCCCATCCCGTCAGAGGCCCTCCAGAGGCTAGAAACAGTGTGTTTCCTGACTTCTGGTGGGCCTAGAAGGCCTGAAAATCAACTGGCTGGTGCACGCATGCATGCTGGAGCTGAGCTCGCATGCCCACCAATATGGCTCCACATACCACCTGTGGCACCTGTGCCATAGATTCACCATCATGGCCATAGGTAATCACCCAAATAGCTGAGTTTGACATCCAGTTATGAGGCCAGTGCCTTTCCCTTCACAGAAGTTTTACTTATCATTACATGGACTGTGTGTATATGTTTATTTCTCTTCTGTCATCATGCACTAAATAATGAAAGCCATATAGCTTATTGTACTGAAGAAATCAAAAGACAAGATCGTGTTTACTCTATAGGCATCCAATCCTTTTTAAGTCCATAAAGGAGTTCCTGAAAGCTTCTTTTTACTCACACATCAACACTAGTTACCTACACAAACTATGGAGATGGTTTCATGTACATGACAGTTATGTAAATAACTGTAGATGCAGCAGAGGTGACTGTTCTATTATTATCAATTTGGATACCAGTTTGGTCAGCAAAGATGTGGAGTTCTGAACAGAACAGGAAGTGTATCTTAGCCTTAATGAGGTTACGTCTGTCCATCAGATGAATCTGCCCATCACAGTTGTAAATCATGACATAATATGGGTATGACCCATGACATGACCAACCTGATTTTAAGACCTTTTTAAAAAGCAGTTATTACGTAAATGTGGCAGACATAACTGCCACTACAGTCATTAATTGAACAAGGCAGTCATTAAGATTGCTATGGGGAATGGTTTACTATGGGAAATGGTTTTGCCAAAAACCAAAAATAAGTGCCAGTTTTCAGTAAAAATTTTCAGTAATGATTGGATGCTGCAAACACTCATAAATGTGAGTTGTGAGTAGCCCCAAAGTATGCCCATTGTAACTTTAAATGGTTGTTAAAGGACTGGTTGTAAATTGAGTATTATCTCTACATAGATTAACCCTATATTGAATTTCAAAAAACAAAAACAAATAGGCAAGCAAAAAGAATTAAAAAGAAGGAAAAGGAAACAAGAAAGCAAGATAGAAGTACAGAAAATAAAAGGAACAAAAAGTAAAGAAAATAGAAATAACTCCTGACTTTCTTTGCTACAGATATAGATAAAAAATACACCAAACTCTTATTCTAAAATTAAGAATAGTCCACATTATTTCTATAATCCCATCCCTCCCTAATCCCCAATTCCAATAATCAAATTCTAAAGTCACAATTTCATTTCTTTCATTTTCTTGCAAAAAAACAAAAAAACCAAACAAAACCAAAATAGTTTCCTAGTAGAAATAAAAATGGTCAAAGTTGTTTTCTTTAATCAAAGCTTTCAGTTTTGTCATTTCTGCCAAGTCTATCCCCTTAACTTTAATCTCAGCCTTAATCTCAGTCTTGAACCATGTCATATCAGGATCGTACCAAAAGCAGCCCAATAAGCTCTGTCTTCTGAAGTAATGAGGGAAGGATATTTTGTTATTTGTTTCTGTGTATGTTCTCCCACTTTCTCCAGAGGTACCAGCACCAGCAGCGGGACTTTATTCAGCGGGTTACTGTGGGGATACTGTGGGGATCTTCAGAGAAGCATAATGGGAGGTGGTCACAATAGCTATCATTTCAGTTTAGCTCTTCCTTAGAACAACATTAGATGATGTTCAGGAAGCATAGGCAAAGCACTTTGTAATTGCACCAAAATAGCTGGTCTGAATAGATGTTTGAGAGAACAGCAGATCAGAGCTAGGCCCAATTTGTCTTCTGTCAGCTGGATCAAATGGCTATTCCAGAATGCTCATCAAGTCTTTTGATATGAACATTTTCCATGATGATTATGGTTCAAAGGTTTTTCTGAGGGGAAGATTCATAAACTCACAGGACTTTTACAAATGAAAAGGGAGATAGCTTTAGCTTCTACATCAGCTTCCATTGGGAAGCCACTCTGTAATATTAAGCGATCCTAGTTGATGATGCAAATTAGCAGAAAAAAGGAGATTTATAACGAAGGTACCAAAATTGATAACATCTCTTATCGGACTTGCTGGTTGTAGCTGCTGGAAAGTATAATTCAGTTACATTTGAAGGGTTATTGTTTCCCTATCTCTGCTTTACTAGATCATTTTGAAGCTTGTCAAGTTTAGCGTTCTTTATATACTAGAAATGGCCTACTAGGTACTTCCCACAAACACATTGCATATGTAATGTTTATTATCATTATTTATTTTCATTGATTGCATCTTGCAGTAGGAACTCACTGCCATTAAATTCAGCTCTACTAGCTAATAGTTGTTGGTAAATTGCCTAACTATTTAAAAAGCTCTTATCCCATAGCTAGGCTGCAGATTCCATAGGTCAGAATTATGCTTTGAGTAAAGAAAAGGTTTTGCCCTTTCCCATTAACCGCTGCTTTTTAATTAATTTTGTACCATTAAGTCAGGTCTCAACTGTTAGCAACAACATAGATTTTGTTCATAATCTGTTTCTAACCTAGTCTTTCAGATTATTGCTTAGTCTTATTTTATATTTAATAAGCAAGAATAAGCAATAGCCTGAAAATATTTTTGCTAAATAATGTATGTTTAGGAATTATTGGAATGGTAGAAAAAGAACCATTCAATCCTATTTATTACAAACACTTTCTGATCATTATTCCATGTATCTTACTAATTAGCAAGATGTGACAAGTGTTCATTATTTCTTACAATCCCTCTCTCCCACAATTCTTATATAAATAGTCCTGAAAGTGATTAAACTGTGACGAATACCTAAGATAAACTCAGTCTAACACACATGTGTTTTTAAGATGGTATTAGCCTGATAACTTTCCGTACAGTCAATCCAACAGGATCTACATAGCTCAATGCTTTTGCAGCATCAGCATTATTTTCTGCCAGTTCTCTAACCACCACCGAAAAAAAATCAGAAAAGAGAACGTGTTCTGCCATCATAGCCAGGAAAATAAATGAGTTATCAGTAATATCATTCAGTTTCCTTGGCTAGTGCATTAAATCTGAAATAAGTTGTGATTAATAAGCTACAGCTGAAACTGAATTGTGCTTACTTATGCCAGGGGGTCTGTAAAGAATTCTACTGACTTGGCACTTCAACAGTCACATCCCAGCAACTCGGGAGCTGTTTGAAAATATTTAACTATTGATAGGTAGAGAATCTTCTTAAGTGCAGCAACTATTCTTACAGTTGTGGATAGCTATTTTGGAAGAATGAAAAAAGGGACAACCTGTGGACAAGCAAAGTTGCTGATTTTTAAAAGCAAATCCATATGAAATAGATACAATTTTAAGGACAATGAGTCATAAATACTGCTAGAGTTCTAAGATGTAATCGTTTCTATCAAATATATCATCCTGTATAAAATGAATAATAAATTTTGCAGATGTTACCTTTTTTCCAGAAAAGCGACCTTGCTTCTTTAATATAGCTTTTCACAGGGAAATAAAAATGCAGTTTTCTAATTAAGATTGGTTTTGGAATAGTACTAAAGTATATGTTCAAGCCAACAATCCTCCCCCTGTCTCTCATTGAATACCAGATAGCATTAGCTATGACATCTTGTTATACTGGCAATGCTAGATTGTGAAATAAAGAGACATTAGAGACAGCTTTAGTAGAAATGGCAACTCTTGGATTTCTTATCCTAGATTTTTACTGGTGCAGTCAGTGGTAATACATTACCACAGTCAATATTGTACTAATGTTGATTTAGCTCATATATTGTTATATTGATATTAAGGTGGTATTTTAGGACCTAGTAAATGTTATAATGTATGTTTAATATACATATACAGTATATTGAATGTATAATTCTCAACATTTTGTTTGAAAATCTAGTTGTAAAGATCTCATTCTTTCACAAGAAGTCAAGTGTCTATATTTTCATTACATTTTTGGCAACAATTGGAATAAATGGGAAAGATCCATGCAGGTTGACCTTGAGTTCTGGCAATTGGACAATAGTCATTTCATTTTATTGGCAGCAATACAGAAGTTATTTACCATTGCCTTTTTCCAGGAATATTTTTGACTGCCCTGTCTAGTCAGACCCAATAAAGCTTGTAAGGCTACCCAAGAACTTCCAGCTGCATTTCTTATTAATCATGGATCTTTTCATTTACTGGCAAGTGCTATAAAGATTCAGATAAAAAATAACATATTACATTCTGAATAGATACAACCCGTTTAATTTGTTTGAAATTAAATTAATCTTCTATTTTGGTGTGAGTTATTACTTATGAAATAGTTGAATTCTATAACTTTTTATTCATTGTTATGTCCTTTTTCATTCTTCACTATGAGGAGGAGGGAATTAATTTGCATTTTGAAATAGGGAGGACCCATATACATTTTGGAAGAGCCTTCCCACATAAATAACATAATCCCATCCAAGTATTATCACAAGTCAAGAAGAAACTATTCCTGTTCCTTTTTAAAATTTAAAGATTTCTATACCTTCAAAATTACACACCAAGTCCCCAGAGACCTAGATACAGCTTATGTGTTGCTATGATGTGATTTTAATGGAATCTTCATGAAAATCAGCTGTGGCTTTGAAGGATGGAATTCATGACTTCTTCGTGGCAGCAGTCATGAATAAAAAATCAGATTTGGCTATTCAGATGAGACAAGGGATGTTCAATTGGCAATCCATGGACAATAGAAGTCTCTAAAACCAACTTTATTAGTTTTTAATATATTTCCCAATTTTAAAACTAAAAATACCCTAGTAGAAAGGTAAAGAAACATTGCCAACTAGCCTTTTGAAAGGATTTTTGAAGAATATTTGCTTCAAAATTATGATTTCTAGTCAATGTTCTTTTATACAGTGAGTATTCATGATTTTCTATGTAATTGTGAAAACTTAACTATAAAATCAGAGCTAACTATATCTGACATACTAGTTATGTTTTTTTTATTGAAAAAGTTTTACAATACAGTTTTAATATCCCTTCCCCACCCCAACAACCAGCCCAACAACCACCCCCTCCCATCCCCCATCCCCCCTCCCCCCCCTGACTTCCACTATTAAACAATCATATATAGCAATCAACAACTAACAACTTCTTAGGTGAGATCTAGCTAAAAATATAACAAATTTAACCTTAAGTAATAAAAAAATATTCCATACTTATAACATCTATTACCCCCCTAGCCAAGTATATAACCACATAAATCATTTATAGAAACTGATAAAAATCTGACTTTGAGCATCTTAAATTTTAAATTTAAAATATCACATAAATATTTGACATTAACTATAATTCCCAATATTCAATCTTAATAGTGTTTCTTAACCGGCCAAATATAACAATCAGCATCAGACAAAATAAGAAGAAAAAACTTTAAATAAGGTAACACATTTAACCTTAAATAGTAAAAAATTTAAACTAAACTCATGACATCTTTTAGACCCCTAATCAAATACATGATTTATAAAAACTCATAAAAATCTAACAAATATAAATATAAATTCTAGCATAAAATGTAATATAAACCTTATTATCACTCAAGTGCTACTTGAAACTTCTTACTTAGATATTTATTCTGCGTATATTCTACCCATTTCTTCCACTCCTTAACAAAAGCTTCATGAGTCCTATCTTTCAGGTATGCAGAAATCTTAGCCATTTCTGCAAAATTAGACATCTTCAATATCCATTCCTCTATAGTAGGTACACTATCCTTCTTCCAATATTGTCCAATTAGTAATCTAGCTGCAGTAATCATGTATAAAATTAATCTCATTTCAGTTGATGAACAGCCCTTAACTATTCCCAGCAAAAAAAAACTGAGGAGAAAATTCAAGCTTCTTCCTCAAAATATTCTGCATTACCCACCAAAGTTTAATCCAAAATGCTTTCAATTTTCTGCATGTCCACCAAATGTGAAAATATGTTGCATCCAAACAATCACACCTCCAACATTTAGGTTGAACATTTGGATACATACATGATAACTTTTTAGGATCTAAATGCCACCTATAAAACATCTTATAAAAGTTTTCCCTCAAGTTCTGTGCTTGTGTAAATTTAACATTCTGGACCCAAATCTTCTCCCATGTTTCCAACATTACTGGTTCTGCAAAATTCTGTGCCCATTTTATCATACAGTCTTTGACTAATTCACCCTCTGAATCTCTTTCTAACAGTAAATTATACACTCGCTTAGTATGCATCGGCCCTTTACATTTTATCTGAGTCACCAAATCTTCTTCATGTAACATTAGTCCAATTTTCTGATCTTCTCTCCATCTCGCTTGTAGTTGATAATACTGCAACCAAGTTAAATTCACTCCTTCTTCCAACAGGGTATTCAAAGGTTTCAAACTCCATCTGCCCCCATCATTAAAAAGTATCTCTTTATACAACAACCCCCCGAGTGACTTTATATTTGGCATAATCTGCCCAAGATCCAACCACAAAGGTATTTTGTAATCCAATTGAAGCTGGTGCTTCTTCCAGACTCTCATCAAAGCATGTCTTAAAATATGACTGTTAAATACTCTGTCTCTCTTATCTTCATAAAGTAAATATGCATGCCATCCAAATTGCAAGTCGTGGCCTTCTATATTCAAAATTTCTGTTTTTGTTGTTCCAATCCAATCTCCAACTTGTGTCAGCACTGCAGCCTCATAATATAGACGTAGATTTGGAACTTTAAGGCCACCTCTTTCACGAACATCTTGCATAATTTTAAGTTTAACTCTTGGTTTTTTCCCATTCCAGATAAATTTATTTAAACCTGCTTGCCATTCCATCAGAGACTTATCACTTTTAAGCACCGGAATCATTTGAAATAAAAATAGAAATCTAGGTAGAACGTTCATCTTAACAGCTGCTATTCTACCAAGCAAAGATAGTTGCAGCTTCTTCCATGTTTCAAGATCCTTTTGAATCTTATGCCAGAGTTCCTCATAATTATTTTGAAAAAGTTTTATATTGGATGCTGCAACTTGAACTCCTAGATATTTCACCTTTGTAACTATTTCAAAGCCTGCCAACCTTTCAAGTTCAATCCTTTGTGGTTCCAACATATTTTTAACTATCATCTTAGTCTTTTTCTGGTTCAGGCTGAAACCTGAAACCAGACCATATTCCTCTATAATGCTTTTCATCTGTATGATTGATTCCAAAGGTCGTGTTAGGGTAACAACCAGATCATCTGCGAATGCCTTTGTTCTGTAATCTTTTTGCCTTACAACTATTCCATTCAAATTGTCCGAGTCCCGTAGAGCATTCAGCAGCACTTCCAAAGTCAGAATAAACAGTAAACAGTAATACTAGTTATGTTTTTATAGGAGCAGGTTGTTCCTGGATTAGTGTCTGGGTAAAAGAATGTATCCAGGAGATAGATTTGATTACTCTTGTCTAAGGACATCTCTTTAAATTGAGAAAAGATATAATACTCTATT
Source organism: Masticophis lateralis (assembly GCA_030761175.1). Classification (NCBI taxonomy): domain Eukaryota; kingdom Metazoa; phylum Chordata; class Lepidosauria; order Squamata; family Colubridae; genus Masticophis; species Masticophis lateralis. The sequence continues at coordinate 27,388,389 of JAUDYJ010000005.1, forward strand.
AACATACTTTCTATGTATTTCAGAAGATACCAGGGTTAGTCACAGTGAAGGAATCTTCAGTGACCTCTGGAATGTGCTGCATAGGATGAAGAAACCCACCAAACTATTGTGAACTATTCAAGAAAAGAAAATAAGAACGTAATTTAGAGAATTTAGAATCATGCCAGTAATCTTTTAAGAAGCCTGTTTCCACAGTGGATAATTGAGCTGGCAGTCTTTTTGGCACGGCTGACTGGCAAAGTTAGTCTCTCCTAGAAATAATATATTGTATGTAGTCTTTGCAACATTTTAAAACAAGAAACATGAGAAAAAAATATGAGTGTGTTATTTCTATTATAGGTGTTGTACAATATGACAGGCAGAAGTAGTTTGGATTATGCACAATTATCTAACAAAAAGTGCACAATTATAGATTTCATTCAGTGAAAGACTCACTCGGTTCATGAATGAGAGAGGGATAAATAGAAGGAAGAAAATTGGATTTTTAAAATACTGGGGGAAGGAGGTAAGAGTTAACAAAGTTACTACTGTGGACAAAGCAAACATAGAGACTAAAAGGAACCATACTACTTGGTAAAAACTAACTAAAAACTTAACAAAAACTAAGATTGAATATTTACAGATTGTAAAAAACAGCAGGATATTTTTATTCCCCTTTCCACCTCTTAATAAGCCTGCTTTAATTAATTGTGACAAGCATAAAACACAAGTGCTATTTTAGCAACTGTTCCCCAAATAGTGGTAACAGTAGCTAAGCAGAAGAGATGAAGCACCCTGGCCAGTTACTTATGTTAATTTGAGTAACTCTCAAATTACAATTCATTGTTGTAATGTGCTCTACATGAAGCTGCCCTTGAAGAGTATCTGGAAACTTCAGCTGGTGCAGAATGTGGTGGCAAGACAATTATGTGTGCCTCTAGAATGGCACACTTAGATCTCTGCTCTGATTGACACCCATTTGTAATTTCAAAAATTATATTATGTTCTGTTCTGTAGAATGTCTTGAGAGTTAGCACTCTGAAGTGCTTTTTTTCTTCCAGGAAAAGTGCAGTGGAAGGGATTATCTGGAATAAATAGATTGTGCAAGTAGGCTCAACATTTTTCCCAAGACAATTTCAATCTTTCCATTTCATGAAAACCATGTTTTTCCAAAAAGCTAAGCTAAACAGTCTTGACTGTACTTGTCTTAAAGTTTTGTTTTAAACTTCTAGTATATGCCTGTTATTTTTTTTTCCTTCTCCCTGCCTTACTTTTTAGTTACATCTGGTAGTTTGTGTGCAATTTATAGCCATATTGCAAACTTAATCATATCCTAGCTGGAAATTTGCTTTCAGTTTTGCAGGACCTTGTGATTCTTATTCCATAAGCACCTCTTTAGCTGGGCCTTTAGAGAATGTCAGTTCATCATGCTTGTATTTTTCTTTAAATGTACTTTTAAAATTCAGAATAGTGGAGAATGCATGTTACCTGTTCCAACTTCAGCAAGCATTGGATTGGAAAGTTACACAGCAACTGGAAGACCCTGGAAGCTTGTTCCAATGAAGAGCTGCTGTTTTGGAAAACGGGGCGATTGATTCAGTCTTGCCTTACAAATATATCACTTTAAAATGGCTCAAGGATGAAATTGGCTGGCTGAATTGAGCAGAACTTATTCCCAAGTACATTAAAATAGACTTAAAACCTTAAAGTTCTGAATTTGTCACTGGTTCTTCTCAGTCTAGCTTCTGAGACTGTTAAATCCATACAGGTGTTTTGTTACTTAACGATGTAATTCTATTTTTGCCTTCATCTCTGTTTCACTTTATTTCCATCTTCCCCATCACGTTATTTTTGGTACAGATGAGTGTAGATCAAAGGATTTTTTTTAAAAAAAATCAAATACCACTGAATAAAGATATTAGGATCCAACTCGAAATGGAAAGTAAATTGAAGATTAATAGCAAAAGTAGTTAAGATTTTTAGAGTTGCTTTCCCCATCTGTATTCATTTTTGTTTTAACTGCCTTAGCTGCTAAATGCTTACCCATTTCCCATTCCACATATAAAAGTAGAACTTCAACACTAGTAAATGTATAGGACCATTTTTTTCTTTCTGATCTTTAAAGTCCAACTAAGGAACTCAAGGACACATAGCATTGTTATCCAACACATTGGTCCTTTTTCCAGTATGCCAGGACTTTTTCCTCCAAATTATGACAGATGCTGTAACTAGTCTCCAAATAGGAATATAACCTAAACTACAATAGGCATTTTTCTAGTTATGGAAATCATTGGACATTTGTTATATGACTTCATATGACCCTTATATTACAGTCCAGGTTCTAAGTTCATAATGAAGGGTAAAATGTATTCATTTAATTTGGTTCTGTTTTTCTGATTTTTTATGACAATGTATGCCACAGTAATTAAATATTTTCTCTGTGTTTTTTTCAAGCCTTTTTCTGGAAAGGCTTCTATTTTACTAGAGATAAAATAACCCAGCTATTCTTCAATTTTATTATCAAAAGACAAAAGTACAGGGAAAATATTAGCAAATTAAACTTGAATCAGATCTATTCAGGGTTTTTGCAGGACGTCTCTACAGAGAGTTAAAAATTGTTATTAGGCAATGTTGAAAAACTCTTTCCTTTCAATTTAATTCAATATTTTACCCAGTTAAAAATTGCAGCTACTGTTATGGAAAATGAAAACAGACCTAAAAAATTACTGATCTTTAATAGAAACCATTCTTTCAAGCAAGAAAATTGTTCTTGACCTTCTCTATTAAAAGAAATGATAAAATCTTTAACAATTAAAATAATTAGCATTACAAAAAATGCCAGCTAATTACAACCACAAAGTTAAATTTCAACTACTCTGTTCTAATTTGTAACAGCTTTTTAAATAAATAGTAGTGGCATAATGATAGCTGTGAAAAACCTATATAGTTGCTTCAAAAATGCTTTCTGTCTTTCTTTTATTTATAAAACAGTAGATCAATTGTTTAGATTGATTAAAAAATTGTAAGTTACCCTAAACTGAATTCAGTCAGTTTTTCGTCACTGAATGATTGGTTATAAAAGACCAAAAAGATTTTCACGATTTGCAGTGATTATATTCTATCATCATCATCATCATTATCATCATCATCATCATGATTCATTTTAGCCATTGTCTATCCACTGAAGAATGAAGGCTTCTTCCACATGTTTCCAACCAACATGATCCTGAGCTTTCTTTTGCCAACTGGGCCCACAATACTTAGTGATGTTATCTATACATCTTGTTTTAGGTTTCTTTCGTGGATGCTTTTCATCAAGGGGGATCCATTCTATGACTGCCGTGGTCCACCACCTGTCAACAGTTCTTCTTGCTATGTGACCAGCCCTTTTCCATTTCAATTTTTTTACTCTCTTGATGGTATCATATACTTTTGTTTGTTCTCTAATCCATGTGCAGGTCTTTCTATTTTGTCTAGAATAATGCCGAGCATGTATCTTTTCATGGCTCTTCGCACCACTAGCAGTGTTTGAACTAATTGTGAGATTAGTGTCCATGTTTCACCAGCATATGTTAAAACAGATAGCATACATTGATTAAAAACCTTTCTCTTCAGGCACAGCAGGAGGTTCTTGAAAATTACATTTAGCTTGCTGAATGCCTGCCAACCACATTTAACACATGGATCAATTTCTTTTATGATATCACCTTCCATTGAAATCCATTGGCCAGGGTATATGTAGTGGTCTACTACATCTAGTTTGTCTTCAGATATAATTTTTTCTTTGTTTAGTGACTTTATTAAACATAACGTGGGTCTTTTTCAGGCTTATTTTTAAGCCAAATGATTCTCCTGTTTTGTGAAGCTCTTGTATGTGTCTTTGTAGCTCTTCTAGGTCTTCTGAGAAGAGAATATCATCTGCAAATTTTAAGTGATTTAAATAGGCGCCATTTATTTTTATTCCATTTTTTACCCAGTCTAGTTTGTAAAATACTTCTTCAAGGCAGGCAGAGAAAAGGATAGGTGATATTGTACCCTGTCTGTCTGTCTGTCTATCTATTATCTATCAATCTATTATCTATCTATCTATCTATCCACCCATCCATCCATCCATCCATCCACCCATGGGATTGCAGGAAATTTTCCATCATTAATGAGGGAAACTTCCATTGAACAAATAGTAAAAAGGAGGATTAACTTCATTGTGCAAAGATTCAGTTCAGTTTTCTAAAAACAATCATTTGATTAAAAAGATACACACAAATAAACACTTAGGATTTGGTGTTTTTATATAATTTTTATTGAAGGTTTCTAGATGCATAAAATAAAATGTAAAGAAAGAATATAGAAAAAAGACTAGAAAAGACTAAAAATAGAAAAAAAATTAAATGATGTGAAAAACAATACAAAGAAAACTAATTCAAGCAACAAGAATCAGAAAAAAAAACTTCTGACCTTTTCAGCAATTATAAACTCATTATCCAACTTTCCATTTTAAGCCCAAAACATCCCTTCAGATCCTTATTTAATTTCTTTTCAATTATCAATAAATAATCACTTCACTTTTTTCCATTTTCAGAAAAAGTTTACAAAGGTTTTGCAGTCTCTTACAAAAGTACTTGTGGTTTTATCTCTACCAAACAAATTAGTTTTTCCATTTCTACTATATTCACAATCCATTCCTCCATCATCAGAATTTGAATAATTAGGGCATATAATAAACTGGCTGTGGTCACCATATAAAAAAAAAATCTTCCATGAGTCTCCTCTAATTGGCTATTCATAAATCAATAAGATTCAATTGATAACCTAGGCACTATTGTCCTATTTATATTATAGACCTCTATTATTAAAAATAATATCAGATCGTTTAGCAAAGACATCAGGAAAGAGTAAGAAATTTTACACATAATTCTTATTTTACCAGCTACTTCTATCTAGGAATTAGTAGAAAATGCTACGCACGTGAACCTGCATTTTACTAGCAGGTCCTGGCCTTCTTAAGTAAAGGAAAATAAAACTCTAAGAGAAATGGATTGTGAATGGTGATGAAGAGACAGACACACAGACACTCAGACAGACAGACAAGAGAAATAGAGATTGCCTCAGTTTCAGCTGTTTTTCAAACATTCAATATTTAAAAGGTGACAAGGCTTGAGTGTTGTTGCTTTGACATCTTACGTGTAGAAAACTGGTCTCCAAATAAAGGCAAAGAACTTTACAGTAATTTAAAGATGGAGAATATCAATCATATCACAAATCTTCAAAATGTTACTGTATTGGCACAAATACATTTACCATAGTTATTTTTGTGTTCAGCAGTTTAAAAAAAACCAATTTAATCAAAGACACATTTGTTGATGGTGAATCTAAATCTCTGTCAAAGAATAATTTTGACTCAGTGGTTGTTTCAGCAATGCCAGTTCTAACAGAAGAGGGAGGTCATTTCTACTTTTCTTAGTTTTTGTCCAAGCTCTCATTGATCTGCGGAAGAAGTCAGACTCATCCGTGGTTTGGCTCATAGCTGCTGGTAAAGGAAGCAGACCCTGGAACACTTCTTTAAAATTGGGTTGGGAGAGGATTATGTGTATCTCTATTACAGTCAAAATGGAGCCAAGCTGATTGTTGGCAAAGAATCGTCTTCTGCTGCTACTGTGCATGTGTTGTATTTTGCTAGCTTTTACCTCAGGCTATCTGCCTCCCTTTCATATCTGACCTAGCTTTTCCATTCCTGTAATGTAGTACTTTAGGAGACCAGTAGCAGACAGAAAGAGAAAAGACAGGAGTGGGAAGAGTCAAAAACAGAGAACTGCTATGTTGAAAAATATGTGAGATAAAGTTTTAAATTACAACCTGAGAGCCAGTTTGAAATTGTGGTTAAAAGCACTGGGCTAAAACATAAAAGAGTGGGAGTTTTAGACTTGCTTCAGCCATGAAGCAAGCATGAAGTTAGTCAGATGACTTTGGACCAGTACACCTTCCTCAAGCTAGGAAAAAGGTAAGGGTACATTTTTAAAAAAAAATTATATTGCCATGAAAATTACATGGACTCTTCCGAGCAGTGTTCAGGAGTGAAACTGATTTAATCCCATAAAACTTTAGTGGTATAATCATGTTAGATTTAACACCTTATCTTTTTCAAGATCATGTGAAGTGTTAATATCACTTTATAATGTCTTGGTAAGGTCACACTTGTAATACTGCATCCAGTTTTGGTCACCATGATGTAAGAAAGATGTTGAGACTCTAGAAAGACTGCAGAGAAGAGCAACAAAAATGATTAGGGGACTGGAGGCTAAAACGTATAAACAATGGGTGCTGGAACTGGGTATGTCTAGTTTAATGAAAAGAAGGACTAGGGGAGACTTGATAGCAGTGTTCCAATATCTCAGGGGCTGCCACAAAAAAGAGGGAGTCAAGCTATTCCCCAAAACACCTGAAGGCAGGACAAGAAGCAATGGGTGGAAACTAATAAAGGAGAGAAACAACCTGAAATTAAGGAGAAATTTCCTAACAGTGAGGACAATTAACCAGTGGTATAATCATGTTAGATTTAACACCTTATCTTTTTCAAGATCATGTGAAGTGTTAATATCACTTTATAATGTCTTGGTAAGGTCACACTTGTAATACTGCATCCAGTTTTGGTCACCATGATGTAAAAAAGATATTGAGACTCTAGAAAGACTGCAGAGAAGAGCAACAAAAATGATTAGGGGACTGGAGGCTAAAACATATGAAGAATGGTTGCTGGAATTGGGTGTGTCTCATTTAATGTAAAGAAGAACTAGGGGAAACATGATAGCAATGTTCCAGTATCTCAGGGGTTACCCCAAAGAAGAGGAAGTCAAGCTATTTTCCAAAGCACCTGAAGGCAGGACAATAAACAATGGATGGAAACTAATCAGGGAGAAAAGCAACCTAGAACTAAGAAGACATTTCCTGACAGTTAGAACAATTAATGTATTTTTCAGGGTATAAGACACACTTTTTCCTCCTAAAAGAGCCTGAAAATTTGGGTGTGTCTTATTTTCTGAATATAGCTTTTTGAAGCTTTTTTTTAGCCCTAACAAGGCACTAGCGAGTGAAGCGATATTCCGCACATTGCCTGCTTTTCTCATTGCTGCTCCCTCCCATGATCAGCTGTGCTTTAGAAGCTGTTTTTCAGCCAAACATGTGCTCAAAACCAGTGAAACTAATGTGCTAAAGCTGACCAGACTAAGGATGCTAGCCAGATGAATACCTGTTATGCAGATTTTTTTTCCCCCTATTTTCCTTCCCAAAAACTATGGGGAGTTTATGTAGGAGCTGTGATGGCCTAGTGATTTGAATGCAGTATTGCAGGCTAATTCAGCTCACAACCAGGAGTTCAGTCCTCACTGGCTCAAGATTGACTCAGCCTTCCATCTATCTAAAGTCAGTAAAATAAGAAGCCGGATTGTTGGGGGCAATGTGCTGAGAGAGTGCTGTAAAGCACAATGAATCAGTGATGAAATTCATTTTTTAAAAAAATGTGGGCGTGGCTTGGTGGCATGGTGTGGCTTGGTGGGCATGGCAGGGGAAGGATACTGCAAAATCTCCATTCCCACCCCACTCTAGGGCCAGCCAGAGGTGGTGTTTGCCGGTTCTCCAAACTACTCAAAATTTCTGCTACCGGTTCTCCAGAACCTGTCAGAACCTGCTGGATTTCCCCCATGCGATGAATGATATATAAGTCTGAGTGCTATTGCTATAACTATCTGCATTGCCTAGCTTTTTCTCCCCAGAATCCGCTCTGATATTAGCAGAATCACTCTAAGCTTTCAAGATTCCACTGTGTCATAATATTGTATCTGCACATACACGCACACACCCACACACACAGAGTTTTTGGCAATTCAGCATTTGATACCCTTCCCTTTTCTGATTAGCACTACATCCAATTAGCATCTAAACTGTCCTCTTTTCCAAGTAACTTCTTAATAAGATACAGCACAGAAAGTACAGTGTTTATGGGTTGTGTGCAGGGATGCAGGGATACACAAAAAACCAGGACGATGCCATGGTAAATAGAAGGCCAATCAGAATGGTACTTGCTGTATCATAGATTTTCCAGGCAACATAATCAAGATTGAAAACTGGGGAGAAACCATTATGGAGACAGTGGGCAAATGCATATCCTCTCCAACTTCGGGCAAGGAAATAACTAATGCAAATGAAGCATTACATTGGTTAGATTGTCTGAAGAAGTCTCCAGTGAAATATTCATTGTGTTGAAATTCCAAAAATCATTGTATGCCATATGTGCACATAATAAATCAAAGATAAAATGTTTGGTTTCCATGGTATTGGCAAAACTGGAGTGTGACTAATCGCTTGCAAACATAGTTTGAATTTGATGCATGTGGTTTTAAATGTGGTGTTTTAGCTTCAATGTTTTAAGCTGCTGAATTGAGTAATAGGGATTTTTTTCATGAAAATGTAGGGGGAAATTGGATAGTTACTGCATCAAAATATTTTCTTTGAAGCCAAACAGTACAACAGAGAAATGATTCAAGATTATTTCTGCTGTTTCAAAATTAAATATATTCAGTGCCCATTTATGCTAAACCATGAAACAATACCATTTGAATAAATGAACTTATTTAAATGAAGCCATTGGCCAAATTCTAAAGGATTTTCCAAGAAAAACTCTGCTAGATTAAATCCAGGTTAATCTATAACTTCATTGTGTTTTTGTAATAGTTTATGGGAAGCTCCCAAGTAAGGCTTAAGAACAATAACATCCTTCTCTTTGTGTTCCCTATGAGCTGGAAAATTACCTTGGATACCAGAGGTAATGTACCATCATCACAAATAGCAGCCATTACCACAAAGCTGGAACACAGTTTACAAGACAAAGCAACCCATTCCAAATTTGTAGTTCATATATGGTTGCTGTTTTAGGCAAAAGTAAAATAATATGCATACTTATAAACCAAGTATATTTTCCCTAAATTTCATTCCTTTCTTTTTCTTTTCTTTTCTTTCTTTTTTTTTTTTTTACAAAAGCCATTTTACCTTAGATAGTAGAGAAAACCATTATGACTCTGGGTGGTTAAGAAACAACATAAAACACAACTATAAAACACAACTAAAAGCATTGTTAAAAACAAAATTAAAAAGGTTGAGTTAAACATGAAAATTAAAGTTAAAAAACTTAAAAGGCTAAAAGGTTAACAAGCTGAAGAGACTGCAATCAAGCATCAGCCAGCTTCAAGGTTGCATTACACTCACTCTTAGACCCCTGTGCTAAATGGCAGAGCCAGGTCTTAACACTCTTCTGGAAAACCAGAAGAGTCAGGACTACTCACCTCTGGAATTAGATGGTCCAACACAGTGGTGGGATTCAAATAATTTAACAACCTGTTCTCTACCCTAATGATTTCTCCCAACAACCAGTTTGCCAAATTGCTCAGAAAGTTAACAACTGGTTCTCCCGAAGTGGTGTGAACTGGCTAAATCCCACCACTGGTCCAATAACAAAGAAGGCCCTCTTCTTAGATTCCACCAATTGAAATACTTTCACTGACAGGATTCACAGCATTTTTCACTGCTTAACTGGGTGGGACATGTTGATGTAATTGGGACAGACAGCTCCTCAAATACCTCGTCCGAGTGGTGAAATCCACTTACTGTTGCTACTGGTTTGCAAATGAGAGCATGCATGCGCTTGCTTCGCTCACATGCGCAGAGCGTCAAAAAGGGACATGATGACATCCGGGTGGTGTGGCGGTGCCTCCCGCCACCAGTGCTACAGTTGGCCAAGCCAGATAGAACCAGCTGCATTTCACCACTGCCTTGTCCCATGCCACGAAGGGCTTTAAAGCTGATAACCAACACCTTGAATTAGATATGGAAGCAAACAGAATCCAGTGTAACAAAGGTATTACATGCACCATGCTAGGGGCACCTAAACCCAGGGGTGGGTTCTACTTACCTTTACTACCGGTTTGCAACAGGGCCGTACGCCTGCTTCACTCGTGCATGCGCAGGAGCATTTTGATGATGTCAGGGTTGGTGGGCAGAGCCTCCTGCCAGTTTTACTACCAGTTCTATAGAACTGGGGGCAACCCACCACTGACTAGAACTGCTCATACTATTAGAAACATAGGAATCTGTCTTATACTGATCAGATATTTCTTTTTGCCAACTAACTGCAGACAACAAGATCTGCTAAATGGAAATCATGTGGTCCCTTGCTAGCTTTATCAAGAATATTTAATATTTAGACAATCTTTTCTGATCTTAAAAATGTTAAGCAGAAAAAGTGTTCTAATGAGAAAGCATTAGGGCATTCCAGAGTGGTAAATTACGGTAGCTTGAAAAGTAAAATATCACCATCATCACCCCAGAACAGATTAGTGACATACAATTTGTGTACTGCTGCTATCTAGTGGTCATCCAGATGTTTTACAGCTGTACACTGCACAATCAGGTTTGTTGAAGGCATGGCACAAATTGGACAGCACATGGAAATGCAGTGGAGCTCAAGGTATCTGCCTTCCCTGTTTTTGGTATATTTAACCCATTGTCTCTTTTGTCCTGTTTACTAATTTGTTAATACATTAACAAATTTGCCTTTCCTTCCGAGCTCAGGATAATATATAGAACAATCCCTTATTCACTTTTCTTCATAACGACTACCTTGGGTAGTACCAAGTCACCATGGGACTTCCATGGCTTCCATGGCTTTCATGCTTTTTTGACAATATGTAAATAGATATTCTAATAACAAGAAGTCCTTATTGTCCCATTTCAGGAATCTACTCTTGCATTCTGAAAGCCTGAAAACCAAAGGTACTAAACTGCAGGAATATACTGCATAAACTATGATATTAATACAATAAAAGCAAATGGGATAAACTTCATTAAAATCCAAAGACTTACAACTCTAATGTGGTTTATGCCTGCATGTCCAGTTACACTGATTTATTCAGGATTTAAAAATGAATCAGTAATTGTATACTGCTTACTTGACATAACTGAATGAAATGAAGATCTAAATGGAGCTGGTATACACAGCAAAAGCTGTGGTTAGTGGACTGTATGTCAACACCATTAGTTTAATTTTATTTTACACATTGAAAATTGGCATGCTTCTCCTGGGAAATACTGTAATCTACATATAAGAAGAATTTTCTGTGAGTTTTTCTTTCCTTTGGTCCACTATTACATTTAACAACAATCCAATTTGTACAAGCTATTCGTAAAACATTTTAAATAAAATGAAGCATTTCATGGAAAATTTCACTTATATCACTTTCATTCAAACAAAAACACCCTCCATTCCTCTGATAAGTTCAGCAAATTATGTTTTTATGACTTTTTAAAAAAAAAACAGTAAAACTGAGAAAAGCCTTAGCTTTTTCTTCTCGAGGTTTGTATCACCAGGGACCTAACTATAAAACAAAGTAATAAAAATGTTATTAAACTATAAGCAGTTCCTTTTCTTCAGAAAGTCCACTACATGGTGGTTTAACATTGTGCTGACTATTTATCTTGTGAAACATTCCTATAAAACTGATCTCTAGAGTCCCAGGGGTGCTACTGCTTCTAGATTTCCTCTAATGTATATGAGCTCTAATACAATGTATTACAGCTATAAAACTGATCTCTAGAGTCCCAGGGGTGCTACTGCTTCTAGATTTCCTCTAATGTATATGAGCTCTAATACAATGTCTGGGAAATGTGTAAGATGAATCTAATCAAATTCCTCTTAGATTTATTGATTTTTTTTTACTATATACCTGTGGTGGTAGAGATGCAGTTTTCTCAAAAGCCAGCAAAAGCAAGATCCCTATTGGACACTTCAAGCAACTGGTAATATCCAACACTTCCTTTTAAATTAAGCTAGCCTTAAAACTGGAAAAGACATCCAAAACCTCAAATATTAGTTTAATATCTCTCAAACCCTGATTTATTATACTGGGTGACAAAGTTGGGCACCACTTGCCCATGGGCATCACTTTGGCCACAACTGCTATATTCAGTGAAGAAGATCCTACCATCCCTTTAAGTTCATGGGCTCGCATTATAAGGATTTTCTTACAATATAAGTCAGCCAAAATCTATCATCTTACAATTCTATTTTTTAAATTCACTGGAACAAAACTTTGTCCGCATCAGCAGATCAGCCTTTTAGGGTCTGGAAGGTTGCTAAAATATCGCTTAAATCTTTTCTTCTTTAGATTAAATAAGATTACTTGATATAAATAAGATCATCCCACTGGGATTGGCCCTTCCCAATCATGTAGGCAGAGAAGGCATGCTATGAGTCCCATCAGCCCGATTATTTCAGCTGGGGGGCCAGTCCAGGAGAAGGGCCTTCTCTGCTCTCTCTCCTGCCCTCTGGAATATCTTGCCCCCACCACAACCACCACCATATGAGATTGGCCCAATCATCCTATCTTTTCATAAGGGCCTAAAGACCTGGCCCTGCACATTGGCCTGGGGCCCAGTAGGGGTACAGCACAACAAAGGTAGTTGATCGAGTAATAATAGATCCCATATCTGTTATGTCCTTATAAGGACATCCGCCGGGGGATTGGTAGATTCCACCGGCGGGAAGCTTAAATGATTGTCATTGGCCGGTGGGCATGCCTGAGCAGGATATAAGGAGGCTCAGCAGCCCAGCCGGCATGCAGTTTTCACCCATCTAATAAAGGTTCTGAACGGACAGCTGAGTCGCGTTTCTTTCCGGCGCCGAGCTAACACTGGCGACGAAGGACTGAAAAGAACCAACGACCTGCAACACAACGCTACCGCCATCAGGAGCTGAATCACCGAGCTAAGTCACTGAACCATGTCGGGACCACAAATTTCCCTGGCTCCATTCAATCCAAGCCAGGAAAAATGGAAATCCTTCATGGTGAGATTCAGACAATTCCTGGCGGGCAGCGGCTTCACAGAACTGGACGACAACAGGAAGAGGGCTCTCTTCCTGGCTCACTGCGGATCCGAAGTCCTGGAGATGGCGATGGACCTCGTGGCACCCAGGGACATCGAGCAGATGCCATGGTCCGAGCTCCAAGACGTCCTCCAGGAGCACTACGCGCCCACGAGCACTCCCCTAGCCAACCGTTTTGAATTCCACCAAAGGAATCAGAACGAAGGGGAAACGTTCAAGGACTTCGTATCGGCGCTCCGGAAGATCGCGGCCAGCTGCGAGTTTGAGAATGTGGACGTCCAGCTGAGAGACCGGATCGTATTCGGCATGAGGGACTGCTCAGTCCAGAAAAAGTTCCTCAGCCGGAAAAAGATCTCTCTTAAGGACGTCATAGAAGAAGCAACCGCGGCGGAGACGTCCGACAGAGCGGCAGCAGCGATGAGACGCTCAAAAGGGATCCACAAGATCCACAGAGAACAGCCCCAGTCATCCGAGGACCTCTCCACGTGCTCGGAGTCCGAAGGGGAAATGGCCGTCCACAAGGTCACGAGGCCCCAAAGGCGGGAAAGTCAACAAGATGGCACCCGAGAGGACAGATGCGCCAGCTGCAAGGGAGATCACCCTCGCGCCAGATGTCGCTGGCGAGATGCAACCTGCCGCCGATGCGGACGGAAAGGCCACATTGCCGAGGCCTGCAGGGCGGCAGAACCAACTTTCGAGAGGCAGAGACCTGGAGACCGCGAATACCAGAGGTCATCCAGACGATCCCAGCAACCGAGGCGACAGGACGAGCGGCAAGCAAACGGCCGGCGGGTCAACAAGACGACCATCGCCAACACCGCAGCGGAGGGAGCCGAAAAATTCCACGTGACCGTCCACGTGGACGGGGCACCATGCCCCATGGAGATAGACTCGGGCTCACCCTTCTCCATTATTGCCTGGCAGAACCTAAAAAGACTCCAGCCCAACATCGCGAAGGGACACCTGAAGCCAATCCAGGCAAAGTTAGTAGACTTTGGCGGCCACCCCATCGGCATCCTGGGACGAACGAACATCAGAGTGACATACAAAGGGTTCAGCGGAGACCTCCCCATCGCCGTCGTCAAGGACGATCGACCGACCCTACTGGGAGTGGAGTGGTTCAGGCCACTAGGGCTCACAATCGGAGGAATTAATCAGATTAGGAATAGTCAGCTCGACAAACTCCTAGAAGACTTCCAGGACGTCTTCGACGGGAGCTTAGGTAAATTCCTGGGGAAACCCATTTCTCTAAATTTAGATCCCAAAATCAATCCGATTCGGCTAAAGCCCCGCAGAGTCCCGTTTGCCCTTAGACCGAAAGTGGATGCACAATTGGATAAGCTAATCACCCAGGGCATCCTAGAACCGATCGATCACGCTGCATGGGAGACCCCCATTGTGACCCCCATGAAGCCTGATGGATCAGTGCGCATCTGCGCTGATTATAAGTGCACAATCAACCGTGCGTTGCAGCAGAGCGCATATCCGGTGCCAGTGGTGCAACATCTGTTGCACTCACTAGGCAAAGGATCAATTTTCGCCAAACTGGACCTGGCGCAAGCGTACCAGCAGCTGCCAGTGGACCAGACAACTGCGGAGGCGCAAACGATTGTCACGCACCGGGGCGCCTTTAAATGCAACAGGCTCCAGTTCGGAGTCAGTGCCGCCCCGGGGATTTTTCAATCGATGATGGAACGCCTTCTCCAAGGCATTCCAGGGGTAGTGCCCTACTTTGATGACGTCCTAGTCTCAGGGACATCAGAATCCCAACTAATGGAACGGCTCAGGCTTGCCCTGCAGCGGTTCCAGGCGAAGGGACTACGAGTCCGACGGGACAAGTGCGTGATCGGAGTCAGGGAAGTCGAGTTCCTGGGCTATTTAATTGATAGCCAGGGCATCCACCCCACCAAAGACAAGGTAAGGGCTATACACGAGGCTCCAGCCCCAAAAAACAAAACGGAGCTTCAGGCTTTTCTGGGATTACTTAACTTTTATAGTGTATTCCTACAACAGAAAGCCACCGTCGCTGAACCACTGCACCGACTCCTAGGGAAGGCGGCACCTTGGAAGTGGGGGAGCGCAGAGGAGGAAGCCTTCCAGAAAGCCAAGAGACTCCTGTCCTCCGACAGCCTCCTCATCCAGTACAACGGGGAGCTACCGCTAACCTTGACCTGCGACGCCTCACCCTACGGGGTCGGGGCCGTCCTAAGCCACCAACTCCCGAATGGAGAAGAAGCACCAATTGCTTTCTTCTCCAAAACGATGTCACCAGCCGAAAGGAACTACGGCCAAATAGACAAGGAAGCGTTAGCGATCGTGGCAGGCGTTAAGCGTTTCCATGAATACGTATATGGCAGAGCATTCACTATCATAACAGATCACAAACCATTACTTGGCCTCCTCGCGGGGGACAAACCCACCCCAACCTTCATGTCGCCCAGGATGACACGCTGGGCCATCTTCCTGTCGGGCTACAACTACCGCCTAGCCCACCGGCCCGGTAAGGTCATTGGAAATGCCGACGGCCTCAGCAGGTGCCCGCTGAACGAACGGATCGAGGATCCCGCACCCACACTCGGACTCCACCACATCGATGACGACCAGTCCAGCCCGGTGTCCTCATCCACGGTCGCACAGCACACCGCTAAGGACAGAATCCTCAGGCAAGTGCTATCCTGGGTCTTACGGGGATGGCCAGACGAAGCCCAGAGGGAGGAGCTAACCCCATTCCACAGAAGGCAGCAAGAACTCACCACGATGCAAGGCTGCCTCCTCTGGGGCGACCGCGTGGTCATTCCCAAGTCACTCCAAAAACGGACTTTGCAAACCCTTCACTGCGGTCACCCAGGGATCGTCAGGATGAAGGCCCTAGCAAGGAGCTACGTCTGGTGGCCCGCCTTAGACAAAGACATCGAGGCGTGGATTGCCAGATGTGACCCGTGCCAGGCAACGAGGCCAGCACCCCCGCAAGCGACACCGTCAGAGTGGGAATCACCATCCGGACCCTGGTCGAGAATCCACATCGACTTCGCCGGGCCGATGAACGGTAAATCCCTCCTGATCGTGGTCGACGCGTTTTCCAAGTGGCTGGAAGTCATAGCCATGCCCTCCACCACGACGGAAGCCACCATCAAGGCCCTACGACGTCTATTCGCCACGCACGGCCTTCCGGACACCCTCGTCTCCGACAACGGGCCACAGCTGACAGCGAAGGCGATGGAAGAATTCCTGGCAGGCCACGGCATAAGGCACGCGCTCACCGCCCCGTACAGACCGGCCGGAAACGGACAGGCCGAGAAAATGGTGAGGCTAACGAAAGAGACACTAACCAGAATGGGAAAAGGGGACTGGCAGGAACAAATTGACCAGTTCCTCTTGACCCAACACATCACCCCTCACACAACGACGAGAAAAAGCCCGGCCGAGCTACTGATGGGACGGAAGCTACGCTCACCGCTAGACCGCCTGCACCCGCTGTATAACCCAAAAGACAGGCCGAACAAACCTCCGCCGCCAAGGAACTTCGCGTGCGGGGACTTGATTTTCGCGCTAAATTTCCAGGGCGAACCCAAATGGCTCAAGGGTCAAATCATGCGAGTGACCGGCCCGAGGTCCTACGAAGTCGAGCTGGTCGACGGCCGCATCTGCAGGCGACACATCGACCAGCTCCGGAAAAGGTGGAGGGGAGCTGAGGAGGTCGAGGAAAACCACCCCGACGAGGTAGGCCTGCACCGACCCGACAGGGTAGGCCAGCCACACCCCGACGGGGTAGGCCTACCCCACCACGATGAAGGAGGCCCACCGCACCCTGAGGAGGAGGACCAGCCAATCCCCGGCCTGGAGGGACGCCACCTACCCTACCCCGGCGAGGTAGGCCGACCCGGAGAGGCCAGGGAGAGACCGTCGCACCCACCACCACCCGGGGGTCAACCCACCGTGGAGGCCCCCACGCCCCCTGACCCGGGGGCATCTCGGACACGGGACGAGGACTCGGAAACCTTACCGAGGTTCAGACGACCGTCTTCCGACCATGGCGATTGGAACAGCCCGGAGGACCACCGGACCTACGGCGGCGCAACCAGGAAACGGCCCAAGGAGATGACTTCAACTCCTGCCGGAGACGCCAGGGCGGGCCCCGCGCACTCGACGGCAGAGTCCGGAGACTCCCGGACGGAGGGACAGGCGCCAACCGGGGCTCGGCCCGTCCGGAGCAGCATCCACCCACCGACTGGGCCGCGCAGGTCCAATAGAACTGTCAGGCGTCCCGCCTACCTGCGCGAGTACGTGATCGCGCACACGGATTGATGGACTAAGGACTAGGAGGGGAGGGGTGTTATGTCCTTATAAGGACATCCGCCGGGGGATTGGTAGATTCCACCGGCGGGAAGCTTAAATGATTGTCATTGGCCGGTGGGCATGCCTGAGCAGGATATAAGGAGGCTCAGCAGCCCAGCCGGCATGCAGTTTTCACCCATCTAATAAAGGTTCTGAACGGACAGCTGAGTCGCGTTTCTTTCCGGCGCCGAGCTAACAATATCCCCCCATTCTTCCCCCACCCTCTCCATGTGTCCTTTATTTTAATCCTGGTTTAATTTATTGTTTTAATGTAGATGTATTTTTATGTCTGTAAGCCACCCAGAATTTCCTTATGGTAAGATGGGGGGCCAATAAATTTTATAAACAAATAAATATCTTTCAACATTTCTTCACTTGTTTCCATGAACTTTGAAAAACATTACAGGTAGTCCTTATGTTTAGTGTCCATTTGTTTAGTGACCATTCAAAGTTATAATGGCACTGAAAAAATGGACTCACTACTTACAACCATCACATCATTGCCGTGATCACCTGACCAAAATGTATGTGCTTGGCAACCAGCACATATTTATAAAGGCTGCAGGATCCCAGGTTCATGTGATTGGCATTTGCAACCTTTCCAGCTGGCTTCTGACAAGCAAAGTCAGTGGAGAACCCAGATTTGCTTAACGACCATGTGATTCACTTAACAGCTGCAGTGATTTGCCTTCCAACCACGGCAAAAAGAGGTCATAAAATCAGACCAAATCACTTAACCACCACTTGTCTTAACAATAGAAATTCTGATTCAATTTGTGATCATAAGTGGAGGACAACCTGCATTTGTTAACATTTTACAATAACAACAAACAATACAATAAAATGGTTAAAAAGGGAGACAATTCATGAAACCAAATATAAATATTTCCTTAGTATTCCTCCCACACATTTATTTCCATGCACTGATCTTTATGACATTCCTTTGTGCCTATTCTAACTGCTTGAATAAGAAATTTGACTTTTTTTTTAAATTCCAAGGAGGAATACTTTTTTGCACTGTAAACTTATAAATCATTCTCATTTTTTCTCTCTTCCTTATAGGCATGCACATCCAAAGTGCATAGCAAGAATGTCAGAAAATATATAACATCCAATGAGATCTTTCCTGAAAGTCAAAATGTAAATGTAGATTTGGAAAAATTTTAAATTAAAGAGCAATGCAGAAACAAGACTTAATGACATATGGAGAAAGGTCACAGGCTAGAACTAAATGGGAAAATCCCTTGATTTTATCTTTCAAGCATATAATCACAATAAGAACATTTTCTTTAAAAGCTGCATGTACTGATATGCTGCTTCTTTTTTGGGATTCGTTTTCCAAGAACCAGCCTTCACTGCACAGGATTTATAATAACTTCAAAAGGGCTTGCCTAGTTTTATTTCATGCAAAAACTTACAATTGGATATCGGAATTTGTTGAGAAATACAGAGATCACATTAAAGTAATTTATGATTAAAAACAGATGTTTTTTTCCCCAATGGTTTGACCAAAAAAAATGGCCTTTTTGAATGGCTTTACAGTAAAAGTCTAAACATGTTAAGTTTCTTTCAGGCAGATAAATAACACCCAGCAGCTGCATAATGCAAATAGTGAAATACCAATATATATGTGGAAGATGAGGTCTATAGAAGATAAAGGGGGAGAGATTATATATGTATGTCTGATAATCTTGTCAATCAATTCTGTCTCACCACCAAATACAATCCCTTAAGGCTTCTTAAACCATCAGTAAAAAGGGAAAATATATTCTATTGTTCAGGTAGTCTTCAACTTATAACAGTTCATTAGGTGATCATTCAAAGTTACAACAGCACTGAAAAAACAATGATTTATGACAATTTTTCACAATTACAACCATTGCAGTGTCCCTATGGTCATGTGATCAAAATTCAGATGCTTGGCAACTGACTTATATTTATGACATTTGCAGTGTCCCAAAGTCATGTGATCACCTTTTCCGACCTCCTGACAAGCAAAGTGTCAGGGTACCAAGTAATGCCTCTCAATTAAAGAAGACTCCGAGGCTAGAAGTTCCTCAAAGTTCCATTTTATTAGAGATGTCATATTGGCACATCTGAAAAAACCCAAAGAATCTGAAAGCTTATAGGTTTTCCCCACCCATAGGAAAGTCCAACTCCCTGCCCAGCACCCACATGTCCATCACATGGCCCAATCAATGCACTGTCCCAACTGGAGATACCTTCCAGTCACACCACTCCAGGTGCAGGGTAAGATGTCCTTGACTCTCAGAGAAAGGAATGTTATTATGACTGTATATCTCCCCTGCTCCATACAATCCGCCCTCCCAGTTTCCCACAGCACTAAATGTGGCAGGCCTGAAAATCTAATGCAAAAGATGGCTTCCAGGCCTGACGCAAAGTCAATGGGGAAGTCGGATTCACTTAACAACCCTGTTACTAACTGAACAACTGCAGTGATTCATTCAACAGCTGTGAAAAGAAAGGCTGTAAAATGGGGCAAAACTCATTTGACAATTGTCTCACTTATTTGGCAGCAGAAAACTCACTTAACAACTGTTTCACTGGAATCAGTTGTGGTTGTAAGTTGAGGACTAGCTATCAACAAGTTCTCTGCCATTTCCAAGAAATCAATAATGGCCCCACCCAATATTAGGGAGTGCTTGTGGCCAAAGGATTAGATTGGCTGCCAAATGTACACATACACATTTAAGAAGGGGAAAAACAGTAAGTAAAGATGCTTCTTGAAGTAAGATTTTGATCATGAATAGAAACTTTAGAAGAGTTTCTATAATGATTTGCAGATGAGCCATAGTTGGAGCTTTGAATAAAATGCTTCAGTTCTAAGCTCCTGATTGCTAGAAATAAAATTTCTAGATTTTTCACAGTGTGGGAAGGTATGATTTATTTAATCATGGTTTGCTGAGTGAGCTGCAATTGGCTGAGCTGACATGTTATGAAGTCATAGGTCATAGGGGTAGAGTTCACAAAACATGCTAAGTAACAAATCAGTGAACATGATGGCTTACTATGATGTATGAACCTTTGTGGTTTTTCTATTGCAGCCTTTCATCTTCCCAAGCATCTGGATTTTCCTTGAAATGCTAAAAACCTGACTTTTGACACATAGATTATGGTGAACATTGGCTTCCATATTTTTCTTTAGGAATTGATATTCCAACCTCCACTTGGAATATGACCAGAAACCTATTATCACCAACAAAATAGTTTCATTACTAGATCATATTTGATTTCCCCCTTCCACATAAATCCAACATTCACCAATCATTCACAAAATCCAATAATTTTCACTGTCTCTTTTTCTTTGTATGCATATACAAATGCAGTAACACATATAAAGCCTCTGCCTCTTTTCTTTTCATTTTGAATAGACAAAGATCATCCCAGCCAATCATCCCAGCCAAAGCACAGTTTAATTTCACATAGAAAATTCCCTTCCCTCTATTTAGTAATGAATCTCATCCAAATCACCATTGTTTAATAACTAAATGTGCCAAGATTTGCTGGCAAAGCAGTGCACTAGCGTGGACTTGTCTAAAAGCATTTGCGATTTCAAAGAACCAGATTCATTACATTTCAATTGTAGTCAAAGCACATGACTTTGAAAGAGCTCTTATAATGGTGACTTTTAAGGTTTTCTATCATTTAATTCTATAAGAACTACAACTTCATTTTCTGTTATATCCAATTATTATTATTTTTTAAAATTATGGTTTTGTAGATACAAGGCAGATTTCCTTATAGACAGGCCCAACAGGCCCAATAACTGGCCCACAGACCAAAGTATTCAACGCTCCATTTTCTCCAGTAACCACTAATAATCTTGAAGCCACTGGAAACATGGCTAGATATAAAGAGCCCACCCAATGATGTATGGAGTTCTACTTCTTTCCACTGAAACCCAAGAATTAATGAGTGACCAATACAAAGTTTCTACTAGAACCCCTTGCCAGAATCACTTTTGGGAGAGGAAAGAAGATACGTCTTCAAAGGGTCACTGTTTTTAGGGGCTAGAACATCCCTACCAATATGCTTACTAGTCTGGTTTCTTGTATTGAAGCAGTTCTCATCATGTTGAAATAATTCCACTGATTATTTATATAGCATCATTATTCTGCATGAAGCCAAAATACATAAGAATAGTTCTATGCCAAGGAGTTTCTAGTCCAAAAACCAAGAGGTTCAAAATTTAAAATTCAGCCCAGGGAAAACAACCTTGTAGAAAGAGACAGGAAAATTACACATAAATTTCAGTAATGCCTGCAGACCTTAACTTAAGGCGGAAATAAGCCATTTTTTTCCTTATTTTTCCTCAAGACTGCTGGAACATGCTTGGTGGTTTTGTGACAGCACTGGACTGGGTGTACTTTTTTATCTTTGAGGAGTTTGGGGGAATCTGAGTGATTTGAAGACAAGTTTGGTGTCTAAAGTCTCAACGATCATTTAAAAATCCATTAAAAAGCACTACAAAAAGTCCAAAATGGTGCCCCTAGAATTTTTGGGAGTTGCAAATGGGATCTTAGGAAAGTGGAATGTGTATTGCCTCCTTTTACCTTAAAGGAGTATGTTCAAATTCATATTCATTTTGAAGGAGCTACTCTAAGTAATAGAATTAGCTATAAATCTTGGAAACATGCCAGTAAAAGACAGCAAGAAGAAATGAATAAAGATAACTGAGCAAGAAATGATAGCCAGAAAGACGAGTAAAATAGGCTTTGAGAAAATCTAATCAGAGGCATGTCTAGATGTACATGCCTCTGATGAAAACTAAAATCCACCATATAAAATTCAGGCAAAGACATTACTTGTTTCAATATGAATTCAGAACTTTAAAACGGGTATCCAATGAGTTCTTAAAGCAAACAGCCAAATTATCAAATAAACCTGATATAAATAACAGCATTAACAGCTATATTACTTGATACAGAAAACCAGAAAGCTTGACTAATGGACATAGGAGTATTGCCATTTCATGATCTGTTGTGTGAAACAATTGAAACAGGTTTTCTTCAGATGAACTATAATTTTGCTGAAAGATGTAGCATTTAACTTGCTACTATACCATACTGTCAAATTTTGTTATCTTATAAATTCATTGAAAAATACGATTTGACCAGGTATACCTAAACTTCTGATGCAATTTTAGATGAACCAAAGGAAGTATTTCAAATAAAATTTCTGGGTTATTTTCAAAGGAAATCACATGTAATCTATATATCTTTAAACTTGAATTATTACAGCCAAAGCAATATTCCTTAGGAAACTGTTCCATCAGTGTAAATATCTATGTAAAATATCTTTATTAAAATGGCTTTATTGAAATTTAAATGATATCAGTACAATGGCGTTGACATTCATTTACTTCAGTATCATGCCATGGGTGTTTCAACTATGTTTCCAGATGCTGCTGTAGAACTGCCAGAATTCTTTGAGATTGGTAAAGGATTGCCGGCAGGTACAATTCAGAAACATCTGTTTTAGTATAGGGCAAGAATCAATCTATTTGCCTTCCAACTGAATTAATGAGAAAGGGTTGACAGCAGACTATAGTGTTTTCCAAAAGTATTGGCAGTACAGCTCCTAGAATTCCCAACAAGAAGTAAGTTAGGGAAAACATTTCAAAACATTCTTCTTCTTCTTTTTTTTAGCTTGTGCCTGGTACCCATGACTGGGAATCACCTAATAGACGATTGCCAAATGTTTGGAGAAAATAAGAAGACTGATAACTATGTCCTGTAACAATCATGATTTCCTGGGAGACAATTCTCGTGTCAGCGTTCTAACTAACTCCTCATTGCAATTCAGAACTCCGAGACAAAGTCCATCGAAGTAAGATTTTATTAAAGAAGTCATATTGGCACATCTGGGGAAAACCCGCATTTGAAATCCCATGTTTGCCCCTACCCACATTAAAACTCACACCCTGCCCTGTCCAATGACATTTACATCACATGGCCTAATCAATTCCCTGTCTCAGCTGCCGTCAAACTTTGTTCATTTTCCTCCAGGTGCCAGCACCCAACCTCATGTAAAAGAATGTTTCTGATTTACTCCCTTTTCTACTCTCCAGTTCCCACTGTGGCAGCCCTGTAAAGTCTGACCAAAGATGGATCCAGGGCTGACATCTAGTTGTGCTATAGTTCTTTGAAATTATAAAAACTGAAGTATTGAACTTCAGTTTTATGGTGGTCCCCTTTCAATTGAGACTACTTTAATTTTATTAAAAATAATGACGTTGATGATGATATTATTATTATTATTATTATTATTATTATTATTATTATTATTAACTTTATTCATTAAACATGAAACTCAGTCAACTGAACATTCAAAAATGTATCACAAATACCACTGACTGGTGCTAATGGTTGAATCGGTTGCTGCTAGTCCTAGGTATCAACCAAGTGCCTTCTTAAGATGTACGATTTTCAAGTTTTTTGCAGTTTTGCAATCTTTTGCAGTTTCACTGATGTTATTGGAGGAAGCTGCAATTCGTTGATGTATCTTATAAACTTCTTGGACATGGAACCAATTGCCCCGATGACAATGGATATCACAGTTACATGTTTCATCCATAACCATGTAGTTTCGATGGCCAGGTCGCAATATTTCATGATTTTTTCCAGTTCTCCTTTTTTTCAACTCTGGCATCTCCTTTTATCACAATGTCAATAAATTGTACCTTTTGGTTTTTGACAATTGTGATATCTGGCATGTTGTGTCCCAAGTGATGATTTGTCTGTATTCAAAAGTCTCACAAGATCTTCACCTTCTCGTTTTCTATAACTTTTTCCACTTTATGTTCCCATGACCTTTTGGATACAAGTAAATCGTATTTTTTACATAATGACCAGTGGATTAATTTAGCAATTTGGTCGTGTCTGGCTCTGTAATCTGTCTAGCTGAAGTCTTGGACTTCAGTTTTATGGTGGTCCCCTTTCAATTGAAGCTGCTTTAATTTTATTAAAAATAATGATCTGATATTATTATTATTATTATTATTATTATTATTATTATTATTATTATTATTATTATTATTATTATTGCTTCAAACTAAGCTTTTCCACAGAAATTTAGTTCTCACTGTGGGTGTTTTAGGTGTTTTATTGGGTTGTTTTTTATACCATGAATTTTTTACAAAAGTAAATATTTTATCTGGTTATCCCTGCTAACTGCTTGGAGTTTTGTGGGACTTGGCAGTATAAAGTGCAATGAATGAACAAATAAATCCATATTCTACAATTCAATAATTGGATAAAGCTAAAATATAATTTATATATTTGTGCTTTTCTATGCTGTATAAATATGGTTAATTCAAGTTTATTCAATAAAAGATGATTTAAAAACTATGTCTTAGTGGTATCTCTGGTCCTACTCAATCTTGGTCTATGCTTTCCTTTCTACAGTGTAAAGCTAAATGGCTGTTTCTTTTTTTCTTTGTTGAATTTTGGTAAGAGGTAACAGAAAGAAAGCCCCTATCAGTATGGAATATAGTTGGGAAGGTAAAGGCAAAAATGGAAAAATCCCTACCGTATTTCTATTCCACTCATTCCCTATGCATTAGTGAGAATTGCATGAATCAATACAAAGGGAAAATTATAACTGTGGTGTTGAATTATTAACTCAAAACTTTTAAAAGCCTCCTTAAAAATTTCCTGCTTGCTAGGACAATGGGTGTGGCAAAAGTTTTGGACGAGAGATGCTTGCACTCTAGTGTTAGCATATGTTAAAAATTTGTCTCTTTAGATAAAGTAATTTATGTCCTCTTTCTTTGGTAATCTGATTCATAGTTTAGTTGATGATATAATTTCAATAACACACATTCAGCATATGGGTATTAAAAAATATGGCATAGGAGTCTAAGGCAAAAGAAAGGACATCATTTGTCCTTCTAGGCCTGAGTTCAGCAAAGTAGGCAAGTCAGAAGAAACCCTCCCCCTCAGCAAATGAATTATACATGATTCTCAGATGCCTGCAAAAGAGTTTCTGAATAGCCCCTAAATAGCCCCTTGCATCCTTGCATTCTGCTACCATAACTAATAAGGAATGTTTCACCTGCAGGGATTATAGATGGCTCCTCATCCTAATTTTTAGCACCCGTTTATCAGAATGAATGTGAACCGTTTCTCTTCCTCCTTCTGCAAATCTTGAATGAAAAGCATGTTGAAAGAAATTGTGAATGTGTCTTTGTCCTGGTGTCCCTCTAGCAGGTCTGCTAAACTGTGCAGCCTTAGCTTAAAGAGATGTCCTAGCTGCTTTCTATTTTTCCTCAACTGCCCTATATGCATGATAACCCTACCCTTCTATACCAGGGATGCAGTGGTGGGATTCAAAAACTTTTACTACCGGTTCTGTGGGTGTGGCTTGGTGAGGATGGCATGGCTTGGTGGGTGTGGCAGGGGAAGGATACTGTAAAATCTCTATTCCCTCCCCACTCCACGGGAAGGATACTGGAGTGGGGAGGGAATGGAGATTTTACAGTATCCTTCCCCTGAAGTGGGGTGGGAAGGATACTGTAAAATCTTTATTGCCACCCCACTCCAGGGGAAGGATACTGTAAAATCTCCATTCCCTCCCCACTCCAGGAGATTACTGCAAAATCCCCATTTCATCCCGATCAGTTGAGACTCAGGAGGTAGAGAATAGATGGGGGCGGGGCCAGTCAGAGGTTGTATTTACCGGTTCTCTGAACTACTCAAAATTTCCGCTACCAGTTCTCCAGAACTGGTCAGAAACTGCTGAAACCCACCTCTGCAGGGGTGTCAAACTCCTGACGTCACATTGTCATCATATGATGTATCATGACTTTTCCCCTCTTTGATAAAATGGGGTGAACATGGCCAGCGCATGACACATCCGGCCCACAAGCCGCAGGTTTGACACCCCTGTTCTATACACATGATAACTGACAATATGGCTTGATTGATTTTTGACAGGACCCATTTCAAATGCAGCAACCAGGAATAATATAACATGTAATTTAATAAAACAATATATCTAAATACACAATAGGAAACAGCTCCCCTGCCCAGACAGTGAAATGTTTTGGGTAATATTAAGATGCAGAATATTATATTTCCCCAAAGGAAAAATGGAAAAAATCTTAACAAAAGCAGAAAGCAGCCCCAACAGCTTCCGGTAGAAGTCTTAAGCCTTTAAAGATGGATATTTTGTGCCCATTAAGAATGACTGGGCCAATCTATTCATAAACAAAACTCACAGAAGGTTGGAGCTTCCAGCAACACAATACAAAAAGACTTGATCTCTTTAAAAAGAAGGTTCAAATTGATGGCACCATATGATATGCAAAAATATTAAGCAAATCAATTGAATAAGGAGACTAGGAAAAGCCATGTTTTTTAGAAGCTACTATATCATTATTATGGTTGGTCAACAGTCAGGTAGATATTTAGTCTGGATTTGGTATTTTATCCATCTATTGAGGCCTCCCCAAGGACCTATAATAGGCAATGTTGCTGTTTGATAGTATTAAATGTGTCACAGGATGTAAGCTGTTTCAATGAAAGCTACCTTTTGCAATTGTCTGACGATGATTTCATCAATGTTGATTATGGTGTTCAAGTTGTACTTCAATTTTTTAGGATTGCACCCATGGTGCCTATTACTAATGGTATTTTGTCATAGTTGTTCTACTTCTATTAGCAGGGGTTTGTATTTTGTGATTTTTCTCCAGTTTTTTTTTTCTTGCTGTCTCCAGGTACTAGAATTATGGTTCATTGCACAGTCAGTCAGATGTTTAGACTGGATATGGTAATTTAAAAATGGTTCACTGCACAGTCAACCAGATGTTTAATCCACCTATCAAGCTCCTTCCAAGGACCTGGAATAGGCAGATGTTCTTTGATGGTGTTAAAAGTATTGTTGCAGGATGTAATCTTTATTAGATTGTTGTTATTATTCGCAAATAGAGAAACACTTACTATGAATTCAAAATAACCTGATTTCACATTAGGAGAAAATCCTTTTCATACGTCAACCTTAAATTTTGAATAAAACTACAAACAAATATAAGCAAACAACCAACAGAAATCTCATAATAAATGTTCTTGCAATAACTGTAATAGTGCAGACCACAATTTGAAAAAAGTGGTTGAAAAATATTTGGCACATCAAATAGAAAGCCAAAATAGGACTTTCACCAAGCAAAGAAAAAAAAGAGAATGGCATTAAATGGATATTTCCTACAAATTGTTGACATCTAACAAATTTGTCGATATGTTGACAATATAAATAAGTGACTTTGCCTAATGTCTGGGGTCAGTTCTGGCTTTTAAGAGGGGGAAAAAATCAATATTTGTTGGCCAAGTAGGAATAATTAAATTGTTGGAATGAGAATGACCAAGTTATATAAAAGCAACAGAGTTGGATGTACAAACTAACAGTGTTCCAACAGGATTTATATTCAAAGTTCTGAAGTCTAAATATAGCAGGTCTATGCCTGGGGAAGAATGGGAAATAATTTGGAAGAGGAAAGTGTGATTCATACATCTTGCCTGATGTAACATTTTGTAAAACCAGAAACTTTTGCAATTTAGTAGTTTTAAGAAAGGTGTCTTGGATTTAAGACTTTGTTGCAAATCACTTTACCAATGGAAGCCATAATTCTGAGGTTATGCTGGAAGTAATGGGGGAGGGGGGAGTGACATTCTGAAGAATATTGGAATGAATCCCCCCACTCCGCCTGCTTTTTCCAGTTTCCCCATAGAGATGTATCAAGCCCAAATCCCAGAATTTGTAAGGGTAGCTGAGAATGCTGAGTTAAAGACCATCTTAGCTTTTCCTCCAGGCTGTACCTGAAAAATAGATTCTTTAGAAGCTTTGTCTACTCCTCTCTAGAAAGAGATACACAGCCTTGTGCTTCCTACTTTCTCAATCTTGCAACTCCATCTCTCAGCTCCGCGCGCTCTGCTGAAGGAACGAAGAGCTTCAAGGGAGGGAGCTAAGTGGAGAAATTGTGCTACTTTGAAGCCTCTGAAAGATGCCCTTCCATCTAGGGCAGGAGTCTCCACATGCTGGCTGGGGAATTCTGGGACTTGAAGTCCACACGCCTTAAAGTTGCCAAGTGGAGTTCCCTGCTTTAGGGGGAAGCCAGCCCTTAAGGACCGAGTGGCGGCGGGCGAGCGCCACAGCGGGAGAAGTTCCTCTGAAGAGCGAACTACCACCAAACAGACGTCTATGGCGATTCTCAGTCCTCCTGGACATGGTTGTCCCAAAACTGCTTTTTCAAAAGGCAAGTGGATTTTGGTTTTTCTTTGAAGACGTTTCAAAGGTCTTCAAGGAAAGGTCTTTGAACAAAGCCCAGTTGCCTTTTGAAAAAAACACTTTTGATACGACCAGACAGAAGTCCGAGTCTCGCTTAGCCAAGCTCCCCGGGCAAGCTGGAGAACCTGCCAATCCCGGCGGCCCCTCAACTGCGCCTCCTCCCGTTTCTTCCTCCAGGAAAGTGGGAAAAGCGCGTCTACCCAAACTCGGGAAACCGAAGGGATGTCTAGGGAAGTGAAGGGATCGTCGATGCGACCTCCACCCCCGGCTAAGATTTTTCTGAGACGCTGGGAGATCCGGAGAAGCCGGGAGGTCTGGAAAGCTTCCCACGAAAGGCGACCGGGCAAGAAAACTGAAGCGGCGTTAGAAGGAAAGCACGCGTGAGGACTCCGGCTCTCCACCCCGCCTGCTCCAGATCCGAGGGGCGTGTTTTGATCCTCCCAAACTGGGATCCACCACTGCTCAGTGCTGCGGCTTCCCTCACGCGCCCTGCATCTTTCGGGTCCTCCATCGAGCGCGGTTATTGATGTGCATAAGGAGACATCCAAGCGGATCCAGCTAGAGGGAAAAGGTAATAAGGTTCACGTACGTTCTTACGTTTTATTTCTTTTTATTTCCTGGAACGATATTTTAGAAAGCCCCCTTGCCATCTTTTTTTTTTCCCCTCGCCAGTCCAATCTTGATTTGGGAACTTTTTTTAAAAAAAAAGAAAGAAAGAAAATTACCTGCTTTACAAAATAGATGCTGATTCCCTGGCTCCGTCTGTGGTATGCGCCAATCAGTGAAAATATGCCATAGTAATAAATGTATAACGTTCGGTTTTTCAAGATATTGCAGACACTCCGTTGGGTTGGCTGCAAGAGAGTGAAAACTATTTCTGAGATGATATGGACGAGGCATTTCCCAATGTCAACCACAAGATTATTTATTACAGTGCATGCTTTAATTCTTGTCAGTAAGGGGCTTAACTACATTGCTGTAATTTCTTGGCAGGCGTCAGATTCATTGAAATGAGTTGACAAGAACTTTAAAAACAAAATCTCCTGCACAGAAGCTTTTTATTAATTGGACTTCTCTCTGAATTTCTTCAAGGGCTGATCTTTATTTTGTTGTGGCTTGTTGCATTTTTTTAAAAAAATGTAGATCTCTCTGAAGAGCCAAGTGGACAGAAGAGCAATTTCTATTTTCTAAGATACCCTACAGTAATTTCAAAGAATAGCTGACTACCTTTATTTTTCATTTTTCATTCCCCTAAGACCATCTTTTGTAGAACCATCATCAGCTGTGACATTTGACAGTCCTGGTAAATGAAAGGGGAGGTAGAATTAAAAATGAATCTAAAATCTTCACACATGCTGGTCATCTATAAAAAGATTTGTCATCTAGTAATGGCAAATACGACATCAAAGGAATGCTTTATAATGCAAGACATGGGAATCAGGGAATCACTGATTTAAATAACTTCTGTATTTCATGATATGGTACCTGTGGTTTTGGGTTCGGGAAGAGAAAATGAGGCTAAAAATAATTATTAGTACTTTTACTTATTTAGTACCACTTATCCAAATAACTTGGGGTGAAATAAATATTCCTTTTCATGACAGCTCAGTCAATCTATAGACTTCAAAGGGGACCAGAGATTTGAGCTCTATTCTTTTGCAGCTATACCAATAGGTGTAATTCAACATCATTCCATGTTCATACATCATTCCATGTACACCAACCTACTCTTCACCAAGACTCACCAAGAATCACCAAGAATTTGAAACGTTCCTGTTCAGGATCTTGATGGGAAATCCAATTTTTACTATGTTAACTAATTTCAGTTTCAAAATACTATTAGAAAAAAAATCCTATAATCCTATGGCAAACCACACCCCTTACTAGCACTGATGATGTTACCTAGTTAGGGTAATGAAACCTCTGCAAGAAAATAAGCAAGCTCATAGAGCACCAAGGATCACTCACTCCTATAGATTGGAAGGAAGGAAGAAACCACAGCTTCTGCATCTTGCAATTTATTGTACCTAGAATAGAATTAGTTTAATGGAAAACAAGAATGCAATAAACTATTATATTGTAAATTTCCATGTTCTGTTTGGATGGATAAAATCTTGATACAAATATTTTAAAAATTAGACCTTGCAATTCTATGACCTCAAAGAGCTTATAGGACCATTTGTGCCTTGATCAAACAGAAGAGACAGATTAAGAAATTTTAGCGTTTTTAAGCATTCGTTGCTTCAGAATGTTTTCAGAAATGTTTTCTTTGTTTCCCTTTTACTAATGTCAATGGGATATATTTATTTAAACAATAACTTAATTGCTTAAAATAATGTAAATGCACCTTCTGATCTATTCAAGTAGCATTATAAAAACAAAAAAAGACAAACCAGAATGAAACAGAAGTTGGCAGTGACAAGATGAGGCATAGCTTTGGTTCCCTATAAAGGTGGAGGAAAGTAGGAAAATGTTTCATTGTTGCTTCTCTAGCCTTTTTTTTTTTTTTTTTTGGCCAGGACAGTTTTCTTCTTACTCCTAATTCTTTGAGGCTTAATTTGCTTGGCATTGATGTACAGTATTCGTCAGCAAAAAAACAAACAAATCACAAGCAGATTTTAAATTAAAACTGTGATTCATCAAGCAGAATGTTCAAATTCCAATTTCAGTAGTATGTCAAATTCCAGATTTTAATATCCGTCAACAATCACTCCTATTCCCTGCTACAGTCACTAAAAGCAAAAAACTTGTTAGGAATGTTTTGTAGGAAAGAGGAAGTACAAGTGGTCCTTGAATGACCATTCATTCAGCAACCATTCAAACCTACAGCAGACCTGAACAAATGGTATTTATCCCTGGTCCCCAAAGATATAGTCATTGCAGCATCTCCTTGGCCACATGGTTAAAGTATGTATGCTTGGCAGCCCACCTGCACTTATTATTGTCTGCAAGGGTGCTTCAATTCCGTCCATCCACCTATCTCCTCCTCCATTTTTCCCTTTTTGGCTATTTTGCAGTCTGCACTGGAGCTTCCTTATGCTGTATTCAACCTGCTGCCCTGCCCTCTCCTGGCACTCCACTCCACTTGCAATTCCAAGCATCTTCCCCATCTTCTTTCTCAAACTGCTTACAA
The DNA here is from genome assembly GCA_030761175.1 of Masticophis lateralis. NCBI lineage: Eukaryota > Metazoa > Chordata > Lepidosauria > Squamata > Colubridae > Masticophis > Masticophis lateralis. Next base: position 27,420,068 of record JAUDYJ010000005.1, read on the forward strand.
AGTGCACCTGGTGTGATGCTTGGTGAGGCAGCTGCTGGCTGTTGCCAGTCCTTTTTCTCAAGGCCACATAGGGCCTTAGACAATGTATGACCTGCAGGGTCATAAAGAGTTCAGGATGGCAAGGAGAGTGGGCCAAGGGCAGAAGGGCAAGTGAAGCCCAGGATGGCCAAAGGGACAGAGATAAGCAAATGGGTTGAAGAGGGGGCTTTTATGAGGCTTAGAGCTGGGCGAGACCAAGCTGGAAATGGGTTTGGATTGGGAAGGACTGCTGGAATTGCCATCACTAAGCAATATGGCCAGGTGACATGCTTTATAACCATATCACTTAGCAATGTACTTGGGTTCCAATTACCATCATTAATTGAGGACTAATGCTTATGGGTATTTAAACTGCTGGTTTTTTCTTCCTTGAAGAAGTAACCCTTATGGCAGCCTTCTCCAATCTGCCATTCTTTAGATGTGTTGGACCGAACCCCCCATTTTTCCAACTGGTAAATCCCATTCTGGCTGAGAATGGGGACAGCTACAATCCAAAACACACAAAGGCTGCAGTTTAAATGTGTAGCTAAGAAAAACTAAGTAAAACTAGCCTGCTCAAAGCCAGATGTTTTGATGTGCCATCTTAATCTGATGTTTTCTGTTCTGTTATTTTCTAGAGTATTCTTTGTTCACACTTGGCTGGAAGGATGGTCGGTTTAAAACTTTTGTCACACAAGATGAAAAGAGAAAGAGGAAACCATCCCTATGCAGTAGGAGTCCTCTTTGGGTTCCTCTTGGCTGTCTTCCCTGGCAGCAGTGCCTGTCCTAAGCTTTGTGCCTGCTATGTCCCAATTGAAGTCCACTGCACCTTCCGGTATCTTACTACCATCCCATTGCACATCTCCCAACATGTGGAACGCATCAATTTAGGGTAAGTTTGCATGCTGAAACCCTGAAATTAGTAATGCTGTGCTAAAATTTGTTTTGCAGTTTCTCTTCTACTTTTTTTTTCAGGATGCTTAAGAATTTATTTCAAATTTTATTTATTTATTTGTATCTATCCCACCTTTATTATTTTTACATATAACTCGTGGTTGTGAACCAGTGGTGAGTTGCTCCCGGTTCACCCCAATTCAGTCGAACTGGTAATGGTGGTGGCAGAAGGCTCTGTCCACCAGCCCAGACATCATTAAAAACACTCTGTGCATGCACAGATGCGCCAAGGGCCTGGAAAGCAAATGTGCGTACCGATGCACTACTGATAGCGAATTGGTAGCTCCGGGATTTGAAACCCACTTCTGTTGTGAACATATCCCAAACAATTTCCTCCTCCTATTTTACCCACAGCAACAACCTATGAGCTTGGTTGACAGAGGGTATCTGGCTTAAGGTCACCCAGCTGGCTTTCATGGTTGAGGACTTGAACTCACTCTCCCCCACTTTCTAGTCCGATGCCTTAACTATTAGACCAAACTATCTCTCTTAATATTTTTGAATGTACTTGTTACTTTTTAATGGAGTTGTATGTTAGGAGCTGTGGTGGCACAGTGATTAGAAGGTAATACTGGCAAACTCTGATAAGAAGGTAACTCTGCCAGTGCCAGAAATTCGATCCTGACCATCTCAAAGTTGACTCAGCCTTCCAATCTTCCAAAGTTGGTAAAATGAAGACTCAGATTATTGGGGACAATATGCTGACATTTGTAAATCGCCCAGACTGTGCTATAAAGCACCATGGAGCAGTATATAAGTCTAAGTGCTATTGCTATTTTCTTTTCTATTATCCATCATTCTTACTCCTACTCAGCATTTTATACCTTCTAGAGTAGTTGCTTACTTTAACTGAAGGAGGCTCAGAATACTAGAGAGATACTGGAACCTCTTAACTAAATAACACAATGCTTCCAATTACATTACAAGAGCATAGTTTTGAAACCTGCAGGATAAACAAGCATTATTAGAAAGCATGATTTGGCAGAAGAACTGGTCAAAGGGCAGATGATAGCCTGGGCAAGGAACATTGGGCACAGCATACAGTTAGAAGAATGGGAAAGGGCATGGGAAAATAATTACACGATGACAAAATCAGTAGCTTACAAGGAAAATCACTATAAGATGTGGTACCGATAGTAGCTGGCCCCTGCAAGGTTAGCGAAAATGTACCCGAATGTAAATCCTGTTTGTTGGAAATGCAAACAAACTTTCAAACAAAAAAACAAACAGGGAACTTTCCTCCATGTCTGGTGGCTCTGCCCAGAAATTAAGAAATATTGGAATAAAATAAAAACATGGATAGTAGAAATAACAGATTATGAAATTGAATTAGAACCCAAGGTTTTTTTATTAGGCATGATCAAAGGGAATATTAGAAACGATATAAAATATTTAACACTACACATAATCACGGCGGCTAGACTAGTGTCAGCATAACTGTGAAAAACAGATTGTTTGCCAATTGATCAGGAGCTAATGCAAAAAATCTACACATGCACAGAAATGGACAAATTAACCCTAGAATTAAAGGACAGAAGACTCAAAATATTTTACAGTATGGAATAGATGATACCAATGGACAAATCAGAGGGCGGGGGGGGATGGGTAAAGATAAAATCTAGAAGAAATCAATGCAATTAAAAACAGGACTGTCAGATGGATAGAATAGGTAATAAGTCACTGTGTGTATTTATATGTGTAAATATAATAATAGATAATTAGTTAGTAGGTGAAGTTGTGTACTGTATATGTAATTTTGTTTTTGATTAAGAGAAACTTGTATATTTTAAATGTTTTCAAGACTTAATAAAGTTTTGTTTTAAAACCAAAAAAAGAAAAAAAAAGAAAAAGAAACCACGAAAGTAGCTGGAAAATTATGGGAAAATGTAGTAACTGAAAAGTGCACTCTTGTTATCCAAGAAGACACAACTGTTTTAAAAAGAAAGCAGTTATATTCATAGTGTCACACACAAAGAGGCAGTATGTGACTGATTTCTGCATTATTATGAATTGTCAAATGTAAACAGCCAGGTCTTGTTCTATGATATCCATTACTTTGGAAATTGAATAGTGGAGGGACACCAAACTCTCTTCTTTTGGAATTTCATCAGTTTTCTTTCTCTTGGAAACATTAGAAGTAACGTCTTATTCATCTCTTTTAGTGATAATTGATAGGAACAAAATGGTCAGGAAAATTATGACTGCATGACAATAAGAAATAGTAATGAGACCAACTAACATGTTCACTGTTATAAAACTTTTTCAGAGCAACTTATGGCAAGAAGCCTCCTGGCATTAATCTAGAAGAGTTCAAATATTGATTAATGTGCCTATAGTGATAAATTAAAACACATGCATCCAAATTCTTTGTATGCCTTTCATGGGTAACGATTTTTAGACAAGTAGAAATTTAAAAAGTTGACAATATTTTGTATATACCTTTGCAAATGATGATTGCTGGCTATTCACAAAATTATTACCATAATGTGTGTGACAGTTACTGAATACCAGGGAAAAAAAACTAAATTTGTTAATTTCCACTTTCTCCTGCTCAAGATTGTACATCAATCCAGTTATTCTTTGTCTTGTTTCTGGGTGAGTGGATATAGTTCCAAGCATTGCGCAGAAATATAATCATCCCTTTTATGGATCCGATGTGTGGGGCATTTGGCTTTCTTAATTCAGATGCTGGTAAAATAATGCTTGAAAATTTGCAGTCCAGATTACAACAGTACATGGAATCAAAACTGTCAAGTATATAAATCAAGTATATAAACTGGATTTAGAAGATGCAGAGGCTCTCAAGATTTCAAACATCTGGTGCATAATGGAAAAGGCAAGGACCTTCCAAAATCTTTTTTCTCCTCAATTAGTTATATGAATGCTTTTAACAATGCTATTCACAAATTGTAGATGGTTTTTAAAAATACGAGTGCACTGGGGTCATCTCATCTACTTATTTAACCTATTCATCTATTGATCAAGAAACAACAGAACAGAATATGGGGCAACTAAATGGTTCAGAATTGGGCAAGGAATGTTCCACGGATGTATACTGTCACCTTATTAACTTATCTTTTATGAAGACTATATCATGAAAAAAAGTTGGAGTAGAAGAACTACAAATTGGAATGAAATTCGCTTAGAGAAACACCAACAATTTTGAATATTCAGGTGATACCAGTTTGATGGCTGGAAATGAGGAAACCCTAAGGCATCTCTTGTTGAAGAAAATGCAGAAGATGAATTGCTAGTCAATAATTTAGGAAACCTAAGATTATATCAATAGGTATGCCACTCTGATATAAACAGGTGGAGAAGAAGTTGTAGTAGTAACATACTTTATCTTCATAGGATCAGTAACAGGCATGGTGGCTATTGTCATGAAATAAAGTGAAATCTGCTTCTGGAAGAAACATTGCAACCAATCTAAACAACATATTCAAGTGCAAGGACATCACTGTGACAACCAAAAATAAAGGTACAAGTTGCCAAAGATGTGGTTATCCCAGTTGTAAAATATGACAGTGATCACTGGATCATCAGAAAGACTGAATAAATTAAAAACAAATGCCTTTGAACTGTGGTGCTGGAGAAAATTGCTGGAAATTCTTTGGATTGCAAAAGGATTAAATCTCCATTTCTGGCTGAAGTAAAACCAGAATGCTCACTGAAAGCATTAATAATGAATCTGAACCTTAGCTATTTTGTACACATAAAACAAAGGTAAGAATCACTAGACAAGACCATGATGGTTAGGAAAATAAAAACGAATGAAAATGGAATGAGAAAAGATAAGGTGACTATTATGACAAGCACAAATTTACAAGAAATCAAAGGGATTACAGATAGGCAATCCTGGTAAATGAATATCCATTGGATCAGGAAGAATGAGAAATAATTGAATGACTGAAGCAGAATGTGAGCGCCAGAGTCATTATTGGAAATAGAGGGGATACATGAGACCGGCAGCTGATTGTGGTAGGGGTTTTTTTTTATTTTATTTTAAAAAGGAAAAATAATAAAGGCAGGGAGGTAAGAGTGCCTAGTATACATGAAAGATGATGGCATCTTTGATGTGTTGTCAACATCTAACATGAATTGATTCAACTAGAATTTGAATCTGTAGAATTAAGTCTGTAGAGATTCTCAGTCGTCCAGGTCATGGTTGTCCCAGAGGTGCTTTTTCAGGAGACAATTGGACTTTCTTGTTTTTTCTTTGAAGATGTTTTGCTTCTCATTGAAGAAGCTTCTTCAGCTCTGACAGGACTGTAGGGAATGGAAGGATTTATATTCCTTGCAGATAGCTGGTTATTTTCATCCTTTTAGAGCAGGGGTCCTCAAACTTTTAAAACAGGAGGCCAATTCATGGTCCCGCAGACTGTTGGGTGACTGGGCTGACTGGATGACTGTGGCTAGGTGGGTGTGGCCAATTTAGCAGTCTGTTAAACAATGCACACAAGTTAAACTTTAATTTGTTTTGTAACTGTGGGTGGTTTTTTTTTTTGCACGTTGCTCTTTTGGTTCACTTTCCTTTTTACTAGATTGTGTTTTCAGTTGTTTAGGAGTCTAGTGGTCCACTTCAGGAAATTCAGTTTTGCAGCAATTCTTCTCAGCCCCAAGGAGCTTACAATGAACAAGTCTCTCTCCCTTTCCCTTTTCCTTTCCCTTTCCTTCTCTTTCTGTCTCTCTCTCTTTCTCTCTCTCTGTCTATCTTCTGGAGGGGGGAGGTGAAAAATGGGGCACATGGACGCCTCGGGAGGCCTCCATGTATCCTGTTTATGGCCTGAAGAGTGCTACTGGAGGCGGGGGTTTGGGGTCCCATTTTTGGCCTCGCAGGGATTCCATGAGCCCCATTTTCACTCTCCCACCTCCAAAAGCATTCTGCAGGCCAAAAATGGGCCTGTTTTAGCCCATTTTTGGCCTCCCATGATGTTCATGTTGTCCTAGCTATATTGAATGTGGCTATTCAAATTATAGCTGGAGCCATCTCATACAATGGATGGGAGGGAGGGAGGGAGGGAGGGAGGAAGGAAGGAAGGAAGGTAATGATGGATCATTTTTAGTAGATCCTATAGCCATGATGGCAAACCTATGACATGTGTGCCACAAGTGGCATGTGGAGCCATATCTGTGGGCACGCGAGCATTGCCCTAGTTCAGCTCCAGTGCACATGTGCGCACTGGCCAGCTGATTTTCGGCCCTTCCGGGCCCACCGGAAGTCGGGAAATGGGCCATTTCTGGCCTCCGGAGGGCCTCTGGGGTGGGTGGGGAAGGCTGTTTTCGCCTTCCCCAAGTTCCAAGAAAGCCTCTGGAGCCTGGGGAGGGCAAAAAAACCGGCCTGCTGGGCCCACCCTTTTTGCCGTCATGTGCCAAAAGCGGTGGGAGCATGAAGGGTATTGAATTATGGGTGTGGGCATGCACACATATGACACCCCCCTGCTCCCCCTGCTTTTGGCATGCGATGGCAAAAAGGTTAGCCATCATTGTCCTATAGAATGTAGACTCAAATTTAGTATGCAATAATGTAAGTTTATATTTTGTATAAAACATTTTAAAATGTTTGTATATAACATCTTAAAAAATGATCTAAAGCTCATCATCTCCCCCAGTATTGCAATGTTATAGTTAACAATTTCAAATCAAAGCAGTTATAGTGTCTGTTTAAAACTTACATATGCAAATCAGCTAACAAAATCATCTTTGTCAGTGAACCATAAATTGAGGCTGCTTTGATAACCAGCTATATTTTCGTGGTCACTCCTAATTCAGCAGTTTCTTTGAGACTTTGGCAGTGAACAAATATTCAAGCTTTCCGAGGGCTGCTGGAGTTTACAAACATGAAGGAACCGCAAGAAAGATTATCACTGTTCATGAATGCCTTCCACGTTTAGTGTGTATCAAATAATTCCCTTCTATTTCCTAAGATGCAGAGAAGTCAGGAAAAGAATAGGCTTATTTTCATATCACAAATAATATACAAACATAACTCTGAATATACATAGTGCACAGGGCATTCACTAGAATGCAAAACCTATGATTTGTTGTTGCTTATATCTCTTTCAAGATAGATAATCTGTTTGTATGCAAGTATTTCTCATAAACAAGAAACCATAGGAACAAGATGACAGCAAACCCAAATTATTATTATTTATTAAATGTATATGATTCATGATTCCCAATAACTGTAATTACCTAGACTTGAAACTGGAAAAGCCTTTTATCATTCCATGGTGGGATAGAGAAAATGTTCTTGGAAATTGTTCCTTTATTCTGGAACTCCCATCCAATTCTCCAGGGCAGGGTTTTTTTTTTTTGCTTTTTATTCAGCATGCGATGCCTGATAAATTGATTTTTTTATCATTAAACACCTTCCGTTTGAAATATGTTGATTGTTTTTAGCATGCCTTCCTGCTTTTACTTGGTAAAATATATTTGGATTATTCATTTTATTTATATTATTATAGTATAATAAAATGTATTATTAGTTTCTTTGGTATTTTGCTACCATTGATCAATCTCAGCTCCATTAAACCAGTGGTGGGTTCTGCCCGGTTCCGCTGAGCCAGTAGCGGTGACGATATGACGTAACTGAACCGGTTCTGCCCCCCTCCCCCCCAGCCCTCCTACGTTATTCTTCCCTTTCATTTGGCCTCACCCCCAATCTATTGCTGCCTCCTGAGTCAGCTGATGGACTATAAGGGAAAAAAAAACTGTTTAAACTCTTGCCGGGGGCTTCGAAGGACTGCCCTACATCTGATCAGTGGTAAAAGGTAGTTTGGTGGTAGACCGGTGCCTCCAAAAATAAATGAATAGACCAGTGCCTGCAAAAATACATGAGTAGACCGGTACAGTTCTGCAAGCAGTTAAAAGCCTGGTAGACCAGTACCTCTGCTAAATCCTAAAGAATTGTCACATGACCATCAAGCCATGCCCACAAAATAAGCCACACCCACAGAACCGGTAGTAAAAAAATTTAGAACCCACCCCTGCACCCTCGTTATTATGCTGATCTAGGACAGCAATAAATTGATTGATTGAACAGTCACTATCTGTAAACACCCTGATTTTGAAAACAGTCCTCAATTTAGGATCACAATTGAGCCCAAAATTCCTGTTGCTAATTGAGATATTTGTTCCATGAATTTTGCACCAATTTAGGACCTTTCTTGCCACAGCTGTTAAGCGAATCACTGTAGCAGTTAAGTAAATAACTCAGTCACTAAGTGAATCTGGCTTTCCCATTGACTTTTCTTGTCAGGTTGCAAAATGGGATCTCACTTTAACTGTCATAAATATGAACCAGTTGCCAAGCATCTAAATTTTGATCATGTGATCATGGGAATGTCACAACGGTTGTGTGAAAAACAGTCGTAAGTCACTTTTTTTCAGTGCCATTGTAACTTCAAATAGTCACTAAATGAACTGTTTTAAGTCGAGAACTTCTTGTATTTTTTTTTAATTAGATTTATATGCCGCCCTTCTCCGAAGACTCAGGGCGGCTTACAATGCGTTAAGCAATATTGAACAGTATTTATTAAGATATTAGGTTCTAAGCCTTTTTCTAATTCTTCCATTTATATATGTTGTGTTCATGATGGTTTGATGGTACTTTGTTGTTTTGTAGTGTAATTTCATAAATGTATTATACATATAGTGTTTCTTTGTTTTTATAAGCAGAACACTTTGAGGGGAACAACAGAAAAAATGTATAGATTTAATACTGATTAGGTCATACCTGAGTGCATCATAACAAGAGTCATATTTTTCATTTGTTCTTGCTTTGATCAAAGTATTTTCAATTTTAAATGACAAAATTTAATTACAGTCTGCTTAAACACCTTCAGAACAGACATTCTATTTTTGTTTGTTTAACGTTTAAACTATAGCTGACTAACTAAACCCAGATATGGAATGAAATATTTGTTACAGTTACAACAATTTGGTTAAACTGACTGAGACAGATTTTTCTGGCCTGGAAAAACTGGAATTGTTGATGTTGCACAGTAATCAGATACAAACAATTCAAGACAAGACATTCTCTGATTTACATTTGTTAAAGGTAAGATTGAGCTGGAAATTGTCCATCACTGATTTTGTTTAGAGTTGCAAAATTTTGCCCCCAAACCTGTTGTTGGGGTGGGGTGGGGTAGAATGGCTCTGAAGAATGTAAGATCTAAGTTTATTATACTCTATTCACCTTTCATTTTCCTCATTCTTCTCATTGAATAGATGGCTGCAATCCTAAACATATTTGATAAAAAATAAGATTCACTGAGCATGATTAGATGTTCATTCATAGGTTTAACCACAATTTATTGAATAACCACAATGTTGGGATATACAACATACTAAGTCAAAATCAATTAAACCACATCATTTAGCATAATGTGTGAATTGAGATCATATTCTCTTGTTGTATTAGTCTGAAAATCCCTTTTTAGAAGTCTTTGAATTACATGTAATTTTATCTTAGACTCTTTCTTATTCTCTTTTTATCAACAGATCTTAAAGATGAGCTATAATCAAATCAAAGTTATTCAAGCAGACACATTTCACGGTCTCGTGGCTTTGGTACGTTTGCACCTGGATCATAATAAAATTGAATTTGTAAATCCAAAAGCTTTCTATGGTCTCACATCGCTGAAGTTAGTCCATTTGGAAGGAAATTTACTTAAACAACTTCATCCAGATACTTTTGTCACTTTGAGGTACCTCAAGGTGTTCAGAACATCTGCCATAAAGCATATCTACTTGTCAGATAACTTCCTGACTTCTCTACCACAAGACATTTTTACATATATGTCTGAACTAGAAAGTCTCTATCTTCATGGAAACCCTTGGACTTGTGATTGTGCTTTGAAATGGTTTGCCAAATGGGCAGAAAGACATTCAGGTACATATTGTCTTTTGTATAAATTGCAACAATATACCTCAAATATCTGCTGGTCTCATTCACAAAAATTGCAGTAACTGACAGGATGCACAGAGAATATATTATACTTTAAATGTACCCTGTTTCCCTGAAAATAAGACATCCCCTGATAATAAGTCCAATCGGGCTTTTGAGCACATGTGCTAAAATAAGCTTCCCCCCGAAAATAAGCCCTCCCTGAAAATATTTAAATGAAGAGCTGGAAATCAGGTAAGATGGCAAGAGGAGCCCCATCTTGCTCCACGCACCCTCCCAAGATAAGATTTCCCTGAAAATAAGTCCCAAGTGCTTATTTCAGGGTTCAAAAAATATAAGATAGGGTCTTATTTTCAGGGAAACACGGTAATTCATGCTTGAACTGTGGAGTTCTTGGTGTTCTCTGAGCTTGGCTATTTGCTTGGGAATCTTTCATTACCCAACTAGATAATATCAGTATTGAGTGAGGGGCTTGCTTGATAGGCCATAGTAGCTTTCTATGCCACTGTTAGTGGGATGTGGTTTTCTCTTTGGTAGTTCATTGATTAGGGTGTTGTTTGCTTACTAAAGGGCTAAATACAAAAACAATTGGGAATTCCTGGAAGTTTGTGATTAAGACAAATCAGCTATCAATAGACACATACATAAATCATATTTATACATCATTTGAAAGAGGCAAAAAAACAAAAGAAGGAAACTAAAAGATCAAAACACACTCTTTCTAGCAGGCCAACATCCAAATCTGCAGGGATTAACATCAGATAATCAACCAGACAATATTCTATTCAAGAAACTACCAAAAAATTACACCACCACCAACAGTAACAGAACAGGCCATTTATATAAGCAGGAGCAAACCCCACGATCGCCTGTATTGGTGATGTTACATGGTCAAGTAATGATATATTTGCAAACAAATAATCAAGCATAGAGAGCATCAAGTATTTCCCAAAAATCAGATTGTTAAACTCTGCTTGCACAACTAGATTGAGCATCTGGTGGGATGTCACAGCATTCTGATCTCATTTTCTTCAATATTGTTATTAATGACTTGGGTAATGAAGTGGAGGAAATCTTATTAGATAACACAAAAGTAAGTGAGAAATCTATTATCGTATAAATCAACATGATATGAAAATGAATTTAGCTGATATTTAGCTGAGCCACATAGACAGTTCTTCACTCAGGGAAAAAAGAGAAAATGCAGTTGAGTCAGCTATAGTTTGCATGTAAAGCAGAACTGGGCAATGTTTGAGTCACAACTCAGTCTCATAACTTTCCTGGGATAGTGGTGATGGTGATGGTGATGACAGAAACCATTGGGGAATGTGGTAACAAAAGGGGCAAGGACAAAGCTTGTCAGTTAGTTTGGGGAGGCTGAAGAGGCAAATAAAATGTATTTAAAGGAAACAATTTGAGAACAAAAAATGTTATGACACAACTTGCGATTTCAATTTCTCGTAAGAAGTTTGGGTTTAAGGCCTACTTTGCTCCTTCCAATTCTGTTTTGTAATGGCTACTAAATGCTTGCCTCACAGGTATCAGGAATATATTTGAACAGATTAGAAACTGTTTTGTTCTACAATAGAACTTCAATTTACTTTTACTGATCTCTTTCTTTCTAGATGTTGTAAAATGCAAAAAAGGCAAAGAGGCTACAGATGCACTGCAATGTCCATTGTGCACCAACCCCAGGAATTCTAAAGAGAAACACTTAACTAAAATTCCATTGTCTTCATTTAATTGTAGTAAACCAAGAATAGACACAGATTTAAAATTGAAAACTGTAACTATGGTAGATGATGGAGAATTCACTTCAGTGTCTGACAAAGATTTTATGGCCCCTATAGGATCTGTGTCATTAAACTTAATAGACCAATCAGGAAATCAAGCAAATATAGCTTGTAATGTGCAGAAACCTTCAAAAATGTCTCCAGTTATATTTACAAAAAGTGATAACAGCACGCTACTTGAAATATCATTGTCAACTTTTCTTAAGTGTAGCATTGACCACAATCATATTCATCAACTGTGGAGCATTCTTGCTCTTTATAGTGATTCTCCACTAAAATTGAGAAGGGAACACTTACTAACAGAAATGCCTTCTATTGGTTACAAGTATAAACAAATACTTTCTAAAAATGAAGAACTTTTCACTGACATAGAAGCTGAACTGACTGCTGAGCCTCCTTGGTTGATGCAGAGTCAAGTGTCAATGCAATTGGACAGGACCGCAACTACACTCAACATGCTGCATATCCAGTATTCAATAGATGCTCAAATCATTCTTCCTGATGATGTCTCAAAGCCCACCAAACAAATGTGGGCCATGATCTTACGAGAAAAGAATTCCAAAACTGAATATTTGGTTTTAGTCAATAGTTCTGTAGAATTGGATTGCCAAGCAATTGGAGACCCTGCCCCTGTAACTGAGTGGCTTTTACCTGATGGGACCAAGGTTAAGGCTCCATATGTAAGTGAAGATAGAAGAATAGTGATAGAAAAATCTGGTAAGCTCTTACTACATTCAGCAGATCATTTTGACACTGGACTTTATCACTGTATAGGAACCAACTATGAAGATGCGGATGTCTTAACTTTTAGAATTACAGTGATAGATCCAAATCTGAAGCACAACCTTTTAAATGGACCACAGCTTTCAGTGTTTTTAGGTGAAAATGTTGATCTTCCCTGCCTCTCTACAGGTGTCCCAGATGCCTCTATTAATTGGGTCATACCAGGAAACATGATTCTTCATAGTTCTTTTAAAAATAAACTTCTGTTTCACAATGGCACATTAAAAATACAGCCAATAGCAGGACAAGACAATGGCCACTTTGTGTGTGTAACAGCCAATAAATATGGTGTAGATTACTTAGTTTATCAAGTACTTGTTACGAGGAATTTGAGCAAGTCACAACTCACAAAAAAAGATACTGAGCTAGATAGTGAAGTAACAGAAGGGTCTGGCAACCAAGAACATGACTTTATTGGCCAAATTAAAATTTTCCCTTCTACTGGTCCTGCCGAGGTCACCAGCCAAGCATCCATGCAAAATTCATTTACAAATTATTTCATACAAAATAAAACCAAAAACAAATACAAAGAAGTCTACAGGACCAATGGAGGCAAGATAAGCAGAAGGTTTAGAGGACAAAAGAGATTTGGTCTCTCTACCAAGAGAATCAATCCATTGCACTGGGCAACATTTTTAGAAAAAACAAGGAATATCACATTGTTAAAAAGACAGGAAAATATAAAACCAACAGAAAAGCTATTTCTGTCTTCAAAGAGCTCAGGAAATGAGGGAGAGATATCTGGAGATGGTATATTAGCTGAGGAAGAACTTATGTTTCTAGCAACTAGAAGACCTTCAAAATATACTTTGAGAGAAGCATCAGGAAATGTAGCAACAGCAAAACTTGGAAGTATTCCAGATAATTACAGCTCTTTTGCCACACATATCACAGTTACAGAATCAGAACCTTCAGCAACCAGTTCTATGGTTATGCAGTCTGAGGCACCTACAAACCAGAATTGGCTAAATGAGCCAAAACCTGAAATGAAAGGAATAAGCCTTGAAAGTTATCAAACACTGCCTACGCCACCAACCCTGATGGAAGTAACAATGCCCTCATTGTTTAAAGAACCCAACAGTACAGCAAACACTTCAAATTCTTTTCAGAGATCGGTAACATCGGAAGAAGCTAATGTCTATGTTAAAAGCAAACCAACGGTAACACCAACAATGGCTGTTATTAATAATAGCCAATTTATAATTTCACACAAAATTGTTGAAAAATCTGATTTATTGGCAGAAAATGCTGAGCAAGTGTCAAAAAAATCAAGCCATCAAGTGCCCTCAGCAGCAATCAGTCTGTCTAATAATGCATCACAACATGGCTATATTTACAGTAGAAAAAAAATAGCATTTCAGGTATCTCCAGGCTCAGCCATTCTTGCCCATCAACAGATTGAGGTAGTTAAGGATTCTGCAACTCATAGTCCATTCCCCAGATGGTACAGCAGACGAAGAAAAACCTTTGGAAGAAGACGAATAATTAGACCTGACCGTATTCCCAGTAATGTAGGGAATAGATTTGCTTTTCCTAGATCAGGGTTTGTTCCAGAAAGCTCAAGTCTTACTCTCCCTATAGAAATAAGCATACCAACTCCTTCTAATATATCTGTTGAATCATTTACCCCACAAACATTTGTGTATACATCGATCAAACCTCAGTATCCAAAACAACCAATTTCAAGTCACACTGTGATATCTTCAAATAACAAGATAGATGCAGATGAAGTGTATGAAGCTTCTACAACTATCCCCTTCTACTCTAAAAGCACCCAGGTTGTTCCACAAAGAAAAATAAAATCAGATACACATCAGGCAATCCCTGATATAGATCCATCAGCTAACCAATTCGCAACCAATATCCATAAATCTAAATTTAACACAAAAAGTACATTTACTAAAGCTAATATATCACCTTTCATGATCAAATCCACTATTCCCTCCTTTAGTATCCATGATGTCTCTTCCAGTATTTCAAATGGAGAAATACCTTCACCTAATACTTTAGTTACCAGCTATGTTCAAAAAGAGCTACTGCAGAAGCAATTCATAATACAAACAAAACCCTCATCTGAAATATCTGTTACAGATTTTCACATCTCAGGGCCAGCATACAAAAATTCATCAATACATGAAACTGATGTTTCCAAAAGTGACAATCAAACTGATGTTCCTATAGACTCAATTAAACATATCAGTGAGAATGTATCATTACTAAAAGACAATCCAATAGTATCCCTCATTACTACAGAATCACCTTTGTACAATTTTACAACTGAGCTTAATAAAGAAACTGGTACTACAACCATCCAACTCATTCCTAATCCTACTACCACTGTTGCAAACAAGATTTCCAAACTCAAAACATTTCGACGACATAGAAAGAAGGGTCAAAGGAAGAGAAGACCTCTGCAAAAGTCAATGCCTTTCCATAGAAACATTTCAATCAAAGAATTTGTAACACCCTTTAAAAAAAATATTCCTTCTACTATTAGGAAAACAATAAAAAATGTAACTGAACCTCCTAGTCTCATACTGACTGAATTGTTTGCAAAATTCACCATTATGGATATAGGTACAGTTACACCACAACCACCAATTCTTAGCACAGCAGATATAAAAAAAGACAATACATTCTTAAATACCTCTCAGGAATCCCTTGACAATGCTTACACCATTAAGCCACCAATGGAACTGACATCTGAAAAACTTTCATCTACAGCTCCACAGTTTGAAATGTCAACAAAGAAAAGCACAGCATTATCATATGCATCCAGTTTGGTCCAGTTGGTAACAACTGGACCAAAGTTTACTAAAGTAGCACAAACTACTAAACAAGAGGATAAGGAATCTTATCCATATGTGGGACTAACTGCAGCTCCAAAAACACAAATAACAAAAACAGCCTTTCATGTGAAAAATGAGATAAATTCACAAATTCCTACTAATGCAATTTACATGACCACTAGTCCATTACTATCCCAAGCAAGGCTCATCCAACCTACTCAAACTACTTCATCTCCCAGATGGGATAAAATTTCACAACAGTTTCCATTTTCTAAAATCAGAGATATTGGAAAACCATTCATAATTAACACATTCACAGTATTAAAATCACCTCAAAGCTCCACCCTGTATACTCCTTTGTGGAAGACAGATAAGAACAATTATATCAGAAACTGGTCTGAAGGAACAGACCATGTAGTCACCACTACCAATCCAGAAGATTTAAATTCATTCTATCAAACCAGATTGGCAAAACCCAGAATAAGTGGAGGAAAATTTGCAATGTTTACTGTCCTGGCTAATTCAGATGCTTTCATTCCATGTGAAGCTAGTGGTAATCCTCAACCAACCATCCATTGGACCAAGATATCAGCAGGTAAGCTTTTCAAATTAATATTTTATATTAATTTTATCATAATTCTCTTTTATCATAAACAAGATGTGACTTAAGAAATGAAGCATACAAAATTAAGTTCTCATGTATGATCATAGTCCTAGAATTAAACGATGTAATATCGTCTTAGATTAGGATTAAAGTCAGATTTTAAACCAGCTGTGAAATTTGCTAATGACTTTGGGCCGGTCTCAAATTTAATTAAAATATTTCATAAAATGGAAAAGAATTACATGTGCCAGAAAAATAAATGAATATAAAGAAAACAAACAATAATAATCCAGATTTTAGCTAAATTTTCGCTCAACATAGAAAGTAATAGCATGATACAGTATTGTTGCTCTGAAGCCTTTCTCAGAATGATTCTGAGATAATTCTGAATTCTATACTTAAGAGCTATACTTAAAAACATTTTTAACTAGGAGCTTAATTAAGCTAGAGTATTTTAAGAGAATAGTATATAAAGTATACACTTAATGCAGTAAGGTGGAGTTTTAAGGCAGTGTTGACTCTGGCAACTGTTCAATGAGTCCCTAAAATTTTCTTGACAAGGTTTTTTGGAATTGGCTTGCAATTGCATCCTTCCTACAGCTGAGAGAGGTGACTGGCCTAAGATCATCCTGCTGGTTTTGTACCTAACAGGAGAATCTCTCTCCCGGTTTCTAGCCAATGCCTTAATTATCACACCACACTGGCATATTGTGGAAAACCCTAAAGCACCAGCTGTCCATAAAAAAAGCATTAAACTATAGTATATTTTCTCTGGTCCAGAATAATATAATTCATCCCATGAGAAAATAATATTTATGCTTTTTCTTAACCGGATAAAAACATGCATGTATAAATAATGTAGATATGGAGCCAACAAGCATCTTTCCAAATAAACTATAAAAGAAACTACTTAAAGCCAGGAATCTTGTCCTATAAACCTCAATATAAACAGGCCTTGTGCTAGTATACGCAGTTCATTATTTTTCCATTTCTTGATCAAAGTGGGTAAATAAACTAAGAAGGGATAGCATCAAATTATAGCAAAAGCCTGGAATAATAGAGTCAAGTAATTCAAATAAATCATAACCATAAATCATTTTAAAGCTAAATTTTGCTGTTTGACAATAAACCATGATTGGCTGTTTATATGAAGCTGTTGCAAGATGTTTCTTTTTATCTACTTTATTAATGAGAGAAGGTAAACATCGCATTATTGTTCATGCTGGTTAGGTCGAGATTCTTGGATTAATATATGACAAGCAAAAACAAAAAAAATCCAATATATATATGTAAGCTCTGAATTTAAAGCACGCAAATTCAGGCCTGATTAACAGGTATAAGATGTATAGCTAAACATAATAATCAGTATATGAAATTAATTGAGATATTTAATTTGCTGCCTATAATTGTTCTAAGAGGAAAAAGCTAAGTGAACAAAATAATTCAAAGGGAATTTTATGAAGAAATTCAGAATCTTATTTTCTTGTTTGCAAATTAATATTCTAACAAGCTATGCAATGGGCAACATTTTAATAAATCTAACATTAGTTTATTTTTGGTTAAACAGAAGCTGATGCATCAAAAAACAGACATGGTAACAGATTTAAGATTCTTGCCAATGGTACGCTCTCCATTCAGAATGTCAACATCCAGGATCGTGGACAGTACTTGTGCGTGGCTGCCAATCAACAAGGTTCAGACAAGCTTCTGATCACTTTGTCTGTGGTTACCTATCCACCAAGAATTCTAGAGAAAAATTCCAAGATCATTACTGTTCACTCTGGAAAGCCAGCAGTTATGAAGTGTGCCTCTGAAGGCCGTCCCATTCCTTCTATAACTTGGGTCCTTGCAAACAAAACTCATATCTCTGAATTTTCAATAGGAAACGAGGCTGTTTCTCTACACTCAGATGGCACTTTACTGATCAAGAAAGTCAGTGTTTATGACAGAGGGATATATACCTGCACAGCAGATAATCCAATTGGCTCAGATACTATGGCAATAAGGTTGCAAGTCATTGCTGCACCACCGATTATACTAGAAGATAAGAAGCAACTTATATTAGAAACCATGGGGAAAAGTTTGAAGTTTCCTTGCACTGTCAAAGGAGACCCTCATCCAACTGTTCACTGGGTCTTCCCTGATGAAACAGAGGTGAAACCACTGCACTATCTAAATGACAAGGTTTTTTTGTTCCTGAATGGAACACTTCTTATCAGGAATATAGTTCCTTCTGACAGCGGTAAATATGAATGTATAGCGACAAGCTCCACTGGTTCAGAAAGGAGAGTAGTACTACTTCAAGTGGAACACCGAGATATAATACCCCGAATTTCAGCTACATCCCAAAGATGGACTCAACTGAATTTTGGGAATACGCTACTTCTGAATTGCTCAGCTATGGGGGAGCCAAAACCCAGGATAATGTGGAGATTACCTTCCAAAGCTGTTGTTGACCAATGGCACAGGTAAGTTTTTTTGTAAACTAATTTAAAACAGTTTCTGGCTGTGAATTTTTCTGACATGAAGCTTTTTACGGCTGTTATTTGAGCTGCTTAGATGGCAAGAAGATGCAAAAATATGGTGACTGGGAAAGTTGTAGAGGGAGTGTAGAGGAGTTTAGCACTTATTATGTACAGGGATGCTCAGTGGCTAAGACACTGAGCTTGTCTAACAAAAGGTCGGCAGTTTAGCAGTTCGAATACCTAGTGCTGCATAATGGGGTGAACTCCTGTTACTTGTCCCAGCTTTTGCCAACCTAGCAGTTCGAAAGCACATAAAAAAGGCAAGTAGAAAAATAGGGACTACCTTTGGTGGGAAGGTAACAACGTTCCATGAGCCTTTGGCATTTAGTCATGCCAGCCACATGACCATGGAGACGTCTTTGGAGAGCACTGGATCTTCAGCTTTGAAACGGAGATGAGCACCACCCACTAGAGTCGGGAATGATTAGCACATATGTGCAAGGGGAACCTTTACTTTTACCTTTTTATGTAAGATGGAGTGGTATAGAAGAATAAAAGGGGAAATGAAATGCTAGAAGGAGTTAAAGGAGAATGAAATGCAAATGAGAGAATGATGGAAGATAGAAGAAACTAAATAATAATAATAATAATAATAATAATAATAATAATAATAATAATAATAATAATAATAATAATAATAATAATAAAAAACAAACAAAAAAAACAAAAGCCATAAATACCTGGGCTATACCTGTGATTCGATAATCTGCAGGAATAATTGACTGGATCCAGATGGAGTTAGACAATTTGAACAGAAAAACAAGGAATCTTATGACAATGAATCATGCCTTGCACCCTGAAAGTGATGTTGACCAATTATATTTACCAAGAGCAGAGGGTGGTCGAGGACTCTTATAAGTAAAGCAGACTGTGGAAGAAGCAAAATGCAGCTTGAATAATTACATCCAGAAAAGTGAAGAACCAATGATTAAGGAAGTAAATAAAGGAGGCCTTTTAAAGACAACTAAAATAAAAGCAGAATATAAGAAAGAAGTAATTGAGCAGCGAGCTGAAAATTGGAAAAGCAAAGCTCTACATGGCCAGTACTTGAAAGGTATTGAAGGCAAAGCTGACCAGAAACTAACTTGGAACTGGTTAAGATCAGGATAACTGAAAAATGAAACAGAAAGCTTTATTTTGGCAGCTCAAGAACAAGCCCTAGCCACAAACTGCATGAAGGCAAAAATTCAACATGTTACCACCAACAGCAAATGCCGCCTCTGTAATGAGAAAGATGAGACAGTCGACCACCTGATCAGTGAGTGCAGAAAAATTTCACAAACCAACTACTTACAACGCCATGATTGCGTTGCTAAGATCATTCACTGGAAATTGTTCCAGAAGTTTGGATTTGAGTACAGCAAAAACCACTGGGAATATCAGGTTGAGAAAGATTTAGAGATCTTGTGGGACTTTAGGATTCAGACTGACAGGCACTTGGTCCACAACACACCTGACGTAACAGTAGTTGAAAAGAAAAAAGAATGGATCATTGACATTGCAATACCTAGTGATACATGGATTGAAGATAAGCAGCAAGAAAAAAATCACAAAGTACCAGGACTTGCAAATTGAAGTTGAGCGATTGTGGAAAAAGAAATCATGTGTTGTGCCGGTTGTAATTGGAGCCCCTGGAACAATACCCAAAGGGCTACCCCACTATTTAGAAATTCTAAATTTATTGGACTTGAACATTTTGACTCTACAAAAAACCACCTTACTTGGAACAGCTTACATCCTCCAATGATACCTTAACAGTTCCTAGGTCCTTGGTTAGGACTCGAGCTGCTGAGCTATTAACCAGCCTCCAAGGCTGTGACTCTCACTACAGATTAACCAATAATAAAAAATAAATAAATAATCTAATAAAATAAATAATAAAATAAAAATGCTTACTTGCTGGCTTTGGGACTAGCTGTAATTTAAGACTGGGCATGCAAGATCCTGAGAACAACCCTACTATATGAGACATTTGGTACTGCGTTCTATTCCAGTGGGAATAACCAAATGCCCATTGGCAGTCCAAAATAGTGATATGAGCAGATTATTAGGAATAATGTGAAATAGGAAAAATACAATGGATGGGCAAAGATAAATGGTTAACTACAGTTATATATTTTGTTAATACTAAATTCACAGGCATATATTTGGATGCCTAAATAGGAGGAAAGGAGATAATTGCAGGATGTTGATCACTTTTATTCACTCCTGCAATCAGATAAAGAAGTAATCTTCTTTAAATCATAAACAATGGAAGTAGCTTTTATGACTGATGGCAGAAATCCTGAGAAAAGTAGTGTTTTGGGATGGATGATTTCTATTTAGAAATCTCTCTAAACAATTACAAAATGTTACAAGCCCCCAGCAATTCCCTTCCAAAACAAACACAAATAAGCATTTCCCCTTTGGAATATCTCACTGTTGGCAAGTGAGATGAGCAGACCATATGGCATATTATATTCATTAGGATAATTTTCTTAACAGATTAAAGGGACACATTGTTGGTCAAAATTCAAGCAATGAACTTACACAGCAAAAATATTAATGCATAATATAATTTGCTAGATAAAATTATTTGACATGTAAAACTCTGATAGTTTGGGCCTTCCACAGTAAAATGGCCCTATCAGAAAATTTGTCTGCTCTATGTAGCAAAAAGCAATGTGTGGTACTAAATAAATGCAATTTTCTCAAAGTCTACCTTCACAATCACATGAAATAACAATTTCACTAGGTTACTTCATCAAATTCTGACCATCAGAAAGGAAGATCAGGGGATTAGAAACTAATCCTTGTAAGAAGAGACTGAGGGAACAGGGTATGTTGTTTAATCCTGAGAAAATATAACTGAAGGTAGATATTTTTTTAATATCAAGGAGGTATTACATAGAACAAGGGTATAACTAGTATTTCTACTAGCTCTGAGGGCAACTTCATTTGTTTATTTTTTAAAATAATTGTTTATGCTACATTATTATTTTTATAAATAAGTCCAGGCAGCAAAAATACCAATATTCTTTCCTCGTCCTATTTTCCCCAAAACAACCCTGTGAGGTGAGTTGGGCTGAGAGAGAGTGACTGGCTCAAGGTCACCCGTCTGACTTTCATGGCTAATGCAGGATTAGAATTTGTGGTCTCCCCTTTTCTAGCCTGGTGCCTGAACCACTACACCAAACTGACTCTCTTCTTACTTACAGTACTGCTACTTACTGTTCAATAAGAACCCAAACTTTTGTATTTTATAGTTTTTATTGTTTTAAAATGTTTTTAATATTTTCAATTGTTATATACTTGACTGAGATGGTCAGCCATAGAACTAAACAAACAAACATCTTTAGGAGAATTGCAAAAAAATTTTTAGCAGCCATTGTATTACATAGAAATCTACTCCTTTCACTTTTAAGACCCCACTAATATATGTTATATTATGTTACCCTGACAGTTAATTAGAAAACTTTTCTGACAGTCGGTAAGCTGAGGTGATATATTTAGGCTGCCTGTCAGGAATGCTTTAATTTGGATTCCTGTACGAAGAAGGGACGGTTTGAATCCTTAGTGCCGCGTAACGGGGTGAGATCCCATTACTTGTCCCAGCTTCTGCCAACCTAGCAGTTCGAAAGCATGTATAAAATGCAAGTAGAAAAATAGAGACCACTTTGGTGGGAAGGTAACAGCACTCTGTGCGCCTTTACTGTTTAGTCATGCCGGCCACATGACCATAGAGACAACTTTGGACAGCGCTGGCTCTTTGGCTTTGAAACGGAGATGAGCACCGCCCCCTAGAGTCAGGAATGACTAGCACATATGTGCGAGGGGAACCTTTATCTTTCCCTTACCAAGAAGGGCATTTGAGTTGGGTTCCTTCCAATCTTATAATTCTAGAATTGCTTTTTAAAAAATCTTCAGTTACTATGAGAATCAACAACTTTGGAATTTGACATACAGCCCAAAATAAATGATTCTTGTTTTTCCTTTTTTTTTTCCAGAATGGGAAGCCGAATCCACGTGTATCCCAATGGATCATTAGCTGTTGAGTCAATCACAGAAAAGGATGCAGGCAATTATATTTGTGTAGCACGAAACAGAATGGGTGATGACTTAACCCTTTTGAAAGTTAGCGTGACAATGAAGCCTGCAAAAATTGATCACAAACAGTATTATAAGAAACTGGTACCTTATGGAAAAGACTTCAAAGTGGATTGTAAAGCTTCAGGATCTCCTGAGCCAGAAATATCTTGGAGTTTGCCAGATGGCACAACAATCAATAATGCAATGCAAGCCGATGATAGTGGACATAGATTGAAGAAATATACTCTGTTTGACAATGGGACTCTGTATTTCAATAAGGTTGGAATGATGGAAGAGGGAGATTACACTTGTCATGCTCAAAATACACTGGGAAAAGATGAAATGAAAGTGCAGATAAAAGTGGTTGCGGTTGCACCTCGTATCAAGCAGAATTTAAAGGCCTATGCAAAGATAAAAGCAGGAGATGATGGGTTCTTTAACTGTGATGCTATAGGGGAACCTAAGCCGAAAATATTTTGGCTGTTGCCTTCTAACAATATGATTTTAGCTTCTACTCAGAGATATATTATCCATATTAATGGGTCATTGTCAATCATTAAAGTAAGGCTTTTAGATGCTGGAGAATATATATGTGTAGCACGCAATTCTGGTGGAGATGATACCAAGGTTTATAAACTAGATGTAATCTCTAAACCACCTCTGATCAATGGTTTGTATTCTAACAAGACTGTCATTAAAGCAACAGCTATAAAACACTCAAAAAAACAAATAGCTTGCAATGCTGAAGGAGATCCTGTGCCCCAGATTATGTGGATCATGCCTGATAATATTTTCCTAACAGCCCCATACTATGGAAGTAGGATAACCATACATAGAAATGGGACTCTTGAAATTCGCAATGTAAGATCTTCAGATACAGCAGAGTTTATTTGCGTAGCACGTAACGATGGGGGAGAAAGCATGCTAGTAGTCCATTTGAAAGTGCTCGAGATCTTAAGGCGCCCGGTTTTCAGGAACCCATTTAATGAGAAAGTCATAGCAAAACCTGGAAAAACCATATTTTTGAATTGTTCTGTTGATGGAAACCCACGTCCTGAGATAATTTGGATATTACCAAATGGTACACAGTTCTACGTTGGTATTAGAACACTCCGGTTTTATTTGGGAAGCAACGGCAGCCTTGTCATCGATAGACTTTCTAAAGCAGATGCAGGAAAATACAGATGTACAGCTAAAAATCAAGTAGGATACATTGAAAAGTTGATCATATTGGAAACTGGGGAAACACCCACAATTTTTTTCCACTCAGGAGGGGCAATAAAAAACATGAATGGGGAATCTTTATCGCTTCACTGTCTCGCTGCTGGAAATCCCAAGCCAAACATTATATGGACACTTCCTAGTGGTTTTGTTTTGAGCCGGCCTCAAATTAATGGGAAGTATACATTACTGGAGAATGGTACCTTACTTATTAGAGAAACAAATATTTATGATAGGGGAAGTTATATGTGCAAAGCTCAGAACTATATCGGTGATTCAACAGTAGTTGTTTTTGTAACAATTGTGGGACATTCACCAAGGATTACAAAACGACCCCCACGGAATATTCACACTGTGGCTGGATTGGCGATTCAGCTTCATTGTATGGCATTTGGGATACCAGATCCAGAAATTACATGGGAGCTGCCTAACCATTCATTATTTTTCACAGGCATCAAAGGTCAACTATCCGAAAGTGAGATTTTTCATCCACAAGGAACATTAATAATTCACAATCCAAATTCATCCAATTCAGGCATATATAAATGTGTGGCTAAAAATCAGTTTGGCAGGGATTTCACAGTGACGTATGTTCAAGTTATTTCAAATGGGAATAAAGTCTAAAATGGACCATTTGGCTTTCAAAGATGTTTAATCAAAACCAGTCAAAAGACATTTCAATTTTGGTGCTATTACAATTCTAACTTTACAGTTGTCAAGCTAAAAGACATTTAGGCTTGGGAAGTTTTTGCATTATGACCTAGTGTTGATTTTAAGACAATATTAAAAAGTAACCTTAAAAACTTAAGGCACTTAAGTTTTCAACAAAAATAACAGTAAAAATGACAACACATTCTCTAAAGATACTTGCAATACAAAATATTTAGCACAATAATGGATTTTTTAAATGCTAGTTTTTATTTCCCACTTGATAGTATAAACATTGTAAAGCTATTGAAAAACATGATTGCTGGTTTCATTTATTATTGATGCGAATGACCATTTTCTAAATCTTGATAGTTTCAAATATTTTAAAACAAAGAATATGGATTTGTTTGTAATACTACAATATTCTTTCATGCAGAAGTCCTTTTGTGGGGGCAGTGGAAGAATAAATAAGAAATAATTATTTCAATTTTTAAAAAAGAAAATAAAAGCTTGCATTATTTTTTTACAATGAAGTGCCATCAAAACTGCATGTGAAGAAATGAAAATGTAAATATTAATTATATTGCCAATTATTGTATGTGGGGAAATAATTTTATATCATAGGTTTTAGAGTATACTATTTATTACTTTACTGAAAGGCAAGAAACAGTGTTTCTTTTTATGGGCACATTAAATTAATATGATCCAGAATGCTCTTAAAATAACAGAAATAGTATGTCCAAAAATATTGTCCTAGTACTTTACGTACAGTATTATGTACTAAACACATGCATATTGTTCTTAAACTCCCTTCTCAGGGCAATTTTTTAAAATATGCAAGAATGAACATAATTACTAACTAATAGAGAAAAGTGAGCTGAGGAAGTGGAAATAGCAAGGACATCAGAAAAAAGTTACCACATAATATTGGAGATACTGGTTAGAAAGGAAACTAAACCGGAATACAATAAATATGTATATTCGACTTTTAAAAAGTCAGATTTTAATACAGTTAGCAATTAAAAAAAGTGCCATGTTAAAAACACAGTACATCCTTTTAAATGAACAGAGAACAGTGGTGGGTTGCCCCTGGTTTGGACCGGTTCACAAGAACCAGTAGTAAAACCGGTGGGAGGCTCCGCCCACTGAACCTGACATTATCAGGAAGCTTCTGCGTGTGCGCGAGCAAAACAAGCGTGCGCGCGCAACCCCATTGCGAACTGGTAGTAAAGGTAAATAGAACCCACCCCTGACAGAGATGTCTAGAAAGGAATGGGAGGAAATAGTTATCAAACTCTGGAGTGGATTATAAAACTAGAACTCCCAAAGTAAAATTTAAAAACATAAGCCTTCACAATAAAAATTTCAGTGGGATGTGAATGATGGTAGATGGATTGAGAAATAAATGCCTATTGTTTGAAAAGAAGCCCCCTTGCCTGATAAGATCAAAATTAAGAATAAATTCATACTAAAAATTGACAGATCCTATAAGGCAGTCAGGATCTCTGATTGGGGTGCAGGAATGTACAAGAAAATGAATTTTATTTAACTTGATTTAGCTGAAATATTTTAAGAAAATATGTATAATATCCAATAAAGGTATATCAATGCTACAGCTTGTGAGATGTGGTGGCTCAGTGGCTAAGATGCTGTCGATCTTAGCCACTGCTTGTTGATCGAAAGGTTGGCAGTTCAGCGGTTAGTATCCCTAGTGCCGCGTAATGGGGTGAGCTCCCATTACCTGTCCCAGCTTCTGCCAACCTAGCAGTTCTAAAGCATAAAAAATGCAAGTAGAAAAATAGGGACCACCTTTGGTGGGAAGGTAACAGCGTTCCGTGCGCCTTTGGCATTTAGTCATGCCAGCCAAATGACCACGGAGATGTCTTCAGACAGCGCTGGCTCTTCAGTTTTGAAATGGAGATGAGCACCGCCCCCTAGAGTCGGGAATGACCAGCACATATGTGTGAGAGGAACCTTTACCTTTAATGCTACAGCTTAACCTATCATAAACATGTTGAAGAATTTGATCAGCGTGGAGAGTGGATTCAATAAAACAGAAAAAATTCAAGATGTATTATTGCAATGTAAGTTAAACTCATGACAAATGTTATAATCTTTTAAAAACTGTTGAAGTCATTAGGATGACTAATGACTACCTCCCTCCTTCCCTCCCTGATTTTTTTGAGTAATGGTATGTACATGAGTACATACGTGAGTATGTATACTGAATAAAAAGTGCAATATACTATAAATCAACCAGGTTGGAGGCTGAAAGACTTTATTATTCTATACTTAAACTTCCCATAACAAGAATCAAAGGTATTTAAATATTAAATATTCCTGATCTCTTTCTTATTAATCATATTATATATCCACTTAAATATAATCTAATAAAAAGCACATACCCTCAGCAGTGTTCCAAGATTTCAGAAATAAGGATCCCTTTTGGTTAGAGCCAACAGTCACAGATTACATTTTTGGAAGTTAAAAAATGAATTCTTATACTGATCAGATAGGATGACTCTGCCCTTTAATCCATCAAGCAGGATAAATCTGTGTTGTGTGATGTCATTTCATGGGAATGAGGTGTTTAAAGAATTGGAGGTGGGCAGGGACTATGCTCCTCCCTTTCTAAATACCTCAACATAGTCTGCATATTTTAGATATTCATACTGAAAAATATTAAAGTATACTTGTTACTGGATGATCAGCAGTAGGGGTTGAGTTCTATAGGAAGAAATTCTTAAATCCCTGGGAACAAAGAAGATGGCATCATTGTGTCAGTGAAGGTTTGGATTGGGAGTCTGAATACAGTTTATTTACAAGCCTATTATAGGCTTGTAAATAAGCCTACAATACAGGAAATACAGATAAAGTTGGAGTATTGATGGTGAGTAGCAATTGTCCAATGACTTTGTGATGAATCCTCATTGTCTGTACTAGCCAGTGGTCTACATAGGCAAACTAAAGAGATTCTATCTGTGTATACTAGACGTTTCAGGATAGTTGCTATGTTGCCAGAATTTAGAGTTGCAATTGTATTTCAAGATCAATCTCAGTGGCGAGACTAACATGAATTACTGCGCAGAGGGTAAAAAACAGGTTACTTCCTGGTTAAAACCAGGAAGTAAGGACGACCAGGTGGGTGGGTGAGTCTCACATTGCCATCTGAACCATCCACCACCATCGCTACCGGTGGGTGGGTGGAGTCTCATGTTGCACTCTGAACCATCCACCACCATCGTTACCGGTTCAGTCGACTGGTAGCATTTCACCCCGATATCATTCATTTTTGCTGAATGCCTTACACAGGAGTTTGGGGTGTGTGTGTGTGTGTGTGTGTGTGTGTGTATCCCAATTTTCCTAAATCTATAGTGGTTGCTTTAGGAGTCCAACTTATTTTTCTTCTCAGTATGTTAGCTGCTGAAGGACTGGAGTTGCCTACTTTTCATGCCCAGGTAAGAAAAAAAAATGAGAATGAACAAACATTTATATATGGCTAAATTCAACCATTTACTTAATATCCTCCTTAATTTTGATATATTTAACACCAGGAGAAAATCAATATTTCAAGGTTCTCTAAAGAAATTTGTAGTTTACTCTTAAAATCTGGTATGAAGAAGAACCTCAAGCTAACATTTTCCCTGGCATTATTCTCCTTGAATGAGGTGGATTAAAATGAAGAATTTCTAACAAATGTCTTGCAAATCAAGATTTAGTCCACCTGTATGTGAATATAAATGCATTGTTATAACCACACCTTAAAATTAAAACAGAATATTCAGTATGATGCACAATTTCGAACAGGGGTGTCAAACTTGCAGCCCGCGGCCAGATGCATCATGTGCTGCCCGGTTTAATGAAGGGGGGAAAAGTCCCAATATGTCATGTGATGCCGCCGTGGTGCCACACATTTGACACCCCTAATCTAGAGCAATCCTAATTTGTTTCTGCCCCTGACTGATGTTGCCCATGCCAATCCCCTTTTCAGAAGTATAACTTCAATCTTTTGCAGCCTGAGTGCCTTCCAGATGCATGGATATGGTCTTCCCGAATTGCTTGCCTGCACAGCTACTGCTGATAATTTTGAAAGCATGCATATGCATCTGGAGTATGTTCAGAGTAGGAATAGTTGAATCATATTCTAACTGACGTTTCAGAAAGACTCAAGCAGCCATGTTTGGTTTCAAATATCATAAAAAAAAAAATACCAATATTTTTGTAACTTTACCAGATATTTATCAGGCACTGATAACAAAAAGGAGATTTTCACCATTATTCAGTCCAAGAGCTTCCAGAAGAACTATTACAGGAAACAGAGTCTAGAAAAAAATAGACCTTTCTTTGAAACTTCCACCCAATTCTTAGTTTCATATTTCAAATTCCACATCTAAAAAGTAGATGGTCAGTTCTGGTTTGGATTTTCACTGGATTTCTATGGACAGTTAGGCATATTTTTGAATAGCACTAATTCAGATATATATTTTTAGCAATTTCACCTGATAATAAGGTAGACTCCAACAAATGATAAAATCTCAGGATTATCTGTTGATCGCCAGATTTGATGGATTGTCACCAAATAAAACATGAAATGTAGCAAAACTAGAGACCTGAAACACCTACCCCATAGATAGGCGGTCCTACCTATCCATCCTACCACATGGATAATGTGCCATCTTTTGCACATTATATATTTAACCAGCAACTAATAGAGCACAGAAATGAATATTATTCTGCATTTGTTATAATTGCACAGTGACAACAAAGAATATAAACCTGAATCAGCAATTTGTTGCAATACCAAATATTTTTAAAATATATTTACAATTGTTAATTATTTTTAAGAAAACAAAAGTATATAATAAGGAAAATAGGCATGGTTTCATTTCAAAGGTAAATAATGTTATACATTCAAGTTACAAGAAATTTCAAAATTTTTTCACAATGTGCAACCTAAATGTTTTCACAGTGTACATAGTAATTCACAGAAGTATTACCCTAAATATTCTCATATCATTATGAGAAGATAGAAATGCATTGGCTTGGTGTTGCAAATTCAAATTTTATTCTACATCAATGGACTGATTTGCTTAATAGATATTATTTCATTCATAGTAATCCTTACTGTAATTCTATCACAAGGAAATTTATAGTTATGACAGAATATGTGGTAAAATAGTCTCAAATATTTTAAATATGCTCTACATGAAACACATTCAAAAATTTGTTCATCTAACTCTAAAAATACTCAAAGTTCACAAAACAGTTTCTTCTATTTAGTCTTTACCCAAATATGAGCAAATATCACTTCCACAAAGTTAAAATAGTTTCTATTTCAGATATAAATTTGTTGAATAATATAGTTGTGCTTATGCAGCAAATTTATAAATACAGATGTATTTACATAAATAAAATCAATGTTTTTAACTTCTGAATACCTATCATACAAAATGAAAAGCCATTATTCTAAGGCTCAGAAACTAAAGCCGAGTTCTTACAAACAATTGATAAGGTGATAAATATTAGATTCTACCACTGAGATAACCAAACCTGAATTCTACAGTATAACATCAGTTTCTACTTGATGATTCATTACAAAATGCATCTCCTCACAAAGCTAACACTGTAGGTGTTGTGTATTCTGCCATGCCAGAGCATAGTAACTAGCATAGTAACTAGCATAGTAACTTCCCATTGGCTAAGGCATGACAGTTCTGCTGGCAGGAAAATGGGCACCCGCTATTGGTTGGCCCGTTTGATAGCTGCTATATAAATAGCAGCTGTCCCGTTCTGTTGTTGTTGCCGGTTTCCCGTTCTTGTTAACACATTGCCATTCCAGAAATAAACAACGTAAGCTTTCTGCCTGTGCCTCACATTTCTCCACCTTTGTTCTTCCGAGTCAGAACAGTAGGCATGCCTCTTTAATATATTAGTTGCCATTATATAGCACATGGGTGTCAAACTCGCGGCATCACGTTGCTGTCATGTGACATATTGCAATGTTTTCCCCCTTAGCAGAGCTGGGGTGGGTATGGCCTGTGTATGATGCATTTGGCCCGTGGGCTGCCAATTTGACACCCCTGATATAGCAGCTTTTTTAAACTCTCCCATTTGAGACATTTTATAATGAAAGCCCTACCTGCAATAAATATCATCAGTTATTGGTTTTCCATTGGATCTGCACTTAATAAATCAGTGGAACATTTTGTCTCCAGAAGTTGTGGTTGCTCCAACCCTGGAGGTTTTTAAGAAGAAATTGGGCAACCATTTGTCTGACATGGTATAAGATTTCCTGCTTGAGCAGGTCTAGAGGGTTGGATTAGAAAATCTTCAAGGTCTCTTCCAACTCTGTCATTCTGTATCCCTGCTTTTTCTCTTATACCAGAAGCCTATGACATGTTAAAGTATAGGCCAGGGCTCTTATTTATAGAATATTTTTCATCTATGGAAACATGCATATAGATACACACACACACACACACACACACACACACACACACACACATACACATGCATATGTCCACATGTGCACATATGCATGCATGCATACTTCATACACAAACACACATATACATTCTCTGGCATGTTGAATGCTGGATTATTGCTGTTTCCCCCAAAATAAGACATCCCCTAATAATAAACCCAATTGGCCTTTTGAGCACATGGCAATAAGGTCAAGCGCTTATTTCAAGGTTCAAAAAAATATAAGACAGGGTCTTATTTTTGGGGAAACACAGTAGAGATAGCATTAATACTAACAGATCTCTTCATATTAGTCAGAATCATTTGTATTACCTATTGAAAAATTTAAATAATTCTTGAAATTATTTTGGATCATTCATAGACTACAAAATATCAAAAGGCCATCTTAATATCTAATGAAATATCTAGTGAAAACCCTAGGAGTATTCTCTGATAATGTTTCTGAACACAGAGGAAGCAATCTGAAAGACACAATGTTTTTGTATCTATCTAAAGGTGCAAGCTGTAATTCTTTGAAGAAAGGGCATAATTTACGTCACACAAATGTTAGCAATGAAACGATATGGATAGTAAATCACCCTGTACTAGGTTATATGCCTGGAATTAGTTGTGACATCTCCAACATCAGGTAACATTTTTTTTCTCTCTAAGTAAGATGTACAGTGATAATAGACTTTGAAATCACATTTTGATTCTTTGCATGTCATCATTGAAAAATAAATTTAGCAATTTTATTAGGCTTAAATTATGGCTGCTGATCAAGACTGTGGGATCAATTTGTAGCCCAATGTGCTTAGCACAGGTCATTAAAAAAAGATATGGCATTCTTATATAAATAGACAGTTGACCAAAAATTAGCAAATGGGGAAAAACTAAATTATATATATAAACAAACAAATAAACAAATAAATAAATAAAGGTGTCTTTTTAGTCAGAATTTGGTCCAGCACAGTATTAAGGATTTTGTATTTTTAAAAAAAAAATCCACTTTTTTTG
Organism: Masticophis lateralis; assembly: GCA_030761175.1. Classification (NCBI taxonomy): domain Eukaryota; kingdom Metazoa; phylum Chordata; class Lepidosauria; order Squamata; family Colubridae; genus Masticophis; species Masticophis lateralis. Next base: position 27,451,861 of record JAUDYJ010000005.1, read on the forward strand.
CACCAAAAAAAAAAAATATTCAGGACTTCTTACCCTCTTAAAAAAAAAACCTCTTAAAGCACCAAATCCATATATTTTGCAGCCACAGGTTAAGTCCCACATAATTTATATTTCTGTAATTTGCTACAGGCAAAAATCATCTATTTCCTACATATTCACATTATTGGCAACACACACACACACACACAAATGGGAGGAGTAATTAGTGCAACAAATTCTGCTCTCCCTGTTCGTCAGTGCAAATACTTTCTCTTCCTGATATCAGATTTCAGATTCAGAAGTGTGGAAGATGACTGTATGGATTCACACCTTGCTGAGGCTGGTTACCTAAGGAGCAAAAACATAAAAATGCTGTAATGTCATCAAATTAAAATCCCATATAACAGGTCAAAATATATTTCCAGGTAATAATAATGGGGGGGAGGGGGATGGAAAGCCTTAATTTCAAAGAGAAATTAAGTTTATATGCCTAAAATTCAAATAATCATTATCCAAATTGGACATAGATATGACATCACTGGTCTCAAGCATCTTCCAACACTTTAAGTTACTACATAATATACTAATGATGATATAATAATATTTTTCTTACACCTTATACATTATTTAAATATAGTATAATATTAATCATTTATACCTTATTTCTATACAATTATACATATCTATACCTACATATACCTATCTATACAATTCACATACATATTTATCTATAATAACATATATAATTCAAGTCTAACACTACACATTTGTTTTGGTTATCCTCCTTTTATCTAACCATTCATAGAATTTTGCCCAGATTTTATAGTACAATGTTTCGCTTTTATCCTTGAGTTCCAAGGTGAGTCTATTCGGCAATGTATATATTTTGAAATCTAAGGATCATAACATTTTCTTCAATGTTAAATGCTGCCTGATAATATAGATTTTGCATACTTAAGAAAAACAACATACACATACTCAAAACTGGATGTTTTTGTTAAGCTCTTTTTATTTTAGTTTATTTTTTAAAGAATTTTGATGTTCTGCTTCCTCATAAAATCTTCATGCCACTCATATACCTCTTCTGTCACTTAAGGCTATGGGAAAGTAATGGTTAATAAATACAACTAAAGGCAAAATATGAAAACCTTTGGCAATAACCAAAGATGTTGTTCTCCAGAGGACCAAGTGTGAGTATATTTGGATTGCAGGAATAAGCTCGTGGTATGACCCTTCTGTTGGAATTTCTCAAGGTGGAAGTTGTTTTTGAATATACTCAATATTTCATGACTCCCATGGAAACCATGGCTTTGGTTAAGGTGATCTCTGTCCCAATTCATACAGAAGGTCATATACTGCTTCTTGTCTGTATTTCAGAACAGATGAGGCATGAAGATAGAAGACCTTTGTCATGGTCTTTGATTTTCTGGTCAACATATGAATGATTAGACTCTTTAATCTCTGAAAGAATGGAGAACTAATTTAGATGGTCCACCCCAGTATATTACAGATCTGTCAAACCTGGGCTTTAAGAGTCATTGAGAATTTTTCTTTCCAATTCATTGGTAGGTAGTTCCATCACAGAATATGTCCATTCATGCCTCCTCCACCTACTTTGGGAGCTAATGAATGCTTCCTTGAAAATGATTTTGTAAAAATGGTAAGGTATCAGCTACAAATGATTCTTGATGAAATGCACCATCTGAATCCTTTCCTTCAGATTCAAATTTGAACTTGAGACTGAAGCTGCATTGCCACTCTTATGTTTGATCTTCATTAGGATCTGTTTGGAATGTACCCTTTCTAATCCTATGGGTTTCATTAATATTAATCATTGTATCCTTCTGAAACACCCTTAAGAGTTGTGGACACTAATGTTTTCCAATGGACTAATGGGGAAATAATAGGCTAGTTTTTGGCTTCTCCATGGTAAGTGCTACAGGACTTAACATTTTCTAATATGTTATTAAATTTCTATATGAAAATACTTATGTTTGGGTGAGATCATCCAATGGTATGAAATGAAGCTATTATCAATATGATGATGATATCTAGTTATACACATTGACCTGTGGCTGGACAAGAAATACTATGGAGATCTTTATTTAATGTTTGGAAGCTATAAGCAACTAGATGTTACAAAACCAGCTTGAATAGAATTTATTTATTTAAATCTTTTATATAGCCAACCCTCTGGTCTAAATCCTGGGTGGCTCACAACCACCTCCCCTCCTGCCAAAAAAATAAAACATTTATGTACAATAAATTCTGTTCATGTATAAGCAACCAAGTATGTTGGTCTCATTCCCTCTGAAGGAACAAGTCTGTAATTTGAGGGTTCACTCATGGCTCTTACTTAAGCAACAGGTAAAGCCTACAGCTTGTGGGAGAGACATTGTTCAGCATTGCCTGATGTATAGTTATGATTTCTCTTGGATCAAAATAGCCTTGGCACCTGTATCTAACATCCTTTTCACCTCATGCTTAGACTACTATATTGGGACTACCTACTGTTTGGAAACAACAATGGAAACTTGGTTCACAATAAGGATGCTTATGAATGCTACTACAATTGCATCCCAGATTGATTGCCAATAGATTTTCCAAGTCTAAAATACCAGTGTTAACACATATTACTGCGAGTTCAATTCTCACCAAGCCCAAGGTCCACTCAGCCTTCCATCCTTTCTAAGGTGGGTAAATTGAGGATCCAGTTTGTGGGGGCAATAAGCTGACTTTGTATAAATATATACAAAAGTATGAAGGCTATTGCTTAACGCATTGTAAGCCGCCCTGAGTCTCCGGAAAAGGGAGGCATATAAATCAATTTTTTTTAAAAAATGTCATTTATATATCTTGACACAATGTCTGCCCTGGTCAAAATCTGTCCATCCTGTATAAACATTATGACAGAAGATATTTGGGATCTCTGCGTCACAGTGAGTCAAGGAAGTATGAGCCTGGAAACACATATTTTAAGTGGCAGTTCCAGAATTATGAAAGAGCTTGAGCCTGAGATAGATCAACTCTCAGCCTGTTGGAGCTCTTCAAAGTTGTAAAAATGATCTTATTTAAACAGGCATTTATAATCTACTAATGTTTTGGATTTGAACTGGAAAGCCTTTGGCTTGTTGGGTTTAGTAACAGATTGTTTTATTGGAGATTTTACTTCTGTCTAGAGCCTTGTAATAGATCAATATACAGATCTGTAATAAATATATTAATTGCTTATATTATTAGTTAGTTAGTTAGCTAGTTAGCTACCTAACCTTGAATGTATATGAGTAGCTCTCCATCCATTTTTTTTGAGGTAGGTTGACCACCAATCCATGGCAAGTAAGATGAAATACAATATTTAAAACATTAAATACTGCTTACTAAACAGCAGTGTGCATACATGTTGTAGTTTTTAAGATAGGGGCTTTATCACAAGCAACATTCCTTTACTCTCAAGCAACGATAGCTAGATTTATTATTTAACCATAATGAGTTGGCAGTAACTGTTTTCCAAATATGCAAAAGCCCAGATGGAAAGAAGCAGAAAAGAATCTTTATCTAATGCTACATACTTACTTGACAGCTGTTTCTGGAGTTGTCTGACCAGAGCAGCTGTCTGTTGTTGCTGCTGTGTCTGCTGCAAACCTTGTCTTGGGAACTGCAATATTCAATATCAGAAAAAATTAGCAAATTATTCACAGTGTATATTGTCTCTCTAATCTCAGAAAATGTCTCTTGCTAAAGTAATGAGAAAGTGCTCATTTCCTATGGACTTTTTCTATGGCAAATATGTATCCCTAACCAAATTGTTTTTTCTCCATTATGGATTCTCTTCAAAGACTTCATGGTTCTGGAGACTTGAATTTTTCGATTTAGAATTATCTAATGTTTTCAAGATAATCAAAACTATTTCAGTAGATATTATAATTTACCTTCTTAAATCAGATTGTTTATTGAACAGATGACCAATTGAACAGAGTCAAACTTGCCAGTTTTGCTCATTCTCATTCACCATCACTATTAACAGGTAATAAAATAACATCAATAACACAATGTCTCAATATCTCAGTTACACAGCTACAGAATGTTGAAGTAAAGATAAGGGATATAGCAATATAGGACAAGTAAGTGTGGCACAAATACAGGTAGTCTTTGATTTATCACCATAATGGAATTGCCATCTGTGACAGTTGTAAAACATTTTGACCAGTACAATTTCATAACCTTTTTTGCGGTGGTCATAAAAAAAAATAGTGGTTTTTAAATAAACCAATGCTTTTTTGTTGAAACCATTATAATTAATACACACACACACACACAATTACAAAATAAAGAGCCAGTTTTGGTCTAATGGTTAAGGCGCCTGGCTAGAAATATGGATATATTTGCCGCCTTGAATTATTTGTGAAAATAATAAAGGTGGGATATAAATAAATAAATAAATAAAAATGGGGATAAGTACCAAGTTCTGGCACAACCATCATAAAATATGGTCACATGACTGTGACAGGCTACTAATTGCATTCTTTCACGTTGCCATTAAGTCTTCAACCCTGATTAGAACACAAAGGGCAGATATACATATGTTGTCTGCACGTCACCACAATTGTAAAGGGCAGAAGTCACCAAATAGCCCCATTTGTTCAAGGTGGTACTCAGTTAACAATCCACAATTCTTGCATAAGAACATCAATCAGAATTTGTGGTTGCTAAATGGTGCAGTCACATGATATCTTTCTTTATGACTGCATTACTAATAACAATAATTCTGGGCCCATAGTGGTCATAAGTCAAGGACTACCTGGGCTTTACTTTTCCAACATAATGAAATGGACAGATGATTCTTATAAAATATTATGTCCAATAAAGTAGAGATTTTTGATACATTAAACTCATCTCAAGATATTAAGAAGCATGGTTCATATTATTTGAATTTCTTAACCGTTAATTTGATAGAATGGTTGTTCTTTATGCTATAAATCTCACAAATAATTGATATTTATCTTAATAATTTTTGTTTATACAAATTTACCATAAATCAGATGGCATTTGCCTCTGAGAAATTGGCAAAAATGTTTAAAGACAAATCAGCTAAATGTTGGAAATGCCACCAGTTACCAAGTTCATATTATCATATGTGATGGACATGCCCTGAAGCAAACAACTATTGGAATAAAATTAAATTGGACTACTGCAATGCTCTCTACATGGGGGTCCCCTTGAAAAGCACCCGGAGGCTCCAACTGGTCCAGAATGTAGCTGCCTGGGTGATTATGGGTGCATCTCGTTGCACCCATGTAACACCTCTCCTACGCGAGCTGCACTGGCTCCCGGTGGTCTTCCAGGTGCGATTCAAGGTGTTAGTTATCACCTTTAAAGCGCTCCATGGCTTAGGGCCTGTGTACTTATGAGACCGTCTTTTGCCACCAATAGCCTCCCACCGACCAGTTCGTTCCCACAGGGAGGGACTACTCAGGATACCGTCAGTCAAATTGTGACGACTGGCGACTCCCAGGGGGAGGACCTTCTCTGTAAGGGCTCCAACCCTTTAGAATGAACTGCCCCTTGATACACGAAACATCCCTAATCTCCGTGCTTTCCGCTGTGCCCTCAAGACCCTGATGTTCAATCAGGCGGGGCTAAGCATGTTAACTGGGAATGATTAAAATATTATATAATTCTGGGTTTTATTTAATTTGGGCTAAACTATGCTATAATTTTAATTATCAATTTTATGATGTTTATGTATCTTTTATTTTTTCTTGACTGTACACCGCCTTGAGTCCTGCAGGAGTAAGGCGGTATAGAAATATAATAAATAAATAAATAAATAAATAAATAAATAAAGGTTGGAGGAAATGATACAACAAAGTACAGTATGGATTTAAAACCAGAGCTGTTCCTATTGGGTATTTTACCAGAGAAAATTAGTAAAGACAATATGTATTTGATTATACATGTAATAACAGCTGCGAGGATTGTCTATGCACAAAATTGGAAAGCAGAGAATATACCATGGAGGGAGAAGTAATTAAAATTTTTTTAAATTGTGCAGAAATGAATAGATTAACTATGAAGATAAAAGAAAGAGAAGACTCAGAATATTTTAAGATAAGGAATCAATTTTACTATTGGTTAGAAAAAAGATATAAATAAGCTTTAATAGAGATAGATAAAACATGTTACAACTAGAACATTAGATCAGTGAGAAATTTTTGTAATGGACTTGGCGAAAATGAAGATAGAAGAGATAACACAAATGAAGTTTTTGGAGATAACACTGAGATGTCACATGGAAGAAACGAATGATGTACTAAATGTTTGTTTGTCTAAAAAAAATAAAAAAACTTTTTTTAAAAAAAGTACCATAAATTAACAATAATGCAAAATATATACTAATATTGACACAACTTCATATGTTTTCAGTGCAGTCTAAACTGTGCAGTGAAGCTATGTTTTATGTAAATATATTGCCATTTCACAATTTTGGGTGGAGTGCACGTAGCCTGTGAAATGTTAACCCTGTGCTAAATGGTAAAACTTTTGATCTGTATTATTGTCTTAATGACTGTATGAATCAGGCCAATATATTACGGATTATGAGATAGATAGAATAGCAGCACCTGTTAACTGTAAATCAGAACTGCCCTTATACTCAAGCCTAAAAATGAATAGGAAATCCTAAAATGCTCAAGCCAACTAATTTTGGACTTGTCCACATTCACTAAAGCCAAATTCACTTTAAAGACTGAAATTAAACTCATAACATCTTGGAAAAAATGCTAAAAAATGTTATCCAGGCTATCTGATAGATTCTTATGATCTAAGAGGAGTTTAGAGTAGATTAGCCAAAATGTGCTCTCAGAATGGAAGACACTGTGATAGGGCAAAAAATTAAACATTTTGAGATAAGTTATCAGGTGTACACATCAGAAAAAATAGCAATTTGTTTTTTCCCTTCTTTTTTATCTTTATGCCTGGTCCCCTGTTAAACGGTTAAAGTATTTTAATAATCCAATCTATTCAGCTATATTTCAATATTTCCTCTTAAATATTAACACCCAATACTTAAATTAGTCATTTTTAAAAAATGTAATCTGCTGTGAAAAAACTAAAATTTATATAACAGAAAGTTGATTTTATGTACACACACACACACACACACACACACACACAGACTTCTAGTGATCATGCTTAGCTATAAAAATCTAGATATAAATTTACAGAATAATCAAAATGAAGTATTTAAATAATAGAAGAATTAAGATAAATAAAAATAATATCTAGTCTTCTAATTTAAATCAAATGCAATTATGTTATAGTCTCAGAAAATAGGGGAAAAAATAACTTGCCCACAGGGGCAAGACTTCAATTCAAATGGCTAGAAAGGCCTTAATGATGCACTAGCTTGATTTTAATTTCTTGTCCACCAAAGCACATTGGTATTCTCAAAACAAAGCAATATCCATAAAAGTATTTCAGGATACTAAGCCAACATAACAACTAACGGAATAGTTCAACTAGAGATAAAAGCTCTCTTTCATCCCTAGTACAGAAAATAAAATTGTAAAAGAAGAAAATTCTTGAAAAATTGCAGTCTCTGTTTCATACTTGAATTGTGTACTTTAAAGCCATATTTTAACATAAAGTTACCTGAAGTTGCTAGTTATTGAAATCTGAATTTTGACTAGGACTGTCAGGCATTTAAATGAGCCTGGCAAAAATAAATATTGCGACTGTTGGTATTCATTATTCTAGAATGTGAATGATGAATGTTTTGTGTGACAGAACATTGGTATGTCATAACTCAATGTAAAACTCAGAAGCATCCAGATACTAAGGAAACTGCATAAATGATCTTTAACATTCAATATATTCAGAACAGTGGTGAAATCGATTTACCTTTGCTACCGGTTTGGGAATGGGAATGCACGGGATCGTGCATGCACTATGCACACATGTGTCTCTTTTGCGCATGCGCAGATGGTAAAAAAAAAAAAACAGGACGTAATGACGTCCCGGCAGGTGGGCGGAGCCTCCTGCCGCCAGCGCTACCGGTTCGGCGAGCCAGATAGAACTGGGAAGTTTTCACCGCTGATTCAGAAGGTGCAACATTTGAACATTCAGAACTCGGGTGGCGGGATGAGGATTCGGAAGAGCCCCATTGATGAATGTTTTCTGCAATTTTTGTTACAATTGATAGGCATGCATCCAAATTGCCTATTTAACATGCTTTCCTGATCTATGAGGCAGCCCATAGTATGCTGGCATGGTTTCCTCTGCCTACATAGGTGGTCTCTATTGTGCCTCAATAAGAAGACCAGAAGTGATTCTCTCCTGTTTTCTGCATAGCTCATTTAACTGCTGGTGAGAAAAAAACATCCATCAATCATTGCCCTTAACATGGACTGTGGCTGGAGAAGAGCCAAGTTTTAATAGACGGTTAGAGTGATGTGTTTAGCCATCTGTTTGAAAGTAAGCACTGTTCTAGCAATGTTCGCACAACCTCATTATCAGCCTTTCACATAAAAGACAGACTCTGATCGGCCTCCTTTTCTGGCAATATTGGGGCTATCATCTAAATGATGTGCTTATCCATTTGCCTTCTATTCTACAAGACATTCTTTCTTTGAAACATTCAATTTTCCATTGTGCAAGTATCTTCTGACTTCATTCCAATAGACTAAAACCGGAGTTCTAAAGGTTATTTCCTTTGGAAAGTTCAAAAAATGAAATTTCTGACCATTTATGAAATGTGAAGGCAATTTGTTAATGTGGATACTTTTCTCTTCCTTTAGAAATTGAGCAACTGTTTCCAGATGTGTATTTTGGAAGAATAAAAACAAAATCATGATTTTTATAGCTAAATTACCCTTTTCTTATACAGAAGCATAGATGAAATGCTTCTCAACTGATCCTCTAAATCAAAATAAATAAAGTTTGTTAACACAGCATCTAAATTGATTTGTTTAGATCTCTGTGAGAAATTCAAAGCAAAATGAAACAAATAAATCAATGGAAGAGGTTAGATGTTGCACACTATTTGGTTAAAGAGAATGGATCCTTTAAAATGTTCCCTAAGTATTTGGAGCACAAATTGCTAACTTTTATTTATTTCTATAACTTTAGTACTTCTTGGAATAGCCAGGTGATCTCATAAGCATCTTACCATCGTGCTGTTTATTCTATAAAGTGCTAAAGTTGTAGGAAAGATAATGCCTTTACTCTCAATAGTAAAGGCACATGGAACATTTACAAAGTGAAAAGCAAATAGACCTCTCCTGACAAGGTTTCCTGCACCTCCCCTGAGAATTTTTAAATAAATTAATGTAACCTTCTAAAAGAAGTAGTACAAATAAGTCTTTTTCAATGGAAGTGGAAATTATCAAGCATTAGAGGGAAGAGGACAGCAGTATTATAACACAGCTCATCAGGAAGTTGATGATCACAGTTCATATCAAACATATTTTAAGCAGCTATACATTTGATTTAAACAGACTAGTAGTGAAATTCATCGATACCTAATCCACTAGATGGAGTATTTGTACAAGCATTAAAAATATACTGTATCCATAGTTACGATCACAATGTTTCAGAAAGAATATCTACTTCCTAAATATGGGAAGCATTATATGGGTAATGTTCCAAATAATAATTACCTCATTAGAAAATTTACAGAGCACATACTGTAGTGTAGCTTATTTTTTTTACACAAGAGACTGAGAAATAAACATACAAAACCACTTCACTCTTACTATTGTGAGTGTCTTCTCATATCAATTCCACTTTTCTCCCAGAACAAGGAAATAAATAGCAGTAATTAGCAGGACATGCTAATTTAAACCCTATGACTTTCTATATTGTGAAAGAGCTCCAGAATATGGTTTATTATGAATATTTGTCTTACAAAAGGTTGCTGTTGAGGCTGCATTGCTTGAAGACTAATGATTTGTTGTTGAGTCTGCTGCTGCTGAAGCTGAAAGGGGAGAAAAAGGAAAGTCATTGCAATTCTGTTTATCTTTTTTTTTTAAAAAAAAAAGGTATAAGTCTTTCTTAGAGTCAGGTTTCATCCTGACTGTTAACGTATTCATTTTCCTAGTAATGATATGAAAATTGTTTTGGGATGCAATAGAAAGGCAATAATGGTGCCAACTTTCAGAGGATGAGAAATCATGTAGTTGATCAATAAATAAACTGGTAGAAGCTAAAGCTGGCATTAGAATGTCAGATTTTTTTTTTCACTTGGATTGATCATTTACAGAAGGCTCTTGACTGAAAGCCACATGTCCAGATTACACACACACCCTCCCCAGTTTGAGAGCATACTGTAAACTATAGTAACATTTGCTCTACGAAAGATTGTTTTTATGAGTCATATTCACATACTGTAATTTTGTATTTTAAAATTCCTTCTAGTTGCTACCTTTGTGGTGCTTAATAAATTTCTGCCCAAATGATCAGATTTAATTCTTCTTTCACCAATCTTTGTCAGTTGTTCTAATTAAATCTATAAATTTCCACAAGCTTAAGTTGTTAAGCTTGTAATATGAATAAAGACCTTTCTGGAGATATGAGAAAATAGGGGAAGGGAAATGCTTGAAGCTGATGTAGACATACATATAGGAAGAACTATATAGTTCAATGAAGCAAAGTCCTGAACTTTGCATACATTGCAGGAGAAAAGATATGGTATCTTATGGTAACAAAAAATCAGGAGTTGGGTAGCAGCTAATAGATTTTTCAGCTAATATAGTTTCATTAAAATGAATAAGCTTTTGTGAGTTGTAGGCCACCATCAGATGGCTAGACTGATAAAGGATTTAAACTGAGGTGTGGCGGGAGAAAACAGATTGGTTATGCAGATGCAGGATACATGTACTGATTACTAGGATCTTATCAATTAATTGCAATGTATTAAAAGCACATTATATGTGTTGGAATGTTTACAGATTGTCTGAAAACTTTGGATACATGTGTATTTAGCAATCTCTCCCTTAGTGGCTATGTTAAACTTCCATTTTTCCAAAATGGCCATTTTGAGGTCTGACAACATAGACTATCCTGGGAATGGGTTATTAGAGTCCCCAAGCCTACAAGGTAGATCTCATCAAGAAACTGGATCCACAAAAAGGCTATAACTGTAATTTATTATAGTGTTTCTACAATTTTCACAAACTGTACTACTGAAAGGCTAAAGTAGGCTTAGTAAGGACTTTAATCAGTGGTGGGTTTCAAAAAAATTTACTACTAGTTCTGTGGGCATGGCTTGGTGGGCATGGCAGGGGAAGGATATTGTAGAATCTCCATTCCATCCCCACTCCAGGAGAAGGTTACTGGGAATCCCCATTTCCTCCTGATCAGCTGTGACTTGGAAGGCAGAGAATAGATGGGGTCGGGGGCAGTCAGAATTTTTACTACTGGTTCTCCAAACTACTCAAAATTTCTGCTACTGATTCTCCAGAACTGGTTAGAACCTGCTGAAACCCTCCTCTGGCTTTATTCCTTTCCTGTGATCCCAAGCTTCTACAATTTACTTTTATGAAGAATTATGAAGATAAGTAATAGAAGATAGTGCTCTATAGAGGGCCTCCACTGTTCTGAATAGGCATTTCAGGGTAGCTCTGTATATTGACATAATGGAACACTAGCTGCTCAAATGAACACTGTGATCATCCTAATAAAAATAATCATTTCAAACCAACAAAATTAAAGGCACCAAACCTGAAGGAATCTTTGTTGCCGAATTTGCTGTTGTCTCTGTCTCATCTGTTCCTGAGACACCTGGACAGAGTAAAGATTGGCCTGGGAAGGTGTGGCTGATACTGCATCCAGAGGTCCTCCAACCAAGTTATTCTGCTGCAAAGACTGGTGAACTGAACTGAGACACACACAAAAAAATACATAGTTTGCAGGCATGAAAAATAAAAGTAGAAAAATAAAATTAGTGAAATAAACCATTTTATTTCAAAAAATAGTCCACTTTACTTTTGCCTGTAGGGTGATTGATGAAGATATTGAAGATACGTCTGAACATACAAGTGTTGTTTGATTGTAATAGTAGTTTTAATATGGTTGTTAATAATATTGCTTTCCTTATGCACTTCTCAGAGTCTTTCCTCTTATACAAATATTGTAAAATAAATAAGTTATTTTAAATAAGGGTTTAAATAAGGGTTTCTTGCCTAAGCAGGGGATTGGACTAGATGACCTTCAAGGTCCCTTCCAACTCTGTTATTCTAAATTCAATGTTCTATAAGTACATGAAACGATTTCAGTGGAATATCACTAACAAAAAGCAGTATACGGATATTAATAAAATATTGATAAATTAAACAGATGCATATTAAAGCTTCATTTCTTAGCTAAAATTTGTAAATAATTTTTTATTTAAATCATTTTCATCCCATCCCATAATAGAACTATGATGAAACTCTTATGAAACACATATTTGAAACAATACATGTGTGTGTGTGTGTGTGTGTGTATACACATACATACACATACACATACACATACATACACACACACACACACACACACACACACACACTAAACCAAATCGGTATAATCTTAATTATACCAATGTCCATTTGAAAGTGAGTTGCCATGCTATGCTAAACCAGAATTTAAATTCTTTGGTTTTAGCTTAGCATGTTATGCAAACTACAACATTATGGTTCATAAACCATGATTTATAAATTGTCATGATGCATAAATCCAGTCAATTGTGAATTCATTATAAAACAAAATAATAAACTATAGTTAAAATAAACCATATATTAGCAAAGGATATCCGTCTACTTTAAGGATTGAAATGTGATCATTATGAAATAAAGACGGCTTTGAGAAAAGAAATTAGCGTGTTTTCTCCTTTTCTGATCAGTGTGTACTGATATTGACATCAGTACACACTGATCAGAAAAGATATTGATGCATGTGAGACTGGAAAATGTGAACTCTAAGCAGAATAACAATTTAATTGCAGTTCAGATTAAGATGGAAGATTTAGAAAGATGAGATTAAGTTCACTGAGTTTAGATAGATGATTCTGCAGGAAATCAAACTTTCTCAGCTCAATTTACTTTACTAAACAATTATAGAGAAAAGTTAGGGCTGAAATATACTCAGAAAAGGTATATAAATCCTATTCATAACAAAAGATTTCTGCAAAAGCAATATATAGTAGACTGCATGATAAAATAGAAAATTATTTCCCTGCAGAAGTCTTTTCTATCCAATTTTCACATTGGTCTGCAAATTTGTTTTAAAGTGTGCGCACATGGTCTCTGCAGGGTTTTTTCCCACAACATATGTGTTTTACATGCAGTTTTATACTCAATAATTCTTTACTTTGATATTCATATTAAAGATGGACATGTGGGGTCCTGATACTCTCTGAACTTGGTTTTCTTGTAGACGTTTCATTAGCATACTAGATAACATCATCTCTGCTAGAAATTCACCAAGTTCAGAGAGCACCAAGGACTCCACAGTTCACAGCTCACTGAGATACAAATATTCTCTTCTAAAGATAGAAATATAAACCAATTTGTCTAAAAATGAAGATATCTGAGAGCTGAATGATATATTAAGTTAAAAATGCTAGTCTCAGGTTATATTGAGGTCTCAAGAGATTTGTACCAATTCCAAAATTATTTGAATAAAATTTGAAAGCTTCACATGTGTATTTCTGCGGACACAATAGCAAGTTCAGCTACTGCCAGAGAAGCAAGATTTTAACATTCCCTTGTTAAAATTAATTTGTTAAAATAATATTTATGACTTGTATAGAAAAGAATTGGAAAATGGAGGGTTTTTTCCAAGTACAGCCAAATATAATTTATTTTTATTGCCTGTATGTAATAAGGCTGTGCAAGTATTAATTAGTAAATTGAACTCTAAGTCAAAGATGTGCATTTTTTCATTTTACAAAAATGAATTTTGCAAAAATATTTAATGTGACTATTTAATGGAGGCTGTGCTTTAAACACCATTCCAAGAGAAAGTCTCGGTAATCCTACAAAAACTTAGTATTCCATTCAGCAGAAGAATAAAAAATGATCTTATAGATACAAAAAAAAAAAAAAAGCAGTAATGATTTAGATGAAACTTTAATTTGTAACTGAGAAGACATGTGTGCTTTCTTTTGTACAATAAACCCTTTTCCCCTATTCACTACTAAGCATTAAGATTGCAACATGCTTTTCATGATACCCTCAAATGATGAAATTTGTGCAGAACAGGTCCAACATTTGCCATTCCCCAGTGGAATTTATCCTTGCCTATCAGTTCCTTTGATAGGAGGAGAATAGAGATTAGATGCCTCTATTCTATCCATTTAAGTTCAGTCATGTGCTTGAAGTGCTTGTCACAGAAGGATTTACAACAGAGAAGAGTTTGAATAGACTCTGTCTTTTCATCCATGATTAAATCTGGGTTCAAATGGTGCTAAGAACAAGAAAGATTATTTTCATAAACACAGAAATGAAATATTTGTTTTACTGCCTCAAGGTTGCTGTCAAAAAAAAGTAAAATGGAAAAATAAAAAAACAGCTTTAAAAAAATAGTTATTACAGAAAGATATAGATATTTAGAAAGATAATCTGTAAATTAGGCTCTTAGAAATATTATACTTTTGAATGACTGAATAAATTAATAGGATCTTTTGATTAGCAAATTTTAGAAGCACTTGGTTTATAATTTCCAAAGGTCCATTTAATAGCTCCAAAACACATACATTAAGTAAATAGAAATTACACAATGATATGTTTATTAAATTATGTCATGTATACAGTATATACATGTTTTATGAGACAAGGGAATTTCCAAATGTATTTAGCATTGGTTTAATTCTATCTAGTTTGAGTAATAAAAAGACTGAGATCTTGGTTGAAGCTACATGTAATTCAAAGCAAAGTGGGACTTGCGAAATAGTATAGAAATAACTTACCTGTCTAGGGCTGACTAACTGTTTGTATAAGCTTTCTCCAATCTGATCCCCTTCAGATGTTTAAAGTTTCAACTCTAATTTGTTTTGTCCTTCAAGCTAAGTTGGAAGCCCAAGTGATTTGGAAGGAATTAGATTGGCTGAGTCAGAATGTATGAGAATCCCACCCCCCAGAAAAGTACAAAACATCAGGTTAACAAAGTTCTGAAATTATAGGAGCCTTACCGTTGATTGCCTGCTAAAGGCTGAAGATAGGCAGCTGCTTGCTGATGAATGTACCCACTTGGCTGCTGTTGCATCTGTCTTAACCTTTCCATTAAAACTGGACTAGAATGAGTTGCTTGAAATGATCTAGGATTGTAGGTAGGTGAAAGAACTATACCCCCAGTCTGTTGAGATGGCAATGACATCTGAGTACTATACATTGTATAGCCATGAGGAATTGTCTGTGTGGAAAACAATTCAAAACACACAATTTTGACTTTTAGTTTTCTAAACATCTATGCATTTTACTGGTTTTAAAAATACTGTAACTTGAAATAAGAACCTTGCATCTCATTTTCTTTCTTAGGCTCAACTGAGTGTTCTAGCTATTCATATAGATCTCATGTCAACTTCATTTTTGTTTGTTTGTTTAGCAGAAAGTCTGGATGATGTAGAAGAAATTAAAGGTACAGAAGTAAGTGCTTCCCTGTAGCACAATTTAGGTGAAAATGGGTAGACTATCTATGGTTATAGTATTTTTTTTTCAGTTTCTGCAGTTGTGTCCCCCATGGCTTTGGTATAAAAATATTAGTTCCCACAAATAATATCTATTAGTGGTTATTGCTTGTCTACAAGAACTGGGCAAGGCCATTCATAAAAGGTGGACTCATAAAAGAGACTGGCCACTCATATTTTTCAAATATTATAAAACCAAGACTACCATATCTATCATTATATTTCTCTGAATCCCACTGAGCCAATTTTTAAGAAGGATGCTTTACCTGTGATTGTTGTATCCCTGGATACTGTGTTAGCTGAGAAGAAGAGGGGCGGACTTGCTGAGAAAAAATGGAAGCCTGTTCAATTGTTGGACCCTGTAAAACAGTTCACCAATAAAAATAAATGCTACTTGTTATATATTAAAAGTTTACCAATCGAAACATGCTCATTTTGAGCCAGTTTGATCTAATAGTTAAGGTACCAGGCTAGAAATCAGGAGATGGCGAGTTCCATGGTCACCTTAGGCATCTAAGTCAACTGGGTTACTTTTGATCAGTCATTCTCTCTTAGGTCAACACACCCCACAACACTGCTGTTGTGGGAAAAACAGGAGAAGGAAAGATATTAGGTATATTTGCCTTGAGTTAGTTATAAAAATAATGAATAAAAATATCTAAAAATAAGTGGTAACAGCCATAGGTGCAAAAGCAATAGCACTTAGATTTATATACCACTTCATAGTGCTATACAGCCCTCTCTAAGTGGTTTACAGAGTCAGCATATTGCTCCCAACAATCTGGGTCCTCATATTACCGACCTTGGAAGGATGGATAGCTGAGTCAAACTTGAGACAATCAGGATTGAACTCCTGACAGTGAGCAGTGACCTAGCTTGCAGTACTGCATTCTAATCATTGTCCCACATGGCTCTTGGTGCAGATGGTTGATAGACTGACATGCAATTTATTGTAAGTACTGTAGGTCTCTTAAAAAACATGTAGTGTAAAAGTAAGCTAGTGGGACTAGAATATCTTTTTTAAGTGAGATTGTTTTTGTGGGCAGATTAGTGTTACAAGATCTCTAAATTCTGTCTCCTTAACTGCTGTCCAGTTTTCTGTGCACAGACCAGCCATACCCATTAGTTGAGACAGATGGCAGACAGCAATGGGCAGACTAGGCAGTGAATGTTGGGATAGTAACATATGTACACAGTCTATTTGGTATTCTTGAAATTGGATTATCTTCCAGTATTCCAGTCCAGTGAAGTTCTTTGATGGGGAATGAGAGATACTATTTTGTCTTCTCCCTCAGGTAGCAAAATATAATGAATCAGTTCTGGTCCTGCATAGGTTCTGCCCCAGCTAAGGATCCCAAAGAACAGAGCCCACACAAACTCTGAACAAAACTTAGTTTACTGAAATAACACAGTTTTAGCAAATGCCGGCTGTTAATAAATGTTCTTAACAGCCTGCCAGAATTCCACAGATAAGATAGTCAGAGTCTTACTGGAGTTGGTAGAAAACCCAGAAGCAAGGTTGCAGAGATATCCCAACGCAATGATTAGCGAACTAAAGTTGTTTCCTGCAGCTTGTTACAAGCTGCGTTCTTTCTTAAATAGGCTAAGGGTGTGGCCAATTAGCCCCAATTACTCTCGAAACCTCGTCCTGAGGAACCACTCCTGCCTTTTGGCAGCTCTGTGTGCCAATGGATTGAGAAGAGGCTCCTCCTCTTCATCCTCTTCACTTAAAGGAGCCTCTGGAGGTTCTGAAGGCCCTAACTGAATCCCTGCCTCTGGCACCACATCTTCTTCAGCCTTCTCGCTGTCTGACTTAAGCGCCGGCTGCACAGGCTGCTGGCATAGCACCACACCAGCCTCCTTGTCGTCGGGATAAGTAACAATGCACGCAGGCCACTGGAAGGCCACAACAGCATATATACACTAAGCTTACTTTGAACCCCATCATTATTTCCTTTGCTTCATTGTCCAAAATGAAGAAAAGCTGAATAAATCGTGGCCCATCCATCCCACTTCTAAATATAAGACAACACAGTTTGGAAGGCCTTGCCTGGCTCTGATGCCTTAGAATCCGCTGTTGTTGAAGCAACTGTTGCTGCTGCTGATGAGAAGAAATAGTGTGAATTGCTGGGGGCTGCATCATATTGCTGGAACGTCTCTGAAGCATGTTAGAGAGCACTTGTTTTGTGTTGCTTGGCACAAAGGACCCTGTGGGATCCACTCTGGAACCACCTTCAAAGACATTGATTAACAAAATAATTATAGGATCACTAAGCCTGCTCCAGATGTGATGCTATAAGATTGGAAATCAAGCTGACTACGCCACTTTAATCAGGTTATTTATATAATCATTACATTTTTTAAAACTGTGAACCAGCAAAGTTTTCTGGAGATGCAACATATATTTTAAAGGTAAAATAAAAGGTAATAAAAGAACAATATTGTTGGAAAATCTAACATTAAATTTTATAGTGGTATAGTAGGTATAGTAGTGTAGGTATAGTGGTATAGTAGGTATAAGGGATGCGGTGGCTCAGCGGCTAAGACACTGAGCTTGTCGATCGAAAGGTTGGCAGTTCAGCAGTTTGAATCCCTAGTGCTGCGTAACAGGGCTGAGCTCCCATTACTTGTCCCAGCTTCTGCCAACCTAGCAGTTCGAAAGCACATAAAATGCAAGTAGAAAAATAGGGACCACCTTTGGTGGGAAGGTAACAGCGTTCCGTGTGCCTTTGGCATTTAGTCATGTCAGCCACATGACCACAGAGACGTCTTTGGAGAGCGCTGGCTCTTCGGCTTTGAAACGGAGATGAGCACCACCCCCTAGAGTTAGGAACAACTAGCACATATGTGCAAGGGGAACCTTTACCTTTAGTAGGTGTATAGTATCAACTACAAATACATTTCCATTTAATTTAAGCATATTCATCCAGTGTGAGTACTTTCCAAAGAAAACAATATTAATGAAAAAGAATTATTTTCTGTGACAGATTGGCCTGCTTTACCTGGTGGAAGAGGCTGGTTCTGGACAAAGTAACCTGACTGTTGGGCCTGTCCTATAACATTGTAGCCCCACAAAGCAGATTGGGGATGATGCAACATTTGGGAATAAAGTGGTGAAAAATTAGGAGCCATTCTACATCCATTGTTCTGAGGATATTCCTTGAGCAAAATAGGAAACATTAAACATTACTGACATTTAAATGATACCAATTTATAAATAAGTCATTTTTCTTAGCAAATTATTAGGCAATTTATGACTATTACAATTAGGATTTATCTCACATATTATTTGGTTGTCTCATAAATGCTTAATTTTCTACTATTTTTCTGCATACCATAATCTACTAACTGCACCTATAATTATATCAAAGCATCATTATTTAGCCAATTAGAAACATACGCTGGGAAGCAAATTATAGGAAGGAATTAAGTAAACTCAATAAATTCAATTTTTTAAAATGAAGCTTTCTAAATTTTATAATTTCAGGAAATGTTTTCTGTATTTGTTTTCATACCACAGTGCAATCCCTGTGCATTGTCAAGAACTCTTGAGCATGCTCTAAGATGTATGTGATGAGTATGTATCACTATTTAGGTTTGTTGGGCTTCAGTGAACAATATATTTTCCTCAAATGTATTTTGAAATGTGAAATTGCATTTTCATAGTATTGAGAAAATTGCCCATTATTGATCGTTTCACTGAGGGGCTTAATAACTTATAATACTACCTAAAATCAAGTAGGTATAAAGATAAAAGTATTCGGAGTAGTCAGGAAAAGTTAAATAAACAAATAAATAGTTTGAAATGTGTTTGAATATTAGTAACTCAGTTTAGTAGTTAGGCTGTTGGTTTGTGCTCCAAGCTTGGCAATGTGGTTGCAAAGTTCTGAAGGTGATGAAACGTTTGCAACCACATTGCCAAGCTTGGAGTTCAAACCAACAGCCTAAATAAATATTTTAAAACCTATATACAATAAACCAAAATGCTATGGGGCCTTCAATTATTTTTAAGAATGTAAAGGAGTGCTGAGACCAAAATGTTTGAGAACCACTATACAATGAATCTATTGCAATATGTATTGAAATTAGAATCCTAAAATAGTTCTCTTATTTTAGCCCTTCATTAAGCATTATGTAGCAGGAGAAGCTTTACTGAAGTGTATCTGAATTGATTTTACATGAAGATGATTAAAGAGGACTGGAAGAACTGCTTAGAAAAGAAAATTGAACTAAACATCAATTAATTTATAGAACTGGCTACAACAGTGTAGCCAGTTCTATAAATTAATTTTGGAGTTTTAAATATTTGATATTATCTCATTTCAATTTCATTGATAAAATAGGATTCAACCTAAAACTTCTCCTATAACCAGCAGTGGGATGCTGGGGGTTCTCAGGGGCTCGGGAGAACCTCTAGCTAAGATGCTATGCAGTTCGGAAAACCTCCAAATCCCACTCCTTGCTGGCCATGCCCACCCTGCCCTGCCCCTCCTAGGAATCCCCATGTGGCCCGTTTTGGATGCAGGTAAGTGCAGGGTGCATGGAGGCTCTGGGAGGGTGAAAAACGGGCCTATAGGAAGTTTGGGCCCATTTCCAGCCTCCAGAGGGCCTCTGGACCCTGGGGAGGCCATTTTTGCCCCCCTGGAGGCTCAAGGAAGGCCTTTGGAGCCCAGGGAGAGCAAAAACACAACCCCTGCCATGGTGCAGGAGGCCAACTAGGCCACATCTGCCATGGCCATGCCCACCCAGCAACCGGGCAGAAAATCCTTGTGCTAAACTTTTTGCTAAACTTTTTGAAGCCCACCCCACCTATAATTTTGCCTTGCTTTCCAAAAATATGTGAGAATTTTTAAAAATATTTCAAGTATCAGGAGAGCCATTTATAGAATTGAATCTGGTGATTGATCCAATGGTTTTATCCCCACCCCATCCCAAAAAGCAATGCTGTCTCAGTCTTGAAGAAGGAAGGAAGCAGTTCTGCAAAAGTCTTAGAAAGGCACATAAACTGATCTGCTAAATCAGCAGAGATGATTAAGTACTGTACTTGTGAGTGCCAAGAGATTAAGCAATCAGTCATGAAAGCAATGACTCCTATCAAGCTTATGATGGTTCCACAAGCCACTTACAATGAAAGATACACTCATTAGTACTGAAAAGCTATCACCCTTATCCAAAAGGCAATTGATTCAAAAAAAGAAAGCTATTATCCAAAAATAGAGTAAACTATATGCTTCTATAAAGCAAAGGTTGGCAATGTAGCTTCTATAATGCCCCTAGAATGGGACATATTAGTGGGACTGAGTAGTAGTTTTGTCTCCTATCCTTCTGAAGTGTGGCAAGATGTCACCTAGTGATGCAATAACATCATTTGAAAAGGTTAGGATGAAAATCTTATCAGCCCATTTTTAAGAGTGTGGGAAGCCACTTATCTCCCCTCCAAATCTCCAAAATACCTTTCCGGACAAGCATGGGAAATCAGGAAATCATAGTCAGTTCAAATACACATAAAGGTTTATGGCAAGCCTAAGCTCTCTAAGGACTCACTGGAGAAGAACCTAATGCTGGGAAAGATTGAGGGCAAAAGAAGAAGGGGACGACAGAGAATAAGGTGGCTGGATGGAGCAGTAAGCGTGAGCTTAAATGTACTCCAGAGGATGTAGGGGACAGGAAGATCTGGAGGAATGTTGTCCATGGAGTGACGATGGGTTGGACACAACTTCACAACTAACAACAACAACAAGCTCTCTACAAGAATCTGAACGACTAACAGTCAAAGGAAACGGGTGGTAGATAAAAGTCAATGGAATTCAAGGTGGCTGGACTTAGATCTCTTGTGGGCATGAAAGGACTCGAGACATTTGACGCCCCCCTCAGGTTAGCCTGGTCATTTGCTACATTTCCCTTCTCATAAAACCAAGTAATCTCATGAGATACTGTATATTTGTTCATGTATACACAACTTATGATGTTTAATATAATTGTTTCAAAATTTTATGTTATTTCTTTCCTGTCTGCTAACTCACATGAAATCATCTGATGGTTACCATACCTGACAAGATGGCCAATTCATGAAGGACCACTTTAAAAAAAAATACTTTAGACCTTTTAACCACTTACATCAGTTTTGGAAGCTGCTTTTGTCTTTCTTTTTCTGCCTTTCCCCTTTCTTTCTTCATCTGCTGAAGGTTTTCCCTGATCTGAAAGCTCTGCTGACTTTCTTTCTGGTTCCTGAGATGCAGGAGTGGTTGGCTCTTCTTCCTCTTCCTCCTCCTCAGGAGGAAGAGGTAAAGGTTCGAGGTAGTAACTTCGTGGCTTAGGTTTAGGGTGTGTGTGGTAAAGCAGAAGGTGCTGCTGCTCCTCATATTTTATGATTTTCCTATCAATGCGAACAGTTCCAAACCAAGCCCAAGACAATGGAGCTGGATTCTTATTGCCTTCCAGTAAATCCCATGGAGATACTTTCTGTTTCATTGAGACTTGGAGTCCCTGTTTTTTTTTAAAAAAAGTGTAAAATGAAAGTTTGCTTGATCACAATTTCCTTCTAATTTCCAAATTCCTATAATTGCAGTTCATGAGCTTACTATTAAAATAGTGATGCATATAATCACCAGAGAAAAATATCAGTAATATCATGTACATAAGGATACAATTAATTGAATGATATTTTATCTGTTGAATTGAAGCATGTATAAATATGTGATGAAACAAAGGAATATATTAAAGTTTCTACAAAATTATGTTCGTGAGAAAGTTGATACATCAGGAAGGTTTAAAAGAAAATGCTTCTCCTTGCCTGTTTCTTATCTATGGAGTCAAATCCAGCAATTTTGTTTCCCTTCGTATCAATCAGTGATCCCATAGGCTCGCAGGCAATAAGGTCACACATCTGCTTGGGCAATGGCAAGAGCTGACGAACTTTGTCAATACTTTCTGAACTTTTATCACCCAATTCTTTCTACAAGAGGACAAAAAGGCAAAAAAAAAAAAAGTGTAAAAAAATCGGAACTCAAAGCCGGAGAAGTTTCAGATGAATCATTTCCTTGTACTTTTACTAATTTTATTCAAGTTGTGTAGCACAGCTTTTGAAAAATGCTTTATAAGCTTTTCTTTTCCTAGAACAAAAATTAATTGCAGTATCTCTCTCTCTCTCTGTCTCTCCCTCCCTCCCTCCCTCCTTCCGTCCCTCCCCCCCCTCCCATCTTAGAGCTATGGACATCAGATCCTTATTTTAGCATTAAACCAAATTACAATATCAGGATTAAATATTCTGAAAAGCATAATCAAGCAGAAGTTTTTCCTACCATTTGCTACCAAGAATTTTTAAAGCAATAATGCAAAGAATCTGACCTTTTTGTTTCTAAAATATGCTTAATGCTACTTCCATATACCAATATTACTTGATGAGCATCTTAATATTTCTAACAGAAATACAGGGAAGGTATTTTATAGCATGTCAGATTATTTGTCCATATAGTTGACTATCTTCAACTATGAAAAAAATCTCCAAGGTTTCAACTGCAATTTTTTGCATCACTTCCTACTTGATGCCAGTTTTTAATGGGGAAGCCAGGAATTGTCTCAGACAAAAAGTTGGAGGAATTCAAATTGAATGTTTTATCTAGCCATAGAATAACCATAAGCTTTTTACATTGAGCACAGCTAATCCATGTGAGGAAGTGATTTTTTGAAAGAAAGGAAATGTTATATTTATAACTTTGATTTAAATCACATTTTTGTGTACACTTCCTCTTAATTAATTGAGTTAGTATATCGCTATTGTGTGCTTGCTTGCTAATTTATTATTAAAAGGGTTCTACAGCTGGAAGTTGCAAAACACTACAATCTGCTGGATTGCAGCTGAGGCCAGACAATTTAAAATTTGGAAAATGAACCACCTCAAAATGTAAATGTTCTCCTACTAATTTCACAGAGGTAGCTCATGTTTTGTTTCAGTCTTCCCCAATTTGATATCTTTCAAATGTATGGTGTCACTACAATCTCAGATTTCCTCATTCAGTATGGCATCCATCTATCTATCTATCTATCTATCTATCTATTTATCTATCTATCTATCTATCTGTCTATCTATCTATCTATCTATCTATCTATCTATCTATCTATCTTATCACACCTTTATTTTTGGACAATTCAAAGTACATAGATAGCTGGTTCCTGACTCCTAATTTCCCCACAACAAAACGTTTTTTAATAGGTCAGGATGATAGGTTATGATAGGCCCAACATCACCCAACAATCTTTGAGCCCTAGGGAGGACTAGAACTCACAGTCTCATGATTTCTAACCCACACATTGGTCACTAAACATTTTAAAGAATTCAAGAGTCAGATGAAAACACACTTTGAGTTTTTTCACCAAATTCATGTATGCTCTCTTGTTCTCTTCAGATCCCATTTGAGATGCAATTGAGAGGTCAGAAGCTAAAGTTCCATTGATCAAAACACTCAACATGTCAAGCACTGTTGTAAATAATTCACTAAAAAGGGAAAAGAAAAAACAAATTATATTCTGAAGAGCTGTACTAGTAACTACTATTAAGAGGCTTAATATTTCTTTCTAGAGTGTCAAATGATCCACTTTTACATCAACTCAAGGATGAGGAAGTAGCAAACTTCCTAAGCAGCAAACTAAGATAATGCCAAAATAATTACACATGTGCAATAAAATCATCACACAAATGCTATATTACATACTTATGTTCCAATTTTAAATCATTGCAAGTTGTCTGTTGGCATTTAGACACAAAGATGCCAAGCTGATGATATTAATTAGAATAGAGCTGGAAAGGGCTTTGGAGGTCTCCTAGTCCAGCCCCCTGCTGAAGCCCTATACCATTTCAGACAGGTGACTGTCCAGTCTTTTTTAAAAAAAACTTCCAGTGATGAAGCATCTATAACTTTTGAAGGCAAGCTATTTCATTGGTTAATTGTCCTCACTGTTAGGAAGTTTCTCCTTAATTCCAGGTTGCTTCTCTCCTTGATTAGTTTCCATCCATTGTTTCTTACCTTGCCCTCTGGTGCTTTGGGAAATAAATTGATCTCCTCCTCTTCGTGTAGCCTCTCAAATACTGGAATACTGCTATCATGTCCTTCATAATCGTTTTTTTCTCTAGACTAACCAAACCCAAATCCTGCAGCCATTCTTCATATATTTTCATCTCCAGGCCCTTGATCATCTTAGTTGTGTGTATCATGACACAAGCCCCACATTTTTAAACTTGGATTGCAAAGTCACATGCAGGAATGTAAGGACAGAGCTTATGTTTAAAAAAAAGGAAAGGCATCTGCCACTGTTATTCTTAAAGAGAAATACCATATTACACCATAAACTTTGTGCAATATTTCAAATCAGATTGTGAAGTAATATTGTCTTCCATGCTCTATTTTTATTCTATTTATAAATGTTGAGGAGCAGTCATGCCTACATTGTCAACACAAACATTACCATATTTACTTTGTTCTAAAACAGTAATCAGTACTAGCCAATCCACATTCATATCCTTGGCTGAATCCAAGGTAGTGAAGTTACCTTAATTTAAGAAAGCTCATGAATAGAACTTGGAGAATTTACTTTTGAAATTAGTTTAAAAGAAAATACAGTTAGAACTCCGGATTGATCTGGAGCTTTGTTATCGGTTAGAGAAGCTTCATGAAAGGTTTGCCAGCTGTAGAAGAAATGGACCGAGGTGTGCGAGGCCTGGCTGCAACTGTCTGAAGGGAAGTAGTAGGGCAGCTCCATCTCCCCCCCCCCCCGCCATCCACACCCTAGCTTAATTTTTACTGTGCACCCTGGAGTGGGCAGGGTCTTAATTAGGGCTTATTTGGAGGCTAAGGCTTATATTGGGCGCACATGTAAAATCAAGCTAGGAGTTACTTTCTGAATAGGTCGTATTTTCGGGAAAACATACTATTTATTTACTAAATTTATATGCTGCCCAGGGTCACATGGATGACATATAAATTTAAATAATAAATAAATATTTCCATTTGTGCAAAATAAATGGTAATTTTTGCTTTACAAATAATATTATTACTCAAAGTAGTAGAAGCCATAATATATAATATGCATTAGAGTACACATACTTATTGGTTTGCATGTCAACAGTCCCTGATGTTATTATCTGAAGGAGTAGAAGTGCCCAGTCTGTGGTCCATTGAGTACTTCTTTGCACCGTATCAAACATTCCACCAACCTAGAATTGAAGTGTTGAAAAAAAATAGATATAAAAACGATAAACCAAATGTACCGCACAATCTTTATTTTCTAACTATTCTTTATAAGTAAACATGCATTGGAAATGTTTTAGACTACAATATTGTATTGTGTGCAGAATTCCAAGAAGATTAGGTAGGGGTGGAAATATGACCATGAAGGATAACCTAAGACCAATTAATATGTGATAAAGTCTTTTTTTGTTTGTTTGTTCGCCTGGACTTTTTGTAATCCACGGGAAGGAAGCTGTAGGAATTGTTTTTTCTTCTGTCTAGTTATTTTCTGATGTTTGGTTTATAACATTGTCTATAAGTGTCATCCTTATTTAACCTTATATTTGTGATACACCTAGTTTAAATCTCTTCAAAGTTTAAGTTAAGAAATAGAATCAATCAATCTAAATTGTAAGGCAATACGGTATTTAGAGAGTATAAGAGACAATAATTAAAATAAGAAACCTTACAAGCCCCTTTCTGCTTCAGGCAGCCTGGAAGTTCACTCTGAGAAGAGGCACAGCATTATTCTAAATAATAAACAAATATCTCCTTAAGAAAATAAATATTATTCTTTCTTACCAAATTAAGACGGAGTTGTAATGCCTCATGCATCATTTGTCTTGCTTTAACGTCATCTTGGTATCGTTCTTCCCTCCAGTTGTTTAATATCTAGGAAGAAAAATACAGTATGCACTGATGTACTTTATTTATTTACCTAGACCTGTATAACATAATATACAGGTAGGTATAGGTAGACAAAAGCCCGACTAAGCAGGTATATACAAAAGTATGAAGGCTATTGCTTAACACATTGTAAACTGCCCTGAGTCTCCGGAAAAGGGCAGCATATAAATCGAACCAATCAATCAATCAATCGTCTTTTAATATGTTACAGGGGTTAAAATATTATAGGATTTCCACTTGATCAGGGAGTCAGACTAGAAGGCCTTCAATGTCACTTCCAACTCTGTTATTCTGTTATTTTCTGCAGAATTTTCCTGTACACTTCATTTTTTTATATGATCACTATTGTACTTTTGCTTGCTATATGTACTCTGTCTCATCCCTTTAAACAGAATGCTACACATATAGAAAACTACAGTATTATTTCCTATTATAATGTTTATTTTGAAATTTCTCAAAGGAAAATATTCTGTCAGTTAAAAGAATAATTTTAATATTTTGTAGCAAGATTTCAGAAGAAGTTTATCATTGCTTCTTTCCTAGGGCTGAGAGAAAATGACCCAAGATCCTCCAACTAGCTTTGTATCTAAGGTGGGACAAGAACACATAGGCTCCTGATTTCTAACCGAGGGCCTTAATCAAACTGGCTTTCGTCTAGTAATACCTATATAAAAATCCCATATTAACAAGGAAAATAGTTAATATCCTTCATAGATAATACAAGGTGTTTTATGAAACAGGCTGATGATATGTTTCCACTTGCCCTATGCATATACAGGTAATCCTCGAGTTATGGCCATAATGGAGTGTACAGATTATGGCCATGAGTCATAATACTGGTAACTTTACTATGTAATTTTACAACTTTTTTGTAGTGGCCATTAAGTGAATGTGACAATCATATAAGCAAATTCCACAATTGTTAAACAAACCCATTTGTTCACTTTGTTGAAAACTGGAAACGCTGGGTTTTTACAAAACTAGCGTAAAACATGACCATATGACTGTGGCATTCTGTAAATGGATGTAAATGTGGCTGTGTTGCCATGCACCAAAATATGGTCACATGACATAGGGGGGCAACCATAGGAACTTTTGATCTGGGTTGCATGTCCCCTTTGTCAACTTGCAAAGCATCCCTGACTTGCTCTTGAGTTCCATAAGCAAATGGAATGGAAACTTTGCAGCTGCATCAAGGAGCTGGTATCTCAGTCAAAACAAGGCACATTCCAACCATTATGCCAAGGCTGTCTCCATGGAAACCCACAGTGGCCGGAAGGAGTGACTTTTACAACCCATGAAATTGCTCCACTGGGGAATGTGACTGATAACACATATTGGGGGGATGGGGAAACAGAGTCCGAGACAAAGCGCAAATTAACTGAGGTCAGAGTTGGCTCCACCTGGTCCGTGCCAGCATGTAACTCCTAATAAATAATTGGATTTCTTTTGAAGCTTGGCTTGGGGCGCATGATTTTATTAGGGCATCGGTCGGAACCCTGACAC
The DNA here is from genome assembly GCA_030761175.1 of Masticophis lateralis. NCBI lineage: Eukaryota > Metazoa > Chordata > Lepidosauria > Squamata > Colubridae > Masticophis > Masticophis lateralis. The sequence continues at coordinate 27,479,920 of JAUDYJ010000005.1, forward strand.
CCTTTTTCTGGTAGGACATAAATCAAGGACTTATAGAAAATACTTTGAAAGTGGGATGGGTTAAATTTTGATGCACTATTTTTTTCTTACACAAAATTCAACAGTAATACATGCTCCAAATCCAATACAAAAGGGGTTGTTAATTCTACTACCTCATTTACTTTAATGTGTAGGACAGGTTTTAATAGATAGTTGCACAGCTGCTGGACAGAACTCATGTGGATATTGTGTCTTAGTCCCTCAAAAGCCAATTCTCCTTGCCATATAAGCTTCCATTGGTACAAAGGCAAGTGTTATAGGAGATTACAATGAAAATAATTAAATATTTCACCAAGTTCATATAAATGTAGGAGTTCATTTGAATTTCATATTATTCCTATAAAAAGATCTGGAAGGCCTTACTGAAATGGAACAAGACTACTAGTATAATTCAAGGAACAGGTTATTGTTTGTCTGGTAACTATTTCAATTTCTGAGAAATTCAGCACATTTTGTAGAATACTAAAAATGGATAAACAAGATTTATGAATGAATTCCTTTCACTGATTTTGCTACAAAATATAGTTTGAGATATGATTTCCCTTCTGCCTCAGTCCATTACTTTAATTGGTTTTTAATAGATGCAGAGCATGGAATTGTCTGGTTTTTACCTGATTAATTTGATTTTGCAGAGATGTTAGAAGCCCTTCACGCTGTTCATCCTGTCCCTTCAGACAAGTGAGTACCAAAGATAGGAATGGTTGCTGACTCAGAAGAGACATACTTTAAAAAAACAACAATACTGAATTAGATGTGTCTTTCTGATACTTCCTCTCCTCAAATTCTTCCTTCCCCTTTTCAGTATTTCTCTAAAAGGATTTCTTTATAAACTCTCATCACTATTTAAAAACCACAAATTGTTCCTGCCTTTACTCATGCATGTGACCAGAATGATGTGTCAAACAGACTACAGCCCAGGCAAGAGAGCTTCCCTTATGAGTCATACTGCAAGGCAAATGGGCAGTTTGTAAATGTGATAAATAAGTAAATAAAATACTCTAAACATAGGAAGCTTCTTCAAAACATTAATAACTTTTGCAGGAATAAATAGTTTCTAAAAATAATAATTTATAGAAGTACACATTCCTGCTATTGAAAAATGCAATTTAGAAAGAGTATTTTTAAAAAAAATTCTGCAGTGACCTATAAATCAATTTACATAGGATTCTTCAGGATAGCGAACACAAAACTGTTTAGGCAAATCATTTATTATTGCCTAATAATGAGAGATGTGTGACATTTTTTTTTCCTCATGAAATATAAGCATCTCAAATCGTCTCGTACTTTGAGACTCAGCACATCATATTAGAGACAAAGTAAAGAAGTATAAGATTCTTGTTTTTCCTGTTCTTCCATTTTGTATTTTACTTTCATGGTGACAAAAATAGTATGGTTAGGTTTAGGTTACCAAGCAACTCAAAGAACATTTAGCAAGGAGCATTTCTCATCTTGGTAACAAAGTGTTATTTAATTCTCTTTTGACAACTAGTTCAAGACAAATTAATACCAATTAATGGCATAAATTTAATTTTGAAATATGAAATTTGATGTGGATGATAAGAGAAAAGAAAATTCCAAATTTAGACATGAATTGATGGAATTAGTGGAATATTTTTCAGCAAAAGACAGACATCTTAGTATGTCATGATTTACAAAATCCCTAGGCACAATCCTAATATTTACTTAAAAAAATAGAAAAGTGTATTTGTGGTAACTAGATCTACTGTAAAAGAAGTTAGCTTCATGTGTAAATTAAGGACAAAATAAGTTACTTTTATGCTCTTTTCTTAGTCTTCATGATAAGTATTTAGGTTAGTTTTCAAAACACAATATTCATAGTAATAGGGAGCACCAAATGTAGACTTTATTTCATTTAAGAGTTTACTGTGTTCATTTTCTTAAAAATGAATATACCAAAATTGAGTTTTTTCCCCCCCAGAACAAAATCTGGTTTCTACTGGTTTCTTTGGATCAAATTCTACAGCTCATCTTTGCAGCAGAGATTACTGATTTAAAATACAGCCATATTTTCCAGTATCTTCTACCTCTTCTGTTTTTGCCTGTCTCTCTCCTTCTTTGAACATGATCCCAAGTGCTGGCCTTTCTCTAGTTCTTCTCCAGCTGCTTTCAAGACTCGGCCTTGAACAGATGTCGGCAGCTTTGCAATCAGGGGAGCCACTAACCAGACACCTTGCCTTTCAGAAGAGCTAAAGACATGAAACAAATAAAATTTTTGAGCAAAATATCAATATATTCAGTACTTTTTCTCATATTTTCTCATATGCCTTAAAATAAGGCCCAGAGCTTTGCAAGATTATTATTATTATTATTATTATTATTATCATCATCATCATCATATCATCATCATCATCATCATCATCATATCATCATCATCATCTTCATCATATGGCATTGTTACATTGGCCAGGAGACCACAATGTTATTGCAGAGTAGTAGTTTGGCTGCCAAGTTACCAGCTCTGTTGAAGAAAACACTCACATGCTTTCCAAGCTGTGCCACAGGAGGGTGAGCTGGCTTCACACCAGAAAGAAACATGAGAACATCTTCCTGCAGCAGCATCCTAGGCCCTCTCCCTCCCTGGAACTGCCTCCCAAATGGACACCGCAACCAGAAAGGCTCAGAATCACACAGGGTTATAAATAAAGGTTAAATAAGAATTAAATAAATCTTAGATTAAACTGAGAACTGGTGTGATATAAGGTATATGGTGTTAAACCAGGAGTGTGGAGAGTCAGGTCCAAGGTAACCCTCAACCATGGTCACTATATGATTTTGGCCAGTCTTGCTTTGTTTTGAAAAGGAAAAACTAAAAGACAGAGTGCTCTGTATGCCACTTTATGCCTTGGGAAGAAAGGCAACATATATATATACTGGATAGAGTATTACCCTGTTTCCCCTAAAATAAAACATCCCCTGATAATAAGCCCAATCGGGCTTTTGAGCACATGAGCTAAAATACCTCCCCTGAAAATAATCCCCCTAAATAAGCTCTCCCCAAAAATATTTAAACACATGTCCAGCCCTCGCCATTTCATCTAGTTCAGGTTAGGGAGACAGAGCTGGAAATCAAGTAAGATGGCAAGAGGAGCCCCTTCTTGTTCCACACAACCTAAAACAATAAGACCTCCCTGAAAATAAGGCCAAGTGCTTATTTCAGGGTTCAAAAAACTGTAAGACAGGATCTTATTTTCAGGGAAACACGGTAACGGTTTACAACTAATTTTTCAATTTTAAGTTGCCCAGTGGCATTAATTGAGATGGGCAGCTATAAAAATTGAATGAATGAATGAATGAACGAACGAATTAGTGAATGAATGAATTAAATTCAGTTTGACTAAATATTATTTAGAATTCCTGATCTAACATTCTGGATGTAGTCTGCTTACATAGAAATTTCTTATTTCTTCCCATTAAGAATCAACTTGTTAGGAATGAAAAATAAAGAAATTATATCTCATCTTAAACTAACAATTATTTAAAGTTAACATTTAAAAAAAAGTAGAGTTCACCAAGGAGTCAGGTCTAACTTGAAACTTAGGTTCTTTTAAAATGAAATTTGATTAATTTCAACAATCTATTTTATTTCTAAATCAGAGAAAGATTATGGTGTCAAATTCTTAATTCGTTGACTCAAAGTATTTATTAGCCTGCAGCTAACATTGTGTTTATCTTCTTTAGTCTCTATTTAGTAAACAATCAAGAGAATGAAGACATTCTTGCATGCCCAGTACTCTTTGGAGGAAATAGTTTTTGCATGCAGAAGAAATTAATGTTGTGTGAAGATTTCTGGTTCAGCACACTATATTTCTCAGAGTTAAAACCACAATTATTCAGCAGCAGTCTTTGTGAGTAGACCACTCTCAAGAGCTTCTATTTTTAAAAAAGTGCACACAATTTCATTGTTTCCAATTCAGATTGATTACATTACCTTATGAATGTCTTTTTACAGTTCTGCCTTGTAATATGTGTGTCAGCATTTCCAAGAGAGTTTGGATTGAAGAGGCCTATACCAGAGTTAGAAGAGTTATTGTTTAGATCAGCGGATTGCTGAAACACTTCTATTGTCGCCTTTGCAATATTATCCAACAAGCTGTTCATTTCAGCCACAGACCCAGAACCCTACAGTAAAACATAAGTAAACTAGCGCATTCATGTTATGTTTGCTCATACACTAAGTTATTCTGTAAAGGTACATGATTAATTAAAAAGAAAGGAAGAAATACTTACAGGTTCCTTCAGACACTGTTTGATCATTAGCTGAAGTTCCAGCCATGACTGTCTAAGAGTCCACTGGTCTATATTCTGGATCAAAAAAACAGAGGAGAAATATTTTCTTCATAACATTTCTAAAATTATTATTTTCATTAATAAAGTTGATGTATGTTTTTATTAAGTCAGATGAAAAAATGTGTTATAAATGTATATTGGATGCAGCTAATTTTGTTTATTCCTGCTGGCAGAATCCTGTGGATGGATTAAATTAAGAAAACAGGGCAGCAGAAGGGGAATGTGACCTTATAGCAATGATCAAAGTTTGTCTTCCGTTCAAATCTAGTTTAACAATGGGAATGCCAGCAGTACATATGCCTTTGAGTTTCCATATTCTTTTTTTTTTTTTAATTTGATTTATACGCCGCCCTTCTCCGGAGACTCAGGGCGGCTTACAATGCGTTAAGCAATAGCCTTCATACTTTTGTATATTTATATTTATACAAAGTCAGCTTATTGCCCCCACAAACTGGGTCCTCAATTTACCCACCTTAGAAAGGATGGAAGGCTGAGTCGACCTTGAGCCTGGCTAGGATTGAACTTAGAGAAATTACAGGCAGCTGGTGTTAATTGCTGCCTTTAGTAGGAGGCATTAGCCCTCTACGCTACACAGGCTCTTATCTATTCTAATCTAGGACTTTGCTTTTGTCTCTGTGAAAATTCTACTTGCTAGTTTCTTCTAATTGTTCAATCTTTTATGATTCTCTTGAGTTGTATGCTGTTCTCAAATTGTTGTTTGTCTCCCCCCACAATCTCTGTGACCTCTGTAGAAATGATAATCTTATCTTTATTTCTTAATCCAAGTTATGTATAAATATGTAACAGTAACAGAGCTGGAAGGGACCTTGGAGGTCATTAGTCCAACCCCCGTCTCACAAACCACCGATCTTTTGATTGACAAGCTCAGTGTCTTAGCCACTTACCCACCCAGTCAGGTGGAATAGCACTGACCCTAAAAGACAGCTTTGTAATAGTATGCTACTCAGTGTTTTTCAACTTGATCCATGATGCATCCGAGGATAATTGTAGACCATATTACATGAGTAAAAGATGAATCATAGCCTGCATCACAACCAGTGGAGAAATGTAAAATTTGTTACTACTGGTTCTGTGGGTGTGGCTGGGGGGGTAATGTGATTGGGTGGGTGTGACCATTTTTTTTTACTTTTAAAAGAAAAAAAAAGCCTCTGACGATCAGGCAACTCAGCTGGGATTGTCAGAGGCTTTTAAAAGCATTTTTTATACAACCTCTTCGGCTGAAGAAGGTTGTAAAAAAAATGCTTTTAAAAGCCTCTGATGATCCCAGCTGAGTTGCCTGATCATTAGAGGCTTTTTTTTCTTTTAAAAACATTTTTTCTACAACCTCTTTGACCAAAGAGGTTGTTTTAAAAAATGCTTTTAAAAGCCTCTGACGATCAGGTAACTCAGCTGGGTTACTCAGCTTTTCGAGAGGTTGTAGAAAAAATGCTTTTAAATATTAAATAATATTTAATATTAAATATTAAATATTAAAAAAAGCCTCTGATGATTGCACAGCTCAGTCGGGCATGGGAGAGGACAGGGATTTTTACTACCACACACCTCTATCGCTACAAGATCGGGCAATCTGGTCCGAACCAGGAGCATTTCACCCCTGATCACAACAATAGTGTAATGCAGCTATCCTTTTCCAATAGTAATATTATATCAGGCAATTTCTAGAATACAGTGTATAGTTCTGAGCATCAAAAGTTTAACAAAGACACTGACAAACTTAATTGCATACAAAATCAACAACCAAAAAGTGGTAGAAGATTGTCCTACAATTGTCCTAAATATAAGAATTATTTAAATAGAGGCCAGACCGTGATGGTCAGGAAGTCTATAGTAACAGATTCTCAGACTGAGACAATTTGATTAGATAATACCCAATCAATTAGAATTGATTCCATTCTATGAATCAATTATTCCATCTTTATAATTGTGCACTGTTTCTGTTTAACATTTGGTTATGGTGCAGTGGTTAGAATGCAGTATTGCAGTCTAACTGTCCACGGCCTGGAGTTTGATCCTGATCTACTCAGAGTTGACTCAGCCCTCCATCCTTCTAAGATTGGTAAGAGACGAGGACCCAGACTGATGGGTGCAATATGTTGACTCTGTAAACTGTCCACAGAGTGCTGTAAAGCACCATGAAGAAGTAAATAAATCTAAGTGCTATCAATAATTATGAAACAATATTCAAAATATTTACTTCACTTAGAAAAAAGTAAGCAATAATAATGCAATGAAAAAAGCAAATCAAACTTTTTTTTATCTAAACTTAAATAATTTCATTTTAAATGGGGTTACCTGAAGAATGCGCTTGATGTGTTGTCTTTGAGGATTGTTGTCCCCTTCTGTGCATTCTTTAATACTGTGAGGGTAACAGATAAGCTGCAACAATTTCTGTGCTTGTTTGTTGGAGAGAACTGGATCCAGGATAAGATCTTTGTCGGTACATAGCCTCTCAGGTTCTTTCAAGCAGTGTTCCCCCACCCATTCCTACCAAAAGAATTAGATCAGGGGTCTTCAATCTTGGCAAATTTAAAATTTGTGGACTTCAACTCCCAGAATTCTGCTTTGCTTTGCTGGCTGAGGAATTCTGGGAGTTGAAATCCACAAGTTTTAAAGTTGTCAAGATTGGAGACCCCTAAATTAGATGGAGAATAAGCATCGATACAAAAGTCAAAGCCAAACTTAAATGTTTAACTTAAATGTAACTTGACTGTATAACAAAAATACAGTATTTTTCAAAAAGAATGAAATTCATACGAGCTATTACTTCTTTATGACAAAAAAATGAGTCTAACTTCATCTTGCATTGTACTGTTAATGTGTGTACTAAAGATCTGAGTTGAACACAAATATCGTAGATGTCATTTCTACCGTATACAGGATTTGAAATTATTTTGAATAAAATACCGCTTTTCAGTATTGTAGTTATTACATGTAATGTATTCATATCTCACCTTTTCTTTGCAAGAGTTAAAATGCATATGTCACTGGCATTTTATCATAATAATACTCTTAGCTCCAGTGTAGACTTTAAGATAGAGACTAGACATGGCCGAGTAGAGATTAAAAACCAATCTCTTGATTGTCTTTGATCCTACTTCAACAGTTACTCCACATTGATCCTATTTACACTTACTAGAATATACAGTACTGGCAAGGGGAACGGCTTCAATTTCACATGGACACACAGTCCTATGCACACCACAGGAAGCCTGCAGTCACCAACTTTCACAATCCCTGGAGTATGGCAATAATGTCACTTTTCTAAAATTATATCTATGTACACAATAATAAAGGAAAATGAAACCAGTATTACCTGCTGACAAATGCTTCTTAGTACATATCTAGCATATTCACTGAGAGTAGCAGTTTCTATGGAAATGGTTTTTCCATACAAAGACTTTGAGGTAGCTTCCCATATCTCATCATCATTTAGATCTCCCAATAATCTTTGTACTGAGTAATCTGAATTTTTCAAGGAGGGAATATTGTTGCTTCCAATTTCAGCATCACCTATATTGTAGGAATAGTAAAATATATATATATATGAAAATGTGTATTAGTCCTTTAATATAGTTTGACTTTCACCTAAGTGCCCTCTTAATTTATTTTTACTTAATGCTACTTCCAGTTCTAGAAGTTGTTGATATATTATTTTAATATATGAGAATTTCTGGTTACTCTTTTAGAAAAGAGAACATTCTTCAATTACATATACTATAGCATGATACAATTTGCTACCACCCTAGAGTTCTTACAAGTATGTAAGATATTTTTTAAAAAAATTTACGTTAAAGCAAATAAGAAACAATGCCATACAACACCATACTTTAATAAGCAAACACATTAAAGGTGAATTTATATTACTGAAGAGGAAGAATACTGATTGGTAGACATTATGTTATTTAGGTATTTAATTTTACATCCTGTCTTTTGTTCTAGGAGGTTGAAGCACAGAAGATTTATTTAGGCCTGTACACAAGAATCTAGTCAACTAACGGTCAGCACTAAATAAGGGTCAATAGAATTCGGGACTGGACTAGGATCATTTGTGACAAGGTAAGGACTTGAAGATTTAACTCCCCTCAGCTCTGCCTGCCTGCCTGTCCAATATTTTAGCCAGTACCTTCCAGATCATCTCATACAGTACCCTATGTTAGTCTCCATTTGTACTTTTATTAACCTATGATTCATCCTGGAAGATGTTTCTGGCACTGTGATTCACTTCCTAGAAAAGTTTTAAGTTTATAATCTATCAGGTTTTCAGTACATATCCAAATGTATATCTGGGAGTAAATCCCATTGCAAGTCCAAACAATCAAACACAAACTTGTTGCCTTGCCATTACTCTGCTGAACACCTAATTCCCCAACACTGACTCCTGCCTAAGGATATTTAGCTATATTAGTAAATATATGGGCTATATTGCTATTATCCTTCTCATCGTTCCTGTTACCTTCTCCTATTGGTTATCTTATTATTTATAACTTTGTTGTTTGTTTTTTATGATTGTTATGATTTATCACTTTATTATTTGTATGTACACTGAGAGCTTGTGTTTGTATGTATACTGTGTATTTGTATGTACACTCAGCTTATGCACCAGAGACAAATTCTTTGTGTGTCCAGTCGCACTTGGCCAATGTTCTCTATCCCTCTGAGGACCATATGCCTAGTTTCAAAGTAAACACATACATAAAGAACTTTAAAGCATGATCATACCAAGCATAAGAATTGCTTTCAAAACAGCAAATACTGCTCCCACTTCTATGCTGTTGTGAGCAGCACTTAAAAGGCGGCGATCACAAGATGACCGAATTCCTGGAAAACATTTTTCTGTATAAAAAGAGAACAATATGCTTTAGGAATACTGATTTCTGTTTCCGTGGCACAAAAACTATTGTACTTTAAAAGAGGAAATGAATTTGGAGTTCTTACCATTTGACAGCAGGGAAATCTTGGGTGTTTGAAAGAGATGTAAAAGAAGTCGGCAAGTCACCCTTGCCCCTGGCTCAGCATCTGGATCTCCACAAGCTAAGAAAAGGGTACCACTTTATCATTATTTCATAGAAAATTAAATTGTCATCGTCAATACAACTGAAAAAAAAGCCTTAAAACTGATTTTAAACATTTGAATAAAACAAAATATATATATAAGGCTTTCGCATATCAATTCTGAAGAAAATTCTTCCTAAATCAAATGTTCCGCAAAATAAAAGTTTTTTTTATAAATACTTTTTTCATAAATATATTTTAATTCTGTTTGGTTATCTATTTTTCCAGCTTAATATTTCACCTTTGTATGGAATAAGAAAAGATTTAAACTATTATTTAACATTTTGAATGCATTTTGAAGATTTGATAGATACTGAAAAGAGAATTTATGAAGAAAAATGACAAATGTGAAATATATGATTGAAGAAATATGATTTATAAAAACACACAAATGTTGGATGTAACAATAAGGAAATATTATAGGAAATAACAATGGAGGAACTGGAAAATACAAAATAGATGTGTAAAAAGTATTTTAAAAGCCAAATATGAATTTGTGTGAGACTTTAAGAAGCAGTTTCAAGTAAACATAATGCAAGATCTAAGTTCAGATGAATTTATAAAAATTCAGAAGGAACAATACCATGTGAGTGAAAACAACAGCTGTGCAACACACTATAACAAAGCCCAAAGCAAAATTAGTATTTGATGGCAGTAATAGAACATCCCAGATAAAAAATAATGAAAAAACATGTTCAATTTATAAATGTAAAAAAAGTTTAAATGCTTTGATTTCTAGCACAAAGAGATAGTGAAGAAATGGGTTGTTCTACAATCTTAGCAAATCTTTCTCCCCAAGAAGTGGAGATTTTTATTGTTTTAATACACATTGAAACTTCACCTGCTGTAAGTAAAGAAGGAAGAGCTACATGTTGAACAACATCCTCAAGGAAAAAACATTGACGAGCTATCAGTATTGCAACAAAGGTAGCCAACGAATCATGGAATGAAAGATCACTCACCTTAAAAGAAAAAGAGAAAGAGAAAAAGAAAAACCCAGGGTCAACATTTCTGTTTGTTTCTGTTTGTTTCTGATAGTACAGAAACATGATATTTGTAACATGGATCTAATTTTGTAGGAGTATGGTTTTCTTTTGTATGGTTTTCTATTTCTTTCTATTGATTGATTTACCCTTCCCTTCTGTGCCACAATATATCAGTTGCTGGTTTTAAACTTGCTTTGATCCCAACAAATTAGAGGTCTGAAAGTGTGAAGTCACCATTGATAATTGGTAATACAACTTGGGGCAAAAGTAACAATGTTCAGCAGCAAAGGTAACTTACATCACAATTAACACAACAAGTAGATAACCCAGCTGTCACCAGACTATACTTGTTCTACTGCACTGAAATGGCTTTATTATAACATTATGCCAAGATAAGATACCTTGATTCAGTTATCTTGTCAATTGGGAATTATCCCCCAAACCAGAAGAATAAAAGTGTTCATAAAATGCTACCCTAATTTCAGTTCAACTTTATTAATTCCATATTCTATTAAAAGTTAATTAATTCAATGTTTAAAAAGTTCTATAGAGAAAAATCCTTGGACTTCAATGAACAGTTGAAGGTTTTTCAAATTACTGCTTTCTCTTATACCATGGATGTCAAACTCGCTGCGTCATGTTCAGTGGTGGGTTTCAAAAATTTTTACTACTGGTTCTGTGGGTGTGGCGTGATGGGCGTGGCATGACTCGGTGGGCGGGCTTGGTGGGCATAGCAGGGGAAGGATACTGCAAAATATCCATTTCCACCCCACTCCAGGGGAAGGATACTGCAAAATCCCCATTTCCTCCCGATCAGCTGGGACTCGGGAGGCAAAGAATAGATTGGGGCAGGGCCAGTCAGAGGTGGTATTTACAGGTTCTCTGAACAACTCAAAATTTCCGCTACCGGTTCTCCAGAGCTGGTCAAAACCTGCTGAAACCCACCTCTGGTCACATTACCATCATGTGACGTATTGCAATGGTTTTTCCCCTTGTGGATCTGGGCTGGGCATGGCCTGCATGGGACACATCTAGGCCATGGGCCTCCAATTTGACACCCCTGCCTTATACTCTGGTATCAGGTAGAATCTTTCCTGAAATCTCTCATGAAACCAGTGGAAAACGCAGAACATTTCAGAATGGTTCATTGGCATCCTTCAGTCTCAAGAGACTATGGTATCATGCTCTGGAAAGAGGTCCTAAAACAGCATCTAGTGTGACTAAAAAGGCTAATTCAAGAGTGGCAATCCCCACAGTGATGTAATTGGCCTCTGGTGTCACGCTCTACACCAATCAAGCAAAGACTTATAACCGGTAACTGCCACTTCCTGTATTTTTTCAATGCTGTATGCAAAGCTGGAGTGTCCTCTCCAAAGCATGAGGCCTGGGTAGATTAATATGGTTAATATGGAGGATAGACTGTTACCCAACAGGTTTCAGGAATGACTCATGTAAATTAACAACTACCCTGTTTCCCCCAAAATAAGATATCCCCTGATAAGAAGCCCAATCAGGCTTTTGAGTGCAAGGCAATAAGGCCAAGCGCTTATTTCAGGGTGCAAAAAAAAAAAAAAAAAAAAAGACAGGGTCTTAATTTTTACTGTATTACATGTAAAAATATACATGTAACACAGTAATATTGTGTTACATGTAAGAAGAATAATATCAAAGAATTATCTGTCTTGTTATTATATAAGAAATCTACAAATATTCACCATGCAAAATAAAAATCAGACTTATCTGATTTTAAGTGCATCTTTTGCACTTACATCCACGCTGCAGAGAAGATCATTAAATCCCCAGACATGGTTTGAAGAACAGCAAAGGGCTTTCAAGACTCCTAACCACTCTGAACTTAGGACTGTACAGCAAGCAGTTAATTCTGCACACAAGTTGGCAATGTCATTAATTCTAGGAGACAAAATTTTTTTGAAAAAAAATCAGGCTAACAAAGTAAAAAGTAATAGTTTCATGGCAGTCAAATATCTGCTGTGTTGAATGGTTTGCAACCAAACACATTTTCTTTTTATTAACACATTTAGATAAAATAAACGTGTAATGAAGGAGAAGAGAAAAATCACTCTATGCTTGGGTCAATGTAACATATAGGGCATTAAAATATATGATTTAAATTAATTCTGGGTATAAGTTATTTAAAAGAGTCTTCTTAAAATATTATGACTCAATTTTCAAATAGATGCATTATCTAACAATTTTCAGAGTTAGAAATGTTGGTATCTGAAATTCAAGAGATTGCCAATGTTGCTAGGCAATCTTCCAATATCTTCCAATAGTACCTTTAATGCAATAGTGCCACAATACCTTTACAGAAAGATACTGAGCTTTAGGTAAAAATGCAATTTCTAGCATCTGTTGTCTATCAATTTCTTAGCAGCATGCTAAGACACAGTTTTATTTTAACAATGCTGGTTGAATGACTTATAGTGATTGGCTTCACATATCAAGTTAAGCCATAAAACATGATGGGTTCCTTCCTCATGCACAGAAATTAGGATTTAGGGCAATTTATGGACTCAGTCAGTGATGAAATTGTTGGAAAGCTTTACATTATCAGGGACATTCTCCATGCACGATTTTCTTTCAAAAAGATATTTATGTAGAAAAAGCAAATGTACCATTATATTATACTGTAATAGTAGCATAATTACAAAATTTAGAATTTGGAGGAAGGAATGTCAAAACTATTACTTATGTATTTATTTATTTGGTAGATTTAGAACCCACCTTGACTCCAGAATAACTCTGTGCAATTTACATTTAAAATAGGAAAACAAAAGAACCTAAACATCTGGACAAACTGTACAACCAACCAGCCAGAGTTTCACAAACACCCTATTCTAAGTCCTGGGAGAAGAGCCAAGTTTTTAAAGAATTGTGTAACAACAACACCATCAGAGTGGGATATAAACACCTCTCAGGGAATATCATTCCAGATGGCAGACACCATGACAGAGAAGTCATACCTTCTGGTCCCCAATAAATGGTATCATTTAATTGAGGAAACCAATGCATATCAAATGGGCAGAGACCACAGGAGGTATCCTGGACCTATGCTTTGAAGGGCTTTATGGGTGATAAATAGCACCCTGAACTGTATTCAGAAGCTATTGGCAATCAGTTCAGCTTGGAGTAATATCACATGGGTGACTGCTTGCACTGCTGCATTCTGAATTAGCTGCAGCTTCTAAGTGGTCTTCAAGGGCAGCCCCATTACAATGCATTACAAGAGCCTAATTGTGAAGTGATTAGGACATGAATAACTGACTAAAGGACCTGCTGATTCAGGAATAGGCATAACTAGCAGACCAGATGAAGCTGAAGTTGTGCAAAGATCTTCTTAGCCACAGGTGTCCTTGCCATTGAAACAGAAGCTGTCCAATACAGTCCTTAGATTGTGCAGCAGTGTTGAATGTGGGAAGGGGAACCCTATCCAAGAATAAAGATGGAAAATCCCCAGATCCAGGGGCCAAAAGCAATATAGCCTTGGCAGGACTAAGCTGCAAACCTTGGCACTAGGACAAAACATTGAAGCATCAACTGGGTGGCCTAGAGTTGAAGTGTACAAACACATATTAATGATATCAGAACCCAAACTGACTGATGGCCTCACCCAATTGTTTCATGTAGCTATTAAAGAGAAAGGGATAGAGTCCTGGGGCACTCTCCATGAAGAGCTGTCAGCCCTTTGGGGTGGTCCAGACAAGAAGCACAAACCATGAGTACTAGCAATACACTTACTATAACGTTACACTAACAGAACATTGCAAACACTTCTTCTTTCTTTACTTGTACTTTCCAGAAAACTAGATCTCTAGGGATTCCTTCGGAGACACTTCCTTCTCTTGGCTGACATACTGTTTGCATGATGCGTGATGGTTGTCTAGGCTACAGCTCTTTTGTTTCCTAAGGCCATTCTCACATACCATTACAGGGGCCAAGGGCATGACCGGTTCTTCCTCCATTATCAACACTGACTGGACTCAGCCTTTGAGACAGAACCACCATAGCACAGTGCTCCCAACTATCAAACCCTGTAGCTGGTCCAGCCAATGAGGTGCAATCTATTAGCCTAATCAGTCTGCTTTCATCATTTTTTAAATATTTGAAATAAAATTCAGATGATTGAATTCCTATGTCAAATTATTCATGTGCAATTTTGTTCTTGAGGTATCCTTTTAGGAAGCATTGTCAGCACATTTTATGACGTCAGAGATTAAGGAAGGGAGTCCATGGCAGGAAAACCTGCTGATAAGAGAGTAATCATCAGTGAAGGGCAAGAGCAAGATGTCAGGTTATGGTGTATGCCCCACTTCTTGTATGTACAAATGCAATGACAAATGAAAGAATCACATCTAGTTTTGCATAGTTTTATCTAACTTTCTTGTTTTGATCTCATTGCAGACCCCAGTGGGTAAGTGCTTGTTAAAGTTGCCTAAATAAGAAGCTGTATGTCTTACCTGTCTGCATCTTGATGGCCCATGCAGACATTCATTAGTGCATTACACACAAAACTATAGCGACTTGGTGCATTGTCACTCAGAATCTTGCCCAACATTGAATATTTAAGGCTGCGAATGGAGGGATTCTCAATAAAATCCAACATGAATTCAGGATCCCATAACAAATTGGAATTTGAAGGTTGAACATTGCTATATATGGTCTGCTTTACCTTTGAACAGGCACTACTAAAAAAAAGAAAAGGAAACAAAAAATCAAGCAAGGAAAACAACAATTTCATAAAAAACAAAGTTATACAGCTAATTAATACCGTGTACAATTTACTTTGCAACACTTGCCCGTAAAGCATTGTACATATAAAATAACTGAGAAGAATTGAAACTCCAGTTTTCAAAGAGAACACAAAATACATAGTTGAACCAGCCACAACTGCATGATTGAAAAGGTATATCATTGGTCCCCAATCTTTCCAGCTCCATGGACCACCAGCAGCAGCAGCAGTGGCAGGTGGGGAGAGGATGATTTCACACATGTGCCGTTTGCGCAAATGGAGCTTCACATACTCGCTTCCCAATTGCGTGACCCTCTTCCCAACAGATCACTTGCAGTATATTGTCTACTAAAAATGAATAACAAGGGGTCTCAAAACCAAGTAAATCCTGGTCAATTCTTGAGTGATGGATTAAGATGTTGCACAGAGAAAAATGTAAGAAGACTTTTCAACAGCAAGTTCAAAAGCAGGAAAAAAAACATATTTACGACCCATATTAATTCAGGGAGGAAAATCCATAGCTAATATACCTAAATCAAATAGCAAAGGGTTGTATGACTACATGGCTGGGATGTGATTCCATACATCAAGTTGTCTATCTGCTTTGTATCCTCTCTGACAAACATCTTGAACATTGTCACACTAGAAATAAGAGAGGCAGCAAATGTAATTAAAATCTTGCAGCAGAGGTTTTGGAAAAAGAATGGAGATTTCCCCATGCCAGATATATTGGGTGAACCACATCAGCATTAACAGAACCCTTATTTAGTAAGAGAAAGAATCTCAAATGAACGTTCAACCCCTGGATATTTAAAAGACCCCTTGAAGTCCTTTACAGATCCTACTTAACATCTGGCAATTCCAGAAATATTCTTGGTTAAATATTTATTCTAAACGCAGCTGTATGATTCAAAGTGCATTCCAAAAGGGGTGACATTATTCCGATGCTTATAAACACATACCAATCTTTTTATTTATTTTTTCAAGCTTTTACTTTTTCCGCCCTGGTCTACAACACATTTTCTGAAAGTAGACAGATTAGTCGTTTCTTGTGATTCCAAAACATCAGTGCTGTGATGCTAAAGACCATAAAATAATAGTATAATTCTCTATAAAGTTCTCATTCCAGAACTCAGAAGGAAACTTATCCATTACTCTGTGTATACTATGTATAACAGAACTCTCACAGTACTGTAATACGTGGCAGTGGTGCAAAGAGAGAATTTTAAAACATTAATGATTTGAAACAGGCATATCTCTGTATAAGCGCAGAGAATGTTTCTCAATCACTGGAAAAGGAAACATGAACCATATATACACACATATAGAACACCACATATACTATTCCCTTTTAGGATTTTAGGATTACTAACATTAAGTAGAGCACAAAAGAGGATTAAAAACCACTAAGACCAAAAAAGTTAAAGATACAAGACAAGACGAATCTAGCTAAATCGAGTTCATATTAACACCTTCTCACTGTTAGCTATCTTTGTGAATCATCCATACACTGCTTCATATATAGTGTTTTATTCTTTTAAATTTTAGTCCCTTTTTGATTATCTGAATCCTTCTCTTCACTTTCATATATCCTAAAGTGGCACACCCCCTTCTTAAGATCCTTGGACTCAACTGTATTGGAAAACACAAATATCTAGTCTTTAATCTTCTCTTTTTATGGAAGTTTGTTGAGAGAGAAATTGGTTTCAGCTATAGAGAGATCTGGATGAATAATCTGAACGCTTTTTAATCTAAGTTCAGACTAAAATATCATAAGGAGAGAACATTGGTTGTGTTTGTGGATGGCCTTTGGAGGACTTGAGATGGAAATGGTACAACTGTCATACCGGCTTTCAGTACCATCAGCAATCTTTCTGAACTGACAACAAAAAATGTCAAAGGCCCTTTTCTGCAGAGGTCCTCTTCCTTCCTCTGTGGCCAGTACAAATTGGTAGGAGAAGAAGGAACCAGCCCTATGTAGGAGGTTGCCTTAGGCTTTGGGCTTCTCACCACTCCTTGTTAATATCTACATGAAGTTGCTCAGTAAGATCATACAACAGTACAGAGTTAGGTATAATCAATATGCAGTATGCAGATGTCTACTCTTGGCAGTGCAAATGACACCATTTCAGGGTTGATCCAGTGCCTGGAGGCTGTGGGGTCTAGGTCAAAAGGAACTCGGTCTGACTAGCTAACAAAAATGGTTTTATGTTTAGTCATTGGTCTGGCTGACATATTATCTTTGACTCTCAATGGGATAGTACTTCCACTTACACAGCTGGTGCACAATTTGACATCTATGGCTTGGATAGTAAGGTTCAGTCCTGTGCGATTGTGTAGATGACTGGCTATAGCTGTTGGACTGGGTACCTGTTTTTTCTTTTTCTTTTTTCTTTCATTGTTTTATTGGTGTATTTTTAGTACTGCTATTATATGCCCAGAAGTGTGTATTACAAGACGGACTACCATATCATCATTTTCAAAATGAGCATATTTGTTTAATAATCGATCCTTATTTATTTTCTTCTGTTACCAGATCTCCAGCACCTGTTTCATACTAGTCACTCATCTTTGTTTTTAGTCTACGTTCATTCAGCATTATTGACCCTATCTCTTCTTCTTTTACTACACGCACTTACTAAACAACTCAACCCCACTGCCTTTGCCAAATTGTCACTTTTCTATAATAAAGTTGGCAGAAACACAGCTATTTGCATTTATTCCAATAATTATCTATTCCTTTCAACAGACCAATTACTATCCACTACATTTCTACTAGCATTTGGACACTGTATGAAAAAACCCCTAAAACTGACTTCGTTATTTTCCTCAATGGTACACATAAAACGGTACACAATCGGTCTATTTGTTTTAGCTTTCTGCCATTAATGTTTAATTGTTTGTTTAATTTTCTAGGTCAAATGAAACTACCGTATTTTCCGGCATATAAGACGACTTTCTAACACACAAAAATCTTCTCAAAAGTCAGGGGTCGTCTTATACGTCGGGTGTCAGTGTCCTGTAACCAGGCAGACCAGCCCGAAAGGCTTTGACAAGCCTTAAATGGCTCTAAGGAGCCAAGCTGAATTGCCTGCTGAGTTGCCGCTAATCAGCTGAGTTACACGCAAGCCCTGTGTAAAAGAGAAAAACTTTCCTTTTACACAACTCTGGCCATCCCAGCTGAGTTGCCTGATTAGCAGGCAACTCAGCTGGGATCGCCAGGGCTTGGATGGCCAAGTCCCGTTTAAAAGGGAAAAACTTCCCTTTTACACAACGCTGGCCATCCCAGCTGCTAATTTTTGCCTGCTAATTGGTACGTAGCAAAAATCTCCCCCCACCCTCCAGCTTGCTTACCTTAGCTGCTAGCCGCAATGCTTGCCTTGCCTTGCCTGTAATCCATTGCATCAGCAAGCAACTAAATCTCCCTGCCTGCAATCAAGCAGGCAGGGAGTTGTGGACTTCAACTCCCAGAATTACTCAGCCAGCAAAGCAAAGCTGGCTGAGGAATTCTGGGAGTTGAAGTCTACAAGTCTTAAAGTTGCCAAGGTTGGAGACCCCTGTTCTATTGGTCAAGGTTTTTTTCCCCTTTGTTTTTCCCTTTATTTAAAAAAATAATTAATTGGGGTTTCTTTTAGTTGTTCTTTTTTAGACCTAGCCATTTAAAGGCTCGGTCTAAGTTTTAGGCTAGGAAGTTTTAAATTTAGCTTTCATATAAAAATAAAAATAAAAATAAAAATAAAAATAAAAATAAAAATAAAAATAAAAATAAAAATAAAAATAAAAATAAAAATAAAAATAAAAATAAAAATAAAAATAAAAATAAAAATAAAAATAAAAATAAAAATAAAAATAAAAATAAAAATAAAAATAAAAATAAAAATAATAAAAATAAAAATAAAAATAATAAAAATAAAAATAAAAAATAACATTTGTGCAGCTTTTTGAGATTTAGTGTGTTTCTGTAGTGTTTCACTCTAACTACACAAACGCACAAAATCTCACAAAGCTGTATGTGGAATTTTGTGTGTGTAAAGTGTGAACGTTGTTTTTTTGGGCTTTTTGTGGCTGTGTGAGGTTCCTGCTTGTTGCAGGGGCCATTTTGGGTCTAGCACAGCTGCTTTTATATTGTGGGTGAGCCAGTTGATGTTTTTTAATTTTTATTTGGTGTGAAGAGAGGTCGTCTTATACAGCAAGTATAGCCCAAACCCTATATTTTTACAGGAAAATCAGGGGTCGTCTTATACGCCCAGTTGTCTTATACGCCGGAAAATACGGTATCTTCATCTATGATAGATTAATTTTTAGATCCATAAACCTTGTTGAAGCATAATATTCACTACAAATTATTTGGGTTATCAAACAACAGCATGAACTCAATTGCATACTGAGTAAACAAATATGGATTTTTCCAAACACCTCTAGAATATCCACCAACATTTTGTCTACCTTTATTCTATATATATAAAATGAAAACAACTCTTGCCAAAATCAGGAAATCTCCAGAACTGTAAGGCCTACAAACTTAAAATTTTCCACGTATGTTCCTCTTGGCTTCTAGGTGCTCACTAAGAAAGGATTTTTCAAAATGACCATCGGAGCATTAGTATTTCCGACTTCCGGTTTGACGTTTCGGTGAGACAGTCATTTAACAATAAAAAGCATACAATTATAATAATATACAATTATATTAAACATTCCAAAGATATTTAATTTCAACATACCCATTTTATTTCTTACTATTAAACTCCAAATTTATATTCTTTATTTCTATTATTAAATCTACCTTATTCATCTTATCTTAACCATCACTTTCAACATACATCTCATTTTAATTATCCCACCTCATTTTATATTTTCCTAAAGAAACCCAGAGTTATTATCTTTATCTTTGTTGTTAAACCAATTATTTTTATTTCTTGACTATTAAACACAGCATAAACATTTGTTTTAGCTGTTGAACACAGCATGCCCTTCCTTATTTGGCTGTTAAACACAGTTTCTATTTTTGGCCGTTACACAGTATATTCCATTTTTTGACTGTTAAACACAGCATATTCATTTTTGTTTGGCTGTTCAACACAGCATATTGTGGCTTTTTGGCTCTTAAAGACAGCATATTCATTTTTTGGCCATTACACAGCATATTCAGTTTTGTTTTGGCTGTTCAACACAGCATATTGTAACTTTTTGGCTGTTAAGCACAGCATATTCATAGTTGGTTTAACTATCAATCTCTACTTGAACCTTTCTTTGTTATTATATCCATCCATCTGTGCATTGCTTTTTCACATAATCTTATTTTTCTGTATCCTTTTTCATGACATTCATAACATTTTAACATTGAGACATGGCTTTTATTTAAAACATATCTTTGACTATATTTATTTCATTTCATTTCATTTCATTTATTAGATTTATATACCACCCTTCTTCTTGCGGACCCAGGGCGGTGAACAGCCAGAAGTAAAAAACAATTTTACAAAAGTTAAAACAATTTTAAAAGCAACTAATATAAAATTTGGCCCATAACTTTAAAACAGTTCAATTAATATTAATATCAAACTCTAACTCTAAAAATTAACCATGGGATCAGGCTAGTTGAGCTAACTGGAAAAAGTAAGTTTTTAAGGCCCGATGAAAAGTCCGGAGGTCTGAGATTGTTCGCCACTCTGGGGGAAGATCGTTCCAGAGGGTGGGAGCTACCACAGAGAAGGCTCTCCCCCTGGGGGTCACCAGCCGGCATTGCCTGGCTGATGGCACCCTAAGGAGGCCCTCTCTGTGGGAGCGAACTGGCCAGTGGGAGGCAATTGGTGTCAGAAGGCGGTCCCATAAGTTCCCTGGTCCTAAGCCATGGAGCGCTTTAAAGGTGATCACCAACACCTTGAAGCGCACCCGGAAGTCTACTGGCAGCTAACGCAGCTCACGCAGGAGAGGTATCACATGGGAGCGTCCTGTTGCCCCATAATCCTCCATGCGGCCGCATTCTGCACCAGTTGGAGCCTCCGGGTGCACCCCAAGGGGAGCCCCATGTAGAGAGCATTACAATAGTTCAGGCGAGAAGTGACGAGTCTTGAGTGACTGTGCGTAAGGAGTCCCAATCTAGAAAGGGTCGCAACTGGCGTATCAGGCAAACAATATACTATACAATGAAAAAGACATAATACACCCTTATCTTACTTCCTGTTCCATATTGAGCCACTCAATATTTGAGCCACAAATATTCCAATTATTCTCAGAAATATTCAGCTATCAGCCTTAATAACTGAACACAATTCAAACATATTTACATAATAATACACTCTGAATCAACAATCACAAGTCTTTTTCACATTCATACATCTCTCAATAAGCCAACGAACAGCAACATTCCAATGCATGATAATGGCATTCTTTTAATTGTCAGGCACAAACACATTCTTCACATAAATCTAAAAGAAGTCACACTGCTATTCCATAAACAAAATGGATAGATACATTAACTTTTCTCCAGATATAGAATCAATACTTTTAGTCAGAACTGTACAACAGTTCTGACTTTGATTTTGAAGCAGTAGTAAGAATTAATTTTGCCCTAAATAAAACATACTTTGTCCCTTCAGACTAATTAGAACTAAAACAAGTGAACAATAATTAAAAGACTCATAATAAATACCTTTCACACATTTTTAGTGCATTTTTTAAAGCAATAGGAAAAACTCAACACTTGGTTTCACAATACATGCAAACTTTTAAGAAATACTTTTAAGTTTCCTTTAAGCAACCTGTCTACAGTAGAAGGTTTAAGAGATTTGCAGAAGTAGTACTAACAGAGCAAAGCAGGCACTATGAGAACATGGGTGGCTTTTCATCATATGGCCAGAAACTTTAGAAAGTGTAGATAATATAACTTATTTCCAAAATGAGTTTCCTTTTTTTTAAAAAGGAGTTTAGATCAAAATGAATAATACATAGGAAGTCACCACGTTTTAACTTCTGAATTATATAAAAAAAACATATGCTTCAATGAAAACAGAGGTAAGAACTTCATTTGAAATATTTTTATTAGATCATCAGATTCTACATTTTAAAAAATGTAAAATGTTTACTTTGAGCTGTACATCATAATCTGATTGGAAAAGCGAATCTGTATGATACAGCAAAAGCAATAGACCTGTTCACTTCCGATACATTGATATATTGTTGGGGGGATGGGTTAAAATAGTACTTTCACAGGTAATTAAAACTTCAGAGCAGAATAACCAGACTTTTTATAATTAAGTTGTCAGTTAATAGAAATAAAACTATGTAAATTGAAGTCAGTAAGGTTGAGGTGACTTTTTTAAAAAGTAAGATTGACCTGCTCTATTTCAGGTCCACAGAAGCAAAGCCAAAACCACAAGAAGCAATTTCTTATTTTATATTCCCTTTTTCAGAAGTGAATTATTTTCTGTGGGATGGCTACATATTAATATTAGGATAGCTATACATTTACTTATGGACAAACTCCTCAAAGAAACTGGTCCTATTTGTGAATCTATTATAAAAGAGAAAAAGGTTGAAGTAAAATATTAACTGAAATCTATTATGATACTGTGCATACTGAGGGAAACTTTCAAGTCCAAGAAAATATATCTAAAAGGTTAAACAGAAAATTCCCAAATTCTATCTCTTTCTAAACAATTTCTTTTTAAAAAAATCATTTCTTCTAACTGTAAGGTCAATTGATAAACAAGGATGGAATAAAAATATCCATAGCAGAACCAAAATAGGTGTATCAAATGCCGGACAGAAATGTTTGTCATATCTTAGAAAGAATTTATTTGTAAGAACAAACATTAAAACAGGTAACAGTGTATGTGCATACAAAATATAGGTATTAGGAAAATACATATAAAAATGTGTTAGCAAAGACTGGGTAAAATATTTAAAAATGTCAGTAACAGGAAATTGTAACTGAAAACATATAAAACATTTTGTGTGGAAGTGCCTATCTAAGTCAAAATGAAAGCATCTAAATGATCTTTTTTATACTTCATAACATTCAAATGTATTGGGATTGATTTTATTAATTCCAATTCCAGAAGTTATAGATCCAGTACATCTGAAAGATATCAGATTGGTGAAGGATTGTTGAATGAAGGTTAGTTGAAATATAAAGCAAAGTATAAAGTGTTACTACTAACCTGAAAAGATCTCCAAATTTGCTTCTAAGATGGCTACAGGACCCATAGAGATCATACAGGTAGGCTAAAATACACCTTTCGGGGGAAGAGCATTCTGATGGATTGACTATGTGTTTGACCACACCACATAATCTATAGAAAGATAAATTCATTATTAAACATTAGAAGTCAGTCACAGTACTGTCCTTTCACATGATTTAAAACTATAGGATTGAATATCATCTTAAAACCTACTCTGAATTTCTAAGACAAGGAATAATATTTATATTTAATTATAGAAATACAGCTGTGTACAAACCAGATGAAGAATTTGCAATTTATGGGCCTGGAGCTATCTATGACCCTCTACTGTAAAGCCTTTTCAAAGGTTGCCAGCAAATTATAACTGCAAATGTGATGATAGGGGAAATAATCAAGTTCACAGGAAGTAATGAAATTAAGTGTATATAATTACTTAATAATTATTATTTAATTCAACTTTAGGTTTATCTTGGCTTGCTGGAACTCAACTCTAAAACTAGATACAACCCGAGTCTAAAACAAGGTTCTGTATACCAACTCTAGCTATGTTATGGTTCTGTCTATACTACAAATATTTTGATACTCTCTAAGCCATAAAAGCTGATATGCAAGTCAATCAACTCACAAAACACATGGTCTCTTCAATCAATTTAGCTAACAATAATCTATTTATAAAAAGAACATCAGAGTGTATATATATTTGTGTGTGTGTGTGTGTGTGTGTTATTTTTAAGACTAATATATTAATAAAAATAACATTTATAAAAGCACAAAAAAGAATTCAAATATATAAAACCAAGAATTCATATATGTGGAAATGTATCCTGTCCAACACATTGTAAATGTATCTATTAAACTAGAATTCAGATCTTCCTTCTGAGATCACTTTTGGAAGAAGACATTAGCTGAGAGATAAGGCTATTTCAGGCACTTTAAAATCTTAGATTGGGAAAATAATGGTGTTTGTATTTCTAATTCTATTAAGTTTCTGCCTTTCTGATTACACAAAGGTATTAAATTTCCCATTGAACTCTCTAATAATACTGCATCCTAATTACAAACGGAATATACTAACGTTAGAAAACTAAGTAGTGTTTGAAAAACATTACTACTACAAACCCTTCAAAAACCTGAGCAGTTTGATCTGGATTCAAAATGAGGCAAGCGTGATAATGCCTTAGCACAGCTACAATGCAAACACACAGTCCAGTTGTGTAATTTCCTGCCAGGCTGGATGACTTCAGTAGTAGTTCAGCTTCCACCACACTCAGCTCATTCAGCAGCTAAAATAAAAGGTTAAATATCGCTTTAGGATTCCTCTCTAAATCTAAATGCCACAGAATTGCATTGTAGTTGTTTGTCATTGCTGAACTATTTAAATGATATAGAGTGATTTCACTAGTAAAAAATCTGGCTTCCTAATCAAATCCTAATCAAAAGGTACCTTAGTGCACACTAATTTGATCACATCCACTAAAAGAGGTACCTTCTTTTACATATAGTTGTATCCATAGTTTATTTAGAATATTGCCTCAACCAAGAACAAGAAGACTTAATTATTGATCTAAATGACATGTTCAAGAAACCACAGCTGAAGCCTTTCATATAACATGGACTTTTATGGATCTATAGTATTGTATAGATGTTCCCATGAGCACTTGGGAGTCAGAAAGCATCATCCCACTGATCTGACACTCCTATACTGATACTCATTGCTTATAGCTTAGAAGGCCTTAATTCTGGCTTCTTGTGATATATAACTGCTCTTACAGTGTTGTAATTCGTTTTACTTCAAAGAGATGCATTAAAATGTAATAGGTTTTGGACAGAAATATAAATACCCTCAGGCAAGTGAATAATTCACAAGGATCTTTCCTCATCTGAGACGTCTTTGACTTTTCTCTCAAAGTTCTATATCTTCTATTTGTTCTCTTTCAAAAAAAGATTTTCTAATCATTAAAGTATACAAAAAGTGAAGTGAATCTGAAATACTTCAACTCTCAGAAACAAATTCTAGGTTTAGATATTTCTTAGCACAAAAAAATTGTATTACTGGAGTTGGATAGAGCATAGTATTGCAATTATTACTCTAAATGCTATGTAGTTTCCTGGCTTCAGGAGTGGAAGCCATTTTCACTCTTCGTGAAATACCTTTACTCTTTGTGAAGTACCTTCACTTCACAAAGGTACTAGAAACTTTGCCTTATTTTAGCTGAGAATGGAAATAAGCTATCATGCCATTGGAACGCATGCAAACTGGCATTTGCAAATTTATTGCTAAAGTCACTATCACAATATCACTGGCATTCACAGGAAGAGGCAAAAAAAAAAAAGCCCACTACATTTGTATGTGGTTGATGACACATGAACATGCAAAGTGGAGGGACTTTAATCATGCTGCTGCAACTATTATTTTGCCTTTTTGGATCCCACTCTCTCCCCATGGACATAGGTGTCCAGTGCTGTAGTGTCTGAAGCTGACCAGCTAAATTTGGTATGAATTCTTTTCTTCTATCTTGTAACATCTAATTATTTTACAAGATCCGAATGTGGTCCATGCAGAATAAAATTTTGCTGATTGGGAAGTGAACATTCCATGGATTGCATTTATTCCTTTAAAACTGGCTAGGAGTTTTAAAACAGTAGGAGAGAGAGAGACTTCCATATTAATAAAATGGAATGAGGGGAACTTAGCAAGTCTCTGTCCAATTATTGAAAGTATTGTTTTAAATATTTTGTAGTTTGCTTAAAAGATCTTGGAATAAAATAGTTTAAATAAATATGTATATATAAACTTCATTTCAGGTACCTGAACAGCAAAGTCAATAAGTCCATTAATATTTAAAGCAGGTTCCATTAGATCAAAGATAAATTCTATGTGATGAGCTAGTGGAAGATGGTATGATGTTCCTGATGCAAAACTAGTAATCTGCTCCAGAACATTGTTGGAGATCTGTTTAAAAACAAACAGACCCATTAGCAAAGTGAAGCATTGTGGGAACCAGTACAGCAAAGAATTAGCAAGCATACATACGCATAACTGTAAGGGGTGAGATGGAGTTATAAGATTATAGAGAAATTAATTCAGACTTTCAAATTATAGCCCAAGGTGCAAATGAATCTCTACAAAGAGTCTGTATCTGAAAATTAGGCTTAATGAATGAGCTGATGCTTTGAAGCTCTGGAAAAACGTGGATGCTGGATGTATTAAAAGGAATTTATTTCTAGAGTGTATATTTTCATGGCTTTTGTTTATTGATGAAATGATTTCCAGATAATACCAGATGAGACAATAAACTATGGTCCTATCTTGTCTAGAGCAGATTTGAAACTGGAGGACATTTCATGTTTCTCCAGAATTATTTTAGGGGGAATAGAAATGAATACTTCCATCTAAATAATTCCAATGACAATCAGTTTGATGTAGTGGTTAAACGCACTGGGCTAAAAGAATGGGAACAATGTACATTCCAGTTCAGGTTTATGGAGGACATGTCATTTGTTCCTCCAGAATTATTTTAGGGGAAATAGAAATGAATACTTCCATCTAAATAATTCCAATGACGATCAGTTTGATGTAGTGGTTAAAAGCACTGGGCTAAAAGAATGGGAACAATGTACATTCCAGTTCAGGTTTATGAAGAAAACTAGCTGAATGACCTAGGGCCAGTCACTCTCTCTTTGCCCTAGGAAGTAGGCAATGGCAAACCAGTTCTGAAAATTGTTGCAAAGAAAACTGCAGGTCAAGTATTTTTTCTGGTGAGACTGTCTATCAGGGCAACCTGGTCTACCCAGCTACAGGACAGAGTATACTGCCTCCGCTTTCACCTTCCAGTTCCAATCCAGGCGCCTTCTCCCTTTATTTCTTGGTTGGTAAAATATAATTCAACACAAAACTGCAGGTCCTTCTCTAGAATGTCACTAGGAACCAAGAATGACTCAAAATTATACATATATGCATGAATATATATATATATACTGTACTTGTAAGCATTCTGCTTCTTTGAAAGAGATATCACTTGGCAAGTTCAGTTATGCATATATTCAGTGTCTTGAGGTCATTTTTATTATGGTTGTATTGCTTGACAATTTATTATGAGAAAGGGGAACAGAACAAAAGTTAGGCCTTCTCATAGTAGCCCCAATATTTTGATATACTTTCTTCCCAGGAAGGTGCTTGGTTCTCTTGTTGCTGTAATTTATAAAGGCATGAAAGCAAGTTTCAAAAATTAATGGTCATTCAGCTGCTGCTATTTTTTAAAATATACTGTATTTCAATGAGGTTAAGAGATTGGAATTTTATTCTATGTTATAGTAGGTAGCAGATGTTAATATATATTTTCAACACTGCATAGATAGATAGATAGATAGATAGATAGATAGATAGATAGATAGATAGATAGATAGATAGATAGATAGATAGATAGATAGATATCCATTGCAGTATATGATGGATCTAAGGAAACTTAGATTTTAAAGTTTATCTCTAAATCAAAATGCTTGCACTAGGTGAAAATCAGTTGTTTATATTTAGAAAATTCATCTAAATGATGAGCATAAAATAGTCAAAAGAAATAACATTTAGTTATTTCCAAAGCAATAAAATAATTCTAATCAAGTGTCTGAAATTAAACAGATTTCTTGCAACAGATCACATTATTTTCAAATTTAGCTAAACTCCCGATTTAATGGATACATTTTGCCTAACATAATATAGAAATGATTTGCCATTGATTCATGAGTTTACTTCTTCCAAATCCAAAAGTACTTTTACTTCACCTATTTGTGTGAAATTTATTCTTTCTGTAAGTAGAAACATAAGTACAAATGTTACCTAATTCTATCTATCCAAAACAATAATTAATAACTTTATTAAAAAGCAGATTTTAAAGTTAAAGTTAGCTCCCATTCTAATTGCAGACATTCTTTGTAATTTTGTATTTTTATAATATTCCTGCATAATTATTCTGTGGTAGTTCTATATGCTTTTCTCATGGTATTTAGTGGAAAACATGAATCTTAACTCACACCAACTTTAACAATGACATCCTCCAAATTTCAGCACTTTCTTCCTCCAACCTGCCCTACTTTCCTTAAGTTAAGTTTTGCAGTCAGTACAAAATTCAACTTTCCCTCTTTTGTCCAAAAAGACAAAAATGTACCAGCACTGACATTCTTCTTAGCTCAGCCCTAGAACAATTTTAAATTCTTTTAATTTGTTTCAACATCACCATAAATATTTAGTGTGGCGAGAATGTCTGATTAACCCTCTATTTTACTGCTGAAATACAATAAGCTTGCAATGCTGTTGTGTCTCTTTTCTTTTGTGTTTGGCATCAAGCAAGCACCTCCAGCTATTCACAAAACACGCAGGCTAGGGCTAATTTTCTAGCCTGTAGTATGTCTGTATTATGAATCAAGACACGTTGTTCCTAGCAGCTGTGATTTAAAATGACACAGGGAAATTCCATTTAAAGTATTCTAGATCAGGGGGGTCAAACTCAATTTCATTGAGGGCCACATCAGGGTTGTGTTGGACCTCAGGGGGCTGGGTGGGCAATGTCACTTGTGTCAGGGGCACCTTTGGTGGCCCGAGTGCTCTGCCAGCAAAAATGGAGCTCCATTTTCCCTGGCAGAGGCACCACAGGCTGGTCCTTCGCTGTTTCTAGGGTGAGCTGTGGGGCAGGTCTAACCTGTAGGCCTTGAGTTTGACACCCCTTTTTAGACGAACTAACAATTAAATGTGATTCACAAGTTAGTAAGTTTAGTCTGAAATGTTCTTTTGGTTTTATCACCCGCTCATCTAAAATCCACTTTCTAGCATCTCCTCATAGACCAATCTTTTTTGTATACCCAGAAACACACACACAAATTAGTATTCATTAATTTAGCCCTGTTGTACTCATCTAGCAGTTCTTTCCCTGCAATGAACTTTTTTCCTCTCCACAACTTCCATTTTATACTGGATGTATATTATGGTATATTACATTCTAACTTCAATGCAATTTCTGTCATCAATGGCAGTTTAGAAGTACCTGACTTGTCACTTGATGCTGGTCAAAGTATGAGAGCTGCTGAAGTTTTGTAAATACAGTCTCTAAAGTTGGAAATGCCTCTTGCCTGTTCTTCCTGACTTTTTGCCCTTCATCGCCACCTAAAACATATGTCTGTTATGCTTTGCAGTAAATAAAAGTCAAATGGTACATCAAAAGAAAATTCTATTTTTTAAAAAATCATCTCTATTTAAATATATTTCAGAATCAAGAATATGAAATTACACTGCAATCTGGTATGGAAAACCAGCTTCTTTTTTAAAAAAAAGAAAATCCATGCTTTTCAATTTACAATCTTACCAAGTTCATATAAGTGGCTTCAGAACGATACAGTAAATTCTTGTAAGTAAGTCTCCCCCCTTTATAGTATATGCTTACATTTTCTAAATTGGTTATAAAAAACAATTGCAAGCTATTTATAATTGGTTTACATGTTATGCTTCACAGCAGTCTTAAAATAGTTATTTTCAAAAATGTAATTCTCATTAAAAACTTACAAACTTTATAAAGGTACCCCTTCTCAACCCACAACTGTGCTATTCTATGCAGTGCAAAATAAGCATCATCATTACCACTCATTTCAGAAGTGCTTTTCTTATTTAGGATTTTCAGAATATCTCGGGTAATCTTCTTCAGTTGATGCCTGGCCTCCTCACGTTCCTTTCCAACTCCGTAAAGAAGTATCATGCGCTGGTTATATTCATGACTTGATGATTCATCCTGTTAGTCAGAAAAGAAACAAAAGGTATTGAAAAATAAAGTACTGATACTCTAATGATAAGATTTGATTTGATTTGATTTGATTTGATTTATATACCGCCCTTCTCCTTGCGGACTCAGGGCGGTGAACAGCCAGATAAAAACAAGGTACACAAAAGTTAAAATTTTAAAAACAGCTAATATAAATTTGGCCGATAGTTAAAACAATTCAATTTAAAATTAATATCAAAACTCTAAAAATTCTAAAAAATTTTACAGGGATCAGGCCAAGCCGGCAAGCTGAAAAAAATATGTTTTTAAGGCCCGACAAAAAGTCCGGAGGTCAGAGATCATTCACAACCCTGGGGGAAGGTCATTCCAGAGGGTGGGAGCTACCACAGAGAAGGCTCTCCCCCTGGGGGTCGACATTGTCTGGCTGACGGCACCCTGAGAAGGCCCTCTTTGTGGGAGCGCACCAGCCGGTGGGAGGCAATTGGTGGCAGAAGGCGGTCCCATAAGTACCCTGGTCCTAAACCATGGAGCGCTTTAAAGGTGATTACCAACACCTTGAAGTGCACCCGGAAGTCCACTGGTAGCCAATGCAGCTCCCGCAGGAGAGGTGTCACATGGGAGCACCCTGTCGCTCCCATAATCCCCTGCGCGGCTGCATTCTGCACCAGTGGGAGCCTCTGGATGCACCCCAAGGGGAGCCCCATGTAGAGAGCATTACAATAGTCCAGGCGAGAAGTGACGAGGGCTTGAGTGACTGTGTGTAAGGAGTCCCGATCTAGAAAGGGCCGCAACTGGCGTATCAGGCGAA
Organism: Masticophis lateralis; assembly: GCA_030761175.1. Lineage (NCBI taxonomy): Eukaryota > Metazoa > Chordata > Lepidosauria > Squamata > Colubridae > Masticophis > Masticophis lateralis. The sequence continues at coordinate 27,510,831 of JAUDYJ010000005.1, forward strand.
CCTGATAAAAAGCCCCCCTGGCCACAGCCATCGTATGATCCTCTAAAGACAGCCGTGGGTCCAGGAGGACGCCCAAGTTGCGCACCCTTTCCATGAGGGCTACTGATTCATCCCCAATAACCAGCGATGGCGTCAGCTGGCTATATCAGGACGCTGGCAGCCACAGCCACTACTGGGGGGCAGCGGGGTCGACCACTGCCCCCCAGTACTTTTGGATGGCTTTTCAATGAAGAACTGATTGTTTGGGAATTATGGAAGTAAAAATTAATCTGTGGTACTAGAATAGCAAAGGCAGACCCCGAAAATAGCTATTATATTGGATTTGACATTATTTCAGTAATGAAAGTTCTGATCCACTGAATATTTTAAGCAAAGGCATGAGAACAACATAATTTTAAGTAAGTTCCTTATTTTCCCTAGAACAGTGGTCCCTAACCTTTCTGGCTTAGCAGACTGGGAGTAGTGGCAGTAGATGGGCAGCAGCAGTGATGTGAGGTAAGGAGGGATGGTTTTGCACTTGCAACCTAATGTCATGACATGTGCAAATGAATGTTTGCATGACCTGATTCCCAACAGGCAGCATATCATTACTGGGTCACAGACTGGGAGTTGGGGACATCTGCCCTAGAACATTCCCAAAATCTTCAGGATGCTTCAACCAATGTAGAAGACCATAATGGAAGAGGAAATCAACAGAAAATAGTCAGGGGAAAGGTCCAGATCCAGCACCATCACTACTATATACACAAGTAAACCTTTATGTTCAGTTCATGCATACTAAAAATAATGATATAGTATAATATAGTGAGGTCATGCAGTCTGATGATAGAACAGGAGTGAGGAAGGCACAGATTCTAGTCCTCCATTAAGCACAGGAGCCAGCTTGGTTATTTTTGGTTGAACAAAAATGTAATGGAAGACCACTTCTGAAATCTTGCCAAGAAAACTGCATGGAAGTCACCAGGATTGAATATGAGGAAAGGAGAGGAGACGGGGGGCGGGGGGGAAGAGGAGAGGAAAGGCTTTAAAAATATAATGAACACAAAAGTGAAGACCTCTATATTTAGAAGCAGTAGTCTTTAAATATTATTTCAAAGAAAGTAAATGCATTGAACATTTTGTGAACCCAAGCTGGAGCTACTTTTAGTCTGATTGGAAGGAGTCTTCAAAATGTATAAGATTATATTTCATATATTCCATCATAAATCTTCCCACGTACAAATTGCAACAATCCCAACTAACATAATAATGGTTAGTCATGTACAAATATTCTTCATTTCAATGAAAATTTGAAAATTCATCTTGATGATGATAAAATACTAGCAGATCATAATTCTGATCAACAGGGGGTTTTGCAGGGCTTATAAATTTGCACAACAGATTATACCTTAAAACAAACAATAATAAAAAAATGCACAAAAAATACAGTATTGAATCCATTCTGAAAAGAGGTACTCTTATCTTTTATTAAGCAGAAAGCCATTCATTTCATTAATGTCGTTGAACTACCCTGCCAAAAAGCTTTTAAATTATATTATGGTGAGTATCTTTGGTTGTTTTTCAGAACTATTATTTAATTTGAGTTGATTAGTGCCAGACTCTACTAGCTTACAAGAGCGCTCTTCTAGTCAAGTCTAAAGGAATAATGACACTGGGCTATAAAATATATTTTTAAATTATTTTCTTAATCAGAAAACCTTCTATTATTATGATGCAATAATAATAAGGACAGCAAGTGTAGAAAAACTGAAGCCCTCCCTCTGGTTTCTAATTGATTATATTCCAGCTGTTTAAAGGGAAAAAGTAAAATTAAACCCTTTACTTCCCCATATGTGCTCTGACTCACTCAGTTCTAACACTTCTGTTTTGCAAGAACAATCTCTGCTGATGGAGTTTGCTATATAAGTCTTATTTTGGAGCAAACAGTCAATCCAAAATAAAAAGAGAGGAAAACAGATCAGGAAACCCTTGTTTCCAGGAAAGGTAATTTTCCAATGAAGGAAAATCCAGACACTTAAGGTAATTTCATATTTTTCATTGTATTTTAGTATGCATTTCCATTCTGTTCAATAGACCTTTCTTATGATTTGCAGAAGCAAACAGTTTGGTATATACATTTTAATCTTTTAAAACACTCAGATTACTGATGTTTTGTTTTGCTGTAATTCTGTAATGTTGAAAGTAAAATCCTAGCTACAACGGATATTTCAGTTGTTCTGAAGTCCAGCAACAATTCACTCTATGTCTTTTAAAAGTAAACATATTTTTACTTCAGTTTATTTTGGACAAGATATATAAAATCCTGAGATTTCAAACATTTACTTAAGATGTATCTTAAATATAAACATGTCTTAAATATGTGTGTTTGAAATAAATGGACAAAACAGCATTCACGTGTATTTGTGTACGCCCAGTTACACTTGCATTAATTAACTTTGCCTATCAAAATAAAGATATATAATGCAGCTGGAAATTTTTTGCCTTGAACTGACTAAAATGAGTTTTCTTCTGTTTGTTCTATGAAAGAGATGCAGCACTAGGATTCCTATTAAAAGGTCTCCGAGTCCAGAGATTTTGCCGTCATAATTTCTTTATTTTTTGACCATACTGACATTCCTTCAAGTTAATTATATTGTTCTTCCATGTGAGTACATTACTTTCTGAGCAACACATTATAACAATAAAACTGGTTGAAGTTTTTCATTTAGAATCTGAGTTATGTGGGTTCTTGAAACAGGGTGTATTTTATATGCTTATTCTCTGGATTTACAGGGCTGTAAACCCTGTAAATAAGAATGCTTATTCTCTGGGTTTACAGGACTGTAAACCCAACTACCAATTATTTATTTGCAAGATTATTTCATTGGGTCTTCTTGAATTTGTAATTCATATACATGCAGATTATTTTCAGCAATGCCTTTCCCAAACTAATGCCTCCCATGTGGGTTGCATTTTGAGTTCCTAGAATTCATAACAAACATGACTGAGTCCTGGCTGGCACTTCTAGCAGCTGCACCTCAGCTCATTTGAACGACATCATTTCAGGATAGGTCTGCTGCTGACACAGCAATCTGATCATCGCTTTGAAAAATCTTTCTATACCCGTGATGGCAAACCTATGGCACACATGCCAGAGGTGGTATGCAGCGCCCTCTTTGTGGCCACACGAGCTGTCACCCCATATTAACTCCGCTGTGCATGCACACGCACCTCTTGCTGGCCAGTTGGTATTCACGTCTCTGCTGCGCATACATAGGGTAGGGCACGTGTGGGGGGGGGGTGTTCATGCATGTGCTGAGGGGCAGGGCGCATGCAAGGGCCATGCACACATTTGGGTGTGGGATGCATGGGGGCGCACACACATTGCATTTTGGGATTTGGGCACGCACACATGTATTTGTGCATGTGTGCACACACTTTGGGCACTCAGCCCGGAAAAGGTTAGCCATCACTATTCTATACCGTAAGTTCTATATTTAAAAGTTACTCATGCTGTTACTTGTATACAGAGAGGGTTTAAAAATACTGGATTGAAGCATTAATTAAAATAGCTGACATTTATGACTAATGTGCTTGTTTTGTTTTGGTAGAAAGCAATTATAGCTACGATGGGACTAGAATACAGCCCTCCTGAAAACAGCAGCAACTGCACCACAGACAACAAGACGAATCAAGTTCTCTTTCCTTTGTTATATACTATTATCTTCTTTATTGGCATAATCATGAATGGCCTGGCCATGGAAGTTTTTTTCCAGATTCCCAGCAAATCAAATTTCATTGTCTTTCTCAAGAACATAGTGATTTCTGACATCCTGATGGTATTAACGTTTCCATTCAAAATTCTCAGTGATGCAAAACTGACTTCCTGGAAATTGAGAGGGTTTGTTTGCAAGGTGACTCAGGTCATATTTTACTTCACCATGTACATCAGCATTATTTTTTTTGGACTTATAACGATTGATCGATATTTGAAGACTGTCAAACCTTTCAAATCTTCAAGAATTAACAATATACCAGCAGCCAAGATTTTGTCTATAATTATCTGGATTTTCATGTTTTCTGTTTCCCTCCCAAACATGATTTTGACAGACAAGAAACCAACATATGAGAATGTGAAGAAATGTGCTGACCTAAAATCTTCCTTAGGATTACTATGGCATGAAATTGTTGCATATATTTGCCAGTTTATCTTCTGGATTAATTTTGTTATCATAGTTGTATGCTACATACTCATTGGCCGGGAACTGTACAACTCCTACAAAAGAACAAGACGTTTGGGAAAGGCAAACAAGAAGACTGTGAATATCAAGATTTTCATAATTATTGGTGTATTTTTTGTCTGCTTTGTTCCTTTCCATTTTGCAAGAATTCCTTATACTCTGAGCCAAACCAGAGATGTTTTTCAGTGTTCAACCCAGAATGTTTTGTTTTACATAAAAGAGACCACTTTGTGGTTGACTTCCTTGAATGCATGCTTAGACCCATTTATTTATTTTGCCCTCTGCAAATCATTTAGAAAGTCTCTTTTAAATAATTTGCATAAATGTTTAAGGAAAACAAGGGAGGATCATAGTGGAGAAACTACAGGTGAAGAGACACCAATGTAGATAAACAAAAAACCTAGCCAAATATAGTTTGTATCACTCTGATGCAAGTTATATTTTCTAATAGAAATTTGTCATTCTTGATTTTACAGAAATCAGGAATCACATATAGCCCATGATACTAACAACCAGCTACAGGATTATCGCTGCTGCATTTTTTTTAATATCATAGCTACAAAGATTGATTCACACTAAGAAAAAATGAATTGGACAGTAACAAAAATTCTGTATACTTAAAGAAAAAGACTCTTTAGAGGAAGGCAGGGAACACTAAGTATACAAAAAAAAATAGATGACTATTAAGAAGTTCAGTGATAATGATAAGTAGATATCACTCAGAAATCCTATAGACTTAAAAAGAAAAAGATGTTTCAAAATCTTCAATCCAGAATTTGCTATTAGTAACTATATCTTTTTAAGGTCTAGTTCCCAGACGCTCTAATAATCAACACCTTCAACTCCCTTTCCCTTCAGAAAGGCAAAATTATTTATGCATCAATAAATTGATGCATTGTTTTTTTTCACCTTGGTCTCTTTGTTTCTGGATTAATTAGAAGTCTGTCTTCCTTGGATTACCATACTTTTCAGAGTATAAAATGCACCTTTTTCCCCCAAAAAAGAGGGTGAAAATCTGGGTGCATCTTATGTTCCGAATGTAGCCATGCCCAGGTATTCAAACAGAGGTTTCAGAGGCTGAAAAAAGCATCAGAAACGAAGCTTCAGAAAAGAAGCCCCCAAACAGAGCTTCAGTGGCTTTTTTTCTGAAGCTCTCTTTTGGAGGCTTTCAGAGGCAGGAAAAAAAGTTTTTTCTGAAACAGAGTTACAGAAGTTTCAGAGATGCCAAAAAAAAAAAAAAAAGCAAGATACAGAGCTCACAACCAAGGTGTGAAGTTTCCGAAAGATGCCCTAATTAATTCATGAGCCATGAGCCAAACTTCAAAAGAAACACAGCCATTTATTAGGAGCAATATTCCGTCAATATTCGAATTTCAGTCAGAACTGATCCCATGTAGATTTACGTTCCCCTATGAACCTGTCCCCTCCTCCCTGGCCATGTCATAAATCACATTCTCCAATTAACCACTTTGGCTGGCTGCGAAATTCAACCCCCTCCCTCTGATTGCGGTCATGAAAAAATGTATGGAATGTAACTTCAGTTAGTCCATCAGCTCTATCAGTTCCCCCCCTCACTCCTGCTCATGGCAACTTGAAAGCCTTGCAAGTTGACACAAGGAACCTGTTGCTAAAATTCACCTCTAGGAACAGCTGATTGGGGGTATTCTGAGAGGGCGATCTACCCACCAATCAGCTTTTTTCTTATTTTCCTCCCCAAAAACTAAGGTGCGTCTTATACTCCAGTGCGTCTTATACTCTGAAAAATATGGTACTTATGTAAACTAACCAAGCAATTTTAATATAAAACTTGGTAGTTTATTTAGTTAATAAAACTAAATAACTCTGGCAGTTATTTATTATAAATCATTTCCCCCTCAAATTGTGGAAAAGAGACATCTAGTTTTATTTATAACTATCTACTTTCACAAATATTTAAGAACACAGGATAAGCATTACTATAAGTATTACTTTATAAGTATTACGTTATAAGGCTATACTATTGTATTTATTTTAGTATAAGATCTTATTTGCTATATATTAGTGTCTGACTATGAATTGTACCATCATATCTATGATATTTAGTGACCACATAGATTTTTTTTCAGGACTTTATATCAATAAACATCTTATAAATCTCTGTTTGAGTGCCTTCAAAAAATAATTTAAGAAATAAAATAATGTCTTATACAATTTATTTTTGCTAAATGATATAATATTTTTGGGGGAAAACTCTGCATAACAGAAAATATGCCTTTTAAAGAAAGAAAAAAGGCTTAGTAAGCCTTTTTTTCTAAATTGTTCTATTAAGATGAATGTCTTCATGTACTTCAATTTCATTTTTTTAAATGTATAAATTACTTATAATTCTGATATGGATGTCATGTAATACAATATAAAACTGAATTTTACTGAGATGAAAATGGTAATTGCTAACTAATTACTGAAAAAAACTGTGAAGTAGGAAATTATAAGTAAGACAATCATGGCAAACTACAATTGCAAAAGTCACAAACATCAAATGTCAAGTCACAGTATGAAGCTGGTTTAGAGATCTTGCACAATATGTTTGCATGATGGACAATTATTTCATCAAATTCACAAATTACTGGGGAACAGTTTTGATCATTGTTTTGTTTGAAGAAATTGCTGTGTAGGATAATGGTAGAGGAATTAGGGAATGAAATAAATGGGAAATGGCTTGTATATTTTAAAAAAAACACCCAAAAGGAAATAAAACACAAGTGGAACCAATTAAAAAACAGACATAAAAACCTAATCACATGATGGATAACAATATTTGAAGCTTGATGTCAGCTAAGCAGTCCTTCTAACTCTGGTTGCAATCCACCTGATTTGAATAGAAATATTGTTATAAACTAAGTTTATAAGTTCATTTAGGGTGAAACTTATTGCAAGGACACAGTAGTTGTTTTCTAACCTGAATAATACATGCATTGTAATATCTCTTGCTTGATGTGTAAGTACTATAATACCTATTTCATTGAATAATATGCAAAAGAAACATCATAGTTTCACTTTTATGAAGAAGAAACAGAAATGCAAAATCTTTGCAAAAGCCTTAGTTAAAAAATATTTGGAGAATTAGACTACATTTAATATCCCTCTTCTTAGTAAATTCTTCAAAAATCCTAATGAACACAACTCAGGCATTCATTAAACATTAAGAGTTGTTAACCTAATCTTGCGTAGTTTCTGCTCTGGTTGGGCATACAAAACTTTTGCCAAACCAATTCTTGAATACAGCTCATCTGTCTGGTACCCGCAATATATATCGGACATTAATACAATCGAACAAATCCAGATATATTTCACAAGAAGAGTCCTCCACTCCTCTGCTTGCAACAAAATACCTTATGCCACCAGACTCGAAATTTTGGGCTTAGACAATTTAGAACTTCAACGTCTTTGGTCTGACCTAAAATATATAAAATCATGTGCTACAATGTCCTACCAGCCAATGAACACTTCAGCTTTAACCAAAACAATACAAGACCACACAATAGATACAAGTTCATGGTAAACCAATCCAAACTAGACTGCAGAAAATACGACTTCCGTAACAGAGTTGTCAACGCCTGGAATGCACTACCTGACTCTGCGGTTTCTTCCCCAAATCTCCAAAACTTTAACTTTAGACGGTCTACTATAGACCTCACCTCATTCCTAAGAGGTCTGTAATGAGCATGCTTAAGCACACCAGCGTACCTACCATCCCCATCCTAATATTTTTTTTATTCATTTTTTATTAAAGATATATTCATCATGCCAGATATTTGTTGTATCCACTCAATGCACAATGGTGCTGTTTAGTCTAAATGTTGTATCCAATTCTCTTTTATTGTTGTTATGGGATGGGGTTTGTCTTCACTATCTGCTTTACTTTAGCCATCCTTTCATCTGCTCCACAATGGCTTACAAATTTAAAGATCTCATAAAAATACAGTGGTACTCAATTGCTTTGAAACTCATTGAATTTGTTAATCAATGTATTTTGATGCAAAAAAAAATTGTCCCAGTACTCATCATTTGTTTGGTACTCAATGCACAAGATAGAAAGTGTCAATGCTAGTTGACTTGTGACTCACTACATTAGTCCTTATGGGAAAAAATTGTTTGGTACCTGTCATTTTTGGTACTCATCACATCTCCTAGAACCAATTAATGGTGAGGACCAAGGTACAATGTACATTTTTTGGTTGGGAGTTAGGAAACCAGAATAACATGAACATATACTAAAAGCACATACAATGGATGGTATTGGGGAAAAATTATGTTGCTTTGAGTAAAATTCTTTCGAGAACTTTGAAAATAGGGTGATACAACTGAAAATGTACTTCTGCCATCATTGCTTCTCTTTCTTTAAGTATTGCTGAGACACAGAAAAGGCCTTTCACTTTCTGGAACTAGTCAATGGAAAGAACATTTTCTACAGTGCCACCAACACTTCCACTTATTTCCATAAACATTTTTATGTAACCTAGAAAGAAAAATTGGTCACTGTCATTTTGTAAATAACATCAATTGGAGGTATTTTGATGGAAAAATGTATCTTCTGTCATGCAAAATAAGAATCTTTGTACAGGACTAAAAATATAAAGGCAAGAAGAAAAGAATACAAAAAAAATTGAATCACTCTGTGGACATTAGCCAACTGTATGGAACACAAACTGCTATTCAACATCCACTGTTCTACAGACTTCTTACATTATTTAGAATCCTCAAAACTACCAATTAAAAATAATCATTGAAAAGAACACACAGAAATACACAGTCATTCGATAGTATACTGCCATTTTTTTTTCTTATTTCTGTATTTCCTGCCCCTGTTATCAGTTTTTCCCAGCATTCTTTTCTTGGTTGTTAAGTTTAGCCAAACTCAGTTCCATGTTTCATCCAATCTGTGTTTCTTTTTCTTAGATAGAAAGAGTTTCATATTGAGTAAGTTACTTCCAAATATTTGGTATTTGAATATGTTTTTTGAGATTTGTAACATCTGATCCAGATAGAGGGAAGTGGAAAAGATGTTTTAGAGAAAGAGAAGCCAGGCTTGTGAAAAAGGAGGAACAAACCTACAGCAAAACTGCTTACGAAACTAAGTTTTTCTGTCTACATTTCAAAAACTAACACCAGTCCAGTACTTCTTCACAGAGAGGTAAGCGATTTTATTCTTGCCTTATGGATCATTAACATCAATATTGTTATTATTATTATCAAGCTATAGAGAGAAATAACTATGGTCATAAAATTTTTAAAAGAGTTTTTAAATGTGTTATTTCCATAAGAAATATTTGATTAATTTTAGCCATTTTACTTATTTGGAATGGGATATAACATCTCTTGTGAGATTTTCAATTGAGAAAATACTAATAAGTTGCTAGTCAGTGCATATGTGGAATATTTCTGCATACAATGCAGTAAGATTTCAAAGAACGGCATTCCTTATAATTTGGACAAAATCAGGATTGGTTGGCTAGGTCATATTTATTATTTATTCTTATTTCACTTCTTCAGGAAATTGTGAGAAATTTATAATGTTCTCTGTTCACTTATGGTGACAACAGTCCCATTGGAGGGGTTGGGAAGAGAGGATATGGAAGAAAATGAAAGAATGTGACAATTTTAAGGCCACCCAAGTTATCAATAGCTGTGCTCCAAAGAAGCCATCTGGTCTGATGCGTAGAGCAAAATCGTTGTCTTTTTACGAAAAGAGGAAGTTTCTTAAAATACAGCTTATGTCATACTTGGAACTCAGTAAAAATTCAAAAGCCAATAATAAAAAAAAACAATACTGAGCTATCTAAACTGACCCATTTAATCATCTAATTTACTGCTTGAAGTAGGAATACAATACAAACTCAACTAATCCAAGGACTTCAATCCCACTGACCTTCCACAGAAAAAAATGCTGCTGTTTATAAAAGACTATATAGCCAGATGTGAAAGAGAAATGACATTCACCATTTAATAAGTTAACCCATTTTTTGACTCACATACAACATTGAACATGAACTAATTGTAAAGGCTGGGTTCCCATAACACACTAATGCAATCAAAACCAATCAAATTTTTAACCAACAACTGTATCTTATCATACACATAAAACTGTACATGAACGCAGCACAGTGTTCTTCAGGAGGGGTTACTTTTTAGAGAAAAGGCACAGATCCTGCTTTTCGCTTCAGATAGATTGCTTTTCCAGCAATCTTGAACCTTCTCAGGATGGCATTTACAAATATGTACAACAAAATCTCAGAAATCACTTATAAAGAAGGAAAGATTGCACTCAGAAACGCAATGGGATTGTTTTATTGCTTTTGTTTTGCTTACTCTTTCACTGGCTCTACCTGAACCTCTAAGTGTTTGTATCACAAATGAACATCTGTAATTTTGTTTGTGGGGGGAGGGACTATGGGTTAAGAAATATGGCAAACACATTTCCCATTTGGCATTTGTGTAACATTAGCAGCTGTCCAAATGTATGCATGCGGTTTCCATCCTGTCTTTTGTTAAAGTGAATCCATTAACTCGGATTACCACAATTTCCACCAAAACCTTTGGCTTTTTAACTTCCTTTTCTAGGAAACAAAAACAGCCAAACAGAATGTACAGCCAGTTCATTTCTTCAGCCAAACTGCTGGTTCTGAGCCTTAAGCAGTTTTCCAGCTCGGAGGTCTACCTAATTGGAAGAATAACTCTTTCCACAAGTACTTAACCTAAACGCCAGGATTTTCTTATGCACCTTTTTTTTTCAAGGTCTCTGCCAAATGAAACCCAGCAAATAACCAGTGAAAAGGCCTTTCCAGCATTACTTTTATGCTGTTTTAAACTGGTGAGTATTATTATTATTATTATTATTATTATTATTATTATTATTATTATTATTATTATTATTTTAAATAATCTATTTTCCTGGAGCTGAATGCATATGATAATCTATAAGTAACATTAGTCAAAGAAATAATGTAATTGCTTTGCTTTCTATGGTTCTGGAATATCTGTGGAAAAAACCCTCAGATCATTTTTCCCATGTGAGCAAATTCACCCATCCGTCTACTTTGCACCAAAGTGTAGAACCGTGTTCACACAATTCTTAACCACATAGAGAACTAAACCTCTTTTTTGATATGAAAAATCCCAAATGATGTAATGTCATATATGCTGTCAAAATGTATGTATTGCTCCCGGGAATCCAAAACAGTTCTATTTTGTTGTAAAGTCTAGGTGCTTTCTAGTCTTCTTACTTTTGTACTTTGTTTTTTAAGTAAAATCTTTATGTGTACTTACTTTCTATAAATATTATTATTTTCCCCAGATTCCTGCTTAAACCATGAATGGAAGTATCAACGCTTCCAACTGGACATCCCCCTCTGGGCAATGCCCTCGAGATACCAGGACATCTCATGTTGTATTTCCAATTTTGTACAGCATTCTTTTCCTTGTGGGATTTCTACTAAACAGCGTGGCTGTAGTTGCTTTTTCCCAGATTCCAACCACTTCAAGTTTCATTGTGTATCTTAAGAACACCGTAGTTTCTGATTCCATCATGACTCTCACCCTGCCTTTCAAGATTCTCACAGACTCAGAAATAGGGTTCTGGGAACTTAAAGCATTTGTTTGTCGTTTTTCAGCTGTAATATTTTACCAGACCATGTATATAAGCATTGTGCTGCTTGGACTTATTTCTTTAGATAGGTTTCTCAAGATCATTCAGCCCTTTGGGAAGTTCTGGTTGCATAAGATCACTTCAGCTAAAGTGATTTCATGGTCTGTCTGGCTCTTTTTCTTCATCCTCTCCCTCCCCAATGTGATTTTGACAGATCGTGAGGCTACCTCTCTCCCAGTGAGAAAGTGTGCTTCGTTGAAAAGTGACTTGGGACTGAAATGGCATGAAGCTGTCAGTTACATCTGTCAAATTGTCTTCTATACCGTGCTGACTTTGATGCTTCTATTTTATGTAATTATTGCTAAAAAGATTTATAGCTCTTATAAAAGAACCAAAATAGCAGACTGTAAAATTAAACAAAGAGCCAAAAGTAAGGTATTTATAATTGTAGCTGTTTTTTTCATCTGTTTCGCCCCTTATCATTTTGTTCGGGTCCCTTATACTCTTAGCCAAAGTGGCCAAAGTATGAGTTGTGCTAAACAGAATCAATTATTCATAGGCAAAGAAACCACTCTTTGGTTAGCTACTGCCAATATATGTATGGATCCGTTAATATATGTGTTCTTATGCCGGAAATTTATAGAAAAAGTGTTTTGTTTTAAATTACAAAAATCCAGGTATATAATTCAAGAAAGTCCAACCCTGGCATTGGAAACTGGAATATCTACATAGATGTTCTATTTTCAGTAAATAAGTCTTGGAAACTGTTTTTAAATGCTAATTGCAGGTTATTAATAGAAAAAGATTAAATAACGTTCCTCTATGCTTGGCTAATATGTCATACTTGAATTGTGTATTTTTTTACATGGGAAAATAGAACAATGCTTATTATCTGCAGGTATTTCAGAAGGAAGATTGCAGTGCTGTTATCATAGCACATTTCTCTGAGAAACAGATTTTTTTCTTAAAACTGGAAAATAGAAACTAGCTTTGATTAGTGCCATGCATTGCTCCACAACAGAATACAGATCTGTACTCAAAGCTTTGGCTTTAGACCAGAAGTGTCAAACTCAATTTCATTGAGGGCTGCATCAGGGGTGTGTTCGACCTCAGCGTGGGGCATGGTCAGGGTGGGAATGGCCAGCTCAATGTCACTTGTGTCCGGGAACCTGTGGTGGCCTGAGCGCTCTGCCAGAGAAAACAGGCTCCCGAGCTCTGTTTTTGGCTGTGATGGTCTCTTGCAACTCTCTGCCACATGCGGCCCACCTGAGGTCTGTTTTCACTGGCAGAGGCACTGCAGGCCACTCCTTCGCTGTTTCCAGGGTGGCCCTATGGGCCAGATCTAAGCACCCCATGGGCCAGATCTGGCCGCCATGCCTTGAATTTGACACTCCTGCTTTAGACTATGTACTTCTTTGACCATTTTGGTTACTACCAATTCATTCATATTAAATGGTGTTTTGACTGGGATTTTTTTTAATGTAATTATTTTGGTAGCAGATAAATATTTCAGTATTCTCCCAAGTTTTTTAAAAATAATTGTCCTACTATTCTGTATTAGTACATATTGCATTATGTCTTATGATATTATGTAAACCATCTAGAGAATGGTGTTTCTGAGTGAACTAAATAAATGTTGGAAACAGATACATATTCTGATTCTTCTCAATTCTATTTTGGAAACAATCTGTGTGTTTCTGCTATTGCCCAAGATGTGTCTGATTGGTAATATTGCATTTCTAAAATGGTTATTATTTTAATCTTTAACGTTGCAATAAACTTGATCCAGATTACATAAAAGGCTATCTTTACCCATACCAATAAGTCAGGGGTGAAATGCTCCCGGTTCGAACCGGCTCAGGCGAGTAGGTAGCGATGGTGGCAGGCAGTTCGGAGAACCGGTAGCAAAAATCCCTGCCCCCCACCCCCCACCCCCATGCCCAGCTGAGCCATGCGATCATCAAAGCTTTTTTTTTCTTTTAAATGGCTCTGATGATCCAAGCTCTGATGATCCTAGCTGAGTTACCTTAGCTGCTGGTTGCAATGCCTGCCTTGCTTCACTTGCTGTAATACCTGCAATCCATTGCATCAGCAAGCAACTGAATCTCCCTGCCTGCAATCAAGCTCATCGGTGAGCAGCTCTATCTGCCTGCCTGCCTTCCACGTTCTATTGCAGGGGTCTCCAACCTTGGCAACTGTAAGACTTGTGGACTTCAATTCCCAGCAAAGCTGGCTGAGGAATTCTGGGAGTTGAAGTCCACAAGTCTTAAAGTTGCCAAGGTTGGAAACCCCTGTTCTATTAGGTAAGTTTTTTCCTCCTTTGGGAGCTTTAAAAAAAATAATTAATTGGGGGGTTTTTTAGTTGTTCTTTTTTTTTAGACCTAGCCAATTAAAGTTTAGGAAGTTTTAAATTTAGTTGCTTTTATATAAAAATAAAAATAAAATAAAATAAAATAATATTTGTGCAGGTTTCTGAGATTTAGTGTGTTTCTGTAGTGTTTCACTCTAACTACACAAACACACAAAATCTCACAAAGCTGTATGTGGAATTTTGTGTGTGTAAAGTGTGAAAGTTGTTTTTTGGGGCCTTTTGTGGCTGGATGAGGTTCCTGCTTGTTGCAGGGCCCATTTTGGGTCTAGCACAGCTGTTTCTACATTGTGGGTGAGCCAGTTGTGTTGTGTTGTGTTTTGTAGGTTAAAAAAGGGCAAAAAAGTGACATTGACTTGGCCACGCCCATCCAGTCACCTTACCACCAAGCTCCTCCTAGTAATCAAACCATGCCCACAGAACCGGTAGCAAAAAAAAAAATAGATTTTACCCCTGCAATAAGTCCAATGTTATTTTTCTTGAGAGAAGTCCTTTTGACTTGCTACAAGCATTCCTGGCCCTTAAGGTTATGCATAAAAGCCCCGTGAGGGCTTTTTTTCAATAACCACCCTCCAATCTGGGATGAGTTTCCATTCTGTAAGCTCTTGTCTCCCTTCCTTTGCAAAAAACATTTGGCTTTCCTTGAATAGAATTTTTGGGAGGTTGCTTTTAGTTGTCATCATTCCCCTTTATTATATTTACTGATTTTATCTGTTTTATTATACTTTTTAATGCTATGTACATAGCCTTGGAAGTGGTTCAAGCTTTAGATGAAGCCTAAAGAAATGTCTAGAAACTAAAAATTACAATTTGATACAAATCCATTTCTTATTTCCATAAAGATTAGTGGGAGAAAGACTAATAATTATCATCATGTGCATTTTTAATCAAAGTGATCAAATAGATAACAAATTATAATTATTGGGTTTTTTCTGTTATAAATAAATCTGCTTTAAACAATATGAAATGCATAATTTTGACATAAATAATTGTTACGTCTGGCCTACATATTAAATTTAGAGGATAATCCAATGCAAGTTTTCTCAAAAATAATCTTCTGTTTAAGAGAGATTACAATATATTCAAGTAAGCAAAAACATAGAAAATTATATAACAGCAATATCACTACCACTTCAAAAATTCTTAGCAATATCTACCATAGGTAGGAATTTGGGGTTTAATGTAACATAACTTTTATTTTACTGAAAGGTGTAGTATAGAATCTGTATTAAAGACAATCCTTAATTTACAACCATAACAGAGCCTGGAATTATGGTCATAAATCATTGCAGCCATAAATTGAAGTACCAGGTGACCAACTTCAAAGTTACAACTGCATTTTTAATAATGGTCATTAAATGAAATGCTACAGTCATTAAGTAAATCCGTTTTCTCCAATGCATTTTTTTTGCTGGAAGCTAGAAATAAATGCTGGTAATCAGTCAAAAATGTTGCAAATTGTGGCCAGGTGATTGAAGGATGCTGTAAATGCTTATAAAGGTAAACTGGTTGCCAAACATCTAGAATATAATCATGTGACCATGGAGAGCGTGGTTGTTGTTAATTGCAAGAATGGTTTGTAAGTAGAAAGATTGTTCTGGTTGTTTTTACTGGAAGATAAAAAGACTGACCTTAAATGAGTGACCAGATTAAAAAGACAGCAGATATAACAGAATAAGAGAGCTGGAGCTTGGAGATCTTCTAGACCAATGATGGCTAATCTTTTTGCTGTCGTGTGCCAAAAATGGGGGGAGCGCGGTGGGAACGCGCATGAGCCCACACCTATAATTCAATGCCCCCTGCATCCCGCACCTCCCCATGCCCCCACCCTCCACAGGAACATGTGATCCCCCCAGTGCCCTCCCGCATGATGCAAGACTCCACCCATGTCCCATTTTGGGCCTAGCTGGACTCCCTGAAGCCTCCAGAGGCCAGAAATGGCCCATTTCCAGATTTCCGGTAGGCCTGTTTTTTTGCTCTCCCCAGGTTCCAGAGGCTTTCCTGGAGCCTGGGGAGGACAAAAGTAGCCTCACCCACCGCTCCAGAGGCCCTATCGAGGCTGAAAATGCCCTCCCAGAGCCTCCGTGCGAGTCCTGTACTTACTTGGCATCCAAAATGGGCTACATGGAGACTCCTGGGAGGAAAGGGGTGGCATGGGTGGGCCAGATGAAAAATCAGCTGGCTAGCACATAGGGCATGCATGCTGGAGCTGAACTAGGGAACAGCTTGTGTGTCCACAGATATGGCTCAGTGTGCCACCTGTGGCACATGTGCCATAGGTTTGTCATCATGGTTGTAGACCAACCCCCTGCTCAACCCTATACCATTTTAGATGAATGGCTATCTAATCTTTTCTTTAAAATATCCAGTGATGAAGCACCCACAACTTTTGAAGACAAGCCTTTCCAGGGATTAATTATTCTATCAGAAAATATTTCCTTATTTCTAGATTGGTTTACTCCTTCCTTAGTTTCCATCCATTTGTCCTGCCTTCAGTGCTTTGAAGAATAGGTTGACTCCCTCTTCTTCATGGCAGCCCCTCAAATATTGCAACACTGCTATCATGTCATCCCTAGTTCTTTTTTTTATTAGACTAGACGTACCCAATTCCTGCAGCCATTCTTCATATATTTTACTTTATTATACTTTTCTGCACTCTTCCTATACCAGAGTTTCCCAATATTTCCAGCTTTGTGATAGGGCAGTGAGGGGGAGAGGAATGCTAACAACCTAGAAGTGGGCCATGATCCTTCATGGCCCTTGGACCTGTCTTCTAGAATCTCAGCATCCTTTTTATAGTACAGCAACCAAAAATGGATGCAATATTTCAAGTGTGGTTTTCCCAAAGCTTACCTTTAGAATGCTAACTGTTGACATCTCCAAACTAAATCCATACGCATCAGAAGTTGGTAAACATCTATTCACAAATGTTAATAGCCTTTTTACGCTTCTCTCAATATGACATTTGAATATTCATCTTTCAGAAATATATCTATAATAAATTATTGAATTATTCTCTATTTCTGTATTAGACCATCTTATATTTAAGTACTTTGTACTGTACTATACATTTTGAAAGAAGCCTTTGTGAAAAAGTCTTTAGTATGTGTTCCAATTTTTCTGCAAGTATTTCCAGCTATGGAGAACTTTGCATTGTATTTAAAATACAGCACAATGTGTTTTATAATTATATAATTATATTTATGCAGCATGTATTTTATAAAACAAAAACAAATAACTAAACTTTTGTTTTCTAATTTTCTAATTAGAAATATAATTTTCAAATACATTTGTTATTATTTGCCTTCTCCATCTTGCACTGCATTTGATACTTTCAATGGATTGTGTAACTTAATATGTACATCTAATCTTTTCAGATCAAAACATGTATGCTCCTATTTGGTGAATTCTGCTTAGTAATATACCTGGCATAATATTAACAAGTGGTATCTTGCACATTAAGCCAAAATCTATGGTCATGTTCTGCAAAGGTAAACAGCTGCAATTTATAATGAGGTCTCCATTATCGGAGATCCTAATGAGTGAAAATTAAGGACAATTAGTCTCATTAGTTTGACAGACAATCGAGCTTGGAAAACCATTGTTCCAGGAAAGAAAAGCAAAATCTTCTTAGAAGTTACCTTCTACCATTGCAATATATCATGCTGATAAGAGAAACATTTTTATTTTATTGAACTTGAAATATGAACTTGAATAGTGAAATGACAACTAGTATATTATTATTATCGTTGTTGTTACTGTTATTATATTGTTGTATTATTTAAAGAACATTGTGCTCTTTAGAAAAGATTTAAAGCCATGCAGAGATCTATTCACGTATCTGCTTAAGTTCACTAAATCAGCTTTTCAGAACGGCAGTCATATTGTATTTACAACGAACAGCCTTACAGATAAATTAAGGCATAATCCTAATTCATTATCAGAAATATTATTGCACATTTATGAGTTAAAAATCAGTTTAGCACTAAAAGCCAAAACAGATTATGCTGTTAGTTAAGCTTTTTTATTTCTTTCATTCATTCTTTTCAAGAAATCTCAGAATTCTGGAGCATTTCTTACAAAATGAAAAAAAATCAAAATTCTGATGCTAGGATGAAGATTTTAAATCCAAAAATAATCAGGGAAAACATCACTTTTGCTCTATTTTTAGATGGTGTCAGTTTCAAACCCTGCAAAAAGGTTTCCTTCCTTTTAAAAAGCTGTACTATCTTTGGTTTGTTGTGAAGGAAAAAATAAATCATCTTTTGCCTCCAGAGCTTTGGCAAGAACAAAGGGTGAGGCATTTTATTCTCTTTCATTCCTGTTCCTTTCACCAAGTTCTTGTTTTTATACTTGCAAGAATGCACGTTGTTTGTACTTTTTTCTTTGAAGCTAGAGTAAAACCTCAATCTAGTTGGTCATTCCCACGGTGTATGCCCTCCATTGCATAACTTAAGTACTGCACACCAGTTAATTCAAATTACACCGCAAAAAGTATGCTGAGTATGCACACAAAAATACCAGATGGTAGGACCAATTTCGCAATAGAATAAATTGCTTCAGAAGATGATGGACTCTCTATCACTAAATGTTTTCAAACACAGCCTAGAATCAGCCCTAAGGAGCGCTGAGCAGTGGCTTCCTTATACAAGTAGTGCTCTACTTATAACAGTTCATTTAATGACAGTTACAGAGACACTGAAAAAAGGGGCTTATGACCGTTTTTCACACTTACAACCCTTGTAGCATCCTCATGATCATGTGATCAAAATCCAGATGCTTGCCAAAAGTGGTGGGTTCCTCCTAGTTCAGCCCAGTTTTGCCAAGCTGGTAGCGGTGACAATATGATGTCACCAACTGGTTCTGCCACCCTCCGCTCCCCACCCAATCCCCCCGTATTATTCTTATCTTTTAATTGGCCCCACCCCCAATCTACTGCTGCCTCCTGAGTCCCAGCTGATGGCTAGAGGGAAAAAAAATGTTTAAACTCTTGCAACAGGGCTTCAAAGGGCCACCCTACAGCTGATCAGTGGTAAAAGAAAACAAATGAGTAGACTGGTGCCTGCAAATATAAATGGCTAGACCAGGTCTGCAAAAATACATGAGTAGATCAGTGCCTGCAAAAATTTATTTATTTATTTATTTATTTATTTATTTATTTATTTATTTATTTATTTATTTATTTATTTAAATTTGTATACCACCCTTCTCCTGCTGGACTCAGGGCAGCCAAAAGTAAAAAACATATCAATAAAAAATTTAAAAATTTTTAAAAGAATTACACAGTTTGGCCTGAAATTTAAAACATCCCAACTAAAACCCATTGACAATTTAAAAAGCTAAAAAAAGTCGGGGGGAGTTATGCCAGCCCTGCTTGATGGAGAAGTTTTTAGGGCATGGCGAAAGGCCCGGAGATCCAGTATCCTGCGAATCTCCGGGGGCAAATCGTTCCAGAGGGCGGGGGCTGCCACAGAGAAGGCCCTCCCCCTGGGGATCACCAGCCGACATTGCCTGGTTGATGGCACCCTGAGGAGTTCCTCTTCTGCCACCGATAGCCTCTCACCGGCCAGTATGCTCCCACAGAGTCCCTCTCTGTGGGAGCATACTGGCCGGTGGGAGGCTATCGGTGGCAGAAGGCGGGCCCGCAAATACCCAGGTCCTATGCCATGGAGCGCTTTGAAGGTGGTAACTACTTGAAATGCACCCGGAAGACCACTGGAAGCCAATGCAGCTCACGCAGAAGAGACGTCACATGGGAGCGCCCCCTCGCTCCCATAATCCCCCACGCAGCTGCATTGTGCACCAGTTGGAGCCTCTGGGTGCTCCTCAAGGGGAGCCCCATGTAGAGAGCATTGCAGTAGTCCAGGCGTTAGGTAGATCAGTGCCTGAAAAAATCCATGAGTAGACCAGTACCTGCAAAAATCCATGAGTAGATCAGTGCCTACAAAAATAAATGGGTAGGTTGGTTCAGCTCTGCAAGCAGTTAAAAGCCTGGTACCTCTGCTAAATTATTTATTTATTATTTAAAATTTCAATAATAATAATAAATTATAATAAAATTATAAATAATAAATCCTAAAGAATTGTCACATGACCATCAAGCCATGTCCACAAAATAAGCCACACCCACAGAACCAGTAGTAAAAAATTTTAGAACCCACCCTGCTTGGCAAGTGATTCATAGGTATGACCGTTGCTGTGTCCCAAGTCATGTGATCCCGTTTCTCAATGTTCTAACAAGCAAAATCAATGGGGAAGCCAGACTGACTTGACAACCGCTTAACCAATTTATCAACTGCAGTGATTCACTTAACAAGTTTGGCAAGAAAGGTCATAAAATGGAGCAAAGCTCACTAAACAACTGTCTCACTTAACAATAGAAATGATGGGCTCAGTCATGATCGTAAGTCAAGGACTACCTGTATTAATGGGAATTAAACTATACGATAATTGAGAGTCTGTAGAGATTCTCAATTATCCAGGTCATGGTTGTCCCGAAGATTGCCTCCTGAAAAAAGCACCTTTGGGACAATAATTGAGAGTTCTTCCAGTTCTATGATTTTTAGGTGTATTGCAGTCTACAAAATATACTAGCATAAAGTGTACAATATCATTCTACAGTACATTTATACAGACTCAGCTTTTTTCAGTTGTTCTTTCAATCATTATCATCATTTGCTTTTTCCATGTCTACCATTTCAAAAATTCTTTATAACTCCTTTAAATTATCCTTCCTATAAGAATAGCCTTTATATTATATATCTCACACAAAATTGGTGGGAAAAGTCTTATTCATATAATATTTAGGCTATTTAGAGATAGCCTTTGACTTACAACTGTTCAAAATTACAACAGCACTAATACAATGACTTACAACTGGTCCTCACACTTACAATGTTTAAACTTTGGACGCTTGGCAACCATCATGTATTCACAACAGTTGCAGCATCCCAGGGTCATATCATTATCACTTGTGAACTTCCCAGCTGCCTTCTGATAAACAATCAATGAAGGAAGCCCATTGCAGCATAATTTATTTAGCAACTGCAGTGATTCATTTACCAACAATGGCAAAAAAGGTGTAAATCAGGTGTGGCTCACTTAACATCTGCCTTGCCTAGACTATGAATTCTGCTCCCAATTGTGGTTGTAAATTGAGGACTGCTGATAGTTCTTTTGTATTTTTATAAAAACAGATGTGCTACAGTAAGGCTGTTCCTTAAAGAATTTATTAAAACTATAAGTGTCCTTTATACTATAATTTCTCCCCAAGGTATCATCAAGGTATCTGAACAATAAAGCTGTGAATTTATTTTGTATAATTATTTGTTCATGAGTATTAACTCAAATTCCAATAGCAGAGTGGTTATGTAATCAGAAACAATCCTGGCAAGCAGATGCCTATTCAAATAAATGCAAAAGTACCAAATATGAACTTTTAATTTCTCCATTATTAGCATGAAGATAATCTTGTGCTGAAACATATTACCATCAAAACAGAAATTATTGTAAACAAACTAGGTATCTTGTGAACCATGAAACGTCAGTACATCACTTGCACTGTACCTAATATGCATTATTCAGACCTCTAAAGATTTCAGAAATCTGAAAGGATAATTGAAGAGAGTTGGTATTTCAAGAAGGAATACTGTATAATGAAAAATTATTGACAAATACCAGCAGGCCTATGTACTAATACATGCTCAAATATTAATTATGAATAACACCTAGAACAGCATGACTAAGAAAGGAAGAGGCTATTGCTGAATAATAAGTGATAGAAGAAGGCAAGTTATGTAGCCACTGAATTAGAATTACGTGTTACCTACACCTTACATGGGTTTGACGCTATCCCTGTAAATGTTAGCAGTGGCCTTCGCTAAAGTAGAATAGAATAGAATAACAACCTTGGAAGTCTTCAAGTCCAATGTCCTGCTTAGGCAGAAAACCCTATATCATTTCAGACAAATGGTTGTCCCATCTCTTCTTTAAAACTTCCAGTATTGGAGCACTCAAAACTTCGGGAGGCAAATTGTTGTGACCAGATGTCCTACAATGTGAGCAGATGTCATACAATGTCCAGGCAATGGCAGAAGCCTTCAATTCCATGTTACATTGAAAGGGTTGAAAGGGTTGGCTGAATATCAATTATCTCATCTATTATTGATTTTATATTAGGAGATTGGTAATCCTCAATTTAATGCAATCTTGAGGACACAACCAAAAGACCCATAAGGAGGACCAATCCCATATGATGAGCATATGAAGCATACCTTGTAAAGATATGCTAGCAAACCATAATGCATAACAGCACAGGTATTCTCGACTTATGACCACAATTGGGCCCAAAATTTCTGTTACTAAGTGAGACATTTGTTAAGTGAGTTTTGCCCCATTTTATGACTTTCTTAAATCACAGCAGTTAAGTTAGTAACAATTGACTTGGTCACAAAAGGTGATCACATGACCCTAGGACACTGCAACCACCATAAACAGTTAACAGTTGAAAATGTCTGAATTTTGACCATGTGACCATGACAATGCTGCAACAGTGGTAAAAGTGAATAACAGTCAGAAGTCACTTTTTTCAGTGCTAATGTAGCTTTGAACAGTCACTAAACAAATAGTTGTTAAGTCAAGTATTACCTGTAAGTATTCCTGCTAGGAACAAATAAATCTCATTTAGAATGTAAAAGAATCAAAGAGTAAAACTGCAGGAAAAGTTGAACGACTAAAGTATTTTGTCCTGCAAGAAAAAATGTGAAGTTTATACAGTTTGAGAACGTAAGTGATATATAGACTGATTGAGTCAACAGTGGTACAGTTTAAAAACTAAGTGAGAGTTCTATTTCAGAAAGAGAAAGAAAATAAGTTGATTATGATGAATAAAGGAACTATGAAAACGAGGACATATAATCCATATAAACAAACTTGTAATAAATCCCTTTAATATTGTTACAATTATAAAATCTAAACATTTTTCTCACAAGCAAGGTCATCTTTAGGCCAAAGCTGAGCAGACACTGGTTAAGCGTGCCAAAATCTAGGCAATATCAGCACCATGTCTTCATCTGAATCATTACAAAGTGTTAATCTTCACATCAGCAGGATGTGGAGACATCAGTCAATGTTGCCTAGGGGCACCTTGTGCTGGCACTGGTCTCAAATGGCTCAGTGGCCACACCAACTTTTACACACTTTGTTAAGGAACACATTCCAAGAGTCAAGAAGGTTTGCAGGATTAAATGATTGGGGAGAGGGGTGTCAAAAAAAGTCAAGATAGTGGACACGGCTGATTGATGGAACCCATGTCCCTTCTCCAGTTGCCCAGGTTTCAGTTTCACATCTGGGATTTAACTGATCTGAACATTAATTCTTGCAAATGTATTACTTAAACATCTTGTAAGTAACAAACAAGATTTTAAAATGCAAAATAAAGACTACCGTGTTAATGAACAATTGATATCACAAATCACTCATTGCAACCTTGTATTTTCTACTGAAAGACTTTGAACTTCTACTGTTTAGAAGCTAAGAATGCCATCATGATACAAGTTTGTCTGGCTTTTCACCCAACACATGCAAAAACCAACACATTGGTTTTTAAGTATTACCTCTAAACTGGATAATATCTCTTCCCTGTTCACGCCCACGGCATTATTTATTACAGAATTCTTGCTAATCCACTTGTAATAGAAATGAAATAATACTCCATATAGATTCTCAACTATCTCCTTTGTATTTGGCATTATTTTTGTTATTAATGTCATGGGGCTTTCCATTACCTGCTGACTGAGTTTAACAAGCCTTGTGAGTTGGCAATCAAATGCCTATGTTAGAAGCAAATCAAAGCTCAATTTCAACTACCTCAGTACAATAACTGTGTTAACCCATTAAACTGTTTTGAATATACAAATTCAACTATATGTTGTGTCTATGTTTCCACAATATTAGTCCGGGCTGCAAAAATTGGGGTAATCACTAGATGTAGAAAAAGTAAATGTAAAGGTGTCCCTGAGGGTTTTACTCTGCTTTCGTAACCAACTTTAGGGAGTCAGGTTGCCTAGCATGACATCATACAACAACTTGGAGTATATGGCAAAACATGGAACGCTGTTACTTTCCCATATGCTTATATGTGGTACTTATTCATCAACTTGCATTTATGTTTTCAAACTGCGTAGTTGAAAGGAGCTGGGACAAGTGACAGGAGTTCACCTCATCTTGTAGCACTTGGGTCTTGAACTACCGAGCTATAGACATTTAATGGTCTAAGATTCAGTCTCTCAACCACTGAGCCACTGGGTCTCATAAATCACTAGATGGCAGCAAAGAAATTAAAAAGACTCTTGTAGGCCAAATACAATGCACATAACAATAATATGTAAGGTAATAGAAATTAAAATAAACCAATTTATAAGCAATATACAATTAGCTCTAATTTAATATTATTTTCATGAAAGAAACTGTAACTTTAGTTAAATAACAATGACATTTAGACAGAAATAGATTGTCATATTACAGAGAACGTAAAAGGCACTTTAGAAAATGCTTTCATTCTGGATTTTACAAAACTATGCAGGTAGTTCTCGGTTAGAGACTGGCCGGTTTAGTGACTGCAATTGTGACAATGATGAAAATATCTTTACAACCAGTCATCACATTTAAAATCTTTGCTGAAGTAAGATCATAAGCACAATCAAAGGTTCACATAGTGACCATTTCACTTAACAACCAAGTTGCCTGTCTCAACTGAATTTGCTAAAATAAGGACTATCTGCATGCTGGTAAATGGCAAAGTTGATCATATGCAAAGTTTCTTTTCTCAGGAAAGCTCAACTGACAAAAAATGACAGTCTTTGAACAAGCAGAGAGGCAAGTTCAGACTTTTCCTCCAAATCTTTGCAGGTAAAAATAATGATCCAGTAATATTTTATTTGCATTTGTGTCTCTTCTGAATTAAAGTTAATCTAAACATTATCTCTCATTCAGAACCCCCCCCCCCCCGCATCCTGGTACAGCACAATTATCAAAAAGACAGCATAAAAACGTTAATTGCTTTGTTCACTGATAACATACCACATATGAGTATAAATTATTTTGCCTCTGTCCCTTTGGACTATTTTCTCTGTGAAGCATGGTTATTTTTAAAACAGGGTTGCTGCTCCTTGCACATATCTCATATGAAAAGTAAACATATTTTACATAAAACCTTATATTGGTAAAACACACTTTTCTCCTATGCCGTCTGTCACTTTAATTTTACTCTTGACTCAGAAAAAATAGTCCTAATTTCCAAATCTCACCTACACTAGTTTGTGAGTCATCCCCAGGTACTGATCAGCCAGTTGCTCAAGCTTTTCCTTGCTGAAGCCATTTGGAACATTTCAAGCATAGAAGACCTAAAGGACATTCACCGAGGCTTAGATGCTGACCCTTCTTATTAACAAATCCAGTTTATTCAAAGAGATTTTATATATTTCCAGTCAGGATATATGTTTATCTCTTTTTTTTCCCCCTGGTTCAAGCTAACAAGATTTTTGTTGTTGTTGTTGTTTTGGGGAAGAATACAATGCAACCTGGAATGAGTGGGAGGAAAATGAAGAAAGAAAAATGACAGGTAATGTTTAAAAGTTCTCAGATAGGGAATGCTATGGGCAGTGATTGAATTTTGTGTTATTTCATGATCTTCTTGTTCAACAAGGAATGTAATTTGGAGTGAAGTGCAATTAGTGAGAAGAAAAGTGTTTCTGAATGTAGAAATCTATATTGATTTTTGTTGAATTAATTAACATAAGTTGCTCTATATGTAAAAGGATAAAGTTCAAAATTGTTTTACTATAAAGTAGAATACAAAGTAGTATTCTATTATAAAATCTGTATGTTCCATTTTTGTCTTTAAAAAATTAAAGAATGTTCTTAGAACTGCTTGGTCTTAAAACAACATTGGATTTTAACTCTCTTAATTGTACTAGGGATACAGAAGGAGTTCTGAATCATGCTAGCACATGTCAGACTAGAAATCTCTAGAAACTACCATAAACAAAAGTATTAACATTCCACATTTTTAAATACCGTAAGTGTAGTTTTTACTCTTTGTATTAAAGCTTTTACTCTTTGTATTAACAAAAAAGGATATCTAGGAATAAAAGACCAAAAAACAAAACAAACAGGACAGTGCTGTAAATTGCTCTAATGGGAAATTTATCTGAAAGTTAGGTAATTTGAATTACCTAACTTTCAGATAAATAAATCCTGTAACATATTAAAATTTTACTACTTCATTTATATTTAATATTTCCCCTTTTTTTGTAAAGATGTAAAGCTTCTGTTACGATTCTGAATAATTTTATAAAACTTTGCAGGTACATTGTTTTGGGATTTTTTCCCCCAAATTAAATGTTCTTTATAGTCAGGCTTATTAAATATATAGAATTATTCAATACATAAACATCATTTGTTGATTCCTTCAAAAGCAGAACCAAAGACCAAGTGCCTTTCTTTATAACTTATTTGTTCGTTCTGTGGTTTTCAAGTAAGGTTGTGAGAACAGATCTCCTTGTTAGTTGCCAAAAATTACGTGAATGTGTGGAGAATCAATAAGCATTTTTGACTCACAGTGAGCATATGAGATGAACCATAGGGATGTGCACAAGTTCTAAACATTCTCAGCCTGTACTTTCTTATTTCCTTTCATCTGCAACTTTCCCTGTTAAATGTAAGTTGTCTTTCAATGTCTCCATTCTTTAATTATGATTGCCTTTCCTCCACTCCCAACCCTAAAGGAACTCTGGACAAAGTGAAGTCACTCAACTATACAATTTCTTGTGCAAGTAATAGCATGCTGTATTCTCTGGATTTATTCCACTTCTAAGATACTTGGCAACTTAGGACATGTTGTTCTTACAATACAGTCTTCAAGTTCATAAAGGTATTACAGTGCCCAGTACAGTCTCACAATTTATTCTGCATGTATTTACAACAGGAAAAAACCAGAAAAGGCTATAAAATGCCAAATGATTAAAGGCAAGTTTGTAATGATTTATTGGAACTAATTTTGTCTGTATGTTAATTGCTCCAGAATAGAACAGCTCTTTCATTTGCAGAATTTATTTTAAGCAGATAGATTAAAGAAGATGGGAGCTGAGAAATAAGAGGAATTTAGATTAAATACAAGCTGTCTTATGTTTACTTCTTGTCTCTGAGTATTTTTTTAAGTGGCTTTTATTTAAGTTAAATAAAAATTAATTATAGAAATGATGAAATAAGAATGGATTATTTTTGCAATCAAGACAATGAATGATGAGAACTTTTTATTATAAATACTTCATTTTAAGATTGAGGGTCAGATGCTATTTGTCAGATGATAGGAAGATTAAACAGTCTACTTGAGGCAATCCTCAAATATCAGACTCCTTTATGTATAAATAGAAGACATATAAGTAGAAGGCTGTTTCTAAAACAGTACCTGCAGTAGGTTAATTACTTAATAAATGCAATGTTATTTATCCATTAGTTTCTCTTTTACTATCTTGAAATAATTCAGATACAAATGGTTTATCTTTTTTTGTTCTAACCTATACCTTTCAATTTTGAATTCTTAAAGTCTGAAAAACAGAGCTAAAAGTTCCATTTGCATTAAAAAAGTAAAATGTATTTATAGAAATGTTATCCAATTAACAAGAAAAAGAAGTATGAGGGCAATGAAAATAATCTCATCTCTTTTATTCATAGTTTGATGCATGCTAGGACATTAAGCAAAAAATTGTCCTACTTTGGTTCACAATTAGAAATTAAATGGGGAAAAACAGACCAATGAAAGAAGGCATGAGTAGAGATTCCAAGATTTGAAATACTGGAGGGTCTTGACTTTGGAAGAAGAAATCAAAAGAATGCTATAGGTTATGGTCCAAGGATCATAAAGTGGTCCTGTAAACAGACATAGGGCCAGTGTTTGTAGTTTACTTTATTTTATCATGAAGCATTATTATTATGTTTCCAATGCTGTTATTCTTCTAAATATAACGCATTTCAAATTTTATAAGAATTTTACAATGGATATCCCTAGTCCATAAATTTCCTTTTGATGCAACTTTATATAAAGCAGTGTTTCTCAACCTTGACAACTTTAAGATTACAGATTGATGTAAAAGGAAACCTAGTCAGTTGGTAACATAATAAAAAACCAACATAAACTGCAACTAAAATTATCATTCCTATTGTTTCTTAAACCCAGCACTGTCTTATTCTGTTCTTGATTGTTTTGCAAGTTTCAGGCACAGAATTGTCCTTTGTAGAAATAGTCAATAAGATTCTTTAAATAGAAATTCAGTATGTATGTAAAATTAGTATTACATTAATTTGTTGTGGATGGACGGATGCTTTTACTGCTTTAGGATAAAGTGGCTAACATTTCTGATGATTTGGAACAATGCTTCACCCTCCAAATCCAACATTTAGAATTTCCAATTAGCAAAGCCACATTAATTGGGTATCCTGGAAATTCTGATCCCAACTTATCTGGAGATCACTAGTTAGAATGTTAACTTAGTACACATACAACAATGAACCCATCTCATCTTTCACTGATATTGATACTACAGTTTTAAGCACGTTGCTTGTTGGCATAAACAGCAAGATAGGATATACATGTGTTAATTATAAATATTTAACAAATAATACATTCAAAATATCTTTATTTTGATCACATGCAGAATTACGTCAGCCAGAAACTTTTAAAAGACTATGCTTCAGTAAATTAAAAAACACAAACACAGGTTCCTAGTTTACAGATAAAAAGTGTATTGAAGAGTTTTGGTGGTCCTTGGGCTTCTTATTTTCTTGCACATGTTTGATTATCCAATTAGTAACTTCATCATTGCTAGCAAAGTGCTAGATGGAACATCTGCAAGAAAACAACCAAGCTCAAAGCACTAAGGACCACATGGTTCTATCCTGGGCTACAAATATTCTCTTCTAAGAGGCATACTGTACATGAAATGTAGAAGATGCATATGCAACCCAGCATAAATTTCTTTACAAAGAATTTGCCAGAACAACAGGAGAGAATCCAAACTATGAGCTGAAGAAGTTTCTTGAATGAGAAGGGAAATGTCTTCAAAGAAAAACAAGGAAGTCCAGTTGCCTCTTCAAAAAGTATCTCTGGGACATCCAAATTAGTGTGTTATTGAATACAGGGAGTCAATGAACTTTTGAACCTTGGTCTTGCCCCAATGCAAGATTGGTCTCCTTTCGTGGCCCCAAGTCCATTTTTGGATATTCTTTTTACATAGTTGCATAGCACTAGTATAGCACATAGTTCTTTTGTCACTGGTAGGAAAACCTTCAGACTCCGTCGCTGAAGGAGTAGGCTTAATTTTCTGATAAATAGATGTTTTGTGATTCATTTTATGAATAAGAAAGTCTACCATGGTAGTTGTTGTATAGGGGCCCACAAAATCTTCTCAAAATTTCAATCATGTATCTAGCACTGCCTTTAGTCTGAAATATTGTGGCTTCTAGCAGAGCCAACAGAGGGTAAAACAAGGATAGCTAATCCTTGTACACACATAGTACTCCTTTTCCATCTAAATGGACTTTTATTGTTAGAGTTAATATATAAATACAGCTATATTTATATTTTGATAACATACAGTGAACTTCTATACATATTAATTACAAGCCTAATTAACTACCTGGTATACATTTAAGTACAAAGCTTTCTTGGAATTCTTTCACTGTTTTAATTGCTATGTGATATTTCTCATGAGTCTGACAAGAAGACAAAAATCCAGCCTGGAGACAAAAGGCAGCACAGTCTCAGCCTGTCCTGACATACGTGCCTCTTGGGAATTAGGGCAATTTTATTCTCTTCGCTTTAGAAAAAGTTCAGTAGAACAAAGCAATACAGTTAGTTTTCTCTGGTAATCCTAAATTAAAACAGGCTAAATTAACTATATAGTCAGGAAGTCAATATAAAGAACAAATAGAGGAAAGAACAGTGTAGACTTCCTCTACTCCAGCTATTGCTGGGACTTCTTACTAATTGTGTATAGAATTACTTATTTAGGGCTAAAATTATGTTAACTATTTCTTTCAAAGTAAGCTATATAGACAGGCCACAACACCATTGGACAGGTGCAGCTCTATCTTGAACAGGATCACAGCAGGAATTTGAGGAATGTTTTAATTTGTTGTTGCAGTCCCAAAGTAGACTATTTTACCAATTTGCCAAAGTAAATTTACTTTATTTAAAGCCTGTCAGTGCTAAACTTAATTAATCATGCTCAATTCATGCCATGGGTAAGCAAGACCAGAATTATGGAGTTAAGGTACAGTAGTTTGGACTTTACCTGTTTTAATTTGCTAAATATTGTCCAAACTATTATATACTATACTAACACACAAACTGAGGCAACAATGAAACATAATTCTTAACTGTCAGGTAATAAATCAATATAAAGGATGCATAAGTTAATAATATACCACAGTTAATACACCTGTTACATTTTCAGTTCTCCTTTTTATTCAGTGTTAAACAAAATATTTTGACTGTAAACAACTATTTCATAATTTCAGTATATATAGAATGGACAAATAATAATTAAGCTATTAGATTTTGAATTTTGCTTTGTTATATGCAAACTATCATTTTCTAGAATGACTATGAATCTTATAATAAAAAGTCAACACAGGTAGTCCTCACTTAGTTACCACAATCGAGGCCAGAATTATCTGGTCATAGTTTGTTGCAGTTATTAAATGAGAAACCCATGTAATGACATCATTCTTCCAGTTGCAGTCATTAAGGAGGACAAAGGAGGACAAACAGTTCTTTCACTCCATATGCAGAAAAGAACTCTAACTCCTTAGCTGACCAAAGCCCCATTAGGCCAGCCCAGAGAAGAAGTTCACTTCCATGAAGGGAATGAAAGAGCAGCCTGCCCTCCTTTCTCTCTCTGTACATTCCTTCACTGGGTGGGCTGAACAAGGTATGACTTCTTTTGGCTAGGCCAATGAGGGCATTCTTCTCTCCACTCCCTGTGCAGAGGACAATCTTTTCAGCCAGAGAGCAGAAGATCTGCCTGCCAGATTGATTTCAACCCACATGGGTTGCTCTCTATGGTCTTTGCTCTGATATTTTCTTGGCTTCAACAATAGTTAGCGTAATTGAGCAGAATACTGAAGATCCAGAAATACAAAATTACCTCAGTCAAACCTCATGGATGCATAGTCTTGAACTATCCACATAAAGATAATATACTTGCAAAAAAAAATGAGGAATCAGACATGGAAACTCTGTTAAAAGTTTGAATAAGAATAAATGGAGAGAGGAGCAAAAATGACATTGTCCAAGGAGATTATTATGGATTATCTAGGCAGACAAAAGATTCATATCAAGCCTTGTGTCAGATGACAAGTCTGTGTCATGTGATAGTGATAATGGGAGATTTCAATAGTTCAATTAGCAATAATACTTAGACTTATATACCATTTCACAGTGCTTTATAGCCCTCTCTAAGCAGTTTACAGAGTCAGCATATTGTCCCCAACAATCTGGGTCCTCATTTTACCCACCTTGAGCCTGGAGAGCCTTGAACTGCAAAATTGTAGGCAGCCAGCAGGCAGCAGATGTAGACTGCAGTACTGCACTCTAACCACTGTGCCACTGTGACTCAGTGGTTATCCAGATATCTGCTAAGAATTTTATTCTGTCAAGCTGGATCTCTAACAAATGCATGTCCTCTCTTGCTGATAACATTGTATGGAAGATGGTGGAAGAAACAGCAAGGTGATCTGCTTTCCTAAATCTAATTCTCATCAATTTGTTAAGAAAAATCAAAGTGACTTGTATCTTGAGGAATAACAATCATGTTATCATTGAATTCAATGTCACCAGAGGAAAGGAACTAAAAGAATTAGTTCTGAATATTTCAGAAAAGTTGATTCTTGTGAAAATAAGATGAGTCAGATCCTGTGGCTTAAAACATTGAAGGCAAAAAATATATGGGAAGAATGAGAAATTCTATAAAATGAAATATTGAAGAATATCATGAATATTTTGTACGCCAAGGAAAAAAAATAGAGAAACTAAGAGGCAAACTTGGATCTCTCTAAAAAGCTAAAAAAAGCAAGGAAAGATGGATAAGAAATGAAACACATAATCAATGAAGAATACAAAGGTTATGAAGTCTTCAGAAATTAGTAGGAATGGTATAAAAAAGTTATAAGCTAAAACTGAACTGAAATTTATATAACAGAATGACCCTTTGGTACATGAGAGACAAAAGGAGAGCGCCAGAAGGTATAGGGTGAGAAGAAAGTGATGAACTGGTAATGGTTGATGATAAGATAATAGTTATTAAGGGCTCTTTTGCATTACTCTTCTTTCAAAATGGAAACAGAACCTACTTAGTAATTGTTATGCCATTGGAAGAAGTTTAATAAACAAAGAAGTATTAAGAGAGAGCTCATTTCAATGATGAAACTAGCAGAAGTGAAAACAGAATTGCTATCTGTAATCTTTGAGAACTGGAAGATTGTGCTAGGAGACTAGGTAAAGGTTCCCCCACACATGTATGCTAGTGTCTACCGACTCTAGGAAGTGGTGCTGATCTCTGTTTCTAAGCCGAAGAGCAAGCACTATAAGAAGACATCTCCGTGGTCGTGTGATTGGCATGACTAAATGCCGAAGATGCATGGAACACTGTTACCTTCCCAACAAAGTAGTCCCTATTTTTCTACTTGCATTTTTTACGTGCTTTCAAACTGCTAAATTGGCAGAAGCTGGTACAGGTAACGGGAGCTCACTCCGTCACACGGCACTAGGGATTCAAACCACTGAACTGTCAAACTTCTGATCCCCAAGCTCAGCGTCTTGGCCACTGAGAACAAATTCTATACCCAGCTTCAAAAATGGGATGGGGGGGTATAAATATAGATTTGTCAAGGATTATTGACAAGTAATAAACCTCCAATAGATTATTAATCAGCATGAACACGTAGACAAGCATGTTACAATTAAGAGGAGCTAGCAAAGGTTTAGTTTCTAAATCATGTCAGGTGAATATTATTTCCTTCAATTGAATTGTTATTTTAGTAGATTAGGGGAATACACAAGGGGTGCACAAGGGGTGAATTCTATTTTGCTGGCAGTCCTCTAAAGCTGAATAGTCATTAGTGAAATGACTCTAGTGTATCTTAGGTTGCAGGAGACGGCTTCTAGCATTCTTCTCAATTCTATAAATTTATGTGTTATTAAAACTAAATGATAATTTCACACTGTGTCTAGAATTAAGTTAAATTCTGACACTCACCTAACAATATTTCAGTCTAAAACATCAATATAATGGAACCACTGAGTAGAGATGATGTTCTAGTTGTATCCCCCAAAATATAGTCTAGTCAAACAGTGATGTTTGCTTTCATTGAATGTATAAAAAAATACACAATTATGTTTACCAAACTGATTTGTTCTAGTATGTATTCCATGTTTGTTCTGTTATATATATATATGTTTTCTGAGGTTTTCGCGGGTGTTTGTATGTAGGTCTTTGGTTATTCGGGTCTTCTCCCGCATAAAATTGGAAGTGTCTTGGCAACGTTTCGATGAAGTCTCATTCGTCATCTTCAGGCAGGTGTTCTCGGCTTCGTGAAAATTTTGCTCCTGGAAGCACGAAGCCGAGAACACCAGCCTGAAGATGACGAATGAGACTTTGTCGAAACGTCGCCAAGACACTTCCAATTTTACACGGGAGAAGACCCGAATAATATATACATCAAAGTTTGCCTGCAAAAAAACTAGCATCACACTGTCTAAAGCTGTTTATGTCAAAACTGGAATAATGGCTAAAATATACGAGAGAATTTCCAAGATACTTTTTATCGTTTTTGAAAAAAACTAAACTTGTATTAATCCACTAGAGAATAAAAACTTGTAACAACTAAGGATGGTAATTTTTAGCTCAAATACAAGAACTGCATTGATGCGCCACTGCAATAGATAATTACCCAACATCTCCTCTTATGAAGTTCAACAATATACAAAGAACAGATGTCCCCACCCTTTGCAAACAGCCTCCTTCATTTCTATCAGAGTGTAGAAGATCTCTCTTTTCCAACCAAACAGACTTTCTGTCAACTTGATACATATTTATTTCAAAGGCTTCAAGAAAAGAGAGCATCCATATCAGGCTACATCAAAAACACATCCAGAATTCAAAATATTGCATTGCTTGTAATCAGACACTGAAACAAACAAAACAGATGGAAACGGAAATGGCAATTCAGGCTGAGATTTGTATCTCTTTTATGCAATGTTTTCTATCATCCTTCATTTTAAAACAAAGATAAATAGATCAGATATTATTAGCTATTATCCTTCAATCTATGATTTTGTTTCTTGAGTAAGACTGTTACTTCTATACCCAAACTGTCCATCAACCTTACTTACAAACTACATAATACCTGTAAAACCATACATATGGTTTTATACAATTATTTTATACATAATTTATACAATTATTCCATCTGATAAGCTCTAACTTTATAGATGCTAAACAACATAGAATAACAAAATCTATTAAAATTAGTGGCTAAAATATTCCTCTTTTCTTTTAAATTCTTGTTGAAACAGCCATGTAATACATTAGCAAAAGACAACTAAAGCATCTGTTGAATAGTCAAATTATCAAACATAAAATATTTAAAACACTCTTAATAAAAGTTTTAAAGCTTGTATTTGGACACACCTGATTAGGATTATTTGGATTTGAATATGAAGCAATTTATATTGACTAAAGCAGTGGCTTATTCTGTTGAGCTATGGCAGGAATTTTTAACATGTTAAATGCTGTCATACTGAATTACTTAAAGAGCAAAGTTCAGATGTTTATGACCAATAGGCAATTAAGAAGAATGAAGTAGAAAGACTAGCTTTGTTATAAATTAATGTCAAAAGCGCACAAAATGAAATAGTGCAAACAATGGAAATAAAAGTGATTGTCAGTCCCTTCTGAAACAAGTAAGAATTATATACATTTGACAAAATGAAACATGGAAGCACTCTTCAGTTGGCCATGAAATTTCAGAACGACTTTAAGACCAGCAAAATTTTAACTTCCATTTGGAGATTCAAAATAAATTAGTTGACTTTTATTCCTTCCTACTCCAATCCTATACATACACTCTTCTTTAAATGTTACTTGATTTTAAAACCATTTTCAACATTTTAACATATGTTATTATGGCATCATAATCTATGTTATATTATTTTGAATAGACTATACCTGCTTGAAACTCACTGCCAGTGATTGTATTGATTGCCATAAAGAAGGTTAATGTCAGCATTTGGGAAGGCAAATTTAGGCATGAGATAAAGGTTAATGGAATTAAAGAGAAGTTGGACTTAGTCCATTTGTGGCTATTTAGTGGCTCTAGGCTGATTCCTTTTTTGACTCTGCTCTCAGGCTATGTTATTCCTTCACCTGCAATTTTTGGAATAAATTCAAATTCATCCAACCAGCTATCTTCCCATACTTAAATTCAGTCTGGGTTTAGTTCATTTTGTATCTGAATCCCTGAATCCACTTCTTACTTGCTTGCATTCCTAGAGATAAGCAAAGAAGATAATAGACTTAAGCGATTTTTATGAAGGAAAAATTTCAGCCTTCCATATAAAATATGATGGCCCCAGCACACTGCTAAGATATTGTCTTTCTCTCACACACACTCCTTGTCTCTCTCACACACGTTTTCTTTTCTTCAATTGAGTCCCATAGTTTGAAGTAGTTTGATCCTAATAAGATTTATGCAAATACTTGTTCTATATAAACATTGTTTTGCTGTTATCTAAACACGAGGCATACAAACTTTTATTTTCCAAGTGCCCAAATATAGCAGAGCATCTGTATTCAGTAATTCTCATACAGGTTCCAAAATATCTTTTATAGAAATATACTGTACATAAGAACAATGTTGCAGGTCCAAAGACATCTCTGTAGTCATGCAGCCGGCATGACTTTAAACGCCAAAGGTGCACAGAATGCTGTAACCTTCCTATCAAAGGTGGTCCCTATTTTTCTACATGCATTTTTTACGTGCTTTCGAACTACTAGGTTGGCAGAAGCTGGGACAAGTAACTGGAGCTCACCCTGTTACACAGCACTAGGGATTCGAACCGCTGGACTGTCAACTTTTAGATCGACAAGCTCAGCATCTTAGCTACTGAGCTACTTATCCATATATACACTCTCAGCCTCTTAGCCAGTGAGCCACTTATCCATATATACACTCTAATTCTCTGTTTACACTTGAAGCAGGTTTATAAAAATCACTTCATGAGAATTTCATGATGAAACTAAGTTGAGGAGAGGTTTGATGACTTGTACAAACAATAGAAAATCCCTGCACATCCTCCAAATAATCTTTGCATCTTATTATTTCTTTTTTCCTGCTTAAATAATTCTAGGAACAGAAGAATAGTATTCTTTCCTCTGTTTATAATGATAGAGTTTCTTTATTTAACCTTTGTGTCAATGGAAAACATTGCTAAATACAGAGAAGAGCAACAAAGATAATTAGGAGACTATAACATGATGGATGGTTGCAGAATTGGGTATGGCTAGTCTAGTGAAAAGAAAGATCAAGACATGATAGCAGTGTTCCAATATTTGAGGAGCTGCCCTAAGACGAAGGCATCAACCTATTTTCCAAAGCTCCCAGAGACAAGACAAGAAACAATGGATGGAAACTAATCAAAGAGAGATCCAAACTAGAACTAAGGAAAAAATATCCTGACAGTGAGAACAATCGATCAGTGAAACAGCTTGCCTTCAGAAGTGATGGGTGCTCCATCACTGAAAGCTTGTAAGAATTCTTATTTGTTTGGTGATTTGAGCAAACTGCTGCCTTTCAACTTTACAGCAGAGACTGCTGATAAGAGTTCAACTATAGTTGTTGAAAACTTCTGATCTTTTTCTGTTGGGAAAGAAAGGATTAAAAAAGAAGAGTGAGGCACAGTCAGATAGCTAAAACAAGATAGGAAGCATTCATATAGAAGAATGCAAACTATGTTAACAAATTAGAAATATGGTCACAATTGGAAAGAAACTGATATTAACACTACTTGAAATCAAGACTTCCAGCCAAATCAAGACCACTGATTTGAGGAGCTCAATTTTGTTTATTAATAAGACAAGGAAAGAAAGAAAGCATAAAATAATGGCAATAGAGAAAATAACTGTGACATGTTTCTTTACAAAGGTACCATCATCTCCATCTGCTTCTTCTCCATCTATCCAGTTATAGATAAGATAGTCACACTGAATTATTTGCTCACTGTAAATATTTTCATTTCTATATTTTTCAGAAATTAAATTTTGCACAGTCCATCATATACTGCAGATCAGTTGCCACCAACATGACTTCTGAAAAGCATTCGATGTGCAAATCAACAGTAATAATGGGGTCTCATATATCATATCTAAACCTTACAGGTAATGGTTGTTGTTGGTTTTTTTAGGGGGGGAAAGGAAAAGAAGGATTCTATCACTTTTAAATGGTTTCCTCTGCTTTTTCAGCATAATTTCGCAAGATTCACATAACATTTAGCAAGCAAATGTTATGATTATTTCATTCCTATTCAACTGTCTGGATGAGTCCCTGCTATTTTCTTGACAAGATTTTTGGAAGTGGTATGCCATTGCCTGCTTCATAGGGCTGAAAGACAGTGACTGTCTGAAGGTCACCCAGTGACATTAGAACTCAATGTCTCCCAGTTTCTTGCTTGGTGCCTTAACTGCTACATCAAATTGGCTTCAGTTTCATAATGAGTACTTTTTCTAATATTCATATAACATTTAAGATAAATTGCCAGAGCTTTGGATAATCTGTATTCTTGATGAAGTCTTACAAAATAGTGTTAATGGTAGAGAGAAAACAAATACTTTCAAAGGAAACTATTGACACTGCAGCCAATTTATTTAGGTGAAGCTATTTATTAAAAATATTGTATGTTTTATATAATATTATATAATATAATATTGTATGTTTTATATAAAATAGAAAATATTTTATATGTGAATTATATTAGGATTAAACTGTATAGTTGTTTCATTTAGGTAAACATATGTTTCCCCACAAAATTATATATTAGTGTAAAATTAAATATTCAATAAAATAATCAATATTAGTTTTAGTCCTGGAACATGTTATTATTTCAATCATCAGATGAACATAACAGGAGATGCCTTGGATATTAGGGTGAAAAATAATCCAAACGCCATTAAGGCAGTAACTTTATTATGCTAATGTCAACTGAATTGAAAGCTTGCAACAATTATGCAAAATTTTAATTGGCCTAATAAAGTTACATTAGTTATTATTCATATTATTATTATTAAAGTTGTTTCATTGTCTTAATAATTTCATTATTTAGTTTTTAAAACTCCTCACAAATCTTTTCCAATCTAAAACTACTCTTTGTGTCCTTGTCTAGATCTTAAATCATATATAAATTTATTCTATGCGTTATTTCATCTTTATCATTCATTTTATTAATCTTTAAAAGTATCCTACCTTTTTGTAAATTAAATTCATAGAGCTTTGAATTGCAGATCTTTCTCAAGAATTTCCCATTAACTGTAACTTCCTTTTCTATGCATACTTCTAACAGTGTAAACCATATTTAATATTAAGTAGAATACATGTTGTACATTATTTGTAATCAGTTACAAAAATGCAGCCAAATTCTGTATAGACCAGGCGTATCAAACTCAAGGCCTGTGGGCCAAATCCGGCCCCCGGGGTGCTTAGATCTGGATACAGTGAAGGACCAGTCCATGGTGCCTTTGCCAACACAAACAGAGCTCAGGGGAGCCACGCATGGCCCTCCCAAGTTCTGTTTTCACTGGCAGAGGATTGCAGGATGCCATCACAGCCGAAAACAGAGCCGCTTTCACTGGCGGTGTTCAGGCCACCACAGATGCCCCCAACATGAGTGATGTCAAGCTGGCCACACCCACCCTGACCACACCCACACACACTTGAGGTCAAACACAACAGAATGCGGCCCTCAATGAAATCGAGCTTGACATCCCTAGTATAGATGATCCATGCTTGTATGACCTTTGCATTTAGAAAAGCAATGATGCTGGCATAAATTTAGAATTAAACTTCAATTACTTTTCCAATCCTATATAACTTTTTTTACCTTTATTCAGTAGATCACACATATGTATTTTACTGGATAGTTTCATATTTTAGACATGGAATATTTAAAAAAAGACTTCTAAGTTTTCTTAGGGAGTTTGTCCAATTGCTGAACTGATCTTGGGAATTATGAACACAATAAATGTGTTCAGGAGTTACTTTTTCCTCAATGCTCTTTGTATCCCTGTCTAAGTCTTCAGAGACCAAGCTCAACAAGCCCTTGCATGCAGCAGGAACTTACTCATCTGTATCACTAAACATATTATTTAAAACAATGTACTCCCTGCCACCTCATTGCTGTAACTGTGGTCTAAAGTTCTTTTTTTATATATACAGTACTAACACGGTAGTATAATGAATTTCTTGAAATACCAGTTTCGTTGCTGAAAGGCAACTTTAGAAGAAAAACTTTCCCAAATGGATTAAATGTCAAACTTTATATTTATTTATTTATTGGTTCAATTTATATGCCGCCCTTTTCCGGAGACTCAGAGCTACTTACAATGCATTAAGCAATAGCCTTCATACTTTTGTATATACCTGCTTAGTAGGGCTTTTGGCCCCCGTAAGCAGTGTTCTTTTTTATATAAAGTCAGTTTATTGCCCCCACAATCCGGGTCCTCATTTTACCTACTTCGAAAGGATGGAAGGCTGAGTCAACCTTGAGCCTGGTGAGATTTGAACTTGCAGTAACTGCAGGCAGCTGGTGCTAGTTAACAGCACTTTAGTCTGCTGTACTGCAGAAAAATACTACAAACCTTAACTTAAAATCCGTTGTGTCTCATTCGCTGTTTCTTGTAGTGGTCAACCAGAAGCTTCTCAAAAACTCAAAAGGATAGAATAAAGCAACAATAATTTCCTGATGTCATTCCTCAGTGATTGTATTGAGTTGAATATGGAAACACACAAACCTAAATATCATGACCAATAGCACTCTTTCTAGAGACACTCGACCTGTACAAAATAAGGGACCCTTAAGTGATCTTTGAGAACATTGAGTCTAACATGCAGCTGATTTCTTGCAACTTTAGCATTTTTGAAAGCTTAACCTATTTTTACTAACCATATCTTGTGCTCAAGAGCCACAGTGACGCAGTACTGCAGACTACTTCTGCTGATCACCTGCTGTCAGCAGTATGGCAGACCGAATCTCACCAGACTCAAAGTTGACTCAGCCTTCCATCCTTCTGAGGTGGGTAAAATGAGGACCCAGATTGTTGGGGGCAATATGCTCACTCTGTAATACTGCTTAGAGAGGGCTGTAAAGCACTGGGAAGTGCTATGGAACCCCCACTGCATATTGGATATAAATACAATTGATAGAGTCCAGAAATGTTTTATGAGAAGAATCCTTCATTCCTCTATCCGCAATAAAATACCTTATGCCACCAGACTTCAAATTTTGAGCTTATACAACTTAGAACTATGCCGACTTTGGTCTGACATAAATGTAGTACATAAAATTATCTGCCACAATGTCCTACCTGTCAATGACTACTTCAGCTTCAAATACAACCATACATGAGCAAATAATACATACAAATTCAAGGTAAACCTCTCCAAACTCGATTGCAGAAAATATGATTTCAGTAACAGAGTGGTCAATGCCTGGAATATACTACCTGACTGTGGTTTTTTCCCAAACCCCCAAAACTTTAACCTTAAACTGTCTACTGTTGACTTCACCCCATTCCTAAGAGGTCTGTAAGGGGCATGCATAAGTGCACCAGCATCGTCCCTGTCCTAATATTCCTTTTTACTCTTACTCTTTTCATGTATTCAAATTATATTTATATTTTTACCTGCTGTTTTATATATGCTTGACAAATAAATAAATAAATAATAAATATAAATCTTAGTGCTATTGCTATTAAATATTTCCTGCTAATAAGTAAGAACATCTCCCGAGAAAGTCCACTCCACTGCTGCTCAATTCTTCTATCTCAATTCTTTCTAATGCTGAACTTTGCCTTTTTATAATTTTCACTCACTAATTCTAGTGCTGCTCTCTGAGGCAATTACTCAATTACATGTTCACAATTACTTGAATTTAAGCATTTACAGAAGGCCGTGTGAATGTATATAATAGTACATTAACAGGCAGTTATAATCAAATGCTCTTTATTACTATCAAGTGTATAATTAATTCATTTGGATAAATACATATTATAAAAGGATGCTACTTTATTGAAACTCCCAGTTTCCCATCCTCGGTATAAAATCAAAAAGACATGATATTAAAGCACTAATTGTCATGGCTTGGCAGCTTATATGCCATTTTTACAATCATAATTAAATAGTATAATATCAAGATTAGTTTCAAGTTATATATGTAAACCTGGTAAAAAAAAACTGGTCAGTTCTTATGGCAGCATATGCTCCAGTCCTATAATACTGAATTATGAACGAGGTTTATTTGTGATTGAGGAGATGCCTACAAAATACTTCTTAAAGACTCTTGGATTGGGCAAAGAAGGGAGCTTCAGCATAATACCATAATGAAGGAAAATGATACACACCACATTGCAGATTTTTATTACTTATGATTCCTGGGCCTGTGAACTAGAATCAAAAGAGAAATGAGTCAGACTTTTCTGCCCATCATGGAGTGGCAACTTCAGTGTGATTATGATTTCTGTTAATACTTACCTGAGAGCATCGTTGAAATAGTTACAGTTTTTAACCAACCTTTTTAACCATCATTTCTGTAGATCATCAATCTCCGGGTCAAGACATCAATCTTTGGGCCAATTATTCACAAGACCTCATTGGGAATTCTACTAATAATGAATTTACAACTATTGTTTTACCTCTGCTTTATATCCTTATATTCTTGGCAAGCATCTTTCTGAATAGCTTGGCAGTATGGATTTTCTTCCACATCAGAAGCAAGACCAGCTTTATTTTATACCTCAAAAACATTGTAGTTGCAGATTTGCTGATGACTTTGACATTTCCGTTTAAAATTATTCAAGATTCAAGACTGGGGCCATGGTACTTCCATTTTTTCCTATGCCGGTATACAAAAGTTTTGTTTTATGCCAGCATGTATACAACAATTGTTTTTCTTGGACTTATTAGCCTTGATCGATACCTGAAAGTGGTAAAACCATTTGGAGATTCCAGGATGTATAGCATTACTTTCACTAAGATTCTGTCACTTGTGGTTTGGATTGTTATGGTATTTTTAGCTTTGCCAGATCTGGTCCTCACTAATAGTTACCCAACTAGGATAAATACCAGTGACTGCTTAAAATTGAAAAGCCCATTGGGAGTCAAATGGCACAATGCTATCATTTACTTCAATAATGGCATATTTGTCATTGTACTGATTGTATTAATAGGATGTTATATTGAAATATCCAAATATATCTATAAATCCAGCAAGCAGTTTATTAGCCCTTCAAGTCACAAGAGGAAACACAGTCAAAGCATAAGGGTGGTGGTGACAGTATTTTTTATTTGCTTTGTGCCA
This sequence comes from Masticophis lateralis, assembly GCA_030761175.1. NCBI lineage: Eukaryota > Metazoa > Chordata > Lepidosauria > Squamata > Colubridae > Masticophis > Masticophis lateralis. The sequence continues at coordinate 27,553,727 of JAUDYJ010000005.1, forward strand.
TATCATCTATGCACAATCCTTTTTAATTTGTGCCAGTTAGATTATTATTTAGGTGCTTCATCCCACAAGATCCTGTACTACTGCAAGGAAGTGACTATTTTCCTATCAGCAAGCAATGTCTGCCTAGATCCAATCATCTACTTTTTTATGTGTAGATCGTTTTCACGGAGGCTTTTCAGAAAATCAAACATACGGACAAGGAGTGAAAGCATCAGATCCTTTCAGAGTATCAGAAAGTCAGAGGTGCGGATTTATCATGAATATACCGATTTGTGACATCATTGCTAAGCATTTTTTTAAATGGTTATTTGTACCAATGTTTTCTATTTGTAAATAAAGGTACTTTGCTTGTTTTATAAATCTGAATATATTTTGTGATTAACATCCTTTCCACGATTTTTGGTTTGAAAAGGAAGAAGACAGTTCACTAATTATTTCAAAATGTATGTCCATTGACAAGTGAGAATTTTTTTACTTACATTAGGATTAGTTAAAAAGATATATGGTGCCATCTAGTGGAGAATAGCAGGGTTGTGATACAATGCAAGGACTGGGCAATTGAAACAGTGCTCTCTCTAAGGACAGTTCAAAACTGTAGGCTAAGTTGTTTTTCTCCCAGGCTGCTTCCAGCTGTTTCTGAGGCCAACTTCAAAAATTCCAGTCTGGTGAGTTGGCAATGAGACTAAGCCATAAACATAAGGCCTGATTGGTTGTTTCCTATTTCTTACCCTTACTATCAGCGGTCGAATGCTGGTGGTTTAACAATCAGTTCAGGGAGTGTGCACTTTGTATGTGCCCGCTCCTAAGGCATTTGCATGCAGCACTGAAAATGGAGCATTTAGAAGCATTCAACTGCTTACCTTCCAAGTCAGCAACAGTAAGTAGAACAGCAAGGGGGGAGTGAAATCAGCTGTGCAGCGCTATTGAGGTGAGCTACAAAGCAGTTAATAAAGGACAGCATACAGCGAGGGCAAGTGGGCAGGACCAACTAATCGTCAGTGCTACCAGTAAACCAGAACTGGTCCAAACCACCTCTGCTTTCCATCCCTGCCTTGCTGATTGTTCCCTCTAACTTGTTCTCATATTTTCATTAGTTTTCCCAGATATTCAGAGAGAGAGAGAGAGAGAGAGAGAGAGAGAGAGAGAGAGAGAGAGAGAGAGAGAGAGAGAGAGAGAGAGGGAGGGAGGGAGGGAGGGAGAGAGAGAGAGGGAGAGAGAGAGATGCCATTATTGCCCTTCCTGCCTTTCCCATATCTTTTGGTAATAATCTTTCCTTTGCTGACTTATAGATACCATTATTGCAGTGATGCTACAGCACTCAAAGCATTAGTACATGTCTTCCTTTTACTTCTACTTATCTGAAGATCCATGCGAATTTTGTAGCAAAGAACAGTGATTCTAACATTTCTACATTCTAAACAGCCTAAAGATGATGTTTAAAAAATAAACAAAAGGGAAGAGAAGTCTGGAGGTAGAAAATCAGGGGGTGCATACAGTATTTCACCATTGGTAGATATCAAAAGGGAGTTCACTGAGAGAGGTAAGGGTTGAATGGAGCATCAGTTTCTAGCGTTGAGGCTCGTTCATTGACTTAACTGGCCATTGATGGATCAATGAGATTACAGGAAAAAAATAGCATCTATCAATCATCGGAGGACATTGTAGCCTGATAGAGCAGAGCAAAATGGCTGCACAGAACCATGACCAACCATTGGGAGGAAGCATGCAAGGTGTTTTGATCAATGAAAGCTCAGCTGTCAATAGATTGAAAGGAAGCCCTGAAGACCATCTGCTTAGGCCAGAAAATAGCATTTTTGAACTCACAGCTATAACAGATGTAAGATTTATTTCCATTGGCCTGGGAAAGGGAGAAAGAGAATGTCATAGGTTTCAGCACATAAGAAATGATAGCAATGGGCCAAACAGAAAGTATGGTTTTGCCCAAACTCACTGTTGCCTAACTGATATTCTATAAAACTCAAGTCAGGCTATAATGCAATCAATTTAGGCAGCGAATTTATAATAAGCTACTTTTAATGCATCTCACAAGACATGATTGGACAGCTTTCTCCAATCTAGTTTCCAGTCAAGTTAGCTTTGGCATAAACCACAAGAATAATTTAAATAGCAAACAAATAATCAGGAAAGAATTCACACTGTGCCAAGATAAGTGGTAGCCCTGTTTCAATCTATTTTCTCCTTGAAGAGAAGGAATACTAATTAAAATTCAAGCCAATCCACTTACTCCTATTTACAGCACTATGTGAAGTAAAATATGAAATGTATTAACTTCTCTACAAAATTTCCCTTAGGCAATCATAATGCAAATCTTTTAAATAAGCAGTATAAGTGAAGATGCCATTTTGAATTTTATCAAATGGAAGTTTAAAAAGTAGATTAACAACAGTTATACTGCATAGCCAAAAGGTGGCAAAATATTACTGTTAATAACATATAAATTGACATGCCTAACAAGTTCACACTAACATTAATTCAAGATAGATTGGACTTAGTTTGCTTGTGGCTATATAGGGATTCTAGGCTGATCTCTTTTTTAACTCCACCCCCAGGTTCTGCCACTTGTCCTACACTCCCAAAATTATTTTTTTTAATGTATACTTAAGCACAATCCAGTTGCAACTCTTTGATCTTATGACAGAGTTATCTTAATACATGCATCAAGCCTTTTAAAATTCATATAAATTTAATTATGCATTACTTTAAAATAGGCCCACTACAAAGGGTTTATCAGCTGCTAACAGCAACATATAAAATGCATTAAAAACATGAAAAGGAAATAATATAAATCCTATAAAAATATTCATCAATTCCTATGATGGCCATTTACAATCAACTAAAAGCCAAGAAAGATAGAAAAAGGAGTGTATTAGTTTTGCTTGTTTGTGAAAGGCACTCAGAATTGGAGCAATAGAAATATCCAGGATATTCCAAAAACTGGTGCTACTACAACAAAAGCCTGTTTTATAGTCCTTGTCCCATGGAGCTTTTGAGGAGTGGGGACTCCCAAGAGACTTCTTAGGTTCGACCACATAGGCAGAATCAGTTCTGGCAAGACAATACTGGATGAATCCCACTGCTGCATCTTACTAGACTTTAAAGCAGGGGTGAGGACCAGATCGCCCGATCTGGTAGCGATGGTGGTGGTTCGGAGAACCGATAGCAAAAATCCCTTCCCCCCCCCCCATGCCCAGCTGAGCTGCGCAATCATCAGAGGCTTTTTTTTTATTTTTAAAAGCATTTTTTCTTCGGCCAATAAAATCAGAGGCTTTTAAAAGTAAAAAAAAAAGCCTCTGATGACCGCACGGCTCAGCTGAAATCATCAGAGGCTTTTAAATGCATTTTTTACAACTTCTTCGGCCAAAGAAGTTGTTAAAAAAATGCTTTTAAAAGTTAAAAAAAAAAGTTGGCCACGCCCACCCAGTCACATTATCTCCCCACCACCACCAAGCCATGCCCACAGAACCAGTAGTAACAAATTTTACATTTCACCACTGCTTTAAAGGTAATAATCAACAGTCCCAAGAGTCCCTTGAGAGTTGGGCAGCATAGAAATATAATTAAATTAAATTAAATTAAATTAAATTAAATTAAATTAAATTAAATTAAATTAAATTAAATTAAATTAAATTAAATTAAATTAAATTTAATTTAATTTAATTTAATTTAATTTAATTTAATTTAATTTAATTTAATTTAATTTAATTTAATTTAATTTAATAATTTAATTTATTTAATTAATTTAATAATTTAATTTAATTTAATTTAATTTAATTTAATTTAATTTAATAATTTAATTTAATTTAATTTAATTTAGAATTGGGACTGAAAGCCTATCAGTACAATGACACAAAGCAATACAAAGAATAATTTTGAAGTTATTTTAATCTGGAATTATTGTCTCACCAGCAAACGAGTCAAACGTTATGATAATTGTACATCTGTCCCTTACTATAAAATAGATATCCACCGATCACAGAAGTCCCAAAGTTACAATAGCACTGAAATAAATGACATAACCATTCTCGCATTATGAATTATCACAGGATTCCTATGATCACATGATCAAAATTTGGGTAATTGGCAGCTGGCATGTATTTATGACTGTTGCAGTGTCCTGGAATCATATAATCTCTATTTGTGACCTTCCCAGCTGGTTCTGACAAACACAATCAATGGGAGAAGTTGGATTTGCTTAACATTTAACAGCTTTGGCAAAAAGTCATAAAATCCAGCACAACCAACATAACAATTGCCTTATTTAGCAATGGAAATTCAAGTCCCAATTTGGTTGCAAATTGAGAACTACCTGTACTTAGAAAAATTAAGGAAACCTGCCCCCCGGAAACTATACAGAAAAATGTGATGCTAAAGTAAACATAGTTGGCAAGATTCTATAAACAATCTCTTGTTTTCCTTTAAATAAATCTGGTTAATAACATTGTGTGATCTAACTTTCATGATGGCATATGATTGTGAAGGGTTTGACACAGAGCACTCTATTCATGGTTGTATTATGTGCTTATATAATGTCATCAACACTTTCCTGTGAATTTCTTGGGAAATAACAGTGGCATACAGGTAGTCCTCAATTTACAACCCACAGTTGGGACTATTTTCGTTGCTAAGTTGTTAAGTGAGCTGCACCCTCTTCTACAACCTTTTTTAGTATGGTTGTTGAGTGAATCACTGCAATTATAAGTGAACTGCACAATCTTGAAGCAAATCCAGCTTTCCCCATTGACGCTGCTTGTCATAAGCTGATTGGGAAGGTCACAAAGGGCAATCACATATAACCCTGGGACCCTGTAGTTGTCATAAATACATGCCAATGGCGAAATGACCAAATTTTGATCATGTAACCATGGAGGTACTGCAACAATTGTAAATGTGACGACTGATTGCAAGTCACTTTTTTCAGTGCCATTGTAATTTCAAAAGGTTGCAAATGGTTTACAAATGGTTGTAAATCAAGGACCATCTCTACTGACTTAGTATTTTGAGGTTTGAAAGTTTGCACACAGTTGATACACAGTTATCTGATGGTAAGCCCCAATGAGACAGGCCTTTTTCTTAATAAAAATGCTCAAGAATAAATCTATAATTAAAATAATCATAGAATGTGGGAAAGAAAAAGAAAGGAAGGAGGGAGGGAGGGAGGGAGGAAGGAAGGAAAAGAGAAATAAAGAAAAGAAAGAAAGAGGAAGGAAGGAAGGAAGGAAGGAAGAAGGGAGGAGATAGGGAGGAGAAAGAAAAAAGGAGGGAGGGAGGGAGGGAGGGAGGAAGGGAGGAAGAAAGAAAGGAAGGAAGGAAGGAAGGAAGGAAGGAAGGGAGGGAGGAGAGGGAGTAGAGAGGGAGGGAGGAAGGAAGAAAAAGAAAGAAAGAGAAAGGAAGAGAAAGGAAGAGAAAGGAAGGAAGGAACAAAGGAGGGAGGGAGGAGAAAGAGAAAGGAAGGAAGGAAGGAAGGAAGGAAGGAAGGAAGGAAGGAAGGAAGGAAGAAGGAAGGAAGGAAGGAAGGAGAGAGGGAGGAGAGAGAAAAGGAAGGAAGGAGGGAGGGAGGGAAGAGAGAGTGAGAAAGAAAGGGAGGGAGGGAGGGAGGGAGGAAGGGAGGAGAGAGAAAGGAAGGAAGGAAGGAAGGGAGAGAAAGAAAGAAAGAAAGAAAGAGAGAGAGAGAGAAAGAAAGAAAGAAAGGAGAGAGGGAGGAGAGAGGGAGTGAGGAAGGAAGAAAAAGAAAGGAAGAGAAAGGAAGAGAAAGGAAGGAACGAAGGAGGGAGGGAGGAGAAAGAGAAAGGAAGGAAGGAAGGAAGGAAGGAAGGAAGGAAGGAAGGAAGGAAGGAAGGAAGGAAGGAAGGAGAGAGGGAGGAGAGAGAAAAAAGGAAGGAAGGAGGGAGGGAAGAGAGAGTGAGAAAGAAAGGAAGGAAGGAAGGAAGGGAAAGAAAGAAAGAAAGAAAGAAAGAAAGAAAGAAAGAAAGAAAGAAAGAAAGAAAGAAAGAAAGAAAGAAAGAAAGAAAGAAAGAAAGAAAACAAATATGCCAAGGGTGATATCAACGTTTAAGGAAATTTAAATAATTGTTCTAGCACCTATGTCATTTCATTCTTATGTGCCAACAATGTAGTCTGTTTTATATAAGCACGGCTACTTCTCTCTTTTTAAAAGGTCATATGGAAAAGAAGCAGACATTGTGGTATGTGATATTTCCCAATCTTAGACGACAGAAGTTGAATCTACAGTTGATGGTTTATTCAAGTGGCATATTTCATGCCACCTGTGTTCTTTAGAATTCTGTAGCAGTTTCATTGTGTTCAATATTATTAATATTAGGTCAGAGTTATATAGTTATTCCTTATATAATTACATTTAAATCAGAAAAAAAGAGCATTAAAAAAAACGTCTTTCACATAATTACACCAGGAATTTCAACTTCTCAGAATCATCAACTCTTCCTGTGTGGCTCTCAACAGGTGGCAATTTTCCAGGAGATCTGACTGATTTTATACAGCAGTAGAACATTTATTACCAAAGATGTGTACTTCAATAATTTTGGAATGAAGTAAAGTAAATAAATAAACGTGTGGTTTGTTGCTTAAGCCAATTTCTTGGGAACTTGTTAGTTTTTAAGAACTGGGCATGGAAGAAGGAGGAAATTAAAATTTTGAAAGATTTGCTATAGCTACTGGGGAATTTTTATGGTTTCAACTTCATACATTTCCTTTTTTTTTCCCTCCCTTTTGGCAATGTTTTTAGATTTGTCACTCACAATTTAATCACCCTCTCATGGTCAGCTGCAATATCAGCTGGGAGCCACAAACTCTACAACTCTGGAACTTTTAAACCAGTGTGGGAAGTCCTGGGAACTTTATTTCGGCATGGATTTGAAAGGGTATCATCACTTCTGAATCATCTGAAAAACTACCAAAGTCTGTACTGGTAAGAAGTTACTATACATGTATTTGTTTTGGTTTTTTTTTAATGTATTCTTGTCAAAATGCTTAATTTCAAATCTTGCCATAGGACTATAACTCCAAACTGCAGACTAGAAAAAGATATTTGAAACACAATAAATGAGTAGATGTATGCTGAATATATCATATTACTGGTACAGTATATTATTTTAACAAATAGTTTTTTGACTATACATCATTCAATTCCAACACTATTATAAAGATAATTGTTAAATCTCAATGCAATTTAAAACTAGTAATGAGAATCAAACACACCAGTAAGTTACAAATAATAAAAATATGTAGTTGTTCATTATTATCTATATATTGCATTAAATATAGCTTCCCCTGAACTAATTACTCAAGTAGTTATAAAACTAGCTATATCTCATCTTTATACCTCTGATACTTTAAAAAATATCTATTAAAAGTTAGATCTGATTACATTTGTATTAAAGATTGCCTCCATCTCAAATATATCAGTATAATTAGTTATCTACTTATAGTTACTGGGATAGGATGAGAATTTAATTTTTTTTAAAGGTTTTGGTGAAAAATAAAAGTGGAAAATAAGTTTTATGTGTATCTATGGAAAGCCAGGAAGGCAAAAAGTATCATAATTAAAAGGATTTAAAGCTCTTTTAAAAGACTTATTTATGTTATTGGACTGGACACTTGCAACACGAAGCAAATTTTGCTTGATAACCAGTGCTAATGAACAAATGACTTATCTCTTACTATGAATATTCAGTATAAAATAGCATTATTGAGCAAAGAATATAGCCATATTTTTCATTGGATCTTCAGGCCTGTCACCATACTGGTTATTTTGTACAGAAATATTGCACATTTTACAATATTTAAGATATATTTATTATTGTGTTATTTTTATTATTAAAACCAAGTATAATTCATTGTTAGAAATTCTTGTCTTTCGATTAACTTCATACTTGGCAGAATAATTTGGGGTTTCTGACATCAGAGAAGTCCAGTGATTTCAAAGCTCTGCAGAACAGAAATGAGGGGTGGTGATTCTTTTGGCTTATTATGATCTGGGTATGCTTTTTAGGGACAGGTTTGAACTGGATACCAGCATACATTACATTGCTGTATGGATGACACTGGAGGCAAATATAGTTCTAAAAACAAGGAGTTACAGGCTTATGCAATATAGGTGTGATGGGATATAGCAACCAGTATTTCACTGTATATAACAAATTATACTTAAGTGAACTCAGAGAGGCACTCTGAGTACAATAAAGAAATAATAGGATAGGACTATAAAGTCAATGGGCTTCTGGAAATAAACAGCAAAAAGAACATGAAAAACAGCAAAAAGAAACTATGAACATAGTTTCTTTCTTGGAAGTAACTTCTTTTGCTTTTCCTGCTCATTTTCCTATTTTTGTTTCCTTACTTCCCTTTTCTTAACTGATGACCTTTCCTTGGCCTAATCCATATTTGATGGCTTAACTAACAAGTTTAGTTTTCCTGGAAATACGTTTTTGTAATGTATTTTGTGGCTCAATTTAACACCATAGATTCAAGCTGTGCTTTGATTTTCCTAGGAAGATATATTTGGGTTAGGGGCTTTTAGCTGGGCCTGCCATTCTACTTTGAATGTTAAGGTATAAAGGCTACTCTGATTTGCAAGCAGAGAAATGAAATGGGTCCAAATTTCTTCTCAGCCCCTACTGTGCTAAATAATTTTACAAAAATTATTGTGGGTATTGAATTCCTCACATTGAAATCAATCAGTCTGAAAAGCTCACAAGTAGTTCTGTGACATTAGTGACTCCAAATTCTCACCTTTTCTCTGATCTTAATTTGATTCAAGGAAATGGATCTATATATGGAGCTGTTGTCTTAAAATACCATAAAACCGCAGCCTGAAATTTTGGAGTTGTTTCAAAGAGAAAACAGTTGATCTATTTTTCACTGGTTCCCATAAACACAATATATATGTAAACCCCTGTAGAGTTTATTTCTGCAATCTCTTTGGCCTTCTCATGTCCAAAGTCAAGTTCAATTGTGTAAATAACACATTTTTCTTTTAGCTGTTCCTTCATTTTTAAATCAACTCATTAAGTTTTCAGCTGTAAATGACAATCGTAGAAATTTCCCATGTATGCAGAAATATTCTTCACAAAGGAGTTTATGGATTTGAAGGAAAAAAAACCCAGATCCTGTTTAATAGTTGCAATCATGTAACTTGTTAGTGTGATTTAACTAAAGAAAGGAGATTTTTTTAAAAAAAGAAAAGGAAAGATGAGTAATACTAATACTGTTCACTATACTTCTCTATATCTGTCTCGTATATAACTGCAAATAACCTTCTATCATTTTCATATACTTCATATATTGCCTTTTGTTCTTTAAACTTCTCATTTTTTTCTGAAAAACTTAACTCCAACCATCTATAGTTTACTTGGTCTTGTTCCTTCTCTCAATTTTATATATCATCTTTGCAATTTAGTCTTTATTCATCCACTACATACTAATTGGCATGTTCTTCAAAACAGCAATTTTCGTTTATGTCAAGAACCATTCATCCCTTGCAAGAAATTGTATATTACTCACTAACCTTCTCTCAGCGTTTCTATATCTCAAAATTTATCTGTCTATTTTTCAATTTTAATAAATTTTTACCAAGAAACATAAGTTCATCTAAATTAATTTTCCAACATTTATATGTAATTTGGATTCAGTCACTGCATTTCTTCTAACCTTGTTCTAAGACATTAATATTCACATCCATATTTCTCAGGACATCATTAAATGAATATGAAAAACTGACATGAGTTGCTTCTTTTCTCTTACACTGCAATCCTCAGTGTTTGTCCCATAAAACCTTAGGAAACATAAGCCCCAATGTATCTTTATCAATAAGGTAAAGGTAAAGGTTTCCCTCGCACGTATGTGCTAGTCGTTCCTGACTCTAGGGGGTGGTGCTCATCTCCATTTCAAAGCTAAAGATATGTCCAAAGATGTCTCTATGGTCATGTGGCCAGCATGACTAAATGCCATAGGTGCATGGAATGCTGTTACCTTCCCACCAAAGGTGGTCCCTATTTTTCTACTTGCATTTTTTACGTGCTTTCGAACTGCTAAGTTGGCAGAATCTGGGACAAGTAACGGGAACTGATCCCATTATGCGGCACTAGGGATTCGAACTGCTGAACTGTCGACAAGTTCAACATCTTAGCCACTGAGCCACTGCATCCTTTTTATCTTTTTTTGTTAAATTAGATTTATATGCCGCCCTTCTCCGGAGACTCGGGGCGGCTTACAATGCGTTAAGCAATAGCCTTCATACTTTTGTATATTTTTATACAAAGTCAGCTTATTGCCCCCACAAACTGGGTCCTTAATTTACCTACCTTAGAAAGGATGGAAGGCTGAGTCAACCTTGAGCCTCGAACTTGCACAATTGCAGACAGCTGGGTGTTAATAACAGGCTGTCTAGCCTGTTGAGCTATCTGAGGCTCCTTGATGAGTTATCAATAGCACTTTTCTATTGAGAAAGTTTGCCTATACTTTTCTCATGTTCAACTCATTAAAAGGAGCAGAAATGCTAAAATGACAAAAACTGACTTTATAGACTTACTGAAAAAGGAGACTGGAAAAGGAAAAGCTGCATTTATGGGAAGTGAAAGTAGGATTGGAACATTTATAATTATAGTAACTCCAGTTATTTCTGAATTGTGGTATCCTGAACAAGAATTCTAATCTAGTTATGCTTCCCCAATTAAAATGGGATTACGCAAATCAGAATATACATGAAGGTTGCAATAGATTTTTCCTGTGCATTAAGCAAGGGATAATACACATACTTACACATATGATTTTATTTTTAAAAATATAGCAGTATGATCTTATATTCTAAATACTTGGTCATAATAAAGAGGCTTCTATTATAAAAATCAATTTCTATAATCAATGAACTTGTGGCTATTTCAGAAAAAATAGTAAACTTCACTATCTGTTTACAAAAATAATAATCATATATAGGTCCATATATATAGATCGAAAGGTCGGCAGTTCAGCGGTTTGAATCCCTAATGCCGTGTAACGGGGTGAGCTCCCGTTACTTCTCCCAGCTTCTGCCAACCTAGCAGTCCAAAAGCATGTAAAAAATGCAAATAGAGAAATAGAAGCCACCTTTGGTGGGAAGGTAACAACATTCCATGCGCATTTGGCATTTAGTCATGCTGGCTACATGACCACGGAGACATCTTCGGACAGTGCTGGCTCTTCAGCTTTGAAACAGAGATGAGCACGACCCCCTAGAGTTGGAAATGACTAGCACATATGTGCGAGGGGAACCTTTACCTTTATAGGTCCATTTCATTAGAAGCATAATGTCTGTGATGAGTTATTCTAGTTAATAGATTGTGTGCATGTAGATCTTTTGTGTGCATCTACAGATGCATTTGTATCTCTAATATTACTGGGAATTACTTTGGGAGAAGGATGCTTAGAAAACCATCAAGCAAAGGTCTTTTAACCCTCAGAAGGAAAAGGAATGTGGGAAGCATCTCAGAAGGGACCTTCCCTAGTTTTAGGAAAGGCAGGGGAGAAGAAAGTATTTTCAGATCTCCAAGATTTTGTTACAGTAATCCTTACAATAAAGGTAAGTTAGTACTTATCATTTGTGCTTCTTGTCTAGATTACCTCAAACAGCTGGCATAAGTATTACAAGTCTGAAAGAATTTATCATCTCATTTACTTTTCCCAAAACTAAGGAGGGTCCTCTTTATGGGTTTTTTCTTCTGTGAGCTGCGATACCTTTTAAAAGCAGGTGAAATTAAAAAAATGAGAGCACATTGTTTAAAGCTCCTTTATAAAAGGTGACTTTCTGAAGTTTGGAGGAAGAAGGAATTTCCTACTGTTTCTGTATTTATTAAAATATTTATATGTTGCTGAGCCTCTGTAAGAATAGACAATCTTGGCAGAACTTTAAAAAACCGAACAAAATTATTACTTGCTTATACTGGAGTGGAAAACCACCAGGAAATGCAGCTTTAAACTAAATGTGCAAATTGGAAAAAAAAACATTTCTAAGAAGGTAATTGCAAAATATTCCTTATTCTTATTAAGAAAATTACAAGCAGGTGTTGTTATCAGAGGCTGACTTCAACTTTCAGTAGAAGCAATTAATTATTTTCTTCTATCATGTTAAAAATTACAATTCTCTGATAATACCCAACCGGCTGCTTAGGTAGCGCATCTCAACATTAGATGAAGCCGTTTATTTATACCGTAAATAAAAGCAATAAAAAAAATCATACGCTGCTTTTGTGATGACTATTTGCTACAAATTGCTTTAATCCTGTTCAAAATTGTATTTCAAAATAGTTCTATTTTATTTGAGAAGGTTGCCTTTTTACTTGCAATTGCATGTGATCTTCTGATTCTTTAAGAGAGAAAAATGCATGGAAATTGTTTTATTAAATTTAACTTGATCTCTTTATTTTATTTTCAGGGACTGAAAATGAACTAAACATGGTCGATTCAAACAATACTTCAGAAAGTAACTGTGATACCAATCAAATCATTACACAACAAATTATTCCATTGATCTACGGTTTCATCTTTATAGGTGGAATACTGTTAAATGTATCGGCAGCTTGGATCTTTCTTCACATTCCTAGCAAGACAAGTTTTATTGTTTATCTCAAGAACATTGTCACAGCTGACCTTATTATGAGCTTAACTTACCCTTTTAAAATTTTTTCTGACTCCAGAATTGGACATTGGCAGCTCAATGTTGTTGTCTGCCGCTTTTCTGCTGTCATCTTTTACCTAAATATGTATATTAATATAATATTATTTGGACTCATAGGCTTTGACAGATGCTTTAAAGTAATGAAGCCCCAATTCAGCTATTCGGCTTACAATGTCCAGTGTAGCAAAATTGTATGTCTGGTCATATGGCTGCTACAGATTGTTATCTCTTTTCCCAATATTATTTTAACAAATCAAACTCCTACAGAAAAGAAATCAAAGGACTGTATGAGCCTCAAAAGCTCTCTTGGGGTCCAGTGGCACACAGCTTCAACCTACACCTGCTTAGGAATTTTCTGGATCGTGTTTTTTCTCCTAATAGTCTTCTACAGTTCCATTGCCAAGAAAATATATATTTCACACCAAAAATTTAAGAAAAACTCCAAGCTGGCAAAGAAAAAGACCAACCGAAACATTTTCACCATCATGTTTGTGTTTATCGTTTGTTTTGTTCCATACCACCTGGTCAGAGCCCCGTATACATCAAAACAAATCGTCCCTAATTACAACTGTGAGATTAAAAATATACTGTTTTACTTAAAAGAACTTACATTGATACTGTCTGCTGCAAATGTTTGTCTTGATCCAGTTATTTACGTATTCCTTTGTCAACCGTTTAAGGAAAAATTGTACCAAAAGTTGCATCTGAAAGTTAAAACATCTGAAGAGTTCGAAAATTCTAAATCAAGAAAGTCAAATGCTATTGTTGAAACAGTTACTATTTTATAAATTCCAATAGCAAGCATCTTCAACATTATGGAGATGTGGGCATGTTGTTGAATTAAGGAAACAGTTCATGACCGATAAAATAAAGAATATTTTCTCTACTCAATCATTGCTGTAATACCTATCCAGAAACCCCTCTCCTTACACTCAAGTAGTAATCAATTTACAATCGTAGTTGGGACCAAAAATTCCATTGCTAAGCAAGGTTAAATGGGTTGGGGCCCATTTTATGACCCTTTTTGCCATTGTTTTTAAGTGAATCACTGCAATTGTTGAGTGAATCTGGCTTCTTCATTGACTTTGCTTGTCAAAGGCCACAAATGTGGCCTTTGTGACCTGGGAGGGTCACAAATGTTGATCCCATGAACCTGGTTGCTATACAAACCATTGTATATACATGCCAGATGCAAGTACCCGAATTTTGATGACCTTAGGACTGCTGCACCAATTGTAAATGTGAGGACCAGTTGTAAGTCACTTTTCCAGGGCTTCTATAACTCTGAATGACCACTGAATGAATGGTTGTAAGTCAAGGACTACCTGGTTTTTGTTTCGTTTCTGTTTTTTCTTAATATACCTACCAGTCATTATGAAGATGTCAAAACTACGTAGATATGGATAATATATGATGTAAAGTGTAGCAAAATAAATATATTTCACCAAATATCATTTTAATAACCCAACAACCTGGTTTTAGAAATGTTATTGAAAATGCTAAAGAAATTGGCTGTGTTTTTCTGAGTTTCTCCAAGATTTCCTGTCTGTTTCATCATTTTGCTTTTATAAAGGAACCCTCTCCCATATTATCATACCCACAAATTCAACTCAGACATCATACAGCCTACTAGGTAGCCCACACAAGAGTATGTGGGTAGGTGTGTGAAAATTTCAAATGATTTCATATGTACAATAAGGACATAGTCCTAGAGATTTTCTTCCTTTTAGAGATATCGCTGGATACCGATATTTATTTCAGTCTCATTTGAAGCAGAGAGCTGTATGGAATGAAATGAGAAATGAGCATTGCCTTTTGAGGGATAGGATTTTTCCTTAGAAAATCAGGATATAGTTTAATTTTTGATTCCACACAGCAAAAGTGTATCAACTCGCCTGCCAGTTCAACAGAATGAAAACAACAAATGACCGACCCACAGGCCATTTTGGACAGCAGATAAAATATTCAGCATAAAGTTGAATTACCAAACAGAGGAAAGATACTCTGTTGATTGGAAAGCCAGAGGGTGAAAAAAGGACAGGGTCTTTCCAGAAACAAACACTCGTACTGGCGCGCACACAGACTTCTCTAAATACAGTGCTGTTTATTCTTACCATGCTTTTCAAAGAATTATGTTGCCTTAGCTTAGCAAAGTATGTGTTTATATACATGCATACATTTGTACGCAGAACTTTTTTATAGTTTCTTAACCGTTTTTTTTTCTCCCTTCTCCTTCACACAGGTATTTGTATCTTTGCTTTAATATCTTCATTCTGTTAGACAGCTAAACTGCATACTTTCCAAGCTTATTTTTAACCGAGAAAGGTGATGGCAAAGGGGTAAATAATTATTTTGAGCCTTTTGCAATTCCAGTCCTGGAGTTTCTTCACTGACTCCTGGTTTGATCTTTCCAAATGCTGTAGTCTTAGTTCTTTTTCACCAGGTAATTCTCTTGTTGATCTCGCTTTCAAGTCATGCTTGCTCCTGTTAAATCCCTAGTTATAGATTCTCATTTCTTCAAAATTCCCCTAACTTTTCTTTCATTAACATAACAGCCCCAAGCTACATAGCACCAACTACTTTGTCCACAACCCATTTTTTGAGATATTTGCTCCAAAAGACAGGCATTCCTGCTCACAAGAATTAGACAAGGAACTTCTTAGTCTCTATGTCAGGGATTACCAACCACGGTAACTTTAAGACTTGTGGACTTCAACTCCCAGAATTCCTCAGTCAGCTTCGTCCACAGGTTTTAAAGTTGCCAAGGTTGGAGACCCCTGCTCTATGTGATTCTTTGCATGGGGCTGGCCCATAGACAAAAATCTTAACTTTGAGACTGCTTAATGTGCACCAGGGCAATTTACTAAGTTATATCATATGCTGTGGTTTCCGACGTCCCAATATATTGAGTTGGCGCCATCACTGACTATTGGGGGTGAGTAATTGGCCCCACGGATAGGGTTCTCAGCTTGGGCGTCCTTCTGGACTCATGGCTGTCTTTAGAAGAGCATATGATGGCTGTGGCCAGAGGGACTTTTTATCAGGTCCGCCTGATTCGCCAGTTGCATCCCTTTCTGAATCGGGACTCATTACGCACAGTCACTCACGCCCTTGTCACCTCACACCTGGACTACTGCAATGTTCTCTACATGGGGCTCCCCTTGAGGAGCACCTGGAGGCTCCAACTGATCCAGAATGTGGCCGCGCGGGTGGTGATGGGAGCGACGTGGCGCTCCCATGTGACCCCCCCTCCTGTACGAGCTGCACTGGCTCCCGGTGGTCTTCCAGGTGCGCTTCAAGGTTTTGGTTACCACCTTCAGAGCACTCCATGGCTTAGAACCAGGGTACTTACAGGACTGCCTTCTGCCACCAATAGCCTCTCACCGTCCAGTTCGCTCCCATAGAGAGGGGCTCCTCAGGATGCCATCGGCCAAACAATGTCGACTAGCTCCCCCCAGGGGGAGAGCCTTCTCTGTGGGGGCACCCGCCATCTGGAACGAACTCCCCCCAGAGATAAGGAGGCTACAGGATTTACACACCTTCCGCCACGCCCTGAAAACATTTTTATTTCAACAGGCTGGTCTGGCCTAAGTCTCCCCTTTTAAATTGGGTTTTAAAATGTTTTATTTAATTGGATGTTTTAAATTTCTTTCTAAGCCTGAATTATTTAATTCTATTTTAAAATAACTTTTAACTTTTATATATTATTGTATTTTATTTTGGCTGTTCACCGCCCTGAGTCCCTTTGGGGAGTAGGGTGGTATATAAATTCAAATAATAAATAAGTAAATAAATAAAGTCAAGAAGTTGTGTTTTGACCAATGATCAAAGCCCTTGTGATCAAAACCCTGATTTTTTTCGACATATATGTCAATATTGCCTGCATGTACAAAGGAGCAAGGCTTCAATCATATGAAATGCACATGCCATCTTAACTTTTATTCACCCCATTGGTAAATGCCCCTGAATTATAGTTCAGAAGTTGAATCAGATAGACAGATTAAGATTGAACAAATTGAGGTTTAGCACTAGCTGACAGTTTATTAGAGATCTGTGATCTCTAATCAAGCAAGTTTTCCTTCAGATACATTTCCTTCAGTTGCATATCTCTAATGACAGCAGCTTAAAATTGTTTCTTAGCTTTGGAGAAGTTCAAAACTCTTTTAATCTGCATTATTAATATGCCTATAGACCATGGAAGTTAAGTTCAAATTCAAACCTCAGTTCCCAAAGACCAGCAATAAATATGACAATTCTGGAAGAAACATAAACTAATGAGTAAAAATAATCAGAGAGCACTGTAATATCTTTGCTTACTATGTTTTGAATTATTCCTCTTCTCTCCTGCACTAGAGTTACTTTCTCTGATGTCACACACGCTGTTATAAAGCCATGCTTTACTCGTTCACAGTTTCCACAATGTCTAAATTAGGTTATAACACTCATCAAAACAGCATGCAGAAGGAATGTTAAGTCTGTGAGAAAAATACGGAACTAGCAGTGTTGAAGCATATAAAAGGATACCACAGCAAAGAAATCATGTTTCTATTGTCACAAACACTAGAATAAGGAATAATAGTATTAATTGCAGCAATAAAATCTTGCAGAAGTTGCCAGAGACATTTCTTCAATAGCATGTAAAACTGTTTAATATATGTAATGGAATAGTATAGGAAGATTTCACAAAAAGGCCTGTTCATCTGGTCCAAAACCCCCAACCAAATCAAATTTTGAGGTTTGAGTTTCGTCAAAGCTAATTTTTATTAGAGATTGGCACATCTGGTTAAACCCAAATCTGAGAGCTTCCGGGTTTTCTCCAACCAAAAGAAAGTTCATGTCCCATCACACAATCCAAGCAGGTGCCATCCAAAACTGAAGATGCCTCCCAGTTACTTCATCACAGCTGCCGGGTACAGTGGCCTTGACTTTCTGGAAAGAATGTTACTTTGACTATTACATATCACCTACTGCATACAATCCTCCCTTCCATTTTCCCACAATAGAAATTGTGGCAGGCCTGAAGGCTTGAAGTTAAAAGATAGCATCCAGGTCTGACACTCGATGTTTCCTGGGCAGCCATTTTATTACTACATTGTACCATTGCTATAGGAACAATACTGGTTACAAAATGTTGCACAATTTGTACAATTCAAGGTACTAATCTACCTTTAAAATCCATTATGGCTTGAAAAAGCTGTCTAACCCACTCACCCACCCATGCCTTTCCCAGATAGTCTATGTTTGACTGGTCCAGAGAGGCAGATAAAACCTGGTGAAGACTGGCATTTAACAGGAGGCAGCCCAGCACCAGGTGTCTTCTGTGGGAGCTCCTCTCCTTGGAATAGCTTCTGTCCTGAGGCAAGCATGGATCCTACAGTTATGGCCCTTCTGGGAAGCTGGTAAAAATACAGCTGTAGCAGAAGGCTTTCAAAGATCAGTTGCAGAGTCAATGTATATAAATTAGTCAACAAATGAATGTTTTATTGGAATTTGTAATCAATTACTGTTACTATTGTACTTCACTATTATTATTCATTTATTATTGTTGTGTTTAGTATTTTTTTTGTTATTAAATGTAAAACAGCTAGGGTCCTTTCGAAGTAACTGCATTGGAAAATAAATACTGTATTGTTTTCAAGTTCTTTACAATTGATTGATTATGTACCAATTGATCATTTTTAACTCCTAATTACCAATATGTCATGTCTCCCAAATGTGCATTTATACCTCTGTAACTGAGTCCTTCCACCTTGCTGTTGGTCATCCTTTTCGTCTCTTTCCTTCAAATTATATTTCCTATGCATGTTGCTTTCTTCGTAACAATACAGGAGTGGTTTATCATTGCCTTATCCCAGGGATACAAAATGATGTCTTTGCCATTATCACTAAAGTGATTATTTGCCTCTAGCATCTTCCTATATCACTGTTGCACCTTATAGGTGCCTGCTTGCTTTAGCTGGGCAGCTTGGAAGACCTTCACATGGCATACGTTCCCAACATTAGTATACCCTTCTGACAGTCTTCACTCTTCCCTCCCTGGAAAACACCACCAACACAATAAGGTAGCAGAATAGAACTTGGGTGGGGGAGAGACTTTGAGTCAGTGGTGACACCTATCATCCAGCTAGACAAGTCCCTCAAGTTTTCTTGACTGTATTTCAGAAGTGATTTGCCCTTGCTTCCTCGGGTTGAGGGAATGTGACTGGCCCAAGCTGTTTCACATCTAAGGGAGAACTAGAACTAATTACAACATCTAGTTTTTAACCTGGTACTTTACCCACTTCCCCAAACTGGCTTGCTTCTTTGCAATAGATCTCTTTAATATCTATTTTAGATTTCAATGCAAAGCAGACCAAAGTTCTTCAGATCTTTATTTCTTGCTTTAAAAAAAACCCAAACAAACCTGGGCCTACATCTGACCTCCAATTATCTGGCACTTCGCCTGGATATGACTGAGCCAAACTAAGAGAGGATTAGCCCTGCTTTTCCTCTCTGACCTGTTCTATGCAATAAAATCTTAGGGCAAAGGAGGGCCCCGATACATTTTAGGACTTTCACTGAGAAACTGGGTCTCTCCCTCCCTCTCTCTTTCTCTCTTCCTTCCTTTTTTGTTTTGTTTTGTTTTGTTTTGTTTTTTGCACATATCTGAAGAATAACTTTGTGTTGTTCTTAAGTGTCTTTCATCAACCTCACTTCATCTTAATCTTTAGCATTCTTGGTGCCATCTCTATATTTTGGGCTCTATTTCCCCTTGTGATTTATAATTTTTTCATCTCCTAAAATAAGCCTGTTATGGGTTCAGTTTTCTTATTTTTTTGTGCACATGAATCCTTTCTACTGCCCTCTTTCTGCCAATTTCTATTGAAACAGTTTACAAACAGTTTACTATCTCCTTTTAAAAAAAAATACACCCACCTTCCATTGCATTTTCACCAATAAGTGCTCCCATCATGAAATGCTATCACAGTTGCTCTAAGTTCATAAAACCTATCTTTTTAAAAGTTCTAGGTAAGTGTTTGTCTACACTCAGCATTAATTTCTCTTAAAAACAAAAAGTCCACCACTGCATAATACCTTTCATTCAATGCTCCTATTACTCCAATTTCTTCAGCAAGGTCTTCCCTTTGAGTTAAATCAGTTGAAGGACTGGCGAATCTTTACACAATAGAGATACAACAATAGAAATTGTTCAAGAAAACGAGCTTCTTTTCCTCATAAAAATTCATTATTGTGTATTCTTTTACTTTACTTATTCTCACTTTCTCACACACATAAACCAAACCTTGTTACAATAACAGAAACTGGATTTTCTGGTGCTCCGACAAATTTATTTTGCTATCTTGCATGAGATATTGTTCTATATGCTTCTTTAAGCAGCTTTGAACTAGCCATCTTGCATACTTAAAGATTTTCAACTAAGTTCTGACTTCATATGCATATGCTGGAACACTTGAAAGACACAGGAAATTCTACTTTACCAACCACAAACCAAAGAAAGAACTCGCTGGGCAACATTAAACAGAACTGCTTCTGTATACAGCAGGTATGTACCTCTTAAAATATAATTCATTATCATTCTCAAACTATTTAATTTCATATGTAGTATCGTATTTCTTTCTAAATCTTCAGAGTAATGTTGAACTTCATCAGTTACCGAGAGTTTACCCTGAGATAAATTAAGCATGTGAGAAATGAAAAGGCAAGACAAACCAACTACTTCAGTCCTTTCAAATATCTAATGTAATCCTCTGACAGATACAGGAATCCATTACTGCCTCAGAGAATTGTTTGTTACATTATTTAGACCTCTAGTTGATAAAGGAAGGAGAACTTGTGGCTCAGAAGGTTTATTCAACTGCCTAACATGCAGGAAGCCTAAGTTCGAATCCAAGTAAGGGGAGCTGATGAAAGCTAAAAAGCTTGAAATAGATCTATACTAGTCTCCCTTTATTTCTTTATCAGCAAAATGTAAATTATATATATACAAATTGTAGATAGACAATCACTAGTAATAAATGAACAACAGCGGATTTGCCAGCTCCATTGCCACTACCATGCAATGAGCTACCAAAAACAGCTGATCAGTCCAGCTCAGCTCTTCTCCCAATAGGACTCAAAAATGCTGAAAATTCAACAAGAGGTTCCCACAAGTAGGTATAAGCCAGTCCTGCTGTGTGTGTGTGTGTGTGTTTGCGTGTGCATGTGTTTGTAACTGTGCACTGGTAATCACAATTGAGTGCACAGGTAATAACAATTGAAGTGAAATCTTCTGTGGATTGCCACTGGCTTGCTGCCCACGCATGCGCACTGCTCGCCAAATGCACACTGTGTGCATGTGCAGTACACACCAAACACATACTGCATGCATGCACATGTGCAGTGCGTGCCAAACATGCGCTTCATGCAAAAAGGAAGGCTTAACAAGGTAAGTAGAACAGAGAGGGTGAGGGAACAGCTGTACCATGCAATTTAGATTACCTAGAAATCAGCTGATTATCGGAAATACCGGTTCGGACAAACCTTTTTTAATTATCAGTTCACCTGAACCGGTAGTTTTTATCATTACTGGTTCGCCCAAACAGGTGCAAACTGGTAGCATTTCACCCCGAATTTAGCCCAAATTTATGTTGCTAAGTGAGATGGTTAAGTGAGTTTTACCCCATTTTATGACCTCTCTTTCCATAGTTGTTAAATGAATCACTGCAGTTGTTAAACTAGTAGCACAGTTGTTTGTTAAGTGAATCTGCCTTCCCTGTTGACTTTGCTTGTCAGAAAGTTGTAAAAGGTGATCACATTTCCACCCCCCGAGGGCACCGCAATCATCATAAATATAAACCAGTTGCCAAGTATCAGAATTTTGATCATGTGACTATGGGGATACCGTAATAGTTGTTAAGTGTGAAAAATGCTCATAAGTCACTTTTTTCAGTGCCTTTGTAACTTTGGATGGTCATTAAATAAATAGTTGTAAGTTGAATGACTACCTGCAGTCAGATTCACACGTTAATTTTAGTCAAAAGAGTTTTAATGCTAATGCATCCATGCCAGGGATCAGTTCTAAATTTTTTTACTACCGGTTCTGTGGGTGTGGCTTATTTTGTGGGCATGGCTTGAGGGTCATGTGACAATTCTTTAGGATTTAGCAAAGGTACTGGTCTACCAGGCTTTTAACTGCTTGCAGAGCTGTACCGGTCTACTCATTTGTTTTTGGAGGCACTGGTCTACCCATTTATTTTTGCAGTCACTGGTCTACCACCACACTGCCTTTTAACACTGATCAGCTGTAGGGCGGCCCTTTGAAGCCTCATAGCAAGAGTTTAAACAGTTTTTTTCCTTCTAGCCGATCAGCTGGGACTAAGGAGGCAACAATAGATTGGGAGTGGGGCCAAATAAAAGGTAAGAATAAAGCGGGGGTGGGGGGGCAGGGGGCTCCCGAACAAAGAGAACCGGTTCGGTGACATCATATCGTCATTGCTACCAGCTTGGCAGAACCAGGCCAAACCAGGAGAAACCTACCACTGATCCATGCCACATATCTGGATGGAAAACTAGAACAAATATCCAATTATGTCTTGTTTTTGTACAAATCTCTTTGCAAGGGGATCAACTGGGTTTCAATATTTTATTCTTTGTGTCAGCAAATATTCCAAATTTCCTGAGTTAAGAATTGATCTTGTTGATAATAGATTTTTTTAAAGTATTGGAACGTTAGTTTATTTCAATGTTTTATTGTTTATCCAGATTTTTAGACAGTTTGTGCTAATTTACCATCATACAAAACACAAAGCATAGACTAGAAACAAACAAAAGAACTAGCAGCAAAAATACTTAAACTATTTTTAAAAAATTCATAAATGGTTATTAAAAGGAGAAAATTGGATTAATACAAAGGAAGGCTCCAAACTACTGCAAATTCTGTAACTGAACATCCCAACGATGATTAAGTCAATAAAATTTTGAATGAGGGAATCATCGTAGATCAAATCTAGAAGCTGCCACATCTGATACTTTTCTAAAGAACTTAAAACTTTTCTAAAGAATTTAAACAGCCAGAAAATTCTCATGCCTTCTATGGCTTAGGAATTCAGGAGTTCAGTATTCAATAAGAATCTGGAATTACTAACTGTAACATATTTGTAATTATTCACCTGTTAAAACAAATTAAGTCACCAAAAGGGTTGTATTTACAGCAGTGGGTAAGAAAAGCCAGACTACAATGTGACTCTTTCTGATTGTAAAATTGCTAACTACAAAAGGAATGTAAAAGGTTCATGGCAAGGTTTATACTACTAAGGCCTCTTCAAACCATTGAAATGCCTACCTAGATTGGTACCATGTGATATTGTTATTACAAGTTTATTCTAATGTTAACAGTAAAATAACAGGCGCAGAACAGGATGCAAAACCACCTTTGAAACAAAACAGCACACTGAGCTTCTTTTTATTTATGACAGGCTGAGGCAGGTCTAAACCTTTTCCATAGTTGTCTCTTTCTCTCTGCTCAATGAAGTATAAGTTGATCAGGAGAGCCCCACAGAGTTGGGTATTTTTACTTTTTTCTTTGCTTTGGTTGCCTTTTTTAATTATCTTCTCTTTTTCGGGCACAACATTTCTGGGCACAACATTTCTGGGTTAAACTATTAGCAAAGAAATAAAAGAATGTACAGCCAGATAGCTGAAGAAATGCAAAAAAGATGGTCCTCTTATTCTGATTGTGAAGGTAGTGGACAATCGTAATGTGGTACCAATAAAGGAGGATATGTATAGCTCGGGGTTGAAATGAGGGGTCCTTGGTGCTCTCTGAGCTTGGGTGTTTTCTTGCAGATGTTTTATTAACCAATGTAGATAATAAATTTTTATGATTTCTCTTTATCTATTAATCACACTACACTTCTTTTTAAGAATGAGAATGCAAATAGTAATATTTCATATATTTATTGGAGATTCAGTGTTTATTGTTTTTCATTTGGGTGAAGTTATTTTTCTTCTGTTTCCTAGAAGTAGCAAAAAGTGGCATTTATGTTGAAGAGGAAATGACTGCTTTTATAATTTCCATTCAGTATTCATGCTTTAACAATTTGCTACAATTGTTATTACTTATACTGGAACAAAAATACTACTTTTGCATGTGCTACATACAAAAATACTACATATTGCATGTGCCCACATTTTATCCAACACTACTATTTATATCTTAATTAAGCTATTTTTAAGATTATAGGCAAACAAGAGAGTTTTCTCAGTCACAATGCCTGTCCTTTTCCTATCCTGCCCTTATTCAAAAGCTTTTTAAAATTCTTTTCTGCATTAGTTGTAACTTATATAACTATATATAAATTGTGGGGCTCTTATGCAAATAAGTATGTTAGGTTGCGTGTTTCATTACTCTACCCAAACAATTATTTTTCTTCTCTCTCTCTTTCTTTCTTTCATTCGTTCTTTCTTTCTCATTCTCTCTCTCTTTCATTCACAGATTTGAAGTGATTCCTACAATTTGCCTCTACTTTGAAATATTTCAGATGGCTTCAACCAATTCTTCCGAATGTAATATTTACTCTCAGATTCAGCCATTCACTTATTTTTATTACTTGATTTTTCTTATTGGATTCATTGGCAGCTGTTTTGCCCTCTGGACCTTCCTGAAGATGAAGAAGCATTGCAAATACATGAATGTTTACTTAATTAACCTACTGACAGCAGATTTTTTGCTGACCCTTGCCCTGCCAGTGAAAATAATTGTAGATTTAGGAGTTGCCCCATGGAAACTGAAAATATTCCACTGTCAAGTCACAGCATGTCTGATCTACATTAATATGTACCTGTCAATCATATTTTTGGGATTTTTAAGCATGGACCGGTGCCTCCAATTAACAAAGGGATACCAGATCTATAGGATTCAGGAACCTGGTTTTGCCAAGATGATATCAGCAGTGGTATGGGTAATGGTTCTCTTCATCATGGTACCAAATATGCTTATTCCAATCACAGAGGTCGAAGAATCACCAAATGTAGGATGCATTGATTTCAAAACAAAAGTTGGAAGAGACTGGCACGTGTTTACCAATTTCATATGTACTGCAATATTTCTGTATTTTTCAGCTATGGTGCTCATCTCTAATTTTCTTGTGATCAGATTACTTTTTCAAAACAAAGGAACAGAAGACTATCCCAGTGTAAAAAAAGCTCTGGTAAACATCCTTTTAGTTACCACAAGCTACATCATATGTTTTCTTCCTTACCATATTGTTCGAATCCCATATACGCTGAGCCAAAGCAAAACTATAATCACAGACTGTTTTCTCAGGGAATCTCTCTACAAAGCAAAAGAATCCACTTTGCTCTTTGGTGTATCAAATCTGTGCTTTGATCCCATTTTGTATTTTTATTTTTCAAAAACATTTAGACTAACAGTGACTAAAAGTTTTGTATCCTTTAAAGGTAGACACGTTTCTCTAGATGATCAAGAAATGCATGAAACAAGAACGCCAGAGGTTCAGGTTACAGCTGAAACTGCCATCCTTTCTACAACAGGACATTAAAAATGCATTTGTCTTCCCACTTCATTGGTATACTTTGGACTTCTATGGTTTGAATAAGGTTGGGGATTGTTGGGGGCGAGTGGTCGTAAGACTGAACAGAAAGAAGACATGGACATTCCAACTTGGTGGCTCGGTGGACTGGCAGAGGCAATGGCGGTTGGGAGGGAGAAAGCAGGAATGGTTTTGCATGCACACGCACTCCCCCTCCACTTCCTTGGCCAGGTTCCCAATAAGCTATGGTCCGGCACCAGGCTGCAGAGCAAGGGTTGGGGATCCCTGCTCTTGATTGCAATAAACCTCCCAGATTAGATCATAATTAAATAGTAAAAATTAAATAGTAAAAATATAGGATCAGCAGCATCATACAAAGCTATAATTAAAATAGTAGAAAACAAATGAAAGACATGAAACATGAGCACTGGCTAAAAAGCTCATTTAATAGGCCTGGTTAAGATTTAGGTGTCATTTGTTACTGAAAAATGTCTCCAAAATTAGTCCAAAGCTTATTTCATTTCATCAGTGAATAATTGTTAGATGTTTCCAGAGTTCAGATTAAGAACTTTTGAGTGTGGTGAGTCACACAAAGGTCATAAAAGAGATCCATGTTCTCATGATCTTCTTAACAGTAAGTAAATTCTTATTTTTCTGGTTTTAATACAAAGATAAACTATAAACTATTGGAAGAGAAATTCTAATCAAATTGATCACAGATAAAAGAAAAAATACACAAATGGAGAACTTCCTCATGCATGCATGTGAGCCAAATATGTACCATTTAATACACTATTTTCTATTTTATTCCTACCCTTATTGCACATCTGCTATTGCTAAAGCAGAACAGATGTGTCTCAGATCATTATTCCCAATTTGATGTCCTTCAAAGCTATGGAAATATTAAGTACCTTTCAATAGAACTAAGTAGAAAAGACAGTTTTCAAAGAATTTCATTAGAAGAAACTTCCAGATTTTTTTCCTTTTGGGTAACTTCATGCAATCCTTTCTTTTAAGAGGGACTGTACTATTTTCTATTACTATTACTATTCTCTTAAGGACACCTTCTTTAAAAAGCTGAAAATGTTAGTCCTATACAAAGGAATGTCTAACAGACCCCAGGAACATGGAGATAGAACATTGATCCAAAAAAGAAGTCAAGCATGCGAAAGAGACTAAAACTAATTCTGCCTTAATTACACAAGGTATCAGTTGATCCAAAGAAATACTTTGGTAGGCTTTTAAACATTATTTCGTCCTATTTGCAATAAGGAGCATTTCCAAAATATAAGTTAACCTGACTTTGCAGCCTTTAAGAGTTTGACATTTAAAACAGGTATTCCAAATATGGCAGTAATTTGATACATTTAAATTGCTGACAATTTTCAGACATACAATCAGAAGGACACCCAGTTTTCAAAAATTGAGGGGGCATAGATTGCCAACTCTGGCTCTAACCCTAATATCTCAAACCTGTGAGATAGTGCACCTTTCAAAAGGCCAGCATTTTTTATTCTTTATAAAATTCATGGTGCTTTCATTAAACAAAATGCTTTTATCTGTCTGGCCAAGTTCCTGAAGTTTTCTTGGCAAGATTTCAGAAGTGGTTTGCCACTGCTTTCTTTATAGGACTGAGAGAGAGTGACTGGCCCAAAGTCACTCACCTGCCTTTATGCGTGAGATGGGATTAGAACTCACAGTCTCTCAATTTGTGGCTTAATGCCTTTAACTACTGCACCAAACTGACTCTCTGAAGGTAAAGTCTATATAACAAAAAGTTCATTCGAGTCGAATCTTTTACGTTATATCATGTTGAGTCTATCCATCCCAAGTTATATTTATATAATTGATTATGTCCCATTACATATAGCAAAAGTTTAGTTATGATTAAACTATTACTCTTTTCAGTGAAGCTTAAATAATGGAGAAGCCAGTTAAAGAGCAAGTTTCAATCCAGCTAAATTGTGATGTAGACTACAGATGACAGTAAATTGGGAACCCAAGAAACTTACATAGACACATTTCCTAATTAATATATATAAAGTAGATCTCATTGTTCAGAATTTTGCATCAACTCTTAAAGATAGAAAGGGTTACTTACCAAAGGTATAGGAAAATGTGTAGCGTACTGCAAATGTCGAAGGAGATGGTAATTTGATGGGAAAATCAGCTCCCTTCCTTTTTCTTTCTTCGTAGACTTTTCATTATTTACTGAAGCTCTTCTGTTTTGTACTGGTATTGAATTCAGATTTTCACAAGACTCCCCAGGCATTGGAGAAAAGATCTAGGCCATTTAAAATATTTAATATTATAAACATAAATGTCCTCCAGATTTATAGTATGGTTATTTTAAAAAAGAAAGAAAGAAAGAAACAAGAAATAAATCAAAGATATTATGATTTATTTTGAATGTAATGGAATTATCTTGAAATATGCAATAGTGAAATTATGTGTAATCCATAGATGTTAATGAGAAGGTTGGAATAGCATTCAGTACTAAAAATATAATAGTTGCTATTCTAACAAACCCTCTATATTCCATGAAAGTAGCAACAGATTATTTTAATTAACAACTTCCTCTTCCACCTCCTAGCCTTTATGTTGCAGTAATAAGAAAATAGAGCCACTGCAAAGCAGTGTCTTTTTTTGAGTAAAAAGACATAAAGATTACCGTTTCTAATGCCAAAGAAACCTGCCTGTGTACAGGTAGTTCCCAACTTACAACTGTTCGTTAAGTGACAGTTCAAAGTTACACAGCACTGAAAAAGTGACTTATGACCATTTTTCATATTTATGACTGTTGCAGTATCCCCATGGTAACATGATCAAAATTTGGATGCTTGGCAACTGTCCTGTATTTATAATGGTTGCAATGTCCCTGGATCACCTTTTGCAACCTTCTGATAAGCAAAGTCGATGGGGAAGCCAGATTCATTTAGCTGTATTACTAACTTAATAACTGATTGATTCACTTAATTCTGACAAGTATGTAAAATGGAGCAAAATTCACTTAACTGACTTGCTTAGCAATGGATTGTGGTTGTAAGTCGACGACTACCTGTACTCAGTGTTATATTTTAGGTAAATATAGATGACACAGTAAAACATACAGGTAGTGCTCAATTTACGATCACAATTCAGACTAGAATCATTAAGTAAAGCACTTGTTAAGCAAGATGCCTACATGACAGCATCACTCAATGACAGCAATCCCAACTCTCCCAGTTGGGATCATTGAGTAATTGCCTGGGCTATTAAATGGATCACCAGGGATAGGGCCCTCTCCCACCATGCCTGGGAGGCCCAGCCAGGCCCTCTTCCCATTCCATTACACCTGGGAGGTGCAGGCTTTTTCTCATCCATCATGTCCTGGAAGCCCAAGACTTTCCTTACCATGTCCAGGTCCACTTAGTTTTGCCTTTTTCTGCAGTGGCAGGCATGCCTAGTGAATCTGAGATGTGACCTTCCTACCAAAGCTGCCTCACACCATCCCATAAGGCAAGCCCCATTCTCATGAACATTGGAAGGCTTCTTCTCCAAGTCACATGACTTGGAGAACGGTCCTGCCAAACTATAAAAAAAGATTGTATTTACTAACCCATGCACAAAAGAAAATACCTTCTCCAGACTGCAGAAACAGTGCTTGAATCATGGGGTGCAAGCCCAGTTTTTGCAGCCCAATGGAGGGGATGAGCTCCAGTCAGCAGGCACTTCTTTCAGCCAGCCCTGAAATGAGGGAAGTCTTCCAAGCAGGTGGACAGTAGCCTGAAACCTTTCCTGCCTGCTTTCCCTGACTTTCTAAGGAAGCCAACAGAGAAGATCGCAAATGGCAATCACATGATTGGAGGGGGTACTTGGCAACTAGTTGTTAAGTGAATATCCATTGCCATGCAACTGAAAAGTGGTCATGTAATCATGGACGGGGAGGAAAACATTATATTCTTGGCAATTCTTGTGGCTTGAAGAATGGCCCACATAACATCACTGTTCAACGAGCTGCCTTGGTTGCCAATCTGCTTCCGGGTGCAATTCAAGGTGTTGATAATCAATCACCTGTAAAGCCCTTCATGGCATGGCTACTTCAGGGATTTTCTCATCCCACTGAGATTGGCCTGTCCCATCTGTGCCAGTAGAGAAGACATGCTGTGGGCCCTGTCAGCCCATTTGTTCTGGCCAGCAGGTTCCAGAGGGGCCTTCTCTGCCATTGCACCTGGGACACCTTGTGAGGTTGGACCCAACCCTTCTGATCTTTTGTAAGGGCCTAAAGACCTGGCTTTGGCAGTTAGATTGGGACCCCAATGGAGGAGCATCACAGTGGAGGTGATTGTTCAATTAACAACAGATCCCCCTTCCCTTGCCATCTCTAATTGAATCATTGTGTTTGTAGGTATTTGTTTATTTTAATATATGTACATATTTTTATCTTGTATAATTGTAAACTGCCCAGAGTTTAATAAACAAACAAACAAAATAATTTTACCATGTCCAAAAGTGTTTTACAAGCTATATAGCACACTTCCCAAGGCCACCATAACTTTGAATGGCTCATTAAAGGACCGGTTCTAAGTCAAGAACTACCAGATGTTTGATTCAATGTGCATGCAGATATTTGTAAGTTTTGTTATATCTAAACATCCGGTTCCTTCACTGCAATTACACAATCACATTTGCAATCATTTTACTGCAGGATTTCTATTGACTCACACCACTGATCTAATTAACTTAGTACTGTCAGTTAGCAGTAGCTCTCCAGGATTTTAGCAAGTGGACAATCTGACATTTCAGTTTAGTTTGGTTTGTTTACTTCAAATAAGCAGCAGTCTCAATTAGCATGACCAGCAGAGAGAGTTTCTTTAAAAATGATTTTTCAACTATGCTTCTGATATAAAGATTGGAAATAGCCCATCACGCAATAAGGTGAAGAGCCTATAAACCCAGGCTAATATTGAATTAAATGCTTCCAGTTAATTCTATATAAATGGGGGGCAGGGAGACGATTGACTTGTTTCAGAAACATCTAAAACTAATAATTCCTATTTTATCAAGGAAACAATTACAGTATGCTTTTGTACAATACTATACATTAAGGAAATGTAAAACATATTTATTTATTTTTCTTGTTTTATAATATGGGAAACATTCATCTTTGTTGTCAGGCCACTGATGACTGATTATTCAGAAGTGCTTATTTCTACACATCACACTATGCTCAAATATCCTCTTTGGGACCTTGGTACTCTATAGGCTGAAATTTGCTTCAGATGATGTGACTATCCATGTTACAGTAACAAATAAGGGCAAACGTGGCTAGAAGGTCTATGAAAGGATTTGCATTTCAGGATTTTCGAAGGAAAAAGCAAAAATAATATGAAGTTATGCTTGAACTTGTGCATGATGCATTCACCACAATGGCATTTTGAACACTAGTGAAACTAGATGAAGAAGCTTGAAAACCTAATGTGATACTGTTTTGCAGACTAAAAGTAGATTTCTGCTAGACAAGCTGAGGTATGTGAAAATGTGAAAAGAAACGTACAGTAGATAAGCAGAGCATATTCCATGATGTCATGTAGCAAAGGGAAGAATGAATAAATACATAGTTTGTGGGTTTAAAATAAGGAGTTAAACCTACTGGAAATTCCGAACCAAAGTCTGTCTTAAAGTCATTCTTGTCTACATCATCAAAAATATTAGTGGTTCCTGAGTCAATATACATGTGTTCCATAAGACTATGTTCCTAATTGTCACCAAAGAGACAAAAAACAAAAATGTGAGTCAGAATGTAGTGAAAATCCTTTGGACCGTTAACAAATTGTATGAATTCAAGCATAATATAGATTACTGATTATATGCAGGAAGAGTGAATACTTTATAATAGTCAATGGACATTACAATCAAGATTAGGTTATCTTTGGTATTGTGCTTAAAACAATAAAGTTAACAAGCTTGAGTCGACTGTACTCAGGGGATCAGTCTGTAAGTTTGTTTACAATTGAATGAATGATCTCCCAGGAAATGTGCTTCAATGAAGAGGAAGAAGAAAAAGTGTAGCAAACCAGTTTTGACTGCTCTAGAGGATTAAAATTTCTCTAAGGCACCGTAAATTACAATGTATTTAAAAGCTGGAAGGAAATACTCTTGTAGGTCCAAATAATAAGCAGTCTTAAATATATGCTTGTAAATTTCCTCTCGCACAACTGGGTTTGTCATCCTTCTCCCAACCATATCCCATCTCTAAGACTTTTCTCAAGGCTGTTTCTGGAGGGTTCCCCATTTCCCCAGTGCTGATGATGTTACTTAGTTGGGTAGTGAAATATCTGCAAGAAAACCACCAAGTTCAGAAAGCACCAAGGGCCCCACAGACATTACTGAATTTTTCCAAATGCTTGAAAATTCTAACTAGATCTTCTCTCCTATGTTGGTGTCCCCACACAGGAGCAACAGATTTGCACTAACTATTGTGACCTTTCAAAGATGTGTTTCTCAGGACATCTCAAGTTGCTGTTGCCTGGCATGTATTGGGACAATGATGCCATAACATTTACTATTGCTTCTTTAATTTTTTTAACATTATATTTGTATTGTGGCTTTTAAACTTTGTTGTGTTCATTTATATTATTGTAAATCACCAGGAGTTGTATGTTTTGGGGAAGTATTTGAATGAAAGAAATTCATTTACATTTTTTTTTCAAAAGTAACTATTTCTATTGTTGTTGTTTTTATAAATACCATAAATACCTGCCTCTAAAGGAGCCAGACAATTACATGACAGTCAAGTAGCATTTTATTTCACTTCATCCAGTAGTAGCCATGAGAGCCCAAAGATTATAGCAAATCACAAATTATCTTTTAAACGTATTGTTTCAGATTTCTTGTAACGTTATATCAATTCAGAAGTCAAACAATTCAATCTTACACACATACACTATTTATTAAATTTAAATGTCACTCATCTCCAGGTTTAAGGCAACAATGGACTCCTTACCTCAAGTTTCACATCATGGTCCTTAGAATAGTGCTCATCCATGTTTTCCCCAGTTGGTGAACGTGCTCTAGAAGCTGCAGTGACAGATAAGTCTCCACGTGATATTAAAGTGCACATGTAAGCATCATGCGAGAAAACATCATGCCGTATAAATTCACCAAAAAGCAACACTAGGTTCACAAATTCGGTTTTTTCATATCCACTGTTTGGATCAGCTGACAATAGATAAAAAGAGTCAAATTTTGTTGAACTCCCAATAAATCCAAATAGGTACAAAAAGTAATACAGTTGCTGGAAAAAATGTTATATGTACTTAATCCTAATTTGGAACATATAATTTGATACTTACGTAATGAGGGGGCTTGAGTATCCAAAAATCTAAGGAGAACATTCTGAAAAACAGGGAGGCTAGATCCAGCAAATGATGCTGAAGAAATGGATTCCTTTTCATCCATGATTTCAACTTCACCACATCTCTATAAAAGTATATTAAATAAAATAATAAGTGTATGGTATTGTAGCTATAAAAATTACTTTCATCCCCCTCTTTTCCCAAAAATTACAAAGAACAGCTAAATTAAGAAGAAATGATTTATCAATTCATTTGTAACAGGAACAATGTGATAATCTATGAAGAAATCTAATTTAAGAGTTACATGAATCTTGGTTTAGTAAAACACAAAGACAAATTAAGAAACTGCATTCCAGTGTCACATTCCAGTGTTCAGTGTTGTTGTTGTTTTTGCTAAAGAAATGAAAGGCTGTTCCTATATCGCTCACACACTAGAACTATAAAAGATAACTTTGGTTGATTATTATTATCTGTTAACAACAATGTGAAGTCACAGCTACCAGCTCCTTAGCTGATACTGGTCTCAGCTCTTCAAGTTCAAGAAACTAGAACATTGTTATTTATCAGTGTGATACATCTGTGGATCCAAGCAGTGTGGCCTTTTACAATCCACATAAGTAAATTTTGACAATGTGCAGATTTTCTATATCTGATGTGCTATGAGCCAAAACTTTATACTCTGTATTTAGCAATCTCACAATATTTTAATGTTTATTTTCAGCTATTTTTTCAGTTCTATGTTCCCACTCATTTTTCATTATGGGTACCTAATAGGTTTTGCAGATAGTTCATTGAATCATTCTTGTGACTATGTTATGTTGTTGTTTATAATCAATTTGTGTGATCTTTTTCCATGAGACGAATCTACTGTTTTCTCTGTTTCTTTGCAAAATCTGCACTTTGAATCACTTGATGATTTTTCAGTTCTGTCTGTGATTGAAATTACTTCAAATAACTTGGTCTTGCAGAGTCAAAATTAAGCCTTCAGTTTCTTTTCTTTCTTTCTTTCTTTTTTAACGTTCAAGGCTATGCCAGATTTATCTGAAACCACTTCCTTTTTGATCTTTGGTAGAAATTAAACCATGTAATGCTTTCCATTGACAGCATTCTGTTCTTGTTTTTATTATAATATTTTGAAATTCACTTTTTTGTTTCCTGTACATTTAGTAAGTTTCCATTTTTAACTTGCAATAATTGTTGTTTTTGGCTGTCTTTTACATAACTAGCCAATGTCCATGGAAATTCTCAGTCATCCAGGTCATGGTTGTCCCAAAGGTGCTTTTTCAAAGGCAACTGGACTTTGTTGTTTCTTGAAAATGTTTCACTTTATCTAAACAGGAGGTATGTGGTGTCGTATCCCTTCCCCTCTGTTGAGAGAGGGATGTTCAATCTTAATGTAGATGGCCTCTTTGACCCCCTCTTTCAAACCAAAAAAGGTTTGAACCCAAAGAGGTTTGAAGAAGGGGTCAAAGAGGCCATCTACATTAAGATTGAACATCAACAGAGGAGGGCGGATACGACACCACCTGTTTACACCACCATCCTTTCAGCAATTCTAAGAAGGTTCCACACTCATTTGCACGATTTTGGTGACCTTGAAGCACAGATAAAGCCTCAATGACTCTCAGAATTGGTGTTAATGACCAGATGACTGTGAAGAATATAAATCCTTCCAACCTCCACCATTCACTCGGAACTGAAGAAGCATATTGGATGAGAAGCAAAACACCTTCTAGGAAAAACAAAGCCCAGTTTCCTTTGAATAAGCACATCTGAACAGCCAGTGCATGCTTTTCTTTTTGACAGTTTGTTTGACCAGAAGTAAACCTCTGCCTCCATTTCCAGAGGGCAGGTATAATCTATTAGTATCACTACAGGGATGTAATATATAGTGAACAAGCAACAGATTTCTAGTTTCTTCAGTCTACACCATCCATGTAATAATCCCAGCAATGTATCATGTCACAGATCTGGCCCAGTCAGTCAGTCAGATGTTTAGACTGGATTTGGCATTTTTATCCACTGACTTAAGTCTTTGCCAAGGACCTAGCATACACAGAATTTGTTTGATGGTGTTAAAGATATCATCACAGGATGTAAGTTATTACAAATAAAAGTATTTCTATTTGCATGTCTTTGTATTATGTTATTTTCTCCCATTTATTTCTCTTCTATTCTGCTGTGTCCAAGTACCACGTTCATTATCCAGACATTTTTGACTTTTGTATCAACAATTGTTAAGCCTGGAATGTTATGTGGCACATGCTTGTCTGTTTCAATTCTAAAATTACACATTACTTTAGCTTCTTCACTTTCTGTTGCTTTGTTCTTTTCCATTCTTCACTTGGTTTTTCTTGTAGGTCAGTCTGGTTTCTCCAGGACTCAGTAAGCCTTCATGGTATACTAGCTTACTGCATCTTCTACAATGATCCTCCAGATATTCCTCCATGACCCCTTTTTCTTTTTCAATTGTATGGTGTATTTGGAACATTCCATGCCCGTCTACTTCCCTTGATAAATAGAGTCTGTCAACATTACTGTGGAGATGAAAGGCATGATTCATTGACATCATTTTTCTGATCTTCCTATTCAGGGCTTTTATATTTTAGCCCAGTTCACTATTCCAACTGTGTGTGTGTTGATTGGAATAGTCTAGTTGTTAATGGCATTAACTTTATAAATTCCACTGACCTTGGACTTTTAGATCTTCATAAATGACTTAGATGGGGGAATAGAAGGGGAATTTACCAAATTTGCAGGTGATACTAAGCTGGCAGGAAAAGCCAACACCATTATTTCTTATTTTTGACATCTTTTTCCACTTTATGTTACCATGACTTTTCGGATTCAGGTAAATTGTATTTTTTACATAATGACAGTGGATTAATTTAGCAACTAAGTCATGTCTAGCTTTGTAATCAGTTTGCTAGATTTTGCTACACTCGCATATTAAATGTGAAACAGTTTCAACTTTGTCATTGCAAAGTTGGCAGTTTGAATTGTCAGTGGGTTTTTGTATTTTCGCTTTCACGGCATTAGTTTGTAGTGCTTGTTCTTGAGCCGCAAGTATTAAACTTTCCGTTTCTTTCTTGATGGTTCCCATCTTAAGCCACGCCCATATCAAGTTGTTGTCACATTTTACTTCAAAGTTTCTCAAGTGCTGTCTATGCAAAGCTTTGGCTTCCCATCTCTTTAATCTGTCATCTAGCTATTTTTCCTTTTTATTCTGACTTTCTTTCTGTTGTTTTAATAATGTTTTCCATTTTCACAGCCTGCAACAATTTTTTGGTATGTTGTTGTTGTTGTTGTTGTTGTTGTTGTTTTAATATTCAATTCAATTCACAGTCTGGCACTAGTAAAAACTTAATAGTTCAAGTCCTAATCAAGGACCTATGAACTATTAAGACCTAAAAGCATCTGAGCATATAGGCAGTTCCAAGTTGGGTGGTTTTTTGCAAAGTCACAATATTGAGGTCTAATAAGTTCAAAATTTCCATGTACCTAGGCAGCCATTTGGGTATTGCACCAAAGTTACAACCATTGATTTATTCCTCCATAGTAGCTCAACTTCAATTATAATTTTATAAATCTTATAAATTGGTTGGTTTTTATTTTCTTGTATGAACATTTTAAAATAACTATTGATAACTATTGCTGCTTATTCTTTCATTTGCTATAAACCTCAACAGATCAGTTGACTGCAGTAGGTATACATTCAACAAATAAATAAATAAATATACACACTCTTCCACACTGGAACATCTTTTATAACTTTTCTGTAAATAGACACTAATGAGACTAATGAGATTCTAGCATACGAATATTATCTACAGAGAACAAAATAATTAATGCAAGCTTCTATGAGTTACATGAATAAAAAGGAACTATTGCATCTATCCATTATATTTAAATATCTTCTTGTATATGATGTAGTAAAAGATAATATTTAACCATAGTTTGAAAAATCATTTCAGAAGTTTTAAAGTTGCAGTTTAATATTTTCATTAAGTTCTACAATTTTGATTATGTACCCTCTATAAATTCAGAGCGAACTGTAGGAAATCCCATATGTAAATGTTTTTTCATTGTTTTGTCCCAAAAATGTGAAAAGCATGCTAAAGCTCCTTTAGAATTATCCTAAAGTTTCTCTGTAGACAGATTTGCATTGCAGATCAGGAACATCATACTTGATCTCTAAAAGTCGAACCAAATTTTTCTCTAGAAATAAAGACTAGCAGATAACTTACTTCTGCCTCAATTTCAGTTTGCCTCTTCTCCAATAGTTTAGCTACAGCCATTGCCCGGTGCTTACCAGATCTTTTACTACTCACAGCCCATTCACAAAGCAATGTTACAACAGCTTCATCATTAGGTGCAACCTATTAAATCCCAAAAGCAAATGTGTTATTATTTGAGTGTTAGAACATTTTAAAGAATATAATACTAGAATATTTTATTAAAGTTTTACACTTTTATCATGACTCATAAATCATGTTTTATTTTGGTACTTTGAGATTTGTTGATTTTCTTATCTTTCACTATTCACAGCCTTGAAGATAGCTTGCCCAGAGAAGTGAGATAAAATGGACATTTCAAAAACAGCTTCTTAATTAAATGCATTCTCAAAAGACTTAAGATTCCTTGGAAAGGAAGGGAGGGAGGGAGGGAGGGCGGGGGAAGGGAGGGACAGAGGGAGGGGAGGGAGAATTAGGTGACTGGGTAAAGGGGTGGTGATATTGTAAAGGATAATCAGAAATGAGAGGTCCCACCCTCAGTCTATACCCGTGATGGCGAATCTATGGCATGCATGCCAGAAATGGCACACAGAGCCATCTTTCCAGCATGCCAGCCGTCGCCCGTTCCTCTTCCGGGTTCTAGTGTGCACATGTGCACCGGCCAGCTGGTCTTCACATGCAAGGGAGCAGCAGAAACCAGAAGAACAGCTCCCTGGTGCACATGCATATGCTGGGAAGCTGAGCTTCCAGTTTCCAGTGCCCTGCCAGCTGATATTCATGCACACATGTGCACCAGAAATCGGAAGACCAGGTGACCAGTGCGCATGTGTGTGCCAGAAACTGGAATCTCAGGTGCCCTGCGTGCGCATTCCAGTTTCTGGCACTCCCAAGGAGCTGCTTTTCTGGTTTCCGGTGCTCCCCCTTCCCCCCCCATGTGCACACGCTCCCAGTATGCTGATGAAATCCAGCTTTACATCTCTACCCCTAATGGTAATGGCTCAGGACGGGTAACCCTTCTAAGATTGAGCAGAAACCTTTACATGATTTCTTTTCAATATTCCATTAGATTGAAAAAAATAAAAAGGAAGAATAGGAAAACATAGGAGTACTACTTTTTTTTTAAATTTGATTTATATGCCGCCCTTCTCCGGAGACTCAGGGCGCCTTACAGTGCATTAAGCAATAGCCTTCATACTTTTGTATATGTATACAAAGTCAGCTTATTGCCCCCACAAACCGGGTCCTCAATTTACCCACCTTAGAAAGGATGGAAGGCTGAGCCTGGCTAGGATTGAACTCGCAGTAATTGCAGGCAGATGGATGTTAAATGCTGCCTTAGTAGGAGGCATTAGCCTCCTACGCCACTCAGGCTCCTTACTTTTGACCCAAGACAGAATAAAATTGTGAATGATTAAAAAAAAAAAAAGCAAAGGATTAACAACAGCAAGGGAATGCTTTAAGAACTGAGTTTTGACAGCTGTTTATCTATTTATTTCTTGGCTGTATTTTCCAACACTGAAGTTTAAAAGTGTTTTATTCCTTTGTTTATTAAGTTTGTTTGTAAGATGCATACGTATACATCTTATTGCATAATTTTGCCTGCATATACATCTTATTGCACACATCTCCCTGAATGCAATGCTATATACTGCATCATCACTAGATGTCTGTGGCCCACCCCACTAGACCAACTATATATCTTGGTGGGAATAGCCCTGCCAGGGGTTAAGAGGAGTAGCACAAGACATAGAATATGGAAAGGTGTTATGTTATTTGACCAATTGCCCCCTACAAAAAGATTGAAATACAAGAAGATCTTTTTAGATTGCTCCATCTCTCACCATACTTGTATTTTGTATCTAACTCTTAATAATGTTATCCTTCACTGAATTGATTATATGTCCTTCCAGTGTCTAGTGCTGTTTTGAAAAAGAATTTTCAGCAAGCCCTGATTACTTTTGGCTCTTATACAGTGTAAATCCTTCACAGTTCTGATTTGGAACTGCAGATAAAAGCAAATGTTTCAAAGGTTTAAAGATGTAAACAGAATAAGAGCACAAAGATCTCATATCTACAGAAGACACAAATTCATAATGCAATCTTGAAATACAGTCATCAGAACAAATTTTATTGCAAAAGTGAAGAGATGTTTTTTTAAAAATTTACATCATAACTGCCTTAAGTATTTAAGTATCTATTTGTCACAGATCTTTTTTCCAGCTATATCTTCAACCCCAAATGTGAAATAAATTAAATTGGCAAAAGGGGAGAATAAACAAAAGTATATAAACAGACATATTGTGATAAAGACTCAAAATAAAGACTAATAGGGACACAATTAGAGGTAATAGAAAACACTTGCTTCTAGTTTCAGAGAAGCACAATTGTTCCTATGAACACCTGAAAACAAGGTCATGCAAAATAATTTTATCTACAGACCAAAGCCTGAAATTGAGTTAATGACATAAAATAACAACACCCAATTACCAACATCAAAATTTTGCTCCTCTTCCAGAACTTATGATTTTCAGAGACT
This sequence comes from Masticophis lateralis, assembly GCA_030761175.1. Taxonomy (NCBI): domain Eukaryota; kingdom Metazoa; phylum Chordata; class Lepidosauria; order Squamata; family Colubridae; genus Masticophis; species Masticophis lateralis. Next base: position 27,593,053 of record JAUDYJ010000005.1, read on the forward strand.
GATCCAAAAGCATACAGAGTATAGAGCAGTGATGGCTAATGTTTTCTGGAACAAGTACCCTCCCCTGCAGGCACCCCCCCCTCATGCATGCCTGCACACCCCCTGCATACCCCCTGCTTCCCGCGCATGCGTGACAGAGACCCAACAACCAGTTGGCTGGTGGGAAGTGTGTGTGTATGTGCATGTGCGACTGAACTGAACTGGGGCAACAGCTTATGTGCCCACAGAAAAGGCACTGCATGACCCCTGTGGCATGCTTGCCATAGGTTCGCCATCATGGGTATAGAGTATAGAGCTCAATTTGTTCATTAGAAATAGCAACAATTTATTAAAACAGAATAATCTTCAGGCAATGATTCTATATTAGCCTACTCTGAGTTGAAAAATTATAGATGTCCATACTGCCTATTGTATGAAAGGGGATTTTGATCAAGAACAGAAGCAGAATGTAATGACTAAAACCAAGGAGGAATCCAGAAAGAACAGATGTAGGAGTGAAACTTTCTACTAGGAAAAACAGATTAAGGACTCTAGGCAGAGCATATAACTAAATTTACAACTAAACGTGTCTTGGTTTATGAAGAACAAAACTAATGTTCTGCACGGTCAGAGCTATTTTAGGTACTACCAGCATTGTGACTACAAATAGTATGAAGATTCGGGCCATTTCTTTCCTTAGGCTATTCTACATTGGATGAATAGAATTACAAAATGAGCCAGATGCTTTAAAAAGTCTGGATATCTGTAGCATCATGCTTATGTATTTTACTGCCTTAGACCAAAAATATTGACCGTAAAACTTTAGAATCTCTATAAACCACAAAAGATAGATGTTGTTCCATCTTTTATTTATCTACCATGCTCCAGATTCTGCTTAATCTCTACAATACTTTCCTGCAATTTAAGTTCATATGAAGGATTCTAACAGTGATAATTACAAAATTAAGTACCAGAGCTTCATCTATTCATCTATTCAATCAATTGGTTGATTGATTATATGTCAACAGATTGTGGTCAGCTCTTAGCAACTACATAGATTTTCACCATGACAATCTATCCCTAACCTGGTATTTTCAATGCAGAAGCAGCACAGGGTATCCCATAGTCCTTGTTCCTAAGTGAAGTTCCAGACTAACAGCACTGACCAAAGAGCTAAGAAAGATGCTGCTAGGAAAAATTCATTGTAAGAAACAATAAACTTTTCATTAGGAAAGTATGACTGGATTCGGTTCTATAAAAATTCCTTCCTTGTTTAACAGAGATCTAGAAAATTGGGTGGAGGGTGGACAGTAGCATAAACAAAGCAAAAATAAGAAAAACCAGCTTGTGCTGCCTCACGAAAGCTAAACATTCAGAATAACAACAGTGACTTTCTGCAACCCATGTGTAAATGTTTACGGGAAATAAATTAAATTTTCTATTTAAAAAGAAATGTGTGATAATTTTTGAACACTTAGCAGTAGCTTAATACAAATAGTCAGAAATGTGAAGAATATCATTTTTAAAAATGTATTGATGACTGAAATCATATCACACATCATTTTAACCCAACTTTCAAGAACTTTAAGGAAAGACTGGTATGATTACTTTTTGACCCAAATTCTTCCAGGCATGGAAGATTTTCAATACCTTTTATGGCTATGTTTGTGAAATTGAAAAAAGACAAGCCCGTTTGGCTCAATGATGCTTAAAGCAAAAAAGATGCCTATTCAACTTTGTAGAAAAAAGTGAAATTAGCTTAAGCTATCAGAACATGAGCATTTAATATTTGAAAATCTGCTTGTTAAAGGTAGATTCCTTTCCTGTGGGATGGTAAATGCATCCTACATTTAAAAAATCCTGGCTCTTAATATACTATATATTAACTCTACAAATAAACTAAATGTATATTGCTGAGTCTTAGTAAATTGTGTGTTACCAAATTTTTAATGTTATGTAAGTTGACAAAAAAAGGAGAACCCAAAAGTCACCCAAGCATCAAAGAATAAAATTCAGAAGCTACAGCTTCATATGTTACAATAATCATCAGCATTATTTTTTATTTTTTATTTTATTTTATTTTTTATTTTTGCCTCTCAACTCTGCAATCTCTCCTTTGCTGCTCAATCTCTACAACAGGAAATCGACTGAAAATTCTAGTAATTTTAATGTTTAGTTAAGTCAAAGTTTCTCATACAACTTTCAGCAAAATCAACTAACAGGATTCCCCTTTCTATTTCTGAATTTTCCTAAAACTTCATTTTGTTCTGCATATTTGTAAAGCTATCTTCTGATCTGCAGACAATTTTCCAATTTACCAGAGTATGCTAAATAACATTCTGCTGTAAAATAACCTCAATGCTTTTATGAAGAAAAGCATATCTTTTTCCTATGTCAACCAAATATTATCAGCAAACCACCCCCTATGACAGGAAGAGGTTAAGATTGTGTTATTGAGGCCTTTTCTGAAGTATCACCCACCACAGATCCACTACAGCAAAAAACACTTTGCAAGCTGAAAAATACATTAATACATCAATAAAAAGACAACTTTATCAACTTTAAACCAGAAATACTGGCTTCCTGCAGATCAGCCATAACTGATAGTAGCACATGCTGCAGCCATATTTGACCAAACTCGGACTAAAAAGATATGAAAACAGAAGTTTCATGTAAGTTTCACAAGTTTCAAAATAAGACAGAAACTGCAGTGATATTTGACCAAACTGACCAAAAAGATATCAAACACAAGTTCTTATAATAAATAGGCCAGGAAAGGGTTTAGAAAAAATAAGAATTGCTAGACTGGCTAATTTATCAGATAGCCAAGAAAATCAGCACAAACTTGTCATGAACAAGTTTTGCCAAATCTACTTTGTCTCATGTTTGGATCAAACAATTTTTTTTATCAGACTGTAGGTATAGTTTTTCAAGCTATACTACGTATAGCTTGAAATCAAGCTATACATAGTATAGCTTGATTTCAACAAAACATGTAACCCAGTATAAGTTGCCTGCATGGGATAAAATTAAATGGATGCTTAACTGGCTTAAAAAGAATACTCATTAATACTCCAATAAAGATCAAGATTCCAAGACATATAGTCTATTGTTTGAAAGTTCAGGACATAGAGTAATGGGTCTAAATTGGAAAAAAAAAAACCATAGATACCTACAATTGTATGTCAGAAAACAATTTTCTAATAGTAAGAACAATTCAACAATGGAAACAGTAATCCAAAATGGTGGGTTTGATGTACTTAAGTATGGAAGCTAGACAGCAATCTGTCCAGAATGCTTTAATTTGGAAGCTTGCACTGAACAGGAGTCTAAATCATAATCTCTAAACCTGGCAACATGCTGACTGAGGAATTCCGACAGTTGAAATGCGTAAGTCTTAAAGTTGCCAGGTTTGGAGACCCCTGGTGTTAAATGTTCCTTTAGATTATCAGACAAAGAAAGATTTTCACAGCTATATAGTACCTATATATTATGAGTAGCTGAAATAATTATTCATATTATTTATTAAATTTATATCATATTTATTTATTTATTGTTTATTTATTTATTGGTTCATTTTATATGCCGCCTTTCTCCAGAGACTCAGGGCAGCTTACAATGCGTTAAGCAATAGCCTTCATACTTTTGTATATACCTGCTTAGTAGAGCTTTTGGGGCCCCCCTAAGCATAATATTAACAATATTATGCTATTGTTAATGCAATTTGCAGCAATCTTTATGTTTGATTTAGTCTCAAATAAACTTAATACCAGAGGTGAAATCTACATACCTTTCTTACCGGTTCGGGAGTGCATGCAACACCACTCCCGTGTGCTCACATCACATGCACATGCAGACCCTCTGTGCATGTGCAAAACCTGCGCATGCACAGAGGGTAAAATACACATTACTTATACTGGTTAAAATCAGGAAGTAACAACACCCGGCCGGGTGGCAGAGCCTCATGCTGCCATCATTACCACTCCTCCAACCACCTGCCACAATCGCTACTGGATCGCCCAATCCGGTCCAAACCGGGAGCATTTCACCCCTGCTTAATACTAGAATTAGTACTCTAGTATTTGGCAGTTCAAATCTCACCAGGCTCAAGGTCAACTCTTCCATCAAGTGGTGGGATTCAAATAATTTAACAACCGGTTCTCTGCCCTAATGACCAGCTGGGTAGGCATAGATCAGTGGTCATGTGACCATGTGGGCGTGGCCAACTCAATGCTACTTAGGCCGATGGGTGCTTCGCCTTAGCTGTTACAATAAGGGTTAACCAGAGAGGCAGTTTCTGTAAGCAGGGCAATAAAGATTAGGCTAGAAACAACACCAGAATGTTTCCTTCCAGCCTTCCTTACAGGATTAGCCCTGTAAAGTGGAAAAAACCAAAATAACATTTCTTCCAACAACTGGTTCTCCAAACTGCTTAGAAAGTTAACAACTGGTTCTCCCCAAATAGGTGCAAATTGGCTGAATCCCACCGCTTCCATCCTTCCAAGGTGGGTAAAATAAGGACCCAAATTGTTGGGGGCAATATGCTGACTCTGTAAACCACTTAGGGAGGGCTATAAAGCTATAGTTATTGCTATTGCTATTAAAACTGCCACTCTAATGAACATTTTCTATGATTAAACTCAATTTTTAACCTAATTTTTCTACAGATGTGGGAGGGATACTTTTAACAAGTAAAATATCAAGTAAACTATGGTATAAGGGATAGAACCTGCAAATGAATTTCAATGGGCAAACAATGACACATATAATTTGGCCTGCTGAATATTTCCTATTGGCACATCTATTTGTTTGATCTATATTGTAAATATAGGATTGTATTTTTTTTTCATTTAATTTCATTCGTAGTTCTTAAGAATATGACTATACAGTAGTAGAAACAGAATAAGTAGACCATGATTATTCCTTATTCAGTTAGCGCTTTTCTTATTAGGAAAATGGTTAATAAAGATCCTCTAATTATCTTCTAGCAAGGATCTTGTAGAATAAGAATTAAGGGCAGGCATCATGCCCAACTGTTTTCCTGGTAGCATATGCTTTCTTATTCATTTCCAAAAGAATAAGAGTTCAGTTTTTCACTCCAAATGGACAAAAATAATGGGTGGATTGTTTTCAGGAAAATGTTTCATTTTGACTCAATGTCCGTGTTAGCTTTTCTAAAAATTTCAGCTACTGACAGCAAGATGTATGGTGTGAATCTTTCTTCCAATTCAGCTTGTTTAGAAGGGTTGGATTAATCTTCTGGTTGAGACTGATGTATGCTTAATATATGGGACTCCTTGCATGAACTAATATTACACATCATGAATAATGAAAGTTAGAGAGAAGGTTCAGCAAGCCAGTTGGAAAATAAGCAAAGTAAGCAAGTAGCCAAATGTTTCTGATCAGTTCCTTTTTCAACAACAAAAGATAGCTTCTTTCTTTCCAAAAGTAGTAGTTTTGGAATAAGGTGAAGATAACCAATACCAGGAGACAGTATTGTCTGTGAAAGCAGACTTTTAGTACGAGGCTGGGTATCTTCTCCACAAACTGAGTTGAAAAGTAACATCAAAGGACAGTAGCAGAGTTCAAGAGAACACAAAAACATGGCTTTGAGAAGCTAAAACTGTGATGTTGACTGAACTGAACCTTTTGCTACCCAAGGATAATTTAGTACTAAATAAGATGTTTTTATTTAAGGACTTTAGTGGAAAACTTTAAAGGCTTGTTCTGAATAAATACTCAGCAAGGCAGAGAAGGGATAAAGGTTGCTGTAAATTCCCTCTGTCCTTTCTTTTTTTACCCAAAGGTTTTATTTCTTAAAACTTCCAAAGCTATTCTCCCACAACTTACATTTATTCTCCAAATCATAAATATTACCTCAAAATACTTGGCTTTTCCTGCTGTGTTCTTAAATAATTCTGGATAATTTTTAAAATGTTATATAATTAATACAGTTAAAATACACTTTTAACAAATTAAAATAATCCAGTGATTGTTTTGTTTGCAAACCTTATGTTCAAAGGCTTTGTTTATGCAAACTTACAAAGATAAAGGTACCACAACTTTCATTAAGAGAAATGTGATTATGTGCCCAGTGTTGACTCTTCCTGACCCCATGGATAGATTTTCTCCATAATACAGAAAACTAAATCGTATTTCTAAGGTAACTTTTTATTTATCTACTTATTTATTTTTCTATGGCCGCCCATATCAACCAAATGACACTTTTTAATTTACATCAGCTAACACTAACTTTTATTTTTAATAAATTTAGTTACTCAGGTGTTTTTGTAGACTTTTACAGCAATTTGTCAATGTTTCAGTCTAAATAATTTAAAAGCTTTTTAAATTGTATATATGAAATAATTTCACTCTTGTATATGCAACAAGAGGCTCAAAATTTATATGCTGAAACTGAAAACAAATTATAATTAATAACTTGCTAGGAAAGAAAAAAGCACAAAAACTATTTTGAAAAATACTCATGACTCTTGAACATGGTGTTCAGGTTTAAAAGAAGATACACTGTATTATTTTTGCTCATTTTTGATAAAGAAATAAACTAGTGGTTCCATCTAGTGGTTCAGATGCAATTTTTCAAATTTTAGATATATACAAAATAGTAAGTTAATTTTACTTATTCAATAAACCATGATCAACTGAATCATAATTTATTATGGTCATTATGGTTAAAATATAATATCAGTAATTTATTTGTCATAATGTTAGAAGTGCTACATCTGTTAGATGAGATTAAGGCTCTCACAGATAACATGGAAAGCAGATTTTCCAGATAACTATAGTGTCACTCCCATACCAAAAATACAAATGTTTTGACTATGTATTCCAGAAAAGTTTCTCACAACTTTCTAAAAATATTATTCCTCTGTAGCTGAGAATTGGCAATTTGTCCAGTTGCAACCAGAAGTCAACATCAGCACATACACAGTTATAGCATTTGTTCTGTCAATTGGCTTAAAGACTTTAAGGGAATACATTGATTCGTGATGTTTTTGCCATTTGCATGGAAATCCTGGATTTGGTAAACAACTGTGGCTATTGTAAAAACAGTCATAAAATTACTGTAAATGAAGGTATGTAGTGACTCACTTAAAAACCATTCTGACACAACCAAAAATCCAGTCCCAACTGTGATCATAAATTGAGGTCTACCTGTATGAACTCATGCAGCATTCAACTTACCTGCAATTTTGCCAAGACTGAGGGAAACATACATGATCAAAACAATTGAGATATCTAAGCACTGTGGCCTAACTATTTACTGGTTTGATGTTCTACAGTGCTCTTTTCCCTTTTCCTTTGATAACATTAGTTACTGCAATTCTTAAATAAGTTTAAATAAACCTCTGTAGTAAATATTATATTGAAAGATTTTCTACTTACACATCTTTTTTTTGTTTCTTCCACTGTTATCAAGTTAATTGCATAATACAAATTAGAATTTTGAACCATAAGCATGCATAATAGCACAGTTATTAGAATTTTGAATTCGTGTTGAACATTTTTCAAATGCAAATAACATTCATAGATAAATGTGAAGAGCTGAGCTTATCTTCTGAAGACTATTAGTTTATTAGTCTAGCTTGCAGCCCCAGGATCTCTTAGAAGTGTCCCATCCAATATTAATTAATTTAGTTATTTATTTATTCATACATTCATATCACTGAAATAGCTGCCCATTTCATGAGGTAGCTTTAGATGGAGTAGAAAACATAAAATTAAAAAAAAAAAATAACACAAATACACAAGTAGAGACACCATATAATACACTATATCCTTGGGTTAAAAAATATAATTCTAATAGAATTATTGAAGCAGTGACTAAATAACTAGCCTGTCTTGCCCAAATGACTGTGCATTTAAAGCCTTGCAAAAAGCAAATAGGGTCAGGAGGCCAAGAGATCTCTAGGTAAATAGGATACACACAGTAATAATCAGTTCTGATTTTACTTTGTTTTTTTCAAACTATTATGCTGTTATCTATAGGAAGAAATTAACACTTTCTTATGCTATTTTTAAGATAAATCCTATATTTGAATGTGTATTTCTATTGTGACCAAATCTCCCCTTGCTTTCTCAGAAGTACAGCCTACAACTACCAGACAGTAAGCCTTGTTGAACTCAATGGGAGTTACTTGGGATAAAAAGAAAAGATGCTGCTGTTAGCCTTGTTTTTATCAAAGCTAATCAGAAATGTCCTTCCATCAAAATATGTTACTTAAATACAATCAAATCCAAATACTAAAAGGAATGTATTCAATTCAATATTCAACCCTGTAATTTTAGTGTTAACCTGAATGTGAAAATAAAAATATATTCCTCTGCAATGTTATAGAAATGGTTTGAATAGTTGTTTATATAAACGTTTGGTTTCACCAATTAATCAGCATCATAAAATTTATTTTGAATGCCAGAGGAATGGGAAAGGGCAGCTAGCATCAAATCATTTCTAGAAAAATGTAAATACTTTTATTGTGTTGTTATATGCACAGCTGTTCATTTGACATTTCTGTACACAATTGTCAGATCAAAAATGTAGTTTCTTGGCAAGTTGGAATCACAAAATATAACATAAATGAAGTGGCAAAATGCTAAAAAAATGTCTCAGACTTTAATTGATGCCTTGAAGTCTACATTATGTCCATAGAGACAAAATCTGAAAATCAAACTTGAAGCAAATATATTGAAAAACAATACAATGGCTAAACACCAAGGAAAATGTATATGAATAATGCAAGTACCTCCTGGTTATCCTTGTTATGGTTTCCCCAGAAAATCTTGTTATAAAGGCTTTCCATTGAGTTGCTAGAATCTGAACGATCAAAACAGTGTCTATCCAAAATCTCCAAAGTGTGCAAAACACGGCTGATAGTAACCCCTGGATAAAGAAAAAACCAGAAATGATGGTACATTCAAGTTGTGACATCAACATTATTACAATTGTTGGAAGAAAACTGGTATTGATTGGGAGCTGCCCTGTATATTGTTTTATGGAATTCCACTCCACATACTTGTAATTGTCTTCCTTATCACTAACCTTTCTCCCACAAGTCCTATTTCTGTTCTCCTAATTAACTGCTACAATCATAACAAGGATTTTGAAATGTTTTTGATAGCTATAAAAGCTGTTGTTTCTTAGGATTTACTTAAGTAAATCTATAAGGTAAGCTTCTTTAACCAATGTCCACCAAATCTCTTGAGCTACAGATCTTATAACTCCCAATCAGCATGGCCAAATAATGAGATTTGGAATCTGAGATCCCTGAAGGGTACCATATTAGGGACAATTGCTATAGCATAGAAACCTTAAAGATGCTATGAACATTAACTGAGTAGACTCTTGCACAAACATTGAAAAAACTTTAAATGGCATTAATGACATAAATATTTGAGTGTGAGTGTCTATTCAGTTTAAGTGATAAAAACTTAGTTGATTGAGAAAATACATTTTTTTCCGAATGTACTTAAATGGAAAAGTTTTGTAGATTTAAAACATGAATGATTTTTTTGCTATTTTCAAATTATATACGTAAAAGCCTCAACTGTGAAATGTGGAACAAAAATCTCTAGGGAACATGCATAAAATTCCGGAACAATAGAACAAAATGAATCCTTCAAATAGTTGGTGTGCTTACCAGAGGAAACCATAAGTTTTCAAAAGAAAAAAAAGAATGATAAACTGATATGTTCCCAGACTTCTCTACTCTTTTTTCCTTAGGGACAGGCTGTGATTCTGTGATCTCAGGGGTACAAAAGTACATGCAGCTTCTTACTTACATCAAAACAATTCTTCCAAAAATAGCCTGGTCATAGTGTTCCAAAAAGAATTCCAAAATATGACAAAAAAGTCAATAAGCATAATTTTTGAAATATAGAGGCAAGACCAGATGTTCATCTTTTTTCTTTTTTTTTCTTTCACTGATTTTTCAACACACACATAAGCAAAAATTACCACTTTTAAGTATCACTTTTAAAGCTAGCCCCCACCCCCTCAAAAGAAGAAAAAAAGAAAGATGGCCTTGAGTGAAGCTCTACTCCTAGGGAGTGTGTGTGTGTTTGTGTGTGTGTGTGTGTGTGTGTATGTACGTATGTACGTACACGGATGCAGTTTTGGCAACAGTACAGAAGTATTTCCATTGCCTTGTTCTGAGATGTTCTAGAAGTTTTCTTTCAACTTCCAAGCGTATCCATAGTTCTGGAGTTTTCCTGTGATTTCAACAGTTTTTAACCAAAGCCATCTTAGCTTCCAAACTCAGACAAAGAGCAAAAGCCACTTCTTGAGAAACACCATACAAATTAGCACTGTTATTTTCCTCTTGACAATGTATTGCCAAGTAGTGGGAGAAAATTATTTGGATTATGTTGATTAATTGTCATACTAATGATCATTTTTGCACAAATAAGTAACAGTCTAATAAACTTAGATATTGATTCTAATTATTCAGGGCTAGAATAGTTGGAATCAGCATCTAGACCATTATAGTGTAATATTCAGATTCATGGAAATATCACCATAAATAGTTTCAATCCACACGTATACTATACCACACACTGTGTAGAACGTCTCAAAATCTCAAGTTCGGAAGAACTTGATGTGGTGAAAGCCAACTTAAGCTAAAGAACTGGCAGCTGTTGATTTCACGTTATTGTGTATATAATAGTAATAACAACAGTAACTGCATTTATTTCTACTATTGCAATCACGGCTTATCTTTATTTATTTATTAGAAAATTTATTTGCCACCCATCTCGCATCCAACAACTCGTCATCTTTAGATGGGGTTGTTTCAAACCCATTATAACATTTTTGATAAATCTTAAAAACTGACATAAAAGTAGCAACAAATATTTTTGAACATACTCCTTCCAGATCAGTGCGTCTTCTACACTCTAAGTAGACAATACCAATATATTTAGAATAAGGCTTTAATCCAAGACTGAAAAGCAATAAATGGTAACTAAAATGCAGTTATCACCTGATTTTAAAAATCAATTAATTTCACTGGATGAAATACAAATCCTTAAAGCTTCATGACTTTTACAATCCATTTTGGTATCTACCTGCAGTTGATTCTTGGCACTTGTCAAATGACCACCGTACTTCAACAGCACGTCCCCTTTGTTTTATCTGCTGTTCTACTTCAAAAATCTTTGCACGAACCTATAAAAAAAGCAACAATTATATAATATATAATGCATAATGTACTACATAACACATACATTTTAGTGCTGGCTTTGCCAGAGCATGAGGATATATATTTGAAAAATAAATGAGTATGGAAGAACCACAGAAAAAAAGGAAAGCGACATACTCTTGTAAGTTACAACAAAATAACCTTTTGATCTGAAAAACCTTAACATTCATCTTTCAGAAAGTTTTAATTAAATTTGTTAGCATTTGAAAAATGCTGTAAATGAACAAAGGAAATCTATTTTCAACAGTTCAGGGAAAGAATGTATTTCCTGAATTCTGCTCAGAATTATGGACAGGATACTATTTATGTAGACAGAGCAGGAGTAACCATCTCAATACTCCATACAACTGCTCAATTTTTAAACCTTTTGGCATGTACACTATTGTGCAATTATTACAATATTGCTGAAAATTGCATAAAATAAAAATCAAAACACTATGACTTGAAAGGTTGCATATTTTTTGATATTTGAATATGAATATTATTCATTGATTACATTTATATTCTGCCTATTCTCTAAGACCATGATGGTGAACCTATGGCATGGGTGCCACAGGTGGCACATGAGCCATATAAGTGCGCATGCGAGCTCAGCTCAGTATGGAACACTGGAACCATCTGACCAATCAAAGCCATTCCATTGCAGTTGAGACTCAGGATGTATGTACAGCATTGGTGAAATGGTACCTTCACAGACTTGAAAGTTAAATATGTTTATATGGTGTGTTCTTTTATATGAATATTCCAACATTCTCAGAAAGTTCATTTCTAACATGTTTATCACACTCTATTCTACCTTTCTACATTCTCATGAAGCAAACTCCTACCCATTCTTCCTATATAAATATATGAACTCTGCAATAGAGAAGCAGGAAAAGGTGATGCATGAGTGACAGCCACTAGCTGTAAAAGACAGAATTATGGGATTTTTCAGCAGAATGGAGTGTTCATGTTTTGAAATCCAAGTAAAAACTACCTGCTGATTGAATACAGAATTTCCTCCTGGCATTGGTAAACTGGATGGAGAAACTTGAAGTAAATCCAAAGGTGAGCCAGGATTTATGTTTTTACTTTCATTTGTAGAATAATTCCAGACCAAGGCACTTGGGCAACAGAGAGTTATAGTCTGAAGTAGAAAATAGAAGAACTTAAATGATGTAATTAGATTATTTAATTTTATAGAAAGTAGCAAAAAAAAACTTTAGAAAAAAAGGTTTTGTTTTTTAAAAAGTGCACACAATTTGTTCAAAATGTCCTTATACCTATTTCATTATATTCATCAAAAATATTGGTTTAACATCACTGCAATTCAAGAAATAATATGCATAACATATTTCAATTCAAAATTCAAACACGTAAAAGCTTTTAAAAATGAAACATTTGCTGCACTGAATTCTGAAACTGAAACAAACCATCAGAACTGATTTTAAAAAATAAAATAGAAAGTACAAAAAGAAAACTACTATTTCCCCCACACACCCCAAAATACTAGAGATTCTGCTGGTTTTTGTAGACCACTTTTACTAGAGAACAAAAGTAGATGCTTGGTATTATTATCTTCACGCTACATTAGAAAAAGTCATAGTGAATGGGCACAATCCTACACCTTTTACTCCAATTTTATAACTATGTGATTATTCTAGATGGTCAGAAGAGAATGGCATTTCTAGAAAATATCTTAGAAAGTAAGGAATAATCACCCAAATATTTGTCAGGAAAAATACTATTTTAATCCCAATCTCTTCCTGATTAAATTTCAAATTTATCTGAGATATTTTAAATCAGACACAATGGCTTTTTGTGAGCAGAGAGAGAGAGGGAGAGACAGAGAGAGATCCACAATGCTGTACTTATTCAACAGTAAGGTAAAAGGTAAAAGTTCCCCTCACACATATGTGCTAGTCGTTCCCAACTCTAGGGGACGGCACTCATCTCCATTTCAAAGCTGAAGAGCCAGCGCTGTCCGAAGAAGTCTCCAAGGTCATGTGGCCGGCATATCTAAATTCCAAAGGTGCACAGAACTTTGGCTAAAAAAGGTGGTCCCTATTTTATTACTTGCATTTTTTACGTGCTTTCAAACTGCTAGATTGGCAGCTAGCAGGGACAAGTAACCAGAGCTCACCCTGTTATGCAGCACTAGAGATTTGAACCACTGAACTGCCAACCATTTTGATCAACAAGCTTAGCATCTTAGCCATTAAGCCACTGTGTTGCTTATTCAACAGTAACATAGCCAATAAATGTTATTTTAAAATGTCCTCTCTGCTATGAACTTACCTGCAGCATACAGCTTAGACCGTAGACAAGAGGGCGGTGTTGGGGGCAGGCAAGAAAATCTGAGCAGGCAAGCTGGGCAGGATTGACTACAGTACCAGTTGTCGAAGAGCTGGGAGCTGCCAGAGGAGGATTATTTGGTCCAATAATAATATGAGGCGAGTGGGCAGCTATGAGGTTAGTATTGTCACTTATCAACAAAGAGACACGTCTGGCACAGAAGTAAGCAAGGCGACGCGACAGGTAGGCTGACTGAACAAACTCTTCAGAATACTGAAAGATATTAGTTTTTTAAAAAATCATCATCAGAGTGTATATCAAAATTTTCCACCCAGTTGCTTGTACTTTCTTTAGCATTCCCAACCATCCAAAGCAAAGTCTTAAGTCCTTCCAAGGACTTCCAGTCTCTCACACTAGGAAGCATTTGATGTATCAAGTCTGCCAGACTTTTTTTTTCCAATTACGACTTTTCAAACTCATCTCTCCTAAATCAGAGTTGGCAATCACAGGATTTCCAGCACCTTTTATGTGATTTCCTAGGCCCACTTTTGACCCAGACCATTCCCACCATGGCCAGGTTCTGTTTTGTCTATTTCAGGGCTCTCCCACCTTGGCCTTCAACTTGTGGACTTCAACTCTAGGAGTTGAAGTCCACAAGTCTTAAAGTTGCCAAGGTTGGAGACCCATTATCTATTTTGTGTGGTTTAGGGAAGAAAAGATCTGGTAGATGGAAGAGGTAGATGGAAACGTTAACGCTCAGAAGAAGAAAAGCAAGATACTGTCAGAATCAGTAGTATGGTATCTAAACAAAAATAATAAGGTGAGTTCTAAAATAGACTTTTAAAATGTTAAATAGTATAAAATCAGGATTGGAATCTTTTCAGTCACGCTTATGATTTTCTATAGAGGAATATGTAAGCGATGTTTTAAATGGGCCACATTTAAAAACCTCATAAAATTTCCAGATTCTTGCCTGAAATTTCACAAGATCTATTGATACAATTTGGGGGTCATTGCTAGTTCTCTGTCAAGCCCCTAGTAGATATGTGAACTGAAAGTGAATTTTTGCAGGCATGAATTTATTGTAGTTCTCTGTACCAAGACTTATTATGGTGAAAGTTAGTACTGATACAACTCCAGAAATTCAATGACCTTTAGTTTAGAATCAACATATTTCCATGTATATTAGGCATTTGAAACTTGAGTCTTTCTTCCACAGCCTTACAACTGTTAATTACCAAGAAAAGGCATATATTTTACTTGATAAACTGAAACTTGGCAGCTATTCTTTCTTTATACCTGTTATTTGATTTCTTACCTGACATCAAACCTTACAACTATAAGCCACCTACACTTAGTTTAATTTACTGAATTCTGAAAACATCTCCTGTTTGAGTATTTTGGAACTGTGGCAAATTATATTAACCTTTGTACCTGCAGCATTAATGGTAGGAGGAGTTTCAAAAGTTCGTCATCAGCTGGTCTTATTTTTTCCAAGACATCCAGGATCCACGTTAAATATTCATGTCTTTCAAGCATTCCTTCCTTAAGGAATTTTAGAAATATATGTAAAGAAATTCCCAAATCCCACAGAAAACAATTACATCACTGCTTCATTGCTTAAGATGCCAATTAAGAATAAATGCCACAAAATTTAATGTCACAAAACTGACAAATAAACCATATGAACATTTTTAATATATTACAAAACAATGTTAAAATTTAAAATTAATTAGTTAAAAATTGTATATCGGTTACCTAAACATCTGAAATGACTGCAGAGAATCATTATCATCATCCAGTATCAATTCAATTCTTCCTGTGATGGTGCTTATGTAGCCAAAACCTTACCATTCACAAACAAGAATCAGAAGAGCAGGCCAGTAGATTTACTTCAGTGAAATGCAATGTACAGAGATCAGCATTAAGCAAAACAACTAGGTGGGGAAATGAATGAAACTGAGTGGTTGAACAAGGAGGAAATAGAAAAGGCAGAGGTTTTTACTTAAGAAGTGTGGAATGCTCTTGTAGCCTGATTTTTCAGATTACTTACTTACACTGAAAAATTATTTTACACTTACAAGTTTAAGTGTAAAAGAGGTAGTATTCAGCAGGTTCTGACCAGTTCTGGAGAACCGGTAGTGGAAATTTTGAGTAGTTCGGAGAACCGGTAAATACCACCTCTGACTAGCCCCGCCCCCATCTATTCTCTGCCTCTTGAGTCCCAGCTGATTGGGAGGAAATGGGGATTTTGGAGTAACCTTCCCTTGGAGTGAGGAAGGAATGGAGATTTTACAGAATCCTTCCCCTGCCACGTTCACCAAGCCACGCCCACAGAACCATTAGTAAAAATTTTTGAATTTAGTTTGCTAAAGTGTACCTAATATGGAGTGGGAATACTAAATGGGGACAGAATGCTTCCTCTTTTGAGAGGAGGCAGAAAAGAATGTAGGGAGAAGAAATAGACTAAAAGTTTGAAAGTCGGAATAGAAGCCTTCTACTACAGCTTGTTGTGTAGAACTACCAGTTGTAGTATATTTTAATTGTTCTCTCTTTGGCAAAGACTAAGTGTGTATCCAAAATAAAGTAAATATATGCTAAACAAGCTCTATACTTCCTTTTTCAGGGGAACAATGTGAAAGGAAGGTATTATTGGATGATACAGATACATCTTTTTCCAAGTGTACAAGGTTAATTTATTCTGCAACTAGTATAGTTTTCTTTTTCATTAAAGACGCACAGTTTTGGCATGTATGATGTTTTTAATACCATTACGTATCAATTAACAGCATTTGTCCTTGCTTAACAACTCTAACTAGGACCAGAAGTTTTACCACTAAGTGATGCAGTACTTAAATGAAACAACATGAGACCACACTGTTCAGTGAAAGCACTTTTGGTGGTTCCAGTTACAGTTGTTAGGCCAGGAAGATGCCATGTTAGATGAAGATGTCATGCTTCTCCTGTCCTGCTGTGTTTGTCTCCACTTAAACTCTCCCCACCCACCTATCTACCCCTAAACTCTACCTTTTGACTATCTTGCACTCCACTGCTCCTGCACCTCTGCCATCTCTGCTATCCCAACTGTCTTCACCAACTTTCTTTTCCTACTGTTAAGGTGTGCCTAGCCAGGCCTTTCATGAGTCAGTCAGGGGCAAGAAAGTTCAGGATGGTGAGGGTGCAGAATGGAGTGCAGGGTCGTAGGGATGGCAGAGGCCAGGGTGGCAGGGAAAGTAGAGTACAGGGCAGCCAACTGGGCAGAGATGGGTGGAAGATAAATGGGTAGAAGTTGAAGCACACGTGAATGTAAATGCAGGTGGGCTGCCAAGCATCTGAATTCTAATCAACTGACCAGGAGAGCATTGCAATGGCCTTAACTTTGAAGGTAAGTTATAAATATAATTTGTTCAGCAGGATCATACATTTGAACAGTCACTAAATGAATGGTCATAAAGAGAGGACTACCTGATAGAAGCAGTACATTCATAAGCTGTTTCTTTGCAACTGTTCAATTTTGAATCATCTGACTGATAAGTTTTCATCAAATACGTTAGCATATTTTTTCACTATAATCTGACATTTCTTATAACTGCTTACATAAATATATGCAGATAAATAATTTGGTCAAGGCAGTGATTCTGATTGTTGCATGAGACGATGAATGACATACAGTAAATGCACATCTGTAATATTGCTGTTGCTACTGCTATTGTTATTTAGCATTACTTTAAATTCTACATTTCTTCACCCTGAATATTTCAGATGGTAACACAAAAGGACTATCTAGCTGGAAATAAGTCTGGCTTTAATTACCAGTTATTTAACATTTAATACAACTTGACACTAAACACATTATGAGCAAGGAGACTGAAAACAAACTAGAATCATATTGTACTGCTTTGCAGAATTTTATCCTGCTTCATTATATTAAAAAAAAAAGGTTACCTGGAACATATAAAATGCCAACTTTTCATTATATTCCCACTGCTTCAGAGCTTGTTCCACTTCACGAGGCACAACTACAGAGCTTTTGCCTTGGCTTGTAGACATGTGATAAAATTCTGCAATCTTTATCAACTGTTCTCTTAGGTACCTGGTAGAGATTTGAGTCCATTCTATAGAGACACAAATTAAGTAATCGTTGACATTGGCTTTTCTTCAATGACAAAATTGTGCCAAAAGAACTCAACACAATTTGATTTATATTCAGCTGAGCTGTCATAAACCCATAATCTTCAAAATAGTGATCAGTGGGAGAGCTACAAGAATCCAGTTTGAATGGCTTTTAGCATGACAGCCTCTTTATTACAATGCTTTCAAAGAATGCAAGCTTGTAACTGTAGTTTGCTAAAGGAAGTTTATTCTGCAAATGTCTTGTTTTCATGGATCACATTGATGTATTTTGAGCAAGGAGATATGAATTGTAGTTGGATATGAACCAGGTTTGAGAATTCATTTGAGAATAAAAATTATTCTTCAAGCATTTCTATGTAGTATCCAGTCATCAACTGAAAATAATTTGCATCACTTTGAGAAATTAAATCCAGAACTGACTATAGGCTTTACATAAAAAGACTTTTAATCAGTGGTGAAATTGTCCACTGTTTGCCATTGGTTCGCAGCTCGCGCATGCATAGTGCGTGCCAAACACACACTTTGCACAGAAAAAGGATACGTAACAAGATAAGTAGAACAGCGAGGGTGGGAACAGCTGTGCCACACTATTTAGATTCGCTAGAAAGCAGGAAATCCTGCTTTCTAGCAAATATAAATCGCGTAGCACAGCTGATTGTCAGAAATACCAGTTCGGACCAACCAATAGCTTTTTTTTACTACTGGTTCGCTGAACCAGTAGCTTTTATCATTACCAGTTCACCCGAACCAGTGCGAAACGGTAGGATTTCATCACTGCTTTTAATGTAAAATAAAATGCCTTTGAAATTAATATTAATTCTTCTCTCACTCTGGAGGAGTCCTCATCTGATTCTGACACAAACCATAGTTTTGAGAGCAGGATTATCTTTTGCAACATTTCAACAGTTGAATCCAAGGACAGATTCTAAGCCCTCACAAGGGCTGATGCCTCGAAAACTATGACCAAGGGATCAAAAAGTAGAAATTGTTCAATTACAAGGAACTGGTATCCATCTTCCTCATGCAGGTGTGCTTAAGAACCAATCTTCCCTCCTGAAAACAGAGTGAACCTGAAGGATGGAGCATTAAGGCAGAGGCATATAATACTGAAACAAATTTCATTTTGCCTTTGGAAACATTCAGAAAACTTGATTCTGGAAGTCTTCATTTAAGATCTATTATGCTGCTGAACTGTGACATCTGACTGCTGTCACATCTGGACATAAACTGTTTCAACTCCTACCCTCAAAATGATGCTATAGAACACTGCACACCAGAACAACTAGACACAATAACAGTTTTTTCCCAAAAGCCATCTCTCTGCTGAACAAATAATTCCCTCAACACTGTCAAACTATTTACTGAGTCTGCACTACTATTAATCTTTCCATCGTTCCCACCACCCATCTCCTTTCACTTACGACTGTATGACTGTAATTTTGTTGCCTGTATCCTTACGATTTATACAGATATTGTTACGATTTATACTGATATTGTTACTATTTATACTGATATTGTTTCCTGATTGCTTATTTGTACCTTATGACTATCATTAAGTGTTGCACCTTATGATTCTTGATGAACTATCTTTTATTTTACATTACACTAAGAGCTTATGCACCAGAGACAAATTCCTTGTATGTCCAATCATACTTTGCCAATCAAAATTCTATTCCATTCCATTCCATTCCATTCCATTCACTTAGAAATTGATCTCTGGATTTTCTTGTTTCTGTAGCTGTTTGCTTTCCATCATCTTATGGCTAGTATCTGAGCTATAAAACTGGATGGCAGCAGACAGACCCAGATCATCTGTCACAATATTTCCTGATATCTGTAATTCAGATCTGTTAACCCCTAACATGATGTGAGATGATTTATTTTTTCTGGATTCAAATTATGCATTTGAGGGCAACTGTTCAATTTTCAGAACAATAGGCAATAAAGGAGTTGACGCGGCTTAACGATCTAACAGTTCTTTATTCTGAACCATAACAAGCAACAAACTAGGAAGGGAGAGAGAGTGCATGAGCAATGCTCCATTACTGACAGCTCTTTTATACTCGAACTCTCAGTGGCTCAACCAATCATAGGGCCCCAATCTTCCGCTGGAAAGCTATCAGCGGCAGGGCCAATCGGCTTCTCTTTACTTGACATGTGTTCTTCGGCCGAACACAACAGCAACTCAGTTTACAGTTTTAAGAAAAGGACAGCAACACTAGCAGCTTATTATTTGAAGATTCTATTTCACTGTTAACACTGTGCATTATGATTGCTTAAATCCCAGTGATATGAACTCAGGTGACAAAAGATGTGGAACAATCCATTCAACACTACAATATCCACTCCCAATAATATCTGCCATCCAACAAAATAACTTATACTCCTAGTCTTCCTTATCTGCATGTCTGTCTTGCTGTATTATTGAAATCACCTACACATTATGCACTATAAAAGGAGAATGCAGCTGAGGAATGTTGAATCTTTCCCAAAATGCAGTTTTAATCCCCCAAACATATTTTAAACCAGAGGTACTACTTTTATCTAATACATAACATGGAATTACATTTAAATACACAGTTTTGATTTTATTTCATAGAGTTCAAAACTATATGTTATTCATTAAAATACATGGTAGCTGAGCTGAAGATTTCTACAGTGTCAAATGCTTCAGAGATGGCCTTTACCAAGTTCATTTTTTAACTATTTTGGCACAGCTTTTATTAGCTGAGGACCACACATCTGAGTGGTATATTGAGAGATACATACTATTCAAACCTATGAATAGAGTCGAAACAAACTCAAAATTAGTTTTATTTGCATAATTTAAGTGAAATTAAATATTTATTTTATTTATTTTATTTTATTATATTATATTTATATACTGCCCTTCTCCCGAAGGACTCAGAGCGGTGAACAGCCTCAAGGTAAAATACATCATACAAAAGTTTTTTAAAAAGCCATTTAAAAATATATTAAATAATTTAGGCCCAAGACGAATTTAAAACACCCAATTTGTATAAAACTTAAAAGCCAATTAAAAGGGAGAGTCAAGCCAGACCAGCCTGCTGGAATAAAAATGTTTTGAGGGCGCGGCGGAAAGTACATCAATCTGGGATCCTCCATATCTCCGGGGGGAGCTCATTCCAAAGGGCAGGTGCCCCCACAGAGAAGGCTCTCCACCTGAGGGAGCTTAAGATATGCTTAAGATGCTTAAGAT
The DNA here is from genome assembly GCA_030761175.1 of Masticophis lateralis. Taxonomy (NCBI): domain Eukaryota; kingdom Metazoa; phylum Chordata; class Lepidosauria; order Squamata; family Colubridae; genus Masticophis; species Masticophis lateralis. Next base: position 27,613,876 of record JAUDYJ010000005.1, read on the forward strand.
ATTTGTCTCTGGATATATAGATATTCATTTTCCCATTCTGTAACATGAAAAGTAGCAATTTGTAATAACCTTTTCGAGTTTCTTGGCTACCTGCATCACTTTGGGAGATGTTGGTTATGTCTCAGTGACTAAATTGCTTCCAATTCCTACAAGCCAAAAATTCATTTTCACCATAAAAATGATATTATTATTATTATTTATTAAATTTATATACCGCCCTTCTCCTAGTGGACTCAGAGTGGTGCACAGCCAAGAATAAAAAACACTCCAATACAAAATTTAAAATATTTGTAAAAAAATTAAACAATTTTTGGCCCAAAAATTTAAAAAACCAATAGGCAATTAAAATTTAAAACCCATAAACACTTTAAACTAAAAGGGGGGGGGGTTACGCCAGCCCAGCTTGACAAAATAAAAAAGTTTTTACGTTATGCAAAAACGGTAAGTTTCACCCTTCCATTTCTTTAGAGATGCAATGATACATAGTTTCTTTATTCTTTCAAGAGATATTATAGAACAAAACCAAGAGAATCATTTCAATATTATGCCAGTAGATATTTCAGAATGGAATCCTCCATCACTATCAAAGATTTATGCAGTATTGTATTAATGTTACAGAGAGAACATGCCAAAGGAAAAAATATTCAAATCAAACTGTCAACGTATCATCTTTACAACAAAACTCTACTTCCTGCTGACTACTGAGTGAGACTTTCTATTTCCATAATCCATGCCTCTGAGATGCTCACTGAGATCAATGTATTACAGAGTATATATGAAACAATCCTAGATATAAAATGATGCCTCTGGGCATTCAAGAAAATAAATTAGTCTTATTACTTCTATAGATCAGTCAATACAACATCTCTGAAATTTAGTGTGACAGCTATTAAAAAACTAGAATTCATTTTATTTGCTGTATCAATAAACATGCCACAGTACATTGTATGCTGTACATTTTAGTTAGTGATATAAGTACTAGATTTATTTACCTCACCAAAAATATGACTTGAAGCCAAGATTGTCAAACAGAGGCTGTCATACTTTGATCGTGTCATGAGTGTTGAGTCACTCAAAAAGTCAACCATGCTGGGAATGATCAGAAGAAAAAGAGAAGGGACCACCCTAGTTCCTGTTGGCTGGACACTATAAAATATGACACTGGGATAACCATGGCAGATCTAAAGGAGGCAGTTTGAGACAGAGGGGCCTGGGGAATGCTGATCCATAGAGTGGCCAAGGGTCAGACACAACTGAATGACTGATGACAACAACGTTAAGTACTAGAAGATTCTCAGGTTTAGTTAACAAAACCTAAGGCACAATTTGGCTTCTTGTCAGCTTAGTTTGATGGATGTCATAACATTACCTGCAAAAGGGAATTACATTACATTACTCTTATCCAGTTGTTTTAGGACCTAATGTTCAATATATCTGGAGAGCACAAGGTTGAAAAACTATTTACATCTAATAAGTCATATTTTGCAAGGCAATTGTATTTGCTTGGAGCCACCAATAGATAATTATGAAGACAAAAGTCTATAATATAAAAGCAATTGGAAAGAATTATTGTGTGATGCAGGTTTAATTAGCCATCCTGAACATGTCACATCAGCACTAAAGTAAGGAAAGCTCTAGCCATATGCATGTTTGTTATGAACTAAGCACATCTTATTGTGTAAATGCATAAATAATACAGAATAGTTTAATATGCAAGAGTGAAACTCACTTTGTGAAAAAATGAAGGTATAAACATCTTTAAACTAAGAGCAACAACTAGAATATTTCTTTAAAAGCTAACACCAGTGTGGTTTTTTACATTTTTTACTTTAAACTCTCTAAATTACCCTTAAAAAGGAAAATGCTTTGTATAAGAAGTGAAAGGTAAATTTGGAATCCACTTTTACTGTGAGGTGAGTATTCAAAATTAGAAGGGGAAAAGCTAGTGAAACAAGTCACCTTAAATGAATCGTGTCGGCAGATCTCTCTTCAGAAATCACATTTAAAGAAATGTGGAAAAATCTGAAAAGTCCTGGATATAAATTGACTGAAAATACAAGTGAAAAAGCATAGAAAATTTAACTATCTATAAACTTTGCTATAAAGATATGGAGAGATATAGTGTAAACTAGCCTTATTTCCTTCCATTTTTAGCCTATTTCCTTAATTTATTTGTCTTATTTTTTATTACTTTCTTCCACACCAAATCATATTTAACCCAAAGGAAATAGCATGATGGGTATGTATTATCTACCAATATCAATAGTTTAAATCAAAGGAGTGATCCATTTGGGAAATTGAATATACAGTGACTAAATATCTAAGTGATGGAACTACCATTTTTTAAAACATGGTGTTAATAACATACTATACTATACAAACCAAAAGTCACTAATAGATACAGCCTATTTGTCTAGAATCTGCTCAGGTTTCTCATTTAGGATAGGAAGAGAAAACTAATACATTTTCTCTGGAGGTCATGAATCAGGCTTCAGCTTTAATTCTGCTCATGTACTAAAAATTCAAATATATTTTCATTGAACAGTAATGAGAACCTAAAGAAATGGAAGCTTGTTTTTGTCATTTCATGATATAACCACCTTATGATTCTTGTTTTAATTGCACTGACACCTACTGTACTAGGACAAGAAAGGTGCTTCCCCAGTTTGCCTACCAGCATTCAGGAGTCCCACAGATAAAGATAACACTGCCTGAAAAAATTCCTTTCACAGAGGCAGCTAGCCACCTCAGTGATCCCTGGCTAACATGTGCCATACGCTAAATAAATAAATAAAAGCTACTGTATTTTATGAAGCATACAGGAAAAAGTGCAGTTTATCAACTAATATCCTCCGTACAATAGTGCAACCCCACAACAGTGCAAAAATGTGCATTAATAATGCAAAGATATTACAGTTAGATTTATTACCAAGATTTGGATCAGCTGCCTGGCGTTTCTTGATTTTAGCTTCAGAGATGGCTGAGTAGTAGGCACATGTCATTTTTATTAACCACGCTGCTCGCAAGAGTGGCACAGAATATCTTGCTAAGTAAGCAAAAACGTCTTCCTTTTTGCTGAGAATTGGAACCTATATTTGAAGATGAAGAGAAAGAATTTTAAAAAGTGTGGCTATGGTACCCTAAACCTGTTAGATGACAAATTGTAAAATTTAATTCAACTAGAGAGATCTAGTAGTAACTGAATGACATGCAGAAAAAAAAGTAATTAGAGAAAGCAAAAGTTAGTGACTGATCAGTATCAGATTAGTCAAACTGTTGCTTTTTGGTATGTTAAAATAATTTATAGATTCAAATAATATAGAGTTAATCTGGATCAAATGAAATTACGTATTATTTCCATTAAAAGCTGCTTGATTTTAAACTGCAAGCTTAAAACATACTTGCTGGCAAAATCAATATTTTATTCATTGATTATTCATTGATCAAATGTATTTTCCCATTTTTTTCAAAGAATATTGAATAGCCATGATAGCTGTAATACTTTCTCACTTATATAGTCTGTCACATTCGCAGTTATTACATCTCAACGTAATTAACAGCTTCCATAAAATGATATGTTTCTTAAAGATGCAAGCCCAAAAATGTTGCATTTAAGTCCTGTGAAAAAGAGATCAGTTCCACTAATGCAGATTTAGTGAACATTCTTGATCTTAACAATATCTAAAAATGGGCAACACTTCTGCCCCTCAAGAAATAGATTTTATCAGGTTTCCTGAAATATTGAAAAATCAGTTTCCTTCACTTTTGTGTTTAGGATTCCTACTATTTTCAAAAACTTCCTTTTTAATGCTGCGTAGAACTTTACACACATGTTCACTTTAGTATTAAACAATACAAGCAAGTCAGCATTTAAAGTTGCTCACATACCCTAAATTAAAGTTGTTTCACCTTAGTGAAAGACAAAATTCTAACATAACTTTTTCACAGCTCACAACAAGGAGTTTCACACCGATATACATTTTTACCAGTTTTTACTCTTTTTATTGTCTCTGAGGACTTGTGCAAGTTTCAGTATCTATTTGTGCAATACATCATAGTTATTTACAACTCACTGGAGGACAAGGTGTCATTTTGTCCACTGCATTCCAACATAGACAATAAGAAGTCCACAGCACTTCTTGTTGCTATTATGTACAAGCCAATCATAACTGTGAAAATCCAGAAGTCTGCTGTAATACACATATTCTCCATGGCCACCTCTGTTTGCTGCTGGATGTCACTTCTTGCCAGTAATTGCAGCATCAGCCAGAGATAGTATTCATTTGTTATCAGTCATTCTCTTCTGCTCCACCTCATAACTCCCTTAGTCAGCTTGGCCAGTAACTAAACTTAGCATTTCAAGCATCTACCTAAGCTGACACTACTCTGTACTATCTCAGATGACCAAAAATGATTTTTCCACTGTTTTTCCACTGACAAGGGAAATGAAGAAGAGTAATCTACCAATCCCTTTCCTTAAATCACTTGCAAGGAGTAATTAAGGTATCATTCACTGGTCTTATTACTGCCGGATAATAGCAATAGGAACAAAATTGTTCTGTCCACCAAGGGAGTCATATGTAATACATTGTACAAACAGCTGTAGAAACTTGCATGAGTCCTCAGAGATCATTTATGTTGGCATCCTTTTCAGTAGGCTCAGCATCAGGTCAGACATAAGAAAAAAGACACCATAGAAAATTTGAGAAAGGGAAATGAAAAAAACAATACAGACTGTTAGAGGTAAAAACAGAACAAGAACTCTCATAATTTCTGTTGCATGAAGCTGCTTTAATGAAATAACTTGCTTATTTTGTTAATATTGCACTTGAGATTCAGATCAGAATCACATGCACCAGGGATGGGTTCTACTTACTTTTACTACCGCGTGTGTGCATAGAAGGGCCACGTGCATGCACAGAAGAATTCTGATGATGTCAGGGTCGGTGGGCGGTGACTCCTGCCGCTTTTACTACCAGTTCTAAAGAACCGGTGCCAACCGGGGGCAACCCACCACTGACATGCACCCTCCTCCTCTCCCAAATAGTGAAGAAGCCATCCAAATACCTTTTTTGCTAGGAAAGTCAGAGGTTTATTTCCTGCCAAATCTGCAAACCAAGTATGAATTGCACTCTGGGACCGAGCAGTAACTAGCCAGTAATTGTCTTTAGCATTTATTTGCAATTTCTTCTTTCCTGTATCCTGGAATGTATTAAGTTTTAACTTCTCTGCTAAAATGCTGCTAAAATAAGCACCAATCTGATAAGGGAAGAAAACACAAACAGAATAAGCATTTTCTAATATATATAATGTGTGTGTGTGTGTGTGTGTGTATATAATGTCCTGGATTAAAGAGATCAAGTGTACTTTAAGTAGTACCTTGATAAGATTAGCCACTAAATTCTTTATTGCAGCAGTCAGAAACTTGATAATCTGAATAGCTAAAATAGTCTCCCATTATCATTTAGGTATGGATATTATGGATATATTGACACTTAATATTAAAGTATCTCTTAGGCCAGGGGTGTCAAACTGGATTTCTTCCAGGGCCGGATCAGCATTGTAGTTCTCTTACGTGGACTGACAGGGGAGCAGTGGGGGGGGGGGCAGGATAGATGCCTCCTGCAGCACCCTGCCGGCCAAAACGGGGTGCAGGGGGTTCATGCAAAGCCCTCCTGCATCTCGTTTTCGCCCCATTTTCATGCCCATTTTCGTGCCCAATTTCATGCCATTTTGGGGGCCATTTTCAGCCGGCAGAGTGCTGCAGGAGGCCATGAAGGGTGAAAATAAGGCTCAGAGGGGCACACACAGCCCATTTTAGCTGCCAGGGGCACTGCGGACCAGTCCTTCAATATTTTCAGGCCAGCCCCAAGGGCTGGATTTAAGCACCCCATGGGCCAGATCCAGCCCGCAGACCTTGAGTTTGACACCCCTGTCTTAGGCTATAATAAAAATAAACCTTATTATTAAAGCATAATTGCAGTTAAAGAACCTATCCAGAAAAGGCAAGTGTTAAATTTGAAGTCTGTGACATTTTCCTTCTTTCAAATATCAATTAAAAATCATTTGTAAAAATAGATCCTTGATCAGTATACTGAAGACACATTTCAGAGAAACGAAGCCTAATCAATATATCCAGACGTTTCAATTCAAACTGAAGGAATAAGGCACCCAGCATTAGGAAATCAACATCTTTCTATGCATGCATTTACCCATGTATTCATAATTTTCAAGTTACACAGATGTTCTGTCTAAAAAGTGTTTTAAAAACTGAAGACACACATTACCAAATCAATAAAGAAAGTATTGCAGAACAGCACAGAAAATTAGAATGTCTTAAGAGGAAGCACTTTTTGGTTGCAAAAAGCACTTACCTTTGATGGGTTAATAACAATATTTCTAGCAGACCCATGTTCATCTCCTGAGAAAGCTGGCTGATTACTGAAACCTTGTTTTACATTTACAGCAGTTAGCTCATCCTACAAATAAAGTACAATGTTAACTTAGTTTTGCAGCAGGTTCCAAATTTAAGTGAGGTCAGATTCTCACTAAGGAATTAAAAATTCTGTTGCGCTATGTATACACATTTCACACTTTCTTTGCAGATGCAAATCTGTTTATGAATTTTTGTTATAAATATTTTATACACAATTATCTTATATTATCTAAAAATAATTAAAATTTGGCACTTATCAAATTGATCTGAATACCTTTTTTAAAAAAAAAGTCTAGACCATCTCACACATTTAATGAAACAAACACTGGGTTTTTAAACACATAGGTAATTATTTCTTCTACTTCTATTACTACTTGTTTTACCCTAAAACAATATCCAGGGAAAGCCAGTTCGATGTAGCAGTTAAGGCATCAGGCTAGAAATTTAGTGAACCATGAGGGGCTTAGTCACACTTCAGATATGAAGCTGGCTGGATGAACCTGAGCCAATCATTTTCTCTCAGGAAGGAAGCAATGGCAAACCATTTTCTCAAAGAAAAATGCAGGAACTCATCCAGGCAGTCTCCAAGAATTTAATATGATTGAATGGAAAGAAAAAAAAATCAAAGATCTTATTCAGATTGGCATTTAAGAATGAGACAATTTATAGATAATACCCAAAAAAAAACCCCACATGCTGTTATATTTGAATACATTACAGAAACAAATCATTAGACAACCCAGGGTACAATTGGTTGTGGTTGTAATTCAGGTGATTCTGAAGGCACAGATAAACCTCCAAGTGGCACCAATAGCTCTCAGAGAAAGTGCTAATGACCAGATGCAAAGTAGCACAATCCATTTCCTCTCCACCACGCCTCCATTCTATCAGAGCCTATCCTTCCATCCCACCCCCCAACATAAGAACTGATGAAGTTTCTTGGATGAGAAGTAAAATCAGGGGTGAAATCAGGGGTGAAATGCTCCCGATTCGGACCGGATCGCCTGATCCGGTAGCTATGGCAGCAGGTGGTTCGGAGAACCAGTAGCAAAAATCCCTGTGCCCGCCCCACCCCCCATGCTCAGCTAAGCCACGCAATCATCAGAGGCTTTTTATTTTTACTTTTAAAAGCATTTTTTCTACAACCTCTTCCAATGAAAAAATGCTTTTAAAAGTAAAAAAAAAAGCCTCTGATGATCGCGCGGCTCAGCTGGGATCCTCAGAGGCTTTTCAAAGCATTTTCTTCTGCAACCTCTTGGCCGAAGAGGTGGTAAAAAAAATGCTTTGAAAAGTCTCTAACGATCCCAGCTAAGTTGCCTGATCGGCAGAGAGGTATTTTTTTAAATGCCTCTCTGATGATCCCAGCTAAGTTGCCTGATCGGCAGAGAGGTATTTTTTAAAATGCCTCTCTGATGATCCCCAGTTGAGTTGCCTGATCGCCAGAGGCTTTTCAAAGCATTAGAAAAAATGCTTTGAAAGGTTTAAAAAAAAAGTTGGCCACGCCCACCCAGTCACATTACCCCCACCCCCACCAAGGCACGCCCACAGAACCGGTAGTAACACATTTTACATTTCACCCTGGATGGACCAGTTCAGCCAAACCAGTAGTGATGGCGGTGGGTGGTTCGGAGAACCGGTAGCGATGGTAGCACGAGGCTTCGCTCACCTGCCCGGTTGTCATTACTTCCTGGTTTCAACCAGGAAGTAACCTGTTTTTTACCCTCTGCGCATGGGTAGAAGGTCTGTGCGTGCATGTAATGCATGCATGCACATCCGAACCAGTAGGGAAGGTAAGTAGATTTCACCCGAGTGAAACATTTTCTTCTTCTTCCTCAAGGAAAAAACAAAAGCAAAAAAAAAAAAAAGCACATTTGAGACAACTATGACCTGGATGATTGAGAATTTCCACAGAGGTTTAGATTTCTAGTTTTAGTTAATCTAGTTAACTTAGTTAAGACTAAAGCTAGCCTTAACGCAATGTGCTATTATGTTTCATTCTCATAAAATTCGGCAACAAAAACACTCTGGACTTCAACAAAAATCAAAATTCAAATCCTTGTCATTAGTTTTGAAGCTAACTCATTTCAACAGTGAAGATGAACCAGCCTTCTGTTTAAACAATAGCACAGCTGTACAGATGAAACTGTGATCCATTGCAATCCATTTGAACTTCTATTTAAAAGATGCAGATATAATTTTAAAGATACCTTAGTAACTATATTGTTCAGTGGTATAAGGCCTTCTCCTTACCTCTGCATAAACTTGCAAAACGTCTAACCGTGATCATGTGCAAATAAAGTGAAAATTATATACTGTGTCACAGCTTAGCATTTAAAATATTTCTGCCTCTGGCAAATCATCTTTCCATTGGAAATTTAACTCCTATTTACAAATCAATAAATCATCACCATATATGCTTCCTAACTTTCTATCTTGCATATCCTAGCTACTATGTGGAGGAGTAATGAATCAAACTGCCCATATCAGAAAGTATAATGTTTTTTAAAAAATTTAATTTATATGCCACCCTTCTCCAGAGACTCAGGGCGATTTACAATGTGTTAAGCAATAGCCTTCATACTTTTGTATATACGTGCTTAGTAGGGTTTTTGGGGCCCCCCCTAAGCAGTGTTCCTTTTTATACAAAGTCAGCTTTGTATAAAAAAGCTGGGTCCTCATTTTACCTACCTTGAAAGGATGGAAGGCTGAGTCAACCTTGAGCCTGGTGAGATTCGAACTTGCAGTAATTGCAGGCAGCTGGTGTCACTTTAGCACCACTTAAGCTGCTGCGCCACCAAGGCTCTTTTTCCCAATCCAGTATACCAGGCCTATTAAAAGGACAAAAGGTAAATACTAATGCTATATTTTAATGTATTCTCTAAGCCAGGGGTCCTCAAACTTGGCAGCTTTAAGACTTGTAGACTTCAACTCCCAGAATTTTCCAGCCAGCATAGCTGGAAGTTCCGGAAGTTGAAGTCCACAAGCCTTAAAGCTGCCAAGTTTGACAACTTCTGCTCTAAGCCATTATATGTGTGTGTGTGTGTGGGTGTGGGTGTAACCAATCTTTGGTTATTCGGGTGTTCTCCCGTGTAGAAATGGATGTGTCTTGGCGACGTTTCGACAAAGTCTCATTCGTTATCTTCAGGCTGGTGTTCTCAGCTTCGTGCTTCCAGGAGCATTGCACCCTCAAAAACCTCAGTGTATGTGTATATATATGTGTGTGTGTGTGTGTGTTTTGTGTGTGTGTGTGTTTTCCTTTATGTGTGTGTGTGTGTGTGTGTGTGTGTGGGTGTGGGTGGGTGTTATTGAAAAGCAAAATTGAACAAGTTCAGCTATGTACAGTGATTTCAAAATGCATACAAGGATTATTATTTTTTTCAGCCAGCTGAGACACTTCCTTTTGATTAAATGAAACCAGCACACTAACTTTTTAAATGCAGAGAGATACTTTTGAACAAATAGTCTTCCTTGTGCCTTCAGGTTTGTAATCCCAGCACTTCCCTGAAAAATGTACATTCAGTCTTAATGTTTGCACAAAAAAAAGAAACGAAAAGAAAGCCCATACTGTTTGCTTTTGTTGTACTACACTATCAAATGTACACAGTTCCTGATTCCGAACAACATGAACTTGATGAACAGCTTCAAAGAACGGCAATCACAAAGCATTCAATTGATTGGCACCATAGATTTTATTTTTATCCAAGAACTGGATGTTCTCTATTGGGAAAAGTAAATTTTTCTATCCATAGATACACAGATAGATTTTAGGTATAAATCAGGAACAGTAGACATAAGAGATTGTAACAAAAGTGTTCTATCAGAATAGGCATCTGTAACAAAAATTCTGCCCACCATTCAATCACCTACCGGTAGACCTTGACTTATAACCATTCATTTAGTTTGAAGTTTTCATTTAATGACCACCTGAAGTTACAACAGCACTGAAAAATGTGACTTACAACAGTTTTTCACACTTGATTATTGTATTATCCCCATGATCACGTAATAAAAATTCAGACTCTTGGCATGTATTTATAATGGTTCCAGTGTCCCAGGGCCCTATGATCATCTTTTGTGACCGTCTGACAAGCAAAGTCAATGGAGAAGCCAGATGCACTGAATTGTGTTACTAACCTACAACTGCAATGATTCACTTAACAACTATGGCAAAAAAAAAAAATCTCATAAAATGGCACAAAATTCACTTAACAACTATCTAACGTAGCAAAAGAAATTTAGGGTTCAACTGTGGCTGTAAGACAAGGACCACTTGTAATTCCTGCATCCTGGTCTTGCTCTATGGGACATGATATTCACCAATTGCATTTTTATTCTCATTAGTTCTTTGATATTTCATGAAAGCCCAGCTTCATTATCCAGAAGTATTGGGATTACAACTCCCAATATTTTCAGCCTATGTGACCTAAAGCTTTAACAGCAATCTATCTTGTTGATCTTGTTAGCTGCTTTAGGGGTTATTAGTGTTTTTCAGCAATTAAAACCAGCTGTAAAACAGCAGTGATTCAGACATGACATAGTGACCTAGTTTATTCCTCAAATTAAATCACAATTGGCTGGCTTCGTATACTGCCCTAAGCCATAAACAAAAATTCACAAATGATAATAAGTTGGACTCAGAGAAGACAATATGACAAAACAAAGAAAATGTATTTTACACAATATAAGAATCCATACTCTGTTTCCAAGAACAATCTTCCCTTTTATACCTCAGTTGCTTTTCTTCTGTTTCTTCACTAGTGCTACAAACTAAGATTCAGTCACCAGGAAATGATGGTTAAAAAGGACCAAAGTTGAACAAAAGGTGTTAATATTCCATGAGAAAAAAAATGTTTCAAAAGTGGTTCCATGTGCTGGGATAATAAGATCCCTGATTCATTTTCACTTTTATAAATCTATGTGATTGCTAAAAGTCAGCACCACTAATTTCACATAATCAATCAAATCCTCACTCGAATCTGGAGAAATTCATAATCTGCATTTAAACTATCTGTGAAAGACATCGGGACCACATATTCTAATAAATTGTTTCTAGTTTAGGATGCAATCTCTAGGATTACAGCTGTATACAGTAGTGGCCAAAATTGTGGAAACCTTTTGGGAAAAGTGTATTTTTGAGGTTTGATGGCAAATAACACCCTTTATTTTTTTTTTATTTTTTTTTTTTGAGTTTCAAGATAAACATATTCATTGCTGGAATGGCCTGGGAACAGCCCAGACCTTAACCCAGTTGAAAATCTATGGAGCCGACTAAAGAAACATATTAATCAGAAGCAACCCAGCAATAAAACCCAGTTAATAGAAGCAATAATTCAATCTTGGTTTCACATTACAACAGCTACAGAACTAAAAGACTTGGTTCACTCCATGGGAAGACATTGTAAGGCCGTAATTCATGCTAAAGGTTCCCCAACTATTAACTGACATGATGATAATTTTTGTATATCTCGTTTTTTTCTACGTGTTTCACTTTTCTTCTTTATACTGTAACTGCAGTTCTAATAGCAAATCTTTCATAAAATGTATTGCAATACATTCTTGATTAAATTATCTTTCCATTGATACATAATTTTATGGTACTACTCCAAAAAAAGTAGTGTTTTTAGAAAATATACTTTTCCCAAAAGGTTTCCACAATTTTGGCCAGTACTATACAATAACATAAACAGAATCCACAAAGCATTTAGGACCATTATATCTCCAGATCCCATTAGTAATTTTTAGTTCTGATTTTTTTTTACATCAAGCTTTTTTTAAAAAAAAATCAGTCTTGTTAAAAACAATTTACAGTGTTTTATCCAAAAATTTAATTCTTCTGAATTGTCTTTACTCCATTCAATTTATGTCATTTCAGTACAGTCTTGAGAGACAGAATCACACAATGCTTTCAGAGAGCAATCACTGTTCAGTGTACAATTGCACAGATGACCTGAATAGCCTGAATCACAACAGTTTTTATACAAATGAATATTTTTTTTCTCTTTCAAGGTTTTACACTTGGAAATTATTGACAGATAATTAAAGCTAACCTGAATTGTAATTCCCTGACAGTCTACATATGCCAAACAACAAATGCATGTTTATTTTTTAAAAGCCTTGAGGAAATCTATTGGATTTATTCAGTACAAACACTGCTTAGCCTTACATCCAATTCTTTAAAAGAAAAAAAAAGTGATTCTTTTATAGTTTTGCACACATTCATTTAGTGTACGAGATTGGTGGTGGGGGTGGGGGAACAGCAGAAAAATTAAAATTACTCAAAGGAGACAATGAGTTCCACGCATAATTCTGCAATAGCAACCTTTCCACATTTCTTGAAATTTGTATTATCTATATCAGGGGCCCCCAAACTTGGCAGCTTTAAGACTTCTGGACTTCAATTCCCAGAATTCTCCAGCCAGCCATTCGATGCTCTGCTGACTGGAGAATTCTGGGAGTTGACGTCCACAAGTCTTAAAGCTGCCAAGTTTGAAGACCTCTGATCTATATGATATTTTCCACCTCAAATCAATATTTAGAAACTAATTTTTGCAGGAGATTGTCAAAAAGGATAAGATTCCCATATATTACAATATCATTGCTCTCTGAGGAAACCTGGGCATCAAATTATTAAAATTTCTTGGTTTGAATCCAGATGTGGATAATTACAAGTTCGGTGAATTCAATTTATTTCATTTTGATCAATAATCAGTAATTATATCAAATCTAAACTCACTTGAGTTCTTAATAAGAGCAGAAAATTAAGTATTACATTCAAGAAGAAAGATCATGGAACCAGTTATATTGATTCTGAATGTTTATATAATGTTGAGAAATAGAATGCTCTAAACCTATGAATTCTAAATTAAAAAGCCAAATATTCATGATTATGATTTTAAAAACCACAAAGGTGAAACCAAGAATTCTATAGTAAATGTGGGGGGTGGGGGGACAAAGAAATTCTGAAATATACATAAATGTTGCCAGTCTTGTCACAGAATCACAAACTGGAAAAAAACTGGAACTTCTTGATGATATATTCTATATGGACTAGACAGGACTAAGATAAAAGAAATAGTATTACCCATAATATTTATGCTTTATATTATGGATATTTCCCTTGAAGATTGTATGAAGCTACATAAAGCCATTTTGTGTAACGAAAACTTGGAGTACCTAAAATAGGTAACATCATCAGTGCTAGTGACTAACAAAATGACTAGCATCAATTATGTTACCTAGTTTGTATAATAAAATGTCTGCATGAAAATAGCTGTGCTCAGAGACCACCAAGGAGCCCTCATTTCAAGTCTGAGCTACAAATATTCTCATTTAAAGGTGTATCGACCAGAAAGTTATATCTATTGGATGAAAGTCAGAATTATCCATCATTAAATTAATATAGACTTTGCATAAGAACTTGCTAGGATGCATCCATCTGACTTTTTATTTGTAGTTCACATCCAAACACGTCTCCAGTATAATTGCATCGTATTCTAAATATTCACAGGTAAGATACTAAAAGGTATACAATAAGGTCTAAAATGGTTTCACTAATTTTAGTTATACATAATTACAGAACTGTGCAAAGACTACTATACTAACTTGGAGAATCAAATACAATGGTGCAAAAACAGCTCCCTCCCTCCGAGGCAGTCAACAGACTAGAATTTATCTAGAAGTCTGTTCACACATGTCTATTTAGCCTAAGGCTACAAATCATCAAATGCTCATAAAGATCTATTCATGCCACATCTCTAGAGAGATAAAACAGGTTGGTAATCTTTATAAGGATGACATTCCTCTCTCCCCATTTGACAGCGCTTCTATTCCCACTTCGTGTGACACCTCCAAGATTGCAATTTAGGTAGCAATGTGTTTTCCTTTTTGAGCAAAACTTTTTTTTTTTGATACAATTTTTATTAATTTTTTCTTTCATCATACATATTTTATGAACAGAGTGTTGACCGAGTCACATCTTATACATCTTATATATAATCATAATCGTAGTTATAATGTATTTTAATCTTCCCATTTTTTTAATATTCATCCCTTTTATATAATCCGTTATCACAAATTAGTCTTTTTTCACTATATCTTATTATTTCAACTTCTGCCATGTTGTTCCCTTTCCATAATTCTTTATCATTTTCAATTTTACTTACAAATAAGATCATTTTACACCTTATATTTCAATTATTCCAGTTATTTACCATCTTTCTTCATTTCCGGAAGTACATCTCTAATTCCTTTTTCCCATTAGCATTTGAATTATTCATCTTAATTTACATTGTTATCAAAATTAATAATGTTGTTAAAATATTTATTTTCGTATTTCTATCTGCTGAGGTTTATCACAAATAAGTTCTATTCATTCTTCTTTACAATAATTGCTTACATGATTTCAACATCTCTTTACAATTGACATTATTCTCTTTACAATTGACATTTTAAATATTCATCTTAATTTACATTATCAAAATTAATGCTATCAAATTACTTATTTTCACATTTATCATTTCATATTCAATGCTTTCACCTAAATAACATCACAGTATATCCTATTATTCTTCTCTCTTACCAATACAATAACAATTTAAATTCAAGACTATCAAAATGACTATTATTGTTATATTGTCTACTATCTCATTCCCATTCAATAATCTACCTTATTATATATCTTTACTAATATTTACATCATCATTCATCTTTAATCATCATCTCTCAATCTTTTCCCATTTTCTAATAGTTTTTTTCTCAACCATTTATCTCACTCTAACTTCTCAATTCTCTTTTGTGTGTGTGTGTGTGTGTGTGAGTGAGTGAGTGTGAGTGTGTGTGTGTGTTACATTTCATCTTCTGGATTCCTTTTATCCTTTTTTGTTGTACTTTTTGAGCATCCCTTACCAAGACTTTCCCTTGTCTCTCCCTGATATTTCCCTTTTTCCCTTTTAACTGTTTCTTTTTTAGGGGGAATTTTACCCCTTTTTTCTCTACTTTTTTTGCATTCCCAAAAATTTCTATAATATTATCTATCTGATTTTTATTTTTTAATATTTTCTCTTCAACATTGTTAACTTCTTGCTTCTCGTTTAGAATTCCCTCTTCAAACTCCTCTTCACTTTATTTTTCTAGATCTTTCAGTGAATTTTTTTCTTTTTTGCCTAAGATTCACACATACTTTTAACTCTTCATATATCTGCAACTCCATTTTGTAGCAATTTAAAACATCCCCAATTGTATCTCTTTGCAATTAGCCAAAATTTAAGGTCTGTTTAATTTTCTTATATCTCCTCTTCTTTTCTTCTTCAATTATTCCTTTGTTCTTCAAGTTTAAAAAGATCTCCTCAATTATTAATTGTCCAAGTTCAGCAACAGTCAAATCCAATTAAAAAGCTTTCTTCCATTAGAGAAGGGAAATGAAACAAAATCTCAAATGTAAAACACAGTCACTCCTTAACTGTTCTCACAGTGTCCAAATTATCTTCTTCTATATGACCAAGGTCAGGGCTTCCAGCTGCTTTTTCTTCTATTTTATCTATTTAAGTAGAGTATTACAATACTTTTTTCTTTCCTCCAGCAGATGACACTCTCTGTTTCTATTCCATTACAAAATAATCTGTTAAATCCAATTAATTATCAAAATATTAAGAAATGTTTAAAATCCTCATAAAAGTTGTTGTTTTCTTCCAAAAATCACTTTTTTTCCCTTTGAAATATTTTGCTTTTCCCAATTTTCCAGATCTAAGAGAACTTCTTAGGCTTTTGATATTACAGTCCCCACTTTTTCTTTTTTCCATGTGTGTATGTGTGTGTTTCCCAAATGCCAGATAGCTGTTCGTCCAAGCTCAGAAATTTCTTTTAAGACTCAAATTTCCATTTTTCTTAGTATAAATTGGCAATTATTTCAGCCAGTTCTAACACTCCATCCAAACACCCCTCCAGCTCAATTCTTAGGTCCAGTTGTCCCAGCTTCAAGGTGGCCACCATAAGATGGCCGCCTCCCCCACTGCTGCTTTGGGAGAGCAGTTTCTGTTCCAGCAAGGAGATTGCCAATTCCTCACGGTCTATGAAATGCCTCTCCTTTCTTCACCATCCCTGCAAGATGGCTATGGCTCTGAAGCCTCCTGGCAGCAGTTTATCCAGCTGGATTTCATGTGGCTCATCAGAGCCCACTATTTTCCAGTCTGTTCAACCGCGATGTCAACCAGAAGTCCTCTTTGCACAAACTAAAACTTTGTTGGTGAAGCTGACCTGGTGAAATTGTTCTGGAGTTTTGTGAAGGTTTTTGAATCAGTATAGAATAGGCAGATCCAACTGCCCTGTATCTGATAAATAAAGTTTTGTCCAAATTGTTCCCCATTGACTCCAAGGTTCAAACTTGTCCCAACTTTAAGGACCACCTTAGTAAGTAAGGGTCACATTTAAGCACATACAACGTTTTCAAGAAATCAATTTCAACCAATACACTAGATACAAGAGTTGGACCCCTTTTACATTATGGCTAAGAAATTCTTCAGGGAAGCTTTTACATTGCAGTTTATTTCACTACCATTTTAATGGCATATTTTTATGCAAAAAGAAAGGAAAAAAGTGGGCAGGGTGAGTTAAATGTGCATATACTAATTGAAGAACTAGCCCTACACAAACTATATTAATATTATTATAACTATGTTAATAATTATATAATATTGCACAATTATATATGCAATTTTATTTATTGCTATGCATCAACTTTTAGAAATCTATTGGCTGGAAAGCAGACCAAAAGAAATACATACAAGACTTTCCTTGTTTCAGGAAATCAATACAATAAATTAACACACCAGCATATTAGAAAGGGCCATTGGATATGTTGTATATTCAGTGTATGCTCAAGGCACAAAAGGAATGATTTTAGATATTTTGGTTATTAAATTAGGCATGTATTGGCTGGAACCAGACAACCTATTAAGCAATAATCTGCTTTGTTCAGTTTCAAATTGTGGAATTCATGAATTTAGACAGTTATGTGCTACTATTCATACTTTCTTGAATACATGACTATTAGTTAGGCTTAAGCATCACATTAAACTAGAGTCAATGCTTAATAACCACAATGGCTAAATTTACTTGACAATCTAAGCCAAACATAACAAACCACGTTATACCTTAACATTGTTTGCAAACTCAAGTCTGATGTATTACATCAGATTAATTCAGAATTATGGGAATTTGTATTTACATCATCAATACATAGGGAGTGGATTAAATAGGAACCAAAGGAATTCAAAGCCATAAAACCACAGCTGAATTGAAATCTCTACAAAGAGAGATGCTAGGTCAAAGATTGTTGCTTCAAGCATAACAGTTTTTGATACCCAAAACAGGAAACATGGTATTTCCACACCAAAGATTGTAAATTGTATTTTTTTAAATCACTCTGAAATGCTAAGAAGGTGGATGGCATGAAAATGTGGTACTCTAGATACATATATATACATCAAATTAAAGGATAAGAGTAAGATTCATTACAGTGCAGACCCCAGCACTATAAATATTAACTTCCTAAGATATACCCACTGAACAATTCCTAGTTTAGGTTTTTAACATGGCAGTAAACAATATACTGATCAGATGACATATTATTACATAGTACACAAAATTATTGTTCTATAAATTGATAGGTGTTAGAACAATCCATTTGTCTCTATATAATATGAGACAAAGTTATTAAAATCTGAAAAATAAAATAAAAAAACTTATTTTTTCACATTCCATATGGATACTTTTAATAATAGAAAGTCTGGGGAGATAAATAAAGACCTTCAATGTCATAATTCTAAAGTGTTTTGGAAAACCTAAACTATAAAATAGCATCAAGATTTATCTTATAGCCCACAGTACTTTCCAGCCTTTCTTAGCAAATGCTAAGATGAAATTTTCCTAACCCTAAAAGTAAAAAGTCATAAGAATTTCACAATCAGCCTTATGAGATAGTCCAGACAGAAGCAAGCCCTGATAAACTATTAAACTTACTTTTTTTGTAAGATTACAATAACATAATATTGCAATATTGTACATCTCTTTCTCTGTCACCTTTGTAGCTCAGGAAAATAGAGAATGTCCCTACTGAGACTTTTGCTATCACCATTCCTTCTGCAGCTAAACTGCTTCTTATTCAACCATTTTCCTGGTTGTGGCTCCTCCTCTGCATTCCAAGGTCCTGCATACCACTAAATCCACACATGAAAGTTTTTATACATTTTCTGTGGATCACCCAAAATGGAAATTACTAACAAAAGTCATTTTAAAAAGATTTGAAATTTTTACTTTACAAAAAGTTTTGACTAAAAAACAAAGAATTATATATTTCTTTTCTTTATCTTTGCTTTCTTTGCAGTTTTTATTCTTTCTTTCTATTTGTCCTCCTCTCTCTGAGTTTAGTTTGTATTTGTATTTACTATTGTAATTAAAATATTCAATAAAAAGTATAAAAATAGATGCAGTTTACCATAGCATAATGTCATCAACATCACTGTAAAGATAAATACATTATATATCAAATTCTTAAATCAGCTTCTGACTAGAGTTCTGCACATTTTTTCTTTACCTTTGGAACCTTAGACCCAATCCTTATTTCCAGCATATTTGGTGGAACATATAGCTTTTTCGTATCATCCAAACGCTATTTAACTGCTCTTCTTTCATCATGCACTGTCTATAAAGAGAGCCATCTTGGTGTATTGGTTAGGGCATCATGCCAGAAACCAGGAAACCATGAGTTCTACTCCCACATTAGGCATTAAGCCAACTGGGTGACTTTAGACCAGTTACTGCCTCTCAGCCCTAAAAAGGAGGCAATGGCAAATCACTTGTGAAAAAACCTGCCAAGGAAATTGCAGGGACTTTTCAGGCAGGCACCAAGAGTCAACCCTGATCTGAAGGCACTAAAAAAACATATTTATATTACCACATGTATATACAATTATTGTAACAATTATTTCCTATAGGATTGTAAGAGTTTCAAACTACATAAAATAAGAATTGCTCCAATAGCACAAAGTTCTGGTGTAACACCTCTTTATAAAAAGCATTAAAACAGATTTTACCTGGATTTACCCAACACTATGAAGTGTAAACTATGAATTAGTAACCAATCAAAACATGTTGGAGCATGTTGAATGAACCAAACCATCAGACTAAGACATAATTGGCATTTGCTTCTTAAGGTTTAGGATGCATGAAGACTGCTAGTGTGAACTGTTAACTATGATTAACTATAGTTCCGCCTGTGGGCCAAACACAGTCTTTTTATGGGAATAGCCACAGCCAAGCCAACATTACAGCCAAACTGCTAAGGCTTCTACATAAAAGTTGCAATACAGTTAAAGGAATCCTTAATTTATCAGTTTCTTAGTTACCTGCAACTTTAACCTACAGAGGACAGAAATTGGTGGCAACTGAATAGCAGGTGAGTTAAGGAATCCCTTGATAAATTGTACTGTGCATTATAACAACCTTCCTTCCCCCCTCCCCCCCCCAAACCCAGCAATTATCTGTTAATTACACAGTGCCATAATGTCATGGTTACAACCCAGTGCCACTAGCTGGAACAATGCACTCAAAGTGTCAGTGTTTTGAAAGTCACCTGATTTGGGGTGACTAAGAGAAGCCGCTTCACTCCCATCTGACCAACTGTCAAGTCACTGGTCCATAGGCAATGTCTGCCAGAAAAGCCCCGTTTAAGGAAAGCTGGGGAAAGGGAAGGGAAGAGAAACGGTTTCCACCTGCTGGGGGAGGGGTGGCCTCAGTCACCCGAGGGTTTAAGACTAGCCCGGGGCTTGATTTAGGTATGCAAAGAAGGAAAGTCAGGGTTGCGGAGGAGGGGAAGCATCCTTTTCTTTTGTAGCTGATGTCTTTCAAAAGTTTGGGGAGGAGGGGAGGAAGTGCACCGAGAAGAGACGAAGAGGAGGGGGCGGGTATCTACTACACAGCCCTGGAGTGCGTCAGGGCCCGGCGCGCAAGCATATCACCCCCCCCCCCCCCCCCAAATCCGTAACTCAACGCTACGAAATCTCTCAGGGTCCGCAACAAGCCTTGCGAGGAGCTCCGCTCTGAGGCTGGCAGGCGCCTTCTCCTCCTTCTCCTCCTCCTCCTGCAAACCCACCTTAGCCTGCCTTCCCTTCCCTTCCCCCTCTCGGGTGGTCGCCGGGCAAACTTCTCCCCCGGACCGGGTGTGTTGCGCGGATAGGCGCGAGCGAAACCCCGAGCTTACCTCCTTTTGCTTGGGGTCTTGAGGATAGACGTCGGGCGGTCCCAAACGGGACCGTTTGAGAGGTCTCTGCTCATAGCTCAGGAGCCCGAAGGCGGCCATGATCTCTCATGTTAGCCGGCGAAATGAATGAGAGAGTGAGAGAGAGAGAGAGGAGTTGGAGATGGAGCAGCCTCTGAGCACCAGGGAGCAGCACTTGGCTGGCAGACAGACTCCCCCCTCTGGGTCTGGCTCTTTTCCTACGTGGGAGACATACATAGATACGTACGCCGGGAGAGCAAAGGGCGACTAGGATGCGGCAGGATTGCAACCCAACCCGCCCACAGAGGCAAATGTCACACACACACAAACACACACACCACACGCGCAAACAAACGTCCCTAGAGAGCTGAGCAACGGCGAGGGTGATGGCGGGGTGGGAGGGGTGTTTGACAAGAAGGACCAGACGACCGGATGAAAATAGAGAGGCCAGGGAGAAGAGACCCCTGTTCCTCCCCCATCCCCAAGAGATGAATCTTTCCTTCCCAATAGTTGCAGAATTTCTTCTTTCTCTTGCCCTAGGCCAAATTTCACAGAGATATATTTAAAGGCTTTTTTTAAAAAAAGCACACACACACACACACACACACACACACACAGGAATGTAGGGATGTAGTAGTTCCCATGACAGCAGACACCACTGCCCTTGCCCTGGTAGCGCATGAGGTTTCAAAGTCACAAGTTCAAATGTCTTCCACAAAAAGATCACTACCTCTGATCTAAAGTAGGTTATCATACTCAACGCCATGCCCAGTACGAGCTAAGTGAATTTCCCTCTCTCCTATAAATTGGAGGCAAGAGAATAAAATCAATATAACTGATCTTGACTATAACTTGCCTTAACCAGGGTATCTCACCCATATCCCTTCCTTAATTAAATGCATTGACTGGCGGAATGTGTTAGCATGTGTTGCTTTTGGACGCGCATGACAAATTAGCATTGCTTTTTTTTCTTTCTTCTTCCTACACTGGAAGATTGTGGAGAGAAACTACTTAATGGAAATACAAAAGGTGATACAAGGTATTTAAGGAATATTACGTAAACTATGTTAATCAATTCTGAGTGTTTATTTACAGAAGTTCCAGTGAGGCCTTTGTAAATCTGTATCTGCTACATCACTGCAACAGAAATATATGATGCAATCAAATAGTTAATCAATGCCCAGGACACAGGAGATCCTAAAAGGAAAGATTTGTTCTCTTGGCAACCAATCAGCCACTCCAACAGATTGCAGCTGCCTTGGCTAGTGGCTCTAAACAGCAGCACAAGAAATGCAGCGTCCTCCATGGCTCTACACCAGTACACCACCAAACTTGCAAAGCTTTCATCGTTGTTCATACTGACTGCCCAGAGAAATAGCATAGATCAGCCAGAACTGGGAAAGGAAGAGGTTTAAGGGGTATCTTCCTTTCTGTAGAGTCCAGCCATACCCAAAAGCCACAATTTGCAGAATTGTATTCTCCAAATCTCCAAAAAAAGAAATCAAGAAAAATGGGATGAGAATTCCGTAATGGAATTCCTTTCTGGAGAATTTAAGGAGAAAGAATCTCACCAGTATGTGTTTGGGTAACACCATAACAGGGTAGTTTAGTATTGGTAAGACATTTCATAAGCTGTCCACTATGTGAGAGCAAAATGCCAAATGTGTATTTGTGTGTTCATTTGTTTGTTTATCCATCTATTCTAGGTTGCCCAATTTCAAAACAACTCTGGCAGCTTCGTGATTAAGAGAAAACAAAAAAAAAAGTAATACTATATTAAAAGAAAAAATGGTCACTCCAGAGGAATAAACAAACGTTCCCTTCAAATGCCCCAGGTTCCAAGGGGAAAGAATCAAGTTTTTAGAGCTTTCTTAAGGCAGATAGATTATTAGCCTGCCGCCAAATTTTCGAAGCCGTTCAGCTCCTATCTATATCTATTCCCACTATGGAGAACCCAGACAGCTCATCTATTTTCCTGTAGGCCTAAATGATAAATCATCAGGAGGGCTGTGGGTGAAAGATTACTGCTTCCTGGCCATAAAGATAGTTGGAGAAGTAACTATTTTTAGAACAAGTGCTGCAAAAGGTGGAACATCCTCCACCCTGATCTTTTCAGTAATTCTCTCCAAAACTAGAAAGAGGATTCCTCCCCCCCCCCCTCCAGCATTCATCCATTCTACTTTTCTACAATTATTATTTCCATTGAGCCATGGGGGGGGGGGGAACAGAACCCAAATCTTCATCAGTGGGATATGCTTTCAGATATATTTATTTATTTATTTATTTATTAAATTTCTATACCGCCCTTCTCCTGGCGGACCCAGGGCGGTGTACAGCCAATTAAAAACCAGTACATAAACAATTAAAAACATCCTAAAATCAATATAAGTTAAGGCCGAAGGTATAAGAACCGACTAAAAACTCTAAAAAGCTTAAAATTTAAAAATATGTAAAAATATTTAAAAATAGAAGGGATCAGGCAAGTGCGGCGAGTTGGAAAAGGTGCGTCTTTAGAGCCCGACGAAAAGTCCGGAGGTCAGCAATAGTTCTCAGTTCTGGAGGCAGATCGTTCCAGAGGGTGGGGGCTACCACAGAGAACGCTCTCCCCCTGGGGGTCGCCAGCCGGCATTGTCTGGCTGACGGCACCCTGAGGAGGCCCTCTCTGTGGGAGCGAACCGGTCGGTGGGAGGCAATTGGTGGCAGAAGGCGGTCCCGTAAGTACCCTGGTCCTAAGCCATGGAGCGCTTTAAAGGTGATTACCAACACCTTGAAACGCACCCGGAAGTCGATCGGCAACCAATGCAGCTCACGCAGGAGAGGTGTCACGTGGGAGCGCCCTGTCGCTCCCATAATCCCCCGCGCGGCCGCATTCTGCACCAGCTGAAGCCTCCGGGTGCATCCCAAGGGGAGCCCCATGTAGAGAGCATTACAGTAGTCCAGGCGAGACGTGACGAGCGCCTGAGTGACTGTGCGTAGGGAGTCCCGATCTAGAAAGGGCCGCAACTGGCGTATCAGGCGAACCTGATAGAAAGCCCCCCTGGCCACGGCTGTCGTATGATCCTCTAAAGACAGCCGTGGATCCAGGAGGACGCCCAAGTTGCGCACCCTTTCCGTGGGGGCCAATGATTCGCCCCCAATAACCAACGATGGAGTCAGTTGGCTATATCGGGACGCCGGTAGCCACAGCCACTCGGTCTTGGAGGGGTTGAGTCGAAGCCTGTTTCTCCCCATCCAGACCCGCACAGCTTCAAGGCACTGGGACATCACCTCCACGGCATCGTTGGGGTGGTCTGGGGTGGAAATGTACAGCTGAGTGTCATCAGCGTACTGATGGAATTCCACCCCAAAACCACGGATGATCTCACCCAGCGGCTTTACATAAATGTTGAACAGAAGGGGCGAGAGGACCGACCCTTGTGGCACCCCACACACTAGGCGCCTCGGGGTCGACCGCTGCCCCCCTGTCAACACCGATTGCGACCGGTCGGAGAGGTAGGAGGAGAACCACCGAAGAACGGTGCCCCCCACCCCCAATCCCTCCAACCGGCGCAACATGATACCATGGTCGATGGTATCAAAAGCCGCTGAGAGGTCTAACAGCACCAGGATAGAGGAGTACCCCCTACCCCGGGCCCTCCAGAGATCATCCACCAACGCGACCAATGCCGTTTCGGTGCTGTAACCAGACCTGAAGCCGGACTGGAGCGGGTCTAAATAGACAGCTTCATCCAGGTACCGGGGGAGCTGCCATGCCACCACACTCTCAACAACCTTCGCTAAAAAGGGAAGGTTGGAGACTGGACGATAATTTGCCAAAACAGCTGGGTCCAGGGAGGGCTTCTTGAGGAGGGGCCTCACCACCGCCTCCTTCAAGGCGGTCGGTAGGGCACCCTCACTCAGAGAAGCATTTATAATCTCCTGGAGCCAGCCTCGTGTAACCTCCCGGGAGGCCAGCACCAACCAGGAGGGACACGGGTCCAATAAACATGTGGTAGCGTTCAATCTCCCCAGGATCCTGTCCACGTCCTCGGGAGCCACAGGATCGAACTCAGCCCAGATAACACTCTCAAGACCGGGCTCAGTCACCTCGCCCGAACCAACCCAGTCGGCGGCCAACTCATCCCGAATCTGAGTTATTTTATCATCCAGATATTGAACAAAATCCTCAGCACGTCCCCTGCATTGTCTCCGTTTCTCCATGATAAGTTTTGGGAAGGAATTCAGACAAATTAGAGCAAATTCAGAGAAGGACAATGAATGTGATCAAATGACCAACAACTCGTGCAGAATGATTGTAAAAGCAGAGCATGTGTAAGCTGTGACAAGAGAAGATATTTGAAAAAGTATCTTCTCTACTATTCTAAACTACAGGACATGAAATAAATGCGAAGAACTGATGAAAGATACTGAAATGGTGGATACCTTTTATGACCATCCATCAATAGAAAAAGGAAGAAGCACTAAAAAAATATGCCTCAAACTAACACTTGATAGATGTGAAAGCCTTGGAAAAGATATTCAACTGTCCTGAAGCGTCTATATACCTACAAAGATCACAATCATGATAGGCTGTGACATATGTAGATATTTCTACATATGACATATGTAGATATTTCTACATATGACATATGTAGATATTTCCCTCTATGGAAATGAAAGTTGGATTCTGAAGCAGCAGATAAGAAGAGCATTGACAGTTTGGAATTTTGGTGCTGGAGAAGACTCCTCAGAAAGCCATGGACAGCCAAGAAAAGAAATGATCTGATGATGATATCTACCTTTAATAATGAACCATCTGCAGGAAAATAACTGAACTCAGAGAGCACCAAGGGCCTCTCAAAGAAATGATGATCAAACTAGAGTTCTTACTCAAGGCACAAATGACAAGGCTTAAATTATTCTACACATTATGCAAAGACCTAGATCCCTAGAAAATATTCTAATGCTGAGAAAGATGGAAGGAAAGGGAAGAGGATGACCAGCAATGAGGAGGATAGATTCAGTTATAATGGCAGCGGCTGCCCCATCAAAAGCCTTAAAAAATCAGGTTAAAGCCATATTGTCCAGTGGTGAGTTTACTACTCATTCTATGGGTGTGGCTTGGTAGGCATGGCATGGCTTGGTGGGCGTGGCTTGGTAGGCATGGCGGGGGAAGGATACTGTAAAATCTCCAGTCCCTCTCCAATCCAGGGGAAGGTTACTGCAAAATCCCCATTTCCTCCTGATCAGCTGGGACTTGGGAGGCAGAGAATAGAAGGAGGCAGGGCCAGTCAGAATTTTTATTACCAGTTCTCCGAACTGCTACAGGTTCTTCAGAACTGGTCAGAGCCTGCTGAAACCCACCTCTAATATTGTCATAGAGAAAATATATCTGTGGTTGCTAAGATTAGACAATTATTTGATAGCACATAATTAAATCAAATGAAAAGGAAGAGTAATCCAACAGTAAAGTCATTCATTCAAAGAGCTGGTTACTGTTCTTTTTTGGATCCCTATTAGTTCCTTGTTTGCTGGATAGCAGGGTTTATTTTTTAAAAAAATCTCTTCCTCCTTGCTCATAAATAATCCACAATGTAAATGAGCAGACGGACCTACACATAGTTTATACCATGGAAGTTTACAAAGGGCAACATGTGATACATAACTGACACCATGAAGCATGCAGTACATTTTGTAATTTGCTTCAGTTGTAGGTGCAACTGACACAAGTTGCATAATTTGTCTTGTTATACACACTACATTCTCATAATTCTATGAGATGCCTATGGTTTTTATAGATGCACCCAGCACAGATATATAGATTATAAATGAGGTATGTTCTCCTTCTCTCTGTTTACACTCCTTCTGCCTACATAGGTATAGGTCTAAATCAGTGGTGGGTTCCTCCCAGTTCGGCCCGGTTCCACCGAGCCAGTAGCGGTAATGATATGACATCACCGAACCAATTCTGCCTCCCCGCCCCACCCACCCCTGTGTTATTCTTACCTTTTATTTGGCCCCGTCCCCAATCTATTGCTGTCTCCTGAGTCCCAGCTGATGGCTAGAGGGGAAAAACTGTATAAACTCTTGTCGCGGGACTTCGAAGAGCCACTCTACAGCTGATCAGTGTTAAAAGAAAACAAATGAGTAGACCAGTGCCTGCAAAAATAAATGGGTAGACCAGTGCCTGCAAAAATAAATGGGTAGATCTGTACAACTCTGCAAGCAGATAAAAGCCTGGTAGACCAATACCTCTGCTAAATCCTAAATAATTGTCACAAAATAAGCCACACCCATAGAACCAGTAGTAAAAAAAATTTAGAACCCACCCCTGGTCTAAATGTGTGATCCACATCTGAACAACCAACCACATTCTTCTTGGAACAGGGTAATTATCTGACTAATATTTAAGGAAATTGAAATCCAATGCAGGTGAAGGTCATTGTTCTACATATGACCTGTAAATGAAGCTAATTAATAGGACGCTACCAACAACAAATTTTATTATTTTGGAAAACCCTAATATAATCTTACTATGATCCAAATCAGAAAATCAATACTTACTGATTATGCAGAAGCATACTTCCAATCTGTGCTTGGCCTCTTGGATGTCAGTCCCTGTTTTCAGGTGATCTCTCTCAGCCAATTGTTATACAGAATTTATAACTGAATGGTAACTATGCAATCCTTATAGAAATTGAACATTATAATGCAAAAAATAAATGATTGAGGAAAACTATAATTCTGGGTCATAAAATCCAACTTTCCTTTTGCAAGGACTACATCAGATAGTATCAATGATCCTGAGACTAGACCTCACTATTACTATCCCAAGGCATAGGTGCCAACTGCTTCACTTGTCCCCAAGTGAAAGGGTCACAGATCCAGAAAATAAAAGTGTGATTTAAACCTTCTTTTTGCTTTATATGGTTTGTTTTTTGTTCTCCATTAACAACATTTCTAGTATCCATAATAAAACTAGATTATCAGGACAGAGTCCTTGAATCTCTGCCTGTGAAACCTCTGGTACCAGCTTTGGTCCATAAGAAGCCTAACAATGCCTGAAATAATTTTATACCAAAATATATTTGGACAAGCAACATAGGCTGCAAAAAACGTATGTATGTATGTTTGTCAGTCAAAAAAAAAAAAGAATAAGATGAAATGATCATATTGCAGCCCACACCAAAACTGCTACCACAAAATATATCAAATTTTACCTCTGAATTGTTGTTTGTCTTTTCTATGTCTTTTATGGTTGTTCACACAATCAGCCAGATGTTTAGACTGAGTTTGGCATTTTCGTCCATCTGTTCAGTCTTTTCCAAGGACCTGGAATTGGCAGATTTTGTTGTTGATGATATTAAGGATTTATAATTATTTCAGAACCAAGAAATAACAATACAAAAAATAAAAACAATCACATCTTTGACAGGTATTTTTGTAAATTCAGATGCCTGTCAGGAAGCTAGGAGTTATCCATATTATGTGATTATAACAAACAAAAATGAGAAAGCACATATATAGTTAATGCAGGTGAAATATTGAATACTAGTAAAAATGTATTTAATTTGCTTGCATTCCAAATAATACATCAATAAATAAAGGAATGCCTTTGCAATAATCTACCTATTTTGATCTTTAGATTTCTATATTTTATTTTATTTGAATTCTTTCCCTCATCCTGCTGTCCAGGTGTATTGCTACATCTACAAAAATTACTTTTTTCCTTTGTTATATAGTATCTGGTGTTTTGTATTCTAGATGGCGATCAAATATTAACATCAACATTTCAACTATTTTCTCACATTTAAGAGAATTAGAAATTATAGTTATATAGAAATTATCAGAATCAGAAATTATAGATGCCAATGGAATAAGTGACAACTCTGTCGTAACATCATTTATCAGCAGGCTGAGCAATTTTGCAGCATCTGCTAAATATGTGTTCTATTTTCATCTTTTTCTTTACAACTTCTGCATTTGCTGTTACATTATTGTTGTTGTTGCTTGATGTGAAAAGTAAGGTCCCACACCTGTGCAGGAAAAAGAAATGCACAGAGGGCTAGCATCACGATCATTAAAAAGTGATAGTACCACTTTATACTGCATTAGTGAAGCCACACTTGGAATACTGCATCCAATTCTGGTCACCATGTTACAAAATAGATTCTAAGATTCTGGAAAGAGTGCAGAGAAGAGGAGCAAAGATGATAAAAGGTCTGGAAGTTAAACCATACAATGAACAGTTAAGAGAACTAGGTATGTATAACCTAGAGAAAGAATAGGGGTGACATGATAGCACTCTCACAGCAGGGGTGAAATCCAGCAGGTTCTGACAGGTTCTGGAGAACCGGTAGTGAAAATTTTGAGCAGTTCAGAGAACCAGTAGCAGAAATTTTGAATAGTTCAGAAAACCAGAAAATACCACTTCTGGCGGGCCTCAGAGAGGGGTGGGAATGGAGATTTTGCAATATCCTTCCCCTGGAGTGGGGAGGGAATGGAGATTTTGCAGTATCCTTCTCCTGGAGTGGGGAGGGAATGGAGATTTTGCAGTATCCTTCCCCTGCCATGCCCATCAAGCCCACTAAGCCACGCCCACAGATCCGGTAGTAAAAAAATTTGGATTTCACTACTGTCTCATAGTACTTAATGACTGTCACACAGAAGAAGGGTCAACTTATTCTCTAAAGAACCCAAGGGCAGGACAGGAAGCAATCGGTGGAAGCTCATCAAAGAGAGATCCAACATGGAACTAAGGAGAAATTTCTAACAGAACAATTAATCAATGGAGCAGCTTGTCTCCTAGAGCTGTGCGTGTTCCATCACCGGAGGTTTCAAGAAAAGGTTGACTATGAAAATATTACTTTCATCTTAAATATTTAGGATAGTTTCAACTTTAGAAACACTTGAACGAGCAAAAAAATAAATTAAAACAGCAGAATAAAGTCTGTAGGACCATTGATGATCTCCTTTCCAGAATTCTTGCTCCAAGGAGCAGAAGTAGAACAAGCAAGGAGTAATTTCAGATAAATGTATATAAAAATTATTAATGACAGGAACAGTTCATCTCTGCAACAGGAGATAACACCAGGAGCAGGTTGTATGTGCATCACTGGCATATTTAACTAGATACTAGATCGCTGCCATCAGTGGTGAAATCCAAATTTTTTTACGACCAGTTCTGTGGGCTGGTTTGGTGGCCATGGCAGGGGAATGATACTGCAAAATCTCCATTCCCATCCCACTCCTGGGGAAGGATATTGCAAAATCTCCATTCCCACCCTACTCTGGAGCCAGCCAGAGGTGGCATATGCCAGTTCTCCAAACTATTCAAAATTTTCGCTACCGGTTCTCCAGAACCTGTCAGAACCAGCTGGATTTTACCCTTGGCTACAGTTCATGAATGTTTCAGGTCCATCATATTTTACAGTTTCCCCATTTAGTAGGTTATCCGACAGGATTTGGGGATATTTTGGCTTTGCTTATCTGTGATTTTAATTGCCTCACACTGCTCATGCTCCACTGCAGATCACCTCTCACAGCATCTTCCTGACCATCCATATTTTAATTTGAATACACTTTGAAGGGCTCCATTTTGAAATTAGTTTTCTGTGCCAGCATCCATTTTTAGAGCCATTTTAAAGTGACCCAAAAAGCAGCAACTATGTCTTTCCTTTTGGGCTCAGTTACTTTAGCATATTCCATTCAGAGGGTCTTAAGGAAACAGTGAACCAGGGTCATGGGTAATTGTGATGCAAAAAGTGTTTTAGGAATTATCCCTACATACATAATTTACTCTAGTGGGAGGAATAATTGTGGTCATCAGAAAAATCATATTTGTCGCCCAGACATTCCATTTACAAAAAGTTAATTGCAGACTCAACCAAAACCAAGATATACAATGTTGCAAGCAATGTTGCAAAAGACCACTTAAGCTCTTCTCGGCCCCTAATTGACAGCAGGGCTAAAACTGGTAAAAGCATGTCACCTTGGGAAAAGCGAACACCAGCAACTTAATTATAATTAAAATAAATCCCTTCAGGATGCAGGATTCTTGAAATTATACAATGTGGTACCCCAAATCCCAAACCCCAGATACACTCAAGAAATCAAGATACCCAGTAAGGTGAAAAAATGATGTTTTCACCCAGTGGTGGGTTCCTCCCGGTTCGACCCAGTTCTCCTAAGCCAGTAGCGGTGATGATATGATGTCACCGAACTGGTTCCATTCTGCTAGGTTGGCAGAAGCTGGGGCAAGTAACGGGAGCTCACCCTGTTACACAATACTAGGGATTCGAACCGCTGAACTGCCGACCTTTTAATCAACAAGCTCAACATCTTAGCCACTGAGCCACTGTGTCCCATTTTAGTGCATTACGTCAACTATACCTAATTTGAGCCTCCTCTGTGAGCTTGAAGACCACTCAAGCATGCTAAGAGCCAAAAGATTAAAAGGAAAATTAAACCTCTGCAACATTTGTGCTGTGCATTTACCTCTTTAAAAACCTTTCAAATGTTAAAAAAAAAACCTGGGAAAAGATCAATTTTGCAATTCCACCAATTCTTAGAAATTCTGGGGGTAGTAGATTATATAACTGGTCCTGTACTCTTTGTATATCTTTTAAATATTATCATAACCTTTGTAGCATAAAAGAATATGCTTTTAAAATCTTTATATTTTACAAACAGAAATCCAGGCAGGAATGAAGAAAATGTACTGGTAGAAACCAAAACTGTTCATATTTTATAAGTTAATAATATGAGTAGATACAAGCAAATCAGCTATAATCTCCTTTCTTCTATAGATTCCTCTACGCATACATTATAGATTTATCTCTTTTTAAAAATATATATATACTCTTTCATAATGAAAGGTAATAATACATTAACAATAAAATCCATTATATAAAAATAATGCCTGTGCTTGATGATGGGGCTTAATTTAGAACAATAGATAATGTATATTATAAGATCATGTTGTAATACAGCTACATGCAAAAACTTGATTTAGGAAAGCAATTACTGTTCATGAAGTATAGTTTTTGAATTTAGAGCTCTATGAAATCTTCTCACCTGACAGATTACATAAATATTCATTTAGCTTTTTAATTAGTACATTCAATCTCTGAACGGGTTGCCTACTGTGCCTATACAGAGTTTCAGTCACTTGAATGCTAGGTTGACTAATTCTCCATTGGGGATTGTAGCATTTTATATTTCAATATAACATTTCTATTTTAGGGAAATTTTTAAAATTCCATTATTATCAGTTTCTATTTTATTGACTCCTTTTTCCTTCTTTTACCATTTCCACACACTTGTGTACATGCAGGTAGTCCAAACTATTTTCTTAGTCCAAAAAACTTCTAAAGTTTTAACACAAAGACTTTATTTTCAAATATTTCTGACAGCACAAAGTGTCAGGGCCAAACTAACAAAATACGGAACTGTATTCATTTCTTTCCACACATACACAGAATTACATGTGTCATAAACTTTAAGTGAAATTGTCTGAAGTGACTGAATATAAAATGACTGAAGTGTCATTTTATATTGTCAAACAGCTATGCATGTTGGTTAAATGTTTGGTTAAATGGGGAAATGGTCAGTCCATTTCATGTGAAAGAAACAATGGTTCTCACTTCATGGAAATATCAAAATTAAAGAAGTAAATTATGACACTTGTTGATTGTATTGAGGAAACAAATTATGCTCTATTCACAGTAACTTCAGGCATACTTTCATGTTGTTTTCTTGATTAAAGTACCAAATTTGATTACAAGACCAAATAAGGTAGCTTTTCAAGTTCCCAGTGTAACCTATACACTTGTCTCATTTCACTATGAATCCCCTCCTCACCACCATTGCTTGTCTGCTGCTATTTAGGGTGACTTTGGTCTCCCGACAAAAGGTCAACTCTGACACCTGATAGATACTTACACCTAAGGAGATCTCCAGTTTTAAATCTGAATGTCTTTGGTGCTCAGGGGCAGAAAAAAAGGATCCTTTATTAGTTTAAAATAGCCAATAAATTAATCCCAACTTGATTACCCTACCAACAGAATCGTTGCTGAAGGTCATAGGATGGTATACATAAGAAGAAAAACACTACTATAACACTACTATAGTCAAATAAGACTTCTGGCATAGGATCACATGAAGATAACATTATGAGGAAATAACAGAAAACAATGGTTATTGAGACATGTGAAGGGGCCTTATTTAGATTCAATTTAAGAAAGGCTGCATCTTCTCTTTTTGATGCTTTTGAAATGCTAGCCTGGAAATTAAAGATAAATTTATGCTTTCTCTTCTATCAGTTGAAAAGGTTGATGCGAAATTAGATTTTGGAAATGAATTAACATGTTAACGTGCACTAGACTCCGTCCACATTTTATAAAGAAAATTTAGAGAAATAAATCCTTTGCTGGAACAAAATGTCCTCAGCCATAGGATGGACAATCACCGGATTCAGCCTAATTTCTCTATTATGTGTTTGTTGAAACCTTTATAGCTCCAAATGTTATACAATTTCTTCATAGAAATTTCCTCTATACCTATCACCACTAATGGCCAAAAAAGTACATGTATGTTACAGCATTCAAAACATTAGGCCGTTATTTGGGAGAAAAGAAGAAAATATCTGGAATCAACCTATTATTCTTAGAGCTCTGAACATATAAACATAATTGTTGGTAAGAATAACCTGTTAGAGATGAAGACTGTGTATAAGAATTGGTGCAAGTTGTCTTTCCACTACCCACTTCTTACAATATGTATGAGGAAAGAACAAGGCAGCAAATTACACATGGAAGGATAATTTCATGTGCATAAATTAATTAAGAATGCCATGGTTGAATTATTCCAGAAAGACAGAATGAAAGAAAGAATTCATATAATATGTTTCTTGGCACTACAACATGCTTAAATTTTAGAGATGATCTGCCTGCTCGGAATTCAGAAAACTGTTCTACAAATGCCAGGTTTTACATAAATCCATTTCAAAGCACCATTAAAGAACAGGTATGTGCTATATACAATGTTCTACATGCTATTCTACTCTTCTTCATTTTCAATGAGAGATTTCCAATGAATAAGTAAGAAGTATATCTAAAAGCTACAAGCTTTGAGTTCAATCAGTTGATTCTACTGCACAATTGAAAATAGTTAAATCATTGTGAGAAATGGGGTTAGGAGATAATAAACAATTCCATTTAATGGAACCAGAACATTTAGATGTATGTTAATTTAACAATGAAATTGCTTAACTAGAAAAGCTGTTTGAATTAGGGTAGATGTTAACAAAGAGAGTGTTTCCGTTTCTTTGCTGGAACCTAGAGGTCATCTGGAATTTTGCAGATAACCCTTGTTTGAAAGAAAGCACTCATCCAGTTGAACGGCTTTGTGACAAGAGGTAAAATAGTTATTACTGATTGTCCATTCATATGCCCAATCTGAGAATAAAATAGAACAATGTCGGCCTTATTTTAATAATAGCATTAAACAGACCTCGTATCATCTGCCTGAATGACATTTTAATGCTATGCAAAGATAAAATGTTAAAATCTGAATATTTTTTTATTGTGTTCTTCCTGATTTAAATGTAAGCATTACCCCCTCGCTCCTTGCACATCGTGGTTAACTTAATCCAAGAGCCAGGTCTCATTCTGGAATTTTCAGTTCACCCAATCAGACAAAGGCTATTAAAAACAAACAAACCCAAAGAGGGCACTCATCAAATTACACGGAGGTTTCCATCTGTTATTTTAACCTTTGTTCTCAAGTAACATTGAGAAGGGATGCTGCAAAACCCACCTTACTAAAGGTTTCATTTGAAATTGTATTTTCCCATTTTTTCTGCATGCCTCATCTAGGATTATATATGCCAGCCCAACAGAAGAAAGTTGTTTTCTGCATAGCTGCTGTGTTCAGTTTTGCTTGTGCTCTGGCCATTGCAGCAGCTATAGGAACTCAGCTATGGATCCAAGGAAAAATTCTTTGCAAAACTGGAGCATTGCTAGTTAATGCTACCGGCCAGGAATTAGATAAGTTTATTGGTGAAATTCAGTATGGACTATTCTATGGGGAGAGGGTTAGACAATGTGGCCTTGGAGGGAGACCTTTTCAGTTTTCATGTAAGTAACAATGACAATCTGAATTATTTAATACTTTGTGCATGCTATCGTGGTCTGACAGACAAAGTAAATGAGCTTTCTCCTGTTTCTTCTGAAAGATTTACAAATGAGAAATGCAAAATTATAGCGCTGTGATATATATGTTATAATCTATCTTTCTTTAAAATTGATTCCTGTTTGATACTCTTATACTATATTATATAGGTATGCATACAAACAGGCAGACTCAACCTACAGAGATTTGCATGGAAGTAACATCAACTTCATTCCATAGGGCTTTTTTTTCCTAAATACATTTGCAGAAAATTGCAATATTAACTTCTCAGCTGCTTCTCCCCTCCCCCGCCCCACCAGATAGACTTTTGTCTTCTGTTTTAATCTGCTTAAAATGAGTGGGAAGAAGTGCAAGGAGAACTAGAATGAATATTCCTTTTGTTTCAATAGATGTAGAAAATGAATACAGTATGGCAATCCTACCTGTGGGCAATTCCATTTATACAGAAAGAAGCCTACTTGTCTTAGATCATAGATGTGTAAATATAAGCTGAGCCTAATATGGCTTAGCATTTTAAAAAGAAAGATGGATACAGTTCCAATAGATTTATTTGTAAATTGGAACACTGCCTTAAGTGGAGAAATAAAATGTTGATTGTGCTGCTAACCGCTACTCTCCTTGATTGACATAAAAGGAATTATACTTTGGAATGCATCAGTTTATCTTCCACTCCAAAATATTGTTAAGGCTGCCAGTCACAGAGCATCAAACAAATCATGTTATGTAGACAACAGCTGATAACATGTCACCTAAAGTTTATTTTATTTTCTCAGCAAGAATTGGCAGGCAATCTGCAGAGCAGCAGTTCTGGCTGCTCCAAATAATTTGTGATGGTCTAAAATCATTGCAGTGATGGTAACCATATTCATTCAAGATATTGACAAGAATAGCCTTGTTAATTAAATTCTACAACAAGCCGTTTATAAACTTTTTTTCTCTCTTTTTTTTCTCTTTATTCCTTTCCGCTGCAATTTGAAGATCTACTTTTCAAATTGTAGCCTACTGTTAATTTTATGAATGCTGTTGTAAAAAATGAAACAGGAACTGGATGTTGTTTTTACTAAAATCATCTTAACATTTCAACCCCATGCACTGCTGTACTAAAGCTAAGGGTACGTAAATTGGAGACAATGTACTTTACTGAGCCTTCCTCTTCTGATACAATTGTATGAAAGAGGATAGTTTTAGATGAATTGGTAAGAAAAGCAATTCACAATTCAAAATTCACAAGTCACATTTAGATGATTTCAATAATCTAAGCTAAATTTCATTACAGTTTGCTGTGTTTGTGTAATACAAACTTTGGTTTATATACAACAGAAATATAATCTTCTAATCTTTTCCCTGACGCCAAAATTCAGACCTAGTTTAAAATGAGGCAAAGTAAATAAGTTTGCTCTTACAATAAGCCTGGAATTCTTAAGATTAAGTGTTTGGTTATGACAGGTAAAAAAAAAAATAATCCTAAGAATGAAGAGCGTTCATCTCGTGTAATATGAGAGCTTGGTTACTAATTTGTTAAGTGCAAAATGGTGACCAATCTGGATTGAGGCAACAAGGTAAGTTTTGTGTTTTTCTTAAAAGAGCCACGATGACAATATAATTGTAACTTGAACATGCCTCTTAAACAGATGCTTCATTGGCAGTGCAAATAAAGCCTCTCTTTTTTTTCACCCAGCATAAACCAAAGGGGATAGTATTGCTTTATTAGGAGGAGGGGCCGGGGGGGGGGGAATAGCCTGAATGTTACATTGCTACTCTAGTCAAACAGACCTTGCTAAATGGGGCAGAAGAGAAATATTTTTCATATGCAGTGGGGTATGCTTCAGAAATGATTAAGAAATCCAATCTTGCACTGGTATTCACTGAAAAGCTGCTTGCAGTTTTCTGTTCAAGGCTGGCAACAGTGTCACTGCTTTTAAGGATCACATGCACTCTGATAAGTGGATTCCTTAAAGCAATAGCTACAGCAGCAATTCCTTTCAACCTCACATGGAAGCTTTAAAGGAGTATTTCTCAAATTTTTAAGATGGGTGGACTTCAACTCCCAGAAGCCCCCATGCCAGCACAGGGGTGAAATGCTACCGGTTCGGACTGGTTCAGCGGCAGCGCACGGTTCAGAGAACCAGTAGCGGCGGCAGCGTGTAGTTCGGAGAACTGGTAGTACCAGGAAGTGCAAGGCTCTGCCCACCTGCCCAGACATCCTTACTGTTTTTGACCCTCTGCACATGTGCAGAGGATCCAAGCGTGCATGCACGCAGAGCGCGTACTTCCGAACCAGTAGGGAAGCTAAGTAGATTTCATCCCTGCAGCAGGCATAATTGAAGTCTACCCATTTTAAAGTTTGAGAAACACTGCTTTGACAGAGAGCTTGCATTCACACAAAGTACAAATTATTTCCAAAATGTACACTAATCCAAAGTATGTTTCAATAAGACTAGCAATTTACAGACACTAGATTACAGGTAGTCCTTGATTTATGACCACAACTGAGCTCAGAAATCCTGTTGCTTTGCGAAACATTTGTTAAGTGAATTTTGCCCAATTTTATGACCTCTCTTGCCACAGTTGTTAAATGAATCACTGCCATTGTTTAGTTAGTAACACAGTTATTAAGACGAATCTGGCTTCCCATTCTCTTTGCTTGTAAGAACACCACAAAAGGTGATCATATGGCCCCAGAATACTGCAACCATCCAACTAGCCAAATACTGCCACTATTGCCCAGATTTCACTGCAAATTTTCTACACCTACCAGGAGATATTCAAAATTAAGTCTGGTGTTTTTTGACTGCAAAGCAGAAGTTCCTTTACTTAGTTACATTCTTTGATTGGAGATGCTACAGAACAAATTCCTATTGACAAGGCATAGGTGTTGGAGGCACAAACCTCTGAAGGAACATGTTGAACACTGGACATACTCCTGTCATTATAAACAAGGACAAAATTATTTTAATAGGATTTTAAATTTTAAGTTATTTTAATAGAATTCAGGCAGCGTGTTGCCAAGTGATCAGTTGTTCAGGCTATTGGTTCAATTGGATCCAGAGAAAATAAATGTACCAGTGGATAAGGAGATTTCGAACTTTAACCATAACAGGAACTAAATAGAAACACAAAAAAGCATAACATGCCAAGCAAGATGGTTTCCCTTCAGCTGCAGGGAGGCCCATTTCAAGCAACAGAGATAGTCCAAGGCCAGGGATACTCAGCATTGACTTTACAAGCCTGTGCAGAGGCATAAAGCTTAATGGACATTCAGTGTTATTAAATCTTGGCGCCAAGACCTCATGACCCTGCTTCCATGGTCACCAGACCATAAGTTCTGGCCTTTGACCAGATAGTGTATAATTCTGGAATGGGAATGATCATTCTGACAAGCCAGTGCTCGCCTAAACAATCTTCAGCTGTTTGAAAATTCTTCCTCCCTTATTTATTAAGGAACAGTAAAAACAAGTAGGTTAAATATAGCTTGGAATGAATTCTGAACTTCTAGAATTTCCTTAATATGAAGGAGAAATCAAAAAAACCAGATAGGCCTCAACTTATGATCGCAATTGGGACCAGAATTTTCATTGCTAAGCAAGGAGGTTATTAAGTGAATCATGCTCAGTTTTACAACCTTTGTTGTCATTGTGTTAAGGAAATCATTAGGTCGTTAGGTGATCATTAAATCATAGTCTCCCTTGACTTTGCTTGTCATAATTGTTTAATGTGGTTAAAACTGTTATAAGTACAATTGCCAAGCACCCAAAGTTTGACCATCCCCAAGACTGCAGAGATGCTGCAGTGGTCATAAGTGCAAGGATCAGGCATAAGTCACTTTCTTCACTGCCATTGTAACTTCAAACAGTCACTAAATGAACGGTTGCAAGTCAAGGACTACTTGTATGTCAGTTAACTCATCAAAATACAAAGGTGTTCCATACCGCAACTAGAGATACACTTTAGGAGTAAAATCAAGTTCTAAACAGGCAAATGGACTAATAACAACAGATGAATGAATGTTGTGCCTTATATTTATTTGACAGCATTTCCAAGCAACACCTAATAAACTCTGGGTGGCAAACATTAAAGCAAAACAACAGCAACAGTGCAATTAAAACAAACCACCACCAATACAATAACATTCCTATTAGGGTTTATGGTATTTGGTCTACAACTACTCTTCAAAAAATTGTTTTATGCTTTGGGGACAGCAGCAAATTTCTCATACTGTCTATCTACATCCACTGAAGCTAGTAAGCAACCCGTTGTTCTAGGATCCAATCCAGCCTTCATGTGCTGTAGGTATGTTTGGGCAATATGATCAAAGGCTAGATATAAATGAATATTCGTTCTAAATGTGGAATTTTGATTGGTTCATTTACAGGAAACTGAGTAAAGCATACTGATTATATTTATTTATTTATTTATTTATTATTTCAATTTATAAACCGCCCTTCTCCTTGCGGACTCAGGGCGGTGAACAGCCAGAATAAAACATGGTATACAAAAGTTAAAAACAATTAAAAATTATTAAATATTATTTGGCCGAGAATTAAAACAACCCAATTTAAAATCAATGTCAAATTTAAAAACGGAGGATGGGATCAAGCTAGCCCAGCTAGATGGAACAAATGGGTTTTAAGGGCCCGACGAAAGGTCCGGAGATCTGGAATCCTGCGTATCTCCGGGGGTAGGTCATTCCAGAGGGCGGGCGCTGCCACAGAGAAGGCTCTCCCCCTGGGAGTCGCCAGCCGACACTGTCTGGCCGACGGCACCCAGAGGAGGCCCTCTCTGTGCGAGCGTACTGGCCGGTGGGAGGCTATTGGCGGCAGAAGGCGGTCCCGCAAGTACCCAGGTCCTAAGCCATGGAGCGCTTTAAAGGTGGTCACCAACACTTTGAAGTGCACCCGGAAGACCACCGGGAGCCAGTGCAGCTCGCGCAGGAGAGGTGTCACGTGGGAGCGCCACGTCGCTCCCATAATTCCCCGCGCGGCCGCATTCTGGACCAGTTGGAGCCTCCGGGTGCACCCCAAGGGGAGCCCCATGTAGAGAGCATTGCAGTAGTCCAGGCGGGAAGTCACGAGAGCATGGGTGACTGTGCGTAGGGAGTCCCGATCTAGAAAGGGACGCAACTGGCGTATCAGGCGAACCTGATAAAAAGCCCCCCTGGCCACGGCCGTCATGTGTTCTTCTAAAGACAGCCGTGCGTCCAGGAGGACGCCCAAGTTGCGAGCCCTCTCCGTGGGGGCCAATGTCTCGCCCCCAATAGTCAGCGATGGCGTCAGCTAGCTATATCGGGACGCCGGCAGCCACAGCCACTCAGTCTTGGAGGGGTTTAGTCGGAGCCTGTTTCTCCCCATCCAGACCCGCACAGCTTCCAGACACCGGGACATCACTTCAACGGCATCGTTGGGGTGGCCTGGGGTGGAGATGTACAATACACACATATATATATATCATAAATGCATATATCAGTGGTGGGTTTCAAATTTTTTTTACTACTGGTTCTGTGGGCGTGGTTTGGTGGGCATGGCAGGAAGGTTACTGAAAAATCCCCATTTCGTCCCAATCAGCTGGGACTTGGGAGGCAAGAGAATAGATAGGGGTGGGTCCAATCAGAATTTTTACTACTGATTCTCCAAACTACTCAAAATTTCTACTACCAGTTCTCCAGAACTGGTCAGAACCTGCTGAAACCCACCCCTGGCCAATAAATGGAAAAATTGTGTCTATACTGCAATATATATAATCCTTCTCTCCTTGGGTTGCTTGTTCATAATTTACATTGTTTTTATATTAAAACAGTGTTTGTATGAAGTCCCTGGCACCAGAAAAGTGATAAATCTAGAGACAGCAGAAAGTAATGATGGTGTAAAATAGTGGCAGCATTTTTTTAATGTCCTTTTCTGGATTAAATTTGTTTTTACACTATAGCTTTAAGGCGGCTAATTCCTATGAAAGGTTTAACACTCTTTTTATCATCACTTGCAGCACCACTCATGCAAATTCTATTTAAGTCACACACAAAATGTCCCTGGTGAGGGTACCATTTACTTACGCTAGCTGTGTCTGCATATTAGTGCATTGAGTCCCTGTGTGTCATGCTTGAGGAGAAAAATTAAATCATCTGCCATTTTTTAGGCCTGTTCTCCAATTAAATATTTTTCCTATGAACCATTATATATATATATATATATATATATATATATATATATATATATATATATATATATATATATACATAATTGTAAAATGAATTTGCTCTGCCTGTAAAACCCATAAGGCTCAGAGAGAGCCTTCTGCTTGGTTTCCCCTGACTTTTGTCAGTTTCTGGGTCAGCAGTTCATTTTCTAAAAGGCCATCAGCATTCAGATTTATTCCTCGTCGTTTAAAGTGGATTTGCTTCTAGGGCAACCTTGTTACAGGATTAAATTTTATTAGATGGCCAGCTATACATTTTAATGATATATTAAAAAATTTAAATGTAGCTATGGAGAGAAATAGGTAGATAGTGTGGCATGATGTCAAGCCTAAGTATTGCAATTGCTTACAAAAATCCTCACACTAGCTATCAAAACAATCAACATTTTGTGATGTACATGTACATTATGGACATTTTTTGCACAATATGCATTGTAGCTCAAAGCAGGTTTATCAATGATCCACCACTGGGTTTACACCACCAGCATAGCCTTTCATAATCTGGAACTCTGCATAAACTAGGTTTATATCAGGGGTGGGTTCTACTTAGCTTTACTACCAGTTCGCATTGTGCCCATGTGCACACTCTTTTGCGCATGTGCAGATCACTTCTGATGACATCCGAGTCAGTGGGCGGAGCCTCCCACGGGTTTTATTACCGATTCTTGCAAACCAGTCCGA
Organism: Masticophis lateralis; assembly: GCA_030761175.1. Classification (NCBI taxonomy): domain Eukaryota; kingdom Metazoa; phylum Chordata; class Lepidosauria; order Squamata; family Colubridae; genus Masticophis; species Masticophis lateralis. The sequence goes on from JAUDYJ010000005.1 coordinate 27,655,626, forward strand.
ACCAGGGACAACCCACTACTGGTGTATATGTTACTTTAATTGTGTGCTAAGACTACAGATGCCACAATGTGTGACCTAAATTCTAGCTTAGTATGGTGGGAGAAAGTCCAAATACATTTAGAAGGCCAAATTCCTGAAGTCAGTTATTGAATGCTTGGCTTGAAGTTTTTAGCTAAGTCGTGCTGTTTTGTGCATTCTGCTACGTTGAGCTCATCACTTATATCAAAATAAATTAGAATATGGCAGCTCACTGAAATTCCCAACATCATCATAGCGTAAATCTTTGGATATGTCTGTAAAGCAGTGGTGAAATCCAAAGTTTTTTACTACCGGTTCTGTGGGCGTGGCTTGGTGGGCGTGATGTGGCTTGGTAGGCATGGCAGGGGAAGGATACTGCAAAATCCCCATTCCCTCCCCACTCCTGGAGGAAGGCTATTGCAAAATCTCCATTCCCACCCTACTCTGGGCCAGCTAGAGGTGGCATTTGCCAGTTCTCCAAACTACTCAACATTTCCACTACTGTTTCTCCGAACTGTTCAAAATTTCCACTACCGGTTCTCCAGAACCTGTCAGAACCTGCTGGATTTCATCCCTGCTGTAAAGTAGGATATTTTCATAGACACATGCTGCAAAACTAGATGCCTTAGACATTTGATTAATTTAATGTTTGAACAAGTATCCTCTATAAGTATCCTTGAAAGGAGTACAATAGCGTAAACCATGGAAGATCAGTTGAAATAGATATCACAGTGTCCAATTTTTTATCTATCATTAGCAATAGCTTCTTTATCCAGTTGCCTCATTTTCAGAGAAGTGCACATAGGCATTTACAATTCTAAAATCTTCACCAGCTTTTTATTAAATTCTAAAAACTTCACCAGCTTTTTATTAAGTCAATCAAAATATTCTTTTGTTTATCCTTACCTACAGTAGATAAATTTTGTGACTTTATTTGTTTTATTTATTTCTTCTAGCACAGAACGGAACAGAATAACAGTTGGAAGGGACCTTGTAGGTCTTCTAGTGCAACTTCCTGCTCAAGTAGTAGACCCTATACCAGGAGTGGGCAAATGTGGCTCTTTTACAACCTGTGGACTTCAACTCCCAGAATTTCTGAGTCAGCTGAAATTCTGGGAGTTGAAGTCCACAGGTTGTAAAAGAGCCACATTTGCCACTCCTGCCCTATACCATTGCAGACAAATGGCTGTCCAGTCTCTTTTTAAAAGCTTCCAGTGATGGAGCACCCACAACATTTGTTATAGTCTGTATATCTTGATTAGCTATTGAATGCAGAAGTGGTAGGATGTTGTTGTTGTTATTTGTGAAGTCTTGTCCGATCCATCGTGACCCAATGGATCCATCGTGACCCAATGGATAACTTTCCTCCAGGCCTTCTTGTCCTCAACCATCCCCCGGAGACCATTTAAGCTCACGCTGACTGCTTCAGTGACTCCATCCAGCCACCTCATTCTCTGCCGTCCCTTTCTTCTTTTGCTCTCAATCTTTCCCAGAATTAGGCTCTTCTCCAGGGAGTCCTTCCTTCTCATTAAATGGCCAAAGTATCTGGCCTTCTAAAGAGCAGTCAGGGTTGATCTTCTCTAGGACTGACCAGTTTGATTGCCTTGCAGTCCAAGGGACTTGCAGCAGTCTTCTCCAGCACCATAGTTTAAATGCCTCAGTTCTTTGGGACTCAACCAAAATTTCTTACGGTCCAACTTTCACAGCCATACATTGCAACTGGGAAAACCATAGCATTGACTATACACACAGAGACTAAAAAGTCTCTGATTTTTAGTATGTTATCTAGATTTGCCATAGTTTTCCTCCCAGGAGCAAGCGTCTTTTAATTTCTCGGCTGTAGTACCCATGTGCAGTGATCTTGGAGCCCAGGAAAATAAAATCTGTCACTACCTCCATTTCTTCCACATCTATTTGTCAGGAATTGAGAGGGTTGGATGCCATGATCTTGGTTTTCTTAGTGGTAGAATAGTGATGTCTATTTAAAGAAGATACTGCTCTTCAAGTTAAACTAAATTTCCCAGAAACTTATAAATCAAATGGGGGGGGGGGGGCAGCAACAGAAACAATTCTCAGAACAAGGAATTGTGTGAAAAAGGAACAAAATGGTGTCACACAAATCTTTTGGGGGAAAGAGCCTATTTGAAACAACTATTTCTTTACTTAGCACCTGTCTTGCCTCTTGAAAAGTAAAAGCTTGGAGACAAAGCTTCGATAATGATCTGACATGTTCAGGCAGGCTTGTCGGAGAAGACATTGTCCTTCTGATAACTGGATCCAAATTTACACAGATTTTAGAGATTAAGATCAGGACAGGACATTGAATTGTGCTTGTAAATGAAAAAGTAATTAATGTTTTTACACCAGCACATCTAAGCCTCCCACTCATGGGCAACGATCTAATTTGCAATATTGAAGACTAGAGGTTCATTTCAAAGTATGGGAATGTGCATTTTAAGCCCAACAGCACAGTCTACTGTACCATTACTCCACCAGCAAATTATAATATTAAGATGAAGTGCATGAATCTCAAGACAGTTGATGGAATTAGAGAGTTCAAATGGAGTTGCAGATAATTTATATTATGTGTGCTATATAAATTTATTTGCAGTACTTACATTGCTTTTTCTCAGCATGTTTTAACCACAGCCAAGCAATTCTAAGGAGTTATTAGCACCAGCTTAATCATACCCCTGTGGACTAGGAGCAGTTATCTTGTATTCTACAAATCATTCTAAAATATCTGTTGTGGCTAACTCAGCAGAGGTATTTAAAAATCAGTAGGAAGATTAACTCTCAAACTATTCTGCCTAAGTATCTATGTATCTACTTGTACATTGCCTTTAGAGCCATTATGTGACTATATATATTTTAGATAAACAGTGCATTTCTTGCTATATTATTAATATACAATATGTTTAGTAAGGCTGAACCAAATTAGGGTATGATTCACAAACAAAAACTCACCATCTGTGGAATGCATGCTGTATTTAAATCATTTGGAAATTAAACTATACAAGTAGTCCTCTTACAAGCATTCAATGAGCAATCATTCAAAGTTATAAAGGAAAAGTTGTAAAAAGTGATTTATCACTGGTTTTTTTGCACTTAGGACTGTTGCAGCATCCCTGTGGTCATGTGATCAAAATTGAGATGCTTGGCAACTGGCATGTATTTATGACAGTTGCAGTATCATGGGTCATGTGATCACCTTTTGCAACCTTCTGATAAACAAAAGCAATAACATAAGCAAAATCAATGAAGAAGCCAGATTCCCTTAATAACCATGTTACTAACTTCACAACTGCAATGATTCACTTAACAACATTGGCAAGAAAGCAGGTGTGTTAAGTGAGTTTTGCTCCATTTTACGACCTTTCTTGCCACCGTTGTTAAGTGAATCACTGCAGTTGTGAAGTTAGAAACCAGGTTGTTAAGTGAATTTGGTTTCCCCATTGACTTTGCTTATCAGAAGTTTGCAAAAGATGATCACATATCCCCAGGACACTGTAACCATCATAAATATGAGTCAGTTTGCCAAGGATCTGAATTTGGAACATGTTACCATGGAGATGCTGCAATGGTCATAAGTATGGCGAAATGGTCATGAATCACTTTTTTCAGTGCCATTGTTCACTTAATGAACTGTTGTAATTTGAGGAGTACCTGTACACTAAATAATGGAGAGTAACCTCGAGAAAATAAACAATATTGTCTATATATGACTGTGCTGCTGGGTAGAACTTTTGGGACTGAAGCAGAGGTGGTATTCAGCAGGTTCTGATCAGTTCTGGAGAACCGGTAGCAGAAATTTTGAGTAGTTTGGAGAACAGGTAAATATCACCTCTGACTATTCTCTGCCTCCCAATTCCCAGCTGATTGGGAGGAAATGGGAATTTTGCAGTAACCTTCCCCTGGAGTGGGGTGGGAATGGAGATTTTAGAGTATCCTTCCTCTGCCATGCCCACCAAGCCACACCCACAGAACTGGTAGTAAAAAAAATTGACTCCCACCACTGGAGTGAAGTCTAGCTCTTCTGGAAGACACCATGTTAGGAAATGTAGGAATGCTGATTGGTGGATTGATGTGCCTCGTCAGGTTTGAATATGTGAGTTTTGTTCCAGTGATGAAACAAAAGGAGCTTAAATGATACCAAACTACATTTAATTTGCAAACCTTTCTCATAAAATGGATATGTATTAAAACATAAACATTGACAATATGTCCTCTATTATATCAGTTTTACTATCTTCATATAGTTGTCCATTTTATCTATACTTCTATTTAATTTCAATCCTCAATCATAAATAAGCTATAAAAACATCTTGCCTTGCTTATCAAGATTCCTTCCACGTTGATAGTTAATTCCCTGTTCCAGCCACAATGATTGATGGAGGCAACATGCAGTCATAGATAAATAAATGAATATTTTTTTGCATTATTTTTTCAGATTTTATAAATAATAAATATTTTCCCACTATGTTAGTTTTTCCAGAGTTATTCAAAATTATGCCTGCAAGTATCCATGTAAGTGTCATCCTCTTTTGCTTGGCATTATTCGTCTTTGCACTGATTGCAACCGGCTTCTTCATGTACAATGCATTTGGCAATCCTTATGAAACCTTACATGGTCCATTAGGTCTCTACCTGTGGAGCTTTATTTCAGGTAAGTCCAGTAATACTTTGGCATGTAGATATAAATGCATTATCAGATTCTCATGTAAGATGAGGTGGACAGTTATTATACATTCCAAGAATTTTTTTTTTTTTTGCTGATTATTCTTTTTTTTAACATTAAAAAAACCAGGGTTTTTTTTTTTCTTTTTAAACTGATGCTTTCTACTCAATATGTTGTCATCATCACATGAAATCCAACTTGGTACTTTGACAATTGCTTAGAGAATCACTCCAGTTGTGATTGTTACAGCCTCAACATCAACATCTAGTGTAAGCAGTCATCCTTTCCCTTCCTTCTATTTTTTTTTATATGGGTAATGGATTCACCTAGTGCAGGGGTCAGCAACCTGTGGCTCTGGAGCCGCATGTGGCTCTTTGGGCCCTCTGCTGTGGCTCCCTGTCAGGTGATCCCACCACTGACTGGCCCCGCCGCTCGCCCTCCCCTCACAGTCACTCCTCACTGGTCTGAGAAGGTAAGGGCGACGGCAGGAAATGGAGAAGCGGCCAGGGCAGAGACAGAGAGATACAGCAAGAGGGGGTGAGACAGAGACAGAGAGAGATACAGAGAGAAAGGGAGGGAGGGAGGGAGGGAGGGAGAGAGAGAGAGATAGTCAAAAGGTTTTGTGGTTCCCTGTGTTTTTTAACAACTGGTTCTCTGCCCTAATGACCAGCTGAGTAGATGTGGCTAGAGGGTCATGTGACTGGTGGAAGTGAGTGACATTGAGTTAGCCACGCCCACCCAGGTTTTATAGCTCCCAGTGTTTTCTTTTCTGTGGGAAACAGGTCCAAATGGCTCTTTGAGTATTTAAGGTTGCAGACTCCTGACCTAGTGGCTAGACCTTCATAGAACTATGCTTAGATTGTGAGATTTTAGCAACAGTCTATGAATGACCGTCCTGAACAGTTAACCCACTATAGCCCTGCTGGAAGTTGAGAGTTTGAGATGCTACAAACATTTACAATAGTTATCAAAAGAACACTACACTGTTATATGTGATAGAGATTAAAATATAATTTTATTTTGTAAAACAATTTTAAAAAATGAACAAAATAGCTTATATAAAATTGGCAAAGTACAAAACTACACAAAACGCAGAACTACAACTAGCAAGCAAAATCCAGCTTGAATTTAAAATAAACCTTGGTTTAAATTTAAATATAACTCTCTGAGTTATATCACTTCAAAACTGTATCCTTAAATAAAACCATTTTCATTATTTAAACTTTCTAGCACCTGCTTCTGAAGGCATATATTGATTAATGATTCTTTCACATTCTCCATCAAAATTAGAAGGCTTTCCACTTGCACAACAATCAGCCCCGCTATACCTTATCATGGTCTGAATAAATCATTCATTCTCATGTGCATGTAAATCCTTGGATACATATGTATACAGCCAGGGATCAATTCAAGGCAAGAATTGATATCGGGAATGTGAGCCTTCACTTATTGACTATAGACTTCACACTGGGTCATATGGGGCAGAATCACCCCATACAGGAGCAATAGTGAGGAAAAACTTATCAATGTAAGGCCCAAATACCCAAAGCACTCGTTCTTGCTTGGGTTCAGTCGAAATCCATTGCAATCCATACCCTTACAGCTTCCAGACACTGGGACACGACTATGCAATCTTTTGGACCAAGTTGTACTATGGGAAGCTGTAAGCATCATCTACAGAGGCAAAACTTCCTTTTTGAAGAATCTTTAAACAGGGCTCTGGCATACATAGCACATTATACTCCTAGTTTTTGCTCTTAGGAGAAAAAGCTATTTATGACTGTCTCAAGCAACAGGGAATAGAATTAGCTCAGCAAGCACACTTGCTTTACAAGCAGTGGGAAAGATATAGTTCAACAAACATTACCATTCAAACAGATTAATACGTTTTATTTTTCATGCACAAACAGATTTGGGGGAGCTTTGTTTCATTTATAAAGAAGAAAAAAGCTAGAGTTAGCATGTTCACCCTTTAATACATGAATTGGAACACTCATTTTAATCCAAGCAAGTACCAAATAGAACAAGCAAGGGGATCTGTCAGATGAAGCTGGCAGGCTACACAAACCAGGTGAAACTCAGTGGAATGTGGACTTCAAACAGATATATTTAGAGAAAAGGTAGGGAAGAAATGGAGCAAAATCAAGTTATAATTATCTGTTCTTATTAATTATTGGATTCAACTGGGACCCAACCTCTTAAAGAAAATAGGCAGAAGAGCTCATTTATCAATGTTGAAATATAACAACAAATGTTGTAGAATTAGGTTGAAAATTTGACCAAATATTAATTTTGCATTTCTTTCTTTTTCAGTTTCTTGTGGCTTTCTTATTTTGATACTGTTTTCTTCAGAAGTGAAAATCCACCACCTCTCTGAGAAAATAGCTAATTATAAAGAAGGAAGTTTTATTTTTAAAACTCACAGTGAGCAGTTTGCAAAATCCTTCTGGATCATCCTGGTGTGCTCATTAGTACACTTTATGAACATTCTGCTTATACGCCTGGCTGGATTTGAGTTTCCTTTTTCAAAATCAAAAAATTCTGAGGCACCAAATGGAGCAATGGATCTAATGTACTAAACATACTTTAAATCTTGATTTATGCAAATAATTCATCTTGTCTTTTTTTCCAAAAGATGCAAAGAATACACATGTTTAAAAGGTTGATTTTTACAAGTGTATTTTAAGGCAGAAACATACACAAGCTACCAGCAAACAGAATGTCGTAAGAGCTTTATTCAGTAATATTATTTTCGTTATATTATCACTTTTCATCACAGCCATACAAAAAGAACATAAAACAGAACACCTGCAGCGAACCATAACAGAATCTGTTTATTTCCTATTTGCAAATTATGTTGAATAGTGTTTGCTTAGAAGTATTGTCAATCCATACTTTGAAAAATATTTGAAATATGTGCAGCCATCTCAGTTTTCATTTCAAAGAAGGGCTCAAGAATTAAAATTGAAAACATCTAGCCGTAAACCAGTAGTGGGATTCAAATCCCGTTGCTACCGGTTCACTCGTGGGCACCCGTGCATTCACACGCACGCGCAACACTTCTTTGCATGCGTAGAAGTTTCTGTGCATGCGCAGAGATGTCCAGGTGGGTGGGCAGAGCCTCCTGCCACTGCCATTACCAGTTCACCTGATCCAGGGTGAACCGGTAGCAACCGGTAGCAACCCACCACTGCCATAAACCATAATTTCAGCAGCAAGTCATACAGATTAAAAATTTGATCTGCTGAAATTGTTAGGATGAAAAATTGTGTTCAAAATCAAGAATGAATAAACTTTTCCAATAGAAATGAAAAGTGCCAATTTGAAATCAGACATTATAATTGGCATCCAGTATTTTCTATTCACCTCAAAGGAATTTCTTTTCACAAAAGGAGAGTTTACTCATAAATGAATTCCTTCTGTGGGTCTCAAGCAGCTTCTGTTCATTGACTACATCTATTGTGCGCCATCTTGTGCTATTTCTATTCTATAGGAAAGCATTTCTGTTAGAAATTAATGTCCTATAATTAATTTCTAACTGAAATGCTTTTTATGAACTACCAAAGATGTTTGTACCTTCTGTTTAATGTCATATTCGAGAGATCTGGGCCCATATGTAGTAAACTATGCAGTAAAGTTGTAATATTTTTCTTTCTTTATTAAAATATTTATTTTAGTTTTCACTGTTCTCCTTTAGCTTCAGAGCTAATATTTCTCATATGGAATTTTATGCTTCATAAATAAATCTGTTATGCCCTATAGCTTCAAATAACTGTTGGTAGAAAAAAATGTTCAGAACCGAAGAAAATAAAATATCTGTGTTGGAACTTATTCTTAACTCATCTTGTATGTTAGTATTATGTGTAACAAGAAATTTTAATCATTGTATCTCTGAAATTTTTATATTATTTTTCTTTTGTCCTGTTATTCTGTTATTCCACATTTATTCTCATGTTTATTATTTTAGTTCCAATAATTGGTGCTATTTACAAAATGCATACATGGACATTTTCATATATTTCTATGTATCGATTTATTCTTCCCCCAGCATATTCGTACCTATGTCAGAAAATCATCATGCTGTATTATCCTAAGCTATGTAAGTTAATGAGAATTAGACACAACTTGTCTGAAAAGAACCAAATTTGAAAAGGTTGCCATAAAACATATCTTAAGTAAAAAATAGCCTGGTTCCTATGGCATGCTAAATCATAATGTCAGAGGCTGCACATCACACTAAACTAAAAACTAAAAACCAACTGATCAATAAATATTGAACTACAGTCCAAGTCTAAGTAATAAATGTTGAAGCAACCAAATATAATTCCTAAATATAACCAATACTGATTAAGTAAACTACTTACTTCTATTATTGGTCACAGCAAAGCCTTATTGTTTTGGGAAACAATTTAGCCATATGTTGTTTCAGGATGCTTATCTTGTAGTTGAATTATTGTAGAAAAGGATATATAACAACAACAGATTTTATTGGATGAAACAATAAAATTAAGACAAATTTTATTGGATAAAACAGACTCAGATTTGAGTGTAGAATTGGAATTCAAAAAAGATGCTGGATTACAAAGATGATATGGAAAAACTTGCTGTGGATGTGAAAATGGACTTCAAAATGCTAAAGTGATATGGAAAAAGATGACAAAATGATTTACAAATGAACCCAGCTGATGTCTTAATAATTAAAGATACTTACAAATAATAAATAAATAATAATAATAAAGAAGAATGTGGAAGGCCTGCTTATCTCAGATTTCTAAAAGGAAAGTATAAAACAAAGGAAACTTTCTGAGAGCAGATAAGAGAAAAAGATAAGAAATCAATCTGTGGGACATTACTTAATGCAAATAAGAATCAAGCTTTTTAAAGGTAAACAGAACATCTACAAAGTGAATCAATTTGATCAGGATTAAAATATATAAATTGTGGTTTCTAGTAGTTGTTAATGGAATTTATTTTTGACCAGGATTGAATGACGAAGCTGTAAGGATCTGTTTATAAGTGGAAAGATTTTTCACTTTGTTTCTTAGAGAACAATATTATATTAAAAATGGATTTTTTGATTAAGATTAAAATAGGTGTGTTAATATTTCTGAGTTTTGCTGATTAGAATTGAATGATGGGTTTTTATTTGTTTGATAATAAATAAGATATGGGAAGAAGAAAGTTTTTTTAATTGAAATACTAGAGAAGATGTTAAATTACTGAAATTGTTTGTATTTGTCTAGAGAGAGGGAGGAATCATCTTTTATATGTTTTATTTTTCTTTTCTTTTTTCAATCACTTTACTCTTTTTCTTTTCTTTTTATATTTTCCTTAGGTGTGTATTAGTTTTTTATCTTTGTATTTGCAAACTTCAATAAAATTATTGTAAAAATAATGTGTGTACTCCACTCATATATTCAGGTTTATAGTTCAATATAGGCAGTTGGATTATTGATTAAACCATTGTTAACCATAAATAGGCACATCATACAAATACAGTATAACCAATGTGATTTGGTAAAGAAATATTAGTGCATTTTTGTCAGGCCGTGTGGGTCTGGATGGGGAGAAACAGATTTTGACTCAACCCTTCCAAGATCGAGTGGCTGTGAATGCCAGCGTCCCGATATAGCCAGCTGATGCCATCGCTGGTTATTAGGGGTGAGTCATTGACCCCCACAGAGGGGGCTCGCAACTTGGGTGTCCTCCTGGATACACGGCTGTCTTTGGAGGAGCATGTGATGGCCGTGGCCAGGGAAGCCTTCTATCATGTTCGCCTGATACGCCAGTTGCGCCCCATTCTGGATCGGGACTTCTTATGCACAGTCACCCATTCCCTCGTCACGTCTCGCCTGGACTACTGTAATGCTCTCTACAAGGGGCTCCCCTTGAGGTGCACTCAGAGGCTCCAGCTGGTCCAGAATGCGGCCGCATGGGTGATTATGGGAGCAACCTGGCGCTCCCATGTAACACCTCTCCTGCGCGAGCTGCACTGGCTCCTGGTGGTCTTCCAGGTGCGCTTCAAGGTGTTGGTTCTCACTTTTAAAGTGCTCCATGGCATAGGGCCAGGGTATTTGCGAGACCGCCTGCTGCTACCAATAACCTCCCACCGGCCAATATGCTCACACAGAGAGGGTCTCCTCAGGGTGCTGTTGGCCAAACAATGTCAGCTGGCGGCCCCCAGGGGGAGAGCCTTCTCTGTGGGGGCACCCACCTTGTGGAATGAGCTACCTCCTAGTTTACGATTGATCCCAGACCTTCGTACCTTCCATAAGGCCCTGAAGACCTATCTATTTCAACAAGCCAGCCTAGCCCAAAGGGTTTTTTTAATGGGTTTTTTAAAATTATATGGATAAGTTTTTAAAATTGGAATTTTATGGATTTGGGGTTTTAAATTGACTAGCCAAGGACTTAATTCATTTTAGTTTTCTTATAACTTTTGTACTTTATGTATTTTAATTTTGGCTGTTCACCGCCCTAAGTCCCTTCTGGGAGAAGAGCGGTATACAAATCCAAAATAAAATAAAATAAAATAAAAATAAATAAAAGATATAAACTCACTTCTTATCAGAGTAAATCAATAGTACAATTGTGTTATAAAGCTGATGAAGTTCTCATGGTCATTCCTCAAGATTTCTTGGTTTATTACAGCCTTGCAAATACCCACCCACCCCCACCCCCGAAATATTATCTTTACTTATATAAATGCCAAAAGAGTGACTCTTTATAAAAAGTAGACTAAAAATTATATTCAGCCTGGCAATATGGAAATGGCATTATGTCAAAGTGACCTTCTTTCAGCTGCTTATTAATGCTTCTGTCCCAACATTTTGAGGACTTTTCAGTGCTCAGATGAAAGACCTGCGTTTTGTTCTGAATTCAGACTAAAAATGCTAGGAAATCTAAGGGAATATCAAACTGAGAATTCTAGGAAGTTATTAGCTGAAATAAATGGAATTCAGAATGAAAACATTTTGGGGGTTGGAAGGTTGCATGACAGCTGCAGAAAACATAAATGCTGGCTTTAAAGATGCAAATTCAATTCTGTGGTTCTTAGAAGGATTATTCTGCTCAAAATATAAAAAGCTACCTATACTACCTTCAGAGTAGTATTGGGTTTATTTGTCTCTTTCTTTACAGTTCCATAGGATTCCTGCAGGATCATCTGTCATAACTCGTAATAAAGTTTATTCAAGAATCTCTACAGCCAGGGGTACTATCCAGGGTCCTGAACCTTTTCCATCCAATTACAAAACTTTTTTTTAAAATTCCAACTTTATTGTTTTTCTAAATAATTCAAAGAAGCAAACATACTTAACACTCCTTTCTCCTCTTATTTTCCCTACAACAATTCTGCGAGGTGGGTTGGGCTGAGAGACAGTGACCCATCCAAAGTTACGTTTCATGCCTAAAACAGGACTCGAATACACAATCTCCTGGTATCTACATTGGGGTCTTAGCCACTAGTCCAAATTAGTTGTATTGTTCCCACTTTCCTGAGCCATTGCCACAAAATCATGGAAATGAAGCTATTGTATTAAAATGAAATAGAAAGTCCATGATTCTGCCAAATTTAGTAGATATAGGGCTTTTCAATAAGGAAATTAAAAGTTCCTATCTCTACTTCAATCATTCAAGTTCTGTCAACTTCCTGTGACAGAAAATAAAATAAAATCAACACTGTGATTAAGTTGTATTTTAGAGAATTTTGTCACCCATTATTGTCCCATCTCATTAGGCTTATTACCAAATCAGAAGCACTATACTGATAGCAGAACCTTAAAATAGCTGAGGGAAGTTCATTTTCTACTGAAGACTGATTTCCCAGAGGATAAATTGCTTTATAATGACATCACATGTTGAAAAGGTATAGGGCTGAAACAGGACCTTCAATAAGAAATAGTGGAAGTATAATTCTCTCCTTTTTTGAAATGCATTTTATTTTCCTCTTTTTTCTACTGCAAGCCAAGATAAAATATGTTGCTTTAGCAAGAGACTACAAGTGGTTTTTTTTTTCAAAAAATTTTTACCAGGTGCCACAAAAAATATCTAAAATATCAAATGGAGTCATATAGTAGCAGGACTGGAAGTGATTGCAGCTATCTTCAAATCATATGTCCCTGAAATGATCATTCGTTTATCTGTAAGCGGCAGAAATCCCTTGGAAGTTAGCTGACTTATTAATTTTCCTACAATACTTCAAACAGTTGACACTGCAACTCTTCATGGAATTTGAAAAATCATAGCAAGCAAGCAAGCATTTCATGGGAAGCAATGAACTAAGTCATTAGTTTGAGACTGCTAGAATTTTGAGCTTGCTCTGACTAGAGACAATTTTATTGGATTGTGTTGCCAAACCTTTTTTCATTTTACAACTGAAATTAAGTATATTTCTGCACTCCTGTAGAACATGTAGGCATGTTCTACAAAGAGGAAATAATTGGGAAGTGTAACTGATCAGTAATAGTAAACAATGCTATTTACCTATTGCTATATTGCTCAATATAAGTCTGAAAGGTGAGAAAAGTGTTGACATTTCCACAGAAACGAAGGGGAGGGTGAAAATGCCACACATGGCCAGACAAAACCCAAGTGAACATTAAAGTCTGGTGGCATTTTAGGATGAAAATGCAGATGTAGCTTTTAGCAGAATGGAGACCGAGAATTTTGGTCCCTTCCTTGGACATCAGTTGGCAAGTAGGAAAAGCAAAATCAATGGAGTAGATCAGAAAGAAGAAAGAGAAGCTAAAAATGAAGAAAGTTTGAGTAACTGGTTACAATGCCACAGTAAACAGCAAAGACAAATATCTCTAACAGGAAGCAGGAAAAGGAGGGTGAGTATAAAACCAATATTTATATTATAGTCCATTTAATTTAAAGGGATGATTGTGTGCTTTGATATAGATTTCCATTATAAAAGTCTTAATAACAGAAGATTATCAAGAGAAACAAATGTGTTTCTCTGTAAAAAAAAATGATAATCTCAGAAGCCCTATTTAGCACTATTTATTATTTATGGCTCTTTTATGGTTAATTATGGACTGCACAGGCTTGGCAATAACTTACAAGTCCCAAGGAACTTAAAAGTTTAGCTATCACCCAGGAAGCAGAAGACTCCCAGAGGCACCTTGCCAAGATTAGAACTTTTATCACAGACAAGAATGAAGCCTCAAATACAACAGTTGATTGCACACTGCAGTGCAAAGAAACCAGAGACTTGTGCCATTATTCCCCAGGGTTTAAACTCTAGGCTTCTTCTTCTAGTCATGCTGAATTCACAGCTATTTACTGAGCAGCTTGGTGGCCTTGGGCACTCCTTTCACAGCAGCTCTCTCTAACCCAGGGTGTCAAACTTCTGCACTGGCCACACCCACAGATACCTCCGGTTTAGTGAGGGGGGGAGTCATGATATATCACATGATGACAACATGACACCATGAGTTTGATACCCGGGCTTTAATCACTTCCGCTCTTAGCATATCACTCAAATATAGACTAACTGCATTTTAAAATAAATACCTAATCATGGTTTCAACTTGTGATTACCCCTACCCATAAATGGCAGCTGATTTTCTTTCTTGCAATAATTTTATTACACATGACAATTAAAAACCTAAAAATCAACACGAATTTTTAAAAGGGGATAAAATGAAAAAAGATAGGTTCAGAAAATAAAAAAGAAGAAAGAAAAAATTAAGAAAGACTAAGAAAAGAGGTATATAAAGAAATGATTTTGCCCTTCATCACAAGCATAAATAATTTTAGTAATTTATCATCTTCTCTGGGATTAAGATAATTAAATGCACTCATGCCTTTCCACATCCATGCATATGTAGCCTAAATAGCTGCATGTATATAATTTTCATAAATAGCATAAATACAGATTAACAGAGTTGGAAGGGATCATGTAGGTCATCGAGTCCAACCCCCCACCCAAACAGACCCTACACCATTACTGACAGATGGCAGTCCAGTCTCTTTTTGAAAGCTTCTAATAATGAAGCTCCCACAACTTCTGAAGGCAAGCTGTTCATTGGTTGATTGTTCTCACTGTCAGAAAATTTCTCCTTATTTCCAGGTTGAAATAAGTTCAGTTTCCCTCCATTATTCTTGTCTGGCCTTCAGGTGCTTTGTAAAATAGTTTGACCCCTTCCTCTCTGTGTCAGCCCCTCAAATATTAGGACACTGCTATAATGTCTCCCATGGTTCTTCTCTTCACTAGACTAATTATGCAATAAAAAAACCTGCCCTTGCAGATGTCACACACACACACACACACACACACACACACACACACGTCTGCTCTCAAGTCCTGCAACCACTGTGCATTGGTGTTACATGTCTTCCCTTTCTCCCATATGTTCCTCCAGTACTGTTCAATTTCTGCTGTTGGTGATGCTGATTTTACTACAGTATATTATTGCCCTGCAGTAGGAAATATACCTTGGATGGTTCGATGGAGAGCAAGGCATTTATCTTCTTGGCCTCTGCTTCTCTAGTGTATCTCCTAGCCTGGGTATCCACTGCTGTTTAGCGGTCTCAAGGCTTAAAATAGAACCAGGCCCGTGTATTTTTTGCAAAAGCCAAGTCTTATCTTCATACCTTTCTATAATTCTACCAATTATTAACCTCTCTCTGAGTTGCCTTGAACTTAGCCTCTAACCACATTTTCTGGAGAAGTATGAATTGCTGTTCTTCTTGATCATGTGGCTAACAAATCCAGGATGACAGCAGTTGCAGTGTATACCAGTTTATTGGTTTAAGTTATTGTGGCAATAGGGATTATTGTGGTATCTGATGTTATTTTTTCACTGAGTCTTGGTAACTGGTCTTGTGTGTTGATTGTAACTAGCTTATCTATGATCTTATGCCTCATACTAGCTGTTGTGGTCTGTAATGGAGAGTGTGGTAGTGATGTTCCAACTTTAAGGGTTGGCTGCATATCCAGTTGTTCTTCTTGAATATGGGATGTAATGTGTAGTAAATCTATCTCAAATTGTGAGAGCATCTTCCTCTTCACTATGTTGAAGTGTTGAATAACTAGCTGTTTCTCAGTTAGTGGAAGATACAGGATTTCTGTCCTCCATAGTTGCTTCATACATTTCATTAGGTCTACTATTAGAGTAGTATTCCCCCAATTTTGGGTTCTCTTGTACATGAATGGCTTGGTTCAGTAGCCCATTTCAGTAGCCCATTTATCATCAGATTGTCCTGTTTCAGATGCAAACCTGTTTAATCAGTGTGGCATCCAATTATATAACTCTCCTTTTTTGAGGTTTCAGGGGTTCCGCCCAAGGACCCTGCAAGTAAAGTAGATTAGTTCTGAACCCCAGTCTCCCAAATTGAAAGCAGCCTTCTAATCATACCCTATCAAACTGTATGTTATATGTACATATATATATATATATATATATATATATATATATATATATATATATATATATATATATGTATACAAGTATGTGTGTGTGTGTATTTATTCCCTTCTTACCGTGTGTGTGTGTGTGTGTGTGTGTGTGTGTGTGTGTGTGTGTGTTCCCTTATCCTGTATCTTCCTCAATTTCAGGTCCTCTACCAAGTACTGTGCAGGGTCTTAGCTGTTCCTAACATTGCATTCTTCTGGACATACAGCTCTGATTTTGTCATTCCTGGGACCTGTCGGAGCCTCTCCCACTTAGAAGTCATAGTCTGAGTGTTTCTACAACCACTAGGACTACTTTGGCCTTTATTTTTACATCCTCTCCTGTTCCTTCTTCAGGCCTTGGTATTCCTCCAGTATCTCATACTCCTTCTTCCTGGTGTTGTTATCAATTACCATAACTGCATCTATCACCATTGCTGTCTTTGGGTCTTTATCTGGCTGCTTGTCTGCCTGGATTTGGATTTGGAAATGCCACAAGACCTTAGTCCTCTTACTTTCCACAATCTTCTGTAGAATCTCCCATTGAGACTTAGGCCAGCCTAGTCCCTATTCTGTACAAATGTTCCTATACAACAGCTACTTGGTTGTGCCATTCAGTGTATACTGAATGGAGCCTTGGTGGAGCAGCGGACTAAAGTGCTGTTAAAGTAGCACTTAGCTGCCAGCTGCCTGCAATTATTATGAGTTCAAATCTCACCAGGCTCAAGGTTGACTCAGCCTTCCATCCTTCCGAGGTAGGTAAAATGAGAATCTGGATTGTGGGGGCAATAAGCTGACTTTGTATAAAAAAGAACACTGCTTTGGGGTGGTGGCAAAAGCCCTACTAAGCAGGTATATACAAAAGTATGAAGGCTAATGCTTAATGCATTGTAACCCGCCCTGAGTCTCTGGAGAAGGGCAGCATATAAATCGAACCAATAAATAAATAAATAAACAAACAAACAAACAAACAAATTGTACCTGCCCCATCCCCCCACTATATGCAGAGACAACCCAACATAGTGAAAGGGGCAATATATATACATACATACATACATACCTACATACATACTTACATACATACATATTCTTACTATATATATATATATATAGTATATATTCTATATATATACACACACACACACACACACATATTGATAAAACACTTCCAATTTTATGTGAGAGAAAATCCGAATAACCAAAGACCTACATACAAACACCCGCAAAAACCTCAGAAAACATACAGAGAGAGAGAGAGAGAGAGAGAGAGAGAGAGAGAGAGAGAGAGAGAGAGAGAGAGAGAGAGTTAATGGGAAGCAATAGTGGATATCAGGCACAACAGTGAGAGCAAGAGGGGTCTGGGCAGCTCTATAGTTGCATATCTTTTCACCCAATTTATGAAGAAAATTTGCAGTAAGTTTATAAGCAACTAGGATAGTAAGACCAATTTCTTCTCTCCTAAATTGGACATTCCAAGTATTCCTGGATTTTTTTCCAAACAGACAGCAACAGAAAAACAGCTCACCAAGCATTATTTGCTCTCCAATTACTGCTCAGACCTGGGTTTGTAGCATGCTTTAAAACAACTCCAGTGATGTTTCATCTATATGTTCAGTGAAGGTTCATTACTACTTTACTTATTCTGAACTGATAGGCTTTTCTGATGAAGTTTATTTCACTGCTCACCATAATAGCCCTGTTCTGTCCCATCCCATCCTGCCCTGTCCATAGAAATCCATTACTTTCATTAGATAAAAATAGCATTGTGGCATTGCAGTGCAAGCTCCACCCTTTGGGGCCATGTGTGTAATGTAATGTCATATGTTCCGAAGAGACAGCCATAAAGCTGTTAATGTCATTCTGACATCCCATTCCCCTGCAGTTATTGATTTTTACTTTCTTTTCTGTACCAAAATATATGCCAGAAAACAAACACACATCTTGTAGATAACCCAAAGTTAGAGGCAAATGCATACATTTCCAAGATGCCTGATGTTCTGCCCATAGCCAGTCAAACAATGTAACCTGATGGGGCCCAGGAAGTAGGCACCTGCCCACTGAAATAACATCCCCAAAGAGCCAAGACCCTACCTTTAAAAAATCCTTGTGTTTTCCTTGGTTTCCTTGTGAAGTGGCTTGTTTCATGTGAATAAAGACTGCATTTGCATCTGAAGCTTGAAAGTAATACTATTACTGTTTCCCCAAACAAAGAGAAAGGTAATAAGAGTAAGTGTGCCTGGGGAGGTATTTGGCAAAATTCTGTCTGACAAAGTTGAAGAAGTGACGAGGAAACAGAAGTTGTGGAGTTGAGTGCTGCCCAGCGTTGGACAGCAATCTGCACCCACATTTTTGGGTTAGGTTACTTCATCTGGTACCGGATCACTAGGCCAATGATTAAATCATGGTGGTATCAGATCCAGGCATATCATATTGTTTGAGGGTATATTTTACTCAGTGAAAATACAAAAAATGTTAAGACAAAAAAAAAATTAGATAGAGGATCTGATGCAGCTGCTTCTTTGTTGCCTTTCTAAAATAAAGAACTAAGTATGAAATATATTCACAATTTCATAATTAAGCGTCAGCTTCATATTAGTCACCAGTCACTTGTTTACCTAATTTTTCTAGATGACTCATCTACTAGATAAATCTAAGAACTCAGATGTCACAATATATGTCTGTTCCTAGTTTTGGACTTTAAAATGTACAGTAGCATATTTCTATCATCATCACCAACACCGCCATCACTATAATCTTACATATAATCTTACACTATAATCTTACATAATCTAATGTGATCAAGCATTTGAATAGTTTTCTTGAAACATCAAAAAAGATCTGACAGACATGCCAGATATCTAAACCTAATCTAAAACAAGGAGGAAATAATCTGCTAGTATTTGTAAGTGGGAAGTACAGCATTGTTCACAATTTAACTTTATGTGTGATATTAACATATATGTCACGTAGAACTGCATATATATCATATACTATAGCTGTTTATATGCTAGCTGCCAATAAGGGATATTCATAAAAGACCGTTATCTTCAAGTTAAATTTCTCATTTTCCAAACGTGACATTATCTTATAAAAAGAACTTTGTGAAATACAGAAAGTAGAAAAAACCATGAGGATTTGAAAATGGACATAGGTGAAATTAAGGATAATCTTAAAAGAATGGATAATAAGATGGAGAAAATTCAACAAAATATTGCCAAAAATGAACAACGGATCCAAAATATTGAAGATAAGATGGGCAAAGTAGAAAAAAAGATGGAAGAGTTAGAATGTGACCAAACAACAATAAACAAAGAACTGGAAGAGTCAATCTCATTTTTAGAAATAGAACAGGCATTATTTTACTTAAGATTTCAAAATATAGTGGAAAACAGAGAGGAAGATTTGAGAGATATAATGGTGGGAATTCTGGCGGAAGTGACATTAAAGAATAAAGAAGAAATTAATAAGGAAATTGATGAAGTCTATAGAATATTCACGAACTATGCCCGAAGAAACAAGTTACCAAAAGAAATTCACATTAGATTTGCGAGGAAGTTGGTGAAAGAAGAAATATACAAAAAAATGAGAGAAAAACCAGTTATATATAAGGGAAAAGAAATAATTACATTAAAACAAATACCAAGAAGAATAAGAGAAACGAGGAAAAATTATAATTTTTTGACAACAGAATTACACAAACATAAAATAATGTTCCGGTGGTTAACACCAGAGGGAATGCTTGTTACATGGCAAGATAAAAAATATAAACTTGATACACTAGAGAAGGCACAACAATTTTTTGATAGGAATTTTCTTCCTGAGGAAGAACAAGAATCTGAAACACAACAAGAAATTGCAAATCAGGAGGACAAATCGGGAAAAATACAGCAAGAAGGAAGGAAAAGAGGGGAGAAAGAAAGAATGGAAAGAGAAGGAGCAAGGGATAAAATACAAACTACAGAAAAAAACACTAGGAAAATAAGAACATCAAGAAAATAGAAATTTGAAATGGAGAAAGAATTAAAATTGATATCAATTAACATAAATGGACTAAACATTCCATCAAAGAGATCACGTATCTTTAGAAATTTACAAAAATTGAAGATAGATATTATAACATTACAAGAAGTTCATATTAAAAAACAACAGCGCAGTTTATTAGAAAACAAATGATTAGGAAAACTTTATACGGCACTAACAGAACAAAAAAAGAAAGGTATAGCAATGTACATCAGGAATCATATACAATCAAAGCACTTATTCGCTGATGAGGAGGGTAGGACGCTGATGGTTGAAATTGAAACAGAAAAGAAAAAGATATTATTAGTATCACTTTATGCACCAAATGGAACCCAAATTGATTACTTTAAAAAGATACACAACAAAATTAAGGAACTGGAATACCAAAATATATGTATAATTGGAGATTTTAATGCAATTGTAAACATAGAAAAGGACTATAGGAGTTGTAAACATAATAAATCCAGAAAAAAAACACTTCCAGAAACATTTTATGATATAGTAGAAGAATTTCAATTACAAGATGCCTGGAGGGAACTCAATTATAATAAACAACAATACACATTCTATTCAAATCCACATCAATCATGGTCCAGAATTGACATGGCTTGGATGATGGCAGAGCTTATAACAGACATTAAACAAATAGAAATTACAACTAACACATGGGCTGATCATAGTCCCATTGAAATAACATGGAAGGGACACCAAAAGCGTAAAAGATGGATGATGGATAGAGATATTATAAATGACAAACAATATGTAGATATGATTCAAAAAGAATTGAAAATATTTCTACAAATTAATGTTAAAGAGGACACCAGTCTCCAAAATCTATGGGACACAACCAAGGCATATATCAGAGGTTTAACAATTGCCTATACTGCAAAAAAAAATAAAAACAAACGACAAATAAAACAAAATTTACAGACAATATTACATCAATATGAATTAGATCTACAAAAACAGCCACACAACCAAGAAATTAAGGAGAAAATAAATTTAACAAGACATAAATTAAATTTGATCACAACAACAGAAATAGCAAGAAAAATAAAAATTGCTAAACAAAACCAATTTGAACATGCAAACAAAACCGGACGGTGGTTAGCATATAAATTGAAAATAGAAAAACAGAGAAATATTATAATACAATTAAAAGATGTAGATGGTTGTTTATACCAGAATATTGAAGACAAAAAACGAACTGCAAAAGAATTCTTCAAAAACTTATACGCAAAGGAAGAGATTAGAGAAGAAAATATCATAAAATATTTAAATAAAATAAAGATTCAAGAATTAGAAGAAGAACATATAGAATTATTGAACAGACCAATCTCAATGTTAGAATTAATAGAAGCGAGGAAGAAACAAAAAAATAACAAGACACCGGGAACAGATGGTATACCGGCAGAGTTTTATAAGACATTCCAACAACCATTAGATGATATATTAATACAAGTTTTCAATGATGCAATACTGAAAGCTGAAATTCCGCAGTCATGGAACGAGACAATAATTACACTAATACCAAAACAAGATTCAGATCCCACAGAAATTAAAAATTATAGACCAATTTCCCTTCTCAACGTAGATTATAAACTATTCACATCAATTATAACACAGAGATTGAAAAACCTAATCAAATATTATATACATCCTGATCAAAACGGTTTTATTCCTGGAAGAAAAATTCATAATAATACAAGAACAATTATTGACACTCTAGAATTCTATGAGCAAAGATCGGAAAACCAGTTAGCTCTAATTTTCCTAGATGCGCAAAAAGCGTTTGATAATCTCAACTGGACAATTGGAAAAGTATGGAAAATTGTGGAAAAGTATCAATAAATTAACATTATCTGTACCATACAAAGAGAATGCTTATAAATTATTCTACAGGTGGCATCTACCACCAGCGCGAATTTCTAAAATGTTTCCAAGTACATCTCCACTCTGTTGGAAATGTAAAGAGCATAAAGGGACATACTATCATATATGGTGGTCATGTCCCAAAGCTAAAAAATTCTGGATCAATATAAAAACACAACTGGAACAAATAATAACTCAAAAGGTTCCATTAAAACCAGAAACTTACTTATTAGGAATACCAACAAACAAATATGAAAAAGAAATAATATATTTAATAACACACATTTTGACTGCAGCAAGAATAATATATGCACAAAACTGGAAACAAGAAGAGGTACCAACTCAAGAAAAATTAATATCCAAAATTATGGAATGCGCGGAGATGGATAGACTCACCAAGGAGATCCAAGGAAAGGAAGAATCTGAATATTATCTGGTCTGGCAAAAGTGGTATAAATGGTTAGAGGAAAGTAAAAAAAAGAGAGAGAGAGAGAGAGAAGAAGAAGAAGAAGAAAGAAAGAAAAATTAAAGAAAAGATATGAATAGAGTAAAATACATTTTACATCAAATAAAATTTAAAGAAAAGACACCAGATATCAATAAAATAATATCATTATATAAGGTGAGAGAAATAATGTATACTGAAGAATATAAGATATAGATATTGTAAAAATTCAGATATTATAAGTAAATGTCATTAAGATGAAAAAGAAAAAAAAAAGAATTTGTGAAATACAATTTTTACTGTTGGCTGTTCATGTTAGGGCACAATTTTGGTTTCATTTTTTTTTCTGCCAAACATTCTGCAACCAGCAAACTGAATAAAGCATTAGCCCTCATACTGTATATGCTGCCGCCTGCCCAGTGGTATGAAAGTAATCTATCAATCTTCTTCACTAGATCCAATTTCCCTGAAATGAGTATGTAATTGCAGCCTGTTTTTATATAAATCTGTGTCTTGCATTAAACATTTATGCCATATATACAATGGGCAGAAAACACAGGGCTATGTACAACTCTAATGAAAGTTTAATTGCAATGCAACAGTATTAAGTTTACAGTAAGTGTAATGAGGAGACAGAAAAGGGGGCAAGGTTCTTGGGTATAAACCTAGGTTCAAACCATTTCTGACAGGTAATTATATAAAAGAGGATACAGTATTTTCATGTCTCGGGAAGCTTATTGCTAATGGTGAAAATACATAGTTTTGTGCAGCAAACAGATGGACAAGGAAGCATCTAGTGATGTGTGCAGCTCAGTCCAAATGGAGCTAGAAGAGATATCCAGCAAAATTGCAGATCTAGACAAGTGGAGAAAGATTTTCAATGTTCGCGGGTAAGGTTTTTTTCCTCTATAATTTTACGAGTACTAAAAATTAACTTGCTTTTAAGGTCAAGGTTTTATGGAAATAAAACCCATGTAATTTATGAAGACTTTTTTGTAAACATGTTTCGGACTTGAATGTTCCCTAAGAGGTGAAGTGGTTTGATACAGAATTGTAATCTTTATGCTTATATGCTTATATTCATATGCAAATGAATAGCTTATATGCTAGATGGCTATTTTCAACTGTGTTTTTCTCCATAGGTTGGAGATCACTCACAGAACCTTTCAGGTAAGTGTCCTCCATACTTTTCCAGTATGTTGATCAGGTTGATCTTTGATCTCACATAAAATTGAATGTATCAGTAGATTAATCTTGCCATCAACAACTACTCATAAAAATAGGCTGTGAACCTAAGGGAGATGATAAGAGTTTCCACTTGTGCAATAAATCAAATAAACTATTCAAACGGGCACTCAAAAATGTTTTCAGACAGAGCTATTTCTCAATTTTTGTAAGCATTTTAGAAACCTTTGCATGTTTAGATATCTTATGTATTACTATTAGGGCATTTTAAAAGAAAAAAATCTAATCCAGTTTTTCTGTATCAATTTCTAAAGCATTCTTAAAGTAAACTAGATATTTGTTTTTCTAAAACTATAGATATGCTTTAGATAACTACACAATTCTCCAGCACTGAATCAACACATTTATGGTTCTATTTTTACAAATAAGACAGCATCCCTATCTATAATATTTGTGGTCTAAGAATGATAGTTAAAAAGGAATCAATGCCCAGTCTATACTGTAGCAATACAGCAAAAAAATTTCATATGGACATTTTGCGTTAAAAATTGAGAGGGTTTTGATTAGAATTGTGTGCATAACTGCTGGTAAGAAGATCAGAAGCCACACACACAAACATATAATATACATATTTGTGTTTTCTGATCTTTTATTTTTCTCTATCTCTTTTTGCTTTGTCTCTTCCTCTTTTTTCCTTTTCACATTTATTTTCATATTTACATTTAATTTCCTCTCCTTGCTTTTTCACATTTACTTTACTGTATTTTTCTTTGAATGTAATTCTTATTATGTCATAACATTTTTTAATAAAACTATTTTTTAAAAAACAATGCAGCAAAAAAATAACTGTCATCACTAAAATCAACCTGAAAGTGAAGAAGTGAGTTTAATTTTGAATGGAGAGACTACGATGTTTTTCAAAAAGTATGACTTGGTCATCTAGGTTATGTATATGCATGAAAGTGGAAAATCATAGCTGGTATGGTTTACAGTTCAATCCTCTTGATGGCCAAAAAAAAGACAAAGAATTGGGTGTGTTTTGCAGGGGAAAGTGCAGCATTCTGAATAAATGTGATCAGAAAGAAATTATTTTGTTACGCATTAATGGATGGGAGACGAAAAAAATCAGAACTTGAAAGCTGATAAATAACTGCTTTGTTGTCTGATGTTTTGAAATCTTGGTTTAAGTGTAGATCTATTTATGTAAACAAATGCAAAGATTGATGACAAGTTTTGAATATGGGTCAGAATTTTGGTACTGTCAGGAAAGCATCTTGGGAAAAGGATATGAAAGAAAGGGAAAAGATTTTAGATTAAAAACAAAATGATTGCCGAAAGAGAAAGTATGAGTCTTGTATGAATACAAAACAGATGAATTGGATGTAAAGAAAGAGGATATGAAGGCTACTTGGGAAAAAAATGTGAAAAGAATTCCATTATAGAGTTCACAGAAATGTGTGTAGTCAGGAAGACAAGTTATGTTGTGATAGGCATGACTGAAATTTGGCAGCAAGATGCCCATGATTGATGCATGCCTTTGGAAGGAACAGACTCAACAAAAAAAAAAACAAAAAAAAAAGGTGTTTGTGCTGTACAGATGGGGGGGGAGGTTGTTGGATAGAGAGACAGAGAGACAAAAAGACAAGAGATACATAGACAAAGATAGATATATGATAGAGAGAGAGAGAGAGAGAGAGAGAGAGAGAGAGAGAGAGGCAGGCAGGCAGGCAGGCAGGCAGATAGAGATGACAGATTTTGGTGAGATTAAAAGAAGAGGGGGGAAAAGTAATATGTAGGAATTTTGTCAGAAAGGCCAAATTTCAGAATGAGCTGAGGCCTGTAAGAGATATCGAAAACTATAGTATGTTCTCTGACTAAGTTAGAAACAGTATGTTCTCTGACTAAGTTAGAAACAAATGGACACCGAGAGACTATAGTTCCATTGGGACAAGAAAATACGAGTTAGTAATAGGTGATGATAAGAAAATAGAATTCTTTAACTTCTATTTTGTGCCTGTCTTCTCTCTGAAGAGAAAAAACATTAGCTTTATTTTCATTCTGCATTGGATGGAGGAGAAAACTGCAGCTTAGGATACACACGGAGACGGCATGAGACAACTTAGCTGACTTAAATGAAGGAAATAATGATGGTGATCATTATTTGAGAACTTCCAGAGGGCTTGTACAAACCCCAGGTGAACAAAAATAGGAAAAAAGAAAAGAAAATAGAAATCTGTCAGCATATTTGGATGTGGTTGGATAGGCAGGAGCTAGTAAAGGTTTTGCTGCAAATTAATCACGCTGGATAGTAGCATTACTACTTTAGTAGATCAGAAAACTATATGCGTATTATATCTGGATCTCAGCCAAACCTTCAGCTAAGTTACTCATGATATGATCCTTAATACAATGGTAAAGCATGGCTAAATGATACTACTGTTGATGGACTGATAATTGTCTAAGATATTGTACCCAAGCATCCTTGTTAATAGTTCCATTTCAGCTAGGAGGGAGATATCAAATAGAGTGCCATAGAATGTGTAATGGATTCTAAGCTATTCAGTCTTTTCATCAGTGACTGAAATGCGGGAGTTAAGGAGTTCCTGATCAGCTATGCAGATAGTATGAAACTGCTGCAGCTGGATAATACTTTAACAGGAAGAGATTTGAATTGTGGGCTGAAATGAAGAGCATGGAATTCTTAATCTCAGAAGGAAAAATCAAAAGCAGAAATATGTTAATAATAATTGTTCCAGAATTTATTTATTTATTTATTAAATGCATTAACCATCCATCTTATTACAGGGTGATTCTATAGAATGCAAGAGATCCACATTGGCAATAGTGCACGTGAAAAGTATCTGGTGTCCTTATCAACCACAAGTTAAACCTTAGCTTGCAGTGTAATGCAGCTACCAAAAAACAAATGCTAATATGGGGTGCATTAACAAAAACATTGGTTCTGATCACAGTAACTGTTCACTCTAATTTCACCCAGTTAGACCCTATTTGAAATAAATGTCCACTTCTGGTCATCACAGTTTGAAAAGGAGTGTGATGAATTAGATAGCAATAGCACTTAAGACTTATATACTGCTTCACAGTGCTTTACAGTCCTCTCTAAGTGGTTTACAGAATCAGCATATTTCCCCCAATAATCTGTATCCACATTTAACCAACCTCAGAAGGATAGAAGGCTGAATCAACCTTGAGCCGGTCAGGATTGAACTATCAAATTGCTGGCAATCGGCAGTCAGCAGAAGTAGCCTGCAGTACTGCATTCTAACCACTAAGCCACCCCGGCTCATGAGTAGTGCTATTGTGTTTGTAAAGACAGGATACATCCCTTTTGTTGGAAAAATGTCATTATTGTTCCTTTGGTTAAAAAAATGGGGGGAGATAATAAGAGGCAATAGAAAAACTACACATGGATTAATTCATTAAATATTCTTGGGCAGGGATTTTGCAGAATTCTGACTTAATAAGTATAGGTAGTGACAACACCAATACTTGGACAAGCAGTGCAGGTTTGTGCCTAAAAGGAGTCATAGACCAGTTTTAACTCTTCAGCAGTTCAGTGAGAAATGCATGAATATTGTATACTTGTTGATTTAGAAAAGCATATGAAGAACTGAATAGGCTTGAATTATGGAAATTTTTGCATGTATTAAACATTTGTTGATGAATGCAATAGGGTAATATTTTTGAGAGTAAAACAGAATGCCTAGCAAATGGTTTTGAGCAGGATATAATGTATTATGTTACCTTGCTGGTTTAATGTATTTATAGATAAATGTATTGGAACTCTATAAATGAATTATAATTCCTTAACCTATAATAACATTAAACAAACAAGTCTAATATGTGATAATGTTAGAGTTGTGTTCATGGGGACATGAATGAATGTGTACTTTGAATACAGATGTTGCCATTTTGCTGGTAGAAAATTCAAATGATTTGCAAATGTTAAATGAATTGTATGATGCAATGAGGAATATGGATCTAAAACATAATATATCAAAAGCCATGATAGTTGTTGTTTCTGATCTTTGTATAATGCAGCTTACTCTGAAAAGAAATAATATGTATGAATATACTATATGCATAAATACACATTCCTATACACATAAATCATTTAGAGATACCTTCAAATTTGATAGATGGACTCCTTATATGAGATCAGGGCGAGAGCACTTTTTTAAAGAAAAAAAATCCACCAAAAATATTTTGAGTCAGCCAATGTTTATGCAAGTGAACAAATATTAACAGAATGGATGTATAAACCATGCATATGGCTGTTTAGAATAAACAACAAAATTGATATCTACTTAGTTCAGTAGGGCAGCATTACTCTTTATCCATATAAATATACTGCATATTGCTCATAATCAGTCTTCACTGAAAAGCAAATTTTAAAAAAACTATTTAAAATAACTATTAATTTATAAGGAGACAGGAGAATCACTCAAACCTTCTGTATGAAGAACATATTCCCAGGATTACTTTGACATTTATTTCTAAATAAGATCATTTTTCTTGAGTAATTCAGAATATTGTACTAAGTCTCATTCTCCTTTTTAAGTGCCACCAGTTACTTGATAACTTGTGACGTCTTTCATTCTATCCGTTAGCTATGGATAGCAGACTGAAACTAAGCCAGCTCAAACGATGGGTAGGTTCTAAGTTGAGTTATATAGAAATATTGCAGGATGAAGTAAACAAGAATCAAATTGTAAGTAAGATAAATATTTGTCTTTTCTTTCTTAATACAGAAAGTAAAACTGACATGTATGCTTGGGAATTCCAGGAGTTGATTATTTTTAATTAGTTATGTTTGCTGTAGACTGTAATATATGAATCAGAATATAAATGAAACAATGTATGTAGCTCAGGAGTAATGGTGAATGTTCATTCTGAGCCTC
Source organism: Masticophis lateralis (assembly GCA_030761175.1). Classification (NCBI taxonomy): domain Eukaryota; kingdom Metazoa; phylum Chordata; class Lepidosauria; order Squamata; family Colubridae; genus Masticophis; species Masticophis lateralis. The sequence continues at coordinate 27,684,167 of JAUDYJ010000005.1, forward strand.
CTAACTCCAAATATTTCAATAGAATTCGCTTTGAAGGAAATTTGCTTAAGCTAACGAAGTGCCCACATTATTATTGTACCAATTGTACTTTCTGCAATGTAACAACATAATTTGCCTTTAAATTACTGTCATCTTTTTTTAAAGATATGCTTCTGAAAGGATTGAATTTTCAACCGATGATTGAAATTAATACAAAAATCTTGTTATTACCTTGCAGTTAAAATGCTCTCATGTTTCTGTTTCTTCATCTTTTTCAGAAATACCAAGACTGTAAATCTGATAATGATAAAGAAGATGCTTCTGGAACATGTCAAAATATAAACCCCTCAGAACAGAGCAAGTTTCCATTTAATACTCTATATTCAATTCCCAAAGCTGTAATCATTTCATCAGACCTAGGAGGGCATCCCATCTCATTGGAAATGGCTCTGGTAAGCAGATCTTATCAATTAAGCATAAGCTGAAACTTAATCTTGCCAGAATTAAGGAAACGGAGAATTCTTATCTAGCCACGCTGTTAGGATGAAGACTGCAGTATACTGCTGTTAGAATAATTAAAATAGATGTTTATGGGGAATGAAATGCACAAACCTGATACCTCACTAGGTATAGAGCAACATAGACATTAGAACCAGATCTCACAACAAAAGATGATGCATCTGAAATTACATGAGTTATTTTGGTTAAAGTTAGAAGAGCTTTCTCTTTTTGGCACCCTCTCCTACTAACTAGCAAGCATATAAAACAAGATTAATGAAACACAACTCCTTTGCTTGCCTAACAAGCAATGCTCAAGCAATCAAACCACATTATGATTTAATATGATGGCTTGGTTTACATAACCTGCTAAGACATAGTTGACTTCTATATTATAACCTATTTTATTTATTTTATTGCGATTTATATGCCGCCCTTCCCCCAAAGGACTCAGGGTGGCTTACAAGATAAAAAATCGACAATGAAAACTAAAATATAAGTTAAAATCCAATTAAAATTAGTTAAAATTATTACAGTGTAAAAACCCCCTCAACAGGTCAGTCCATTTGATGAAAGAGCCACGTCATCAGCTCGTGGCTAAAGGAGAGGAGGTCGGGAGCTGTCCTAAGCTCGGTTGCAAACCATTCCAGAGGACTGGTGCTGCCATAGAGAACGCTCTCTCCCTGGGCGTCGCCAGCCAGCATTGTTTGGCTGACGGCACCCTGAGGAGGCCCGCTCTGTGAGAGTGCACTGGACGATGGGAGGATGGCAGGAGGTGGTCCTGTAAGTAACATACTAAGCCATGTAGGGCATGGTTTAGGCCCGGGGTCTAATCTAATTTAAGATAGACTAGCAAATCAAATGAATTTAACCACAGTACTGTGATCTCCATGATTTCACATCTCCTAGTTCCAGTGTTATTATCTGTTTGTTCCTGTTGACTACCACAATCTCTGTTTGAAAGTGTACTTCCAGCACTCCTTAAATGGGCATAACTGCCTCTGTTTATTTTGTTGCTGTAGTGGAGACAGGCCATCAAAATTATATTTAATGATCTGCCTTTAAAAGGATCAGTTTAAAGGGGTTTCAGCTCTACATCCAGGACTAACTTGGAGGCTTATTGCCATCCTTATTTGGCTATCTGGGACTTAAGATGTTTAACCAACACCCAATTTTCATTGCCAAAGGCTGCAATGGTTGGCATGGTTGCTCAGTAATATAATACATAATAATGCTTTTATTATATTATATTATTATAGTAATATAATACATAATAATAATATTAATATAAAACAGAGGAAATGCTCTTTACTCTCAATGACATTTTAAGGATGGTTTTATTGATTGCTTTGTGAGCTAGTAATTTTACTTTCTTTTTTCTTCTATCTCTATATAGTTTGGCTCCCAGGGATTTTTTTTGTTTGTTTGTTTTTACTTGGCTCTCTTTTTATTATGTCCTACAATGATTGTATATATGAGATTTTTAATATATATCTACATCACCAAAAGATCTTTGATTGTTGGCCGACTTAATAGTTCACTTAACTAGTGAACTAAATAAATCTATTTTTTCCATTCAAAGGAATTGCGAAGGATGTTATTTGGAAACACATTTGAAGTCTTCAACTATGAATGGAAAAGATCATATTTCAGGTTTCACCACCCTTTTACTGATTTGGCCTATGCCTTAGAGATGGATAAGGTAATGTCTGCCCAACATTTTTTTAAATAGATAAGTATTTTATCAGGATCTCACCTATTTACTGGAAGGTCCAACCAAAGCCTTTATCCTTTTACTTCAATTCCTTCTTTCTTCTCTTTTCTGGAACAATAAAAATAAAAATGGATTGCAAGCAATCTTGCTCACTTAAAGAAAGATTTATATTTTTAGACCAGCGTTCTGTAAGAGATACTTGCAGAAAGACTAGCACATATGGAGAATGTCAAGTAGCAAAAAACTTTCTTAACTGATTATGTGATTTTTAAGTATATTTGCATTTTCTAGAGAGAGAATTGGTAAATCTACCCTATATAGGTTCAGAAGTTTCCAGCTGACTCTAGCAACTAAGTGCTCCAAAGCTTGTCATGTAAAGTCAAAAAAACCCCAAAAAAACAAAAATCCTGCATGCCAACTGTCTGTTGGCAATATTCATCTTTCAAAATAAAAAAATATATTCATAATAATGCGACCCAAGTTTGTTGTGTTGTTTAAGCTGCTGACCTAGAAACCAAGAATCTGAATTCTAGTCCTACCCTAGGTATGAAAGCTGGCTGGGTGACCTTGGACCAGTCACTTTCTCTCCGCCTACCAAGCTTGTTATTGTAGGGAAAATAAGAGGAGAAAAGACTATTTGCCACTTTGAGATATTTATACAATTAATAAAGGATAAAAAACCTAATAAATAATAATAAAGAGCAAAAATTTATTAAATATGTATGCCACCTGATTTACACAGTCATGTAAATCTGGAAAACACTATATATACTCAATTTGTGATATAGTACTTCCTGGATCTGGCCAGATCTATGCTTTCCAAGACCTCTGCTTGATATCTTCTTCCTGCCTAAGCAGACAGCAAGGAGCTAATAGATTTTTGTTTAATTTCATGACATGGAAAAATGTTTGCCCACTATTGTTCTAAATAGAGCATGAGGATGTACGTATGTTGCTCAAAGCTCAGTCTCCTGTAAGCATTGGATAAGTTACCCAATACATTGGGTTTGTATCATAGTGTAAGCAAATCACAGAGCAATTCACTCTTGATTTTATTTTGTTTTTTTTTTAGGTTGGAGCTACAGCAATCCAGATGGCAGTTCAGGTTCACATCATGAAACACTTTTTGTTTGTACAAAACGAAGAAGAAAATATCTCCCTTCAAAGGTAAGGAAATGTATACTGTATTTTTCCAGAGTATAAGATGCACTTTTCCCTTCCCTAAAAGAAGGTGAAAATTTGGGCGTGTCTTAAACACCAAATGTAGCCAAAAATGTGAGGCACAGAGGAGGCGATGGTGTGTGGCAATCCCTGCAGCCTGGAACAGCTGATTGGGGGTATTCTAGGAGGCCAATCCACCTGCTAATCAGATGCTCATACTGAATGAGGCTGCAATAATGTGCTGAAGCTGACCTGGCTGTTCGCTATTTGCTGCAAGGACTGTCAGAGTTTGCAGCAGCAATCACATCCAGAAAGCACACACAAGTAACTGATTCAGCAGGATTCAATAACTTCTCTTTACATATAACATAACACATGAAGTAAATATACAATACGAAAAGCAGGTTTTCCAATAGGATACTAAATACAAGCAAAACACAAGCAGAGGAGAGGAGTTTCAGTTTCAGTTTCAGTTTGTTTATTAACACAGCATTCAGCGTTAGAACAGTTGAACTAAGCCTCGCCCAGGCTCCTTGCTGTCTCCTTCCTTATTGCTCACACAGCAAATACTGTTTCAGTTTCCAAACAGTCCTTAACTCTCTCACACACTGACAGGACGCTAGCCAGATGAATACCAATGGATGCTGGTAAACAGAGTCAGATTTTTTTTTTATTTTCCTAAGATGCGTCTTATACTCCAGAGTGTCTTATACTCTGAAAAATATGGTACCTCTGAGATGGGGAAAATGGTATTTATTAATTTCTAGATGGAGCAGGAAGAACAGGTAGTCTTCAACTTATAATCACAATTAAGCCTAAAATTTATGTTGCTAAGCGAGACAGTTGTTAAGTGAGTTTTGCCCCATTTTACTTTTCTTGCCATGTTTATTAAGTGAATCACTGCAGTTGTAAAATTAATAACACAGTTGTGAAGTGAATCTGGCTTCTCCACTGATTTGCTTGTTGCAAAAAATGATCATGTGACCCAAGGACACTGCAACTGTCATAAATGTGAGTCAGTTACCAAGCATTTGAATTTTAATCCCATGACCATGGGGATGCTGCAGTGGTTATCAGTGTGAAAAGGGGTCGTAATCACTTTTTTCAGTGCTATTGTAACTTTGAATGGTCGCTAAACAAAACTGTTGTAAGTCGAGGACTGCCTGTAATAGCATTTTCAAATCATGACTTAGAGCAGAGAGACACAGCTTTTTCTGGACTGAAAGCATCAGTTGGCCTTTGAGTGTACTCAATGGTGGGTTTCAAAAAAATTTACTACCGGTTCTGTGGGTGTAGCTTGGTGGGTGTGGCTTGGTGAACGTGGCAGGTGAAGAATACTGCAAAATCCCCATTTTGTCCTGATCAGCTGGGACTTGGGAGGCAGAGAATAGACAGGGACGGGGCCAGTCAGAGGTGGTATTTACCGAACTACTCAAAATTTCCGCTACCGGTTCTCCAGAACTGGTCCAAACCTGCTAAATACCACCTCTGTGTGGACTGCCTTGGGAAAATCCCAAAGTCCCCAGTATCTAAATCTGATATCATTTCATTTATTCTTGAATTTAATTAAAATTAAAACATAATTATATTTCTCTCCAGTCATTCATTTGTTCAAAGAATTTGGAGGTCTTGATGACCACATCCAAAGCTTAATGGGATCCCTTGTGGTTCTAAAACTGCAGGATTTGCAGTTATTTTTGTGTGAAGGGCGGTAAACCTCTGATCTCCCACTTTTCTCCCACGAGTCCAGAGAGGGACTGTAACCTCCTTCAGTGTTCCTTTAATTAACCATATGTAACTTCGTTTTTCAGATGGCACTCAGTCATAAACTTGAGGAGTGCATTTGCAACAGAACTCCCAAGTAGACTCCCTCCAGCATCTATTCAATTCATGTACATGTTAATTTGCTGCCATACCTCTATCCAGTGGAGAGACACTAAAGAGCAATTTCCACTGTGAGTTATGAATAGACAGGAACTTTATAATTTGCATTAGGAAAACAATGTAGAGAGTATAACACGGAGAAATAATTTAAGCAGTAATAAGCGGTGGGACTTAGTGGGATCTTTATGCACTCAGCAGGGAAGTTTAATCATAGCTAGAACTCCCTGCCCATTACACTCAGCCATCTTAGTTACAACTCATTTCAACAGTATAGTACATAGTTGAACTGATTCTTCCCAACTTCTTCCACAAACGCCCACACAACAGCCGTCCCTCTGCAAAAAACCTCAGGGAAACTCATTCCATTCTGAACCATTCTGAACCAATTTGGATCCTGCCAGCCAGAATTCCTTGACTGTTGAGGTCTGCTGGTGCAGGTAGGATGAGCCAATCCCATTGACTGCATGTCAATGAAACTGACTGTAATCTGAATGCATGTGAACCTGCACAGGGGCTGCTGGGCAACATTCTGCAGACTCAAGAAGGATGGAGAAATCATGGTGTTTTGTTGCACTTATCACCATGAGGTAGGCCTTAATAGCAGCTCTAACTCACGTTGGTTGGATTCACCCCTGATTTCCTCCTTTTAGTTCTTGCTTATTCATGAGTACAGTAGTATTTTTCTCCCCATTTATGTTGATCCCTTGGTCACTGCCTCTCTCTAGCTTAACTTCTTTTTGCTAACCATCCCTCTAGGCTAGTGTTTCTCAATCTTGATAATATTACATATTGGACTTCAACTCCTAAAGTCTCCCAGCTAGCATGTTGACAGGAGAATTCTGGGAGCTGAAGTTCACATATCTTGAGTCACTATGGTTGAGAAAACTGCTAAACATCTGCTGTTCAACTTCCTCTTTCTTTGCATCTGTTTGTCTGTGTGTGTCTCTGCTTATATTCATAGCTTGTTATTTCCCTTTTTGTCTCTGAGGTCATTTCTTGCCTCTTTATGCTCTTAGGAAAAAAACCTCCCTTCAAGAGGTGTCCATTTCTGATTTTCCTACCAACTCCAAGTTTTCTCCAAACCTCACTTTATCACTTTGCTTAATCTTTTTTCACCTTAGTATCTCCATAGATCTTATTTCCTCTGCTTTTGACCTTCATCTGCTAAACATGTGAAAGTACCATATTTTTCGCACTATAAGATGCTCTGGACCATAAAATACACCTAGCTTTTGGGGAGGAAAACAAGAACAAAAAAAATTTGCCTCTGCCTTCCAGCAATTTGCCTCCTTGCAGCAAACAGCCTGGTCAGCTTCAGCACAGCCTGATTTAGCATGAGCAGCTGATTAGTGTTAGATTGGCCTCCTGGAATACCGCCAATCAGCTGTTCCAGGCTGTGGGGATTGCATTTAACATTAATCCTGGTAAATTTCATCACCCAATTTAAGAAACCGAGATTTGAACCTAGGTTGTTGAGCTCATCATAGACCATAATTCTTACTCCATAATATATAGCACACCTGCAGTTAATAAAAAGAACCAATTTGGAAACTTTTTCCCATTCACTTAGGAAAAACTCTGGTGAGATAACAACCCAAGTCTTGAATATCTTATTTTAACATCATGCTAAATCATGGTTTGGTATTATTATTTTTTTACACGTCCAACCCAATGCCTTTTGAGAATAAAAATCAAAGAAACGGTTCAGAATCTACTGATTTATTTTCATGGTTCCCTATGACCCTTTTCTGTTTGGCTTTCCAGTATATCTGAAATAAGCCTCAAAGAGCAAGAAAAAACTCTTACAAGAGCAATAGCCGACATTCTGTGGACAGCAGGAGAAAGTCAGAGAGCAACTATCTGCCTTATCACGGATGATACTTACTTTACTGCAAATATAGACTACGAAGTGGATCACTTTACTGAACAAGTAAGATAAGCTATTTTAAAGATCTGGAATGGAGAAATGGTTGAGTTGAGTTTAGACCAGAGGTGGGTTTCAGCAGGTTCTGACCAGTTCTGGAGAACCTGTAGCGGAAAATCTGAGTAGTTTGGAGAACCGGTAGTAAAAAGTCTGACCGGCCCCGCCCTCATCTATTCTCTGCCTCCTGAGTCCCAGCTGATCGGGAAGAATGAGGATTTTGCATTAGCGTTCCCCTGGAGTGGGGTGGGAATGGAGATTTTACAGTATCCTTCCCCTGCCACACTCACCAAGTCATGCCCACCAAGCCACGCCCACCAAGCCATGCCACATCCACCAAGCCACACCCACAGAACTCGTAAAAAAATTTGAAACCCACCACTGGTTTAGACCTAACATAAAAAAACCCTCAAAAGTACACAAGCTAAATAAATACTTAGAACAAATGCCACCCATTCAAAGCCAGAATTCTAAGAATTTAACAGTACAGGTAGCCATTGACTTACAGCCATTCATTTAGCAACCATACAAACTTACAATGGCACTGAAAAAGGTGACATACAATTGGCCATTTCTCTTATGACTGTACATATCTGCATGTATGTGTATGTGTATATGTATGTGTATGTGTATGTTTATGTGTATATACACACAGGTGAAATCCAGCAGGTTCTGACAGATTCTGGAGAACTGGTAGCGGAAATCTTGAGTAGTTCGGAGAACCGGGAAATACCATGGAGCTTTTGCAATATCCTTCCCCCAGGAGTGAGGAGAAAATGGAGTTTTTGCAGTATGCTTCCCCTGCCACACCCATGCCCACAGAATCGGTAGTAAAAAAAAAATGGATTTCAACATTGTATACACATCTACATACATAGATACTACATAAGTCAAGGACTACCTATAATAGTGACAGGCTATTTGGGGAAGACTGCTGTATGTGATAAAAGAGGAAACCATATGTGGGATGCAAACATTCAAACAACCCACTAGTAGCCAAGAAAGAGTTAACTTTTATGTATTACTTTGCTGCTCTTTAGGAGACATCCACATTTTTCTAACCCAGTGGAATCTGGCAGATTTTACTAAGGTGAACTCTAAGATATGCGAGTTACATAATTCAAATCAGAATAAACAATGCTTGTCTGTAATAGTGCTGAATGTGGTAATTACTATATCTCACAATGTTTTCCAATATTTTGTTCTTACTGGAATCCAACCACTTTATGGGTATTCTGTAATTCTTAACATTTCTTTGCAGGTTCAATTGTTTGACTTTTTTGAAAAAGAAACAATGCAGCAGTTTATCTTGGATCACATACACTGCGTAAGTAGAGGGTGTGCAATTCGTTTACAAAATTGAATCTCTTCCAATCATTTTTTTAAAACTATACTCAGAAAGAAAACTACAGATCTGTGTATTTTTCTCTTAAACGATTATTACCTGTTTACTAGGGATTATTCTTAAATCATTTTACACAGGATTGCTGTCCGCTTCATATCCAGAAGTGTTAACTAATTCAATTTTATTCTTATCCAGCTGCTAAACATTCATACGTTTTGAATAATCATGTTTGCTTTTGTATGGAGAAGTTTTCTTCATCTCGTCATCCAAATTCTACAGCTCTTGGGTTAGAGTGGGTAGTGGGCAGGGGTGAAATCTATTTACCTTCCTTACATGTTTGGAAGTGCACGTGCCGCATGCATGTGCTCACTTCGCATGCGTGCATGTGCATCACATGCACACACAGACCTTCTGTGCCTGCGCAAAACCTGGTTAAGACCAGGAAGTAATGATACCCGGGCAGGTGGGCAGAGCTTTGCTCCGCCATGGCTAACAGATTGCCGAACCACCAGCCAAAATCGCTACCGAATCAGACAATCCGATCAAATCCGGAAGCATTTCACCTCTGGTAGTAGGTCCTGTTTATTTGGTTTTTGTTCTTCTAGCATTTGGTTCTTTTAATTGCATTTTAAAATTATTACTTTCTCTGTATAACCCAGAGTCGTTATAGAATTGGGCAACCCTGTACATTTTAAAATAAATAAATAAATCTATACTGGTGAAGAATTTTGGAAGCTGTAATCCCAGTATATCTGGAAAATACCAGATTAGGAAAGGCTATTTTGGATAATATTTCAATTAAAAACAAGAAACAACATCTAATTACAATTCTCCGAAAAGTTGAGCAATGTTAAAATAATTCTTGTTTTTTTTAATCTATTTGAATCAGCTGAACTCTGAGGGAAGTCATGGGGTGATCTTATTTCTGTATAGTTTACTTTTCTCCAGGACATTTGAAAGGTAAAATGTTTTTTTCCCTTTTTTAAATACTTAGATTTAAGTTAAGCAATTATTTACCAACCAATGTGTATACCTTAAGATTCTGAAAATGTTATTTATATTTATGGGTAAAGAAAGTTTTAGAAGATAAGTTGATCCATATACTATCAATACTCAGAGAGCATCAAGGACTCCACTTCAGTTCCACAGAGAAGACTTTCAATATATATGGATATAAACATAGCCCTTGTTTGCAAACAGTCCCATTTTGCTCCCTTGGAAAAAAGAACCTTTGGTATCTGGAATCGCTGAATGTTTTTTCTGCTGGTTGCAATGTCACAATAAAAATACAACAGAATTATAACCACGTACTACCGTGTTTCCCCAAAAATAAGACCCTGTCTTCTATTTTTTTGGACCCAGAAATAAGAGCTTGACCTTATTTTCAGGGAGGTCTTATTATTTTGGGGTGCATTGAGCAAGACGGTGCTCCTCTTACTTCCTTACCTGATTTTGAGCTCTGTCTCCCTAACCCTAACCAGACGAAATGGCGGGGACTGCCTGCACATGTGCTTAAATGTTTTTGGGGAGGGCTTATTTTCAGGGAGGGCTGACTTTGGGGTGGGCTTATTTTAGCGTATGCGCTCAAAAGCCTGATCGGGCTTATTATCAGGGGATGTCTTATTTTCAGGGAAACAGGGTATGCAAATTGTAAATCCAAACCAAAGTAGGAAAGAAGAGGAACAAGAGATACAGGTGATTTTACAGAAAGGCTCTTCAAAAAAACCCTTCAATTAAATGACCCTTAATTGCCCAGTTTCATATTTGTCATATCTTTGCTTATTATTTCCATATCCTGCCTCTCACAGGGAGGTTTATTTGATTTTCTTCCTTCCTATTTTATCAATTCTATAACTCTGCTATGTAAATTAAACTTGAGTGTTTATATAAAGAAAGGCTGGGCGTGATCTCAATAATGTTTTAAAAATGAAATGTGCTGTGAAATAACAAACAATCTATTCATACAGAATAACCTTCATGACTCAGTCTTGTCTCCCAGCTAGGTCTGATGCTTTAGTTAATATCATACTGATTATTACGCTCTGCAATGCTGTTAAACATTGTTCATTCTCCGTCCTATAGGCTTTGCCATAGGATAGCTGAAACAGGATTTTGTGTAGATGGCAAACTATAAATGAAGTTAAGTTAATTAAGAGTTAAACTATAAGTGGAATATTACAGGATATGGGGGCAATTCTATCCATCGAAAGAGATGAAATATAATAAAAATTAATATAAATGCAAGAAACTTGGAAAAAATGTAATAAATTAAATCAAAATGTAAAAGTGAGATAGAAAGGTAGCAAGAAAAAAGGAAGAAATATAATGACACAAAAATAAGTACTCAGATGTCACACTGAATAATTAATGATGTATTGTTTGTTTAAATGTAAAAATAAAAAAATATTTTAAAAAGTTAAACTGTAAGTGAAACCAATTCTGTAGCATTTTCTTTGTTTTTCGCTGAATAGGCTTCAGGGCGATCTCGACTTCACCACAACTCACCTGTTACAATGGAGACATGGAGACATTAGCTGCAGACAAGTAAGTTTCTAAATGTGAAATTTATAGTCTTTGACTACTTTTCATAAGTACATAAAAATGAAAAAAATAATATGCTGCTATACTTTGATGTTTCCAGTTACTGGGCAATGTTGGGTTTCAGTGTTTAGAGATTGTAGCCAAGACGAAAGATTTCCTGATGTGTTGCTAGCAGCTGCAGCTGACACCTTCAGAGTCAGGGTGAATTGCCTAGCAGACCCCAGGCAACTGAGCAGCAATTTAGTCTTTATAGTCAGGTGTTCTGATTCTTCATACTACCTGGAAGTGTAATGTTGGTCCTTTCTCCCTTTAGGCAATTCTGAATCTCATTTTAACTGGCAGGGCAAGTCCACATGTGTTCAATGGATGCCAAAAGCTTGACACTGAAGGCAGCGTGCAAAAAGTACGGCATGGAATTCTCTCCCGTAGTGATGTTGGCTACTTACGATGGAGCAAGGAAGAAACAGAACAGCACAGATCTCTACAGGTGTGGAAAAAAAGCATTCAGCTGACAAGTATTTGAAGGAGTTTTGCTCCTTTGATTAGCCAGTCCAGTCCAGGGGTGGGTTCTACTTACCTTTACTACCGGTTCGCAATGGGATTGTGTGCGCGCTTTTGCTTTGCTTGCGCGCATGCGCGACTTGCTTGTGTGCATCCGCAGAAGCTTCTGCACATGCGCAGATCACTGATGATGACATCCGGGGTGGTGGGCGAGGCCTCCTGCCAGTTTTACTAGCAGTACTTGTGAACCGGTCTGAACCGGGGGCAACCCACCACTGGTCCAGTCCCCATAAGAGGGTCTCAAAATAGCTTTGAGACATCATGAGCCAACAAGAGTGAAAACAATGAGAAACAGCCAGCATATAGAAGAATATAAAAAACATCTTTCTTAGTGAAATAAAAGTTTGATGTAGTTTAGCATTTTCTTCTGACAGGGGCCAAGCAGGTGTTAACAAGAAGCTCATAAACAGATGTAAATCCTATAATCCCTTCTCCCAGCAACTGATAGTAATACTCGACATCATATGTGCAAACAAGATTTTCAGCCTCTGAGCAGAGACACTCACATGTAACCTACGCCAGGCCTCCCGTGGTCTTTCCGCCCCTCTTAGGCACCCTGCACTCTTTACTCTACTGTCACAGGTGGCATGCAGAGCCCTCTCTGCGGCCATCACCCCAGCCCAGCTCCATTGCACATGCGCATGTGCCTCCTGCCTGGCAGCTGGTTTTTGGGTCTGTGCTGTGCATGCGCGGGGGATGGGGCACATATGGGGGATGTGCATGTGCATGCATGGGGGCAGGGCACATGTGTGGGGGGAGCTCGCATTGCATTTTAGGGGTTTGTGTGTGTGTGTGCCCCCCCACACCCCGTTTTGGGTCTATAAGGCCTCCTGCACTAACCTGGAAGCCAAAAATGGGTGACGGAGAGGTGCATGTGTGGTGGGGTGCATGTGTGGGGGTGCTCACATTGTATTTTGGGGCTGCATGCAGACCTGCATGCTTTGGGCACTCGGCACCAAAAAGATTAGCCATCACTGCTCTACTGCATTGCTTTTCCGTACCTGGGCTGAAATTCCTGATTAGATTTCAGCTCCCTCTCATCTCTGGAAGCTGACAAAAGTCAAGCAGACTCAGAGCTGAAATCCTTCAGCAAGAAGCTTTCTGAGTCAGACCCCAAAAACACGAGGGATTCCTTTTGGCACGCAGCAGCAATTTGCAACCTTCCCTGCTGATTTCCCATTGACTTTCTGGGGAAGCTGTCAGAAAAAAATGGAAATGGCAATCACATGATCATGGGGCACTTGGCAACCATTTGTAAGTGTGAACAGGTTGCTAAACGCCTAAATTGTGATCTTGTGATCGTGAGTTGAGGGCACATCCTCTCTTTATCTGGAGAGGTTTCAAGGAACCAGTCTGCTCACCTGTTCATTGGTCTTTGCTGCAGTCATTGGCTCCACTTTAGCAGAGCTGTCTTAAGTTTGCCATAATCCTCCAGAAGTCATATTTCATGTGTTTGTATAAATCTCTGTTTAGTATTTGTTATGTTGGTGATGTTGCTACAACTCATGGAAATTAATTTTATAATTCGTGTATTTTTCTCTTTCATCATTTAGCTTCACTGGATAATTCAGGCTATTTCTTGGACTGCCATAAGTTTCACAGTTCACTTAATAGTATTTTAGAAGAATTAAAGATCTTAGGGGATGATAGCTTACTATCCCAGACATGGCTAATTAGACATCCCTCAGAAGAATCCAGAATTGTTCCCAGGGTGGTTGAAATAAAAAACTATCACCACTTTTTGCAGACAATGAATCTCATTTTACTTTTATGCCAGTTTAACCTTTTTAGAGTGAGGTGTTTGCATTTTAAATTTAGAAATATGCAATTCTAAAAAAAACATGCAAATGCATTTTATTTCACTTGATCCATAACTACAACTTTTATACTACAGGTTGGAAGCATGTTGAAGACACCAAAATTGCCAATATGGCTGTGCAACATAAATGAAACATACAGCATTCTCTTCAGCTTAAACAGATTGCTATTGTCTGATTGGAAAATGGAACATCTCTTTGATTTATATTTTTATAAAGGCAAGCCCTCCCAAAAGAAAACTGTTCATCTAACAATAGGTAGGCATTTATATTTCTTGGAGAAGTATTAAAGGAAGATGCTTATTTCTTTTTCCCACAAGTAATGCTTAAATCCATTTTCCTGTCTTTTCTGATCATTGTAAATCAAATTTTAAAAGTGATATCAATTTAAATGCCCCTTCTAATTTTTAGCTGTAAAGGGATGAACCCCAGATTAAAAAATATTCCTAAAAATTCCTAGACAATCACTCAAACTATAAACAAATTAAAATAAACAATCTAGCATCTTAAAAGATCCAGCTCTGACTGAGAATGAAAGTTTCTGGGGAAAATTCCAAAATCATTGCCAATAAAGGTAAGGAAAATGCTCCAATTGTTTCAAGCCATATAAGCCATTAAAAGACTTACCTAAAGACCATATATATCATAAAACTGTTCTCTATCGTATACAATAAGTGACGTGTTGAAATGCTGTAATAAAAAAGTGAAGGTTTGTATATTATAGTATGGAGTACTATGCTAGAATGAGAAGGTACTTGGCAAGAAGGGATTTTTTAAATGGAATTCATTGTGACCAACTTTCCATGGCCAATTGACCATGGGACAATTGACCATGGCCAATTCACCACAGGACAATTCAACTATTGTGTTTAATTGTTTAAAATAACTAAAAACAAATATTTTATTTTTTGTCATTCATATTTCATTTTGTCCCTCCTTTGGTATCCTTTTTTTAAATGATTCTATTCCACAATTTATTCAATATTACTGTAACTCTTATTCCACAGAGAATGTGAATAAGTGAATAAGTGAACATGGCAGTGAACATGGCAAGTTGGCAGTGGTGACTTGGCCATGGTGAGTTCACCATGGCAAGTTGACTGTGGGGAATAGTCCTACATCCCTTTTTAAATATTTGAGAGGTCTCCATTCAGTGGATAAATACATGGATAAATAGATGAATGATTGGATGGAGAGAGAGAGAAAGAGAGAGAGACCACTGAAATCAATGGCCTAGTAAATGGAAATACGTGAAGAAATTCCAACAATCTAATGATGTAGAATGATAAATGCACAATTGCATTTTCATATTTCAAAATATTCTGTGATTTGTAGGCTTGGAAGAGATCATTTAGGCTATTGAGTCCAACTCTTTGATCAGTGCAATACTTTCCCTACCTAGCCTTTATTTGAATATCTCCCATGAAGGGAGCCCAGTATATCTTTGGATAATTGGTTTCACTGCTGGGAATGTTTTTTCCCCTCCTAACATTTAACTGATACCTGCCTTCCTATGTCTTCCATTTCACGTACTCTGGAAGTATACAGAACTGGTCTTGGCCACTTGGTCTTCTGTATCGAAAACTATATGGTCCTAATCTGAAATGTAGCTTTGTGAACATAGGGCACAATCATTTTCCTTTGTATCATTTCTTTCACATAAATTACATTTTGTAAGCTTTATTCTGAGAAACATTTCAAAAAGTGACTGAGACCTATCTGCACTTCTAATTTCAATACATGGCTATATGCTGAGTTAATGCTGAAATGACCTCAAGATCTGTTTTGCCTGAAACAGAGTAAATGCATGTTTGCCATTCTGTTCGCAGATACACATTCTCATCACTGGGAAGAAAACCATTCTGTGGATGACAGGGATCCCAACAAAAGAGTGCCGTCTCTGGAAATGGCCATTCGAACTAAATGGGAAGGAGCTGCCATCAGTTGGAATGGGACAACTCCTTTCTTCTGATCCAAGTGACTGGAAGAGATGGTCTTCTTTAAAGGTGCTGCCCACGTGAATCTTGAAATGAAAGTGAGAAGAAAGACAGCATATTGCTAATTTTAAAAGTTTCTACTGTGAATTACAGGAAAAAAAATTACATCCTGCGTAATTCACTCAAGTGCTAATCAATACAAGAGCCTTGGTGGAGCAGCGGACTAAAGTGCTGTTAAAGTAGCATTTAGCTGCCAGCTGCCTGCAATTACGCGAGTTCAAATTTCACCAGGCTCAAGGTTGACTCAGCCTTCCATCCTTCCTAGGTAAGTAAAATGAGGACCTGGATTGTGGGGGCAATAAGCTGACTTTGTATAAAAAAGAGCACCGCATTGGGGGGGGGGGGTGAAATGCCTACTAAGCAGGCATATACAAAAGTATGAATGCTATTGCTTAACACATTGTAAGACGCCTTGAGTCTCCGGAGAAGGGCGGCATATAAATCGAACAAATAAATAAATACATGTTACAATGGATTGTAGCAAGATGAGTATTGCTCTTGGATAGTGAAGACCTAAATAGAGATAGTATCAATTAGAATTTGGGGAAATGGCAGAATTAAGTCAAATATCCAAGATATTGTCCACCTGCCTTCTGATTTTGAAAAGTGATATTTATCATTTAAACAAATTATTATTTAACACGCTATTCTTTAAGCAAAAGAATGAAGTAGCCCAATATAATATCCTTGAGGTCTTTGAGTCTAATAGGCTTTGACTATTCTTCTATTTTCCATTGCCTTTCCTCAAAATTAGAACTTTATTGGAGGATTTAGAAAAAAGCTGTGTTCTATCTATACCTTCTGTGTTTTTCACCACTCTTTCTAGCTTGCCTTTTTTGTCCCTCTAAAATCATTAAGGAGAGCAAAACAAAATATTTGTAGTGTTTATAGGTAGCACTAGGAAGCCATGGTCTAGAAGTCTTTAATTTATTCTTAGACAATTCTTCAATTTGTGCTGAGATTTCAATGGGGCCTTGACTTTGTTTTAGTCTTTTTTTCTCAAAGTGACTTTGATCATTATATTATGTGCTTATCTTTGTTAAGCATTCATGCTTTCACTAGTTGATGGGTGGCCATATAAATTTGTTAATTAAATAAAAAGATAAATGATAAGGTCTTTGCTTCCATACGTTGAGCTTCTACATGCTTAGACTTATATACCATTTCACAGTGTTTTATAGCCCTCTCTAAGTGGTTTACAGAGTCAGCATCTTGCCTCCAATAATCTGGGTCCTCATTTTACCGACCTCGGAAAGATGGAAGGCTGAGTCAACCTTGAGCCAGTCAGAATCAAACTGCAAAACTGCTGGCAGCCAGCAATCAGCAGAAGTAGCCTGCAGTACTGCATTCTAATCACTGCGCCATCATGGCTAATTCTGAACACAGAATCTACATGGCACATGCATGTTATCTCAATCCTGATCTTGATGTTCTGAATGAAAGAGTCTGCAGGAGAACTTTAAGAGCCTAAGAAGTTTTTATGCATGAAAGATTCAAATTTTGTTCAGTAGAATGTACAGAGCCCCGCCCCCTTTTAGACCTTACTCAATTTGTGAAAGTCTGGAACACTGAAATCTCTGCAAATTGCTATGATATAAACACTTTTGGCTTAGATCAAAGGTCTCTTTAGAAGTGGTAAAGTTAAAGCTAAGCATGGAATCAACAGGATTAATACTACGGGTAATGGAAATCTGGAATCATACTTTTTTAACAAAGAAATATTAAAGTTAAGAGACACAATGGATAGGTTGTTGGACAAAAGAATAAAAATATTTTAAAAAATCTACAAAAATAGTGACAATAACAACATCTATAGCAAATCAATAGCAAAAACAGCAAACTAAGAATAAAGAAATGTGTTAATACATATTAAAATAAAAAGTGTTTGAAAGAATTTGGCAGAAATTCACAAGAATGTACTTGTGTGTTTCAGTCAGTTCATATTTTCATAGAGGAATTCTGCATCAAATAATTTAAAGAAGTAAAACGACTGTGTGTTAAATTGAAATATTTTTCCATGAACAATTTCAGTGTTTCAGTATAAATTGATGATTTCTCCTATTTGAAATTAATATGGAATAATAGAAAGAATATAAAAATGAATTACTGGCAATCCATAATGGTAAGATTATATTGGGCAAATTAGTATTATTGGAAGCCTTAAAACCTGACATGAAAAGCTTTGAAAATAAACATAACTCAATAACCATAAAATGTTCAGCGCATTGAACACATAATTTATTCTTAAGAATCAGAAAGAACAAGATTATGCAAAACTCAGAAACAATGAATCTACAAACCCCTTTGATGTACAGCCTGCATGTCCCTCCTATTTGCTTGTCTTCTTTCTTTCTCACTCATATCAAACAACAAAATCTGTGAACGAGAGTATTTCACTGAGAATATTCTCACTGTCTTCTGAAATAATCCAGAAGATGGCGCTCAGAACTACAAATGAACCTTTCATGTCAATGGCATTCATTGCAATATCACTATTTAATCTCCGCCAGCCACAAAAATGGAAGAAGCACAATGCTGTTTGTGAAACTTCCACTATCAATGGCAAGGTAAATATGAGCTACCAGTTGTGTGAGTTCTCTAAAAATGCTCTGTACAAACCAACATGTTACAACATATATATACCCTGGAAAATTCTAATTCATCTTAAAGTATGAACTTTGTGCACCAACTAGTCATGAGACACCCAAAAGCATTTGTGAAAAAATCTTGTACCATGTTGTATCACAAGTTAGTACAGCAGTAGTAACAGTCTTGTTAGTAAGATTCTGATAAAAAGTTGGGTAATAGGCCACCCCTAAAATATCTTTTGTCGCCCTAGTACACTCAAGATGTGTTAGATTTTAAATCTCAGAATCCTTCATCTACAGAGAATGTGTAGATTATGGTTTGTTTCAAAAGACAACCAACACATCTGGAAGAGACCAATTTGGGGAAAGCTAAGAATTTTTTTAGCACATCTACAATTCTCTCAATATATGAATGAGCATTCAAATTTATGGATTCTTGACCTTTCTGTTTTCTCCACCTCATTGTTTCCCATCCTTCCAACATTTTTATATTTAAAACCAATAGTAGGTTTTTATGCAGTTCATAGGCCTTATAGGCAATATCTTTCTTAGGGCAATGGAAACATTGAAATGTTATATCTCTATTTTTCCATCCAAAATTGCAAAATAACACAGGAGTTTTTTTCCTCTTAAATTATCTTTGCATAATGAAAACTTTTGGAAACTCAGAAGCTTTAGCTTTTAGCTTTTAGCTAAAGCTTTCGAGTTTCCAAAAGTATTTATTGTGCAAACTTAGTTTGATCAAGAGAAGGAGAAAAAAAACAACAACCCTGTATCATTTTGCATTTTGGACAGAAAAATATAAACCCAAATGGGAAATGGCATAGTTATCAAATACAGAGTAGTATTTGATTGAATTGTATTCTTTCAACATTTTCTGGGAATAAAAGTGAAATGCTTGTAAATTCCACATCTTAATTCCTCCTTCAAATAACAACCTGTTTCCAACCGCTGGGAAAAACAAGGGAAATCAGCTCAGCAATCTTCCTATTTATCAAGGATGGAAAATACCTTTTACCTCACAATTGTTCTTTACACAGCTAATTCAGTGTATAATTTGTTCCCCTAAAAATAATTCAGATGCCTCGGCATCTCGTCCACATCCATGCTTGAGATATAAAAGTGTGCTGTTACTGTTGGACTGCACTATACTTATGTAGGTCTTACATATATTTTGGATTTTTTGAATGCTGGCTTATTATTTGTTCCCAAATGTTGCCAGAGTTGATGTAAGTGTTATGTGATATCCTGTAGACATATAAACAATATAAGTGAACAAATAAGCCCAAATTTCATTCTTGTTTCATGTTATTACTTAAAGCATCCAGCATGTGATGGACTCCGTCATTTCAGAAACTGTTTGTTTCACTTTTAGTTGCAATAACTACACCCAAATGTTTGGGTTTTTTTTAATTGTCAGTCAATCTCTCTTTACTGTGTAGAAATTTCAGCCCATGCCCACTTGGCAACTATTCAACGTAGTACTGTTTGAGAATGGAAGTCCTTGTTTCGGGTCTTTTTATAAACTTTCTACAGTTTTGTGTTTAGACCTGGCCAATCTAAAACATTTAATGTACTCTTCTCCATTCTTTTGCAGACATGTTTGTGTGTCGGAAATCTTTTTGCATGACCCATTTGCATGACTTGCATTTCAGCCTTCAACACCTGATGAGCAGGTTTTACAATATTCTGCTGTAGAACTCCCAGATACAAAGCAAAATTAATATTGCGAGTATTTTATCCACTTTTATTGTACAGAACTATCCTGGGAAAAATCCAGAGAACCATTAAATAGCAAAAGAAATAGCACTTAGATTTGTATACCGCTTCATAGTGCTTCACAGCACTCTCTAAGCCAGGGCTGTCAAACTCACGTCATCATGGCGGTCTCATGTGACGTATCGGGACTTTTTCCCCCTTTGCTAAACTGGGTGTGGGCATGGCAGAGTCACGTGATGCATCTGGCCGGTGGGCTGGGAGTTTGACAGCCCTGCTCTAAGGGGTTTACAGAGTCAGCATATTACCCCTAAATATCTGGTTCCTCATTTTACCGACCTTAGAAGGATGGAAATTGAGTCAACCTTGAGCTGGTGAGAATTGAAGTCCTGGCACTGAGCTGAATTAGCCTATAATACTGCATTCTAACCAGTGCGCCAACAGAAAATTCTAAGTCTTTGCTGTCATCCTGTGCTCATTTGGATTTTTGCAGCCAGATCAAATAGTCCAGTGGTGGGTTTCAAAAATTTTTACTACCGGTTCTGTGGACGTGGCTTGGTGGGCGTGGCATGGTTTGGTGGGTGTGGCATGGTGGGCATGGCAGGGGAAAGATACTGTAAAATCTCCATTCCCTCCCCAATCCAGGGGAAGATTACTGCAAAATCCCCATTTCCTCTTGATCAGCTGGGACTTGGAAGACAGAGAATAGATGGGGGCAGGGCCAGTCAGAATTTTTACTACCAGTTCTCCAAACTACTCAAAATTTCTGCTACCGGTTCTCCAGAACTGGTCAGAACCTGCTGAAACCCACCTATGATATAGTCATAACCAAGGGAAGCTTTAAAAAAAATTGAGTTTATGAAAGGAAATGTTCTAAGTTCTGTATTGCTTTAGGAATACATTGCCCTTTAGGCAGGGAACTGACAATTTTTTTCCACCATCACTTAAAGAATTCCTGTATTGTAAGATTTATTGAGCAGGCTATATTAATCTATGCTTCTATCTTTTCATCGCTTTTGAGGAGGGGGAGGGAAATTGCCTATGAGTCAAGTTTCTTGTACCTGCAACTTCGTGGACCTTTGGTTTTCTTGCTTAGGAATTCTGAGAGTTAAGTCCAGAACATCTGAAGAGCATCATACTCAGCAAGCTGAGTCTACTTTGTTGGCAGCACTTTTCTAGTGCCTCAATCAAAAGGATCTTCCTTATCTACTGTGTAATCCTTTTATCTGACCTGTAATTTTCTAAGTGTAAAACATGTACCCTACTGGGCTATTCTCAAGTTTGTTCAATACAGAACAAGACTGTTACTATGGTGATTTGGAATGGAGTCAAAATATCAGGTAGCAAAATGTATATATCCACCCCATCTTTCAAAGCATGCATTAAAGTATTACTCATTATAAAGTGCCTGTAAGTGGAATGTTGCATTTATGATACAGTTGTAAGGAATGTGTTCCAGTAACATAACTTATTTTCTCGAGCAAACTTTTCACATATAATTTAAAGAGTTGCAGTTGGCCAACATTATTATTATTTTTTTGGTCTCTAAATGTATCCCTAGATATTATTCTAAAATGGACTTGCAATTGTCCAACATTATTTTTTGCCTACATGTAAACTCCCAGGTGGTATTCTAAAATGCATTCTTTATTTCCAAAGTCCAGAGGAGAAAGAAAAAATAAACAGAAGCAGATGCACATTTTGGCATGTTATTGTTTTTCCATCAGGGGATGCTATATCTGGGAATATAATGAATTACAAAAACCATCTTCTTTTCTGTTTGTTATCTTAAGGTTCCATAAGAATGACAAGCTGTTATATTTATTTTAAAATCTGTCTGTTCTGCAAAGTGCTCAGAACATCTGAAGCTGATCCCTTCTCTTATAATGGCTAACTGAAGATTTGCATTGGTATTTTGCTAACACTGGTGCAGGAAGTTGCTGGATAGGGCAAAACATTCTGGAAATGAGCTATCATCATATTCAATGCTCCAAGTATAATTATTTTAAAGAATGTGTGTTTGTGTGGGTGGATCTGTAACATGCATGTATGTCCTTTTGAGGACATGTACTTTTGTATATGCATTCTGACCTGGTTTGCATGACATGTAAACCATAGTTTCTTTAACCAGAATCAATTGCATAAAACATTAATCAGCTGTGGTTTGCACAAAATTTCAGGCATAACTTATTATTTATGAATCAGAGTGGCTTGATTCAAGCAACATGCTAATCAAATTTACACAAATTGTATTAACATGATTTGAAAACTAGAACTTGGTATTTAGTACAGTGATATGTATGATACCAAATTTGTCAAGATATAAGTGAGCTATGTGGCACTCTAATGGTTTTATTGTATGCATGGAACTGCAGACTAAGGCCACAAAATCATCACAGATTAAATTGTATTTGCCTTTTTTTTTTTTTGAAAAGTAATCATTTTGTGGGAGCACCCACAACGTATTTTCAAATTTTCAAAGGGGTCCATTGAAGCATAACAACAGGGACAATGGGTTAGAGAATAACTTGAGATCATTAGGAGACAGTCTGGTGGCAGAGAACACTACTTCCAATGAGTACTTCTTTGATATTTTTGTATTTAAAATTTAACTGTTAAGGAAGAAATGTAAGTTAATAGCACCACATCTGTTGTTATCATTTCCTTATTCTATCAAGATTATGCTATGAGTCTTTACTTATGTAGCCAGGAAAGCATCACCCACATACAGAAGGATCATCTGGAGGTTTTTAGAAATATGATATGATAAATACACACAGGAACAAAACACCTCACTAAAGATGAGAATCTTATTGGTGTGGGAGAGGAGCTGTTACAGATCTGATAGCAATTTCCAGCTTGCAACACTGTATTGTGCATTAGCCAGAAACCTTTGATTCTGATGTAATATTTGAAGTTGGGCATGATAACATATTTTAAATCATCCAAAAAGAAAAAAAGAAATGCCATTGCTGAGTGTAACAAAATATTCCATAGAATGTTTCTTGTAAATAATAATCTGGCAGAGAGAATGAAACATACAACTTCAGAAGTAAAAACCTGTCATAAGAGTGTGTGATGAAAATGGTTTCTCTGTTTTATGTGACCCTACGGGTTACAGCAACATATGAGAAAGTTGTAGTAATGGCCAACTGACGCACTACAACTTAAATTGACAGTGCCAAAAAGAAGAAGAAAAACGCAGCAGCTCTCAACAGAATATCACATGTCATTGGCACATGTCCCTAAAGTGTACTTCAAATCCATTGCAGTAAACAGATGCTATGGAATATGCTTCCAATGCAATAAGGTACGATTTTCAACTATGATAACCTTGATTTCTCAACCACAGTTACATCTATTATCATAACTAAACGATTCTTAAATGGTTCCTCTCAGAGCAGGGAGGAAATAACTTCATTTTTCAAACTGTTTTGACTGTTTCGAGAATTATTACTTTCTTTGTGGCTTTCTACTGATTGCAATGTCTTAAAACCTGTTTGGCACATGATCCATTGGAATGTTATTCTTCATAAATAAGGAAGAAGATTTATGACCTCCAAAATCCATTGAAATGACTCCCAATGTGATGCTACTTGGATAGGTTCAAACACCTACATGCATGCATACCCATAAAATATGCAGTAGTAGCTATTTCCAGTTTGTCACACCTTTTCAGTCATTCAGACACAGCAGAAGACAAAATTACAGATGTCTCCAAGGAAGTAAGATAGTTCAAGATGAGTTGATGATCATACAATTGTGCTGCCTCATTTGCAGAATTATAAAATGGGCTTTGAAGAGATTAGGCAATTCTGTGTCATAACCTTACACTGCTCCTGCTTAGTGCGCCCAGCAGATGAACTGTAGGCTGACTGGAGAAAAATGTTTCTGAGGACGGGAAAGGTGTTTACTTCAGACTGTGATTTATCATGGACCTCATTGGAAAATTCTCCTTTTGCTCAACTATGCTCTGTGACATTACCCCACTCCATTGCCTATGGACACACACCCATATCTGTAAATCGACAATGTCCTGCTCTACTCCCCAAATGCTGGAAATAACAATTCCTGGTATTTGGTGGTTATTTATACAGTGTTCCATTATTCCAAGGAAATTCTACCTCATCCAGGGCATCATGCACTCTGCATTTGTCTAATACTAAATAAGTAGCAGTCATAAAAATTAATTGCATTACTGCTGTGATGAAAGAAATGGGTTAGAAAACTGCAATATAGCATTGTAAAACAAAAGGGAACAAGAGGGCTGGCTACTAAAGGGCAAAAAACTTCATAGAAACTTTTATCAAAACCAGCTGCAGTCTTATTTTATGAAGGAAGGAAGAGCATGTGCTTTGGAATCAAAACCAGGACTTCATGCTCTTAGGAGCTTAGTTTTTAACAAGGGATTGGACAACCATTTGTCTGAAATGGTATAGGTTTCCTGCTTGAACAGGGGGTTGGACTAGAAGACCTCCAAGGTCCCTTCCAACTCTGTTAAACAAACTTGACTTAACTTAATAGCTGTTCTGTTAAAGATGGGCATCACTGTTCTTGACATAGGACTAGAAAACATGGGAAAGTGTTACAGCAGCTTCTCACAAAAGTTTAATTGAGAACATCATGCATTCCATCCTTCCACAAATGGTAGATGGCTTGTACTCACACTGAAGATAACGTAAATCAATGATTTGCTCATGGTCTTTCATTTGCAACCCATGAATGTCCTGCAACTTTATCAATCTTATTTATGTACAGGGAACCATTTTTAGGAGAAAAGCCACATTATCCACTTTCTACTTTAGAATCCTCCCAAGAATCTTCTTGGATCTAGATACATTTTCCTGGAAGTTTTGAGACTTTCCCCTTTCCACACAGTCCTATAATAACAATAAATAACAATGTAATTTTGGACCAGGGGAGAGCAGCTCATGTTCTGCAAACCATATGCCACCCCACATATACCAAACCCAATTTATGGTCTACAGAGTATTGAAATCTAGCAATTTAATGGCCAATTTTTAGAATGCATTGTTCAGTGAAAAATATCAGTAAACAAACAAACTGGAAAGTCTCTGTGAGAGAAATGACACTCACTTTCAGTCCTAAAGCCCTCCACAAACAAAGGCGATCTAAAAAATATTTGATTCTACACATAGAGACATGAAATATCCATAGTAATATTAATATGTGCCGATATACATGCAAACCCCTAATGGGCAATCCATGGCTTTGGTAGCCAAGATTAGGATAATGTGCAAATGCAGGAAAATAGCTTCATCTGAAGAAGCCAGAGAAAAGAGACTTGCTTTGTTTTCCGCATGCTAAAGCCCCTTTCTCTTAACTTCTTTTGAGCAGTTGAAGCCAGAGCTCTGCCTTCATATATCATGCTACCCTTGAATAATCAAAGCACAGGTGGTCTGCTAGTTTGGGTTTAATGTGATGTGCTAATTGCTTATTGTGTTACCATTTTAGTTTATGCTTACTTTATTTATAAGGTGCATTTATATTATGGATTTTATTGCTGAACTGTCAGCCAATATTTTACAAGGAATATATTATGATGGGGAGTGCAAAGGACAGTCTCAGTCTTTAGTTTCATTGGGTTGATTGCTTGAATAGTCCTTGGGTGTTTAATTTCTATGTGTGATAATTTTGTTTTATCATCAGCAACAAAAAATAAATCTGCACCATGAATGGATGCAGAAAATAAAGGAAGAATTTATACTGAAATCTCTTATACATGTCTAATCAGAATTAAATTGAATCATACTTTGGAGCAAGTAAATACAGTAGCTGCATCTAGCCCACACTTATCTATGCCAAATGAGTACAACCTTTAGAATAAAGGTGTGGAAATACTCAATACAGAAAGAATCAGAGCATTTTCACACACTGGTTCCTTATCTAGCACTCCAGTTCCATTGCTCAATCATAATTCTCCACACCACCTAGCTAGAAAACCATTGTAAATTGGGAAATAGTCCTTTCAACTAGAACAATTCACCTTCAACCAGGGATGAAATCCAGCAGATTCTGACAGGTTCTGGAGAACCGATAGCGGAAATTTTGAGTAGTTTGGAGAACTGGCAAATACCACCTCTGGCTAGCCCCAGAGTGGATGGGAATGGAGATTTTGCAGTATCCTTCCCCTGCCATGCCCACCAAGCCACACCCACCAAGCCACACCATACCCATCAAGCCTCGCCCACAGAACCAGTATTAAAAAAAAATTGGATTTCACCACTGCCTTCAACACATCTTCCAACAGAGTACTTGCAAGAGAGCACTTCACTGCATCCATCCAAGAAGTGGAGAGAATTTTGCACCCTACTTCACCCTAACTTAGTAGACACACATTAAAAATGGAGAACGTTCCTGGTCACAACTTCTTAGATAATGAATCAGCATTATATAAGCAAAAAATGAGACCCAAGAAAACCTCCCTGGCATCTCAGTTGTGCGCGGCCATATTTCAGATGTTCAGCATAACGTGATCTTGTTCCTGCATGAACGTTCAGCCAGAAGCAGTTTACTGATATGCTCATCTATTATATTGCCATTCGTGCTAAATTCACAGGCAGTGTACCAGTGTGAAGTAGTCCCTTAAGACTACTTCAATTAAATTTGATGAAGTCAAAGACCATCTAAATTTAACGACAACAAAACTGGCTCATAGCTAGAATCACAGATGAATCACATGCTCACAAGAAGTCAAGAAATCTTGTTCAGTGGAAGAGTGTACTGCAGACTAAAACAAACAAACAAAACTGAACTGATTCACAAAAAGGTAACAAATATATATTTTGTGAACAAAGAACAAAGTGATCTGAAAACCCAGCTTCCATTTGTAACATTTCTTGGTGACTGACTGATACTTGCATTGATTATGCTAATGGAATGATAAGAACATTTTTTCAGAAGGAAGCTGCTCCATACTGTTTCTGATTACTGAAAATCAATCTTGAAATATTTGATTTCACATTACACATCATTATCAATAGAATAATAAGAGGGAATTTGACACTTCAACATACTTTTTAAAAATAACTCTCTTTTCCAAACATACTGACGTTCCTGGTAATAGTTGTTCGAGCACAGCTTTTGAAAAGGCTATTTTATACGCCTGACATTTTCTTCCAGAATCTACATTAATTCGTGGTATTCATTTTTGGCTGGAAGCATGTTGCTTCTACATCTATTTTTTATTTTACATCTTCTTTATGAAGATGCAATTTTTTTTTTCAGAAAGTCTTTTGAACCGGTGAACATTGAGCTGTCCATTTATTTGTTTGTTTGTCTTTCTGTTTCCCAACTCTTTTCTAATACAAGTTTAATGAAATTGTCTTATGGTATAATGTATTTGTTCAAGACACTTATGTTCTACTTTTCTGGGTGAGCTCAAAGGCATAATGGTGGAGAAGAACAATCTTCTCAAATTTTATCACAACAATCCCAGGAGGTGGGAGATTGGGCTGAGATCGATTGGCCCCGAATTGCTCACGGCTGAGTGGGAACACTGACTTAACATGGGAACCCTGCCTTATTGAACAGCTGCTTGGGTTAATGTTGTTTATGCTACCCTCTCACAAACTGCATATATCCAGCTATGTGGATTGTGCTTTCCAGCAGGGCCACTGGTGACAATGCTGAAAGAAATATAGATCTCTAAGCACATACTGAGTAAAAATACTAAATACTTAGCTGCAATCTATCCAGGGTGCATTGCTAGCCCATATTTCCAGACAGTTCTTGGTTTCAAAACACGGCTGTTTAAATCTGTGCTACAGATAAACTCTGGAATCATTTGCATCAACAGTATGTGTTTTATTGAACAGTTAAAGCATTCATAAATGCAGGAAGTTGACAAAGCTAGTGGACCTGTCCACCATTAGTATTGGTAGAAAACGTAACTTACTATTGCCACTTATCTCAATTGCACACTTTCCCATAATTGTATTTAGGGGCGGAGAATTTTTTATGATCAGGTCAGTGTTTTTTTACATCTGTTAGTACATCTTTCAACTTTCTGGTGTGCTGGAAATATTAGCAGCCAGTTTGCAAATGTGGGGGGGGGGGTTCCTTTTTAGTAAAATGATTGGTTTTAATAAACCCATTTTTGGGGAGATACAGTGAACTGA
This sequence comes from Masticophis lateralis, assembly GCA_030761175.1. Lineage (NCBI taxonomy): Eukaryota > Metazoa > Chordata > Lepidosauria > Squamata > Colubridae > Masticophis > Masticophis lateralis. The sequence continues at coordinate 27,712,030 of JAUDYJ010000005.1, forward strand.
AGACAACTTCACTAAATCAGAGATGACAAACACAGCAAAGACCAAGCAACATATGAGAATTGAATGAGAGATTGCTCACTTGTTACTCTGGACATCTGGTCCTCTCAAGGAGACTGCAAGTCTGCAATATTATGCAGATTTGAGAGCCAAGATCAGTCATCTTACTTACAACTACAGCAGAGTCTTTCAAAGGACACTAAGTTCAGAAACCTTACTTTCTAATCACTTTTATAAATTGCCTATTAACCATCTTAAAGCTATTAAGAGTTCAAAAAACATTCACTGTTTATCTTTAGAATAAAAATTAATTTTAAGCCTGAGAACTTAAATATTTGAAATAAACAGGGAAAGGCTGTTTAGCTTTTTGAGCAAAAAAAAAGTTATAAATGGTCAAGGGTCCAGAAAAATTTGGAACACTGACTTTTATTATAAGATACCGGTTCTTTTTTTTTCCTATTCTTTTCCCTTTCTCTGAGCTTAGTGTTATTAGATTTTACTATTGTAATTAATTATATTATATTCAAAAATAAACCCATTTTATTATTTGTGATTCCCCGCTCAAGATAACAGGAAACCATGTTGATTTCTTGGGCAGTCTGATCAAAACAGATCTGGAATCCAGAAATGACTGTTTGAGGATGACATGTGGTTTCAAGACCACATACTGTATACCTCTAATGGAAAACAGGTGTTGGTATGTGTGCAAGAGCAATACAACCAGAGTGGTCTGAATTTATCTAACCTCACTCTTGATTCTGGGGAAGCAAATTAAGATTGCCCTGTTACATCAGCATGGCAAGAAAACTTGCATCAGGTGCTTATGGATGTTACGTCAGGCATAAATCTTCTAGTCCAGAACCGAGAGACATCGCAGACTTTCCTGGAAAGGTATTTCTGTCCTTTTTCAACAGAAACGGAGAAACAGCCAATAGTTAATTCGCTTGGTCTCTGGGGGGGTGGGGGAGTGGGGGGATGAGTAACACGGGGGGGGCGGGTATTTTGAAAGTCGGGGTGCTGGGAAAGCAGTGAGCTAAACATCCAGCAGATGGCGGTCAGGGAACCTCGTTCCGTTTTTGCTATGCTTTAAACAATAGAGGAAAACAGCTCTCCCGTCCGCGCGTGCCCATCGATTCCTCTCCCGCCGTCCTCTGCCCCCTTTTTTTCTCCCTCTCACTTCCTCGGCCGCCGTTTGGATCGCGGGGAGAAACCGCGGGAAGGAGGGGAAAAAAAAAAAAAACCAAAACCCAACAGGGTAGCAATTGCCGTCCCCGCCTGCTATTAGCAAAAGGCCAGGGCATGCTCAGTAGGAGCCAACCTCGACTTGGGAGCAGCAGCCTGTGACTACACCACCCCCTGTCTCTTTCTTGCGTCAGATTAATGTTCCGGGGAGGGGTGGGTGGGGGGAGCCGAGAAGGAACCACACTCGGTTTGTCCGGGGGAGGAGCGGAAAGGGCTGTTGGGGACGAAGGACTTGGCTCGGAGCGCCGCGGAGCTGGCCAGCGCGGAACGTTGGAGGCTTCCCTTTTGGAACGTTGATACACTTTGGAACGTTTCGCGGTTTCCTGCGGCGCCAAGGCGGAGGCCCCGAGCCGGTTCTCTGAGGAACGGCGGCTCCAGGAAGACGGGGGGTTGTTGTTTTGAGTCCCACTGGCGGGCCCCTGCGGGGTTTGGGTGAGCGATCTGCTCGGTGTCCGCAGTTCGATGGTTTGTTCCGACCGAAATGAGCCGCCCGTCCTCCGCCGGACCCAGTGCTAACAAACCTTGCGGCAAGCAGCAGCAGCAGCAGCACACGCCATCGCCGGCTGCTGCTCCCGCCGCCAACACCGCCGCCGCGGCCGCCACCATCTCCGCTGCCGGAGCCGGCTCTTCCGCGGTGCCTGCCGCGGCCGCTGTGATCTCGAGCCCTGGAGCGGGGGAAAGCAGTGGGGGGCCGGTATCGCCTCAGCATCACGAGCTGACCTCGCTCTTCGAGTGCCCGGTTTGCTTCGACTATGTGCTGCCCCCGATCCTGCAGTGCCAAGCCGGGCACTTGGTTTGCAACCAATGCCGGCAGAAGCTGAGCTGCTGCCCCACATGCCGGGGATCCTTGACCCCCAGCATCAGGAACTTAGCGATGGAGAAAGTGGCCTCGGCAGTCCTCTTCCCTTGCAAGGTAAGGCTGGTGGGAGAAGTCGGCGGGCAATGCCACCAAGAAGGAAGGTGGGCGGGGAGAGGAACGGGATGGAGCGACGGGGAGCGACGCTGTTGGTCTGAGCACCTGCCCTTGAGGTTGCGGCAGGGAATCCCAACTGTTTCTCCATAGTGGCTTTATTTTTTAAAAAAATGCCCCGTTCCCCCTTGAGAAGACTTCAGGGGATCGCCTTGAAATGGTAGTTCTTATTAGAAAAGTCTTGGGTTTTCCGTTCTCTCGCTCACGTACACGCTCGTGAAAGTGAGGTGTAGCGTATTTTATATATGTATGTGTGTGGGTGTGTATATATATTTTCTTTCCTTGGCATTCATTCAGACCACCATTCCAGTAGCTCTTTCGCTTCAGAACTGCCTTCTCTGTACTCTTCCTATTGGACTGGGCATCAGCATTTCACCAAACGAAATGATCTGCTCAAGATTTCTGCTCACAAACCATCTGCCCAGTGAGAAATGAACAGAATGGTTGCGGCTGCATTTTCTAGGGAAGAGACTGAAATCGAGATAGGAAGACACCGGATATAAATCTCACCTGGACCACGGATATAACCAATATTCCTGTCTCAGCTCTGGGTACTTGTTCTATAAGCTATTTAAAGTAGCATCTTTAGGTCAGCAAGACCTCAAGCAGGTCCTCTTCAGTTGTACTGGTGCTGCCTTTGGCCATGTTTGCAAAGAATTCCTGGAGTTGCAGACCTATTTTCATTTGAAGGATATCAAGTTAACGAATGCTGCCCTAAAGAATTGTTGTAAAAAGATTGAATTAAATATATGTAAATACAGTAGTCCTGAGGACTTAAAAAATAGGTATGCTGCATAATCACTAACCTTGTTTCATACATCTTTACAGCAAACTTGTCTCCTTAGTTGAGTTATGCTGGGGGGAGGGGAAGGGGGCGGGGCAGAACCAGAAACTTACAGGTTTAGTGCCATAGTCTTTTTTTTAATGTTTGATTGTTAAAGGTGGTATTGGCTCTTTTTCTCAACTTTCCCCCCCTCTAATGCTTCCCATAGTTCTTATAAATCTATAGTAAATCACTCTGAAATATAAATAGGAAGTGTGAGGTTTCTTATGAAATGCGGATAAAGCTTCTCAGCTTAAATGAGAGACCCTGTGGATCAGTACTAAGAAGGAAAATGAAAAAAAAAAGAACATTGCTAGTCTGATAAAGACAAAGCTCTGTGAATTGGAAATCTGGCTGATTTGGATAAGATATGAAATCAGTCTTGAATGAGTTGCATTGCCATTGAAAGATCAGATTGAATGCTTGTAGGCTCACTACAAAGAATTGCTGTGGCTAGAAAATATTTTTGCAAGCTTCAACTTGAACAGCAGTTGTGGCTCTGTGTGAAACAATTGAGCATGGCTTGGATAATATCTTCATTAATTACAAACTAGACAATAGCAAAGTATTTTAAGAGGTGGTGCCTGTGTAACTTCAAAGTGCAATTTTTCTGATGCTGGCAATTTACAAAAAGTTGGGAAACTATTCAGTTTTCGTACCAACTGATTTTAGTTCAGAAGTGCTAATGTAAATAAAGCAATCCCAAATGACTAAAGGCAGGGCTTTTTGTAAGGTATAATGTTTTCTTATATAATCTTGCCTATGCTTGCAGAATTGTGTAGATGATACTTTATGAATGCTCATCACTAAAATTTGTTAGATTAACATGGACAAGAAACAGTGTTGCAGCCATTGCTGAAAAGGCCCTGTGGTCTATCCCTTTCAATTGAAATGTTAAGGGAGCTTCAGAAATATTTCTGTTTAAAAGTTCCTCTGTTTGAAATTCATGATTGGCTTGCAAATTTAAAAGTTGTTTTTCAAAACTTTCTTTACGTTGGTGACTGTGACTATTGTCCAACAGTACTCTTCTTTATAGATTGTATGATGAAGTAGCACTGAACAGCGTCTAAAGCATTTTAAATAATAACATGAAATAAATGCCCCAGTTAATGGAGGATGAGAAGGAAATATTCTTAAATATCTGGGGAGCATCAGTGTTCAACAGCTACAAAGTCATATGACTTGTAAAACAGGAATAAATGGAGCTATTCTAAAGTGCAGGTTCTCACCACGTTGTATTAAAAGCTTCTATAACAACAGTTCAGTGAAAGGCATCATAGTTAATGGATGTCCTGTAGTAATCTAACTAGACACATTTACAGACCCTCTTGAGATGATGCTATATCTCCATGCTGTAGTATTTAGTAGTATAATGTAATATATAGTTACAGGGTGCTTTTAAGCAATCACTATCCACCTGGTGACATAGATGCATGTGAGTATATCCATTGGCCGTGTTAGCTAGAAAAAATGGGCATAGTGATTGATATCTGAAGATTTCTTGGCTGAGGAAGGTTGCTTTAAGCTGTTTGTGGCCTGAAGAGGTCCTCTCTGGATCTCTTTTCCTTTTAGTTGACTATTTAATATTCCCTACATCTTAGGAATCCTTTTTCCAAATCTTTATCAGATATTATCAGTTTAGGTTTTTAAAATATGTATCTTTTTATTTATGGATTGCTATATGTCTACATGCAGATATGTACTAACTGCTCCTTATATTTCTTCGGATGGGGGAACCCATTTTACTTCTCAAATGATAGACACCCAACCATCAAAGTTCATTATTAAATAAAAAGATTATAGCTAGTCAACGTGGTGAGCATGGATTCCACAATAAAACACTAATCCCGTAGGATCTCTATTTATTGCTTCTTCTTTAAAATCTCTCCTTACCTTTCTCCTTTCATGATACTTCTACTGGGGGAAGCAGCTACTGTATTGCATCTAAGTGATCTAATATTTAAAAAGAAAAAGATGTGTCAGCTGGCAAGGGAGCGAATTGGGGTTTTTTTACCCTTTTTATCACTACTAATCTCAAGAAGCTACTCTTAACTTGATACCCTGGTATCAGTTTCAAGTGTCTTTTGCTCCCAAGAGTTAAGTTTAAACTGATCAATATGCACTTTAAACCTTCTAAAATGTCATTGAGACAGATCTTAAGGTCAGCTGATAAAAGCAAGATTGGAAATGCTACTTAAGTTATCCAGAGGAAAGGCTCCAAAGAAGAAAAGAAAGCTGAGGTTGAAGAAGTAGTATTGTCCTATTGATCCCCAGGTATGAATTAAGGGAGGAGAAGAGACATCAGATACAATAGTTGTTTTTCTTTCATGGGGGAGAGGAGCATTTCGGGTTCCATGTCTGGGTTCTCTAATTCAAGGGTGATACATATTGCTTCCTGAAGATGTTAGGCAAGAAGACTGAGTGAGAACTTGAGCTGGACACTTTCTATCAATCATACCCAGGCGTATTGGATTAGATGAACCCATATGTGATACTTAACGTCTAGTTCTGCTCAGCATAAGAAGCTATTTTATATTGAGTCAATATCAATATAAAATATCAATATATATCTCTTATATTGAGATACTGAAGGGTACAGTTTCCATCAGATTAATCTAACATGAACTATGGTTAGGAAAGATGCCAGCTGTGGTCCAAATCAACTGGGAATCATTGATAGAAGAAAGTTGTTTTACATTGATTAACTGTAGCTCTCAATTGTTTCAGCTGCAGATTTTTTCCAGATCTATTTAATTTATTCCCAAATTGAACTGGGAATATTTTTCATATAAGCATAGGTGCTACTCCTGAACTATTGAACTTTTTCCCATTAGCCTACTCAACCCATCAAGGATGTAGTAAGACCTCAGGCATTAATCAGCTGTTTTGTCACCAAGAGGAAAATACTTTAGCAAGAAATTTGACAGTGTATACCACGTCATTCTGACCAGCAGATTACCCTATGAAGACTAAATGGCATGACATTAAGAAGATAGCTGGCTTGAAAAATTTACTAACAGAGCCTATCAATCAAATTAGAGTGATATCAAGTGGACCATCCCAAAATTCAGGCCTTGGTTTCTACTCTTCAGTATTTTATTAGTAATGGATGAAGAGCTTATCAAATGAACTGATTATACAAAATTGAGTGGACTAGCTAACACCTTAGAAAACAAAAATGAAATACCAGAGTAACATTTTACATGAAAAGTTCTTCAGTTAGGAAACAAAAATCTGAAGCACAACTACATGATGGGGAATAGTAGCTTAATAATAGTATTTGTGAAAATCAGATTAGTAATTGATTTCAAATTAAATATGAGCCAGATGATATCAAGATCCATTCTCTTTTTATTAGAGTTCAGGACATGGTATAATGGATGTACAGTAAGTTACAGGAACCCAGATTTTGATTGAATATGAACAAAACTTTTTCTAACAATAAGAGCAGTAAGATGGAATAAGAGTAGTGAGACTAGAAAAGTGGAGTAATTGGTTCCAATGTTACCTGCTCTACTGCTTCATTGGATGTGTTTAAGTGAAAGCTCTACAACCATTGGTCGGGGTGCTTTACTTTGGATTCCTGTTCTGACTCCTGGTTGGACCTGATAATGTGAAGTTCTCTTCCCATTTTATGATTCCATGAAATGGCAAATTAGCTTCGTAGAGTTTATGTGAGTCACTATGGATATCTTATGCACACTGGATTGGCACATTGCAAATTAAACATGCTGAAGGTAACTATAAGGGGAAAGAGAACCTAATTTATTTTACCTTCAGGCAAAATTATAATAATTTAAATCTTCATTGCCATTTATACTGTAGAGACCCTTTATTCTGCAGAAGCTTCTGTGTTTATAATTTCTTTTCAGGAGGAATTATATATGCCATTAAAAATCAAGCACTCATTCAAAATGTGTTTAATAAATACTGGTTTCAGGCTCAATATATGCTAATAAACTGTTGCTCAAATGAACTGTTGCTCAATTAGGAATCCTGAGAAACAAAAGAAGCAAATTATGCACGATGACCTGGGAATAAGTCTTTTGAACACTGAGTAAATATGGATATAAGCCAGACTAAAAGTTCAGTTATCATTTGGGGAATTGGCAAATCAGTTCACTTCATACAAAGTATTTTTAGCCTCCTCAAATCGAACATATTAAATTCAAGGTAGGCATACACATTGGTATCCATGTGAATTTATTTACAGTATTTACTTAAAAGATTTCCAAAAGGACTTTTATCACAAGCCAGTTTACAGAAATGAAATAAAGTGGGTAAATTTGGGTAAATAATTGTCACCTGAAGACAACAAAACTGGTGCCAGCCATTTTTGGGATGGGAATATTCCACATCTGAAGTTGTTTTTTTTGTTTTTTTTTTTTTACTTTTAAAAGCATTTTTTCGGCTAAAGAGCCTAAGCCTCTGATAATTGTGCGGCTCAGCTAGGCATTGGGAGGGTGGGGGGGCAGGGATTTTTGCTACCAGTTCTCGGAACCACCCGCCTCCATCGCTGCTGGATCAGGTGATCCGGTCCGACCCAGGAGCATTTCACCCCTGGTTTTGACTTTGAATACTCCCCCTGATGTATTCTAACCTTCTTCTCAACTTCAGTGTACTTGATGTTGTCAGATTAAATGATGCCCGGTTATTTATAATGATGGTCTTTAGCCATACTCTTGATATCATTTCCATAGGGCATCTTAATTCCTTCAGTTTTCACTATTTTTCCTCTGTTGATGGTAAGGGTGGCACATTTGTCCAGAGCAAACTCCACTGCAATATTTTGGCTGTATATATAGACAGTGTTGAGCACCTATTCTGTTTCAGGTGGTGCTTTTCCATAGAACTTCAGATCATCCATGTAAAGGAGGTGGGGTACTTGCAGATGTTTTTGATGTTTGACAGACATGGTCTGATTTGTTCAGTATTGTTGTCAGAGGAATTAGTGCAATAACAATAGTAGTGATGATAGTGAAACTTCTTTTTAAAAAGTCCTCTCTTGAAGTTAACCTCTCCCAGTTTATCACCAATGACCAACAACTATGTCTTCCATTGTGCCATTGATCTGTGTACAAAGCTTCTGATGTTTCTCTTGAGTTTCTCTTGAGTTGAGTAGGTTAGTCTTTGGCAATCTTGTGCCTTAGAACTTATCTTATCCAGCATGGTCGGTATCAGCATTGGCTGGAAATTGGGTGAATTGTAGTGCAGAAAATGAATATACGAGACAAAGCCATTTATATGCATAATTATGCTTGCTTTAATATCAGCATCTTCAAACAGGTGGTTTCCCAAGTTAGAGGGGAACAAATACATCATATTTCAAGGTCAGAGATTTTTTTCCCCCTCTATTTGCATTTCCTATTCTTACATCTCTGCTTAAAATCTATATTGCTTGTGGTCTGTTATTTTTAAAATTCCTGCCTTGCTTCTTGAGTCATCTCTCTTCCTGACTATATTTGCCACAGAATTTGACTGGTATGAGCCAGAAGGCTGTAGCACTTTCCTCTGACTATCTGTATCTGTGAAAATGATTTTTTTTTTCTTTTTCATATCTGTCTCAATTAAGGGCAATGCTGTCAAACTTTTCCAATGAACTCAGGAAGAAAATCTTAGCTGTTTCTCTTTTCTCCTGCAAGTTTGAACACTTCATATTGGCACAAGCCCTATGGGCACAGGATCATTAGCACTGAACCTTCAAAATAAATATGTACCCAAAACACCCTTTAAGATAATTTCCTTGAGTTATTTCATTTTGTTAATACCCTAGGTAAGAAATCCCTAATGGAAGGCAGAAATCTGTTACCAGAAAGTTTCTAAAAATTGACTTCATGGGATCTTAAAGGCAAATGAAGAATAAATACTACTGATTTTACCACAGCAATTTGCTCAGAAGTGTTACACTGTATCAGACATTTCAGATAAGGCTAGTAGTACAGCCCACTTATTTTGAACTGCAGTTCTAAACACTATATCCACATTTCATTCATACTTTTTTGTATTCAGGTGTACTATTAAAACCTCTGGAGGGTGCATCTCAAAATCATTTCTGAAGTGGGCAGTGTCAATTGCAGGGAAGTTGATGCAAGGAAGGCAACATTCACTTTTCCTGGTCTGCCTTACTAAGGAAACCTGTAGACATATGGTTAATAAACTATTTATGTCTTTCAGAGATATTTGTAAGTATTAAAGAAGATATAGAATTTGTTCTCCATTGGCCAAGAAAAATCAGTACTATTTATTAGCCTTTGTCAGTTGCCCATTTAAGCCCACCTGTTTGGAAGAATGAGAGTTATTCTTCCAGTTTAACATAGGTGTGTTGCCAAAAACAAAGTCAAAGCAGTAGGCTCATGTTACTGTTGCCTAGTATAATGTCATTGCTTCATGGTCACGCAAAGAGTTAATAGCCTCCAAGAAAAACAGAAAAATCATAGCACATTACTAGAAGTACTAGTTTTTCCTGCTTGAGAAGAATATCATGGGGAAAAAGTGCAGTTTATGTATAATATAATTAGAGCAGATAACTGATCTCAAATTTGTGTTGGTCAACCCAGGTATCTATCTTTTAAACTGATTCACAGTAACTGCAATACATTAAACTTTTATATTATCAGCCAACTTATCTTGAGATTTGTCCCAGCTAGGCGACAGGACCAAATTGACTTTGGCTGGTCTCAAAAAGCTAAATAGACTTGGATTGACTTCCTACATGGAAAGAAGATTATTAGGAACTCCTAAGCTAGAAGTTGAAAAAACATTCCAAATGTAGAACTAGTACACCACTTCTCTTAGTGGCTAAGAAAGCTGCATGATTTTTTTCCTGAAGGCAATAACTGAAAAGCTTCTTTTGAAGGAGATTTTGCTTTCTTATTCAATCTGTATAAGAGTTCTAGGAGAATACCAGATCACGAAAAGCAGTTATGGGAGAAGTTGAGATGAATCCAGAGAACCTAAGCTCAATTATCTTCTAAATCCTTGCTTCCAGATAAAGCTTATAAAAGTGCCATCTTCATAATAAATCAGTATTTGTCTGGGGTGAATGTTTATAATTTTAACTAATTAAATCAAATCAAATTAATGAACTAATGAATTAATTTGAAGGAGACAGTTTTACTTGTACATTTCAAAGAAAAAGGTTGCCTTTGTAGCTAAAAGTCATTGCTAACTTGCTTTGGAAAAGTCATCAATTGTGATGATGGGACCACTTTAGTGATCCAAATGAAGCAATTTGGGGGATTGGGGAAAATGTTGTGTTGATCTTTTGCCCTCTTTCAAATACAAATTCGTAAGTAGAATCTGACTCCCTAAAACGGATGGCAAAACTACTTTTCATTTATCGGTTTGGAACAATATCTAATTGTAGAGACACATTTTTTTATGCCAAGAAGAAAAAATATAACTGAATACCAACAAAGAGGGGTGATTAGGGCATCAAAAACAAGCACAGATGTTCTCTGTCCTCCCTGAACCTGTTTCTTCTCACAATTAGTAGCTTTGGAGGCTCTTATTCATAAAAAGCTGAAGCGCTCACCAGTCTGTTTGCTCAAAGTGGGCAATCTTTGGAATAGACTTTGAGGAAGAAGCTCAGGTGTTGATCTAGCATTGAGAAAAACCTAACTTCTGACCTACCCTTCACTACAGAAACTTGCTCTGTGATTTTGGACCAGCTTTGTCTCTCAACCGCACCACAGGTTTATTGTTGGAACTCCCAAAGAAAAAGTGAAATATTAATCCATTTTAAAAACCAATCTCCTAACTTCTGGTTAGAACTTAAGGGTTACCAACATGGCTGTTTGTTTAAACAGGTGATTTTAACATCGACCCTAGGTGTGTGTTTGATTAAGATTCACCCTCTTTTTAAATTTCTGAATGCCGGGCAGCATGGTTGACTCAATTCATGCTTCCAAGGCACCTGGCCATACCCCACTTCTCTTTCGTTTTTTCTATTACCAATAAATCTAACACTGGAACATTTCTGGCGATTTCTTTTTAGAGAAAAATAAGCTAGAAAGCTTTAACCTCAGCAGAGGTACTAGACAGACGACAACTCACACCCCAGCTCTTATATTATTTTTTCTCTAAAAGATACATTAGGGCCTGTTTTCTGGTTAAATCTTATTTTCAGGGAAATACAGTACTAAATGGGTCCATCTGGCTGACAATCTTAACTCGGGCTTATTTTTGGGGTAGGGTTTATATTATGGGCACTCTGAAAAAAATCATGCTAGGGCTTATTTTCCAGTTGGGTGTATTTTCGGGAAAATGGTATGATGTTCTGGCTGAACAACTGACCTGTGACTGAGAAACATTGTACATATTAAAGGAAATTACCAGAAAGTTCCATGATGTTCCATTTTAAGGGGATGGTCTAGATAGGGTTAGCCACAGAACTAGAGTTTCAGGTTTTATTGGTAGGCTGCATTTTGTTATTGCTCAAGGATAAATAAGAGTTCCGTTTCTGTTTTTTTGATGATTTAAAGACAAAGGCAGTATATGTTCAAAACATGTGGGGTTTTTTTTCAATCATTTCCTCCCACAATATGTGTGAAATTAGCACGTGCAATTTAGTCCAGAAAACTGAAACTAGAGGGGGAAGCAGGGGCTTCTGCAGGGGAAATCATAAAATTGGTGTTTGCCATGACCGTATGATCAAAGTCTTCCTCTTTTTTACAATGGGTATTAAAAAAACAAGGTTTCAGTCATGCAATTGTGCCCCTACCATCTCGACTATTTTTTGACTCACTACCACTGCAGACATCCTCGAAGGGCAGGTTATCATTTTTTCTTACTCCAGTCAAATTTCTCCCTTGCCTTTCTTTCCTTGCTTCTCTAGTCTGGTGATGCAGATCAAAATTGATGCAGATCAGAGGTGGGTTTCAGCAGGTTCTGACCAGTTCTGGGAGAACTGGTAGCAGAAATTTTGAGTAGTTCGGAGAACCAGTAGTAAAAATTCTGACTGGCCCTGCCCCCATTTATTCTCTGCTTCCCAAATCCCAGCTGATTGGGAGGAAATGGAGATTTTGCAGTATCCTTCCCCTGGAGTGGGGTGGGAATTGAGATTTTACAGTATCCTTCCCCTGCCACGCCCACCAAGCCATGCCCACCAAGCCATGCCACACTCACCAGGCCACACCCACAGAACCGGTATTAAAAAATTTTGAAACCTCCCACTGATGCAGTTCATTCTCAAGTTATGACCACAATTGGAACCAGAACATCTGTCATTGAGTGAGATGGCTGGTCAGTGAATTGCACCCATTTTTATAAACTTTTTAACGGTCATCACTGTGAATCACACAGTCATTAAGCAAACCCAGTTTCCACCATTGACTTTGCTTGTCAGAAGTTGGAAGTAAATTTGCAAATGGGAATCTCATGGCCCCAGGATACTGTAGCTGTGATAAATACATGTTGGTTGCCATGGACCTGGATTTTGATCATCTGACCATGACGATATTTTGACAATTATAAATGCGAGCACGGGTCATAAGTTAGAATTTTTTTCAGCACTTGTGTAATTTTGAATGATCACTAAATAAATGTTTGTAAGTCTAGGGCTAACTGTGTTTGCTTTAATTGCTGCCACATCAGTCTGCTGGTTCATATTTTGTTTCTGATCAGCTACTATTCTAAGCTGTTTTTCAATACTGTTACCAAGCCAGTCATCTTCCGAGTGAAAAATATTGCATTTGCCTGTGTTAAATTTTCTTTGGTTTTTCTTCCTTATCTGTGCCTTACCTTTCTATACCGTAGAATGAGTATATCATTGGACACCATTGGTCTCTTGTCAATAGCAGCTTATTCTAATACATTGCTTTGCCATTTCCAAGTTCCTTTAAAATATGCCTGAAGACCTTTTTGGATACTTGGCCTGGATGATTGAGTCTTCATTTGCATGATTCAAGGAGAGAAGGGAAGGGAAGGGAAGGGAAGGGAAGGAATAATATTAAATAGTTGGCTTATGTAGAGAAGAAATCCTAATGGCTTATAGTACTAGTAGGCAGGAATTCATTGTGTTGACTTTTCTAGTCTGGGCTACCAGATCTCCCCTGGTATGAGAGTTTTCTGTTCCTCTTTATTTATATCCAATGGTATCTAGATTTTACAGGTCACATCCAAAGTCTTCATCAAGTCCTGATGTAAACAGAAGTTCAGCCAATGTCAACATCATAAATATGGATCTTAACTTCATTGAATGTTTATTCAACCTACTAATCTTCCTTTAGTTTTGGATTTATTAAAGCATCTTCTCTTAATTTAATTCAGCAATTCTCCTTCATGGTCTTAAAATCAGGGCATCTATCCAGATTAATTCATCTTTGTTCTTCATCTAAAAATAATGTTAATTAAAACGGACCAATAGATCCTTTTTGCTCTTTTTCTGTCCCTGAATAGCTTTTGTCTAACTGAATCAAAAGCTGTTTTGTAAAGATCAAATATGAAGAAGAGGAAGATAAAAGAGACCAGAAAAAGCTTTCTTTTCCACAAATGATGTTGATAAATCAGATGGGGCAGAGCAGCTATTGATCCTGTTTATAGTTGTTGGTGCATTTAATATATAATTTATTAATGGCTTTGAGTTTCTTATTCACAAGGGTAGGATTTTGGCTGCTCTAGGATGTATCTGTGTAATATTTGGACTGAAATTAGATTGTATCAAGCACTGTAGGCATGGCAAGAGCCAGTCACACTTTTTGGCTGATTTATTATTTTAAGAATAGGTTCAGATTGGCTTTGCAAATATTACTGGGGGGTGGGGAGTTGTACAGCTATAGAACACATAACCGGGATGGGTTGTAGGGGGTTTGCAGTGGTTCAGGAGAATCTCTAGCTACAATTCTGGTTTGGAGAGCCCCCAAATCCCACTCTTGGCTGGCCTCTCCCATCCCGCCCCTCCCAGGAGTCCGCATGTTGCCCATTTTGGATGCAGGTAAGTGCAGAGACTTGAGGAGGGTGAAAAATGGGCCTACTGGAAGTTCGGGAAGGCTGGAAACAGGCCTGTTTTTGGCCTCCAGAGGGCCTCCGGAGCCTGGGGAGGCCGTTTTCACCCTCCCGGAAGCTCGAAGAAAGTCTCTGGAGACCAGGAAGGGCAAAAACATCTCCCCCTGTCGTGGTGCAAGAGGCTGACTAGGCCACGCCCGCCATGGCCACGCCTACCCAGCAACCGGGCAGAGAACCCCTTGATAAAATTTTTGAAGCCCATCCCTGCACATAACCAGTTACAAAACATTAATTTACCAGAATATTTCTTAAGCAGTGTTTACCCCCTTCTGGTAGGATATTATGTACTATTGCTATGTTTTAGGCGCAAGATTTAGAGAAACACATTTATTCAGGTCAGCTAAAAAATTACAGGTGCAGTTGTAAAATATATGACATTTGATTAGCATGTTAGCTTTTTTATAGCTTAGTGCTTGTGGCACAAATCTAGCTTGTTTGCTTATAAGTAAGGGTTAATTCAGTAGCTGGATTGAACAGGTGATATACCCTAGTCATGCAGCTGGGCTGCTATGCACAAACAAGTTTTAAGGAGTTATTAGAGAAAAGAGGGATCTATATCAACAGAGCTTAGAAATCTAAGAAAGGAAATCAAGAACTATAAGCTGTCCAGAGTCACCTTAGAGTGGAGATGGATGGCATAAAAATATAATAAAGAAAGAAAAGAAAAGAAAGAAAATCCTGAAAATGGCACAAAAGACAGACTGTGATATTATCTCCAATAGCTCCATAGCTCTTAAATTCTATGTGGCTCAGCCATTGCTTCCCTGCACGACTCTGGTTCCCTAAGAAGTTACAGTATTTCTCCAAGAGATCTTGACCCTTTGTCCATTCAATTCTTCTTGGATACAACATTGGATTGGATTTGAACAATACTGGAACCTACTGCTTTGGGCAGCTGTCCACTTTTAATTCGTTTAAAAACATTAAAAGATCAAACTGACATAGTTTAATGGTCAGGAAAAGGTCTCGGTAGACACATACTTGTGGGCCTGAAGATACCAGAGGACTGTATCATATTACAATATTATTACTTTGAAAAGCAGAAGCATACTGCAGATAAAAACATCATATGGCCCTTGCTTATGTTTATTGAAATCCTTTGTGAAGCTCCAGAGAGCCTCTGTCTAGCACTTGATATTGTGGAAGGATTATCTTCCAAGCAATGAAAATGTTATATAAGGTGTTGGAAAGCCCCATTTCAAACTATTTATTGAGCCATGAATGAATTGAGCTCATTAGTTGCCCTTGGTTCAGTTGCCATTTCTTAACCTCTCTCAAGGGAATATTATAAAATAAAAGGAAAGGAAGAAAACTCAGATTCCTTGGGATAGAAATGCAATATAGTAAACATTAAATCCTTACTTTTACAAACTTTCTTTCAGTAGACTTTGCTGAAATGTGGATGCAGTGGATGAAATCTGTATTTTCACATGATTTTTCTGTATTTAATATACTTTAAATAAATTACTCCAATTTTGAATAACTTCTTTTAAAAATTACAAATGTTCAGATTCACCTTTAAGTGATGCTTCCCCCACTATAGAAATTTTACTATTTTAAATATGTTTTTTCTCCCTGACTTTTTCCCCAGTTGTTTTCCCACAAGTCAAGACTATCCATTTGTTTGATCTGAAGTAGGGGAAGAGCAACTCTGCCCATGGTTTTGCAGTCTTGCTTGCTTGTCCTGTCATTTTCTGATTCACTTGTGATGCTTGCTACTTCAGCACTTTTAATATCTTTCCTTTCCATCTCTGGTATACCTCTTTCTTCTTCAAGAAGCAGCTTGGAGAGGTTCATACATCAAACAAAGTCTAATGAGACTTCTTTGCTTTTGGCATAGCGTGGAAAATTAGCTGTTGTGATCTGCCAGTCATATATTTTGCATGCATACTAGACATCTTAAATTGTGATTAATTTGATGAGTGAACCCAATATTTATATAGGATTTCAGCTCTAGTACAGGATTGATTTAGTGTTCTTGGGTTATAATTTTCATTGATCATTGGCAAGGATCATTACAAACTTGGATGTGCATTCCAGCTCAAGTTGCTGCCTGTCTCAGGAAATTGTTGCCCATCTGACATTTTAAAGAGAAAAGAAGAAGAAAATGTAGTAAATGAAAAAAATAATACATTTGTTATAAAACTATTGATTTTAGAGGGGAAAAACCCTGGAGTTCATTTTAGGAATCTTGCTCATTTTAGAAATTATAAGCCTAGAGATCTACAATTCAGCAAGCTGCCACAGGTATTATTGACTTTTGTTCCTCACCCAACCCTGATTTATGCACACCTGGCCTTCAGGTGAGAGTTTTAAGTAAACTGCTCAGCTGTGTGAACACCTGCATTGTGCAGATGTCACTGCTGCATTACTAGGCAATTTTTTGCTGACATGATGCACGCATCCTTTGCTCTCCTTTGTCTTTTCCCTCCTCTCCAAGACGCCTGGTTCAGGTTTACTCAGTTTCAGAACAATTGAAGATCTGCTGATTACCAGTATTGTTTTCCAACTACAGATTGTTCTTATCTGTTGTGGATTAACAGCCACTTCATCTGCTTGTAGCTTTGTTCTTGCTACAAGGAGAAGCGAAGCTTTCATAGCACCTGAGGTCAACACAGTCCCACTTCCCTGGATATCTGAACTGGGATGGAGGCTTCTGAAAAGATGGATGGGAAATTTATTCACAGAGTTTAACAGATATTAGTGAGGATTCCTTTTTGGATTGGTTCTTCTGGGAGCAACAGACTTCTTTCTTTTGTCCATACCTGAACAATAAAGATAACCTGTCTTAAAGTGAGAATGTGAGACATATAATGCCCAAAACATTCAGTAAACCAAAAGATTCAGTAGCTCAAGAAGAAAACAAAAACATGATTTACAGTATCATCCACAATTTACAGAATAATGACTCTAACAGACACTATTTAGGACACAGGCAGAATGCTAGCAGAGGGTGTCCATGAACATCAACTAGCAATCAGAAGACACAATGAAAACTTCTTTTTATCTCACAACTCATGGTCAGACTCGACTCAACCATGGTTTGAGCTGGGAAACTGAACATCCTAGACCAAGCTAAATCTAAAAATGCTAGGGAATTCAAACAAATCAGCCATCAATAGGCATATGGGGATAAACTTATCTTACATCACATTCAAAAAACATAATAAAAAAAGCTAAGAAGGAAAATAAAAATCCAGAAGACATCCACTCCAGCAGCCTACGCCCAGATAAGCATGGATTAATATCAGACAAACAAGCATAAAACAATACCCAAATCAAGGGACTATCAAGGAGAAAACCACACCTCATCAAAACGGGCAGGGCATATATATAAACAGGGAGCAAACTCTACACTAACTTGCACTGTTGATGTCATCTAGTTGGGTAATAAAATGTCGGTAAGCAAACAACCAAGCTCAGACAGCACCATTATGCACATTCTCTTCTATGAGATTCTCTTCTAGCAAACCAATAGTGTCCAGAATTTTTCCTAAAATATTAGGAAATCACCTGTGTCTAAATTCAGTGCTCAAGGTATAAAGCTACATTCAGACCCAAAAACAGAAGTAGCCTGGTGGCGCAATGGACTAAACTGCTGCTGTTAAAGTAGTACTTAGCTGCCAGCTGCCTGCAATTACTGCGAATTCAATTCTCACCAGGCTCAAGGTTGACTCAGCCTTTCATCCTTTCGAGATAGGTGAAATGAGGACCCAGTTTGTGGGGGCAATAAGCTGACTTTGTATAAAATAGAACACTGCTCAGAGGAGGCTAAAAAGCCCTACTAAGCAGGTATATACAAAAGTATGAAGGCTATTGCTTAATGCATTGTAAGCCGCCCTGAGAAGGGCGGCATATATAAATCGAACAAATAAATAAATAAATAATATTTTAGTCTATTCTCGCATTGTATATAGTTGTTTTCATTTTCATGATTGGGTCTGGTAATAAAAATACCTTCATTCTTTCTGGCAAGGCTACAGTATCATCAAAAACAATGCCGTATGTACAAGATTTCTCTGTTCATAATTTTCTGACTTACTGTCCTTGAAATTCTTTTTTTCTCATTTGATATGCAGAAAGTAGTTAAGATCAAGGCAGATCTCTAAATATTTTGTTGCTCCCATATTTCCCTGACCATTGGCTTGTGTTTATGGATAGAGCACTAGATTGCCCACTCAAGTTTAGATGGAAACTGTCTACATCCTTAAATCTGAAACTTTGCCCCAATACACAATAAAAAATGGGTTGGAAACATGATGCCCATGGCTTCTGAAAATCAAATGAAAATTAAGTTTAACATTAAAATACTGGGCATTTATTTATTTATTGGTTCGATTTATAATGCACCCTTCTCCGGAGATTCAGGGCGGCTTACAATGTGTTAAGTAATAGCCTTCATACTTTTGTATATATCTGCTTAGTAGGGGTTATGGGCCCCGCTAAGCAGTGTCCTTTTTTTATACAAAGTCAGCTTATTGCCCCCACAATGCGGGCCCTTATTTTACCGGAAGGATGGAAGGCTGAGTCAACCTTGAGCCTGGTGAGATTTGAATTCGCAGTAATTGCAAGCAGCTGGCAGCTAAGTGCTACTTAACAGAGCACTTTAGTCCGCTGCACCACCAAGGCTCTTTTGTAATACAAGAAGATTAGATTGCTGATGAGATTTTGTGTGATTGCTGTAACATTGATTCCTGGCCTTTCCAAAGGTTACTGACCCTGCTTTAAATCAAATATATTTCATATTTGTTCAGTTTTCACAATTCTTCCACTATCGAAGAGAGCAAATTATACTCCATCTCTCTCCAGTTTCTTTTTCCTCATAAATTATAAATTTGCATCCAAATGCAAATTCTCTACTTGCCTGGACCAAGCCTAATATATTCTTAATCTTAATAAGTTAATACAATTGCAGTTGCAATTACAAATGCAGAATACAATTGCTACACTTCAAAAGTTCTATTTATGATTGTATATCTAATCTGCAGTGTTATAATTCGCTAATTCAGAAATAATAATATAAGCAAACAATTAACTGTGTGACTAACACAGCATGTGCCAACCTGTTCAGCTGCTGAGACTGTGGCTAATCATGATTGTGGGAGGTGAGGTGGGGATAACAGTCTCAAATAAAATCATTGGAAGGGACAATGGGTGAACAGATTAAAAACATTACGAATGTCAGCTTTCTGTATTCAAATTTCAAGGATTTAGGTATAACTTGCATAAATCCCAATGATCCATTGATTTCTGGGTGGTACACAACTTTATATTTCTTTGTCTGTTTAAATGGGTTTTCTCACCCATAGCTTTTACATTTGCTTGTGGACAATAGATCATAACTGTAATCTGAGTGGAGCACTTCAGAAGGGTTTAGAACAGTATTTCTCAATCTCAGCAACTTTTTAAGATGTATGGACTTCCACTCTCCAATTCTGCTGAAGATGAATTGCTGAGGTTGAGAAACACTAGTTTACGGCATCTTAGAAGATGCTCAAGAGACATCCTTCCAAGGATGCATGTCTCAGCACCCTCAGCAAAATTGGCTGGATGCTTGGTCACACCATTTTGCTATGTTAGTGTGTCTTACCACCCACCACCCCCAACGAAGAATATAATAGTACTATAGAATTGTAACCAATCAGAGGGGAGAGGTCATTTAGTCAAACTCTTCTTAATGCAGGAATTACACACCTCAGGTGTTTTAAAGCCGTCTTTTCAACTTCTGCTTACATGTTCCCCTAGAGGAGAACCAACCACCTTCCAGTCTACATTTGCTGTATAGTAATAAATATTTGATTCGTTTGAATGTATGCAAATAATCCTTTATCTTTGACAAATGCTCAGAAGATACATTTTAGGCAGCTTTTCCCATACCCATTTCATGTGTATGTCCTCCATCTAATGCCCACCAATATTGGAGTCTGGAATTCTCATCCTATCCAGCCACTGGAATCCTGAGAAGAATAAGTCACTAGAAGCATCAAAACTGTTTTGAGTGAGGCTGTTCTGAAATTTCATAGACGTGATTTGTTGCGCACTCTTTCATTTGTAATCCTCCTGATTTCCCAGCACCATATTTCTCTCTAGGAAAAAAACCCCTTCAAAAACGAACAGATGAAATATAAGCTCTCAGTTGGGGAAAGAGAGCATCAGACTGAGGAAGGTTGCAAAGCATCATAATTCATACTTATCTAGGAACATGCAACTATTAATGGATTAAACTCATACAAAACCTTATTCCTGAATATCACAGATTTGAAAAAGATAAAGCTTCAGAATCAGTCATGGCTTAAAATTCCTTACCAGGATTTGACTTATGAGGAGATCTGCATTAAGGAGTCATTTCTCCAACCTGTCAAGGCTGACAGGACCAGGCAACTTTTTCTTGACAAAGATTTCATATGATAGTCTTGGAGAAGGGAGATGAGAACCCATAGGCAAGCATGGCTAATGTTTCAGGAAGAATGTTGAAGATTTGTTTGTTTTTTTAAATGCTTGTTTTGCAGCTGTCTCAAAATGGGTGGTAAAGTTAGTCAGACCACAGTCCTGGTCTAAGAAAAGTGTGAGAGCTGCAGATAGGTCTTGATGGCCATCACTGCCCACTTGTCCTCCAGGATACATATAACTGCTACCATATTTACTTCCTGCCCCCATATTTCGAAAGAACTGACTTGTTGTTAGTTGAGAAGTTGTGTCCAACCCATCACGGCCCCATGGACAACTTTCCTCTAGGCCTTCCTGTCCTCTACCATCCCCTAGAGTCAGGGGTGGGTTCTACTTATCTTTACTACTGGTTTGCAGTGGGGCCATGCGTGCACATGCTCTTCTGCACATGTGCAGAAGCATTTTGATGACATCGGGGTCGGAGGGCAGAGCTTCCCGCTGGTTTTACTACCAGTTCTATTGAACCGGTGCGAACTGGGGGCAACCCACCACTGCCCAGAATCCATTTAAGCTCATGTGTACTGCTTCAGTAACTCTATCCAGTCACCTCATTTTCTGCTGTCCCGTTCTTCTTTTGCCCTCAGTCGTCCCCAGCATTAGGTCTTCTCCAGTGAGTCCGCCCTTCTCATTAACTGGTCAAAGTAAACCATTTAAACTCAATAATGGGACAAATATGACCTAAAATGTCCTCTTTTTACGAGGAGGAGGTGTCTAGACATTTCCCTCTAGAATGCCTTTCTTGTCAGATGAGTCATGTAATAATCACCCCCATGTTTTTTAGCTGTCAGAAAGAACCAATAAGAGGCAAATCAAAACAGGTCACTCAGGTACAAGTTATTAAAAACAATAACTATAAAAGCATCTGTCAATAATCACCATTAGGAGGGTTAGACAACTGCAGCATTCTGCCTTCAGCTATGCTCAGATATATTCCTCACTACCTAGTTTTGTCTCTTGGGATTACAGAGTTACATACACAAACCTCATAGCCTGAGCAATAAAACCTAAATATTCTTACTGGGATTAAAACACACTTCATATACTGTATATGTAGTACATGGGTCAGATTTATAATCCAAGTTACGTACACTTTATGATAAAAGTATTTGCATTCCAAGGAAACTGAAGTACTCTGGCAATACAATATTTATGCATATATATTTCTAAAAAAATTCTTAGCCTGCACAATTTGAATCGTCTTCTTTCAATTCAAAGAAGCTGCAGTGGTGCTGAGGGAGAAACTAAATGGACACCAGGCAAAGAAATGAGTACTAGGAGCAATTTTCAGCATCTTTCATGTCTGTTATAGAAATGCTAATTTCTTTCATTGTAACCATGAGGCCTAGAAACTTAATAATTTAAGTAGCTCACCCATGCACTTAGCAATTACAGTGGAATCCAGAATGATTTCCTATAAGAATTTTTCAAGTACCAGTTAATAAAAGTCTCCCTCCCTCCCTCTCTCTCTCTCTTTCCTATTTCCCTTTGATCAATATTTATGTAAAATTCAAAATATTTTTGGCTATTTTCTGCAACACTGTTGTAGTAGATCAAAGAGCTGCCAACCAAGAGTTATTCAGGGGTTACAGGATCACTTCAGTAAATGTCCCATCTGTTCACCTTGTTCCCAGCCAAAAAAAAAATTGCTGCAAACAACTGGGGAATAAAAAGGCACCAGCTTTCCCTCTTGCAGAAAACATATTATTAGCACAGCACTAGGCAGCTCCCAAAATTGTCAGGAATCAAAAATGCTTCATACCTTTTTGTTGACTTAGCTGTAGCTTTTCCGTTGGGCTTGGTAATATCTCACTTAGCAACCTCAGCAAATCTGATCAGACTTCATGGGTAGCCCAATTATGAATGCAGCATTGAAACAGCAAAATGCCATGGGAAATGCTTCAGTGCAATTATATAAGGTAAAATGTTAATCCAAGATAGAATGATAGCTGCTGGGTAAAAATAAGTTCTGCCTGAAAACCCTTGATGGTAAGTAGATAAAATGTGCAACCTGGAAGCCGTGTCAGTCAAAAGAAGTGATAGCAGAGAAAGCTTCCAGTGCATTCCATCCTCTCATGGTTTCCCATTGTCCCCATAAGTCAAGTCACTATTCTACAGCCAATGGCTTCTCTTTGTGTATTGATCTATTTATGTTTATTGATGTATATCCTGCCTTTATTATTTTTATAAACAACCCAAAGCAGTCAACATAACTACCAGTAATACTCTTTCCTTGTTCTATTTTCCCCACAATAACAACAACCCTTGGAAATGAGTTGAAATGAGAGCGAATGACTGGCTCAAAGTCACGAAGTTGGCTTTCATGTCTAAAGTGGGTCTAAAGTTTACAGTCTCCTAGTTTCTAACCTGGTGCCTTAACCACTAGACCAGGCTGTCTTCTTAATTTACATTAGGTTGCCTTGATTTCCCCCTCCACAGCCTTTCTGTCCTTCTACAGATGTTGCAGTTGCCCCATGCCTGCTAACGGCCCTTGCTCAGACATAAGCTGTTCCATTTTGATATGCAAGTGATAGGACTTGCAACTTGTACATTATCAGGTGATGATCTACTGGAAACAGTTTAAACTGAGTTCTTGGTTAGATGTAATATTCCAGACCAATAATTAAACTTATATTGTGTATCTGATTCACAAACTTAAAACCTCCTTTAAACATAAATAGAAAATGATTCATTGTATTATAAGAAACGATTCAAGTAATTCAAGTATCATAACCAATCCTTTCTCATTTTTGAATCTTTAAATTTAGGTAGTTGTTATTTTAAATAACTTGGATTAATTATTTGGGGAACTAAATCATGATCAGTCACTCTGTCTCAGTTCAACCTACCTCACAGGGTTGTTGTTATGGGGAAGATAGGAGAAGGAAAGAATATTAGATAGGTTCACCCCCTTCAGTTATTTATAAAAACAGTAAAAGTGAAATAGAAATAATTGGTAGTTACCTTTGCTTAAGAACTAGAATAAAAGCTTTGTTGTGTGACAAATTTAAAAGACTTAATCTGCTTTGATAGGAAAGAATAAATAATTTGTGTAACGCTTATCAATCAGTACTGCTCCTGTCATGTATTTTTTATTTTACTCCATTTTTCTTGAGGACTTCAAGAGGGATACATAGCTTCCCTTTTCCAAATTCCCTCGCATAACAACGTTTGAGGGAAGCTGGCTGAAAAATCTCAGGAGTGAAGTTGAATCCAGGTTTTCTGATATGTTCTCCTATTTTCACCACAAGGCCTCTTTTTTTATGAATAGAGGCTCTCTGAGAACTGCGTTCTGAAGTTAGACTAGATCAGTGCTTCTCAACCTTGGCAAGACGTGCAGACTTCTTGCTCATGCTAGCTGGAAAATTCCAGGAGCTGAAATCCACACTTCTTAAAGTTGCCATGGTTGAGAAAACAGTGGATTAGAGGCATGTCAAGTACGGTATATGAAAGAAGGTCCAAAGAAGCATACTTCCATTGCTTTTCTCATCTCCATGCAAAAGTAGTCCTTCCTGGCCTAAACGGACTCATGATCTGATCTGTCTGAGTTTAGGCAGTGTAACTAGTATTACGAGATAAACCCAGGAGCAAAATACAGCACACAAGAGCCTTTAGATAAATAACAATGGTTTATATACAAATAAATATTTACAGACTTCTACATGGTTAAATACCTTATCATACAGCTACTGATACAAGGAGAGTAATGAGATACATGACGAGAGAGGAGAAGGGAGTTGCCCTCTAATGGCTTCCCTTAGAGAGGCAGCTTCTGCCCAGCTTCTTAAAGTGGCAGTAACCTTGCTGCCTCATTCCCATTGCATCAGCTTCAGTTGCCTCCACTTACAACCTTCTATTAGCTTACAGCTATTAAATCTACATATCCTGACATGATCTGTAAGAAGCAGATTCTTGTTTCTCTATGTCATGCCGTTCAGCCATTCCATATGTTTCATTCCTACTGTTGTATGTTATTAGGTGATGTGAAATATGAGTGTGAAAACCTGGCATCAAACAACAAAAATCTAAGCAGAGAGGGAATCCTGCTCGTTCTGCAAGGGTTCTTTAAATCAGAGATCACGCTAAATCTGATGCTGGAGACAACTGGGGAGACAAGGGTTGAAATTTATGTCAAAATGTCAACAACAACAAAGAGTACAATTCTCTGGTTAATTTAGGAAAAAACTTTTATGCATGATCAACATGCCCTAAAAGGTGGGGAAACGGGATTGGATTGGATTGAATAACAAAAAAAGAAAGGAAGGAAGGAAGGAAGGAAGGAAGGAAGGAAGGAAGGAAGGAAGGAAGACCACAAGGCATTTATGTATGCTTTGTTTTCTGAGTTTTATTTTGACTGCAAAGATTTAGATTTTTGCTGCAACCACCAACATTTACCCAGAGTTACTGCAGAAAAAATACATTTGCAATTCTGAGTAAAATGTTCTATGTCAATAGCAGAGTACTTTGAAATTGAAGTATAGATTGGCAGGGGAAAAAAAGAGAAAGGAAGGGGGAAGTAAAATGCGGTGACATCATCATTTAGGTAAATTCTTCCAGACAGAATGCAGTGGGAAGAAAATGAGATCGCTTGTTGAAATCTGAGCAATCTTAGCAAATTTTATATTATGCCTATTTTGATTCTGGGATTTATTATTTTGTTATTATTGCAAACAAAAAATATTGTTAAAGGGTGTGAGTGATGGATAAAAAAGATTCAGCATTTCTTCTCAAACAAAACAATATAGCAGGCTTGTAAAAAGCCAGATTCTGAAACTAATAGGAGGTGCATCTAAGAGACCACATGGAACCCATAGTGACACAGCAGTAACTGCATTTCTGTGGAATAGTGTTTAAAGATGAAGTGTGCTTGTCATTGCGGTTGTTGAATCTTGTTTCAAAGAATAAAACCATGATAAGACTTATGCAATTAAACTTCTTACAAATACTCAGATGTATTCTAATATCTAAAGGGCCTAATAATGCAGCTTTCGAAAACCAATAGGAGGTTGAATTACCTCCCCAAAAGGAGTAATTACCCCACTGAGACAAAACTCTTACAGCAGAGCATTATAGATGTATATATGTGCAGTGGTGGGATTCAGCCAGTTCGCACCACTTCAGGAGAACCGGTTGTTAACTTGCTGAGCAGTTTGGCAAACTGGTTGTACGAAGAAATCATTAGGGCAGAGAACCGGTTGTTAAATTACTTGAATCCCACCACTGTATACGTGGCATCTTAGAGATGTAATTAAACAATAACATTTCCATGCAGAAAGTCCCTGGTTCTAAACCTAGCATAAGAGCTGTGGTGGCGCAGTGGTTAGAATACAGTACTGCAGGCTATTTCTGCTGACTGCCGATTGCCTGCAATTTGGCAGTTCAAATCTCACCAAGCTCTAGGTTGACTCAGCCTTCCATCCTTCCGAGGTCAGTAAAATGAAGATCTAGATTGTTGGGGGCAATATGCTGACTCTGTAAACCACTTAGAGAGGGCTGTAAAGCACTGTGAAGAGGTCTGTAAGTCTAAGTGCTATTGCTATCTCATAACACAGAACTAGAAATAGCTTATTAAAGTCTTAGGGGAACCAATGATATAGTATGTCTTGCTGTAAGCCAAGTTTCTATGTTACTGATGAGGAGAATTTGTTTCCTTTATCCAGTGTCCACCAAAATTAAGACATAGTTTTGATATATATCAGGAGGCACAAGCTTTGCATGCAAATAGTCTTATTCCAGTCTGGTTAAACATTTGGGCACCAAATGATGAGAAAGATCTCTATCTACGCCTCTGGAGACCTCTTAGTAATCAGATTAGATGATGCTAGTCTGTACAATAGAAAGAAGTCGAATGATTTTGC
This sequence comes from Masticophis lateralis, assembly GCA_030761175.1. NCBI lineage: Eukaryota > Metazoa > Chordata > Lepidosauria > Squamata > Colubridae > Masticophis > Masticophis lateralis. Next base: position 27,738,368 of record JAUDYJ010000005.1, read on the forward strand.
AGAACATGTGGGAGCTTAAATCAAATAGAAAACAAACAATTTAACTTTATGATCTTTCATCTTTTCAGTATGCCACCACAGGCTGTTCCCTGACACTCCATCATACAGAAAAGCCAGATCATGAAGACATTTGTGAGTATCGCCCTTACTCCTGCCCATGTCCAGGAGCATCATGCAAATGGCAGGGCTCCTTGGAAGCTGTGATGTCTCATTTAATGCATGCTCACAAGAGTATTACGACTCTTCAAGGAGAAGACATTGTCTTCCTCGCCACAGACATTAACTTGCCGGGAGCTGTTGATTGGGTGATGATGCAGTCATGCTTCGGCCATCACTTCATGCTGGTTCTGGAGAAACAGGAGAAGTATGAGGGCCATCAACAGTTCTTTGCCATAGTCTTGCTCATTGGCACTCGCAAACAAGCAGAGAACTTTGCATACAGGCTTGAACTGAATGGCAACAGACGGAGGCTGACATGGGAAGCAACACCACGCTCCATCCATGACGGGGTGGCAGCAGCTATCATGAACAGTGACTGTCTTGTGTTTGACACTGCCATAGCACATCTATTTGCAGATAATGGGAACCTTGGAATCAATGTGACTATTTCTACATGTTGTCCGTGATTTTTGGTGTAACTTGTGAAACCATGTGGTTTCTCTGGGCATAGTGCTTTCATGTTTTGCTGAGTCATTTTTTAAAAAAATGGTATTCAACTGTTGCCCTGTCTTTTCCTTCTCACGTACCTCATAAGTACATGAGGAAGAGCAGGAATTTGCCACCAGTGCCATCACAAACCTGTCATTCAATTTGGAGTGATGTATCTGTAGTGTAATCTATATATGTACACTCCCTCCATTGTATGAAATCCTGCACAAATACTAATCACTGGGTGGCAATACACCAACATAGGGAGTGTATCTTCATAGGTAATACAAGTCTTACCCTGACATTTTAATAAACTATATTCATTGAGAATTTTAAAATAAGATTTATCAGAATAGTTACTAAAGCAAAATCAATGCCCTTTTAATCCAAAAGGAAAGAGATATATTTTTAAGAGTTTCACTGGCGTTTTTTAGAGGAAGAAACAATGTCATCATCTTAGAAACAAAGCTTTTTTAAAACATAGGGAATAAAAGAGGTGGGACATCCATCATAGGTAGATCTTCAATGCCTAAAGAGTCCATGCACAAGTTTCAAAAAATGAGGTGCTTAACTAAACTAGAGCACTTCTGGTTACAAACAGGGAACACCATACTTAAACAATTCCATACAACAGAAACATGGTACAGCAAATATGATGTCACTTGACCATCTTTGTAACAAAATATTAAAAGGAAAGAGTAAATAAACAGAATGTGACAGTGTTGGAATTGCTTTATTTTTAAGCTTTTAACACAAAAGAATTTGTGGATATTTTACATTTTACACAGTAATGCACACAGGAGAAAACGTTTACTTTATCCAGTGAGTTTTCTTGCTTTTTTTTCTGGCTGATGAATTGGTTGAGTTTTTATCTTTTTTAAAAAATGAATGTTTTCTATTAGGAATGAAGACTTGGATATCTGCACAGTGGGCCCACTTCATCCACTCATCTGTCTATTTCTATAAGAGTTGAAGAGACTCTTTGTCAGAGCTGCTTACCTAAAGAGTTGTAAAACACACACACACACTCAGACATGGCATACTTCACATACACATTAATATTCTAAAAAGTGATCTAGAATAATATAAGGAAAATTGATATGAGGATGGTCTTCTTTTCTGCTATTTATTTTTTTTTCTGTTGGCATAGCCATATTTACTCTAGTTTTCTAAATAAACTTTTTGCAAAAAAAAAAAAAACCTTGTGTGGGCTCTTATACTGAGTAGAAAAAGAACACCTGAACGTCAACTTTGCATTCATATCATACCTGCCAAGGACAAATATACCTTAATGGGACAGCGCCAGAATGGGTTTCAGCAGGTTCTGACTAGTTCTGGAGAACTGATAACAGAAATTTTGAGTAGTTTGGAGAACCGGTAGTAAATATTCTGACCTGCCCCGCTCCCCTCTATTCTCTGCCTCCCAAGTCCCAGCTGATTGGGAGGAAATGGGGATTTTGCAATAACTTTCCCCTGGAGTGGGGTGGGAATGGAGATTTTACAGTATCCTTCCCCTACCATGCCCACCAAGCCATGCCACGCCCACCAAACCACATCCACAGAACTAGTAGTAAAAAAATTTGAAACCTACCACTGGACTGCGCATCTTATACACTGGCATAGTAAGCTTTTCCTGTCACAGTGACAGTCAGTGAACAGATATGAAATTTATTCTAGCACAACTATTCCCATGATGTCACATGGCCATGACATTCGTGAACAAAGTATGTCATGACACATGAAGTCATAATGCATGACCATTACTATCACCACAGATCCCCATGCTTCTCATCTAGCTTTCTAACTAAAAATATAGGTGTTCATAATCCATACTAGGGATGATAATAGACTGGGGAAAGTTGAAGTGAACTCTTAGAATTCAGAAAGCCAAAGAGAGCATAGTTGCTTTGGTTTTAAACATGTTTGGCTTTTTTCTCTAATAATATATGTTGAGTTTTATCAAATAACAATGCAGAAATAAATGAAGAAAACTGAGTGTTGTACAACATGAAAGCATCTGGTTTAATTTTTGGTAGTGCTAGGAACTTTTTCTGTGAGAGATTTTTTTTAGGGGGAGCAGCTATTTGCATCTAGTCAAAATTATACAGAATAATTATTTGGCATTCTGATTGCTTTTATTTTTTTTATCCCGGTATGGATAAAGCACTTACTTTCTGGAACTGAAATACTTCACTCGTGACCTGTTGAAGATCAATTGGAAAATGGCTGTAGATATATTTTGATTAATATTGACTACATATAGATTTGCCTTCCCCCCCCCCCTTTTTTTTTTTTAACTGTGCAGTCAAAAAGATTTGTTGTATGCAGAAAAGTCTCTTTGGCCTAAATACTGCTGAAGTTCACTAATTAAACTTCTGAATACTTTTTTTTTTTAACAAATAATATTTTATCCATTTTTAACGTGTTTTAAAAATGCCTTTTCAAGGACTTGCTTACAAGGTTGCCATCAAACAGGTGTGAATATTTAAAAGCACTTTCCTATTGTTATTTTTATTAAATCTATTTCCAGTGGTTCTCCAGTGGCCTACTTTCCCTTTCATCTTTGTACTTGCTTTGTCTGACTTACTAGTTCATAACTTCAATCCTTGCCCAATTCTCCTCACCTATTATATGACTTTTATACAATCAAAAGAAAGCCAACAGATTTGTTCTGAAATGCCACAAACAGCTTTTCCTAAAGCCCAATAATCCATTTTATCCTTAAAACAGATTTAAGAAAATCATCTTAATGAATGCAGATGCCCCTTTTACAAAGGGTTACCTAATCATCCAGGTTACAGATCAAATGTATGGCCTAAACGACTTTGTTACTGTTGCATCAAAACAGTTCTATGATGTTTACCTGTTCCACCAATAAATCACATTCAATAAGACTTACCAAATAATAATAGTTATGGCCTATTTGTACTATCTGGTTTCTATTCCTGCTTTAGAGAAATATATCCCAAAGAATTTCAAACATCAATAATCCATTACTGATCAGTTATTGATACCAATGTAAGATTTAGACTAAAAAAGAAGAAATTATCTTGAGGTGGTGTCTAAAATATCTATTTCATTTGTATAATCCTGCAAACAATACCTTGAACACCATAAAATATCAACATCTATCTATCTAAGAGGTCCTTGGAAAGGATTCAATAGGTGTACAAATGCCAAATCTAGTCTGAACATCTGGATGATTATGTGATGAATCAACAATACACATTTTCTGTAATATTTTATAGGGATCAAATGTGTACTCTTTCTACAAATACGTATATCAGTAGAAAATTACCAGAATTTTAAAATGCTGCTAGAGAGCCATTTTTTACAAAACTTCAAAATTCTTCAGCTCCTACTACTGAATATAAATTTTAGTGAGAACTTTGCAACTCTGAACCTTTTGCACTCTACTTGACCACATTCAGGTGTTATTGGCCTCATCTGAAATCATATCCTGCACTAAAATGTGAGTCTGATCTTTAAAGTGTTTGATAAATCTCTTGGAAAAGTGTCTGTTGTGATGGGCAGCAAAATGTCTCATTCATATAGACAGATGAGTCAGCTCTCAGTTAAGAACTATATCAAATTGTTCCCACTATTTCAGTTAGCACAAATTAAATGGTCCAATACCTACAGAGGAGAAAAACCATTTTTGAGGCATAGATTTTAATCATCCTGCATGGGATAGATTTAGTGATCGTTAAGTCTTGAAAAAAATGAACTCCCAGAACTCAAGAGATGACTTAAGATCCTTTAAATTGTGACTCTGAGTACCTAGAATAGCTACTACGCATTCAAAAAGTGACCTCATTTGGCTATTAAAGCCAGTCTGTTAGCACAGCAATGCCTACAGCTGCTCTTCCTTGTCACTTCCCGGGATGTTTTTTGCATTCCTCTGCCAGAAAGCCAAAGGGGCAAACATAATCTTTGACCACAACCATATAGAATTCCATTATGATGAGCAAAACCTACGGAAGGAGGAAAAGAATGCTGCAACTTCATCAGCAATATTTCCAACCAAAATGTAAAACATCTCAGCAAGAAGAGATTTTTTCCAGGTCCTACTCAGAGCACAAAATGGATTTTCTCCCATCAGATAATAAAATGGATCAGAACAAAATGCTAAACTATGACCAAGGAATTGTCTTCTTCCTTATACAGTATGCAACTATAGCTATGAATTTCATAGCTGAAAAAATTATCTCAAATATAGAAGGACTGTGACTATATAACAAATGTTTACTTTTGATTCTGTGATGACTAATATTCAATAAAGCTGTATATAAACTATTGAAGTGTTAGTATCCCTCAGTGGAACATTAAAAATGAGATATGATATAAAATATAATCAACTTGTAATTGATAAACAAATGTACTGAAAGTTACATAGTACAGAATCTACCTAGATTTCTAGACCTATTCTCAGACTCACTAGTGGAATAATTATATTTACTCATGTTTTATTTATTTATATGCGATATCTATATCCTGTTTTTCTTGCAGAAGCTCACACTGGCACACAGTGCACTCCTTCCTCCAATTTTTCCCACAATCACTACCTTGTTGTCTAGGTTGTTGTTACTTCCATGGCTAAGGATCAACTAGAATCTAAGAATTACAGGATTACCCTGTAATCCCTTAAATTGGAGCACAGTTGGGGTGACTGGACTGGAGCTGAGCATTTACGGGCCGGATGCTTTTCCTGACGCCACACGGAGTTTGCAGCAAATATTTTTTCTTTGTGCCCTAGGAGAGAATAATCTGCCACCATCTAGGATTGAACTCTCAACCTTGTAAGTGGGAGGTAAGCATCTTCACCACTAAGTCACCACGCCGCTTATCTGGATGCCTAACAACAAACCATTAAAATCCTCCTAGCCTACATTAAACAACAATAATCGGATAGTTATCCAGAATAAACCATTATGGGCCAAAGATTGGTAGAAAAAGAGCAGTATTTAGGGTCTTCTACAACAATCAAGGAATAAGGAGCCAGGCATACATTCAGATATTTCACTGCAAAGACTTGCCTCTTCTCATATGGGTGAAACTCACAGTAGATCATGTGTGTGTGTTTGGAGTAGATGGGCCAAATCATTATTTGGTAAAGCAGCCCTTGATGTAATAGCATCCTGGCATGACCAGAATCAATTATTTATAAGGGTATACATACTTATTGAGAAGCAAGAACTACTGAGCATTATGGCATCATTTAATGAACACACAATTGTATGGTGATCAGAATTCAGGAAAATTTTTATGCTGGTTTTCGATTTTAATTTTTTTTATATACATTTTTTATATACATTGTAAATTTGTTTGTATATGAATATTTAACTAGAGTTTTCTTTATATTGTACTGTTATTATATAGGAAGTGAACATATAAATTTGTTGGAAGAAATGTCCTTCTGCATTCAGTTCCAAGTGGGCAAAAAGACACTGGAAACATGAAGACTGCTTGGAAAGATGGTTTAATGATGGACAGGATCACATAGTTTGAGTTCCTGAACAGAAAAGGGGTGAGGTGCTGAGAGTTCCTCGGTTTTATGCCCTCTCTGGGCTTTCAACTTCCTGGGGCACAGGAAGAGTATCCTGATTGGTTGTCAGACTCCCAGGGGGTGGGGGTCTTGCTAGCTGATGTAATCTTCCCAGGTGCCATGTGGTCAATTTCTGTTGCTATATGGGTCCTTTGTGTTGCAGATGGGACACTGAGGCCTTAATGGCCCATTGACAAAGGTGGGGGTGAATGAGTTTCTGCTTCTCTGAGTTTCTACTTCTCTTTTAGGGGAAATATTCTGCCTTTTTAAGTATATCCTAAAATATTTCATTTTTCTAGGAGAGAGGTGGGTTTTAACTTCCAACACATTTATAATATAGTAAGATGATATAGTAGCGTATATCAATGCTGAACTAAGAGAGTTAGTCAATACAACTGTTAACACAAATAAACTGCTCAGGAGCTATACATGAAGCATCTGGAGGTGTGGATCTGGACAGATAGTGATTTGGGTACAACTAAGTCAGTATGACAAGTTAGGTGATGGACTAGTTACATAAATATTACATAAATCATTTAAACCAATCCTCAGATGAAGGAGTCATCTGGCTTGTAAAGGAATCAATCAATAATGGAAAAAAGTCAAGGTGAGAGACACTGAGCAACAACTGGAGGGTCTGAATAGGATGTGAAACAACCTCAATTTACAGAGGATAAAAGAACTGCATTACTAAGTGAAAGAGAAAATTTCCATGATCCGTTGAGCTCAAAGCACATCCCCACTCAGTCTACACAGCCCAATTTTTTGCTTCCTGCCATTAAAATCTACCTCATGAACTACTTAAGCCTGCATTTTAGTTTGCATATAATTGGATAGTGAAATATTTGCTTTCTATTTACTTTTCTAAGCAAATTTAAGTGATTGTCTCTATGTTAAGTTCTCAACTTGCTATCTGATAAAGCGAACAGAATTCCATTTGGTTTTCAATATTTAAACTTAAAAAGGAAATGAGCCCACAGGGAGTTTTCAGCAGATGCTGAATTAAATACAATCAGGAAAGCTATTGTTCTCTAACAAAAATGTAAACTGAGAAGTTGGGAAAAATAAGCTCTGATAAGACTGGATTTTGACAGACTCAAAGCCTTGGGGAACGAAGAGATGTCTATGATAGTTTGACTAACCGTATCTTTCAACCCCGGGCAGGTAGTTTGGTTAGCTTATTTTGCAACCATTCCATAATAAATAATTTTAGGAGTTATTGGTGTAGCATAGAGCATCTGTTTAAGAAAAACTGTACAGGACATAACAATAGAGCAAGAGAAGAGGATGTCAAAAAAGAATACTCTGAGTATAGAAAGTAAAAAATGTGTCCTCATCTCCCTTTTAGTCCAAATCTGTATCATCCCTTGTTGATCCATAATAACCAGTGGAACTACATAGTGCAAGAAATAATTTAAAAAATGGATATATGTGCTTTTGTCATATCTAATTAATATAAGAATTTCACACAAAATAGTGCTTCCATAATGAATAATTGTGACTAAAAATATTAAACTAGTAGGAATGCATGGAATGATTACAAATGGAGGGAAATAATTTTTGGAAAATCTGTTTTTAAAAAGGGCAGTGATTAAGCACTCATAATCTAGTTAAATGTCAAAGTGATGTGAACCTTATTTATACAGATAGTTCTCGATTTACTACCACAAATGAGCCCAAAATTTCACAAAATGAACTATTTTAAGTCAAGGACTCCCTCTATTACATTTTTACTGATGCAACTAATATTATTTTATTTTCCATGCAGTACTTTGTTTCCCATAATGGCTCCCAATAATACAAATCATTTCTTCATGTAGAATATTGCCTTTGCTCATGGAAATGGACATTCTCATATCACACAATCCTGCTCAAATCATCAGTCTGATATCACTCGTTTTCAAACTTGGCAACACTCTATGCCAAATACTGCATAAGAATCTTATGTACCTCAGGCACTATACAACATAAACAATTTGATTGTGATTGGATCAAGATAGTTCCACCCATTCCACTGTGAAAAAAAATAACATATTTTGTCAGTCATAAACGCTTGCGATCAAGGAAGTAAAAAAAATAACCTATTCTTTTTTGATACCTCAATATGTAAACAGGCAGACCTGATTCAGATAACACACTAATCTATAAATGTGATTCACCTGCTTCTGCCTTGCATGTTGGGTAAACTCAGCTGTTGTCAAATCATTATGTTGTGCAAACTCGGTCTACAGTGGCTATTTCAATATAGTAATGTAAACAAATGTAATCATTTGTTTATTAAATAAGCCACAATAGCCAAGCTGATAAAATACAATAAGCCAAAATATTTAAGCTCAAATAGACCAAGTTATGTCTTAACATTACTTAAGAATTAATAGATATGTGGATTCAGTCTTAGAATAAAAAATGAAACAATTCTTATTTATTAATTAGCTTTATGTTCTGCCATTCTACTCTAATAAGTACTCAAGGAATATGTTTTTTAAGTTTAAGCACTCAAGTTTTTTAAGCTACAGCAGCAAAATAAATTCTAAAAATATAACAATTTAGAAATGTAACTATCTAAATTGGGGGTGTCCAATGTTGGCAGGCTAGTCAGTGACGGGAGTTGGAGTTCACAAGTCTTAAAATTGCCAAGACTGGACACCCTTCATCTAAATGCTGAGAGAGAAGGTTCCAAACTCTGCTTACAAATCAGTTCATTCATTAACTAGCGAACAATGAAAAAGCCCAAAAAGGAGAAGAGAATGGGACAGTGGCAAAAGACACTGAATTTGGAGTAAGAACTTGGAGATGTACATGGGAAGCCACCAGTTGAATATTACAGTCTTGGAATATTCAAAATGCAGACCTGAACCCCATCATCATCTGCTGTGGGTTTTGTTTACACCAATCCCCAAAAAAGAACTCTTCAGAGGATGGCATACTGGTTACATTTTCACTATACTTACCAAATTATCATCCAACTATGGTTTTTCTTTTTCTCCCACTCACACAAATCAACTTGCTGTTTTCTACTACATACAGGTACATACTGCAGATAGTCCTCAACTTACAACCAATCATTTAGTGACCGTTCAAGTTATGACACTGAAAAATGACCTGTCCACATGCTTACCAACAATTGCAGCATCCCCAAGGTCACACCATCAAAATTTGGGTGCTTGGAAACTGGCATGTATTTACAAGGGTTGCAGTGTCCTGGGATCATGTGATCACCATTTTTGACCTTCCCAGCCAACTTCCAAGTAAAGTCAGTGGGGGAAGCTAGATTCATTTAATGACGATGATTCACTTTAAAAACAGTGATTTGCTAACTGGGGGAAAAGTCATAAAATTAGGCATAACTCATTTAAGTTGTTTAGCAACAAAAATTCTGATCCCAATTGTGGCCATATGTTGAGGACTATCCACACTCTTCCTTTTGTTCTAAACTGCAGGATTAAAAACTTACTAGGGCTGGTTCCTTCTTTCAAAAAGTAACACTAATGTTGAATATGTACACTTACTTCTACTAGACAACATGCACCATATTATATTCATTCAGGTCCATTACAAACAATTTTGCCATCTGAGTGAAAGACGACCTGTCTTCCAACATTCTCTGAAGCACTACAGAAACAAGCTCAAATAGTGAATTAATTTTGTTTCAATGCCAATCATGACCTTCGCCTCTCATGACAGTCCTGGCCCTGGGTGAAAATTCGGGGGTTTGTAGACCCAAGATACTGTGAAAGCCAAAGAAGAATTCTGACAGTTGGGAGCTAGAAATCTGACCAAAGCAGCTGGTGGAAAACAATGGGTTCTCAAAAATTCATAGCAGGCTATGTGGAAGGGGTGAAATCCAGCAGGTTCTGACAGGTTCTGGAGAACCGGCAAATACCACCTCTGGACGGCCCCAGAGTGGAATGGGAATGGAGATTTTGCAATATCCTTCCCCCAAGAGTGGGGAGGGAATGGGGATTTTGCAGTATCCTTCCCCGCCACACCCACCAAGACACACCCACAGAATCGGTAGTAAAAAAATTTGGATTTCACCATGTGGTCATCTGGTGCCATGTGGTCCATAAAGCTTCCCTCTTCAGAAGGAAATGGGTATTTAGAAAGAGCCTCTCAGCAGTTTTCTCTTTCTGCTAATGCCAGGAAAGAGGCTGATTAGCCAACAAATCGGAAACCACAGTCCATGTGTCCCTTGAAGTTGCAATGTTGCAACATCCACCATTTAATCCACTTGTTAGTCAAGTTCTGAAAGGTAAAGATTTATTCAAATTCCGTTTGGAGTGTACTATACGGACAAGTCCCTGCAATTTTCCAATTCGCTCTACAGCAGTGGTTCTCAACCTGTGGGTGAGGACCCCTTTGGGGGTCGAATGACCCTTCCACAGGGGTCGCCTAAGACCATTGGAAAACACATATTTTCAATGGTCTTAGGCAGGGCTGTGGAGTCGGAGCCGGAGTCGGAGTCAAGGAGCCGGAGGAAATTTTGGGTACCTGGAGTCGGAGTCGGCAAACAATGCACCGACTCCGACTCCTACTAAATTTAGATTGGAATTTTTTAAAAAAGCAAGTTTAAATGTCCCAATTCTCCCGACTCCACAGCCCTGGTTTTAGGAATAATTTTATGGTTGGGGGTCATCACAACATGAGGAACTGTATTAAAGGGTCACGGCATTAGGAAGGTTGAGACCCACTGCTCTACAGCGTTAGGATTTCCAGGTAGCCTTGAATTACATCTGCTTGGCTGTTTTTTTCCAGATTGGTTAAGGTCTGCTACATGCTGCCCCCTGCTGCAAACGGTTAAAAAAAAAAAAAAAGAGGCAACAGGACTGAACACGCAGAAGGCAACCCTCTTATCACTTGCTGCACGAGGCGTCATAATTGACTAGCGTTGCTAATAAACGTGCAGGATCAAACACGCCAGACGGAGAAAAGAATCAGCCGGAAAAGTTTCTTATAACATAGGTGAACAGGCAAACGGGGTGAAGGAGTCTGTCTAACCTCAAAAGGAGGTCAGCATACAAGACGCCCACACACCCGAAGAACCAAAAACAAGCCACCCGGAATGAACAGCTAGTTAACGGGTGGAGTTTATGCCCAGCCGTGAGAAGGAGCTCCTTCCCTTGAAGTCCCGGGGGAGTCGAGTCCTGCTGCGCCGTCTCCCGAGAGACCAGAATGCAAAACATTTCACGTCACAAGGCACAGAGAACGTCGGTTCTCCGAGCAGCCCTTGGCGTTTTAAAGGGGCAGCCTGAGATGCAGTGAGAGGGAGTTGGCGCGCGGATTATGGAAGGATTTTCTCAGACCTCAGACCAGAAAAATCGGGAGGATGAAGGCAATGATCCAGGTGCTGCTCGAGCCTCTAATGCTCTGTACCATCGGTGTCCTAGAGAAACACGCGAGGAAGTCACTGAAAAGGAGTATGGTAGGGTAGAAACGCAGGCGTTTTCGACGTGCCGCCCCTCAGGGACTTGGGCGTAGCAAGACCGCAAGAAGCTAGGAACACGCGTGAGTTTAGTGTCACGTGCGCAGAGAAGCCCAGCGGTCTCAGAAAGCAAAAGTGTGTTTATGTTCGGCTAATAAACGCACATCAGCAGATGAGGGTTTTCTGAGTGGGGGTTTAGCGCACACGGGATAGCCGTCTTTCATCTGAACGTTTCTTAAAGTACAAGCTTAGATCGAGCTTTACAAAGCTTTTCGTAAGTGATGAATGGAAGTTACTCCTCTCTCTCACTTTCTCTATACACACACACATACACATCCCTGTTTTTTTTTTTTTAATGGGAACTGAAGGTGGTGTTCTTGGGGTGGCCTTCTAATTTTAGTCCCACAGCAACAACTCTGGGGAGTAAGAATTTCAGAGCCCTGAAAATTGGAAGGGTGAGTAGACGTGGAACAGCAGTGTGTGTGGTTGGTCTATCATCTATGAAAGAGGTTTGGGAAAGAACTGGACAGAGCGGCCAGATGTTCTCCACTGCAGAACATATCTCCATTTCAACATAAAAACATTATAAGTATTCTGGGAACACTTATTTGTTGGTCCCATCCTTCATGTTGTCTGCAGCTGTTGAGCAGAAGAAATGTAAATCATCCTTTCTATCCCTCTCACTCCTTTTCATCTCAAAACTGTCCAAGAATAGCATAGAGGTGTATAAAATCTGTAAGATTTCTTGCCCCACACCGAAAAAAGAATCCGGCAATTGCACTGATTTGAAACTATGGTAAGCAACAGAGACAGAATAGGGATCAGCAAGGGACTCGGCCAATTTCATCCTAGTTTACAGAAATGTTTTCTGCAAACATTTGGGCAGAAAGAACTTTGGTTCCCTAGTGAAATCAAGGCCCAAGGAGACTGGATCGAATCACCCAATAAGCACTATGGTTGAGTGGAGACTTGAATCTATGGCTCCCTGGTCCAAGCCCAGAACCACCGATTTGGTAATTTCCTTCCCTTTTTACATCTTCCCAAGGCAAAATTCCAAGAATAGGCTTTTCTCCTACAGTCTTATCATGGGAATGGCAGAGAAATTTTTGCTGTCAGAACTATAGACACACTCATACATTTCATTCTTGTATTATCTGACTCAAAGGAGATTAGGATGGGAGATAAGATAATTTCTGTCAGTGAGATATATACCTCATACATGGAGTCTGTCTCTAGTATTTATATCGTATATTTGTCTACTCCTGGGTTTAAACCAATTTGAATTTTACTTTATGTGATTCAAAATCTAATTTTTATGCTCAACTTGCAGCATCCATAGATATATAATGTGGTTAATGGATCTCAGTGGTATCTTACTGTAAAAGTATATTTTCTGTAGTTAAACACAATCACTAAACATTTCAGATTTTTTTTTGCCAACATGTATGAATGTACATCATGAAATATGATTCCGCTATGTGGCATGGTGGAATAAGAAGAACTTGACAGTATCCAATCTGTCATCCACCACTGTTGAGGGAAGGGAGTATGTGTGCCAAAATCTTCAAGATGTTGGGTATAATGTTACAGTCCAAGGCCTGTCCCACCATCTTGCAGATTTTGACCATCTTTTTCTTCCCTACCCCAAATGCCTCTGCTGTCATCCTTCTTTAAAAATAATCTGATGTTGTCTAAATTATGTTTGGTTTTTAAAAGAAGGAACATAGGATGAGCAGATGCTTATATTTTTTTTAAAAAAAGCAGTCCATATTTGTGCATATGCCACACATTCCCACCCGATTTTTTTTACTGTAAAAGTGGTAGATTGAGTGATAATGCTTCATCCATGGAAAATTTGATCCAAATTGTTTATTTAACAGAACATTGGGAGAGTTGCATAAATTAGAGGTATGAAATACTTACTGCTTTTTTACATTAACATCTACAGGATTTAAATATTTTTTTTCTCCTTGTTTTTATCATTTTTATAAATAATTGAAGGCAGTGAACATACATAATACTATTACTTCCTTTTATTTCCCCCATAACAACAACCTTATGAGGTGAGGTGATCTAAGAAAGAGTGACTAATGGAAGAATTCCTTTAATAGCTTTATAGTTTTTGAAAGAAAATGGTTCGCTCAAATCCATATGATGTGTCATGATTTTTAAATCCATTTTAAGTTTCAGTCAAAGCAGTGACTGATCCCACAGAGATTTCCTTGGAAATAGATGACGTTGAAATAAGGCTGGGGACATCCAGAATCAAATCCTGAATCATGAAACTTGCTGGATGAGTTTGGATCAATCTTTCGGTCTAAACTATCATTTAGAGTTATGAAAACATTGGGTGGAGAAAGAACCATGTATTTTACCTTTTGATCTTTTAAAGAGAGATCAAATTTTTATTTTATCAAATAACTGTTCTTAACTTCCCACCTATGATTTTCTCTAGCTGGATTGTATTTAGTATTACTTTTCAGTTTATAATTCAAAACCCAGTAAATTCATCCATATATTTATAATAAATGTCTGTATTTACCAGATGGCAAAGATACTGGAAATGGAAGTTCATCTTCTGAAGCTGATAATTTTGATAAGTAAGTGAATGGTAAAAATTGTTTTCTTTTTATCTGTAATTCATCAGAGTATTGCAAAGAAAATGAATATCCTCTCAAAACCATCTAATAAAATTCATTGATAATAAATTTAGGCTAAAAGTCAGAAAGTAATTTTCCTGTGCTTCACACCATTAACTTATGGTATTAGTTGCCAAAGATGTGGCAATTGGAAGACTTAAAGCAACAAGATGAATGAGGTAGTGTTATGGAAATTAATAGAAATCTCTCACAGCTGCAAGTAGCCAGCTAAATGCAAACACAACTGTCCCACTTGAACTGCTTGTCCCACAGAATTATCTGGTGAAAAATCCAGATAGCTCCCTTGATCTTTCAAAAATCTACTAGAATGTATTGATCCTTAGTACCAACCATTCACATTTAGACTCTCAGTCTATGCACGAGAGATAATTGCTATAATTTCAATAGGAAGTGGTCAGCTTTAGTAAGAGAAGTCATATAAAATCCTACACTTTTGAATTAGCATTCTCCTGAAAAGGCTGGTAAATGTTTCAGTAAAGTTATCTTCATTGGTCCCCTGTGCTGCCATTGTGGCATACCTTCCTTCTAAACTAAATTTGATTTATTCTCAACACAGTGCACCGGAAGCGAGTAGAAAGATGGACTAAAGGTAGTCCTCAAATTATGACTACAGTTGAGCCCAAAATTTCTGTTGTTAGGTGAGGCAGATGTTAAGTGAATTTTGCCCCATTTTACGACCTTTCTTGCCACAGTTGTTAAGTGAATCACTGCGGTCATTAAGTTAGTAACACAGGTATTAAGTGAATCTGGCTGTCCCATTGACTTTGCTCATCAGAGAGTCACAAAAGGTGATCACATGGCAATCATAGTAAATACGAACCAGTTGCCAAGCATCTGAATTTTGATGACGTGACTATGGGGCTGCTGCACAGGTCATTAAGTGTGAAAAATGACCATAATTGGTGGTTTCAATTTCTCTCCAGTTCTATTAGTTGGAATAAAATCATCTGAAGCCAATAGAACTATATCAGGATTTCGATGGAACTACATACAGTTTAGGCATGCCTAAGTAAGTATAGCAAAAAGGTATGAAATAGTAAGCAAAAGAAATTACAAATATAAGAAAAGTGAATGGAAGTAATAACTAAGATTGTTTACCCAATACCATTCATTATACCTCTCCTACCCAGTTAGTCCTTACAAATCATCCTTCTACCAGATCCATACAGCAATTCCATAAATAGCAATTAAAATACTAGTTCTAGCTTCTCTCATTCTGGCTAAAAGTTCTCAACTTTGTTTATATATATCATAAGAGTCAATATGGTGCAAAATGCACAGTTTCTGATCTAATATCTTGGCTTCCTGAAATAATCAGTTGCTTATTTTGCCTTCAGTAATTCATATATTATCATTCTGTTTCTTGTAGGTCTTCCAAAGAAATCAAAGTAGGAGAAATTAGCGGTAGTCCGGATAAGAGATCAGATAGAGCTTCTTCAGAGAGAAAAATGGAGTTGTCTTCCCCAAGTGCCACAGAGACATCAACATCAAGCACAGGTACTCTGTCTTAATTTCCTTACAGAAATTCTATAAGTTAACAAGACAGAGAGTAAGGAATTTCAAGCCATTACACTGGTCATAAAGAAACTTTTTAAGTGCAGTTGCATGAAACTTTCTACTCCAATCTAATGTTCTCCAGATGTTGGCCAATAAAGAATTCTATTCTATTCTATGTCGTGGGATTATAATTTCCAGAATTTTCAGCCAGCATTACCAAAGTGCTCTAATTCCAATGCATTTCAACTTTCAGGAAGATCATCAGTTATAGGTTCCAAAATTAGGTAGTCATCACACTTGCTGATTAAAATATTTATAGAAATTTGCCCTATGTTATTATGTTAACTTGGCAGTATAAGATCTTCAGCAGTTGCATTCATTTCTACATAATGCAAGAAATTTTGGA
The DNA here is from genome assembly GCA_030761175.1 of Masticophis lateralis. Lineage (NCBI taxonomy): Eukaryota > Metazoa > Chordata > Lepidosauria > Squamata > Colubridae > Masticophis > Masticophis lateralis. The sequence continues at coordinate 27,754,546 of JAUDYJ010000005.1, forward strand.
CTGTGTGGCAGAAATGCAGATAAAATATATCTGTATCACAACTATATTAATGTTGACCTTAGGAAGAACTCACAAAAGTAATAGCACTAGCACCTAGATTTATATACTGCTTCATAGTGTTTTACAGCACTCTCTAAGTGGTTTACAGAGTCAGTATATTGCTCCCAACAATATGGGTCCTTATTTTACACATCTCAAAAGGATGGAAAGCTGGGTCAACCTTGAGCCAGTCAGGATCAAACTCCTGGCAGTGGGCAGAGTTAGCCTGCAATACTACATTCTAAATACCACCACCAATGTAATAACCTTCCTTATTGATGCTGGATTCTTATATTGGTAGTCTGCAAAGAAAAAGTATAACTGGACTAACCTCTTAGCCGAATGAGTATCAAAATGTTGGCATTAAAATGAAATTTAGCAGAGTTATATTAGAATACATTTCTGTTTTCTGTTTATATGGATGTAGACTAAACACTATATGCAATCAAGTTCTTCGTTCAAAACAATGCTTGTAGGAATTTTTGACAGAGCCTATTTGTCTTGCAGGAGGGAGGGGAAGACAGTATAATAAACAGTGGAGTCAAATCTGATTCCATTTGAAGTATCTGAGAAGGAAGAGGGAGGATAAATTTCATTAAAACAAGCACAGATTGGTTTTTGATGGTATTACATTTGGCACAGGATTTTTTCAAATCAATGGAATTAGTCATATTTAATCTGTTGGTCTCAATCTTGATCCAAATCAGATACAACAATAGTAAACATGTTATAATGCTTTAAAGACTTAACATGAATTATACATACTATTTCAATACAACAAAACTATAACATAAATTGTTACCCTGAGTGTTGCAGATGAAGCTAAGATTGCCTCATGAGCTGACAAGAGGATGCTACATTTTAATGATCATTTTCTTGATTCATGAAAATATCGGAGTTTGAAATAAAGGAATGTTGGTAGCTAGGGTTTGCTCACCAAGCTTGTTCCCATTTAGTTTCTGAACGTTTTGACGTTTCGTTACCAGATTAGGTAACATCAGCAGCAGAATTTTCTTGTCCTAGTTAAAGAGGAATAGGGCAAGAAAATCCTGCTGCTGATGTTACCTAGTCTGATAACAAAGTTGAGAAACTAAATTGAAACAAGCCTGGACAGCAAACCTCTGCCAAAATATCTCAGTTTCATTGCATTACTGATTGATTTTACAGAATTTATGCCTCACTGTAATCCTAAAAGGCACTGGATATCATAGAGCGTCAGACGAACAAATGAAAAACAGTATAAAAATATAAAGCACAAAAAACAAAGATAAAACCCATAAGGTGCCCCACCCCTAGCCCTACTGAAATTCAGCAGCAAACTGACCAAACATTGGTTCTGTGATTTGGGCCCGTGTTTGTTTGTTTATTTTGCAGAAAGGATATTAAGGATGGAATATTTACTTGCTTCCTCCAAGAGCAGCTGTTATTAGTCTTGTCCCATTCCCACTTAATTCCCATAGAAACAAGCTGAACTCCTTAGACCAAAGCATTGTCTGAAAATCTCAGACATAACCCTTCTGGGATCATTGCCACATCTGCTGACCTCCTGAAAGTTTGGAGTATGAGCCAGAGATCATCTGTTGACAACTTTCAGATATTTAGTTCACTTTTCTGCAAAGACAGAAAGGTCTGGGTGGCCACAAGATATTCAAGACATAGAGATGGGCTAGAAACCACTAAAGCCATCTCAAGATAAATGACCTACAGGAAGATATTTATATTTAACCTCTTCATAGCCAGTACAGAACAAAATTTGGTTCCCATGTGAGTGATGCAATTGTTTTATGAATAGGAAAAACCAAGAGCTTTCCAAGGATATTGGGAGGAGTTCGGAGAGAAAGTGAAATCAGCAGGTTAGTATTTAAAATGAGTAGCTGTCCAAAGGTAAGTTAGATCATGTCATTATTAAGTAATAATATTCCACACTTTAATGATGTTGCTGTATGTACATTCCTCTCTTCCAAATGATGGTTGGAAAAAGTTGGAAATAACTTATATTCCTTCTAAATTGTGCTTTAAAGAATGAGTATAATTATAGAAGTCTCTTTTTCAGCCAGGCAGCTAACAGGTGCATTTGCTTATAATTCATAGGAATCCAAGGTATCTGTAAGGCTCCAGGCAGTTTGTGAAAGGCTGGACTACATTGTGTAGGTCTAATCATGTATACACATGGGCATCTGCTGGGAGCAAAAGAATAAAATACAACATTAGCATGTTGACTTTATGTCTCAAATTCCACACATACATACTTGAGTCAGACTTCAAGACTCAGTAGATAATGGTGGCATTTCTCTGATGATACAATTGTGCATGTGGCATCATTGTGGTTTACTGTGAGTGTCACTGCTTTCCAATTGAAGGAAGTACATTCTAGCTGGGTTTTTTTTATCTTTTAAACTTTGCTATGGCTACAGTTTTGTGCTCACTGCTGAATTAATTATTTATGATTGATGTATTTTTTTCTTTCTCATCTTGACCCTTGATATGTTTATAAACTTGTTTCTTGGAAGAGTTCAATAACAAATAAGATTAATTGTGATCAGATAAATATCTCTCAGAATAAGAAAGTTTCTATTTTAGCCCACTAAATATTAAGAATTATACTGGATCTTTGCATAGAATGTTACCTTATCTGTTGATAAATTGCTTCCAATATTTTTTTTATTGTTTAAAAGCAGTGGGCAACAAATATCATTTTGGGGCATGATGCATTGGAGTTTATTTGAAGATAATTTGATTGCATGATATCTTGTATCTGCTGAAAGGGAAATATTGGACACCATTGCTGATATGCCTCAGAGACCCTTAGAAATATCTGTCTCAATGCAGACAGATGCAAGTTGGCTTCATGACCACATCTACATGAGAAAGGGTAAGTAATGAGCTTATTATAATGTTGGAAATATATATAATTGAAGACATTTTCATTGTCTTGAGGAAGGAAAAACTGCTACTTGTTTATCTGTTTACTCTAACTGGAGGTGTTTTGGGGTTCTTCTCCACAGCATTTGCTATATATATTTTGTTACAGAGAGTATTTGAACCTGGAATCTTTGGATATAAGAACATGCTTTACCAACCATTAGTGGTTCTTCATGAAAGTACAGTTAGCTGTGTACCTTAGGCAGGAAATGAATTTGAAACCAGGATCTCTTGTTAAGCACAAATCTTTAATTCTGAAATTTATCACACTATATATTTAAATTTTGGAAATTTATGAAAGTCATACTATTTTATGATTATCTGAATATCCCTAGAGTACTTCAGTTTGTTCTCTGGGGATATACCATTGCAGGCTTGTTGGAAAGTTCTGTTGGTCTAAAATTTGGGAGCTGGACTGTTATCCAAAGATAAAGGAATGGAAGATAATGTTGTTAATTCTTAAATAACTTCACTGGTTGCCAACATTCTGGTTCTGATTGCTATTTATTTTCCTAGAAAGCCACATACAACTTTGGGGTCTAGACCATTCTGAATTGGTCCTCATTAACCTGAGGTTCTCATATAACCTGCCTATAGAATACTTTTCTCTGGGAAGATCTTCTGGCATTGAATCTGGTTGCTCTGGTCTTACCCAAAACTGTGCACTGGTATTGTTTTGGTATCCTAATTGCACTTTAGTATTTTTTAAAAAATATTTTTGCTTCAAATATGAATTGTTAAACTTTATTGGGAAGTTGAAACACAGAACCTTATTAAATCTTTTAGATAAGAATGCATTAACAGAGTTTAAAACAAGTGTCCAGGCTCATGGCTATCCTGCTTTTACTTTATAAACTATAGTTTAGACCACTGTTTTTCACACTTGGCAACTTTATGTTCATTTCAACTCCCAGATTTCCCAGCCAGCATAGGAGTTGAAGTCCAGATAACATGTGGTGACCAAATTTTAAAAATACAGTTTAGAATCCTCTTGGTCAATTTGGTACCAAATTCTGCTGCTCTGCTTGCTACCAGGTATCATCCAGTTCTAACAGTGGTAATATTTGGAAGGAGTATTTAAAATATATACAGGTTTCATTTCATACTTTTAATTTTTTTAAAAAAAAATTTTTCTGACTTCACCTTCTATTTGAATTCTGTATTCCTCTGATCATCCAAAAGCTAAAGTAGAAAGCTGGAGTAGCATTTTCTGAATTAGGAATATCAGGGTTTAAGTTATGAGGATATTTTTCCTACTCTCTGTATATTTTTAAAGGAAAATACACAGAAAACCGAAAGTTTTCTGTTCCTTGTCAGGTTAAAAGATGACATAGATAAGATGGTGACAGAAACGTAGGTGGAACATCCAGTGAAATGGATGTGGTTTAATTTAAACTGAATGATGAAGTAAAATCAGTTAGCGTGTGTGTGACCTCTTTCTATTTACAGCTCATTGTCATCTTTGGGAGGGGCCTTATGGGTAACTCATAGTTACCCATAGTTTTGGTGGCTGTGATCTCTAGTTTAAAACCTTTGTTGTTGGCAGTGCATGCTGTCTCTACAAATTGCAATCTCGTATTGCTGGGCAATTTTAATTTTTCTGTTTGAAAAACTCTGCATGGAAGCAGAGGAGCCTACATGGTTCAGTGTGGCTTGTTTGGAACATTCATTTTCTGCCCAGTTGCTGCCTCTGTTCATTTTCTATTCAACCTATTTTTGATCTTGTTCAAAAGAGAGAAAGAAGAAAAAGAAAGTTGATAGAATTGGGCTGCTTTTTTCCCCTTTTCAGCTCCCTTTTCAGCTCCAAAGGAGCGCCAAGAAGAGGTTCCTCCCGAGAATGGTAAGTTGCTCCCCAAAACATATATTATTCATTTTGAGAATAATTTTCATTTCTATACATTTTGAATTCACAGATTCCTATCAGGAAGCTATCAGACTGACTGTACATCTAATATGTTATTGCTCTTCAGCCACTAGGCCGCTAAAGACGTTAGTCTTAGTTTCCATTGAAAGCTGAGGCATTTTGATGGTTGCTGGTAGATTCTGTGCCTCTTCACTGTATAAAGCAGTGATGGCTAATCTTTTATGGACCGAGTACCCAAAGCGCAGCCCCCCCCCCACACGTGCCCCCCTGCATACACCCCACCCCTGCGTATGTGCACGCCCTCCTCGAATACATCCCATCCCCCACGCATGCACGGCAGAGACCTGATGATCAGCTGGTTGGCGGGAGGCACGTGCGCACATGTGCAGCAGAGCTGAACTGGGGTAACGACTCCCGTGCCCACAGAGAGTGCTGCATGCCACCTCTGGCACATGTACCAGAGGTTCGCCATCACAGGTGTAAAGGCTTTGCTGTGATTTTTTGGTGCTGTAGTGTCTATATATGGCTGTCCTTTAACTTTTGGCTTCTATTTCGGCATATCACTTTTGCCAATTCATTATGGAAATACAACCTTTTAGAGAGGGCAATCATTCTGATTGAACCTAAAGCTATTGGATATAGTTGCACAGCTGGTGTGGAAGTCTGCAGCTAGTCCTCATTTACTGACCACAATTGATTCTGATGACTGTCATTAAGCAGGGCACTTGCTGAGTGAAAATCACATGACTCTGCTCATGATTTTACTTTAGGTTTCCTAAATTTCAAGACAATAGGCGCATAATGGGGGATACACATTGAAAGCGATGCAGTAGCACTGGTGGTTTGCCTTGACAGTTTCGGAGGCAAAAGAAAGCCTTCAGTGTGAAATGTCAGTGTCTGCAGCAGGTTCCAATCAATTAATTAAGGTCACGTTAATTAACTGAGTTTGTTAATTTGCCCTTTAGCACTTCTTACAAACATGGACTATGGAAAAAAGTGGTCAGGAAAAGGTAGCTTCTTCGGGCCATATCTGCTCTGCAAGGTGGTGAGGGGAGAGGGGAAAAAAAGTCAGGAATAGAACAATAGTATTATCTGATTGTAATAGTAAACATATCACTGACAGTCATCATGAATGTGGTTAAATGTGGGCATTGGTTGCAAAGTCCTTTTTCATCACTGTTATAACTGAACAGCTGCAGTCCGAGATAGTTGCTAAATGAGAACTAACTGTGTATTCTAGGAGTTATATGCACTATTTTTATAATGTTCTAGAAACTGAATGATCCCGCTCTCTTCCTAAAATATAGTAGTTTTCCTCTAGGCTAATTCTCCCCAAACTGCTGCCCCAAATGTACTAGCCCTACAATGCTCAGAGTGCTAATCTCTGCATGTCCGGTGAGCACCAATTTGAAGGAAGATCTAAGAGTGGAACCTAAGAATCATATTTAGAGTTGGCTTTTTTTAGAATTCCACTGGCTGAAAATATACTACATGCTAATCTAATTAGATTGGGATTGAGAAATTTGTGGCTAAATATGCTGTGGAATTCTAGCTATTGAATTAACATGTTAGGCCAACCAGACCATCACATGATGTAATAATATGATTTGTCAGGGAAAGCCTGCTATATTAACATAGTCATGGTGTTTTTTTTTTAATTGAAAAAGTTTTACATTACATTTATAAAACCCCCCTCCCTCTCCCCACCCCCCACATAACCCACCCTAACCCCCCTGTCCCTCCCTCCCCCCCTTGACTTCCGCTGTTTAGCAAACATCAACCTTAACATATTTAACAATCTTTAAAGGTGAGATCCCTCTAGTAAAATATTTTAAACATCATCACATACTTACATTTTTTAACATAAAAAATCTATTAACCTACTTTATCATTTATATCATTTTATACATTTCTCTTTAACATTTAATCTAAACATCCAACTTATAAATTAAACCAGATATTTCATATTCAATTCTCTAAACATATTTAACCTTTACTATAATTCCAAACATTTAACTTATACCATTCTTCATTCATATCATTTTATACATTTCTCTTTAACAGTTAATAATACTTTTATTTAATACTTTTAATACTATTATTAATAATAATAAACCAGATATTTCATATTCAATTCTCTAAACATATTTAAAAAATCTAGAACAATATTTTAAACATCATCATCAATAATATATAACCTTTACTATAATTCCACTCATTTAACTTATACCATTCTTCATTCATATCGTTTAATACTTTTATTTAATACTTTTAATACTATTATTAATAATAATAAACCAGATATTTCATATTCAATGCCTTACATTTAAGTTTAACTAAAATTCTAATTCAACTGAGCACTAATTGAAACTTCTTACTTTGGTATTTATTCTTCATATACTCTACCCATTTCCTCCACTCCTTAACAAAAGCTTCATGGGTCCTGTCCTTTAGGTATGCAGAAATTTTTGCCATCTCTACCAAATTAGACATCTTCAATATCCATTCCTCTATAGTAGGCACCTTATCTTTCTTCCAGTATTGACCTATCAATAATCTGGCTGCCGTAATCATATGCAATATTAATCTAGTATCGGTTACTGAACAGCCCTTAACTATTCCCAACAAAAAAAGCTGAGGGGAAAACTCCAACTTCTTCTTCAAAATATTCTGCATTACCCACCAAAGTTTAATCCAAAATGATTTCAACTTTCTACATGTCCACCAAATATGAAAATATGTTGCATCCAAACAATCGCACCTCCAACATCTAGGTTGAACATTTGGATACATACATGATAATTTTTTTGGGTCTAAATGCCATCTATAAAACATCTTATAAAAATTTTCCCTCAAGTTCTGTGCTTGTGTAAATTTAACATTCTGGACCCAAATCCTTTCCCATGTTTCCAACATTACTGGTTCTGCAAAATTCTGTGCCCATTTTATCATACAGTCCTTAACTAATTCACCCTCTGAATCTCTTTCTAACAACAAATTATACACTCGTTTAATATGCATCGGCCCTTTACGTTTTATCTGAGTCACCAAATCTTCTTCGTGTAGCATTAATCCAATTTTCTGATCTTCTCTCCATCTTGCTTGAAGTTGAAAATACTGTAACCAAGTTAAGTTCACTCCCTCTTCCAACAGGGTATTTAAGGACTTCAAACACCATCTACCCCCATCATTAAAGAGTATCTCTTTATACAACAACCCCCCGAGTGACTTTATTTTTGGCATAATATGCCCAAGATCCAACCACAAAGGTATTTTGTAATCCAATTGGTACTGGTGCTTCTTCCAGACTCTCAGCAAAGCATGTCTTAAGATATGTCTATTAAATACACTGTCTCTCTTATCTTCATAAAGTAAATATGCGTGCCATCCAAATTGCAGATCATGGCCTTCTATATTCAAAATTTCTCTTTTAGTTGTTCCAATCCAATCTCCAACTTGTATCAATACTGCCGCTTCATAATATAAACGTAGATTTGGAACTTTAAGGCCACCCCTTTCACGAGCATCTTGCATAATCTTAAGTTTAACTCTTGGTTTTTTCCCATTCCAAATAAATTTATTTAAACCTGTTTGCCATTCCATCAAAAACTTATCATTTTTGAGCACCGGAATCATTTGAAACAAAAACAAAAATCTAGGTAGAACATTCATCTTAACAGCTGCTATTCTACCAAGCAAAGAAAGTTGCAGCTTCTTCCATATATCAAGATCCTTTTGAATCTTATGCCAAAGTTCTTCATAATTATTTTGAAAGAGTTTTCTATTAGATGCTGCAACTTGGACCCCTAGATATTTCACCTTTGTAGCTATTTCAAAGCCTGCCACCCTTTCAAGCTCCTTCCTTTGTGGTTCCATCATATTTTTGACTATCATCTTAGTCTTTTTCTGGTTCAGGCTAAAACCTGAAACCAGACCATATTCCTCTATAATGTTTTTCATCTGTATGATTGATTCCAAAGGTCGTGTTAGGGTAACAATCAGATCATCTGCGAATGCCTTCGTTCTATAATCTCTTTGCCTTACAACTATTCCCTTCAATTTGTCCGAGTCCCGTAGAGCATTCAACAGCACTTCCAAAGTCAAAATAAAAAGTAATGGAGATAATGGACAGCCTTGTCTTGTCCCTTTCTGTATATTAAAATTGGTGGTCAAACTGCCATTAATAATAATCTGTGCTGTCTGATCTTGATAAATTGCAGAAATTGCTTGTATAAACTTTACCCCAAAGTCCATTTTATGCAAAATCTTTTTTAGAAAATCCCAGTTGACTCGATCGAAGGCTTTCTCCGCATCCAGAAACACCAGCACCGCAGGGATCTGTTTCTTTTCCTCAAGATATTCCAACAAATCTATGAGTTGCCTGACATTGTCCTTCATGTATCTGCCTTCTATAAAACCTGCTTGGTCTTCATGAATCACATCTTGAATAACTGGCATCAATCTGTTGGCTAACACTTTAGCATAAATTTTATAATCCGTATTCAGGAGAGATATTGGTCTAAAATTTTCAGGTTTAACAGATTCTTCTTCTTTAGGTATCAGTGAAATATAAGCCGTCTTCCACGAGGGGGGTATTTTACCCCCCTGCTGAATATGACAAAACAATTCCTTAAGATGCTCAACCAGTTCCTCTTGCAAAGTCTTGTAGTATACTGCCGTCAAACCATCTGTCCCAGGAGCTTTAGATAATTTCAGTTGTTTTATTGCATATAAAATCTCTTCCGATGTTATAGGTCGATCCAGTCTATCACTTTGTGTACTAGAGATTTTTGTAACTCTCTTCGCCTGCAAATATTCATCAATAAGATCTACTTTAACTTTATCAGCTTGATACAATTTGGAATAATAAGTTAAGAAAGCTTGATGTATTAAATTTTGCTGATGCACTCGTTTCCCTTTATACTCAATAGTATTTATCATACGAGAATTTTGTTTTTTCCTCAAAGCATAAGCCAACCATCTGCCAGGTTTATTGGCATTGCAAAAGGTATTATGTTTAGCAAATTGCAGATTAGTTGCTGTTTGATCAGCCATCAACATTTGAAATTGATCTTTCAAAAGTTTTATCGTTAATAGTACCTTTTCATCAGTCAGGTTCTTGATAAGCAATTGCTCTTTTTCCTTTATCTCTATCTCCAAATCTATTCTTGACTTTTGACGTATTGATCTGTTTCTAGAATTCATATGTATCAATACACCCCTCATATAAGCCTTAGATGCATCCCATACTATTTCAATGGGGGTACCTTTATTCAAATTGATGTCGAAAAATTCTTTAGCATGTTTCTTAAGGTCCATAATATACTTTTCGTGTCTAAATATATTTTCATTCATACGCCAAGATCTCCTTTCTCTCTTGCCCAAATCAATCTCCAACCACACTGGACTATGATCTATTAAAGTTCTAGGTAATATTTTTGTTTTGGTCACCATAGTAAGTAAGTCCATAGTAGCCAGCATGAAATCAATTCTCGAAAAGGATTTGTGTCTATCTGAAAAAAAAGTAAAGTCCAATTCTTTAGGATGATGAATTCTCCAAACATCCTTCAACTCTAATTCTTCTTTCAATGAAAAAAAAGTCTGTGGTAGCTTATTTCCTTTTTTGGCAAGTGTCTTTTTATCAAGCGTTGCATCAATCACCCCGTTCCAGTCCCCCATAATCAAAAAAGACTTATAATTCCACTGCAATATTTTATCATTCAACATTTTGTAAAAACTTTCCTCCTGCTGGTTCGGGGCGTAAATACCAATTAAAAGCATCGTACCATTCTGTACAGTTATTGCAACTGCAATATATCTCCCCTCATCATCCGCTTCTATAAGTTTAGCTGATATTCTTTTAGAAATATAAAAAACAAGTCCATTCCTTTTAGCCACACTGGAAGATATAAAATGTGATCCAATTTTTGAAATTAGAAATTTCTGATCCTGGGTTCTAATATGAGTTTCCTGCAAACAAACAACATCATTATTATATTGTTTCAAATAGTGGAATATTTTTCTTCTTTTCTGCGGTGAGTTCAAGCCATTCACGTTCCATGATAAAATTCTAAGCGTCATTCTGAAGGTGGTCGAAGCCCTTTAAGCATTTCACGAAGATTCTCGCCAACCGCCGACGTCTTCGGTCTTGCTCCTCCCACAGCTTCAGAGTATAATTTTTTCCCCTTTGTTCCATTCTCCTCCTGTGGCATCTTCCCCTGTGTGTCTCCAATCTTTGCTTCCCTGCAGCTCGAGTTATACGTTGATCCTTAGGTTCTTGCATCAATAAATCCAGATCAGGCTCCACCTCTCTTGTGGCTCTAGATTGCTTTGGTTTCACCTCAGGAAATTCTATTAAAGAATCTTCTAAAACACCTCCAACCGCACCTAGAATTTCCTCCCTTGGTACTTCTTGACCTTCTTTTAACATCCCCTCTTGAGGAGCCTTCTCAACTGAGATATCTTCAATAGATAAAAGTGTAGAAGAGCGGGGTGATATAGAAAGTTTTTTCAAGACATTATTGTAGAACTGTTCCGCCTTCTCCACAGAATTAATACGATATCTCACATCCTCATAGCGTAAAACGATACCAACAGGAACATCCCACCTAAATGGGATCTGCCGCCTTTTCAACTCATTCACCAGGAAGCCAAAATCTTTCCGATCCCTTAACATCTTTGGTGGTAACTCTTTATAAACCCCAATTTGATTGCCTTCATGCAAGACTGTGGTCTGGAAAGAACACTGCAAGATATCATTTCTCAATTTCCTCTCAGTAAAGTAAACCACCACATCTCTTGGCAAGTTCCTCTGTTTCGCCAAACGTGAATTAGCTCTGTACAGCTTATCAATTCTTTTATCAATCACCTCTGGTTCAACTTTTAGAATCTTCGCCAGCACCTCCACACAGGTTGCCCTCAGGTTTTCACGATTATTCTCCCTTAAGCCTCTTAATCTTATAGCGAACTCCATATTCCGAAATTGAAGCATAGTAACCTCCTCTTCGAGTCTCTGATTCTGCACCCCCACCTTAAACATCTGTTCCTTTACATCTTTTTTGTTAGCTTCCACTTCAAGATTTAAATCCTCCACTTTTTTCTCAATCACCAGTAAAGCATCAGTGAGAACTGTAGCTACTTTAGCCACACTCTGATGTAATTCTTCAGTTTTTTCCTCCACCAACTCCTTCACTTCCCCCACCACCACCTTCATTTCTTTTTGATTTTTAGTCATCCTTTCATCCAGTTTACTCATTTGACCAGAAAGCTCTCCCAAGTATTTATGTAAAAATGCTTTCAGGTCTTCTGTTTCACTGTCCTGTGACTGTTTTGGCTGTTTTGAAGCTGGAACTGACTTTTCCTTTGTCTGATGTGTGGGGGAATCCCTCCCCGTTCTCTTTGAAGCCATGCCTGAACAAATCTTAAATCTTGAAAGAAAAGAAAAAAATCTTCCTCCTTTTCCTGATCTCCCCAGTTTTGCAGAAAAGGAATAAAATCATTAACTTTTGCAATAGAGAACTTGTAAAACTTATGAATAAACACAGTCCAATTACAGGCAGGCACACTTTCTCTTTCCTATTACACTTTCTTCTTTCCGCTTTCACTGACTCTGTTTTAATCAGCCGCCATTTTCAGGCACTTTTGCATCCAGACAGCTTGCTTTTCAAAGTTAAAAAAGTCATTTGGAAACCATATATTTATCAAAAAAGAGTTTTCAGGTCTCACCAAACTGGCTGTCAATCATTTGAAAGTTAACTTCGTTCGTTAACGATTCCTCCCCGTCTTGTTCTGGCTTGCAGAAGTCCCGCGCCGCTCGGAGATCCAGCAGCTTGAAGAGGGAGCCCCAACAAGAAGCGCTAGCCAGGGCTCAGAGACTGCCCTGGCTGCACTTTTTGGGCTCAACCTGTTGCTGCCCACTCTCGCTCCCCCTTATAACAAAAGGGGAGCGTTCCGAGCCGCTTTTTGTAAAAAAAAGCGGCTCTACAGGCGGCGGGGGCGGCGGCCGAACGAACGAGCCGCCCTACGACGAGGCGATCGAAAACCGGAAGTCGTGTTTTTTTTAATTTGAATATAATACTATGTGTTGCCTGAACTCAGCTTTTAAGTATCCAACAGTTAAATGAGAACCATATATACCATATTTTTCGGAGTCTTAAGACGCACTGGAGTATAAGACACACCTTAGTTTTTGGGGAGGAAAATAAGAAAAAAGCGGATTGGCAGGTGGATCAGGCTCCCGGAATACACCCAATCAGCTGTTCCCAGAGGTGGATTTCAGGAACAAATTCCTTGGTTGTGAGCTTTTTGTCTCCCGCCTTTTTTTTTTTTCAAAAAGCCTCTGAAGCTCTGTTTGGGGGCTTTTTTTCTGAAGCTCTGTTTGGGGGCTACTTTTCTGAAGCTTTGTTTCTGATGCTTTTTTCAGCCTCTGAAACCTCCATTTGAGAAGCTGGACGGGGCTCCATTCGGAGTATAAGACTCACCCAGATTTTCACCCTCTTTTGGGGGGGGGGGAAGGTGCACCTTATATTGCTTTAAGATTCAGTTCATATCTTTCCTAATTAATTCTATTTATTGATATCTAGATATCTATGCTGTTGTACCCCAAGATCTCAGCTGCTTAGACATTTTATGCGACACAGAGGTATTGGTCATAAATGGTCTCTTTACAATTCATTGGAACCTATTTTCATTTGTAGTTTACCCACCTCCTTTCCCATCCCTGCCTCTCAGTTAAATAAAAATGTTTATTGTGCAGTGATGCTGCAGGGATATTCTGGACAAGTGGTTTGAGGTTCGTAATAAATTATTTTTTTCTCTTTTTTTAAGTTTAGCGAAGACTTCTTAAAACTGTTTCAAGAATCTCTACAGACAATTTCCAGTGTGGGCCCACCTACTATTATAGCTTATAGACCAGAGTCATCAAGAGCAGATATTCACATTGAGGTAATGGCTCTACCTACCCACGTCCTATGCATTACTTTGCACTGTAAATTTATAACTTATTCTTTACTGAAATGGACAATGCTGTTTACCACTTCCCTTTCCTCCTGGATAGGGAAGAGCACTTTGGAGAAGAAAGGTGAAGGAGGGGATTAGGAGAGATTTTAAGAAGACCGATTGTTTCTTCCATTTTCACTGATATTCTGCTCAAAATTCCATCTTCCCATAGATACTTCTGCTGAGGAAAGAATCATGCGAATATATCTTATGTTCAGTTTACCTTAGAGGATTAACCTTTATGTTTTCTGAAGAAAGAAATAGTTACCGGTCCATGCTTCTACAAGTTTACCACTTCAGAATAAAGTTGCCTGACAGAATACTTCTCACTCTTAAAAATTCTGCACTGATGAAAAATTCTGATAAAAAGCTGTCCGTAACAGAGAAAGTGGTGGATTGCCTTCTCTCTAATATATTAATTTTCTCTGTATAGTCAGCTTTCTTTTCAAACTTACCATGCTGAAGTATTTAATAAATGAAAAGCACAAATGAAAGCAAGAGCACTAAAAGATCAATCCAGCCACAAAAATTATAAAGTGTAATAAAAGAGGAAAACTAATCCCTTTTTGTAAATAACGTAACAAACCAAATAACTAAGTATTTAAAATAAGTTTTTATCTTTCTATTTCTGTACATAATATGAAACTAATATGTATGTGGCCTTCTCACTTGCAGTCTGATATCTCAATAAGACCACATCACATTTAAGAATATAGGCTATCTTAAGTACATACCCTAAGATACACAAAATGAGATAGAAGAACTGTGTATTTTAGGTAATTTTGGCAAATTCAGTCTTTGAATATGGGATTGAGGAGAATCGTATCCCCTTTCACTGTTTTGTTGTTTATTATCCTTTAACAACTTTTAAAAACCAGTTGTCTCTAAGGTCCTAATGAAATTGCAAAGTGAATCATTTACAGTTGGTTTTAATCCCTTTAGAAAGAAAGAAGAGGGAGGCTTTTTCCCACTTCTGAAACAGGTGGGGTTAAGAACAAAAAAGCAGCAATGATGCTTAGCAATTGTGGTGCACAGCTGCCTAACACCATCTGTTCTAAGGGACCGTCAGAAATAAGAGATGAAAAAGCACAAAAAAGGGTTTTTCCAGCACCCTTCCCATACAACAGGGTTGCTTTCATATACTTTAAATGTTGTTTACTACCGAACAGACACAGCGTCAGCCATGTGGCAAGTCATATTTGTGGTTTTCATTTATTTTTTTCTGAGGGCTGACTTTTTTTCTTTTACAAACTTTGGTTAAACATTCCTGAAAGGCTATTAGGAGTAAACAAATGTCAGGGCAATGTGACATCAGTTAAGGCTAAGTAAAAACATAATTAGTTCTCAAGTTGAAGTTAAAAGACCAAGTTTGCTTCAAAAGCAATTGGATATTTGAACAAAAATCAATGATTTGAGATTTTCTTTTTTCTCCCATAAGCATTTATAGATACCGATCAGTATATCTATACCTACAAATGCTGCTTAGGGGAGACAAGAAAAATTCTCCTTCCTCCCTACCAATCAGCCAGCTTTTCATGTTTGAAATCTGGAAAGAAGTCTGGATTTAATGGGTTCTTTAGGGTTTTGTCTAATTTTGTGTTCAGATAATCGGTGTGTATTAAATTTTTGAGTAATACTAAAGATTCCTGCCAAATTCCAACTTTGCTTAATTATCACCCATACTATGCAGTCAATTTGGTTGCTGTAGCCTTATTTGGTAAATATTAAAACTTAAATGGTTTTGTAATGGGGAATAGGATATTATGAAACAATAAGCAAAAGTTGAACACTTTTTTTTTCATCCACAGTTCACTTTATAGTTAAAAGAATAGCTTCATACAACTGACTTCGGGATAACGGTTTTTTCCAATACACAACAAAACTAGTTAAGTTTATATACAGGTATTGAGTATTATTACGGATTAATTTGTATCATCCTTAATTCTAATTCATGATTAGTTTTAAGAATGACAATTCAGTTTAATGTGTTGCACTGTACAGGAGCACAATCACAATATCCACAGATATGTAATCTGCCGCAAGTATATTTCAGGGGGAAAAGTGCTCTTTCTCGGCTTCCAGAGTATGGTTAGCACATTTTAAATGACCATGTTAAGTATTTATGTACAGGTAAGTATATATTAGTTCAAGAAAGTTTGAGTGTGTATCATCATTGTAGGTAGAGAATACTAGTGCTTGGTACCGTTCGTATACAATACTTCAGTTTTATAACACGTGAGAGTATGTATTTATAAAAATTCACAGTATTTCATATTTCCCTTCTGTTCGTATTCAAAGCAATTTTTTCTTTTGCTCCATCTCCGTTTTCTGGACTTACATATAAAATATAATTTCTGGTATTTGTCCATCTTCTATTGATGTTCCGTTGTTGTTACCCGGTGAACTAAAAAAGAAAAAGCAAGTTTTGCTTGAAGTTGGAGATTCATGGATTACTTTCTTCAAACCCTTGGTGCCGTAATGAGAATCAGGGCCTTTCAAAGTTGCACAAGTAACACACGGTTGGCAAAATCTCTATTGGTTCTTTGAACATAACTCTAAAGGTGCTTGGCTGTTCTATCGCAGCTAAATCCAGTCCCATTTTGTCCTAGAGCTGGTTTTTCTCATATTCAGTTATCTGTATATTAACTTGATAATCTGTGGGGCCATGAATAGAACCATATAGTCCAAATTCCACAATTGAAATTCTTCTATTAACTGTGAACCTGTAAACAGTTTTAAGTGAATCTGGCTCCCCCATTTGACTTTGCTTGTCATAAGGTTACAAAAAAGGATCACATAACCCTGTGACACTGCAGCCATTATGAATAGGAATCAGTTGCCAAGCGTCTGAATTTTGATCATGTGGTCACATAGGGATGTTGAAAAGGTCATAAGTGTGAAAAATGGTCATAAGTCACTTTTTTCAGTGCTGTTATAATGTCAACATGAACTGTTGTAAGTCAAGGGCTACCTGTATTAGCATGCAGAAAAGATAATTTTTATTGTGTCATATATTCCCATTTTTATTGTTTATCCATGCAGACAGTGGCTGTTTATCTCCAACCAGGTGGAACATTTTAAATTAGTTTGAATAAAATTAAAAAACTAAATTTTGCTACTTTAACCTCATGAATCTATGAATCATGAACATGAATCTATGATTGCCAGTGGTTTCACTTTCTCTTCAGTTTTCTTATTCAGATTATTATTCAGTTCTATTGTAAATTGAGGACTATCTGTGTTTCTTTTCTTTTCTTTTCTTTTTGAAAAATGGAAAGAAAGAAAAATATCCAAATATATTTAATTCATTCATCTCAGTTAGTACATAAGGAGAAAATGAAAGCAAAACCAGGTTGGGGATGGGAATTACTTCAGTGGTGGGTTGCTCCCAGTTCGCCCTGATTCAGGTGAACCGGTAGTGATGGCAGTGGGAGGCTCTGCCCACCCGCCCAGATATCATCAAAAATGCTCTGCGCATGCACAGAAGCTCCATGTACTCATAAAGCGAGTGCACCTGCACACTACCAATAGCGAATCGGTAGCGCCGGGATTTGAATCCCACTACTAAATTACTTAGTCAAAATTATTATGTCTTCCTGACTACAATCCACATAGGCCTTGTAGTCAAAATGCCAACATAAAAATATGTCTGTGATGTTGAATGGGCCAATTTTTGTGCTTTTCCTTTAGTAACTCCTTTACAATATTCTTTAGACAAGCAAACAGCATTTGCCACTTCTGTTCCCCAGTTTCCTTCTCCAATTACCCACGCAACTTTGCTTTAAATTTCACATTTGTTAAGTAAATGAAATTTTCAGTCCTTCTAGTTGTGAGTAAATAAGATAGCCAGTCTTTTAAACTTCGAGTGTACTTGTGGTCTATATATCATTCATGACAATCCTCCCCAACCTACAATCTGTTTTCCTCCTCCTAAAAAACACGGCAAAGCCCAAGTCAGTGTTCATTTTCCATTAGCATTGCTTTTAAATGAAGGCCTTAACGTTTATGCCCAAACGGTTTGCCATCACTCTTCAGGCACTGGTATTAATCCAGAGTCTTTAAAATGAGGTTCTTCCCACTCATCCAGTCATCTGTTATTTTGAGCTTCCCTCTCTACTGTTGTGTCTGTCATAAAACTTTCCAAAATGCTCCCCTCCCTTCTTCCTGCAGGTTCCAAAGGAAACCCTAGAAACCTGTGAATTCTGTGGCAGCCCCATAAAATACTTTCCTTCATTTGAAAGTCTGGAACACATAGCAGAATGGGGAGATGTAAGTAATGAGAGCAGATTTACCACATGGTTTTCCGTTGGGCCCAAGGTTCACCTGTCCAGCTGGTAAGAGCAGAACCTTGCTTTCCAGCTTTTCTGTTGCCAGCAATGCCGGGAGCTCCATGAGTTCATTGTCAGTGAAAAAAATCGCTATCCAGACAAAATGAAGATGATTGATATTGCCCCTCATAAGGCCCATGGAAGTCAAGCTGACCGAGAACGGGCAAAAGAAAGAGCTCGACAAAGGTATGGAAAACTGGGGTAATAACATATTTGAGCCCTTAAGTTTATTTGGGGGACCAATGAAATCTGATACCTCAGAACTACCTGCACCTCTGAAAGCTCTTCATGCTTCCTTCATAGATCTCTAAAAGTTGATACCAAATTTAATGTACAGTATGACAAAGGAAAATTATTAATTACACAGTTGAAGAGTAATAACTGTTGAATTTCAATTTAAATGAAATAAAAGTTTATTTTTGTCCTAGTTTCACCCATTACTTTTGGGAGTGCAATCTATAGAATATGCGGTAGCTATTATACCTCTCAAAATGGACCACTTTAAAGCATCACTTACGGTGCAAGCAGCAAGAAATGAAGTAGGAAGAAAATGTACAACCTAGACTTTAGAATAACAGAAGGGAGAGACCTTGGAGGTCTTTTAGTCCATCCCCCTGTTCAGGTAGAAAACCCTATACCAGTGATGGCTAACCTTTTCCAGACCGAGTGTCCAAAGCACACCTAAAGCGTGGCCAAACCCCCAAAATGCAATGCACGTGCGGCCCCCTGCATGTGTTCCATCCCTGTGCATGCATGTGCCCCATGCATGCACCCTGCCCCCACGCATGCATACGCCCCGCAGTAGAAATCCGAAGACTGGCTAGCTGGCTGGCGGGAGGTGCACACACATGTGCAGCAGAGCTGAACTGGGGCCATGACGTCAAGTCCTTACCCACTCCTGCATGGGATGTTGCAAAGTTCAACTTGTTCCTTTATACCCACATTGGGTCTAATACCAAAATGCTGATGATAGCAAGATTTGTATTTTGAACTCATGTTCAGCAGGAAATGCAGTAGAGTCCTGATCCAGGCTGAGATGTGCAAAACAGACTAAAATTTAATTCTAGCAAGATAGTGTTACTATTGATGCAGAAGTCCTCCGGTTCTGTATATTGCTCCATGTAGGATTGTACTTTCCCTGAAAAGTTGGCCTGCAATTTTGGGGTTCTCCTGGACTCGCAGATTCTGGGCAATATCGAGTGGGAGTCACATCCAAGAATGTTTTGGTCCAGTTTCATCAAACATGCCAGTCTATTCCTGAATTAGCAGGTGCTGGAGACAGTAATTTATGCCACTGGGTTATCTCAATTACACTACAGACGGTAGTCTGTCCTTGAAGACCATTCAGAAGCTGCAATTGGCACAAAACGCAATGCCTTCTGACCAGCACTAACCAACTTAGTAGCATAATTTCTATTCAAGAACTGAAGTGGCTCCCAGCAGCATTTGGGCCCAAATCAAGTTGCAGGTTGTAACTCACAAAGTGAGCCTCAGGTTCAACCTCTCTACCTACAGTATAATCTTGCCATGGGTGCATAGCCCTACAGAGTTGAAGGGGGGTAGGGACCTGAAATACGGCATTCTCACTGACAGCCCACTCACTTTGCAACTGCTTTGTCTTATGAGATCAGGCTAGTCCCCATCTATTATCCTTTAGGAAGCAGGTTAAAACCATGCCCTTCCACAAGCCATTTAGGAAAAAAGAATTTAATAGATGATTGCAAGATATATTTTTAAAGCTGTTAATTTTTCTACTGATGTTACGGATGTTTTCAATGTATCCCAGTTATAAGATGGCTAGAGTTGTTTGAGTAGGGAACAAAGAACTGTAGTAGATAGATTTAAAAAAAAAAAACCAAAAAGTTCACATACATCATATCTTAATGTTGCAGGCTCAGAGAGAGACAAATGGCAAAACAAATTGCCTTCATGGCTGTAGAAGCAGAAAAGAGTGCATTTCCAATACATCTCCCTGAATGTAAGTTGGATTATTCCAGTTATTTATGTTTTTGTTACTATGCACAGAAGGAAGAATGATTCTTATTCCATATTCACTCAAATGCATATCAAAACTTTGGCTCAACGTTACTCAGTATATTACAGAGTATAAGACTAATGGTGGACTAGAATCTTGATTCCTCTATACTAGTCCACTACCTTTATCACTACAGCATATTGCCCCTCGGGAATCTGTTTGATCTGATGCCACCCAGAGTCCCTTGGGAGTGGGGCGGCATAGAAATGCAACAAAATAAATAAATAAATAAATAAATAAATTGCAGATCACAGTAATTTTTAAAAAAATGAAAGCAGCAATATATATATATATATATATATATATAAAAATAACTATCAGAAATGCAAAATTAACTACAAAATAATCACAAGATTATTCCAACATAACAAGCAGAAAACATCAGGGGACAATCATCCCCCCTACTTCATATCCTGGGTAAATACAGGTAATCCTTGATTTATGACCACAATTGATCCAAAAATTTCTGTTCCTAAGCAAGACAGTTGTTAAGGGAGTTTTGCCCCATTTTATGACCTTGTCATAGTTATTAAATAAATCACTGCAGTTGTTAAGTTAGTAAAATGGATATTAAGTGAATCTGACTTCTCCATTGACTTTGCTTGCCAGGTCACAAAAGGCGATCATATCACCCCAGGACACTGCAACTATCATAAATACATGCCAGCAGCCAAGGGTTCCAATTTTGATCATGGGATCATGGGGATACTGTAATGGGCATATGAAAAACTGTCATAAGGCACTTTTTTCAGTGCTGTTATACCTTTGGTCACTAAACAAATGGTTGTAACTCGAGGACTATCTGTAGACAGGTCTTTAAGGCCTTCTAGAATTGGTTCAGAGTGGGAGCCATGTGGATCTCAGCGTTTCAGCAGAACTTTGCTTATAATGGAACTAGAAAATAATTGTGTATATAGAGAAAATGAGAACTATTGTTGCCAATTTTGCACAAAAGAATTTTTTTTTCTGTAGCATGTTCCCCAACAATTTCCAGCTACAGGATTAACAGTAAACTAAAAGATTGTCTAATCAAAGGAATCGGAAGGAGCTGTTTAAAATCCAATCATCTGCTTTGTATTGGGATACAAATTAAAGTATTCTAGATAGATGGCTGTCAGGTCTGTGCTTGAATACATCCAGTGAAGGATGTTCATATTTCTGAGTATTTGGTTTCATTGTTAAATGGAATCATACCCCTACCACAGCTGTCTTTAAAAGATCCTTATCTTATCACCAGCTATTCATTTTGATGACGCCATTTTCAGTATGACCCAATATCTGTTGCTGAGATAGCAAAAACATTAAAGAATTAGGGCTGTTCTGTTATTCCTGGAGTTTCCCTTGAAGCCTCTGGGTTTCTCTTTATGTAAGATGCTGGACTTCGTGATCCCTTGTTTCTAAACCAGTATCCCCTTGTTAACATACACGAATAAGTACTTTATTATTTTTAGTGCTGCTTTATCGTAATTGTAAATTTTAATTATGATTTTATTCGATTACAATTTTGAAAATGCTTGGCTTTCATTATAGTAATGTTTTATTTTGAAAGCAAGTCTGTATCTTCTTATTGAAGGATAGGGCTTTAATAAGTATCCAATTAAATCAAAAATAGTTTCCTCTAATAGTGTGAGTCTCAGATCCAATATTTGAATTCTGCTGGCAAAAATTGCATGAATGGTGATATAGGCACTTCCAAAGTAGTAGGCAATACTACTTTGTTGTTATTTATTGGATGTATATGTTATTAACTTCATCCAGACTCATGACATAAAGTGCCACTATACAAAAAAATGCCACTTATAGTTTTTCCCCTAATAATACTTTAGGTATAATATTACATGTTGACAGTTGATCACTAATAATCCAACAAAGGAAGTTTGCTTGTTCCTTTTAAGTCAATCATCATTTAACTCTTATTTAATATTTTATTTTGTAGACAACAAACAACTTAAAACAATTTCCTTCTTCCTGTCTCAAGAGACACCTTCTTCAGCAAGAATTTATTCACCAGTAATTAAAGAAGCAGAAATTGTGGACAATACATACAGCATCTCTTGCTGTGATTTCACTATTGCAGGTGGAAAGGTAAACAACTGATTCTATATGCTAGAAGCAATTTTTGAATTTTGTTTCCGTTATAAAAATATGCAACTTTTTTTTTGAGCTGAGGGGTAAACTTTTAAAGCAATATGCTTAATGTACCCATGTCAATTATATGTGGGATTAATATCAAGTAATGGCTAGGATCACTTATGATAATTTGAATTTTAAAGGTGAAGTAAATATAGCATTATTTTCACTATATAGTCAATAATTTCTTTTTGTGACATTGAAATTACAATACTTAAAAAACAGAATTTGCCCAGGAATTAAGGAGTGCAAACAGCACTGACAACAATGGTGAACCCATGCCATGGGCATGAGCTTGTAACGAATCTTTGAATTTGGAAACCAAAACAATCCATTTCAAATAGGAATTATATTTCAGAATACTTTACCTAAAGTGTAAGGCAAAAAAAAAGGGGGGGGGGTATTTGTTACAGGGCCCACTCATTTTCTCTCCTCCCAAATTAAGGTGGTATACCTTCCAATCTTTATGGCATCTTTTGGGACATATAAAAATAAATGTGTTTGGGAGTCACACCAACATTGCTAGTCACTGTAGACAATAATAGGACAGATTGCAAATTGAATTTCTAATGTAAGGCTCCATTTCCTCTCTCATTTTCTTGGTTTAAGCTTGTCATTTAGCTGCTGGCATACTCAAATTTATCTGTTTGTCTACATAACAACACACATGTATCTATAGCAGAGCATGTAGTGCACTGTAAGCCTTTGGTAATAATAAACTAAATTTCTAATTAATACCAGCCTTATTATTCTCTTTCAGTATCTAACTAGCTTTTTGAGTTCCATAAGGAAACTATAATCTTCATGTTGTTCTTTTTTTCATCAATAGTTGGTGAAAAACCAATTCATACAACAGTACTACAAAAATGGTGTGAAGTTTCTTACCATGTTTCCGGATGGCACTGCACAAATATTGTATCCTTTTATGATATACTCCTTTTGTGACATTCTATGTTCTGTGGAACTGGATCAGAGCTAGAGGGCTGCAGCAAAGGTCTTTAGGATGACAAACACAACTAATGTTCTGTTTGTGCTATGCTTTATAGTGATCTTATTTTTTTTTATAGCCACCTTAAAATACAACAATCACCACAGTTAAAATTAGAATGTCTAAAATGCATTGACCTACAACAATTAAACCTCTAAGGCAATGCTTCTCATCCCTGGCATCTTTTAAGATATGTGAACCAATTCCCAGTGTTCTAAAAGTTAAAGTCCTCACATCTTAAAATTGCTAAGATGGAAAATAATGTTATAGCACCATAAGCAAAGGACTCATAGGATCCCTTCTTGAGGGTTGGAGATAAGACTAACTAGAACTATAACTTCACAGGCAATAATCCAGTACCAAAGTCTGCCTACTGATCTCTGTTGTCCTATTTCTGATGGCATAAGAGTCCAAATTTTTCACAACTACATGCTTTCTGGAATCCCAGATTTTGCCTGACAAAAATGCAGATGACAGAGATACCACATACACATACACATACACACATATACACCAACACCCCATATAGTATTAATCATAAACTACTGCTGCTGAAAAATAGAAAAGGCATTAGTGGTCTTAAGACCACTTTTAAATTCCCTTTTCCATTTTTGTACTGTGTCTTACCAAAGCCTACTTCATGATTTAGGCAGTAGAATGCATTGAAGTAGCCTTTTCAACATTGGAGCCATTCAGCCTTGTTGACTTCATCATTCAGAATTCCCCAACTAACATGGCTGAAAGTCTGGTAGTGGATCTTTATCCATCCAAGTAGGGACAGGACAAGTTGAGAAAGGCTGGGCTGGGTGATAGTTCAGGTCTCTTGTAATATTACAGTTCTGCAGTACAGGTAGTCCTTAATTTACAATTACAATTGGGACTAGATTTCTGGTTGTAAATCATTTCAGTCATAAGACAAGGCACCCATGTGATTGCATCTACTTTTACAATATTGTGATGCTTGTGAAGCAAATTACTGCAATGGTTAAGCAAATCTGAGATTTTTAGGCAAACACTGTAGTCATAATTGCAAGCCCATTGTTTCAAATGAAATGAAATCAGCAAAAAAAAAAATGTAGTCATCTGACTGTAGGATGCTGCAATTGATTGGACAGGTGAGCAATTGCCAAGTGCTCAAAAGGCAGTCACATGATCAAGGGAAGGAATATCAGGTTTTATAAAGTCCAGAAATGCTTTACGGGCTATAAAACACCCATTTTTGTCCTGTCATAATTTCCAGTGGTTGCTAAAAATTGAGGACTACCTGTGTCTTGAATCCTTAAGTAACAAGGGTTCAGACCAAGATCAGCCCCTTGAATCAAGCTGGGAAATGGTTGCACATTTTAGTCTGTAATCAAAGTATTGGCAAACTTGGACTTCTAGACATATAAAGTATTGCTTTATAAATTATATATCCTGCTGAAGTAGTCATTTTCTTTGTGTAATATCATCCATACTGCTGTACCACTGCAAAATTAGGGAGAGTTTTGATATTGGTACAAAACTATAATAAAAGTTCTATTTCTAAGATAGCTAAGTCTATTCTGTTTAAGATTATTTGCTGTTTGTCTAGACAGGGAAGATTTATGCTACATCAGTAAAATAGAACCAAAGAATGAATTTAAGAACTGCAGGTAACATATGGAAAAAAGGGATGTTCCCCTCCCACTCTCCAATCAGAAATTCACTATACTATTCATAGATCTGAGCTAGCATGTATAAGCAAGTAAAGAAGTAGGGGAAAAGACCTTAGCTACACGTACAGCTATCCATCTGGAAATCTGGCAATTATTGTTGTACAGAAGAATGAAAATGCAGGGTACATTTGTATAGTCCAAGAAGATAAGTGTGAGAAGCCCGAAATCCAGGCAGTATTTGATTCTTGTGGGAAAGGAACTTGTTATCATCCAAACCAAATTGTATGGTGAGCTAATTATAAAGATTTCATTTTTTGCTGTGGGTTTTGTATTTCATATTTAAGTATTTAAATATTTCATATTTAGTAGGTAGGATTTCCATTACTTCGACATATGCAGTATTATTAGAAACATCCTTTTGTGACTGGAACCATGCTCAAGTTGTAGAAAATACAACTATTTCTAAGTTATAGATGGTAAATTTATCATGCTGTAATTTTCTGTTCACTACTTTTTTCCTTGTAATTGCAAAAATAAATTTGCTAGTCATTTCTGAAATGTGATTGCTAACATCATGTTGCTTTACTGCAATTGATAGAGAAGACATGTGAATTTAGTCTTCTCATGCCAATGCATAAACCATGGTTTACCAATAATTACAGTTTTTGTGAATGGTCACATTCTAGATATCTTACATTTTATTGCCCACTAACCTTGGCATAATTTACTTTCCCTTAATATAATTTGTATGTTTATTTAACTTCATATACATTATCAACTAAACATTTTTTAAGATGCTTATGTTGTAACAAATCAAAAACGTCACTGTTTTCATAATGGGCTAACTTGATTGCAAGTCTGGAAACAATTACATATTGCAGGCCCTTTTTATGTATTTGCTTGGAATGATGAGCAAATGAATCAATCAGGTAGATCATAACTGAGCTGAACCTGTCTTCGTAATTTTTATATAGGATATGTTAAGATTTGTGGTTTGAATATAGTCAGTTTATTTTTCTCCCTTGTAGGATAAATATTACTATTCGAGGAGGACATTACTCAGATCAAGCTGGCAACAAAGTGAAAACATGGAATTGGCCCAACAATTTACAGAAGCACAATCCCCGTGTATCATTTAAACCCATCTTTCTGTCCTTGAACCTTAATGTTGGTGTCAGGATACTCGGGCAAGATAAAATTGCCATTTCTTTTCTTGCAATGGGAAAACAAGCAAAAATCAATGTAGGAACCAAAGTGCAGGTACATGTCAGAGAAATTAATGTTTACCTATCCTTACAAGTTATAATTAAGCAAGGCGTGGAACGTTTTGGGGCGAACAGAAAATATTTAGGGAAATACAAAAACTAAAGTTTTATTCAAAATTGATCAAGTTTGTGTTCTCTAATGTAATTAATCTGTATAGCCATTTTACCTAATTTAAATTAATTGCAACATTGCTTTCATTCCTATGCAACTGACTGAATTTCTGCTAGTCAGAAGTGTGCACTTCGGACACTGAATTAACTTTTTTTTTCTTAAAGCCACTTGCTGCACACCTTCCATGGCCAAAGTACGTAGCTGAAGATGACCTTCTGCTCTTCGCCAATAGATTAAAGATTCTTCGCATCTTTGCTAAACTGAATAGATATTTAGACTTTCCTGCCAGTGACTGGTGGACTAAACTGGAGCTCCCTTCATTTCTTTTGAAACAGACTTCGAAGTTAATATGTCTTTGTAAAGAATGTGAAATAGACTGTGCTCTGGATAAGTTAATAATGGCAATACTAAATTCACCAGTTTGATCAACAGCCGATAGTTGATTGATGCTGACTGAACAGTGTTAAAGTCACTTGCTTGTTTAAAATATTTAATATTAATCTGTTGAATTCGGTAAGCAAATTTATTTGTATTTAATATTTATGTATTTGTAAAATATACTATATATGGGTATCTTCTTGAATGTTTGTTGCATTAGAAAATATAAATATGAAGCAAACTTCAATAAGAAAATTGAATAGGCTTCAGTAACTATTCATAAAACTCTAGATCCATTTTGCTATGGTTAAAATAAATCATACGCTTTTTAAGGCCATACCCTTAAAAAGGGTATGGCCACATAATTCATCTACTTTTTTTATTTCTCCACACCTTTTTAAGCAAGATAATAAATACAACAGAATGGTTGGGCTGAGGAAGAGGATGCTTGCATTTAGTTACAATCTGGATGGAATTAGATCCTACCAGGCAGTCATGTTTTCAGATTACACATAAATTTTGTAAAAGTTGCTGGAAAAAAAATTTGTTGCTCCCACTGTCTGAAATCAAACCATCCAGTTGTTACTCAGACTCATGTCCATCTTTAGGGAAAATACCTAATACACCTTTATTAAGTGTAAAATCAATAGAGGAGAAAAAGGTATCCTTTATATAAACAATACTGTCTTAGTGATAAACAACCCTAGTCTTGATATATTAACAAAGTTTTATCTGCTACACTTGGAGAAAACTATTTTCTAGGATGTATGTTCCACAGTCAGAACATAAAACTTTCCATATATAATGCTGGTGCTGATATTTTCCAAACTGCAGAATACTTATTATCAAAAAAAGGAAATACTCTTAGTGCAGCAATTAGATCATTTCAGTATCTCAAGATAATGCGTAATTGGTTCAGGTGCAATAAAATTCTTCACAATCACTTGACCCCCATTTCATGACTTGTAATGGTTCTATTAGCATAGGTGAATTCCATTTATGTATATATGTAGTGATGAATCCTTAACTTTATAGATGATTTTATAAAAGCACTTTCTATTGCTATACCATCATTTAATCAAGGCATACTGTTACAAACCAATTTTTAGACAAAAAAGCTATGTTAATTCTTGTTTATCTTCTGATCTCTCCCTTTCCTTTTGAGTCAATGGACTATTGGAAGCAGATGTGTATAATAAATTATACCCTCCAATGAACAGACAGTCCATTGTTTTAATTCCTGAATTAAAACAATGTAATTGAGTAATATGGTAAAACAGCAGCAAAAGTGGTAGGACATATAATTAAAAGATGGAGCTGGGACGGCTGTTGTTTATTTTCCATTTCCTTTCATCAAAATAACTCTACCAAGATATCTATGTTAATAAAGCACTCTAAAAGCACAATTATATATCAAAATACTTTATATTCCTATGGATGCTTCCCTAGATGTAAGCTTCATTTAAATCAATGTGGTTTGTTTTTGAGTAGGATGTACTGGTATGAAAAATTCAATATTTTATCTAAGTGTTACTTGATTTTCATTTTTCATCCTAGTTTATTTTATCACAATTTATTTACTTAAAACTGCCCAAAAGCAATCCTAAGTAAGCTAACTATAAAAAGGAAACCAAATGAATGAAAACATAAAATTGCAAAGGACACAACCATGAAAAAGCCCATCCCAAAATATGCCTATAAGTAATAAACTTGTCCTAAATGATTTCTTAAGTAGCAGTAGAGCTAAATAAACAGAACCAAAGTGCAAATGGACCTATATAGAATTCACAATCACAGAAATAAATGTATAGATAAATCCGTCTCGCATAGTTAATACATTTCAGATGCACTAATCACTGATCGGTGTGTAATTCATAGGCATATTTTCTAAACGGTCAAAGTACTTCAGAAAAGTTCTCACAAATGGCTGGATTTAAATATGCTATTATTGCGAAGAGTGGTTAAGGCTGAAAAGCTACCTTTTTTGCTCATGGACTAGTTCAAAAATTTAAGGTTTAAGTGAGATCCAGGAATATCCAAGTAATTTGAAATTATTCTTCTGTTGGAATTGTTCTGAAATTAAACAGTCTTATATACTGAGAGAAAGAATCAGAAAATGACCATTGAGCTCAACTCATTTTAAAGAAAGGAATTTAAATACATATCTACTTCAGGTGTTTGCAGATTTAAAAAGCTGAATATAGATTTCAATCCTTTAAACCATATTCAAAAATACACCTGGAACAATTTTGCGATTGATTATTACCAGTAAAGTTTCCAAAAGGTCCACATGAAGACAAATAGGGGACTCACACTGTATTCTCAGTTTTAAAATACTTAATCGGGTAAACTAAATATTTACTTACTAATTAACCCATCTTTGTGTATCTTCAAATAACCAAATTATGGCTGAGAGGAAAGCCTCTCTTGATCAGAACTGTGCTTCTCTAGTTTTCTGCACTGGAGATTGAACATACTGTTCTATAATCTGAAAAACTGTTGAAGGGAGAAGAGGCAGAAATTAGATTAATTCCATTTTATAAATCATTTCATGTTCCAAAGTTGGAATTGGCCACTGCTAAATCAATAGACTTACATGGCTTTATTTGACCTTTTCCCTTACACTTCATCAGCCTGGCAAACTCAGTCCTTATATCCTTGTTGTACAATGAATACACAAATGGGTTTATCAGTGAATTGGTTTCTCCTAGAAGGAATAAAAAATCCCTCAATAGTGGGCTCAGACTGCAGGATTTACAGGTAGCTTTCACAATGGCAGTCCCATAATAAGGGCCCCAGAATACAATGAAAGAGACAATCACAATAAGGATAGTCCTTAGAGCTTTGAAAAAACAGAGATGAGCAGAGGGAATATCTGCATGCAAGCAAGAACGTTGGATTTGCTTATGCTGTAGATAGGCAATCCTTCCTACTGAGATATGCAAATACACCAAGATCAACAATGCAGGGATGAAAATGCCAAAACAGATTATGTAGAGGTAATCGCTTTTGGCAGCAGACAGGAGCCCACAGTTACCTTTCAATTTGTTCTGCCGCAATCCTGAAGAAATAAGTGGCATGTGTCCTACCAAGGAGGAGAGAACCCAGAGGACTACAAGAGAAAGGATTACACGTTTCTTGCTCATCAGGGAGGGATAACGAAAGGGCAGTTTCACTGCCAAATACTTGTCCAGAGAAACCAGGAGTAAGGTGAGAATAGAGCCAATACAAGGAGTAATACCCATGCAGATCCTTACAAGACAAAAAACCAAATTTGTATCAAACAGTGCATCTGTTGCATCATCCAAAGCGTCCCCAATACACATCACACCCACAAGTAGATCAGCAGCTGCCAAGTTGAGGATGAAGACATAGTTTCTGCTTGATCTCCTCTTCTTCAACCGACAGAGGACAATGATTACCAGTAGATTAGCAGATGGGATAAATATACCTAAGATGACATGTAACACTGCATAAGTAATAGTTGACATCTTGTTTACTGTAAACTGGTAAGATATATTAGGCTTAGATATGCATTGCATATGCCAACTGTATTAAGTCTTCAAGAGTAAACATCTTTCCAATCACCAAACTGTTTAGTCACAGCAAGAAGTGAAGACCTAGTAGCTACAATCCTTTTCTCTGGTCAAACGGTTTTCTTCAAATTGATGGCTAGTGTGTCCCAACATCTTTGTTGCCAGTTTGCTTCTCTTGCAAAATTCATGATACTCTTCCCTTGGCAGAGACATCTGAAGATACATGGAGGATCAAAGTTCTGCCAGTTAAAAGCTTCAGACAAAATCAACTAATTGGCTGAAATGGAAGAGATGTAAAATAGTCCGGAAGCAGATTTGTTCTATTTATGGAATTCTCTGATGCAGAAAGATAAGGAGTTTAACAAACAGAGACACTGCAATATCAGTTACCATTACACATCTAAGGATGTGTGATTGTTTGTTTTCTCCATGCATTAAAATGATCTTACGTGATGAAGTGATCAATAGATAGAACATCTCCATGATGTCCCTAGCTATTGGATTCTGGGAAGAAAACTTACCGTATTTTTCAGTGTATAAGATGCACATTTGTACCCCCCAAAAGGGGGTGAAAATCTGGGTGCGTCTTATAAGCCAAATGTAGCCCCGCCCACCCACTGGCCCCACCCTTCGGCCATTTTCGGGCAATTCCAGGTGGCGGGGATCTGGGTCATGGCATAGCTTGAGGAACAAACCTCTTTGGGACGGTCGGGGGGGGGGGAGATCCGCCCGGCAGCTTCCAGGAACAAGGCAGGTGCTGCGATTTGTGGCTGGTCACCCCTCTGGACACCCAGCAGGCAACTCAGGGCAATGTTCGTGATGACTTCACTCCCCAGCAATGTGAGGCCGCCACCACTGCTGTCTAAACCCTCTCCACGTCCAGGAGCCAAGCCGAGACGAATGGGAGCTCCTAAAGTAAAACGCCCCTCCTTTCCAGCCACCACTGCATGGATTCCCTAATCCAATTTTCAGAGCCTCGTTTCAGGCAGCGGGCAGCCAGTTCCCCTGCAATGTGCAGTGGGAAGAAAAACACTTTCAGGCGGCAGCGCTGCAATCCCCACCCAAATCCAAAACAGTTCCCAGTTCCCCCGCTGCACATTGCAGGGAACTGGCTGCCCGCCACCTGAAACACGGCTCTGAAAATTGGATTGGGGAATCCAGGTAGCGGTGGCTGGAAAGGAGGGGCGTTTTACTTTAGGAGCTCCCGTTCGTCTCAGCTTGCCTCCTGGGTGCAGAGGTTTAGGCAGGAGCGGCGGCTCCTCACATTGTTGGGAGTGACATCATCGTGAACATTGTCTGCCCTGAGCTGCCCACTGGGCGGCCAGAGGGGTGACCAGCTGCCAATCGTGGCACCTGCCTTGTTCCCCGAAGCTGCCGGGCAGATTCCCACCCACCCCCAGACCATCCTGAAGAGGTTTGTTCCTCAGGCTGTGCTCTGTCCCTTCCCCCAGAGCATGCAAGGGGTCTCTTTGGGGGAAAGAGTAGTCCCTGCACCTCTCGCTTCCAGGAGGAGGAGGAGGGCGGCGGCGTAAAGGAGCACCACCTTAAATGCTGGTAGGCAGAGGTAGAATTCTTGTTTTCCTCCCTCAAAATTAAGGTGTGTCTTATACTCTGGTGCATCTTATACACCGAAAAATACGGTAGTTATTTCAGAGGTCCAAAAAAAACCCCACCCCAAATTCTTCCCAGGTAAGGGGAATGGATATTGGACTTAAAATTGAAAAATAAATTAGAAAACTATCACTAGAGTGCAAGCTTTGTAGCTTGTCTGGGTTCAAGGGGACTATTAAATGAATGATTGGGAAGATAACGTTTTCTAGATTTTCTACATTTACAAGTAGTCCTCAACTGGGACCAGAATTTCTGTTGTAAGTTATTACATCGTAAGTTATATCTGTTTGACTGTTTTTATAGTGGTTATTAAGCAAATCACCATGGCTGCTAAGCTAATCACATGGTCATTCATCAAATCACATTGTTATTAAGTAAATCCAGCTTCCCGAGTGAATGTTTTTGCCAAAAGTTGGCAAAAGATTTTGTAAATCACTTGACTGCAGAATGCTGTAACTGGCTGTAAACACAAATCAGTTGCTAAGCACCCATAATGCAATCACAGCACCATAGGGATGGTGTGTGATGTGATGATCGTAACTGTAAGTGCATCCTTTGGCAAGTCCATGTAACACCCTTGCTTTACAAGTTGCACTGGTTGCCAGTGTGCTTCCAGGTATGATTCAAGTGCTGATTATGGTCTATAAATCTCTACTTGACATAAGGCTATTTGAGAGACTACCTGTACTCAGCAGCTTGTCTTTGAAGTGATACATTTTGAAAGCGTTAGAAGGTACTTCATGCAATGTAAATGTTTTTTTAAAAATAGAACCTATTATTAAGCTAGATGATTCCAGATTTTAATAATCAGGACAAATGTTTAGGA
Organism: Masticophis lateralis; assembly: GCA_030761175.1. Taxonomy (NCBI): domain Eukaryota; kingdom Metazoa; phylum Chordata; class Lepidosauria; order Squamata; family Colubridae; genus Masticophis; species Masticophis lateralis. The sequence continues at coordinate 27,787,214 of JAUDYJ010000005.1, forward strand.
TTGATCTATTAAATCCAGCCTATTTTTTATAATGCTGGATCTTGAGAATAAGCTAATAGATTGAAGGAAGAGTACAGAGTGGGGTGCATCATAAATTAAATTAGAAGATCCAAACAGGATCTTTGTTACAGAAAGTTATGGAAACAAATGGCTGTGAGAAAGGTTTTTTTTATACATGACCATATGGTACAGAGAAAAATGAATTGTTCATTTCCTTGCCTGAAATGAACATATGAGCATATTTTGTCTTGGAGAAATTATGTAGTACAGTATTCCCCTGAAATAAAGCACACTACTAAGAAACAGTCAAATAGAACATAAAACATGTGAAGGTAGGTTGAAGGTGCAATATAAAATACAATATGTAAAATACTTTTCTCATGCCCTCAAATAATAACCTATAAAAGGAATCTTAATAACTAAGCAAAGGGAGATACTATTGGAACTTACAAGGCTTTTAAAATATTTTAATAGGATATAAGGAGAAAAAAATGGTTTGAAGCAGAAAAGATTAATTTTAGAAAAGACCCTAAATTATGCTCACATATGGCATTCTAATTTTGTTACTATCTAAAAGTTAATACAGCAATGTAAAACTTAGGGAGATAAGAAACGATAAATTATAACAAAAATCAAGTACGGTACTCAGCTGAAAAAACGTCTATATGGAGTTTTAAAAAGTTATACTTAGCTCCCTAAATTCAAGGAAGAGGGGCAACAAATACACAGGGATACACATTTGAGAAATGGGGATTTTATAGCATAGAAGCACAGATGTAGTTGACTGCTATATTTAGTTAACCACATGGAACTGGTTCAGCTGAGTTAATTCTAACACTAACATCCTCTATTCAAACAGTATATTCATTAAATTCACAATTATTGCAGTTTCAGATTTTATGTCAGCCATTTTGAGATAGATATCACCAATCTTCTCATTAATGGCCACCAAATGAGATGCAGTAATAGCTGTGCAAACACTATTTAAAGGAGTCTGTACTTTTGGGTTGTTTCGAAGCAATTAACACAGCTTTGTCAAGCTTTTATAGCTTGAAGCTTCTATTTGTTTTTAAGAGTAATTACAACAGCTTTTCACAATCAGCGCCTACTACAGGTGCTACACTAGATCTTCACTTCTGGCCAGTAAACTAACATTTCGATGGCGGGGGTGATAGGAGCTATAGTCTGTGTATCTGGAAACTACTAGGTTGGTGAAGTCTGAACCAATATCTTGAAGAATTAGAAGATTTTCAGGAATATATTTATGTATTTATTTCCTACAGGCAAAACTGAACAATGCCTTGCTCTAATATGTCAATCATGTACTTTAGAAATATCTAACAAAATGTAAATGATAAATATACCTCTTATATATATCTCTCTTCTCATGTTTTGTCATTTTAACTGGGCAAAATTATGCATCACAGAACAGCACTTGTTGAACCATGGTACCTCAAAGGGCTAAATTATAGAATGGGCATAAAATCAGAAACCAATGACTTCCATAGGATTGATATTCGGCATATTTGTTGCTTCGGTGCTGCTGTGCTGCCACCTGGAGGTTCGGTAGACCAGTTGCACCCTAGCCCTCTTTCTGGATAGTCAAGTTAGATTAATTCTTCCTTTGGCCACTGGAGATTCAGAAGGGTTCTTCCCTAGCCCTCCAGATACCAGGTAGACCAATCCCATCATCAACTGCTAGAGACTAGCAATCACTGTCAAAATGGCAGAAAGTGGAAAGTCACTCCCACTCCCCAGTTTTTGACCTTGGTCGTTCTGTTTCTCTGTTTAGATAAGATAATATCTCTGAAACAATGAACCAACAGATCATGGATTGTCTAGTATTATTTAAAATTTATAGCTATTTTATGAAAATATGGTGTGGAAACAAACCTTATATTTGGAATGTCAAATTCTTAATACAATTAAGATCACCTAATTTAACATTTTCATTCCAAAGTCACACACATTATATCAGTACATGTAAATTTGGAGTACTTTCAGATTTATTTTTCAATGAGATTAACCCCCCCACACACACACACACACACAATAAATATACGTAAAACTGAATTAAATTGGACTAAGCTGTATTGAAAGACTTAGGTTTTATTGAAGTCCAACAGTTTTGATATATAGTAAAATGTAAAGCCAGTTATTTAAAAAAGCAGTAATTCTATTTTGATTGGCTATTGTGAAGTTAAGCTTTATATATTTATTTCTTCCCTGAGATGAGATTTAACAATGATATATTACATAGAATTTGAAAAAAATGAGAAGTTTAAAATTTGGAACAAGAGAAAAAGATATGTATTCTGAATGAAATAAATTATAAGGGTGGGAATATTACAGGAACCTAAACACATCTCTATATATATCCTATCATTAAACCAGTAATTTTCATAGCAATAGCAAAATATATTTGAGGATGCAGAGAAATATGTTATTAGCTCAGCAAAAGTTATGGCACACTAATTTTAAAAAATATACACCATGTATGAACATATCACATAAACATGTACAGTATATATCCCAAGCAATACTTAATCCTGATTTTAAAAGACAAAAATCCCAAATGTGTTTCAACCTAAGTCTTTCTCACAGAGTTTACAGTAGGCATCACATAGACTCAACAAAACCAAAAGGGTTATAAGTCCACAGACCATAATGAATTTTCCATCATAACTGACCTGAATTAGACTTTTAAAAAATCTTAGTATCTTATATTGGGGCTCCCCTTGAGGACATAGGGCTACATGGGGCTCCCCTTGAGGAGCACCCGGAGGCTCCAACTCTAACTGGTGCAGAATGCGGCCACGTGGGGGATTATGGGAGCAAGGGGGCGCTCCCATGTGATGCCTCTCCTGCGTGAGCTGCATTCCAGTGGTCTTCCAGGTGCATTTCAAGGTGTTGGTTACCACCTTTAAAGCGCTCCATGGCATAGGACCTGGGTATTTGCAGGACCGCCTTCTGCCGCCAATAGCCTCCCACTGGCCAGTACGCTCCCACAGAGAGGGACTCCTCATCAGCCAGGCAATGTCAGCTGGCGACCCCCAGGGGGAGGGCCTTCTCTGTTGCAGCACCTGCCCTCTGGAACGATCTGCCCCCAGAGATACGAAGGATATCAGATCTCCGGGCCTTTCGCCGTGCCTTAAAAACTTTTCTTTTCCATCAAGCAGGGCTGGCGTAACCCCAACCCCCCCGCCGCCCCTTTTAAACCTTTTTTAGCTTTTAAAGTGTCAATGGGTTTTAGGTTGGGATGTTTTAAATTTTTGGGCCAAAGTTGTGTAATTCTTTTAATAATTTTTAGATTTTGTATTGGTATATTTTTATTCTTGGCTGTTCACCGCCCTGAGTCCAGCAGGAGAAGGGCGGTATACAAATTGAATAAAATAAATAAATAATGTTATTGGAACCGCCTGATTTTCATAAAATCATTTGAAGTTTGAAATGAGTTGGACCAATATACCCATCAAAATTTGTTTTTATTATTTCTTCATATACTTTAAAATACTTTAAATTAGTTCTTGTTCCATGCTGGTTGTTTGGATTTTTTAAATGTTTTTTGTTTGAGGAAGAATCTCAATCATTCTGCAATTTTACCCCCATTCAAAAACCTACTAAAATACTGTAGATATATGGAAAACTCATTGCAAGTAAGTAAACACGTCTTTATTAATGTTTGCTCTACTGTCACTTAATGTATTTAGGTTTCAGAAATTTATTTTTGAAAACGTAATTCTTTACAACCAAGGGTAATATTTGTAGCTCAGGGTTGAAAGGAGTCGTCGTTGGTGCTCTCTGAGCTTGGTTGTTTTTCTTGCAGACGTTTCATTACCCAAACTCATAACATCATAGTGCTAGCATGATGGTAATGTAATGTCCGCGAGAAAACAACCAAGCTCTCTGAGCATTAAGCACCTCATAATTCTTCAAACAATTTTGAAAAATTATTTAAAAACCAGCTTTTTACAAGAAATTAATTTTGAAATAAGAGTAGAAAGAAGGATCTGTAAAGCTTGTGCAACTATGTAAGAAGTCAGAATTAATAATCACAACATTACAGGCAGTCCTCAACGTACAACCACTCATTTAGTGACCATTCGAAGTTACAACACTGACAAAAGTGACTTATGGCCATTTTCCACACTTACGGCCATTGCAGCATCCCTGTGGCCATGTGATCAAAATTCAGATGCTTGGTAACTGGCATTTATTTATGACAGTTGCAATGTCCTGGGGTCATGTGATCACCTTTTGTGCTCTCGTAAGCAAAGTCAATGGAGAAGGCAAATGTACTTAGCAACCGGGTTACTAATTTACAATAATAACTAATAACTGTGGCAAGAAACTGTGGCCTAATAAAATGAGGCACAATTCATTTAACTGTCTTGCTGAAATTTGGGACTTAATTGTGGTCATAAGTCAAGGACTACCTGTAACTGATGTTTTTCAAAGTAGGATTACTGCAAAATGTCCATTCTATTCTTAAAAATCTGGGGGCCCATCATGTCAATGCTTTTGCTTTGGAGACACCAGTGTGCAATATCCTTTTGAAGGGAAAGCTTTATTTTCTACCACAAACCCAAAACTAATTTTGTCACACATGAGCTCTGGATGTTTCCTAATATAAATTGATATTTGAGTGGAGAGGGGAGTAGAAACCTGTTTTCTCCAGAAGATGCCACTGAACAATGTTAAATAATAAGATCACATTGTACTTTGGAATAGGGAAACCAAGTGTCAGCCTATAAAAGACAAACTTGAAAAAGTTCAGTAGCAACATACACTCTTAAGAATTGGCAGCTTAAGGTTCCCAGACTTTGAGATAGGGTGGTTAGATTTCCATGTTGAGTATGTTACATGTTTGTTATTCATCATCTTATTTATTTTTGATTGCATATTAGTTATTTTGTTTTTAAGTTGTGAGCTGCCCAGACATTTGGAGTCAGGTGGAATATAACACAAATAACAATAACAACAACAATATTGAAATTATTGCATTTCAGAAGAGTTGTGGAATTATGGAACTCTTCCAATTATGGAACTCTTCATCACAACCAACATTTTTAAACTAAAAGTTGATTTAATTATGATTATAGGTTAACCGTAAGAGTAATAATTAACAACTAAAGTAGCAAGTTGTGCTCTCCTGGACTTCCAAATAAGACAGAATAATAATAATAATAATAATAATAATAATAATAATAATAATAATAATCAACTTATTTGCCAGAAATCATAAGAGACAATTTGAAATAGGTATTAGGTGTTGTTTGCTATCTACAGAATTATGTTGGTAGATATGGTTAGTACTTGGAGGACCAGCATGAAAGGCCAAGAAAGTCACAAACAAGTCTCAAAATACACAATGGCAAACCATTTCAGTATAGTTGCAGAAAAAATACCATTGATATATTAAGCTCAACTCAAGAAAAATTTGGCTTTGTAGATGTTACATTTGTAGATGATTATTACTAGGACTTTAAACAGCCTGAAATTTCTTCCTTTATTATCTCATTAAACAAAGAATTCTGGAAGATTAAAATATCCAAATTTTAGATCTTAAACTTCTATGATAGATCTTAGAAAGATACTATCATAAAATTACCGGTATATTGTTTTTTCCTTTTTGTGCTATTCTAGAAGAATTTTAGTCTTATCTCCAAATGAGAACTCAAAAGAACCTTAAACCCATATAAGAAGTTATGCAAATTCACAACTTAGCAAATCAAATTCATCATAAGTCCATGTATGATTATATGCTTTCTGAATCCAAAACTATTTATATACATGGAGGACATTATAAATGGAAAGTTCAACCCTTTTTTCTACATTTTTAACCTTTTTTTGTTACTACAAATGTATTTGACCATTTGTTACTCAAAAGAATAACATGGGAACCAATAGCAGCTGCAGCACATTTGAAAGAATTGTGGCTGGAGCCAGAGTACATTTTGTTAGAAATAAACTTATTCAATGAAAACCTTTTCTTCAATGAATTAAAATTAAAAGTTCACATAGTTCAAAAATAATTTTTGTTTTTCAATGTCTGCTCTAAAAATATTATCCTTTAAGAAAGTGGGATCGCCTTTTGGATTTATGAGTTTTGAGTAATGCCAGAGATTATGTGAAGGAAATTCCAAAGATCCATAATGTATATGAAATTGCTTTTGCTTCTTTCTTCAATATATTATTCAGAAAAATTTATCAAGTGATTTAAGATGATTTACTCACAGTAAATGAAATTTCTTTATTTAAATTAGTTTACTTAGTTCATATTTATGACAGCATAAAGGCCGACTACTTGATCGTACAATTTGGGCCAGGAAAGAGACTTCAAATTGTTGAGGGAATCTGAACATCACTTGGTCTTCTGAAGTCATGACGTAGAAGGTAAGTTACTCTGCATATAATTTGTTTATATAATTTAGTTTTACAATGCACCATTCACTCAGCAATATACTCTGAAAATATACAAAAACTTACATAACCAAATCAGTATTGTTCGGCAGCCATCAATTATCCAAACCAGTTTAAAGACAGCCAGTACTTCTCAAGATTGATTTTAAACCACAAATATTCTATAAAGGCCACATAAAGCAAATGACTTTTTCCCAGGGAAAACATTAGAATATTAACTAATTTTGCCACCTTAATAGACATGAATATAAAGAGTTAGATCAAGACTCCACTGGTTGCATTTAATCCACACTAAATTTAATAGGTCTAAAATGCAACTTAGTCTGGATCTAATCAAAAGCAAAAACTTGTAATCAAGTTTATACCTGCTTTTTTTTCTAAAACTGAACTGGCTAAATTACTTTAAAAAAAAACTATACAGTATTATTGCACTCCTTGAATGTGCAGTTCTTGGAAACATACCAGCACTGAAAGGGATCTTGCATTAAGATTTTCAGAAGGTACAACATGAAGACAAGTAGATCATCCAGTCTGTACCAACAGCTTTCTGTCTTCAGTACAGACCTTCATTTATTTCATTCATGTTGCCTTTGGAAAGTATCACTTAATGTCTGAAAGCAGAATAAATAAAAACAGAACAAGTTACAAGATAGCCTCATCAAGTAAGCTCAAGGAAAATCTCAATACAAAGATATTCAATAAAAAAAGGGTTAAAATCCCCCCGAGAGTAAGATTTCTCCATAAGCAGACTCAACTTCAGCATCCCCCAATCTTTTGGGCACCAGAGCGCGGCTCTATAGAGAGTGGTTTTTATGGAGACTGGGAGGTATGATTTTGTTCATTGCTTAGATCTCACGAATGCGTGGATGGGGCTTTACTCGTTTGCACAGACAGGTTCTTGGCGGGCTGCAGACCAGTGCCGGTCTGCAGCCTGGGGTTTGGGATCCCTGTTCTACTTCACTGCTTAAATAGCCTAGATAGGTACAGAATATGGTCAGAAAGGAAAGACCTATGTCTAACTGTCAGACAGCTGAATACAACTAATATTAAATACTTGTATGATATACACACACACACACCCCCCAAGCAAATGAACCATTTAAAAAACTTACAAGAAGTTTTCAGTACTGATGAATGGGGCTATGATCTATGATGTGGCATTTGCTCCATATGCACATTGAGTTTCATTTCATTATCAAGGATTTGAACAAGTTGCTGCATGGAAGGAAGATGCCCAGACTCCAGCTTAGACCACACTGGGACATCTAAAAAGCATAGGGAAAAAAGGGTAAAATATGTAAGGTGAAAAAACTTTCATTCAAAATACTTATGCAATCTATGGATACAAGCTTTCGAAATGAAAAATGTCAGAATATTCTGGTTCCTTCTACACCAAGCCAGAATGCTGAAAAATCCACCGAATATATAAACTTTGCAATTCTACAAACAAAATTTATTCTCAGTAAGCCTGGAAGAGACAACATGCAAAACCATCAGTATTGTTGTTCTAATTACTCTGTAGCTAAGTATATCATTCATGAAGATTTTGGGACATTGGTGAGTATCTGAAGACTACAGATTCAAACAGTTTCTTCTTTTGTTAATGATTCAAAACATTGGGAGTAAGAAAGTTAACACGGTTATTAATGTAAAGTTTTGGAAAGGAAAACCAATATTTATTCATGTTCTGATTTCATTTCTGTTTTTTGTAACATCAAACAGTAAGACATAAATTCTCAGCCAAATTTAGCAGGCTCTTGAAAACACACTGCCATTTTTAAAACATTAGTTCATTACAAAATACATGCATGAAAAAAACCTCCTATTCCCTTATCTTATTTGGGAATTTCCAAAATGAGAAACATAAACTGGCTACTCTCTGAATTCAAATGAAATGACTGTACTAATCTAAAGAAGACCATAACTAACATTATTTTCATTGTGTCAGAAAACAAATGTAATAAAAAAAGTAAAATAATCTTAGTTTTGTGAAAGTTTAGGGCTCAGATCCAAAAAGGTTCATTTTTATCTTTAGAAAACCTATGTCTGATCTTGGGTATCAAATAGTGTTTATATATTGATAAAATTCTTAACAAATAAAGTGCCTTCAAATCAAGTTTGACTCCAATCTGTGTCTTATATGGATACATAGAGTCTATTTTAAATTTAATGGAAGACAAAAAATTATTGAAACTTACCATTTAAAGTTATTTCAAATGCACCTGTTGACATACACTGGTTCTCAATCATGTTGCTCAGGAAGAAAACCATCATACAAGCATATACCTAAAAGAGCATTTATCATAGTTATTAAATCACACAATATATTTAAGAGTTATGTAACATACTTGTGAGTTCCCCCAATTAAACTGATAGCAATATCTGTTATGCATACTTCTTTATTATTCTTCAATAGGTTTTACTGATTTGCTATTTTTATATTACAAAAGTCATTTAGACTTAGAAAAAATAGACTTATGAGTAACACTGGCAACATCAAATTTTAACAGAAAAATAACCTAAGAAGTGCAATATATAATAGTGTGTGTGTGTGTGTGTGTGTGTGTGTGTGTGTGTCTAACAAAAGCTCCCTAAAAAACTTATAGTTTAACAATCTCCTTATTAATATTCTGCTTCAACTCTAATAATACCTAATGAGTATTTATTTAGCATTATTCAAGGATGAGATGATAAAAATCTTACCAAGATGGCTCTGAAAATTTTTTAGTCAAACATTATAAAAGCACTTTAAAAATACACTTTCCTCAAAGAAAGTATATAACCTGGGTCAAGTTGTTAAACTTCAACCCATTCTTCATTCAGTTACTTATTTTAAAATGTTTCACAAATTCTAATTTTGAATATGTTAAGTAGAATTTTAAACACTCTTATATCAACTAGATAGTAGTGCTGTTTTTGTTGTGATTATTAATTTATTTAAATTTATTAGCCATCAAACTCCAATGGACTCTCCAAACTACTTGTAACAATCAAAAGAAAAATGTATAATTTGTGGAATTTAAAAGGACCAAACATTATCATGCCCACGTGAGAACCAAATTGCTATGATAGTTAAAGGCACGAGATCAGAAGCCAGGAGTCTAGTGTTTTAGGCACAAAGCCAGCTGAGTGGCATTGGGTCAGTCAGTGACTCTCTCAGCCCTAGGAAGAAAACAATGGTAAGACACTTCCAAAAAATATTGCCAAAAAACAGGGACTTGTTCAAGTAGTCCCAAGAGTTAAGAGCTAACACAAAGGCATACCTTATGTATGTATACACACATACACACAAATCTTACTTGCAGCCAAAAAAAAAATCTCTTTATGAGCCAAGATTTTTTTTCATTCCTAAATGAGATGTTTTAGTTGTATTACTATGCTTGTAATGTTTTTAAAGTACATTCCGTTTCAAATGTTATGAGTAAGAGAATACTCATGTAATGTGGCTCAATTAAGTAAACATAGTATAAAATCTGCTTCTAGCACAATTAAAAAATAAGAAATAGTACCTTATTTTCTTGTCCCCACTGCCAGATACTTGGAGTTTGCATGCCAAATAAAGCAAAGGGATCCTTGCCAACAATAATGAAGCCTATTAGCACTAGTTTGAAGACTGACAAGAAAGATGCTATATGTCTAGTAGAAAAAAAAAGATAAGTTAATTACCAGAGTAGGAAAAAATAAATTTAACTAATCTAAAGAAACAAAAGTTATGCCATGCCAATGTGAACTCCAGTGGATTTTGCTTTACCATATATCTGAAAAGTTGCACATAAACTTTAAAGAGCATTAACAACGGCTAAATATTATTCTTAAAAAAATGAGTCTCTGGTGTTCTCTGAACTTAGCCGTTTGCTTATATTTTGTTACTTTTCAGACTGTTACATTATTATTATTGTACACAATCATCAAAACTAAATCAGAATGCAATCAAATACTGCTTTTGAGATTTTGTAACATTACAGAACTTGATATCCCCAATCCATTCAGGTAAATCAGGGGTGTCAAACTTGTGTCGTCATGGCGGCATCACGTGATGTATCGGGACTATTTTCCCCTTTGCTAAACCTGGCATGGGCATGATCAGTGCATGACGCATCCGGCCCACAGGCCTTGAGTTTGACAGCCCTGAGGTATATTATTTAGCATATTTTAACTCAGAACTACCTTACCTATATATAGGTTGGGGAAGATAGTTTTCCCCTTCAATGCGGATGTCTGGGTACCGCTGGCTAATAACCCGCATGTACTCTTCAAACACCCGCCTGTATCCTCAGGAAACACTGCAGAGAAATATTTTATCACAATTAGAACTGGTATTTATACAAACATATACAACCCTCCCCTCCATACCATTCTGATGAATTTAATAGTATGGAAAAAGCCCTTTCTCTAGAACTCTAAGACAGATATTTAGAAATACTGGCAATAGCCACCTGAGAAAAAACAAGAACTAATACCCCCAAAAAGGGTTTTACTAGTTAATAGTTGCTGGAAGTTCTCACCTTAAACCAGTGGTTTTGTATAGAAAAATGCTTGATATATAGATTTATACTGAGGTTGTAGAAACATTTCCCCTGATTATATTATATTGGGAAATGTCTAATACTGATATTTTATGGTTTTATGATGACATTAGTTTATACTGTATTTTTATTTACCATACTGCATGTAGATACACATTACACAAAACTATGGCTAACTTTAATCCCACCCAGTATGCTTTGACCTTTAAAATATTAGCAAAAATGAACAGAACAGAATAGAATAGAATATAGAATATAGTGGAAATTAAACAAGATTACAATTGTTTTGTGCAATACCATTTGTAACATAAAATTATTACTTTGTTGCTTCCATATTGTTTCACATTACAATTTGTTACAAAGCCTTTCAGTAATCAGTTTCTATACTATATTTGAATGCACAACAATCACATAGTAGCATGATAAAAAACAATTGGAAAAATCAGAACAGCAGCTTTTGTTATAAACCAGTCTCTTGATCCAATAGTTAGCATAAAACAAAAAATCCATTTGTTATATTCTTTTGCTCAAATGACTCCTTCCAAAAGTCTTCATCATACACTAAGGATATTATGACCATGCAGTCTAATTCAAGAACTAGATAAATACCATATTGACTTTCGTAATGTTGAAAGTCAATTTTCTGCTTTACAGTTGCTCTTATGGAGATTAACTTTTTTCAACAAATTTTAATAAAATTAATTTTAACCAGACTGCATAGACTTATTTAGTGCTAAAAACCTAATTTACACTACTGTTCCTTAATGACTGAGGAATTTTATAAAGCATTTATTTATAAACTTTATTAAACGGCTGTTTTAAAAATAAATACCTTAAAAGACTAATGTGAAATTGTTTTTTAAAATTATCGTATCTCCTGTTTTCCTACTTTAATTCCTATGTGTTTTGTTAGGCTGATGCAACACTGATTCATCAGAGACATAACAATACTTGTTTAAAAATAGCAAGAAATAGGCACAAATATTCTTAATTCTGAAAGCTTCATAGGAAAAAAGAAAAGACAATTAAGGAAAGAATCAAAAGATACTTAGGGCAGAACAAAAACTGAAATATCCTCAAATTTCAAAATCAATATAATCTCTAATCAAATTTAAGTAGAGATCTAGCTTGTTTAGTTTCAGACTTGTAATTTATAATGTTGAAGTCTCATTTCCAAAAGTATGTACATATATGATGTTGTAGACAATTTGAAATTTTAAATGATATTTTATCATGTTCACCCTTAACAATGATAAAAATTGTGCTATTTTAGAAATATTTTGCTAAAACCAATTGCTAAAAAATTCTTAGAATAGCGCCAAGGAACATTTAATCCAGCAATAGTCACTGTTCCTCAGATAGGTGGGTGTGAATCCCTCCTTTTGAAGTGGGACCCAGGAGTTCAGTCGGGTCTGTTGGTTATGTACCTATCTCCCAGCTGCGAAGCCTCAGCCCTGTCCGCACTACTAGATGGCTTGGCCGAGTTGGCGGCTGAACTCCCCAGCCTTTTGGTTGTGGGAGATTTCAACCTGCCATCAGTTGGGGAGACATCTGAGCTGGTGCAGGAGTTCATGACCTCCATGACGGCCATGTACCTCAGGTTGTACAGGGCCCAACTCATATAGAAGGACACACACTCAACCTGATTTTTTTCTCTGGACAGTGGATAAATGATCGGGGTAAGGGGATTTATCTATCTATCCCCTGTCATGGACCAATCATTCCCACCTTAGGCTGGACTTTCTCTCCGCCAGACCCTGCCGCTGGGAAGCGGATCCAGTGAGATGGCTCTGCCCCAGGCGCCTGATGGACCCTGAAAGGTTCCTGATGGAGCTTAGGTCATTTCCCGCCTCCTTAACCCATGATTCGTCAGAGGCCCTGGTGGCAGCCTGGGAACAGGCTGCGGTGGGGGCCTTGGATCGAATCACGCCTTTGCGGCCTCTGACCCAACGCAGATCTCAGGTGGTTCCATGGTTCATTGAGGAGCTTAGGGAAATGAAGCATCAGAAAAGACGCCTGGAGGACGGTTGGAGTTCCTCCCGGTTGGAATCTGACCGAATACAGTTAAGAACCTATATTAGGTCTTATCTTGTGGCGATGGAAGCGGTGAAATGTCATTATTTTGCCACACTCATTGCATCTGCAGAAAACCGCCCAGCAGCCCTGTTTAGAGTGACCCGCTCTCTTTTCAACCATGGAACGAGGGAGGACTCCATGCAGGGCAGAGGTGAGGATTTTGTAGTTTCTGCAAGATAAAATCGCTCAGATCCGGATTGGGTTGGACTCTGACTGGGCAGAGTCCACCAAGGAAACAAAGGCTTGTCTGGATGGTAACACCTGGGTTGGGTTTGAGCCTGTTTTGATGGATGAAATGGACAGAATTATGGGTCGGCTCAGTGCCTCCATGTGTTTATTGAACCGTTGTCCCTCCTGGCTTGTTTCTGCAGCCAGAGAGGTGACTGGAGGCTGGATCCAGGCTGTTGCCAACGCTTCGTTAAAGGAAGGGGTCTTCCCCGCTGCACTTAAAGAGGCGGTGGTTTGACCCCTCCTTAAGAAGCCTACCCTGGATCCAGATTCCCTTAACAACGATCATCCAGTCTCCAACCTTCGCTTTTTAGCGAAAGTTGTTGAGTCTGTGGTGGCACAACAACTCTCTCAATTCCTGGAGGAAACAGACTCCCTTGACCCGTACCAATCAGGTTTCAGGTACAGTCACAGCACGGAAACGGCATTGGTCGCCCTGGTGAATGATCTCTGGCGGGCCCGGGATGGGGGTTGTTCCTTCATCCTGGTCCTACTTGACCTCTCAGCGGCTTTTGATACCATCTACCATGGTATCCTGCTGCAGCGACTCAGGGGATTGGGGATAGGAGGCACTGTTTTATGGTGGTTCTCCTACCTCTCGGGTCGCTCGCAGTTTCGGGGGGACAGAGATCTTCCCCGAGGCCCCTCACATGTGGGGTGCCTCAGGGGTTGGTTCTCTCCCCCTTGCTCTTTAACATCTATATGAAGCCGCTGGGTAAGATTATTCATGGTTTTGGGGTGAGGTATCATCAATATGCTGATGATACTCAGCTTTATATCTCCACCCCAGATCACCCTGGGGATGCCCTTTCCGTGATGTCCCACTGCCTGGAAGAGGTGCGGGCCTGAATGGGAAGAAACAGACTCAACCCATCCAAGACTGAGTGGCTGTGGATGCCAGCATCTCGGGATCTAGTGATTCTGTCACTAGTGATAGGAGGGGAGGCACTTACTCCCTCTGACAGGGTTCGCAATCTGGGTGTCCTCCTGGATTCTTGGCTGCCTTTAGAAGATCACTTGACAGCCATAACCAGGGGGGCTTTTGCGCAGGTACACCTGGTGTGCCAGTTGCATACTTTCCTAGGCCGGAATGCCCTCGCCACGGTCACTTATGCCCTTGTTACTTCTCGGTTGGATTACTGTAATGCTTTCTACATGGGGCTGCCCTTGGGATGCCCCCGGAGCTTCAGCTAGTCCAGAATGTGGCCGCGCGGGTTGTTACGGGAGCCTCTTGTTACTCCCATGTAACACCTCTCCTGTGCGAGCTGCACTGGCTGCCGGTGGTCCTCCGGGTTCGTTTCAAGGTGCTGGTGCTCACCTATAAAGCCCTACATGGCTTACGCCCAGGGTACTTGCAGGACCATCTCCTGCCATTCCCCCATTGTCCCGTGCGCTCTCACACAGCGGGCCTCCTCAGGGTGCCGTCAGCCAAACAATGTCGGCTGGTGGCCCCCAGGGGGACAGCGTTCTCTGTGGGAAAGCCAACCCTCTGGAACGGTTTGCCCACCGAGCTTAGGACAGCCCCCAACCTCCTCTCCTTCCGCTGCGAACTGAAGACGTGGCTTTTCCATCAAATGGACTGACCCGTTGAGGGGTTTTTTACATTGTAAAATTTTAATTAATTTTAATTTGTTCTTAATTCATAATGTTGATTTTTCATCTTGTAAACTGTCCTGAGTCCTTTGGGAGAAGGGCGGCATATAAAACGCAATAATAAATAAATAAATAAATATCAGAGGATAATATCTCTAGCACCCATGACAATTGGCTCTCCTGGCTCAGTGTCTTCAAAGCTGTAGTTTAGCAAATCTAGGCAGCCTCCAGTATACAATTCCAGGAAAAAACACTACATATAAATGGAATGGAATTAAATGTTAAGTATGTTTACTGACAAGAATTCTCAGTCAGCTTTTTAGAATTATTCAGTTGCTGTATCAATTCAATGCATATTAATTCAGGAGTAAGCTCCAGGAGTCTGCACTGCCTACAGGTTTACTTTTAGAGTTAGTGCAAAAGTTGTTCCCTAAATGAACAACCAACCTTATGACAGATATGAGGATACAAACTGATTTGAATAACCTGTATTTTATTACTTCACTTTTAATAGTCTGTTCCTTTATACTGATTTAATTACTGAGCAAAATTAAGGCATCTTGTTTTTTTTATAAAATTGAGGGAGGGGGTGGCCGCTAGGAAAATATAAAAAGATGAGCGGAACCACCTTCAAATATTTCTACTATCCCAAGTTAACTGGTTTTTTTTCACTGTAAAGTCACAACATACACATTACCAGATTAAAGACAACCATGTCCTTTTCTCTACAATATCTGAATTCCTATAACCATCATCCTCACTCCAATCAAAGAATTCACTTAGTATTTAATCATATTATAGGCATTTTTAAACTGTCAAGTTATATTACATGTAGTCCTCGACTTATGACTACAATTGAACCCAAAATTTATGTTACTAAATGAGGAATTTGCTAAGTGAGTTTTGCCCCATTTTATGCTCTTTCTTGCCACATTTGTTAAGTGAATCTGGGTTTCCTATTGATTCTGCTTGTCAGAAGGTCACAAAAGGTGATCATATGACTCTGGGACACTGCAACCATCACAAATATGAACCAACTGTCAAATATCCAAATGTAAAACATATGACCCTGAGGATGCTGCAACGGTCATAAGTGTGAAAAATGGTGATAAGTCACTTTTTTCACTTTTGCCATTGTAACTTCGAATGGTCACTAAATGAACTGTTGGGTCAAAGACTACATCTACTCATCTACCTTCAAGTTGGATGAAAATTACACTGGCATGATTCTGCCAAATCCTATCCTGCTGTATTGCCAGTGCCCAGAGTAACCTCCAACAAGTGGGGTAACAACATTTAACAATTTAACCATTTATATACACCTGGGACAGCATCAGAATAAGTGGGAAAATACTATTTTAATATAAAATTGTCAGTGTGCTAAGGAAAAGATGAAGGCAAGCAATATGAAACAAAAAAAGTTTAAGGCTAAAGATTTATATGATCTGAAGAGAAACCAGAGAAACCAATAAGACTTTTTCAAATGGATAATAAAGTGGATAAAATGTGTTGGAGATGTAAAGTGGAACTTGGGACATATGCTCATATGTGGTATAAATGTAATGGGGTTGAACTTTTTTGGTCTAGGATAGAAAATGAAATATTTGAAATGATTAAGAAGAGGGTCAAATTGAAATTGGAAACTATATTATTATTATTATTGAATGAAACAACATTAACAACTGGAGAAAGAGAATTGGTGAGGATTTTGGTTATAATGGGGAGAATTATAATTGCTAGATATTGGAAATTAAATGTTGACTTAAAACTAGAAGAATGGTATAATGAAACATGGAAATTTGCATTAAATGATAAATTGACTTGTGACATTAAAATTAGAAGTGGTATATACAAAGAAAATGTTTTTTGGAACACTTGGCAACCATTTGTGGACTTTGCACTTGGGAGATTGGATGAATCGGCGCCAGTACCTTATCAAAGAGATTTCTGGAAGAATTGAAGACCTTAATTTCCTAAAATTTCCTTTCCATTTGTATAGCACGTTGGGGGGAAAAAATTTCTTTCTTTACTATTGATTTTTGTACTGTTTGTGTGTGTGTGTGTGTGTGTGTGTGTTATTCTTTAACAATAAAAATACAATAAAAAAATTTTTAAAAAAAGGTTTAAGGCATAAAATCCATACTAATGAATAATTTCCAGCACTATATATTACAAGTAATCTTCAATTTACAACTACAATTGAGCCCAGAGTTCCTAAGCAAGACAGTTAAATGAGTTTTGCCCCATTTTATGACCTTTCTTTCCACAGTTAAGTGAATCACTATGGTTGTTAAGTTACTAATGCGGTT
Source organism: Masticophis lateralis (assembly GCA_030761175.1). Classification (NCBI taxonomy): domain Eukaryota; kingdom Metazoa; phylum Chordata; class Lepidosauria; order Squamata; family Colubridae; genus Masticophis; species Masticophis lateralis. Next base: position 27,804,369 of record JAUDYJ010000005.1, read on the forward strand.
GTTACGCGAATTTGGGTTCCCTACTGACTTTGCTTGCCAGAAGGGTGCAAAAGGAGATCGTATGATCTCGGGACGCTGCAACCATTATAAATACATGCCAGTTGTCAAGTCTCTGAAGTTTGATGTGTGACCACTGGGACTCTGCAACAGTTGCAAGTATGAAAAATCATAAGTCCCTTTTTTCAGTGCTGCTGTAACTTCGAACGGAGACTAAATTAATGGTTGCAAGTTGAGGACTACCTGTACTGTTCCCAACTCTGCAACAGAAAACACCAGCTCATGTTTTGCTGTTAACTACTTAAAAGTTACCCCTCCTACTTTCAAGGCCTTCTAATCCTTAAATAGCTGCCCATTTATCATATATTACCAGATCATTTATCTGATGGAATTCCTCACTTCACACACCTCATTTAGCATAATTTCAAAATAAATGTATTCAGTAAACTGCAGAAATGTAAATGAAAGGCTAATGAGATCATTTTAAAACTGGATCTTTCCTGTTTAATATGCAAACTATGGATGTGGCAAGTTTGCCTTGGATGGGAAGGAGAGTTTGCTTTGCCAATAATTATTAGGCGGCGGGGGGGGGGAGGCAAAGGTTTTAGTATTACAATAATGTATTTTTCTAGCCTCACAACTGCCTGCATCTCCACTCTATCCTGCCTACTCAGACTATCTCCTTGCTGTTATTAATATTAGCTGCAACCCAACACCGAAGCCAGCAAGCCCCAGCCGGTTTCCCTAGAAAAGAGCCATGCTTAACGCATTGTAAGCCGCCCTGAGTCTCCGGAGAAGAACGGCATATAAATTGAATTTAAAAAAAAAAACAAAACTTTGCATGCCGGTCATCGCCTCCTCCACTTCTCTCAGGCGCCACCATCTCTCCGCCTCCTTTCCCCGCAGCTTCCAGAGCTTCAGGATCGGCCGGTCCCTATTCCCCACCCCCTCCCCCCAAATCCGGAGCTTCCACTTGGGTCGGTTCCCGTCGTGACATTTCTTGCCGCTTCCACACACGCCAGCCTGGCGCCCGCGCTTTGCCCCACCATCCTCCACTCCGCCGCTTCCTAACACCCGAGAGCTCGGAAATGAGGAAGCGGCGCCGTCGACGACGGACCGGAGGCTGAACTTGGCTCCGGCTTACGGTCGGGAAGCAGCGGGCAAAGCAACAGGCCTCTGCACCGCACTCACCAGATCTGGAACTTGAGCAACGGCCCGGTGGCGTAGGCCATGCGTAGTTTCTTCCCAGGCGGTAGACCGCCCGGCTGAGCCCCAGCGCCGCTCAAGGTCACCGCCACCAGCAACAGCAGCGCCAGAGTCGGCTTCATCTTGCTCCCGCTGCCCTTTGGACCCAGAACGGCTCCCCACCCCAGCCGACCCTTTGGGCCCGGGTATGGAAAGCTTCCGCCGCCCGCTCAGCCGACAGCGGTCAGGTCACGCGAGCCGGCGTCGTAATGCGCCTGCGCCGGAATGTACCTATCGCGAGCCCAAAGGGAAAGGCTGCTCCAACCCCCGCTGTCCTGCCACCCCATCCCCCCACCCACCCCGCCGCCTCTCCTCCTCAGGAGCGGGGAATGAACGACCGGGCGCTGGTATTGCTCAGGGAGGGTCGTAGGAGATCCTCGCCTTCGCCTGAGGGGCGGTCAAAATACGCGGTTGCAGGATGTCCCTCTCTGCTGTAGTTGCAACGGAAATGAATGCCCCCGTGCCTGCCTCAAATATGGTATTGTGACAGTCGTCGTTGTATAAAAAGCAGGAGGTGTAAATTCATAGCTACTTTGCACGTTGGTTGGAAGTCACTCTTTACACGGGGAGGGCGAGATGGAAAGACCCCACCTGCCGCGAGGGGCAGAGATGCTTGAACTGGCGAGGGCTTTTAGGTGTGTTGGAAATGTTGTGGGTGTTCTCAGAAGGGGATTGCTGTGGGGGAATTTGCAATGGTAAGCATCGGCTGCCCGAAAAACATCCTGGGCCGAATATAACCAGTTCTTTACAATCCCAGCTTTTTTTATATGTGTGTGATAGAAGTCTCCCCCCCCCCCAACAAAGTTGGGAGTTTTCATTTTTTTTAATGTGGGGTGCAGAAGCTTATTTGAAATAAACTATACACAATAAATTGTTACCTGGAGTTTTAGGCTTCATTATTAGCATTTTAATAAAGATAATATTATTAGCATTTTGGCATGGCATCCATGCCATCTTTTGAAATTCAGGAAATCATGTTTTTCTTATAAGCCAAAAAACCATTTCTTTTATGGGCAATAACTAATCTTTTCAGCAGGAGAGGGAGCTTATTCTGAGTGTCCTTGAATACCCTTGCAAGTTTTAAGGAAGTTACAAGCTCAACTGGAAAAAGGAGTTCTAATGTAACCAGGGGTGAAATCTAAATTTTTTTGCTACCGGTTATGTGGGTGTGGCTTAATTAGTGGGCGGGGTTTGGTAGGGTGGGCGTGCCCAAGTCAATATCACTTCTTTGCCCACAACACAATAGGCTCACCCACAATGTAAAAGCAGCTGTGCTAGACCCAAAATGGCCCCTGCAACAAGCAGGAACCTCACACAGCCACAAAAAGCCCCAAAAAAAACAACTTTCACACTTTACACACATAAATTCCACATACAGCTTTGTGAGATTTTGTGTGTTTATGTAATTAGAGTAAAACACTACTGAAACACACTAAATCTCAGAAAGCTGCACAAGTATTATTTTAATTTATTTTTATTTTTATATAAAAGCAACTAAGTTTAAAACTTCCTAAACTTTAAATGGCTAGGTCTAAAAAAAGAACAACTAAAAAAAACCCAATTAACTATTTTTTTAAAGCTCCCAAAGGGGAAAAAATCTTACCCAATAGAACAGGGGTCTCCAACCTTGGCAACTTTAAGACTTGTGAACTTCAACTCCCAGAATTCCTCAACCAGCTTTGCTGGGAGTTGAAGTCCACAAGTCTTAAAGTTGCCAATGTTGGCAACCTCTGCAATTGAAAGTACAAGGCAGGCAGGCAGATAGAGCTGCTCACCAATGACCTTGATTGCAGGCAGGGAGATTCAGTTGCTTGCTGATGCAATAGATTGCAGGTATTACAGCAAGCGAAGCAAGGCAGGCGTTGTGACCAGCAGCTAAGGTAAGCAAGCTGGAGGCTGGGAAGGGGGTGAGGCGAAGGATTTTTGCTACCAGTTAGCAGGCAACTCAGCTGGGATCGTCAGAGCCATTTAAAAGGAAAAAAGGCTCTGATGATCACTCAGCTCAGCTGGGCATGGTGGGTGGGGGCAGGGATTTTTGCTACCGATTCTCCGAACTGCCCGCCGCCATCGCTACTTACTCGCCTGAGCCGGTTCAAACCGGGAGCATTTCACCCCTAAATGTAACCCATAAATTTGCCACTTTTAGAATCAGTGTTTTTCATTGTTCAGTTCTCACATTTAATCACATTTGATCAATTGCTTTCCCACATATCATATACTGAATGTATCATTTATTTCTGTACCCTATATTTATACCCTATATAAAGATTTGATCTCCCTTATTAAATGCTTTTTGCTTTTCTTGAATTACTTAGTGATTCATATTTTTGGGTGGGCAAAAAAGTACTTTTGCAAAGCTAAAAATGTTTTTGTCTACCAAATTCAAAGATCAGGTCTTCAGCTCCACACCCATTAGGGGTACCTGAATTTCAAAGCAACAAAACTATCGCTTTTTTTAAAAAAACCTGTCAGTTTCCAATTTTATTTTCTTTTATTTAAAATAATATTTTGGGCTGAGAAATTAATAGCTGCCACATTTTAGTCACTGAAGTTTCCTTGGAAACAAAACTATACCTGCTCAGGTTGGTATGGCTGACATAATACTATTTCTGAAGTGAAGAGAATATTATTCCATATTCCAAAACTTGAAAGTTAAGGCTTGGTGAAATTTGACATTCTTTTGAAGAATTATGCTACCAAAGAATCCCTGACTTGAAAGAGAATGGCTATTTCTGTTTTTAAACTACTGAAAGTAGCAGTTTATATTCATTTTATATGTAAAACACTGTTACAGCAAGACTGACAGTACGTTTAGGCATCCTAAGAACAACATCCTTTTCTCAAAGAGATGTCTCTTCCTGCCCCTAAAATGATTCTTCTTCTTCTGCCATATCTGTCTTCAGACGTTGGCGATCCTGTTGGCAATCATATTTTTATCAACAGCCACACAAAAATGTGTTGTTGAGTTTTGTCCAGGCCAGTCCCTTAGATTTTGAAGCCATGATGTTCTTCTTCTGCCTGGACCTCATTTGCTTTCAATCTTTCCTTGGAGGAAATGATTGAATTGGAATTATATGGTCATTAATGAAATTGGGATTAAGATTGAATTGGTTGCTAAAACGCAATTAAGGTTAATTCTAAAGTTATGCCTAACACTTTTGCTAATTGAAGACTGTTAATTTGTCCATACCATATAATAAGTGGAACAAATTTATATCTGGTAGTGAAGCCTATGGCGTATTTCTGGACTGCCTCAGATGAAATTGGCTATTTAAAATTTAGTATGATTGAAGCATTTCTATCTCAATTTTTAGATAGCAAAACTGCCAGATCTGTTCTCAAAGATTAAGCCCTATAGTTGTGCTGTCATTCACTTTAATTTGAGACATATAACATAATTTCCACCAAGTTCTTACTAGCATTATTTCTAATAGGAAAGAGTGAAATAATTCTTCTCTGAACAAAATATGGAGCCAGGTCAACTCTCTTCTGACAGAAAGGAATATTTCTTCTGGATAGGGGCAAAGGGAGCATGTTGCCTTTTTTATTTCTATATGAATGATCTTTTACCAAAAGTTTAAAGTTTAAATTTAAAGTTTAAAGTTTAAGTTTAAAAATGAATTATTCTTCATCTTTTAAGGACATTGTTATTTCAACATTTATGTCAGACCAAATAATGGCTAATATTGTAGATTGGACAATGCATCTTGTTTTATTTTAGAAAGTGCAATTTGTAGGGTTTAGTTGTGTAATTTACTCAAAAATTCAGAGACTATTCAGATACTTCTGAGCTTAGACATCTGCCTGCCACATGGAGGACTAAAAATATGTTTTTTTCAAAATAGAAAGCTGAAGTTCTGATTAGTATCACAGATACATTTTCTTTTAGATAAAGTTCTGTTGCAGGTCTAATGCTGCAATCTGTTAGTTATCCTGACCTCTACACACCTAAAGGGTAGGCTGTGCTACAATGTACTAGCAGATGTCTTTTTTCCTCAGAAAAATTCTAGATTTTTAAAAGCACATTTTTCTAGAAAATCCCAGCCATAAGGGGAAAAAATCCTTACTGTGATCTTCTGGATTCATCGTAAGTAACACAGTTGCATAATTAGTCTCCAAGGACTCCTGCTTCAAAAATAATGATCCTCCTGGGTGTCACTCCAAGGTACCAGTCTGTTATTAAACATAAAAATAAGAGTAACCAACGACTCCGACTCCAGGTACCCAAAATTTCCTCCGACTCTGACTCCTCGACTCCGACTCCGACTCCACAGCACTGCATCAAACTGTCCACACTGTATTTTTGAATCACAATTTTCCTTCCATATCATTTCTTGCTGGAACTAGGAATACACCGTATATGGGTGCTGCAGTAGAAGCTGCAGCACCCAAAGAAATTGACCTCATATGCAAGAAAATGGAAATGTTTATCTAAGTTTATCTATTGAGCTCTGCAAATGGGGAAAATGAAAATAGAAGAATTGGGTAGCTATTAAATTCAAATAAGTAAATAAAGGTAGACTGCATTGGCACAATATGGGCTAATCTGCATTGGCACTATATGGGCTAATCATTTTATAGTGGAGAATATTTACATGGATTATTTTTTCATTCCATTCAGTTCCTCTCCTGTCAGTCTCAAAAGACCATCAATGAGAGCTGATGTTTACAATATTTTTCATCAGAATTAAGAAAAAACAGTATGATAAACCTTCTAATCATAGGTAGTCATTGACTTGCAATTGTCCCGTTGCAACCATTCAAAATTTTGTCATATCTGTTAATATCCCCAGCATTATTAACAACCGGTTTTGAAGTTCCAACAGCCAATCCCCACAGTCACCTGATCATATTTTGAATCCTTGGTAATCAGCCCACATTTACATCTCTTTGCAATGTTCACAATCATGTGACCATGGTTTTCGGCATTTTTTGCCAGAAGATGGCTATAACTAAAATGGGCTTAATTAGTGACTGCCACATTCACTTAATAACCATTGCATTCATTTAATAAGCAGTTCTAATTTAATAAGATCATAAAATTGTGTGTAACCATGTGGTGATGTCCTTATGACCATCATGATTTAAAACCGTAATTCCAGGCTCAATGATAGCCGTAGGACAAGGAATAACTGACTAACCTTAACTAGGTTCAGAAGCTAGGTAGAACTTCCTAAGAAATTCCAACACTAGACTAGACTAAGAAGGATTTTTTCACCCTCTTACCTAAGATTTATATAGATGATTAATTAAATTCCACAATGGATTACACTAATAATATTACAAGTCTCATGGAATTTGTAAGACATAAAATATAAACTTTTGATAAAAACACAGAATTCTTATTCCTACAAATTACTATGTTTGATCAAAAGTTGGCAGTGATCTTTATATCTCATGAGCCATAAGAAATTTTAATATTTTCAGAGTATTGTCTTAAAACTGCTATGGAAAAAATACTACAAATGCCATTGCAATTCTAAATATATTTTCTCAGAAATAAATTTTCAGTATACTTTTTTGATAAGTTAAAATTTCTTCTATTGCTGGTTATAATGATCTTTTTCTGCCTTTTTCTACTTTGTGAATAGATGGTCTGGCCTTATTGCTTTATGCTCTGTGCATGCTAAGCAAAAATATATGATAACTCTTCGGCTTTCAAAACTATGAAAAAGATCAGCCAATCATAGCAGTGCTGCAGTGAAGGATCTTTGCTTTAGGTCTCGAGAGTGATATATTTTATTTTGGGGGGTAATTTTCTATCAGGGCTAACTGCCAATTGAGAATGGAAAACAAGAACAGAGCAGTTTATATTATAGTTGCACAAATGCACAAATATTTCCACAGTTCTAATTCTATTCTTAACTTGGTGGAGTCTACAGTGTGTACATAACCACAAACCGCCTCCTAAAACTGTCCAAACCACTAACAGAACTGCAGTTCTGGTTTTGCACTCATTGGAAAATCACTCATGGGTAATTTCCAGTTTGAGCAGTCAGTACATTTGGTCATAATCCATTTTTGTGAATTTAAGGGGAATAAAAACCAAGAGACATTGTTTCTCAGTTGCTGCTCTAGTGTGGCTCTGTGGCTAACCCTCTGCCTAGAATTACAGTATAATTTGCTTGATCCCTTCTAATTTCCGGAAGCTGTGGAAGAAATTTCCATAAGTGTTTGGTTGAATAATTTGCAATTGCCATCTTTAATTTATTTCATTTTGAATTACTTTATATTTACTTTATATTGATTTCATTATTAATATTTTATTGGTTCTCTTATTTTTTATTCAACAATATAATAATTTATTCTTTAATTCTTGTATTTGATTATTTACCAGTTGTTTTGAATTATTTACCAATATTCATAATTACATTTATGTAATGGTTATAGATGTTGATTGTTTTACAAAGTGTTATGAGTCTGTATTAATTTAGTGATATACAAGTAGATAAAATTATAAGGAAGATCAGGCCTCTACTTCCAAATTAAAAAATAAATAAATAAAGCTATTGGGTTTGTGATGGTCAGGCAAATCTCTACAATTAAATCAGGCTCACCAGTTGCATGAGGCCACCAAACAACCATGTGCGGGCCATCACATTTTTTCAACATTGCCAAATAGCAGAATGGTGCAGCAGCTATTCCTTTGTGATTATTACTGAGGTTAAGATTAACTCTGGCTATTTTGCCTCTATGAGTTGTGCAGGCCTGATCTAAGGTAATGGTGTGTTGGCATTGGACTTGATTATCTTATACCACCATACCACATTCTTGGAAGCAGTATGGAACTAGTTTGAACTAGTCTTCTTCTTGGACTTTTTAAAAAATTTACCAATGTAATCCCCAGTGCAGGTATTTTCTGATTATCTCCCATCTTGTTCTGACAAGCTCCACCGTTTTTATCCCAAAGATGCTTTTTCAGGAGGCAACTGAACATTCGCTCCCGTTGCGAATCGGTAGTACAGGGAGTAGAACCCACCCCTGATCCACAGGCCAAAATAGAGCCAAGAGACGGGTCACCTCTCTTGTATGTGTGACACAATAATGCATGCAGGGATATAAGGCTTTGGTCATTTCATTTAACTAAAATATGAATTCTGCAGATGTCTCAGGGGTGAGGGGAGAGTTTGCATGAACTTGGTAAGTATCTAACATTTTTTCATATGACAATATCTTTTTTTAGTTGGAGATGCATATAGTTAAAAAAATAATCATTCCTCCTCATTGATATCATATCATGCCCTATTTTCTTAAGTAATTTTAAATCAATACATCACTTACATTTATATACTTTACATATTCTTGAAACATATACACATTGGATTGAATATATCATACTGCTGTTCAAAAGTGTTACTCATTTTCACCACCATAAAAGAAGCGTGTAGCATTTCAAGTGTAAACATGTCTTATCTTTCAGTGTACAGGTAATCTTCAATTTATAATCACAAATGAGCCCAAAATTTCTGCTGCTAAGTGAGTCAGATGTTAAGTGAGTTTTGGCCCATTTTACAACCTTTCTTGTCACAGTTGTTAAGTGAATCACCAGAGTTATTAAATTAGTAATAAAGTTGTTAAGTGAATCTGGGTTTCCTATTGACTTTGCTTGTCAGAAGGTCACAAAAGGTGATCACATGACCCCGGTACACTGTGACCATCATAAATATGAGTCAATTGCCAAGCATCTGAATTTTGATCACGTCACCATGGGGATGCTGCAATGGTCGTAAGTGTGAAAAATGGTCATAAGTCACTTTTTTCACTGCCGTTGTAACTTTGAATGGTCACTAAATGAATGGTTGTAAGTTGAGGACTACTTTATCTTCTCCTTAAGTGTGTTTTTCAAGTGGATGTTTATAGTACGATATGGTAGTTGTATTGTTCCTTCCATTCCATCTAGATGAAATGTTCATTTTGTTCCTCTCAGACTATTTAATTGATTTAGAGATTGCCAAAAAAAAAAGGACTAATACAAATTGTTGAATGCTCTGACTCCAGGATAAATAATTTATCTGAAAATGAAAATCTGTTTTTTTAAAAAGATGTATATATTATATGTATTGTAAAATAATAAATGCTATACTGCTATTGATAACTTTGCAAATTATTACAAATTCCAATAAACCAAAACATTCTCTTCCGTAATTCCCTTTCCATAGATTGAAAAAATAATCAACCCTATCAGTACAGCCATATAACATATAGCAGGTCAAGAAAAATTGATAAATCTTAAGAAGATCAAGCACAGACTTTGGAAAGCAAAAGAACTGTAAGACAAACCCATAAAAGTAAATCCCTAGAATAGAAATAAACTTTTTTGTAGAATATTGCCCTTGTTCTTTCAATAAATGCAAGTTTTTATAGTTCCACTGCATTACTTTACTGACCCTATTAAACATGTTATGCTATGAACCAATTTAGTGTAAACTTATTTTTGTACATCTAATTATTTGTATAATCTAATGAGCATAATGTCAATCCTTAAGATGAACTGACCAAAGCCATTTTGAAGCTTCAGTGTTGCCACACTGAGCTGAGGGAAAGGGAGGGAGGAATAGATATAGCTGGGATTTTGTAGCCAAAACAAAATACTTTCTCCTGGGAACCAAGGACATTCCCACAGGTGGCCAGAGAAAGAGGAGGAGGAGTGACATTACTAGGCAACTGGATGGCACCTTGATTGGACCATGTGACTTTTTTGGAAAGGGGGAAAACTTTTAATTAGATGAAAACCGCAGGAACCTTTAGAGTCGTTTTTCACCAGAACTGTGCCAATATATTTCCAATAAAATTATTCTTTGAGGAATCTACCTGTCTCGGAGTTCCATTTTCTATGGGTGTATTACTTAAAACTGACAGGGGTTATAAATCCCATAAATATATATGGGACTTATCGCTACAAATTCAGATTTGCTTATATTGCCTCTGGTATGCTGGTACACAATCAAGGGTGGTCTGATCTCTGCTTATAAACAAACTGGAAAATACCAAGTTGATGTGCTTAGATTTATATCCTAAAGAGTACATCATCCAGCATGATGTCATTATGCCTATTTTCTATGGCACACTTGGCTGCACTAAGACAATGTGTGGGAGAACTCTTGGGACTTTTTCTACCTCCTTTTCCTGCCACTCAGGTTTAGGAAGTGCTTTCTCCTCGGTTTCATAAAAAATAATCTTACAGCCTGAGTGTTTCATTTCCTGTGCTGACAGGAAACAACTATGCTATACAATTACTGTGATGAATACTGTGTAAACAAATGAAATCTGAACTTGACAGGATCAGGTGTGCCAGGGATATGAGAATTTACTACAGCAAACTATGTTTAAGCAGACTATGCAGGACATTAAGGGACAATCCTGTCCTTTGCAAATGGACTAGTCTCCATCTTCTTACGGACAAAAGGCATGGTGTGGGGTATTAATAGCAATAGCACTTAGACTTATATACTGCTTCACAGTGCTTTACAGCCCTCCCTAAGCAGTTTAGAGAGTCAGCATATTGTCCCAACAAACCAGGTCCTCATTTTACCAACCCTGGAAGGATTGAAAACTGAGTCAACCTTAAACCACTCAATCGAACTCCTGAAACGAGCAGTGAGTTAGTACTGCAGTACTGCCTTCTAACCACTGTGCCACCACAGCTCTTAATCGAAAAACATCAGTATCAAATGGCAAAATATAATAGCAACATACAAAGGATGGGTGGACCAGAATTCAGAACAGAACAGAATTCAGCTGAATTTGTACTTCAGAAAAGGTGTATTAATCAATTAAGGTAACATGAACTGATAAAAAAACCTAAGATAGCAAATGTAAACAAAATTTTAGCTTATAGTACTGTGAAAGCTAAACTACTAACAGCCCTTTGTAGGGATCTATAACATCTGTAAGTGTCAAATGTGAGGGGAGCTGTTTAGCAGTGATGAGAGTCTATCATTTGCAAATGAAGAAGCAATTGCTTTTATATGTAGATATGTAGATAAATCAATATTAGAATTATATGCATAAAGGATAAATTGAAATAAGGGAGAAAAATTGAAATGTAAGAAATGTTTACTGATGCAAAATTGTTGAAGAAAATTGTAAGATTCTTTTTTGTTTTTTAAAAAAACTTTAATATTTTTTTTTAAAGCAATGAACAACCACCTAGTGTTCCTTTTTCTTCTGATACACTTTGGATTTCTTCCATTTGCTTTCTTTTTGCAGACTCTCTTTCAGGTTTTTTATTCTTAACACCTTCCGGGGCTCCCTTATAAATATTATTGTAAAAATGTTCCGCTTTTTCAATAGTATTCAAACAATGTCTCTCGCCATGATATCTGAAAATTACACCAAGTGGTAAATCCCATCTGAATGGGATGTTACTTCTCTTCAATTCCTTGACCAAAAAACCAAAATCTTTTCTATCCCTTAAGATCTTTGGTGGTAACTCTTTAAAAACACTAATTTGTATACCTTCTACCTGCACAATAGCAGAGTAGGATTTTTGTAAAATATCATCTCTCAATCTTCTGTCAGTAAAGTAAACAACAACATCTCTAGGCAAATTCCTTTGTTTAGCTACACGTGAGCTGACTCTATAAACTTTCTCCATACAGCCAAGAATTAGCTCATCTTCCAACTTTAATAACTCTGCAAAAGCCTTTGCACAAACTGTTCTTAAATTTTCTCTCTTATTTTCTCTTATGCCTCTTAATCTAATTGCTGATTCCATAGCTTTAATTTGGAGCATAATCACATCATTCTCTATATTCTGGTTTTTAGCATCAGCTTCCACAATTTTTTCTTGTATTTCTTTCATCTGAGAGTCAAACTTACTACTGATTTCAGTTCCTCCCCATTTCCACCACTGCACTTGAAAGATCAGAAACTACTTTGGTGATAGTTTGATTCAATTGGTCATATTTTCCCCGTACCAGCTCCTCAAGATTCTTCTGTGAGCTTTTTATCTTCTCAACAACACTCCCTAAAGACTTAGTTATGAAATCTTTTAAATCCTCATCTGCAGTTCCCTGCAAATGAGTCATTTCTACTTTCTCCTTTATCTGAGTTGTAAGGGAGCCCCCCCTTCCTTTTGGTTTAGGAGTCATGCTTCTAAAAAAAGAGGGGTTTTAGCTTTTATTTTTCCAAAGAAGCAGAAAAATTCTTCCTGTTTCAAAAAAACCAAAAAAAAAAATTCCGTTTAAATCAGTCTTTATTTCTTTATTTCTTTTCCCTATTAAAATATTTCTTTTAAAATACCTCAGCGCTGGCTAAGCTCTACTTTCACTTTCCACTCTCCATTTTCTCCGAGCAAAGCCAGTCGCCATTTTCAAAGCACTTTCGCTCTTTTTTCTTTTTTTCCTTTTTTTTCTTCAGAAAATCAATTAAAAAACGATACTTGCATTTTTCCTTTTTGAATTTTCTTTATTCAGTTTGTCTAAGTTTTCCATCGAGCGTGGTGTTGCTCACGATGTCTGGCTCCGCTGCTGGAAGCAGCAGAGATCCCTCTCGGCGCGGAGCCTCTCTGGCGGTGAATAGGGAGCCATCACCCTGAGCCCTCTCCAGGACAAAAAAAAGGTCCTGGGGGCAACTCAGGGGGCTCAGCCGCACCCCCAGAAGCTCTACCCGCTCTTCCGATTGAAGAGCGGGGTTTTCGAGCCGCCTGCCAGCTGTGAGGCGGCTCTTTACGCGCCGGGAGCCAGCGGTCATGAAAAGACTGCCGACAACGACGGAGGCGCCACCCGGAAGTTCAAGGTCTGTTAAAATTTTGAAGGATTTTGTAAGAAGGAACAAAGAAAATCAAGTTCTAAGATATTACTTGAAGGGCTTAAAGATAGATTGTTAAACATAAAAGAAATAGAATTGATTTGATGGTTAAACTAGGTGTTGTCTCTGGTAATCCTTAATAGTCTGTTGCTGACCAGGACTGAATGACAAGACTTTAAGGATATATTTATGGCAAGACTAATATGGGATATAGACAGGATACGAGAAGAGATCATTTATGTTTTGAGAGGGTGATAAGTTACTAAAATTTATGCTTGTTGTGATGAAGAGAGAAGTCATTTCTTTAAATATTTTTTCTCTTGACTATATTCTTTTTTGCTTTTTTAAATTTTCTACATTATTTTTTATTTTTAGTTTGTATTTCTTTTTAACTTTTTAATTGTATTTAGCAACTTTTATTTTAAAAAACCCACTACCTTGACTATTTTTACTTGGCTCAGCTAAAAAGCACCAAATGTTCTCTTTTTTCCTAGTCATTGCTCCAATCTCTTGATTTTATTTTTCTACATTTTTCCAATGGGGGGATGCAATGATGGGGATAAGGAAGTGAATGTAGTGATAAGGAAGACCATCAGTACACTATTGTTTCTATTTCTTATTTTTTTTACACATTGTTTCTCACATTGCAAATAAATTGAATGAAATTTACTAAAAATAGTATTTGGATACAAGAGTTGCAATCAAACTTGAAAATTAACTTTAACTCAGAAAGTTGCAGTAGAGTTGGGAAATAAATAAATCAATTGCAAACTGGAAGAAGCTGCCACTAGAAGTAAATAAATCAACTCCAGTGCTACAGATATACTTGCACAAGATTGTAGCTGAAGGAAATAATGTTATTCATTACCTGTTAGTATAGCATTTGTTTTCTTACTAAAGCTAGTAAGCTTTAGTAATCTATGAGCCACGGTGACTCACAGCTTACTGTGGCTATGGTTAGAGTGGTGTTTAGAGTGGTTAGAATGCAGTACTGCAGGCTTCTTCTGCTGACTGACTGCAATTTGGCAGTTCAAATCTCACCAGGCTCAAGGTTGACTCAGCCTTCCATCCTTCTGAGGTCAGTAAAATGAGGACCCAGATTGTTGGTGGCAATTTGCTGACTCTGTAAACAGCTTAGAGTCAGCTGTAAAGCACTGTAAAGCAGTGCTTTACAGCAGTATATTGCTATTGCTAAGTGCTATTGCTAGTAATAATTTTCTTGTATGCATATAGAGATAAATATTTTTATTAGATTGATGAAGTGTGGAATTTCACTTTACAGGTCACCTGATGGCTGAAGAATTAGCAAAAGGCTGATTTAAAATGAATTGGATAGAAGCTGAAGGGAACCTTCTGGAAGATCCTCCTGTGAATCAGCTTCTCAACTCAATACCAGGTAGTGTACTGCTTTAAAACACACAGATCAGGGCTGTCAAACTCACGGGCCACGGGCTAGATGCAGCACGCGCTGGCCATACTCACGTCTGGTTTAGCGGGGGGGAGTCGCAATATGTCACGTGACGCCGCCATGACGCCACAAGTTTGACACTCCTGACATAAACTCTTATTTCTTTTGGCTTTATAGTATTAAGTGATGGTAAACTATGTTTAAAAACAACATGCATCAAGGTAATATCTTAAACTTAGCATTTGCCAAAAACATAGGTGCTCCAACATACTTTATTTTGGATTTCAGCAATACTGTTTTAGAATCAAAGCAAGTGATTTACTTCTAAATTATAATTATTTTACATTTTTTCAGAAAGTAGACAGAAAAAAAGGTAACCTACATGGGAAGTAATAAAAGTGATCATTTTTAATTATTTATTTTAAAATGAATCCATAGAAGAAAATTGTGATTTTAATTTTCTGTAGCTCAAACACCCAGTTCCAAGTCTTCTAATTCTTTTAGAAGGGTAGCCTCTTTCTGAATTTTCTCCATCTACAATATAGATATAAGACAATTTTACTTAGTACACATAATGAAAAAATAGTATAAAGTATAATCAATAATTATTTGATTAGAGTATCAGATTTAAGATCGCCTGTCTTCCAGATTCTTTCTATGTTCTCCCATCTATTCAGATATGACAAATGAAGCCTCTATGCTGCCTGAAATAAAACAATTAAGCTAATACTTAACTTAATGTAAGGTAATAGAGCTTATGAAATTGTGTAAGGTTTAGAGAAAGGGATAGAGAAATAGTTTCTTTGAAAAGTATGTGACACAGATTGCATAAATAAAAGAAGTCCTTCCTTATCCAATACCCAATTTCATTTATAATTATCACTATCCAAGTTACTAGCGCTGGTTGCTTGACTATCATGCAGGTGGCTAGGAATTATCTGCTTAAGAAGCAAAAGGAAGTCTTTACTGTGAAGAGGCAGCTTTACTGTGAAGAGCAGCTGCTAGTTGGCTAATTATTTACAAAGCAACACTGATATACATTTTCAGAATTCAAGTGATGTACAAATTATAGACAACTCTGTATCTTAACAATATGATAATCATACCTGGTTTTTCTCTAGCTGTTTCCCTGCAGCAGCCTGATCTTTTAGCTGTTCAATAGCCTTGAGTTTCTGTAATTCAGAAAACATGGTTAAAAGCAAGGCAGAAACAACAGATTTAATTTGTATT
Source organism: Masticophis lateralis (assembly GCA_030761175.1). NCBI lineage: Eukaryota > Metazoa > Chordata > Lepidosauria > Squamata > Colubridae > Masticophis > Masticophis lateralis. The sequence goes on from JAUDYJ010000005.1 coordinate 27,820,000, forward strand.
CTGTGGTGCATGCACATATGTGGAGGATTTTTTTATGGAGCTGAAACAGAATCCTCTAGGTTACCAATGTCTTTATATTCCTTTCCAATATACACTACACTAAAAAAAATTCAATTGGTTTAATATAAAGCAGATAATAAGTCCCTAGAAAATAATATCCAAATATCTTACCTCTCTCTTCTTTGGTTGTACAGACATGCATAAGACTTACATATAACATTGAACTGTTTAATTTTGGTTTACTCCCATTTTTGCATCCTGCAGCACCCATTATTTTGAATAGCACATTTTTTGTAGTTTGGGGACAATTTGGAATTTTTATAAGGCTACTGAGTTTGGCCCTTGGCACTGCCTCAATTCAAAATATCCAGGCCCATGAATGTAGTCCTACCCAAACCAATGACTTTATTACACCACAGCTATACCCTTGTGACTCTGAGAAGGTAAGACAAATAAAAATGATAATAATAGCAAAAGTACATTTCCTGTTTCCCAGTCAAAACAAGGCCTGCATTTCCGCGCTTAGTATACTTTATGAACTAAATTGCTGTGGTTTGTAATCCACAAACACTAATACTACTGTTCAACAAAAGGAAATGGGGAAAGGTTTTTGTTACAAAAAACTTCTTACCTTTTTAAGATTTTTTATCTTTTTCTCCAACTCAGGATCTCCTGATGTTTCAGAGGATATTGTATCGCTCGATTCATTTTGTACTGGAGGAGCTGGAGTGATTTCCTGGTTCCCTTTAGCTCTCGCCTCCTTTAATGAAATGCATCATTAGTTAAGATGACTTTTAAATGAAACCATTCTAGGCAGTAATTTTATTAATTATTGAGATGTTTTGAGTTTTCTGGAATTTTTAACTTTGGCTTATGTGATAGTGAGAGCGGACACTTTGAGCTTAATACAAAATTCTATGCAGAATCCTACTAAATAATAGTTTACCAAATACTATTGGTTCAAAATGCAATGAATCATGCTTAAGAAAAAAAATAAAAACAGCTATACCTGTTTAGCCACCTTCTTGGCTTCATGCTTCTTTTGATTTTTAAGTGCTGTTTTAGATAATGGCTTATCACCACTTTTTGACTGTGTTCTCATGTTCTGGGGTGGCTCATCCTCATGCTATGAGGAAGGAAATCAACACACAAAAAATTGATGTATAAATAACCAGCTATAATTAACTGGTGCAGAGGCATAGAAGACATAGCAGGTAACTTTCTACACTCTTTCGTGAAGATAATGGTTACTTACCAATTTAGAACTAGTTACTGGCTTATTTCTGAGAGCTGGAGGTCTATAGGCTGGGGCAGCCTTTGGTTCCTCATTTAACATTTTGCTTGGAACAGCATGATACGTTATTGGCTTTTCTGGAAATACTCCATCCAAAAAGGGCTGCCAAGTAACTTGCCAAAGTTCTGCATTTGGCTGAACTTCATATCTGTATAAAACAGAGCCAGTATAATGCCAGATCTTGAATCCATTCCCAACTCGTAGCCTTGGAGAACATGTAGCTGTTACTATATGCTCTCCATCAGGGCACCAGGCAAAATATGTAGAATCAGAGGCTTGTGGTTTGGAAATAAGTTTGTAGTTTTTAATATCCCATACATCAAGTTGTCCACTAAGATTCCCAAATCCAGCTAATACTAAGATATGTCCTTGAGGACTGTAGTAGACAGCATTGTGGGGACCAGTCCCAAAGTCAAACACAGGGTCACATTTTAGATTGAAGACAGTAGATTTAGCAGGCATGAAACCATACACAACGCAGAACTCTGTGGCATTGGGATTCCAGGCTGCATCATAAATAGGACCATTTTTTGCTGTACAGAAAAAAAAACAGCTGAAATTATAAAACAATATCTAAATTGTTGAGAGACAAGTAAAATAAAAAACTTAAACTTAACACAAATTACAGTTTACAATTGTTCAATGAAATTATAAGTGCTACTAAATTTTGGTAATAAATGTTAATTAAAAGCCAAGTAGGAAGGAGGAGTGTAATCTGTATCTCCTATAGGGCCAAAAATTAAATATTGAAAGGTCCTAGGGCCATGATGGCAAACCTACGGCATGCGTGCCACAGGTGGCACGCAGCTCCCTCTCTGTGGGCATGCAAGCCATTATCCCAGTTCAGCTCTGCCATGCAAGTATGCGCACCTCCTACCAGCCAGCTGGTCATCTGGTTTCTGCTGTGCAAGTGCAGGGGGGGGCACGTGGGGGGGGCACAGATGCACAGAGGGGGCAAGACACGTGTGGGGGCACTGTGCATTGCATTTTGAGGGTTTGGGTGCGTTTGCACACATTCACTTGTGCGTACCTTGGGCACTCGGTCCATAAAAGATTAGCTATCACTGTCCTAGGGGAAGCCAGGCCAGTTTTCTCATTTAACAAACTGAAAAAGGTTTTCTGGCCAACTTGAGCTATTTTAAGAAGTGCTAAGCCCCTGATCTGTGACTTTAAATAAAGTCAAAATTAAATTATACATATTTGTGTCATATTTGTAAGTTGTTGAGAATCTAGAGACCACAATATGTTTATTTAACATTATATTTAAAATTGTGTTGCCCTGCATGAGACTATAAATGTTACTTTAAAACTAAGGTTAGCTACAGCTCCCGTTTTCTCTTCAGAATCAGCAACTCTGAGCAACTGGCCAGTGACTGGAGAAACATCTGCCAATTCATCAGCCGAAATATTGTCCACGTCCCTTGCCCACACTATCAGTCATAAAAGATTACTGAAAAAGGGTTACTGTAACCATTTTTAATACAGTTACATTCATTAGCTACTTTTATTATAGATTGAAAAAAGCCTCAATAGGTTTAATAAGGAACAGTAGCAGAACTCAGATCAGAACTCAGAACTACAATTTTGAAATTTGTCAATAAGTAATTGGAACTCCCCCCCACCCCAATGTGGATATTTTAAATTTGATTATTTCATATGGTAATCATGATGAAATTACAATTCAGGGTCTAAAATCTATACAGTTTCATTGAGTGTAATCATATAGAATAAAAGTAATTAAGCAGTTTTTAAAGAGAGAAGTCCTTAAAATTGGTTGGGAGCCCCAGAGTCTTTTTCTAACGTAATAGTCTAAAAAGAGACTTCTCATATAGAGTTGGTCTCTCTGTCCCATAAACATCATTTTTATATAATGAAACCTTTCACTTTAAATCTTACATTCTTCATTCCATTTCCACTTCATTCCAGTACTGGTTGGTCATAAGATCTAAATATGGCTCTTTAAAGGTGATCTTCAAATTCTGATGGGATTCTCTTTCCATCATGTGTTTGAATGCTTTAAAACATAATATAAATATTACTAGAGCCACTTACGTAGTTGTACAACAGCCGTTTCTCCATTGGTTGCGATGTAATGTAGAGTTTGTTCTCCATAATAAGATGCTCCTGTTTTATCAACTTCTGTACTAGCTATCACAAGCATTGCAGTGGCTATTCAGATGAAGAAAAAAAAGATATTTTTAAAAAGAAGCTACACAGTAATCTATTTTTTAAAAAAACAAAGAATAAACAAAGCTATATGCACTCTTGCAGTCTGAAGAGTGAAGATTTTAAAAAACTAGCTTCGGATAAAAGAGACCATTTTAACCCCAATGTCGTTCTATGTTTCTTCTAAATCATAATTTGCAGCCCTCTGACTGTTGGGCTACAATTTCCAGGGAATGTAATGGCTGGAAATTATGAAAATAGTTATTTAATATAACCAAAAAGGATGCAAGTTAAGAAAAGGTGCTTTGGTTTCTCCTCCAAATCCTTATTCCTAAAACAGAGTATGCACAATGGGAACATTCAGAAATATTTCTCAGTGTATTCTGAAGAGCTAAGTTTCAAATAAGTGTAGAGGGGATCACTGTATGTTAGAGTCATACAGAATGGGATTGACATAGCACCGTGATGGTGAACCTATGGCACGCGTGCCAGAGGTGACATGCAGAGTCCTCTCTTTGGGCACGTGCACCATTGCCAGCTGCTCTTCTGGTTTCTGACGCGCACATGCTCACTGGCCAGCTGGTCTTCGTGCATGCCGGAGCACTGGAAAACAGCCAAAAAAACGGCCAAAAAAAGCCTGGAGCACCGGAAATCCAAAGACCAGCTGGCTGGCGCTCACATGCCTGTTTTCAGGCCATTTTTTAGGCCATTTTTCAAAAATGGCCAAAAAACATGCATGCACATGCCGACTGGCTGATCTTCAGGTTTTCAGTGTTCCGGTGCACATGCATGTGCTGGAAACCTGGAGGCCAGCTGGTTGGCATGCGCGTCAGCCAGCTTGTCTTTGGGTTTCCAGCGCTCTGGTGCACACATGCACGTGCATGCACACGCGTTCCGGTTTGGGCACTCAGTGCTGAAAAGGTTCACCATCATTGACATAGCATAATACCAAGTATAAATGTCCTTTGGGCATTTTGATTATTGAGGCCTAGATGCTGACTACATGTAGAAAAAGAAAAGTAGACTCAAATAAAGACAAAGCTTTTTCTAAAAAAATACCTTTGCTATTCCACAGCATTTTCACCCTATCAGCTTTAAAGAAGCTTTTGTTTGCCAGTGCAGATTGTGGGCCTTCAAAGTTAGGATATTGGTAAAGCCTTACAAAAGATGGAGCTCCTTTGGTTCCAGGAACATATACAGCAACCTGCATTAACAAGATATGTTAAAATAAACATTAAAAGTAGGTATGTTCTAAAATCTGGATGAAATTAAATTGTGCTGGGGAAAGAATTCAAAAGGAAGCACCTTGGTTGGCTGATCTCCTGGCGACAACACAAAGTCATTGATTTTCTGCAGATGAAGCTTATTTGCAATTGTACCTGCAAAGATCACCATCCTCAGGTTAACAAAATAAGCAAAAACTTTTGTGAATCGTTAGGTAGCATTGCCTATGGGTTTCAGCAAGTAATAAGTAAATAAACAATTGTAAAATATATTGTATACATGACATATTTGCTACTTTAAAAGATTTTACATGAATTGTATATCTTTACAAGTATGAGAAAATAACTAAATTTTATCTCAGATTGAATTTAATGTAAAGCTTGTAATATAAAATATTTTAAAGCTTAAAATGACAGCACTTTAAGTCAAATACCATCACATAGCAAAAGTTTAGAGGTAAATAAAAAAGTAAACTTTCATATTATAGATAGTTTGTTTTGTGACCATTCTAAGTTACCACAGCACTGAAAAAAGTGTCTTATGACCATTTTTCATGCTTATGACAGTTAAAGCATCTCCTGGTCACGTGATCAAAATTCAGATGCTTGGCAAATAACCAGTGATATTTATGATGATTGCAGTCTCTTGAGGTCATGTGATCATCTTTTGCAAGCAAAGTCAACATGGAAGCCAGTTTCACTTATCAACTGCAGTAATTCACTTAACAACTATGGCAAGAAAGGTAGTAAAATGGGCAAAAGTCTCAGGAACAGAAATTTTGGGCTCAATTGTGTTTGTAAGTCGAGGACTACCTATACATAATGAACTTCAAAACTGTATTAAAGATTAAAGGTGGGAACTGCAATAAAGCGAGCAGCTGAAAACATAGGAAAATCATGAAAAGATTAAACATGGAATGCTTATCTAGAGAACAAAAAAGAACTTGCATACTGAAGTCGTTGTTTTCAAAGAAATGAAGTTCATTGTTAACACTCCTGGCACACAGGCTTTCATCATCTGACCAGCAAGGACACCTAATGATTAGAGAGTGGGGTGGAGTGGAATAAATATTAAAACCAACACCTGGTAGTTGTGGCCTTCAGAAATAGAATTGTTAACAATATTTTTAAAAAGCAATTTTTTAAAAAATAATAACATTAAAAGTTATATATTTAAGTTGTAAAGGTGAAAAGCAAATTTGTAGATTCTAATCATTACTTATTATATTTTCAAATGTTTCCATAATATGTTCTTATCTGAAAACACGTTACATTAAAAATGCAAAAAAAATTCAGCACTTTAAAAAACAGAGGACATGCATGGAGAACAGAGTTATGGAACCCTTCTTTTTTGACCACAGGACCCATCTTTATCTTTTCTGTACAATGAAGTGATATGTTATGTCATTTGCATGTATATTGCTGTATTTGGTTAGACACATGCACTTGGAAGCACAGGGCAGGATGTATACATTCTCTTCTGGGTCATGTGATTAGGAGGGATAGGTATTCAGAGTGAAGCTGGTAGAAACTTTTGAGTAAGCTGCCCATAAGCATGCTGTGGGACAATACGTTTAGAATTTTTGTCTCTCCAACCCACAAACCATTTTTCACTCAATTTTTCTTTTGCTGGCTTCTCTTGCAAACCAAATTTAGTTTTCTTGTGTTCAGTTTTGTAGAGTTACTGTGTTGAGAGCTAGAAATACAGAGATCGAAGCAACTTTCTACCGAGTTGAAAAACTTATTAGACAATTAGATAATTTAGTGTTTTCAAATACCATGTTCTAAATAATAAAATTCATTGAAATACTACTTACCAGTTCTGTGACTTTTTCTGGATGAATGACTTCAAGCATTTTCCATTTTTCACACTGAAAAGGTGAAGGTTGGGTTCCCCTGCACCATCTTTTGCAGCTACAACATACCAAATGCATACATTATACCAACACCTCCAAAATCATCTCTGTTCTTCTACAATATACCACCGACCCAGGTGACGTTTTGTTGCAAACCTTTTATAGAAAAGGACCTTTTTTCTCCACGGTCCCATTTTGTCAAGTACAAAATAATATTTTTATCATCAAAAATTGCTAACAGAAGAGAAGATTGAAATTTGGATTATAGAGATTGAGAAATGAATTGAATAAAAGATAATTTTCTTTATGATATAACTGTATGATTATAACTATATATGCATATATATTTCTTATGTTTTATGTTTTTGGGGGTTTTTCTTTAGTTAAGGGGTGTAATTAGGATAGAATTATAATGGTGTTCTTAATTATAATGACTATTAATGTTTTTTTTTATTATTAGAATGTTTAAATATATTAATGTCTGGTTTTTTGTTTGTTTTTGTTTTACTTTTTTTTCCCTCTTTCCTTCTTTCTCTTTCTCTTCCTCTTTTGAAATTTGTTTAATTTAGAATTTGAATATTTAATAATCTTTTTCTTTTTCCCTTGTTCTAAATTTTGTTCTTTTTAACTTGTAGCGGAAGTCAGGGGGGGGGATAGGGAGGGAAGGGGCTGGGGCTGAGGGAGGATGGGAGGGGTTGGGTAGGGGGATTGGGCAGGGGGGGTGAAAATGGAAAAATTTCTGTATTGTAAAACCTTTTCAATAAAAAAAAATTGCTAACAGTGACAGCTTTCTTTCTCCCAAATCAAAATTAGCCATTCTTGCCGCTGCAAGTTGAAATTCACTATACTACTGGATAAAACAATCCTCAGTTGTCAACCCTTTTGCTGACAGAAAGATATTTATGTATTTGAAAAATACTTATACTTTTTTTTCTGCAATATCATCTTAACTGCCAACAGTAGTGGAAGTAATAGGTAATAGTAATAGAAGCAATAGGAGAAAATAGATGGCATGACAAATCACAAAACAATTTCCTTTTTCTGTCTTTGCAACAAAGCCATTTTGTAAAAAGTGCAGCATAAAAAAGTTAATCACATTCTTCCCATCCCACCTTTAGAAAAAGGAAATAGTATCACATATGGTTAGGTCCTAGGGGCCTAGATTGTTTGTTAAGTGTAGAAGTGTAGAGACACATGGAAATGTGCAGTACACCTCCAAATATTTTCTTTTATTTACTAAATTTAGTTATTGAATTTCTAGTGCTGCCCATCTTCCCTACATGGTGACTGTGGGCTGCACAGAAGTTTAATACCTGAAGAATATCACGCAGAATATCTCTATTGTCCCAGAATTCACAATATGAAATAGTATATTTACATTAAGGAAATCGATGTTGGGGATTGATTAAACATTTTGGGGCAATACAATGAGAGGTCAGAAAAAGGAAATGTAAGCTCAAGTCATACCCTTTTTTTTTCTGCTTTCGTATTAATCCTCTTTTCCTCAGAAATTTCATATTTTGAATGTTCCAGTTCAGAACAAAAAAATAATCTACTTGATCATTATATTATTCAAAATTAGCATGGTTGCTGTCATGTTTGCAGTAGTTGGAGAAGAACCTAGAATACTCACTTGTATAAAGCTGCCATGTCAGCAGGACATTGCTCTTTGGAGAGAATTCAAGGCAAACTGCCTTTGGCAGATCAAAAGAATGCAGCAGGTTGTGGTTGGTGACATTTACAATGTTTACTCTGGAACCAAAAGAGGTCAGCTCAGTCAAGCTTGATTACTCTGGTTAATTAATAGCTATTTAGCTGTTCCTTCTAAATAAGATCAATTCCCAATCACAGAAAACAGATTCATTCTTCCAATTACTATGTTGCTTGATATTTCATCAATGCAGTAATTCAGAAAGCATCAAAACATAATTAAAATAAATTAGAATATAAATATAGATCTCCAGAGTTTCCAAAACTTCTACACACGCATTTCACTAAAATGTCCTTGAGAATCAAAGTAGGTAGACATCATTTCCCCTCTGATACACATTTCCCCTTTTCCCCTTGGCCAAAGAAAGCAAATAAAGTACCTATAATAATAGGAACCTTAAGTACAATTCTAAAATATCTGGAGCACCACTTGAAGACCCATCAGTCAATTGCAAAAGGCAATTTTACTTCTTATCTCCTGCAAAAATACTTTTAATACCTCAAATAACATCTGCCTACCCCAGGTTCTTGAGAAGGGCTTGATAGATAAAACTGCCAAATCCAATTTAAACATCTGGCTGACCAACTATTAAATTATGAAATTTATATCCCACCCAACTCTCAGTGATTCTTGGTGACCTACAATTATTAAAAACATTTTTAAAAATGCAAAACCTATTAAAAAAATCATGTGATAACAACCCAGAGGGAACGAAAAGGAAGAAACGGACATCAGTTATCTTTACCAAATGCCTTGGCAAACAGCCAGGTCTTTAAGGTTCCTTGAAACACTAGTAGGGTGGGAGCTATCTGAATTTCGAACTTCATTCCAGAAGATAGGGTGCTGTTGCAGAGAAGATGTCAAGGGTTCAGAGAGATGGCATTGTTTAATGAAATTTGGATGAAATCCAAAGTTCACCAACCCTGCTAATTAGAACTACCGTATTTCCCCAAAAATAAGACCCTGGTTTTTTTGAACCCTGAAATAAGCGTTTGCCCTTATTGCCATGCGCTCAAAAGCCTGATTGGGCTTATTATCAGGGAATGTCTTATTTTGGGGGAAACAGGGTAGCCAGGCAACTACTATGGGGGAGACAGTCCCAAGCATTTAATATTATCAGTGGAAACTACAAAAACCAACTCTTTATTGCATCCTTATGTGCTATGTTAAAACCTAAAAGAAGTTTGCAAAGTTTATCTCAGTTAATCTTACTGCTGTAATACTTTATGAAAATTAATTTCTTTATTAATTAGTTTATTCATTTAATTTATATGGTCACCCATCTAAAATTCATGACTCTGAGCTAACAGCAGTTAAAAATACCATAAAAACATAAGTATAAAAAACAACTGTAATCAGTAACTGAGGTGAAAACAATACAAATCAACATAGCCATTGCACAGATTCTGCCACAAATAGATGGAGCATCCTCTGCTGTCAAGACCTAATGGGATAGGTAGACATAATCAGGAGAGAATACTGATTATATAAAATTAAGCAGAAAAGTACCCTACTTATCCAAAATATAAAAATAATTTGCACTCACAACCCACCAAAGCACAGATAGCCCTCGATTTACAACCAGCCCCTTAAAACATAGCTCTGGTGATTTGCATGTAGCCATGTTGGGGATGTTCCATAACTGGAAGTGGTTAGTGGATTAAAAGAAAGCTCCACCTCTACCGTATTTTGTATTGGTTCCTTCCTTTGCTAATTTTTGTTAATATTTGCAATATTTATCATTAAAATATTTTAAATTGTTTTAAATTTTATTTTGTAGGCAACCCAGAATCACTTAATAGTGAGAAAGGTAGCATATAAATGTAATAAATAAAAAATATACCAGTATAGCCAAGTCCATTATATCTTTTCCCATTCCTAATACATCAATTAATAAATGGAAATATCTGAAGCTTGTCAATTTTTTATAAAATAAAATCTTAGAATTCGCATTCAATAGTGAAATAGGTCTATGGCTAATACAGAATTTAGGATGTTTGCCTGGTTTTAAAATCAATCTTATATATACCTCATAAAAGGAAGAAGCAATTGGTTACAAATCTCACAGAAAAATGTAACCTTACATGTTGTGCTCTTTTGAAAAAGTTTCGATCATGATTCTCCTCCAAGACAAATTCCTTAGAAGCCAAATGAAACAGAGTATATTTTACTGATTGCAAAAGTCACAGTAACCTGCTTTATAATGGGCGAAGTATGCACAATAATTTCTTACTGGAGGGAGTATCTGGCTAAAACTAATGAGCTTCTATAAGCTATGTTTTTAATATATATTGTTAGAAATATAAACATCCCAAACACAGAAAGACTAACTTTTCTCCATTGCCCCATGCAAAAAGGGATCCATCTCTGTTGAAAGTAAACACTTTTGCATTTTTCCCAAAATCCCTGAAAGCAAAAATAAAAATAAATTAGAATTCAAATAACACTTATAAAGAAAAAAGAAAATTATTTAGATGAAATATAAAGTATCAATCTTAAAAAATGCTTCCAACAAAATAATTGTTATTATTTTGATATAAAAGAAATAAACATTACAATCAAACTAAAACAGGTGAAATAAGACAGATGAGATATATCTCCCACCCAAAACAGAACCAAATGCAAATTTAAGTATGCATTCCAGTAACACAATGGTATGTCAATAGTATACTTGTTTCATTTCTGTCTCAGATGTGTGAACAAAGAAAGATGCTAACTATCTAAACTCAGATGCTCTTTTTTTCAATATGTGGAATTGCTTCTTTTCCATTTAATAACCAAAAATGTCCTGCCCCATCCACATTAGCACCCAAAGTTGTAAATGAATAGTCCAAAACATTCTGATTATTACAAAAACCTGAGTAATATTTGAAGTAGAAACTAGAAATGTACATTCACATTTACAAAATTTAAGCTCTATTGAACATATGTGGAGGCATTCCAACCTCCACATATGATTCTGATTATGTTATTATTTTTCAGTAATGGGCATCCTAAAATGTATACATTTAATAAAGCCAAAAATTAAAATACCTTTGAAATGTTGTATGCTCTGTAAAATGAGGTGACCCATGCAACATATAGAGTCCTTCAGATCCTCGTACTAGCAAAATAATGAAATAAGTCATATGTTTATTTTGCTCCAAATTAATACATTAATGCTTAGTTTCATACAATAGAGAAAATTCTAAGTTAAATGAACATACTTCAGTTGAATAATAAAATATGAAAATATATTTTGTGTAATAACCATGCCAATCAGTGAACAAGCAAACCTAAAGCCTCATATTTATTTACTTGTTTATCAAATATATATTGTGCTCATCTTGCAGGTTGAGGCAACTTTGAATCACAACATAATAAATCAAATGGATGTAATCATAAGTATAAAAACAGATTAAAATTACAAAAACCATGAGTTTAGAGTAGAAAGGTAGTTAGTGTTTCTGTTCCTACACTAGCCACTTCCATCTAACAGCTGCTCCTTCAGGGCCTCGTGTTAACTGGCATAACCAGGTTTTAAAGCATTTCCTGAAGGCCAGAAACGAGGGTGGGGGAGCAGATCCCACTTCATGCAGCAATCTGTTCCAGAGGGTGAAGGCTGTGGCAAAAAAGGCTCTTCTGGACCTCACTGGCCATAACTCCTTGGTTGATATGGTCTGCAAATAGGTTCTTCTGCTAGCAAGAGTGGAGCAGGCCAATCGCAAGGCGGTTCCTGAAATATCCTAGACCTATGCCACAGAGGGCTTTAAAGCTAATGACCAACACCTTTAATTGGACCCAGAACAGATCAGCCGCCAGTGCAGCTCGCATATCAGTAATGTTACATGTACCGCACTAGGGGCCTCTGAAACTTTACATGCTGCTGCATACTCTGTAAACTGCCTAGAGTTGCTTCAAAATGAGATAGCGGCAAATAAATTGAATAAGTAAAATAAAATAAAATAAAATAATTATGGACCAATTGTAGCTTCCAAATATTCTTCAAGGATAGCCCCATGTAGAATGTGTTGCAAGAATCCAAACAGGAGATAATCAGGGCATGAGGAACTGAGCACAGAGCCTCACAATACAGAAAAGGATTCAGTTGGTACACAACCTGAAGTTGTGCAAAGGCTGTCCTAGCCACGACTGCCATTAGCCCCAAGTTGTGGAGTCAGCATACCTCAAAATATTAGTTATAGGAAGAACAGTGGGAAAGGAGTATGTCTCTCTTTGCTGCTTATAAGCACCCACAAGGCACCCATCAATCAATCAAATTATGCAGCTGTCCCTCTCACAGAATACTCCAATAATTCAAAACAATCCAATGCTTAATGTGGCAGTACACTTTAGCATGAAATAAAGTAGAAGAGAAACACATTCACTCTTTCCACTTAGCACTTTTATTTTAAGTGCTTTCATACTGACTTAAATCCCAGAGAAAGCCAGTGACTTGGAACAAAATTAAAGCAAATACAGAAATCTGTACAAACGCATTAATATTACATATTTCATGAAGTGGCACTTACTCTCTAATGTCCCATTGTTAGTTATTTCATTGACATATTAACTCCGGTAAAATGGAAGGTAGTCATTTAAAATTAAGACTAGGAGCATGCCTCTGGCATTAGCTTTGCAGAAATATTTTAAAAGATTACTTACGATGCTATGTAATTGTGATGCAAACTAACATAAAACATCAAAGGACACTTAAAATGAAAAGTACAATAAATGTAAAAGTAGTTTAGGTTGGATTCAAACAAATCTTCACATGAATTTAATACACTGCTTGACCTGAGTTCAGAATTACATAACTGTACAAATGTTCAAGATATAGCTCTGCTTCAGGATTCTGGTCTGAATGATTTATGTCAGAGAAAAGCATGGTTGTATGCATGATGACTCCACTCCCTCTCTCTTTGAGCTCTGGGACTTTTGTGGTGCTCAACTGCTTTCATTGGCAATCTAGGACATTTTCTAAATTGGAAAGAGTATAGCATGAGTCAAAAAGCAGCCTCAGGCATGCATGAATTGGAGATCCTTGGTGCACACTGAGCTTGGTTGTTTTCTTGCACTTTTATTTCCCAAACTAGGTAACATCATCAGACTATTAGCATTGATGATGTTATCTAGTTTGAGTAATGAAAGGTCTGCAAGAAAACAACCAAGCTCAGTGTGCACCAAGGATCCCTCACCTTTAAAGTGCTCCATGGCTTAGGACATGGGTACTTACGAGACTGTCTTTTGCCACCAATAGCCTCCCACCGACCAGTTCGTTCTCATAGGGAGGGACTACTCAGGGTATCATCAGTCAAATTGTGCTGACTGGCGACTCCCAGGCCTTCTCTGTAAGGGCTCCAACCCTTTGGAATGAACTGCCCCCGATATACGAAACATCCCTAATCTCCATCCTTTCCACTGTGCCCTCAAGATCCTGATGTTCAATCAGGCGGGGCTAAGCATGTTAACTGGGAATGATTAAAATATTATCTAATTCTGGGTTTTATTTAATTTGGGCTAAACTATGTTATAATTTTAATTATCAATTTTATGATATTTAGGTATCTTTTATTTTTTCTTGACTGTACACCGCCTTGAGTCCTGCGGGAGAAAGGCGGTATAGAAATATAATTAATTAATTAATTAATTAAATTTCAACCCTGAGCTACAATTATTCTCCTTTATTGGCATGCACAAATATATCAGATGAAAGGATTAGGGCAGTATCTGCCCCAGCATAACCCTAAGCAGGACTTTAGTACCACAGCAGGCATAAAGCATTTCACCATTAGTTGAGTATGCTGCAAGAGAGTTCAGAGGTTATCTGATCATCTGGCACATACTAGTAAATTAGGGCCAGGTAGTGAGCCTCTGTAATAAAGAGGAAATCTGCCAAACCGAAAAAGAGCCTTTAGGAATTCATGAGCAAACAGGTAACTCTGGGGAGTTCAAACTAAAAAAAAATGGAGAAAATTATGTAGGTGATAATAGATAGTGGAAGTTGGAAAATATGGGGAAAGTGTCTTGGGTATTAGCATATTCCAAACCTGGCTTCTCTCTAAGTCTTGGACGAGTGAAAAGCCATCTAGATTCTTTAGATTCTGGATGAGCATAAATGTGCTGAGTGAGCATAAATGAACATTTTGGTTATATACAATGCATTTAGTAATGTTTGTAAGATTAAAACTATCGTTCTTCAAAAAGTAACTTTTTTCCGTCGTGGTTGAACCCAAACTCTGTGACAAAATGAGTAATGGAATGTAAGCAAGTACTATATTTCAGATACGGCTCCCTCGAGAGATGCTTCTGTCCGCAGCTAAGTCCTTGCATATACAAGCAACCGAATGCTCTTCCCCGACAGCTCTTTCCCTTTATAGAAGCCTAAGCTCCCCATGCACATAATACCAAGTGTTCTGTACAGCCCCCCACCCCCACAAGTGAAGGTTTATACAAAATTCCGCTAAAAATTGCCGCCAGTGTGTGACGTTCTCGGGCCTCTACCAGACATCACAACAAGCCTTACAACGAGAACCATCTTGACAGAGAATGACTGGTTGATTTATTCTGAACCCACCTGCCAAGAGCGGCGTGGGAGGCGCCATCTTTATCCGGATGCGGCACTTGTCCTTCCGGGTGGCGCACAGTGGGTCACAGCAGAAAACTGTACACGTCTGCTCTGCCCTCCATCGCCAGCTCAATAGCGGAGTTTTTTCCGGGTGACGTGTTGCAAGCTGAAGGGGAGGATCGAGGAGTGCCTCGGATCATCTGGCCACGAGGAAGCTTCCCCACAGGCTCCTCCGGAGAGCTCAGCGCCTATTGGACAATGACGACAGAGGGCGGGAGCTCCGTCAACTACGCTTTGGAGGCGAAAGCGTGAACAGCGGAGGCTCGAGGAGAGTCTCGCTTCCGGGAGGGGGACGGCTCTCCTGCCCGCCCGCTTGCTTGCTTCTCCGCCGCTGGGCAACGCGCTTCCGGAGGGTGGGATCAGCTTGAAGGGCAGTTGCTGCTTACGCGGCGGCTTGGCTGGGAAGAGCCCGAGAGGCGAGGCGGACGGTCGGTCCTCCCGTGATCCCCGGTGCGGAGCTCCCACAGCCCGAGAGCGGCGTCGCTCGGCCAGTGCCAGACGGAGGAGGCGGCGGAGGCGGCGGCGGGGACGGCAAAAGCAGTCAAGATGGTGGCGAAGCAGCGGATTCGGATGGCCAACGAGAAGCACAGCAAAAACATCACGCAGCGCGGCAACGTGGCCAAGACCTCGGTAGGGGCCCCGTCGCAGCCCTGTGGGGCCGCCTGCTTGCTCCCTTTTCCCGCAACTCTCGCCGGGCCGGTTCCCCCGTCCGCTTCTCCCAGGGAGGGAGGGAGGGAGAGAGAAAGAGAGCAGCCGAGGCGTCGCTGTTCAAAACCCCGTCTGCCTTAAGGCAGCCCAGCCACCCCGGGAGGCTCCCTCCCGTTCGACTTCCCTTCGCTTCGGCAACCTACCCACATCCCTCCGTCCCTCCCCAGTTTGATAATCCCCGGGACGGTTCGGGGCGGGGGCCCCCGCGGGTTTCTTCCTAAGGCGGCTCCGAGGTTTCGGCCCCTAACCGTCGATGGCTTTTCCTGCAGAGAAACGCCCCCGAGGAGAAAGCATCGGTGGGACCGTGGCTGCTGGCGCTGTTCATCTTCGTGGTCTGCGGTTCGGGTAAGTGTCGGTGCTGGCTGCACCTGGGGGAGGTCAGGTTTTTCCCGGAAATTGAAAGGGGGCCCTGAAGTGGACCGGCCGGGCGAGTCCCTTTGCAACGTGGGAGAAAGGGAGGAACGGGACGTCTTTGGTTATGATCCAGATTGCTTCAGACCCAGACCAGCTGGGGATGGGAAATGAACATATGAACAGAATATATGAATATTTCTGCAGTGAAAAAGAATGTGACATTGCATCTGACAGGCGTTCAGGTGAAGGTGTTTGGGAGGGTGTAGGGAAGGCTTTTATTACTGCAATAGTTGAGAATACTTTACCATGATTTGGCAATCAGAATATATGGTGCAGATGTGTACTTCTCTAATTTCCAAGCTGCTTGGCCTAGGGTACTTTTCAGTCAAGCTTTTTGTTTTAGTAAGCTTACACTGATCTTTATCTAATTCTGTAGCAATTGTATGTGAGCAACCCCTGAATGTTCATTTCACAATTCATTTCTAATCGCTTCATTGAAAATAATAGGCTTCCTCTATACCAGATGGCTCAGGACAAAGCTTTGCCCCCCCCCAAAAAAGGATGAAAGCTTATGCAAAGTAATCTTAAGCACTGTCATTAAGGGGGTCATGTGACTATTCCCCTGTGCCTTCTATCAGCTTTCAACTTTGTTTACCCTTACAAATAATGTAAGACTATATGGGTTTTATTACTTGATGCTAGACTTTATATTTTGATTTTGATAGTTTGTTCATTTTTGATTTTGAATAAGTTGATAAGCAAATAATAGAGCATTGAAATAGGGGTTCTTTCAGATAAGGGAGCTAAGCTAACTAAAAAGGCATGTACCATTTGATGAATGCTAATATACTTTGCTTAGTAATACTTTTTGGTTTTGTTTTATAGCGATCTTCCAGATTATTCAGAGTATCAGGATGGGCATGTGAAAGAGTTGGTCTTTAAACAAGATATTTTCTCCTGTGAACTATGAACTTTCATTCCTAATGTTCAATAACTTGGAATTTAAATTTCCTGTCGTCTTGCTTCTGAAGAACTGTCCATGTTGGCCACATGTCATTCCAGGTTTTTTCACAAATCATTCCAGGTTTTCTAGTCCATGCCACAGTGCCTTGAAAAAGCACCACATGTATAAAGCAATAAAGAATTACTGTTAACTTAAAATGGTGGACCTACTTATTCTGTGAATCAAATTCATGATTTATGTTGATATTAAAGTATCATAAAGTATATTTTAAAATATAATCAGTGTAGATAGTGATTGCATCATATGTAAACACTGATTTTTGTTAATCTTCTGTATAAATGGAAGTGTTTTATTTAAAAGAAAGTGAATCTTATTAAGTGGAAACTGTATAACTAGCTTAAAGCACATTCATGCAATTCAGTTAAAGGATGCCTGCTGTGGTTTTTGCTTATCTCAAGCCCATCTTTCATATGTGTACCTTAGCTTTAGTGTAGCATGTGGTGATTTAATTACAAATCTAATAGAATACCTTATCCTTTGCTTCTTTTGGACCTTGTTTTATTAAACAATGTAATGTAAAACCAGTGGCTTAACTGACCATAATTTACATAAAGGAACAAAGCTCTTCAGTCTTAAAATGCACCAGAAGTTTCTCAAAATGCTTAGCTGCTACTGTTAAATTGTATTGAATGTCAGTGTTTCTTATGCCATTATTGCATTGTTGGGGTAAGATAACTGTGTGCACAACTCAGAAGATACATTCAGGATGTAAATACCACCTCTTGATGTGTTCCACATCAACCATATGTTGTTTATACAGACAGCACTAACATGCATGTAGGCTGAACAGTACCCCACTTCAACTGTACAAATTAATAGATTAAACATACTGCTGAATCCAAATTTTTATATTACTGTGACATGAGCCATTTTCTGTAAATTCTACTGCATGTTAATGTAGAAGTCAGTGAACCGATGTAAGGGTAAGTGGGTTGCACTTTCACAGGGTAGTAAACGTCAGATTGAAATGATCTTACCACTATTAACAGCGTCTTGCAAAGCATATAGCAAGGAAAATGCTAAGTTTGGTACTCTATCAGGGAATGCCTTATAGAAAGGTAACTGGACCACATATTACTTTTTAAAGGGCTGAGTGGAACTTTAACTAGGTAAATGACTCTTAATCCTGAAAAATGGGATGATGGGCAGATTACTGGAAGGCTATACTTTGTACTGTTAGCAGTACATTCTGTAAATGGGAAATGCTTGTTTGTAATCTAAGAACAATTTCCAATAAATTACTTTAAAATCTGAGATGTGTTAAGTTTTCAAAATCCC
Source organism: Masticophis lateralis (assembly GCA_030761175.1). Lineage (NCBI taxonomy): Eukaryota > Metazoa > Chordata > Lepidosauria > Squamata > Colubridae > Masticophis > Masticophis lateralis. The sequence goes on from JAUDYJ010000005.1 coordinate 27,838,221, forward strand.
TGATTTAATTTGCATGAAGAAAATCCTATATTAAGCAGTGTGTTATTTTTCTGTTCAGCGCCATTTTATGAGCTATAAAGTTCCTTGGCTGGTGACGTACTATCAACTTTGTTTGCCAAAGTATTCCTTATATTGATACAATATTGGTGGTGCAGAACTAAAAATAGGTGGCATAGGGAGAAGAGCGATTTCTACCACAATCCTACTCTTCAATTACTTCAGAATCCAGTCTCGGTCTTCAGTGTTGTAAGTTTATAATATTAAAAGGTTTAAGACAATAGAACAGCTAAGGTCAATCTTCCATCATAGTGGAACATAGTATTCAGGCTAACCAGTTTTTAATGTTACAGCCTATACATTACAGTCATTTTGAAGTATAACATCTGGAATTACTAATTAGCTTGGTTTGAATTTATTGACACTGCTCCAAAAACGTGAGATTCTTTGGTTGCCAAAGTATGGTAGGTAGCATAGACTCTTGTGTTGCATATTTAAATAATAAAGGGGTGTTTTGGTTATAGGAAATATGGAAAAAAAAACCTGTACTATTTTGGCCATCCCGTTTATGGGAGTGCAAGCTTGACACAACTAATCAAATATGAGAAAAGGTAGATTTAAACTAAATCTGCTTCAAAGCATTTCCATTTTTCAGTTTTTCAATGGTATATTAGCTAACCCTAAATTGGTTTGACATTCAAATGAGCTGTCCTTCAAGTCTCTTGAGAAGAAGTATGCAGCTATCAGTGGTTCCATTGCAATCCGGAGAAGTAATAGTTACTTCTAGTAATGCTGTAAAAAAGTTTAGAGTGGGAGTTTAAGATACTTTTTATTAGAACAAGCAAACTGTATTTTGAAATAATTCTTTTAAAAAGATCTGTGATGTATTTCTAAAAGTTTCTAAAATAGTATATTAACCTTTTCCCAGTTCGTATATAAGAATCTCAAATCGCTACTTCTCGTAAATGAATAAAGATTTAAAATACGACTGCTATTAATGTATATCTGTAATATATTAATATATTTAGTGTGCTATGTCACAACATCCAATTCCGGATAATATTCTTACAAATATTTTACACTAAGCAAAGTTTCTGCATCATTTTCAAGAGTTGCATCATATAACATGCAGTGCAGTAATCTGGATGAACAGTTGCTAGGGCAAGATACCAAATTGCAGCTAGCCATCCAGTTAGGCTTTATCTAAGCTAGTCAAATGCACTTTGGGCTAGTGAGGACTCTTGTAGCTAACGACAGAGATGGAACAAGAAGCAGGGTACAACTTGGATCTTTAAAAATCAGGGCAGTCTGCCCAGAACAAATTGGTTCTGGATTGGTAGACCATTTGTTTACAATATTTGTCCAGCTTGAGCTTCAGTTTGTTAGCCTTGATTTCCATTCCCTCACCTGAGCTGAAGAAAGGGATAAGAAGAACTGCATAACATTAGTGAAAGGTCTGTAGTGTTGGTCATGGTATTATAACATCTTTATAAATGACAGAACAGGAGGTGTGATGCTTATCGCATATGCAGATTACATCAAACTGGAAAGAGGACCTAGATAAAATCATAGAAGATAAAATACAGAATGACTATGACCATGAATTAAAAATATTTTAGTAGGGACAGTCATATGTGCAAATAAAAGATCAGTAATAACTGTCCTAACTGTAGTAATACTACAATATGCCAAGCAAATTAGCTGCGGTGGCTTAAAAAGACTAACACAATTCTAGACTTGGAGTTAGGATTTGGGTTAAGGCTACATAAGGATAGTATCCAGTTCATCCAGTTTATGGTTTGGTTCTACCTCATTTAGAATATTTCGCCCAATTCTAACACAACACTTTAAAAAGCCATGGACAAACTGGAACATGTTTTATCCAGAAGAGTACAATACAACTGGCAAGAGGCCTGGAAATTAGCAATAATTCAAACAATTGACTGTACCCATAGAACAAATCCTAGCCATGTTCAATTATTGTTGCGTAAACAAAAGGAATTGTGTTTTCTATTATGTGAAGCCAATCCAAACCAACCAATTCATATTACACTAAAGAGGATTTAAATAAGCATTAGGAAGTATTTCCTGACAATACAAGCAATTCAGTATCAAACCTATTTCTTGAAAGATGATTGACCCTTCTCCATTAGATGTTTAAGCTGGGGGGTGGATCTTTCTAGGATGATGTCTAAAACTGGCTTTATCGGAAATATTTCCTTGACATTTCCAATAGAAAGCTATAATATAGTTTAAACTTCTTAGGTGTACAGAGCTTGCCTAACACTTCATTGGCTAATTCATTTGATCTTTTGGAAGGCTTTGAAGACCTGGCTCTTCTCCCTGCCTACCAACCTACCCCAGGCCTTGTGCCAGAATGTTTCTTAGGCCCAATACATGTGCAATTGTGGTGGAAGTTTGCTATGGTGCTTTAGATGCATTATAGTTATCTTTAATTGTTTTGTGGGTTTTTAGGGGTTTAATGTTTTTGTGGATTGTTAGCTGTCCAAAGTTATGTATTTAAGATCAACTGTCACATAAATCTTCTAAATAATTACATAAATGTATAATATTTATGTACATATATGTACATATATGTACTCATTTTTCTGTTTGATTTATAGTCTTATCTTTTCTGCAGTGGGTTGAGGCATGAATACAGTACCATGTTCTTCCAGTTCCTCCAACAATGCAGTTTGAGCTGAGCAAACATGACTGTCCCGAAGTCAGCAAATGAGCTTTCATAGTTGAGACACAAACACGGATCTTCCTAAACCAAGTCAAAAAGTGGATTCTGGCTATTTGCATTAATGTATTGTTTGTTTTACTGAATCACTGATTGGTGCTATCAAAATGTGATAGGGCAGAGGCCATTGACATATGTTGAGCCAATGTGTCATATATATAGCCCATAGAGAATCCTTACTATGAGTTAAAATATGCTGGTATTGCTGCCATGGGTAATGAGGTGGGGTACGGGCAAGATATGCCAACAAATTTTCAGTAGTTCAAAGCAGTGGTGGGTTCCAACTAGTGTTACCACTGGTTCTCTTCGTGCACGTGCTTTGTGCGCGATCGCCACGTGCGTGCTCGCTTCACTCACATGCGCACTGAACTTGTGCTCTGTGCAAGTGCGTTGGGTATCTGCCCAGCTGACGTGCAGCAATCCATTCTGCCACGCCTATCAGCTGGGCTAAAAATAAAGAAATAAAGGTAGAAATAAACCAGGGCAGGCGAGAAGGGAACCAAAGAGAACCGGTTTGGTGATGTCATATCACCGCTACCGGCTTGGCCGAACCGGACTGAACCGGGAGCAACCCACTCTGGTTCAAAGGCCTGGAGACTAAACCGTATCAAGAACGGCTGCAGGTTTTGTGTATGGATAGTCTAAAGAAAAGAAGAATTGGGGTGACATAATAGCAGTATTACAGTATTTGAGGGGCTGCCACAAAGAAGGGGAAGTCAAATTATTCTCCAAAGAACCAGAGGGCAGGAGAAGAAACAATGGTTGGTAGTATACATTCACTTGAGATTAGGGCATTTGATGTGTTTCCTGCCACCTTATGCCTTTATTCTATTTTCTACAAAATAAAAGAGGGTTTTTTTTCCCAATCTCCCATGAACAGGAAGAAGACTGAAGGCATATGAGGCCATCTTTGTGGGCATTGCTTAGATGAGAAATGACCTGTTTAGGAATTTGTTAAAGCTTTGAAGCAAGATAATTTAAGTATCTGTAGCATTTTCCACATCCAGTGAGTGAACATTTTTATAACCTGTCTGCTTTACCCATTTGTTTATATATTCTTTTTGATAACATATAACAACACCTTGCAGGCTGGTATATCAATCATTCTTCAACCTAAATTCTTTAGTCCCCTCTAGTGTCCAGTTTTTGAAATCATGAAATTGCTTAAGCATGTAAAAACTAAATCAGAAACTATTTATCACATAAAAACTGTTGTACTTTATAATTAATTCCCGCATCTTTATTTTAAAATTTCAATATTCCATTTTTATCTGGATATTTAATCCATTTATAGCTTTCTAAAATTAAAAATGTATATAGAGCCTTTTGCTTGTTTATTTCAGTCTCCATTGCAGAAAGAAGCCATTCAGAGTACATGTGGGAAATTGCATGTCTTCTTCTTATCCAAAAAGGTACCCAAGAATTGGTCTATTCTCTGGTTCTAGTCTTTGCTATGGCCATCAATTCTGCTTTTACAGAACCATCTTCAATGTGCAATACCTTCCCCCAAATACAAAATATTCCTGTAACAGGTCAGCCACATATCATAGCCTATGGCCTTCTCTATACGATGGTCCAACAGTTTATTAAATCCAATTAGTTTTTTGTCCATTTTTTCATAGTCTTTAATATATTCATTTTCAGTAAACATTTATACATACCAATAGACTTATATACCACTTCACAGTGCTTTATGGCCCTTTCTAAGCTGTTTACAGAATCAGCATATTGCCCCCAACAACCTGAGTCCTTATTTTACTGACCTCAGAAGGATGGAAGGCTGAGTCAACCTTGAGCCTGGTGAGATTTGAACTGCCAAATTGCAGTCAGCCGACAGTCAGCAGAAGTTGCCTGCAATACTGCATTCTAACCACTGCCCCACCGTGGCTCCTATACCTGTTAGCAATAATATGTTTATAATTTGTACACAATCCAGTCTTACCATTTTCAAAGTCTGGATGAAATTTTTTTACAGTTAAATTTTGATATATATGCACATCTGTAGTGATCTCCATTTTCTCACATCTCAGTTCCCATTTTGATAACTGATTATAATGCAATGGAAAAAATACATCTTATATGTGAATTTTGTGATATGACAGCGACACATCACATATATTCCATCCTGTATATAAAGAAGGCAGAGACATTAGATAGGATTTTGCTACTGAGGGGCAACAGAATTTGAGGAAGGAGGTGGCACCACACCTGAACCCCCCTCTTGTTACAAGTGTGAGTAGTTCACCAGTGCCCTATACAACATCAATTCTTCTAAGCCTTTTCACTTCAAAGTACTAAATTATGTTGACTAATATAAAATGGTTTCTTATCTCTTCTCCTTCTTCTCTATTTCATGTATGCAGGAAATATCCCCTGAAATAACATACACTGTCTTTGTTTTAGGTTCATGGGATACACTATCTTTGTTTTAGGTTCATGGGATGAGTAAATAGCCTTACCGTCCTTCATCAAGGTTTTGCTTTATTTGTTCTTTACAGTCTTGCCATTCTTTTCCACCACGTTTTCCATCACTTCAGGATAACTTTCATGTGATAGGTGGAATGACATGAAGATCATTATTGGATGCAGAGAAGCTATTATGAACTTTATTGCTTTTTTGGTTTGAGGCAGAAGGATTCTGCATTTGAATGTATAGATATTATAAATGGTTCAACAGCCTGCAGCAGTGTCTAAAATGGATCAAGCATGAGTCAGGTGTTAGCAACAGTGCAATACCAGCCTCCCGTTTTCAACATACATCATCACACTGCCTGTACATCAAATCACAATGAACTCCTGCGGACACTGCTATTGCCTGATAGCTATTTTTGCTTCAGATGATGAAGGAAAGAAAGGCATAAGGCCAAATATATGACATTAGAGAATCAAAAGAAATAAAAGCATATTGGAAGGGGGGGGGGAAATCTTGTGCAAAAAGCAGTTGCAAAACCCAGAGTACCAGTCGTCTTGACTGTGTGCAAGCATTTTGGACCAGAAGTCCAAAGATTTTATGCAATTTTGAGCTCAAGTTTTCTGCAGAAAGACTGAATTCATGGGCATATTTCGCTAATCTCACTCACTCAGCCTGTTTGGTCTCATTTTAGCATCTTATAGGATACCAACAATCATTGTTTGAAAAACGTGACCTTAGTATTTTAAGGTTAAATGTCTATGGAGATTCTCAGTCATTCAGGTAATGGTTGTCCAAAGACACTTTTTTTTTAAAAAGAGGTGACTAGAATTTTCGGTTTTTCTTTGGAAACGTTTTGCTTCTCATCCAAAAAGCTTCTTCAGCTCCAACTGGATAGTGGGGAATGAAAGGATTTATACTCCTTGCAAATGGCTGGTCATTTGCATTGTTTTAAATTTAATTCATGCAAATGACCAGCTGTCTGCAAGGAATATAAATTCTTCCATCCCCTACTATCCAGTCAGAGCCCCTTGAAAAAAAAGCAACTTTGGGACTATTTTAATGTTAGTTAATTTTATATCTGGTCCCGGGGGGCCGCGGATCATCGACGACCCCCCGCCCGGCCAGCGGAGCATTCTGCCAACACGCTGGTGGGTTTGTAGCCGACCAGCGTGTTTTTAAAGGCCCCCACCGCTTGCGCCGTTTCCGGGCCTCCAAACAGCTGTGAGGCGCTGCGGAGATGGCGGCGCGGCGGGGGAGCGGCGCGGAGCGGCGAAACTGGGAGGAATGGCGGCGAGGGGCGGCGAGTGGCCAGCGGCGGCTGCGGTGAGAGGGCAGCCGCTGCGAAGCCTCAGCAGGCCCCAGCAGGCCCTAGCGGGCCTCCGGAGGTTCCCGCCGCCCAAAAACAGCTGGGCGGCATTGGGCGGCGCTGCGGAAGATGGCGGCGCCGTAGGGAACGAAGAAGATCGAGTGGCGAGCGGCGACGGCGGTGAGAGGGTGCTGGCAGCTGGTGGTGGTCTGAGGGCGCTGGTGGATGTGGTGAAGCCCTCAGCATCCCCCCCCCATCCCGCCTGTCCTCCGCTGGCCCTCCAACCCTATGCCTATTTACCAGCAATTTGGGCTTTGGACTCCGGCTTCCCTTAGCCTTGTCTAGCAGCTTTCCACCTTTCTGCTAGTTGCCCTCCGCTTGCCCTCCGCTGGCCCTTAAATTAAGCTTGCTTCTCCATTAGCTGCCTGTGCCTGGACTCCTGGCCTTTTACCATCTTCTGTGCAGTATTTCATCATCCGCTGGCTGGCCATTAGAAGACAGGCCAGCTCACGGGAGGAACTGTGGAGCCGATTCTGTTTTCCATCTTGAGGGGGTGCCACATCGCAGGACGAATTCGCCAGGCCGCGGTGAGAGAGTGGCCTTGGACTTTCCAACGCGCCTGCTGAGTGGACCACCGTGAGAGGGTGGTCTGGACACTCCCTCCCTTGAGACAGAATGCAGAGACTCTTTGGCCGCTACCGTGAGAGGGTAGTGGCGTTTTTCTCCTGTTTGGTCTGGTTTCTGCTTCAGGACATTATTTCGAACTATGATCATGGACCTTTGCCATGCCACTATTTCTGGCCCACTTCTGCTGGATGCTTCCTAGGTCGACGCTTCTTGCCCTGCGAGATTCCCCCCTCTCGCGGGTTTGGCCCTCCACACTATCGAGGGCCTACCTTAATGACGGGTTTTGGGACCCCGAGAGGTGGCATGTCGCGAAGAGGGGATTGAGGGGTTTTTTAAGGAATTTTTTAAGGGGTGTTTTAGGGGGTTCTGGGGTGGGGGAGGGAGCGGGTTTGGGGGGAAACCCGGGGGGGAAAGGGATAGGCCCGACAGTCTTTGATGCCACGGGGGGCTTAGTTTCTGGAGGCAAGAGGGCTCTCAATGAGCCCTCTGTTGAGGGTGGTGTGATAACTACGTTATGTGGGAGGGGCAGATATGGCGAGAGCAGGGGACCATATCATGTGTTGGGGGCGCGCACTCGCTGTCTTCGAGCGATTGCGCGCCCCGGTCCCCGGAGCTATTCCTGTTCCCCGGGTTGTTTAGAGTCTCAGGACCCGGGGCTCCGGCTGTTGTTATGCAATGCGAGGTCCGTGGTAAATAAAGCCCCCCTCATATGTGATCTTCTTGAAGAGGGGGGTGCGGACCTGGCCGGTATTACCGAGACCTGGTTGGGCCACGAGGGGGGAGTTCCCCTCGTGGAGATGTGCCCACCGGGTTTCTTTGCATTCCACCAGCCGAGAGCCCAGGGCAGGGGTGGGGGAGTAGCGGTTATTATTAAGGAAGGTCTGGGTCCGAGGGAGGCCACTGTACCTCAGATAGCCGGGTGTGAGTCCGCCTTTGTGAGATGGGGTCCCGGTGGGCAGATGGGTCTGTTAGTCACGTACCTGGCTCCCTGCCACGTGGCAACGACCCTGCCCGAGCTTCTCAATGTTATAGCCGAGGTGGCGGTTGATACCCCCAAGCTTATAGTTATGGGGGATTTCAACCTGCCATCTATCGGCGAGACATCTGAGATGGCTCGGGAGTTCATGGCTTCCATGACGGCCATGGACCTGACCCAGGTAATTCAGGGCCCGACTCACATTGGTGGACACACCCTGGACTTGGTTTTTGTCTCTGGTCAGTGGCTGAGTGGTCTTGATATTGGGGATATAGGTGTTGAACCCTTGTCATGGACTGACCACTCGCTCCTTCGTCTCGACTTTCTGACCGTTACACCCCATCGCAGGGAGGCGGAACCAACTAGGTGGTTCCGCCCCAGGCGCCTGATGGATCCTGATAGGTTCCAGACGGAGCTTGGGCCATTTCCTGAGACACTGACACGCGACTCGGCTGAGGACCTGGTGGCTGCCTGGGATAGGGCAGCCGGTGGGGCCTTGGACCGGGTCGCGCCTTTGCGGCCTCTGACCCGGCGCCGAACTCACCTATCTCCTTGGTTTACCGAGGAGCTGAGGGAGATGAAGCGCCGGAAAAGACGCCTAGAGAGTGGTTGGAGGGCTAGTCGCTCTGAATCCGACTTAACACTAGTAAGAGCTCACATTAAGACTTACTTAGTGGCAATAAAAGCGGCGAAATCTAATTATTTCACCGCTCTTATTGCGTCATCAGATAATCGCCCAGCCGCCCTGTTTAGGGTGACCCGCTCCCTCCTTCACCTGGGAGCGCGGGAGGACCCCTTGCAGGGTCGTGCTGAGGATTTTGTTCAATATCTGGATGATAAAATAACTCAGATTCGGGATGAGCTGGCCTCTGACTGGGTTAGTTCGGGCGAGGTGACTGAGCCCAGTCTTGAGAGTGTTATCTGGGCTGAGTTCGATCCTGTGGCTCCTGAGGACGTGGACAGGATCCTGGGTAGACTGAACGCTACCACATGTTTGTTGGACCCGTGTCCCTCCTGGCTGGTGCTGGCCTCCCGGGAGGTTACACGAGGCTGGCTCCAGGAGATTATAAATGCTTCTTTGAGTGAGGGTGTCCTTCCGCCTGCCTTGAAGGAGGCGGTGGTGAGGCCCCTCCTCAAGAAGCCCTCCCTGGACCCGGCTGTTTTGGTAAATTACCGTCCTGTCTCCAACCTTCCCTTTTTAGCGAAGGTTGTTGAGAGTGTGGTGGCGCGGCAGCTCCCCCGGTACCTGGATGAAGCTGTCTATTTAGACCCGCTCCAGTCCGGCTTCAGGCCTGGTTACAGCACTGAAACGGCATTGGTCGCGTTGGTGGATGATCTCTGGAGGGCCCGGGGTAGGGGGTACTCCTCTATCCTGGTGCTGTTAGACCTCTCAGCGGCTTTTGATACCATCGACCATGGTATCATGTTGCGCCGGTTGGAGGGATTGGGGGTGGGGGGCACCGTTCTGCGGTGGTTCTCCTCCTACCTCTCCGACCGGTTGCAATCGGTGTTGACAGGGGGGCAGCGGTCGACCCCGAGGCACCTAGTGTGTGGGGTGCCACAAGGGTCGGTCCTCTCGCCCCTTCTGTTCAACATCTATGTAAAGCCGCTGGGTGAGATCATCCGTGGTTTTGGGGTGGAATTCCATCAGTACGCTGATGATACTCAGCTGTACATTTCCACCCCAGACCACCCCAACGATGCCGTGGAAGTGATGTCCCAGTGCCTTGAAGCTGTGCGGGTCTGGATGGGGAGAAACAGGCTTCGACTCAACCCCTCCAAGACTGAGTGGCTGTGGATGCCGGCGTCCCGATATAGCCAACTGACTCCATCGTTGGTTATTGGGGGCGAATCATTGGCCCCCACGGAAAGGGTGTGCAACTTGGGCGTCCTCCTGGATCCACGGCTGTCATTAGAGGATCATACGACGGCTGTGGCCAGGGGGGCTTTTTATCAGGTCCGCCTGATACGCCAGTTGCGGCCCTTTCTAGATCGGGACTCCCTGCGCACAGTCACTCAGGCGCTCGTCACGTCTCGCTTGGACTACTGTAATGCTCTCTACATGGGGCTCCCCTTGGGATGCATCCGGAGGCTTCAACTGGTACAGAATGCGGCCGCGCGGGGGATTATGGGAGCGACAGGGCGCTCCCACGTGACACCTCTCCTGCGTGAGCTGCATTGGTTGCCGGTTGATTTCCGGGTGCGTTTCAAGGTGTTGGTAATCACCTTTAAAGCGCTCCATGGCTTAGGACCAGGGTACTTACGGGACCGCCTTCTGCCACCTATTGCCTCCCACCGGCCGGTTCGCTCCCACAGAGAGGGCCTCCTCAGGGTGCCGTCAGCCAGACAGTGCCGGCTGGCGACCCCCAGGGGGAGAGCATTCTCTGTGGTAGCCCCCACCCTCTGGAACGATCTCCCTCCAGATCTGAGAACTATTGCTGACCTCCGGACTTTTCGTCGGGCGTTGAAGACCCATTTCTTCCAACTTGCCGGACTTGCCTGATCCCTCCTATTTTTAAATATTTTAAATTTTAAATTATTTTAAATTATGTAAATTTCTAGAGTTTTAGTTTTATTGATATATTTACAGCCTAAATTTATATGGACTTTTAGAACATTTTAACTTACTATATTGTTATTGGTTTTAAATTGGCTGTTCACCGCCCTGAGTCCGGTAGGAGAAGGGCGGTATAGAAATTCGATTAATAAATAAATAAATAAATAAATAAAATATCTTACTTTCTTACCAAGATTTCAAGGTATGGGACCTCCCTTCTTACATGAAATAGGTTTGAGTAAGAATGGCTGCCCCAAAATTACTCTGAGACTTCCATGGCCAAGGCAGTAATACAGTATTGAATTTCTATAGGTTTCATATTGTACAAGCCCAGCCAATAAATGGAGGTAGTTAGTAAGTTATGGAGAATTGTAGTGTAACATGTTATGTGAATTCAGCAAGTTTGAGGTCATTTGCTTATTATTATTAAATCTCACCACACTTGGTTTATTCTATGGCATAATTAATGGTGAATTTCTTAATGGTAACCCCTATGGAACAGCTGAACTCCTGTTGGTGATTTGTGTTGTTTGTGCATTGGCCAATTGCTGTTTAACTTCAATTATTTACAATGTAAAACTCTGACAAAAATACAGTTGTTGTTGTTGTTAGTTGTGAAGTCTTGTCCGACCCATTGTGACCCCATGGACAATGTTCCTCCAGGCCTTCCTGTTCTCTACCATCCTCTGGAGTCCATTTAAGATCACGCCTATTGCTTCAACGATTCCATCCAGCCACCTCGTTCTCTGTCGTCCCCTTCTTCTTTTGCCTTCAATCGTTCCCATCATTAGGCTCTTCTCCAGTGAGTCCTTCCTTCTCATTAGGTGGCCAAAGTATTTGAGTTTCATCTTGAGGTTCTGGCCTTCTAAAGAGCAGTCAGGGTTGATCTCCTCTAGGACTGACTGGTTTGATCACCTTGCAGCCCAAGGAACTCGTAGGAGTCTTCTCCAGCACCATAGTTCAAAGGCCTCAATTCTTTGGCACTCAGCCTTTCTTATGGTCCAACCTTCACAGCCATACATTGCAACTGGGAAAACCATAGCCTTGACTATACACACTTTTGTTGGCAGGGTCATGTCTCTGTTTTTTAGTATGCTGAAAAATACAGTAATGCTCCACAAGAGCAACACCTACTGGCAGAATCGCACACAGAAACTCAAACCTATGTGGGCAATAGTTTCATTTACTTAACTACAGCTGTATAAAATTGCTGCAAGCTGTCAAGTTTCCTAAGACAAATCAAATCACATCTGTGCTAGATCTCATTTGCAGTGATGGGGAGCCTTGAAATATTACAGCTGGAGCTTAACGGGTATAGTGAGAAGAAGCCTGGTCCTTTTAGAAAGGAATTTAAAAGAGGGGAATTCCCCTGCAGCTATCTGTCCTTCGGGAGATTATTTCCTCCTAGAAAGGGGAATTGCTGCTACAAATGTTATCAAATTAGGCAAAGAATAATGGGAATGTGATGAGCACAACAATCCTTTATTTGTATGAACTTCATCCTCATTTAGGGACTGCCTCATTTAGCAACCTTTCCCAGTTAACTACAGTGACGAAAAAGTAACTTTACCATCAATCCTTGCATTTATGACCTTCACAGGTCTGTAAAGCAAAGGAAAGCTGAAGAAGATGGTAAGTATGGCCACCATTTCACTTAGCAATCATTTTGCTTAACGAGCAAGCTGTTGGTCCTAAACACAGACTCCCTATATCCATGTGCAACCATGCAACCGAAGCCCTGCCCCCCCTTTTTTTACACGATTTTGATTGCAGGACAGGGCTACCATCTTGGCCAATACTATTCATCTCCTTAAAGTGGCCTTGTTTGAAATACTGGGAAGTGCTGAGTAGTAGTCCGGTTCTGGGATTGTAGAGCACTAAAAGTTGATATGAATTAAAGAATAGTGTTTTGGGTTTTTTTTCTTAAGCTGCAATCCCATGCTCCTTGGCTATAATTTTGGAGGGGAAGCTGGTTGTTCCTGGCATTGAAATCTCTGAAAAAAGGTTGAACAAGGTTCAGGATGGGAGACATTTAGCCCCAGTTCACACTCACAAAGCAGTTATGTATTGTCTATATGCATTCTCTCCTGCTCTTTGGAAGAACAAGACAAGGACAGTGAGGAGGAGTATGGCAAGGGACAGAAAAACCTATGAATCTATTCTCCATTCTACCCCACTGATTTGTCAGTAGCAAACTACTGATATAAGCATTCAAAAACAGAGTTTAAAATCTAGCTGTAGCTTGCAGTTTCTTTGGCATGCATCATGCAAGATTGTCTTCTTCCTCATTAGATTTTGTAAAGGTTAGCAGTTTCTAAGGTATCTCTATATTGGGTTATGTACAAATTTGATCTTGAATCTCATCCTGAAATTGAACACTAAGGTTCAATAATTGGAAGTGGAAAAGTTTATGGACACACACAAAAGACATTGGACAGTATTAAGGGAACAAACTATATGCTTTTTCTTCTAATGTGGTGTTCTCTTCTAGATCAGTGTTTCTCAAACTCAGTAACTTTGAAATGAGTGAACTCCAATTTCCAAAATTCCTCATCTCCTCCACTCTTGAGAGTTGAAACCCAGACGTCTTAAAGTTACTGAGGTTGAGAAACCTTATTCTAGAGGTATCGGATCTTCGTTATAATTACCTCCAGATAGCTAAGCCTTTACAGGCTGGGACTTAAGGGAGTTGAAATCACAAATATCTGAAGAGAATTAGACTGAGGAATGTTGCCAGTGGAGCCTAAAAGAGGTTATTAACATTTTACATCCAGCATGGATTGCACTGTTAGTTCCCAAACCAAAAGTGGAGTGGAGGTAATATGTGGGATTAGGACAATGGTGGATTTCAGCGGTTTGCCCCAGTTTGGGTGAACCGGTAGTGGTGGCAGCGAGAGGCTCCGCCCACCTGCCCAGACATCATCACAGACGCTCTGCACATGCACAGAAGGTCCTGCACATGCGCAGAAGTGCCGTGCGCAAACTCACAGTTCCAAACCGGTAGCGAAGTATGTGGAACCCACTACTGGATTAGGAATGTGGAAAATCAGATACAGATTTCCAAATCTGACATTTTTGGAAGGCACCAAGTTGGGGAAAATACTGTATATTGCCAAAGAAGCAATTTCAGATAAAAGGTCTAGAAACTTAAACCCAATTCAAAAATTGTCACCTTATGGTACACCATTTCCCCAGCGAAAAGTTATGGGAATAAGAATTTTAGTAGTATACATATTCTAAGTTGGCGAGTTCTAAGTACAAAAAATTCCATATTGTTTATGTCTTTATAGAATCTACTGGAAATCTAACTAGGAATAACATATGCAACTTCAATGTGCCAAGATCCATCCCCAAGCGATATTAACAAATCTTAAATTTCAGCCTCACTTCTAATTGTAGGACAAGCCCAATTCATGAGATTTAATGTTACAACTCCTAACTTTCATCTTCACCAAAAATGTTGTCCAGTATACACATGCAATTTTCTGATATTCCACTGATGAAGTATGTCTATAGTGCTGGAGTATCATGAAAACCTGGCAGTCGATTGCAGAGTATGTACTTACTTCATATGTTTCTCTCAATCGGTGTCTGGAAGTTTCAGTAAAGATCTATTTCTACCAGGAAAGAAGATTGAGGGTTGATTGCCAAATGGTGAATGTTCAGTGATAAAGATCTATTCACTGCTACAATTTTGCACCTAAATTTACATTAGAGTGCAGAGGATTAGAGAAGGAAGTATGCAAGCTGTTTCTCAGAAAAGCAGTGCAAGAACATGCACAGTAGAAGTGACAATTGCATGCAAAGTTATGCAACATTAGATACTCTTTCAAACGTCATTTGAGGTGGTAAGCACTATTTCCATACTTTTTTTCTTTTTCTACAAGAGAAACCCAGAGCAACAATTGTTTGAAGATATCCCAGTATTATAAACGATAACATAGCTCATATAGTGTGCTGGGTCCTGTTTCAGAGTTAATCAGAGTTTGCTGACTAAGCCATTATCCACTGTCTTCCTTGTAATCCAGGTAGCCAAAAACAATGGCTTACTACCATAATCACAATAGGTTCATACAAAATCTAAGACAGAACCAACTAAATTCCATTAATAATTAGAGTGGCTGGGGAACCCAGCCATTTTTAAAATGACTATAATAAATGTTTATTCTGCATTCGTCCCAGAGAATCAGTTCTCTGTTAAGGATGGATTAGCTCTGGAGACAATATTTTTCCCTGACACATTCACAAAAACCAGTTGAGAGCCTTGTGAGGTAGACCAGACAGGAAGCATGGCCAGATGAGTTAATTCTACTTTACGGTAAAGTTGCATTAACAGACTCTTGCAAAACTGAAAGTACATTTTTCTCCACAGTCCCATCCACAGCCCAAGAAATTAGAGAACCCTTCTAAGCTGCTTGCCCTACCCATATTCCTCCTCTGGGCTAAGGAGCCTTTTATCTGACCATTTCCTTAGCTGAAATTCTCCCTATTTCCCAAGGTCATTCCCACCCACCATTACACCCATAACACTGCAGGAATTTATATTTGCAGTTCTTTGTTCAGACTTTGGGAGAATAACTTTAGGAGACAGGAAAGACACAACCTAGACAATCATCATCAAAAATCTATCTTAGCCCATAGTAGGGAAGGGAGGCATGGGAAATGACTCAGAAGGGACCCTCCCTAAGCCTCTGAAAAGTAAAGTAAAGGCAGGGGAGAAATGCTTTCAGACTTGCAAAGTTCTGTTATTGTAACCTTACAGTAAAGGTTATGTTAGTACTCATACAATACAGTTTGAGGAGCAGATATCTCACATGTACTGAAAGATGGTACTCATGATTTCTTATGCTGCAGCATTTTGCACTTTTCAAGTTTATCCCCATGTAAAGTCTGGTACTTTGGCCACTTAATGAGACAGAAGGACTCACTGGAGAAGAGTCTAAAGCTGGGAAAGATTGAGGGCAAAAGAAGAAGGTGACGACAGAGAACGAGGTGGCTGGATGGAGTCACTGAAGCAGTAGGCGTGAGCTTAAATGGACTCCAAAGGATGGTAGAGGACAGGAAGGCCTGGAGGAAAGTTGTCCATAGGGTTGCGATGGGTCGGACACGACTTCGCAACTAACAGCAACAAAGCCTGGTGCAGTAAACCAAAAGCAGGAGGTTTATGAGTAAGGCCTCCTGGTCTAGGAACAGGTACAATTGCAAACCAACAAAAAAGCTGTGTAAAGATCTCTCTGGCCATTGCTGCTACCTGCTCTTCAAGTGAGTGCAGAAGGACCCCCAAATTGTACACAGGATCTGCATGGGACAGTGCAACCCCATCTAGAACAAAAGATAGAAAGTCTCCAAAATCAGAGGGTTCCAAAAACCCAAAGCCACTTGGTCTCACTAAGGTTGAACTGAAGCCTGCTTTTTCCAATCCAAATTCGCACAGCCTGTAGACACCATCATGATATTACTTTGCTTCTTGAAGCCTATAATCTTTTTAAAAAAATAAAAAATAAGCAGCAGCCTATTCAGCTGCCTAAAGATTATGCAGCCCTATTTTAAATTTGGTAGCAGTTGAATACATTGGGACAAATGTAAATGCCATTCATTTCAATAGACCTATTCTATGATTAATCCTGGCTTACATAATAAAAACAAGTAAGCAAACTTCACAAATCAAATTCCAAACCCATCAAATACAATTCAGATGAGAATACGTACAGTCCTGGGTTTCAGAAACACATGTCTGAAAACTTTCTACCTGCAGGTGGAGATAAAGTATAAGACAGAAAAATAATTTGGGAATTTCACTGAGAGAACGAAAGGAAGGTGTCACCTGGACATGTTACGCTTTCAGATCTTGGAATATGATCAGATTTTCTTTTCTGTGCTTTTTTATTGCAGAAGGGCAGGGGGTGTTCAAAAAGACTTGCATTGTGCCAGCTATCAATAACTCTTGTGGGATTCCAGTTTTAAAGGTGCTCAAAGTTCTGCATTTGAAAGTTGAGTTGATGTCAAACTTCCAAGGGCAGCTCACAGGAACAGAAAACAAAAAACAAACCAGTGCTTGCAATTTTCCTACTGGCACTTTGGGCCAAACACTGTGGGAAGCAGGGCATTGAATAGGTGCTATTTAAGTCTAGTCCCCACTGCCACTTCAGCTATTTTTATTAAATCAAATATGCTTTCATACTTTCAATAAACTCTTGTGTTTTCTGTTTCATTCTTTGATTTGAAGGACAGGGTGTATTTATAAACATTGGATATGGAACTGAAGACGCTTAAATCCCAAACATGAAACTCAGGTGTTCACCTGCTGAAACGTACCTGTGCTAAGCTGCATTCATACATCAACGAAGCACCCATTTAGTTTAGATTTGGCTGAGGCCATTGTGCAAAGCATTCCATTGATGCTTATTCAATAAACTAGTAGTTAAATGCATGATGGCTTGATGCCACATTGAAGCGAGGAACAACGCTGCTGGGAAGTGATTTTAATCTTTTGAGTTCCTTAGCTAGATAGGGAGGATGGTGATGAAAGGAATAAACAGGGCAGGAGGCAAAGAAATGAAATTCTAATGATGAAAAATAACAATTTGTTATTTTCTTCTCCATCACTACTCCAAAGCTATTCTGCCAAGAATGCTCTTATTTCAAAGAACCTTCAGGTTGTATCCTTAAATGATTCAGTTTGCCCTTCTTTTGAAGTGGAGGGTCACTCCTTTGCCCCACCTCCTTTTCAGAGGTTTTCTAGTTAAGAGGAGAAACGAAGCAACGCAACTCCCACCTTCTTTCCTCTTGGCGTGTTTTACTTGGGAGACAATGCTTTACTAAACTTTTGTGTGTCCAGCTACTTGAAGTTGCTTTAGCAATTTTTTTTTTTTTTTTTTTTGCATGTGCAGGCACCTATCTCATCCTGAATCATGCTTCAAAGAGAACCTAGTGAGCAGACTTAGCTACAAGGACAGCTGGCATGGCTCCTCTGTATGCATTTGGAGTGCTGAAAAACCTCTCACACCCCCCACCCCACGTTCAAAAGGTTTTGTTTTCTTTGTTACCAGCTATCATGTGATGCAAACACTGCCTGCAGCAGTTGATTGACTAAGCTGCTGCTGTCACACCGAAAACAAAGAAGGGGCTTTGCAGTGATAGGGAACTGGCTCATATAGCACAAAAGACTAGCAACGGCATATATAAACAAACAAAGGCATCCCCCCCACCCAACTCGCCTTCCTTTCATTAATTAGATTCAAGCAGAGAAAGATTTTAAAATGTTTCTGGGATGAGATGGAAATTGTGAGCTAATTTTAATTCTTGAGGTCCTTTATGCTCCGTTCCCATGTTTATTGGACTCAGTGCAAGAACTCAGAAAACCTTTCCACTTGGTCTTCAGGAGGGGTTAGATTGACATTAGATTGATGCAAAGGAGAAGGTATTTGGGAGAAGCTTTGTGTCTACAAAAAGGATCAAAAAAAGCAAAGAACAGCCCTATGATGTTCTGGGAATTCTTTAGACACTTGGAAGTATCCTCCATTGGATTTCTGGTTAAACATTAACCTTTTGGGGAACACATTGAAGTTTTCAATAATAAGAAAACCAACTTTTAAAAAAGGAAAAGGTCTAGCACAACTATATTATAACATTCTTGATCTTAAAGATGAGATGTGCCACAGGTTCCATTGTCCTGCCTTGGAAATGGATTCTCTCTTTCCTTCTATGATATTTAATCTGATGAGATCAATTTAATCAAGCATGTTATGATTTGCTAGCCAGTTTTAAATCATGGTTTAAAGCTATGTTGGCTAGATAAATTTTGGAAAGCACGTTTCATATAGATGAACTTAACCCAAAATATAAGTAAAGCAATCCACAGAAGAGTGGAATGACATATCCTCAAAGTAGAGAATGAATAGTTTGGCATTGTCTACTGAAGCGTAACACCATAAAATGAGTTGTTACTCAAGAATTTTCAGCTGACTAAGATATCACTCAGACTTAGGAAATGTTATAGTTGGGCTCACCTATTCACATAGGTGAATAAAAATCATAAGAACACAATCTGTGGTTGCTCAAATTCTTGCTGAAACTTTCATAACTCTTCCATAAAGCACTTGTGTATTTTAATGTGGCTTGGGGAACAACCATTTTAACTCTCTTTAAAGATTAAATAAATCTTAATTTTTGTTCTGATCCTGCAATACAAATTGTAAAAGCTCACTGTGTACTTTAGATACAAAAATGGTATAACTTTGGTAAGTACTATATAGCACTCCAAGCAAAAATATGGTAGAAGAAAATCTTGTTGACTCAATTTTTTTATTAAAAAATAATAAATCCCCTCCCTCTTCCTCCCATCCTCCCTCCTTTTTATATCCTGCTATTCGCCTAGGGATTAAAATACTGTATATTCCTTAATTGTATTCCTCTAAAAATTTGTAAAATTGGCTAGTTTGACTGATAAAAGTTTTTCATGACAGAATATAAATTTGAAACTGGATGCCTCTGATTTAATCGAGTACCCTAATCATTAAATCACATTAGTTCTCAGTTTTCTTCTTTTCTGCACCTCCTTACCTTTATACTTATAGACACTTTGGAACAGAGCTCTGAAATATTCAACAGGTAGATTTATGGAATGTAGTCCATATCTATTTTTTTTTACATGACAAAATTCAAATGAATCCTAAAGACCCCATGGGAAAAAAGTACTACATTCCAAAAAGTTGATAGACATAGAGCAAGCAGATGGAAGTCAAAGCCAGAAATGTCCTGTTTCTTTGTACTACTCTTTGAGTCTCAGATAACTGAGATGTTTAGAATAAGACTGCTAACTGAGATTTACATGAACTATAACTTCATATTCATAACTCCTGGTTTCTATATAGACATTGCCAGCTGCCTTTTATTTCTGGTTAATGGAAGTACCATTTTCTCTTTGCTGTTGGATGATATGGTAGCAGCTGGCATAAAAACAAATGGGACCCAAGTGTACAACATCTGGAGGGATTAAGTTGGCTACCATAAGCAGTTGACTCTGAAATGTGAATATTCCAGAATTTGAACTCAGTTTGAACTCTTGCTGGATTGAAGCATCTTATTTTGCAAATTGCTATAAGAAATGCTTTTACAGACCCTGAGCAAATAAAGCAGTGATGTAGTTAAAAGAGTGGGGGAAGCTTCCACCATCTGAAGTGCCCCAGAAATGCCAAGCAAGAAGAAACAATTCAAGCACTTATTCTGAATCTTTATGAGACCTTGGTTATACATATTCAGTTAGAATTTTACCAAAGTTGCAGTGATATGTATTTTATTAGGAGTAGATAGGTCTCTTTGAAAGAAATCTCTTTCTTCTCTTTTGCCTGAAAGGAAAAATTGGAAGTTACTTATCTCATTGCCAAATCTGTGTCAAGAGATTAAGTCAAATGTAAAAATTAAGAATTTGGGTATTTTAAATCTTGGTTCCTACTGCTTCATATTGTCATGTATGCTCATTTCAGTGTATTTCTTGTCGTAAATTTCAGCAATCCCCTTAATCTACAGAAGCTTTTCTGTTATGATTATTTTGTCAGGTTTTGAAGTCGTCTTAAATAAATTGCATTTCAAACAAAGTCTTTGAAAAAAAACTCTAATTTATTAAGCACGAACATTCTAGCTCTGACTCATTGCAGCCAACTCTGGCTTCCTCAGGCAAAAGCCTCCTTTTCCTCTCCCCACTCCTCTGCACTCATTGGCCATCTTCCCCGTCACTCTGCCCCTAATCTACTGCTCCCATTCAAAGGAATTTCCCCCCTCCCATCCCATCTCCTAGGTGATATTCTCTCCAGGGAAAATAAGTAGGTGAAGTGTCAAATGTCTCTTTCCAGATGCCTCTGCTTCTTCTTCTTATGTCAGCACTGGAGTAAGTGCAGTGTGAAATGCTGACATATTTCCTTTCTCAGTCTTCTATACAGATAAGGTAGCCAGAGCCACATAACATAATGATGAAATTGGTGGAGAGAGAGAAAGAGAATGTAATATGTCTTTTCCAGTACCTGAATCTGTTACTTGCAGTGACATCTGCATATTATGTGAAAGATTGCATGGATACTCAATCTATGTAATATTATTTATTTATTTATTTATTATTTCAATTTATATACCGCCCTTCTCCCCGGGAGGGGGACTCAGGGCGGTGAACAACCAAATTAAAACACATATAGTACAAATATTAAAAGAATTTAAAATTAAATTAATTGGCGTTCCAAATAAAAGTCTCAAACCCCATTAAAATACCCAATTTAAAACCCCAGAAATTACTAGTACAAAAATTTTTAAAACCCCATTAAAATCAATCAAGCAAGGCCGGCTTGTTGGAATAAATAAGTCTTAAGGGCCTTTCGGAAAGCACGGAGATCCGGGATCAAACAAATTTCAGGAGGCAGCTCGTTCCATAGGGTGGGTGCCCCCACAGAGAAGGCTCTCCCCCTGGGGGCCGCCAGCGGACATTGCTTGGCTGATGGCACCCTGAGAAGGCCCTCTCTGTGTGAGCGTACTGGCCGGTGGGAGGTTATCGGTAGCAGCAGGCGGTCCCGCAAATACCCCGGTCCCATGCCATGGAGCGCTTTAAAGGTCAAAACTAACACCTTGAAGCGTACCCGGAAGACCACCAGAAGCCAGTGCAGCTCGCGCAGGAGAGGTGTCATGTGGGAGCGCCCTGTCGCTCCCATAATCACCCGCGCGGCTGCATTCTGGACCAGTTGGAGCCTCCGGGTGCACCCCAAGGGGAGCCCCATGTAGAGAGCATTACAGTAGTCCAGGCGAGACGTGACGAGTGCATGAGTGACTGTGCACATGGAGTCCCGATCCAGAAAGGGGCGCAAATTGCAAATTAATTTAAATAAAAGTAATTTGAAAATAGCATTCACTAAGTTAGTGTAAGAAACATTCACGTACTCAAAAATTGTGATCTCTCTAAAGTAAGTAGGATCCATGCATGGTGCCCTGGGACAAGATCTCTCTCAGCTACATAGTGGACCCAAGTCCCCATGATGATTTGTGAGGCTGAGGATTGTGATTGTATTTTGGATATGTTTTACGCTTCTTTGAAAGGAAGGGTAATTAATCTTGAAAGTAGCAGTGATTATCATCCAGCCTTCCATTCTTGGGGAAGCTATTGGAAAAAGTGGTGGGACCTCAGTATCAGAGAGTCCTCAAGGAAATGTATTTTCTGATTTTTACAGCTGGATTTCAGCTGAAGATAAAATAGTATTAATCGCTCTGATGGAGGACTGGTTGAAGATGTACACATCTCTGAGTCCTATTAGGATTTGCCTTAGTAGATTTTGATATTGATACCATTCAGAAGAATTTTGGATTGGAGGAAGCGTTTTGTTCTGGTTTTGCTCCTTTCTTAGTGGGCAATTTCAGTCACTGAGATGATGATAAACGGAGAATGGCTGATTTGATCTGATGGCTTCTCCAGTATAGGATACTGCAGGCTCAGACTTCATGCTATTCAACATCTACACAAACCCTTGGGAAAGATCATTTGTAGAATGCAGTCAGTATCAGTGTGCTGCTACTAAATAATGCAGTATCATCCCATGCTGAGCTGGGTGGGAATATTGTGAAAATCTGACCCATTGTCTGGATGAGACTCAGACTGGATCCTTATAGGACAGTGATGTTATTTACCAGTGACAAATCTGGCTCTAGTTTTAGCTCTGGTTGGGATAGCACTCCTCTAAAGAAGCAGATCCATAATTTGGAGAGTGTCATTTCTTGCAGTTTCCATTGGAGAAGCAGGTAGAAAATGTGACCAAGGGGAACTTTGCCCAGTAACAGCTGGTGACTATTTGCAGGACTATCTACATGAGGATAGTCCTGACCACAGTTAACTCATGCCACAGTTAACTCACTCTCAGTGGAATTATCACAACACAATCTATGTTGGGCTGCCTTTGAAGACAATCAAAGTTTTAATTGGTCCAAAGCACAAAACTCCATCTGCTGATTTGAGGCAGCAAAAGAATTAGCTACTTACATGTATATTATCAACATACTTGTGAGTGATTTGTTTCCAGATCCAAGTGTTCCACTGTGCATTTGGGCACTATTGATGCCCAATCCACTTTGTAAATAGCTAATTGCTTGTTTTTGTTTTCTCATATGTGATTTTATTAAAACTTTTAAGCAAGACAATAAAAGCTAACACAAACTAACAGAACTAAAGAAAGTAAAAAGAAATCAAAGAAAGAGCAGAAACTGTGAGAAAAGGGAAAAAATTAAGGAAAACTAGAAAAGAAAGAACAAAGTGTAAGGAAATGGCTTTGATACAATATTCTTCACTGTAGTAATAAGTACAAATATATTTTAACCTCTCTCCTTCTAAAATTACATATTACTCTTCCTTCTATAATCTAGCCTAATCCACAAGAGCTTCCAGTGAACCATATATGTAGATGTCTTTTCTCTAATCAAAGAAGTTAATTTATTAATGGCAACAAAACTTGTCACCAACCATTCCTCCATAATGGGTAGCATTCCATCTTTGTGCATACAGCAATTTCACTGATGTGATCATACATTGAAATAATTTTCCATGGCTTTTTTCGAATTGTTTATTCATTAATCCTAAAAGGAAAAGTTCTGGCTTCAGCTGAATATTAATCTTTCAGATCATCTGTATCAAAGTATGTATTTGGATACAATTTTTTAAAAATGTGCATGTTTGTTAATTGTTTTTGTTATGCATATCCCTATTTTTAAGCTATTTAGGATCCCATAAGAAAGGGGCACTAATTCTTGTGTTAAGAGTCACTAGGCTCCCTGGTATATCTAGCTTTATGCAGTAAAAAGCTTAGATATAAAATCAGAAGCTTTCTGCTCACCAAAGGACTCTTTTGCCTCTACTTCTAGTACTCCTAGAGTACTGTAGCTTCCTTTTAGAAAATAAATGAGTGCAGCTTAATGCTTTCTTTGGAGTGTTCACATCATGGACAAAGATAAGAAGGGATAGTACAGTATAGAATTGGAGCAGATGAAAGCAGTATTACATACCGTTTCCCCCAAATAAGACATCCCCTGATAATAAGCCCAATCAGGCTTTTGAGTGCATGGCAATAAGGCCAAGCACTTATTTCAGGGTTCAAAAAATTAATCAATTTCCCCAAACTTTCTAAAAATATGCAGAGTAGAATCCAGAACTTGTTACAGGTAATCCTTGATTTACAACCACAACTGGGTCATTGATCAGAATTTCTCTTACTAAGCAAAGCTGTTGTTAAGTGAATCATGCTGAATTTTACCTTTTTTTGATATGGGTGTTAAGCAAATCATTGCAGTTATTAAGTGAATCATATGTTTGTTAAGTAAATTTAACTTTCCCCATTTACCTTGCTTCATGAAAGCCGGCTAGGAAGATAGCAAATGGCAATCACGTGACTCTAGGATGCTATAACCATTGCAAATACATGCTGCTTGCCAAGCACTTGAATTTTGATCATGTGACAATGGGGATGCTGAAATGTGTGAGGACCAGTTGTCACTTTTTTCAGTGCTGTTGTAACTTCAAACAATTGCTAAACGAATGGTAGTAAGTCAAGATCTCCCTATTTTCCTCAGAGCCCAAAAATAAACCAATGTTGGTGCTTCACAAGTCTAATGTACAACTAAGTAGCAGATTGTATTCTGTGTAGTAATCACAATGATGGCCCACTTATTTAGGTTTCATACGCTTACAGAAATAAGCAGTGTCTCACGAGCTTTGATATGTCACTTAGGTGAGATGGGCGGTGTAGAAATTCCATAAATAAAATAAAATAAATGTTAAAACCCTTTCCATTGCAATTTCATTTTAAGCTTAATAAGGTGTGCAATCTATTCCTTAAAATCTAATATACCTATTTTATAACCGGTGTCAGAAAAGTAGCACATATGGATATCAGCTTCAATATTTCTCCAAAACACTAACCTAGGGATCTTCTGAATATATTTACAGACAGACCTTTCAACAAAACTGCAGTTTAATTTCAGAAAGTGTTAAAATATATTGTACATCAACTTCTGACATACTACGTTAGTATACACAAATGGTCTCTTGAA
The DNA here is from genome assembly GCA_030761175.1 of Masticophis lateralis. Lineage (NCBI taxonomy): Eukaryota > Metazoa > Chordata > Lepidosauria > Squamata > Colubridae > Masticophis > Masticophis lateralis. The sequence goes on from JAUDYJ010000005.1 coordinate 27,862,913, forward strand.
ACTGTATTTATGAAATGTACATTTTAATTTAAATACTCAGTATACACTGCACTTAATCTGCATGTTGCATTTATTAAATACATTAAAATCTGCAATGTAACAAAACGTTTTCTGCATACGAAATTCAAAACACCATTTTAAATGAACAAAAGATGGCTCACTTCATTTTTTAAACTAGTGCATAACACACCAGCTCAGCTCCACCACACTAGCTGTTCTTTCTTTTTTTTAATTTGACATTGTTCACAGACTATTACATATCACAATAAGAGTGCTGGATAAAACATGAGGTACGAAAGTGGTTCAAAGATTATAGGTCATGCAGATCCATGCTAGACAGCAAAGAAAAATGTGAATGAGAACACTAAATAAAAATACATAAAGAATGTGCATTATAAAATAAAAACTCAATTACACAGCTTTGCTTCTTTGGTTACAAAGTAGGTTGAACAATTTCACAGCTTTTTATTCCCCCCCACCCCCCAAAAAAATCATACGAAATGTCAAAAAGCAGAGGAATCATGGCAATTTCTCTATTAGAAAGTAGAAACAGAAATGAGCAAAGTTTTCTTCATCAAAATAGCCCATCAATTATTATATCACAATGACTGGCGACTACCTGTACAGATGCACTATGGTCTTCATACTTACACTATACAAAAATTTACATTCAAGCTGGATCTTAACTACTGAAAATAAATACCAAAAGGTAAATTGCCATTAGTGTTAGAAATAGGCCAGGATTCTTTTGTTCAATTATTGCCTAAACATTTTTTTCTATTAAACTCAATCCTGTCTATCAAGTTTTACTGATACTTACATTTATTTTTTAAAAAATTAAAAGTTCTGTGACATTGTTCATGTACATTATGAATAGCAGCCCTGTAATAAATAAAACAAATAAATGAAACTAATGTAGGCAAAAGTTACTTGTCATTGAAAGAACAGTGGCTCTAAAGATGAGTTGTTACTGTATGAAAATGCAAGGCTCAAAGTAATCCATGAGTAATGGAAACCTTGAAGAGCCTTACTAAAGCTCTTAAAGACCTCCACTCATGTGCATCAAACAAATGCAGATTTTTGCATTATAACTCCTTCTACATTTTCCCTTGTGCACTGATGGCATAATTGGACACCAACTGTGTTGTATGACATCTCAGTGAGGGAAAGCGCTTGCAGAATGATTGTCTAATACTGAAAAGGCCAAAACACACAACTGAAGCATGGCTACCTGCTTTCATATAAAGTGGAAAGAAGACCAGTGGCACACAAGGACAGATTGCTTTCAGTTCTTAATGAGGCAAGAAAGCTTTATGCTGAGGAGACATTCGGCTGCTGTGGAGGTTGCGTTGGCTGTGGAGGCTGTGCTATCACTGTTTGCTGTTGAGAAGTGCTACTTGGATTGGCCTGTTGGGTTGAGAGTTGTGATAACTGATCATTGTTTGAAAGAGATTTTAACAGTGCATTTTCCCGTTCAAGTAAAGAGTTTCTTTCAACTAATTCTTTTATTTGTTCCTTCAGTACTTCCACTTCTTCTCTGACTGCATACATCAAATGGCTTTTCACCAGATCCTGTAAAAGAATAATTAGAGAACTCCATATCAAGCTGTTATTTAACTCCAAATACTTGAATAAAACTCCATTACGAGCTTAAATAAGAAAAATAAAAATATCAAGAAATCTTAGATAAACTACAGGCACACATACCACTATCAATAATACTGCTAAATATATAAAGTAAAAGATTAAAAAAATAGTTACGAAAAAAACAAACTGTAACCTAGCTACATATTACATCAAATATGTTTATTTTACTCAAAAGGAATCATGGCTCATGACTGGGATAGAATCCATAGTGAGAAGTTACGATATCTCTGAAAACATAAGCCTATACATTTTGCTAATAGTTAATGTCTCCATGGATATGAATAGAAATTTTTCATTGAGTCTTGATTTGAATTAAACTCCTCAGGTTTACTTTTAAAGAAATGAAAATAATAAATTAATGTTATATATGTAGCATAAGTTGCTGGCTTTTTACAAGTGGTCCACAACTTATGACAGGTCTCTTAGCAACTGTTCAAAGTTACAATATAGCTTTTTAAATTTAACAACATGCAGATAAATTACAATAATAAGAAGAATAAAGTTTAAAGTACATGGATGTCCTTTTAAGAAAATGTGCCATGATTTCAGGTAGGCCCTTATTCCATAGGAGCCTATTCTTCAGAATGAAAGGTTACTTTGCTTCCTACTATTTTGAAGTGCAAATAGAGAAAAGTATACTGTACATCTTTTTATATATTTACAACCTGGCTGTCAGAGAAACAAAAAATGTATTTTTTGGAAATATAACCTTGTTGACTTATATGTTTAAAACTAACAAATCTTACCTTAAGTCTTTACAAATCAAAAATAATTATTTTAGTCATCATATTTATATATACATATTCTTACTCTTGAACTAGCGAACACATAGATAATTTAGTCTTTTCAAAGCAATTATTTAAATCATTTAATTATTTATATTTTATATAACTATTACTAAAGAACTGACTAACAAATGAAAGAATTTAGCCTCTGGAGATGAAACTGTTGCTATGCTCTCTACATGAGGCTGCCTTTGAATAGCATTTGGAAGCTTTAGCTGGTATAGAATGTAGCGGCCCAGACAATTAATGGCATTGGTTTTTCAGCACATGTGACACTACTAGCTTGTGCGCTTCCAGGTGCAACTGACTTCCAGTGTAACTTCCAGTGTGCTTCCAGGTGCAATTCAGGATGGTGATATTTACCTTTAAGGCCTTATGAAGTGGGGCTGAGCTATTTATAGGATTGTCTCTTCCCAACTGTCCCACCGAGTCCGGCAGGTGGGACATGATCTAGATGTCATCAGCTAATCAGTGAGAGCTGGAATGGCCCAGGAAGAGGTCATTTTCTGCTGTGGCACAAGTGGAACAACCACTTGAGTTAGTTGTGACATTGCTAGCCTTTCATAAAGTCCTAAAACCTTGGTTTTGTGCCAGGTCTGGGCCCGGAAGTTGATGGAGCCTGTCTCTTGGCTTTGTGGATGGTTGTTTTATAAAGTTCAGGTGTCATGTGTTTTTATTTTATATTATATATTTTATTTGTTTTTAATCATTTCACTGTATGCCATGTACAGTCACATATATGAAATGGGTAACTACATAAACAAATAAATGAAGAAACAATATCCATAGTAACTTGAACACTAACAAATATAATTTTTAAGTTCACAAACCAAATAGTTAAATGCATTATACAATATGCCATAGAAATGAGTACACCCCCCCCCCCACATTTTGTAAATATTTAAGTATATCTTTTCACGTGACAACACTGAAGAAATGATACTTGGCTACAATGTAAAGTAGTGAGTAAACAGCTTGTATAACAGTATAAATGTGCTGCCCCTCAAAATAATGCAACACACAGTCATTAATGTCTAAACTGCTGACAACAAAAATGAATACACCCCTAAGTGATAATGTACAAATGGCGCCCGAGTAGCCATTTTCCCTCCCTGATGTCATGTGACACATTAGTGTTACGAGGTCTCAGGTGTGAAGGGCAAGCAGGTGTGTTAAATTTGGTGTTATCGCTCTCACTCTTTCATACTGGTCACTTGAAGTTCAACATGGCATCTCGTGGCAATAAACTCTGAGGATCTGAAAAAACGAATTGTTGCTCTACATAAAGATGGCCTAGGCCAGTGATGGCTAACCTTTTCCGGACCGAGTGCCCAAAGCGTATGCGGCCCCCATAAATGTGCCATGCCCCAAGTGCATGTGCACGTGGCCCCCTGCAAGAGCCCTGCCCCCCACATATACACGCATGCCCCCCCACACGTCCCGCCCCCATGCATGCATAGCAGAGACCTGAAGACCAGCTGGCCGGCGGGAGGCGTGCGTGCATGCACAGCAGAGCTGAACTGAAGTGACGGCTCGTGTGCCATCAGGGAGGGCGCTGCGTGCCACCTCTGGCACACGTGCCATAGGTTCGCCATTACAGGCCTAGGTTATAAGAAGATTGCTAAGACCCTGAAACTAAGCTGCAGCATGGTGGCCAAGACGATGCAGCAGTTTAACAGGACAGGTTCCACTCAGAACAGGCCTCACCATGGTCGACCAAAGAAGTTGGTACCTGTGCTCAGCATCCTATCCAGAGGTTGGCTTTGGGAAATAGACATATGAGTGCTGCCAGCATAGCTGCAGAGGTTGAATGGGTGGGGCTCAGCCTGTCAGTGCTCAGACCATACACCACATGCTGCATCAAATTGGTCTCAGGGCTGTTGTCCTAGAAGGAAGCCACTTCTAAAGATGATGCACAAGAAAGCCCATAAACAGTTTGCTGCAGACAAGCAGGCTTAGGACATGGAATCCTGGAACCATGTCCTCTGGCCTGATGAGACCAAGATAAACTTATTTAGTTCAGATGGTGTCAAGCGTTGTGTGGCGGCTACCAGGTGAGGAGTACAAAGACAAGTGTGTCTTGCCTACAGTCAAGCATGGTGGTGGGAATGTCATGGTCTGGGGCTGCATGAGTGCTGCCGGCACTGGGAGCTACAGTTTATCGAGGGAACCATGAATGCCAACACGCACTGTGACATACTGAAACAGAGCATGATCCCGTCCCTTCGGACACTGACTGCAGGGCAGTATTCGAACATAATGACCCCATACATACTTCCAAAATGACCACTGCCTTGCTAAAGAAGCTGAGGGTAAAAGTCTGGAGGCATGCTTGAGCCAACATGTTGTGGCGCCGTTGCCTGAGCCTGGGCTATCGACAGATGCAGACTCTGACAGTGAGAGGGTCTCCCTCTCCTGGATCCTCCTCTCTGGCAATGCCTCCAGAGGACACCGAAGGCCAAGAGATAGGCCCAGAGCCAAGCACGTCCCCGCAACCACAGGTGGACAGCAACGAAGGAGATAAGTGCTGGCTGGATCCTCGACAGCGGCGCAGGGAAAAGCGTGCACAGCAGAGGAGGAGGCATGCCAGAGATTAGCTGAGTCACTGGACCACACCCCACAGGGTATAAATGTGGGTGTGGTGGCTGGCTCAGTTTGTGACGAGCAAAAACTGGAAATCATCCATGGACTCTGTGTTGCTGAAACTGTGCCTGCTTAACTGGATTGCATTTGGATTAATTCTTGTATTGCTCGAACTTTGCCTTATTGGAAGGCTTGTGGACTTATCTTTGTTTTGTGTAAGTGAAGTCTAAATTGGCAGCCAGCCACTGAGTTGCTGCCAGCTTTATCTTCAAAGTCTCTGTCATGTGTCTTATTAACTCCAGGCCGTCTGTGGGGGTGCATGTGTGAGACGGGGACAGAACACAACCATGCCTCCAGACCGAAACCCTATTGAGCATCTGTGGGACATCCTAAAACAGAAGGTGGAGGTGCGTAAAGTCTCTTAACATCCACCAGCTCCATGACATCGTCATGGAGGAGTGGAAGAGGACTCCAGTGGTAACCTGTGAAGCTCTGGCGAGCTCTATGCCCAAGAGAGTTAAGGCAGTGCTGGAAAATAATGGTGGCCATACAAAATACTGACACTTTGGGCCCCATTTGGACATTATCACTTAGGGGTATACTCACTTTTGTTGCCAGCATTTTAGACATTAATGGCTGTCTGTTGTGTTATTTTGAGGGGACAGCACATTTACATTGTTATACAAGCTGTATACTCACTACTTTACATTGTCATTTCTTCAGTGTTGTCACATGAAAATTTATACTTAATGTATACTTAATATATACTTATATTACTTAATATATACTTATATACTATATATTATACTTATATACTTATATTTACAAAATGTGAGGGGGTGTACTCACTACTGTGACATACTATATTTTCAAAAGTAATTATTTTGAAATAACAATAATATCCTTACTAATAATATGACTAACAAATTAGGCAATTTTAGACAGAATTTCAATAGTTTTAACACCACAATGTTTTAGATGACTGAAATAACGTTAATTTAAACTGTATTTGCCCAGTTAAAATATGCAGAATTTGAATATTAATTATACAGCAGCACATACTAGAATGGGCAGTTTTATTGCTAAAAATTCTACAAAAGCTCCAAATTTCAACATTGGTGCTATTTTGCTCATCACAAAATTGCCAAACAACCAAGTGCAAGTAGCCAGAAAACTAGAGCAAACCATAATCTGTGCTGTACTGTGCTATTCTTTTGTGATTATTCTTCTCTACCTATGAAGAATTTAGGACAGATAGAAAATTCTAAAACATATAGCTATTTATATTAAAATCTCCAAATATATGATTAACATTGTAGGCAAAATAAAGTTGTCCATATTTGCTGTTTAGAGTGAGATGACTGGCATATAAGTTTAATGAATAAATTTCTTACTTACCATTGCCTGTTCTATTTTGTTATCAATGGCTACAACACTCCCACCAGATGCACTGTTTAAAAGAAAAGCAAGGAAAAGTCACATGTGAGCTTTGAGTTCACTGAAATGCTGTTCAGCAAAAGTTATGGAAAAGCAAAGTCTTCCATTATAGTTTCACAAGTCAGCACTTTGCATTCAATGCAAATGTTCTATATTTTAGTGATCATTACAAACCTTCAAAATTGGCGAGTGTTAATTCCATATGCTCAGGAACAAGGAAGTGTGGTATCTTCAAATCATAGGCATTGTATCCCAGAGAAAGTGAGACATATTTAAATCTCATCAAAATCAATGGGAACTGGGAATATTAATATTTTGAATAGAACTTAGACATGACTAATCCATGCTAGTTTGGCCCCAAGATATTTATGCCAATTACTGGCTCTTGTTGAAACTGAGCACAGACCTCCTGGGAGTATAAGAAAAGAAATATTGCCCACATCCTATTGGCTGTTTTGAGCTCCCATATTTGAGCACATCAATATGCAACTGAAATAGTTCATAATCATAACCAAGTCAACCACTGTGTGTTTGAAAGTGACATTTTGATGCAAGTCTCCTAGATCAGTATGGAAATATGTAGAAGTATCTTAGTGGAAAAAAATAAGCCAATTCTTTTACAATAAAATGATCCAAAACTGATTGTTGGGAGAATTCTATTTCATTGTAGAATAGCCACAAAAGATACTTTAGTCTTCAATTCAAGTTGTACTTTTGGAGGTATTTCCACCAGACATTTTACAGTATATGGAACCCGATTTCCGTTCTAGCGAGCACTAATTATGTTTGTCATTCTGATCAAAATATCATCTCCATATGGTTTAGATTTTTAGTACATTTAATAAATTTACTATAGAAAAAAACCACTGTATTTGGCATATTTTTCAGCAAAGTATTCTGTATTCACTACTACAAAGTTAAATCTATTTTTCATTTCTTACTCTATTATTGGCCAGGTGTGCATGTAATTATTCATGTTTTTATAATCCAGCATAAAAATAAGGAAAACTCAGTGCTTTCAACTGGATATTAAAAAAACTTCCTTCCAGACGATTTTATTTTAAATAATTATAATTGATTTTCAAATAAACAATATATAGTGCAAAATCTATCAAAAGTTTAGTTTAATCACAAAATAATCTGCATTAATATATAACTTCAAGTATTAATATTTCATTCTTTTATATATGTATGTATACTACAATGTATTCTATGACAAAGTATTGGCATTATTAAACAAAAACAATAACCACTGTAATAATTAAAACACTCCATAAATAAATGAAATTATCCTCAAAGGATTTGACTTTTTTCCTGACCTTCCTCACTGTAATAGTAACAGCATTGTCAAGTTGTGATTAATCAGGTGTCTGGGAGCTATTGCTGAGTTGTGAACTGGCATATATGAAAATCAATTCCATTTTTTTCAAAAGTTTAAGGAATATTAAAGAAACCTCTGATTGCCAAACAATATATCTAAAGCAGAAATATGCAATTGTGTTTTGCATATTTGTGAAATATGCACAACTTGCTGAAAATTTGTGTAATCATTTCTCAGGTCCATAAGAAACATAGAGCACATAAAGATAAATAACACAGGTCTGATATGATTAAAGCATCATTAAGAACTTTCAGCACAGTATGTTTAGATCATCAAGCTATTGAAGATGCCTTCAATAATGCTATCATAAACCAAGCCAGAGATGCAGTGGGGGTCATTATCCGATACCTATGGGTTGTGAAGGATTAGATGATCAAAAATAATCTGAGATGATGGCTCCTACAAAGCCCAGAATAGGATTACACTCCCTGTAGAAAACTGTTAGATGAATCTGCTGGGAGATATTGTGCATCAGTTTGGGGCGAAGTATCAATATGCTGATAAATATATATTGCCATCCCCAATTGAGCTAGATATGTTGCAGTAATCCTGACATAGAGCCTGAAGGCAATAATTGAAGATTTGGATGGGTCAAGTAGATTCTTGCAACATTGCACTGCAGCACATCACTACTAGATTTTGTTCTACCCCAGCTGGATAAGCTTTAGTTCTTGATAAGATCAGACTCCCTCTAAAGCAGGGGTGTCAAACTCACGTCATCATGGCAGTGTCACGTGACTTATCAGGACTTTTTCCCCCTTCCCTAAACCAGGAGTAAGGGTGGTCAGCATATGATGCATCCAGCCTGCGGGCTGGGAGTTTGACAGCCCTGCTCTAAAGGAGCATGCCTGCAATTGGGGATCTTCCTAGACTCACAGCATCTGCTGAAACTGAGGCTAAAAGGCAAAGCCAAAGTTTCTTTTACTCAAAGTTGGTTGATATATCAACTATTGCCCTTGATGGATCAGGAATCTTTTCCAACAGTGGCTTATATTCTAACCTTTAGGTTTAAGCACTGCAAGACATTCTATTGGGGTCTTTCTTTGAAGACCACTGGGAAACTAAAATTGGTTTGTAAAGCACCTGCCTTCTTCCTGGTCATGGAGAGTTTTTGGAAATAATACCTGTTTTGTGATGCACACTGGTTATCAATAGCATTCAAACTGCTGGTGCTTATGTATAAAGCCTTGGCTTGGCTCTCAATTACCTTTGGAATCATATCTTCCTAAGTAAAATTTACTTGTCCTATGCAGCTAAGGAATCAGAAGACACACCTTTTCTCTCAGCTGCCTCTTAAGTTCAGATTCATGCTTTCCCTCTTGAATTTCAAAAAGTCATTTAAAGCAATCTTGTTCTGTTGGTGTTTAGAAGGCCTGGTCTGGTTTTGCAGAGTTTTATACTAGGGTTGGTTTTTTGTTTTTTGAGGATTATAAAGGAGGCCACTATAGAATTTACAAAGTAAATGTGGAATTTAAATGAAGTAATACACTGTATTTGCAGACACACAAGAGGATATATTTTACAACATATTTCTAACATCTAGGAAAAGAATAATTCGAATTCAAGACTAACGCACACATTTGTAAAGAGTGGAACAAAAAGAAAGTGTGCTTTTCTCTCAAAATAATCTATATACTACAAGTAAATACTATTAAAATTACAAGAATTGGCTCATTTATTCCTATCTCTGGCTTTCTAAACATGTACTACGACTACTAAACTTCATTAGGACATTTTAACACCCCCCCCCCATTTTTTCTAACTTATATGAATTTTCTTTGTTTCACCTTTCAACCATTGCTTAATGAAATGATATGTAATCTGAAGCTGGAGAAGCAGAGATTTTTTTCATTTTTTTACTTCACAAGTTTATCTACCTTTCTCTATATAAATATGTAAATCCCCCCCCCCCCAATACCTATAGAAACAAACATATTTCTGGACTATTCCATCTTTTTGAAACAAGCATCTAAGTTCAATACTGGAATACTTAAGAATCCAATGACAAAACACTACATCCACTAGCACTATTAGGTAGACAACTGAATAAATTACTTCTACATAGATACGATAGATGATGATGATGATAGATGATAGGTAGATAGAGCAAAGATTCAAATGCTATTTAATGTATGATTATGTTATTTGGATAGAATCTTTGAGGTACTGAATCAGATGTTCAAGATCCAAAGACAGTTTGTAACTTTGAAGATTAACAGATTTAGTCTGAGCTCTCCATTGTAGCTTTCCTTCCATATATAGATAAAGCAGAGGCTTTTTGACATTAATATAGGTAGTTTGCTGTTGAGTTTTTCTCACATTCATAATATGTCCCTATAACAATCTTTGAAGAAATACTGTTCTGTCTGTGTCTCATTTCTGATAGAATTTGTTTAGAAAAAAATGCTTGGAGATACAGAAAGAAAGAAAGAAGAAATATTTCTATTGAATTAAAAATCAATTACTCCACTTTCCATTTTCATTCCCACTGTTTTTAAACCTAAAAAATATTCAGAGAAAGTATTTTATAGATAGCTATGGTGAAATGCTTGACTATATTGGGCTGATAATTTGCAAACCATATCTACCATTGTCAGACCATTTTTGCCAAAGTTAAAAGTAGCTAACGAAGTTTAGTAATTTTATAGTTAAATATTTTATTAAACTGAACAACAAATCTTTTAAACCAAATATTAAATTCAATTATAATTGACTCATACACCCTTAAGTATTAGCTAATAATCATCAAACTATTTAATGGGAAAGCAAATGAACAACAACAACAAAAAAAAAAGCTGCAGAGGAAATTTGAAGGACACCCAGTCAATCCAAAGGAAATGAGAAATACCCAATTAGTGGAATGTAGGAGCAGCAAGGGAAGAAAAAGCAAATGAACAAAAACATTTAAAAAAAAAATTATGAGACTGAATGTTTATATCAGTGGTAAATAGTAAAGGTTTAACGTGGTAAATTGACATAAGATACTAACTGATGAGAAACTTTCTTTGAAAGGGACATTTTACAGTCTTATTTTTAGAATTGTTACTGCCAATAAAACATTTGTATTACTAAGTGAACACATCTGAAACAGAACATGCTGGTGCACACAAACATTCTAGAACATTTGTTAAATACTATGTTCAAATTTGGAGAAGTTCAGAATTTAAAGTGGTTCAGGAAGTACAAATCAGAACAGTTCATTTCCAAATACAAACTGAATGAAATGCTGAGTCAAACCAATATGTCAGATGTACTGAGATTGGAAATGGCCATTGGTTCAGAATTCTAGAGGCAGCATTTTCAACCCACAATATGGGTCATCACAAAGACGAGAGCTGTGACTAAACAGAATTGTCAATACTGATGGGCAGACTTTACTTCCCATTTTCTTGCATCTATCGCGAAGTCAGAATATACTAGGCCAAGCAGCAAAAATATACTAGGCCAAGCAGCAGTTTGATTGCTCCCTGGTGTGTCCTTTTTAAAGCTATTCCACAATCTCTTATTCTGAGTAATTAAAGTAGTGAAAGGCTCCTGAGGTTACTGTACCTAGCAACAAGTGTTCAAGTGGTAAGAAAAAAACATGGTGTCTTCCCAAAGGAAGCTTCAACCTGGCCATGGTGTTTAATTCTTAAAACAATGATTTAAAATACTGTATCTAAGATAGAAAGGTTTCTTCAAATACCTAGCTCGTACTGTCCAAGAGTCTAGGAATGACTTTTTAGAGATGACTAAACCCAGGAAAATAGAGATTAGTCAAAATCATATGCAGTTAAGAGTCCAATGTGATCAGCAACTGGTTTTTCCAGCTCCAATATGGTAGGTAACATCATTATTTTCAGATCAGTGCACAAATTCATTTATTATGCTAGGGAATCATGTTATCAAAATTTTTGAGAATCCCTCCACTACAGGACAATACAGCCTAATTTGACCCTATTCACATCTTCCTCTTGTACTGTTTAATAAGTACTGACTCCTAATCAGAATTTCAAAGAATAGCTTTATTTTAAGCTTTATCTCTTTTGTATGGCTATCTGGTTTTTATATGTAACGCAGAGTCAGGATCCAATCTGGGTTGGTCACCAGGACCAGAATTTTAGTCTTCTCAGCTTTTGAACTTGTGCTGGAGCCCATCCTCAGGGTACTTCTCTCCCACTAGAATGTGTCCCTTAGATGAGGTAGGTGGTGTATAAATTTGATAAATAAAAATATCACAGAATTCTGAGTTATGGATACATCCACTACACTACAATGACAATGTATTAGATTCAAAAGTCAATAAATTAGATTCAGGGTTTGCTTCCAGTGTCATTGATTCAGTTGCATTCCCTCAGAAAGTTTTGTTTAGTTGAAACTCTTCTCTTAAAACTCCACGTGGTTAGATTCCTAAACCTTCCAAGTAGAGTTGAAGGGTTTGCTGTAGAGTTTGTAGAGTTGAAGGAACACAGAGGCCATACCACTGATGGAAAAGAAAAAGTTGCTCTTTCTCCATTTCACCAGTGTCTTTATGGATTGAAGGAGCCTATCAATTCACAAAATGCAACATTTGCACTCAAGCCATAAATTACAAAATAGTATGAACAGAAACGTCTGGTGAGAAATCAGCATTTAATAAATAGGCTATAGTCTATGATCAATTTCTCCCCTTTAACTGTCACATCCGTGTTTTCTACTTTTATCAAATTTCAAATTAAAGAAACCTGATCCATATCTTAGAATATTATATGCATAGCAATAAAAATTATCATATACTTTACGTAGCAATATATAAATAATGTCCATCTCCCATGTGAAAGAGAGAAAAACTCCCATGAAAATTAATCAAAAAGACTGAATTTCTCCATGAAATCTGAAGTTTTCCTGAGTTCTTGATAGCTCTCAAAGAGCTATTTGAGATACTAAAGTTGCCTCAGCAGAGCAAGACAAGATCTCAAGGAAATGCTGAAATGAATTCTGCACAAGTTTTGAAAGAACAACCTGCTACAGAGCATAACTATGAATCTGTCTTCAACCACTTCCATCTATTCCAACATTATAGTTCCTCTTAGAACTTAGTTTCTTATTGCCTTACTACCTTGGTAGCCCTCCTCTGAACTCAGTTTATTCTTTCTTTACAGAGATATTTGCTTTTTCCAGTCTTCTTGCTAGATCTTTAGGAATTCTTAACAACTATTCAAAGTTAATGAAATCACTTCAATAGTCCAGGATATAACTCATCTAGCCCTTGATATTTGAATTCATTTAAAGAGGGTAAGTATTCCTTTACCCACATCTTGCCTAGCTTGTAATGCAGCTTTCGCCTTCCATTAGTGGCACAATAGTAGCCAAGCAGGGCTTTATTTCCTTTCAGAGAAAAAGCATTGAAAATAATTATGGTATTCTGTACTCTCATCTATTATTATTCCTTCTTCCCCACAACAATTCTACATCCTATTTGCTTTTCTTTTTGTTTCTGACATACTCAGAAATGCTCTTTTTCACTCTTTGGACATTTGTGACCTCAGCACATCCCAAGCTTTAATGTTTTTGATACTATCTCCACATTTTTGACTCTTTCTTATATCTTTCTTTGGTTATATGTTCTTCCTCCAATCTTGTATTATATTATTTGGCTTTTTTTTTAACATACTGATGATGTTTTTTTTTCTATTTGTGGTCTAATACCAGAAATAGATTCAAGCTTCTATCAGCCATGTCCACTTTGGTTCAGATTTGCAATGAGTGAAACTGATAGGTAGCAATATTAGGAAATTTCATTTTGCTTGCAAAACTGAATCAGTGAGATGAATATTACTAGATTCCTCTTTGACCACTATAGTGCTTATTGTCTTCATGGAGCTAGTAGATCTGAGACTCAACACAGAAAAGAACAGAATTATATTTTTTTTCTTAATCTTATGGCATACTGAAATCCCCAAATGTGAAAATAAACTATTAAGAATACTTGAGGATCTCAATCTCAATATGAAAACAATGGCTTTATAAGCTCTTTTGTATTTGTTTTAAATATGAGTTATTCAGATATTGTGATTTTAAATACTGTATTTTTAACCTAAAATGTGTTCTTTAAAATGTTGAAATCAGCAAGCATGTGAATTGAGCAAGCTTTAAGAAAAGCCATTCAATTTTCTTTGCTTCAGTACCACAAATGCAAACAAACAATGATGCTTAATGTTCAATTAGCAGTAGAAAATATAAAACAGACAAGAACACCATAAGCCTGAAAAGCCAAGATTCCAATATTTTAATATTGGAATCTGCTAATATTGTGAGAAAGCGAATTGCAGCTGTTGAATTAGTAATACAACTTTGACAAGTGATATCCTCAAAGTTGAATTTGTTGCAGTTTCTCGCCAATTGCCTGGCTCTAATTGAATTTCTTTTAATGCTTTAATTTATCATGATTCAATTTGTAGATACATGTTATAATTGCTATTTTGTCCAATCAATATAGATCCCATATTTACTGTTCTTAACTCTGAAATTTTAAAAAGATTTTGATTTATTTTCAAAATATTTTAGTCAGGCCATTTTTACTACTGATAGTTTTCAAACATTAAGTCTGAACTGTTGATAGCTACAACTGATAGAAATTCTCATTTTAATATCAATGAACATCTAATTTAAAAATACTCTTCTCCCAGAAATATGAAATGGAGCAAGATTCCACATGGCCCAAAAGACAAGTTATGTAACTGAGAAATTTTGGGATACTTTAATTCCCCTACATGGCAAATAAACAAGGAAAAGGAAGAAGATACTAAAATGAACATATTACTTGATGACGAGAAACCTGCACAGTGCAAAGCTCTTCATGCATACTTAAGCACGTATGCTTTCCATACTCAAATATTCATACCTATCCCAGAGGTTCTTTGATTCCTGTAACTTGTTCGAATGAAACACTTGGTAGAAAGTAGTTGAAGGATTCCTATGAGAGCCAGGAAACGAAACAATATTGAAAATGAACAATCTTTTTGAGTAAAATATAACTATTTAGGTATTAATTTTTTTATGCATTTCAGCTTGCAGAATGATGGGTTTGGCCAAAATCTGAAACAGTTTTCAAGTAGATAGCAAAAATGTTTTATCAGTAATTCTCCTAATATCTGTACTTAATGGAGACAGGACAAGGAACTCTTTTCATAACCATTTACTATCCCATAAGGGAAATCTATATTTTCAGCTGCAGTCTGAAGAAATAGAAATCTTATCTTAAATAATATCCTACCTTACTTTTGAAAAATCACAAGAAACTATTTTTCATAATCAAATTTTCAATGGGCCAATATATTAAATTACTGATTAAAATTGCAAAAAATTGCCCAACTAAATCCCGAGTTTGCATAATTCTCCTTTCATCAGATGTTGAAGACTCTCTATTTTCAATTCCCAAGCCTTTAGAATCATCATCAAATTGGCACTACCGATAGCCACGGTTTGTGGAAACAGAAAATTTCTGACTATAAATTATTTAGTTAATTTATTTCCATCATTGTACATTAGTATCTTGATAGCATGCTAAATGCAGTTCATGTAATACAGAAAGGAAACAGGCACACAAGAACCTGAGGGATTCCTGGGACTTGTTCTTGTAACACTAAATTGTAATTTCATATTATATTTGAATGTTGACATAAAAATTGAATACGAAGCCATACCTAAGGAACTATTACATACAAAATTCAAGATAATTATCATACAAACCAAATACGAAATAGAAACTATTATAAATCTGACAAATGCAATTTATGTCATATAATACAATGTTACCATTTTGATTAACAAGGACTACATATGTATTTTCTCAGGAAACACTAATTTGCAACAGAATCTTTAGCATCTTTCTATAGTTTTCCCAGATAATTGCAGTGGTGATTTAAAAAGAGAGAATGATGCAGTGTCTAGTTAACATGTGTGCATTTAATGATCAGATTAAAAATGTTTCCTCTCTCTCTCTCATCTATTATTATTCTACATTATGGGTATCCTTTTGACGTGCCTGAACTGCATTGTGTGAATTTGTAACTAATGTATATAAATCACACAATAATCCTAATAATTTACGATCTTCTGACTGTCCAGGGCTGCATGCAGTCTGTGGGCTGGACATGTCTGTTCTACATAGCCAATAAATACTATTTATATGAGAAGGTAAAATCTGTAACTTAAACCTTATCAACAGATTCTGATAAAATATTGGTTAGGTAATATTAGATAAAAAGAATACTAAATTTGATAAATTAAATAAAAATATTAAACACAGAAAATAAATCAGGGTTACTTCAAAGGAGCATTACAGAATGATTGAGACCTGTAGTACTCTATAATTTAGCTACACAATGCTAAAATTAACCAAGAGACTAAGCTTCTTAAGAAGAAGAAAACCTCACTGTGTAAATATAGTAAAACACTTATGAAACTAAAACAACTAACAAAAACTGTGTAACATTATGGTACATATTTTCTTACAAAGACACTGGTTTTCTGAAAAGTAATTAAAAATATAAAAGCACAGAACATCATCTATAGTTTAGCATGACTAAAATATATGCACCTAAATGTGTTCTTTGGAATTATGATTTAAGACATTTTGATTCATCAGTATTGTTCACTATTTTAATACATAAAGTTAAATAGTTTCATGAATCCATAGTTTTATCAACAATTATTTAAGATAGAAAATTATAATTTTCATGGGAACTTGCCAGAAAAATCTAGAGAAGACCAGGACTGATTCCTGACTTTCCCAACTCAAATGTGAACTATTTATGGCTGGCAACAGAGTAGAGTTTCTCAAAGATTGTACCAAGATCACTTTCATACTGAATTTACTATAAGGAGCAATTAGAGCTGGCAAAGACGGCATCACATAGACCACAAACATGCAGGTAAGAGGTGGCTAGTTTAGTGTGGCTTTCTACAGATTTTTTGCTGTCTCCCTGATCTTCAAAGAAACTTGACTTGAAGTTTATTGGCCCCTTTCTAGCTATGCCTGTGACCACTGATGTGTAAGAATCAATGAAGATTCTATTTTCCATCAGTCTTTGATTATGAGAGGTGCACCATCTACCCTATGCATATTAGGATGACTTCAGCTTTGCTGTTAGGTAGAGAAGAGTATGACGTGGAGACTATTTTGGACTCTGATACAAGGGCAAACGTTTAAAATCCAAGGTAAGAAAGGTTGCAAGAGGCTGCGATAGATATGCATGTTCCATAATTGCTATGCCAATTTCCCTGCAAGTACCCAGGGATTTGCCCCATTCTTGTATCTTCCATTACAAGAATGGGGCAAATCAGAACAGGCAAAATCTCACTTCTTATAGGGGAATATAGAACTGACACGTGGGGGAAAGGGAAAGCACTTTGGTTGTATCTACATTCATGATATTAAGAATGGAAAGGGGAGGGAACAATTACCAGAACAGGAAGATGAAGAACAGGCTTGCAACAGGAAAGGGGGGGGGGTCACCCTTCAGGGCACAAATGAGTAATAGAATTTGTTAAGTGATCTGGAGGAACCGCTGGCTGAGAAGGGAACAGGACACCTACATTTCATTCCCATGGCCTGACTCTGGAAATGTGGGAAGAGGACTAAGACTGACAAAAGAAATAATGTAGAGGGAAGAAAGAATGGCCCTGAAGGACAGTGGAAAGATATATTACCAAGGCAACAATCAAACAAATGCAGCTTGAGTCCATTTCAAACAAACACATTTTAAGAAAACACTTCAGATAGGCCCCTCCTTAAATCCCACAAAAAAAGTGAGGAAGAAAGCACATTCAGACTTGCAAGATTCTGTTACTACAGTTGTTCTAACAGCAATAGTGCTTATTATTTATTTATTATTTATTTATTAATTAAGCTTGTATGCCGCTCTCTCTCCAACAAGGACTCTGGGCGGCTCACAGGAATAAACTTTTTACAAGCAAGAATCAATATTTAAATGTTAAAATTATTAACATTAGCTTAGACTTATGTACAGATTCACAGTGCTTTACAGCCCTCTGTATGTGGTTTATAGAGTCAGTATATTGCCTCCAACAATCTGGGTCCTCATTTTAGCGACCTCGGAAGGATGGAAGGTTGAGTCAACCTTAAGCCGGTCAGAACTGAACTCCTGGAAGTGAGCAAGTTAGACTGCAATACTGCATTCTTACCACTGCGCCACCACGGCAAAAAAGTATTTAGTCTGTCACCAATTGTGCAAGTTCTCCCACTTAAAAAGATGAGAGAGGCCTGTAATTGACATCATAGGTAGACCTCAATTATGAGAGACAAAATGAAAAAACAAATCCAGACAATCACATTGTCTGATTTGGAAATAATTTATTTGCAAATTATGGTGGAAAGTAAGTATTTGATCAATATCAAAAATTCATCTCAATACTTTGTTATATATCCTTTGTTGGCAATGACAGAGGTCAAAAGTTTTCTGTAAGTCTTCACAAGTTTGGCACACACTGTTGCTGGTATGTTGACCCATTCCTCCATGCAGATCTCATCTAGAGCAGTGATGTTTTGAAGCTCTCGCTGGGCGACACGGACTTTCAAGTCCCTCCAAAGGTTTTCTATGGGGTTGAGATCTGGAGATTGGCTAGGCCACTCCAGGACCTTGAAATGCTTCTTATAAAGCCACTCCTTCATTGCCCGGGCGGTGTGTTTGGGATCATTGTCATCCTGAAAGACCCAGCCACGTTCATCTTCAATGCCCTTGCTGATGGAAGGAGGTTTGCATTCAAAATCTCACGATACATGGCCCCATTCATTCTTTCCTATACACGGATCAGTCGTCTTGGTCCCTTTGCAGAGAAACAGCCCCAAAGCATGATGTTGCCACCCCCATGCTTCACAGTAGTATGGTGTTCTTTGGATGCAACTCAGCATTCTCTCTTCTCCAAACATGACAAGTTGTGTTTCTAACAAACAGTTCTACTTCGGTTTCAACTGACCATATGACGTTCTCCCAATCCTCTTCTGGATCATCCAAATGCTCTCTAGCAAACTTCAGACCGGGCCCGGACATGTACTGGCTTAAGCAGGGGGACACGTCTGGCACTGCAGGATCTGAGTCCCTGGCGGCGTAGTGTGTTACTGATGGTAGCCTTTGTTACGTTGGTCCCAGCTCTCTGCAGATCATTCACTAGGTTCCCCCGTGTGGTTCTGGGATTTTTGCTCACTGTTCTTGTGATCATTTTGACCCCACGAGGCGAAATCTTGCATGTAGCCCCAGATCGAGGGAGATTATCAGTGGTCTTGTATGTCTTCCATTTTCTAATTATTGCTCCCACAGGCCCCACATTTCTTCACACCAAGCTGCTTGCCTATTGCAGATTCAGTCTTCCCATCCTGATGCAAGTCTACAATTTTGTTTCTGGTGTTCTTCAACAGTTCTTTGGTCTTCACCATAATGGAGTCTGGAGTGTAACTGTTTGAGGTTGTGGACAGGTGTCTTTTATACTGATAACAAGTTCAAACAGGTGCCATTAATACAGGTAATGAGTGGAGGACAAAGGACTTACTTATTTTCCACCATAATTTGTAAATAAATTCTTTCCAAATCAGACAATGTGATTGTCTGGATTTGTTTTTTTCATTTTGTCTCTCATGGTTGAGGTCTACTTATGTTAATTACAGGCCTTTCTCATCTTTTTAAGTGGGAGAACTTGCACAATTGGCGGCTGACTAAATACTTTTTTGCCCCACTGTATATGGCATTGATTTCTTAGCTAGGTCTACTATATATCACTGGCACTTAGTTAGACTATAAGTTTCAGTGAATCTGTAACTGAACAGAAGCTGGCACAATAATATACTATAGTATGCATTTGCAGTATAAAATATTATTGCATTTTGTCTTTAGAGTTATATATTTTATATCATTTCAAATTCAAC
The DNA here is from genome assembly GCA_030761175.1 of Masticophis lateralis. Taxonomy (NCBI): domain Eukaryota; kingdom Metazoa; phylum Chordata; class Lepidosauria; order Squamata; family Colubridae; genus Masticophis; species Masticophis lateralis. The sequence goes on from JAUDYJ010000005.1 coordinate 27,882,648, forward strand.
TAACGCAGTGATAGCTAACCTTTTTGCTGTCTTGTGCCAAAAGCGTGTGGAGTCACGCATGCGCATGTCCACACCATAATTCAATGCACCCCACCCCATGCTCACCCTACTTTTGGCATGCGATGGCACGGCAGGCCCGTTAGGCCTGTTTTTCACCCTCCCCAGGCTCCAGTGGCTTTCTTGGAGCCTGGAGAGGGAGAAAATGGCCTCCCCCCCACCCCCAGAGGCCCTCCAGACAATGGAAACAACTTGTTTCCCAACATCCGGTGGGACTGGAAGGCCCATTTTTCACCCTCCCCAGGCTCCAGAGGCTTTCTAGGAGCCTGGGGAGGGCAAAAACAGCCCCCCCCCCCAGGCCCGCCGGAGGATGGAAACAACCTGTTTTCCGACTTCCGGTGGGGCCGGAAGGCTCAAAAATCAGCTGGCTGGAGTGCACATGCGCGCTAGAGCTATGCTAGGGCAATGCTTGCATTCCCCCAGATATGGCTCCAGGTGCCACCTGTGTCACATGAGCCATAGGTTCGCCATTACAGACCTAACGTGAACAGTACATCATAACTTAGTATTGTTATATCTACTACTTTTTCTCTAAAATACTTTTTCCAATTTTATCTTATTAGTGGTTTCAGAGATTATCAGAGATTATTTATTATTAATTTATTGAGTATGTGGCATTTATTACAGAGGTAATGCAATCACTGATATACATTAATAAAACACATTATACACAGACATAAATATAAGCTTAAATAAGGCATCAGCAACACACACACATACACACACACACATTTTTACAAGTGTGTAATCCCTTAATTCAGGGTAGAGTTGGGGCAACTGGATGGAGCTGAGCTTTTATTTGCCAGATGACCTTCCTGATGCCACAGAGATATTTTCTCTTTGCACCTTGAGAAACATCTGCCGCTATGTAGGATTGAACTCTCAACCTTCCGAATGGGAGGCAAGCGTCTTCACCACTAGACCATCACGCTCTGTGTGTGTGTGTGTGTGTGTGTACATATCTGTACATACAGTATTATTTATATTCATAAAGTATGTGGACAATACAATATACAATACTAAATTAAGGTAAAAACATAATAAAATCACCAAAATACTGTACATCATCATAGTCACAGTAGGATAGATGATACAATTCGATATTTAAAGAAGCAAACCAGTGTGGTTCTAGTGCGGCTATGATGAGACCATTCAAGGTGCCTTACAATTTCTTGAGGGGACGTTCTCAAACTATATTATCATCTGTTCTGATAATATGGGGGGGTAGGAGGTATGAAGTGTACACCACTTCCATGATGGTATGCCCTGTGCAACTTTCTGTTCTAATGGAACAGGTAAAAGTCTACACACACAGCAACCAAACTGAATACTCTCACCATCAAAAACTATAGTTGCAGCAACTAGATTATTTGAGCTAAAATAATGACTGTCCCATAGTAATTTTTTTCCATTTCTAGCTTATTGCAAATCTGGAGTCCGTAATCAAAGAAGCAGATTCTTTACCAGACTAAATATTTATTTCTTTGAAATCATAATTTAAGATGCCAGATATTCATTGTTGTCCCATTTAATTTGGAAAGGGGACTTCTCCTCTGAATATGAAAACATTTTACTGAAAAGAAAATATCAATTAAAAATAACAGCAAAAAAGACTTTCTAATTTCAATAAAAAGAAATCTTGCATACCTGAAGGATGATAGTAGTTCAAGTGGAACATTATAAATATTTTCCATTCAGAAAACTTGGTCTGCCTATTGCTAATTTTTCACAGAAAGGCAGCATGTTGTTTCAATATGCCTTCTCTATTTGGATTAAAAGTGATTTTACTTGGGTTCCGCTGGAACACATGAATGGTTTACTTTTCAAATTTGATATTTATCAAATAACACTTAAGCATTTTTCTTCCACTATCTTAAATAGAAAAATATTTAAGAGTTGGTTTTACTGTTCTGAATTAAGCATTTACTTTCTAATTCAATTTAGATGCCATTTGTTTGTTTGCACTTTTCTAAAAATCTACTAAGAAACACTATCTTATTGTTGTTGCAGCCTTATCATATCAATCAAATTTTAAAGGATGAAGAATGTGAAAAGTCTTCTGTAAATTCTTATATCTCAAATAATGGTTAGAACTTTCATGGCAAACCAAAGGTATAGTTTGAAGTTTTAGATTACTTGGCAATGTTTAAATTCTCTATTTCTCTGACTGGCAAGTATGAAATTCACATAATGGAAGTTTCCTGTGAGATCTGGTAACATTGGAATATAGATCTCCTTTTGAGCTAAACCTAATATTTGTCCTATTAGATTAAGTTACCTAACATCAATTCTGTTTATCAATTTAGCTACAAAATACTTACAAAACTAATAATTTTTACTCTAAACTATTATTACTCTGAAAGAAATAATTTTAATGATTTTCTTCTCTCATTGCAGTGATCTCTAAATGTTCAAAATAAGTTGGAAAAGTAAAAATGGGATAAACTCTGAATGTCCACTTTCATATTTTCTTTCACTTACCATTAAATTGTCATATTTAAAACACAGAACTTGCATGCCTGCTAATGCAGGCAGCTTAATACATTTATTCAGCAATTTTTTTCCTACTAACTATATGGAACATGTTATGAACAAGACACTGAATTCTAGACCTTCCTTAGGCTTGTCTCCCTTAAGCATGAAAACTGGGAGACTTTGGAACAGTCATTCTCTAAGCCCAACCTACCTCACAGGGTGGTTGTTATGGAAATAGAAAGTAGGACTATTAAGTTTGCCACATTGCCTGCCCCTCCCTCCCCTTTCCCCTCTCCCCATCCATCCATCCATCTCAGGATAAAATATAATTATTATTTTTGATTTTTTTTTAATTCAAAGGAACAGAGCTGAAGAGAGATGCTAGCTGAAAACTGAAGTACAAGAGTTTATAAAAGGCTTCTCATATCATAAATTAGTGACATAAAACAGATAGGGTACGATATCCTTTTCTGCTGGAATAGATCATGAAAACTTGTTATTCTGTTGGAAGATAAAGCATCATCTGGAAAAGCTCTCCAACTAAAATGATGGCTTACCTCCAAACTATGCCGGTCTGATTATAAATACAAGGAGACTCCTTGTGAACTGAATTGGATGATAAGCGTTTAGTTCGGGTGTCGGCAACCTGTGGCTTCTTACGTTCCCCTGTTGTGGCTCCCTATCGGCTAGCCACGCCCCTCACCGATGCTATGCGTCGTAACGGGCTTCAGGAGGAGTAGGGATGCTGTTTACAACATGGAGCATTGGCTGCAGCCAACCCGGGCAGCATCTCGGGGTAGAGAGCAAGTCGTATGTCTGCCCAAGCGACCGAGGTGCGTGCAGCACTAAGAAGCGCTGGAAGAAGCCTCCATGAGATGAGAGGCAACAGGGGTGTGTCCCTTTTGTTCAGAGCAAGTCTCCATCCCTATCATTGCCTTTACCTTCCTAGGCTACGCGAAGAGTGACTGCGAGGGAAGGGTGAAGGGCAGAGTCAGCCAGCTGAGAGGGAGCTAGAGCAGGGCGATGAAAGAGCTTCATTTATCTGGGAACCTGAAATGACTCTTGATTTAAATCATATGGTAAAAAGCACCCAAAGAAAAAGAAAGATCATCAGCAAAAAAACAAAACAACTCCAACCCTCGCCTGTTTTTGGAAATGGTTCAAGAGGGAGCACATACACACACACACATGGTGGGGGGGAGAGAGATGAGAGAAAAGGGGAGAAAAGAGAGAGAAATGAGAAAATGATGGAGGGAGAATGAGAGAGAGAAAAGAGAAACAATTGAGAGAAGGGAGAGAAAGAAAAGAAAGAGAGGGAGGGAGGGATAAGAAAAAGAAAAACAGAAATGAAAGGCAGAAAAAGAGAGAAATGAGAGAAAAGAGGAGAAAAAGAAAGGAATGAGAAAATGATAGGGGAAAAAGAGAAACAAATGAGAGAGAGAGAAGAGAGAGGGGGAGAGAAATGAGCTGGAGGGAGAGAATGAGAGAGGAGAAAAAGAGGGAAACAAATGAAAGAGAAGGGGAAAGGAAAGAAAGAAAGAGAAAGGGAGAGAAAAAAGAAAAACAGAACGGGGGGGAGAGAGAGAGAGAGAGAGAGAGAGAGAGAGAGAGAGAGAGAGAGAGAGAGAGAGAGAGAGAGAGAGGGAGGGAGAGACCCATTTCCTAGAGAAAACACCCGGAGCCACAAAACCCGGGTAGGTGTGGCTGAGCAGGTCATGTGGGTGGGAGTGACGTTGAGTTGGCCACGCCCACCCAGGTTTTGTGGCTTCCAGTGTTTTCTTTCCTGTGGGAAACGGGTCCAAATGGCTCTTTGAGTGATTAATGTTGCATACCCGGTTTAGTTAATCCATACAAATTAACACTGGTTTATTAACGATATTAAATATATTGCTGTATTTCCAAATTATATCCATTTTCCTAATTTTAAGTGTTGGAAGACCAGTCATTTTTAACAAAAGGAAAAAAAAATCAAAGTGGCTAGACTTATGTTTTTCAAATAAAGACTACCTTTATAATAATTTTTAAAAGGCAAACTATTAAGATATCTGATCCAGTCATAATAGTCTCAGCCTTAATGGGGATAAATATTTCTAACTTATCCAAGAAAATAGGTCTTTGCTTCTCCAGCACTTCTTTCTTGAATCTCTTCTACTCGAAGGCTGAGTCAAAACTGGGCATGCACAGGCAAGGGAGGCATGGCCAAAGAACTGATTAACTCAGCCTACAAGTAGAAGAGAGGAGCAAAACCCATTCCTAGGATTTTCTACTCAGCACAATGGAGAATAGACAGCTTTACTCCATTCAACTAACCTAAAATCCTAAAAAAATTATTGGACTTGTAGACAGGAAGTTTAAGTCTGGCTATTTAAAATGTTTAAGCCAGATACTTCAGAAATGGGACTATATATTAAAAGTATTAAATATACTTTTTCCTTCATTTTATTTGCTGATTATTTGACCTACATTCATCATTGCCTTTCAACGACATGTCATTTCTCTGCTACAATCTCAATATATTCTAAATTTATTTTTCATTTGGAGTGATTCTAATTCAGTCATCAACAACCACAGGTTGAAGTAAATGAACATAAAATAATAAAAAACTCATTTTTCATTGGTCAGTGCGATAAGTCTATTAGGAAGCCAACATGAATCTCATATTTATTCCATGGAATCCCTCCATGGGTATAAAGGGCAAAAGAACTTCTTCTCTGATCAATTATGGCAACACAAGTTATTTAGAGATAAATACCAAGCCCAATCTAACTCTAACTCAGTGCCAAAAAATCCACTGTATAATAGAAATACTGAAATTTGCTTATCAAGTGAAACAGTATTAGGAAAAACTACTAACAGCATTTATTAAAAAAAATCTTTATGAAAAATATTAAACAGGTATCAATAATCAAAATACTTAATATAATGATTTATTTAATAGAGAGCGGATACATAATTGTATCACTGATATTAAAATTACTATTCTTGCTAAATAAAATATTTGTTGTATATATTTGAACTTTATAAGGTCCTGATATTCTAATAAATAAATGGAAGCAGTTTTAATAAAGTAATTTTAAAATTATTTCAAAAAATGTCTAGTACATGGTCATCCAACCTTTTGACTTGCTGCCTTGGGCTGCATATAAAATATGCAATACAGTTAATGTACATAAATAACAAACTTCCTTTATTTGTATTTCTTATTATCTTGTGGGGTTGCATTAATAGCTATCAAGGGCCACATGTGGCCTAGACACACCTGTTCTAGAAAGATAATTATACAAGTTTAATAATATGCCAGGTAACTGCCACTAAAATTTAGGACAATCTAATAAGAAACTATTCCTTGCATTCAGTTTCTCCTTTAACTATATCCCAAGAACTGAGGTTCCAATTCCAGAACATTTTAGACCAGCCTGTTTAATAATGTAAAATATCAAGATCTATAATGTAATAGATCTAGAAAGGATTGGAATGAACTTTAACTCTCATATATTTTGATGAATGTGTAAGAAAATATGTTGTTATTCCATGTACTTAATTATATAGAACTACAGTGAATCTCAAAGGATGCACATAAGCCTTGAACTGGGTTCACAGCAAAAACCAATTTTAGAGAATGAAAACCTGATGGTTATACCTGTTAGCAAGCTTAACAAACAACTAGGAGGGAGAAATCAATAATAACAGGATGTGAGTAGAACCTGGAGCCTATTTTCAGTTTGTACCATCTTTTTTAAACCTAGCCTTCAAATAGCACATATAAAATTCTATGAACAATAGATTAAGAGACCATCATCAATGTTAAAGCTAACAAGTTTTTCTCCCATGAAGAAAAAAAGCCTTGAAAGGTTATTTTACGTTTATAATATTGTATCACAAATTTGGACACTATACAAATACATTTTTAAATATAACACAAAGAAGAAATTCTTGCAAATTTTCAATCATCTAATGGTGACTGCTGAAAGTTCATATTGCAGGCATTCATCAAAATTCTGGGTTATAGTCCATAGAGTTCATACTGATTAAGTCTTTCTATCCAATTTATGGTATTTATTACACCATGTATCCATCAATTGAAAAATGAGAGTTTAAAGTAAATTTTCACAAGAGCCAAAAGTATAATAGTGAGTTTGTTATATTTCTTAAAAAGTATGTGGATTTAAAAGAATATAAGTTTAGCAATCTAATATATGCTAGTTTATTTAAAACTATTTTATTTGAATGTTATGAAGCATTTACTAATTTAAAAAGTAAAAATGTAGCTCCATATATTTATTAATTTGATATAACTCATAGAGGACATTTATTAAACCAAAGTAGAAAAATTATGTCACCTTTGGAGCAAGCAGATCAATCTACTTTTTAACTGTATGCTTTCAGATTTAGAAAGTTTTCATACTACCAATTCAATACCATATACTGAGATCAATTAATTGAATATTAAGATTCAATTATACTGTCATAATCTGTTGGACAAAGTTTCTTCTGTTCACATGACATTAACCCATAAGAATAATTTATGAATCCAATGATTATGTAATTCTTCTGCTGATGAACATCAGACCCACCCAGAATTCTGGACCATCAATGAGAAGAGACATTATTTTCAATGTAGTTTTAAACAACTTTGATAATAATGGGGTGCAATATCCCAGAAAACTATAATAAACTTTACCAAGTAACAAAAAAATCTAGCAAAAGAATCTGTGCTTTGAAATCTGTCATATTAAACAAGACTTCATTTTGAAATTCCAACCTATCCCAAATCTTTAAAAAAAACCCAAATAAACAGTATTGTAATACCTACAAATTGCTTCAGAACTGATTCTAGGAATTGATTTGTAGTAGTATTTTATTTTAATAGGATAGGTTAAAAACTGATATTTTGATTACAATGCAGATTTATTTTATATTATAGAACTTTGCCTCAAAATTTAACTGTAATAATAGCTAAGCAATATAACTTAAGTACACAGAAATAAGTAACTACCTGTTAAAAATAACAAGTTTCCCCTGAGCATCTCAGTCATATTTAATGCCAACCAATTAACTGGAAGAATCTTAAGTTATAGTAACCATATAAATTTTAAACCAATCATAATGCTATCTCCTCTTTTAATTGCATTATAAAATACATTTCTCCCTGTTTTTTACAATTTCTTTTTTGCTTTCCCACACAAAAATCATGCTTCTGCTGCTGTGGAAATTCTATCATAGAAAGGAGGGAAGAGAAAGAGAATATGTTTGAACATTATGTGCATATGACTACACTATTAATATACTGTCAGTTTTGAGATCAGGGCAATTTCATTTTCATTTGGGTATACACATAACTACAGATTATTTGGGATTGAATGAATTATACTATAAGAATAATCAGAAAATAAAATGAAATCAATTCAAAATTAAGTATTTCATATACATTATTCCATGATACCACAAACACAGAATTTTAACAAGCACAATCCAACTGGAGAATCAAGACTGCAAACTTACAATGTTATGAAAATTCAGTGAAACTTGCTTAGAATTATCCTATACATATATTAAAGCATTTTATATTGATACATCATTAATCCATTAACACTTAAACCTTGTGGATAGCAAAGTTGCTATGGGATTTATCTTTTATTGACTTCAAGTTATGGAAATAAGACTGGAAGTTAGAATTAGGATGCATAATAAAATAAAGATGCATGCTCTATTATTGGATGGTTTATCTTTAATAAACCATAGCAATCATGAATTATATATAATATTCAATTGATAATAATAGACTGTCAATTGCTGTAAACTACAAAAACCTCATTGCATTTAAACGTAAGCAGATTTCTTGACAATAAGATTTCATACATATATTAGTTTGCTATTTCTCCAAGTGGAAAATTTTTATATCATGCTTATAACTTACAATGAAACAATGAATATCCTGGTATAGATCACAATTCTGCATGATTGAAAGTTTCTTCTTGAAATAAATATTTTAGGGGAAGTTTTTAAAGAAAAACCAACAGAGCAAGCTTATACATATTAACTGAGAAATCCTGGAACACATTCCCAAGGTGATTTTAGATTGCAAATTTAGATACAAACTATTTCTTATTCTACATTTTTAGGTTTAATTACATTAACTTTTATAAAGCTATGTCTTAGTTCAAGAACATTTCAGCTTTACAGAAGAGAAGAGATCAGCATTTTCTGCATATTCTGATTTTTTTTTAATATGAACTCTTTTTATCCCTTCTTACTTTACTTTTGTGATTACACCTTTTAAATTAAACTTCTTACTGAATTGTATTTCCTTAAAGCATTTTGATGCTTCAACGAACGAGGGAGCTCTACATTTCCAAATTTGGTACTTTGTTCAAAGAAACCATTTAGAAATATTTTATATATGGAATTCCAAAACCTGGGAAAGGTCTGGTACAACTTATTTCAAACAAGAACATGTTGTTAGTGTTGTTTTTTTTAAAGAATAGCTTGCTAAAATTGCAATCCTAAACAATTTATTTTCAGGAAGCCAATCCCAATCAACTTAAGCCTAGCATGCGTTTCAGCAAACATCCTTTAAAACAGAACAGTGTGCTCATAAGATTTTATGTTCCTTATGAAATACTCACATACCTGTAACAATGATAAAGATTCTATCTAAAAAGCAAGTCAATATGGAACCTTCTTTACCCCCTTTTTCCTAAGAAGTACCTTTTGTTAATATCTACAGGTTTACATTAAAACTCCTGGAAGATATATATTCCAGACTATATTTATTTCCTCATGTATGTTTTCTTTCACATTTGTGAAAATACATAATTAGTAATCTGATAGAATAAGTTGATAGACCAGTTAATAAGGCTAAATTTAATTATTTCTAGTTTATGCTACAAAAAAATGAAATAAAGTATTTCTTTTCAAGTTACCAAATGTACTTGATAGATTCAAGAGTTACTGTAACTCTTCTCAGCAGCATATTAGTTTATATTTTTTATTTAATGTCTATGATCTCATTTCCTTAATATCTTCCTTATAAAGTTTTCCACATAGTTTTGCAACATAAATAGTTTAGTAATGAACCAGAGGTTAAAATTTATCCTACATGTCTATCTTATCAGCAAGTACCTTGAAAGAGATTTAACATGTATTTAAACACAATAAACATTCCAGCAAAATGTGTTTTCAACAATACATTCCATTTAGAAAATATAAAAAAATAAATACCTGTCTTCATCACCATCAACAGGAATAGATATGCCAAAGACAGTGCTGGCAAGACTGTTCATAGGAGTAGTTGCAGGTAAGTTAAGAGGGTTTGTTAAACTGTCCGGAATAGGTGGCTTCACATGAAGTTTGTTTTCAGCAACAAGAGAAAGTGGTGGTTGAGGTAGGGGTTCAGATTTTCTTCTAGTATCATCAATCTGGCCTAAAGGCTGTGTCTGAAACTGTCCAATGTTAGATTGTGGTAGATTCGTATGTACACTGCTTGTGCCTTGCATTAATGGAAGGCCAATATGTTGCTGGACAACACTGGAACTTCTACTGACAGTTGTATGGCTGGTCAGCTGAGATTGGACTAAAGTAACAGAGGCATTTGGCATAGTAACAGAAGTTGTAGACACATTAGGCACAGTAGTACCAGGTACAGCTACAGGCACATTCTGAACTCCAGAGACTATACTGTGTGAAGTACCAGCCACTTGACTGCTTCCACTCATTTGCTGCTGAGTCATGGATTTCTGTTGAACAGCCCCTGCATGTCCAATGCCTTGCTGTACCACACCTCCTGGTTGAGAAATGACAGTCTGAAGTGGAGTTGTCAGGCCACCCTGCATTAGCCCAGATCCCTGTCCTATTGTTTCGCCTGCTGGTGAAGCAACTCCCATCACTGGTGCTAGAGGTGAAGGATTCTGACCAACTACCTGCGCTGCTGGAAGACTGGAAGCTCCAGTGCCTGTGACTGAGCCAGAAGCAGCCTGTTGTGTAGCTCCTTGAGACTGCATTACTGTCATATGCTGAATGTACTCTGGCTGACCAGGAGTCTGGGCTGACACCATGTGTACTGGTGTCATCTGTGACTGAGAGTAAGCAAACTGCTGAGTCTGTGCCACTGGTACATTTGCTTGCTGTACCTGCTGTTGTGGCATAGGCAAACCTGGCTGAGCTATTGCTACATTTGTAGATGGTAAGCCTTTCCCATTAGGCCCAGCTTGCCCCATGCTCTGTGCATTTACCTGTGTCTGCAACAGAGATCCCATCACCTGCTGGCCTGCTACTGTGGCTCCCGAATAAATTGGCTGAGCACTACTGTGAGGCTGCTGACCAATAACAAAATTAGGCTGCTGTGGAGAGGGCTGGTTTATTTTCTCTGGCTGGAGTAGCTGTGAAACAGCAGTAACAGAACTGTCAGCTAAGGAGTCAGGGCCATGCACAGAAGTTGCCACACCTGAGACAATCAATGAACTACCAGTAGCACCTAAGCCACTGTCCCTATCTTGAACAGCTTGTTCAAAAGTACTGTTGTGTCTAATGCAATCACCAGTCCTGGCTAACACAGCCCCACCATCCGAGTCCCGATCATAGTATTCCATACACGTCCATCGTCCCCGTCTATACGGCTCTCCAGTACCATGGTCTAGCTTGATCACTCTGAAGCGAGAACTGCATGCGGCAGCAGCCGTTAGAGGCATGGCTGGCGGACCAGCAGCTGGTTGCACACTGCTGCCTCCTGTCGCTACTGAGCAGGCTTGGCTGGCAGTCGCTGAAGGCATCACAGTGCTCCTGGGAACCGCTCCTCCATTGGCAACAGGCACAGCAGGAGAAGGCGGCGGCTGGATCCCTCCAGAAGCCGCAGCAACAGCAGCAGCAGCTACTTGGCCATCCAGAAGCAAATTGGGAGAGACTGTCCCTGGAGTCTCAGCATCACCCACATTGTTGAGAGTTTCCTCGGAGGAGCTGCGCTCACAGACGTCTTCAGGTCCATAGTCGGTGGCACGGGACACATCGAAAATCTCCGATGAAACATCCTCGGTGCGGGATTCATCCGGGTCGTCCAAGCTCTCGGTATCTTCCGTGATGCTGCTGGCCACTTGGGCCGTCGTCACACTTGTGATCTGAAAACAGCTTTTTTTCTTGGCCGGCATCTTGGACATGGTTCCTTCGCGAGAGAGACGCGGGTGAGAAGTCAGGGGGTTCCGCCCACCTGCCCTCGCCGGAGTCGACGAAAAACTAGGTGAGGACCTTGAAAGGGGTCCGAGCTGGCCACCACAAGCCTGGCCGGGCGTAGCGGAGGAGGAGAATCACGTTCTCTCTACGGCGCAGCCGCTGGCCGTCTCGCACATTCCTCCGGCCTCCCGACGCAGTCCGGGCTCAGCAGGCGGTCACCAGGCCTGGGGTTGGAGACGAGGCAAAAAAGGGAAGAGGGGCGGCGGCCGGGCTCCTCCTCTTCCTCCCCTTGAGTAAAGCGGCGGGCCCCTCGGCGGGCAGGCGGCGGCGGCGCCGCCACCTCCTCCTCCTCCTCCTCCTCTTCTCGCCTCTCCGCGAGTTCCGCTGTCCCCTTTCGCAGCTGAGGTTCCTTTCACAGCCGTTCTCGGGTTGCGCGGCCGGGGTGGCGCTATCACTCAAGCCGCTCCGCTGCCGGGCTTCCGGCCAGACCCGGGATTCCCAAGGCGGACCAACGCCACTGATCCGTCCGCAAGCTTTCGGAGAGGGGCGGAGGCGGCGGCGGCAGCCGGCGAGGCGTCCCTGAGGCGCAGGCCGCCCTGCCTCCCCGCTCTACCTGGAGATCAGCACCAGACGCATCATCTTCTGGGAAGGAGAGAAAAGAGGGGACGAGAACGAGTCCGGTCACAGCGGCCCCCTCAGGCGGGCGGGCCTCCTAGACGCAGCGGGGTCGCTCGCTCTGTGCCGCCAGAGCAATCTCCCCGTCTGCCGAGCCAGGTGGCAGCGAGGCGGAGCGGCCGGGCTCCTTTTCCCCCTTTTCTGAAAAGCGCCGCGCACGCTCCGTTCCCCTGCGCCGCCGAAGGAGCTGAAATTCAAACTGCTCACTCCCCTCGCTCAAGATGGGGCTCAAATGGAGCCGCGGGGCAGGCTGGGAACTGGAGCAGGGCTGCTACTGCGGCAGCCTCACTTGTCTCCGCCCCCCACGCAGGAGCGCGCGCTGACATCAGCACCAGCGGACGCGCCCCTCTCCACCTCGAGCGGATGAGAAATTTCATCCGGCCGAGAAAGGGGCGGGCGAGAGGGAGGGAGGGAGGGAGGGAGGGAGCGGAGCGTGACAAAACCCCGCCCCTTCGCCATCGTCATGTTAACCGTTTGGAATATTCCATGGCTCCGCCTCGCCTTCTCTTTCTCTCAGCGGACTTGGTATCTTCCCGGGGTGGGGGGCGAGGTGGGAAGGAAAGGGAGGATAGGAACGATGTGGGGCTTTTTTTTTTTTTTTTTAACGTCCTTGCTTGTGATCCACGTCGAAGTTTTATCTGCCCCGGTTGTGGCCCTTTTATCTTTAGGATGTGACACGCCCGACTAAGTTATACTATAACTTTTATAGCCTCCTCTTTGCCTGGAGGTTTTTCTAATGAGGAAAGTGTTTCCCCTGCTGCCAGGAGTACATTTATGAGTCTGCTGGGTTTTTAACTGGTTTGAATCCGCATTAAAATCAAATGTTTACCCACTTATAATCTTTGCTTTATTTTCCACACCAGCTTTGGTAGCCCAGTATGAGAAAACGGCCAGAGAACTAGTGGAGAAGAACACTTCCATGTTTAGGAAATTTTGCTTCTTTTCTGCCACGTGGTGTTTTCCAAGATTTGGCAGCCTTAAGTAGGATATGCCTTATCAAACGGGGCACTTACATTATATAAGTGTATACTTCTGATTTAAAAGATCCCCAAGGCAACAGAGTCTGGGCTGCCAAAATCCAGGCAACCGCTAGATGGTGACACAGAGCTGTCTGCATTTTGGCAGTTCAGACAATCCTGGATAAGAAGCTCTACAGTCTGATTGAATAGATGTTTGTTACTTGTTTTTTTCTTTTTTCTTTAACGATTTTGAGAGCCAAATTAACAGTTCAGAATATTTGCCTCTGCAATTGTAACCCAAGGGATCAATTGCAATTTGTTTCCATGAAACAAATGAAAGTGTTTAGGGGCAGAGCCTGGGGCATTCTATCCTTCCAAATGTGTGGTAAATTTCAATGCACAGCCAGTTGTAATCCAGTAATCAATGGCAAAGTATGCTGGGAGAGGTGTTTTAGGATCTGAAGGGGCACATATTGCCTTTTGGTTTAATTAGATGAGTTTGCTTGGTTTATTATTTTTTTTAAGACCAAGCTGCTATCTCAATGTGCAAATTACTAGTGATTTTAAAGGGATTAAACAAAGTTGATGGGAACTACCAGATGACCACAGATTTGGTTCACTTCCCAAATGTTCAAATTTAACATTATCACCCTCTTCTTAGCACTGGTGTTATCTATTGTAAAATACAAAGATTATTTCATCCTTGAAATATTTATTTTTTCACACTTTTTAATCACCCGTCTCTCTCAGAAAGGGGCTGGGGGGCTTGTACAATTTAATCTGCAGCAATATTATATGCAGAGAGATGGAAAGATTCAGCATTACCCACTATGGAGGAACAGTTGATGAAATTGACATCTTGCTGAGATGGATAAACTAACTTTGATTAGAGAAAAGATACAATCTATATTTATTGCTGACTTGAAACCTCTTATGGGATTTTTCCGTAAAATGAATTTGTGATTTATGGTTTTGATGATTAGCCAGGTATTTTTTTCCTTGTACATTTTGCTTTCTCTTTGCTTTCTTTCTTTTTTTTCCCTTACTTTATATTAGTTTAAATCCATTTAATGACAATTTTTATCTTTTGTTTAAAATGTTTTAATGAATATATATATATATATAATTAAAATAGCCAGCAAAGTATATACTGCTGTTCTATTTGAAATAGAAGTACCTCACTGCAGTTAAAACATGTCCACATCATTGGTTTCACTACTGCAATGGACTACACAAGGGATTACATTTGAAGATCATATAGAAGCTGCAGTTGATTCAGGATATAGTAACCTGTACAAAACAATATGGCATGTTTTGTCAAGAGCTCATTTCATCTATGCTTGGGCCTCTATATTGACTTTTAATGGGTAAAATCCTTGTTTTGAACTATAAAGCCATATATGACCTGGCACCTAAGTACTTCTAAAAAACATTCTTCAATCTGACCTGACCACGCCAACTAAATTTGCACCAGAAAAAGGGTTAGGATTTTCTGAGTCTGAAAGATATATACCATTTGTTAAAAAATCTTAATTTGATCATACATGGAAGCACAGAGAAACAGAGTGCAAAAATGCATATGTATCTCAGAATCTCCAATTAATAAAATCTCATTTGGTTATCACTTCCAAAGCCTTCATGGAGTCCAGGCTATCCAAGAAAGTGGCTCACTCCCGTGGCATTAGCCTGCCCCATTCACGGTGGTAGAAGGGGCATGCTGCAGTACATAGTGTGGTGTATACAGGTAGCTATATCCTGATCCCCTATTAATCTCAACTTTGTTCCTGCAAACTGTTTCCCAACAGTAAGTCTACAAGTATGTGTTAATTAAATCAAAAGTAAACTAGCACAAATAAGTAGGTTATCAAATATATATAAAATCAGGAGGAGCTTGGAAGCACCTTTTTAGACTAACACATTTTATTAAAAAGTATAACTTCATCAGATGTATGATGAAGATATACAGTAGGGTCTGGAAGACCGTGGATGGAACAATTTAAAAATTCTAACATTTTTGCTCCATTTTTCATTTCACAATGTACGATATTCTGCTCTAACTGTGTCATTCTTTAAAATTCATTGCTAAGTGTCACTTATTATTATGAAGTTCAAATTCTTAATCTGAAAGAATTAATCACTGCTCCAATCCATACACATAGTTTGCATAAGGATTCTAATTTGAAATAATCCTGTAATGTAGCTTTTTCATAGCAAAGTAGAGTATAGTGATTAATGTTGATCAGCTTGAATTATTTGGCTGAGATCTGGCTTGGCCAAAGGAAGGAGAATGGAAGTTAACAAGGGATAAAAAAATCAAAGGACAATAGAAGTTAACAGATGTTGGGGAAGAAGATGAAGACGAAAAAGGAACAAGATGCAGATTTACTAACATTTCCTGATAAACTATTCCCTTATCACAGCTGACTTTTAGCTTTATTTTTATGGTCAGGTCAATTTTTCTTGATACTACTACAGGGCTGGGATCTCCCCAAGGAGTTTGGGGTGGTATTCTTTTTTCATTTACCTGGCCCACATTTATTTTAGAGAGGGGGTCACTAAAAGCAATGTTGGGTACCTCATATTGCTTTAGATTTCCCACCTCTGCTTTAGAAAATTCTTCCATACACTGATAAAATGTGAATTTTACTTTACAGCTACTCTTAGGAAAACTTTTCCAAATCCTGTTGCTAAAGTTGGGAGAGATATATGTATACCTGCACATGTGCACCAATGCTATTACCAAGTCTCAGATATGCAGGGATGAAGTATAGGACTGGCTCAAGGTTGACTTGGTCTTCCATCCTTCCAAGGGTAGTAAAATGAGGACCTGGATTGTTGGGGGCAATATGTTAATACTAAATCACTCAGAGTGTGCTGTAAAGCACTATGGAACAGTATACAAGTCTTAAGTGTTATTGCTAAG
Organism: Masticophis lateralis; assembly: GCA_030761175.1. NCBI lineage: Eukaryota > Metazoa > Chordata > Lepidosauria > Squamata > Colubridae > Masticophis > Masticophis lateralis. Next base: position 27,898,899 of record JAUDYJ010000005.1, read on the forward strand.
TGCTATTTTGTACTTCCCATTCACACACTTCTCTGAATATTCTGTATTCTCCATGGAGAAACTGACAATATTGTAAGGGAGGGCTTTCCAGAGGTGAAGGAAGGATAGTGAACTTATTCGGGATGAGATAGAATACACATAAACAGGAAATTAAATGACTTACCCATCTTATCACCCCTAAAATATGGCAAGCTACACCTGTTTGTCCTTTTACATAGTTATTAAAAGCAAATGAACTTTATTCTCATTTGGCATCTAGCTACCCTAAGCCTCTTCCCTTTTATTATCAGGTCTGTAGTTATTCTTATATAAATATATATAACCATCATCTTTATTATACCTTGCTTTTTGCGCACTATGCACGGTATGACAGATAGATACTACAGTGCCTGAAGTTCCTGTGTACTTCAGGGGCAATACATTTCTTCCTATCTAGGAGCTGTCAAAGACACAATAGCTCTGCCAGAAAATGGAAATAATTCTTCATATACCAATCAACTTTGGCCAGGCCAATGCTGGTGGGATGGCTTACCTGTTCACAAAATGGCTATCACGTTTAAGAGAAGACTTTAGTAATGCATAGACAGTTCTGTATATAGAATTCTATTAGCATAACATTATATTTTCCTGTCATAACAAGACTAGAGTAAGCTTTACTACAAGACTATAGAGTAATCCTGTCCTTATTACTTTATAAGTAGCCCAAGGTGGTGAATATATATGGTACTCCTTCCTCCTATTTTCCCCACCACCACCTCTGTGTGGTGGGTTGGGCTGAGGAGAGTGATTGGCACAAAAGGACTGTTTAAATGTTGGCCAGAGTACCTTATATTAAAAACCCCCCAATAATAATAGACATACATTGTTTATTAGAAATATACACAGTATCATAATAGTTAAAAGTACTTAAAATGAATTCAGCTCAGTGATAGTGTTTGTATATTTTTATACACTAGAAATAAGAATATTTTTAATAATGTATGAAAAACATAAATCAAACAAAATAGTTTTATGTTTAGAGAGAGAAAAATGTGCATGCACATGATTGAAATGGCCTGGCAGTGCTTTTTTAGAGTTCTGCTTTGTTAGGGTCCATAAATGGGAAGGTTAGGCAAGACAGAATAGCATGCTGTTCTGCATTTTACACAAAGCATTGCTTCTCAGTCTGAACATTAAACACAAAAATAACGGATTTGCTCGGGTGTGGAACAGTCCTTAAGTTAAATAAACATCCTAACAAAAATTAAGAAAGTTGTCTTCCAGTAATGTGTTAGGCCCAGGAACTTGAAGGACTATGTGTATGTAAATTTTTTAATTGAATCAAGTACATGCTCTATTATGTTCAAGAAGGCTGCATCTGTAGTTAGGTTACTTTAATTAAGTAATGAACTTCCTATCTACTTCAGTTTACACAATAATCATCAAAAGTTTTAAGGAACAATAGTGACTCTTCATTTGTGCACGTGCTATTTGCAACATTTATTTATTTATCACTTTTATCTACAGTAGCTCCCATTTCCTTCAAAGGGGATTCTTGTACCCCCAAACTGCTGTCAGTCTTCCAAGATAGACTAGACTAAGATAACAAAGTCACACATGTTATTACTATTGATAATAGTAATTTGGTTGACTCAGCCTTCCATCCTTCCAAGGTTGGTAAAATGAGGACCCAAATTGTTGGGGGCAGTATGCTGACTCTGTAACCCACTTACGAGGGGGCTATAAAGCACTGTAAAGTGGTATATAAATCTAAGTGCTATTGCTATTGCTATTTTTATTATAAGATTATAGTAACAAAATCTTGCAAATCTGAATATGCTTCCTCCTCATTCCCTTTATCCTTGTGAGAACTAAGGAAGATCTTGTCTGAGATGCTTACTCGGCGTATAGATCTGGCTTGGACCAAGATTTCTTTTATCTGAGTATTGTTTTGGATTATGATTTTTCTCTCTGTTCCACAATGTTATTGTTCCTACACTTAGCACATTAGGTAATACTGTGTATGTATGTGTGTGTGTGTAGTCATACTATGGTTACAATTTATTACTCTTTGTTTATTGTTTATGGGGGCTCAATGGCTCAGTAAAGACGTTGAGTTTGTCATGTGATAGGATGAAATCCCAATACTTGCCTCTAGCAGTTTGAAAGCATGCAAATATGAGTAGATAAATAGGTACCATTTCGGCAGGAAAGTAATAGTGTTCTGTGCAGCTTGGCATAGAGACTGGTCGGCGACATGATCATGGAAATGTCTTCAGACAACGCTGGCTTTCTCAGCTAAGAAATGGATATGAGCACCGCCCTCTAGAGTCAGTAACGAATGGTCAGGGGAAACATTTATCTTTTTGTTTATTTTTATATTATTTATAAATTTTGACATTATTAATTGAATTCATATTTTAATATTCTGAACTGAAGGCTTGCTTAGAGATTTGTAGTATTTTTATTATTAGTTTTTAAAAATATCTTAATGTGGGGTTTGAACCACTGTATGATATTGTTAGGTTCGTAGGGGGTTTCTTTAGGCAAAGAATGTGAATTAATGAAAGGCTATGTAATTTTGAAGAAAGTTAGCACCCACCCCCTCCTAGAAGAATGAAATATTTTAGGAAATATTAAAAAGGCAAAATATTATATCTCCCTGGATTGGAAAAAGAAAAACCCAGATGGACATTTCTTCCAGCAATTTTGATTATCATTTTCTGGCATTTTGGTTAATAGAGTAATATCTAAGTCACTGATTATTTATTGATCTATTCCATCATTCTGAAATGGCTTCTACTTTAATCAAGTTTTGTTGGATTATTTCATTAGATTTATGTTTTAGGAAATACATAATATCAAGTAAATAGCATGCTAAAAGATTTCAGGGGAAGTTTTTTCAGCATGATTGTGATACAGACATCTATTTTCAGATTTTTAAAATTTCATTAGTCTTACTTAAAAATCAGACTATATCAACAGATCTTGGAATTCTACACGTGCCATTATCATACATCTGCCATAATATGAGTAAGTTAAAATAATACATTAAAATTAATGTAGCAAAATACTTGAGTTTATTTATTTTCCTAATTGTTCCCCATCGTATGTTGTAATGAAATACAGTGTCTAGTGCTTACACAAAACAGTAAAAAAAATGTTAAAGGCCTATATAGTTTTCACTGAGCATTGAAATTGTTGTTGTTGGTGGTTTTCTTAGCATTGTCCCACATAGTTAGAGGGTCAGCTTGTTTAATAGTGCACTCACCTAGCTCATAAGCAAACCTATCAATTTATGATGTAACAGGATTGTCACAGAGGCTGACACTAATTTGGGCTGAGAGGGTGTAACTGGCCAAAGGTCACCCAGTTGGCTTCCACGACTAAGGGAAGACTAGAATCTGAATTTAATTATTACACTACACTGGTTCTCTATTCTCTACCTTTTGGTGTTTCCTAATAACTTACAATTGGCCTGCTTAGATATATTATTTAATACAACATTGAAAACCTGTTTACTTGAAATGCTTTTTCATTGATGTCCCTTATTTTGATATCTTGTTTTATTCATGTTCCATAGCTCTGGAATTTTTGAAAAAAAAAATTTCTGTAATATTTTCATACAGCATCATTGCTTTTAGATTTTCAAGCATTACAATTTTTCTGTTTTGCTAGGATGGGTGGACTTGGGAAAAGAAAATATAAATATTTAAATTCAACCAAATATCTTTCTCTCTCCTTCACCCATCTACCCACTAATTCACTTTAGTATGTTTTCATTTTTGGGGGGGGGGGAGCTTATTTGGCAAGTTCAGCCTTTTAAATTGTATAACATATGAACAATGACTTAGGCGATTATCAACTTAGGAAGAGAAAGTTGGTAACTCAGGGAGGACTCTTTGATTAAGTCTGGCCAAACTTCATTAGTTTACTTTTGCATATTTCTGTCACTGAGACCACCTCAGTCTGTTTCCAGAGATTGATCCATTAAATTATTACTGTAAAGGAAAAATGCCATCTAAGAATATGCAGGGATGAGGGGAAAGTTTTATAAGGCAGACAAGATATTATAAATGAATAATTATTTCTGAAGAAATATAGAAAATTGTATAGATATTATTTATCCTGTCCAAATTATTTCATGCTCAAATATTGCCTAACCCTGCCAGGGATTGAGAGCAACTATTTATTTATTTATTAATTTATTATTTAAACTTGTATGCCGCCCTATCTCTGAAAGGACTCAGGGCGGCTCACAACAATAAAAACAAGCAAAAACAATGTTAAAATACCCTTTAAAATTATAAAAAGACCATTAAAATCCCCTTTAAACCCCTTCAGTCCAAATCTGCCTGGTGAAATAACCATGTTTTAAGGTCACGTGGAAAGAGCGAAGGTTGGGGGCCACCCGGAGCTCCAGAGGGAACTGATTCCACAAGGTAGGTGCACCCACAGAGAAGGCTCGCTCCCTAGGGGTCGCCAACCGACATTGTCTGGCTGACAGCACTCCAAGGAAGCCCTCCCTATGAGACGCACTGGGCGATGGGGAGCTGTCGCTGGCTGCAGATGGTCCGCCAAGTACCCCGGGCCTACGCCATGTAGGGCTTTATAGGTAATTACCAGCACTTTGAATCTCACCCAGAGGGCAACCTGTAGCCAATGCAGGTCCCGCAGGAGAGGTGTAACATGAGAGCATTGGGACACTCCCATTATTACCCACACGTCCGCATTCTGCACCAGCTGAAGCCTCCGAGTGGTCTTCAAGGGCAGCCCCATGTAGAGAGCATTACAGTAGTTGATCCAGGAGGTGACGAGCGCATAGGTGACTGCGCGTAGGGCATCACGGTCCAGGTAGGGGCGCAACTGGCACACCAGACGAAACTGGGCAAATGGCCCTCTGGTCACGGTCGTAACATGATCTTCAAAATTCAACCGTGAATCCAGGAGGATGCCTAAGTTGCGTGCCCTATCAACAGGGCGCAACACCTCACCCCCTATAACCAACGATGGAATATTCCCTTGGAACCGGGATGCTGGTACCCACAGCCACTCTGTCTTGGCAGGGTTGAGCTGAAGCCTGTTCCTCCCCATCCAGAGCCACACCACTTCCAGGCACCGGGACATCACGTCGAGGGCATCACTGGGCTGATTCGGGGTGGATATAAAAAGTTGGGTAACATCAGCATACTGATGATACCCCACCCCAAAACCATGGATGATCTCCCCAGCAACTTCATATAAACATTGAACAAAAGGGGAGAGAGGACCGACCCCTGATGAATCCCACACGTAAGGGGGCTCGGGGAAGACCTCTGTCTCCCCACCAACACCTCATGCCAGCGCCTGGAGAGGTAGGAGGAGAACCACTGTAAAACAGTGCCTCCCACTCCCAACCCCTCAATCTAATAGGACAAGGACAGAGGAATGTCCCCTGTCCCGAGTCCTCTAGAGATATTCCACCAGTGCAACCAATGCCGTCTCCATGCTGTACCCGGGCCTGAAACCCGACTGGTACGGGTCCAGATATGATGTTTCATCCAGGGCCAGTGGGAGCTGATGTGCCACCACACTCTCAACACAATAAAGCGAAGGTTGGAGACCGGACGAAAGTTATTCAAAATAGCTGGATCCAAGGCAGGTTTCTTGAGGAGGGGTCTCACCGCCGCCTCCTTCATGGCGGCCGGGAAACTCCCCTTACCCAAGGAAGCCGTAATAACTGCCTGGATCCAGCCACGTGTAGCCTCCTGGGCCAAATAAACGAGCCAGGAGGGACACGGGTCCAACAAACACATGGAGGTACTTAGCTTCCCCATGATCCTGTCCACTTCCTCGGGAGTAACAGGATCAAACTCGTTCCAAAAACTAAGAATTATGTCACAATTTAAGGAGGGGGGAAGATCAGCCTTGTACAGGTGAATAGAAAATATTGTCAGACTTGCTCTGGACTCTTTCTTATTTGCTTGTGCAAGACCGCAGTGATCAATTGCAAGTCCAATATGTATTATGTTTATTTCTTGCCCAACATAAACACGAGTAAAATCATCAGTTTTGGTCATGGTCCCCCCCCCCCAAATTAATGTATCATTTTAGGGTGTTGAAGTGCTGCACAGTTTGAAAGCTACCATCTTAATGTCATCACTCAGAGTCAAAAGTCATCATGAAGTAGTATGAAATATAAATAAAAGTACAAAATTGTTACAGTTCTTTTTTCCCACAGTAACAAAAAACAAAATATGGTCACTCAATAGGCATTCATCAACTAAGCTAAAAAGTGATTTTATTTGGGTTTAGCATAGTTGTCAATAAACCAAATACAATGTTTTGTAAAACATAATATATCCCTTGGCATACATTATGAACCAGTGGTGCGTTGCTACTGGTCCACCCCGGATCGGGCAAACTGGTGGCAGCAGGAGGCTCTGCCCACCTGGAAGCTTCTGTGCATGCGCACGAGTTTGCGCACACCTACAAGTGAACCGGTAGAGATGGGATTTGAATCCCACTACTGTTATGAATCCAGCCCTTGTGACTTAGCAAACAAACCATAATTAAGAAACCATAGCTTAACACAATGTGAAACATATCACTGTCTAAATGAATAAGGATAACCACTTTCAAACTAAGCAGGAGAAGGGGGAAAAATCCAATCACTGATGCAGCATGAAATTTCTGTTTTTCATAAAGATTCATACTTAGTCCTCAGTATTCCAGTTTCTTGATCAAATAGAATCCGTAGTCATGTCCAGTGTAATCCAATTTAAAGAGCAGTAGAAACATTTCTGGATACTTTATATAAACGTATATCATGCACTCTAATTAAATATTGGTAGGAGATGAGAAATTCCATTTTTTTTCTGAAGACTTTATAGATCCTAGAGTAGAATAAAAATATGATTCATTATAAGATTTTTCAAATCCATAACACTCAGTATGAAAAACAATGTTGTTTTCACAGATCAATTTAATAGTATGTCTTATTTCTTCGCCATATAAACAAATAAAATTAAAAAGTCTGAGTAATCTAGATAAAATAATACAGGGTTATAATGAGCACGGTACCTTATGGAACCTGTTTTTCAACTCCTTATTTGATAATTAAAATGATGAGAATAAATATGCGTAATTATAAGGTAGTTGCATGTGTCCTACTATTTTTGTTCTTTATGGAATGAAAGACTAGATGGCCTATATATTACCAGGCTAAAAGCAGCTGGGGCACACTGGAGTTGATTGGCAGATTCAACAAGTAACCAGAGACTGAGCCAACCAGCTTTCTGTCCATCATCCTCCCCTGACTCCTAAGGAAGTGGCAATTCACAGTATATAAAAGCATGGTTAGGAAGCGTCCAGTTTTCCTCAATGAATAACTCCTCAGCCACAGAATAATTCCATCTAAAAGTATGGAAGATGGGCGTGGTTGTCGTGTCCAGCTCTTTATTTTTCCTTTAAGAAATTATGGAGGGTGACTGTAGTGACAGAGAGTAAATCTGCTATCAACAAAAAGGAAAAAGGACTTTTAGGGAAGAAATGGTGAACTGAAGACGACTCAGCCAAAAGTGGAGTTGACAACTGTAGCTGAATGAAGACATGGCAAGTAGACTGGTTCTACATGTCATCTTTTCTCCTTATCTCCTCTGAATAGGGAGAAAACATGAGATTTCCCGTAAGTGCTCCAGACAGTAGTTCTTTGCAAGGAGACCACAAGACAGTAGTCTCTTACAGTTCTCGAGCTAAAGTCTATACTTCTTCAAGTGAGGAAGGTTGAGAAACACTGATCTACAGAATAGTTTTGGACCAGCTCTTCCCAGCCTGGCTCTTTGATTTCATATCTCAAATCCCCAGGTTGAACAAAGTTTTTAAAGCACTTAAGTATCAAGTGTAATTCAAATGCCATAGTTTTGAAATGCCAAACAATTTTTTAGTTAGATCAACTATTTATTATTAAATTCTCAAAGACCCATATTATAGTGATCTTCTTTATTAGAAATACGTAAACTCAAGTATCTACTTCTGTTTACATAATCAACAATAAAGTTCTGTCATGAGATACATTGGACTTCCTTTTTGATGTAATTCAGCTTCAAGGTGCTTCAAGAGCCTTGGTGGCACAGCAGCTTAAAGTGGTGTTAAAGTGACACCAGCTGCCTGCAATTACTGCAAGTTAGAATCTCACCAGGCTCAAGGTTGACTCAGCCTTCCATCTTTTATTTATTTATTTATTTATTATTTTTATTTATTTATTAATTAAATTTATATACCGCCCTTCTCCTGACGGACTCAGGGCGGTGAACAGCCAACTAAAAACCAATACAAAAAAGTTAAAATCATACTAAAACAGATATAAATTAGGCTGAAAGTTTAAAAACAGATAAAAGTTCTAAAAATTTTTAAAAAATAGAAGGGATCAGGCAAGTCCGGCACGTTGAAAGAGATAGGTCTTCAGAGCCCGACGAAAAGTCCGGAGGTCAGCAATTGTTCTCAGTTCTGGAGAAAGATCGTTCCAGAGGGTGGGGGCTACCACAGAGAAGGCTCTCCCCCTGGGGGTCGCCAGCCGACATTGTCTGGCTGACGGCACCCTGAGGAGGCCCTCTCTGTGGGAGCGAACCGGCCGGTGGGAGGCAATTGGTGGCAGAAGGCGGTCCCGTAAGTACCCTGGTCCTAAGCCATGGAGCGCTTTAAAGGTGATTACCAGCACCTTGAAACGCACCCGGAAGTCAACCGGCAACCAATGCAGCTCACGCAGGAGAGGTGTCACGTGGGAGCGCCCCGTCGCTCCCATAATCCCCTGCGCAGCCGCATTCTGTACCAGCTGAAGCCTCCGGGTGCATCCCAAGGGGAGCCCCATGTAGAGAGCATTACAGTAGTCCAGGCGAGACGTGACGAGCGCCTGAGTGACTGTGTGAAGGGAGTCCCGATCTAGAAAGGGCCGCAACTGGCGTATCAGGCGAACCTGATAAAAAGCCCCCCTGGCCACAGCTGTCGTATGATCCTCTAATGACAGCCGTGGATCCAGGAGGACGCCCAAGTTGCGAACCCTTTCCGTGGGGGCCAATGATTCATCCCCAATAACCAGCGATGGAGTCAGCTGGCTATATCGGGACGCCGGCAGCCACAGCCACTCGAAAAGCCTACACTTTTCAAGGTAGGTAAAATGAGGACCCAGATTGTGGGGGCAATAAGCTGACTTTGTATAAAAAAGAACACCACTTAGGGGGGGCCGAAAGCTCTACTAAGCAGGTATATACAAAAGTATGAAGGCTATTGCTTAATGCATTGTAAACCGCCCTGAGTCTCCAGAGAAGAGCGGCATATAAATTAAATAAATAAAAAAAAGGTGGAACATTTTTTCAAGGGTAAGAAAGCATGTCAGTCAAAACATTGAAAGATTGGACTCTTTAACCTTATCAATCCATCTTCTAATCTAAGTCAGTGATTTGATTCATAAGAGCTTCACAGATGCTTTCTTCTTTGAAAAAATATTTAAAAACTTGTTTTTTCTCAGTGAAATGCTTGAAAAAAATACTTTAAAAATGTTGCATAGCATCAGTTATTCTTTCAAGTTCAAATGTAGACTACTACTAAATCTCACTTAATAAACAGTGCTTCTTTCCTGATTTTCTCCTGACATTTAAGATCAAAGAATGATGTCTATGTCTTATTTTCCTACATTTTGAGGGAAAATAATAACTTCCAACTAGATTATTAAGAACATTAAGATCCTCAAAGTGTCATATTGCTTTTCCTCATTTTCCAGGTATAATCAATTCCTCTAGTGAATCAGAAATCATTCTGGACAAGAAATCCAAACTTCATTAAATCAGTGTAAGTTTTTTATAGGACTGGCACACCAATCTTATACTTCTGATTATTTCGTCTGATTCTTCCAATTCTTTGTTCTTTCTTTGCCTTTGGATCTTCCAACAGCAGATAGCAGAATATGTACCAGTTTGCATTCTGGAAGAAATCTCTCTTTTGTGTGCTTTTACAATAGCAGACTTTCATCTTAATTTTTTGGTTGCTCCAACTCTACAGAAAGTAAAATTCTTCCAGACATTCTTTACCAAGAAAGAAGATAAAATAAGGTTGCAGAAATCTCAGCAACCGACTTGTTTTCCTCCTTTAGAATCTCTTAAGACAGAAACTTTCTTTGTCTTCACTCAGGGCTCCTGTATGAACAGGTGATGTGGCTGTTCTCTTATCTGATGCTGGAGGAATATCCACCTGGTTAGAATATAAATATCTCTCAAGTTCTAAATATACACCTTAGCAAATTAAATAGCATCACATTGCCATAAAGTGAGAAAATGGAAAAGTACTTTTAGTTCCACTCTCAGCTGTAATTTCATAGATAGATTTTATGAAAGCTATAAGGGAAAAACCCTATTTTTCTGTTAAATCCACTTTAGTAATTGTGGGAGTCTTAAGTATTAAAATGAATACTGCAACAATGTATTATTTATTTGTTGAGCTGAATAATTAATCTGGGAAAGTTCTGAATCAATGCATAGTCCTGCCTAAAATATACATATATCTTAAATTTTCAATGCAAGTGGGAGAACAATGTTGAAGAAATGAATGTTAAATTCCTCTTTCCATATTTGATCCCTGCTGCTCTCTTAACAGTATTTACTAGTAATTTCTTAGCCAATCTGAGAAAGATCCTGTTAAAAATGCTATCAGAAGGATCTAATTATCAATTCAAAAGACTCTTAACTTAAAAGGCCGCCATGAATAGCTTAGTCAGTGATTCAAGATAGATAGTGTTTGTATTCAGTCTGAATAGATAGCATCTTAGCTGGCATTCTGCTTATGTTGTGTGAATCTTCCATGTTAGCTATATCTTTTCATTTCACTAGGGTTTAAATTTGGAAAGTAAGATTTATTTTCTTTAAAAAAAGTTTACAAGGTCATCCATTCAACAAAAGAAGCTGCTACCTTTCGTGGGTCTTCCAAACTGAACTTTAGGAAAAAGTGGGTTTATCCAAACCAACCATAATGCAAACTTCAGAATGTATATTTATATTTCCAAAGTAGTCTAATGATATTAGGTTAACTCTGTGTTGGAACATCTAAGAGGTATCTGATCAAGATTAACCCTATCTGAACTAAACTGTAGTAGAGTGAAGAAGGTCATGCTTATAAGAATGCAGAGATAAGCAGTGGAAAGTCTGGATGTCTGGAACTGTTTCAGTTGAATTCTGGGTGAAATGGAAAACATCATAATTGAAAAAAAGGGTGATAGGAATACATATTTAAAAGCTATAAGTTATCATATGAATTCAATTTACAAACAAACTGACAGTTCATTTCATCTAGTGCCCTAAAATATAATCTTCCACAAAGTCCTCTGACAAATGTGTTCATTGTTTTTTTTCCACCTTTTTTCCTTTCCATTTATATGTAACTCCCCAATCCTCCTTATTAAAGAAAAAAATTCACAGTAAGTTTTAATTGGTAGTGCTAAGTCATATGTCAAAAGAACTTTTTTTCCCCCTCACACAGGAAGGGGGAAGTTGAAGTTAAAGTTGAAATGTAATGGACATTTACTCAAATCTGTGGAAGAGTGATTGCTCACTGGTTCATATGCTTTGCATGGAAAAGGCCTCAAGTGTTTCCAGAGAGGAGATGAACAAAGAAACTTATGTGAGATATTGCTTATTGACCACTGCTGCTTTTTGCAACACCTTATCTGAGAAAAGTTCTGGAAAACAACAGAATTTGAAAATTTGAAAACTCATTTGTTATCATTTGTGAGATACATTTCCCACTGTGAAAAGTAGTCTAGTAGCAAAACAACCAGCTAATAAAGACTCCCTACCTCCACAAAAGAAACAAATTTCTTTGCCTTTATGTAAAAAAACCCATGAGCAATGGGCTAGAATGTCACCTCCTTAAACTACAGTTATCTCAGATTCTTATTTGAGAGTAGAGTTATCAGCTAGAATTCTTGTGTGACAAGCTTAACCTTTCTTCTAATAAATATTACTAACCAGAACTCTGAGAGACTCTGAACTCTTTCTGGTCCAGACAGGGAGGAGAGAAGTCTGGCATGAGTTTTGTTTACTTTATTATATATAATATGGAATTTGGATTGTATCCTCCTCTCTCCCAATGTTCTAGCACAGTAATTGTTATTATTTATTTGCACTGTAGTAAATAATGTTCTATTTGGAATTCAGCAGCTTTTTATCATTATAATTGGAATTTATAGTAAAATATACTGGATACAACCTGATATCGTTTTTCTAGGTTTGGCTATAAAATCAGTATAAATAGAATGGTATGGCATGGAATGGCATGGCATGGTATGGCATGGCATGGCATGGCATGGCATGGCATAGCATGGCATAGCATAGCATAGCATAGCATAATATGGATGGAATTTTTCCTACATAGAATTGCCTTTTAGTACAAGAGTCTTTGTAATATAAAATGGACTGTATTTACATATATCTAACATGACAGATACAACATGCTAAGATCCATACAACAGTGAGAAATACTGATACTGAAGAATTAGGTATAATCTCTAGAGGAATTAACTGTAAAGCAGTAGTTCGTAATAGAAGCTATAACTATCTATGTATCTGGTGCTGATGCAGGTTTGTTGTTTAGACTCGAGCAAGATAGCTTTCAGAACAGTACAATTTTAAGGTCTGTTTATATTACTGCACTTTTTTATTAATGCCAATGAAGCACACAATATGAGGAAAGTTGCAGTGGTAGAACAAGTAGTCATCCCTTGGATCTAATACTTGCAACATGTGGTATTCCAAATAATTTTTAGCATTAGGTTAAAATCTTGTACTGTTTAGAATAAAAAATATAACTTCCCTAAAATCCAATTCTAATTCTAATTCTAACCCTAACCTGGCATCCTTAGCACTGTAACATCCTTAGCATTGTAATTTATGTTTGATACAATAGCCATAGCCAACATGCTTCATTTAAGTCAAAGACAATGTGGCTTTAAAGGGGAATTGATAAAGAGGATCAGAAACTTCAGTTTGTAGTTACTATAGATTATTCAAGTGTACAGGGTGGGTTTAAATGCAAAAGCAGATTCATGGCTGCATATTTCCACAAAACAGCTGTAGTAACAGATGCATAAGTAATTGCATTCTTTTCTTCGTGGTGTCCCAAGAGTATCTTTCAATATCCTCACAATGAGAGAAATTGACCTGGAAAATGTACAGCATGCCCCAAACTTGCAGACAGTATTGCCTGATCCCTCTTTGTTAAAACTGAGCAAGTAGCATTAGAGCTTTGGTGAGGATTCCAGAAAGCCAAGAATAACATCTGTATCCCATTCTCATTTGCTGTTGCAGTTGGGATATGGGGCATGGTGAGAAATGGTGGCCCTTTGTAATAACTAACAAAAATAGTACTTTCTAACAATTGATATCAGGCTGCTTTGTTTATTATGTATTTATGCTGCATTAAGCTGTCAAACATTTTTTTGAAGAAGAACTGATTTTAAATTTATTATTTATTTATTTATTTATTTATTGGTTCGATTTATATGCTGCCCTTCTCCGGAGACTCAGGGCATCTTACAATACATTAAGCAATAGCTTTCATACTTTTGTATATACAGTACCTGCTTAGTGGGGCTTTTGGCCCCCTCTAAGCGGTGTTCTTTTTTTAATACAAAGTCAGTTTATTGCCCCCACAATCCGGGTCCTCATTTTACCTACCTCAGAAGGATGGAAGGCTGAGTCAATCTTGAGCCTGGTGAGATTTGAACTCACAGTAATTATAGGCAGCTGGCAGGTAAGTGCTAATTAACACACTTTAGTCTGCTGCGCCACCAAGACTCTTCAATGTGCCTTGAGTATATGGTACATTTAAAATCGATGTTTATTTCAGAAGGTGAATGTAGCTCTGAGAAAATCTGACAAAGATTATATTTTCTTCAGAGAACAGAATGGAGAATGTTTGTTACATAGAACTGGGTTAGGAATAGAAGCTAGTTGTGAATCTAACAACAGAATTCTGAAAATCTGAAGTAGATCAGCAAGAATTTCTGATTACCAGTTGTTTAATAGCAATAGAAAACTAGTAATTATATTGCTGCCTTAAAACTCTTGAAATTGGGGTATTCAAAAATAGAACTTTGTGTGGAAGGATTTGACTTCTATTCATTTTTGGCTGTGAAAAAATACACTCTGGCTTTAGAATGTTTTAATTATGTATACTTTTTTCATTAAACTTTAGTTAGGAAGTTTCTAATATAAATGATGTATATCCTTCTAGCTTAAAGATCATCCTAGATGTAGCTTAATAAAATTTTCCTTCTTCTATGCAACTATGAAAATACATAATTCTTTTTTCCTATGCATTTTTGCCCTTTTATTTTAAGTAGTGATAAATTTCTTGTGTTCAGAAACTAGCAATTATTACTCACTCTATGTGTGGGCAATAACAATGTATCAAAGTGGAGGAAAAGCGTTATTTTTATAGCCCAAAGATCATCTGAGGGCACCATATATGCTTAGCAGCAGCAATTCCTAGGGAGATTTTAAACCAAGAAGACTAAGGAAAAAGAAAGAAGTGATGACATGCCCACTCTCTTAATTATTGCTCCTTTCTTAATTCTGAAACTGTCAATAAAAACTGCAAATTTCTTAAGGAATATTTTACAGACATTTTACATGAAAGTTTGTTTTCTGTGGAAGCTTGGTTGTCTGAAATAAAATACTTTGGTAAAAATGGTAGTGGCAGATAATAGGATAACTTTGAATGCTTTTGTATAAAAAACTCCTGTGGTGCATCATAAACTTCTATACAAGTATGTGTTCTCTCTCTCTCTCTCTCTCTCTCTCTCTGTGTGTGTGTGTGTGTGTGTCAGCCTGAAGATTCCAGCTCCTAAATGTGTAACTCAAATATAGTTTTTGTATAGCAGTTGTCAAGCTACTAATAGCTGAAGATAAGTGAAACATTCCTGCCAGATGTCCATGTCATTCTGTTTCCTGGTAAAACTGGGAGTATAAAAATATTGGACAAGTGTGCTCATTATTTCTCTCCAGTCCTGGTGTTTGATAAATAGTTCCTTAAGTTCATATTTTATTTGAAAGAGCATCTAAATATGTAGTCTGCCTACTTAAACTACAAGTTTGAATAATCTGTTTTGACTTCCATCAATATTGCCTTAGCACCATTGTGCACTCACAGCTCTCTCTCTTTCACTCACTCACTCTCACTCTCTATTTCTGAAGTCTCAAATTAGATTACTTAAGAAAACAATTCCTTGTCTTTCAACTTTCTTGAAACTTGCTGAGGACGCAGT
This sequence comes from Masticophis lateralis, assembly GCA_030761175.1. Lineage (NCBI taxonomy): Eukaryota > Metazoa > Chordata > Lepidosauria > Squamata > Colubridae > Masticophis > Masticophis lateralis. Next base: position 27,914,170 of record JAUDYJ010000005.1, read on the forward strand.
GTACAATTTGACCTAGTCGATGTTTGCTTGGGTGTACATCTGACCAATTTTGTTCAGAAGGAGAATTTGAATTGTCCTTAAAGGAGCAATAAAGGCACAGTTCATTAACTGGCTTTAAAATGCAACACATGCTTAACTTCAATAGTGGAAGCGAGAAACACACTTCTATACAATTTTTCAGAACTTTACCATAAACTCAGGTCATAGTTCCCCAGCCATACAGCTTAAGCTGCTTTGGGTTACATTGCGGACAATAGAATTAGTAAAGGTTACATAGCAAGCAGTACCCATTACTGATAATTGTTATGTAAGAGGAATTCTCAGCTGAGAATCTCATTTAAATTTTCTGAAAGCAAACTGATAGTTTCCAATAATGTAATGTATTGATCATTTTGATACATACTGAACATCTCCTCAAGCTAAGATGGCAATGTTTCCATACTACAAAAACCAAGATTCTATTTGAAAGTAATTCAAGTAAGTCTCAATGGTTTCTTTGCCTAGCTGCAAAGTAAGGATGGAGACAGGGATGGGTTCTACTTACCTTTACTACTGGTTCGCAATGGGGCCTCACATGCATACTTGCTTCATGCGCTTCCTGATGAGGTCAAGGTCAGTGGGTGGAGCCTCCCACCGGTTTTACTACCGGTCCAAACCAGGGGCAACCCACCACTGGTTGGAGAGCAAGAGCCCTGAAATAGCTCATTACCACTAAGTATAAATAAGGAAACTGAACAAGCAGGCAGGCCACCATCTCCCTTCATAGTGTGTATTATATTATATTTGTACTAAACTATAGAGATTGATTAGAAGTTGCATTCTTACTGTAAGTGTATACAGACTTGATACAAAGTGATGTACAGTATCTTTTTTGAGGACAAGGCATTTGTTGTGGCAATGGGTAAATTACCCCTCAATATCATGCTATATATAAAGTGCACCTGGGCTAAATGATATAAAATAACAATGTTTCATTCCCTTCCTTTTTCCTTTTCCTGACCAGAAGGAACTGCATTCAATGTTTTATCATATTCACCCAAGATGCTTGTGAAACATGCATGTTGGAACAACAGTGATTTCATATTTACTCTGTTACTTGACTCAGGAATGTAGCCCATGCTTGTTGCACAGCTGTTTATTTGACTGAGGCAATTACATATGTATATACCAACTTTGCAGCTTCTCTTGGCTGTCAGTTCTGCTTAGAGGCAAAATAAAGAAGATGACTGTGTAACTGAAGAGAAAAAAAGTTATAGAGCAATGGGCAGAGCAATTCTGTGCTTTGAGCACTTTGGGTTGAAATGGTCAAACAATTGGCAACTTCAAATGTCAACCAACAAATGCTCTGTCTTACACATTGGCAAAAAAACCCAGAACACAAAATACATGCTGAGTGGACACGACCTTGCAGATGACCCTCACTCTGTCAAGGATCTTGGAGTACTCATATCTAATGATATAAGTGCCAAAGCCCACTGTAACAACATGCCAAAAAGGCATTAAGAGTTGTAAACCTAATCTTGCATAGCTTCTTCTCTGGTAATATCACACTACTAACCAGAGCATACAAAACATTTGCTAGACCAATTCTTGAATACAGCTCATCTGTCTAGAAATATTTCATAAGAAGAATCCTCCACTCCTCTGCTCGCAACAAAATACCTTATGCCACCAGACTTAAAATTCTGAGCTTAGAAAATGAACTAAGCTGCCTTCGGTATCACCTAAGCATAGCTCATAAAATTCTCTGCTACAATGTCCTACCTGTCAATGACTACTTCAGCTTCAACCACCACAATACACAAGCACATAATAGATACAAACTTAAGGTAAACCGTACCAAACTCGATTGCAGAAAATATGACTTCAGCAACAGAGTGGTCAATGCCTGGAATGCACTACCTGACTCTGTGGTTTCATCTCCAAACCCCCAAAATTTTAACCTAAGACTGTTTACTGTTGACCTAACCCCATTCCTAAGAGGTCTGTAAGGGGCATGCATAAGAGCACCAGCGTGCCTACCGTCCCTGTCCTAATGTTTCTTCTATTTGTATCTATTTTATGTATCCAGTCCATGCTTATACTTATTACAAAATACATTCTTGACAAAAAAAAAAGTGCTAAGTGTTTTCATTAATGGAGCTCTTTGGAGGCACTTTATGCTATTACAAATCCACAGATGCCAATTGTAGGTGGTCTGCAGTTTTCTTTATTTCCACAGACTTGAAGTACTAAGCAAAAGGAGCCCAAAACATTACATGAGTTGCTGCAGCAAAATAATTCCTCTCACCCTCACCAAAAAAGAAGATAGAAAAGAAAACCTCAAAACCCAGCAGGGCACAGAGAGGATACAAAGCTCCCTTGTAGAGAATTCCACTTAGTTTCCTCCTCCCATTGTTTACTACATTCAAAATACTGTTTTTTTCTTCTTCTTTCTTGAGTTGTTTCTTTCTGTATAATGGGGTCATGCACCCCTCCATCTGATGCTCTTGTGCGTTGCACATTTTGCACACCAGGTTGCAATGGGCCTATAACTTGGCCCTTTGTATGAAGACTCTTCAGGCAGGTAGGAAAAAGGTAATGAAACATTTATCTTCTTTTTTCTTTTCTTTTCTTTTCTTTTCTTTTTTTTTGCTGGCTCATTTTATCTGGGCTGCTCCAAAGAAGTTGTAAAATTGTCAAATTAATGTTCTCCTCACAGAACATGAAGTTCTGGAGTCAAAAGAAAGAATGAATTCCCTCCAGTAGAATTACTTTTCATTTCAAATTTATTTTATTTGCATTTCGAGCAGCTACTTTGAAATGCTTCCAAACTCCTTCAGTATCCTCCTGTGGAAACACCCTGATTTATTTGAAAGTCCAACCACAAGTGAAGGTGGATAGATGTTTGGAGATCTCTGCAGCTTCCTGTTTCCTTCCTTCCATTGGAGGCAACAAGAAGTAAATTCTTTAACTGAACTAATTTCTTTCTAAGGTGAAAGAGGATTCTTAATCCTGTGGACATGGAATCCCATCTCCAGTAAATCTCCTTTCTGGACTTCCTGAGATAGGAAGCTCCTCAAAGAGCTAAATGCGAAATGATACTCCTCCCTCTGTATCGGAGCAATGCCTTTGATCTCCAGTTCCAAACATGGCAATAATGATAAAAATGGTTTTGAAGAAATCCCTTGTGGATAAGAATCTTACCGTGGAAAGCAGATACAATTTCAGATTTCCCCTCCTACCAGCCCATTCCCACCATTTTTGTTTTACTTCTGCACAGCAGGGATTTTATCATGATGGAGGACATCATCACTAGACTGTTATAATGTACACTCTCTTCCTTCATTAATTAGTGTCACTGGAAAGGAATGGTCTGGCAACACCAATTTGATCACATGTACTCCAAATGCTGCCCTTGGTCTCATTCATAAGCCATAATTTATTCAGCTTCTTCCTGCTATTTTACATTGCTGTGCTCTATTTCTATCTTAGGCAACATATTTACCATGTTTTTCTGTCACCAGAGCAAAGGTTGTGTTTCTCTGTGGTTTTGATAGGATTCTTTCACCTACTGTATATCCTTTTAGTTTAAAAGTATATGGTTGTTGGAAGAAATATCCTTCTGGGTTCTGCTCCAAGTGGGGAAAAAGACAGTGGAAACATGGAGACTGCTTGGAAAGATGGTTAAATGGTCGACAGGATCACATGGCTTGAGTTCCTGAACAGAAAAGGGCCAGATACAGTGAGTCTCCGGGTTTTATGCTCTCTCTGGCTTTGAACTTCTCGGGGCCCCAAAAGATTATCCTGATTGGTTGTCAGACTCCCAGGGGGTGGGAGTCTTAGCTAGCTTTGCTGGCTGATGTAATCTTCCCAGGTGCCAAGTGGTGAGTTTCTGTCTAGATGGGTCCCATTGTTAGTTTCTGTTGCTATTGTGTTGCAGATGAAGGTCCATTGACAAAGATTGAGTTTCTGCCTCTGGCCCATTAACAAAAGGGTGGGGGCAGGAAGGTGGGAGTTGCTTTGTCTTTAAAACATGCTTCTCTATTTCTCATCCAAGGAAACATAATATTCTGCCTTTTTAATATTTCCCAAAACATTTCATTCTTCTAGGAAAGGGGTGGGTGCTAACTTCCTACATGGTAATCAATCTTAGCTTGTCTCACAGTTCTACTGTATCTTTGTTTTATTTTATAACAAGTAGTATGGTCCCCGTCCCGTTCATGTAGGAGGAACGCTTTAAGGCACTTCCGGATTAAAAGGATTAGCCAGTGACATCACTGGACATCACGGTTGCCCGGGGGATGCCTGTGGGGGCTCCTTTCATATCCCTATCAAGGTTACATGGTTAGGATGCTAAATTGGAGGTTAGCAAGCTCCCATTCAAGACCTAAGTGCTGCAATGTGGTAGTGAGCTCCTGTCATTTGCTGCAGATAATATAAAAGAACTTACTTCTGCAAATTAAAAAAAATGTAAAAATGTGGATAAAAATGTAAGTTTTTTTTAAACCATTTCTTTCAAAAACCATTGCAGAGGTTGCTAAATTTGTCCTCAAGGCAATGGAGAGGGTCACTGTCCTAATTTTAACAAATTGCTCAGAGAGTTCAAGAAGATCAGACACTTTGCCACTGTTTGCATAGCTGAACATCCCCACCTGTTCCAATCCTGGAGAAAGTACTGAGTTTTAAAAAGTTTTATTTAGTATTGTTTTGGATTTTCTTATGTAATAGACATAACAGTATCTATTATTGGGATATTGAAAACGTTCATCCCAAAACTTTTTCTGTGGTTCTTTTCCTTGTTTTCCACACACAGGTCTTTATCTTCCATCTGTGGCAGGAAATCTGAACCAAGCACCTGAAAAATTACTACTCATAGATGCCTTCATTTTTTTCCCCTTTCCTAATATATTTTGGCAAGTGCAGGATCCACATTTTTTTATCAACCAAGTGATCCATTGATTGTGACAGAAATTTGTCTAAGTCATGGGCTGAAGAGAATGTATGGCCCAAAGTCACCCAACCAGCTCAAGGCAGGATTAGAATTTACAGATTTCTGGCTGTCTTTCATAGCTACCTTCATTATTGGTCATTTAAGGAAATTATACTGCTATGGGTCTTTTTTCCTGATGAGTCAATTTGCAGCATAAGCTTGTAGAGTATCGTTCTTTCTCATTTTCCCATTTCCTGCTAGCCATTATAATTTACCACAGTCACCTAGACATCATACTTATGCTGCCATAAATAGGTGAAGTGAAGCCATTAGTAGATTTAGATCAACATAAACAGTCCATTTTGCAGCAATTTTCAGAGCAAGTCAACAAGTTATATTTTATTTTAAATGTCATTAGGTTATAATAATAAAACTGTGATTTTTAAAGATTACATAATCTTTCAATAGAAAATATTCCATTATTATTATTGAGATAATTTACAATCGCTTGGAATAAACAGAACACCAAGTCTTGAAACATACTCATGGCCTTTATGGATATATTCAAAGTAGGACTAAAATAGACACTTCCAGCTGAAGTCATCAGATATAAACTGAAATTTTTGTCTTGAGACTTGAAGCTGAACAACATAGTGCTTTAATGAGTATACCAAGAAATTGTGCAGCCTTCAATGTGCAATTAAATAATTTTTTCACAGTTCTGGCATCTTCAACATAATCTTCAACATTAATACTATGGTTTTATGGGTAGAAGAATAATATATTATACTGTGGAGTCTTTGATGCTCTCTTAGCTTGGTTGTTTACATTGCTTGCAGATATTTCATTACCCAACTAGGTAACATGACCAGTATTCATGAGTGCGGAGTTTGCTCCCTCTTTATACACAGTAGCTTATTAGTGGGGGTGTAGTTTTCTCCTTGGTGGTATCTTGTTTGCTTCCTGCTTGATTGTTTGTCTGCTGTTAATCCCTGTTTATCTGGGTGTTGGCTGCTGGAGAAGATTGGTCAGATCTTTTTGTTTCTTTCTTAACTTTTTTATTCTCTCTTTTGAATGGTGTGTAAATGTGTTTTTTTCTATGTGTTTACCGATGGCTGATTTGTCTGGTTACTAAACTTCCAGGAACTCCCTAGCATTTTGGGATTTAGTTTGGCTTTCTGGTTTTTTTCTTCTTGGGCTACCAGGTCTTTTGGATCCCTTAAAATGTTATGGAAGGCTTTGGTTGGTTTCAAAGCTTTGGTGATGTTGTGTGGTTTTACTACTGTAGTCTGTTGTTTGTTTCTGAGTTGTTTCTGATGTATGGCACTTTTGCATAGTTTATGTTGATTGACTATAGTGAGTTGAGTGATCGGACACTTTTTGATTGCATGTCTGTTTGTTGCATGGCTATCCATTTTGTTGGAAGATGTTGTATAGGTAGTCTGTTTCCCCTTTTCTGATGTGTGCGGGTTATTGCTATGCATTCGTGTTCATCTCAATAATGTTCTTAAACAGCTCTTCTTCTGGAAGGTTGAATACTCTTGTGGGAGGTTGGAGATATTTTCTTCTATTGGAATATATTTTACCTCTGTTGAGGGAAAGGGCATGGATAGGCCATTAATTTCTGTTCTTCAACAAAAGAGAATTATGGGAGTTTTCAGAAGAAACTTCTTGGAGAGCTGAGATTCCAAGGCACTTATTATTTACTGCTTCATCCAGAAGACTGTCCTGATTGAAGTTCTTTCCCTTCTTCCTACCCCAAATCCCATTCCAAACTTTTTATTTGTTAATGGGAAAAAAGACTATGACAGTTATGAAGAGGAAGAATAAAAAAGGAGAAGTTTGGGTTCTCCAACTAATTCAAACCAAAACACACATTTGGAACATTGAGGTGATTGCTATAGGAGTTCTAACAAACTCATGATTTGCCCATTCAAAAAATATCAGCTATTTCAGGTTAACATTTGTTAATGCCATTTTTTTAAAAAGGCCTGCTGATTTACCAGAATGCCAACTAGTGAGATTCTATCCACTATAACTTCTAATACCTGAAGATATTCCTTATGACCTTAGCATGTGTTAGGTTTTTTTTTCTTAAATAGCTTTAGACACTTCTATATAAAATTATAACCATCCGTCATTTGCATTTTTTAGTAATTTCTTTTGAGGCCCATGTAAGTTCCAATAGCTTTCTTTGAAATGAAGTTGCTGCTGCAGCTGCCATCTTGCTTTATATCGTGACAGATTCTTATCTGGTTGAAAAAATGCACAACATTAAAATAATGTATAGTATATAACGTAAATGGAGCCTGGTAGTCAAACAGAAATTGTCTGTACATGGGGCCCTAACTAAGTTTCATTTAAAATCGTGCTCTCAAACGGTTTTTAAAAGTGAGAGATCTATTATAAAGATTGGCCTTGGGAGTTTGGAGACTGTGAGACAACATGCAATAACACTTTAGCTACTCACTGGCTTCGCTGATTCTGCCACCCGAATGCCACAATGCAAGCAGGAAGTCTACAAGTTTTGTATTTGACAGTTTAGCATCATTTAAAGAGGCTTTCTTAGCTGACAAGGCAACAAAGCAGTAAGATTAGTCAGTTTCAAACGAATGGAAACCTAAGGCAGGAAATACATTCTGTCTTGATGCTTTCTGTAAAGAACTTGCATCTATATTAGTAACAAAGCAATGTGTGTCAGGGAAAAAAATCAAAATGTGTTTTCAGATCTGTGAAAAATGAATAAATCACATGAGATAAAAACTACAGCTATTTGCTGCAAAAGCAGGTAGTAGCTCAAAAATGTTAGTTCCAAATTATCCAATTACAACTGGATTATCCCACTGTGAATCAATTGCCGAGTTCTATTTTTTTTATCATTTTGCTAACAAGAATGTATTGGTTTTCTATACTTGGAACTGAATAGTATAAACTTCTGTTATTTTGAGAACTAAAATTCTGAATTTGATCAATTCCAGTGAAAAATGCAATTCCAAATGCAATTTGGAGATCTGCTGCTGGTCAAAAGAAATACTGAATAAATAAACTGATCAATAGTCCTGATTCAGTATGTTTCAGTCCAAGACAATAACCAGGGGATATAAATAAATTGTTGTGGATGCTAGAGCAAAAGTGTCTTTATGATTGGAAATAAATTAGACAACTTCCAGCCTGGGTGGATTTAAAGCAGTGGTACCTGGCTTCAACTCCCAGAGCTACCAGCATCCCCCAAAGCCTTAAGTGTAATCCTCTAGGCACCTAGCAAAGTTTTTAGCCAAGCTGTGTTTTTCAGTGTGATGGAAGACAAAAATTATTACATGCATGAAACCAATTGGATTGATTATATTTAATCTTAAGTAAGTTTCAGTCACAATCAGCTGTAGAGGCAGAGGATTAAAAAACAAAAAAACAAAATAGTGGTTGTGATCACACAATTGTAACCCAATCCCTAACTATTCCACTTTGAACACTTTTGGTTAAAAGGAAAGGCAATCTGTGGTGGGTTTTTTTATGCCATTAGTTTTTTTTTCTCCATACAATTTATTTTTATTTTTATGATCAAACATACAAACAAAACATAATTAATCAATGAGTATATCTTCTAATACATCTTTTATATCTTCTTCTTACTTCTCTATTTACCTATCTTTTTTATTTTATTAAAAATCATAAAACAATTTTATCCCCAACCCCCTCCAACCCCCCTCCCTCCACCCACCCGCCCCGACTTCCCAGGGCAAAAACAGGATATAACATTTAACAAACCTAAGCTAACATATACTAACTTACTACAAAATTCAAAAATCCCTCCCAATCTTTAACTCCCCTTTTAAAATTCTTCAACATTCCTTCTATAAATTCTCTCATCATATTTTATATTTATTACTATAGTCCTTTCCATACCTTCTATTTCAGCATTCCTCCCTAATAAAATTCTAAATTAAACATTTATCCTCTTTCATCCTTCATAAACCACTTGCCAATTTCTAAAAAAAAGAAAAAAAAATCTAAATTAAACATTGTAAAACTTTCTTTAAAGCATATCTTTAGAATAGTATTTTAACCATTAGATTAAGTAACATCAAACATAAACATTTCATCATATATGCCTTTTAAAAATTCTATAATCTCATGTTAAACATTTTAAAATTTCTTAATACTTCTTCATATTTCAGTAAGATATTCTTCATAATCTAAATTTCCAGACTTTTAAAAAAGAAAAAACTATCCATTAAATTTTAGGTTAACCACTTTAAAACTGCAATACATTTAATTAAACCTTTTGCTTCAATAAAACATTGTTCAAAAAATAACCCTAAAAATACTACATAAGTTTCAAAACTTTCAAGAAGCTATCCCATAAATTTTGGGTTAACCATTTTAATACCTTCCCTTAGAGAGCTATCCATTTTTAGTTAAACGTTTTAATTAGGCATCAATAGTCTTCCAAATATTCCTTCAAAAGGTTAATCTCGCATTCTTCTTTTCTTTCTATATTTCTTCCAGTCCTCCTTCTTCAATAACACTTTCTTCTTCAGCATTGTTCATCTCCCTGCTTTTATTTTCAAAAGTTTTTGAGCTTGGATTTGAAGTTGGTATATCTTAGAAATTCGTTCTCCTTTCAAAATTATTTCCTTCACTTTGAAACCCCCATCTCTGCTCTTCCTGCTTATATAATCAGTCACTTCATTCTTTAAAAATTGACTCTGCTTGTAAAGCCAAGAGTTGTCAAAATATTTTTCAGTCTGCAATGATAAATTTCCTTTTTCTTCTCTATGTAATCCAATGCTATGTAATTAGCATGTAGCAGGCGTTAACAAGCACTTTCACTAATAAGTTTCATTTTCTTCTTCAGCGCCATATTTTCCCTCTTTTTGAATGGAGTTAAAGAATTATACTTGCATATTCTGCTCTCCTGATTCCACTCTGCCAGCATCCAGAATTGAAGTTTCTTTAAATCTTTAGGAAAAAGTCTTTAAATTTTTAATCTTGTGCTGCTGGTGTGGTCGCAACGCCCCGTTCTGCCTAAGACAGATATGTCCTGGATCCGGAGCACAGAAGGGCTTCCAGGGAGCTCTCACCCTGCTAAAAAAAAGACTGGGGATCTAGGGGAGCTCTACCCAAACCCTTCTGCTCTTCTCTCCCCCTTTTCCCCAGGGGGAGAGTTTTGAGCCACGAGACAGCTGATTTTCGCTGTTCTAGCGGCTAATGGAATCTCGGGGCTGGAGCTCCAAAAAGAGCTCCATCGGCGTTCACGGAGCCACAGGAAGTCCTATGCCATTACTTTTTTAAAGATCAGCTACTGATCTGTCATTCAAAGGTCAGGTATGGTTCAAAACAAAAAAACAAAACAAAACAAAACAAAACAAAACAAAACAAAACAAAACAAAACAAAACAAAACAAAACAAAACAAAACAAAACAAAACAAAACAAAACAAAACAAAACAAAACAAAACAAAACAAAACAACAGAGTTGGGAAGGATTTTGAAGGTCTTTTAGTCCAGCCCCCTGTTCAGGCAGGAAACCCTTTACTATTTCAGACAAATGTTTGTCCAATCTCTTCTTTAAAATCTCCAGTGTTAGAAATTCTTGGCTGAGGAAAAGAGCACCATGCTTTAAGGCATAGTTCTGTGTGGCTTCCATCCTCCGTGTATTTCTAGTAGTTAGTCTAGAAATTGTCACTAGCTCTTTTACGACATGATTGGGCAGCTTTCCAACAGCAATTGGGAGGGTGGATATTTCTGGCCCCAAAACAAAGTGAGTAGACCTAATTGTCCAAACACCTCTCTTACACACTTTTATAGTTCTAAGTGGCATCTCTCTGTTCTTTCTGTTTTACAAATGTTATCTAGTTCCATAGGAATCCTGTTTCCCAGTTTGGCTACAGAAGGATACACCATAACATTCTGTCACCATAACATTCTGAAAACTAGTGTAAATCTTATTTTAGATTTAAATGTGTCAGAAATTGTGTTGCTGATGGGTTTTGATGAAAAAATGCTGTACAAAGTCTTCAAATTGAGTCTTTATCCATGGGCAGCACTGCATTGAACTGATATTTTTAAGTTGCTAAGGTAAGACACCAGAGCTGTCCAAAGGTCTTGAGAATTTTGTCAAAATGTCCAGAGCAAGTTTTCCCCCTTTTGTTTGCTTAAGTGAACTCATAACACACATTTAAAAATGTGGATTTTGTGTTATGATGACGTGACGTTGCTGTCATCACTTTGCTACACACACAACCTCACATGAAAACACCTGTATAAGCCATATTACTTGCAAGACTTATATAGCTGCTCCCAGGTGTTTGCAGAGGCATGTGCATAAACAGCCACTTCAAAAACAGAAATTTCACATGTGCTTCCATGTGTTGGGAAAATACTCTTTCCATCATATTAAATTGAAAGCTGTTTTACTCAAATTGGTTTACATTTATTAGCTATATTAATCAATTTCCTATTAGTTTAACTTTCTTGTTTCTATACAAATACCTTTTGGGCAAAACTATTAGATTTAGAAGATTAAAATCTTTAAATTTATTCTTAGGAGAAAAGGGGGCTAGTTTTGCAGAATTCCTGTATACAGCAACTATCTTCCATAGTTATATCATCAAATATATTTTCTTACCACAGCTTCCTCAGTAGTGTGTCCTGTGTATTTTCTCTTGCTTTTGCTCAATATTTGGCAAGTCCTTCCATAGAGCTTTTTTAAATGATTCAGTCACAAGAAATTCCGCTTGTTTTCCATTGTGTGCAGTAACAAAGGATATATAAAGGAAGTAACCCCTCCTCCGGCATAGATCTTAAGTTAGGAAAAGCAAATACAAATCTGAGCCTACATTGCAAGAATCAGATAAGAGAGTGTTATTTTCTTAATGATTCACCTAGTCACTGAATGAGAAAGGGTGTCATACAGTTTCTTTTGTGAATAACTAAACACAGAGAAGATTTTAAATGATCTGTGTAGACATTGATACTTGGGGGGTTGTGTTAGAAGTAAAAATTGTCAGAGAACTTCTGCTGTGTCCAAAGGAGTTAAGGCAAAGCAAGCCTTGAAATCCAATAAATAGTTTGGAAAATTGGTTTGTTTGGAGACACACAATAAAGGTTTTGCTTAATCAAGCTAAGTAACCATCTAATTTAACCTCTTATTTCATGAAGTAGACAAACAGGTGCTTCTGGGAAGCTCAAAGCGAACTTGCTTAATAGTTTTGCAAATAGACTCACCAAAACTGAACGAGTTAAGCAATACAACCAACACAGTATATTGTAAAATCTCATTGCTATAGATTAGTGTTTTTCAAAATTGGCAATTTTAAGATGTGTGGTCTTCAGTTCCCCAGCATGCTGCCTGGGGAATTCTGGGAATTGAAATTGCCAAGATTAGATACCCTTAATCTTGGCTGTCCTCGGCATGGTTGGCAGCCAAAAACGGAGCTTGGGACCCCATTTTCGCTGGCAGTGTGCTCGGGCCGCCACAGGCACCCCCGACACGAGTGACATTGAGCTGGCCACGCCCCCCCAGCCATGCCCTCACCAGGTCAAACAAAACCCTGATGTGGCCCTCAATGAAATTGAGTTTGACACCCCTGATCTAGGAGTTGAGTAGTGGACAGAAAAACACTCACTACTATTAACCTTAACCTCCCCTGTAACACCTGAAGATAAAATCATTTCATTCCATGAAAACAGCCATCTTAATCAGGATCATTAAGAATTTAGTGTCTAGTTACTTAGTAACTTAGATTTAGTCTCTAACTATTTCTAAAAAAATTAACTGTAACACACTTTATGTTATTTTGTTTTTTATTTTATTACTAGATTTACAGATAAGAAGATAATTTCTCCCAATCCTGCCCCAACAATTATACATGAATATGTTAATAATAAAATGCTGCTAAAAACAAAACAAAAGAATTGCAAAATGGCTGCAGACCTTCTGTTGCAAAGAATGGATGGCTTGGAAAATCAATTACCACTTCAAAGGGCCTGTTGCCGAGTGAATTTAACCCTTTTTGTAACACTTAAACCAGGCTTCTTTTTTTTTCTCATTTCTCTGCTCAGTTACCACTTCCTGTGATTTCATTTCTCTCCAATTTTAATATCATACATTTTTCCTTCCTCTTCCTTCCTTTCCTAGTGAACTTGCATATTCTTATCCATCTTCATTCTGTTTATTTCCTTCATTTCTCTTTTTGAAGTTTTTACTAGAAAGAGCAAAGGGAATGTGTGTGTATACCCACATCTTTTTGTGTCTGAGAACGTGTCTGCAGAGACAGAATGATTGAAATATATAGATGGTATCATATTTTTAAGTAGGGTACCTTATTTTGTAATTAATTAATTTTAAGTAATGATTCAATTATTTAATTCAATTACTTTTTTTAGTTGACCCTGCCCTGTTTTGTAATGCTGTTTCTAGGAAGTATGTATGTGTGCATACAAATATTCATATATAAATGGGTCAAATAAAACTTGAATTGGTTAATGGAAGAATCTCTAAAATCTACAAATGGCAACCATAGGTTGACAAAGTGAACATTGGGCATTGCCCAGGCTGCTTGTCTGTGTTCTTATTTTCTTTTGCTATTTATCCTTGCTCTTTTTGGAGGCCAATGGACATTTCTGACATTTGGCTAACATGTTGTAGGAATTCAAAGAGGCTGACCTAGGAGGGATAGCATATTCACAGAGGGTGAATACACAAATAACACAGCCAGTCATAAGACAACAATTTGCCTCATGGCAAAATCGTGAGGTTGCTCGCTGCTGCCCTCATGAGCTTCTAAGATGCTCACTCTCAATAGTTTATTGATTCCCTTTTTGGGAGGGTGGGAAAGGAGGCAAATTGTTCGCACTCATCCTTTTTGTACTCAGAGAAAGTCTATGGAGCCTAGGTAAATCTAAGGGCATTCTTGGACATGGAAATATTTCAGAGACGGGCCTTTTGCTTTAAAACATGCCAACTTTCTTTTAGGTACTTAAAATTGAAATAATACATTTTAAAAAGTAGAAGGGAGTTTGAAGAATGCCAAAGGAAGTATTTCTAGGCACATTAATATTAATTAAGGGTTGTCTGTAAGGCAGAGATAAAAGAAGTCAAGATGGTGGAACTTCAGTTGCAGTCTTCATTGCTATCCTGACTTTTGTTTACTGCCACCCCATGGTCATCGCTGGTATTAAAAGTGTCGTATTATAGACCTGAAAAGAAGACACAGGATTGGGTTGTATAATTCTGATTTTTGCCTAATTTGTAAAGCAGTTCATATGGAATAATGTCATTTGTTTGGATCCAGGTCCAAGGCATATTATACTAGAAGATGAAAAGAGAATTATTTGCACTACAGTTCTCATTGTCTACCAGCACAGGGACAGTCTACTGCAAAACAGCCAGGATCACTTTGATCAGCTCTACAGTTTTCAAGCCATTTTGGGTCCACTCTTTGGAATTCTGGAATTTGTATCCTAGCTCAGACAAATAAGGATTGTCTGAGCTAGGATTAAATGAAAATACAAATATCTGCTCATCTATAGATGCACACAAAGGGGAAGCTAACAAAAAACAACCATAGTCTGGTTTTTGTAACATCTGGCTCAGTGGTGGGTTTCAATTTTTGTTATTACCGGTTCTGTGGGCTGGCTTGGTGGGTATGGCATGGCTTGGTGGGTGTGGTAGGGGAAGGATACTGTAAAATCTCCATTCCCACCCTACTCCAGGGGAAGGATACTGCAAAATTCCCATTTCCTCCCGATCATCTGGGACTTGGGAGACAGACAAAAGATGGGGGCGGGGCCAGTCAGAATTTTTACTAGTGGTTCTCTGAATTACTCAAAATTTCTGCTACCGGTTCTCCAGAACTGGTCAGAACCTGCTGAAACCTACCTCTGATTTGGCTTGATGAACATCTTGTATACTTTTTGGTAGCATTTAGGTTGGTTCTAATAAAAGTATAACTCAGCAATGGATTATGAGGAAGGATATGCATATCAGACAATAGCCTATGTTTGAACTGGCAGTTACTCACACATACGCAGCTTTGCAATGTTATCTGTAAAGTACATTATGACTAATTTATCTTGTAAGCAGTTTCATCATGACCTCTGCAGTACAGGAATGTTTGGCTTGCCTTCCGCTTCAAATCATACTGCATAATTTATAGATTACATAATCACACCAGAGAAGGTTAGATGAAAAAGAAATACACACTTCCTCTGTTGGTAACTCTTAGTACTGGAAATTACCAGTGTAATTTCCAGAGCATTGTATCTGAATCTAGAGTCTATTTGAAGTGGGGGAAAAGCAGGGGTGAAATGTTCCTGATTTGGACCGGATCACTCGATCCGGTAGCGATAGAGGCGGATGGTTTGGAGAACCAGTAGCAAAAATCTCTGCCCTCCCCCCCATGCCCAGCTGAGCTGCACAATCATCAGAGGCTTTTTTTTTTAACTTTTAAAAGCATTTTTTCCACAACCTCTTTGGCTGAAAAAATGCTTTTAAAAATAATAAAAAAAAGCCTCTGATGATTGTGCGGCTCAGCTAGGATCGTCAAAGGCTTTTAAAAGCATTTTTTCTACAACCTCTTTAGAGGCTCTGAAGATCCCAGTTGAGTTGCCTGATTGGCAAGGCTTTTTTTCTTTTAAATGCCTCTGATGATCCAAGCTGAGTTGCCTGATCGTCAGAGGCATTTAAAAGAAAAAAAGCCTTTGCCGATCAGGCAACTCGGCTGGGATTGTCAGAGCCTTTTGAAAGCATTTTTTTACAACCTCTTTGCCGAAGAGGTTGTAGAAAAAAATGGTTTTAAAAGTTTAAAAAAAATTGGCCACACCCACCCAGTCACGCCCACAGAACCGGTAGTAACAAATTTTAGATTTCACCACTGGGGGAAAGGAATTCTAACTTTTTTTAAAATAGGGGGAAAATAACACACACACCCAGGCAATTAGATAATGAATGTTTATCAATAGCACATGTGAACACCAAAATGCTTATTAAGTCAGTCAGAAGTAATGGCCTACCAACACAATTTTATATAGACACAACCACATCCTGTTAGGAATCTATGATAGCAGGAGAGTGGTAAATTAGCTGCTTTCAAATATTCAGTTAACATATGCAATGTGATCTCTTCCAGGGTGTATTCAGTTGAATATTTGACAGACACGCATGTTTTCAGCAGTTCTCAGGATGCTATATGTCATCAGCTTATCAAATGGCTGTATACACGCTGTGGTTAGTTACCAGGTAATGAACAAACTTCAGTGCCAACTCGACATATCTTGCTGCCTTAGATAAATTAAGAATTTTGCTTTTCTCCACTCTTTCTGCTTTATTTAAAACATAGATAGTAACAATAACATAATATAGTTGCAAACAAAACATAACATACTAATTATCAGTTTCATATTTCAGCATTATACAAATATGTGTACAAACCATATGATGGAATTAAAAACTAAGTACGAAAGAAAAGGTGGAAAATGTGAGCCATAGGCAAACAAAAATAAAAAACCTATGTTCCTTGCAAAAGTACTTCCTTGCCCTTCTGTTTTAATCTAATGTTTTTTCAACTGAGAAATAAAAGAGAGGGTTGTCAAATAACAAGAAAACACTTTCTGGTTTTTTAAAAAATACATTTTCTTTTATGTCATTTTTATTATCAGAAAGTTATTGTTGCCATATTGCTAATAATGGCTGAGCAGCACATGCTCTGCCTATCATGCTTCCCATTTTGTTGGCGTTAATATCAGCAAAGAAACAGTGACCTGAAACAGGATTGTGAATGCAAAGAAGGGAAATGAAATTTTATCTTCCTAAGTCTTTTTATCCTTTCTCCATGGCTAAAACGAACCAGTACAGGATTAAAGAAAAGGAAAAGGAGAAATTTATTCTCAATAACCCATCTGAAAATGATGTGTGCAAGGGACAAAAGTTGCAGAATATGTATTTTGTAGTTACTGCATTTTGTATATAGCTTACAAAAAATTCTGCCGTTGATGAGTCCCTTAATTAAAAGATAAGCTCAAACATGTGAAGTTCAAAACAATAAATTATTCTATATGCTGCAGTTTTTTTCTCTCTTATGTTATGGTCAACCAAGTTAACTTTTTAAAACTTCTTTTAAACTATATAACTCTATGGTTTGATCACTTAACCCAGAGGTGTCAGACTCGATTTCATTGAGGGCTGCATTAGGGTTGTGTTTGACCTTGGGGGGCCAATGTGGGCATAGCCAAGGTGTGTGGCCAGTTCGACGTCACTCATGTCGGGGGTGCCTGTGGTGGCCTGAGCACTCTGCCAGAGAAAACAAGTTCCTGAGCTCTGTTTTTGGCTGCAATGGCTTCCTGCAACCCTCTACCAGTGACAATGGAGCTTGGGAGGGCCACCTGCAGGCAGAGGCACTGCGGGCTGGTCCTTTGCTGTTTCTAGGGCAGCTCATGGGCCATATCTAAGCACCCCGCGTGGCGGATCTGGCCTCCAGGTCTTGAGTTTGACACCCCTGACTTAATCTCTAAGTGACAGCAAGGAGTTACGTAGGTTTGGATCTCTTGATAGCCATTTAATGGCTATCTATATTTGTGCAGCAACATCAGTCACTAAACAAATGCTGCTGAAGAACTGGAGTTTGAGAACCGGGTTTAGTTGTGAGGATCAGTGTCAGAGTTGACACATAATTTGAGGAAAGGAAGTGAGAAGCTTGGGCTTCACTGAGAAGCTAGTGGCCACTTGGAAGGGAATTCCTTACCAAGGAATAGGCTACTGAAATAGAAATTTTATTTTTATTTATTTATTTTTTCAATTTCTATACCGCCCTTCTCCCGAAGGACTCAGGGCGGTGAACAGTTAAAATGACATACATGTATACACATAGAATGTGAATGTGAAGAAATAGTCCTTTCAATTACATTTTCAATTACATGGGCTGGTCAACTTCAAGGCTTCACACTCAATCAATTCATTGAAAAAAGAGAAATAGGAGTGACTGCAAAAGTCGGAATTCCAGTTTGCCTAGCAGCTAAAACAGGACTGAAAAATAGGCAGAGACTAGGTTAAATGGGGTATCTCCACAGGAAACCATCAGAATCAGTTGGAGCCCCAAAATTGGTGGCATGAAGTACATAATTTCATTTATACATCAATGCACTTTATATTGCTATCATTTAGCAGCTTCAGGCTGAATGTGACAAAAAATTGCTGTCAGATTATTGCATCTTAATTTGTCCTCAGGCTGTCTCACCTACAAAAAAACACTGAGATAGGTAGAACATGCAGATATGCGCTCAGGAAATGGTTAGTGAGTTGTCCTTACCATAGCACAAGGAGACTCTATTACCATGTGGGTTAGTTATCTAAAATGTGCAACATTATAGCCTTGTTAAAATCATCATTAGGTAATTATCACTACTGGTACTTCCTGCATCTCACTTTCCTCTGGTTACTAGATCTGGGCTACAAAAATATGAATGAAATCTGTAAAAATACTGTATCAATAAAACTGATTGCCCAGACCTTTTCAGATTAGATCTAGTACCTCTCTCTCTGTCTCCCTCCGTCCCTCCCTCCCTCTCTCTCACACACACAAATATTATGACTCTACGTTTATGACATCATTATAAACCTAACTGTGGTAGAAAAAAATATCATATATCAGAAGCACCAGATTGCATTTTGCAAAATCTTCTACAATAAGACACAAATTCAATTTTAATTTACTGCAAAATTCTTCATTGTTTCTCATGCATCTCACCTACAAATTTATCCCTCTGAAAGTCCATAAATTTATGTCTGAGAAGAGGTATAATTATAATCTTTCAGCAGAAAATATTTTATGAAGCACTAAATAACTTTTATGAGTAGGTATTTATTGTATGTAATAGGAAACATCTCATCACATCTAGTCTAAACCCTTCCTTCCTGAGATTCCTCAGTATGAAATGAAATCAAAGCCATAAACCAGGCATCATTTTAGAAAATGAGCAGTCAGTAATATTTTAATTGGAAAGTTCCTAGTGTCATATCAAACATGTTTTCCTAATGATCTTAGTATTAAGTATTCTGACTTGTAGCCACTGGGGATTGCCAAGAATTAAAGTTATACGTTCACAGTTTTATGTCACTATTGAGCTCTGCATGGTTCCCATTTATCTAAAGGAAAAGTGACTTTTCTGGACAGTGGCACCCAGAAAGTCCAGAATTTGGGAAATATATCTGTCAGTCCTTCAACATAGACCGGACTAGGAAACTATACCAGTAGTAATTAATGTTAATACTACCTGTATTATATGGTTATGGTTACAGTAGCAGAACCTTGCAAGTCTGTATGTGCTCCCCCCACCCCTTCCTTTAACTTTTTGAGATATAGGGCAGGTTTTGTCTGAGACGCTTGTTTGGATTATAGTTTTGCCCAGATTCAGATTTCTTTTAACTGACTGTTGTCTTGGTTGTAGCTCTTCCTCCTGTTCCTCAGGATTATTTTTCCTCCCCATTCCAATATTTTAGGATATGAATGCCATGCTGGCACAGCTAGAGAAAAGACATTCCATTACCAGAAGTAAAAAACAGAGAAGATTTTTACACATTGCAACTCCTGGAAGCATGCTCTTTATAATTTCACTTTGCCTTTGATTCCCCCTCCCCCTAAACAACTGTGTACAGAAGCTTTAAAATAAAGCTTCCCAATATTTCTGCTTTCTTTTGAATGCCTTTTGAGCCTCTAGGGCCCAGAGACATTCTTGCTTTGATTTATACATTTACTACATACAGTCTTAGACCAGCATAATTCTTGCTTTGCTTTCTATTTAATTTTTAAAATCAAATATTCTTTTAAAGTACATTACTGCTCTTGGTCTGATAAGAAGTTAGAGGATAAGAAGTTAGATATGGAGGTATTGTAAAATGTGGGGGATGTGGTGGGAGACAGATGAAGAAGGAGATAATTTTTAAAGGGAAGGATGGGAGAAATAATGCAGAAAAAAAGAACATTGAAGCTGTTTGTATTGTTTATATTATGAGACAAGATAACACTGAATTTTGTAATACTTCAAAAATGTCTTGGATGTGAGAAAACATTGATTACACAGAAAAACTAAATAGAGACACCCTAAAAATACAAGTAACGAGAAAGCAATGTTGAATTATTTCACTAAATGCTAAAGATCTGGGAGATCCTATCAAGAGAAAAATAATTGTCAATTATGATGAATCAATTAAGCCATATGTTATAAGAAATATATACAATAAATATAGCAGGGAAAATTGACCATAAAATATTAATTCTAATATTAATTCATCTATATATTGCAGGAACCCAGAGTCCTTTATAGGCTTTGACCAGCAGTTTGAATTGCACTGGAAGTCAAATGTCAACCAGTGCAGTTCATGAAACAGTTGTTACTTGTTATCCTGAACCATGCCAATCACTGCCAGTGCCACTGGATCAGAGGTGGGATTCACTTACCTTCCCTACCGGTTCGCAAATGGGAGTGTGTGTGTATGTGTGTGCGTGTGCTTGTTTTGCTTGTTTGTACCACCTCTGCACATGTGCACGGCCTTCTGTGCATGCATACTAGTTGTGCATTACATCCAGGTGGGTGGGCGGAGCCTCCCACAGTCACCACTACCGGTTTGCACGATCCGGAGAGAACCGGCTGAATCCCACCACTGAACTGGATTCTGAACCAGTTGAAGCTTCCAGGCAGTGTCCAAGGGCAGATCCATGCAGAGCACATTTATTTTAGCAGTGTTCCAATATCTCATGGGTTCCCACAAAGAAGAGACAGTCAAACTATTCTCCAAAGCACCTGAGGATAGAACAAGAGGCAATGGGTGAAAACTAATCAAGGAGAGAAGCAATTTAGAACTAAGGAGAAATTTCCTGACAGAACAATTAATCAGTGAAACAACTTGCCTCAGAAATTGTAAATGCTCCAACACTGGAAGTTTTTAAGAAGAGATTAGATAACCACTTGTCTGAAGTGGTGTAGGGTTTCCTGCATAAGTAGGGGGTTGGACTAGAAGACCCCCAAGGTCCCTTTCAACTCTACTATTCTATTCTATTCTATTCTATTCTATTCTATTCTATTCTATTCTATTCTATTCTATTCTATTCTATTCTATTCTATTCTATTCTATTCTCACATTCTGAAAAAGATAGCATTATTATCTTCTGCTGTCTAAAAGGCTTAGCATGTGACACAGCAGATCTTTGTTAGATAAACCAAGTATATTCATGGCTTGACGTCTCAGCCACTGAATTACTGCCAGGGCTCATAAGCAAATTCAAGGCAGATACAGGTATTTCTACATCCCCAGTCCTACTTCCAGTTCTTCCAAAGCAGTTTAGAATTGGGCTGCAATATCTTTTTACTTCTGAAACAGAATACCATGAGCCAGGTCCCGTTTCCCTCCAGCCGAATAAGAAGAATCAATGTCAACAAATCATTGCCCTTCTCCCTGAGCGAATACTGATTGTGTAGTTTTAAAAAATCCCCTCATCTCCAATCAGAATAGAATAGAATAGAATAGAATAGAATAGAATAGAATAGAATAGAATAGAATAGAATAGAATAGAATAGAATAGAATAGAATGTGTAATGAGATATTATCTCAGCATATGGTATATATATGTATTAGGGCTATTCAGAAGGCTCACAGATGTAAAACATTTTATCATCATCATCATCATCGTTTTAGCAATATTTAGCTTCAGACAGAAAGACTGAAATTGTTAAAAATAAAAACCAAACAAAAAAATGTCCCAAACTCAAAAGGCTCAAATATTCAAATATTGTAGGGTGAAATCAAAGATGCTATCAGATCTTTTACTTCTATATTTTATTTATTTATTAAATTTATTTGCTGTCCGTCTCCCATAAGACGACTCTGGGCAGCTTGGAACTTAAAATTTTGATTAGTTCATTGGAACAGTTTTCATTTCATTTTTTAAAAATTATTTGTATCTCATCTTTAATATTTTTACGAATACCCCAAGGCTGTGAAAATACCCATTACTCCTTCCTTCTCCTATTTTCTCCACATCAACAACCCTGAAAGTGAGGTGGGCCACTCAACATTTAAAAGAGAAAAATCATGCCACGAAGTCTTTTAATAGCTAATCCAATCCACCGTTCTTACTTGTTCCCAACAAAGGGGAAATGTACATAAAGAAATTTACACAGCTGACAGAGATGCTTTTCTGTAAGCTCAGACAATTTAGCTTTGAGTAATCTTGAAAGGACATGACTTCACATCCACACATCCAGATCCACTTATTCTGGAAGGAACAAGCTTTGTAAACAAGTAGGGCCTAGAGTTTAAGGATGTGTAAGGTTGTTTATAAGATTCATGGCTACAATTCTGTGGCTGTTTATTTATATATAAACTAATGGGAAATGATGGAATTTATTTAAATGAATTGTAGAATAGTACTATATTCTTTATTAGTATTAAGCAGGCAGTAGGTAGAACAAGCTGAGACTGGGTGGACATGCTCATTCTCTGTATGACAAGTTTTTTCCCCCTCTTTTCCCAAAAAGCAAGCTATAAAAAAAAAGAGAGATGAGTGAGGTCAGCCTGGCTTTCTTCAGAGGTCTTCTGAAATTAGTCTTGAGCTTCTAGAAAGCAGGCTACTTACTTTTGGCTTGGTATGCTGCATAAAACAACATAGTCATTGGGATTGACATTTGTCCAATTGGTTGACAATTCTGAATTTAAGAAGGCACTCCAGGAAGATTAAACAGAAAAAAATAATCTGCCATCATTTCTATATTTGTAATGAACGTAAGGCTGCATTCTAATTTTACATTTAAATTACCTGGGGAAAATAATTTTCCTTTCAGGTAAACATAGTAATTGGGCAAGTCAGCAAAAAGTAAAACCTGTCATTAGGGTTGTATAAGCAATGCACCTAAGAAGCATAAAATAATCAAATGTATAAATACATTAAAATGTAATTCCGGCCTCATGAAAATTTTATAGTGCACCTATAAAATAAGTCCATGGAAACCACAAAGGAAAGTGAATTTTACAGCTGTGTAATAACTTACTCCACCAAGAATGTCTTATTCTTCTTTTCATATTAAAATGTCCTTGGAGTCAAGCTTGATTCTCGCTGGACACATCCATGTGGTTTTCTTGGCAATTACTCTAACAATGCTATGATTTGCCACCATCACATCTGAGATTTTATTTTCCAATTCCCCAATCTTGCCTATAGCTAAATAGTCTCCAGACTAAACACAAACTCAGTCAAAATCATCCAGATGCTGTTATTTTCTGAATACCTTTCATATAAAATGGGCTATAGGCAGTAAAAGAATGCCATTTATTGACTTCAACCAGCTTTTATTAATCTTGTACCTTCCGGATATGGAAGTGTACATATTCCATACACCCTACCTAACGTGAGATTGATGGGAGCTGTAGACTGATGCTTCTAGAAGACTTCTAGAGGTATGGAGAAATTGTACTGTTATGGGATGTGATAAGAAAAACCATAGAGTTCTCTATTTCAAAGCTTCATTGCACATTGTCCTTATCAGGGCCTTTCCCCATGACCAAGCATGGTTACCTGTACTTCATATTCAAAGCCAAAAAGGGTTTTGGGGCAAGCAAGGGCATACACCCTGCACCTGTCAGCAACTTTAAAAAGCTGTATCTTTGACTGTGTTCATCCGGTTGCCATGCAATCCCAGGAAAACACATATTTGAGTTAAGGAGGTGCTGAGAGAATGACCACACCTGCTCCAAAGCAGCTTGTCACGTATTATTGGCACCTCCTTAATTCAAATGTAAATCTTTTCCTGGGATTGTGCGGCTACCATGTGAGTCCAGAATCCCAACACGGAAGTCGATGAGCAGGCAGAGAATCCACACTTCACAATTTGACCCCTGTAGGACACTGTGAGTCAAGGTCATGAGAAAGCTGACTTCAGCAAGGTACTCCTCCCAATGCAGTCATCCCAAAGCCACTCATACCTACTGCATGGCATGGAATTAGATAGATGGATGTGTGTCCAGTAGCATTCCTTTGTGCTCACAAAGCAATGGGAAGAAGTCAGCCTACAGGCAGTTCAACTGTTCAGACTTGCGGAGCCATCCGTTCATTCCCTACTCCTCCCCAGACTCCACACAAGCCAATGGTTGATGGAAGAAAAGGGAAGGTTGCTGATGGCAATTACCATCAGTCTTACAAGACACTAGGACCAGCCACAGAAAGACCTCAATTTTCTTGGAGTGCCAATAGGAAGCCATGGTTGGTAGAGATGAGGGACAACCTATTGACCAGAAGAAATAGATGCAGATGCAGCAATGAACAGCTACTCAGAGTACCCAGCTTTGGTAGGAGTGTTATAATTGATCCTGAGGTATGACCTGCAGACAGTGCAACATTCTGTAGAATGTCTAATATTCTTTTTGGTGTTCAGCTTTTTGCAATTTTGCAGCAGTATTATTCCAGAACTGTCTTTGTTCCAGTTCTGGAGTAGGACAGCAAGCACATTGGTACTGGGATGCATGAACCTGGGATGCACTACATTTTAAAAAAAATCAATCATGTCCTAACATAATTTGAGGTAGAAACAACTTTAACAAGGATTGGATAAACGCTAAAGGAGGTGAGATGGCAAGTCATTCTGGAGAAAGTGGAAAGCATGGGAAAGAAACTCAAAGTAAGGCTCCGAATGAGGACCTATGGCAAGATAAACACCTTGCGAGTGGCTCCACAAGCAGAAACATCATCATGGTGAATTTATTAGACAGGAGACGGGGGTAGCTGATGAAAATCTCTCCAGAGAAAGGAGAAATTGCCCATTTGAACTTTGGAGAGGTGTTTCTTGTACAGGAATTGAGTTTCTTGTGGTTGGGTGTAACTTAATCAGCTTGGTGCCAAGAGAATGTCAACATACCCAGAACTGCAGTGATGCATATGTCCAGCAAAAATCTCACTTTCTGAAACGCCATTGGATACAGTTAGTTTACCAACTTAAGAGAGATATTGTCCTATATTGGCCAAAAAGAGATCACTGTGTATTATTGCATTATGGAATATCAATAACTGCATTATCTGGATTGCTACTGCCTGGTTTAGGCAACATGTGAATCGACATTCCAGATGAGGAGAAATGGATTATGTTATACCACTTGGGGGTAATAAGTACACAGAAGACACAGTGAGCCAAAAAGCATCTAACAGTGTTGTGGTCTTTCAGCCTATTTTGCACTGACTTGCAGTGTCTGTTCACATGCACAGAATCTTGGTCTGCACATCAACAACAGTGAGAGCAAACAAAGCAAATAATGAGTTCTACTCCTAGTTCCTAGCCACGTTGGACTTCTTAACACAGAGCAGTATGATATTTATTGCTGGTGTCAAGGCAAATTGGCAAGGATGGGAAGACACAATCAGAATTTGGAGCATGGAGAATAAATGATATTAATAATAATATTATTAATCATTTGCAGCAGAAATTGGGCTAATATTTTGAAACAGCATTTTTCAACACAAAATACCACCTTATACATCCTGTGTATATCCAATATAAGGTTTTCCCCATTTTGGACAATTTCATAATACCCAATCAATTCAAAGCCTAATTTAAAGATATTCAGGCATTGTGGGAAATAAATTGTGGGTCTGACCATCTCCCTGGATATATAATTAACCAGTTCCAATTTAAGAAATTCACCTCTAAGTCAAAACTTCCACACCATAAAGTTTTGGTTGGCTGATTCTGTCTTCAAGCAATAATTCTAACCAGTTGGAGGATTCAAGTAATTTAACAACTGGTTCTCTGCCCTAATAATTTCTTCCAACAACCAGTTTGCCAAACTGTTCAGAAGGTTAACAACCGGTTCTCCCGAAGTGGTGCGAACTGCCTGAATCCCACCACTGATTCTAACTGTCCTATCCAACCATTTTACGATGCTTGCAGAACATAGACACACAAACACAAATACATAAGGAAGCTGCAGATCATTTTGCTATGCTTCAGGCAGTATAGTCAAAATTATATTTATCACTGCTACTTTTTAAAAGAAGATTTTAGTATGATCTGATTGTTGGTAAAACATATGGAAAACATAAAATTATCAAATTGCTTTGGAGTCAGGAAAAGATAATAAGCAGATAAACAAATGGCAAAAATTTGGTGTTACATGATCATTCTTTTCATTTTTGTAAATTAATTTTTATAACATTCTTATTTCCTTTGTGACAAGTCATTTACAGTGGAATTCAGTACAAAAATTTTAAATTTATGTTCACTCAAACAACAGTTTGGAGTCCAGAGACAAACTACTGTAAGCAATAACTTCCAAATTATAGCAGCTGAGGAGATGTCAAACAAGAGTATAAATAAATTTTTCCCATTTTCACTCTTTGGCTTGTGGCTTTAAATTCTGCTTCTGATGTGTCACCTATTCCATGTGACAGGAAATATGACTAAAACAAAATTGGCAGACTTTTTCTCTGTGAAACTCACAGTGTCTGTAAAGGATCTGCTTGCTGGCACGTGTCTTAAAGAACAGTCGTAGCTGGATTGACAAAACATTCCTTCATTTCCTTTTTCTGTAAGGTAAGAAGTTAAAACAGCTCAAATACTATCAAGCATGACTTTATTGTCAGGACTTCAAATATTCTTCCCAACAATTATGATACGCAATGAGCCAAAGAAGGCTTATTTTTTGATTCCCAAAAGGGCAGAACTATTTACTGGAAAGGAAATTTTGGCAGGGCATTGAGAGGCTACTATGAAGAAGAAGAAAAAAGAACAATGTGAATACAGCACAATTAGCCAGAACACAGGTAAGAACTTGGATTTCTCCAGGTGTTTTAGACTACATCTCCCACAATTCCTTGCTCCTGGGGCTGACAAAAGTTGAAATCCAAGCTATCTGGGAGGAATCAGACATCTTATGTTAAACACAGAAAACTAATGGGCTACAGTTTCCCAAAGTTTTCCAAACAGGAGATTGACAGACATCAGTTGAAGATGCTGGTATAATTCAATCCCTTCATTCCATGCTCAATCCCTTCATTGATTGAGCATGGAACTAAGAAGCGTGTAAATTCTGTGATTCAATGTCCTGTAAATTAATTTAATGAATGGGCTCAATTGTATATATACCGATTCATATTGAAAGAAAAGAGTTCTTAATGAATTAGTTTTGTTTTCTAAGGGCAGATGCATTTCATCAAAATGCACTCACTTCTCAGAATTGTCTGCTCCTCAGAAACTTTGGCACAGAAAAGCCTGGAGGGATCAGTCTTAATTATTCTTTGCTCCTCTGTACATCGAAAATGTAGAGTCCCTTTGTTCATGTTTTCCAAGCACAGAGTGATGATTGATGGGTGGGGCTGGGGGAGGTGGGAGGAGCTTGAGGAATGCATACCTACCACTGATACAATCCTACTTTAGTACAAGTCTCAGGAGTTCGGTTCTTAAACCAAAAAATTCTCAAACCTTGATTTAAAAGATCTGTTTGCTTTGCAGTTCAGCTGAAAAAAAGCCCCCAAGACAGTTTGCAAAGGTTATTCATGGCACAATACTTGTCTTCTGAATTATAGGATTATAAAAGGTAAAGCACAAAAGTAAACAGTTGGGAAGGGAAAAGAAACAACAACAAGAAGAAGAAGAAGTTAAGCACTAATTCTTAATCCTAAATTTCTTTCTGGTATTCTTTTTGGCAGGAAGGACAAAACTTTTTTCAGCTTTTTTTCTAATAGATGGGCCTAGTTTATTATACTTCTTGCTTTGTGGTTCTCTCCCCCCACCTGCCACCCAGTTCCTTTATTAAACTTGGAATAAACATACAAAGAAACACACATCAATACAAGCAGCAGCTTTAATAAATATAAAGTTTCAAATGATAATGTAATTTGTTAATCAAAGAAAATCTAAAACTTGCAATCTAATGTACTGTATTGGTGTATAAAAATAAATGGAAAAAGGAGATTAACAAAAAGCTAGCAATTTTATAGTCATAGTCTGATGTAGTTACAATGGAGTGGATTTTTGTTCCTTTTTTGCCCATCCCTAGTGTTAAAATCTCATGTCCAAAATGGTTTTATATAGTCGTGAACACTTTTAACATGAATATTACTCCCAAATTAATTTCTATTCTGAGAGGAATTCCAGTTTATCTGAAAAATATTTTCAGAAAATACATTCTTTGTTTAGAAAATTTCTAAGGGATTCTTTGGTTTCAAGAATATTTTTACACAAAATGATATTGCGTGCTCTGGATATATTGGTACAATAATTTTATGTTTATTAACATCAATATTTCAAATCCTAGATAATACTGATATAATAACCTTTTATTTTTTTATATATTTAATGTTTTAAGTGATCAAAAGATTAGAGTGTTAATAATCATTAATCAAGCTATAGAACTACTGGATTTCTTACGTCTGTAATTTAATGGGAGAAACAGTGTATCAAAGGGCAAAACTTTATCAACCAAGTTACCTCAAATTGATTAATTTACAGAATCTCTCCAAAATCCAAGATCCATGACTCCTGCAGAATTAAAATTTGATAAATTTTAGAAAACATTTTATGACATAAAATTATCATAAAATTGTTTATGACATAATACAAAATGTATATAAAACATTTATTGTGGTCAACTGCTGATGTTTGACTCTGCAATAAAGTTCAACATGGCCACTTTAAAGGCAGATACATCTCTGAATTTTTAAGAATTTTTCAAATACATTAGAAGCTCTGCCATTGTTGAAGGTATTGTAGGATGTGGCAAGGAAATTGTTCTGTAACAATGATCCACTGGGTCAAAGGTTGTCTAGTACTGAATGAATAACATTGTATCAAAATAATATAATGTATATAATGTATATTAAGTGCAATAGCACTTAGACTTATATATCGCTCTACAGTCCTTTAGAGCCCTTTCTAAGTGGTTTACAGAGTCAGCATATTGCCCCCAATAATCTGGGTCCTCTTTTACTGACCTTGGAAGGATGGAAGGCTGAGTCAACCTTGAGCAGGTGATAATTGAACTGCTGGCAGTTGGCAGAATTAGCCTATAATACTGTATACTAACCACTGTGCCACCATGGCCCTTGGTAATTTATATAATAATACAAAACTTTTAAAAAAAAGTTTGTGCAATATCCTTTTAGTCATTATGTACATCCATAAATTCTCAGAAATAAGTGTCAACCATAGATCAATAACATTAGCTCGAACACATTTGCCAATATGGGGGGAAGCATGGATGGGACAGGCAAAAGAAACAGACATAATTGATTGGTGGGCAAAACTAGCGCACAAAAAAATCTTGGTGGAAAAAAAAAAGATCAATATCTGTGTACTGCTTCTAAGAGAGAGAGAGAGAGAGAGAGAGAGAGAAGAGATGGCCCTTCCTCCAATGGCCCTTTTGATTGTAAGCTGAAATGTGAAGTGGATGGACTCATAAGACAGGATGGACAGCTTTTCTTATTTTGCAATTATTCAGGGATATTTTGGTCTGGAGGCCGCAGGTCAACAAGGGAGGTTGAAATAACCTTGTTAGCAATACCTGAACCAAACATGAATGAGTCTACTTGTTCTCTGTTTGAAATGGTTCTTGTTTCTTTTCCACATAAATCAACAGGGAAAGGATGGCTTACATTCAGTGAAGTCCTGGTTGATCAATGTGTCCTTGCAAAAATCAGATAGGTGCCATGTGAAATTAGATCTCAGGGTGTGTTTATTTTTATAGTGCTCCCTCTCACTTTAAATTTCTTTATTTTGTCTCCCGTTCCTGACATGCGTGGAAGCTAAAGAAGAAAAATCCCTTCCAAATCAGTTATTCTATTCTATTCTATTCTATTCTATTCTATTCTATTCTATTCTATTCTATTCTATTCTATTCTATTCTATTCTATTCTATTCTATTCTAAAAAGAAATTTCACTGAAGTTAGTGGGATTCTTTATTCTCATAGTTATTATTTGAATTGATATTTCTGCCTAGGTCGTTACAAGTTCAGTCTAGTTTTGGAACAACTTTCCAACCTCATGCTCTCCAGAAGGATTTGAAATTTGAGGAATCTTATCAGAGGAGGAGCTCCTAGTACTTACTTTCTATCATACCGCAGCTAGCTCCTCCATTGAACTAAGTGGGAAACACTGTAGAACACTAATTGAAAAGGATGTATGTGTCCTTAGGGAATCACAGCATTATGCTGATGAGGAGCCTGTGGATTTTAATTGAACAGTGTCTGCACCATTCAATAAGCATGCTTTAAAACCATCAAAATCAGTGGGATTAAGCAAAATAAGTTACTTTAATACTAGTATGTCAATCTTCAAAATTCCAATATATTACAGTCTTTGACCAGCCTTTATAACCATGATGGCGAAGCTATGGCACATGTGCCAGAGGTAGCACGCAAAGCCCTCTCTCTGGGCATGTGCACCATTACCAGACTCCAGAGTGCCGGAAAATGGCCTGAAAACAGCCCAACAAATGCCAAAAAAACCCAGGCCCTTTTTTGGGCCATTTTCCAGGCTGCTCAGGCTGTTTCAGGCCAAAAACAGCCCCCAAAAATGGCCTGAAAACAGCCCAAAAACCAGCCTGATAACAGCCCATAAAATGGCCTGAAAATGGTCCAAGAAACAGCCAGAAAAATGGCCCAGAAAATGGCCTGAAAACAGCCCAAAAAACATCCAAAGACGGCCAAAAACCAGGCATGCACGCGCCAGCCAGCTGGTCTTTGGGTTTTTAGTGCTCCGGCATGCACAAAGACCAGCTGGCTGATGCACATGCGCATCCCAAAACCCTGAAGACCAGCCAGCCGGAACATGCATGTGCATTGGCCAGCTGGTCTTTGGGTTTCCGGCACTCTGGCATGTGCACGCGCATACCTGCATGCACCTGCATTTGCATTCCGGTTTGGGCACTAGGTGCCGAAAAGGTTCACCACCACTTCTTTATAGTAAAAGAGTACAGTATAACAAGAAATGGTTTACTGCAAGTTGTTAGGGGAAAGAAAAAAACTAACAAGGCAACAAAACAACTAATTCAAAAATTTTGCGCAGTCGTGTAGTTTGGTAAAAATATTTGGTCACCTTGAATGTGAGTATGTTCAATGTCCCTTAAAAAATAATAAACAAAACATTTATCTGTATGGCCCCTGTATTTGGAAAGGTATAGTAGTGTTGAAGATAAATGTTCTCTGGAGTCAAAGCCAACTCCTGGTAATTTCATATATATGCCAAATATATCAAAGTGGTTTGGAAGGTGATTCCAACTTCTCTGTCTACGCTGCAATTCTGGGATTTCCTGATAGCCTCCCATTTAAACACTAACCAGTTTTGCTTAGGTGTGGGGTTTTTTTTTAGTTCATCTAAGGTCAATGGAGTGCTACCTCAAATACAATATCTGAACACAAATCCTACCTTGCTGGAAAAAATTAGCATGAGGCAAAGTTGCTTCTCTGCTCAGCCCCTGACGATGAAAAGGAGTTCAGCTACTGATAGGGACTGATGGGGATAAGGCTTCCTTCTGCCTCAATGGCAGGGACCCATATGCATAGCTGGCTGGAGAATTCTGGGAGTCGAATTCCCAAGTCTTAAAGCTGCCAAGTTTGAAGACCTCTGCTCTGTGGAAACCTTACAGACACTGTAGCTGCATGGTGGCTGGGGAATTTTGGAAGTTAAAGTCCACATTTCTTAAAGTTGTTAATGTTGAGAAGCACTGCCTAGTGGGAGAGCCCGCAATATGTTATTTCAAAAGAAAAATCTGGGCAATTTTGGATCTGGTTAGTGCCAAAGTCCTTTGAACTCCCTCAACTACATCAATCTAAAGTTGGCCCAGGAAAAAAAATTCTTCCTACATTCTTCCTCAGCCAAAGGATGTGGTTTCAAAATGTGGAATGTGGTAGCGGATCCTTGCTCCATTCCTTCCTAGCTTAACTTTGGATGAATCTGCTCATAGTGTGAGCATGCAAGAAAGGGAATATTTTGTTTGTTAAATTAATCTCCTGTCTTTACAAGGACAAATTCAAGCTTTTAATTTTAGCCCACAAAAGCACAGACTCTTTATTCAGATAAATCAGATCATTGGGCTCACTGGCAAGTGTGCATAACGTAAGGCTCTATGCCAGTCTTCCCCAGCCTTGCTCTGTCTACATATTGGATTTGCAACTCCTAGAATTCCTAGCCGACAGGTCATGCAGAAAATTGAGGAATTGTAGGTTCATGAAAGCAGAAGAGTACAGGCCGGAGAAGTCTGTTCAATGCTGTCTATTGTCTGAAGTATTCAGATATTTGTCTATTGATGGGACAAGCTCAAGGGAATGTAGTCAGAGCACATTTTCAGCTACTTCCTACCCTTTTCACTAGTAAAGAGGCAGATCATACATTTCTTATGTTCCAATCCATCTTGAAAAGTGACCAAACTGGCATTTATAGCTGAAAGCAAAACAGTAAAATCAAACCTAATTCTTAAAAAAAAAACAACCCACCACTCATTTGGTATGTCTGTTTAACTTAAGTGGGATTAAAGTACTTTTCCCGTTAATTACAAAAATGAAATGATAAATTATTTATTTGCTTTAAGTGGTTTTTTTTCTTTTCTGTTCCACTTCTTTGTTTAAAAAAAACCTATATTATGTTATTTAGAGCAATTTTGTTTTTAATTACATTTTTGAACATTAATCATACTTTTTAAGTACCATTAAAATGTGAGAATATTATCGGCCAGACTCACCATCTTGACTGTCTTTAAAAAAATAATTCTATAGGTGGCTTCAGTCTGGAATCAGACAATGCCTAAATTGAATAAATCAAATTAAATTAAAGGAGGAAACTCTGATTTTCTATTTTTCTCTCATTTTAAATATATATATATTAAATATATATATACATACATATTTTATAGCACAACTGTGTTTATTATTTTATTTTACGCCACCATGGATATTGTATATATGTGTGTGTATGTATGGATACATACACATACACACACACACATATACATATATACACAAACACATACATATATACATACATACATATATATGAGTCACACAGACACACAGACACACACATATATATCTATCAGTATCTATATCTATATCTATATCTATATCTATCTATCTTTCTATCTATCTATCTATCTATCTATCTATCTATCTATCTATCTATCTATCAGTATATGTCAGTATATATCAGTCACAAAATTTAATAATTAGCCACTCTTCTATAAATTCCCAGACTCTGGGAATTCAGATCAAACATACATATCATAATACAATTATGGAAGCACATAATTTTCTCTATTTCAATACAGTTTTAGTGTTTTGAGGAATTCCTCTTTAAGGGTGATTTTATTTCTATCAATCAGCAGATATTACTCCTCCCCTCCCCCCTGGCTTCCCATGAACTTGGCATGTCACCCGTGGCTTCCTTTGATTTTATTTAAGCTTTGGCTTGACTTCATGTGAGAGGCAAGAAAAAATATAGGAGTGAATGGGCAGAAAGGAAGAGAGAAAAGGGTGCCCTGGATTTTTGTCTCTTGTCCCATTCAGCTACTGGCATGCAGCCACTGAAAGATTATGCCCCAGAGACCAACACCCTTGGGAGAAAATCATACTTAATCTCTAATCAATGGCTTAAACAGCAACCAGAATGCAATGTTGTGCATATTTATTTACTGAAAACATGTGCATGTAATTTCCTGTTAAAAATTATCTTACAATAAAGTAAGATATTGTATTGCAAATATTGTAAATAGTTTACAATAAAGCTCAAAACAGTAAGTTAAAACAATTGATAAAAGCAAATATTATCTAAGACATGTTAAGTAAAATATAAAATAACAATAGCACAAAAGCAACAGTCAAAAGTTTAAATATTCTACGGCATTATCCCATTAGAGTATTAAGAGTCTCGGAAAGACAGAAACATTCTTGTCTTTATAGCCTTCAAAGACCATAAAGAGGATTCAAAAATGTCTAGAAAGCTTGTTTCTGAGTAGGGACTCATTGCATCTCATGGGGGCAAGAGTAGACCCCCATAAAGATGGACTTAGATTAGGAGTAGGAGCATAGGAGAAACAGAAGGAAATGAAGTGCCCCAGCCATGAAGGGTCTTTAAAATTAATATCTGCACCTTGACGTGACACCAGAAACTGAACTAGGAGCCAATGAAGACCATAAAGAATTGGTATGATGTAGCTTTTATCACCCATTCCAGTCATCACTTTCGCTGCGATATTTTGTACTTATTGAAGTTAGGGCAATGCCCCAGGCTACTTCATTCTATACTTCAAAAAGAAGTTAAGATGAATCTTTCATGCATTCACATCTCTGGCAGTAAAAGATGTTTCAAGGATTTCTCACCAATTTATATTGTGCTACAGTACTGTTTAAACAGTCTTAATGGAATTGGTGGATGACAGTCACATCTTACTTCAATTTTTGATCCTACGTGCGTGTATCTAATGTTATTTAATGTTATTTAATTTAATGATAAGTGTTGAGTTCTTCTTAAGGTTTAGGTGGCTAGCACCAACAACTGACACTGGCTTGATTTATTCTATGCTTCTCCTTGAGCATTTTACTACTATTTCCTTCACAGGCATGCCAATGATTGGTTCTCCTGAATCACCTTAAGAATTGCTGGCTTTGTTTCTTTGTTGACTTATCTGCTACTGTTCAGAAACAATCTCCATGGTGGCATAAAATAAAATAATAAACACAGTTGTGCTATAAAATATTAAAGGAACGTAAAAGCAGAAGCAAGCCAACCTTGAAACAACACATGCCATTCAGAAGAACAAATAATCAAAAAGCTGTCATATCTTGGTCACATTCAGTCTTTTTTTGATAGTTTGACAATATGAGGAAAGGGTGCATCTTATTGGGGTAAGATGGAATTGCCCTGTGTAGATCCTTAAAAACATTCAAGAAAAGAAAATTAAGAAGTCTTATTAAGAATAAAGGACAAAGAAAAATCAGATTTGAGCATTACTTGTTTTCTAAGTAGTCTATCTAAACATACTGTCTATTAATAAAGACGCATTTCAGAAGCTACCTGAATGTATAATAAGAATAGTTTGTAATTTCTCTGAGCTTACAGAAGGACAGAGTTTATTAAGAAAAAAGTCCATCTTATATCTGTGTGAAGAACTGAAATAAGCAATCTGATATCCTCAAGGTAAAGTATTTTGAACTTCCATAAAGTCCAGCAGTGCAGATGGAAACAGGAGGCTGTAGTAACTGAATCTAAAATATCAGAAAGGCATCAGTTCACTGTTCCTGATGTAGAATCAGTGGAGGTGAAGAAGAATTTTCTGATCAAATGTGAAAACAGAGAAATAAAACGTGTCAAGCCCACATGCTTGGGATTTTTTAAATATACTATGATTAAAAAGGCCCTTTTCCTTGTTCAAGCTCCAGGAGATAGAATTAAACCTGCTGTTCACCTGTTTTGTGATGAAGTCTGACTCAGATTTCTTTTACTCTTTTAAGATTAGTAATAATACTCCACTCACCTGTTCTTTGTATTAATTCTTTTATTGGAATGCAGTTTTATGAGTGGCAAGAATTTCCAGAAATGTCATGCTTAGAGATTTCTGTTTAGCTAGAAGATGGTTACTAGAAGCTTATGTCATTTTGTAATACGTGACTATTTACAAATATAAAGTTAAGCAGAAAGTGCAACTTAAATTTTCAAACAAAATCTAGCATCCCTTCAGATCCCCAAAGTTAGCATTACTGAATTAACTCTTTGCCCTTTCCCCAAACTTCATTCTATCTTTATTTATTTATTTATTTATTTGATTTATATGCCGTCCTTTTCCGGAGACTCAGGGCGGCTTACAATGCATTAAGCAATAGCCTTCATACTTTTACATATACCTGCTTAGTAGGGTTTTCGGCCCCCCCTAAGTGGTGTTCTTTTTTATACAAAGTCAGCTTATTGTTCCCACATCCAGGTCCTCATTTTACCTACCTCGAAAGGATGGAAGGCTGAGTCAACCTTGAGCCTGGTGAGATTTGAACTTGCTGTAATTGCAGGCAGCTGGCAGCTAAGTACTACTTTAACAGCACTTAGTCCACCGTGCCACCAAACCTGTTGTTTTGCTTTGTTTAATAAACATCCAGTTATACTCTTAGCTGGTGGAGAATTGTCCTCGTTTGCTCCACATTGAGAAAACTAGAAAGGTTCCCTTATCAGAAGCTCTAATTCCTATCAGCTTTTCAAACAATCAGAATCATTCTAGTAAAAATGATCCTCTCTATCTCAGTCCTAAACTCAGGGCTGTTTATTAATTCCAATATTACCCAATGATTTTCTGCAAGAGAAGTAGCTTAAAAACATCCTTCTCAATGGCTATATTTTCATTTAATCCTTAGAACAATGATTGGAATGACATTTCCATGGGCAAAATGGACTCTTCTGTGAAGCTAGAGATGTGAAGACAACAGATTATTTTAAAATCAGACTATCTCCTATTCTTGCAGAGGTGTGTAATGTGACAGAGAAATATATCTGTCTTTATCACATGCTGTGATATTTATCACATCACATGCTGGATGTATTGCATATTTTTTTCAGTCCAGAAAGAACTATATGTTTGGTTAATTATTTTTTTAAATTTAAAGAATTACTTCATATGGGCTGTAATCCCCTAAAGTAATTAAACTTCACTTCTAAATGGGAATCATATTGATAGTTTGTTCCAGCCTGGAAGAATGCAGAATCATTTTATAAAACATGCAGGATACAGCTGCCTTGTACGGAAGGGAGGGACTATTTATTTCTATTATAGTAACAAACCAACATGTCTTTTTTCCCCCAAGGAGGTTTGAGGGGGGGGGAACTGTCTTTGAGTTCCATTTCTACATATTCTAATGGTGAACAAATCAAGATTTTGGAAAGACGAGGGGGAGAAAGTGAAAGTGAGCAAGAGAAGGATTACTAATAAAAATGCTTTGAGGAAGCAGCATATACTGGATTTTTTTTTTAAAAAAGGAAAAGGTCTCCATGGTAAACTATTGTTCTTTTGGGGATATTAGCTCATTCAAAGCTGAAGCCATTGTGTTCCAGGTGTTTTTATATTTGCTTCAAAACATATTGAGACAATTACAATAAAAGTTGAATTGTTGCACAGCATGCAGGCATTAAATACGTATGCAACGTACATAACTTATTTTTAATTTTTAGCTACTAAATGAATTTCATTTTCCCCCCAGCAAATGTCAGCAACTGCAATGTGTGAAAATGTTTGAGAAAACCTAGTATGCTCCCAACTCTGAGTAGATTTAAATGTATCTTCCTAACTTCAGGTAGAGAATGGCTGACTAACTGTGCTTTGTGTCAGTGACAAAAATAAAAAATAAAAATACAGTAAAGATGCTTCCATGCTACACAGTGACTAAAAGATTATGTGAATGGACAGAAAATGCTAAATATTTGAAATTAAATACAAGCTGTGCACTTTTTTACCAAGAGCGCTATCTAGTCCTGAAAATTTATTGCTAGCAATAGGCATTTTTAGAATCTATTAAAGGAAAATATCATTGTTGTGTACAGTGAAAAAATCACAGCTGGATATGAAGAGTCAATTGCTTTTTCATCAGAAATTCAACAGACAGGCATTCACAAGCTATAAGGTTACCAGTAACACTCATTATATAGAATGAGATTCATAACAAGTATTAAAAATGCATTAAACCACATACCTGCTGGAACCTACCTACCTACTTACTTTCTTTCTTTCTTTCTTTCTTTCTTTCTTTCTTTCTTTCTTTCTTTCTTTCTTTCTTTCTAGGATAAAAGCTCTTTTTGGTCTTTTTAAGTGAGGGATTTAGTTTTTCATAATTGCCACAATAAAACCAACATGGTTTATCTTGGCATCAAGAAATAACAGCAATCTTGCATCTTATATCTAATACTCTTTACAAGAATAGGCAGAAATGAAGCTTGCAGATTTTACTTTGGAGTGCATTGAATCTTTGAAATCTTACCAACTAAAGGCTACTGGAAAAATGCACCTTTAGAATGACATTTCAACAATTCAACAACAGTATTTTGTTATTAATGCCATTCAACTGAGAGTTGAAATCAGTTTGAGATCTACATATAGATTCAGATGTAACTTCTTTCTCCTCTGTGCATTCTTAACTCTTTAGAGCAGGGATGTCATGGCGGCGTCATGTGAAGTATTGGGACTTTTCCCCCCTTCACTAAACTGGGCATGGCCAGCATGTGACACAACTGACCCGCAAGCTGCCACTTTGACAGCCCTGCTTTAGAGCCAATCAGTTGCATCAAGCTGTAGTCTTCATTCATGGGAAGCAACCTGATGCTTGTGGGTCCAAAAGATTTCTTTGGTTTGCAAGGCTCCTTGTCAATCTTTATATTTTTATATTATATTATATTATATTTTATTATTTTATTTTATTTTATTTTATTATTTTATTTTATTTTATTTTATTTTTTTATTTTATAGGAAAAGGTAATGTTTCAGCCTGTAGGGTCATTTTTATATACAAGAATGTTCCACAAAAGAATAAATTATGCTACTTATAAGAAATAAAAGGCTGAAAATTATTGGTTTTTTAAACCAATGTGACAACATATAAAGATAGGTCACAAGAAAATATAGAGAATAACTAGAGGTATAATGGAGAAGAACCTCATTTGGCAAATAGCTTGAAACTGGAATTTGTGTACTGTTTTCCATTTTAAAAAGTCTTGATATAATTACAATAAAATTCAAACGATTCAAACAATGTTAAAACAATGGAAGTGTATTAAAGTAGAATAAATCAAGCAATAAAATAAGAAATATAAGCTAAAAATTATTCCCCACTGCAGCAATAATAACAGACTATTCAAAAGTCTGGGAAATAAAAATGTATTTGCTGGCAAAAGAAAATCAATAAATGTAGCGTCACTGATAAGGAGCTCCTCAAGTCAATAGGTGTCTGCCTTGGCAGGTAGACCAGACCATGAAATCAACTCCACAGGAAGACTAAGATTGCTTTTATTAAGAGTGGCTAAAATAATAGATTCTTGCAAGTCTGATTATATTGCATTTCCTCCCCTTATAGCCATGGGAACTCATCATAAGCTGATTATACATGCATTTTTTTTCTTGTTTGAGATTATAGACATGTCTTTTTTCCTTCAGCTGTTTCTGGCCTATCACTGCCAAGTTTATTTTTCTTATTCTCTACCACTGAAAAAGCTACTCTTTTGAGTAGCTCCACTCTGTACCTCAACATGAGAGCATCTTTAACATAGGATATACACAGATTAAAAACCTGGTTGTTCTACCTAGCCTTGAGCTAGGGTAGTTGATGCCCCTTTTTGTCAGAACTGCCTCCTCACACCTGCTATTCGGTACCAGTCTGAACCCGGGAGTGGGGGAGTGCTGGAGGAAGGAAAGTAAAAGCTACAAAAGTGAAAGTGGCTCTCTAAGTCAGTATTTCAAGGTCGACTTGTGATGAGAAGAATGCAGCTGTGAGCCAGCCTACAATCAGAGTGACCATTTCAAAAACATCTTGGAGATTGATTGGATGATTGGGGGGTGGGGGGCAGCAATGGGAAGTGCCTAAGGGGGAAAGGTTTTCACTTAGGGAATTGGCACGCGAATTTCAGTTCCGGCTTTGCTTTGCTGAAGTTCACTTGACTTCTAATAAAACTGTTTCTTTTGCATCAAATGTAGCCAAGGATCAATTTTACTTAGAAGTACAAGCTGAGACAGGGCTGACATCTTTGCTGGTTGTTCGTTGTTGTTGGAGTTTGTCAGGTTCACCATCTTCGTCTTCTTCCTTTTCCTTAGTTCTCATCTGGTTTTATGTCAATTGTTTCTATTATACTCCGGTTTTTCTCTGCAATTAGTCAAATGGATTATTTTTGGATTTAGGTTTAATAGTCATTTTAAAAAAAGCTCTCAGTCATGTTCAGAATAACTGAACAGACAAATTACAGGTATGGCACCCCTCCACCATCAGTATCTGAGAAGGAAGGCAATGACAGAAGTGGCATCATACCGGTATGATGCAATTTCCTCTTCTTTTGCACATACTTTGTGACATCATAAAGGTAAAAGGTAAAGTTTCCCCTTGCACATATGTGCTAGTCTTCCTGACTCTAGGAGGCAGTGCTTATCTCCGTTTCAAAGCTGAAGAACCAGCACTGTCTGAAGACGTCTCCGTGACCATGTGGCTGGCATAATAAAAGGGGTAAAGAAAGCAATGGATCCTTCACCTGGACAACTCAAAAGGTGATTAAAATCTTTATCCTAGAGAAGTGGCTACACTTATTCAAATGTCCAGGACAGTGAAAGGTGTCAGGTAGGAATGAAAATGAAACCAGGAGAGTCAAAAAAACCATTTTCTTTAAAGTGGTAACAATGGCAACATCTCCTGGTTTTTTAGGTCAACATAATTTTATGCTTATTCAAGGATTAGAGGATCACTTATAAATAAGGCTATCTGCTTGTGCCCAAGGAACCAGTAGTGGGCTCCGCTTACATTTGCTACTGGTTCGGAACTGTGAACATGTGCTCACGCACGGTGCTTCTGCGCATGCGCAGAGCATCCATGATAATGTCCTGGGGGTGGGCGGAGCCTCCCGCCAGTGCCGCTACCAGTTCGCCTGAAGTGGGACGAACCGATAGAAACCCACCACTGCAAGAAACCCTAAAACAGTGTGTACCTTTTGCTCCTTTTATCTCCATTGTCCTTGTCTACTGCACACTGCAGGTGTTGCCCATATACCTGTAAGTCTGCCAAATTAGCCAATAGCTGAGTGCGTCATCCAAATTTACTTGATAACATCAGCCAATCAGCATTCATTCGCCCTTCCTTAGGCATGATAGTTTAATGCTTCCCTTGGCTCCCTTCTGTCTGTGATTTCATAAACAGCCAAAGGAGAAACAACAGTTTAAATAGAAATTTTCAAAACTTTTGAGGGCCCCATTCTACTGATTTTTGGATTTTTCCTTGTCACTTTGTGTGTACGTTTCTCTGGCAAGTTCATTGAATAAACTCTATTTGGAATTATGACTTCTTTGCCTCCTAGTGGTGTATTATTGCTACAAGTGACATGTTTTCCCGAACTGCATTGTTTGGTATAAATCTTTTGCTTGGAAGTGTTGTATGCTGACTGACTTCACATTACATTATTCATTATCTCTGGGCTTGGTTGTAGAAAGCATGAGCTACAAGCAAGGGCATAGCAGGAATCAATCCTGTTGTAAAACCAAAGCCCAAAGATACCAGAAAAAATGCACATTCCTATCAGCCAGAGG
The DNA here is from genome assembly GCA_030761175.1 of Masticophis lateralis. Lineage (NCBI taxonomy): Eukaryota > Metazoa > Chordata > Lepidosauria > Squamata > Colubridae > Masticophis > Masticophis lateralis. Next base: position 27,955,355 of record JAUDYJ010000005.1, read on the forward strand.
ATTTGAAAATTGACAGTGCATTTCAGTTTTTTGGCAAGGGATGTGCAACAAAAGGAATGTATCAGCGAGCAGAAGTAGACTATTCTCCAAAATCCTTTAAGGAAAAATTGCTGGGGAGGAAAAGGGAAAATTAAAAATTAAAACAATTGTTCATATTGTTCATAAAGTCACATACAAATTTTAACCTATCAGTTTGGAGAAAAATAATCTCAGGAAGCAAAGGGTCAATAGGTCATCAGGAGATCACACAGCTTTCCAGTTAGCCTTCCATTCCCAGCACTTTCAGCCACCATGACTAATAGCGAGGAATGCTGGGGATAGGGTGATGGGGGAGGGGTTAATGGTCTTTGGAAAATTTGGTTTAACCTGATCATTGTAGACAGTCCTCTAATGTTCTACCTCTCTGTTTGCTGCAATTTTCACATCAGCTCAAAAGCTGATTCTTGTAATAATTGTACCAAGCATTTTCTTCATTCTCTGGTTGTATGCAGCCCCACCCCTCTCAGTCCTCTCTTTGCATACCAGTTAAACCACCCTCATATAGAGCAAGCCCATCCCGTTTTTGATCCATGGTTAGGAATTGTTTTATACATTCAACAAGGGCCTTGAACCTGGTAATTACAGGAATGGGCTTGTCTGAATTGTTTGTGGTCCACCAACACCTCCCTTTGCTTCAGGCCCAGAGACTTCCTAACAAGTTCTATTATTTAGTCATTTAATTAATTAATTAAAGCAGCCCATGAGGATAATCCAACTTCTGAGGTCTCTCATACTATATGGTCTCTAACAAAAGAAAACAGAATGCAAATCTATTCAGCCCTCATTAGGGAACAAACCAAAATCTCAAGAAAGAAAAAGAAATTTGCAGACACACACACACACACACACACACATACACAGACACTATTTATGATATGTCACATAAGATACGGACTAAAGTCTTACTGTTTAATAGTATCTTATTTATAGTTTTCTATATATATGTATGCTGTACATATATCATAAGATATACAGTACTATACTAAATTAAAGTCTCATCATTCAATAGCATCCTAAACTAAATGAGCCAATAGGCTTTTAAAAACTAGACCTAAGAATGTATTACAGGAAGAAAGCTATGTAACATTACAAATATGCATAGATTACCACAGTGTGTATGAATGTCATGGGTGTCCAAAACAAACACATATATTACAAAAGACACACATACATATATAATGAAAAAAACCCTGTGATTTCAAAATATATATTGCAAAAAATAAATGAGGGAACTAGGAAAAGTTAATAATCTTGTCCACTTTTGTGGAAGGGTAGTACAAAATTAACATTTATAATCTCTAACCTGGTACTATTCCACTGGTTCATCTCAATGTTTTTTCCCTGGAAATTCCATGGTTACCAAATACAATCCAGAAACATGAATCTTTTAACAGCTATAAATATATATATAGCTATAGAAACAATTGTGTTTTTTCCCAGACTCCTTTGCAAGTCTGAAGAAAGATGAGGCTGATTTAGTGGGTCAACTCATTAAAGGAAGACTTTTTCTTTTTTTATGGTAGCAGAGAAGCTTGAAAAAAGACGTGACTGCTTTAAAGAAGTGCTAAGGAAATAAATTGCACCCTCACATGTGCCAAAGCACCTCTTAGGAATCATTCTTGAAGCACACATAGCCTTAATAAAAATAAAATATTGATATGCAGGGGAAACACTTGTATTTTCTATCTTGGATAATTAAATATGAGTAGCACAAAAATTAGCAAGTCACAGAGAGAAAAATTCTATGTCTGATATAATCTGCAGTATTTCACACTTTTGATTTTCCATACTTTGGATTGGGTTTCAAAATTTTTTAGTACCGGTTCTGTGGGTGTGGCTTGGTGGGTGTGGCATGGTTTGGAGGGCATGGCATGGCTTGGTGGGCGTGCAGGGGAAAGATACTGTAAAATCTCCATTCCCTCCCCAGTCCAGGGGAAGGGAAAATCTCCATTTCCTCCTGATCAGCTGGGACTCAGGAGGCAGAGAATAGATGGGGCGGGGCCAGTCAGAGGTGGTATTTACCAGTTCTCTGAACTACTCAAAATTTCTGCTAACGGTTCTCCAGAATTGGTCAGAACCTGCTGAAATCCACCTCTCCTTTGGATATCCAAACTTAACTTGTAGCTTTCTTGATCTCACTATTGAGATCTTGTGAGATTGTTGATCTCACCATTGCAAACTTGTGAGATCCGGCCATGAGCGGTTTGTAGGGATTTTTAATGTTTCTTATTGTATATTGTTCATGCTTTTTTTGTTGTAAGCCGCCCAGAGTCCTCGGAGGGTTGGGCGGCATAGAAATATGAATAATAAATAAATAAACTAAATAAATAAATTCTACACTTGACTATTTATGCTTTTTGTTTATTCATCAAGACATTGTTGGTTGAAATCAGGTGATATCCAACTAGAATACAACAAAACAAATAAAAAGTAAATGGGATGAGTTGCTAATGAATTGTGAGTATTTATAGCTGCATGGTGCATTTCAGGGGTGCTTTGTAAGCCAGAAAGTCCGTATCCAATCTCTTGAAGCCCTGAAGTCCTGTATCCTGTTGAAGGCTCCATAGAGCTGCTTCAAGACCTCCTAAATTCTCTGTTCATGCTTTGCTTCGGGGGCAATCCTTCTAAGTATACATGCACAAACACCGTCTATTTATAAAGTAGTGCAAATTATTTCCCTTCTCAATGAATTAAACTTGCACTTAAAGGCTTTCTCCCAAGCAAGGCTTTAGTTTTCAGCCTCAGAATTCTGCCCTGAAGCATTATGCTGTGCTTTATGGAAATTCCCAGAGGTAAGTATTTAGAAAATCATTGGTCACACATCACATTTCTTCCACCACCACCCCTTTATAAACATAAAACTAAAAGAACAAAAAGTCAAGCTGATGTAAATGCAGCATGTTTGATGTGGCTCTAAGGCTATGTTGTCTTGTTGCAGCTCTCTTATCTTGAGTTTGTGAGTGGTGCTTCAGATTTCCCTTAGCTTGCTTTTTGCATTCACTCTTGCTTATATAGTCCAAGTTGGTGGGATTCCTTTAGAGGTTTTTACATGTTCTTCGGGTTGTAAAAGTGCCCTGTGGAATTCATGTTGGATTTATGGATGAGAGGCAAATCCTTTCAGCAACTTGTCAAGCAATCAACCCAACACCTTGTTTTCTTAGGCATCTTAGATGTCAAAAATGGATATGAAAGTCTTTAAATGGCAGTAGGTCTGCCATTTAGTCATTCAGATTATGTCAACAGTGAATGTATAAAAAACAGAACCATAAAGGGTCTGTTACAGGTAAGCTTCATAAAAAGTTGTTACAAGATAATATATTCAAACCAGCTGTGTGTCTATGTGTATATGTGTACTAGCACATTCACCCACACATCAACATTAAAGTATGATCCCAAAAGTGAGATATAAAACAAGAGAACTGAAGCAGAATCACAACAACATCTGAAGCAAATAGTCAATAAAAATCTTTTTTTTCCACCTCAAGCACAAAATCCACATCTGATTTCCAAGTGGGAAAAAATTATTGGATGCTCAGAGATAGCCATTTCAAATTACCACATAAAACAGGTAAAAGCCCTCATCACCACTTTCCTTGTTAAAATGATTTGGGGAGTTTCAGAAATAGACCAAGATTTCAAGCACCAAATGCTCTACCAATATTTTTGGAATACCTCTCTAAGAATTATCACAACAATATAGCATAATGCAGTAGAATTTAATGACATATGCAAATATTTCCATATGTAATTGAACTCTGTAACTCCCAGATATTCAGATTTCACTTAAGCCAGGAATGAGAGAAGCCAGGAGTTGTGATTCAGAGATATGTCATTGCCATATCAAACAAATGTCATCATAGTCATATGTATCCATGGATGGATGGATGGATGGATGGAAGATGGATAGACGGATGGATAGTATAAATCAGTGGTCCCAAATTCTTGATTGCTTTCAGAGTGCTCATTAATCTTAAACATTTATTAGATGAAAGTAATTTAATGAATTCTACTTTAATTAATAGTACTACAAATAATATTAATAATAATAGAGTGCAGATTGTGCAAAGAAGCAGAAGAAACTATAGATCATATATTCTGCTCATCCAAGAAGATCCGCAAATGATTAGAAACAACAACAATATAACATAGTTACCAACATGATTTACTGGAAAATCTGTAAAAATTATCATATGCCTCTAATAAAAATATGGTAGGAACATAGAGTTGAAACAGTAATAAAAATGAGCAAGTTAAAATATTGTGGGATTACCAACCGCAAATGTAAAAAATCTTGGTTCATTACGAACCAGATTTAACTGGTTGAAAATAAGAAAGTATGGATATGGATAATTAATGTGGCAATAAAAGGGGAAAGTACAATAGAAGACCAAGAATTGAAGAATATCATAAAGCATCAAGATCTGAATACTGAAGTTGAAAGATTATGGTATAAACTGGACATGGGATGGGCCAGTGGTTATGGACACATTGGGTGCCATGTCAAAAAATATTGGACAACACATAGAAAAACTGCACATTAACAAAATTTCCCTCTATCAGTCACAGAAGGCCACACTGCTTGGATCAACATGTATTCTCTGCCAATACATTATGACATCCTAAATTCTTGGGAAGAACTTGATGCATATGAAGACCAACATAGGTAAAGAACTGGCAGCTGTGAATTCACATGTTCTCTATGATAGTCACATCAATCCTTGAAGATTGATATTGACCATTTTGGGAACTCTGTGATAGAAGATAGATAGATGATAGATATAGATAGATAGATAGATAGATAGAGAGAGAGAGAGAGAGAGAGAGAGAGAGAGAGAGAGAGAGAGAGAGAGAGAGAAATTTCTGTTGGATAGTTGCTTTACTAGGATTAATGTAAATGACACAAATGAATAGTTTTTAATTCCTTAGAACTCTTCATCAAGCAAAACATTAGAAAAAGCAGAAAATGAGTGGAAGACAAAGGACCAAAATTTACATTAGACATTTCAACAAAGTCAGTCTCAAGATAGAGATTGTATATGGAATGCATTATATAATAACAGATTAGCCTAACATTCAAAACAAAGTAAATGGCTGCTTAGCTCTATCTTTGAAAGTACAAATGCTGCTAGTCCCTGGTCTATCTGCTGTCATGTCTGAATCTCCTGTGGCACAAAATGATTACTTTTGAGGGGTCCAATAGCTTTAGTACGTGCAACCTTTGAAATACATGGAAATGTCCCTAATAAGTAGAGTTTCATTCTGAGTAGGTTCTTCCATTTAAGGAGACAGGGATACAGCCTTATTGTGAAACGTACCAAGTGTTGAAAAGTTCTGTGGTAATGAAGGCACATGGAGTTGCTGAGCAAGCCCTTTGATCAGTTCAAAGTTACCTCTGAGGGCTGATCTACATTATTAGCTTGATCCAGCATGAAGACTGACCACTGAACATTGGCTGGAGAGGAGGAATACTTTCTTTGAATGGGCAGGTATGCACTATGCCATGCTCTGTTTGCTCCTACTCCTCTAGGAAAGCTACCTCTATCTATTTCTTTCTGCTCAGTCTCAAAAGTAATATTTTCTGACTTGAAGTGCTTTAAGTGATGCTGCCTTCATTCATTGTCATGCTTCATTCATTGTATGCAAACAGATCAATCGTTATCCGCTCAGGCAAGGATGTCTCCTTCTCTTTTTCCCTACAATTTTGTTAGTAGAAGAGGGTCTTGATCTGAGGGAGTCCACTGTACCACAGATAACCAGGTGTGAATCCGTCCTTGTGAAGTGGGGTCACGGAGCTCAGATGGGTATGGTGCTCACGTACCTGGCTCCCTGCCACGTGGCAACAGCCCAGCCTGAGCTACTCAACGTGATAGCCGGGGTGGCAGTTGATACCCCCAGACTTTTGGTCTTGGGGGATTTCAACCTGCCATCTGTCGGTGAAACGTCTGAGGTGGCTCGGGAGTTCATGGCTTCTATGACGGCCATGGACCTGACTCAGTTAATTCACGCCCCCACTCACACGGGCGGACACACCCTGGATTTACTTTTTGTCTCTGGTCAGTGGTCGAGTGGTTTTGATATAGGGGACATAGTCATCGAACCCTTGTCATGGTCGGACCACTCTCTCCTTCGACTGGACTTTTTAACCACCACACCCCACCGCAGGGAGGTGGAACTGATCAGGTGGTTCCGCCTCAGGCGCCTGATGGAACCTGATAGGTTCCAGATGGAGCTTGGGCCATTTCCTGAGACTCTGGTTCATGACTCGGCTGAAGACCTGGTGGCCGCCTGGGATAGAGTGGCCGCTGGGGCTTTGGACCGCGTCATGGCTTTGCGGCCTCTGACCTGGCGTCGAACTCACCTGGTTCCTTGGTTTACTGAGGAGCTGAGGGAGATGAAGCACCGGAAAAGATGCCTGGAGAGCGGTTGGAGAACCAGCCGTTCCGAATCTGACCAAACACAGGTGAGGTCTCATATTAAGACCTACCTAATGGCAATAAAAGTGGCAAAGTCTAGTTACTTTTCCACTCTTATTGTGTCATCAGATAATTGCCCAGCCGCCCTGTTTAGGGTGACACGCTCCCTCCTTCAATTGGGAGCGCAGGATGACCCCTTGCAAGGTCGAGCTGAAAATTTTGTGCAGTATCTGTATGACAAAATCGCTCAGATTCGGGAAGGTCTGGCCTCTGACTGGGTAGATCCGGATGGGATGAATGAGGCAGGTCTTGGGAGTGTGGTTTGGGAGGAGTTTGATTCTGTGGCTCCTGAGGATGTGGACAGGATTCTGGGACGGCTGAATGTGACCACATGTTTATTGGACCCGTGTCCCTCCTGGTTGGTGCTGGCTTCCCTGGAGGTTACACGAGGCTGGCTCCAGAAGATTGTTAACACTTCTTTGAGTGAGGGTGTCCTGCCGGCCACTTTGAAAGAAGCGGTGGTGAGACCCCTCCTCAAGAAGCCCTCTCTGGACCCAGCTGTTTTGGCTAATTATCATCCAGTCTCCAACCTTCACTTCATTGCGAAGGTTGTTGAGAGTGTGGTTGCATGGCAGCTTCCCCAGTTCCTGGATGAAGCTGTCTATCTAGATCTGCTCCAGTCTGGCTTCCGGCCTGGGCACAGCACGGAAATGGCATTGGTCGCATTGGTGGATGATCTCTGGAGGGCGCGGGATAGGGGGTGGTCCTCTATCCTGGTCCTATTAGATCTCTCAGCGGCTTTTGATACCATCGACCATGGTATCATGTTGCGCCGGTTGGAGGGGTTGGGTGTGGGGGGCACCATTCTACGGTGGTTCTCCTCCTATCTCTCTGACCGGTCGCAATTTGTGTTGACAGGGGGGCAGCGATCGACTCCGAGGTGCCTTGTTTGTGGGGTGCCGCAGGGATCGGTCCTCTCGCCCCTTCTGTTCAACATTTATGTAAAGCCGCTGAGTGAGATCATCCGTGGCTTTGGGGTGGAGTTCCATCAGTACGCTGATGACACCCAGCTGTACATCTCCACACCAGGCCACCCCAACGATGCCGTTGAAATGATGTCACTTCAAGTTGTGCGGGTCTGGATGGGGAGAAACAGGCTCCGACTAAACCCCTCCAAGACCGAGTGGCTGTGGCTGCCGGCGTCCCGATATAGCCAGCTGACGCCATCGCTGACTATTGGGGGTGAGACATTGGCCCCCACAGAGAGGGCTCGCAACTTGGGCGTCCTCCTGGATGCATGGCTGTCTTTAAAAGAACACACGACAGCCGTGGCCAGAGGGGCTTTTTATCAGGTTCGCCTGATATGCCAGTTGCGTCCCTTTCTAGATCGGGACTCCCTACACACGGTCACTCATGCTCTCGTGACTTCCCGCCTGGACTACTGCAATGCTCTCTACATGGGGCTCCCCTTGAGGTGCACCCGGAGGCTCCAACTGGTCCAGAATGCGGCCGCGTGGGAATTATGGGAGCGACGTGGCGCTCCCATGTGACACCTCTCCTGCGCGAGCTGTACTGGCTCCCGGTGGTCTTCCGGGTGCGCTTCAAGGTGTTGGTGACCATCTTTAAAGCGCTCCATGGCTTAGGACCTGGGTATTTGCGGGACCGCCTTCTGCCGCCAATAGCCTCCCACCGGCCAGTACGCTCGTACAGAGAGGGCCTCCTCCGGGTGCCGTCGGCCAGACAGTGTCGGCTGGTGACCCCCAGGGGGAGAGCCTTCTCTGTGGTGGCGCCCGCCCTCTGGAATGACCTACCCCCAGAGATACGCAGGATACCAGACCTCCGGACCTTTCGTCGGGCCCTTAAAATCCATTTGTTCCATCTAGCTGGGCTGGCTTGATCCCATCCTCTGTTTTAAATTGAAATCGATTTTAAATTGGATTGTTTTAATTGTTGGCCGAAAATATTTAATAATTTTTAATTGTTTTTAATTTTTGTATATTATGTTTTATTCTGGCTGTTCACTGCCCTGAGTCCGCAAGGAGAAGGGCGGTTTATAAATTGAAACAAACAAATAAATAAATAAATAGAACACTGTAAATCTGAGCCTTATTTGTTTGCAGATTTACTGATGAAACAATGAAAAGATAGGCTTAACTTTTGATTTTACAAATTCATTATCAAATAATGGAACCAGATATCATGGACCTGCTTTTGTTCTTTTTTTTAAAAAAAAAACATGTCGACGTTGGCAAACCTTCTGCCAGTGGTGAGTTTCAAAATTTTTTACTACCAGTTCTGTGGGTGTGGCTTGGTGGGCGTTGCATGGCTTTGTGGGCGTTGCTTGGTGGGTGTGGCAGGGGAAGGATACTGTAAAATCCCTATTCCCTCCCCACTCCTGGGGGAAGAATATTGCAAAATCTCCATTTCCTTCTGATCATCTGGGACTCAGGAGGCAGAGTTGGTATTTACCAGTTCGCCAAACAACTCAAAATTTCTGCTACCGGTTCTCCAGAACTGGTCGGAATCTGCTGAAACCCACCTCTGCCTTCTGCCACTTTCTTCTTCTAAGCCTGAATGATAACAAAAACGGGAATATGGAGGCAGGACTGATAAGAGTAATTCTGCCAATCAGGGGCCATGGTGAATGCACTGTGGAAAGAACATCAAGCCATCCTCAAGCCAAAATAGAGGAAGAGGTCAAATCCCAGAAATACATAGGCCAGTAGCAGTACTGCAAAGAAGTCCTAAGCCTGGAAACCGGTTTTTCTTTCTATCTGATGTAGGCAGCCAAGAACCTTTAACCAAAGTTTGTTGAAATGTTTTTCTTTTTTCTTTTTTTAATGAGAAGGAAACAGAGGGATACAAAAAACAACTCTACTTTGTAGACATCTTTTCTCTTTTCCAAGGCTGACTTGATTCTGAAGAGTAGTTTCTCTGTTCTTGCCTTGAAGGTGTCTACGGCTGAGATCTTCGGAAGGAAGGAATATTTTCCAAGCCTGACACATTTCAAAGGGAATGAAATTGATCAATATTTCTCCCTCAGTCCATCACATAGGCTCTCTTTCTTTGTAGAATGCTATAAACTAAGAAATAAACAGTGGATGCAGTTTGGACCCTAAGTACAGGCTATTGAAACCCCCAAGCCAAAATGCCATCTAGATATTATGTTTCATAGGCAGAATTCACCCTGACCTAAAGTCATACAGTCTGCAGGTCAAGACAAGCTCACCAAATGCCTGAGGTGTTGTCAATTTAGCATGCCATCCTTTGTCATCCAGATTTCATCAACAAAACTGATGCTTGGATGTTCTTTGTGGAATAAAAACCAAAAGCAACTCAAGGAAATAAATGATTTCTTTGAGAGTGCAGGGACATCTGGAACTCATTCTCTAAATAGGTCAGCTATGATATCCAACATTACTCCACATAGTGCTGAGGAGAAGGATGTTGAAACTAGATTTTACTCATGAATACCACAGACTGAGTAAATTGACAGCACCACCTTACCCATTCAAATTATCTTCATAATTGAAGCTATTTACCAGGTCTTATTTACCATGTCTATTGCAGTATCAGCAATAATAGTGATGTACAGAGAGAGACAAAAGGTGAAAAACAGGATAATTTAAACTTTTTAAAAAATAGTATTATAATAAATAAGAAACCTAGTGAATTTCACATAATAATCCTAAGGACTTCAGATCTTGAATATGTTCAAAGTTTGACTTGAATCTAAAAGCCCCTAAGAATGAACGAATGAATGAACATATTTCCCAACATTTAAATATTCAAAATTAATGATCATGTCATCTCTTTCTAGTTATTTTGTGAAATCATGTCTCTAATATATTGTCCCAGAGTTTAATTGCTTCTGAACTTCCTAGCCACACATTCCACAGAATAATTAACAGATATTTTACCTCTTCCAAGCAACCTATTTTACTATTACACAAAATAGACCTGCATGTAATTAGCTAAATATTTTCAGGCAAATGGGACTACCTTTCTAATTCTTCCCATGTTCAGTAAGTAGTTATGAGAATTTACAGAAACCAGTCATACAAACGTCTTACTAGAGAAGTCGGAGAAAGAAATTTCATGTCCATCAGAAATGATTCAAGAGTGAGTCATCCACCAGTAAGCAGGTTGAAAGTTACGAGTTTGACTAACTGAGAGTTCATTCTGAGGAGCACAAGATCAAATTAAGCAAAAATGTGTGTTCAATTTGTATGCTCTTATCATTACTTTGGGTAGATGAAGACCTGTTCAGGTTACTGTTTATCTTTTCTTTTATTCTTTTCCATTCCCATGGTTTTCTGGAAACAAATCTCTCAATAAAACTTAAAGAAATATCAAACAAAATATTTAAACCAATTAAAATTTTATTTAAAAACTAAAATGATGAAACAAGAAAAAAAAATCAGCGACAACCAATCAAAAGTTTTCACACCAATACATCAGCAGCGTGAACAATTAACCATACCAACTTCTGGTCAAATAAGGTACTCCTTTACCACCCTCCAAAAACAATGTAAACTGGTATCATATGATCCCTATTGATAATATTTTCCAAAACTTAATACATGTATAATCATAAATACAATTACAGATATATAGCTCTTTTTAAATATGAAAATATACATCACAGACGCAAAAAAAGCAAATTCATGGGTAGAAGTGTCCTAAAGAATCACAAAATAAGGATATTTTGGATATATATTCTAAATGAACTTGGTTTGATTAGCAATAATTAGTTCCGGAATCCCTTTAGCAGGGGTAAAATCCAGCAGGTTCTGACAGGTTCTGGAGAACTGGTAGTGGAAATTTTGAGTAGTTCAGAGAAGCAGCAAATACCACCTCTGGCTGGCCCTAGAGTGGGGTGGGAATGGAGATTTTGCAATATACTTCCCCCCAAGAATGGGGTGGGAATGGGGATTTTGCAGTATCTTTCCCTTGCCATGCTCACCAAGCCATACCATGCCCACCAAGCCACGCCCACAAAACCGGAAGTAAAAAAAATTTGGATTTCACCACTGCCCTTTAGTCTCTGTATTATCTAATGCTGGCACCACCACCAACACTACCTCAAAGTGAAAGCAGCAATAAGAACAAAATGAATTGTTCATTCTAAATTTTAAAAAGATGGGGATTTCCCAAATGCAAGTGTGGGTTAGAGTTAGCACAAACTCATAATGTGAAAAGGTACTTAAAATATGGCCTATGTAAGGAAACACCGTGTGACCTGAAGGTTAGCAATGTTTTTCTCTAATTTGAATTTGGGCAGCATTAGTCATAATTCAATTTCTATCAATAAACTTGCATGATTATGTGAGTTTAGCTCAAGTAGGATTAATTAATTTTTTTTTTTTTGGATTTAAAAGATCTGAATTGATTCATGAAAAAAGCTGACATGCTAATTCAGAATAAAAGATCTACACTAACAGATTAACTTCCAACTTCCAACAGAGTTGGAAGGGATCTTGTAGGTCTTCTAATCCAACACCCCGCCCAAGCAGGAAACCCTACACCATTTCTGACAAATGGCAGTCAGGTCTCTTCTTGAAAGCTTTCAGCAATGAAACTCCCACAACTTTTGAAGACCAGCTGTTCCATTGGTTGATTTGTTCTCACTGCCAGAAAATTTCTCATTTCCAGTCTGAATCTCTCCTTGTTCACTTTCCATTCATTATTCCTTGTCTGGCTTTCAGGTGCACTGATAGCAAACAATGCATATTTTTTGCTATCAGAAATACCCATAAATAGAAATGGATTGAGAACAATCTTGATAAACAAATTATCACATCAGATTTCTTAACTTGTTCTTTCTTACGATATATGGAGCATGCTATGCTGTTGTACAAATTACTGTATTGTAACCCTTAGTGAAAAGATTCCACTAAGATTCCACTGAGATGGTCCATGATTTACAAATATAGTTATTCTGTTTTTAATTCCCCAATAGCCTATTTTTCTTGAAAGAAAAGTAATAGAGGATGTAATGGGAATTATGGGATGGTTGCAAATGGAGGACAATGACATCTAAACCATTTATAAATTTTTATGAGTAAGGAAAACTGATGTACAATAAATAGCTTCTTTAGAATCCCCCACATTTTCATATACTTCAATATATTAATTGCAACCAGAAAATCAGGATGTCAGCCCTGGAGCCATCTTTAATGGGAGTCTTCAAGGCTGCCACAGCGATGGCTGGGCAAGCTGTGGAAACAGGAGGTGGAAGTAGAGATAGTGTGGGGTTGCAATCATAACAACTTTCTTTCCCCTGGGAATAGAATAGAATAGAATAGAATAGAATAGAATAGAATAGAATAGAATAGAATAGAATAGAATAGAATAGAATAGAATAGAATAGAATAGAATAGCATTCTTTATTGGCCAAGTGTGATTGGACACACAAAGAATTTGTCTTGGTGCATATGCTCTCAGTGTACATATTGCAAAATCTCCATTCCCACCCCACTCTGGGGCCAGCCAGAGGTGGTATTTGCCGGTTCTCCAAACTACTCAAAATTTCCACTACTTGTTCTCTAGAACCTGTCAGAACCTGCTGAATTTCACCCCTGTATAAAAGTGATGGAGTTGCTCCCAATTTACAATATTTTATTAATATAACTAAAGCACAGAGACTTGAATGTGAAAGATTGATAAAACTTTGTTTTAAAACCATACTATTCAATCTCACAATACAAAAATAACCTTGAAAAGATTTGCATAATACCAAGCAAGAAGGCAAAGAAAAAAATGGTGGAAAATCTACAATCTGCTTTAGACCTTCAACACAGCACTTCCCACTTCCTATCTATTAAGACTGCTGGCTGGGAGTCTTGGGTATTTTTGTCCCGGCACACGGGAAAAGTACCAGATTGGATAAGGCGGATATAAATCAGGACGATCATCTGAGGATTTAAGTTGTATGAAATCATATTAAATTTATAAATATCTTTATTGATATGGCATTGGACAGTGTATTTCTTGGGTGTTGTAAATTGTCATAAATCCTCTGGGAGAATTAGCTTAAGCTGAATGAATAAAAATTTTCCTCTGTTGTACATTCAGCAGTATTTTATAGCATCTGATTTTACAGTGACAAGAAGTTTCAGGAATGCTGAGTATATCCAATAGCTTCCTTAGAAAGAGGTCACTGGAGATTAGGGGTGTTTCCAATGTTTCCAAGATGTTAGGTTTATATTACAGAGCATAAAATGAGAATTTACATTCCATCAGACACTGCTCGTCAGATGATTAAGGATACTCATAATCTTCTAGGATTTCTTAGGGGGAGAAAAGTAACTCTCTCTGTGCTCTCTTTCCATTTCCAGCATAAATTGTCTAAAATATGCAGGTTTGAGATTTCCACTTCCTTGGCCAAGTATCAAAAAGAATGAGTCATTTGCTAATCATATAATTTTCAAGAATACACCTGAGCAATATCTAGCCAAATCACTTGTGTTGGGGAAAAGTGGGACCCATTAGGAAGATGAAACACAGTCATGGAGATCAGCTGTCCCTTAGTCTTAAGAGACATTCCTTTCATTTATCAAAGCTGTATTTACAGGCACCTTTACTTCATAGAATTGGAGAAGAGCCATTCTGCCTAATCCCAAACCTGATTAATAAAATAATTTTCTTTTTATAAATTACTGGCCCTTTTCCTCCTCTTCACAAGGACTGTAAAATTCACCTTTGCTCTACCCTCGGGGAGAGCTTTTTTGTCCATGCACCAAAAAAAAGAGAACCTGGATATATAATCAAGACAAGGCATGTTTCATCCATGGACAGGACGGAAAGACTTGACAAAGGTGTGTGGCAATAACTATAGCATGCCGAAATCATGATTTACCTAAAATATTCTGCTTCCAAATAGAATTTTGCTAATTGAGATTTTACAAGAGTCCTTTCCATGTGCATTACTACACATAGTACAGAAAGGACCACATAGCTCAACTGAGTAGATTGCTTTACTCATTCCATTGATATGAAGCTGACTATATACCTCAGTTTGTATACATTTTCCTATTGTTTTTCTCATGAGCAGGGGCAACCAATCAACTGGTAGTTACTGAAGTTTAATACCGTATTCAGGTACAGAAGCCTATGACAAAGATAAAGGTTCCCCTTCCACATATGGACTAGTCATTCCTGACTCTAGGGGGCAGTGTTCATCTCCGTTTCAAAGCTGAGGAGCCAGCGCTCTCTGGAGACGTCTCCATGGTCATATGGCCGGCATGTCTAAATGCCAAAGGCACATGGAACACTGTTACCTTCCCACCAAAGGTGGTCCCTATTTTTCTACTTGCATTTTTTATGTGCTTTTGAACTGCTAGGTTGGCAGGAGTTGGGACAAGTAACAGGAGCTCACCCCATTACACGGCACTAGGAATTCGAACTGCTGAACTGCCAACCTTTCGATCGACAAGCTCAGCATCTTAGCCACTGAGCAACCATGTCTCTTACAGAAGGCTAGGTTTGTTATAGACTAGACTAGAATAGAGTAGAATTCTAGGCCAAGTGTGATTGGACACACAAGGAATTTGTCTTTGGTGCATATGCTCCAAAGAAATGATACATTCATCATGAATCATAAGGTACAACACTTAATGATAGTCATACGGTACAAATAAGCAATCGATTCATACTAGGAAACAATCAATATAAATCGTAAGGATACAGCAATAAGTTACAGTCATACAGTCATAAGTGGGAGGAGATGGGTGATAGGAATGAATTTATTGCCAATTGCTTCATGGATATACCATACATAAAGTACAAGAAAAGTAAAGTAGAAGCCACATAAAATGTATTTTCCAGTTAAATTCAAGGCACTGGGTTTGGGTTTTTATTGAAAAGGAACAGTCACTGATTTGGTTCACATACTGTATATGCAAAATCCTAATGTGGATTGTTTATCTTTATTAAACCATTGTTCATAGCTTAGCATAAGGTCTTAACATTTGGGAGCTAGTTACAAGACCTAAGCTACAAGACAATCATCAATTGGGAAGAAAGAGAAACAGAATACACGAATACACAAATACAGAATACACGAGAATATGCTTGGGGGGTATTTAAAGTAAATGGTTGCTAGGGGTGATATTCACAACTAGCCGTCACAATCAGTGGCCAGTTACAAAATACCAATTTAAAAGAATTGTGAGGTTGCACTAAGGATATTCACACTCAAATCTCAATTTAATATAGACTCCGTTACCGGATACATATTTATAAGCAAAGATCAGTGGGGCATCCACTTAATATTTTTTATATCTGAAAGATGCCTCAGTTTTTAGAAGATTCTGGAGACTGGTGCTTTGCTTTGAAGAATGGAAATTTTTTTGAACATTTCATTTACAATGAAGATCATCTAGTAAAAATTTTAAAACTAGAGTTTGGGCAAAGGATTGCAATGAAGGTATTTATGGATACCTGTGCAATCAGCAGTAACTGAAGGTTAGGCATTTGTGTAAACCTGGGAAATATGAAATAACTATGTCATTGCATAATGTGCAGACAGACAGGTCACCAAGTTCAATGTTGCTTATTCCCATGGAAGTAATTTTATAGCCGTAGTCTAAAAATCACATATAACCTGCCTAATTAAAGAAGGACCTTCTACTAATACATCAACCACCATAAATTCAAATCTTCAACAGAGATTATGCTTTAAGTGCCACCACTCCCAGTAGGGTGTTCTTCTTTCATCAACAATATAAGTTTCCCTCTCCTCATCTGCATGAGATCCAACATTAGACTCATGCTATTTCAGTCCATAAAAAATCCTGAAATAATGTAGTAATTCTTCCAAGGTGACTGAGAATGGCTTTGTTGTTCTGTCTGTACTTTATTTATGCTCTGTAAATTAGCTTTGTGTATGTGTGTATGTATGCATGCCTTCAAGTGAGTCTTGACTCCTAGAAACTGTTTGGACATGTCCATGCAGTTTTGGTATGGAGAAGGACAACAACTGTCATTTTTGGCATTTTTCTCAGTCCTGAATTATAACCACATGTTCCTTCTCCTTATGCTCATCAGGTCGAAGTAAAATATGAAATTAAGATTTTAAAAAATATTTGCTGCTACAGTCTTATCATAGTTACTATAGTCGAGTAGCTTCCATTCAGTGGATGCCAAGATTGCTTTCAGATTCGGTCAACTTCTGTATTTCGCTGGAATACAGTGTTTAAAGCATAGGCATGTTGAAAAAACATTCATTTCCAGAGAATGTGAAGAAACCAACCAAAGGTGACTGCCAGCCTTATCTAATCTTGGGCAATGGTCTTGATCAGGCTTTCTAAATATGATGGGGTTTTGCATAAATTGCCACAGGAATTCTCAGGATTTCAAAATACAGTCTCAACACAATTCCCAGAATTCTTGGGAAGTGCAGGAGTTTGTCCCAACCACTTTTGGAGAACATAAGGTTGGGAAATACTGGTTTTTATCATGACAACTACTTCTTAGGCAGGTATTTTTTAGAAGAAGCAAGACATGCAAATGTTTGCCACCCTGGATTAGCTGTCGAACAGGTAGGGCACGATTATAAATAGCTGACATTATTATAGGCAAGAGTCAAGTTTTAGCATTAGCATGTTCCCCATTACAAAGGGATGATTAATATAACATTGTCATATTGCCATATTTCCTGAGACTGGAGTGAGGTGATGAATATGGCTTGTAGTCTTAAAGTCCAGAGATTGATCTTTGAATTGGATAACCTACAAAACTGTCTATGCATTCCTGAAATGCTGATGTGACTAATGAAATGCCAAATTAAGATTGCATTTTGAAAGATCCTCTTCTTTCCTCTGAATATCCAGTGTCTGGAAAAACTGCTTTTGTAACTGTGAGTTTTCATCAGTGTTGAGCTGGTAAAGCTATTCACTAGTCAACAAATGCTGGAAATGAGAATATTGTTGGGATTGTTCTACTGAGAATGATACCATAAAAATCCCTACTATTCTATGCAAGAATAATGAAGCCAATGGGAGAACTTAAATACAACTGTCTTTAATGCAGTGGTGAAATCTGAATTTGTTTACTATCGGTTCCATGGGTGTGGCTTGGTGGATGTGATGTGGCTTGGTGGGCATGGCAGGGGAAGGATACTGCAAAATCCCCATTCCCTCCCCACTCCTGGGGGAAGGATATTGCAGAATCTCCATTCTCAACCCACTCTGAGGCCAGCCAGAGGTGACATTTGCCGGTTCTCCAAACTACTCAAAATTTCTGCTATTGGTTCTCCAGAACCTGTCAGAACCTGCTGGATTTCACCCCTGCTTTAATGCAGTTTTTAGTAACGGTACTGAATCCTCTGTTTTTTTCCCCACATAGTTGCCATTTTAGTCTCTCTAAATCATTAGCAGATTTGTGCACCATTCTGCAAATGTCCTCACTTCTCCCCTACTTTTCTGAGAGCCATCACTCCCTCTGGCTTTGATATTCCTCATGTACTCAGTTGGTTTCTTGTGGCATGGGGAAAAAAAGTAAAAATAAAAATAAAGCCAACTGGCTGTTACATAGGACTTCTGCAAAATTTCAATATGAGAACCACAATGAAATATCAAACAGCTGTCACTTCAAGAGGGAAAGGGAAGAGTTTGCACCAGTAAGAAATTTTCACCTTGCAGCTATAGAGGAAATTGAGGAAATATTCTAAATTAGTGACTCAGCTTGCAAAGATTGCTAGAAGTTTCATAGCATCATGGGAAATGCAAAGTTGGTACAAATTTCAGCTGAGCACAGTAGGTTCATAAAGAAGAGCTCAGAATTTCTTTCTCCACGAGATCAAGAAGACAGAATGCAATCTTTGGATGAAAACATAGTGTTCCCTATCTAGCAACAAAGATGTTAGGGAAGTGGAAGCTAAAATATATAAAGTACAGGAATAATGGATATGTCTAGTTTAATGAAAAGAAGGACTAAGGGTGACATGACTGTTTCAATATCTCAGGGGTTGCTCCAAAGAAGAGCTATTCTCCAAAGCACCTGAAGGCAGGGCAAGAAGCAATGGATGGGAACTAATCAAGGACAGAAGCAACTTAGAACTAAGGAGAAATTTCCTGACAGTTAGAACAATTAATCAGTGGAACAACTTGTCTCCAGAAATTGTGAATGCTCCAACACTGGGATTTTTTAAGAGGAGATTGGACAACCATTGGTCTGAACTGGTATAGGCTGCCTAAGAAGGATGTTGATCCAGTGGTGAAATCCAAATTTTTTTACTTCTGATTCCGTGGGCGTGGCTTGGTGGACGTGATGTGGCTTGGTGGGCATGGCAGGAGAAGGATACTGCAAAATCCCCATTCCCTCCCCACTCCTGGGGGAAGGATATTGCAAAATCACAATTCCCATCCCAGTCTGGGGCCAGCTAGAGGTGGTATTTGCCAGTTCTCCAAACTACTCAAATTTTCTGCTACCGGTTCCCCAGAACCTGTCAGAACCTGCTGGATTTCTTCCCTGGGTTGAATTTACTAGAAGATCTCCAAGGTCCCTTCCAACTCTGTTATTCTGTTATTTCTTATCTTCTCTTTGTCTGGTTTTCTTGTGGCCACCAAGAACTTGATTTATTATCATGTGTTCTTCTCAGGTTTCCTATCCTTACTGAAATGTAAGTAGTGTGTAATGAAATAATTACACACTAAAGCAAAATGTATGTTCTTTGATTAGCAAGATGAAAAGTCACTGGAAGACCATGTAACTAGTACCTCATTTAAAATTTCTCCTTTTTCCCTCCCTACCAATTCTCATTCAGTTTCAGAAAAGGAATTTTTTAAAGACTTATTTCAAGAGGAAAAGAGCATTTTCACTCAAGAGAAGAGGCTCCTACACTAACTGGCAAGAGATGCATGTGAACATCCTCCCTTACATTCAGTCTTTCTCCAGCAATTTGCAATCTTCCTAGCTTCTTATATTTCTACTGAACACCAAGGCAACATATAATGAGGGGATTCCTCCCATTGAGTTTTCTCAGATTGGGAAGTGAGAGCAGCCAGGGAAGTTCTGGAGTGGATGGAGGAACCAGAGCAGAAGACCATAAGAAAATTACTCTATTACTGCCAATAATAAAGTAAGCTCAGTAGCATCACCAAAAGAATTCGGAAGCACCTTAAGAATGGAAAAACAGAAGCCACATTTGCATTGGGGATGTTTTGTTTCATTTGTTTGTTTATTTTGAGACCTTCCAAGAAGATTTTGTCACAGCTGCATAAAGAAGTAGGAACTAATTAGTGTGACCATTCATTGTCAAACTATGGTTACTGTGTCATCACAACTTGTCATAGAGGTAAAAGAAAACTTAAAGACACGAGGCTATGACGAGAACCAAGCTGAATCAGACTATAAACCCATCTAGTTTTTACAGTGGCATATATTCTTTTATTTTTGGAATGGAGTCATGTTCTTGTTTTTTATGGTTTAAATTCAGACATGACTAAAATATTTGGAATTTAGATAAAAACTTCTAAGAATTCCCTCCTTTTTATTAAATCTCTAATAGCAGAGCTGTTTGGGAGCCTTTTACTTCTGAGAACTTAAGGACTCCTTATTGCCAGAGAACTTTTGAAACATATGTCCAAGTTAGATGTTTTTATTGAAATGTATATTTTAATCATAAAGACATATATTGAAGGGTTCCTATTCTATTATTGGTTTAAAATTGCAATCTTTGCTCTCCCCACTCTAAAACTGTACATTTTATTTAGATCAGGCATGTCCAAACCATGGCCCATATGTGGCCCTGGAGAGCTAGTAATGCAGCCCCACAAGAAAATAAATATATAAAAAATGAAATTTTTATTTATATACATTAACTACATTATGTATACATATGTGGCCAAAGACAACTCCTCTTCATTCAGTATGGCCCAGGCAAGCCAAAAGTCGGGACAATCGTGGTTTAGGTGTTAATATTTGGAGTTAATAAAGTTCTCAGAATTAGAATTATAAACAGGTAGCTAAGAATTAAGGTAATTAATATAATGGCGATTGTTAAGATTTATGCCACTATATATCTTACTTTAAATGCTTTTACATTGAGTCAGATTTCCCATTTGAATATCCATTTTCGGATTCTCCCCATTTAAAAAATGCTCTCATTTAAAAAATTATTTTAATTTCCCATTTTATTTCCTCAAGCAAATTTAGCTTCCTCACTGTTCATTCTTAACTCCTGGATGAACAAAATATGAAACACTCATTCTAATGAACACTATTGTTATCATTCCATTGTAAGAACTATTCATTCATTTCCAGTCTTTGATTAACAACAGCTAGCTCAGGAATTATTAGATGTTTCAAGTGATTCTACAAGTTTCTGTTGCCTACGCTGTAAACCTTCCCTAGGTACTCAACAAGTTTCTCTGCCACCCAGGCCATTAACTTAGATTTTAAAAAACGAAAATTGACAGGTACAAGACATTGCTTCATCCCTCAGAGTTGACAAATGTTTCTTTGCCCCAGATAAACCAATTGACATTCTTAGTAAGGAAAAATGATGCTTAGTTGCGATTTTGAAAAAGGAAAAATATGAAAGTCAGTTGGAATGGTAACTTCCAGGGATACTAGAAGATTTGGTGAATGAGGAGCAATATGATAATTATGACAACCATCGTGGGAACAGCCTCACCATTGATGGGAATGGGGTCATTACAGTCATTTTGTGACAATTTCAAGCAACCTCTCAACGAAGTTTTTAAACATTTATGAAGCTTTTTTTCTCATGTCTTTTAGGGCCACTTTCATTAATCTTAGCTCAAAGATTAAGGATGATATTTCTTGTTATTATCCATCCCGTATAGTCTGGTTTTTAAAAAGATTACCATATCTCTGATATGAGAATATTAATTGACATACATCTGGAAAAATTGTGATCACCGGTGGTAGCTCCCCAGTTAAGCTTTTATATGGTATATTGAAAATTTTTTAAACTAGTGTTGTCTAAATACAGGTTTCTAACTTTTTAGCTGTATCATTTTGTGACACTTTATGCATATTGATCAATTAACAACTGGAATTACCTCTTCATTCAGAAAGATTTCATAAGAAACTTGTGAAACATGTATTTTATCTCTTCGTGTTTTTAATTTAATACTGGAACCCTTGCCAGTTTTATTAAATAGACAAAATAATGTTTAGCATAAGAAAAGTAGAGTTAAACACAAAATGCTAATATATGCCACTTATATATTATTCCACGCTGATCTTGCAGAACAATTTTATAACTTTTTAGGTAATTTAATTACTTGAAGACATATACTTCCTATAAATACTAAAGTTTCTATGAAAATTGGTATAAATTGGGTTTTCCCCTGTTGCTTGAATTCTCTTAAATATCTGGGAATATGTATTTTAAGGAAATATTTCATTTCTGTATATAAATGTATCACATTTCTTAAGCTATGTATTCAAAACAAATATATATTTTTCTAAGCAGTTATTCACCAAACTATCATCATTCTTATTCTCATTCATGGATTTCTGAATGGCCAAACTTTTTTTAAAAAATCATCTTTTTACTATTCACATTCAATTCACCTAACAGATGTTTTATTCTCATGGATTATCAAACAATTTTTCCCAGATCTCATGCCTGGTTCTTCCATTATCACCACACATTAATATGCAGCTATATCAACCTATGGATTCCTGTTTTCATACACACCTACAACTTAGATCAATTCAATTTTATGTAAGCAGCCTAGAATTATTTTGGAGATTGAAGCATCATGCACATTTGTTAAACAAATAACTTCATGACATCCATTTTAGTTTTTTCATTCAGAATTAAAACTGTAGCTTCATTTCTTTGTGTCTATATTTCTCAATTATGCTCCATAGCATGAAGCTATCTTTACCCAAGCCATTATATCCTCCACTTCTTTCATAGATGGACAATGTAATATAGTTTTCCTTTACTTTAATTCATTCATAATCCATACATTTACTTTCTTACATTTAAAGTTACAATTCTCCCTATGCCCTGATCAACACATGGGTCCATAGCTTTTGATTCATAAATCCTTCCATCCAGTCAGAGCTGAAGAAGCATCTTGGATGAGAAGTGAAACGTCTTCAAAGAAAAACCAGAAAGTGCAGTTGCCTCTTGGGGAAAAAAAAGCACCTTTGAGACAACCAGGACCTGGATGACTGACAATTTCCATAGACATTCGAAATGAAAGTGTGCGTGAGCGTGGCTGCAAGCACGCGTGTTCAAAATTGTATAAATCGATCTTCAATGACGGAAAGCAATGCGGAGGAAAGCCCTTTCTCTCCCTTTGCTGCATGTGTTCAGGGAAAGGGCCGGTTGTAAGCACAGCTCAGAGAATGTTAGGTTCCGCACCGGAGTTTCCTTGTTTTTTGTTGCTCATTCACGGCCGGCTCTGATCTCAAGGCTCTCCCCTTTGCTTGTCTCGGGTTGCCATAGAAATAAGAGACCTCGCAGCGTCCGAGAGGTTTGCATTTTCCAAAACGGCGGAGCCGAGCGCTTGATTGGCTGGTGCGCTCAGAAGTAGTGGAGGGTCAAGGAGAGGTGACTGCGGTGGAAGCGATAAGGGCAGCGGAACAAACAGGGGGCCCTTTGGAAAATGTGTGCAAAGCTGCTATTGCAAATGACAGCCTCGGGCTGCCGTCGTTTTAGCTGAGTAAATGGCAGCATTGAGGAAAAGGCCATCAATGAACTGGAGAAGCTTTGCTGGCTGGGGAATTCTGGGAGTTGAAGTCCTCCAGGCTTAAAGTTGCCAAGGTTGGAGACCCCTGATCTGAAGGATGGTGCCCAACTCCTTTCAGGCTTGTTGTAATGCATGAATCCTGTGTTGGGGTCCCAGCTACAGGACATCCAGTGATCAGACAAGATAATGCACAGTATTTTGGGGGGAGCAAAGGATCAGAGGCTGAAACCCGGCAGAAGGTTTGAGATCTAATACAGTGGTGGGTTTCAAATTTTTTTACTACTGGTTCTGTGGGTAGCTTGGTGGGCGTGGCAGGGGAAGGATACTGTAAAATCTCCATTCTGTCCCCAATCCAGGGGAAGTTTACTGCAAAATCTCCATTTCATCCCGATCAGCTGGGACTCAGGAGGCAGAAAATAGATGGGGATGGGGCCAGTCAGAATTTTTACTACCAGTTCTCCAAACTACTCAAAATTTCCACTACTGGTTCTCCAGAACTGGTCAGAAGCTGCTGAAACCCACTTCTTATGTAATAGCAGTAACTGCTATTAATTGCCGCCAAATAATGCACTTCCTTCTTTGAGAGTCTGGACTTCAAGGAATCTGAAAATGTAAAGTCCACAAAATGAAGTACTAACTTTAAAAGGTATCAATAGAATCTGTCGTGGCTAAGTTTGCACAAATTGTGGCCTGTTTAGGCAAGGTTTATTGGCTGGGTTGACTCAGTGTATTTTTGCTGTAAATGAGAACGCATTGATTTTATACTTGATTTTATAAAACAACATGCCACAGAATTTTGGTTTCATATGTTTTCTAAAACCAGTCACTAATGTACCAATAAAGCTTGACACCATCAGTCCTAGAATGTCCAACCAACAAGTCAGTGTCTTCAGAACACTGTATCAGGATTAGACTTGGTGTAATTGTGCCCTAATGTCAATCTAGATCTGGGAAACATAGGAGCCCTAGTGGTTAGAATGCAATATTGTAGGCTGACTCTACCCAGTGCCAGGAGTTTGATCCTGACCGGCTTAAGGTTGATTCAACCTTCCATCCCTCCAAGATCAGTAAAATGAGAACTCAGAATGTTGGGGAAAATAGGCGTTCTGAAAAAATTTTTAAAAATGTTTTTTTAAAAAAAGAATGTTGGGGGCAATATGCTTACCCTGTAAACCGTTTAGAGTAGCGGTTCCCAAATTTTGCGTCTTGGCGGCCTGGCTGGGGAGGGATGGCCCGCCGCTCGTATGAGTGGAGTTTTGTGCACATGCATGCCAGCCCGCGCACCTCTTGTGCAGTCTGGTTCCAAATAGGCCTTGGCCTGGTAGTGGGCCGCAGCCTGCGGGCTGCAGCCTGGGGGTTGGGGACTGCTGGCTTAGAGAATGCTGTAAAACACTATGAAGCAATATCTAAGTGGTAAATCTAAGTGCTTTTACAGATTAAAGAGTTGGAAGGGTCCTTGTAGGTCATCTAGTCTAGTGCTTCTTCCCGAGAGTTTTGTATACACACAATAATTAATTGAATCACAGTTTACTAAATTAGCTCAGACCATCTGTGTTGATTGTGCCATAAAATGAACACACTATCTCAGTTTGCATAGCATGACCCTTTCCTTCTACCAGATTTACAGCATCACCAGAACTGCCTCTTTTTGACCCCATTCACATGACACTGATCTTACCTGTCTCTAGGCCATTTATTCTTATGTAGACAAGCTACCATATCTGAGTTGCCAAATTGCCACTAGATGGTTATAAAATTACACACAATTCTCTTTAACACATTGCCACCATCTAGTAGTCGTTCAGCTGTTTGCAACCCAAAGTGGTAACTCCAATTATAACTAAGTTGTGATCTAGACACAAAATTCAGCCTGCCGAGAACATGCTGAGAACATAGTGAACTTAGCAATGCTCTTTTTTTCCAAATGTTTAATAGGAGTATACAGAAAACATTATTTCATCAATACCCTGTCCGGAAGCAACCAAAACAAACAAACAAGCATCTCACCTGCATTCCACTTGGATAAGAAATCAAGAAAATTACTAGCATGCCTTCATGCATGTGGCTTCTCAAATGCTAGACATCTAACCATTTCAATCGGAGGAAATAGCTGGTACCCCAGTTAAAAATCCTCCTGATGAATGTGGCATGATATGCCATCAATGTTGGTACCAACTATTAAAGATAAATCAGCCAAATGTTGGAAATGTCACCAGTTACCAGATTCATGTTACCATATGTGCAGGGGTGAAATGCTCCCGGTTTGGACTGGATCGCCCGATTTGGTAGCGATGGCAGCAGGTGGTTCGGAGAACCGGTAGCAAAAATCCCTGCAACCCACCCCCACCCCCAATGCCCAGCTGAGCCGCAGGATCATCAGAGACTTTTTTTTTTTACTTTACAAAGCATTTTTTTCTACAACCTCTTCTGACAAAAAAATGCTTTTAAAAGTTTTTTTAAAAAGCCTCTGAGGATCATGCGGCTCAACTGGGATTGTCAGAGGCTTTTCAAAGCATTTTTTTTCTGCAACCTCGTGGCCGAAGAGGTTAGAAAGCATTAAAAGAAATGCTTTGAAAAGTTAAAAAAAAAAGTTGGCCACACCCACCCAGTCACATTAACCCACCCACCAAGCCATGCCCACAGAACCGGTAGTAACAAATTTTACATTTCACCTCTGCATATGTGGTGGACGTATCCAGAAGCTAAAATCTATTGGAATAAAATTAAGACGTGGCTGGAAGAAATGATACAGCAATGTACTGATTTTAAACCAGAGCTTTTTCTACTGGGTATCTTCCCCGAAAAAATTAGTAAAGAAAATATTTATTTGATTATACACGTGATAACAGCTGCAAGGATTGTTTATGCACAAAATTGGAAAGTAGAGAAAATACCTTTGGAAGGAGAGAAAAAATTCTAAACTGTGCAGAAATGAATAGATTGACTTTGATGATTAAAGAAAGAGAAGAGTCAGAATACTTTAAGATATGAAATCAATTTTTACCACTGGTTGGAAAAGAGATATAAATATCTAAATTAATAGCTATGTATAAAAAATGCTACGATTAGAATATTATGTTATTGATGAACTGTTGTAATGGACTGGCGAGAATGAAGACAGAAGAAACAACAAAAAGAAGAATTGTTGGAGACAACACTGAGATGTCACATGGAAGGAATGACTTGTATTAAATGTTTGTTTGTCTAAAAAAATAAAAAAAATCTTTTTATAAAAAAAGTTGGTAACAACTACTGTATGTCTCTAGCTGGGTTTATATGCTGCAGAGTTAGGGTTGACAAGCTTTAAAATGTATGATTTTAAGCTGCAGGAACTGGAACTCATTGTATGAGCATTTCCGTATGACCACTGCTTCCATCCAGCTGCAGTTAACAAAATTCCTTCACACAGCACAAAAGGAAAACTAAAAGTCAAACAGGCTAAAATGTTGCAACTTTACTCATTCCTGCAGGAAACTGACACAACCCTTGTCAAGTTAATCTTTTCCTAAATCAAGACAGCTTTCTACTTGAAGGACTTTCTAAACTGAAGCTCCCAGCTGAATGGGAGGGTGGGGGAAGTGTTCTTATTTGCCCACAAACTCTGCAGAATATCACCCTTTTACAAAATAATATCTCTTTTTTTGCAGTCTGAAAAATTTGAACTGGAAGAACATCACCAGCAATATATAATTGACCCCTTCCTTCTGATTTTAATAAATGAACATTTTATCAATCACTAATCAAACGGTCATATATTTGAAAAAAAAATACCATAGGAACAGATACATTTTATTGCTGTCATTGTTGACTAAAAAACTTTAAGTAGACTTGTTACATGTTCACACATTACAAAATATACATTTAACTTCTTTCTCTCCCTCTCCCATTTTTATAAGGCATGTTTTGATTTCACAAAATCTCTTTTTGTAGGATTTCATATCCTTGTGAATTATTTATAAAGTTATAAACAGGGACCTCTATATCTCCATATTTAAGAAACCAGATTACCTAATATATTAATTTGACAGTTAATAATTGCTATTTCCAAGCTTCAGGCAGGAAGCATATTAAAAGTTTGGAATATGGAGAATTATTATTTGTTATGGTTATATCCCGACTTCAGAATCCAAGATTCTCAACTTCTATATTGAATTGAATTGAATACTTTATTTGGCCAAGTGTGATTAGACACACACAATCATCTGTCTATCATCTATGCTTTTATATTATTTTCCTAATGATTTTATCTTATTCCAGTATGATTTGAAAATATGTCCTGTAGTATGTATTCAGACCAAAAAAAAAATATGGAAAAAGTCCCATGAAGGGGAGCCACACCTGACAAGTTATACTTGGCTAATTAAATCTTACCATAGTAATCAGACTTCGGAATTCCCAACACTATTCTAAAGCCTGTTTCCTCAATTTACAGTGACTAACAGACTGTACATTAAGAATCTAAATCCTATTTGAGTTTTAAACACAGATATGGACGTTCTTAATGCAGTAAAAGATAACTTGGCAGAAACATTTTGGGCAAATTAAGTTCTTTCCATTTATCTCAGTATTCAATGATACAAAACAGCAATCTTCCATAGTTAGGTAATATATCCCATTAGCAGATCTATAGTTAGAATAGAATAACAGAACAGAACAGAATAACCGAGTTGGGAGGGACCTTGGAGGTCTTCTAGTCCAACCCTCTGCCCAGCCCTACACCACTTCAGACAAATGGTTATCCAACTTCTTTTTAAAAATTTCCAGTGTTGGAGCATTTACAACTTCTACAGGCAAGTTGTTCCACTTATTAATTGTTCTAACTGTCAGGAATTTTCTCCTTAGTTCAAAATTGCTTCTCTCCTTGATTAGTTTCCACCCATTGCTTCTTGTTCTACCCTCAGGTGCTTTGGAGAATAGTTTGACTCCCTCTTCTTTGTGGCAACCCTTGAGATATTGGAACACTGCTATCATGTCTCCCCTAGTCCTTCTCTTCATTAAACTAGACATACCCAGTTCCTGCAACCGTTCTTCATATGTTTTAGCCTCCAGTTCCCTAATCATCTTTGTTGCTCTTCTCTGCACTCTTTCTAGAGTCTCAACATCTTTTTTACATCATGACGACCAAAACTGAATGCAATATTTCAAGTGTGGCCTTACCAAGGCATTATAAAGTGGTATTAACATTTCTTGATTCTATCCCTCTGTTTATGCAGCCCAGAACTGTGTTGGCTTTTTTGGCAGCTGCTGCACACTGCTGGCTCATATCTAAATGGTTGATTAACAGCATTCAGATGTTAGAAATGATCACTATAGGCTTCCAAAATAACTTGGAGGAAGTGAATGTGAAGGTCAATATGAAAATGAACCTCCAAAGATTTTATTCAGAGTTCCAGCCTAGCTTTCCTCAACATGATGACCTTTAAATATGTTGGACCTCAACTCTATAATTCCTGTCTGATATAACTATCGGGATTATCACTCATCTGGTAAGATTAACTGCTTCTCAAATAAGCCTGATGCAATCTTATTTATTAAGCAGTCATTCTGTTATTTCTAAAGATTGTAAACAAGGTCAGTCAAGCATCACACTATTAGGGAGGAAATTGAAGACATGAGATTTAGTTGCACAAGGAGAAATATATCACAGATAAGAGCATATGAGCCTTCTAAGGGAAAAATGCCCATCATGGGATGGTGTTATTAAACCAGACTGGGAGCCACCCAGAATTAGTTATAAAGTGGGTGGCTATATAAATATTTTAAATAAACAAACAGCTGCTGGGGAGAAAACTGACATTCTTTCTGCTAATTTTACCAATAACAATATAAAAAGCATGCAGGAATTCCAGTACAGGTGTTCTTCACTCATCTGCACTAATGAATACCTACTATTTAAAGCTACAGTCTCCTTTTTTGCTCATTGATGTGACCTTTATGTAGCTATGCTGTATCTAGACATCCCAGGGAAATAAAAAATGAGGAGTCAGGACTAAAATGTTGAGAGAGAGACTATTCCAGTCAGGAGGAGGGTCAAGAGGGGGATTACTGTCTGTCTGACAGAAAATAATTACTGTGATTATTCAAGTTGACCAGTCTTCTCAGTGGAAGAAAATTTTGGCCTCTGAACTTCCTCATGCAATACGAACTGGTTATCCCCAAACTCAGATGTCATTTCAAGAAGCATCTAATTATAGTTTAGATAAATTGACATCATCATAACCGCCCTAATTTCCAATAGCATTTCATCATGTGAACTCCCACCTGCAGTCTGAAACCTAGACACAAGTTTATTACGGTATGATTCACAAGCAGAAGCTTCCATGAGGGATCAAGCCTCCTGGAGCATGGATATCTTTCTTTTTCATGGTTCTCCTAAACTTCCCTTTAATGCATGCACACCTGCATGCATCACCATATGAAAACAATGAATCAGACCCAGAAGATAGAAGGACTTTGTATGAAATTATATATAGCCACAACCATTTTCACTACAGTAGTTTGTTGTTTTTTTTTAAAGTGTAGGAGATGTTGCAAACTGCTAAAGCAGCTCAATAGCACCCCCTGGAGTGCCTGACAATTTCCTGGAATTATGCCAGGAAATCTGAACAGGCCAAATCCCAGGCTTTGTCGCAGAATGTATATTTGTAATTTCAGCTCTATTTTAAAAAGGCCTACTTTATTGAAAGAGCATTGCTCTTTTAAACGTTTTGTTTCTGGTTGTTTGGAAGGTGGATTTCAGCAGCAAACTGATACTCTAGTTTATTTGGCCAGACCACAGAACATCAGAAGTAGAGATTATTACACGAACGTTGTTGGATAGCAGAAGCTATTGGAAAGGACAAATACCGGTCTTTGTTAAGAATGTGGCTTTCTTTGATCCAAGAGTCCCATAAGTATGTAAAGCTGCTCGGTTTATCTCTTGAAAGGATGTGAATCAAGAATACAAAGATTCTTTATTTCAGACGATCCTTTTCCTAAGGAAAGTTGTATTTGCTGCTGTTCTATGTTAGGAAGTAAGAAGAGCAAGATTTCCTTCACCAAAATTCTACATCAGATCCAGCCAGGTTTTTCTGATTTTTTTAAATCACAGTTAAAATTAGCCATTTAGGTTTTGAACAAAAACTTAAATTATGAGTAATTGAAATCAGAAAGCTCCCATTTGCCTTCCTTTCTCTATGCTGGAGGAAGAGATGGAAACTTACAGGAGGGTAGGATTAAGCTCATCATCATAAATCATGTTTAATTATTTTAATTTCCTTTTTTGATGAAACAAGACATGAAAGAATGCAGAATTCTTAAAAAAAAATAATGAAAAAAAAATCACAGACCTAAAATAAAACTTACCAGAAGGCATTCAGTGTGTTCTCTCTCTCTCTCTCTCTCTCTGTATGTGTGTGTGTGTGTCTGTGTGTTGGCCTGCAGAAATCACCAGCCAAAGGAAAAGCTGATTTTGTTGCTCTATTGCTTTCTACAAAATCTCATGAAATCTAAAATACAGTGATAAAATTATATAAATTAAAATAGTATAAATATAAACAAAGAAAAACCAAACTAAATCATCCCTTCATATCAACCACAGGGAAAATGTGTTCTGGCATTTGTAGCATATGAACGCTAAACTCCTCCAACATAAGCAACTTTTAAATAAATGGTACCATTCACCATTTATTCTCCAAATATTTGTTTTAAAGCTGCAAATGTCTGAACTCCTGATGCCACTTGAATGCACGTTCCCTGCCTTAAATGGAAAGGTCCTTCTCACATTATCATGGCAAAATCAGGATTACTACACTAATGAGAGTACAGTATACAATTTAAAGCACAGAAAGGAAACCAAGACTGCTATAACTTACATACCAGTCAGGATTGCCCTTTCCCCCAAAATTGAAGAATCATATAGACATTGACCAGAAAATATACTATTTAGTTGCTAGACACCATATAACTCTATTACTACCACCACCAAAATAGAAAGAACATCAAAGAATGTGTGTAGACAAGATTTTTGTTAAGAGCTTTTTGCAACATGTTGACACTGTGGATGCATGCAGGTTAATTAAGAGATAATTATTTCCATTTTTTCCCCTAAAGTTCTGAATTTGAAAAGTTTCCTCCTTATCTTAGATCTATGTGGTTCTGTGGCTTCCAAGCTTGATTACTCATTCATCCCCCCCCCCCCATAATTGCTTATTTGGGAGCTAGAGATGACAGCAACTCTTCTACACCCCTAATACAAGCATTGTGTATTTTGATAGAACACTTGAATGAAACAGATCAAAACACAGACTGTAGTGCATTGCTGGAAGATGAAACACAGATAGTTTTCGTGTGACTTCAAGGAGACACTGTGTCTATTTTCGGTATAGTTAACATTAATATTACATGTTTCATTTTTCTCTGTGTATGTACTTTTTGCTAAAACATAAGCTCAGTGTTCCTTTTCAAACTATGTCATACAAGAGTAATTCTTTGACTACTTATTATTCTGGCAGAATTCTCAGTTCCATTCATTGTGACTCATAGATGATTTTTTTTTTTTTTTTGGTTCTATAATCCTTGGCAATGCTTTGGATTCAGTCTCCATTAGGAGCTCTTAGGATCATGAATTTAGCATCTCTCTGCAACATCTTAAAGAATCTGCACTCTGTCCATGCAAGGTGCTTTAAAGTATTGTAGACATATATTATCTTTATGCTTCTGTGCACTCCTAAACACGCTGTGGTGAATGAATCCAAATTATTGTGTAAGTCAATCACAATAATTCAGTGTCCTTACGTTGTTGTTGTTGTTGTTGTTGTTGTTGTTGTTGTTCAGTTGCTAAACTATGGTGAACTCTTTGCAACTCCATGGACCATAGCACTCCAGGCTCCCCTGTCTTAGAGTTTGCCCAAATTCATGTTCATTGCATCACTATCTCATCCTTTCTACCCTCTTGTCCTTTTGCTTTCAATCTTTCCCAACACCAGGGTCTTACCCAATGAGTCCTCTCTTCTCATTAGGTGGCCAAAGTATCTGAGCTTCAATTTCAGTATCTGTCCTGAAATTCAGTATCTGTCCTGAAAGAACAGAGTTGATTTCCTTTCAGAGTGACTGATTTGATCTCCTTGCAGTCCAAGGGACTCTCAAGAGTTTTCTCCAGCACCACAATTCAGTGCTCAACCTTCTTTATTTTCCAACTCTCACAGACATACATTACTACCGGGAAAATCATAGCTTTGACTGTACGGACCTTTGTCAGCAAGGTGATGTCTCTGCTTTTAATATGCTGTTTGGGTTTGCCATAGCTTTACAACCAAGGAACAAGTTTTTTTAATTTTATTTCATGGCTGCAGTCACCCTCTGCAATGATCTTGGAGCCCAAGAAAATAAAATCTGTCATGGCTTCCATTTCTTCTCCTTCTATTTGCCAGGAAATGATGGGACCATATGCTAAGATCTTAGTTTTTTTAATGTTGAGTTTCAAGCCAACTTTTGCACTCTCCTCTTTTACCCTCATCAAGAAACTCTTTAGTTTCTCTTCACTTTCTGCCATTAGAGTTCCCAAATAAACTTGTTCACTTGAGTTCCTTAATATATTGAGGCCCAAAGAAAAACATGCCAATCTTATTCATTATACTGGGATAAATTCCGAGGAATTTAAAGTTTTCCGTGCCATTCTGTGATAATTTAATTTGAAGGGGGGTGGGTGGGTGGGCAAGATTCTCAGCTAGCTATTGCATTAGCTTCCAAATAAGGGTATCAGATGGTGGTGAATTAATTCTTTGGTTCCTGCAAGGACAATGATTGATATTGGTCTGATATTTACCCTAATAGTTGAGTCTTTTCTAAAGTTCTCAAATGTTTTTCAATTTTGTTATATTATAGTGGATGTTTGAAAAATTGCAATCTTACATGTGTGTTACACATGTATAGCTTGTGTACATATACAGTGTGCTAGTTTCATATTGTATCAGAATAGCAAAAATGGGGCTATCAGAGTGCAGAGAATGGAGAAGGAGACAGGACAACTGTTGTCTTGTTCATTCTGATTAATGATGGTCAGTATGAAATTCTGGAGTGCATCATTTCAACTTCTTTTTTTTTCTCCCTGTTTAAGGATGGGTGGGAGAGATTGTTTTATTTCAATGCTTAATGAAGGGAAATAGGAAATTTCCCAGACAGCCATCCCTTTAATCTCCCCATAGTGGTATTCTCTTTGTTCCTACTTTTGGCAGGCTCGTTTGCCAACATATGCTATTAGCAGATGGCATATGTAAAGAGGGTTTTTTATTTCTTTTTTTACTTTTCCACTTAGGCATATTTCTCCATTCTGACTGCAAATATGCTAATATATACAGTGTCCCTTTTCTGTTTTACAATTTAATTTGTCAAAAGCCATGTAGTAACTTTCCAAGCTGGATCTCTTTCTGAAACCCACTGTTTTCACACGTGCTCTTTTTGTCCCAAAAATGCATTGTTGCTGAGTCAGCCTCCCATCAGCTTCTTCTCAGGATCAGCTGTTGAACAGGCGGGCAGGCTTCAAAAAAAAGAAGCAGTTTTATATGGCATGTTGGAGCATCCATCTATAACACATAATTAATGCTTTATGACACCAGGGGCTTCTGAACTTTGCATAGACAAGCATGCCTTCATAGTTTTGCTAACACAGATTGTTACAGTGCAAACTGCTGTCATGGGCAACTCTTGAAAATGGTTTATAATTGCTTGATGGACAGATCAAGTCTGCTTCCTTGAGTTTAAAATCACATAGAGATGTATGGTATTGAAGCCTTGTTCAAATACAAAATTAAACTGAGTTTTTGCATGTTTTATATGTGAATAAGTCTTAGACTTGGGCTCCTTCTTTTGCTCAAAGTACAAACAATTTAACATCAGGACTGAATCCAGTGAAATTGATTAGTCTTCACTTAGATTTACAGCACTATGCTAACTGGTAGCTTTGATCCTATCATGTTACTTCCTTTTAAGCATGGTTAAAATTAAATCTTGAATAAGGGTTTAAGTCAGGGGTGCTGTTCGGCAGCTTCTGACAGGTTCTGGAGAACTGGTAGCGGAAATTTTGAGTAGTTCGGAGAACCGGCAAATACCACCTTTGGCTGGCCCCAGAGTGGGTAGGAATGGCCCTTCCCCCAGAAGTGGGAAAGGAATAGGGATTTTGCAGTATCCTTCCCTTGCCATGCCCATCCAAGCCACGCCCACCAAGCCACAACCACAGAACCAGTAGTAAAAAAATTGGAATTCCACCACTGTTTTTAATGAAATATTGTACAGTGTTGCAGGAATATGAAAACTTCCAGGCACATTATCTGAGATTTCATCTAAAGAATAAAGAGTCTTGGTACCAATTGGAGTGTCACCCATGTTTTGCTCATAATGGTAAATCATACTTCATTGTTAAGTCACTCCAGAAACACTGGATTCATGTCCTGTGATAAGCTTTCACATGCTTCCTTTGTTTTTGCTTAGCACAACAGATGAAGTTACAAAATTATCTATCCAGAATCAAACTCAAGAGAAACCAGTTCCACCTGTTTACTCAAAAAGAAAACACTGCACAGCACTGATTTGCTGGGTCTAATAATGTTTCAAATTGATCACATGTCTTTGGAACATTTATTGAAATCGTATTAAGCAGTTTTTCATTTTTAAAAATAGAAGCAGTGAAAAATATTGAAACACATGCTTTGATTTATACAATAAAAAAGCAACCAAAAAAAAAAAAACCCCAAGAGCAAGGAACAGCCCAAGATATATATTCTAACTACAGATCAATATGTCTTTTTTGAAGGCTGTGTGCAGACAGGAAGAGGCTGAAAACTTTCTTCAAAAGAGATATTGTTGCCAATGCAGGTCTGAATTCAATTGTTCTGGAGCAGCTTAAATATCACTCCACATTTATATATGATGAGCCGTGGTGCTGCAGTGGTTAAAGTGCAGTACTGCAGGTTATTTCTGCTCCCTGCCGGCTGCCTGCAATTTGGCAGTTCAAATCTCATCAGGCTCAAGGTTGACTCAGCCTTCCATCCTTCCAAGGTGGGTAAGATGAGGACCCATACTGTTGGGGGCAATATGCTGACTTGTAAATCGCTTAGAGAGGGCAGTAAAGCACTGTGAAGCAGTATATAAGTCTAAGTGCTATTGCTATCAGGCTGTAGGATAAAACATAGTTGCAAAAGTGAATAAATCTATTGGTGAAAAACAGCCCTAAATATATACATAAACTCAGTCTCTAAAAGTACTTAGACTACATTCCTATACCACTTAACCAGGAGAAATACCTAAACTTTTTAATCCCTAATTGTTGATACCTAGCTTGAAAATGTAGATGGCTAGGTGGCTCAGTGGCTAAGACACTGAGCTTGTCGATCAGAAAGGTTGGCAGTTTGGCTATTTGAATCCCTAGTATAGGTCTCCTGAGTGAGCAGGGGGTTGGACTAGATGACCTACAAGGTCCCTTCCAATTCTGTTACTGTTATTATATAAATAAGTTTTCACAGAAGTCATTTACAAATAAATGTGTTTAGAACCAGAATGCAGAATAGGTGACTAAAAGCTTGTGACCCAAATCAAATTATGTTTTTAAAATGTGTGCATGCATTTTCATTTCCCATTTTGTACAGCAGCATTTCCTTTTAAAAAGCTGATTATTGATTCAGAGATTTAATAGATACCAGCTAATCATTGTTACCAGGTTTCCGAAGAATCCGTTTATTTGGCTAAATTTTAAATGTGAATATGAGATCAATATGATAGAGAAATTTAATTACTAAATTAAAACGCATAATCGGGCCATGTATCAAGGAAATACTAATTGTATAATAAAGTTCTCCAGGTGTTGCTCCAGCTATCCTTTGGTCTTATGAAACACAAGGATATTTCTCTTTCATTTGTTAAAGGTATTCTATTCAAACTTTTCCCTCACTTGCTGCAACAGCTGATGTGTTCAACCAAATGTTTTGATAGGAACCTTAATAGCATCAGATTAAATAGAAAATATGGTAGCCTGTTTTCTTTATTAGCTATGTATTTACTTTCAGAGGTGTGAATCAGTGGTTCTAATTTCAAGTAAATCAATCCCCGAGTAATTTTACCCTAGTCATAAATAATAGCTCTGTGGTAAGTGTGATTCGATTTTTTTATGTGCACTCTCTAAAATGCTAAAGGATCTCTAATACTAACTATTCAGCCTTAAAATCATGAGGTTGGAGTTCACCCTTTACCAGCAGACAAATTTACCTCTCCTAAGCTTCCAACGAACCCATCTTGAATTACAATTGAGATATGACAGTGGTGCAAAGTATTTTCTTTTCAAGCCTTATAGCTTGAAAGATTATATTGATAAAAGGTTATTCTGATGGAAAGAGTGTTAAAACTGTTTACAGAGCTGGTGAAATTTGATGCACTATGCTACAGGTAGTCCTCGACTTACGACCACACTTGAGCCCAAATTTTCTGTTGCTAAGTGAGAAAGTTGTTAAGTGGCTTTTGCCCCATTTTATGACCTTTCTTACCACAGTTGTTAAGTGAATCACTGCAGTTGTTAAGTTAGTAACATGGTTAAGTGACTCTGGCTTCCTCATTGACTTTGCTTGTCAGAAGGCCTTCAAAAGGAGATCACATGACCCCAGGACACTGCAACCGTCATAAAGATGAGTCAGTTGCCAAGCATCTGAATTGTGAAGTCAGAAAATTGGGTTAATTGAATAACCCAACAATGTGCTGGCAAATTGTTATACCTGTTCAAACAAGATTTTAACTAAGTTGCTCAGCTGAATATTTCATGAATATTTGAGTGATACTTGCCATATGAAAAGGAAGTCTATGTTACATGAGTATAAATGTAGCAAATAAAGAAAGATCTTTTGGTCCATATTTAATATTTGTAAAGTATAAGATATCCTACTGAAACAGATGTTTCAGAGCCCATCATGGCCAAACTGCCTATAGCTATGTCTAAAGTTTTCACTTTAGAATTAGTCTTTACTATTTTCATTTTTCTCTCAAGTAGAAAAGAATAAAATTCATTCATATTCATATGCTAAATAGAGTATTATGAGCTGTGGTGACACAGTGGTTAGAATGCAGTACTGCATTCTACTTCTGCTGACTGCCATCTGCCAGCAGTTCGAGTCTCACCAGGATTGACTCAGCCTTCCATCCTTCTGAGGTCAGTAAATTGAGGACCCAGATTGCTGGGGGCAATATACTGACTCTGTAAACTGTTTAGAGAGGATTGTAAAGCACTTGAAGTAGTATATAAGTCTAAGTGCTATTGCTCTTGGTATTAATTTATAAGCTGTTCAGAAACTTTAAACTTCACATTTTATCATGGGCTATTTAAGAATTTATCGTAAGCCTGAACTTCTTCCTTCCTAAATTGAACCAAAGTAGTGCTTCTGTAGCAGATTCAATTTTCATTAGATATAAGTATAATTCACTTGAAGACTGTAACCTAATACCCAGTATTAAAGTTGTGATCTCTGAGTTTTTAATTGAAGAGAAAAATACCTCATGCAATAAACATATCAAAGGGTTCTGAATAATTCTGGAGCAACTGTAAATAATTCAAAATTACCATGGTTATGTATGGAAGTTAATTTTTTTTAAGGGTGTGCACACGAGCTCTTAAATAAAGCAGCAGACTCCTACATAATTATATTTAATTTGAATACTATTTAGATGTAAACAAAGCCTTCATATGTGCATTGGGAAACAAGTTTTCACTGGTAAATTTTATTTAATATTCTTATTAAGGATCTGAAATGGCTTGTAATAATTTCATATGTATTTCTCTTTTGATTTCCTTTTGCTGCAATTCAAAGTGCCAGAAAGGGACATGTGTTTGTCCTTGAAACTAAAGTAAATGAGAAGAATATTTAATTTATTTTCCTCTCTGCATTAATGTTTCCCCTCCCGATTGCCCTCTAGTTTTACAATCACTAAACCTTTCATGCATGGGTTAACTTACAGAATCATTTAGTATGAAAATTCGTTGGACTGGTTAACAAATGACAGGTAATTGTACCTTCAAGGCTTGTTGGTGGATTAGATACACTGAGCATAATGTTTCAGGCTACATTTTAAAAAGTTTGTAACCATTAAACTCAAAAACCTTGATGCTGCAAAAGAATGTGTGTTTCTGTGGGTGAGGCACAAAAGGTGATTGTTTAATATGGTGGAGGGAGGCTGGAGTTCAATAATTATAGATACCTGCAACTAAGAAAAGATAGCAATTCCTACTAGGGTGGGAAGCTATAAAGTGCTAAGCTATAAAGCAAAGAAAGATATTTCCTTAGGCAAGACATAAAGGAAAGGTGTCAAGAAAATCTAAAGGAAATTGTTCACTCAGGGCAATAAACCTGATTCTGGTTGTATTATTCACTTATAATTCAGTTGATGAATAAGTTTTCATTCCCCTCCCCACCCCAAGTGTACTTCTTTTTCTTTTAAAATACAAGATCAAGAAATCTCCCATCATACATAAACGCACTTTCATATTGGTGAAGAGCAAATTGTTACCAGATTTGGACCAAGCAAGTATCTTAAAGCAGAATTTGAAGTTATTTGCATTTGGTGGCCTGTACCATAGCTAATAATAAGATTTCAACTATAGGTGTAGGAATTAGGAGCTGCCTGATCTATTTGCTCAAGCTGAGTCTGAAAGAGCAGAGAAACTATTTATATATCCCAAAGATTCTTTCATAGCTTAACAAGCTGGGAGGATTGGAGAGTAAAATTCCTATATTTATATTAAAGACTAAAAAGTCGTTATCTCTAAATTGTGAACTAGTAACAGAACTGCTGTGATAATCATGCTCACAAGTATTATTATATAAATCAGAACTATTTGTTTAGTTGCAGCATGCTAAATAGGTGCCGGATAAGGGTCAACAGAATTCAGGAGGGGTTGGATTTGGAGCTCTTGTGACAGTGGTGAAATTCATTTTTTTTACTACTGGTTCTGTGGGCATGGCTTGGTGGGCATGGCAGGGGAAGGATACTGCAAAATCCCCATTCCCTCCCCACTCCAGGGGAAGGATACTGCAAAATCCCCATTCCCTCCCCACTCCTGGGGGAAGGATATTGCAAAATCACAATTCCCATCCCACTCTGGGGCCAGCCAGAGGTGGCATTTGCCGGTTCTCCAAACTACTCAAAATTTCTGCTATCAGTTCTCCAGAACCTGTCAGAACCTGCTGGATTTCACTTCTGCTTTAATGCAGTTTTTAGTAACTGAATCCTCTGGTTTTTTTTTCCCACATAGTTGCCATTTTAGTCTCTCTAAATCATTAACAGATTTGCGCACCATTCTGCAAATGTCCTCACTTCTCCCCTACTTTTCTGAGAGCCATCACTCCCTCTGGCATTTGCTGGTTCTCCGAACTATTCAAAATTTCCACTACCGGTTCTCCAGAACCTGTCAGAACCTGCTGGATTTCATCCCTGGCTTATTGGAATGCAATGACTCTAAACTCTTGACATGATCTGCCCCCAGCTCCGCCTGCTCTTCTTCTATACATTTTCAAGGACAATTTAACTGTCAAATGACTTTAACTTGCTGTATTTGTTGAACTACCAATTCTGGGCTGTAAAAATCCAGACAGTTATTCATGTTCATCCTCCTTCATGCACTTGTGCATGCAGTGGTGAAGGAGCTACCACTACTATGAACTCTACCACCGGGAATGTATATTCACAGAACAATGATCTTGTGATGGGCCATTCAGGAACAATAGATCAGACTATATGCAATTCAGTGAAGGAGGAAATGATAACTCAATCCAATACTCTGTCAAGGAAACCAAATAGTTTCCTTCTCTCTTTGGAGGGAGTTCATGACATAATGGTGAAGTACAAGTAACATTGGCATTTGTGATATGGCAGGATTACAGCCAAAAAGACATTTAATTAATGATGGATTCAGAGGCAAAAGGAAAATCCGATATTGTAAAAGTATCTAAAATTGGCATGCTTCACATTAGAAACTTAAACCAATGTAAACCCATTAGGACAGTAGAAATAAAAAGCCTGGATATTGAGATTCTGGAAATCATTAATTAGAAATAGATTGGAATGGGTCATATCCTGTAGAAAAGCATCTAATCTTCTATGGCAGATCAGAAAATATGAGAATTTTTTAAAAAATTGAAATATGATGATGATGATGATGATGATGATGACACTATACACAGCAAACGAGATGACCATGCTGGATTTCATATCCCAAATCACTAGTCGAACACTTCCCAAGCGTTTAGGACTGCGTGATGTATCGGCGGATTATGCGAGCAGATCCCAGTTAGGTGGCCTTCTGCATCTGACCAATGGTGATCTTGTCAGTGCAAATTGTTTTTAAGTGCTTGCCTAGGTCTTTAGGCACAGCACCCAGTGTGCTGAGTACCACTGGAACCACCTGCACTGGTTTATGCCAGAGTCTCTGCAGTTCGATTCTCAAGTCCTGATATCTGGTGACTTTTTCAAGTTGTTTCTCATCAATTCTGCTGCCACCAGGTATGGCAATGTCGACGATCCACACTTTTTTCTTCTCCACAATTGTGATATCCAGGATATTGTGCTCCAAAACTTTGTCAGTCTGTATTTGGAAATCCCACAGTAGTTTTGCATGCTTATTTTCGACCACTTTTTCAGGCTTATGATCCCACCAGTTCTTTGCTACAGGCAGATGGTAGTTGTGACACAAGTTCCAGTGGACCATTTGAGCAACTGTGTTATGATGTTGTTTGTAGTCAGTCTGAGCTATTGTCTTGCAACCGCTCAGTATATGATTAATGGTTTCATCCACTTCTTTGCAGCGTCTGCATTTGGGGTCATCAGCAGATTTTTCTATTCTGGCTTTGATTACATTCGTTCTGATGGCTTGTTCCTGGGCTGCAAGAATCAAGCCTTCTGTCTCTTTCTTCAGTGTTCCATTGGTCAGCCATAACTAGGTCTTCTCCTTATCTACTTTTCCTTGGATCTTCTCAAGGAACTGTCCATGCAGAGTTTTGTTACACCAGCTGTCAGCCTTGAGTTTGCATCGCTGTTTTCCTATGTTGAGTCTTGGTTTGCTGCACTTTGAGCAGCTTCCTCTTGTTGACCTCCAGCAAAGCTGGTTCAACACTGTCTTTCACATAATCTGCCAGAGCATGCTTCTCTTCTTCAACTGTCTGCTTCACTTGCAGAAGTCCTCTGTCGCCTGCTGGCAAATATAGCCTGTCGACGTCACTACGCGGTTGCAGCGCATTGTGTATGGTCATCAGTTTTCTTGTTTTCCTATCCAGGCTGTCCAGCTCTGCCTGTGTCCAGTTTACGATCCCAGCAGTATATCTGATGACGGGTATGGTCCAGGCATTTATAGCCTTGATAGTGTTAATGCCATTCAGTTTGCTTTTTAGAAGTTTCCTGATCCTTTGCGCGTATTCTTTGCTGACCACATTTTTCACTTGCCCGTGCTTGATATTGTCCAGCTGCAGTATGCCCAGGTATTTGTAGGCTTCGGGTTGGTGGCATTTGAAGGTTTGACCATTAGGCATTTCAATTCTATCACTTTCTATGATCTTCCCTTTCTTCAGTGGCACCTTTGTCCAGGCCGAAATTCATGCTGATGTCAATGCTGAAAATTCAGACTGTATTGGTCAGTGCCTGGATTTAAATTTCTGATTTTCCATATAATTTCAGGTCATCCATGTACAGCAGGTGAGAAATTTTCTGTGAATTTTTAGTAGTTTGATAACCCAGGTTAGTTTTCTGTAAAATTGTTGACAGAGGGGTCATGGTGATGTTGAACAGCGGAGGTGACAAAGAATCAACCTGGAAAATCCCTCTTTTGATGTTGACCAGTCCGTAGCTTTCACATCCCATAAACAGTTCCATTTTCCAGTGCTTCATCGCATTTGCAAAGAAAGTACCAGTGCACTTGCATATTCCGATGACATCCAGGCACTTGATGATCCAACTGTGTGGTAGTGGGTCGAATGCTTTCTTGTACTCAATCCAGGTTGTATGCAGATTTGTTTTTTGGCTTTTGCAGTTCTCTAGAATCATTTTGTCGATCAGGATCTGATCTTTTGTGCCTCTGCTCCCTCACTTGTTTCCTTTCTGCTCTACCGGCAAGATGTTATTTGCTTCTAGGTAGTCCTGGATTCTGTCAGCTATCATGCCAGTCAGCAGCTTGAACATAGTTGGCAGACATGTTATTGGCCTATAATTTGCAGGTGTTGCCCCTTTTGCTGGATCCTTCTATATCAAGTAGGTTTTCCCAGCTCTCAACCATTCACTAATGTTTCCTGTTTGCTGCATCTCATTAAATTGTTCGGCCATTTTTCCATGCAGGATGGTCAGATATTTGAGTCAAAAGCCATGCAGTTGATCATTGCCTGGCAATGTCCAGTTCTTGACTTTTTTCACTCTGTTGCTTATCATTTCAGTAGTTATTTTCAGTTGGTCCATTTTGTTCTTGGAAAATTTCATCTCAAAGTCTCTGATCCACCCAGCATTTTTGTTGTAACATTTCTCAGTCTCCCACAGGTCTTTCCAGAACTGAGAAGTTGCCATTTTCTCAGGTTTTTCAATTTTCGTATCCCCCGTCTGATTCAGACTCTGATAGAACCGTCTTTGGTCTGATTGGAACAATTGATTTTGTTTGTACTGGATGACTTTGACTTCGTATCTTTCAATTTTTCTTGCTGTTGCTGTTATCTGCTGCTTCACAATTTCCAATGCTTCGTCATTTCTTCTTGTGTTGAGCCCATATTTTTTATCATTTTTTTATCAGTTTCTTGATCTTGCTGTTCTTCAGCTTTTTCTCCTGCACATTCTTCAGGTTGATTGCATCTGCTCACAGGCTCTTGATTTTCAACTCCAACCTGATTTTCCATTGAGGTTTTCCAGTCAATTTTCTAGGGGCTTGCAGCTGTTGAATCCCCAGTTTTTCCATTACTATGGCTGCTTTACTGTAGGCAAGCTGATTTGTTTGTTCAATTGATGTTATCTGGATTGCTGCAAGTGCATAGTTCGCATTTATCAGCAAT
Organism: Masticophis lateralis; assembly: GCA_030761175.1. Taxonomy (NCBI): domain Eukaryota; kingdom Metazoa; phylum Chordata; class Lepidosauria; order Squamata; family Colubridae; genus Masticophis; species Masticophis lateralis. Next base: position 27,998,519 of record JAUDYJ010000005.1, read on the forward strand.
GGTGCCAAATGTTTTCTAGGGACAGTCTTCAGTGTTGGAAGCCTTCTTCTTTCTGCATTTATTGCAGCATGCACCAAGATTTTAGCTTTCAGTTCTTGCTGCCTGGCATTGAGTACTCCTGGTGTTTCAATGATCACTTCAAGACTTTGCTGATCCTGTTCTTGCAAAATATCTGTGTTTTTTTCGAATTCAAGCTGTTTGGTTGCTCCAGATGTTATTGGAGTATTTTCTGCTGCCACTCCAGCAGTCTGCTGTTCATCAGTCTGTGTTTCCATTTCACAATTTTTCTGTATTATTCCATATTGTAGTTGTTGTTGCTGTTGTTGTTATATTATTATTATCATCATCATCATCTAAAAGTCACTGCTTAAGCGTAACTGTCAAAATGATTGCTTCGTCCAAAGCATGGCAATAAATACTGTGATGAAGTAAATCACAAAAGCAGCAGAAGTTGAAGCTAAACCATTGTATGATGACTTACAACATCTTATCAGTACAAAGCATATTCATTGTAGGTGACTGGATTGTAAAGTAACATTGGGAAGAACAAGAAATTTTAGCATCAGTGCATGAAACAAAGCATGACATAAACTGGTAGTTTTCTGTCCAGAAAATTCAATATGTCCAACAAATATACAGCTGGAAGCATTAATAACGAAGCTAAATATTTTGAATATATAATATGAAGCAAGAGTAATTAGAGAAGACATTTGATGCTTGGAAAATTCAAAGGCCATTGAATAAGAAGCTGACATAAAATGGGAGGGCTTCCTTGTGTCATGGCCAAAATAATGATGTTTATATAAAAGAGGAGCAAGACTATATGAGATCCTACTAGCTCTTTGGTTCTGGCCTAGAGATAAGTAGATGGTGGTCATGCAACTGCTGCTACTGATAAACCACATCAATAGCTGGCAGGAACTGTGGTAAGATGGAAGTCTCCTGAAGGAGACAGATGATCAAAGACATCTTGCACAAAAGCAGGAACCTGTTGCATAAATCAGCACATTCAATTTCACAAGTGTTACATTTTTCTGATCATGATAGGATCCTAGATATGGTAGCTGCTTACACTCTTTTTTAATTTTCTGTGATTAAACATTTATTTATCATTCCATCTTTCAACTAAGAATTTAAGGTGGTATACATGAGCCTTGGTGACGCAGTGGTTACAAGTGCAGGCTAATTTTGCTGACTGCCAATTGCCAGCAGTTCGGCAGTTCAATTCTCAGCAGTTCAAGGATGACTTAGCCTTCCTCCTTCCGAGGTCAGTAAAATGAGGACCTAGATTGTTGGGGACAATATGCTGACTCTGCAAATTACTTTAAAAACTGTAAAGCACTGTGAAGCGGTATGTTAAGTCTAAGTGCTACATGAGGACTTCCCTAATTTTATTCCTAATAACAGCTCCATAAAGTAGTGACTGGCCCCCAAACAGCCAGTGAGCCCATGATCAAATCTGATCAACTATACAATAATTTATAAATTATATGTAGGCATTGTTGCAGAATTTACTTTAGCGTTAAATCCAGTCAGGGAAACAGAAGTGAATGTTTCTCAAAGAGGGATAAGATAGGTAAAGAAAAAATAACTGCATAGGGGCTATAATCATGTAGCTTGTGACCATTATTTTGACTTATATTAGTACAGATATTAAAGGTAAAAGTTCCCCTCGCACGTACTGTATTTGCTAGTCATTCCCGACTCTAGGGAGCGGTGCTCATCTCCATTTCAAAGCCGACCACGTCTCCGTAGTCATGTGGCCGGCATGACTAAATGCCAAAGACGCATGGAATGCTGTTACCTTTGCAACAAAGGTGGTCCCTATTTTTCTATTTGCATTTTTTACGTGCTTTTGAACTGCTAGATTGGCAGAAGCTGGGACAAGTAACGGGAGCTCACCCTATTATGCAGCACCAGGGATTCGAACTGCTGAACTGCCGACCTTTCAATCGACAAGCTCAGCATCTTAGCCACTGAGCCACCGCGTCCCTCACAATAGATACTATGTGTACATAATTAGTACATACATCTTAAGTAGAGCAATTGCTTATCCCTAATAGATGAGCAATTGCTCTACATCAGGGGTGTCAAACTCGGTTTCATTGAAGGCCACATCAGAGTTATGTTTGACTTCTGGGATAGGGTGGGCATGGCTATGGTGTGGCCAGCTTGACATCACTCATGGTGGTGGCATGTGTGGTGGCCCAAGTGCTCTGCCAGTAAAAACGAGCTCCATAGCTCCATTTTGCGCCTCCCCAGGTCCATTTTCAATGGCAGAGGGCAGCAGGAGCCATATCAGCTGAAAAAGTATAGAAATTTAATTAATTAATAAATAAATAAATAAAATGGAGCTTTGGACCCCGTTTTTGTTGGCAGAGGCATCGCGGGTCGGTCCTTTGCTGTTGTTAGGGCATCCCTGTGGGCTAGATCTAAGCAATCCCTAGGCCGCATCTGGCTCCTGGGCCTTGAGTTTGACACTTCTGCTCTACATAATAAACGCTAAATAATATTGCTAGCTTTTAGGCATTGCTTTAACAATACATTACTAATTCTGTGGCATAAACATCTGCAGCTTCTTCAATCAATTGTGCATTAAGTGCATGATTGTTTCTCATTGTTCTCATGGTCACCTTTCATATACTTTTTCATAGTTGTGTTATTCTGAGTGCATTCTGTTTATTTTATTCTTCTACAGCTCATTAATGTACTTTAGGAGTGAATCAGATACTGACTGATTAAAAAAGACTGAACTCTTCACTTTTGATTAACATCTTAAACACTCATACATCAGAAATCATAGGTGCCCATCAACAAGACAAAACAATGACAAAATTATGCTATGGGCATCATAATTTCTAAGTAAAATTGCACAACTAAATCATTTGCAGAATGATGTCATCATTTTGGCATTATTTTTTTGTTGTGAAGAGAGCTATGACCTCTGATGTAGGTGTTATTAGCTTCTAAAATTGCCACATTGGAAATATTAATTCATTTGGCTCTTCTAAGTAGGATTTAAATTCAAATAAATGTGTTCAACTGTGCGCCATTTAAGTCAGTGTTGACTCTTAGCAACCACACAGGTTTTCTCCATGAAGAATTATACTTATGGATCAGATAAGAACTTTTTATTAGAGATTGATTATTAATCATAAACATGCAGGGTGCATATATTAAAACCATCACAAGTTTCAGTGAGTTTTTATTTAGTCCACAACACATCTGATATAATTTACTGCTGATGTTTAAAAATTCCTGCTTTTACAAAATTATGAGTTAGTTCAATGAGTAAAAAAAAGAGAAAGAAATGCTTCCCTGCCTGAGCTTGTTTGGAATGCTATGTAATTCTAGAGTAATTCTACCTAGGCGCTTAGTTCATGTTTATACTGATTAAATAAAGATGACCCTCCTGCTTACAGTCTTTCACCTATTTTTTAAAGCCAGTCAAACCACATTGCCATAAGGTGCATGCAAAACCACAAATGGAATGTTTCACGTCTGGAAATGATAGAGTGGGGACTTTTTTCAACATTACCCACAAAATTTCCACTGGCTGGAATATACATAGCAGCCAAAGGGCTCTTTTTGAACTCTTAGGAATGGCTATTGTTTTCTAGCAGATCAAAGGGTATTTGCAGAATTTCTCATTCTGTTTTCCTTTGTTTGTATCCAAACTAAAGTGAAGAGAAAGAATAACAGGATAGATATTTTTTTTAAATCACCTTGTGTGCTTTTAAATGCGATCCTACATATTTTCACATTTTTTGGATTAGTACATGAATCACAATTAATTATTATTAAAAAATATTCACTTTTCTGAATTTTGCAAAACAGTTTGCCCATATGAAAAGTTTACACTTGGAAAAACTTTTATAAAATGTAGAGTCAAGTTAACCAGTTAGGCATATTTGTCCATATAGCTTAGACTTATGTACATGAAGTTCTTGACTTACGACCACAGTTGAGCCTACATTTCTGTTGGTAAGTGAGACAGTTAAGTGAATGTTGCATTTTATGACCTTTCTTGCAATAGTTGTTAAGTTAGAAATGCGGTTGTTAAGTGAATCTGACTTCTCCATTGACTTTGCTTGTGAGAAAGTTGCAAAAGGTCATCATATGATCCCCAGGACACTGCAACCATCTTAAATATAAACCAGTTGCCAAGCATCCAAATTTGATCATGTGACCATGGGCATGCAGTAACAGTTGTATGCAGTAACAGCTTATGAAAAATTGTCATAAGTTACTTTTTTCAATGCTGTTGTAACTTTGAATGGTCACTAAACAAATGGTTGTAAGTTGAAGATACCTGTATTGCAGTTGGATCATGACTCCAGGTAACCCAGGTAGAGTAGGTGACTTCTCCTTTTGAAACAACAGACTTGTAATTCTCTAGATCTTCAGTTAGTAGAAGGGGCAAAGAATAGGTTTGCATAATTATGTATAGTTTATTAGCAATGCCTGTTCCCGAATTGGTCAGATCTGGTTGTTGTTATCCTTGTTTTGATTACATCACAGTTAATCTATGACAAACATGTAGCAAAACTTGAAAAATACCCAGATACTTCAATTAACATAAAATGTGACTAGGCTGCTAACTAGCATAGAACACTAGATTCATAGCATTCTATAAAACTTATACTGAAAGATCGACAGCTGTTTCCAATAGTTTAATTAATGAAAGTTAAGGTGAGATTCTCATTTTTAAAACCTTAAATGTCTGCCTATCAAAGGCAGAGTCTCCTTGAATGATTTGAATCATTCCCTCAGCCCGTTTATAAAGCCAGCTACTCACAAAGTACTTCCTTAGCAGTTGATTGTTTCTGTCTAACTTCCCTCCAATTATTTATCCAATGTATCTACCATTTCTCATCTCATGCTTCCCTACATATCCTCATCTTTGGAATTGAAAGAGAGAGATTTCCTCCCATTCACACAACTCATCATACCCCATCAGGGGAGCAGCAGGGAAACTATAACAGATTCCTCTTACCCCTAACAGTTTGCATATAGAAGGAAATAACTTCAACTCCCAGAAGTCAGCGCACTGAGTCCACAAGTCATAAAGTTGCCAAGGTTGGATACCCCTGGCCTAGATGGAAGGGGCAAAAAGTATACATCATCCTCCTTTTCTAAGAAAAGTGAAGCACTGCAGAAACAAACCACTCTTCTGTAACAGAGAGAAAAGTTATATACTTCCATCAGATTCCCAGACAGGCACCTTAGCATCTCAAAGGGCACAACTTTCAACAAGTGAATGAACATATTTATTATGGCCACTGACCAGAACTGTGTACAATGTTATAAAAAGATTTAGAGTCCAGATAGAAATACATTCAAAATTGAAGGGTACATTGAGAAAGGAAAGACTAAAACAGAGCAAAATCAAAATATGCTGTAAGTATATATACTAGCCATAATCTAATTCTAGAACATTAAAAAAAACCTCTTAAATATTTAAAGTTAAGTCACTAAGTTGCAAAAACTATTTGTGTATAAAATGAGCTACTGAAATGTTAAGCTACACAATTACTAAACTACGAAGTAAAGGAAGTAGCTTTGAACTACTTAATAAAACAGGCATTCTAAACTAATAAAATATTAAAATATTTGATATGGCCCTATTAGTCACTCAATAAATTTATTCCAGTAACAGATCAGTGCCAGGGTTTAAACTTCATATAATCAGTGCCATGTACTAAATCCAGTAATCCTTGTTTTGCTAAATTTTGTGCTTTTCCTTACAAACAACACTGTATTCAGTCTGCCGCCAGACAAATTTTCACTACTTACTGAGACTCTTTATCTACAAGTAGATATTTTAGCATATGGAGCCATTGGAAAGTTTTATATCAGGAAAGTTAGCACAGTTCTTTCAGCATTGCTATTCAGACTTTATTCTCAATTAACACATTCATTTTTTTTTCCATCTCCACTGCAGTTCGGCTGCAAATTATCTCCTGCTTTCCTGTCCCTAACTCTCAGAAGTCTCACTATCTGAAAGCTGGATCCTAGCCCATCAGGAAAAAAAAACATCGCTCTGTTATTCAGATTCAATAATGTTCCTTTATTAAAGTCCCATATCTGTCTGCTTAAACATGGTTACCAGCATCAACAAATTCAGTATCTTCCTTTAAAAAAAAACAAAACGTATCAAGATAACAGAGCAGAAGTTGAGCAAAGCATGACTTATTGTGCAAAAAAACCCTGAGTGCATGCACAAAGCTTTCTCTAAGATTTATGAAAGATTGCCCATAATTGCCTTGAAATGTCTTTCTAGCCTGTTTTTACCCTTAATTATAAGCAGCACTATGGATTTATTACTGTTTTAATAATAACCCAATTTTTGCCATGACACTAAGAATGTTCCAATAGTTTCACCATAGTGCGAACAAGCTGTATTTCCCACTATTTATATCTTTAAAATTTATGTGATCTCATGTTCTCTGCTCTCTCAACATTTATGTATTTGCTGGTGTAATATACAATCCCTTTCATTTGCATTTAAGTGGTATTGTGCAGAGGCAATATATTCAAAGCATAGCTGTGGTCTACTCTTGAATTTCAGATTATCTGCACCACTTAGGCAACCTTGTCTCATCTCAGAAAAGGTAAAAGCCTGTTAATACTTGGACTGGGGGCTGCTAGGTAATACCAAATGTTTGTTTGTGTGTGTGTGTGTGCACACACATCTTCCAGACAGTATTTGATTCCTGACAATTGTTTGGACTAGTTCTTGTAGGTTTTTTGGCAAGATATTTCATAAGTGGTTTGTTTTTGCCTTCTTCCTAGGATTAACTGGTAGGATCTCATAGTCTCTGGATTTCTAGTCTGGTGCCTTTACTACTACACCAAACTGGTTCTTGGAGTTAAACTAAGATAAATAAGATAGCAAAAATATTGGCTGATGGAATGATTAAAAATCATATGGAATGATTTTTCAAATTACTATTACACACACAGTCCAACAGCCCTTCAATCAGCAAATTCTTCTACCCTGCAGCTTCACATTCCTAACTTTTGGAAGATTTTTCCCCCCATTCCTGCTTAAGGCCATTTTCCAATATATAGTACAGTGAATGGGAGAGAAATCCAATAATCTAAAATTAATGTCAACTTCGGAATTTAGAGAGCACTTACAAGATGCATAGAAATAATTAAATAACACTTTAAGATCCTTTCTTTAAAAGCCACGTTGCATGTGAGAATTTTTCCCTGGTGAGAAAAAGCATATGACCATCAGATGTGATGAATCCATCAATTCCTGGAAAACTACAAATAGCTATAGTTTCTAAACAGGAATACACATACAATAGTACAGTGAATGCCTACATGTGATTGAGATGCTTATAAATGTTATACACAGAAGTATATCTATGGAAGAAAAAATTGGTATCTGTGAAAAATCCACTTGTGCAAAACAGTGTGTGATTTAATAAGCCATCTGCTACTTTCTGCCCAAAGTGTGTGAAAAACATAGAAACCCTGGCAGGAAAGGAAGAATAATGTCAGTTCTGTCACAAAGATTTGCTGATAGCTTTTGTGTCCCACCCAGATCAATCTTCCACAATGTGGTAAATTCCCAAAAACTGCTTTTAATCCCATTATCTATAGAGGTTTCTGGCTAGAAATAAAGGGATAACCCTCTGTTGGGGAAAGATGAGAATATGGGGTTTGAATATGGGGGAGCAAGGGGTCCAAGTCATCACGCATAACACAAATACTTGTCTTGGACTTCTAGAGCATGCCCATGACATGCCACATAATGTATGATGTCTCTCAAGCCAACAGAACTTGCACATCTGTATGCTAACTCATAATTAACTTTGGGTTTAAGGTGCTGTACAATATAACCACCATGTGTGATTTAGTAAGTGGTATGAATGCAGCCAATTATAACTGAGTCACTAAACTATGGTTTAGTAAGCTAATTGAAAACCTCCTAGAGACATTACGGTTAGTTCTCACAGGAATTTTGTTTTTGTTTTGTTGTCTCTGTCTCTTATTGTTATGCTTATACTTGTTACATTTTAATTTTAATTCTCCTTACTATCCTAACAAATAGTTATGAAAAGGATCTTCTGCAGTCTTTGGAATACTGCAGAGCATTGCAGAGAAAAAAAATTTGTTTTAAATTATTCAGTTCTTCACATTAACTCTTCCCCCTCCAGGGAGCTTTCAAGCATCCTTATTTTTAGACAGGGCATCCACGGGGTGTAGTTAAAAAAAAAAAGTCAACATGGCTGTTGTGATGGTGTAATCAAAATACTGTTTTATCTGTGACATTCAGTCTTGGCGGCCATCTTGATTTTTTTTTTTTTTTGGACCATGCACTGCATACAATCCTGCTTGTAGAATGTGTGGTTTCTCAGCAGCAACCTTTGTGACTATTTTAGCTTTTTTAGATGACTTCCTACTGACTGTGCTATGCTATTGCGTGTGTGCGCATGTGTGCACATGTGTGTGGTTTGTCTTGGGGGGGGCGCACCTTGGAGTCAGTTTTGACTCCTGGTGACTGCTTGGACAAATCCCTGCATTTTTTGTGGCAAGATTTCAGAAGCGGTTTGCCATTACCTCCTTCCTAAGGCTGAGAAAAAATGACTAGTTCAAAATCAGCCAGCTGGTTTTGTGCCTAAAGAGGGATTACAACTCATATGATCTCCTAGTTTCTGGGGTCTCTTAACCACTACACCAAACTGCTATTTGGGCACAAAAATGTAAAGCTTTTAGGAACCGCGCAGACAGACAAGGCAAAACTTTAATACATTTCTCATTACATTAAATCAGAGGTCTTCAAATTTGACAGCTTTAAGACTTGTGGACTTCAACTCCCAGTATTCTCCAGCCAGCTATGTTGAAGACCTCTACATTAAATGGAATAGATTTAGCTAACTGATTCCAGAATGCAGTTTCATGATAAATTGATATACTCTAATCCTTTTTTAAAAATATAAATTGTGTCAGAATTTTGAATAAACAGTAAAAATTAAGAAAGAACTAATATTTTAAATGAAAAAAAGAGAAAAGGAGAAATAGAGGAAAAAAGCAAAGATGAAAGTTCAGAAATACAGCAAAAAAAATAAAGAAGTGACTTCTGGTTTTGTTTTACAGCAATTATAAATAGACATGTAAGTACACACATAAATAACTCTTATTCTTCAGTTACAACATGGTTACATTTTTCTATAAACTATTGTTTTTATTTTAATCCTCAAAACCATATGACTTCATTTTTTTTGCTACTTCTCTTTTTCTCAAAAAGTCAAAAACGGATTTCCAATCATTACTAAACAGAGAAGAAAACCATTTCAAGCTAAAGCAATTTAATTTGGATAGCTTAGCAAGTTCCATCATCTTTAACATCTATCCCTCCATTGTGGGTAAAGTCATTTTTTTCCAGATTCTCAGCATTTAAAAGTCTTGCTGCAGTTGTCATGTATAAAAACAAAGTACTTTCATTTTTTTCCATCTGCTTATTCATAAGTCCCAAAAGAAAAGACTCTGATCTCAATTGCATATGAATCTTTAAAATTTCTTTATTATATGTTATTGAAGTCATACTTTTCACCAAGCATAATAAAATGTCCTTACTTGTTGGTTACATTTCGAGCATAAATCTAAAGAATGTTTATATAGACATTTTTTTCTGTGACATGTATTTACAATATATCATTTTATTTAAAAAATGTCTTTGAGACTATAATATGAATTTCAATTTTTTATTTTCTTTTTCTTCTGTTTTCTTAATTAATATGCCAACTATTCCCATAGTTTATTTGCAAATTCATTTTTTTGTTTTTATCTTATTTCCATTTTTATTGTTATTATTGACAACTATTACTGTAAGAGTTTAATATGCTGAAGAATGCTAATATTCCCTGGAAATTTCTTTAATTCTTATTGTTTTCTTTATCTCATCCAAAATAGCCTGTGTTCCCTGGCTCTTCTTTTAGGTAATGTATTATACTGTATAAAATATCCTCTCATAAAATCTTTGCTCACATCCCAAACCATTCTTAAATCCATGCCTGTGTTTAGAAAAATTCAATTAGTTTATTTTTAAAGTTCTTCACTATTGCGTTTTTCTGTAACAACATTTCATTTAATCTCCATCTGAATGTAATAGCTTTCTTTTTATACATCAAATTCTAATCCTCTATATATTTCTATATTTTCTGAACAGATGTCCTCCTAAAGCAATAGGAAATGTCAACTTTTATGTCTATCAATTATGAATTATATGTCCTTTAAGTGTAGACAGTCATTATTTGTGTTGTAATACACATGGTAGTTACTTAAATATCATTTTAAAAAATCAGACAACCTGAAACTGGCTTTAATGGGACACATGTACATTCCGAAATAATCATGATAACTGAAATTAAAAAAACCACGAATCTTACTATCCTAAGGCATTGACTAACTAAATAATGTGTGTCTGCTCAGTGTTACTTCGAGGTGTTAAATGCTGATGGAGTTCATCTTCGTTTTAGCTGTCCATTTTTTAGGAGACTTTCTCTTCAAATGAGACTTAGACTGAAAAACTTTCAAACAGAAAAAAAAAACAATAAATAGAAAACTATCTATAGAGAAACCAAGTAGAGAACTGCTTGGTTTAAGCAGAACTCATAATTATGCAGCACCCTTAGCTATTTCGTTTATTTCTGCATTGCACATAAAAGTGCTAAGTAGAAATTAGGGCAGAGATTCAGTTCTGACACATGATGTCATGGTGGCTTATACAAGACTCCTATGGATATAAACTTCCAAAAGCTAATCCAACAGATTTGGCTGATCAGTGCTTCCTTTCAAGCAGCTTTCTACCATCTGCTTACTGAACTGGATTTACTTCTGCTGTTTCATGGCCATATATGTCTACAGAAATCAGAGCAATACAAAAAAAAAAGTCACTCATTAAGTGTAATGAAACCTAAACTCACTGGTAGCCTCACACTGCAATGAACAAGGACATTCAATTTCAGAGCTACTATGATTGTTGGCTGACCAGAATCAAAAATATCGAGATAAATTATTATAAAGCCTGGAAAGCATGTCCCTTGCCAGTCAACAGGAGTGCTGATTTACCACCAACTGATCAGGTACTTAGGACGGAGCCAAGGGTACAGTAGAACAAGGAAACAGCAATTAACAATTTAATAGCCAGCCATCAACACCCTAATTAACAACAAAATCCTACACACAACTAGGTACCATATAAATACAACATGTAAAACAGCCTAGTGCATGTTTTCTGGAGAGAGAGAAGTTCATCAAATGTGTTCTGGATATGGGTATAACTACCTGAGTTGGGGGTTGAAGGTTGTTACAGATGGAGTTAGCCTAGGGAATGGTTTCTGAAAAGCAGTCAGAAAGGAGATTTTAGACTGCAAAAAACACTAGGTTTATGATTTTCTCCCACTCCTCTCTCTGGAGAGTAATTCTCCTTGCTACAGATCCAATTTGAGAGACGATTGCTCAGTCTGAAAGTGTCTGATTATTTGTCCTCCCAAGGCATGAGCAATTCCATGCTTTGCTGCAGTATTTGCAACAGATTTGAGATCTAACCTTTTTAAAGGGCTTTTACTGGGTGGTGCTTTATTGACTTTTCATTGATATATATATATGACTTGTCACACTACTAATTATTTTTAATTGTTTTATGGTTATTGCTGTTGGCATTTTTTTAAAATTGGCTGAAATCTGTTCTTAATCATAGTTGAATATTCTGTATTATTTTGTAATTTAATTTAAATGTCTAACCCTGTTATTGAAATGTTTGCATCTTATACTGTATTAGACTGTATTGTCTACGTTGACTGGCAACAGATGATCTCCAAGTTCTGCAGATGCTTCCATTTTTAGTTGGTTTATTGGAATGATTGGAGAAGAATTGTTACCCAGGCTTGGTGGTAGGATTAATAGTTATTTTAGGTATTAATACTTTATGTTTTGCTTGACAGTTGCCTTGATTGCCTTTTGGTAGAAGGGAGGGAGGGAGGGAGGGAGGGAGGGAGGAAGGAAGGAAGGATTCATTTGACTATCTGATCTGTCAAAGCCAGCATTTTCCATCTATACTTCATGTTTAATGGCATGCCATTCCATTCCTGTCAATCAAAGACCACACCATGGAGTCTGCTAGCATCTATGAATTTTATGAGACTATCTTATATTTCTCCTTCCCTTTTCTCACAGCTCCTTTTGCTGTAAGATCCTGAATTTGTCACAATGCAGACGCCAACACACATATACCCACAGCCCCCTCTGCCTGCATTCTCCCATCATATTGAGGCTGAATTATACAGACCCTAAGTTTATGCTAATTCCACATTTGAATAATGTATTCTGAATAGTGATTTGCTTTTTCTCTTCATGAGATTGGGATGCAAAGTGCATCCAGCTCTGATTAAAGTTTGGAGTCAGTGCAATTGTGGGTGAGACTTTGCTTGCAAAGAGCTAGTGTTTTGGGATCCCCTGGAATATACATGATTAGGACTCTAGACAATTCTCATACTTTTTTTTCTTTCTCCTTCAAAAAAAGACAACAATGCAACTTGGTAGAGGCAAAGTCTGCACATTTATTATAATGTGGCAATGATAAAGCAGAAGAGAGTTATTTAGTTTGCAGAATTCCGGATTTTTCCTTTGGGCTTCTTTCAGATAGCTCAGCTGGCTAATCTAATAAAGGCAGTAAATCTGTTTGCCTCATCTGTCTCTTTCAGGCAGGCAAAGTATGACAGTGTAAATATGAGAGTGTGGGCAGAGAGTAAGGAACGCCTCATTGAAAGATTTGTTTACTTTGGAAAGTCTTCCTCCGTCACTCCTCCCCCCATTCCCCTCCCCCCCAGAGGAAAAAGAGAATAAAGGAGAAGGTATAAAGAGCAACATGTGAGAAAGTAGGGGCTAACCAAATAGATATAGATACCATTTAGTTTAAGAAAATGCACTAATTTACAGAGGAACATAGACATCTGAGCCAAATTTTCATTAATCTGCTGCCCATCAGAAACATTGGTTTGCAACTCCTGTCAGTCCAGTCAAAGCCTATGCTGAGAGTGATTGGAATTATAGTTACCTGATTATTTCAAATAAACAAAGGATGTTAAACCTGAGTATTGTCTTCTTTTATCATGCTTTGCATATCAGGGAAGGATTTTTTCTTGGAGCTCCTTTGCCTGTTTTATTTAAAAGTCTATACCAGTGGTTCTTCACCTTTAAGATGTATGGATTTCAGCTACAAGAATTCCCCAGCTATCTTTAATTCTGGAAGTTAAAATTCGCACATCTTAAAGTTGCTAAGACTGAGAAATATTGATCTGTAGAGACAGTGGCAGCTCTTCTCTGTGGCACAATATTAAATGGAATGGACATTGAGGACTGGATAATCTTTGGTCATATGCTTATAACAAAATCTGTGGGAATGTGAATTACATGATAGGGAAGAATCCATTTATGTTTGAGGTGTCCCTAAGCAACATTATTTCATTTTCCCATAATGCCCTAGAATTATGCTACAAAGCATATTTCAAGAAATCGACACGGCTAGACTCAGTTTTTTATACTAGGTCCAATATTTTTAAAGCCAGCCAGAGTAGACCCTATTATGACTGTCCTTACAAATTTCCAAGAATGTCTCTTGTGGATGTCAGCCATACTACTGGAAGCTCCCAATGGGTTCCTCAATATCATTCTGTCTTAGCTCATGTTAGAGATGTATGGGTTTCAATCCCAGAGTTCTTAGAAATGGACTGGTATGAAATATGAGAATTCCAGGAATTAAACTCTTCACATTCAGAAGGTGCCCAACTTGAAAGAGGCTTCCCTATATTATCTATGTTACCTACTTTTTCAGTGTATCCCATTCCAGCACAATGACGTCTGGATATGTTGGACTATAATTTCCATAATTCCCAGGTTTTCTGGCTGCTACTAGCTGAATTCTCTAATGTTTGAAAAGCCCAGTGTAAGAAAAAATCCAAGCAATACAATAAGCAAAAAAAAAAAAGAAAAAAAGAAAAGAAAAGTTGGAGAGTTAATACAGAAGGATCTAAAAATTAATGCAATAAGAGAAATTCAAGTCCAGATAGGGGGAAGCAAATTTGAAATGAGATGAACAAAGAAACAAATGCATAAAACCAGAGACTGCATGGTTCTGAATTATTAGCTATTATTAGCTATTAAGATTTTTGTTACTGACTCGCTTATCCTGTTCTCGTGTCACACACATAGTAATTGATCAAATATTTAATTAAAATATCACTGGATATTTAAAGGAACTTTTCCCACAATATATTTATAAAGATGTGTATCTAATGCATAATATAAAGGCTTTCATTACCACTTTCCTTCTCCCTGATTAAACATTCCTTTGCATGTATTTTTGACTACATGGGGCATGTGGTCACCATATCTTTGCGTCTCACAGTAAGAGGATGGAGCATGCAGAGAAGAATTTTAAAAAAAGAATATCAAAGTGAGTGTGGGAGAAGATTATGATGCAGAAGTTTCTGCTGATTTTCTCTAGTTTCTGCTGTAAAGCAAAAGAAAAAAATGGCATTCTTCAGTTCTATTTATTGAATTAACAATCTTTTCTGCCAAATGAGTTTCTTTGACTGGTTAAATAATGTCACTTCTTTTTCAAAAGATTGTTCACAGCATTCTCCAATGCTGTATCATGGAATGCCTCAAAATATCTTCTTACTAGTATTCACCACAAAGGAAGCCTTTAAATCTAAAACAGGAAAAAACCCTCAACCCTGCTGAGATCCAGTGATACAGAAGCCGACACAGAGCACATTTCTAACAAAGGGAGGGGAGCTGTGCATCTTTATGAGTGTGCGCGTTTGTGCATTAAAGAGAGAGAAAAGCATTTTCAGTCTTGGTTAATGTTTCAAAACTGATAGTTTCATAGAAAAGTAGATTGATGTTTTATATTCTAAGCATAGCTGTCGGTACTGACTCATCTATTCATCATGTGACAGTTTTAGTCAAGAAACCAGACGTTTTGAAAAAGTAGGTATGATTGTTTCAGGTTTCATTTGAAAGAAAAAAAAAGTGGTTGCAGGGGAATCCTTGACAACATAATTGCACTGTACACTGTAAGCAATTTCTCAGCTGCACCCACTATGGCAACATCTAAAAGCAGAGTCATGGGCACACCCTTCTTCAGCTTCTCTTTGTATGAGAAGCAGTCAAACATAAAGCATGCAGGATGGCAGCCTCTGAGCTGTGCAAATGGAGGAGGGGATTTTTTTTTAAGCTACTGGAAGATAAATAAAAAATAATAAGTCTACAGCAGAGACACTAGATTGTTCAGCGATCAAAAAGGGGGAAAAAGGTGGGTAAAGGCATGTAGAGTCTAGAATTCAGACGCTTTGTTGTCTATACCAGCTTTTCAAACTTACTGTCCTCAAAATTGTACATACATATTAGTTGGATATGTTGGGAATAGACCAATATCCTGGATGGCACTAGATTGAAGAGAACCAGCCGATCAGGAAATTACTTACAGTATTTTCGTATCCTATTTTGTTATCTCCCACAAGCCAGTGGTGGGATTCAGCTGGTTCTGTCCAGACCGTGTGAACCGGTAGCGGCGACTGCGGGAAGCTCCATTCACCCGCCCAGACATAATGTGTGACTACAGCACGTGTGCAGAGCTGGCGCATGTGTTCACATTTGCGAACTGGTAGGGAAAGTAGGTGAATCCCACCTCTGGTTTCAACTCTCAGAATGACCAAGCCAGAATGTTTCCTGGATGAGTTACCTGAGGAATTAACCATTTTCTTAAGATCCCAAGTCTGTCTTAAGGGGCTTCTAGAAGAATGTCAGGGATGGGGCCATTCCCCCAGAGGGAAATGATGTTCCACAAGGTGAGGGCCGTGGCAGAAAAAGCCATCTCTCATGTCCCGCCAACTCCTTTGCAGATGGGACCTGTTACAGACCCCTTGTACCTGACCGAATGGGACAGGCACATGTAATTGGGTGAAATTGGTTCCTCCAATAACCTGACCCCATGCCATAAAAGGCTTGAAAGGTCAAAACCAGCACCTTGAATTGATCATAGAAGCAATCTGTCAACCAATGCAGCTCACAGAGTTATAACATTCTAGAGGCACATATAACTGCTCATGAATAACAGTATTAACACAACTGGAGGGCAGCTGCATCATTCACATGATTCACGCAGAGGTTTTTTCCAGATACAATAGTTATATCAGTCTGAGATGAGTGACACTCTTCTGTTCCCTCAGATGTCCTGGTGCTATCTATATTGTAGACATTTGAACCAATAAACTTGTGACTCATTTTGCATTACACAAGAAACAGGCATTCACTTTGCAGAGTGCAGCAAAGTGTCAGCATTCCATCCCGGACACAGCAATACATCTCTCTCTAGGAATATAAATATGTATAATTAAGTAAAAGGAGAGTCAAGATTCAAGGCTCAAAGAAGTTGCTTTCATTAAAAATGTATGACAATAACACCAGAAAGATCAACTAATGCAGAATTTAGAATTCTAGTCCTATTGTTAAGTCATCTCCAGGATTTAAATCCTGTGTCTCGTTTTCCTGGCCTTATATGGTAAGACGCTGTTTATCAACTTCGGGTGCTAATGGCACCTTTACAGTGTTTTAAAAAAAGGTCTTATCTGATCCTGAACTCTTCAAAGGCCTCAATGTTATAACATAAACTCTTGTCTTGCTCAACTACCCACCTCCCAGAATTACTTCTCTCCAATTGCAGCCCTTATAGCCATCAACCCTTCATCATCATTCCTTTGTCTTCATTCATTGCAGGGGGGGGGCTTTCAACTTTCCCTGCACTGTGCTTTTTCTTTCCTTCTTCTCATTGTGAAAATGTAGGGAAAGAAGAATGGGTATCAGATCAACTCATTGCCATTTTTCACATTCCTGTAGCTAGAGCTGTGATGGTGAACCTATGGCACGCGTGCCACAGATGGCACGCAGTGCCCTCTCTGTGGGCACGAGTCATCACCCCAGTTCAGCTGTGTTGTGTATGCAGGTGCGCCGCCTGCCAGGCAACTGGTCGTTGGGTCCCCGCTGTGCATGTGCAGGGGGCGGGCCATGTGTGGTGGCCATGCACACATGCAGGGGGCATGCGGGGGGCAGGGCATGTGCAGGGGCACACATGCATGCAGGAGGCACATGCGGGGGTCATGCATGCATGAGGGAGTGGGGCGCATGCACAGGGGCCGCAGGTACATTGCATTTGGGGGGTTCAAGCATGCACACTCACATTCGTGCGTGCATTCATGTGCTTTGGGAACTCAGTCCAGAAATGGTTAGCCATCACTGAACTAGAGCAAGCACTAGTCAGCTCCATGGGAAGGTGAAAGGTAGCTGTTGCTGATTTTCCATGGTATATGCCCAATGATTAAAACACAGTTTATATGAAGGCTAAAACATGTTTATTTGATTTCTCACTCTTACAGAAGTTTTCACCAGAAAGAGAACAGAAATGCAAAACATCGGTATATATACACAGGAGGCGGAGCTTAAAAGGTAAGGAGGAGTCAGTGGGAGGGACATTAGGTACATTAGTGATTTAACCATTTACATATTTACATATATACACAGTTGAGGTATTTTCACCTGTAACAAATCCCCCTCTAAAATACCCAACCACTATTGACTCGTGGAATTCTGAATATGTACATTAAGTTTAGAAGTCAAATAAGCATACTGTTTGATAGGTAAAGGTTTAGTCAAAATGTCTGCGATCTGTTCACTTGTTTCACAATGTACCACCTTAATAAATCCTATATGAGATAGCTGCCTAACATGTTTGTATTTTATATCTATATGGCGAGATCTTTGGCCAATAGCTTCTGAAGTTGAAATGTCTATGGCAGCTTTATTGTCTTCGTTGATAATTATGGGGTAAACAGGTTCAACCCAAATGTTAGACAGTAGATCATCAAACCATGTTAAATTGTTGGATGCCTTGGACAAACAAATATATTCAGATTCTGCAGTAGAAGTAGCGATCAAATTTTGTTTACCAGTATACCAATGAACAGGACAATCATTTATAAGAAAAACATATCCAGATGTGCAGCAGCAAATTGTTGCTGAATATTTAAGCAGAGTGCCTAGTAGCTGTTTGTCAGAGCCCAGATAACTTTATGGCCTGGTATTTGCTCTTCTGCATTTCAATCAATCGGAAATCAGTCCAGCCAGAGTATGTGATCTAAAGATTCAAGAAAGGGTTTCAAATATATATTGCTGCTTCATGCTTGGTTCTTAAGTATTACTAAATTGGCAATGTGAGTAATGTTACGTCTTGAGATTCCTTCCTAAGTTCCATGCTTTATTAAATGTACCTACTTAATAAACTATTATGCAAGAATTCAAGCTAATCAGGTTAGTCTTCACTGGGTCTTTCCCAAACAAATACCTTCAGGTGTTTTGGTTTCCAAGAATTATGTTCTTTGGCTGGAATTCTAAGATCTACAGACCAATACGTCTATATTGTGCTTGATTAGGGAAAGCTGAATTTCAAAATATTACTGCAGCACTTCTGGTAGAAACCAAGGCAGAAAGAAGAATGTGCTGAAGCAATGCAAGTATTTCCAAGTGAGACATAATAGGAAGGGATCAATTCATAGCACTGGATATTATTATAAAACATTTTAAAATGACTGCAGAAAAATAATGCACTTTGTTTGTGATTATATGAGCTCTCATTCTGGAATGCAATTAATGGAATGGGGAAATGGCCATACCTTAGTCCTATCCCTCTATATCAGAGACCAATGTTTAAAGTTTTATTTCACACAATGAAGAACAAGGAAAGGTTTTATTTATTTATTAAACAAATGTACATGGCTGCCCAACTCACAAAGAGATGACTCTGGGCAACTTGCAACATTAAAATCTGCAACATTAAAAAAACCCATTCTCCATGGCAGCAACAATGCAATAAAACTTGATCAGCTTCCTCTCCATTTGGGATCCCCAGGTCCACTTACAAAACAACTTCTTCAGGCCTTTTTGGAAAATCAGCAAAGTGGAAATCAAACGTACCTCTGGGGGTACCTCTGTTCCATAGGAAAGGGCCACTACTGAGATCCTCTTTTTCATGATGATTTCATGAAAGTTGACTCAGTCTTCCATCCCACTTCCAAGGTTGCTAAAATGAGGACCCAGACTGTTGGGGGTAATATGCTGACTCTGTAAATAGCTTAGAGAGAACTGTAAAACACTGTGAAGTGGTAGATAAATCTAAGCATTATAGCTATTGTTATTGCTATTATGAAGATTGTATGCTCATAGATTCAGTGGATAAGGGAAGCTGGCTGGGGAATTCTGGTAGCTGAAGTCTACAAGTCTTAATGTTGACAAGTTTGGAGAGCCCTACTCAAGGTCACCCATGTGTTTTGAAGAAAATTCTATTCCAAGGGCAACTATTTTGTCACAGGCAGCATCAGGCCAGTCTGTCCATCAATGGTGCAAAGCAAGACTCAACGACCCGACAAAGAACATGACCTCATCTTCTTTTATCAGCCCAAATAATCATCAGGAGATCACTTGCAAAGAATAGCCTTCAAACTATCATATAAAAACAGTCACAGTCATCAGTAATCTGATAAAAGTCATGGGCTAATCCAAAAACCTCCAATAAAACCACAATACTTGGATGGAAGCCAGCCGTTATCCCACCTTACTCGTCCAAACATGCCTGGAAGTTAGATCCAGTGGGTTTCAAAAGAAGTTGCCTTCAGATAGATGTGATTATAGGCACGTCTTTGGCTTCCCTGATCTCATGTCAATTTGGATCTGTTCAAAACCAAACATACTGGCTTAATGAACTGAAGAATTGGGCTCTAACGTAACTTTTTAGTCATTTGTTATAGGCATTTTTTCATTCCTGTGTTAAATGGGATTTTAAAACGACCTTGACTAGCATAAAAAAATAATAGCATAAAAGTTAGTGAATTACATTGCTATATATAGAATTGGATCAGACATGTCCATTCCCTAGTCTGAACATCCTGGCCACATCCCCCACTTAGCTGTTGGGTGAATAGGTAGCAATTCATGGCATCACTTTGGACCTCATTCATAGATGCAGAGCATATGATCTTGATGAACTGGAGGATAAAAATAGTCCTGATCTATATAGCATTGTTTTCTTAATCTGGTCTGTTTCATAGATCTGACAATAGCCCCAGGTATCTCATCCACCTCAGAATACATTTGTCTGGCCCATATTGGCTGAGTGCTGCAAGATATTCCAGCTATTTTGTTACTCAAAGTATACACTATGTATACCTGCAACAATTCATGTTGTGGAAGGAAGGATAGAATTGGTCTACAGATTGCAAATATTCTTGTACTGGGGCCAGAAAGGTGCAGCAGGGTTGGATGTAAACTAGAGATGATCAATATTTTGGTGATTTGAACCCATAGCATCATGTGCTGGAGTGAGCTCTCATCATTTGCCGCTAGCTCCTGCCCACCTAGCAGTTTGAAAGCATGTAAAAATGCAAGTAGATAAATAAGTACCATTCCAGTGGGAAAAGCTAGCAGCTTTCTGACCAGAAGCAAGTGCCAGACCTGTCTAGATTTGAAGCACACCTGGCAGAAGAAAGCCCAGATGACAAAATATCCTGAATGCTGCTATCCAGCTGGTACAAAGCTAATTTGTTCCCCATGGTGTACCATGGATAGTGTCCATGCATGAACGAACAGGTTAGCAAGCTAGCCAGAACTACTCTGTGGTAAAAAGGATTGTAGGCTTCCCTGGCTATGTACGCCATATGCTTTTGAAAAAAACCATGCACTTATTCCAGATGCTCTCAAATCAGAACAAGAAGCAAGCACCTGGCCTGGTATTAAATACCCAGAGGCTGGCCACTATCTTCTGATCAGCTTGGAACATAACAGCAGCTGGAGATGCTTTGGAAATCATGCTCCTAAAACATGATATTCATGATAAGGCCAAAAAAATAATAGTCTTCACACAAGAAACCAGCCATTCTTTCTCAGGAAAGCAGGAGATAGATAATAAGGAAAGAGAAGGCAAGCCACATGTGATTGACACATTCAGTCAATCAGTTGTTATTCCATTTATATCCTGATGCAACATACTTTTGGCAAATTACATGATCTGAAGGAATTTAAAATGTAAAAGGTAATCAGAAAAAAAGAAAAACAGTTTAAAACAAACCCAAACATTCAAATGTGAAATAATAGCATAAAAATTAAGTCAACTGCATTGCCATATGTAGGATTGGATCAGATATGGCCATTCCCTAGTAAAAGCAAAGAATAACAACATATAAGATTAGAACGCAATCTGAAGGCTTTGATCTTCAAGATCCTCCAGAATCCTGTCAGAGAAGAGGCTAGTCTGATTTCTACCAGAGAAACATTCCAGAATCAAAGGCAGGACCCTTTAAAAGGTGTAAGTCTGAAAGAGCAGAAGGTGCATCTGATAAAGTCAACTGTCTTCTGAAAAGATGTTACAGATGCCTCCTGATTTTTTTTCTACCATAAATGAACAGGTCTCCTATAATATGTAGGAGAAAAGGTATTAAAAATATCTGGTTATAATCACAATACAGTACCTACCTTTAAGATCAGAATCAGTATATCTGTGAAATGTATCTTAGGGCAAATCCACCCACTATTGATAGCATTCTATCTCTGGAAGCAGTGGTGGGTTTCAACCGGTGTTACCATCGGTTCGCTTGCACGCACACCAAACTTGCACTCCGCATAAGCGCATTGCATTTTAAAACAGCTGAGGCACAGCAATCTGCTCCGCCACGCCTATCAACTGGGCTAAAAACGAATGAATATAGGTAGATATAGCGCAAGGGTGGGCGGGAGAGCTCAGCTGACAGTTGGAGCAAACCGGTTCACTCTCACCTCACCATCCCCGCTACTGGCTCGCCTGAACTGGGGCAAACTGGTAGCAACCCACCACTGTCTGTAAGGCTGATGCTGTTTTCGTGATGCTGTTTTCCATCCATCCTCAGCCTTTGAAAAGCTGGAGTTTTTTGTTGTTTTGGTTTTTAACAAGTTCATTGATGCTGCAAGGAAGGACCTCTCCTTGTTTTTGGAAGTTCCTTGTTAGAACAGCACAACAATGGGCCTTTGGGAAGGGAATTCTTTTTATAACCAGATGAAATTGACCAAGAATTCTGTCTGTTTCCTCTTTCTGCCTCAGTGACAGAAACAAAAAGTGGTAAAACAACTAGTGTTTAGGGGTTTTATATTTAATGAGTCAAGAGGTGTGAAGGAATACAGTGAAGAGATATGGATCCTCAGGAAGGAGGAGTTGCATTCCAGAGGAGTAAGAGGCAACCCAACCCATGTATTATGTGTGAGAGAAAGAGAGTGAAGACAGCCACTCCCTAATAGTTCACATAGTATATTATAGACGCAGATAATAAGTGCTCAATATGGCAAGAATTTGTCTATAGGTGTGAAACTATAAATCACTGTTTGGAAGAATTATCGTTGTGTGTTATTCTTGGTCTGACAGGAGGGGTAAATAAATTGGACACCATAAATCAGAGGCTGGGGTAAACATGACTCAGACAGAGCATCGGGTCATCCCTGTTGCCAAAGCAAATGAAGGGGTTGAAATCCAATAAAGGATTTCTTAAGCCAGCTTCCTTTCCAGATGGTTCTTGCATAGCAAAGAAGCAGCTGAAGATGTGGGAGCTGCAGGGAAGCCCTAACAGTTGCTGGGAATCTCAGCAGGAAAGGCTAATGACACTTTGCTTGTGAATTTTCCCTAGGACTTTGGGTAATCGGCTGAATTAACTAAGCCTTAGTTCTGATGTCTGATTTATATTATTCAGCTGAATTTATATTATTCACTGGAAAGAGTAATATGAAATAATTTATCCAGTTAGAGATCATTCAGCACAGTCACTGTTAAGGAAAGGATTAGAGGGACAAATAATTTTGTATTTTTCATATGTGCAGTTCTTGGCTGCTAAATTGCCCAAGGGTGTAAAGGAGTAACGTAACAAATGTTTCTAGTCTCGTGTAACTGGTTATACCATATTCTCTCTCTCTCTCTTTTTCTCTTTCTCACACACACACACTCACACACACACACACACACAAGCAAATATATTGTGTATTTCTGAGAAGCCTTCTCTGTGGCTGCCCCAGCTCTCTGGAACCACTTATCTCCTGAGGTCCGGACCATCCCCACCCTATTGGCCTTCCAAAAAGTGGTGAAGACCTGGCTCTTCCGGCAGGCCTAGGGTCGTTGATCTCGCTGTTGCGATTTGGCGAGATCCGGCCATGAATGGTGTGAATGGGTTTTAATTGTTTTTAATGGTTTAACTTTTAATGTTTTATATATGGTTTTTAAATGCATTGTAAGCCACCTTGAGTCTTCGGAGAAAGGTGGCATACAAGTTGAACAAATTAAATAAATAAATAAATAAATGTGGAAGATCTAAAAATTCTCATAAACAATGTAGTACAGAATCAAAAATTGTACAGCAGTTGTTCTGGGGCATTTAAATCTTAAGATGTTAGCTTTGCAAATATTTTTTATTGTTTTTAACTAGTTCAGCTGATTGTATGTTTAAATAGTCTCTCCTTCTCTGAAACTGATCCATGCACATTAACAGCATGAGATATTATTTGGAAAGATTCCATTTTAAGAGCACCATGAGCTCAGTAAGCCTCTAGCATGGTACTTTACCTTATTTTATATGTCACATTAGCAATACTTAACTCTAGTCCAAATTATATTTAAAGAGCTGAAAGCATGCATCCAACTCACATTTCTTCCCTCTAACCAACATTTCTTCCCTTTCTGCTTATCAGTTTGCTGAATTATACTCCTCTTTTGCATTCAAATCCAGCCAACGTCTATGAATCAAAATGACGGGTCCAGTTGAGCTTCACTCTGTTGGATGAGGGCAAAGGATACACACCATCTGCTTTGAATATTACCGAAAGCTATCATTAAATAAACCAGGAAAGGGATGATATTTTTGTGATCCTTTGAAGTGTGTCTGATCACAATTGCCAAAGATAGTGGTATAATTCTCTAGTTAATGGAGTTAATGGACACAGTCGTTTGTCCACTGAGTTTACCATGGATAAAATGACTCAAATTTTCCCCAATGTGTTTCTCTCTCTCTCTCTCTCTCTCCATGTGTAAATGTGTGTCTTAAAATCATCACTTTGAATTGCTCTTAGATATCTCTGGACTATCAATTTGAGACCAAGCCACAGATGACTCATTTCCCAGCTAGTGAGTTACTGGATTTTGCATCAATTGAAGCCCTTGGGTGGCCTTCCAAGATAGCAATATGTAGTCCAAGCACATAGAGATAAATGCATGATCTGTGCTTCAGATAGGACCACAACTGGAAGAACATTTTCTCAGACATTTGATTGGCTGTTGTAATCCAGCTAATGTTTTAGAAAGCTGCTAAAACCTGGCTGTTTTAGAAGAATTTAGAGAGCCTGACTGGAATTTCTGATTCCTCATAGAGAGGGTAACTGAAGGTATTGGCTGCTCTTGAAACTATTAGATAAGCTATATTGATATTTTGTTTTAACTTAATTACTACTTGTAAGGTATGTGATTGAAATAGCATATTGATGATTCATCATGTGTCATAATGTAGGTGTTGACTCTAAAGTAATCACATAAATAGATTTTCTCCAGGACAATCTGTCCCCAGACTGGTCCTTTGAATCTTCCAGTGGTGCCCATTGGCACTGTAATTCAGTCTAGCTGCCTTTCTGCTGGTCATTCTCTTCTTTCTCTTTCAGTTCACCTTCTCAATATTGCTGTCTTCTCATAAGTGCTTGATCTTTGCATAATGCGTCCAAAATTTGGCTAGTTTGAGTCCTGCTTTTATGTCTGAAATGAGTACTCTGGATTGTTATACTGTGGGTCCATTTGGTTGCCTTAGTCCCATTTTTCTTTACTTATTTGTCTCTCTAAGAGCTTAAAAATAATTTCACCAATGAATGTCAATGTGTAATCAGAAGAGCCCATCATCAAACACTTTAAAGGATCTATCTATGTAAGTTTTCTTGGTAAATTACAGGAGTGGTATACTATTGCAATGAATTAATGCCTTTGTCATTGTTAGTAAGGTGTTCATTTTCTTCCAATATCTACCTAAATCACTGCAGCCCAATATAGGTGCTGGCTTGCTTTGGCTGGACTAAACTGAGTTAATTGTAAATTTTAGAGATGGACATCAGTCAGAAATTATGAGTCAGTGAGATTCCTATTCCTGAATAGTCCTGAGAGCAGAATGAAACTGCTGAATCATCTCTCCAAAACTGGGCAACTTCACAAATCTGGAAAAATGTTCTTATCACCTGTACGCCCTTTCTCAAAAATATCAATAAGTATATATATATATTCCACACTTTTTTCCTCCATTCTGAAGTCACCCATTTATTTTTTTCCAGATTTGTAGACAGAGCTATTTTTCTTGTTAGCTCTGTTTTTACTTGAAAATCCAGAAAAGAAAGAAAATTTAATGCATAATTTTGAGCTCTTTCTAAAAGTCATATGATCAATGTATTTTAGATCTTTGAATGATGTCCATACCTAGACATAGAAGAACTAGAAAACTGAGGACAACAAATTTGCCAAGATTATGACCATTAGAGCATAATATACATTAGGTAAAAGTTCCTCTCGCACATATGTGCTAGTTGTTCCGACTCTAGGGGATGGTGCTCATTAACGGGAACTCACTCCGTTATGCAGCACTAGGGATTTGAACTGCCAAACTGCTGATCTACAAGCTCAGCGTCTTAGCCACTGAAACACTGCATCCCCTGATTAATATAAGTAATTAATGATTATATACATTAATTTTATATGTGTGTGTGTGTGTGTGTGTGTGTGTGTGTGTGTGTGTGTGTTTTCTGAGGTTTTTGCGGGTGTTTGTATGTAAGTCTTTGGTATTCGGGTCTTCTCCCGCGTAAAATTGGAAGTGTCTTGGCGACGTTTCAACGAAGTCTTATTTGTCATCTTCAGGCATAAAATTGGAAGTGTCTTGGTGACGTTTCGACAAAATCTCATTCGTCATCTTCAGGCGTAAAATTGGCAGTGTCTTGGCGATGTTTCTACAAAGTCTCATTCGTCATCTTCAGGCTGGTGTTCTCGGCTTCGTGCTTCCTGGAAGCACGAAGCTGAGAATACCAGCCTGAAGATGACGAATGAGACTTTGTCGAAACGTCGCCAAGACACTTCCAATTTTACACGGGAGAAGACCCGAATAACCAAAAACCTATATATATATATAATATAATATAATATAATATATTGTAATTAATATACATTAAGAGTCATTTAATTTCAATTTATCTCAAGGGTAGCTGAAAGAGTAAAATCGTATAACGATTATTTTTAATTTTAGCTTCAAACATGGTGACTTCATGGATCCATCTATGTGCTTCTCTTGGCATGATTTAGAAATGGTTTGCTATTGTCTTCTTCTGGAATGCTTTTTTGACTTCCAAGTCTAGATTACAACAGAGATATTCCCTGTGTCTCCATTCTTCCAGGTCGTTTGTGCATTGTTTTGAAAATGCTGAATTTTATAGTAATCAAATGTAAACCAATGAAATCTAGTAAAGAATGAATCACCTTTGCTTGAACAAAAAACCTGAGAAAGTGACTATGAATTTGCTCTCTAAACCACATACAGAGAGGAGGAGGGTACAGTGAGTCAGGCAGCAGTGACAATTCAGCATATGATCCAACTTAGTCCTTGCTATTCTTTGATCTTGCACAAATTAAAAATGCAACTGTGACTCCTACAGGAGGCAGAAATTCTCGATCAAAAAGAGTACTATAGACTCAGGCTTGCCAACTCTCTATATGTAAATAAAGGCAGAGTCCTAAGAAGAACTTGCTTGCTTCCAGCAGAACAGGAATTCATCCCCACTTCTTTCTACTTCAACAGAAAGATGGAACAGAGCAGAATCTTGATCCCTATCTCCTCTCTTGTCTTTGTTCTTCACTCCAGTTCACCCTTTCTCCAGGCAGAAGATATAAAGTGTTATAAATCAAATATGGGCAGACTTTGGGTTGGTATAGAAGACTTTATTTTGCCCTATAGTGCAGTTGGTGAAAACAGTGATGGGACTAAGGCCCTAACCTCTCTGCATCTAATCAACGCACAAACATATCTAGCAATAGGCATTCTATTGTTATGACACACTCAAATATTTTCCCTTTAAACAGGCAACAAGCCATCTTATACATTTGCTCTTTGGCCATTGACTGTTGTCTCAGGCCAGTAATGACAAAAGAGGTGGCACCAATTTAGTATAGGCAGGGCATGGTGCTTCCTTCTGGACTTTGGTACAAATATTTTTCATAGATGTCTTCGTCTGAGAATCAGCTGGAGTCTGAAAGAGCACCATTCCAGAATAGAATTCAAAGCCCTGTCCAGCCGGGCTCCCATTGAATACATTTATGTAAAACACTTGAACAAAATAAGAACAAATTTTGACATGTATTAAACCCATAAGACTAGGCATCTTTCCAAACTCACCTCCTCTTTAGCCTCATCTCCATACAGGGGTGGGTTCCACTTACCCTTACTACTGGCTTGCAGTGGGATTGCACGTGCACGCTTCGCTCACACGCCTTACTTCTATGCATGTGCAGATTGCTGATGACATCTGGGGTGGTGGGTAGGGCCTCCCACCAATTTTACTACTGGTTCTTGCAAACCAGTCCAAACCGGGGACAACCCACTACTGATTCCATGCTAAGAAAAGTGATTGGTCCATGATTTCCAGCAGAATGATTAAAAAGAAGGAAAGCAAAGCTGAGGGAATCCCTGTTTTTGCTGTGCTCTCTCTATATAAACAAAAACCATATCAGAATCAGAATCAGAATCAGAATCAAGCTGGAAGGGACCTTGGAGGTCTTCTACTCCAGTCTCCTGCTCAAGCAGGTGACCCTATATCATTTCAGACAAGTGTTAATTAGTTTCCATCTATTCTTTCTTTTCCTTTCCTCTGTTGCTTTGGAAAATAAATTGACCCGCTCCTCTTTGTGGCAGCCTCTCAAATACTGGAATACGGCTATCATATCCCCCCCCCCCAGTCCTTCTTTTCTTTAGACTAGCCAAACCCAAATCCTGCAACCATTCTTCATATATTTTAGTCCTTTAATTATCTTAGTTGCTCTTCTTTGCACATTTTTCACATTCTCAACATCTTTTTTATAATGTGTATTACAAAATTGTGTAATGTATTATTTGTTGGCATGTGCTTCTAGCCAGAGTCACTAGCAGAAGCAGCAAATGTTATGTTGATATCGTTTTCTGTTACTTCAAAGACTGGAAGGTAGCACTTTCATTCTGTTGTAGGAAATATCTGACTTAGTACAAAATTGGGTTCAGGGAATGAACCTAATTGCCTATTGCATCCTGGGTGAAAGATATAAAAATTGGCTATGTTACTCAATATATCTACTGGGACTTTGTGGACTTCAAAAGTTATTGGGAAAATTGCTTTGGACTTTGACATAGCATCTCTCTGCTACTGACTAAAGCATGACAAGCTTGATGCTGCTGCTTTAATGAATACACTCATTTATCCAACTCTTAAAGCAGCAACATCTTTTTTTTCCAGACACACTTCTTCCAATGATGTTCAAAACATGGACACCTTAATAACTGTGTCTGAGTTGCTACAAATCAAGTGTTTCAATTTTGATGTATTCATCTGCACCAAGACCTAGGAAAAACTGTTTTTAAAAAGATACAGCGTAATTGAGAGTTAAATAGCATGGCATTAAACTATTTTAAATATGCAATTTGACTTGGTATTGTTCAACTCCTGGGATCTACTATGGATTAATTGTATATTAGCATCGTATTGCCCGAGAAATGTTTTCAAAAAGCAGATATTTGATACCTGGCTTCCTGATGTTTACATAGAGGTTTTTTTTATACAATTCATCCTTAGCATATTTGGTTAATAGCTTAGATCTCAAAAGAGGCAAAATCAAAAATGTGTAATTAAAGTGACATCGATGGAAGCCTTTGCAGATCTCTGTAGAGCCAAATAGAGAGAGGAGAGGCCCAATAGGGTCAATCTTTCTACCAAGTACTCCTAACAGTAGTAACCAAAGAGGAAAATGCTACTTGCTAAAAGAAGAGCTTCTACAACAAAAGAAGCTGTTTGGCAGCCTTTCATATCTAACTGTAAGAGAAGCTCATATGCATAGCACATAATAGCCAAGGCATTGTCTGCTGCTTTCTGTGCATGGACCAATTTCATTTGGATCCTGCTGACACAGCTGTGATATTACTGTGAATGGGGTCAAAACCTGGCATGGCAACACTACTGAGTCACATTGAATGTGTCACTATATTTAGCCAAAACAAGAACTGCAATCCATAGCATACCAATTGCTTAACAGATGGAAAAAGTTGGAGTATTTGTCAAGTGCTTCAAATTACATGCTACCCTATATCTTATTTTCCAAACTTTATTGCATCAACTCCCATTGAAAGCCAAAGGTACCCCTAACAGAATCATTTGGAAAGTTCAGAAGATTCTACACACACACACACACACAGAGTTTCATATGTGTGCATGTACATAACAGTATGTGCACATTTGCGTTAAAATTATAATTTATTACATTTATGTATTGCCAAACTCCCAGTGACTTGTGTATTGTACATGCACGAAATACATACCTTCAAAATGAATGCATTAATTTTTAACAGAAGACGCTCCTAATATTCATGATTTTTAAAAATAGTATCCCAAACAGAATTGCCAACTAATTTATCAGCAAAACTAACTTTGCTCTTAGTGTTCAGGAAGAAAGGGTCTTTGTTGGTACCTTGAACTGTTGACAAGAGAAGAAAATATTAATGTGGACAATTTCTCTCTGTCGCTGTCCCTCTGAGACACAGAAGACTTTCAAAATGATAAATCAAAGGCCTAACTGTATGATTATGCTGAAAGATGAAGCTGAAAGTCTAACTCCTATTAAAGTTATCTTTTAAATGTGGCTTATCCCAATTAATTATTCATACAGAATTAATTAACCAAATCCATTCCATATTTTAAGACATGTAAAACTAAGAGATTCAACTAGATAGATTGTAAATCAGGATTTGTTGAAATATTTGGTTTTGATCTTATTATGAGATAAACAAAGCATTACAAGTAATCTGCCTGCTCGTATCTAAATTATTGTTTTATTGTATTTTGATCTGCAGATGTAACTGCTTGGGTTGTTATAGTGGGAAAGATATTTTTTAACTCTTGTTATTTTTTTTAAAATTTGATTTATATGCCGCCCTTCTCCGGAGACTCAGGGCGGCTTACAATGCGTTAAGCAATAGCCTTCATACTTTTGTATATTTATACAAAGTCAGCTTATTGCCCCCACAAACTGGATCCTCAATTTACCCACCTTAGAAAGGATGGAAGGCTGAGTCGACCTTGAGCCTGGCTAGGATTGAACTCAGAGAAATTACAGGCAGCTGGTGTTAATTGCTGCCTTTAGTAGGAGGCATTAGCCCCCTACGCTACACAGGCTTGTTACAAGTAAATTTCTCCTTAACAATTACTTCAGAAACATCCTAGCATCAAAGGATACTGTTAAAATTTAGTTGATTCAAAATATTTAAAATTATTTTTATAAGAGGAATTTCTAATTCTGAATGAAGATTAATCTTTCTGCACAATACCTCTAGTTCTAATTAAAATATTTCTGAATTGATTTTATAACCTCAAATCTTTCCTAACCAATGTACAATATGTAAAAAATCATTTATCTAACAAAAATGTATCTAAACACAATGAAATCTTGGACTTACATTGCATATGAAAGTACTAGTCCTTGTGTCCTGTACAAGTGATAATTGAAGGCAAGTACCGGTACTTTCCAAAACTAGAAATTCCAGTTCATATAACTATCAAACCCATTGATATAACTTTGTGAATTTATTCTTTTCTCTCTTGTCTTAGAGTCAAAATTGACCCCTGCTGGCTTCCTATTCACAACATTTCCATGATAATAATATAGAAGCACCTGGCTGTTGGTTTACTCCAGAATCTTTTTCCAATTTTCCAGTGCAGCCTACAACCCATTTATCTCCTGGAGGTCTTCTGCAGAAGTACTAAACTACTATAATCCTGCTTACGTTTTCAAGATTATGGAAGTTCAGATTGGTGCTGCCTAAATCCTAAAACTTATTTTTTTTATTTTTCATTTCAACTTCCAGAGCATTACAATTAACATTTCTTTTTAAAAAACTGAATAGTTGTGGTATTAAATAGCAATGTAGCTAAATATCTATGGAAATTCTCAGGCATCCAGGTCATGATTGTCCGAAAAGTGATTTTTCAAAAAGCAACTAGTCTTTGTTTGTTTTTTTCTTGAAGATGTTTCATTTCTTATCCAAGAAGCATCCTTAGTTCTGACGGAACATACTCAAGTCAGAACTGAAGAAGCTTCTTGGATGAGAAGCAAAACTTCTTTAAGTAAAAAAACAAAGTCCAGTTGCCTTTTGAAAAAGCACCTTTGGGACAAATAGGAATGTAATGTTAACATTAAATAAAAACAGTATAGTTTAAAAAATAAACCTAAAGTGTTACATACAGTATTTAAAAGCTATAAGGTGAAGAGACAAAATATTAAAATCCTAAATAACGTTTCAAAAGAGGAAAAATATAGAAAAGGGGAAAACTGAAAAAAAAGCTATAAACTATGCTAGAAAGTTAAAATTCAACAGCAAAACACCACACCCATTCACAGAAAAGAGAGAAAGAGACACAGGAAGAGAATATATATTCAAATTCATGGACACATGCACATATATCCTTAAAAATAAAAACACTATATAACTTGTTTTATTTTTTTCATTGTTGCAATCCAATTTTTCAACAACTATTGAAACCTAGAATTATTTTTGTACCTCTCTGCTGGTACAAAATCCTAAAACTATCCTAAGCATACAGTGATTTTTAAATATGGATCAATTCCCCTTAGGATAGAGCCTTTTAGATGGTCTTAGTCAAAATGTAGGACATCTGGACAGTATTAGGACTAATTCTGATCATTCTCTTGAACAGAAAGATGCTCAATATATATATATAACAAACAAGCAAGGTTTGGTCCA
This sequence comes from Masticophis lateralis, assembly GCA_030761175.1. Lineage (NCBI taxonomy): Eukaryota > Metazoa > Chordata > Lepidosauria > Squamata > Colubridae > Masticophis > Masticophis lateralis. The sequence goes on from JAUDYJ010000005.1 coordinate 28,030,669, forward strand.
TTTGTAATTAAAAGTAATTCCATAGCAAAGTATATGGAAACAAATGTGACAATACACTGAGCATTCAACATTAAAACCTTATAAAATTATATAAGTAAAAAAAAACCCATAAAACAATGAGACACTCAATAAGGGGCACAGCACCATTACTTTAGATAATAAGCTGGGCAGACAGATGGTCTATATTTGATTCAAAAACCTAACTTTAGCACCAACCACACAGGGGCGGAGAAGGAATTCCAATATTGTGGTCAAGAACCAGAAACATACATTTATAAGGAAACCATGGCTTAAAATGGGAAAAATCATGTGATCCTGTGTGGATACATACAGTTCAATCAGTGGTGGGATTCAGCCAGTTCGCACCACTTCGGGAGAACCAATTGTTACCTTTCTGAGCAGTATGGCAAACTGGTTGTTGGAAGAAATCATTTGGGCAGAGAACCAGTTGTTAAATTACTTGAATCCCCCCACTGAGTACAATGTATTAATATGGAGAGGCTTTTTTGTAGGGGGGGAAGGATCATTTTGTACTATATGTTGCATATATATATATATATATATATATATATATATATATATATATATATATATATATATATATATACACACATATAAATATATATATATACACATATAAATATATATAAATATAAATATAAATATATATATATATATATATATATATATATATATATATATATATATATGCAACATATATTGTCTTTGGGGTTCCTCAGGATGGTGGATATTTTTCGGTTTGTGCAGAATGCTGTCTTGATGTTATGTTTCTGGAGGATTTTGCTTATTCTGTCTGTGGTGCCTTTTATGTATGGGAGGAGGGCTTTGCCATTTTCTTGTTCTCTGTCTTGAATTTTAGTGGGGGGTTTTTTTTGGATTAGGTTGGTAATCTTATTTCTTTGGAATCCATTGGATGTTAGTACATTAGTGAGAGTGTGTAGTTCGGTTTTTAGGTGTTGTTCGTCAGCTAAGTGTTTTGTTCTTAGATGAGTGTCTTGGCTACCGAGTTGATCTGGGCTGGGTGGTGGTGTGAGAGTGCATGCAGATAGCGGTTTGTGTGTGAACTTGTGAATCAGTTCACACCCCCACTAGTAGTTAAAAGGAAGGGTCAGCTGCAATCTCACATTGCTCCTGGAAGAACGAAGCCGAGAACACCAGCCTGAAGATGATGAATGAGACTTCGTCGAAACGTCGCCAAGATACTTCCAATTCTACGTGGGAGAAGACCCGAATAACCAAAGACCTACATACAAACACCTGCGAAAACCTCAGAAAACATATACATATACATATACATATATACATATATACATATATACATATATACATATATACATATATACATATATACATATATACATATATACATATATACATACATATATATATATATATATATATATATATATATATTATATATATTATATATATTATATATATTATATATATTATATATATATATTATATATTTTCCTGCATATAAGACCACTTTCTAACACACAAAAATCTTCTCAAAAGTCGGGGGTCATCTTATACGCCGGGTCTCATTCTCCTGTAACCAGGCAGACCAGCCCATAAGGCTCTGTATGTGTGTGTATGTATGTATGTATGTATGTGTATGTATGTGTATATATATATATATATATATATATATATATATATATATATATATATATATATATATATATTTCAGTCCTTTAAATATATTCAGTCCTTTAAATATATTGTAAGGTTGAATGGATATCATGCAGCTGGACAGGCTATCTAAAACCTTTCATACGTGAATACTTCTAAATTTAAACAAGGTCAAGGTAATTTCAGCAAATACAGGAGACATTTTTGGCCAAGTGTACAATGTCTTAATGGCATATTTCACCTATGAGAGTAAGTCTGGAACAGAGTGCTCCTTTATTGATTCTCCTCTATTTATACAGACGGAAATTATAAGTCCTCTTATTTCATATTAGGAACCAGGCAATAACATATAAGCATATACTCTGTTTGCACAGTCAATTCCTTGCTTTATATAAACTATGGACCAGGATTCCAATTTCAGAAAGTCCTCTCTCAGGCTATAACAACATTTCCAAACTCACTTTGATTTTTCTTGCAATGCAGTCTCTGAGGCATATATTGGACTTTGGTAATATTTCAACAGATCTCAGAATTTGGTAGTACTGCATGTGGGTGATATAGTTTAGAATCAAGCCTAGTTAATATTGGGACAGCAAACTGGATGTATGAAATCCATAGCATAGTGTGGAAAAGTGAAAAAAAATATTCCAAAGGAGACCATGTCAAACCACTTCTATTCTATATCATCTGAAGAAAGTTGCACATGCAAGAAGCTCAGCTTGATTTGAAGATTTATTGCTATTATTATTAATAATTAACCAAGTTGAATCAAAGCACAAGTGAAGGTTCTAAGCTTGGTAGTCCAGCCACCACGCTGAAAAAATACTAGGCCTCACCTAGAAGACCTTCTCCAAGATTGTCTTCCTTTGAAAATAATTTCAAAAGCTTATTTTCTTGCATCAAATTAAATAAGAATTAATATGGAAATGTTTAGAAGAATTTGTCCACCTGAAAACTGTACTACAAGATAATGGGGACTCTGGGCAAGTTAATTAAATCAAATCAAATTTCCACTTAATCTCTTTTTCAGCTTGTTCACTTAAAGGCATCTCAGAAGCCAGCTTTCCTTCCTGCAATTTAAATCTGTTGCTTCTCCTTCCAGCCAGAGCGGTCAATGCAAACAAACGACCCTTGTCCTCTTTATTGCAACCTTTCAGAACTGGTCAAGAATCAGGTTTCCCATCCCACAGGAAATGCCACACTTCTGACCTGAATTACATTTTTTGTTCTAAATCAGGAAGAAAATTCGGACGTGCTGGCTCTGCAAAAGAACCTCCCTCCTCCCAGCAATGCTCCATCACCGCCATCAGAGAGACTCAGTGTAAGCCAAGCTTGCAGAACTCCAAAGCAACATTTTCATGTCTATTCTGGCCCAGAATACACTGAATATTCTCATTGAATATTCTCTCAATTCCTATTGATGTGGAATTTTTGTCCGTCAAAATGCAGCTTCAGTGGAAAATACTGGAAGTGGTGTTGGAGGAGGAGATGGGGAGGAGGCGGCAGCTTCTTTCCTGTCAAAACATTGTCATTCTAGGAAAATTATTTTCGTTGTGCAATACTTTTGTAAAGAATTTCCTGCCTGGCCTCAGTTGTAGTCCAAGAGGATTCTGTATCGATAACAACTGACACTCAAGAAAAATATGCTGAAAGCCACCGTGATTTGATTTAGATACTAGATGACCAAGAATAGCCCTGCTTCTCATTATGTTTTCACTCACGCAGAGTTTCATCTCTGCTCTATTTGCCCAGACTGACATCACTGTTATACTAGCCATTCCTGACCAGAAATGTGTGTGTGTGTATCTACAAATATATACATGGTATGCAACAATATGTCGACTTCCTTTTTTTTTTTCCTTTCTTTTTTCCCTTTTGGCAATGCAGTTCTGCAGTCCATTATATTCAATCTCTAAATGGTACTGCAGAATTTGTACTACGAGCACAAAGGGAACCCCTGCCCGTTTTGCCATTAGTAATTGCATCTTTTCCTTGTAGAAAAATCACAGGCAGCAGATAACTTTGCACAAGTTGGAAAAATAATTAGACTCGATTTCAGGTGACAGACCATTTGGCTTGCTAAAATATTCTGGATTTTTGGAGGAAGTTCTTTTCTCTTGGGAATTAAAATTTATCTAAGCACAAGCCAAATAATGCCTTATTTTCTCATATTCACCATTTTGCTGTCTATATAGATTGTTTCAGATTAACAAAGTTGAGTCATGATTGCATTCTTCCAAACTATTTCAAAATATCATGTGTGGTGCCTTGTGGTTGTTTTTTATAGCAAGCTTTGGAGATCTTTAACCAGAACGTAGGCTACTCTTGTCTGATAAGAATCACTTTTGCATGTCTGGAGGCCCTCCATCATTCAACCAGGTCAAAACCTAATAAGGTCATGGCCCTGAGATCAGCTACATTCTTTCTTTGCTTCTTCCTCTTTTTTCCTAAGCAAATAATTTAATGAAGAGTCCTTGACTCTCAAAAAATTGCAGTGATTTCATGGACCTTCATTTGTCTTAACAAAAGTATGTTTTTTATATATGGCAATTTGTTGCTGGTGTATTATGGATTTCTCAGAAATCAATACCAGCAGAGAAACTTCCTTATCTATTGCTTCTGATCTTCTCTTTGCAAGGTCCAGTTCTTTGACAATCTTAAATGGACATGCATCCTTGGTGCAGATTATGCTGTGCATGGTTCAGGCATTTTAGAATCTTGTAGAAGATAAGCATATCTGCTATAGGACTGAAGAACCTTCAACCTCTTAGGCTAATTTCAATAGCTCTCTTCAAAAGATCAATTTAGATCTCTGATAAGATATCATTGTCCTTCTTGCAGGGTGAGTTACGAGAGAGAGAGAGGGGGAGAGAGAGAGAGAGAGAGAGAGAGAGAGAGAGAGAGAGATAAGGTGGTGTTAAAGAAGACTAGGTGCGGGAGAGGGCAAGAAGACTGATCAGGAATGTCAAAGGGAAAAAATTGTCAGAGAGAATGATCCCCACTGACAGTAATGACTCTGACTCCTATACCTTGCTTAAAAATTGCCCATCATAATAATTCTCAAACTTGGTGCCTTAAATTCTAATCTACTAATGTTCTGTCAAAAAATCTGAATCTTTCTAAGAACAAAAAGAACAAAAAAAAATCTTTCCAAGAAGATGTGGGGGTGCACACTGAGTTACTAGTATTACACAGGCAGTTAAAAAATGGATTAAGTTTATAAAAATAGGAATAATCTTGTTAACAATAATTTCATCCTCAAAAAATGAGTAAGTACGAAGTGGGGCTGAAACCATGCTGCAACTGTGGAAGCAGTCTTCTCCTATGTCCAAACCAAAACCAAAACCCAAACCCAAATCCCAGTAATAAAAACTAGTTCAAAATGCTTTTTAAGTTTGATTTCTGTGCCTGAAACTTTTAATTGCTGCTTCAGTCTTGGTCTCTAAAAAAATGCATTACTAAGCAGCTTCCCTTTGCTTCAGAATGTTGGACTAGAGATTACCTGCCCTGCCTTCTTTTCTGATGTCCTCTCCTTTCCCAGTTTGGGGATGGGAAGGGTATTGCCTGTAAGCTGCTTTTGCATCCTACCAAACAAAGAAAACAATAGTCGAGAGCAAATTATTCCTGGGAGACTGTAGCTTCCAGTGTAAAACAATTGTCCATCGTGGCTTTTTTTATTATCTAGTCCTAGTACAGTTTTTAGAAAGAAAAATTAGGACAACAGTTGTCCAACCATTATTATCTGGAGAACAAACTGACTAGATACATAAATCACCTGACAGCAGGTTTCTCCACAATTGTAAGCTGTATTCTCTTTCTGCTAAAATTATAGTAATTATGTCTAAATTTATTTCTGTTGAAGAAAGTTAGCACCCACCCCGTCTTAGAAGAATGAAATATTTTAGGAAATATTAAAAAGGCAGAATATTATATTTCCCTGGATGAGAAAAGAAGAAACATGTTTTAAAGACAAAGGAGCTCCCTGCAGCTCCCTGCCCATCAGCTCCAGGGTGATGAGGTTAAGATATGGCTCCCAGGACATAATGGGATTAGCCCTCTACCCATCTAGCAACAGAACTCATTATATGGCACCTGGGGAGATTGCATCACTCAGCAAAATTCAACCAAGTCTGGGACTCAAGACAACCTACAAAGTTAGCCCTGCATGGCCCCATGTGAGTCTAACAACCAATCAGAATAGATTTCTTACACAGGAACAGGAAGCTCCAAGGTGGGGCCCAAGAGAAGGTGTAAATCTCTCTCACCCATGTGCTCATTTTGCCCAGGACCTCAAACCATGTGGTCCTGTCCACCATTAAACTATCTTTCCAAATAGCCTTCATGTTTCCAGTGTCTTTCTTCCCACTTGAAACTGAACCCAGATGGACATTTCTTCCAAAAACATGGCACCCCAGATGGGACTCCAAACTAACCTGCCCAATAGACCTGGCACAGGTAAGCCTCTCTTGCCAGCATAGACCCATTGAGTCTGTGGGTGAGTTTTCCTGGACCGTGGCCATTAGGAACAAAGGGAGTTTTGAGTTTTGAGCTCAAAGGCTACTTGGAAAGAAGGTGAGTACCTCTAAATTTTAACTTTTAAAGCCCAGAAAACTGAGCAGAGGTCCCCCCGGACATTAGTGAATCTGAAAACTGAGGTGGGAAAAGGAAAATGAAAACGGCCAGGAAAAGAGGTGTCCATACTCACTGCGGGGAGTAGTGGAGTCCTCTTGGACCCCTTTTTGGTCTGCAAATTGAGAGCAGAGTTCCTCGAAGGAAGGGTCCTTACTCTGTAGAGGGAAGCAGAGTCCTCCCAGACCCTTTTTGGTCTGAAAACTGAGACAGGGGTGAGGATTTCACTAGAAAGCTCAAGATTCACTGGGACCCAGCAGGGCCGAATTGAATTCCTACATCAGAAGGGGAAACATGTGGTCCTGTCCAGCATTAAACCATCTTTCCAAATAGCCTCCGTGTTTCTAGTGCATTTCTCCCCACTTGGAACTGAACCCAGATGGATATTTCTTCCAATATTGTGCATATGAATCGACACAAGCACAGGCACAGGCATATTATATTGTACCAGATGCATTTCTTTTTTTGTTCATTTCAATCCATGAAAGTGAAGGTACTTAGGATTCTAGATGAGACTCTGCCTGCCTGGCTGTGTGTCTAGCTGCAGGGTAAACTCTCTGGAAACAAAACCAGATAGGACCAAATCTGATGCAGAAAAAGAAGCTGGGAGAAAAAGATAAAGTCCGAAAGTGGATGGAATTCAATGGAAACTACAGGGGGAAAAAACATATCCAATGGATCCCCATGGGAAGTGCAGTTGGGCATCAGCTTGGGAAATGGGCTTCACTATAAGCCTTTCTCTCTTTCCTTCTGTTATGTGACAGTATCCCAAAACTCCTAGTCATTTTTTTAAAAATGAAGGTGTATTTTCTTCAGGTCATTACTATTTCTGAGGTGAAAATATATTGCACTGAACATAGATATCTGATTAAAAGAACATAAAATGAAAACCGGTCAGATGAGGAGATCCTCATTGGTAGCCTCACACTGCAATGAAAGAGAACACACATTCAGTTTTCAGCTACTAAGATTGTTGGACAAGCAGGCACAAAAACAGCCAGGGGAGTGATTGAATACTACATCAAACTGGCTTTAAGCAGTATTTTAGAAGTGTAGAACTTCAAGCAGTAATATTATAGAAATTAAAAATATTGAAATACTGAAGAAACATTAAATAATTACATACACACAGAGAGAGACTACAATAGTAGCATGGATGGAAGATTAATTATTATATAATGACAGATTATATTTTAATGATTAAAAATGAGACTTTCTGGTTCCATAAAATATTTTCATCAATTCAAATAAATTCCTATTTCCAATATCCATGTTATTATATATCAATGCATTTATGTGTAGGGTGCAAAATTATGAAATGTTCAAATTATATATTTAAAGTTGAGACTTTAGTTTTTTTATTATACCATCTTAACATGTCTCATTCAAAGCTATTTTAAAATGTGATCCCAAATCATAGTAAAAACAAGAGACAGATTCCACCAGAATTATTCATTTCATAGTTTATTACTGTCATTTTACCTGAAGCCAAATCTTCAAGTCCTGAATTTTTACTTCTGAACAGCAAATAATTTTAAACATTTTCTTGCAGTAAGACTGCAAGATTTTTTTCCCCGTTTTTCATTTTTGGAGCCAAAATTCTTGCAGATTTCTGATTTCAATCATCCTAACTTCAATCTCTATTGTGATCTTGGATCATTAGGCAGTGGTGAAATGTAAAATTTGTTACTACCGGTTCTGTGGGTGTGGCTTGGTGGGGGGTAATGTGACTGGGTGGGCATGGACAACTTTTTTTTTTTACTTTTTAAAGCATTTTTTCTACAACCTCTTCGGCCGAAGATGTTGTAGAAAAAATGCTTTTAAAAGGCTCTGACGATCCCAGCTGAGTTGCCTGATTATCAGAGGCTTCTGGTTTTTTTACTTTTGAAAACATTTGTAAAAAATGCTTTTAAACATTTAAAAAAGCCTCTAATGATCACACAGCTCAGCTGGGCATGGGGGGGGGGCAGGGATTTCTGCTACCGGTTCTCTGAACCACCCATCGCCATCACTACTGGATCGGGCGATCCAGTCCAAACTGGGAGCATTTCACCCCTGGTTTTAGGTTGAATCTATCTTGCTTTTTCCAATGCTGCATAATGTTGCAAAAGTTTCAATGAAGACAATTCTACATTATGGATATTTTTCCCTTCATTTTTTTTTCTTATTTGCATAGAATCTGATACCTCCTTTCAAATTGCACTTTTATTTTGTTGGAGCAAGAAAAGGAATGGAGATGTCGCTTGTGGGGAGTATCCAAAATGAAATATTTCATAGTTGGAAAAATGCATCATTTCTCAGAAAGCATATCCACAATATTAAGTTACAGTATGTAACCACAGTAGTGGTACTCTGAGATCCAGAATTTCTGCCCATCCATGACATCAGTTAAGTCAATAACTTTTAGAGAATCACTATTATTATCTCAATCCAGGAGTGAAATACAGCTGGTTCTGACAGGTTCTGGAGAACTGGTAGCGGAAATTTTGAGTAGCTCGGAGAACTGGCAAATACCACCTCTGGCTGGCCCCAGAGCGGGGTGAAAATGGAGATTTTGCAATATCCTTCCCCCAGGAGTGGGGAAGAAATGGGGATTTTGCAGTATCCTTCCCCTGCCAAGCCCACCAAGCCACACCATGCCCACTAAGCCACACCCACAGAACTGGTAGTTTAAAATTTTGGATTTCACCACTGCCTCAATCATTACATTTCCTAGAATTTATCAGTATTCTACTTCAATAAAAAATGCATCAGTAAGTTATACATTGCTTTGTTTAAAATTTCATGTGTTTGGAGACTGCATACTTGCCTTTCATTCTATCAGAACACAGAGGCAGTCAGAGGTTGAAAAGAATATGCTTGAAATATTTAGAATAAATATCTGAACCTCGACGTATACATATAGACTATTATGTTTCATCTTTTTTTCTACAGAGGGGGGTTTTTGTTTTGTTTTTAAATACTCCTAAACTTCAGTATCTTCAACCATTATTCTAGAATGCTTTAGTTCTTAAAAGTCTTGATTATTTGCAAAGCTTCCTCTTTACCCAAATATTAGCTTTCCTTAAAATTTTATGTATGAATGTTATTTTACTTTGGCCAACCTACCCTTTAGACAAAATACTTCCAACTTTGAGACAAGGGAACAGATCTAGTAGGATATCTGTTCCTCCTGCTCAAGACAAGTGGTTCTTTGTAGAGTCCTCTGCCTTTTTTTGAGAAGGAATTATCAATGCTCCCTCTAGTGGAAAATAGGGAGGGAAACTACAATCAGAACAAAGAAAGAAAGGTATGTAGCAAATGGGTGTTTAAAACTTGATTTTACACTGTTTATGATGTTGTGTGTATGTGTACTTAACTTGTATTTAAAACTTCTTTTGCTAAGGATTGAAGGAAAGTCACCCGGTGCTGTAAAAGCTGTCAATCCAAAGATTTCTAATAGCTGATTAGGAAACTTTTTCTTGAACTACATTTCTAGTACCAGGGGTGAAATCCAGCAGGTTCTGACAGGTTTTGGAAAACCAGTAGCGGAAATTTTGAGTAGTTCAGAGAACCAGCAAATACCACCTATGGCTGGCCCCAGAGTGGGGTGGGAATGGTGATTTTGCAGTATCCTTCCCCTGCCACACCCACCAAGTCACACCCACAGAACCGGTAGAAAACAAAATGGATTTCACCACTGTCTAGTACATGAAATTGGGCAAGTGGACAACATAAATGGATTAGAAATTATTAAAGAGCTGGTCTACTCATCATCTCTTCATTCTGTCACAGTCATTGGCTCTGTGTTTCATGGAGTCATCTTTAGTCCACCATTCCTCACCCAGAAGTCCCATGTAGACAATTTAATTCTGATGTACATTCAATGATATTCAAACTTTTTTTGTTACTTGGTAGATGTTAACAATAAATATTTTTCTTGGGGAAAAAAAATCTACTGCCCTAAATCCTGCATGATTGCATTTAGCCAATCCAACTTCATGGGATTCTTTCATTTGTCCCAACATTTACATTCCAATCACTCATGAGCAGTACTTTCTTGAATTTACATTCAGCAATCCTTGCAATTTGCCATAGAATTCTTCAGTGTTTCCCATGATTGAATCTATATTGAATCTATATCTATATTGAATCTATATCTATATTGAATCTATACTAAGTATATCTTCAGATACCTGCATTAAAGTCCTGATTAGGGTATGTGTTTACACAGGTCAAATGCTGGAAAAGATACATCTTTGACAATCCCTCCTGGTCAAGAGCTTTATTCTTGCCTGCCCCTTTCATAATTATATCTTGCAAATAGTGCCCTGGATGCAATTTAGATCCAGCTTTTCAATTTTTCATACTGTCCCAAGAACAGTCTTTTAAGATATTTTTTCAACTACTCTTCCCAAGGCAGTCCATACACAGAAACTCATTGGGCTGGCAATGGGAGAGTGTTTTTTTCTGCCTTTCCTTTAAGAGCATTATGCATTGCAAGCTTTGTGCAAAAGCAGACCATGGGATGGATGGATGGATGATGGATGGATGTTAGACAGACGGACACAGATCATTCTGGTACTGAAGATTAGCTATTACATTCTAGACCCTTTTGGAAACATTGTTTGCCAGACATATTAAATATAGCCTTTATTTAAAAAATAGTCTATGTCAGTGGACAAAAGAGCCCTTCTCCACCCAGAACAACCTGGGCCATATTTCTTCAATAAATAGAAGGGCTGCAGTTATGCAAGTTTAAACATCAAATGAGGCTATGTGAAATTTCATCCTCATCTATAGCCACATCACCAATTGTTTGAAGGCACTGTAGTGAGGAGTTGATGGAGTGTTTGCTTCTTTTGAAGTGCCCAAGCTTTTTTTTATTGTTTTGCAATGTTATATGTAGGGGTCCCTGGTAATAATATGATTGGATGGAGAGATACAGTATGTCATGCTTGTGTATGCATGGAGATGCTCTCATTTGATATCATAGCCCTTTTCACATCCATAAATCTGGAATTAGCCAAATAATCTATGACCATGTTGCTCCACAACACACCTGACTTAACTAAATACACAAATATTGAAACACCCAGGATTTATGGATCTCATAAACCTCTGCTTAAACTACATATTTCCAATTTGAGAGTAATCTCCAATTAAGAGTAAATCTATGGGATCACCACTTTCAGGACTTATAAAGGAGGCTGTTGTGCAATTTATAGCACTTCCACAAATACAACCCAAAATATGGGTCAGATATGTAGGCGATACCTTCACCATAATAAAAAAAGAACGAATTATAGAACACCTATAGAACTATCAACAACATCCTCAAAGGAATCCAGTTTACTAGAGAAGAAAACAACAACTTGCTACCATTCCTGGATATCCTGATCAGCAGAGACCACAATGGCAATGTAGAAACATGTGCACCCACCAACAAAGTGGTCCATTGCCAAAGCAACAACCCAATTTCCCACAAGAGAAGCTGCTTAAGAACTCATGCAACAACCATGAACAGCCGAAAAAAGGAAACAGAACATCTATATAATATACTAGCTGCACGCCCATGTTTCGCTATGAAACTATGTGATTGGGCATGATAAATTGACACTTAAAGCCTGAACTTAATGTAGAATGTGCAACTACATAGCATCAGAATGTATTAATATAAGGCAACTGGCAGTTGGAACAGAGGAGGAGGGGGAGTAGAATGTCCCAGCCCACAGGCCAGATGAGTCATGTGCTGGCCACACACATGCCTGGTTTAGCAAAGGGGTAGCATTGGAGCATGTTAATATAAGGCAATTGGCAGTTGGAACAGAATTCTTTTCAGGTGGGGAGGGAGAGTAGAACATCTAGCTCCTGAGCATCAGTGTGTGTTAATATAAGGCAACTGGCAGTTGGGACAGAGTTCCTTTCAGGTGGGGAGGGAGAGTAGAATGTCTAACTCCTTAGCATCAGAGTGGGTGAATATAATACTGTATATGAAATACTAATGATCTGATGGTTATTTTAACAAATCTTTTCTTAGCAAGTACCTAGAAACCAAGAGTCCATAATCCATATATGTGCCAAATTTCAAGTTTGTGGGCTTTACCCAGGGGTGAAATGCTCCTGGTTCGGACCGGATCACCCGATCCAGTAGCAATGGCGGCGGGTGGTTTGGAGAATAGGTAGCAAAAATCCCTGTGCCTACTGTACTGTCTACTATAATCTCTTTTGATGAAAAAATGCTTTTAAAAGTTAAAAAAAAAAAACCTCTGATGATCGCGCAGCTCAGCTGGGATCATCAGAGGCTTTTCAAAGCATTTTTTTCTGCAACCTCTTGGCCGAAAAGGTGGTTAAAAAAATGCTTTGAAAAGTCTCTTGACGATCCCAGCTGAGTTCCCTGATCAGCAGAGTGGCATTTTTAAAAGAGCCTCTCTGACGATCCCAGCTGAGTTCCTGATCGGCAGAGAGGCTTTTCAAAGCATTAGAAAAAATACTTTGAAAAGTTTTTTTTTTAAAAAAGTTGGCCACGCCCACCCAGTCACATTCCCACCACCACCACCAAGCCCTGCTCACTGAACCGGTAGTAACAAATTTTACATTTCACCCCTGGCTTTACCATTCTGGAGATTTTGTGATGAGTGAGTAGTATTTGGCTTTTATATATATATATATATTCCAATAAAACAGATATCCATGGAACTTTATCAAAATGTGTCTGACTCAACCTGATACAAAACAACCAACACTAGCCCTATAAAAAATAACACTGCCATACATCAAGAACATCTCAGAAATCACCAAGAGATTATTACAATCATATGGAATCTGCATAGCAAATAAGCCAACTAAAGCACTTCAAAACATCCTAAGTAAACCAAAGACCCAGCAGCCCCAGAAGAAAAAACAGCAGTCATCTACAAAATACAGTATAATGACTGCAATAGCCACTATGTAGGACAAACAGGCAGAAGACTGGCAGAATACATCCATGAACAGCAACTAGCTGTCAAAAGACATGATGAAAACTCTTTAAGTCCATCCATATGTTGTGAAATTAATCATAATTTCAACTGTGACCATTCTAGACCATACTAACTCCAAAAATGCTAGGGAATATCTAGAAGCCTGGCACTGATTAATTATCCCTCAATAGACACATAGACCCAAACAAAATCTACAAACTATGCAAGAGACAATCAACAAGCCAAAAAGGGAACAAAAACATCAGAACACCTCTCCACCAGCAATCAGCACCCAAATGAGCATAGATTAACTCCAAGATTAACATTAGACAAACAGTCAAGTAAACAGTAACCCAAACCCAAAGGAACTGTTAAGCAAGCCAAAAATAAATAGCCAAACCAAAGAACTTCTATGACCACTTCCATCAACATTGACAGGACAAGCCACTAGAATATAAACAGAGAGCAAAGCCCATTCCTTACTAGCACCAATATTACCTAGTTTGGGTAATAAAACATCTGCAAGAACTAAGCTCAGAGAGCACCAAGGACCCATCAGAAGAAAATACATTTCACCTTTGTTCTAGATCAGGGCTGTTAAATTCCGAGCCCATCGGCCAAATGTGTCACATGTTGCTCATGGCCATGCCCGGTTTAGCGAAGGGGGAAAAAAGTCCCGCTATGTCACGTGACACTGCCATGACACTGTGAGTTTTACACCTCTGTTCTAGATTAAAACTCAGAGAGGCCCCAGATGCCCTGGTGACCCCATGAGTCAGCTGATTCAGAGTAGAAGACCATTGGACTCTGGCAGCTGTCTTTCAATCAAAGGAGATTAACACCATTTGCTCAGCTCCCATAAATAGCTAGCTTGGCATGAATATCTCCTGCCCCAGTTCAGGTAGCAATTCTGATTTTCAGTAAGTATCTTGATTACAATGTGATCAGTTGTGATGTGTGTTAAGATAAGTGGTTCTTGTCTTGCTTTAGTGTGATAGATATTACACAAGCAGCTTAATTTATAACAAGCACAAACTACATCTCCAATTCTATGTATGTTGCAGGACTGGCTTTACAGTATCACTAACAGGTGGAAAATGTGTAATTGAAGAGTACTTGAAAAATTGGGCAATCCACTCACAACAAAGTACTAAAGCTGATCAGTATGTAATTATTATCCCATTTGTGAATAATGTTGCTATACAGCAATCCTATATGTTCGTCCTGACTCCTGCAGTTCAATGGGATTTGTGCCCAATATAATTTGGATTGCAAACCTAGACATTAAAGAAAATGAATCTGGTAATGTATGAGTCTGTAGCAAAATTATATTGTTTTAGTTCTATTTCAGGGGGAAGTGGAGATGCCTTGATTATTAATTCTGGCATATCTTTGCCATCACAGTCTCTTGGAATGTACAGTATAATTCAGCTTTGCAAATTCCTCCCTGGCTGAAATTGCTTTATATGATATCAGTCTTGGGAGTTTCTTTTCTGCCACTAATGTTGAAAAATGCATATCAGCTGCCTATTTCTCAAGTATAATAGAGTGGGAACAGTGGAAAGCCTGTCTTGGGATATTTGTGTTTTGCAGCTTCTTGCCATTCCCAGGGTGGTGAATAATACAAGTTTAATCTGTTCCTGTTAAGAGGCTGAAATGCTTGACAAATGCACTGAAGGTATAATCTCATCTGGGACCTGTTGGAAGCAGTGGAAACGAATTGGGCTTCTTTTCATTCAACTACCAATAAATTAACTATCTACAGTTGCTCAGATATTTCAGCTCAAAATGAAAAAGTCTCAACAGATGTTTTCCATGTGGCTGAACAAGAGGGGATGTGGATTCTATATATCCCAGTCATTGTTTTAAAATGGAATTGCATATATTTTGATAGTTTAGAAAATGTCAATCAAGTTGTCATATCCTCTTGACTGATCAACCACTTTGTATGACCATCACGGCTGCAATAGTTATTGTTTGTGTTCTAAGACTTGGAAACTTAATTTGTCATTCTAAATAATGGCAACTAATGTCTGTGAGTTTAAAATAATAAAGTCCACAAAGGAGCTACATCTTAGCTTTATGGATTCTACAAATGTTGATTCAAGTTTATATATCAAGATTTATATTTTAGCACAAATCTGCTGGCTTCATTGTGCATTAGTGTTGATGCCAAAATACATTTTCAATTATTGCTTTCTGGTGTGAAGGACAAGTTTAGAATTGGCCTAGTGCTGGACCAAGCTCACTAGGAATCAAACTACAATTACAGATAAGAGTGCAATTCCAGAACAAGAATTAAAAGAAACCCAAGAAATAGTAGAATTAATTGAGAAGAAGGCTTTTTTCTCTGTGACAAAAAGATTCAGAGACATCAAAAAAAAAGCTACAGTAAGGCCATACTAATACCATTAAAATGTTGTCCATTAAAAAAAATTGTCTCAGCCTGACCTGGGAATATTAATTGCTCTAGATAAAACTTTAACAGTTTGTCACATTAACAGAAGAACTCCTAACTACAGGAAAGAGGCTCAAAAGAAAAGTGTTGCAGGAGGAAGCCTGATGAAGAAAGTAAGGAAGAGGACTTTGACAGAGATCTGTTAGCTGTTGCCAAGATTTCAAGAGGCAAAACATTTGTTAAGTCTAGAACATCCAGGTAATATTTGAATGAAGCTAAAAAACCCTGCTAATTCACTGAAATATGAGGTAGGAGGTACATTGAAAAATATTTCTTGGTCTGGTCTACCTAGAAGGACTCACAAATGCATTGTATGAAGTCAAAGTTTCATTGTATGTAACAAATATGTTTATCATTAAAAGTGTAAATAATGAAGCATTTAGACAAGCAATTATGGCTCTCTTTATAATTTTTTCTGCAAGGATTATACATGGTTTGCATTAGTTATATTTTACCACCTCATTCCCAACAAGCAGAATAATTTTGGGCAATTACAAAACAAAGCCAAATTTAATAAAAGGCAGTTATTATTCTAAATCATGGGGACTATACTTGAAACAAAAAAATCATGCTCATTTTTCAGGCAATCGGAAATTGCCCTATTAATTCATTTCTAAATGCGGGAAGTTTCCAGGATCCTTTTGCTCCTGTGTAGAAAAATAAGTAAGTCTTGCTGAGATTTTCCTTTGCTGAACATGCTTGAGTTTGGCAGCAGAAATGAATTTTAATGTAGAAAAGCTTCACACAAAGAACAGTCAGTTAAGGGATAAAAATACACATTCAGTAAATTTAATCTGCAATTTATTCATATGGCAAAAAGTAAAAAAAATATAGGCCTGAATGTTAAGACTTCACTCATCTTTTAGTGCTGCTAAAACAATGAATCATGATTAAGTTTATGAATAATCCCAAAGTAGGCTTTCTTAGTCACTTACCTAATTGTGGTTTGCTTGAAACACTTGACATTCCATGGTTTCATGACTGATAAGATTCTGGGTTCATTCAGACATAACAGACTGATCTCCATTGCTTTTTATCCAAGTTTCTTATCACTTAAGAGATAGAAGGAAAGGCTTGCTTTTGAAACAGGGAAGGGGATCAACCCGGTTAATCAAACAAGGTCCAATTCCTTTGCTTGCCTGCATGGTGGAATCTTAAAGCAAAAATAGCATTATGCATGGAATAAAAGTACTCAATATAGGTATAGGCAGTCCTCAGGTTAAGAACTAGTTCCATTCCCTAACTTTGATATTACCTCAAACTTAACTTAGAATTTGTACTTTACAAATGAGCTACCTATTAGTAAAAATGGCAGACAGTGTTGTCCTTCCTTCCTTGAGCTGACAAACTGCTGAAGCTACACAATGCTTTCAGGCACCACTGAAAATTTCTGAAAACAGGCTGAATCTTGAAAATGTGCCACTTCAGTGATTCATGAAAGTATTGCTCAGCTTCAATGGATTATTAGCTCAAGGAATGACAACATCTGCCAGGTTTAGTTTTTAGTAATAAGCAATCAATTTATATCTATGGGTTGCGCTTAAATTGTACATTAACCTGGGACTGCCTATACAGTTTTTAAAAAACTACACCAATTCTGTAAATAAACAGAACAGATTGATCTTGTTTTAAAAATAGCTTCCATTTTTAAACAGTCATTCTCCCTAAGACCACAGAGCTATTCCAACAGCACTTCAACAACTTTGATCAGAACAAAGCATAATGTCCATCAAACTGCTTAATGAGCCATCAGCTGCTTTGCTCCAACAAGGGCTTGCAAAGTTGGAAGTTGAAACTTACACCCAAAGCTAAAATTACACACCAGTCTCACTTGGAAAGTTTTTCAAAAATCTAATATGAAATCCTTCATTGAAGCAACCTAATCTGTTGGCTATAAAGAAAGCCATTTGATAGGAATTGCTGTGCCATTAACTATTACAGTGATTACCAAACTATATGAACCTAAATATAGAGTTATCCCAATACTATTGTCAAGTTTATTTCCTTCCTCTAAAGGCCAAAGTTGCTTTAAAAGAAGCAAGTTTCCTGTTACTTTTTGTCATCATTTTCTCATCTGGTCTTTGCAGCTGCTAGAGATTAAAGGGTAGCACAGATTGGTTTATGAAACACAATTAGGCAGTCAATTCACTGTTGTGTGTTCATAGATGCTAGCTGAAAAGAAGGATTTTCTGAACTAAACAGAGAAATAGGAAAGTTTGTTAAGAAAATTCTGCAAATTAGCATTGCTTGCTTGTAAGTGTAGCATAGCATACCCTGTTTCCCCTAAAATAAGGCATCCCCTGATAATAAGCCCAATCAGGCTTTATGTGCTAAAATAAGCCCTTCCTGAAAATAAGCCCTTCCTGAAAATATTTAAAACACATGCGCAGTCATTCCCCACCATTTCCTCTGGTTAGGGTTAGGGAGATAGGGCTGGAATTCAGGTAAGATGGCAAAAGGAGCCCCATCTTGCTCCATGCGCCCCAAAGAAATAAGACCTCCACGAAAATGACCACCACGAAATAGCTGTAAAAAGAGAGTATGTATATATATATGTATATGTCTGTGTGTGTGTGTGTGTGTGTGTGTGTATACATATATACATATATATATATATATATGTATGTATGTATGTATGTATGTATGTATGTAAGTATGTATGTATGTATATATATGTAGGTCTTTGGTTATTCGGGTCTTCTCCCGCGTAAAATTGGAAGTGTCTTGGTGACGTTTCGACGAAGTCTCATTCGTCATCTTCAGGCTGCACAAAGCCGAAGACACCAGCCTGAAGATGACGAATGAGACTTCGTCGAAACGTCACCAAGACACTTCCAATTTTACGCGGGAGAAGATCCGAATAACCAAAGACCTACATACACACACACACACACACACACACACACACACACAGTGTTTTGTGTTTGTCATATTGTGTTATAATTAAAAAAAATAAAAATAAAAAAGACATTCCCAAAAATAAGGCCAAGCACTTATTTCGGGGTTCAAAAAAAATATAAGACAGGGACTTATTTTTGGGAAAACACGTTCGTTAAGATACAGATCAGAGTTAATTACACTAAGCTAAGTTTAATTGAATCAAGAAAACTTTTCTGGGTACATGCAAGGTTGATCAAAGCATATTTAATTTGTATTGTTTTCCACAGAAGACTGTTGAGAACTAACATTCTTTTACCAAGCAGCAATGAAGAACTTTAACTAAATCATAATTTCATATAAGTACTACATAAATGTTCATCATTACAATGGGCAAGAGGATGAAAAGATACACACCAGCTATAAGAATCCCCCACACAAGGGGAAATAATAACTCACAAGGAAACTCTTCAGATTCCATGTGGAATCTGTCAGTTTAGAAGCCACAAGCGATGGTTTCCAGCTGTGATGTCACAATATTAAAAACAGGACTAAGTCCAGTAGTCTGGAGGACTCCCAAATCCAGCACTCTTTGCTTTTGAAAAATTGTCTTTAGGAAATGTCCTAATTTGTCCCCTTTCTTTGCAGCCAAGTCTAATCATTTGCAAAAGTTAAAGGACAAACAAAATATCCAGTGTTGCTGTTTTCCAAGGAGAAGGAATTAGATATAAAGAGTATGCAGGACAAAGGCTGAGACAGAAAAGATTGGGAGGAAAGAAAATTGGGATGGACTGCTCAGGAAAGTTCATATTATAGTTTGATGACTGCCATATGTGTGTGACAATTTTCTACAACCAGATTTTTTTTTCTGATTTATAAAAACCCATTGTTTCATTTCTTTAAAGTACTTGTGTCCGCTTTTCAATTAAAACAAGTAGAAAGGTTCTACTAAAAAGATTAAAAAGAAAAATCAAAACAATCAGATTTATAAAAGTGCTACTCCACTATTAACCAAACTGAATTTTTCACTAGTGTGAGCATGACTTACTGAATAGCGTAATATACATTTTTTAAAGTAGTTCAGAAAATCTGGTTGGTTTTCTTCAACCCGATTAGCAATTTGATCTAGTGTATCCTGCTTGGGCCTCAAACTGCTGCTGCAATTTCCTTGAGCTTGGAATCTGTAGGGCTAGCTATTCCACAATGACTCATTTGGAAGGAATGAACCTCATCTATACCCCGTTCATCTTCTATGTGTCACAAGTGAAACTCAAATCTTGAGCATACTGTCTGCTCTATAAGTTGTTGATTCTGTGCTTGGTTTTAACTGGAATCTACTTGAACTGTCTGAACAGTATATAATATAAATTTTGAGCCCGGCAGAAGGACTAAATCCAGACGACTGTGTCAATTCCATGCAGCATGTCATTTGAATGTGCTAATTGATCGCCACCATTTCTTCTGTGCCTCAAACTATATTTTGATCTGCTTTTACCACTCTCCATCCCCCAGCTTGTTTTTCTTTCTTCATCTGCAAACTCCTGACTGTCCTATATTGCATAATTTTTTTTTCCAGGCATGCTTTCCAAGAAGTTTTTCTAAGAAAAGCAGATTGTGTGACGATGGGGTAGCCACATTGCTGCCGTATTAAATGTACAAAGCAAAACCAAAGGACTGTCACATTAAGATGATTTGCTTCTGAACCATGCAGAAGTATCTGGCTAGATGTTGCGGATCATCAAATGCACCTAACATTTGAAAGGAAGGCAGGGGCCATAGAGAGCATAATAATGATACAAAGTGGATGTGACTTTCCCTCCCACTCTTTCTCTTGTACACATACACATCAGTGATGGGTTGCCCCCAGTTCGGACCAGTTCTATAAAACCAGTAGTAAAACCGGCGGGAGGCTCCACCCACCGACCCCGACATCATCAGGAAGCTTCTGTGCAGAAGTGTGTGAATGCACATGAGCGAGTGAAGCGAGCACATACACGTGACCCCGTTGCGAACCGGTAGTAAAGGTAAGTAGAACCCACCCCTGGGTATATACACATACATACTGTACATACACACCAGGATAATCTAACACTTTCTGGAATTTTTTGAGAGGAAGCTAGCGGGGTCTTTTTGTCTTTTCAAAATAATATTATGCTATATTAGAGATAACACCACATGAATGGCATGTTTTCTATTTCATAATAGAAGGAAGTTACTTCTAATTGTTGGCTATTGGGTCTGAAGGAAGCTCTGGTGATAGACAGGCATCATATGGGGATTGACCATCCTTGAACCACAATTAAAAAATCAAGTAGCCTTTCACTGCTAGGTGTAGGAACTTCAACAGCCATTATGTTTATAATGTATTATGTTTCTGTGCACTGTGAACTTCCAAAGGGGTTTGTATTGCAACTTTATTAGTCATAATTGTCAGCATAGAAAATAAGTGAGATTACAAAGAGTACCTACATGCACCCAAACTTTTAGAGGTAGATAACAAATTGTTTGCACTCCCTGTATTTCAGGGGTGGGCAATTAATTTTCCCAAGAGACCACATTAAAAACTTTTAACAGTGGTGGAGGACTGCCACTAGGCCAAAATTACTGTTTGATATATCTTAGCTGCTAAATGACAACCATCTTTTTCTTTCTATCCACAAGCCACTCTAATCAGCTAACAAATGCGAAGATGTATATATGTATATGTATATATTCTGATAAAAATATTTAAAATCACTGTTTAAACTGAATGGGGCTGGTTGAATGTAAAACAAAACAAACCTATCACATTTATTTAGCTAAAAAGAATGGTCCTGAAACATTTTATAAAAGTGGAGCACAGTCCTTCATATTTTGGAGAAAATCAGATGACCTCTTTCCCACTTTAATATTCTTCCTAAATACTTAGGTGCAGGAGCTGCCTTTTTCATTTCCCACAAGATTGCAAGAAGATGCTAATTCAGGACATTGTGGGGAATAAAGGTAGACCCAGATGCCTGAGGCTCTTCTGTTGCCTATTGTCATCAACTCCATGAGCGTCTGAAGAAAATCCACCTCCTAAGGCAGGAAGATTTGCCACCCTGTACCGATTCCCCTCTACTTTCTAAGGCAGGGGTGTCAAACTCGATTTCATTGAGGACCGCATCAGGGTTGTGTTTGACATTGGGGGCCTGTGGGGGGCATAGCCAGAGTGGGTGTGGCCCGGGGTGAAATCCAGCAGGTTCTGGCAGGTTCTGGAGAACCAGTAGTGGACATTTTGAGTAGTTCAGAGAACTGGTAGTGGAAATTTTAAGTAGTTTGGAGAACTGGCAAATACCACCTCTAGCTGGCCCCAGAGTGGGATGGGAATGGGGATTTTGCAGTATCCTTCCCTTGCCATGCCCACCAAGCCACACCACACCCACCAAGCCACACCCACAGAACCGGTAGTAAAAAAAATTGAATTTCACTGGTGTGGCCAGGTCGACATCACTCGTGTTGGGGGCACCTGTGATGGCCCCAGTGCTCTGCCAATGAAAATGAGCTGTCAAGTGCCGCTTCGGCTGTGACGGCCACGTGCAACCCTCCCAAGCTCCGTTTTTGCTGGCAGAGGCACTGTGGGCCAGGCCTTTGCTGTTTCCAGAGTGGCCCCATGGGCCAGTTCTAAGCACCCATGGGCCAAATCCAGCCCCTGGGCCTTGAGTTTCACACCCCTGCTCTAAGGGGTCCTTGGTACTCTCTGAGAAAACAACCAAGCTCAGAAGCACCAAGAACTGCTCATGTCAACCGTGAGCTACAATTTTTCTTTTTTGTTAGTACCTCTACTCTCTCCTTAGCATGTTCCCTGACTTACTCCTTCCTAACCACTGCCCTTTATGCATCATTCAAGAAGATGTCCTGAGAATAATATATTATGGGTTGGCACAGTGTATTGCTCTGAAGAGCCATTAGATTGAAAGACTGGGATGCCTCCCTGAAGAGTTTTCTGCCTCAGCAGCTGCCACTGCAGGGAGTTGGTTCTACTATTTATCCACCTAATAATAACTTTAGCTAGCTGCTGAACTAACTCATTAGGGGATCATTCAACTATCAAAAGCACTTGAAAACTGGATGTCCTAAAAAAAATTATTAGGTTCTTATATTTACTTGCTTACAGTTAGTCTTAGCAACTGCCTTGCTTAATGACTGTTCACTGTTATGACAGTGATAAAAAGTCACTCTGCGATGAATCTTCATATTTATAACCTTTGCAGGTCTAAGGAAAGGAAAGCTGAAGTAAGATCATAAGCACAGTTTCACTTAGTGATTGCCTTGCTTAATGACCAAGTTGCCAATCCCAATTGGGATCACTAAGTGAGGGCTACGTGTTCTCAAATTTACAATTGAGTGTTTTTAATTGTCTCTGTGTCTTGCCATTTCAGACAAAAACCAGAAATGAAATAGATCTACTTTTGCTTGATATAACTGAATGATAGTGACATTGCCAAAAAGACAGACCAGCCTACTCATTCTTCTCTTTAGTCTGGATTATTGCAGTAAAAATGTAAAGCTATATCTGATGACATATAACATATGTTGGAGTTTAAAGAAAAAACACCCTGCCAGATGGTCTATAGTAATGTGCCATTTCTAAAAAAGCATTACTTTGATATTATCCAAGTTCATTCTATAATCTATGCTAATTATATTTTGACACTACCTCTAGCCTTTCGAGGCTCAGAATTGGGATACCAAATCAGATTCCAATATAAATAAGAAAAAAATAGTGAAATATGAAAGAGCAGGATGGGACAAATATGTGTTTCTTAGTCTTTCTTCTACTTGTTCTTTTATGGGAATTTCTTAGATGCTACATTCTCCAGATAACTGCTTCCTAACATCAAAACTTAAGGCAGAACCTCTTTGCTTCAAAATTCACAGATAAATTTTCCTAAGATTGTGATCAGTTACTTCCACATCCCAGCAAGTAATTTCAGATTTGCAATGCAATGACACATGACACATGACAACATAATGACAAGAAGGAGTATAGGGAGATAATAAAATGTGCTAAGGCAAGGCAAATGAAAGCCACATCAAGATATAAAGCACAAGACAGTTATCTATTGCAATAGATAATTGTGCAACAGCAATTTAAATCTCTTATTTCAATTAGTCAATATCATGGAATTGTGGCATCTCAAGTATTATATATTCTATATATAGTTTCGGTCACCACAATGTAAAAAAGATGTTGAGACTCTAGAAAGAGTGCAGAGAAGAGCAACAAAGATGATTAGGGGTCTGGAGGTAAAACATATGAAGAACAGTTGCAGGAACTGGGTATGTCTAATTTAATGAAAAGAAGGACCAGGGGAGACATGATAGCAATATTCCAATATCTCAGGAGCTGCCACAAAGAAGAGGATATCAAGCTATTCTCCAAAGCACTTGAGGGCAGGACAAGAAGAAATAGGTGGAAACTAATCAAGGAGAGAAGCAACTTAGAATTAAGGAGTAATTTTCTGACAGTTTGAACAATTAATCAGTGGGACAACTTGCCTCCAGACGTTGTGAATTCTCCAACACTGAAAGTTTTTAAGATAACCATTTGACTGAAGTGGTATAGGGTTTCCTGCCTAATCAGGGGGTTGGACTAGAACACCTCCAAGGTCCCTTCCAACTCTGTTATTCTATATTCTATATACAACTATGTGTATATATATATATATACATATTGGTTATTCAGTTTGGTTACCTCAGAAAACAAATATATATATGTGTGTGTGTGTGTGTGTGTGTGTATGTATATATATATATATATGTAGCTGGTTATTTGGGTTTTCTCCCGTGTAAAATTGGAAGTGACTTGGTGACGTTTTGACGAAGTCTTATTTGTCATCTTCAGGATGGTGTCTTCGGCTTCGTGCTTCTAGGATCAGTGTGAGATCGCAGCTGTTTCTTCCTTTTAACTGCTAGTTGAGGTGTGAACTGATTGGGTGGGAGCTTCGCTGTGTTCTGATAGGGTGGAGGTGTGTTCTGATTGATAGGGGGCTTGGCTGTGCTCTGATTGGATGGGGGCTTGGCTGTGCTCTGATTGGATGGGGGTGTGTTCTATTTGGATGGGGGCTTGGTTGTGCTCGGGTTAGTCTGAGTTGCAGGGAGATTTGAGCTGGTGAGCTGCATTGCTGTTGTTTGGCTTCGTGTCTGTGATCCTGATCTTGATTTACGTAGGAAAAGCCTGGCCTAAAGAATGATACACACAAAGACCTACGAAAATAAAATAAAATAAATATTTGACCATTACAGGGAGGAGTCATGAGATGGGGGTGTGGCTAACCAATGAAGATAAACAAGTCAGAAATAGATCTATCTTAGTCTCTCCTAAGTCTCCAAACAGACAGCAAAATGCTGCTTTGATGTCTGAGAAAGCCTAGAAACTAGTGAATGAGATTTCACTGAACTATGGCTGTGAAACATCTTGATTTATGTAAGAACAGCCTGGCCTAAAGAATGATATGTGTGTGTGTGTCTATACATCAGGAAGGACTAAATAAGAAATTAAAATGTAATTTAAAGTCTAATGAATTTAAAACAAATCTCAAAAGTCCTTCAAAACACCTTCAAGAAAGAATATTATAAAACAATACAGGTCATCTGTTTATTGGTAATAGGACTGCCCCCTAAAAAAACCCCAATGTTTTTTCATAAGATGTGCCTTGTCCATAGTGCCTTCAGTGTACCTGATACAGTCTTTTGATCATTCAGAAGTCAACTCTCATTAGTCAATATGGACTATATTTCCCTTTCTATATAATGTAATTAACTAGACCTTCTTCTCCAATCTGATCCCTTGAGATAGTTACAAATCATACTTTTGTGGCTACATATTAAGAGGAGATTAAAATGTTGAAGATGCTTTCTAGTAGTGTTTCTTAAACTTGACAACTTTAAAATGTGCGGATTTCAACCCCCAAAATTCCCTAACTAGCGATGAAGTTTCAGTCCACAAGTTTGAGAGACATTGCTTTAGGTTAAAAACACCTGGTATGGTGAGTTTGAATGAAATCCATGGCTTAGACTTACTTAGACTGTGTTGTACAATACATTGGGCAACAACTGTTCTCCAGCAATTTTGATGGAGGGAGGATAACAGGTACTTCATGAAGTCTTTACCTAAGAGTTTTTTCCCTCTTGGTGTGTTACACAATACAGCAAATCTTTAGTGCTATTTGCTGCATGATGGGTAAGAGAAAGAAGAATGCCAGAGGATGTGGGGGAAATAAGGTGTCAGGAAGATAAGAAAATAATGACTCTGAGCCTTTAGTTATTTTTTGCCTTTAAGCCTCACCTCTTGTGACTTTGATGTGGTGATCATAGTTGTTTCTGCAGGAATATTGTTCCAGTGGAAAAAAAGGGCTACTCGTGAAATACAGCTCCATGTCTACAAAAAAAATTAAGCATTGTAAAGGGATAAAAAAAACCAAGTCGCTTTGAATATGTAATTCTGAGACCAAAGGCATTCTAAATTTGGATCTTGATCTCCACGGAAGGGTTTGGAGTCTAATTACTACAATTTTAAGAATTTGAATAATAAATGTTGTTAGATAGTTATTATGCTGAATGAGCTCATCACTATTTCTAAGTCTAGGCATGCCAATCTATCCATTAGTTTCAGGGATGAACTAAGTACTGAGCACAGGATGCCTTGGAAGACAACTCTAGGCAGGAAAGAAGCAGGGACAACTTTGGCTTTCCTATCAGGTGCTGCTTTAATTCCTCGTTTGCAACTTTCAAGCTACTGTACCAGTAGTGGGTTGCCCCCTGTTCAGACTGGTTCTCAAGAACTGGTAGTAAAACTGGCAGGAGGCCCCGCTCACTGCCCCAGATATTGTCATCAGTGATCTGCGCTTTCGCAGAAGCAAGGTGCACGAGCGAGCAAAGTGAGCACACATGTGCAATCCCATTGCGAACCAGTAGTAAAGGTAAGTAGAACCCACCCCTGTACTGTACATAACCAAAGAGAGATGGGGCTGGAAGCAAAAAACAATCTGGTTTCTATAAATCCATCTTTCTAGAACCAGTAAAGTTGGTTTCTTTTGTCTTCTCCAGAATCACCCCTCCCCAAGTTATAGGTTATTTTACAGTAAGATATAATTGTTATATTGCAATATTGTAATATTATATCATTTTCTTACAACATGGTAATAACAAATGAGTTGTTTTTTTTAAAACATCTAAATAAATAATATATTTAAGTCTACAAATATCTTTTGTTACATATTGCTACCAAGGTGGTATCGTAAATATCTTGCTCATTAGAAGTGAACAGATTTTGTTATGCTTTTTCAATTCTTTAATTTACAGTGGCAGGCAAGGATGCCAGACGTCAGAAATTTATCAGAGTCATATGATTTGTTCATTCTTTTTATTCCTTTTTAGACAAATATTCCAAGAATACTATCTTTAATTAGATACAGTTCATGTAGCACGAACCTCCTCCCACAGGACAAGATCTTCTCAGAGGTGGTTGCTATGAAATCCTGCATAGATACCACAATCTTGTCTTTGCACAGGTATTTCTTGAGAAATGTTTTAATTCAATAAAAGCACCATAGTACAATGTTTTTGAAAACATCTCTATGCCTCATCAATCATCCGTAAGTGTCATCATCTGCATGAATTTTTGCCTCAAACCAATGGGAATTGCTTCCATGGTGAAGATCTGAGAGCAATTAAATCCTCTCAATACTACATGCAGGTGAGAAGCGCATGATCTTTTTGTTACCAAGAAACTGCTGAAGGATGCAAACATCTCTCTAATTTTAAGCAGTTGTTCTGCTGCTGTATCTTAATTCTACACTTGGTACTTAAATTTGTAAAATAACAATACAAATACTATGTACGCAACACTTGACTATATGCAAAATTATTAAATTATTATTAAAATTTTCATATATTATATTAAAGGTTATTACTATATTATACTAATATGTAATATATAATATATAATACTATATTATGTGTGTGTGTGTGTTATGTATGTATATGTATACATATATTATATACCATGGTATAATAGATAGTAAATTACTTTATCAAAGGCTCTGAAGTTAAAACGTATCACAAATCAAATAATGCACAGATTTTTCACATTTAATTTTATTGAATTAATATATTTATTTATTTATTTACATATTCTCATTTATTTTTCAAATTTCTGAACCACCAATCTCTTCAGAAAGATTTGAGATATTTTTAAGGTACTTTGACTATTTTGATGTTATAACCAAATTATAACCAGGGTGTTATGCTTGCCCTTGTCCACATACAGTATATCTATGTATTCTTACTTGATACCTTCTTAGGAGCCACTGGACTATAATTCTCATGATACTCAGAAAGTATAACCATGCAAGTTTTATCTCCAAATATAAGACATATTTGGAGAGCATTAGTTGATAATCTATATCAGTAGTGGGTTGGCCCTTTGTACCAAAGAAAGTTAAAATGATTTTTTCTACCTTTCTTTTCTCTCTCTCTCTTTTGTGTGCAATTTCACTATTTCAAGCTATTTAGCTCTCATCAGCTAGTCATACCCTTCTGGGATTGAACCTGGGCTTGCTGGCATATTAGGCAGATATATTAACCTTTAAGCCATTGACTAAACCTCTAGTAAATAGATCTATACTAGTCTCCGTTTATTTCTTTGTCAGTAAATATAAATTTAACACAAAATAGTGTCGTGAAAGCGACTGCCTGAGGGCTCCTGGATTGGGGCTGAAAGGCGAAAGGAAGTAGTATGTTCCTTCACATATTTGGGTAGACCAGGTTGCTTTGATAGAAAACCCCATTTAATCTCCCCTGGTACAAGTTGACAAAGTGAGGAGAACCTGTGACTTAGAGGTTAATACATCTCCCTAATATGCCAGCAAGCCGAGGTTCGAATCCCAGAAGGGTATGGCTAGCTGATGATGAGAGCTAAATAGCTTGGAGTAGATCTATACTAGTCTCCCTTTATTTCTTAGTATACAGTATACAGTAAATTTATATTTATAAAAAAATAAATGTAAATTTTTAAAATAAAAAAATAAATGTAAATTTATACACATACACACACAGTGTGTGTGTGTGTGTGTGTATGGAAGCGGTGGCTCAGTGGCTAAGACAGTGAGCTTGTTGATAGAAAGGTCAGCAGTTCAGTGGTTCGAATCCCTAGTGCCACATAACGGAGTAATGAGCCCCCCATTACTTGTCCCAATCTTCTGCCAATCTAGCAGTTCAAAAGCACATAAAAACGCAAGAAGAAAAATAGGAACCACCTTTGTTGGGAAGGTTACAGCATTCTGTGTGCTTTTGGTGTTTAGTCATGCCGGCCACATGACCATGGAGACATCTTCAGACAGTGCTGGCTCTTCGGCTTTGAAACGGAGATGAGCACCACAACTAGCACATATGTGCGAGGGGAACCTTTACATTTACCTTTACATTATAGATCTCAAGCAAATTCTTCAGCAATATAATACAGTAATACACCTATTTTAAATGTTTAAGAAGGGCCAAATTACGTACAGGATTACAAATATCCACACTGATGCCCTCTAGCTGAATTATATTATTTATTGTACTTTTAAATATTCCAGCAAACTTTCAAAAAGTTTTGGTACAATTATACAGCACTTCTAGTATCTGATAGGCTCCAGTTTGAGTATCAGTCAGCTGCTCCATCTAAAGCAGTAATTTGATGCTGATATACTGTAATAAACTTGTATGTTTTCCTTTTCTCCCTTTTTCCTCTTGGATTTTTCACTATCTTGCCTGACTGAAGATTTCTTAGAAATCTGAATATAGCATTCAAAAATACTGCTGTCAAAATAAAGATGTTTCTTTAATACTACATTTGGTTTTTCCTTTGTTAGTATTGTAGCTTGTCTGTAATTCCGGAAATATCAAATTTAGCTATTGAACAGAGATCCTATGCAGGACAAGAAACAATGCTTATCACCTATGTTGAGTTTGTAATCTCTGAGCACATAGCTCCTGATAACCAGTTTATACTGATTCTTTTTATTTACTACAATTTCCTAAATAATACTTAACTTTTTATAAATATTGCCTCCTGACCTGGGATGAGAGCTTACCACATCTATAGGAGTTTAACACACACACACACACACGAAGCCTACTTCAGTACTGCTGTCAAGAAGACTTTACAATCAAGTTCATGAAATTGCCAAGCTGGACTCAAAGAAGGCTTTACTTTAACACTGTCTCTGAATCTGTCCCTGATAAGATTCAATTTGCATATATGTAGATTATGCCCACGTTCCACCTCATTCTGTGAACTGATGCAAGCATGACATAAATGCCAGTCTCAGTATCAATGTGGGTTTTATTTTGGTTTTCCTCCTGGTCAGGACAGCTGCTTTTGCTTTTAATTATTTCAATAGTTTTCACAAGAAATGGTTCAAGCCTCCAATATTATTATGTTTCTTCTTTTATTAAGATAAAATTTGTCATCCTGGCAATTTGGACCAACAATTTACATTTGCTTTGCCCTCACTGGGCACTAGATGGCACTCGGTTTTCATCTTTCCCATGTCCAGTGGTTCTTGGGAATAACTGCAACACCAACCTGGCTATTATTGGTTCCTGCTTTGCTTGTCTATTAAAGAACTGAATCCCAGCCTTTCAGCCAGACAATTATGTTCCATATGATATCCCAAGGAAAACGATTGGTCCGTATTCCAAAGAAAAGCAATTGATACCAGACATACTCTGATATATGACTTCTGACTGGATGAATTCCTGATGATTCTGTGATATGAAATAATGGCTTGAAGGATCCTGCAGTGTACTCTTGGTTTCAATATTTCAAAGCAAAAGACATTTATTTACAGATAACTTTGATATATATGTGTTTGTGTGTGTGTGTATGTATGTATGTGTGTATGTATGTATGTATGTATGTATGTATGTATGTATGTATAGTCTATATAAGCAGAGCAGTTTATATCAATTCACGGGCATCCACTAAGATGGAGGGGATAAGAAGAATGAGCAACACAGCATGTAGCATGGCACAAATCAATTTCAATCCGTACTTGCATCAGGATGCAAGTACATGGAGTTGGGATTTTCCTTATGATTTATTGTGTGCATGTTGTCATATCTCAGTCATTATGGCCTGCAATGGATGCCATTGTATCAAACTGCTAAACTGTAATAATACACCAAAAATCAATGTAAACATTCAATAAGAAGGGTGGGTCTGCTCTGAATCCTTTCTATTAAACAGAGCCATCTGGTAGGACACGAGAAAGGGATCTTCTCTGTGGCAGCTCTTGGCTTATTGGTTTTCCCTCCTGTCTCCTAGGACCTTTTCTATGTACCATTACAAGAATGTGATTGTTATATGCTGAAATTCCTAGCGAAGTCATCATAATTATCATTTTAGCCATTGCCTATCCACTGCAAATTGAAGGCTTCTTCTACATGTTTCCAACCAATATGGTCCCGAGCTTTCTTTTTTTAAAAAATTAGATTTATATGCCGCCCTTCTCTGGAGACTCAGGACGGCTTACAAGACGTTAAGCAATAGCCTTCATACTTTTGTATATTTTTTATACAAAGTCAGCTTATTGCCCCCACAAACTGGGTCCTCAATTTACCTACCTTAGAAAGGATGGAAGGCTGAGTCAACCTTGAGCCTCGATCCATCTTGTTTTAGATCTCTTTCATGGATGCTTTTTATCAAGTGGGATCCATTCTATGACTGCCTTGGTCCACCTGCCATCAGTTCTTTTTGCTATGTGACCAGCCCTTTTCCATTTCAATTCTTTTACTCCCTTGATGATATTGTATACTTTTGATTGTTCTCTTATCCATGGGTATTTCTATTTTGTCTTGTAATGCCAAGCATGTATCTTTCCATGGTTCTTTGTGCCATGCAAGTTATGAATAGAAAAACGTTAAAGCAGCAGAGTCTGCAGAATCACAGCATGCAAGTTCTGCCTTTGCATGTGGATGTATGATATCACAATGCAAATACGAAAAGAGCAGCACACATGTTGCAAAAGTGCCTTCATCAGTCCAGCTCCCTGCTTGCCTTTCCCTGGGAACTGCTCTATTAAGCTTTTACAAGCCAGCAAACCATCAAAATATAGGCAAGAAATAATCAAACTGATCACAAAGCAAATCAATTGCCAATTATTGCTTTCCTCTACTCAGCCCCCACTCTCCCCATGTGTCCTTAGGTTTTAATGTTTGGTTTTAATTATTTATTAAATATACATCTGTATATGTATAAACATTTTTATGGCTGTAAGCCTCTCAGAGTTACCCTAGGGCAGGAGTCAGCAACCTTAAACACTCAAAGAGCCACAAAGGCCACAACTGGAAGTCCCCCATTCAATTCTGGAGCCAACTGGAAGTCCAGTTCCCTCACCATAGAGACTCCTCCTAGCACAGCATTCTTTTTCCTCTGCCAACTGGAAGTCCGGTTCTCCCACCATAGAGCCTCCTCGTAGCACGGGGTCCTTTTTCCTTTACCTATCC
Source organism: Masticophis lateralis (assembly GCA_030761175.1). NCBI lineage: Eukaryota > Metazoa > Chordata > Lepidosauria > Squamata > Colubridae > Masticophis > Masticophis lateralis. The sequence goes on from JAUDYJ010000005.1 coordinate 28,062,745, forward strand.
TAACTGAAAGCCCTATCAATTGTGGAGCAATCAGTGACAGGGAGCCGCAGCAGAGGGATGAAAGAGCCACATGCAGCTCCAGAGCTCTTATGTCTGGTAAAATACACATGGTCATAAGTGGCAACAACAGTAGCAAAGAAATAAGGGAAACACATGAAAATTTGCTGAACAAATAGATTAATAAATATGTCAGCTGTAGGAGCATCAGTGAAGATTCTAGTATTTATACCAGTGGTGAAATCTGAATCGGTTTCCTACCAGTTTGCTGGCTGCGCATGCATGCCATGCGCCAAATGTGTGCTGTGTGAGCGCATGCACAGTGCACACCAAACCTGAGCTGCACGCATGCATGCACAGTGTGCGCCAAAAGGAGGCTTGGGAAGGTAAGTAGAATAGACTTTTTTACTACCGGTTCGGCGAAGCAGTAGCATTTTTTATTACCGGTTCGGGCGAACTGGCCCAAACCGGTAGCATTTCACCCCTGATTTATACCAAGATTAATAGTCAAATATAGTGCACTTACACAATACAGAACAGTGTTGTCCAGTTTATGTGACTTAGAACATTCTATAATAAAGACATATGTGCTTGACGCATATCCCACACAAAATTGTCGTGAATGCATGCACAGACATGAGCACCAGGCCTATTTTCTTTCAATGCAACTCATGAATGCTTGGCTCTTAACTGAGATCAAGACTGTGATGAAAGAGGATGATTACCTAACTGGGCTCCCTCATATAGGGGGGCAGCGGTCGACCCCGAGGCGCCTAATGTGTGGGGTGCCACAAGGGTCGGTCCTCTCGCCCCTTCTGTTCAACGTTTATGTAAAGCCGCTGGGTGAGATCATCCGTGGTTTTGGGGTGGAATTCCATCAGTACGCTGATGACACTCAGCTGTACATCTCCACGCCAGACCACCCCAACGATGCCGTGGAAGTGATGTCCCAGTGCCTTGAAGCTGTGCGGGTCTGGATGGGGAGAAACAGGCTTCGACTCAACCCCTCCAAGACCGAGTGGCTGTGGCTGCCGGCGTCCCGATATAGCCAGCTGACTCCATCGCTGGTTATTGGGGGCGAATCATTGGCCCCCACGGAAAGGGTTCGCAACTTGGGCGTCCACCTGGATCCACGGCTGTCCTTAGAGGATCATACGACAGCTGTGGCCAGGGGGGCTTTTTATCAGGTTCGCCTGATATGCCAGTTGCGGCCCTTTCTAGATCGGGACTCCCTTTGCACAGTCACTCAGGCGCTCGTCACGTCTCGCTTGGACTACTGCAATGCTCTCTACATGGGGCTCCCCTTGGGATGCACCCAGAGGCTTCAGCTGGTACAGAATGCGGCCACGCGGGGGATTATGGGAGCGACGGGGCGCTCCCACGTGACACCTCTCCTGCGTGAGCTGCATTGGTTGCCGGTTGACTTCCGGGTGCGTTTCAAGGTGTTGGTAATCACCTTTAAAGCGCTCCATGGCTTAGGACCAGGGTACTTACGGAACCGCCTTCTGCCACCAATTGCCTCCCACCGGCCGGTTCGCTCCCACAGAGAGGGCCTCCTCAGGGTGCCGTCAGCCAGACAATGTCGGCTGGCGACCCCCAGGGGGAGAGCCTTCTCTGTGGTAGCCCCTACCCTCTGGAACGATCTTCCTCCAGAACTGAGAACAATTGCTGACCTCCGGACTTTTCGTCGGGCTCTGAAGACTTATTTCTTTCAACTTGCCGGACTTGCCTGATCCCTTCTATTTTTAAAAATTTTTTAGAACTTTTATCTGTTTTTAAACTTTCAGCCTAATTTATATCTGTTTTAGTATGATTTTAACTTTTTTGAATTGGTTTTTAGCTGGCTGTTCACCGCCCTGAGTCTGTCAGGAGAAGGGCGGTATATAAATTTAATAAATAAATAAATAAATAAATAAATAAATAAATAAATAAATAAATAAATAAATAAATAAATAAATAAATATATTGTCTAATAGCATCTTCATCATACACTTAGTAGGTGGGTGACTGGGATCACACTTAAATTCATGATGCTTTGAATGAATTACATATTTTCATGTTCTTTTGAATGGACAATCCTCTTTCTTTATGGCTATTATACTAATCACACTTATTTGTTTACGTGCTCAATATTCAGCGAGAAGTGAATTTTAAAAAATTAAGAAAATAACACCATGTTTATCCAATGTAATATTTCTTAACCTTCCCCAAAGGCCATACATCTTAAAAGTTGCCAATGTTGAGAAACATGTCCAATCTAATGCCTGAAACTCAGAAGAGGGAGGTCTCCATTGGAAACAGCTGTGTAAAGTGACCACCTCACTTAGAAAAGGCAGCAATTAAATAATTTCTTCAGCTTTGCATACATAGTTGATCTCCAACTATGTTGGGATTGCAGCTGTCAGAATTCCCCAGCTAATTTTAATTGTTTACTACTGATTGATTTACTGAATTACAGTAAATCACTGCAATTTTGCTTATATTCAAACATTACAAGCTTTTTAACAAAATGAAAAGTGAGTCATATTTTAAATTGATAGCAACAGCATTCAACTACTGTCCTAATAGAAAGGACCAGCACTGTTGTCTATCCATATATCTTCCACAGGCAAGGACAGAATTTTTTTTAAAGGATTCATTAATCAGAGGTGTAAAACTGGTGGCTCACAGGCTGGATGTATCATGTGCAGGCCACACCCACCCCAGCTCCATGAAGCGGAAAAAACGTCACAAAATGTCATGTGATGGCAATGTGCCCCCTCGAGTCTGACACCCGTGCATTAGACGAATACTCGATGGATATTAATTTAATTCAGGTACTTTGGCAATTGGTCAAGCAATTTAAAACTAATTATGCAACAAATATTGTAAGCCAGTAATTTAGCTGATGTACTTCATATAAAATCCAAAGTAAGACAAAGATGGAAAGTATGTCTTCATTTAGAGTGGATGTAAATACTCTCCCATGCATCTACTGAGCATATAAATATCACTGTGGAAACACCCAGTTAGAAGGTGCTTGTGTTGGTTTACAACTGTTCTCATCCAATCCAGCATGCTGACAACTGTAGTGAAGCACATTAGAAAAATTAGAAGATTAGAGGAAGTTGGAAGAATAACTAGAACTTGCATTACTTTCCTTGTAAACAAAGATATTTCCTAATGTCCCTTGTGGAGATTTTTCTGATATGGTTGTGTTCTTTTCTGCAGACCGTTTGTTTGTTTGTTTGTTCGATTTATATGCCGCCCTTCTCCAGAGACGCAGGGCGGCTTACAATGTGTTAAACAATAGCCTTCATACTTTTGTATATACCTGCTTAGTTGGGCTTTTGCCCCCCCCCCAAGCGGTGTTCTTTTTTTATATATACAAAGTCAGTTTACTGCCCCCACAATCCAGGTCCTCATTTTACCTACCTCAGAAGGATGGAAGGGTGAGTCAACCTTGAGCCTGGTGAGATTTGAACTTGCAGTAATTGCAGGCAGCTGGCAGCTAAGTGCTACTTATTTCAGGGGCGGAAACCAGGGGTGGGTTCTACTTACCTTTACTACCGGTTCAAACATGCGTGCTCGTTTGCGTGCATGCCTTGCTTCTGCACATGCGCAGAAGCTTTTGCGCATGCGCAGATCACTGATGACAACATCTGGGGCAGTGGGCGGGGCTCTGGCCAGTTTTACTACCGGTTCTTATGAACCGGTCTGAACCGGGAGCAACCCACTACTGGTGGAAATCAGAGAAAAGAGCAGGTAAAAGGTCCTCCATGACTTTCTAATCTTCAGGAAAGGAATAAAAGCATGTTTTTTTCCAACCCAAATATTTATTCACAGAGCTTACTGCTCACAACCATCATTTAGCAATTGATGCATTGTGACCATTTTTTTTTTATCAGTTAGGTCATGATTAGTATAAGCTCGAGTAGGGTGAAATATGATTTTGTACAATTCATAAATTGTTAGCAGATCATATTTAATGTAAGCCAGAATTGAGTTAGTATGAGTCTAGCACACATGTGCTGGGGCTGGCACATGTGTTAGCAGCATCTGTTGGGGTTTTAGACACTAATCATTATTTGTACAAAATGGAGTAAAGGAAGGTTCCATTTTGAAGGATTATAGCAGAATACAGGAGATAGCAAGTATGTTATGGAAATGGGTTATCGCCTTTTAGCATTATATCCTATTTTATTAATAAACAGATAAAGTTCTAGGTTTAATTTTTTTTTTTGGCCTATTGATCATTTATTTATTTATTTATTGCTTCGATTTATATGCCGCCCTTCTCCGGAGACTCAGGGCGGTTTACAATGCATTAAGCAATAGCCTTCATACTTTTGTATATATCTGCTTAGTAGGGCTTTTGGCCTCCCCTAAGTGGTGTTCTTTTTAAATACAAAGTCAGCTTATTGCCCCCACAATCCGGGTCCGGATTAGTTGGAACCGATCACCATATTTTCCATAGAAATATCATTTTGGATAACTAGATAGCTAACTTGCCAGTTAGATAGCTAGACAGACAGACAGATGCTTACTTGTAGTCTTGACTATATATTGCTTCAAAGTCCAAAGGATGAAAGAAATGGGATAAATCCTGCTCCAAATCAATCCATCCACAGAGCCACGCAGAGGCATTGTTAATCCATATAAAGCGTGCAAGCTTCTAGTAGAATATGGCACTCTACTTAATTCCACTAGGTGTCTCTGTAGGAGCCATTAGAATTGTTCGCGACATGCAGAATTACGTAGATTGAAGTGTCTGTAGGCACTGGAATCACCACTTCTAAGTATGCCTTTGAACTCTGCTCCAACAGCAATGCTGTGCTGCGTTCTCAGTGCTTAAACTAGCCCCTAAGCTAAACAAAATAGAAACACAAAATACATCTTTTAAATACGACCTTTATAAAATCATTATGAATTAAAATTATTTTTAAAAGCTACTCTCTCACACACACACACATCCAATGGATGGGTGAGTTCCTTCCTATGGGTTGCCTCTCAGACTCTCATCTTCAGGAGAAGTTGGCTGTATTAAGCATAATGATTTAGATTTTTACATTTCTACTTCCTCCATTGCCAGTTTTTAAATAACTCACAATCTCCCTTCAAATCTGCTCCATCTCATTTAATTTTATCAAAAATCCACCTGAAAATCAAATGAATTGTGTTTATATAAAAGATTCTATAGGAAGTTGCTTGCACGAGCAAGCCATGAAATGCTCCATATTTCCAGCCTAATGTTAAATAATTAGAGCCCTCAAGGAGCTAAAAGCTTATTATTCCACTGCATAGAGTAGGAATGCCACCCAAGATGTGAGGATAACATTCCTGAAATGAACCGCCAACCCGTTTATTGTTGCTATTTTTAAGACTGGAAGTCCTCTGGGTTTTCATTCACTCTTAGAAGTCAGATTTTTAAAAACCCATTTGCAAGAGCTAGAGAGAAATCCTTGCACTGTAGTAGGGATAAGCATAGACCCCCCCCCCCCCCGCTAGCCTGAAGCCAAGTGGCTGGTTCAAGTTACTACTAGTAAGAAAGATAGAGGCTATTTACAAGCTAATGTCAAGGTGATCAGTGTCACTTCGAAGAGTAAATGGCAGGCTAAAAAAAGTATCCCATAACAAAGTACTGAAGGAAGCTTTATTTTGTTCACCTTTTGATTTCAGAAGCGTCTGTAGCAGGAGCTTGAGCATAAATAATATGAACAGATGCTAAATCTACAGAAAGGAAGAAGACAGAGACACACAGGACATACTGCTTTTTGTCCTTTCATTTTACATCTTACTTGACATTCATCATACAAGTGGACTGTCTTTCCTTGACTCACACCGACAATTGGCAGGGCAATTCACTGTATTTGGAGTAAGGAAAAAGAGAATAATTTGCCAATGAAGAGGAGAATATCTGTAGCTCAAGGTTGAAATGAGGGGTCCTTGGTGGTACCTGAGCTTGGCTGTTTACTTGTAGACATTTCATTACCCAAACTAGGTTACATTATCAGTGCTAGTGATCAGTGCTAGAGAATAAAGATGCTGGCTATCATCATTTCCCATCTTTCCTTAAAATAATACATTTCTGCAGTTGGGGGTTGTTGTTGTTTTGGTGGAACAAATAATCATCAACAACTTTTAACATGAGAGATAAGAGTTAAAGACCCTGTGTCCCAATCCAGTAGGAAGTGTCATGATTTCTTTTGTTTTATAATAATACAAATTAAGAGTTGGAAGGGACCTTGTAGGTCATCTAATCCAGCCCCCTGCCCAAGTAGGAGACCCTACACCACTTCTGAAAGATGGCAGTCTAGTCTCTTCTTGAAAGCTTCCAGTGATGAAGCTCCCACAACTTCTGAAGGCAATTTCTGTTCCATTGGTTGAGTGTTCTGTCAGAAAATTTCTCCTTATTTCCAGGCTGAATCTCTCCTTGATCAGTTTACATCCTTGTCTGCACTTCAGGTGCTTTGGAAAATAGCTTGATCCTCTCCTCTCTGTGGCAGCCCCTCAAATACTGGAAGACTGCTACCCTGTCTCCCCTGGTCCTTCTCTTCACTAGAATAGCCGTGCCCAGTTCCTGCAACCGTTCATCATATTTCTTTCAACCCTACAAGCGACAGGGCTTGGTGGAGGTTTTCTTTCGATATATTTTCAAGGGATCTTCTCATCATATATAAATATTCAGGAGATGAATTAACTACATCTTGCAGACTAAGGAAAGGAAGAAAGAAGAAAGAAACAAAACCCAAGCCTACATACTGTATCTCCATAGGTTTATGGCTGTCAACCCAGCATATGCTAAAAAGGTAGCTGTTTCAGATGTACTGTGAACAATGATTCACCCTCTTTTTCTCTGTAGAGCTGTTCATCTTCATACCAAATGCTGACAAGGGATAATGCCTTCAGATCAGCCTGAAGATAAATTGCCAGAAAAAAAAAAGGAAGAAAGTAAAACTCCCTAGAAATCAGAGGCTCAGTGCACACTTTAGCTTCTTTCTCTGCTGAAAGCAGCTGCCTTCTGTTGGCTTGGTCAGTCAAAATTTCATGGCTGCAAATATAGAACATGCTTGCTTAGTTGGTTTCATATTTGTTAGGTCTTTTTGGCGCAGCGTCTTCTGCAAACTGAGATTGTTTGGACACAGCATGGATTGTGCCAACTCAGAAAACGGGCTACTTCAGTAGATGCTGTGTGATAATATGGAACCTTCCACCAAATAGAATAGACTAGAATAGAATTTTTTTATTAGCCAAGTGTGATTGGACACACAAGGAATTTGTCTTGGTGCATATGCTCTCAGTGTACATAAAATAAAAGATACATTCATCAAATTGGATCCTGAGTTGTACAAGGGATGAGTTTTGATATGTTTATAGCTAGGAATGCATTTGATCTTTAGACAATATGCAAGGAATCACACAATGAAGAGATGGGAAAAGAAAAGTGAAGTATGGTTACTGTATGTTTATGGAGATTCTCAGTCATCCAGGTCATGGTTGTCCCAAAAATGCTTTTGAAAAGCAACTGGACTTTCTTATTTTCTCCTTGAAAACATTTCGCTTCTCATCCATCCATTCAGTTAAAACTGAAGAAGCTTCTTGGATGAGAAGTGAAATGTTTCCAAGGAGAAAAGCAAAGAAATCCCAGGTGCCTTTCAAAAGCATCTTTGGGATATGGTTACTGAAATTATTTCCCATGGAGGCAATAATTTCACTTTCTGCTTTATAATCCAGTGGCAACTGGGTTTTACACATTGCTTTCAGGGCCAGATGTAGCCATCTATATCAGCAGCTTTCCCCAACCACCTTTAGCAATAGCAAGCATAGACTAGACAACTTTTGAGTACAAAGAATGATATCCAGCTTTTGTGGGCTAGGGAGAGGTTAAAAGTTTGGAGGCCAAAAACTTTCCTACCTAGTCAGAGCAAAAATATCCTTGTTTTGAAAATGTTGTTTTACATGATGTGAGCGATTTAAATACTGCTTAGGACCAGGATCGGAATCAGGACCACATACCTTATTTATTTACATTTTTATTGTTTATTATTTGCCAAACTCATATACTGTATACAAGACAAAAAAACCCTATGTATATCTATGTTTTATGCTATATTATACAATTAGAAGTTGTTGTGGTGCAGTAGGTAGAATGCAGTATTGCAGTCTGACTCTGCTCACTGCCAGCAGTTTGATTCTGATCCACTCAAGGTTGACTCAGCCTTCCATCCTTCCGAGGTCAGTAAAATGAGGACCCAGTTTGTTGGGGGCAATATGCTGACTCTGCAAGCTGCTTAGAGGGGGCTGGAAAGCACTGTGAAGCAGTATATAAGTCTAAGTGTTATTGCTATTAAATTCTGAACATTGAAATCAGTTTATTTAAAGGAGTATAACTTGTATAATTTCACAAACAAAATGCATTATTTCTAAGAAATCTTGGGGCTGCTAACATCACTCCTCTACAATGATTAATACAACCCTACTCTTCGCAAAACATATTTTACCTCTAATATTTAAAACATAAGTCTAATATTCCTTATTGCATCTCTTAGCATAAAATCATTTCTGTTATCTTTTTTCCTGGTCCTAAACCATTTCACCGATTCACTGATTTTGAATGAGTCATGATCAAAGGTTAGAACTTTGCAAGGAGAATATACACCAATATAAATATTACTCTGTCAAAATATTAAGAACATAATATCAGCTCTGTTGGATTTGGTGAATGGCCCATCTCAAGTTTGATTATACAATGGCCAAATGAAAATGACAGACTCAGAAGATTGGATCAAAAGGTAATATATCTTTTAATTATAGCTTCCCAGGAGTGGACTGTTTGTAATTCAGAAGGTTACACAAAGCCCTCCAAGACCAGTAACCTTTATCTAGCTTACTTTTCAACTTTACCTAAATTGGTGATCATCACTACCTTAAAAGATAGCAAACGTCACATTTTAATTATAGCATTTTACATCAGATTTCCCAATGAAAGGCACGTGAGGACAACAACTGTATGGAATGGATCGAGATGAGCATGGGCACATCTGGATACTTCTTGAGGGTAATGCTGAAACATTGCATGTAAACCCTGAAATTGGAGCAATGGAGACATTTGCCCTGAGTCATCCCGGCAGGCAGAAATACTGAGCTGATGAGAGGAATGTGACACTTTGCCAACCTATCATGTTTCCTAAAAGTGAAATGCTTCAAAAGGCACCACTAAGTGACTCATGCTTAGGAGCAGTTGCTAGTGATTTGGGGAAGTGACCCAGTGCCCTCAAAAGATATAGATATATAACCAACTCATCTGCAATGCTGCGGTTCCACCCAGAAAGGTCTCCATGACATTTTTTCATGCTGTCTGATTTCTGACATTGCATGTTATTTTTTTTCTGAGGTTTCCCATTCCTCTAGGTCTCTAGTATTGTTTTATAACATTTAGGGACACACATGTCTTCTAAATAAAGATCATTTGTCATTAGACCACAGTGTCAGGTGCTCAGCAAAGTACCAGAATAACACTGTGGGGGATTTTGTCATGAATATTGAGACAGGCGACTCAAATGTGGTTTAGATCAAAGCCAAGAGAGCAAAGTCAAAGTATCCACTGTCTTCCAATCATAACTGTCTATAAAACAGAGATATAAGATATGAAATCCAGATAATCAAATGTTCTCTTCTAGGAATCTGGAATCAGATTATTAGACACTTAGACTTAGACTCCAGTTCTGCAGAGTTTTTTAGTCGTATCTGGAGATGCCAAGAATCAAAGCTAGTGTCTTCTTTATGCTGAGCATTTGCTCTATGGCTGATTTATTTCTCTTCTCCCATGATACTAAGGGCAGAAGGGAAGGCTAGGCTGTTTGGCAGGAGCACAGAGTTGTACAAAACTGTATTTTAATTAGTATTAATAGCTAGATCTACTGTGGCTTTCCTTTTTCTGCAATATACTGGTAGATCTTTTATCTTTCTGTTGGGATTCTGGTTTCATTCATCCAGCTGATCCCTGTAAATTATGGGTCATAATTCTGGGACTTCCATGTTCCCTAATCCTAGCTTGTGGCTCTGACTACTTTGAATAAAAAAAAATTAGCAGAAAAATAATTACATTAATGATTGGAGAAAACATTCCAGCTAACATGATTTTGTATATCAATAATTATTCTAAAAGAAGACAAAGTTTTTTAAAAAAGTGAACCAAATGTATGTTTCTGTATAAATTCAAAAAACTAAAATTCACGAAAAAGTGGTAAAGTCATCAGATAATCTAAATTTTCCTACTCCAGAAAGAAATTTGCATAGGGTGGATTTTATCTCTAATAAAATATTTCAATGTATAATTTAGGATGTGTTTATCTATGTTTGAAATCAGTACAAGAGGCACTCTATCTCTCCTTAGATATAACCCTTTAAGGTTTAAAGAAGTGATATCCATTGTATTCTCACGGAAACTGTCATGGAGATAGTCCAAAGTTGTAAAGCCAGCCCCCAAATCTACTCCATTATATTAGAAGTACAACTTGATAATTAATACCAATTTATTTAAAACATTTGTATAGCTTCCCAACTTAAACCAAACTCTGGGCAGTTTATAACCAAGAATAAAAAAAAAAGGATATTACATAATAATTCCAAACATGATAAAACCAATAATTGTATGCAACCTAAAGTCATTTTGGAGAAAGTGTCAGGAACAAGAAATAAGGAAGCAAGTTGGTTCAAATGACTACAGGTTTATTGCATGCTCTCCACAAAAATTGCTCTCTACAAAAGCATTGCTCGCTACAAAAATCTGAATGACTAACTAACAGATGGGGTAGATTAGAATCAACAGAATTCAAGGTGGGATGAATTTATGTTTTCTTGTGAGTGTGAAGGGACTTAAGACTGATGACACTCTCTGCTCCTCTCCCTAGTTCAGCCTGATTATTTCATACAGAAAGCATTTTATTTTTAAAGAGAGGCATGGCGGATCCTTGGTCCAATTACAATGAATTCTTGCCTCATTTAGCAATTCACAATTATGACAGTAATGAACTTTACAATCACAGGTCTGTAAAGCAAAGGAAAGTTGAAGTAACCTCATAAACACAGTTGTGCTTTTAGCAACTATTTTGTTTAATGGCCAAGTTGCTGGTCCCAATTGTCCCCCATAAACAAGGACTACCTGTATATCTTTAAGAAATTAATAAAATCTGATCACTTAAAAACTCTTTTATTTTACTCTTTTATTTTATTAGTCATATTTCTATGCCCCCACTCTCCGAGGACTTTGGGCGGCTTACACCAAAGACAGTATACTAAATAGCATATTGCCCCCATCAATCTGGGTCCTCATTTTACCCACCTCAGAAGGATGGAAGGCTGAGTCAACCTTGAGCCGGTGAGATTTGATCCGCTGATCTGCTGAACTAGCGGTCAACTGAAGTAGCTGCAGTACTGCACTCCTAACCACTGCGCCACCTTGGCTCATTCATGTAGAAAATATACTTTATTTATTGAAAAGGTTTTACAATACAGAAATTTTTCCATTTTCACCCCCCCTCCCCAGTCCCCCTCCCCAACCCCTCCCATCCTCCCTCAACCCCAGCCCCTTCCCTCCCTATCCCCCCCGACTTCCGCTACAAGTTAAAAAAAAACAAAATTTAGAACAAGGGAAAAAGAAAAAGATTATTAAATATTCAAATTCTAAATTAAACAAATTTCGAAAGAGGAAGAGAAAGAGAAAGAAGGAAAGAGGGAAAAAAAGTAAAAAAAACCAAACAAAAAACCAGACATTAATATATTTAAACAATATTATAATAAAAAAACCCATTGATAATCATTATAATTAAGAACACCATTATAATTCTATCCTAACTACACCCCTTAACTAAAGAAAAACCCCCAAAAACATAAAACATAAGAAATATACATGCATATATAGTTATAATCATACAGTTATATCATGAAAAAAATTATCTTTTGTTTAATTCATTTCTCAGTCTCTATAATCCAAATTTCAATCTTCTCTTCAACTTGATTGATGTCAAACATATTTCCTCACATAAATCCTGCTTCAATAATCTTCATCTTGCCGCTGCCCCCATCAGCAAAGTAAAACATTTCTCCACACAACCCCCCGAGTGACTTTATATGAATAAAATCCAACCACGAAGATATTCACACCTCTAGGAAAATTCATTCAAGCTAACTTATACTATACCTAAAAATAGGCTTTTGCAGCCTTAACATTCAAGCCTTGAGAAAAAAAAAAGGAGAAAAAAAAACCAACTAAGAGCTGCATTCCCAGATGTTCCTTTAAAATTATTTCAAATCCTGCCACCCTTTGCAATTCAATCCTTCGGGTTATAAGATATTTTCAATTTCATAGTCTTCTCCTAGAAGATAAGTTCCACAAAAAATATATAATTGGGTAACCAATGATCGCTGCTAATTTTGCAGCAATCTATCAGAACTCAGGATATCATGTCCAATCCAGGATAAACTTCATAGTAAAAATTTTTATAATCCATTTTAATATATGAATTTAAAGTTAGTCCAACTCAGAATGAACTTTTAACAAATTGTTGTACTTCTTAAAAGAATTTTTATAATCCATTTTTTCCAAATCTTTCAATGCTTTCTGATTCAGTATCAAACAATTCACGATGCTCTTTAAATTTATCACCTGTGGTTTCCAGTCGGATTTCTTCGTTGACTTCTAGTTCCTGTCGATTAGCATCACCCCCCATGTCTTGAAGAGTATTGGACCTCTGCTGCTGGTCATCTCGAAGTAAAACTTTGTTTTTTAAATCTTCCTCCAGCAGTTCAAGGTCCTGTAATCCCCCAAGGACACTGAGGTGTTCAGTTTTCTCATCAGAAAAATCCGTAATAGAATCCTCTGGACAACCACCAAGTTCTCCTTTTACTTTTAACACACTTTGATTTTCTTCTTTCTGTTCACATTTTGTAAATTCTGTTTTTGACTTTTTATTCTTGAGATATTTCGGTGCTCCCTTAAAGATATTTTGATAAAAATATTCTGCTTTTTCAATAGTATTCAGACAATGTCTCACACCTTGATATCTAAAAATTATACCAACTGGAAAATCCCATCTAAATGGGATATTACTTCTCTTCAGTTCCTTGACCAAAAAATCAAAATCTTTCCTGTCTTTCCTTTAAGACCTTCGATGGTAGCTCTTTGAAAATCCTGATTTGTGTACCTGCTACCTGCACTCTATCAGAATAAGACTTTTGTAAAATATCATCTCTCAGTCTTTTATCAGTGAAGTAAACTACGATATCTCTAGGCAGATTCCTTTGTTTAGCCAAACGTGAGTTAACTCTGTAAACTTTCTCTATAGAACCCAAAATTAATTCATCTTGTAGCTTTAATAATTCTGCAAAGGCCTTTGCACAAGTTGTTCTTAAGTTTTCTCTGTTGTTTTCTTTTATCCCTCTTAGTCTAATTGCAGATTCCATAGCCTTAATTTGAAGCATAATAACATCATTCTGAATATTATGGTTTTTGGCCTCTGCTTCCAGAAGTTTCGCTTGTAACTCTTGTATCTGAGATTCAAATTTACTACTCATCTCAATCACTTTCTTCCCCATTGCAGCCACCGCAGTTGAAAAATCTGAAGCTACTTGAGCAATAATTTGATTTAGTTGGTCATATTTCCCAGAAACCAGTTCCTCGAGATCCTTCTGTGATCCTTTTATCTTATCTACCACACTCTCTAAGGACCTTGTAATTAACTCTTTTAACTCCTGTTCTGTAAGTCTCTGCAAATGAGACATTTCAACTTTATTCATGTGATTCAAGGGGGAGCCCCCCCCTTCCTTTAAGTTTAGGCATCTTTACTTTTAAAAAGGACCAAAAAAAAAATCCTTCTTACTTCAATAGAGAGAAAAAAAAGAAAAAAACCAGAAGAAATCTATTTAAATCAGCCTCTGTTCCTTTAAGTTCTTTTTCTGTGACAAAATATTCCTTTCAAAGTCTTTCAGGACTAAACTCTGTGCTCCATTTCCGCTATCACTTCCCTTTCAAGCAGAGCCAGTCGCCATCTTAAAAACTTTCAGTTTTCTTCCTCTCCTTCCCCCTTCCCCCCCTCCTCTTCCAAAAAAATCCGTTGAAAAAAATCCATACTTGCTTAAATTTTTCTTCTCTCTTTTCCAGCTTGCTCCAATTATCATTTCAATTGTGGTGTTGCTCCCAGCGTCTGGCTCCGCTAATTAGGTAATTAGCGGAGGATCCTCTCGGCGCGGAGCATACCCTGGGGGGTATGGAGGGAGCCATCCCTCTGAGCCCTCCCCAGGACAAGGAAAAATTCCTGGGGCGGCTCAAGGCGGCTCAACCTCACCCCCAGAAGCTCTCCCTGCTCCTCCCGTCAAGGAGCAGGTTTTTCGAGCCGCCTGTCTGCTGTAAGGCAGCTCTAACGCACCGAGAGACCGGCGGGCATGAAAAGCCCGCCGCCAACGAGGAAGGCGCCACCGGAAGTCCCCCCATGTAGAAAATATACTTTAATTGTCCTGTGATGAATGGATTGTTCCTGGTCAAGCCTTAACTGTGATACTATACGTGAAGGAATTATCTTCTGGGGAAATTTTGTAACATTACTGCTATAATTGTCCTCCTGCTTCTTCAGGACAGTTTATAAAGGTCTTCCGGTCTGAATATTGTGACTAAGCAACATATAAGGTTTCCTTTGAAGGCCATTGGGAAATTATGACACCACTACAAAAATAGCACAAAAATAGCCTTTGTGAGGATTTTTGGAGAAAATCTTTTGATTTATAAGTTGCCTTCACTGGTTGGTGCAACTAGGAGATAGTTGGTTCTCAATAGTTGGAAAAAAGGTAGGGGAACAATATTCCTATATTCGTTGTTACTTCTTTACTTGTTACTTATTCCTCCAAATTAGACTTTGAGAGTCTTTGCAAGAGAAAAGTAGGAAGAAATTAAAACCTGTTCACCTCTAATGTTCTCCTCTCTTTGCTGCTTTTCAGCTTCTTAGTGTTGACATAAGTTCCTAGACTCTTGTTAGCTGTCAAGTGTCTAATTCAGTCATCAGAAAAAAGTGCAATACACCAATGATCTAATTTTCTAAAGCTGGATATCTAAAGTTGTTGCATTCCATAAACAATTTACTTTTTGAATAAACATATTCAACATAATATTTGAGACCAGTGTTATTTTCAATACTCCAAAAGTCTTTAAAGCAAAATTTCTTAAAACTATTCTCTTTTTTTGTAGATTTTGATTTTAGATTTTGCTCAGCTCATGATATATTTTGAAGATGATGTTAGTCCACTGACTTCTGTCAGCTAAATTATGTATTCATTCACTCATTCTTTAATATTGTATAGTTCTTCCTATTAGTACACGGCTGAAAGCAATTAAACTTCACTCACAGTACAAAATATAAATAATACAAATGAAGCAATACAAAATCATATGAAAAGACAATATATTTTTAAAAAGTGAAAAAACAAAATTAACATAAATATATAGTATTCAAAGTGGGAAAGCCTAATTGAAGAAACAGGACTAAGATATGCCTAAACAATATGCAATTATATGTTGTGAATTTTGGGAGGGAAAACATTCCCAACTGAAGGAATCAACACTGAGAAGTCTTCCCTGGTGGTAACATTAGGTTGGTAGCCTGAATCTGTCATCTATCAGTTATTCCAGTTTGAAATTGTGAGGAGCATTACACATCATGTAATGAACATGACTTGGTAGAAAAATGATAGTGAGAGCCATTGCAGCAATATACCAAATGTGAACAACACACCTGGCCCCCAAAAGGAGAATTTGGGTAGGGATCAAGAAAGTATATAGTAGGCCAAACAATCACAAGCATTTTATTCACATTCTTAAGCCTCAGGTATCCAAATGATTAAAATACTAGATGCCAACAGTTTCCAATAGAGATTATTATGCCCTCAGAGAAATATTTGGACTTGAGTTTTTTGTCTTTGTTTATATTCTATAATTATAAACACAAGCATTCATGAAGAGATATGAAATGAAAGCTATTAGAGACGGAGAATGAGAGAGAGAGAGAGAGAGAGAGAGAGAAAGGAGAAGAGGAAGAAGATTATTATTCTTTTTACTCACCTTCTGGCACCAATTTTTTGGTCTTTCAGGGATCTGTATGCTTAATGAAAGGTTTAATGTTAGCAAAAGTCAAGGCTTAATATTAACAAAAGACAAGATTTAATTGGAATGTAGTTAAAATTAAGTAATTCCAAAAACCCAGATGCTCAGAGATTCTGCTTAGTTTTAATAAAAGGTATTTATGATTAAAATATTTTTTTTGCTTTAGTAGTTTCATCCTGACAGGATAGATAATACTTACTACTCCTCAAGAAAATGAACAAAATGGTCCTCAGATCCAGCAGGATTTGTTCACAACAGATAATATGTATTACCCTTTAAAAATTGTGGTAATGATAGGGCAGCCCAGTTTATAATTACCAACTGTTTCTCAGTTCGTAATAATGGAGAAAGTCTAAAGTCATGTTAAGACATTAAGAATACACATTTTTCAAGTAGAAGACACATTGCATCTGTATTCCATGCAGTATAATCTATTCCATACTTCAAGTTCCTTCTATGTTTTAACTCTTTCTCCCTTGTCATTGTCATTCTTTGAGCATTTTTATTGATTTCATCTTTGTAATGTCCCACAATTTTAAGTTCAGTTGCCGTTTAATGTCCCCCACATGGGTAGAGGGAAGTTCTACTGCCTTGCAACAGAAAGTTACTAGATCATGCATTAGCTGCAATATTCATGCCATATATAAAATTATGCAATGATGATCCATAATACAGAAAATGTTATGACAAAATGTAGAAAAGCCATTTTTAGACTGGATATTTTGCCCACAGTGAACATTTTCTTTTCTTCTGACGTACACCATGAACCCATTTTAGATAATACAGAGTTAAACCGTTAAAATCCCATGTCAAGGTCTATCATAGTTGCAGAAAGGGCAAATGTCTACCCTTGCATGCACAGAATCCTTGCTTGCACTATCATAGCCTAAAATAGTTGAAGCAGCACATTGCAGACTTCAGTAATGACTGCTGGGAGACCATCAATAAAAGGTTGCTTCATGTCACTTGTTTTAAAATGAAGTAGATATACAATGAAGGAATAATTGAATTTGACTCAACCAAATTGAAATTTTGTGGTCCATTCATTTTGCAAAGCATCTTCAACAGTAACCATTACATAATTATTACACCTCTCATTCTATTTTCTCAGTATGTTTTGAGAGAGGAGATATTAATTCCTCATTGTCGGTAAGTAATAGTGTGCAAAGTATTTACATCTGAATACTTTTGAATTTGAAATGGCCTGTTTGAAGTTTGAAACAGTTGTTTTGAGTTGAGGACAGCTAGTCCACATTTGAAATGGACTAATTTGACTATTTTGAAAGTCTTTCAAGCTTGGAAAGACATTATCTTGAATTGAAAACATTGTTTTCAACTAAAATTATTGAAATGACCTGTTCTGAATGCAGAACATTGGTTTCAAATTTAAAAAAAAACAAGCGTTTGGGGTTCAAAATGGGATGTTCTACAGTTTCTCTTAAGGAGAACTATACAGTGCATTCATAAAATATTCAGACACCCTTCACTTTTGTCAATTTTGTTACGCTGCAGCCTGATTCTACAGATGTTGAAATTCATTTTTTTCTCATTGATCTCCATTCAGTACTCCATATTGACAAAGTGAAAACAGAATTTTAGAAATGTCTGTACATTTACTAAAAAGGAAAAAAAACTGAAATATCACATTGGCATCAGTATTCAGACTCTTTACAGTACTTTGTTGAAGCATCTTTGGCAGCAATTACAGCCTCGAGACTTTTTGGGTATGACGCAACAAGCTTTGCACATCTGAATTAGGGGATGTTCTGCCATTCCTCCTTGCTTCTTCCTTCCTTCTCAAGCTCAGTTAGGTTGAATGGCAACTGTCGGTGGACAGCTATTTTCCGGTCCCACCAGAAATGTTCAAGACTTTGGAAACAAACCAAGTTTTACACAGTCATCTTAAATGCAGCTACTTTACCAAAACCAATATACAATGTTCCTCAGTTAAGAACTGAAATTCTAGAGCAGATGTTACCTAGTCAAGTAACAAAATGTCTGCAAGCAAACAACCAAGCTCAGGTAGCAACAAGGACCATGTAATTGGGACTGGCAATTCTGTCACTAAGTGGCACATGACTGTGCCAGATTTCTAACATCAGTTTCACTGCAATGATTAAGCAAGCCACCCCATGTGTTCATTAAATGCAATATCATGTGACCTCTACTTGCAACTTATTTCTGTCTTCTCCATTGAAAAACTGGCTGTGAAGCTTGCAAACGGTGATCCTATGACTGCAGGATGTTACAACCATTGTAAATGCACGCCAGTTACCAAGCAGCTGAATCATGATTCTATGACTGCAGAGATGCTGTGATAGTCATAAACTTGATGACCGATCATAAAGCTACTTTTTCAGTATCAATGTAATTTCAAACAGTCACTAAACAGGGCAGTTGTTAACCAAGGACTACCTATAATGAAAGATACTCTGACTTAAATAATATTTTAATTTTGAATGAAAGAGATTTATAATTATGCTTTCTGGTACCAATTCTTTTTCAATGTCAATTATTACTAATAAACTTCTTTGACTTCCCCTTGTTGAGATTTTTTTTAATAGCATCTAACAGCAGCACCCAATTTTCAAATTTACAGTACCTATGTTCCAAAATTTTCTGTTCATGCCTTCCTTGTTCAGGGCTAACAACTACTTATATTTTCAATTTAAAGTAGCAAAATGCACCAATTCCAATTTGAATTAGACTAGCTTTAAAAATATTTTTTTGTTATGTCTAATCTTTGCTTCTATAAAATTTAATACATTCATTAATTTTAATTCTAGCTTTCGTGAAATCTTATACAATGCAAGGTTCAGATGTTGCTTGATTATTTTAAAAGTTATGTTGTATTTGTTTTGAAATAGATATCAAGCCCTTTGTTATTATCTATTTAATACTAAAAGAGACAATTGGGTATCACAGTTCAAAAATTATTATTGTTTCTGCTGTGCACTTTTCCTTTTGTTTATGAAGTGAGCAGAACTATGATTGTGTACATTTGTAACAGGCATTGTATTTTCCCAACATTATTATTAGATTTTCAATATAAAGGGGAATCGGCAAGTGAATGGACAAAGAAGTTTTGCAATACACTGGGAGGGTAATAAATTGGGAGCAAGAAAATTCTTAGGAAAAATACAGCCAAGAGAGGTTGGATCCTATTCCCAGATTCTGATCAATTAAGTCCTTAGGTCAGTCTCCGATTTGGAACTGATCTACACCATACATAAAAATCATGGTAATTATCAACTGTGAGCCATAGAAGTTGAATCCAGACTATCTGAAGGATTCCAAAATTCCTCTAGATCCAATCTGCTTATGATAAATGATTAGCACCAATCCAAATATGATTTAAGTGCCTGTAAGATTAGGCTGGTTTCACACAACATATTTAATTGGGTCAGTAAAGCATTGCAGCATATTGCATGAACCTCCAAACTAATATGACCTGGGATAAGAGCAGTGGATGAAATGTAAACCACAAAGAGAAACTGTGAGTCAGGCTACTCTGCTCAACTCCATTGTTTTAAGCCAATCCAAAACTCAAATACATGAGCCAAGCCTCATGCAAGGAGTGCTTCAAGAACCCAGGACAGAGGTGTAGAAAGACTGAAATATAGAACATTCATTGCTGAGACTTGACAGCTTTATAGTTATGACTCCCAGACATTGACTGGGAACATATTCAGCCTTCTTATGTGATGGAGATTGCAAAGGACTGACCCTGGGGACTGGCAGCAGATGTGAAGAAAAGACAGAAACATCTTGTTAAGAAGTTATCTGAACACAGAAAGATGAGATAGAAATAAACTGAGGGTGGGGAGGTGAAACAGCGGGCACTAGCACACCACATTAACTTCAGTATTCATTGACCTAATTTGACATATACCATTAAAGAACTGGAAGCACGCACACGCGCACAGAGAGAGAGAGAGAGAGAGAGAGAGAGAGGGAGAGAGAGAGGGCAGACTCGGAGAACAGTTTTAGAAAAATTTAAAAAGCGAAACCCAGTGGCCTCATTTCTTCCAGAAAGCATGATGGTTTGAATGCGGCCACAAAAAACAAAGACAGCAACTTTGATTCCAAATGGTCACAGTTTGCACAACTCTTGTAAAATGCCAGGAGAACAACCTTGATTTTATTCTCCTTCAAAAGGAAGCTCTGAAACTTTCCTTTGAAACAAATGTAATCTATTCTGAAAAACCCATGTGCTTGTCTTCCCTTATAAGAACAAGCATTTTTGTAACAAGTGCTGAAATTTTTCACAATGGAGAAATATCCCCCCTCCACACACACACAGAAACACCAGGTTCCCTTTGATTTCTTTGACCTTCAATTTTGCCATATTCCTAAAATGCAAAGAGAGAGCAGAACAAAGAAAAGAAGAAACCAACTTTCATGCACACACAGGAAGAAAAGCCACTGGGGCAGCTGATCTGTTTCTAATTTTAAAAATATATTTATTATATTTATTTTTGAAATTAGTAACATCCAAAACTATAATGACTATATAGAAAGAAAAAAGACCCTCTTTTTCATAAAATTATTAAATGATTCAGCAGACATTCATTTAGTTAACTTTTCAATTTGTCTAATTTTGCTTTTTCAAATCAACAAATGGATGGTCAACATTTGTAGTTCTATAAATCTGCAAAATAATTTTACAACCCTTAGAAGTATGTTTGGGATATATATATACATACATATATTACCTGTATACATTTATAAAAATGCATAATAAATTATTTGTTAAATCTGTGCCAGGTAGACTGCAAACAAATTTGCATATTTTGAAATATATACTGTATACTAAGATTGTATAAATTATATATAGCCCTTTCAAATCAGGTTTGACACTCTGAGTTGAGTCATAAGAATGAGAAACAGTGGAAAACATATTCAGAAAAAAACAGGAGGTTGAAAGAAACTGGCAAATTCATCTACTTCTAAACAACAATCCTCTCAATATGCCCTTACAAACTTCAGAGCTCTTTGATGAGCAGAAAGAGGGGGAAAGAACCATTGAGAGAATTGTCTTTAAGTATAAAGCATGAATAAAGTAAGGAAATGTAACAAAGAAAGAAAGATGGATAAAAAGACAAGATATAAATAGAATATACAATGACGTTAAATTGCAAAGTCTTAGTACCACTGAACATCTAGGAATTTTTTTTCCCAGATGAAATTGCTTTTATTTTCTCCTACTAGAAGATGCAAATTATTTTTGCATCATAAGAACATATTCAACTTTCTTGCCAAAGAAGTAACCATACATCTTTTACAATAAAGATCTTCGGAGGACTCAGCAAGAATTTTTCTGACCACCTGCTATGACAGATTAAACCTGGAATCCTTTGCACACCATATGCTCTGCCATTGAGTTATGATCCTCCTCCCTATTTTTAGTAACAACGTTGACAAGCAATATATTTTGTAAACGAATGCTTTTTCCTTAATTCATGGGATCTCCACTGACATTTTTGTAATTACCTGATGCTGTGAATCAACATTATTCCTCTTCACTTTGGGTTTAATATCCAAATGATACATACTTTATTATTCCGTTTGCCAAGAAAGTAGTTATTGTATTTGGTTGAAAAAATTGGAAAGCTTCATCAAGAAAGTTTTTCCCATCGTTTATTACCTTGTTTTCCCAGGAGCTGAATAAAGTTCTAAAGTGTTAAAACTGATATTGTATCATATTACCAATTACTGTATTTTCCTGCGTATAAGACTACTTTCTAACACACAAAAATCTTCTCAAAAGTCGGGGGTCGTCTTATACGCTGGGTCTCATTCTCCTGTAACCAGGCAGACCAGCCCATAAGGCTCTGACGAGCCTTAAATGGCTCTGAGGAGGGTCGTCTTATACGCTCAGTCGTCTTATACGCCGGAAAATACGGTACATTGCTTTCCTTTTTCTCTAACATCCCTTAGTAAAATATTCAGCACTGATTTAATGCCATTGCTTATAAAGCCGGGGCATATTATTTAATTCTGGTTATGGTCTTCTAGCTATAGACTATTTTCCTTTATTTTAAATCTAGATTAATTCCACCCAGTCCCAAGGGATTGGAACAATATGCAGTTTGCAGATGTTCTTGCTCATTGACATATGCATCATTTTTTTGTGATGCGAGTATGCACAGATCTAGGGCAAATTATCCCACTAAGGAGGAACGTAAATCATACCACTGCAGATGAACCACAAAACAACTGCTAGACAACTACAGCTCATCCATGTCATGCTATGTATATGCAATTTAAAGAATCCGTTAGAACTAGAGATTGAATTACTCTGAGGATAGATGTAGTGAGAAACCATTCTTTTTCTTTTGGGCTGTTGCAGTTGCTTATGCTTTCAAAAAAAAAAGTCTAATTACTTTGCTAATGTACTCAGTGTGTGGGTTAGCTTGACATTTTAAGGGCAGGGAGATTTTGTGTATGAGGAAGCGCTCCATGTCTGGGGTGACAAGATCTCTACAGGAACAATTAGTTTCCTTCTTACAGATTTCTGACCAAATGTTTGAATTAACATCATAAGCCAATGCCCAGTGTGAGACAATGTTTTATGTCTGCCAGTATTTTGGAAGTTCTTTGGTGTGCGTGTGTGTGTGCACGCGTGCACATGTGTGTGTGTGTGTGTATGTTTGTGGTGTGTCAGGTTTCCACTGATACAGAAATTCAGGAATAAATTTTTATTTATTTATACAGTTTATTGCCCACTCATCTTACCATAAGGTAACTCTCAGTGGCTTAAGACATAAAAATATATCTACATTAAAACATGAATAAATTAAAACCAAGGACACATGGGAAGGGTGGGGGTGAAATGCTACCAGTTTGCCCGAACTGGTAGCGGCAGTGGTGGTGCGTTGTTTGGTGAACTGGTAGCGGCGGCAGCACAAAGCTCTGCCCACTCACCTGGATGTCATTACTTCCTGGTTTTAACCAAGAAATAACCTGTTTTTGACCCTGTTTTTGCGCAAGGAAGGTAAGTAGAGTTCACCCTGGTGGGGACAGATTACAAAGGGGTGAGATCTGTTTTTACTTGACCTCCACTGTATTGTTTCTGCATTGGGACCCGAGACCAACAGGCAGAAACAGGTCTTTAGATCCTTATCGAAGGCTAAGGAAATTTTAAAAGATTTGGAATATTTTTGGAGGAATTAGGCATTGAGATTGAATTGTTATCAGTGTTTTGCTATCTCAGTGTTACATTATCTCAACATTACAAAGAAATTTTAACTTGATGAAGCTGAAGTTAAAGAAGATGAGCCACCATTTAGTCACTTTTCGATGTAACAGACAAGATTTGCATCTGGATTCAAACCTAAAATAATAGTCATGCCCATTGTATCCAAAATAATCTGAACAAAATGATGTGATTGAAACAATTTGGTATTTCATGGCAGTGGAAGAACTAATCCTTTCCCCCACCCAAATGAGCGATTAAACCTAGGTGTTACTGGACTATTTTTATGAATTTCGTTATTTTTTTCTTTCAAATTTTTCTTTATTAAAAGCAACCTCAGAGCCAGGTAAATGTTATATATTTTATAATGCAAAGTAGCATATTAATAATGAATCAAAGAAAGAATAGCTTGTCTCTGAGTACAATAATATCAGATTCCCAGACACCATTCACTACCAAGTGGTACTTGATTTTTATACAGAAATTTCTTATCCAGCACCAAACAGTTTGACTTTGTCATTAAGTACTACATTTTCTTCTGGCAAACCTGTCGTAACTTGGAAACAACAGAGTAATGGAAGATGATGCAATTTAGGAAAGATGAGCTGGATTGGGTTTCCTTACTAGGCATCCAAAGGGAGACATCCATCATCATTACTGCCTGGGACTCCCAAAATCTAATTGCTTCAGTAAATTAGAATATCTCAGGCTATCTGCATCCAAGTGCTTGATCTGCAGCATGGCAATTCTTGGGAGAAGTTAATTTAGCACTGGAGACCATCTCATTCATTAAGCATCAGATTTTGTAAAATTAAGTGTCTCTCTAGCATGAGACAATGGGAAGTATAATAAAGCTAATTAGAATCACATAAATCCATCCATTAGGTTCTCTAAGAGTTGATTTCAATATATCTGGAAGGAGATCTATCAGATGACGTCTTCCTATTTCAAAGTGACACAAAATATGGAATATTCATATTTCAATTTCAAAATTGTGGCCTCTAGGAAAAAATAATAGTTTTGAGCACAAGCAAATTCCACCTCTACTTCTCAGCATTACTGTATTTGTATTTGATACTACAAGTTCTTAAATTTAAAAGGGAATACTTGACATGTTTTATAATTAGCTCTAATAGTATCCATATATCAGACAGTTCAATTCCTTTTATTGGAGAGCTACAATTAAATCTAGATACAGTCAGATTTCATGCTGGGATTTTGTACCAGGATAGTTGATATTGCACGTGTTGTTGATCTGTGGCAGAGCCAGGTTTGAGGTGTGCTTCTATCCTTGTGCTCCTTGATCTCTGTGGCTTTCAATACCGTTGACCACAATATTCTTCTAAATTGGCTCCACAGGCTGGGGATAGGAGCACCACTTTATCTTGGTTCTATTAAGAGTGGGTTGGAAGGATATTATTCCCTATGATCCTCCTTTGTGGGGGGCAACTAGGTTCTACTCTCTCTGCCCTCCTATTCAACATCTCCAGGAAATTGCTGGGTGAGGTCATAAGACAGTGTGAAGTTCTGCATCATTAATATACTGATGAAACCAATTATATATTTCAACCATAGGTTGGCCAAGTGAGGCTACTGAGGGTCTGCCCTAGTATCTGGAGATTGTGTGGAGAGGTACCTTCCCCAACTAATTCCTTCTGCATAGCAGTAAATGTTGGGCCACCCATGCCTGGGTTGGTCCTTCTTTAATCTTTCATGGGGAAGCACTTCCCCATTCAAGAGTGACTTACCATCTGAGGGTCTTCCTGGACTCACAACTCCTGCTCAAAGAGGTGGCAGTTGTAGCCAGGAACTCCATCTGGTCCACCAATTGTGCCCTTTCCTAGATTTGGAGAATTTTCAGATAGTCATTTATGGCCTGTGCTATTGCAGTATGCTCTACATGAGACCGCCTTTGAAAACTACCCTGAAAGGTCAACCAATCCAGAATGCAATAGCAAAAGCAGGGATGGGCATTTTTGGTATGCTCATATAATATTTCTAATTTGTGACCTACACTAGTTGCCAGTTTGCTTCCAGGTGCAATTGAAAGTAAATCACCAGAAAGTTGGAAGTTGAGCAGTGTACAAATTTAATAAATAAAAAAATAAATAAGCAAGCAAGCTCCTTCATTCTGAGTTTTCTCTTTTGCTCTATTTAATAGAACTGATTGACTGTTTCGGATGAAATACGTTTATTGCAGGTGGCTAGAAACAATGCAAGACTGTGTCACTGGAAACTTCTCCACCCCCACCCCCATTTCCTGCCTATTTCAACTTATCTTTCCATGGCCCCATTAATGTATATGAGGTGTGTGTGTGTGTGTGTAAGAGAGAGGGAGGGAGGTAGGGAGGTAGGGTCTTTGCTTACCTAAACCAATCTATAATATATTTGTAAATAAATCAACTGTAATAATGCTATGTTGTAACTTCTCACCACTAATGGAAATGAGCCTGACTTGCTTATTCTCCATTATATAAAATTCATCATTCCCAAAGTTGCCAATTATTGGAACCTGCAGCAGATTATGAACTTGGCAGCCTGAAAAATAAAGAATGATCTGACAGAAGCAGAAGCTTTCTTTAAATTAAATATTGAGATTGTTAATACAACAGTATGTCATTTTGGATTATATGATCTCATTTTGTAAGTATTTCTTCTTGCCTCTCAGCCCACAATGTGCCAAATATAGAATCTGGCAGGATAGAAAGTAGGAAGCTTTTTAAATGAAAGTTTAGAAAGCACATACCTGGGATCTTGGAAAGTAGGTGGAAGAAGGATTTATACGAAGGTTCTTTGAATAGACAAGATAAATATGAGGTTCTTTTTTTAAAAAAAAAATCTTGCATAAGCACTGCTTAATAACAGTGATACTTCTAACACCATCAAAGAATAGTATCTCCCTATCTCAAATTCTTGGGAAGGACTCGATAGGTGGATAAAAATGTCAAATCCAGTCTAAACATCCAACTGATTGTATGATGAACCATCATAATTAGCAGCAGCAGCAGCCTAATAATTTATTTTCTTATATTATTCTAATCTGAAGCAGACGGTACAATTGACTTAATCTTAAATCTTCCAATTTTGGTGAGGAAGAGGAGGAGATACAGTAGACTTACTTCAGGTGCTTTTATAGGGAGTTCACAACATTTATAAATTTATAAATTCTATACATATCCCACACATAGGCAGTGGTGGTGAATATCGTGGGGTGTTATTCTAATAAATAATTGTATTATTCAGCTGGTTTATATAAAATGGGCACGATTCTCTTCCTTCACTGGGAAACTTTAAGCCTTGTTTCTCAATATGATCCAAGAAATTATTCACTCAATGAACATTCTCCCTATCTTCTAACCAAACATTTCTTCATGTCCTTTTTTTCTGTCATTCCACACCCCTCATAGTCCTACCTACCTTTTCATATTTACCTTGCTTAGTTTTGAGATTTTGCATTGATATACTGTATTTGAATGGTTATTTCCCTTAAATATGGTTTCCTTCTTATTCAAACCTTGGAATTCTTCTGAATCTACCAGTACTGCCCTCTTGCATATGACTGTTGACCCTGGAGAAGTGGAAATGTCTTACCTCATAATAGCACCATTAAATTATTTAATAAATAAACTAGGAGCTTTCATCATATATTACAGAAGCTATTGGAAGCTTCCTAAAGAAAAAATAGTTTTTCTTGAATCACAGCTAATCAATTTAATTAGATGAGTCCAACTACTATTGAGACAAAGCAAAAATAATATTCACTATCACTGCAGCATTTATAATTTTAATTTTGAACCATATCCATTCTGTAATAGCAAATCCCTTTGCAACCCAATGCCAAATCCCTTCACGAAGTTTGATCATTAAACACACCACCTATTCATATAGTGGCTGGCTAAGTCCTCAAGTATTTCAATCCAGTATTATAGGATTAATGGAGTGCGATGATAAGGGTGAAAACAGGCAGGCTATCAACAACCAAATGGGCAGAGTTCATGAAAGGTTACTGCAATTTTTGCCATTCTCATGCTAAGCTGCCGATTTAAACAGCTCCTTGACCCTGTGGACCCTGATACGTGTTCCCATATGAGAGGAGTAAGGAAAATTCCTAAGATATCTTGCTCCAATTGTGGGACATTCTGTCTGTCCGTTTGTCTTTCTCATACACAAATACCTATAGACAAACGTTCGTAACAAACAATCATTCTAAAATATTAATATCTTAATTTGTATGTTTGGCAAGTACAGTAAGTATAAAGAATGAACTTCCTTTCTCTTTTAGTTTTTGGTCCTGTTTAGGTGTGATTTCCCCCCCTCCCAATGATATTTGGGGACAGTCTGCATCCCCACTTGTGTTACACAACTTCCTGGGGTTTATTGGCCTAAAAAAGGTTGTATAAAGGGATTGCTGACTTGACAGCTTCACATCTCCCTTTCAGATAGTAGCTAAACAAAAGCAAAATAAATTGGTTATTTTTCCCCTATTTCTCCCTTTTCTTCCTTGCATTCCATGGTTGACAAGCACCATGATGTTTTTAAAAAAGTTCCTTCCACTGTTGAGTGAAGGATAGAAATATTTTGAGTGGGAGTGAACCTCTGCAGCAACTTGAGGCAAGAAATAATTTTTGCTCCTTGTTCTCATCATATACTGTAAGGCTTTGGTGGCAGTGAAAACAATTCAAGGTCATTTTCAAATTGCTTTTGGGAAATAAAAACATTGACAGTGGAAATGTTTTCTGCTGGCTGATGTCAATAAACTGTCTTAAAACAGTTCTGTGTTAAGGTGAGATTGATATTTTGGTTACCACAGAATTGTACCACAAACATCATCTAAACCATTGATCTGAAATGAATTCAAGAATCATTCAGTCCACCCTTACCTATGAAGGCGAACCATTGGTGTGATATTGCTAAGCCCCCCCGCCCCTCAATCTCTTCAAAATCTCTAACGAAGGACATTCTGCTGCCTTTCAAGTCTATCTGCCCCACTGTCACCAGCTCTTGCAGACAGGATGCGTTTGAAAATTGAATCCTTTGATTTTGATGTGGTTATTCCTTGTTTTCCTCTTCAGGCATTCTGATGTTAAAATAAAGGACAGTGACCAACTAGCAAAATATTGGCGGTGAAAAATAAAGTGTAACTTAATATTTGCATAGCAGCTGGCACCAGTCAAAAAGTTCAGTTCAGACTTTTGTTGCCAAATTCTTTTCCTGAAGTATAAAAATAAAAAAGGGAAGGAGGGAGGGAGAGAGGTGGGGGGAGAAAATCCAAGTTTATTACAGGATAAGTACTTGTGTATTTTGTCCTCTTAAAATATAGTTCTAAGGAGGGAAGAAGACTGCTGAAGTGGAAGGGATGTGAGTCACTGTTGTTGCACAAGCAATTGCCTAAAGCAAAAAGTAATAAAATATGGAACATATCATACAACAGAATCATAGCACTTAAGGAAACCAACTGTCTTTCTTTTGTGTTCTGCTGTAACACAACCGTTGTTTTGTTCCAAATCAACCATTGGTCCATCCAGCTCATAATGTTGCCCTGACTAGCAGCAGCAATCCTGAATTTCAGGCAGGAATTTTCTAGCCCTTACTTGAAGAGGCTGTAGGTTGTACCTGGGATCTTGCATTCAGTTTAAATGCTTTCCATTTGGCTAAAGCTGAGGCCTCTTCCAGAGACCCAATTTCTTTCCAAGGCTTATCTCAGAATGAACAGGAATAAAGGCCCTGATCTGTTTAATTTAGCAGTACCAAAAAGTCATTTCCTTTCTTCCAGGGGCAAGAATTGAAGTAATCGTCCTCTCTTAGCACGGCTAAGAAAACTCGAAATAAGAAGAGGGCACCACCGTTTATCCCTGGGGCAGCTGATCTTGCTTCCCGCCCCCCTTGCCCCCAGCTGCTTGAAAAGGTGAACTTGCAAAGCTACAACATATTTTCTGACTCAGTGCATCACGCTGAGTTACATGTCCTCCAGGAGGGTAAAGTATAATATAACAGAAATAAAGCCAAGGATAGAATAGGAGTATATTATCATATAAGAAATGTTTTAAAAAGTCACACTTTTATTCAAAACTGATAATGGTCACTGAAACTATCAAGTATATAAGCACAATTTATCATTGAAACAATCAAGTACATAAGCATTAGAGCATTACGGGGTCATAAAGCTGAAATAAGCCAACTGCCTACTTAGTGTATGAATCAAAATTAAGCTACAATAGTTTGCTTGGTTTTGTTTGCAAGTGGGGAGAAATCTAGTTTCTCTAATATGCAAACCTGGATTACACCCTAATTTGTTTTGTGAACTCAACCCAACAATTTTAGAGAACTATCTACCAATCTTCCTTTTTTTAAAAGAAAGGTGGTTGGATTATAGTTATGAAGAGCCCTAGTTGAAGCAAATTTACTGGATCATTTTCATTAAGGATTCAGGCCTACTGTGAAATCAAACTCATTGATCACTCCTGTTGATAATCTTTGGCAGGACCAAGGTACAGGGAGTAAGACACACTTCCCCCACCCCCTAAAAGAAGGTGGAAATGTTGGTGCATCTTATAGACTGAATACAGCCATTTTTAGCCTCCCAAAGCCACGCCCATCCCGTTTTTCACAAAAATGGGGTGCACAGAGGGTTTGGGAGGCCTGCAGATTGCTCCTGTGGGCTGGGGAGGGCAAAAACGCCATTTTTGTGAAAAATAGGCAAAAAACAGGCCGATTTTTCGCATAAAGGGACACACAGAGGCTTTGGGAGGCCTGCAAAGTGCTCCTGGGGGCTGGGGAGGGAAAATTTTTTTTTCTTGCTTATCTCTTCGAAATCTTGGTGCGTCTTATAGTCCGAAAAATAAGGTATCTTGGTTCTCTCAACATATCATTGTTTTCAACACCATTAACCATGGTACCTTTTGGACCCCCTGCACATATTGAAAGACACAATACTAGTTTTTCCAGTGTTTTCCTCCTTCCTAAGAGGCTAGTTCCAATTGGTGATACGTGGGGAGAAGGGAAATCTTTGTGCAATCTAATATGGGGCATCTCAGGGTTCAATCTCCTTATTGTTTAATACCTGCATGAAATTTCATCTACTGGCATGGGATGACATACCATCAATATGCTGATAATACCCAGGTAGATAACTTTGCCCCAAGCTGGACAGAAATGCAATGAAATTTTGATTTGGTGCTTGCCAGGTGCTACGATCTGAGTGAGGAAAAACAGGCTTAGACTCACTCCTATCATGACATAGTAGCTAAAGATATGAATCCAGAGATGGTTATTTTTTACTCTCAATGAGGTAATACGTTCCTAGATGGACTACTATTTGAGGTCTCTTCTAGGTTCAGAGTGCCACCAGTTGCGGCTTTTCCTGGATCAAGAGGTTTATTCAGTCATTCATGCCGTTATCTCCTAATGGTTGGATTATGGAAATGTATTCTATGTAGGCTGCCCCTGAAAACCACCTTATCCATAATACACAGCAGCCTTAGTAGACACGAGTGTACCAAGGTTTGCTTCTGCAACACCACTATTACAGAAGCTGCACCTGCCTTCTTCCAGGTGCAATTCAGGGTGCTAGTTATTACTTGTAAAACTCTATATGGCTCGGGGCCTGTGTAACTTTATGACTGCTTACTACATTTACTGAATGTAGTAAGAACTGGGAGAGAGGGATTGCCGAAGGTCTCACTGCTAAAGAAATGTCCTTTTTAGGAATACTGGACATAAGTCTTTGAAGTGATGGTCACTTCCTTTCAGACATCTTAACCCTAGATATCCAGACCACTTCCTCCTTAAAACTTTCAGAAATCCATAATAACTTGCCTCCTCAGAACAGCATTTGGGGATGAGTAGGACCATGCTAACCCAAATGATGGTACATTGGACTGTTATTAGCTGTGTTATTTAAATTTTAATCTTCTGGTATTAATACTATACTCCACTAAGAGCTTCTGGAAATAGATCAACTTCAAAGTTATAGTAAATAATTCAATCAATCAATCCCAGCCATTTGTGATTTATTCAATAAACCACTCTCAATCAAATGATGGCTTAGAATTTTTTATTAGAGCAAATAAAAAGCATCAACTATACTATGGGGGGAAAGTTATATACAGCGGCGATAGACACTTCAGAGGAATGGAATTGGCCAATAATTAGGTTTGATTTTAGATTTGTGGCCTGGTTCCTAGATTCATTTGGAAGGATGCAATTACTGAAAAAAAAAACCCACATGGATCATGACCTGTTAGTTACATTGTTAATCCCGCCAATTTGCTATGCCAAAGAAAATGGTTAAGCACACACCAAAGAAAAAAAAAGATCACTCTCCTGGCAATTCAAGCATTTATTTGAAGCAATTTAAAATGAATATAGACAGTTTGAAATGCCCGAGCGCTTCATTGCCTGCTGAGCGGATGATTTAGCCTTTTAGATTGACTTTGTGGTATGTGATACAATGGAGCTGTTTTTAAAAATTCTGAAGTATCAATTGGTTCCTATGAACAAAAGAACATGTCTTCCCTTGTCTTAGGAGAACATTTTTGTTTTTAACCCAAGTCTGGTCTCCAACAGGAGCTAGTTGAAAAGGAAACCATTTTTTTTCTGAACGAGAATTCTGTGAAAGCAAAAAGACATCTTTATATATTTCTCTCATGTCCCATTGGCTGTGTTTAATTGAATTTAATTAAGATAACAGCAACTGATGTGTAATAATAGCCTCAGTTTTCTATTGAACAGCTTCTCTGTTTAGGAGAACTTTCAGAATGCATATGTACTTTTTTTAAAAATTTGATTTATATGCCGCCCCTCTCCGGAGACTCAGGTCGGTTTACAATGTGTTAAGCAATAGCCTTCATACTTTTGTATATTTATACAAAGTCAGCTTATTGCCCCCACAAACTGGGTCCTCATTTTACCTACCTTAGAAAGGATGGAAGGCTGAGTCAACCTTGAGCCTGGTAAGATTCGAATTTACAGTAATTGCAGACAGCTGATGTTAAGCACAATGCTTTAGTCTGCTGAGCCACCAGGCCCTACTACCGTGTTTCCCTAAAAATAAGGCTCTTATATTTTTTTGAACCCCGGAATAAGTGCTTGGACCTTATTTTCAAGGAGGACTTATTATTTTGGGGCACGTGGAGCAAGATGGGGTCCCTCTTGCCATCTTACCTGATTTCTAGCTCTGTCTCCCTAACCCTAACCAGAGGAAATGGCAGGGACTGGCTGCTTTTTGGGGAGGGCTTATTTTCAGGGTGGGGGGTATTTTAGCGTATGCGATCAAAAGCCCAATTGGGCTTATTATCCGGGAAGGCCTTATTTTCGGGGAAACAAGGTATTTAGCATATTGCCTACAATGTCAGTGAAATTACATGCTGGACACACAATGCAGTCCTGACAGTCTAGAAGGCTTCATGCTGTTCAGCACTTATATGCCTCCCTTCACCACCTTCACAGGAGGTGAACTAGCTTTACACCAGCTAACTAGCCACATTTGGGTTGCTGGCTCTTCCAGTCTCCTCTTCCAGTCTCACCTTGCCTCGGTCATGATGCCTTGCATCCATCCAGTCAGGCCCAGTCCCAGCTTCTGCTCTTCGCACACATGAACACAGTTAGGTTTTCCTCACTGAAGTTGTACCCATTAATCTACTTGCAATATTGCATGCTTTTTATCTACTGGGTAAATAGGAGCTAGGGATTGAACAATGGGAATTTACTCTGTCTCATGGAGCCGCGCTTGAACCACCAGAGTGCAGACTATTTCTAGCCAGCAGTCCCAGCATCACTAAACCCCTGAACCACCCTGCCCCTTCTCAGGATTCATATTTTCGATGTGAAATAACTCCCTGCCTAATTGACACTATCAGAAAGCTCAAGGATTACCTTGGAGCCATCAATAATCTTCAGCTCAGTGCATTGGAACGGCCTGGTATGAGGAGGAAAAAAATCAATGGAAGAAAGATGACATGAATAACTAACACTAATCATGTAACTGACTCACTTCCAATCTAAGGTTGCTTTGATGCAGGATGACTTCCTGATGGTCTTTGAATTGGAAGGCATGAAACAATCATTCAAAAGGGAATTTCCCTTGCTACTATGCATGGTCGATCCAGCAGTTCTCTTTTGTATTCTTTATCTTCTTTATTATTGGTGACATCAGTTAACTTGGTCAGCTTACTTCCAGTGGTGTTCTGAAACCAATTTAACCCGTTCTGTGAGCGCATACTTTGCGCGCGCACGCGGCTTCACACACACACCTAACGCTCTTGCACGCAGTGTTCAAAATACAGCAATTTGAAGCTTAGCTGCTTACCTTCTAAGGCAGCCCCAGTAAGTAGAACAGCGGAGGCACGGAAATCAACTGTGCTGTGCAAATCAGCTGAGTCAGAGAGGAAATATAGGACAGGATAGGGCAGGGGCGGGGCCAGCTGATAGTCAGTACTGGTTCACCCGAAACGGTCAGAAGCAGCAGTAGCCCACAACTGCTTACTTCTCATTCTTCACATTGTATGCTTCATGAAGAAGTCCCAGTCCCAGTCAAGCTCTTGAACAATGAATTTATCTTCCATTGTTTTTTTTAATGGCTACTTGTTTAATCTTTAATCAGTTACTGATTCATGAACTGTCTACCTTGACATTATTAAATGGTATGAGTTATTAGTGATTGTTGTATCTGAAGAATCACAATAGCACAATTGATTTCCATGATAACATCTCTTCTGGTCTCTTGATGCATCTGATCAAGCAGGTTTTTGAAACGCAATGAAACCTGCAAATTCTGTGAGTTGGAAAGATAGGTGGATTGAATACATATAACTGCATACACAGTGTACTTTTATGTTTATATATTGCATTAAGCTATAACGCATTAAGCTATAACACAAGGTTTTGGAAGACAGAAAAGCTAGATACAAATAAACAGAATCGGTATCATGGCATTTAAAAAAAAACAATTGCTTGACAGATGCTTTATTCAATAAACCATAGTTAAAATAAACATGGCTTAGTAGCTTAGTATAGTATGTGAATTTAGTCAATAGTTTTGCTGGAGAATTATGTGCATTATGTGCTCCACTAACATGAATAATAATCTTTACAATCTGCAATAAGATGTGTAATATTATTAAACAACATCTGACTATCCTTAGAAAAAACTTGATAGGTGGACAAAATATCAAATCCAGTCTAAATATATGGCTGACTGTGTGACTAATCATAATTTTACACACCCTTTAAAATATATTTTTGGTCAATTCAAAGTGGCATACATATCTAATACTCCTGTTTTCCCAACAACCATCCTGTGAGGTGATTGGGCTGAGAGAGAGTGAGTGGCCCAAAATCACCAGCCAGCTTTCATGCCTAAGGGATTCTATATAGAGGCAAAATATTTTAGCAATGAAAATTCTACAGATTAAGAAGTGGCAGAGTAACATATGACTTGTTTTTTGAAACTGAAATGGCTTGCTTTGCCTATAAAAATATACCCTCTGTAATACCATGAAATACTATCTGCCAGCACTCAATTCCTGTTTTCACCTGTAAACTACAGTCTATAATTTTATGTGTCACAACTTTAAGATGTAACAGTGAAGGGTTACTGCTAGCTAAAGGAAAGCTTCCCGTAATTTACCCACTACAGGTTTAGATAGGTTTAGCTCAATTAATCTCACTCGGGTTCTCACTAACTTTCACTGGAGTGGGAGTTAAAATCAATCCCAGCGTGTTTCACTAGATAATGAAGTTAGCAGTGCTCCAACAGGTTCTCAAAGAAATGTTTCTCCTTAATAAAGAACATTTTTCCCCACACAGTGAACCATTTTCAATAACAAGCAGTCAAGTGAATGCTCTCTGGATCAAGAGAACTTACCTACTGAAGAAAACAATACAGATCTATTCTCCTTCATTTGCTCTTTGACCAAGGAACAAAACATTTGAATAAACTTTTTGGGATAAACTAACTTTACAAGAGCTTTTGAATAAAAACATTCAGTGGGAAGAAAAGACTAGAAGTTGGCACCAGAGGAAACTGTTCATAAAGTAAAAGGTTCAAACAAGAAACAAATATTCCAGAATGAAGTCTCTTTGATTTAGGAGAAAGACTTTTTAAAAGTTTATTTATAGCAGGATTGTATTCATCATACGCTGCCTTTTTTACCCTGAAAAGAAAATATATAGAGGGCTGTATATTTAGCCACCATAAACTATTACTGTAAGAGCACTAGATATTAGCAAAAAGGGAGAAATAATGGTCACTCATTGTCCACCAATAATTTAATTTACAGTATTCAAGGCATCAGTGATGGCATCTCCTTGGAGAGTGCTGTCAAACAATAGGAAAAACGACCTCAGGAAATGGAGGTCTTTTTTGTTGGAGGTGTATATTTACCTACAAGACAGTAAGGATCTGCTAAACATCCTGTCATGGATTTATTTATTCCCAAATGGGCCATGTTAATCCAATTCTAGTTTCTGGAAGTAGGTCAACCTCAAAAGGGGCTGATGCAATGGGCTGATTGATACTTTAAACTTATAATTCTTCTAAACATACTGGGTCGGAACAGCCTGTTATTCAGTTGATTTATTCTATGATTTTGCACACTCCTACTAAGCAGGTTGAAAGATGTTTGTAAGGCATCGAAAACTGCAGCTCCTGTGTTGAATAAGGAATTGATCTAAATTAGGGAAGGCAACCATTGGTGGCCAAGACCTGCATATACTATTTATTTATTAAATTTATATGCCACCGTATCATTCTATGAAGAGATTCTTGGGAGAGGAGGTTACAGTTGGTGGCATAATGATCCACTGCAAGAAAGGCATAGCTAACTAGCACATATATGCTTTGCAATTTGCTACCATAAGATATGGGGCTGGCTACTTGGTTGGCCTCAAAGAAGAACTGGACCAATTCAAGAAAATCTTAGGGATCAATAAATATTAGCCTTGATGGCAGTGTGCCTGTTCTGAAGGGATTAGGCACGCTGGGAAATTACTGGGCTTCCTTTGTGCAGTTGGTGGGCCACTTGAGAAAAGACTGTTGGGTTAGATGGGCCACGGAGTCAATCTACCAGGATACTGCTTATGTTCTCATGTTATTATCTTATTGCAAAGATCTGAATTTACTATAAACCATTTGTGTCAAACAGAAGAAAACAGGAGGACCACCTAAATGTGTCTTGGTTAAAGAAGAAAAAAAATGAAAATATTACTACAACTAATAAAGATGAGAAAAAATATACAGCAGTCAATCTGTGAATGAATCTCATAAAAGAGCAGGATATAGGGGGTTTTTTTGTAGGTTATTGTTACCAAAACTGATTATTTACAATTAGATTTTTTTTACAGCAAATACTAATGTTCCCTTAATTTTGATGAAATTTTTAAAAATATTATCTTAGCTTTGAATATTGTAATGATAAAGCATGAAGACTTGATGGATGTCCTACAGAAAATTACTGTATAATTTTTTTTTGAGACGTTTGTTCTTAAAACTTCTTTCAAAATACTATTATTATTATTTAATGAAGCCCTCTATTACAGTTATATCAAAATCATACTTTATCTTCCAATTATAACTTTATATGATAAATGTAAATATCAAAATCCTAACAATTTTTTTGGTATTTTTGGAGGTCAAGAATGATCGTTTGGTTTTGTTAAAAGCAGCCAGGGATCAGACAATATTTGATTTGGTGATCTGTTTGAACAAATATAAAAGAAGCCCAAGCTACAGATTCATCACCCAGATGCTTAAAAAACTTTTTACAAATTGTATAGACAATATATTTCTTTAGTAATCTATCTAGGTTTGGATTTGCTGAAGAAGATATAAACTAGATTTGGGTTTTATAAGCAGTTTCTACATCCAAAGTTAAAGACACGCTTTCAGACAGATTTCTAGTTTATA
Organism: Masticophis lateralis; assembly: GCA_030761175.1. Classification (NCBI taxonomy): domain Eukaryota; kingdom Metazoa; phylum Chordata; class Lepidosauria; order Squamata; family Colubridae; genus Masticophis; species Masticophis lateralis. Next base: position 28,099,972 of record JAUDYJ010000005.1, read on the forward strand.
ACGGCACCAGCCAAGGTTTTTGATTTTTAATATTTGGAACTGCTGGTTTCTAATACCGATGATGATGATGGTGGTGATCATGATATAATAAACTTCTAGGTCTATTATTAGACAAAATTACAATATTCATTATCTAGGATTTTCCTCTTCTAAAAAAAAAAGTATACGTTCAGTGTAGTGTTTTTAAGAAAAAAGCTCTCCTGTCATAATGATGTATGAGGATCAAAAATGAAGTTATGACCAGGAGCAGGTATTTTGTGAAACTTTTCAGATCATTTGCAATGAAGTTTGAGTCTCTTAAATAATACTCACTACAAACCTCCGAGGGAGTGTTTTGATGTGGCTGTATTTGCCTTCAAGTTATAAAAGACTGTTTAGATTTCCCCACCGATAAAAACTTTCAAAATCTCTCGTAATTCTTGCTTTGAAGAAATCTTACTTGAATATTTTTACTTGTAGGAAACGGTTATGATGGTGGTTTCATGAGAATTCCAGAGTATATATTCATGCATACCAATGCTTCTTCTCAAAAACTGAACAGTTGCATCAGCTTTTCCCATTAGGACTGAAAGTTATGCCACCTTCATCTCATACAGCCCTCCACAATCCAACATTCTCTGGATGTGCTGAGACTTCACTTCTAAGAATTTAGCCAAAATGATCAAAGGTGGTCCAAAATCATTTGGAGAATGTCTGACTGAGAACAGCTGGTCAATTTTGAATGCCCCAAATGTCAAAAGTATGACAGCATGCTTAAATTTTAGGCACTTGACTCTGCAAAATTAGTTGGGCTCACCTAGAATATTGCATTATGCCAGCATCTTGGAATGAACAGCATAAATAGTCACAAGTGTCTTAAACAGGACGGTGAGAATATGTATGCCTCTCTCTTAAAGGAGTTATCTACAGCCTATTGACCATTCATTATGCTTTATGAGGATGATGGTATTATAATCTGACTCCCTTCCTCACATTACTTTGATGTAATGAGAGAACTAAGTATCCACAATGATCTTGAGTGATGTTGGTGAGAATGTGAACTCCAGCAGGACAAGTGTTGCCTTAAAAAAGGAAGTTAAGATTAATCTACAATGAGGTGAGAGCAGGTAGAGCTTTGCAACTGTTAAGGGAAGCCAGCCCATATAGGAAAAGGCACTCCAAAATCAAACTTGGAAAGAAGGCAATGATAAACCCCTATAGAAATTGCATCACCTTGACATTTAACAATGAAAAATCTTGGTTGAGTGATACTTTGATGGAAAAAAACCCAGAAATCTGCAACAAGAAAAAAGGGCATAATACTCTCTAAAAAATAACTGCAGCCCGAAAGAGAAAAGAACATTCTGGAATTAATTTTGCTTTTGCTCTTTGAATTGAGTAAATATAAAAAACAAATTACATTCCTAATTATTATTTGTTTACTGCTAGCATCTGATTAAATCAAGCATCACTAGATACTCAACCCTGGAATTAAGTCAACTACATAAAAGAAATGGAGAATTGCAATCCAGAGTACAGTTTGTGAAACATTAGAAAATTGAAGGGAGTAAGTTTGCCAACAAAATACAACCAGAACAGTGAGATTATAAAATCAATGTAGAGAACAGATTTAGGGTGCTTAGGCTAATGCAAAAGGGAAACTTCTCAGTTTCCCTTTTGCGTTAATAGTAAGAAACATGAAAATCAAAGCAGAAAACCAAATCTTAAAATTTCAAAGAGAAAAAGATCCAAGTGGCTTTCAGAACAAGTTATTAGGATAGTCAGAGAAAGATGGTAAGAGGATAAGTGGACCCTGCCAGAGCACGGGAATAACACTAGGAAGGAGGAGGGCAAGATGGCAGATGAAAGTTTTGTACTGTAGGTGCACATGGTGACAGTATACAATTGTTGTCAATGGCAAAGAAGGATTGTTATCTCAAAGATGTTTTTAAAAAAAAGGAGTAAGAAAACTCCAATGGTTTAAAGATCAGAAAAATCAGAAGAAAATTTACAATTATTGTAAAATAATCATACTTAAAGGAGAATTAGGAGAGATAAGATATAGACAAGTGAAGTTAGAAGAAAATGGAAAAGCTAGCTAAAACTCTGTACAAATGGGGTTTGTTTGTATGTAAAAAGCAGATTTGCACTCAGAAATGATTACTCAGAAATGGATTCTTCTACAGCATGAGCTGCAAGAAGCAACAGTCAAGCAATTAACTAGGAAAACATCATACACAGATGAAATGCCCACAATGAAATGTTTTAAAGCTGCAGCAGCAGGAGACATTTAAAATTTTGAAAAAATATTAGCAATATGGCCTGGGGATTTCAGAAGATTGTGCCTGCATCTTTTCTTGCAAAAGATGCAAGAAAATGTACAAATTATTGAACTGTTACACTAATTCCTAATCCAACAAAATTAATATCGTTAATTTATCATGCAAAAACCATAATCATAAGAGGAGTGTCAATTAATGGGAAGATTCTAGAAAAGACAGATACATAGGATTGGGTATTTAAAGTAAGCTAGGATAACAGAGACGAGAGAATACATGAAGGAACTTTATTTTTGTTTCATTGACCATACAAGGTCTCCTACATTAGCAGGAAGTTTTTTTTTTCCAGCAAACACAGATGGGCACTTTTCTAGAGAGATTAAACCTAGGAAGGAAGGCAATAATAAACTGATATTTTCAATAAATATCAGAATAGCTTTTTTAATCATATGGTTGTAAAAGGTGGGACATTGACAAAGAACCAGAGAATGATGTCTTTCAGTTATGGATTTGGAGATAGTTATTATAAACACTATGGAATGCAAAAAGAATAACAAACCAGTTCTTGGCTGTATCAAGATTGACTGCTCCCTTAAGGCAATGATCAGCAAGAAGAAACGGTCACACTTAATGTGATACAAACAAATGAAGTTGGAAAAAATGGTGACAGTTATTGTTGCAGTTCACCAGTCACTTCACACAAGATGGGTGGCTGTATCTATTTTATAAAAAAAGAATATTTAATAAGGTATGTTTATTTAGGGATGTGGTGGCTCAGTGGCTAAGACACTGAGCTTGTTGATTGAAAGGTCAGCAGTTCAGCAGTTTGAATCCCTAGGCCGCATAATGGGGTGAGCTCCTGTTACTTGTCCCAGTTTCTGGCAACCCAGTTTCTGGCAGTTCAAAAGTACATAAACAATGCAAATAGAAAAACAGGAACCACCTTTGGTGGGAAGATAACAGTGTTCTGTGCGCCTTTGGTGTTTAGTCATGCCAGCCATATGACCAAAGATGTCTTTGACAGTGCTGGCTCTTTGGCTTTGAAACGAGCTACCCCCAGGAATACGACTGATCCCAGACCTCCCTACTTTCCGTAAGGCCCTGAAGACTTTTCTATTCCAGCAAGCCGGGCTGGTTTAAAAAGATTTTAATGGGTTAATTTTAGTGAGGGGTTATAAATTTGGGGAAGCCAAAATTGATTTAATTATGTTTTAAATTATTTTAACTTTCATTTTATGTGTGTTTTAATTTTTGGCTGTTCACTGCCCTGAGTCTGTCAGGAGAAGGGGGATACACAAATTTAATAAATGAAATGAAATGAAATGAAATGGAGCTGAGCACCGCCCCCTAGAATCCGGAATGACTAGCACCTATGTGCGAGGGGAACCTTTACTTTTACCTATGTTTATTACTTATAAACTTTACAGATTGGTCCAGTTAAAAAGTGACTCTGAGCACCATTCACAGCCATAGTCAAAAATTAAAACCAGGATCATGTACCAATAATGGCTGATAAAAATACAAGGACTACTTGTATTTTTGCCGATTCATTCTGCAATTTTAGCCAGCATTTTATGTTTATTTTCTTCTGGCTGTTTTTCTGATTGGTATGGAATGAGATGGGATTATTGTTACTCTTACAATAGTCATTTTTCATTGTTGTATTTTTGCAAACCTTGAAGGTTTCTAAATCAAGCCGATGCCTCCCAGTTGTTTTTAGTAGCCTATTTAGCCTTGTTCAGTGGCCTATTTTGGAATTCATAAAAATCTGTTGGCTACCGAGATAACTAACAATATGTCATCTCCATTATTCATATTTCCGGAAATGACTTATAAGACATTGCTGTAGGAGCTAGGCTCAAACAAGGCATAAATCCTTTTATGATACTGGATTTTTTTTTAAAAAAACCCTGTGCTCCACGCCATATATTTCCAATTCTTTATTGCAAAAGTAACTAAATTAACTTTAGAGTTTCAAGTTATGTGGTTTGAGGGTGGGGCCCCTAGACTGCAACAGAGGAAAGTTCAGATGACCTGCAGCATTTTTTTACAAATGTATTTTGTATTGCTGTTCATGATTTGTTATCTGCAAATGGAGACCTGAATGGACAAGAGGTGACTGCATCTTGATCCCACTTGACAGAAGCAACATCTCTCTACTCAAGGCCTCATTTACTAACCAAATGACTCACAGGAGCATAAAATGAATAGATTATTTCATCACCAGATAATTTAAAGTTGGGATCCGCCCAACCCAAGAGCTACGGCTATTACATGCCAAGGAAATGCAACTTGTACAATCACACAGCAACAAGTTAAGCATACTTCGTAATAGCAGGATCTAACAAAGAGCTAAAATTCTGCTCTAAATACATGTTTAACAATAATCATGGAGTGTGAGAGATCACAACTTAATATATTTCTTTAATTCACCTATAACTATAGATGAAAAGTATACGTTGACCACCTTTGGAAGTTTGTATCTTAAAAAGAAGTAGAAGAAAATATAGAATGCAAGCTGTTAACAATTACCTTTCCCCATCCTGCCTCTGTCAGGTATGCTTCCTTCAAAATCCAAGAAAGAATGACCCCAACTCCATTGTTTATAGAGAAAGGTACTTTTTCTGAAAAATGAAGTGATCGCAACCAAAGAAAAGCAAAATTTGAGGCAAAAATGTGAAAATTACAGATAGAAAGTATCCCCTCCCACTGTCCAATGTAAATCATTCAATCCAAAGGTCTCCGAGGGATCAGGTGGAAGCACACGTCTGGTGGTGTTATCAGTCAGGAATGCCATGGCCGTTGACCTGATAGCAGCTTCAAAGATGGAGCACTATATCTTAGGAATCACTTTCGTTTCTTCTCTCCAGCATGCTTCCCACTCAATGCTAGCTCCCCCCTCCACCTGTTACCATGGCAGCCAAAGCAGCAAAAGGCGGAGGCTGACAGCCTCCCCGGTAGAACTAGACCAACGTGTCCAATGCTAAGTGATAGTCGGGAGTGTAATCCGGTCATACGTTCCCAACTGCTCTGAATCTCATCAAGTGTATAGTTACTTACTTTAACTAGTAACCCAGTTCAGGGGTATAGTTTGTAGATTTTTATCTATCTTTCTAACAATGCCTTTTCAGGATAGCCCCAGAATTCCTCTCTGTACACACCTTCAAGATGCTGTTCACTAGACCCTTAAATATGCTGTCATTCTGTCATATTTTTCACAAATATAAAGTGTGCATGGTTATGTTTATGTACATTGTCTTCTCTTGCTATTGATGTTCTTCTGGTCACAGTTTTGATTACTATTATCACAAAGATCACAGCAACTTATCTTAGACAGGTTATTTTCAAAGTATGAAAGTCTTGAATGAAATATAATAGAGAATAAACAAAGTTCGGACACAGATCACTGAAAAGCAATCCAAAAAAACCTGAACATTCTCAATGGTTGAAAAATCCTGAATGATAAAAGCAGTCTTTAATTACAAGTAATCCTCAATTTATGAGCACAATTACAACCAGTATTTCCATTCTACGTAAGGTGAGTTGCACACAAGTTTATAACCTTTTTGCCATAACTATTAAATGAATTACTCCAGTTGTTAATTATGTAGTCATTAAGCAAATCCAGCTTCCCCGTTGACATTGCTCATTCGAAACCAATTGAGCAGTTCACAAATGACGATGACATGATCCCAGGATATTGCAACTATCATCCATACATAATGTTTGCCAAGCACCCGAATTTTGATCACAAGGCTGTGGGGATGCTGCAACGGTCATAAATGTGAGTTTGAATTGTAAATAACTTTTGTTCAGTACCGCTGTAACTTTGAAAGATCACTAAATGAGTGGATGCAAGTCAAAAACTATCTGTACCAAAAATATACAGCCATATTTAAAATGCAACATATTGTTGAAGAACCAACAAGTAAATATCTTGTTCCATCCTGAGGATGATTCTTTCTGGGGTTTTTTTTTTTTAATCTTGTCTGCCCTAGTGCTCAGTCCTAAATCTTGCTGCATCAGCATCAGTTCCACCTGCCTGTATTTATATTCAAGAAACAAGTTTCGAGTAACAGTCCTGCAGGCATATTATAAGGTTGCCATAAGGACATGTGAAATCTAGAATCTAAGGCAGTGATGGCGAACTTTTTTGGCACCAAGTGCTCAAACCGGAATGCACGTGCATGCACACTGGAAACCCGAAGACCAGGTGACCAGTGCATGCATGCGCACTGACCAGCTGGTTTTCAGGTTTCCAGTGCTCTGGCATGCACGAAGACCAACTACCCAGCATGCATGCACATGTCAGAAACCAGAAGAGCAGCTGGCGACGGTGCACGTGACCACAGAGAGGGCTCTGTGTGCTAGCTCTTGCACGCGTGCCATAGGTTCACCATCACGGACTTAAGGGATAGGTATTTCATGATTACTCTAAGTAAAAGCAATTGAAAAGCACAATGTTAAACATTAAATCAGAAAAAGTACAAAGTACAAAGAGTTTATTCTGTGAAAAACATGCAACAAGCCAGAATGGAAGTTGATTGATAATTATGCATCAACAATATTTCTTACAACATTATCCCACAATTATTTACATTATTTATATATCACATTCACAGATCATCATGCATATACATACAACAGTTCAAATGAGAGATTTCTTATCATTTGCTTTTGCCAAGTCCATCTTGAAATTCTAAGATATGTTGCTCTGTCCGATTCTCAGTAAAAGTAAAATATCTAAAAGAGAACAAAAAAAAAAAAAAAGCAAAATGAGATGGCTGTCATTTAATGGTAGATGCTTAACACTGTCAGCAAATTTGTCATAGCAATGGGTTTGACACACTTTTGGGGAGTTGCCTCTTTTCTTTAAGTTTCAACAAACAATCAGAAGATCTGGATTTTATCTCCAGGTTAAAATGCAAGCTACTAGAAAAGCAATCAGTTGACCAACCATTGCAATGCTGAAGGACACAGCAGTAGGCAGATAAGGGAAGCAGGAAAAAGGTCACAAAACCTTTCCCGAGAAGGGAAGAGAAAGGTGGGGTTTCTCTCTCTCCCTCCTTCCTTCCCTCCCTCCCTCCCCTTGCTTTCTTATACTTTTTCCACTATCTTTTTTTTCTTTTTCTATCTGAAACTTTTAGTAAAATTATTTTTAATAAAATAATTTCCCAAGATTCTTCTCTTGCAGCCCCAAGAATGAGACTGTTTCAGCCAAACGGTGGAGTTATATTTACTAATTAACAAAAATGGAGAGTAGCAAGATCAGTGAGATCTGTTGCCCTTCTGCTGACAGAATCCCTTGAGGCCTTTTGAGACTAAGTTTCCTGAACTTTGAATTTGCCAGTAGCAAAAGCTGGCAGGAAGATGAGCCCAACAGCAGATTCTCTGCCTTTGTTTGGGAAACTTCCACAGTCAGACAAACACGTCACAGGGCCTTTGGGAGGAGAGTGTTCAAGAGGCCATTGATGGTATTTTCCATAAGAGCTGTAGTTATATTTCCATAAGGTAAGAAAAATGACTTTTTCAAGGATGTAAAAGTTTCCAATAGACTATTTCACATTCATCTGAGACCAAACCCTCATCAGGTTTAATCTAACATATTTCTGAATAGGCATGTGCAGAAAAACAAAAGGAAAATAATGTACTCTAAATACATCTTAATAAAGTACCCAAACAAGCAGTAGTACGGAAAATAAATATAACCTGGCCTGATATTTATTTTTGTTATGTTGCTGATAATTCATTAAGTGCAATACTAATCATATTATATAAACCTGTCACATTAGTAATTAGCAATATGATTTTTTAAAATTTGCAGACAAAAATCTGCAGGTTCCAAATATTTTAAAACTCGGAATTGCATTTGTTTTTCACTTTCTACATAGTATACCACAAAAGAAGAAAAGCCTATGAAACTCACTATCAAATGAAGGGGTATGAGTAAGTAATAACACAGTTTGTGAAGTGCACTGCCCTCTTTTATTGAGATAACAATATGTTATCTCTTAATAGTTTAGCCACCTTATACAGGCATATCTCAGCAACTTTGGACATTTGGAAATACAGAGCAAACAAGAAGAGATTGTCATTTTACTTCCTCTATTCTCTGCCATTCTCGAACATACCAGAAACAAACCTGCTCAACACGCTATGCAGAGACCTGCATAAACTGCATTAGAAGCATTCAAAATTTCACCACATGAATCGGGAAGATTGAACTATTAAAGTAAACTGCAGAGGATATAAATTGTATGTCCTCCCTACTATCTGAGTATCTGAAATATCTGGAACTACCTTTAGAAAGCTTTTGCTAATATCTAAGCCGCATGTGGCTTTTTGTCATTACTCAGCCTTCCATCCTTTCTAAGGTAGGTAAATTGAGGACCCAGTTTGTGGGGGCAATAAGCTGACTTTGTAAAATATACAAAAGTATGAAGGCTATTGCTTAACGCATTGTAAGCCACCCTGAGTCTCCGGAGAAGGGCGGCATATAAATCAATTTTTTAAAAAAAAGACCAGTATGTCATATCCTAAATTCTCAGTCAGCACAGAATGTCTACTGGCCTCCTCCTGACATTCCTTCAGGAATTTTAAAAGTCTTATCATATCCTTTCTCATTCTCCTCAAGACTAAACACGCTCAGTTTCCATAATTTCTCTTTTATGGACTTACATTTCCAGCCTCTTAATCATCCTCAAAGTCCATGCTACACATCAGTTGCTCCCCTGGATTTCATATCTTGACATCAAGGTCCAAATCTGACATTTTCTGCATGCAAAGCTTATGAGCAATCACTCAATCTCACTGCTATTCCTGCATAATTCCACGACTATGGAGGACTGTGATAGGGCCACCTGTTACATTCATACATGAAATCAAACTGCATAGAGAAAACTATGGAATTCTCATGTATCAACCATTATCATCATCACAATGACACTATTTCAGCAAAGAAAATACTGTCCATATGAAGAGAAATTAAATGTGGATATAGGTAGTCATCAATTTACAACCATTACTGAGAACAGAATTATGATTGTTAAATCATCTCATTCATTAAATGTGACTGCATCCAATCTTTTTGCAGTCATCAAGTGGATACCATAATTGTTAGGCGAACACAGAGGTTGTTAAATGAATGCTGCAATTGTGAAGTGAACCATTTCTCACAATGAGTATTTTTGCCAGAAACCAGAAGTAAACATCAGAAATTGACAAAACCTGACAAAAATTGTGGTCAAATACCATGGGATGCTGTAACAGTAAATGCAAGCTGGCTGCAAAAATGCAATCATGAGACCGTGTGTGTGTGTGTGTGCGTGTACGATTCGACCATCATAACTTTGAAAACAGGTCATAAGTAGGTCTAGGGACCTGGGTTATAACTTGGATTGCTAAGTACAGTTGTTAAGTGAGACGTATCTGTAATTAAAGTACAGTATCAAGAAAATTGATAGTCAGATTTGAAACTTTTTCAGTGTTTTTGTTAATGTGAACATTGGAAAAAGAGACATTATTTAATTTTCTCTGGGGGCCTCATTCATTCCATCTTCCCTTCCTCCCATACGATCTCAAATACACAGAAATAATCACCAGTAACAAAGGCCTTATTTACTTGTAAATACTTTTATCTTTCAGGGATGAAATCTTAGAAAAATTAATGAAAGGAAGGAAGAAAGAGTCCCCCTAGATTTTACTTTGATAGTTGTTGCCAACTATAGGGGTTGTGCTCATCAGTTTCAAGGCTGTTGAGCCACCACTGCCCAAAGGAGTTTCCATGGTTGTGTGGCCAGCATGATGTCATGGAGCACTGTTTCTACCCACCGAAGTGGTAACTATTTATCTATTTGCATTTCATGCTTTTGAACTGCTGGGTGAAAATGGGCACTAATTCGTTGCATGATGCTCAGGTCTTGAATTCAAGGAAAGCTGACAAACCCAGTGTCTTAACCACTGAGCCATCGCACCACCAAGAGATAGTATGAAAGGCTTTCAGAAATAATGTGTCTGCAATTTTTATTTACTATCTTGCTTTTTAAACTGGTTGTTCATTTCCATCACTTCATCTCACATCACAGCTGGGTCTCCCTCACTCAGAATAGTCAGCACTGACTAAAAACTCCTCAAAGCTTTAGAAAGCCCTACCCAGAAATATTGATTATCGACTCCTTCTGCCACCTTCTGCTCATCAAACACAAACTCCACTAACCAAGTTAAATTCTGGAAAAAATTGATATGCAAAAGGCACACATTCCAGAGCAACTCCTTTAAGGATGACTACTTGCTGATGTCCACACAACGTCCTTTTTCCAAAATATGGCAGGCAGATTATAAAAATTGGCAAAGGTTGGCAGAGGTAAACCTGTCTGCCACCAGTCTTTGCCTTGGGAAAGCAAAATGTCTGATAAAAATATGTATGGGTTCTTCCCATTTCCTCATCAACAGAACAGTCTGTCATAAGCAAACAGGTCAGTATTTCCCAAATAATTTTCAGGTGATCTGTTTATCTTTTACAAAATTGTACTGCATAAGCTATGACAGTTCCTGCTTATGAGAATGGGTACTGCAAGGAAACAGAATTCTGAAATAAGAAACCTGATCGTACTTGTAAATTTTAACTTTTTAAAACTGCTTTTAACCTATGCTTTTATTCATGTATTTATATGGCTTTATTATGCAGTTGTAAATGTCAACAGTCACTTAGGTGACGTGGGCATTGTAGAAATTCAATAAACAACTAAAAGTAAACTCCCAAACAAAGTTCATGTAGAACTTCCTTTTGTCAAACACAAGGTTATTATACAAATAAGCACTGTACAAATGCCTTTGCTCTGTAATGGACTATTGGTGCAAGCAATTAAAGAAAGCCTTCCATTTGCATGGATTTATTATTTCCCTAGATTATTTGCCTTGCTGTCATGATGGAAGTTGAACACCTGAAAGACTTGCCTTGAACATTTCTTCCTTTGGTTGATTAAAAGGTGATTTATAAGAACAATTCTGCAATCCCTTGAACAGAAATAAATCCCACCATATTCATCAGAGTATTCCTGGATAAATATGCATAAGATTATACGAGAGTCAGGCAAGTTTTCCTATTGAAGCTAATAAGAATCATTTCCAAATAAGCTTGCATATGATTGGGTTTAACACCCGCTAAGAGAAGAAAAATTAATTCAGAAAGAACTTAACCACAGAACATGTTGCTGATTCAAGCAGTCACTGTAAACAGAGCCATGGAGACACTTTTTATTATGGAGTTTTTCTGCTCAGAGAAGATGATTGTTTGTGGTTTCTCCCAAGCAGAGGATTTATTTACAGGCTAGACTTTAACCATTTAATAGGATGGGAAAGCAAAAGAGAGAAACAGAGCACTTCATCAGACTGTGCATTCAATACCCAAGGGATTTGAACCATGGCTATAAGTGGGCTAGAGTTTCATCCCATGAAATTATGTGCAACAATATATCTCTGCTCACTTTACTGTCCTCTTCCCACCCATGCTGCCGAAGGGAGTCAGAGATAACACTGATTAAGCAGTATTAAGCATCTGAGTGGCCATAAAAACTTATTACTGCTGTTGTTCTTTAAACTAAATGAGGTTTGGGAATACTGACTGATTACAAATGAATTGTTGGTTTCAGCAAGACTGAGCAGAACTACATTAGCCATGGTAATAAATGTAATGATATGCAAAGCTTCCTTCAACACCCCTTTAATTCTGAACTTCAAGACGACATTCCGATTGGAAATTGGGATTATCTTTGTTAAATAACACTTAATTGCACATGCAAGAAAAGCTCTCCAAGCTTGCATCCACAGCTAATTTATCATCTGAGAAGACGGATACAGGGAGAACAATGCAGCTAGTTATGAAATTATTAACTAAGCTGGAATTCTCTGAAGTATTTAATTTCAGTTATACTGTTTGTTGGCCAAGGAAATCAAACTGTTCAGACAAAAGACAAATGCATGACCTATTTATTTGTGCTAAGGACCACAGAGTAGGCCACCAAAAGGCATACCAAGCACCTCTGAACTAAAATAGTGTGACGACCTGTGCACTAACAACCTCAGGATGGGAAACATCTGAAGAATCTCTTCATACATTTGCCAAACCTATGCTTTCTAGACATGTTGGACCACAACTTCCCAGATCATTGGCTGGAAAAGTATGGAGATTCCCAATCATCAAGGTCATGCCTGTCCCAAAGTTGTTTTTCAAAAGGCAACTGAGCTTTCTTGGGTTTTTTTTTCCTTGAAAGCATTTTGCTTCTCATCCAAGAAGGTTTCTTCAGTTCTTTAGAGCTCAATGTATTTGAAGTGTACCAAATTAAAGATCAATGCATTTCTTCTGCATCTAATAATGTGAAATGAAAATATAAATGTGAAGGTTATATTATTATCCTCAGTTCTTATTTCTTTCTAACCTATTGCTTTTTGTTGTTTGTATCTCAAAAGTAATGAGGCCCCAAAACATGAAGTGTTCTTGGTTTTAAAAATGAGAAGACATCTAACATCAAGCATGGGCGGGGGGGCAGCGGGGGAGGGGGGAGTGAAGAGAGGTACTCTATTACTGCAGCAGAGCATTTGTTTCCAATCTGGGTGCATTCCATGCCAGAAATCCCAACTAGCATGTTCATTACTAAGAATTCTGAACACTAAACATGACCACATCAGTGGTGGGTTTCAAATTTTTTTACTACCAGTTCTGTGGGTGTGGTTTGGTGGGCATGGCATGGCTTGGTAGGCGTGGCAGGGAAAGGGTACTGCAAAATCCCCATTTCCTCCCAATCAGCTGGGACTTGGAAGGCAGAGAATAGATGGGGGTGGACCAGTCAGAATTTTTACTACTGGTTCTCCGAACTACTCAAAATTTCTGCTAACGGTTTTCCAGAACTGATCAGAACCTGTTGAAACCCACCTCTGGACCACATGTATGGAAGGTGTTCAGGTTGACTTACATCCATTTAAAGTTACGATGGACCTGCCTGGGGGCTACTTACGACCCAGATCTGAAGTTCCAATAGTTGCCCCCCCCCATGGACATGTGACCAAATGTTGGCACTTGGCAACTGGACATTTACAGCCTCTCGCAGCTTCTTGTAGTCATGTGACTGTATTTTATGATGGCTTTGCAGAAAGCTGGCCTTTACTTCTGCTTTTTGGCAAAACCACGCCCATGGTGAGCCATTGGTTCGCTTAAAAACTACAGTATTTGCTGAACGGCCACCACAGAAAAGAACAAAATCAAGTGGTCACATGATCAACCAGACTTACAACTAAAATGACTTGTGACTAACTTGACTTGCGCCCAGAATGGCCAGGCTCCATTATGGTCATCAACTGAGGAGTACCTATTATGCTATATTATAAATTACCTTGGTTTCCACAGAAATATCACCCAGTTATGTAATTCAAAGCAATAAATGCCCTGTAACTATTGTGAAGAGAATGTTGACCGAGGCTCAGGTTCATTTTCAATACATTTGAAAATGTAAATAAAAGCTATATAAATTTCAAAAAGCTTGCTAGGAAGCAACTGGCAACAGGAAACGGCCTAAGAATGTAGCTTTGCATGGCATACATACAATCCTGTTCAAAATTAAATCAAATTAGAAAGCAACAAAGATTAGGGGACTGGGGGCTAAAACATATAAAGGTTGCTGGAATAATGGGTATGTCTAGTTTAATGAAAAGAGGGACTAGGAGTGACATGATAGCAGTGTTCCAATATCTCAGGGGTTGCCCCAAAGAAGAGGGAGTCAAGCTATTCTCCAAAGCACCTGAGGGCGGGACAAGAAACAATGGATGGAAACTAATCAAGGAGAGAAACAATCTAGAACTAAGGAGAAATTTCCCGACAGTTAGAACAATTAATCAGTGGAACAACCTGCCTCCAAAAATTGTGAATGCGCCAACACTGGAAGTTTTTAAGAAGAGATTGGATAATCATTTATCTGAAATTGTATAGGGTTTCTTCCCTGAACAGGGGGTTGGACTAGAAGACCTCTGAAGTCCCTTCCAATTCTGTTATTCTATTCTATCTAGTCTGTCTGAAATTAAATACGATTTAAAATAAGCTATCAAAGACTAGAAAAGAGCTTATTTTTTCCTTCCCTGCTAAAATATATTGACTGATTCAAATAGCCATGAAACATTTTGCAACTAAATCACCCAGTTGAATTTAAAAAGGGGATTTTATCATGTGACATACTGTATATCCTACCAACAATAGCCAATGTATTAGCTCCTGCACACATTCTACTCAACATGACTATGGCAATCATGGCATGGATTTTCCACTGTTCACATTCACTTTTCACAAAATGCTATGATCCATAAGGGCTGAGATTAGAGTTTTCAGAATTTCTAGCCAAGGATCAGAGAGGTATGAAGCTCTGTAGAGTAAGAATATCAGGGAAGGTTGTCTAATTATGATATACAGGCATGTTGTGATCAAGAGGACATTTTTCCGAGCCTATCCTAGAATACTGTATTTTATTAAATAACCAGAATAATTTTGGCATTAGCTTTCCTTACAGTATAAATTATACATTGATGTTTATTTAAACTTTAAATAAATATACTACTTTACAGTTATTGCATGTTCACGGTTCCTACCTAGTACTGACTGGGTTGAGAAAACCACAGATAGCACATGGCACTCAGCAACCGTTTTGTTAGCAGGCTGCTAGAACAGTCTTTCTTGTTGAATGATGTAAGAGACTATTTGCATCTTGACCACGACTCAAGATGAATTAGCAATAAGATGAGAGGCAGGCGGTGGAACACTTTCAGAATATCCATCAGTTGCCAAATCATTATCCATGAGAAATGTGGCCTTTAGATTGTTAAAATAATTGAAACCAGAAGTCCTTTTTCTTTTAAGTCTAATAGACAAAGAACTTGAAAGAAAATTTGGAACTTTGTCATTATATATGTTGACAGTATTATATATGTTGAGGATCTTATATGCACAAAGGTGGAAAGATATACTAATTCCCACAATGGAAAAGTGGATGACAAAGGTAATGGAGTTAATGGAGACGATGAACGTGTTTAAAGAGAAGAATTTATCTTGTTTTGTTTCTACTTGAAAATCCCTTCTGGATTTTTTGCTCGAAACCGAAAGAAATAAAACTTATAGAAATGGCTTAAAATGTGAAAAGGTTGAGGGGGGTTTTTTGTGTGTATGTGTGTATTCTACACTGAAAACACTTGGGAACCACTGCTTTATTCCTCTCTTTATACTTTTTTCTTTTAGTTTCCTAACTTCTGCTTTTCCTATATTTTTATTTTATGATAAAACTTAAGAAAAATTATATAGAAAAAGAGAAATGTGGTTTTTGATTTAACCCAGTTGTTCACTACTTTGTGTGCTTAATACCTTTAAAGGCTTAGATATGCAGCTTCTGTGTCATCTACAGTATATATATGTTCATACAAGACAAAATAGCTTCAGAAGTAACTGAAATGTTACTTCTGAAGTAACATTTCAGAATGTTACTGAAACCTTGAAGAAGCACAATGAAAACTGGTGTCTTTATTCAGAACACAATTCTATTTTTAAAGTCTAATCCTTAATTTGATTATTGTACATACTTTCAGAGGCCAGAAAAAGTTTCACACATACTAGATGCAGTACACTGTAATAACAAAGCACAATTTATTTTAATAAGCATAAATATTTTCTTCCCATGTATCTTGCTCACCAGAGTAGCAGAATGTTTAGATGAAACTCTTAACTTATCACAAATTAGAAATAGAAATTCCTGTTCTCATCATATATGGATAAAGTATAAAAAGAAGAAAAGCAACAAATATTTTACACTGTGACTCCTGAGGACGTGGACAGGATTCTAGGGAGGCTGAACGCTACCACGTTTATTGGACCCGTGTCCCTCTTGGCTGGTACTGGCCTCCCGGGAGGTTACATGAGGCTGGCTCCAGGGCATTATTAATGCTTCTCTGAGTGAGGGTGTCTTCCCGGCCGCCTTGAAAGAGGCGGTGGTGAGGCCCCTCCTCAAGAAGCCTTCCCTGGACCCAGCTATATTAGGTAACTATCGTCCGGTCTCCAACCTTCGCTTCACGGCGAAGGTTGTTGAGTGTGTGGTGGCGCAACAGCTCCCTTGTTACCTGGATGAAGCTGTCTATCTGGATCCGTGCCAGTCGGGTTTCAGGGCGGGTTACAGCACGGAAACGACATTGATCGCGTTGGTTGATGATCTCTGGAGGGCTCGGGACAGAGGATCTTCCTCGGTCCTGGTCCTTCTTGATCTCTCAGCGGCTTTTGATACCATCGATCATGGTATCATGCTGCGTCGGTTAGGGGGTTTGGGAGTGGGAGGCACCGTTATGCGGTGGTTCTCCTCCTTTCTCGCTGACCGTATGCAGTCTGTGTTGGCAGGGGGGCAGAGGTCGACCTTGAGACACCTCACTTGTGGGGTGCCACAGGGGTCTGTCCTCTCGCCCCTCCTGTTCAACATTTATGTGAAGCCGCTGGGTGAGATCATCAGTGGTTTCGGGGTGAAGTGTCAACTGTATGCTGACGACACGCAGTTGTACATTTCTACCCCAGATCACCCCAATGATGCCCTTGCCGTGATGTCCCGCTGCCTGGAAGCCGTATGGATCTGGATGGGGAGGAACAGGCTCAGACTCAATCCCTCCAAGACAGAGTGGCTGTGGCTGCCGGCGCCCCGATATAGCCAGTTGGTGCCATCACTGGCTATTGGGGATGAGATCTTGCCCCCCTCAGAGAGGGCTCGCAACTTGGGCGTCCTCCTGGATGCACGGCTGTCTTTAGACGATCATATGACGGCCGTGGCCAGGGGGGCTTTTTATCAGGTCTGCCTGATTGCCCAATTGCGTCCCTTTCTGGATCGGGACGCCCTACGCACAGTCACTCATGCTTTCGTCACTTCCCGTTTGGACTACTGTAATGCTCTCTACATGGGGCTCCCCTTGAGGAGCACCCGGAGACTTCAGCTGGTCCAGAATGCAGCCGCGCGAGTGGTTATGGGAGCGACTCGTCGCTCCCGGGTAACTCCCTTCTTGCGCGAGCTGCACTGGCTTCCGGTGGGCTTCCGGGTGCGTTTCAAGGTGTTAGTTACCATCTTCAAAGCACTCCATGGCTTAGGACCGGGATATTTACAGGACCGTCTTCTGCCAATGAATACCTCCCATCGCCCGATACGCTCTCACAGAGAGGGCCTCCTCAGAGTGCCGTCTTTCAGACAATGCCGACGGGCGGCCCCCAGGGGGAGAGCATTCTCTGTGGGAGCCCCAGCCCTATGGAATGAACTACCCCCGGATATAAGAAAGATTCCTGACCTCTGTGCCTTCCGACGAGCCCTGAAGACCCTACTATTTCATCAAGCCGGTCTGACTTAAATTTGTGTCAATTTTAATAGGGGTTTTTAGGGGTTTTAAATTTTACGGCCAAATAGTTTAATTATTTTATTAGTTTTAATTTTTATATGTGATTGTTTTAATATGGCTGTAAACCGCCCTGAGTCCCCTCGGGGAGAAGGGCGGTATATAAATGCAATAAAACTAAACTAAACTAAAACTTTATAATTAAATGCAACCACAGCACAAAACCTCGTCTTAGATTTATTTATTTATTTATTTATTTACAAACAAACAAATATTTTTATGCCGCCCTTCTCCCAAAGGACTCAGGGCAGCGAACACAAGTTAAAAACGTACAATAATAAAGAAAAATCCTAATTAAAACCAATTAAAACAGGGACAAATAAATAATAAAACCCAAGAATCAGAATCAGCCTGTTTGTTGAAACAGCCAAGTCTTTAGGCCTTGATGGAAGGAGCGGAAATCAAGGGCTGTCCAAAGTTCGGTGGATAACTCATTCTAGAGGGCAGGATCGCCCACAGAGAACGCTCTACCCCTGGGCATCGCCAGCCGACATTGTCTGGTTGATGGTACCTGGATGGATCCTGCCCAGTCAGAGTCCAATCCAATCCGGATCTGAGCGATTTTATCTTGCAGAAACTGTACAAAATCCTCTGACCTGTAAGAGGTCTTCCCTCGCTCCCTGATTAAGAAGAGAGCGGGTCACTCTAAACAGGGCTGCTGGGCAGTTTTCTGCAGATGCAATGAGAGCGGTGAAGTGATCCCGCTGTGCTTCCATCGCCACAAGATAATACCTGATATGGGTTCTTAACTGTGTTCGATCAGATTCAGACCGGGAGGACCTCCAACACTCCTCTAGGCATCTTTTCTGATGCTTCATTTCCCGGAGCTCCATGGAGAACCAAGGAGCCACCCAGGATCTGCATTGAGTCAAAGGCCACAAAGGTGCGATTCGGTCCAAGGCCCCGGCAGCCATCCGCTCCCAGGAAGCTACCAGTGTCTCGGCTGAATGTCCCAAGCTCCGTCAGGAATCTCTCTGGGTCCATCAGGCGCCTCCCAGCAGTGAAGGTTGGTGGATTGAAAGTCCAGTCTAAGGAGGGAATGGTCGATACCCCCGCCATTTATCCACTGTCCAGAGAGAAAAACCAGGTCAAGTATGGCCACCCCTATGAGTTGGACCCTGAACCACCTGAGTCAGGTCCATGGCCGCCATGGAGGCTATGAACTCCCGAACCATCTCAGATGTCTCGCCGATCGATGGCAGACTGAAATCTCCCACAGCCAGAAGGCTGGGGAGTTCAACTGCCACTTCGGCCAAGACAGAGCAGTGCGGGCAGGGCAGTGGCCACACAGTTGGGAGATAGGTACGTGACCAACAAACCCAACTGAACTCCAGGGTCCCACTTTAATAGGAGAGACTCACACCCGCCTATCTGAGGGACAGTGACTCCCTAGGACTAAGACTTTCTCTAATAACCACCGCCACCCCCCACCCCTTCCCCGGCTGGTGTACACGAAAGCCTAGGGGGCATAAATCAGAGAGAGGAATTCCCCCCTCCTGCCCCAACCAGGTCTCCGTAATGCAAGCCAGGTCTGCGCCCTCATCAATAAGATCTTGTATGAGGGGGGCCTTATTCATTATGGACCTGGCATTCACATACACCAGTCAGAGTCCAGAGTTCCCTGCTCTTGCACCCCCAGGGAAGCAGGGTGAGCAGTGAGAGTGGGAACGCGCCACCACCCAAATGCAGCAGGTCCCCAGCCCCTACTCCCATTTCCTCTGCCCCTCCCTACCATTACAGGTATGTCTCTCTCCTCTCCACACTTCATCTTCGCCCCCATCGCCACCCAGCCATCGAGACCATCCGACTGGCTAGGCTGCTGATCCTTAAGAGGTCCCCCCAGCCTCATTGTTTACATTGGAAACCACCCTCCCGGATCCCCTTAAAATTGACACTAATTTGAGGTTAAAAAACCCTAAAGCCCCTGGTTCTTACCATGCCACCTCTTGGGGTTCCAAAACCCGTCATCAAGGGCGGCCCTCGATACTGAGAGGGCCAGACCTGCAAGAGGGGGGAGTCTCGCAGTGCAAGGAGTTCCGCTGTTTTATACACTGAGGACAGGAAAGGACTGGAGGTGATGAAAGACAGTTTTCTCCTTTAGGATGTTGAAGATGGTTAAAACAGAAGAGGGGGAGGATGTTATACAGAAAGACCAAATACACTGGAACATCAGAACACCATCATCCTCTCACGGCGGTGGGAAGTCTTGTGATTATAATAAATCAATCCAGGGAGGGATAAAAGTCTCAATGACCACCCTCTCACGGCGACCAGTCCAGAGTCACAAAGACGAAAGAGAAGATGATGCATCCCCCCAATGATGTAATTGAGAAATAATCCAAGACTCTCGGTATCCGTGACTCCTTCCCTCCTAATACCAGCGAAAGCCGAGGGTTAGGTCAAAAAAGGCAAAATGGAATATCAAGACGGAGATGAGATTGAACAGCCAGATTAACACAGGGAGGAAAAAGATGTTTGAGTGGAGGCAGCCAAAGCCGAGCAAGAATTTATAGATTTACGCTGAGTGGCCATACTAGGCCGAGGCCTAATGGGGCATGGGGAGAGAGCAATCGAATGGGGAGACCAAACCATCATCCCCCTTCTGGCAGTCCTCAGCCTGCTCACCACAATCCCCAATCTTTTACTATAGGCTGCTCAGTTCAACTTAATAAGCCCCCCCCCGAACTTCAGAAAAAGGGGGGTTATCCAGACTGCCCCAGGAGAACTAGGGGATCCTAAGCCGCCTGCACCGCTGCCCTCTCTGCCACCATCAACAACGTCATTGTAACCAAGCCTCCAGGTGCTGCCGCCGTCAGGATCGCCACCACTGCTGCCATCGCCTGCAGCGCCCAAGCCAGCATCGAATCCAAGATTTCTCTAGCAGCCTGGGCACCACCGCTGCCGCCACTGCCGCCACCACAGCAACCCCGTTAACTGCCCGTGGTGTCGGCCCCCATAGCCACCTAGACCGCGACAGCCAGGACCCAGCTACGCCGTTGCTACCGTTCTCCTCGTCGTCCTCTGTCATCCTCTACGACACCCAGATGATTCCCCAGACTCCATCCGCGGCTTAATCAAGCCGGCAATGCCTCAACACACTGGGTGGGGGCCACAAGATGATCAAATGTCTCCCCCAGCACTCCAAAAATGTCCGAACATCAACCTCCTCATCTCGGCGTTCAGTGCGGAGCCGCCATTTTGGTTTGCTACCAGAAGTGACATAAACTAAATGAAGAGCTTGACTTGTACATTAGCAAATAGTCCTCATTTAGTGACCTCATGAAATTGCTTCATTTAGTGACCTTTCAGTTATAGTGATGGTGAAAAGGGAAAAAGCAACTTTATGACCAAAGTTCACATTTATAACCTTCACATGTCTATCAGGCAAAGGAAAACTGAAGTAAGATCATAAGCACAGTCATGTTTCAATTAGTGAAAATTTTGCTAAATGACCGAGTTGCCAGTCCCAATTGTGGTTCCCAAACAAGGATTATTTCTATAATATAGCCCTTATTCAAAACAATAACTATCAGCTCTACTCGCAATAAATTTTCAGGGTGGATTATTTCAAACTAGTGTTATAGGATAACTGAGGCAAAGTCGCTTGAAGAATACAATATATTATTTCTTTGGCTTTTTATGTAGTCCAAAGCAAATAATTTTCTCCCTTCCATTCTGCTTCCAGTCCTAATATAACAGCCTTTAATTATGTCATTAGCAGCACAGAATCATCCTGAATAGTTATAATGTTCTTAATCGTTAATTCTTGAGATAATGACCACTTCAAAGTAAAACCACCACAGTGAGAACAAAAATGTGTACAACCCGTTAAATATATTCCAACTATTATAGTTTGAAAACCACTTATGGTAAACAATATATAGGAAGTAGGAAACAATATGGTTCACGAGTATCAGAAGCTATACCGCGAACTAATGTAGGAAATGAAGTAAAACTAAAAGCACATTAGATTCCATACAAGGGTGGAAAAAATCCCATCTATGAGCCTAATGCCATCTTGCCTTTCAAAGTTCAAGGATGTTTTAATATCCCCGTAACATTAACAGGTTTTTAATTTGACATAGGAGGACTGATTCCATGGGAGGAGAATAGTGATGGTAAAAATAGGAATTAAAAAAAAATTGGATTACATTCTGACTCAAATCCATGGATATTTGTAACAGGATCTGCTGTTCTTTGGTCATCTCTGACCACTTCATGTACACTTTATAAACAATATAGCATCATCTTCACTAGAAATTATGATTTCTAAAATAATCAATATTTATGGTAAAAAAATTATTGATTTTTCCCCCTTCCACCTGGCCCCAAAACAAAGTTATGCATGTCCCCAAGGGCAGAATAGTTATTAGCTTCTGAATGTTTATATTGACTTCCATTGCAGAAATACAAAACAAAACTTTTAATGACTCCAGTTCTTTTCTTAATTTGTCTCTCTCAGTCACAAAGAACATTTATAAATACTGTTAAATGTTATGATAAATATTTAATATTTAAAATTCATGGCAAAGAACTGGAACTTTAATGCCAGCGTAATTTTAAAAGATACTGCTCTTATTTGCAAAATTTACAAGAACAATCCAAAGGTAATATAAATAGTTCTAGTTAATAATACCATGCAATCTGTTCAGTACAGCTAAGTCAGATGGCTTTATTTTCTACAATTCTCATTTCTTAAGAGCCACAATTTTATGTTATTCAATTTTACAGCCAATTCCAAATTACTTAACAAAATTCCAGCAGGAAAATTGGCATTTTGATGAATAGTTTTCTTTTAAGCCACATGTTTTTATATGCAATTTCATTTATTATACATGGTTTTGTAAGCATTTTCTCTAATGTATGCACACATTGGTGTGCTCACTATTTGAGTGGAAAACTGTGATGCAAAATAAGGAACAAATGAGAAAACTATTAAGCTTTGTTTCATGTATTTATCTAGATTGTGAAAATTTCTTTCCAAACCTAATTAAAGCACAACAAAGCACCACATGCACTCACTTATACATTAAAGGTACAAAGCAAAAAAAGAGAAGGGCCTAATATAGTCAGCCTTATTATTTTAGACTCCATTTTACAGAAAACTCAAAAAACAAAATACCCAGGCTGAAATCATATATAGGTTTGTAAGGATGTCAATCATTAGGAATCCTATCCCACCTCATTTAATGCACAGTTGCAATTATCATCCATTTACTTATTTTAAATACATCATGAATACATCACGGTTTTAATCTGGACGGTGAAGAACAGGGTCCAGTGACTCACAATAACTACGATGGCTACAGTAACCAAGTTCACCTATTGTGCTAAGGGATAATTTCACCTGGTTTACAGCAGGGATGTGCAATTTGGATCTCTGGAGGCTGCACTGTACATTTTGGAGAGCCATCAGCCATTACAGTAGATGATAATACAAAATAGGCAGCATCTACTTTGATTTATTTTTGTAAGTCCCTGGTAGTTTCAAGTCCCCAGTGACCTCTGAGAAGGATTAATATCATCCACCTCTCCCTCCAGGCTTCCAGAAGAGACAAGCTTAGAAGACAAGCATATCAATTTCATTAAATTTTGATTCCTCTATGTATAAGTGAAATTGACAAGTTTCCCACAATCCTGACTTTCACCAATATGAACTAGAAATTGAGGAGTCTGTAAAAAAGACAAAGCACCAATAGATGTTCACAAATAGGGGTAAAGGAGCAATATTATGTCGATTTATAAATACCAAATCATCAGCTGCTCTGTTTAGGGTGACCCACTCCCTTCTTCTGGGGGGAGTGCAGGAAGATCCCTTGCAGGATCGAGCTGAGGATTTTGTGCAATTCCTGCATGATAAAGTCGCTCAGATTCGGGAAGGCTTGGACTCCGACTGGGTGAGTCCGGGGGGGGGGGCGGAGACGGGGGTAGGTCTTGAGAATATTACCTGGGAAGAGTTTGACCCTGTGGCTCCTGAGGACCTGGACAGGATTCTGGCTAGGCTTAGTGCTGCCACATGTTTATTGGACCCGTGTCCCTCCTGGTTGGTACTGGTCTCCCGGGAGGTTACACAAAGCTGGCTCCAGGGGATTTTAAATGCTTCTCTGAGTGAGGGTGCCTTTCCCGCCGCTTCGTTAGAGGCGGTGGTGAGGCCCCTCCTCAAGAAGCCCTCCCTGGACCCGGCTGTACTAGCAAACTATCGTTCGGTCTCCAACCTTCGCTTTGTGGTGAAGGTAGTTGAGAGTGTGGTGACACGACAGCTTCCTCAGCACCTGGATGAAGCTGTCTACCTAGACCCGTACCAGTCGGGCTTCAGGCAGGGATACAGCACAGAAACAGCATTGGTCGCATTGGTGGATGATCTCTGGAGGGCTCGGGACAGGGGTTGCTCCTCTGTCCTAGTCCTATTAGATCTCTCAGTGGCTTTTGATACCATTGACCATGGTATCATGCTGCAGCGGTTGAGGGGGTTAGGAATGGGAGGCACCATGCTGCAGTGGTTCTCCTCCTTCCTCTCTGACCGTTCGCAGTTTGTGTTGGCAGGGGGCAGAGGTCAACCTCGAGGTTTGGGGAGTTGGGGAGTGCCGCAAGGGTCGGTCCTCTCTCTCCTTCTGTTCAACATTTATGTGAAGCCGCTGGGTGAGATCATCCATGGTTTTGGGGTGAGAGTCCATCAGTACGCTGATGACACTCAGCTGTACATCTCCACCCCAGACCACCCCAATGATGCCCTTGATGTGATGTCCCGCTGCCTGGAGGCTGTGCAGGTATGGATGGGGAGAAATAGGCTCAGGCTCAACCCTTCCAAGACCGAGTGGCTGTGGCTTCTGGCGGCCCGGTATAGTCAGCTGGTGCCATCGCTGACTACTGGGGGTGAATATTTGCCCCCCACAGAGAGGGCTTGTAACTTGGGCGTCTTCCTGGATGCACAGCTGTCTTTAGAAAAGCATATGATGGCCGTAGCCAGGGGGGCTTTTTATCAGGTTCATCTGATTCACCAGTTGCGACCCTTTCTGGACCGGGACGCCTTGCGCATGGTCACTCACGCCCTTGTCACCTCCCGACTGGACTACTGTAATGCTCTCTACATGGGGCTCCCCTTGAAGAGCACTCGGAGGCTCCAACTGGTCCAGAATGCAGCCGCGCGGGTGGTTATGTGTGCGACTCGTTGCACCCATGTGACACCTCTCCTGTGCGAGCTGCACTGGCTCCCAGTGGTCTTCCCGATGCGATTCAAGGTGTTGGTTACCACCTTTAAAGTGCTCCATGGCTTAGGACCTGGGTACTTGCGAGACCGACTTCTGCCACCAATAGCCTCCCACCGGCCAGTTCGCTCACACAGAGAGGGACTCCTCTGGGTGCCATCAGCCAAGTGATGTCGGCTGGCGACACCCAGGGGGAGGGCCTTCTCTGTGGGAGCTCCTGCCCTGTGGAACGAACTGCCCCCAGAAATATGCAAGATCTCCGACCTCTGTGTGTTTCGCTGTGCCCTTAAGACCCTGCTGTTTCGCCAGACAGGGCTATCTATGTAAAGTATTTTAAATTGGGAGTTTTAAATATTGTGGGTTTTAATCTGGGCCGAAATTGTGTAATAATTTTAATAATTTTAAATTTTTGATATTTGTATATTCTTTGTTTTAATAGGTTGTACACCGCCCCGAGTCCTTTGGGAGGGGGGAGGGTATAGAAATAAAATTATAAATATAAATAAATAAATCATCATCATACTTTATTGCAGTCATACACCAAAAAGTCCAAAACATCTAAGACACATAGCTGGCACACGACCAGACTAAAGTGCAAAACGGCAGCAAGATCAGTGGTGGAAACCACTCCGTCAAACTCACAGTAAAGTTGTACATAGGGAGAAAATACTATATTGGAATTTACATAAACCCGCACAACGCACTTTATACAGCCACCAGCTAGCTCAACCGCTGGCATCAATAGGACTGACCTCAGCCAGTGGGTCCAGCCTGTCCCTTCTCCCGGCTCTTACATTTCAAGACTGCAGCAAAAAAATTTGCTACCTTTAGTGTAATCTTAGAATCAGTATCTTGAAGTAAGAAATGGACTAAGAGTTTCTGGGAAATCTTTGGCAAATGGGAGAGACCTTATCTCCCGATAATGGAGGCAAGTAAACATGATGTGAGCCAACAATTTCGAAGCTAGACCATCACATGAACAGTGGGTGGGTTTCACACCTCCCAAGCACCTGCTATCCAAGACATTCGAGGGGATCATATTAAAACGTGCCTTCAGAAAGGCCAACCTGTATTTAACAAAAGATAGCATAGAAAGATATTGGGGGGGGGGGGTGCATTTGGGGAGTAATACCGAAAGAAAACAGAGAACATACTCCTGCACCAAGTGCCAGATTCTGTTGTCTTTCAATATCATCCAATCACTGAAATATCAGCAATTTGGCTGCATCTGGGCCTAACATAAGGGCTTCAATAGGGGGAATACCTATCTTCATAAGTTTGGTGTGAATATTGCGGGCCCAAGGAAGTCATCCCGCCATAAGCACTGGCCTAAATAGTAGTCTGGAAGTCTGGTCCACAGGGTCAGCCAGTAGCCAATGGCACACTTCCACAGAATAGTAGCGAGAGATGGTATGCCCGATTTCAAACGGACTGCATTACTCACACAGGGGGGAACTCCCATTAGGCGGTGTAAGAACTGGCTCTGAACTGACTTGAGGAGGGAAATATTTGTTTGAACCCAAAGGAGGGCGCCATATGTAATGGCAGCTATCAACTTTGCCCTATATACTTTCAATACTGAAGGAGTACTGAAGAAGTTGGGCTCCCTCAATGTAAAATAATTGCAGAAGGGCATGCGTAATGGCCTTGGACTTAGTGCAGAGGGACTTAACCTGTGCAAGGTGGCACATGGTATTGGATTGGAAAAGAATGCCTAAATTTTGGAATCTATGGACCTGTTCCACTGGTATGCTAAATACCAAATAATACTTTTACACTGGGAGAGAAAACAAAAATGCCCATAATTCTGTGAAAAAGGATTACATGTGTGATTCACAGACAACACACCGGTTCAAAAAGTATATGGTGAATGAAACAAGAGTTGAAAATTCACCATCCTTCTGGATCTTCAGTTCTTTATATGCTTGAAAGAAATCCAGATTTGGATTGATATGCTTTGTCTTCCTTCATTATCCCACTTTTCTGCTGTAGGTCTAGGAAAAAGGGCTGACTTGTTTTAGGTTAATAATAATAGCTGTGATATAGATCTGCAAAACAGCTATCTTTAGAATACCATGTAGAGTGCCACCTTTCCTTCAGGCATAAGCGCTTGAATACATCTTTATGTTCATGCATGAATTCATCTAACAGAAAACCAACCAGAGAAAAATAAAGATGCTGGGAAGGGCTTTTCTTAATACAAATAGTTGGAAATATGACAATTATTAAACTGTACATAGATCATATGGAGAAAAGTTATAATACTAAACCAAGTTGACAAGTAGTGAAATTATTTTTACGTAGTATATTAACTTAGAGAAACAAACCAAAACATGTTGACAGCCACATGTTTTGATGGCTTTAAAAAGGATTAGATTACACAAAGGCCTAATTCTCACAGGGAAGTCTAGGGAAGTTTCATCACAGAATGCTCGAACTAGAAAATGCTTAGAATGGAATTTGAGGGTTAGAATGGAACATTCGAAAACGTAATTTTTGCATAGTCCTACTCAATTAGCAAGTGAGGGTTCTTACGATCAAATGCTTTAACATGGGGGAAAAATATCTGAAAGTAGAAAACTGAGGTTTCCATATAACATTAGTCTACAATTTATAGTTAAAAAGACATATGGACATATGATTAAGCACAGCTTATTGTAGCTCTTGAATCCTAAAATTGTTTTTTTTTCCAAAGACAAGGTTTGTTTCGTAAATAGCTCTGGAGGTGTTACATTTAAATGACCCATAAAAGAACAATAAAAAATAAAACTGAATACTTCTGAGGCTGTTGTTGCGTATTTTGCAATTTAAAGGAAAAGATTAAAAAGTACAATACAAAGATTTGCAGAGGTTTGCTTTGTAACCCTTAATCATTGCTCAGAATTATGTGCAAACAAGTTCCTATTTTAGGGAGAAGAATTCTAGTCTAACAGCTTGATGCACAGTACAGTAACTATATCAGAACAAGCTTTGTATGCAAGCTCATCAGTTGTTGGAAAGCACCAATCTTCTCAACCAATAGGCATAAAACACTAGAGGGGAGAAAAAACACAATTATCAAGGTATTAACAGTATTTGCTTTTGAATAATCTCAACAGTTAATTGCTCTTAATAATCAGGAGAGGAAAGAGCAAGGAAAATTACAGTGGATTGCAAAACCTTTTTTTTTTTTTTTTGCTCTGAGACCAAACTGGTTTTAAAGTAGCATGCCATGGATCACATTCCAACGAAAAGGTAGGATTGGGGCAAAGTAGTGGGTGGAATCAGGAAAAAAATTAAGTTTGATTAATTTTAAATAGCTATGTTGCTTAGTTTAAATACGTGCAGTTAACATGATTATTCTCCAGTAGTAAACAACTTTTTTTTCACAGTAAAAACTGCCATTGAAGGGTGTATTTCTGAGCTAAAGAAAGTGTTTATGGGAAACAAAGAAACTACCTTCTCTAGCCTCTGAATGCTGCTGGGGGCATCTTCAGAATTGTCCAAAGGCAACATTCTACAGAGAGGACTGCTCACTCACAATGAGGATGGCATGGATCCAGTCTTAAATACAGAGTAAGAATATATTTCAATCTAGAATTTCTTTTTTGGAAAAGAAAAATGCCCCCCAATTTTCCATTATGTATCTGGAACGGAAGCATCTAGGAAAAGCAACATAGAAGGCAGCAAATCAAAATACTGAAATAACAACTAAACGGAAGGAAATGGTGACTGACCAGGTAGAGGTCAAATGGAATAACATATATATCTTAAAGGTGAGCCTCCCAATCCCCCCCGTAGATATCTCATGCTCCACTTAACGACTAGCATGGTCACTTAATGACCACAATGGGGAGAGCATGGATGGGTATTGTTAAGTTAGGCGATCATTTAAGCACCTTGCTTAATGACCATCACAACATGAGATCATAATGGGCAGTATTCATTATGGTCATTGGTTGTATACTACCTGAATCCTGATGTATATCCAAAGGAATAGAGTGTACTACATCAGTGCAACACTGCTTTTGTCATTGTCTCCCTTAACACGCCTGAGGGATCCCTGACCATGGATGCATGCAGTACAAATTTCACAATGACATAATTATCCAAATGCCACAACTTGCAAACTTGCATCAGATTTCGCAGTATGTGTGTGGGTAACTGGGGTACAAATACTTCTCAACTTACAACCATTCTTTTAGTGACCAGTTACAATGACACTGAAAAAGATGACTTATGACTGTTCTCACATTTTTGATTGTTGCCGCATCCCCCGTCACATGATCAAAATTTGGGCACTTGGCAAGTTTTATGACAGAGTTTTATGGCAGTCACAGCTTCCCAGAGTCACGTGATTACCATTTGCACACTTCCCTAACAAAATGGAGAAAGCCAGATTTGCTTAGCAGTGATGGGATTAATTCAACAACCGTGGCAAAAAAATTGTAAAATCGGGTGTCACTTAATAACTGCCTTGCTTAACAACAGAATTCTGGTCCCAATAATGGCTGCAAGTCAAAGACTACCTGTATTTACATAATGACGTCATAGGTGTGGTCATTTTTATATCCCTGCAATTTGTTTTAGTCATCATCGTTTTACCAAAGATTAATTGGTACGTCTACAAACTTTGGGATTCTGCACAAGCCAGCAAATTCCGATTTATGTATGTGGCTGATCAAACATAGCATGTTTTATTCATAGATTTGAATATATTATTGAATGTCCAAATAACCGCACAGTAGCCAGGATATGAGGATTATAAATTTTAACATCCAGTTTATACCATGCCTAGAATAAGGCTATAAATCAGGTAGTGGAAGAAACCACGTTGGTATCTATGCTGGTTACCTTGCCTTGTGCTTCTCTTATCTCTCAGGAGAAAGAGCCACAGAGGGAAGATTGACTAGAGGCATTGTAATGCTAGGATAATGTAGTTGTGAAACAGACCCAGACTGCAGGGAAACACTGAGATGCATTTAAGCATTCTGACGTAGGCAAAAATTATATGAAAAGAATGTGTATATTAGGAGTGAGTTCTGCTTACCTTAACTACCAGTTCGCAACAGGATCGTGTGCATCTTGCTTCTGCGCACGCACAGAAGCTTCGGCACATGCAGATTGCCGAGGACTACATCCGGGGCAGTCGGCGGGGCCTCCCGCCGGTTTTATTACCGGTTCTTATGAACTGGTCCAAACTAGAGCAACCCACCACTGGTGTGTATGTGTGGGGTGGAGGGTGTGGGGGGGGGGGCGAGAATGAATATGAAAAAGGAATTGAACAGACATTTTTATCTTTACTGGCCAATTTAAAATATCTAAATATCCTGTCCTGGATATAAAGACATCACATTATTGAAGAAAATCAGTAAGGCAAAGGTAAAGGTTCTTCGCGCATATATGTGCTAGTCGTTCCCAACTCTAGGGGGCAGTGCTCATCTCCATTTCAAAGCTGAAGAGCCAGCTGTATCTGAAGACGTCTCTGTGATCATGTGGCCGACATAACTAAATGCAAAAGGTGCACAGAACACTGTTACCTTCCCACCAAGGGTGGTCCCTATTTTCCTACTTGCATTTTTTACGTGCTTTCAAACTGCTAGGTTGACAGAAGGTGGGACAAGTAACGGGAGCTCACCCCGTTACGCAGCACTAGGGTTTCAAACCAGTGTTCAAACCTACTAGAAAATCAGTAACCTAAAACAATTTCCTGAATTCCTGTAAATTACCATCCTTCCCTCCAATGTTGGGATTTGTTGCTTATTCCAACATCCTCTAAAAATGTCTTAGGTCACATAATATCTCCAATTAGCACACATACATAGGATAACTCAAGTTAACAGGACAAATACGAAATCTTTAACTTAATATTTTACACACAAAATCCATTGTATTATATTATATTATATATGTTGAACTGTATCTCCTGCCTCACACACTAAGTTTGTTTTTTTCTTTCAAAACCAGCTTTGAAAGCCCTCGTCTATCTCGCTCTACATCTCCTGTAGAAAAAGAGTTTTAGGCTCACACTTCTAAGGTGCCTTTTGTTTTCCTTAATTTAAATGGAAAAGCCAATTGAAAAATCATGTATTTTATTAAAATACAACATTTTTGGATTTTAAAAATATGCAGCATGGGTTGTCTTCAACTACAATTACAGCTCTAGAATATTTTCTTTTTGTTTTAGTGAAATGCAAAATGACCACACCCAGGGCCTCAATCGATGGCAAACATAGCTGAGCTATGGCCTCAGAGCAAGGTTATGTCAATTTACTCCTAAGGCTTAACTTTTCACTGATGAAATACCGTAAATATGTCCATGTATAAGAAATAAAGTCTGGAGCATTTCTATACCAGTGATGGCAAACCTTCACGTGCACTCATTTGGGCCGCACTCCAGAAAAACCAAACTTCCGGGTTCTAGCACACATGTGCACCCGACAATCAGCTGGCTGGTGTGCATGTGCTCCAGTTTTCGGCACTGCTGTGCACGCAAAGAACAGCTGATTGTTGTGCAAGCATGTGCACCAGCAACCCAGAAGACAAACAGGCAAGGCCGCGCATGCCTGGCGACATGGCTTCGCATGCCTCTTTGGGCAAGCGTGCCATAGGTTCGCAATCACGGTTCTATACACATCACTTACTGTATTTTTGCTTAATTTTTAATACAGGTAGCCCTAGACTTACAATCATTTTATTTGTAAATTTGTAAAAAAGAGAAACCTTATCTCAACCACTGAGATGTCCATAACTTCTACAGGGCTAAATGCACTGTGCTATCTAAAACTACTTTTTCTAAATTGGTGCCTTCCAAAAGATTTGCTCTAGAACGCCTTTTAACATTCTAGAGAGGAATTTTGGAAATTGTCACAACATATCTGGATAGCACAAAATTAGGAAAAAAGCCTTAGAATTTGAGATAATTTCTTCTGAACATGGAAGAGTTTCTTTATACGAGATTCCAACCGATACCCTAAATGGTTTTCTCTTTTTCTAGCCCTTCGTCCCTTTCCGGTTTCAACTGTAAGATCTTGAATGAGTTTTAATTTTTGATTTTTCAAGCTTTGCATAATGCTTTTATTGACTTGGCTTTGAATTGATGCACTTTACATATTTGTATTTTACTGTACAGTATTGCTTAACCTTAAAATTGCTGACTGATCCCTAGACACGCTATTTCCAAGCATCTTACAGATATCAAATTCTGCTGTCTGTATTTGTATACTGCAATAAGCCATGCTCAATGCTGGCTTAAAATATTGGATGTACCCAGCCATTGTAAATTATTCAACAAATCACAGCTTAAACAAACCATGGTGTAAGTGCAGCATGTATTCAGGTAAAATATTGGATCTTATCATTCAGTACTTCCTACCGATAGCGACTCGTGAAGTATGTGACCACAGCCTTTCTGAATTCTTCTTGGGAGATGCCAAGGATGAAACCTGAGACCCGAAGTGTCTCATGAGATTCTCAGTATATGGAGATTCTCAGTCATCCAGGTCAAGGTGCTTATTCAAGAGTCATCTGTACTTTCTGGTTTTTCTTTGAAGATGTTTTGCTTCTCATCCAAGAAGCTTCTTCAGCCCTCTTGAAAAAGCACTTTTGAGTGCTGAGACCAGAAGCCACATCATCTTCAGGCAATGCATTCACATTCCTGACAGGCAGCACAAGGAAGCGCAAAGTTCATGTGCATGGCATGTGTTAACTTTCCTGTTCCCTTTCTCTATGTTGTACATATTATTCATATTCTGGAGCTACATCTTGACATAGTGTTCATACAGTGCCAAATATACTATTAGAGTCTTCCAGATTTCCTGCTCTGGTTGATTCTTTTACAGAACCACAGTGAAATTAGTCTGTTGCAAAGCAATATGCTAGAAAACCAATCTTGTTTTCAATCAAATTTCTGGGTCTTAAGGGCAGCTATGTTAGTTACTTTGTTGGCAGCTGTGCTCATCTGGCCAGGAAAACCATCTTCCTAATGGACACCAGGACAGGTTCTCAGAATTTCAAATGTGGCTACCTTTTTAGGGAGATCATAAGCAACTTGCATGGAATTTTGCTAGAGGACAAGATGAAGATATATAAGGAACATTCATTGAAATGTGCAATGTGTGCGCAAGTAGTCAGTAATCTATCACATTTATTTTGTGTCTGTTAATTAAACAAAAGCTATTAACATGACATGTCAAAATACCTACCATTTATTTAAGACATTTATAGTTTTCAAGCAATCCATGTCTATTATCTTAGCAATTCTTAAAACAATCTTCTAAACTATGTGACTGTTGCCTTCATATGGCAGATTGGTGAGGGAGGATGAGGCCTCCCAGAACACATACTTCTCTAGCATGCAACACAAAGAACAGTATAATTATACAAATCTCACTGTAATTGGCAGCTGTGTCCTTTCTTTTGTGGGGGGAGGGACAAAGGAGTAGGTCTATCAGCATTTTATCCAATGATGTTGATAGAGTAGAAAACAGTTTGTCACATCCCGATCACCAATTGATCACCAATTGATGTTTAAGACTATTGGGGGCACGCTGTGTAGAGCACCAAACTCTTTACTTTGCCACAGCACAGGCACATTATGGCTGATCATCAGAAAGGCTTATAGTTTGAAAGAGGTCCCATGTTTAAATGCAGAAAGATCCAGGTTACTTCTGTGGAAACTCTAAATAGAGGTAAAATATATAAATCAAGAGTTTTAAAAATTTTGAAGATAAAAATTTACAAATAGAAAAGAAAGGAAAAGAGGAAAGAAAGGAGACAAATGCAAAAGGAAAGAATGAAAAGAAATAAAACTTCCAATTTTAAGTACAAATGTAGAATAATCTCTTATTCTTTAGTTACAAAAAGAAAAAAAACTCTCATTACCTCTTTTTTCTAATCATCAAAACTATAAATCATATGTTCATTTTTTTCCCCATTTGAGTAAAATGTCTATAGAGGATTTCTAGTCAGCAATAAACATATTGTCTCCTCTGTAATCAAGGAAAGTAATTTAGCTATCTCCACAAGTTCAATTATCTTTGTCAACCATTGGGTGTAGTGCCGAATCTTTCTACTTTTGTGCATATAATAATCCCACTAAATGTATGCAGTATACAAATGTATAGAAATCAACCTAGAATGGGCGTTGGTACTTACCTGATACGCCTCATCTATGACTGTCGGGCACGGCAGTCAGGCTGGGAGGTAACTAGGTAGAGTTCTTTAGGACCGAGTCTGTGCAAAGTAAGAAAGTCCCGCCTCCTGCAGTTAGCTGTCAGATTTTGAGATGAGGACGATATCACAGACTGGCGTGTCTAGAAGAGAAATAACAATGGAACAATTAGAGAACCCACCCCCTCCGAGGAACCAGGATGTCCGGGACCGGCCGCAAGGGTGGGGCTGACTGCCGTGCCCGACAGTCATAGATGAGGCGTATCAGGTAAGTACCAACGCCCAATCTCATAATGTCGGGCACGGCAGTCAGGCTGGGACATACCAAAGTCCAACGTCCTGACGGGAGGGAGAAGGCCGGAACCGGATTAAGCCACAGTGTGTATCGCCTGGAGAACACGTCTTCCAAACGCAGCCTCAGCCGAAGCGGTCTGGTCCAGGCGATAGTGTCGAATAAACGATGTAGGTGAAGCCCATGTGGCTGCGCGACAGATCTCTTCCACTGAAGCCCTCGTGGACCATGCCGCAGAAGTTGCGGCACTTCTCGTAGAGTGAGCCGTAATGTTCTTAGGAACTGGAAGGGACTGAACCACATAAGCTGTTGAAATACAGGCTCTGATCCACCTGCCGAGAGTTGTAGACGAAACTTTCGCCCCTAACGAGGCCGGAAGGAAAGAAACGAACAAAGAATCTGTGCGCCGGATGGTCGACGTACGATCCAAATAGACTCTGAGTGCACGTCGCACATCCAGTGTGTGCCATACTTTTTCTCTGTGATGTTGTGGGTGAGGGCAAAACGATGGAAGAATTAGCTCCTGAGTCCTGTGGAAAATAGAATTAATCTTTGGCAGGAAAGTCGGGTCTAAACGTAGCACCACCCTGTCCCGGTGGAAGATACAAAGTTCCTTCCTCATGGACAGAGCCGCCATCTCTGAAATTCGCCGAGCCGAAGTGACCGCGACTAAGAAGGCCACCTTCAGTGTCAGAAACTTCAAAGACACGTCTTTCAAGGGTTCGAAAGGCGGTTTTGTTAAAGCCGAAAGGACCTTAGGGAGGTCCCAGGAAGGGAAGCGATGGATGGTAGGAGGACGCAAATTCGTTGCCCCTCTCAGAAATTGTCGAATTAACATGTGGTGGGAGATAGGCTCGGAAGGAGGTGTGGAGAGTACCGACGACAAAGCTGCTACCTGCCGACGTAGGGTATTTGGCGAAAGGCCAGAATCGAAGCCTGCGAGGAGGAACTCTAGCACGTGCAGCACCGAGGCTGATAATGGTGAAAGTTGTTGTGAGTGACACCATCTCGAGAAGGCCTGCCAAGTTGCCTCATAAATACGTGTTGTTGATTGACGTCTGGAGGCCTGGATGATCGAAACCACTCCATTGGATAAGGGTAGAGATGTCATACAGAGCCGCTCAGCCTCCAGGCGGCTAGGCGCAGCCAATAAGGGTCTGGATGCTTGACAGGACCCTGGAGAAGAACCAACTGTTCCTCTGGGATCTGCCACGGAGGTTCGACGGACAACAGGCGAAGGTCCGCAAACCACGGCCGTCGATTCCAGTACGGGGCCAGTAGTATTAATTCCGCCCGCTCCTGCAGAAGTTTTCTTACGACCTTGGGAATAATGTTGATCGGAGGGAAGGCGTACAAAAGAAGATCCCTTGGCCATGGACTCCGAAGAGCGTCCACCGCTTCCGCTCCCGGAGAGGGGTACCTGGTGAAGTAACGCGGCAGTTGGTGGTTGGTCCCGGAGGCAAAGAGATCCACCGCCGGGAGGCCGAAGCGAGCGGTCACCTTTCGGAAGAGCGCGGGGTCCAGACTCCACTCCGCTTGGTCCAGTTGTGAGCGACTTAGAGCATCTGCTGTGGTGTTCTGTATGCCCGAGATGTGCGCTGCCGAGAGCGACGATAGATGTGTTTCTGCCCAATTGCAGATCCGACGCGCCTCCGCCATTAACGCCTTTGAACGAGTCCCCCCTTGCCGGTTTATATGTGCCTTGGCAGACACATTGTCGGTCAATATCAAGACGTCTCTGTACTGAAGTAGAGGTTGGAAGGCTTGCAGAGAGAGAAATACGGCCCGCAGTTCCAACAGGTTGATGTTTAGTCGTTGCTCGTGGGCCGACCACTGCCCTTGTGCCAGGTGTTGCTCGAGGTGCGCCCCCCAGCCGGAGAGACTGGCGTCCGTAGTTACTACTGTGCGGGAAGGTTCCCGAAACCTGGTCCCTTGTTGGAGGGCTGTGGATCTCCACCAGGCCAGAGACTGCAGAACTTGGTCTGAGAGAATCAGCCTCGTAGAAGGGTGGTCTCTGTGGGATCGTTGAAATGGGAGGAGTAGCCATTGGAGGTCTCTACTATGTAAACGAGCCCAAGGCACTATACCGAACGTAGAGACCATTTTGCCCAGAAGGCGTGACAGGGTCAATATACAGGAGGACCTTTGCGAGTTAACTTTGGTTATCAAGGCTCTGAGACTCTCAATTCTCTCAGGCGAGAGGAAAACCTCAGAAGAATGGGAATCTATTACGGCCCCTAGATGTTGTAGTCGGGTAGAGGGAGTCAAATGACTCTTGGACCAGTTTATGGACCAACCGTGATCCTGAAGGATCTGAAGTACTGTCTGAACATCTTTAAGAGCCCTGTCTCTTGGCTGGGATAAAATTAGAATATCATCTAGATAAAATGAAACCCTGACGGGCAGAGATGAAACATGGCCCATGAGTGCCGCCATAATTTTAGTGAAGGCCCTAGGGGCCGACGACAACCCAAAGGGGAGGGCCCGGTATTGATAATGCCTGCCGTCATAGAAAAAACGCAAGAATTTACGGTGGTTGGGCAAAATTGGTATATGGAGGTAGGCCTCAGTGAGATCCACCGATGCCATGAAATCCCCTTCCCTAATTGAAAGCAAAATCGATTGCAGTGAATGCATCTTGAACCGGCGGTAAACAATGTGCCGGTTCAAGGCTTTCAGATCTAAAATGGGACGCCAATCTCCTGAAGGCTTACGGACCAAAAAGAGGCGGGAATAAAACCCTTGACCACATTCATTACTGGGGACTGGTTCCACCGCCCTGATAGCCAGAAGGTGGTGAATGGCAGATGCCACCCTAGATCGCTTGGCCCTATCCCGGGAAACGGGACAACGTAAAAACAACTGAGGAGGGGATGAAACAAACTCTAACGACAAACCCTGTCTAACTGTATTCAGAACCCAAACATCTGAAACTGATGCTTCCCATTTAGAGGCAAAACAAGTTAAACGGCCTCCTATGGGAGGAGATGGAAGCCCCTCAGCGGGCCCGTCGAAATGGTCGAGACCGCCCCCCTCTTGAGGACCGCCTGGGTGTAAAACGTGAAGACTGTCTGACCTGTGTTTCGGGCTGGAACGCTGCTCTGGATTGATAGGACCTCTGGAGCCGTTGCTGGTAGTACCCGGAATCAGAGGTTCGAAAGGATTGGGACCGAAAGGACCCCACCCTGTTATCCGATCGACGAGATACAGGAGGCAAAATCTTACGGTGGTCTCTGGTCTCTACTAGCAGAGGCTCTAAAGCCTCTCCAAACAGCTTATCTCCCGTAAACGGAGCAGAAGCCAGACGCCATTTATGGCGTACATCAGCCTGCCAATGTTTGAGCCACAGCAACCTCCGCGATGTAACAGTAGACCCAATTGCCTTGGCTGAGAAACGGGCGGCATTGAGCGTAGCGTCTGCGGAAAACTCCACAGCGGCTAAGATCTTATTTAGGTCCTGATGAGACCGTACATCTGAGGCTGGCAAGCGCCCCTGCAATTGACGCAGCCAAAGAATGGTAGCCCTATTAAAAAAGGAGGCTGCTGAGGAAGCCTGCACTGACCAGGCAGAAGCTAGGTGTCCTTTGACCAGAGTTCGTTCCGCCTTCCTGTCATCTGCCCGTAAAACCTCCTCCGGAGGAGCTGAAGATGGAGTAGGTGAAGCCAGGGCCACTATAGGTGCGTCCACTGAGGGAATCTGTAACAGATTGGCATAATCTGTAGCCACATTATAAAAGCGCTTATCCAGTCCATTCGGCACTGGGCCTGTACTGGGAAATTTCCATTGCTTTTTGAGGACTTCCGAAAACAATTTTGGAGCCGGAACCACCTCTGTTTGGATAGCTGGAGCCTCAAACAAAGCGGAATTAGGGTTAGGTGGTCCTTGGCCTGATGTAACATTGGCTGCCGGAAGCCCCAAGCCCGTGATGGTCTGTGCCTTAAATAATAATGACCTAAACATTTGAGGCCGGAACAAGCCTACAAAGGCAGGAGGGTCAGGCTCCAATCCCTCATCCTCGGATAAGTCTTGATCTATAATGGCTTGTTCCTCCTCTCCTGAAACCGATCCTTGGCTATCCCTAGCAGGAGAAATGTCTCTGGTTTGGTGCTGAGAAGAAACCTGCAGCTCCTGTGAGCAAACTGATGGGGTGTGTTGGCTCAAATATTCTGAAACTTTAGAAGATGCTTTTTGCTGCAACCCTTGTGCAATACCCTGTTTAATTGACTCAGATATCATTTGGGCTAAGGCTGGAGAAATGCCCAAATCCTGCTGTGCAGCCTGTGGTGGAACAGGCCTAGAAGAGACCTGGGCCTGATGAGCTGTTGGGAGTGGAAGCTGCTCAGAAGGAGATTCAGGGTTGCCTGAAGGAAATACTGAGGCTGGATCAGGGCTTAACTCTCTTTGCACTGGGGAATCAGGTGACAGGGAAACATCAGGGGCTCCCTGGGTCGACATAGATTGCTGCCTAGTCTGATTGGTAGAAGAAGAAGGGACCTGGGAATTCCCTGTGGAGGCAGCCGCCCTCTCAAATGCCCTTTCCATCGCCTTGTGGCGCCTAATTTCATCCTTAGAGGACTTGGCAGCGTTAGAGAGAGGGATCCCCTTATCTGTAACCGGCTCCCTGGTTCTAGGTTTCTTAGCCTGGCCCCTGGAAGAAGGCCCCTCTAACGGATCTGCTGTTCCAGGTCTCTTGCCTTTGCGGCCTGCAGGGTGGGAAACCGCCGATAAAGTGGCGTCCGCCATTTTAAAGTTGCGCGCCAAAACTGAGGAGAGGAAGAACGGAAAATGGCGCTTAATAGCAGCGTGACTCACGGAATTTCTGTAGCCAGGCCAGGCAGCTGCCGGGAGGAGAGCGAAATGTGCAGCCCCTGGGAAGGACTCCTCTTGGTAGGTAGCTGACCTGAGGCCTCGGAGCGACCGCTCGCCGCCAAAGAGAAGGGAGGAGGCGGGGAATCCCCTGCGCCTCTCAGCTGGTGATCGGGCGTAATGAGAGCGCTTCGGAACGCTCGCCCGCTTTCGCCTTCGGCGCTTTAAGGGACAGCCGAGGGAATGAGTCTCTTTCCGCAGGCTGTAGAGATATCGCTCTTCTGACCTCGGAAACAGGCAGGGATTAATCCCTAAGCCTGTGGCCAAAAGAGCGACTGAGGACAAGCTCGTGCGCCGGCCGATGGAACCGCTAGGCAGCAGTTCTACCCCTAAGGGTCCTCAGCGGTACCAGCAAAAGCCTGACACGCCGGAATTCTGCTAACCTAACTGAATTAAGCTAATTAAGGAGAGCCCTATCTAGACACGACTGTCCAACTCGACCGAGTCGAAAAATCTGACAGCTAACTGCAGGAGGCGGGACTTTCTTACTTTGCACAGACTCGGTCCTAAAGAACTCTACCTAGTTACCTCCCAGCCTGACTGCCGTGCCCGACATTATGAGATCAAGCTATCTGATCTGGGGTGCAAAAATCCAGAGACCCCCAAGATAGAAGCAACTAGTTTTCTCTGTGCTAATATCTAAGGGCAGCCCAAATCTAGTAACCCTACTTCTTGTATTTTACCTCTGATAATCTCTCAAACAGCAGTCTTCTAAAGGCTTGCTTTCATGAACAGTATTGGGAACTAGTGCTTATAAAAAACACAGAGTAATTAAAAAGAAAAAATTAGCATGCAAATGTGTGTAAAACAACCTTAGCGCTTAAAAAGAAAAAGCAATGTTTGGGAACTCTTGTTAATTCAAACAGTCACAATAATAAAACTTCCAGTCCAAACAGAATCCAAAATTTGATATAGGTACATGTATATTAACAAGACCCTCTCCCTCGGTAGCACCCATTATATTTTCTGTTCCAACACCTCAATATGCTTCTCATTTTTTTAAAATGCCAGTGTATCATGTATTATATGTCATATGCAGCTTGCATCCCAGAACAAATGATGCAAAGTCCATTGTTCAAGTTTTACCTTGGCTATCCAAATGGCCTCAGTGGCAAGTTAATGATTCACAACAAATTGTGATTTCCTTCTTAACGATTGCTTGGTTTTGTTTCCAAAGGTACAAAACAACACCTACGTGACCTTGGAGAATCTCAAAGTGTCAAACAGATCTAAACAGATCTGGAACTAGATGGCAAAGATGTCTACAGGATTTGCTGTACTTGTCAAAATGATGACAGTAGCATCAACTGCAAACTCTGGGTCTTTTGTACGCTCAAATGGGCAAAGCTTATGCCACACCAGTACAACACTACTGTTGTTGCTTGCCTCCCTGCTCCTCCCTGAAGACACACTTACTAGTTAATGTATGGATGGAAGCCATCAAGAAAAGTTAGGCTAGATTAGAAAGATGAAAAAGTATCCCAGAAGGTGACAAAGGCACAATCATTCATACAGGCTTGGCAAGAAAACTATGGTTTTCTTGGTCACCAGGTTTGACTCAAACCAGTCTTAAACTCTCACTTCTTCTAGGTGGGCTTGGTCAGGAAAGAGACAAAAATTCCTTCTCAACCTGTCCTGTCTTTCTGGTCTGAGCTGTTATTATTGTTGCAGACTTTCTTGAAGGTTATCTCCATATTATGTTTTCGTTTTTAATTAATGTAATGCACCCGCTATAACATTTTGCAAGAGAGCAATAGGGGTTCTGTGGGACAGTGTAATTACAAGAGGGGAAAATATCTTTTTTTTTTACCACTGTCCAATGCTAGTGCTATCTAGTTTTCTTCTTTTATTTCTCTCATTTCTACTGACATTTAATCTACTAGATCTGTGATGGTGAACCTATGGCACACATGCCCAAAGTGGCATGCAAAGCTGTGTTGCCCGCCATGCATGGCCTTGCCTGTTTGTCTTCTGGGTTTCTGGTGCGCATGAGTGCATGATGATCAGCTGTCCTTTGCATATGTGGCGGTGCCGAAAACTGGCATGCGCATCGGCCAGCTAATTGTCAGGTGCATGTGTGCCAGGACCCGGAAGTTTGGCTTTTACAGAGTGATCCTTCATGCACATGGCAGTGCTGAAAATTGGCCTGCTCATGCACGCCGGCCAGCTGATTGTCAGGCGCTCATGCACACTGGAATCCAGAAGTTCAGCTTTTCTAGAGCGCAGCCCCAACAAGCATACATGTGTGACATTTCCACACAATCTTTTCAGTACTCAGTGCTGAAAAAGTTCACCATCACTGTACTAGATTCTTTCAGGTCACTGAGTCAATATATGTAGTACTTCTACACTGCTGTTATATTATTAAACTTGTTTTAAAATTATATTTTACTGATAATGATTGGTTACAGTTGTACCATTTCTGTGAATCCTAAATGTATCAAAGAGCGCTACTCAAATAAAGTGCTATAAATATGAACCATCCAGAGATTTCAAATCCACTCTTGTTAAGTGATATTATTGTTACTGACTCAGGGGAATATGATGATTTAACTTTATGAGTAAAAAATCTTGGCCTAACTAACATAAGCTAATTATAGTAGCTGAAATTGATGACATATTTGAAGGAAAGAGTTGGTGTAGGTTTACTTACATACTAGTTCCCAGCTTACAAAGAACTGTTAGAAAAATTAACATTGGAAATACACTGATCATTTTGGAACACAGGATCTCTATCTCATCTATGCTTTTATGTGCTCTTTATTTATCAGTTTAATTTGCAATACAGTCACATAAAAATCTACTGTGTGATAAACACATTGCACAAAACACAGCAGACAACAAATTGTGTATTTTCCTCCTTGAAAAACATTTGAAAGAGAAATATTCAAAATATTTTCTGGTGCTGCACTGAAGAAACAATGACAGCTGAAATCCTGTAGCATCTTAATTTGAAAGTAAGTTGTTTGGAATAAAGGAATTTATTTCTGAGTTGGCAGATATAGGACGTCTCTGCATCCATGTCCAGTTTTCGTTCCGCAGGGTGGGTATGTCCAATTATGACATCTTGTAGGACTAAGGAAGTGTGCCTAGTCAGCTAAAATTTTTGTCCTCTGGAGAATTCATGTGATTCCCACTCTTAAGTTATTTAGGAAATTATTGAAGACTTGATTGTTCTCAAAGACCTGGGGAGAAAAACACTGTGGAATCCCTGTTAGTTCTTTAGACCATTTTGTTTTAGTCTTGTTTTGAATCCTTTGCTTTTCTGGTCATAGGATATGTTGCATCAAGTGGAAACTTTACATGCCAGTCTTTTGGTTTAAATGGTTTGTGGTTCTCACAAAGTAATCAATCTAATAAAGACTGAGGCCTAGATATAATCTCAATTAATTGCAAAATAGGATGTACTTCCAGCCAAGTATAACAGCTTTAAAACCACAATTTGCTTAAGTACAAAGTATTTTAAGTTTCATATCCGAAAAACACTCTTTCACAATCATTGATAGTGCAATTACTCTAAGGAAGTTGGTATAACAAAGAAACAAATCTACAAATGATTTGTTCTTACTTTAATGAGAAACTGAAATGGAAATTCACAATATGGGATAGACCAACACGTTATCCTACAAATTTTATACACACACATACACACAAACATACAATTTTTGTTAATTGGGGTGTGGATGTGTTACTCCTTAAGTGGAAAGAATCAGAACTCATTTCTGGTTGGGATTTTAAGTGTTTTAAGATATGAAATGGGAACCTTAAGTCTCTCCAAGACTTTAGACACACATTTTACCTGCTGTACCTTCCAAATGTAAAAAGGTTACCACAATGTTACCCCCTACCTACTCTGGGACTCACAAAAGGAATGGGGTGGCACGAGGAAGTGGGTTTGAGCAGGTTCTGACCAGTTCTGGAGAACCGGTAGCAGAAATTTTGAGTTGTTTGGAGAACCGATTAATAAAAATTCTGACTGGCCCCGCCCCCATCTAGTCTCTGCTTCCCAAGTCCCAGCTGATTGGTAGGAAATGGGGATTTTGCAGTAACCCTCACTTGGATTGGGGTGGGAATGGAGATTTTACAGTATCCTTCCCGTCACACCCACCAAGCCATGCCACGCCTACAAAGCCACACCCACAGAACCGGTAGTAAAAAATTTTGAAACCCACCACTGGTGGCAGGGCATGTGAGGGTCCTCTGCCTTCTGACAATCCTGGGATACATAGAACAAATCCATCTATATTTTACAATTTTATAAGAATCTAGGTTTGGTTCTAATTCAAGCTGAAAAATTAACCAGTAACAGAGTACGTAAACAATCTAGGCTTTTTTTCTCATTAAAGGTTCCCTATTTATTTATGGAGGAAAGTTAAGAAAGTAAACAAATCTCAGAATGCATGCTCTTTGGTTATTTCCTGGCTATTCAGACAATCATTTATGGATTCTGGCTCTTTAACAGACAATATTTATAAACCATTTATTGGGGGGGGGGGCAATCTCCTTATAAGCTTTTCAAAAAGAAATCCACATTGCGATACGCTCAGCTTGCAAACATATCCTTTCATA
The DNA here is from genome assembly GCA_030761175.1 of Masticophis lateralis. Lineage (NCBI taxonomy): Eukaryota > Metazoa > Chordata > Lepidosauria > Squamata > Colubridae > Masticophis > Masticophis lateralis. Next base: position 28,143,760 of record JAUDYJ010000005.1, read on the forward strand.
CCCTTTTTCTTAAAAGCAAGCATCTCGCCTGAAGTTGAACAACTTGTTTCAGAGAGCAATTAATTTCAAGTCCATATGCTTTTTACAGGATTAACACGAATAACCAATAATTTAGAAATCAAAACAGGTTTTCTTTAGTAATAGTTTTTCATCACCCTAACTAACGGGTTCACGGAAAGCGCCGCTGCATACGAAGAATTCCTATGCAGACATCCGCAATATTGCACCCTCAGTAGTTACTCACTGTTCTTACTTCGATTTAAGATCAGCGCTTCCCGCCCTCACCCTCACCCCCAACGCTTAGTCAGAGCGTTGTTTGCTGGAAATAGCTGCAAGAATGCAAAAACAAAACAAAACAAAACCCTTCAATGCCACACGGAAACCCCGCAAGAATGGAAGTTTGGCCGTGCAGGTAGGTGTCCAAGGGCAGCAAAGCTCCAACATGACCACAACCAACTTTAAAAAGCAGCGCTGAAAGGGAGGAGGAGCACTGCACAGCAAAGCCCGAGATCAAAGCTGATCCAGGTAGAGTTCCACGCACACCCAGGAAGCGACCACCCCACCTTTTCCTCCAGTCCACGTTACCCTCATTCAGCTGCCACGAATCCTCGCCCGCAGAAGCAGCTACGGTGGAGACACAGCCAGCCGGGGTCCGGCAATCCCCTCCCCACTAATAATATCAACGCAGCAGCTCCTTCTTCTCTTCCCCATGCGCAGTACAGCGTATCCCTCCGCCCCAAACCCAACGTTGGGAAGCGGCGGCAGGAGCCGGCGGCGGAGGGATTCTCGCGAGCGCAAGAACCGCGGTACAGCAAAGAGCGAGCGGTAGCCCGCACTCTTTCCCCCCCCTCCCCGGCCGTCTCCCCCTCCTGCGCCTCCTCCTGACGCCGTTCTTTGCTGCGGGGCCGGTTGGGCGCTGCCTGGTGGCCTCGGCTCCGGCTGTCTGTGGGGAACGGCCATTAAAAAGCGAGCGGGCGGGCGGCCATCGCGGCAGTCGCCAGCGCCTCAGGTGGACCCACCCCCTCGGTCCCCTCCCCCGCTCCCTGCCTCGCCGCCTCCCCGTCGCCGCGCAGAGAAGCTGTCCGCTGCGGGGCTGCTCGCTCCGGCTGCCGCCTCCGTCCCCCCTTCTCGCCCGCCCGCCCGCCTCTGCCGCCGAGCCCCGGCTTCCGCCCCCCGCCCCCCCACCCACCGAAGATGGCAGGCTGGCAGAGCTACGTGGATAACCTGATGTGCGATGGCTGCTGCCAGGAGGCCGCCATTGTCGGCTACTGTGACGCCAAGTACGTCTGGGCAGCGACGGCCGGGGGCATCTTTCACAGCATTACGGTAAGGGGAAACCCGCGGCGCCCGGGAAGAAAGGAAGGAGCCATCCCGGAGGGGCGGGGAGTGAGGAAAGGCAGGGAGGCGAACCGAAATTTGGGAAGGGGACCGTGGGGGGGGGGCGCTTCCTCAGAGATGCTGGGCTTTGGATCCGTTTCGCATTGGGCGAGCCGGGAGCCCACTTCTGCGGGTGGGGTGGAAAGGGTTGCAACGGAGCTGCTGAAGGCTGCCGATTCCCTCGAAGCCTGGCGGGGCACCTTCCCGTCTCTTCGTCTCACACGCGTCCTCAGCAACAGCAGCACCGCTTACGGAGGGGCTCGCCCTCTCTTCCCACCATCGGGCCCGGATGGGAAGGGCCGCCCGCTGCCCCGTCCGGCGCTTCCCTTTCTCTGCCTCCCATCCCCCGCGCCGTCCTTTGGAGAAACCCTTGGGAAGTGGCGAGGGAAAAGGCGGGCGGGAGAGAGGGGGGCGGACGGGGAGTTCCCTCGTGGAAGAAGGGTTTTTTTTTTGCTCCGCGGCCGCGGCGTTGGCCTCTTCCCGCGGAAAGCCGTCTCCCGAGAGACCCAGCGGGATGAACGTGTGAACTGAAAGCGAGCCCCGCTTTTTTATTTATTATTATTCCCCCGCCCCCTCCCGGTTTAGGGGCTTGGAAGGGAAAGGTTCCTCGAGAGTTGGCCCTGGAGGGGATAGTCGTGACTTGAGACGGGTGGGGGGTGGGGAGAGAATAAAGGGCCCCGGTTTGGGAGGAAAGCTGCCGTTGGGAGTTTCGCCCCAGATTTCAGGTGCACGTGGGGCTAGGGTGAAGGTAGAAAAGCCCGATCCTTCTTGTGGGGGGGTGTGGGAAGGGGCACCATTTTGTACGGTGGGGTGCGGGGGCGTCTTTACTACCAGCATTGGACTAAGTCATGCCCGGCAACAGCGGGAGGAGGAAGAGGGAAAAGGCCGGACCCTTGGAAAGGGCGGGCGCGCGGGCGCTTGCGGATGATTCAGAGGGAGTTTAGCGTAGGAATCCCTTCGTCTGCCTCGCGCTGCTGGGGAGGGATTTGCGAATGCAGCGTAGGAGGCTTTTGTGAATCCGTTCCTCGCCAGTTGCTCCAGGTTTTTCGCCTCCAAGATGGCGCATTGCCGCTGATTTTTTTTTTAACCCCTCCTTTTCTCACTCCTCTCTCCCGAGATATTAATCACCTCGGTTCCTGCACTGCAGTCTTCGTCTTCTCGCCCCTTCCTTCTCTCTCTCTCCCCCACCATCCTGGCTTTCGGACTTATCCTAAAGTGCCCTGGTCCATAGCAGTAGAGCTGATAAAGGAAAGGGATGATCCCTCTAAGAAGGTTCCGTATTGTGTGTTGACCAGCCGCTGTTTGCAGGCTGAAACGCCGCAATTATTGGCATGATATAAATATTTATACACATAATCTTCGTCGTGCCAATGCATTCGAAGTGCAATTTGATGTTGCATTACAATCCTGATAATGGCTGGCTCTTTTTCTCCGGAATGCCATTTTGGCTAACTGCTTGCCTATCTGTGCAGGCATGTGCAAAAATTGACAAACTATTGAAATATGTTTTTCTCATTTGTTAAAAATCTATTCCAAGAATAATGAGAATTTTGCTTTAGGTATCAGTAATGTTAAGATAAGGCTTAAAATATTGCTTTATCTGCAGCAGGTATAGATGGATTAAAAAGCAGTGCCCTTGGTGGCTGCTGAGCTAGTCTTTCTCTAGTGTTGAGATGGTGATCATGATAGGTAGACTCCTGGCCTGTATTTGGGAATGAATGACTAGGGCCTGCTATGACTCTGCAGTTCCATTGGAAGGAGACGCCTTCCAATGGAAAAACGTGTGGGGAACACATTTTCTAGCTGAGCTGCCTCTTCTATTGTTATTGTCTGTATTGTTTGAACAAAATGCTGCCCTGGCTTTAGAGAAAAAAGACTGATTTGTAAGCAGCTTGCTTATTCTATTTCCAGCTGTTAAAACAGGCCATGTTTGTTGCTTAATTTCCCTCTTCTATATAGCTATCCGATGCCTGGCAGTTCTGAAAACCTATCCATTTTTATCTGAGCAATCTCAGTAGCTTTGGAGTTGCTAAAATGCATTATAATGTTTGTAAAAGCACAAATTTGCAGTAATTGGGAGTAAGAACCCTGTGTGCCTTACATTTGAGAAACCTGATTTAAGAAGCCCTAAAGCTCTAGATATAAATAATTAAGGATAAGTCTGCATTTTGTCCTTCAGTATTTAATGTATACTATTAATGCCTTAAAGCTGTAGTTAACATTGCATCTAAGAGGGTTTGTGGACAACATAAGGCTGTTAATGGATTGGTTCACCTTCTGTCTCAGATCTACGTTGAATCCAAAGGTGGTGCCTATTCATATAGTAAAATGTCTGTGGTGTCCATTCCTATACTTCTCTTTGATATTTATTTAAGAAATAGCTCCTTAACCTGCATATAATTTTGTTAACACTCAGAATAACTTTTTTAAACTAGAGTTTCAAGCAAAGATGCATGACTTAACCTCAAGTATTTCATGCATCCCATGCAATCTTAGAGTCTTTACAAAAGCTGGCATCAGTTTGTAAATATTAAAACTACTAAAGAGAATTATTGAAAACACATAATAAAATGAATTTTATGTTACATTTTATTTATTTAAATCTTTGTTCCGGGTTCACCTTTTTAGAGTGCAACTGTGGCATGTCACTCAAATTAAAATGTGCTTTCTGCTTAGATTGCACTTCATAGCTAAAGCACAATCCCTTGAGTTCAGATTTACACCTTTATGTTAAATTGCTAGAGAACTTGCTATTGAATTTAAACAATTTCTAGATCCATAGATTCTTCAATGTGCAACATTAAAGATTCAACTAAAATTCTGGATTTCTCTCTTTGACAGCCTATAGAAATAGATATGATTGTAGGAAAAGACCGCGAAGGTTTTTTTACCAACGGTCTGACTCTTGGTGCAAAGAAGTGTTCTGTGATCCGAGATAGCCTCTATGTGGATGGTGACTGTACAATGGACATCAGGACAAAGAGCCAAGGTGGCGAACCAACATACAATGTTGCTGTAGGCAGAGCTGGACGAGGTAAGCGTTTTCTTCCATTATTGTTTGATTTGCTTTTTTGTTAAATAGTAGAAAATATGCAGTCAATATATAACTTCAAGTTATATCCAATCAAATTTGTTCTTAAAACTGTTTTGTCCATATTGGTAGTGCAAGATTCACAGTTAACATTAAGGCTTAATGTTGATAATGTAAATGAGTTGACTACATTATTTACTTTCGAAAAGACAACCTGGATTTTTAATTTATGGCATATGAATGTAGCGTTAGAGAGCAGGGGCATCCTTCAACTGTTCATTTCAATAGTTCACAAACTTACATTAAGCTCACAGGCATTCCATTAAATCATTTTCTGAATTTGGAGTGGGTACAAGTAGTTCCCAATTTATGATTACAGTTGAGAACAGAACTTCCTTTGCTAATTGAAGTGGTTATTAAATCAACCTGGCTTCTCCCATTGACTTTGTTGGACACCACCTGGGAAGGTCAGAAATGGTGATCATGTGATCTCAGGACACCACAGCCATTGTAAATACATGCCAATTGCCAAGCACTTGAATATTGATCACATAACTGAGGATGTTGTGATAGTCATAAATGTGAAGACTGGTTGTAAGTCCTTTTTTTTCAGCACCATAATAACTTAAAAGTGGGTGTTAAATGAATGGTTGTAAGTTAATGATTACTTGTATTACTTTTGGTTTCAGAGTTCAAAAAATCCAAACACTTTTGTGAGTTGCACTTATAGCATAAATAAGAAATGTACCAAAGATACCAAAAATTTAGTATTTACTACATTCACATCCTGTCATTTCTCTGGAAGTTCAAGGTCTTATTTTCCCCCCAGTCCTCTAGGGTAGAGTAATTTGAGAATAACTTGCCAATTGTCAAGTCACTGCTCGGATGTGGATTTGAATATGGTTGTTTCAGATACAAGTCCAGCGTCTTAATCAGCTGAAACTTTAAGTATACAGTGTATAGAAAAAGCAGAACAATATATACATGGACACTCTTTTGTAGTGAGAACATCTTGAGAACAGAATTACTATATATTTTAGTGACATCTGCTGGCATACAGGAGAACCTACAAATATATTCTAAATATTTCTGAACTATGCTATTCTGAGTTATACTGCAAATAATTCTGATCATATTTAAATCAAGTGTTTTGGTATATTTACTGTAGTTATTTCAACTATAATTCCCACATAACAATGCTACTTCTCAGACATTAAGAGTTTATTTGCCTGCAGTTTTTATTAAAACTTTAGAAAAAGAAACATTCAAACAAAGAATAATCCTAGGTGATTGTTCTAATGTGAAACATCTGAGTATTCTTATTACAATGCTTAATTAACACATGGAATGATTTTTAACACTCTTTTTATAATTGTTTTCTCTTTCAGTCTTGGTCTTCGTAATGGGCAAAGAAGGGGTCCATGGAGGCGGATTGAATAAGAAGGCATACTCAATGGCAAAATACTTGAGAGACTCTGGGTTCTAGTTGCTAGGCAGACTGTTAAGTATTAGGGAAAATTGCTATTAAACTTTCCTGACAGTAATCTACATTGTGGAAACTTTATTAGCAATGCAGGGTGATGGGGAATGAACCTGTGTCTCCTTTGTATCCCTCTATTGGTGGGGAAAGGTGTTATTCTTTCTTTATTTCTGTTCATCCTTGTTTCCTTGTGTACTCCAGCATTGGTTATGGTTATGGGAAAGAGAAACTGTCCAAAGAGGGACACTCAATAAGAAAGCTAATGAACTGGCTTTACACCTGCAGAGGTTTGATATCTAAACAACCTCTCCCCATTCACATAGCAACTCTCATCACAGTCCTCTTGTGTTCACCGTACTACTAGCCTAAAGATGGCAATTTACACATCTTTTCCCTGATGTCATGGCTTCAGTTACTCTTTTCGTTGATATGTTAATCATTGTTGTATCCACATTCTGTATCTGGCACCATCTATTGCAAACAGATGATATGCATGATACATTGAAACCTTGGGAAGAAAATCATGCTAAGTCCAGACTTTGCTTTGTCTTAGCGATTAATGTGACACTCAGAACTAAACCAATTTAAATGAAGTGAAATAAAGGTGCCGATTGTACAATCAAGATTGATCAATGCCTCTTCAGCACTTTGAGCATTTACACAGCTCATTAGTCTTCCTTTGTAGAGCATGGTTGGGAGGGGTAAAGTGCATGCATATCTCTACTTAATTCCCCTTGTCCTCATCCACTTTTTTGTTTCTTTGCTTCCATCTTCTATCTATAAATACATTTTTTAAAATACAGTGCCTGGTTTGTTTAACCAATTTGCTGCTTGAAAGCTGTTAAAATTGTTGCTCTAGTTTTGTTGTTGCTCTTCTGTGTAGACTTGCAAAACTCCATGACGTCTGAAGCACATCCTGCTTTAAAAGGGTAACTGCAAAACTATGAAAAGGTGCCGATGCACTTCTCCCATCACCAAACCACCATCACCATCTTGAATGAATCCCCAGGGACATTCCATCACCACAATAGCTCAGGCACGTAACTTTCTTTGCCAGCTCCTGTTCTGTAGTTGAACTGTAAAAAGGCTGCCATCATGGACTTTAGATATCCCAGTGTAACCATCTGGAGTGTGTCCAGTTTCATTTTTTTTCATAGGACCAATTTTGATTTGCAGCTTGGGTTTTATATGATACTGCAGTGTCACTGTCAGCAAACTGCCACCTTTGGTTATACAGGTAGCATCTTGACTGACATCAGTCTGTTGGAACGTTGAAAGGATATTAAGACTTGCTACTTTGATACCAGTGTATGTTTTGAGGGTTGGTAGTTTTAAAATAAAAGTCCAAATAATACCATTTCAAATCTAATTTTCATTTGGCCTGTCATGCCCTAGCTGCAGAAATTGTGAAGTAAATTGCCTTGTGCATTAGTCATCTGAAACGTGTAACCAAATTGTCAGTTTGAGCACGGTACTAACATGTATGTCCATTTAAAAGAGAACTGCAGAACTCTGTATACAGAAAATGAAAGATGGTCTTGGTTGGAATAACTGAGTTGGCTGTCTTGTGATAAATTTTTAATATGTATTCTGTGCCATACTAATGTTTAAAAAAATGATCTGTTGCTATTGTGAGATGGATTTTAACTAAAAGAATGGCTTCTTCTGAATGGCACTACTTTAGGGACACTCTAGTATTTGCTTCTATTGTTTGAGCCTTGTGGATAATGTACAGACTTAAACAAATTCTTGTTGCTGATTTGTTCATTTATTTCCCTGCACTTTGTTACATCTGGGATACAGTCTAACTCATCTGATTTAATATGCATTTCAAAAAATGCCATAACTATTAAACACCTTGTTTACAGACAGATGAAATAAATTTATTCCAACCAAATAAATTATGAATTAGTGTGTTATGTGTTTTTTTTTCTTTTTCTTCGTTGCCCTTGTGGATTATCTATCTTATACTTACACTATTTTTTTTCTATTAAGATAGGTATAAATTAAATTATGCAATCTGTTGAATTTAGTGAATAATAATCCTCTGAAGATCCTTTAATAAATATCAATCACATTTTTCAACAGATCTGGGAGAGGGAAGAAAACTGTACTCAATTATGTCAATGTTTCTTTTGCTGTACATCAACTGAAAATCATTAAAACCATTTTGATCAACAGAAAAAGCTGCTAGATAGCCAAATTTAGAGCTAGTGCTGAATCTTGATTAATATAGCTATACTGACATTTAGATTTTTCTTTTGAAAAAATCTAGCTTCAGTGGAAGATCTCAATTTTTAGCATTATCATCCTTCCAATGTTTTTATTCAATCTCAAATTTATTAATTTTTACTGATTTCTGGTAAATAACATTAAATTTGCTTATCGCCCATCTTGACACAATGACTCTGGGTGCCTTATAACATTGAATCATAAATATATGAATAAATATATTACCATTTACAACTTGGTGGCTTTAAAGTTAAGTTATATTACAATTGGAGGAAGTCCCAACTATTATGGTAATACATTTATAATGTCCACGAACCACATACAGCCTGATATTGTGTAAACCTTTGTATGTTCAAAAATTAAAGCAAGTCTTCCATTTCTACCTTTAAACAATCCCCCAATCGCTAAATCATATTAAAACTAATTTAAGAAAGGAAATGGCAATTATCACCCAGAGGCTTTCCACTCCCCTTTTATAAACACTTCAAAAGTAAAAAAATAGAGCTCTTCAGTGATAGAAAGCATCTTGTAGTTTACCAGGCAACATATGGCCATGTATCATTGCTCAAAGTTCTTCCCTTATTTTTCATAGCAAACCAATAAATCATTAGGTCTTGCAATCTAAAACTTGTTTAAAGATTGATGTAAGATATCCAATCTTTGAAGCCCCTTTATATCCGTGGAAAATACAAATACATAAAATACGTCAGTTGGATAAACCCTGAATGCCAACTTCACTTTTTCGCTAATAATAGAACTTAATATTGCTGGGATGTGCTTCAGGATTCCAAGCAGCTTGCCAAGTAATAATTTTAAAGTCTATGCCTGCCATGTTCTTCAAATAAGCAATATTGTTCTTTAAAAAAACCTTTTAGGGTGAATATCTAACAATTAGTTTAAAAAAGCAAATAAGGTTTAATAGTCACAAGTTCAATAGAGGAACTGTTTTGTTTCAGACAAATAAAACAGACTTCTTAAAATATAAAACTGATAAAACAGTACCGAAATGTTTACCAAGGGAAAAATGTGTTCGTTAATTGGATAAATTGCAAAACAGTTGCCCGAATAAATTAAGAATACTTGCTAATTCTAGTAGTCTCTGCTCATAGGTGACGTATAAATGGTGCTGCACATTTTAGAAATCAAACATTTCAATCCAATATTTAAGACATCAAGCCATTCTTTAGAACAAAATGCAATACTTTAAAAGTATGAAGTATAGGATATACTTGTGTTGATGACTCACAGTAAGGGCTTTTTTATTAATTGTACAAATACTAATGTGAAAATTGAAGTAATTTATAAACAGTTTATGATTTTTTCCCCTTCTTGTTCACTTTCTTGAACCTTATTTAGACATGAAAGCCAGCTGGGTGACTTTGGCAAGCCACTCCTTCAGCCCAACTCACCTCAGCATTGTTATGGAGAAAATAGGAGGAGGAAGAAGTACTAGATACGTTTGCTATCTTAGTTATAAAAATAATAAAGGCTTGATAAAAATACAATAAATATGTGAAAGAGAAATATGTGAATTTCTTACTTGTTCAGAGAGGCTCCCAAACTTTTTATTTTTTATTATTTTTATTTATATATTTGCCATGTTAGTTATAAAAATAATAAAGACTTGATAAAAATATAATAAATGTGTGTGAGAGAAGTCAATTCAGGTGTGGATGACCTAATCTGCATTTAGGAATCCAATATGTTGCATGCATAAGCAAGTATTTTCCAAAGCTTATGACTATCATGCTAATTCACAGGACTCGCTCAGATGCAGCTTCTTTACAAAGAGAATGGCATTTATTTATAAAAAAAACTATAGCAAGAGTGGTTAATTGAAATTTCTGGTAATCTGCCTAAACGCCAGCCATGCAGGAAAGGGGTATTAACCATTTTTGGTAGGATAAAAGAATTTACACAGCCTGTTTTAATGTAGATCCACATATTCTGGCAAAATGGCTATTAAAGTGGAAAACGTATTTATTAATATCCTTTCAAATTTTCCTGTACAAGGCTATATAAAAAAAAAATCCCTGTAATTTGACTATACAGAAGCATGGCTACATTTTTTTTTTACATAGTTACACTTCTATATAATGAAGTTCTTTTCATGATACAGTGTAAGTAAACTCCTGTTAGCTATAAGCACTCATTTTCAAATTCAATACGTAGTTTGATTTATTTCTCTGCATAGTTTTTATCAAGCTAATGTAGTATCGGACATTCTTATTACAAGATAGACCTCCTTTGTGAATCAGTACTGCACACAAAATAGTTTCCAAAACGGCATACACAAAATTAAATGTTCTAGTAGGTGGTGTGCTTTAAAGTGGTCTTTCTGCAACCTGGTCCCAATCCCTATCTGAAGAAAGCGGAGTATTAGCAAAGTACGCCAACGAACATGGGGGTTATCCTGTTTATTTCCTTAAAGATGGGCTAAGCTAAGTCATGTTGCGATTTCTTTTCCAGGTGCTTGCAAATGCAATAGGATAATGAAAAAGACAGTCAAAATCCTTCACAGAGCTCAAAGCTTTGTTGGGAAATACTCTTGGCAGACAAATACAGAACAAGCATATCTTGTTCTTTAAAAGGTGCTGGTTCTTGTAGAGAAAGCCTTCATAGACATAACACCCATACATTTTTTGGTTGGATGGATGTTTAAGGTAGTACTTACCATACGTTTAACAAATAACCAAATAAGTCACTGTTTACTTACACCCTTGTAGCAGGGAAGCAAGATGCTGATATACCTCTTTTGTGGGGGTGCATTATATTTAGTGGTGGAAGCCCCATTACTAACATTGTGAAGTCCTGTTAAGATGCTTTTCTTCAAAAGACAAACCGAATAAACAAAAAGAAAAGAAACCTGCAATGAGATTAAACTATAGAATGCTATATGAACAGGTGCTTCTAGTGAAGCAATGGAAGGGCTGCAATGCACTTCTCTTATGTACAGGTACATAAGGTGAGAGGTCTCTGGGGAGAGGAGTTCATGTAACACTGCCCATTTTGTAGTTCAAACAGCATCTGCTGCTCTGTAGTCCTTTTCATCATTGGGCTGTAGCTGGACTACTACACTTTCTTCCGTCACTCCATTCTCTGCATCACTACTGTCAATATCTTCATTTCCTTCTTCCTCCTCCTCTTCCTCGTAATCTGATGATTCTGTCATATTTGGGTGAGAGTATGACTCTGATAATGCCCCAAAAGACTGAGTGCTAACTGAAGCAATCGGCCTAAGCAAAGGAGTATTCTCAGAGACTTCATTCTCCTGACTGCTGTCTGTTTCAGAATCGGAATCTCCCTGAGAAGGGACCACTTTCTGTTTACAGACAGGACATGTTTTCTTCGTTTTAGTTAGCCAAGGATCAACACATTTGCAATGGTAGGCTGCATAAAAAAAAAACAGAAAGGGAGGGGAAGGAGAGAGAGAGAGGAGTTTGAAGGAGACTGGGAAAAACGGACAGTTATAGGCAGTTTGGGGATAACTACATGTTTTATGATAATACACAAGGCACTCTGTACCATCCACCTTCAGAAAATTTTTTCTATAGAAGCCTGTTTACTTCTGAAAAAACTATAGATGCTACTTGTGTGTGTTTTAAAGTTCTTGCTGCTTAGACATTGTCCTACTGCAGAGCAGTAGCCAACAAAATGCCATTGCTGAATTTAAGAACTGAAATAATGTTGGACCTCTGAATAGTCTTACATTTTCAAGTGAGTTATTAGTCTATTATAATGCCTACAATCATAAGATACGGTACAAAAAATAAAAGTTAAACTGGCCCTTTTAAGTCTGCAATCAAACATTGTGCTCCCTCTACTAATTTCTACTACTAATAGTTGAATTTCAACTTTTATGAAAAATTAAGCTCAACAAAAATCTGTGTTTGTGGAAAGCTCTGAATGTGGACTTTACAGAGCATAAACAACACAGACTCCACCACAGGAAATTATTTAGCTACAAGAAATGTCACATTTTTACTTGTAAGTAAGCCACTGATCTGTACTTTGAAATAACACTCATGACTTGGATCTCCTTGGATTATCATTTCAAAATGCAAACTGAAAATAGCCTAAATGAGTTTTTAAAAGCTAACAAATGCGGACCTGCTGTCTCCGACAAAGTCTACTCAGTCCAGCTATTCTATTAATCTCTTTGAGAAGGTACAAACTCTCAGCCAGTACATAATATTTTATAAATATGAATTTTGAATGCAACCATTTAATATTAATATTTAAAATGTCACCTGTTTCAATCCAAATATACAATCAAATCTAGGATACTGATACTGCTAACGCTATCAAAATTCCTACAAATATAGGACTGTTTCTTCCCTCTTACATGCCATACCCCAACTTTATTATATTCTAAACTGTTTCTTGAAATAACACTAAGAAATGTCATTATATGTCTTTGCTCAAGATGGCTGGCAATTCTTGGAGATGTAATCACAACAATTCTGTAGGAACCAGCCTTAGTTTAATCAAAACAATTGCATTTACAAATATACAACATTGGATTCCTTATCTATAAGAAGCAAAATCTTGTATCCCTCACCAAAACAAGAGTTCATAAATAATGCAATGTAGCTACTTACCATGAGAACAAGGAAGAATTCTGAGTTTATCTCCATCCTCATATTCATCCAGGCAAATAGCACAAACATCATATTCATCTCCTGAAGCAGAGAAGTTTTGAATGTAAGAGACAGTACAGAAACAGACGTAAGAGTATGTAGCAGAATCCATGCCCTGGAGACATTTATTCAGGGTGCCTTTAGGTGGCTGGTTGAGATCTAAGCCATTGTAAGTAAAGTGAGTCATCTAGAATTTACAGCTTCCTGGATTACAGTTCATTGCCTTCAACCACTATATCAAACTGGCTCTCTTATATAGAGTATTAGCATTTAAATAGTTATATTAAGAACTCAGAATATCTACTATGCAAAAGCTATATGGATAGTCCTTGACTTATGACTGATCATTTAATGACTGTTCTGAGTTACCATGGCAGGAAGAATGCTTTATGGTTTATAAAACATTTTTAGCTGTTGTAAAATATTGCATATGTGTTGTTTCCCCCCTCTCCCAATCACCTGACCACATTTGGAGCATTTGGCAACCAACACACATTCATGACTGGTTGCAGCATTCCGTGCTCATGTAACTGCAATCTGCAACTTTTTTTGCATGTCTCTAATAAAAAACCCTATTCAGGAGAATGGATCACATTTACCCATATGAGTCTCTTAATTACTGGCATAAAAGGGGTAGTAAAATTAGGTCTAGTCTTTTGGGTCCCCTAAAACAGTCATGATTTACAACCAAAAATCCAGTCCCAACTGCAGTCTTAACCTGTGGCTCAATAGAAAAATAGCTGCCATTACTTGTATCTTTTGATGGTTTTGGATTAAGATTTGTGTCTGAAAACCTGAAGAACTGCTGCCAGTTTAAACAATTTACTAGATCACTAAAAAGGGATAATTATAAGAACATGAACAAATTTATAATTATTTTAAATTAATTGTATTTGCCATATTGTATTTCTAGATAAATGAGAACTGAAAGCTAAGCAGGATCAGACCTGGTATTACTTGAATCAGATACCACCAAAAATCACAAGACTGTAAGCCAGCCATAGAAATTAAAAAAAAAAAACATCCAAGGAGGCATCTATATATATTCCATGTTGCTCTCACCAAAAGCAAAATAGACATGCCCTTGAGCAGAGTTTACTTCAAAAATATTCACTTTATTCAACAGCCTCCTTTTGCCTTAAATGTTTAGCTAATTTCTGCTGTTTCATAATATTTAACTTCTTCTATATGTTAAAATGCTTCCTATGAACCCAGCCAGTTGAACAAATGACAGGAGTATCTTAGCATTTTATAGAATTCTAATACTTAATGTAATAGGATGGCAGCTTCAATACAAGAATAAATGGAGCACTTTTGGTGAAAGATATTTCAGGATGTATGGAGAGTCAATCTAAGAAGCTCCCTGCAACTTCTTACACCAAAGCTATCTTTTCCTAGTGGGGTACTGCAAAAGCCCAGGAAAGACAAAGTGCCAAACTGTTTACAGCACCATCAAAGTATCTCTACTTTTAAAAAATAAATCTTTATTCAGCTAAAATAAAAGCATTTGCTCTCTTTGAGTCTGTGCCTTCAAGTCAGTTTTTTGACTCCTGGCGATGGCCTAGATGAGTCTCTGCAGTTTTCTTGGCTAGGTTTTTCAGAAGTGCCTTGCCTCCTTCCTAGGGTTGAGAGAAAATGACTGGCCCAAGGTCACACATCTGTCTTTGCGTCTAAGGCAGGACCAGAACTAATAGTTCCTGTCTTAACAACTATATCAAGATGGCTCTCTGCAAATGATATTTGGGGGGGGGGGGGGACGTCTCTCCCAAATAACTTTTTTTTTAAAATGAAGGAATGTAGCATAAAAATTGAAAAAGAAAGAATTAAGGTTGGTCAAGAATCTAAGAAACATTTCAATTTTTCATTTGTTGTGGCTGAAGATTCTGGTTAGATTTCCAAAGCAATTCCCAAAAAGGAATATAGAGAATTCTAGTCTTTAGGGCACTAAAAAGACACTGTTGTCAGTGTTGCTTTCAGGAGATATAGATAAAGCTGGCAACAATAAAAGTTTGCTGCCATCCTCAGTATTGTTCTGCTAACAGACTACAGGGCCATCCCAAAGTGCCAGAAATTTCATTATCTAGGCAGCTAAGTGACTTTGATGAGGAAGTAAATTGTGTGACTACTGAATCTGCAGTTGTTATTAAGCCAGGAGGGTGAGCTCACCATAGAGAAAACAGACATGACTCAAAATGATATTGGCAGGTTGGAACAAAGAGCTGAATCTAGTGTAAGCTTTAATTGAGCTATCAAAAATTAAAAATGGAAGCCAGACTATAGTTGCATTCATGAGCAGGGTGGCCATATAAACTGATTTAATGAACAATTGGACTAAATGAATACGTATTTACATGGAGTCTTGACAACACAGACGGTCTTCACTTAACAACCACTCATCTATAACTGTTTGAACTTATGATGGTGTTGAATGAAGTTCCAGTCATCACAGCATCCTGTGGTCATATGATTGCCATTTGTGATCTTCACTGCTGGCTTCTGACAAGCAGTCAATGAGAAAGACAACAAGAAGTTGCAAATAGCAGTCATGTGATGTCATGCTTTACAATGTCTTGGAATTTGCTTAATGATGGCAATTGGGAATGCCAGAATTTCTGTTGCTAGACTTTCATGTGATATCACACTTTACAACCATATTGTTTAACCCTGAAAATTCCAGTCCCAATTACTTTTGTTAACTGAGGTCCACCAGTAGACATGAAAATGATTTAAGATATTCCAAACAGAACATGAGGTGACTCTGTTATTAATTTTTGTCAATTAGTGCAATCACAGACTGTATTTCATGGGAAAATTATCCAACTATAATTTGTTAATCAGACTTCAGTCAGAGAAATATGTCAAATTTACCACACTGAAAGAAAGATGCTGATAAATTGAAATATGTCACAAAGAGGAACCTTGATGAGCAGTCTGGAAAACAAGCCCAATGAAGACTCAGAAAGATGTGGATAACTCCAGGCATCTTAGCTCTAAGATGTTAATTCACCTTTGTTGTTACAGAGGACAGGACTAGAATCAGTAGATTAAAATTGTAATAAATAGATCTAGCAAAACATTAGAAGTACTGTATTAAGGAGGAAAAAAGCCGCAACTAATGAGACTAAAGAGTTATAATCAGAGGCAGGGTGGCTATTTCTCCTTAGAATGAGTAATCTAATTATTAAGATATTTGCATCCCACCAGAAGCACAGCAGAAACTGTAGTGCAAGTACACATATAGAAAAAAAAAGGTTCACCAAAATTAAGGCTGGTAACAATTCACAGACTTTCTCATCTTAAATACTAACAATGCTCCAGTTCCCTCATCTCATTACTGTGACATAACTGTCAGGACATTTCCCCGTTCCATCCACGAAAGCTAGTTTTTATGCCATACAAGAAGTCTCAGTGTTGCCAAGATACAGCCTAGAACCTGTTAGCTCAGATTTAACACAAAAATTCAGTTGGGAGATGAAAGAATTCCTCTCTTTTTTTCTAAAAAGTTTCACTAATTATTAGTCTCATCTGAATGCAAAGAAAGGCATAAAGTTTGCAGGCAATCAGAATGTGTTATAGTTGAAAGAAAATGAAGAAATGCCTAACACCAAGATTAGATTCCTTCAAATCTGCTATCTAAATATGAAATAAAGAAGCAGAAATAGTTAACCCTTCAGTTCAGTGTCAACATGGTTTGATCAGCTGTAATTGGTGCTAATGGATTTTGCACTAGTGCCCTGGGAAATCTTATCTTCAACAAATGGCAATTTTGACTCCTCCCTTGCCAAATACAGTATCACAAAGAGCTAATTCTGAACTAGGTTTTCTAAGGTACAACTTCTTCGTGCCGGGAACCACAAGGATTACCTAGGCTTGCTTTGTTTAGATGCCGTCGTTCTCATAGCAATCCTCTGATTAAAGAAGCTTACAACCCTTTTTGTGTTACATTTTTCCACAATCACATTTTTTTCTCTGGGAGGTTAGTATACACAATTTTATAAGCAACTTGGTATTTTAGCACTGACAACTGAACTATTAACAGGAGAGTAAGATCTGTCTTTACACTTCCCAATTAAATCTGTTGGGAAAAAACCTAAAGACTTGTTTTTTAAATTAAGTACCATATTTTTCAGAGTATAAGATGCACCCTTTTTTCATAAATAAAAAGAGGGTGAAAATCTGGGTGCATCTTATACTCTGAATGTAGCCCCGCCCAGTGTTTCAAACTGAAGTTTCAGAGGCTGAAAAAAGCATCAGAAACGAAGCCCCCGAACAGAGCTTCAGAGGCTTTTTTTCTGAAGCTGTGTTTCGGAGGCTTTCAGAGGCAGAAAAAAGGCCAATCTACCTGCCAATCAGCTTTTTTCTTAATTTCCTCCCGAAAAACTAAGGTGTGTCTTATACTCTGGTGCGTCTTATACTCTGAAAAAATACAGTACATGTAAGTCTGCAAATACTGTGAAGTGGCAAAAAATTTGGCTAACTACTCGTATGAGAGAAAAAAAAATGCTTCACATACCATAGGCAATTAGGTCGGTAAGCATCCAAAAAGCATTATAATTAAGATTATAAACTACCAATATTATTCTTATAGCTCTTTTACACACAATGTAATCAATGTATTTTTACAGTAAGTATAAGCAGCATTAATGTGAAAGTGTTAATTGAGAATTTATATTTCTAAACTGGGAATGGTAGAAATGTGCAAGTAATGTCAAACAAGATGACCAATAGTTTAATGCAATAGAAATCAAGTTATATTTGAACTAAGATATTACACTTTGTGACATACCCTGCAATTTATTAATGCTGAAACATAAATTATAAGGGGTATCTATAAACACTTAAGTAGTTATTTAGCTTCCATTTTTCAGGCAATTATTTCTGTAAAGTAATAATAGCAACTGCTCTGCCCTTCTAAGTCAGATAAATTGAAGAATTATAGTGTATATAGTCATTCTGGAAACAGAGGAGTCCAAACAGTTCAAATATACTAATATACAAAAATATTTTGTTTTCACATTCAAAATAATTCTTTCAAGGGCTCTGCACTCATATTACAATCTGCATATTTCAATTTTTTTATTCTGAGCACAGAACAAGATACCTCTGTTTCAAAGCACTTAAAACGTTTCCTGAACTTGCATTGTTCTGTACAGCAATATGACAGGTGGCCTCTCTTGCCTCTTACATCTGGAGTGTTATCTTTCCAGTTTTTCTGCTTGGATCAGGACAGAACCAGGAGTGAGTTATGGTCCTACTGCTATTGTTTAAGAATAATAGCAACAGCAATGGCATTTATATACCGCTTCACAGTGCTATACAGCCCTCTCTAAGCAGTTTACAGAATCAGCATATTGCCCCCAACAGTCTGGCTCCTCATTTTACCGATCTCGAAGAATGGAAAACTAAGTCAACCTTGAGCTGGTTAGGATTGAATTCCTTGCTATGGGCAGAGTTTGCCTGCAATACTGCATGCTAACTATTGCGCTACCATACTGCATGCTGTATACTAACCCTTGCATGCTATAGAGTTTGCCTGCAATACTGCATGCTAACTATTGCACTACCATAGCTAATAAAATCATCTGAAGGGTAGGGATTTGGAGCAAAGCAGCAGGCATTTAAACAACACAGGAGCGTTTGAGGGAACTTCTCTAGAACTTATGAGCATCAGGAAAAGACCTAAGCAAGGAAGGGGGGGGGGGGGAATTGGGAATTGCTGCAAGGGAGTCATGTGTTAATGGTTCTGCTGCCAGTGCTGTGTATCTGACTGTTTGCTTGCTTCTGAGGCAAAGTATACTTTCATTCCTATTGAGGGAGGAGGAAGGGGAAGGTGATGTTTTATGGGGTTTTATGTTGTGGATTTTTAATGCTATATGGCTAAGCTGATGAGTGTTACCATGTATGAGTTGGAAGGTCATATAAATTTATTTAATTATTATTCAATGAATGAAAATAATAAAGTATGGATAATTGATGTGGTAATAAAATGCAAGACAAAGAATTGGACATTTCAAAGTATCAGGAACTTAAAACTGAAGTATTATGGCATAAACCAGCTATGGTAGTTCAATGGTTAGTGGCACACTGAGTGTCATACTAAAAACACCAGGTGGCATTTAGAAAAACTGTGCGTTGAGAAAATTTCCATCTGTCAATTTCAACCACACTACCTGGATCTACACATATACAGCAATGTATTATGACATCCAAGGATCTTGGGAAGAACTCAAGGTGAATGAAGGCCAACACCAATTAAAGAACTGGCAGCTGCGACTATTGTGAACAGATAATATTTACAAGTGATTCTTGCAACTGGAGTTACACAGAAAATACATCAAACAAGATCAAGAAGTTAGCTGTAACTAAATCAAGTAATCCTTGCTTAATGACTCTTTGCTTAGAGAATATTTGAGGTTACAACAGACCCCCAGAAAGATACTTATGGTCCAGATACAGAGTTCAAATATCCAGCCCCCAATGTGATCATGTGAATATATTTTTGATGCTCAGCAACCAGTCCGCATTTATGACCATTTGCAGCATCCCATGGTCACAGGAATGCAATTTATAATATTTTTTGCCAGAAATTGACATTTACCTGTACTTCTGCTCTCTAGCCAAAAACACCCACTGTGAATAACTGGTTCACTTAATGACTCTGGCATTTGTTTAACAACCATGATGTTCATTAACAATTGTGGCAGTCATTTAATGAGCAACACAAAATATGTAGTAAAATCAAGTCAGTCACATGATGACCACTTAATGACTGGCATGACTTATGATTGTAATTCTGGTCTTAATTACAATCGCAAATTGAGGGCTACCTGTAAAATTAAAAATACCGGAGTCCAGAAAGTATTTTACACTTAACTTTGATTGTAATGTGAAGACTAAAAAATATTCATCCCCAAATTCAAAATCTCCTTCAAACCTTGAAATATAGATGACTGTAAGTTCTACTGCTAATTCTATTATTCGCCACCAAAATGAAAAGCTCTGTTTTACAGACTCCATTAATAATGGATTCAATGTAACACTCACCCTTAATCAAATATTTATAACTGTTCCAGCTGCCTGTAGCTCTAAACAATAATCTGGCAGTGATTTTGAATTCAAATAGATTGGATGTTATACATTAAATGTTGTATATTGGAAAGTCCATGTATAATTAACAAGTATTAGCAATTATTAAAAATAATTTCAATTAAAAATACAGTACAATTCAATAATATACAAATGTCCAGGAAAAAGGTTTTCTTAGTTTGTGCCCTAGGATTTTCAGCTGGCATGCAGGGATTTTTTAAAAATACAGCCAGTAGATGTGTTAATGGAAACAGCAAACTTTATTTATTGGATACTCCGTTTTAATTTGTTTTTTAACTTTTGTATTTCCTATTTCTTATTGTTGTGAGCCTCCCTGAGTCCTTGGGAAAAGGGAGACATATAAATCCTATAAAATAAATAAATAAATAAATAAACTCAACAGTTTACATGAACTTGAAAGGAGCATCCTGCCAAGAACAGTTATTCCCACCCATCTAAAATTTGATCCGATCAATTGCAGCAAAAGAAAAGGACGAGGTAACTCTTTCTGAAAGTCATTTTAAAAATGAAATTATACCATTCCAAATTTACACCAAAGAAACACACTACTACTCCCAATGCCGGAGGGAAGGGGGGCAGGGGGGAGGCATTTATAGTTTTCTATCTGCCCAAAAAGTTAATGTCTCTTGAGCTGCCCTGGAAGTAAAGAATTAAGTCTGGTTTAGAGGCTGTATCTAGTCATCTATTTACTTGGAATAATCAAATGATGTCATCTACTCTATATGAGAATGCTTTTCTCCATGTCAGGTGTAATGGGGAAGAGGTTTTTCCTTGTTTTGTCTCGTACAGGCAGAAACAATCCTTGTATTACCAATTTAAGACTCGGTGCTAGTCCCATCTTGCTCTATAGCAAAGATCTCTAAACTTTGCAACTTTAAGACTTCTGGACTTCAATTCCCATAATTCTTCAGCCAGCAAAGTCAGTGGGAAACTGGCACGGAAAGTTTCCAAGTTTGCAGTCTCCTGTTCTACAGCGAGGAAAGGGCAAAGTAGCCACAACAAGCTTCCTTTCCAGCAGTCTAGGTGGTTCCCTACAAGAGCAGCTCTGCAATTTTCACCTTTTCAGCAGCCAAAGCAGCAACCACACAAAGGTTGATTAGATAGAGTAGTTGCATTTAATTACAACTTGGTGAGAATGATTCTTCAGTTGTCTGGGATGATTTCCTTCTTTATAATATGAAACAAATTTCCTCAGCTAAATAATAAATATTTATAGAGAAAACTACCTAAACTGCTGCGCTACAAAATGTACAGTTACAGAAAGGAAGCTGTACCATGCAAGTTATTTCTGTTTGTGGGATTGCTTCTATTAAAAGTAATTAAATGAAGGCCAGAAAAATTAATATATGTAAATTATACTACTATAAACATAAATAAATAAATAAATAAATAAATAAATAAATAAATAAATAAATAAATAAATAATACCAAAATTTTGAATGATGCTAACTAGAGATTTGAAAGACAGCTTGGCATAGAACTCTACAGTGACCACTATGGCTTCCCCCAGGAGGGGAGGGAATGGAGATTCTGCAGTATCCTTCAGCTGCCACGCCCACCAAGCCACGCCCACAGAACCGGTAGTGAAAAATTTTGGATTTCACCCCTGGCATTGACTCTAATTTATGTCCATTATGTAAGGACAGAAAGGTAGAATTATCTCCAAATAATATCAATAGAGGGACTTCTCCATTGACTGCCAAAGGCTCCCATTTTAACTGCTGTCTATATCTGAAAGGAAAATAGCATGGTGACTCTCTAAATTAGGACATGAAGTAGCAGCGTAAGAAGTCAACAAGCAGCAGCTATTTAAATGTTTGATGATGTGAGTCCATGGGCACTTTTCAACTTAAAGTTGCAATGAAACAAACATCATGTAATTAGTTTAAACAAGTACAATTTTTAACTCACTAGGGCACTATAAACAAAGGTAGCATATGTGCATATGTATCCTATGAATTAAATGCAATGTAAGAATTCAATGCAACTGGGACAGCAGGAATTGCCATTGCTAAGCAGTGCAGTCATACTTTAAATTAGTGACAGAAATTCCAATTCCAATTGTTATGGTAGTTGAAGGTTACCTGTACACTAAACTGACCTCATAATTGAGAGCTACTAATACTGCATAAGATTACTGTGGCTGTGTATGATCTTAATCTAGTTTATTGTCTTTGGTGTAAATTTTCTCTATGCAAGCTCAGTAGTTGTACATCTTAGAGAAAAGACCAAGCTAATCTTACAGTTAATGTACAGTCTTAATAGTTGCCACTCCATTTTTCTATTAGAAGTTATCCTGAAATCCTGCCTATATTTTTAATGCTTGTGTTCTTTCCTACATTTTGCTGTAGCTATTTAAAGTTAAAAAGAATATTAACGTTCACTCATTTTAAAAGAGACTTTTGATTCTATTTATTTCTTGTAAGATTAGTCTCCTTACATAAAAGTAGAGGTGGTTACCCTTACCACAGGCCTATATAGTCAGAAGAGGTGGTATTATGCCATTCATTTTCTTTTATCATTCCTCCCCTTTTCCTTGTTCCCACCTGATGGAAGCCCTATCTCTTTTATATGCTGTGTCATGTGGAGGAGAACAGGTAAAGGTTTCATTCTGGAAGACAGAAAGTGGCTATGAGAATTACCAAGCTGCCACCTTGACTCAGGAATTGGACCTAGGATGTATAAGGCTCAGTTCTGCTACTGTAATTATGTATTTGTTGAAAAGGGGAAAGAGGAAGGGGGGGAAAAGGAAAGGGAAGAAAAAGGAAACTTTAGTCTGTTTCATAATCCTTTATAGTCCATTTTAAGCCCAGTGAAATAAAACTATTCAGCAAAGATCACTCAGCTTTCCACAGTGAATTTCATTATCTTAGAAAAAATTAATTTTGTACAATATGTCAAATGCACTTTTCAACCAAATAACTGCTTTGCAGTAGTACTACTGACAATATCATGAATAATGCAAGATATTTATCAAGGGCAAACAACATGCAAGCTGGAGTTTTGCCTTGAACTCATATAATGCCTTATATATTCTTTCTGTTGATAGTGGCATTATGCAGTTATAGCTCTGTTTATAAGTTGCAACAAATGGTCCACTGAATTATGCCATGTTGTAAACCAAAAACCCTCAAAAACAAACATCCTCGCTCCTCCCTGAACAGTACACAATGAAGAAAAATTACAAAATATAATGGGAAAATTCAGTTCAAGCACATGTCAAAGGAAAGATCCTATTCAGTTTTTTTAATGAATGATTTCTGACAACTTAATACAGTATACACTTTCTCAATAAGATGTCCTTCAGATATGTGGAAGCATATTCTTTGAAACTGCTGGCATACTAGCTGGAAATTCTGCAAATCAGAATCCCAAACAGCTGTCAAAGCACTGGGGGAAAACAGATACAGTGTATACAGCAAGCTTATTTTCTCTTTTTGACAGCAAACATCAAAAACCTTAATGTCCTGAGTAGAAGATATCATTCTGTACTTGAAATACAGAAGAACTACTTTGTTTCTTCTAAGAGCTGTTATTGCACCACTGCTAACAAATAACTGCTTTTGTAAGCTATTTATATGATTCATATAATGTAGGAGGGCAAATTTCATTGAATTAAGCTGTTATAAGTCATAGAATAAAGAAAATCCATTATCTTCTTTCTTGAAATTACAATATTTATCTTGAAACATTTTTATGTTTTATTTGTGGTATATTTACATCCTGCTTTCTTACATCATAGAGCTACATTCTAAGTAATTATTAAAGAGACTTAATCAATTCCAGTAATACATCAAAGACTCATTAGTTTGTAAATCAAAAATTCAGATTACTAGCAGATCTTCAGACTGGCTACAAAGGACTATTTTAGTGCTCCTGTTAGTCGGTGATTTAAATAGAAAGCTTGGAGATTAAATACAGAACGTAGAATATAATAAACTGTTCCCACTGGAAAATAAAAAAGACTATTTTTTGCTGATTTGTGCCTCTCCCAGCTGCCCACCTAAGTGCTTCTTTCTATGTGACTTCTATAGAGCAGTTTTTAATTGAGGAAGGAACAACCATATTTTTCATTCCTCCAACATTTGTTCTGCTCTTGTCTACTCTAGACTTCGGTCAAGAGCTTTGCACAGCAATCTTATAAAGCTATCCATGTTGAAAGCATTAGAGTTTTTCAGTGTGTGAAATATTATCCAATTGTTTTCTGCAGCTGTAACACAGTGTTTAAAACTGGTCAGGGTACAGATTATTTTAAAAGTTCTAAAACATTTCACTTACCTTTCTTGAATTTATGTACTGGAAGCTTCTTAAGCTGATCCTTTTGAAGACGATTCCTTCTTGCTCTGTGTCTGTCCTGAACAAATTTTGTTATCTTGAAAAACAGGGAAAAATAAAATAAGAAAATTATAGGACTACTCAATTTATTTTGAATTACCTAAAGAAGGAAGTATAATAAAACTATTTATAAATACAACAATAATACTCCTACATGTAAATTCTTATCCAATTCCTCAGTTAACATAATATGATAATGCTTAAACTTTCAGCAGTTATGAACTGCTAAAAAAAACATTTGGTAACTGTAACACCTACTTTTACTGTTTCCAAAGATGTGCAACGCACACCCAGAATTTCAGATCATATTTTAGATCTTGAAACTGTTTCATTTTTGTTTTTATATTACTGTATTTTTTGCACCATAAGACATACTATTTTCCTCCCAAAAGTGGGTGGAAATGTCTTTGCGTCTTATGGAGCAAATATGGGTGAACGGCAGCAGTGGCAAATGACGACAACAATCCCCGCCGCCTGGAACAGCTGATTGGTAGTATTCCGGGAGGCCAATCCAACTGCCGATCAGCTGCTCCAGAGGCAGCAGACATGGAGGAGGCAGGCTGTTTGCTGCAAGGACCTAGCCAGATGAATACTGCATGGACCCTGGGAGGCAGAGGCAATTTTCCCCCCTTATTTTCTTCTTCTAAACCTGGGTGTTTCTTATGGTCGGGAATGTCTTATGGAGCAAAAAATACAGTATATGGTGATATAGGAGCCACCTTGATTCACAGAAGTTCAATAAACCTTTAACCCAACAACTATCTGCTAGGGATAATTTTGCAAAGTCTACCATAAAAACCTGCTTGCTCTTTATATTCAGATTTTTATAAATTGGTAAAAAAATAGTTTTATTACAGTTGTAGTAATAAGTTGTAATGAAGATTTTATAGTTTTATTGTTCTGTGAATCTATGTAAACTGCAACGAGTTGGTGGAATACAAATAGGGTTACATCCATTATAGCAAGTAGTTTCAGCTGGTCACTGCCTGGCACCTCTTCTACGCTAAAGGCCAGTTATTTGATTCCTGGCATAAAACTCTTTTCTTACGTTTATGTTCCAGGTGGGCCATGATGTCATGTTGAAACAGGATGCATTACTACGATATTTGCACAGAAAATCTCCTCTACTGATAGATTCAGTAGATAGATAGCATTCTGATAGATTCCACTTGCAGCCAGGATGTTTAAATGAGTGTGAAGGACTGCAATCCTAATTGTTCCCTGGCATGTTTGCCACAGTTTTTCTCCTGTCATGAGCAATCTTCCTCTCTCTAACTGCTCCTATTTTCTTTTCATATGGAAAGATATGAATGCTGATACTCCATTTCAGCCTCCAGCTTCTGCATTTGGCGGCATGGATAAGATACGACAACATCTCTTGAATTTTAACACAAATGTGTTCTGAAAATCAAGAAAGCCTCATACCTACCATATGTGTATGAGAAGTAAATTGGTATCAGAATTTGTTTTCTCCTGTACATCCACTTATTCCTTCATGGAGACTGACAATAATTCTTCATTAATGGGCAAGTCATTTAACTATTGGTGCTTTGGATCTTTCAAAGTCAAGCTTTTTAGGATTATCAACCTGCAGCTCAAAGAGTAAGTAAAATCTGTGTCCTAAGAGATTTTTATTACCTTCTGGTCCATTCTGATATGCTAATATTGAAGTCAGATCCTTCATTCCTATTTACAGTCATTTCAGAATCCCATATCAATCAGTACTAATGCCTATTAGGCTTTCCTAACCTTTCTATGATTCTACAATAGTTATTTCATACTTCTACATTTTATGTGAATGGGATGAAAGTTTTCCATATGGCTCCTCTGTTATTTAGACCAAGAAAAGATCTACTAGTTTCACAGAACAGCGCTTAAAATAGTCCCTCACAAGTTGAAGGAACCCAAAATCTACTTTGAGGAACAAGAGCACTATGGTGATTAATGATTCCTGCTGAGAGAAACAAAGACTGCTATGTGGAAGACGTGATATAGCCTTGGGGGGGAGGGGGGGCACATTGCAAGTCCCTTTATTTAAGATTGATAGACAGCTGCCAAGACTCTTTAAATCACCGATAGGTACCATTTCTACTGATAGGATAACTCATTTAAAAGACACAACACAAAGGGAAGAGATACTGCACTATGCATAAGCAAAATATGTTTGCCCAGAAATTCATGAATCAGAATATAGAAATTCATTAAATATACAGTATGTGGCTAGGAACAGGAGAAGTGAAAAACAAAAAATGCCACCATTATTCCTGGATAGGTAGAAGGCAATTAAAAAACGTTCTGATCAGATGGCTACAATTTCAAATAAGCATGTGAAATGCAATTTTAAAAAGAATCAGATTGTAAAAAAAATCCTGTCCTCTTTAACTTCATTTCTCAGAATGCAACAGCAACACGGGTTTTGTTCTGCTGGACCTAATCCTTACCTATACGGAGAATCTAATTAAAAAGGGGAAGTAACTGGAATCTTGGTACAAAAACATTTTCCTATGTGGTGTCTCAAGACTCCAGGCATGGTATCACTCTTGTCCTGTAGCTCTATAGACTGAGTCAAAAACTCTCAACACCAACAGACATCTCAGGTAGGACCAACTGCCCTTTACAGTGACATTAATACTCTTATCCTAAACAACAATGCTAGATTCTCACAAAGTCTCATTAGCCAAGCTTATTGAAAGGAAAAATGTATTGTAATTAAAGATTTTATTACAAAATCTTGGAAACTGTCATGTTATGTATACTTAGCCCTCACTCCATCCCAATCCACATCTGCTTTTTATGCATACAAACAGAATGTCCATCTGGTTTTCTTTTGAAAGTTTTTCAAATTTTCATTCCCATGCTCAGAGAACTCCATAACAACTGAATTCAAAAGAATTTTTTTTTAACGTTACCAATTGGATGTCAGTGTGGAGTCTATGGTTTGCTATAATCTGTCCTGTCAAGATGGGCACCTGTCCTACTGCCTAATATTGAACTTGGCAATCATTCAAAAGTAGAATGCAGACAGTCCAAAGAGAAAAAAAGTTGCCCATTTATAACCCATTCTTTGAACAGTCATATATGCAGTCACACACAATTTGCTGAACCTTATATCACAGCAAGCATTTGAGGGTTTTTTTATATTGCCAGCTGAACTAATATGAGGATGCAAGGATGACTAAAAGCATAATCCATAAATAAGCATAAATCTTCCTTTTGCAGCAATTTGCTGTTTATTTAATTTTTGAAATACTATTCATACTATCCTTGATTATTTTTTTAGATATGAAAATAAAATTTATTTCCAGAAAAAAACATCCTTCCCAATTCAACTTCATGTAGCTAGTACTATTTTAATACATTTGCAGCATACCAAAAATTATCTTTTACTAATAGCTATAGCTAAGTAATACTATTTTTTGTTCACTTGCTTATATAAAGAAATGCATGAATTTTCACAAAAAATGATCCACCGGCCACAAAAAATAAACAAAATTCTTAACAAAGAAAGTCTGATTCATTAAACTTAATAAAACTCTTGAATTCCAGATACATTTGAAAATATCTGGAATTATAGTTCCCTTAACCTGCAACATAAAAAGGATTTTAATCTTCAATTTGTTTTTTTATTCTACTATGATATTCAACTTCTAATCTACTCCAATTCCTAAAACAAACCATGAAAAAGTATTGTGACAAAAACTATAAGCTTCATATGCCATCAGAAGCAACAAGCATATTTTAATTAAAGTTTGGGTTTATAGTATTTGCACATTAAACTCTGCATGTGGCATGCAGGAGTATTTATATTCATATTAAGGTAAATATAAATACTATCCATAAGGAAGTTCTTCTTAAACTGATGAATTTGTGGAAACATCAACTGGAGAGAAGACCCAAACAGCTTTTTGTACATTAAATTCTAATGTACTGTTTACATAATGCCTGCAAAATCTTTCACAAAGGCATACACTAAACAATAAACATTAAAATAGACTGACTTCAGCAATAAAAAAAAATGTTTATATATGTAGAGAAAATCTTAAGATAACATAATGAGAAAAGATTATACTTACCATGAATATAACTATAAGGATGAGACAGATTCCCACAATTATTAAGAATGGGATTAGATAATATTCCAAAGGAAGGCTGAACTCTGGAATTAGCACAATATGGCCTCTATGAAAGAAAGGAAAAACAATTTATTGTAAAAATTCTACTTAAAAAGTTGTACAGAGAAGAATATCTGTAATACTGCATATGATAAAAAAGCAAGTCTAAAAATACTTTATTCTTCTTCTGCTAAGACACTTGATTGTTACAGTGGTTTTATATTTCTTTGAAGTTTTAAATTTACACAGATCACTTTTATAACTGTTCACATACATTGCCCATAAAAGCCAGCATAACTTTTAAATAAAATCGTCTATCTTTAGAAAAAAGCTAACATAAAATCCTTGCATAAATTTGTTTAAAATTTGAACACTTTATGTCTACAAATTTCATATAACTTTCACAAGAAAATAAAAAGTTTTGAAAAATGGAAAGATATTTAAATGTTTGGCCATTTCAGCATCAAAAGTGAGCAAAACATAATATCCTTACACTCAAACTGAATATTTTGTTCTGTATATCATCATAGTAGAATAGAAAGTTTGTGAGGTATCTTATACATACCCTTTTTCGAAAGTAAATTCTTCTTTAAGAGATTTCGCAGATGTTTCGCCAATGAAAACTGATGGAATATCAATCTTCTTTAAAATTTCAACTGTTTTTTAAAAAAAGGCAATAACTAGTAATCACTAATCCAACTGTGATATTTATTTATTTATTAAATTTATGTGCTACCCATCTCGGCAATGAAGCGATATGCTTTTCCCCTAAAATGGTCTGCATAGTGCTGCAGAAAGTGCCAAAGCAAAGCCGATCACTTCATTGCTAGGCAGCATAACCACATAATAAGTGGCTGCCACTTTAGTGCAACTGCAAGGAATTGAAGCTGCTCTGAATATGGTGGCCACTTTCAGGACCCAGCCATGCAACCCAGGGACACTAAGGGATGGAGTGGTCTGCCTTCCTTTCCCGATATGAGGTCTAGAGACATTCAAAAGGTAATTGTGTGATGGGGGAGTGGAGGAGCCCAAGCCCTTTGAGGACCTGGGGAGTATGTGGGGAGGAAGGTCTGCGGGGACACAGTGGAGAGGATAAAGGCTTGCCTTCTCCAAACATTTTGATTCCTTACTTAATTGGGCATTTTTCCCACATTAAACCTTCAATTTGTCATGGCATATGACAGATTTTCAAATCTGTCCCAGTTACAGGTTTGTGTTTTTGGAACTGCAGTTTCTTTACAATTGATCTCACCCAGGTGGCCCTCAGTTAATGACCACTCATTCAGCAACCATTCAAATTTACAACGGTGCTGAATGAGTGGTACTTACAACCAGTGCTCAAAGTTCCAGCCATCACAGCGTCTCCATGGTCACATGATTGTGATCTCCAAGTTTGGCAACCAGCCTGGATTTCTGACTGTCACAGCATTCCATTGTTAATTATAATTTGCTACATTCCCTGCCAGCTTCCCACAAATAAAATGGAGGAACCATCGTGAAATTGCTTTGCACTGTAAGCCACCCTGAGTCTCTGGAGAAGGGTGGCGTATAAATCAAAATTTAAAAAAAAATTTTTTTAAAATTGAAAGTTGCAGTCATGTGACATTGTGCATTATGACCACATTGCTTAGTAAAGGAAATCCCAGTCCCAATTCCAGTTTTAATTAATGTTAAGTAAACTATCTGTATTCACAGGCTAAAAGACAGAAGAGCATCTTTGTGTACTTGGCATAATACATCTGTGTTCCTCTCATTTGATTGTCATGATGTGTCTATGAAGTTCATATTAAAAAAAGAAAATTTTTCTTTTGTTGGAATTTTTAGTGGGAACAAAAAGATGATACGCCATCACCACTGAGAAACAGAATAGTTTTCAAACAGGAGAGAATTAATACCTGTACTTACTGTCTTGAGATCCCATGCTAATGAGGTCATCAGAGTCAACATTGTGAACAATTGCTGCCTTAAACCCAGCTCTCTGTGCATTCAAAACCTGTATGCCAAACACACTTGTAATAAGTACTTGTTAGAGTTATGACATTATTTATTCCTACCACCCATATATATATATATATACTTTGTAAAATTATTGTCATCTTGAACTAACTTCTTGTTTTATTTGCGTACTGTTCTTATATGATACAAACTGTACAAACGTGGGTGATATATATCTTGCCTTTCGCCACCCTGCTGACAATGACTCTTGATATTGGAACTTTGATAAACGTAGTACCACTGAGCACAATACTTTTTCCCATTTACCTATATTTATATGTAGGAATACTGCTGAAATCTCTTTTTGCCCCAAGCAACTTCAGTGTGTTCTACAAAGGACAAATTAGCTGTTTCCAGCATCAGCTTTTTTATCTTACAATTTAATCCAGAATGTAATAGGATCCTGAAACTTGATCGGTTTCACAGTACCATCCTGGGTTCACTAGTTCATGCTCAATATTGAAAGAAAGCAAATATTTCCACAGTTAATTCTATACATCCAATACTATTTAAATTTTACACTGATTCATCCACAAGCACTGTCTCAAAGGGTAATAAACTGCTTTAAAGGACAACCAAACCTTACAATATCTCTTTCTAGATCTGGTTTCTCTTCAATGGGAGAGAAACTCAGACAAGTTTGTATAAGATATGAGCGGTGGTGGGATTCAATTTTTTTTACTACCGGTTCTGTAGGCATGGCTTGTTGGGTGTGGCAGGGGAAAGATATTGCAAAATCTCCATTCCCACTCCACTCCAGGGGAAGATTACTGCAACATCCCCATTTTCTCACGATCAGCTGGGACTCAGGAGGCAGAGAATAGATGGGGGTGGGGCCACTCAGAAGTGGTATTTACTGGTTCTTCAAACTACTCAAAATTTCCTCTACCAGTTCTTCAGAACTGGTCAGAGATGCTGAATACCACCTCTGGATATCAGCCATTCAGATAAGTCTGTAAAGTTACAGAAATTGTGTATCTTTAGTTTACAGTTTTCATATAATTGTTTGCTGTTCTTAACGGGTGCAAGAAGTCCATTTTAAACCATGACAACACTACAGTAGTTAACCAATTAATGGCTTGTTCCAGAAATGTTTCAAGCAATCTTACCACGTGCTTTCAAAATTAGTACATTTGAGAGGGAGAAGGTCAAGTTAGCTAAAGTCCATAAAGATAACCAATCATTTTTTATTACAATTTTACACAATTTTATCTAGAAGTAAATCTGAGCAATTCTAAATTATCCTACAAAAGATTTTGTGTATGTTCCTAGGCAATACTTTCTTGACCTCTTCCTCATACCTATGCCATTTCTTTTAATAATAGATTTAAGGGAGTATTACTTGTCGTGCAGCAAAAAACAGTTGTTATAGGAATTGTGCTTGCTCAAGTCTCAAGTTTGTCATCAGCAGTCTGCAAAAAGCCCAAAGGTCACTCTTTTAGTTTCAAAAGGTAATGTGAGATGGCCAATATATTTATTTATTTATTTGTTCAGTGTCACAGAAGCAAGGAGGGAAGGCCTTGCTCCTAAATCTTAAAACGAAGGTCTGCCATTGGGCAGGCAATGACTATGTGCAAAACATTCCCAAACATGTTTACTCTGAAGTAAGTCTTATCAAGCAGTTCAATAAGCTTTATTCCCTAGTAACCATGTCTATTTTGGATAATTACTATAGTACCCAAGTTTAATGCAGACATAATGAAGATTTCAATTACAAATTGTCATTTGCAAATTTTCATAAACTGTATATGTTGTTCATTACACATAATTTCATAAATATATAAAACAGATTATTTAACATTTGATTATGATGCTGTTTAGTTCCTCTTCCTCAGTAAACATTTTATTAGATCCACAGAGTCCTGAATATAATCTACAAAGCTGCCTCCCAGATTAGGCTAAATCACAGTTTAGAAGTACTACACTTCCTATAATCCATAAGGCTTGTTCCTTATTCTACTGTTGTCAATCAAAAGAAATACTTTAGCAGCATTAATTTCAGTATTCAATATAAAAACAGCTTGCACATAGCAATTACAATTTAAAACAGATAATAGGGATAGTGAATGAAACTACAAAGTTTGCAGCTTGGGAAGTGATCAGAATTTATTTCAAACTATATTATGTGATTTCTATGCAACAAGCCAACTGCTGTAGAAAATAAAGCTAAGCTATATCAAAAATTCTTCTGGCCATGACAATTCACTGCAATTCACGCACTTTCTCCTACGCAAAAGTATTACAGTATTACAAACATGAATATATATTTAGTGGAGAAAAGTATGGTTTTCATATACTGTATTAAGACCAATTTATACATTCAGTAGATCTAGCAGTAAGCATTTTGACTATACTGCTTGATAATAAGGAAACAAAAGAATCATTCAGGTAAAATAGTACGGGCATTAGGCAAGTACAGAATTTTCCCTTGATTGTTATTGTTTTCTTAAATGTTAAAAGTTTCTAAAAATATTCAAAATCGTTCTCCTCTAGCAGTCAGATGAAGTTATAATCCTGAATGCAATTTAATGCAATTTAACATATGTGTAAACAGCAGCCATTGGGGAAGAACAAACTTCTGCAAATATTCTCTTTTGCATTTGTAGAGTTCAGCTCTCCCATCCTACCTCTAGGCTGTTCAGAATTCCTGAGCACTGCTATATAAATAAAAACCAAGACAAAAATGAACTTTTAATTATGCTCACACAACTATTGTGTTCAGTAGGGCACCCTATTAACTGTGGTGGGAGTGTACTCTCTTTTTGCATTCCACTTTTTTAACAACACTACTAGTCATCTGCCAGCTTGCTATTTTATTAGCACTGCTCTGAAATATGCGAATGGCACATACAAGGCACTCTCAATCATATGAACATACTGTCTATACACCTACGTTTTACAACACTTGCCATTTTTCTTTTTACACTTGCTTTAGTTTATAAACCACAACAATAGATTCTGTCCAAGCCACACTTCTACGTGTTAGGAATTGTGATATACTTGGAAGTGGTCAGAAAAATTGAAATTAAACATAATTTCAGATCCTGGATTATTTTTACTTGAAATGGGAAAGTAAAGTTGGGGAGGGGAAAAAAAGCCTAGGACTGACAAATGTATTAATTTTAATAATATATCACCGTCACCATCTCTGTTCACTAATCTCAGAAAGCCATGTGCATGTTCAGCATGAACTAGCTGTTTTAAATTCTATCTAAATTCTATATTTTAATGTGTAAGTTATGAAGCTCCTAAATTCTTTTATTTCTAGGCAGCTGCATTTTACTGTAGTTTAAACTCTGTCTCAAGAAGACCAAAAAAAATGAGGCAGTTGCATTCTGGAACAAAGCCTAGTGGCAACTCTTACACTTCTGAAAATATAAAGAATGTTATTAAAAGTTTACAGTACAGGTTGCTGGTACCCACAAGAAAGAAAAGTTGCAAGCCCTGCATTAAAAACATTCAAATATTGCACATTAAGTGATTGCAGAAGAAAATCTCCAGAAAAGGAATTTCCTCCCACAATACGTGACATATAAGAGAAATTGGTGGATAGCCCCAAAACCAGTTAATTAAAAGTATGGCAAAGTTTTTGGGGGAAATTTAACATTTTCTGACAACCTGAATGCTATTATGTCTAGAGAAAAATAAAAAAAAGAGAGAATGATTTTCTGTCTTTTTTAGAGTGGGTTTCTGTGTATTTTAAATTACATTGTCTATTAATTTTCAAGGTGTTACCCATCTCAAAATAATGAGACATAGTTCTAACAATCTTCAGCAAGAAGAAATTTGGGGGGCAACTTACCCAAATTTGATTTATGCATATGGACTCAACAGTGTAACTCTTTTCAAGCAGCATATTTAAACATAATTTTGAAGCTTCAGAAACTCCAATACAATGTCTGAATTGAAGACATGAAAGGTTGCTTACCTTTATATCAAAATTGCAATCAAGTCTTCTGATTAATACAATGAATTCACGGGATGAGTTATCTTTCAGAGGTGGAGGAATTATAGGCTCACAGGCATTCTCAGGTTTTGAATTTATTAGGAAGCCCTGAAAACCAATTTCAAAAGATACAATTAGCATCTTGACATAACTTGGAAAATTAACAATTTTTTTTTACAGTTCTGGTGGGTTGTGCAGTATAAATGAAAATGTAATATAATTAACAGGAACTATAAAATAGCAGTGCAGGTCCCATATCCATTACGAATAAAGTAATTTTGATGACTGCAGAAAGATAATGACATTTCTTTGCAAGGAAGGTATTCCAAAGCCTGAAAAAAGATTGCGACCATACCTCCTCCCACAATCAGGCTAGTAAACTTGCACAATAACTCACCTGATGACAAGTCACAGACCAGGAAAAATCATTCTGAACTAACCAGTCCCTCCAATTACCAAGTGCTGCACCATACAACAACTTTAGAACAGTTTAGACTGAGCTTGGAACTTTATAGATAACCAGTGCAGCAACCAAAAAGTAAGTATGACTCTGTAAATGCTTGCTCGCTGTGGTCTCTATCAATTGCAGTTTCTCAATTTCCTTCAAAAGCACCCTCATTTATAGTATATTGCAGAACTGGAAGTATACAATGAGAGTATGGTTGATTGTCAACAGGATTTCATGGGCAGGGAAGGACAGGAGCCACAAGTCAAGGAGGACTGAGTTACTTTTGAGGAAGGAAGGGAATTTGGCCCAGAGCTACCACTGTAATTGAATCAGAGCTAGCAGTTCCTAAAAGTACAGTACTTCCACCTTGCTAGGATTTAATCTGAGCTTGTTTTACCCCATCTATTCCTTCCAAGTTGTAAGTAACAATTTTATACCTTCAAATAATCTCTATCCTGGCCTGGCCTGTGATGTATACCTGGATGTCATTAGTATATTGATAATTACTGGTAATACAATTAACATGTTATACTAACATCTAAAATACCTCAGCCAAATATATGCAGTCTAAGAAGGTAATATAAAAATAACATCCCATTCAAAATATCTGAATTGATTTTATTTCACAGAAGTTGCTATGATACCCTCTAGTGGATAGTTTTAGGTGGTTAGCTGGCATTAGTTTTTTTTTTTTTTTAAGGCAGTAGCTCTGGCTTATGCTATTATGGAATTTCAGCTCTTGGGAGATAATTTCTTACAGTATGACCCAGTTTGGAAAGAGAGTAGCAGAAACAGAGAAAGCCATTTGACAAATCTGTTGTACACTCTCTGTACTCTTGGTTGGGAAAAAAAAATATTGTGCTGGAAGGAGAACACTCAGTATTCCTGTACTATACAGCTGCCTTTGCTGTGCTATCAATTACAGGATGTTCATAATACAAACTGCCGTGGCCAGAAAACTGCCCTTGCAACACTTACCAACTGTATGATTTTCCAAATAAGCACTAATATTATTTAATCTCTAGTACCAGTTGCTGGGAAGGGATGCTCTTTTAAAGATTCCTTCATGCAGCGCAATAGAAGAGAACTTGTCCTATCTGTTTTGCAGAACTATATCAACATTTTAAAATCTAAATTATAAAACTTCTAATACAAAACATGGCAATTAGTTCAGTTTATTTATGATTGCCTGTTTTAAATTCTTCTCTTTCGGATAAATGATGGAAGTTTCATCTAAGTCAGTCAAAATTCTTAATGGGGCAAAGATGACATTACTGTTATCAGCATCCTTTGCCAGGTAAGGACGAAATCAGAATCCTAATATCCTAAAGTCCAATACAAATTAAAATGAATCAAACGTCAAGGTACAGTATAACTTATAATGACAACTTTCAAAGGTAACTGAGCTATGCTTCCAACTGAGCTATGCTGGATCGGCATTGATCCAGCAAACCACTTAACCATGTACTTAAATATACAGATAGGTATAAAAGTTTTAAGTTTTAAGCATATATTAAAAAGCTTTGTTGCAGCCTGCCAATTTTATAGTATTTTAAGTGCATTTTCATTAATGCATTTTAGGTACTTTCATCAGGAGCAGAATAAGAATTTTTTTTTAAATCTTCATTTTAAATATATCTCTTGAGAAGGGAAAAACATAGACCCTCTCAGGATCCTTGGCCCTATCGGGTATAATCACTAGAGAAGGATACAGTACTGGTACCCGGTACTAATCAAAGCTTAAACAGAATGGCCCCTTTACAGGTAGTCCTCAACTTACAACCACAACTGGAACCAGATCATCTATCACTAAGTGATGCAGTCATTAAGTGAATTTCTCCCAATATTACCACCCTTTTTGCCACAGTCATTAAGTGAACTTTAACTTTCCATTGCCTAATTGTTGAGACACAGGATTAAACTCGTCAGATAATACAGTTCAAACGTGCCTACCTTTCAGATGTATTTAATTATACCCCTAATATGTAACTGCTAATTATTTAGTTGCTTCTGTGATACAATGGACATGAATTCCTAATCAATAGGCTTACATTCAGAACCCAGTTTCTGATCTGAAAAGTAATTATGTAAAAGATTGTAACAGGCGTCATGTTATCAAGGTCTCTTCTATAGCTGGAATAGTTAGATTGCTTACTTACAAAGGCAAGGTGATGGAGACTATGGGACATTAGAGAAAACTATAAAATATACAGGGGCTTATTATTTTCCCTTTTACTATGATGATCTGTGCTCAAAGCAACAATCCAGTCAGAGAATCAAAATTTACCACAAATATGCTGAAGATGTTCTGAAGAGATCTAACAAAATAATTAAGATTAAAAGATGAGGCACTCAGTTACAGATGGATTAGGTTACATTACCTCAAAGCGCTCAATTAGTATTTCAAATGGCAAGAACTTAACGTTTGTTTAAACAAGAATCCCCAAATTTCTCTTTCAATAGCAAGTGACAATTTGTATAGTCAGTAAATTACCATCAGGTAAATTACCATTTAATAATCTGTTTCAAATTATTACTTCTTACCTTCAAACCTTCAGTAGGCAACCTATAACCAAATCTTGCTGGTAAGTCATCAAATGTCTGTGTTGCATTTTCAAAATTAAACTATAATACATAAGAAACACAAAAACATTTATCATGAATTAAACTACAAAATTAGCCATATACAATATAATTTCATAATTGCATAGTTGAATTCAAATATATACTCTTGAGTTAAACAACAATCTTTGCAAAAGGATTGTTACAAAGTACAGATCTAGACACTTCTAATTTTGAAATTTTGAAGTAGCCCAAATATAAGATTCATTTTGCTTTTATCTATTAAGACTGATACTTAAACCAAATCCATGAATAACTGTAAAGACTGTAAACTAGTTTCCTTTTATGGAAAGTCAGAGTCAGAAAGTGCCAGGAAGGGAGGAAAAACTCAACATTTAGAAATTCAGTTAGCTTTTTCTTCTATTCTGTTTGCTGCACCAAAAAAGGGAATTAACAATCGTATAAAATTTACTTAAATAGTGCATTTACAGCATTGAAAACTTATCAGTGGAGAATAAATGAAACACGGAGAAATCTAAGCGCTAATTTTTGTTGAGACATACTGAAAATATTTTATTAAATATAAATATTCTGTACTAAGACTTGGCTTACATAGCAGGCATTGAAAAAACAAACCACTGAAAGGAGCAATAGAGATTCTTCTGAGATAAAAAGTATTGGAGAAAAAGACTTCTGCAGAGGTTGCTTGGTAAAATATGGGTGCACACTTTGACCCACAGATTGATATATGAGTAATGAGTTGGCTCCCCAACTCATTACTCATATATCATATGTTGGTCGTAAATTACAATTAACTTAGTGCTTTTAAGACTTAAATTGGGAGAAGATGGAAGGCAATTTATGAAAAATAGCAAATGAATTGAACAAAAATATGTGTGTGTGTGCTTTTCTGTGGATACATTCACCTGCTGTAAGCAAGCACAGTTTCTACTTTGTCCTAGTAGCAAAGAGGCCCTCAACTCATTTTGCTAAAACTGTATTTGGCCATTGACAAGTTTGTGCATCTGTGGAATAAGGCTTTGGAAAAGCAAAATTGAACCGAGGGCCACAATGACCTTTGAATAACTCATTAGGTTTAAATGCTAAATGGGATAGAGCCATTCTGCAAATGAGTGAAGTCATATCAGATTCAAAAGATGTTAGAGATAGTTGAGATAGTGCAGACCAGTGGAAAATGTAAGTTAGGATACGTGCAATGAAAAATTTAGCCATAGGATCTGGTGAAATATTTGAGTCTGTATCTAACATGCAACTAACCTAGGTTTAAAGGGTTGGGTACCATTTTTGAAGAATATTTTATGCTATAAAGTAATTATAAAACTTACCGCTAAAATATCAGCTTCTACTGGCAATAGGTTTAAAAAAGCAAACAGCTGAACTGTGAGAATAGTATAAATCTGAGTGGCAGACAACATTAACATTCCTATTGATAGCAGCATCTTAATGAAATTCCTGAAAAGAAGAACAAAAAAAAGAATCGGGATATGAAAAAAGCATTGACTTCTTCTTATTCTTTACTTCCTCTTTTACCGCTTTGGTGTTGAAGAAGATACAAGGTTCTGGCTCTTGCTCTTCTTGCAGCCTCAACCATTGCTAATTGATGTTGCTATAAAAACATTTACACTCTGATCTAATTGAAACATGTCATCACTAAAGTATAAGAAATGCTTTAAGGTGATCCAATTATACTCACAAGTTATAAAAGCAAGCTAAATATCTGGTTGTTAAATAAATAGCACACAGTCTAAGAAGCTATTGACAAGGGGTATTTTAAGAAGCACGGGATGATTTTAGATTTAAAGGTAAAAACAGCTACTTTATTATTTTACTTAATAGTATCATAACTCTTTATCTTTACAGTCATGAAGTATGATTGCATTAAGTATCACAAATAACAGTGCAGTAAATATAACCCTGGTTTAACAACTATTTATAGTTATGATGGTAATAAAAAAGTAATATTGTGACCAATCCTCACATTTATGGTCTTTGCAGGCCTGTAAAGCAAAGAAAAGTTGAAGCAAGATCAGAAGCGCAGTCATGGTGTCAGTTAGCAACTGCTTTGCTTAAAGACAGAACTGCAGGTAACAGTTGTGGCCATTAAATGAGGACTGCCTGCGTGTTACTATTCCTGAATTATAGGGAAAATTTTATCACAGATTTTGTAAAGGCTAAGGTTGGCAAGGTGGGAACCAAAGGTTTCCAGGCCAGAGATGGTCACTATGCAAGCATGCAGAAACTGTGCAGACCACCAATATTTATGCCAATGATCAATCAATTTATGAAGGTAAGAAGAAACCTATGTTTAAATCCCTAGAAGTATATCTTTGCACTGGCAGTGAGAGGGCAATCATGTGTTACATATGGCTTTGTGTGGAATAAGCATTCTAACATAGCCGAGATGCATTTATTTTACAAATGCACATTGCTACCAATCTTAATTAAATAATTCTAAGTGGCTAACAACTAATAAAAACAAGCACATTAAAAAACAGCAACAATAACAATAAAAGACTCCTGCTGAAATAACCGAGCAAAACACATACATTGGATTCCACTATCATCATGACACCCTTTTTAAGAATATCTGAAAGGCCAATATGGTTAGGGGCCTTCTGAACCTCAGCGGTGGGAATGTTCTACAAGGCAGGCACTGAGACAGAAAAGGCATACCTCTTAGGTCTCATAACATTGTTTCACAGAAGGGATCTGGCACATGGCCATCTTTTCAAATCAGGTAAACAGGGAGAGACAAGCAGTCCACCAAGTATCCTGGCCCTATGCTTTAGAAGTGGTAACTACCACCTAAAAACCTTGAAAGTCAGAGCAGCCCACATAGCAGTGGTATTACATGAGCATAATTACATGATGCACCCAAAATGGGTCACATTGCTATATTCTGGATAAACTGCAGCTTCCAAATGCTTTTTAAAAAATGGTACCTTTGTGTAGAGTTCACTACAGCTGTTCAACTGGAAGTTGACTAAAATGATTAAAGTACGACTGACCATGAGCAGAATCTTTCATTCTCTACAATGGTTTGAGTCCAAACCTGTTTCATCTTATCCAGTCAGCTGCCAGGCACTGAATGACCGAGACTGCAGTTATATAACTGAGTCTCATCAGCATACTATCATTATGGGGAAAATAGGAGGAGAAGTGTGCTAGATATGTTGTCTGTCATGAGTTATTTATAAAAATATCAGAAAAGAAAGAAATGAACAAATACTGATAACAATTAATCCCTTGCCAACAGATGGTCTCGTAGCTTCATGTGGGTATTAAATAGGAGGGGGGGGGAGGGGAATGGTTCATGGCCCAATCTCTTCCCCCTCTCAAAACTCATTGGAACCCCCCTCAAAGAAAGGCAATTGCTGAAGAGAAGCCCATCCCAAACCTCCTAAACCAATTAGAAGGATACCAAGATCAACAATATCAAAAGCTGCTGAAAGACCAGTAGCTAGACACCATTCTCATCCTGACTTGCTAAAAAAAAAGTCAATCACAAGTGTGATTAAAGGCATACAAATACTATGTCT
This sequence comes from Masticophis lateralis, assembly GCA_030761175.1. Taxonomy (NCBI): domain Eukaryota; kingdom Metazoa; phylum Chordata; class Lepidosauria; order Squamata; family Colubridae; genus Masticophis; species Masticophis lateralis. The sequence continues at coordinate 28,184,585 of JAUDYJ010000005.1, forward strand.
TTGCTCCTTATGCAAAAGGGACTCAGGCATCCAATATATTTATTTATTTATTTAAATTTATATACCACCCTTCTCCCGAAGGACTCAGGGCGGTGAACAGCCAGAATTAAAATACATACAATATAAACGTTAAGATAATTTTTAAAATAATTAAATTGTCTGGCTTCCCAATTTAAAAACCCCTCATCTATAAAATTTAAAACTAATCCAGTTAAAAACCTTTTAGGCCAACTCGGCTTGTTGGAATAAAAAAGTCTTCATATAATAAAAATAGTAAAATAAAAATAAAAAATAAAAAAGTCTTCATATAATGCACTAGCTGGCTATTTGGGCAGCAATAAAAGTGGAGTAACAAGTTGTTTTGCCACATGCTAATCCCTCATAAATGTTCTTACCTTTGCCCAATTGGATTATCTTTTCTTTTCTTTCTTTCTTTCTTTCTTTCTTTTTTTTTTTTTTTTTTTTTTTGCTGCTATAGAAAGCAAGGTTGATACAAAGTTGATATCAGCCCTCTCAGCCCTCTCACAATCTTATCACAGATTGACTTTGCATTTAGTTGCAGCATCTGGAACTCTACTTCAATGACCAGGCCTTGGGACCAAGTGCAGAGGCTGGAATGTGGCATCAGTACTAAGCATAAGGTTCTTTGAGAGCACACATTAATTTCCTATCATAAATCTCCATGCTTGCCATCACCATATCACTGCCTGCACACTTATCCTAATCATTCCCAATTTTTGTTCCCCTTTTCCAAGTCAAAGGATTCCATCACCCACTAGAAACCACATTCCACTAAAGCGAGGGACCAATTCAAACACCAAGAACGCTTCTGCAAAGCATTCTATCAACAAGCCATATAACCCCCTTCCTATCTACTCATCACACCCGTAAGTGTTCAGCAATAACCCTGAAGAAGAAATCCAAGAACTACTCAGTAAATATCAACTCAATCCTGGGAGAGATGAGGCGTGAAACAAACTCAAGGTAAGCTCAGTTTTATTCTGTTTTGTGAGAAGGGAGACAGAGGGATACTCTGGGAGTCTTTCAAAAACCTGTTATTATACCCTATAACAATAAAGTAGAGTCCTAACCAGATCTAACCAAATACCATCTTCACTATCAATCCTTGTAAATAAGTTTTAACAACTAGCAATCTGCCAGCCACCACTTAATCTTGTATGTGTTTTCTTCCAAGCCAAGCCAATATGCTGATCTAAGCTATAAAGTAACATCTTATTTTACTGCCTATCCCATATTGGGAAACCTGACAGGTTTTTCTAATTACAGCCTAGATCCCATAATCTTTGTCCCATAGGCATATCAAGAATTCTGAAAAGTTAATTTGGGTGCACTTACAAAGTGCCCTTACAAAACAGCTTTCTTGATTAGTCACAAAAGATGCACTTACCCAAAAGCAAGTTGGCAAGAATCTCTTGAGCCTTTCCTTATTAATATTTCATTTATCTAGGCAGACCATCACAGAACTAAACACTACAGAGGTTCTGAGGGCCTGTTGAAAATTAAGACAAAGCTGGAGACCATAGCTTTTCTCTTGATATTTAAATATTGACTTCTTTTTTTAAAAAAAGGAAGTACTCCAAACATGATTCATTAATCTGCAAAATAGTGCTCTACAATTTGCTAGTCCAAATAACAATGCAATATATTCAAACTTCCATAACTTATATTGAAGGCAGTCAGATACTCATGTCCCTCTTTTACCTGATTGAGATTGTAAACATGTTTAAAGTTGCAGACATTCTGCAGCTGGTCTAACAGGTCTGATATTACAGGAAGTGGATAATGATCCCAGATCATGTCCTTACTAAGATCCTTGTAATCATGAATGGTGTGCACTTTTACGTTACTTTGCAATGAAAAAGACTGGGGCAGAGGCTGGGGACTTAGGGGGAAATCTTAAAAAGAGATTTAGCAGACCTTCAAGGTATTCCTTTAAAACACTAAGCTGTTTGATATACTTGGAATAATGTCTTTTGCCTGGGATTTTTGCTCCAGGTTTCGGCTCAATTGTGCAATCACAGCCCCTATGAGGTGGAAATGTAGGAGCCTCCTCCTGCTCTCCAAAGTCATCCGCAAAATCAGCATGTTTAGCAGGTGTTCCACATACTCTGGCTGGATGCTCACTATAAGCACCAAGGAGAGCATGGAAGTAGTTGCTCAATGGAGAGGGAAAGGAGATTGCTCGAATTGTCCAATCCATTCACGGTTTATGGAGCTACACCACAGGCACTTGCAAGGAAGCTGTTATGTAAAAGGACAAGAATCCCATGTCAATTGCCAGCTGCACTACAATTGGGATGCACTAGAGCAGTCTGCCCATCTACAATCTCTTCTTCTACAAGTCTTGGTAGTTTTACTGCAATTTTTGCACCACCTCTTCATCTATAAAGTTTGTGATGAGATTAAAGCTTTCATTTCCACCTTATATCCCAATTCTAAGGCTATAGTGACAAGAGTAAGAAAACATTTTTACCCCCTTTGTCTTGAGCTCTCTTTATTTGCTGGCTGGTTCTCTCCTGTGAGCTCTCATGATGGAGGCTAGTGGCGTTCCCCTGGTGAGCACCTGTGGATGAGAATAGGTACTTGCTAGCAGGTTGTTCAGATGCTCTAGATCCTGCTACTGGTTTTCTCACTATGTAGGTCCTGGCAATATGCCCTGATACTCCACAGTAAAAAGAGAAGCACAGATCTCTTTGCCTTTCCCTATCTCCTCCTTTAAGACTAACTTATTGACAGCTCCAATTTGTATTGGCTTCCCAATCTGTCTCTGGAGATGCGACTGTTAGAAACCTGTGACCTGCAGGCACCTCTTGCTCTGGTGTGCTTGCTCTGCTTCAATTTTTCTAAAAGAGTGTCAATTAATCAAACAATGCTGGACCATCTAATGAGGCAAGAGACCCTTGCCATACCAATTCAACTCGAGTGTCATCATTCATTCACACTCTAAATTGGATAAGTGCCATTTCATTCCATCCAACACCCCAGGCCAACAATTTAAAATCTGAGATGAACCAGCTTACTTGTTTCTCTGAGTTTCCAAATTTCCCAACTGATTGTGATTCTCCAAATTGGATTGTTGAAATTGTGTCTAAATCTCCTGATGAAGTTCTGGTAGTTGTCTAGTATCAGGTCACTGCCTTCTATCCTTAGAATGGCCCATTTCACAGCCCACCCCTTTCATCGAATTCAATAAAAAGGTCACACCAATATGATCTGTTGAGAACTCCATTGCTCTGCTATTGAACATTTCATTCGGAGCAAGAAAGATTCTCAGTTGGTCTACAACTCCTCCGTATTTCTCTGATAAGTTTCCATAGAGTGCACTAGCACTGGTTCAGCTGCTACTGCTGGACAACTTGTTGCACAACTTTGCACTACAGCAGCTTATTGATCTGTGCGTCTGTCTATCTGCTAGTGATGCTGGAGTAAGGATATTGCTAGCTGCTGTGGAGTTGTTGGCACATTCTTTATTTGCTTGCACCTAATGGCCAGAATATTGCCAAACTAAAGTTGTAACCTATATCCTGAGAGATGCTAGGGTGCGGCTACCTGAACCTGTTCTTATCTTCCCCCAAATCCTTTTTGGGACTTCATAGTGACATAGTCTCTTAATCTGGGCCTGTCTCTGGGAAACCTCATATTTTCCAAACTCCTCGCCACTGTTTCTTCAGGTGCACATTCTACCACACTTGAATTCTGCCCTGCATGGCAACAGCCACTCCTGGGCCTGCCACATTCACTCTGCATAACCTGATGGCCAGCCTGCTTGTGAGCTATCTGGGACTTGTGTAATGACGCATGATCCTCACTTAACAACAGGAATGGGAAGTGCCAAGATTACTGTCGCTAAGTAATGTGGCCATATTATGTCAATCTTTATATGACCGCATTGCTTAGTGACAGAAATCCAATCCCAATTATTACTATTAATAATTACCCGTGTCCTGAAAATGGGAGAAGCTGAGATAGCAGCTGTTCCTGGTATAACTGCCCTGCTGCTCAACAGCCCTGGATCTTTGAGTCATCTTGCTGCTGATATTGGAAAAAATGAAATATGGTTTTGGGAGACTAAACTTCCATGCATTGGGACAGGGAACTGAGTCAACTAGAGATTGCACAGCCTGCATAACAACTATGGGCTTGTCTCATATACTTTCAGCCCCAAATCACAAAAGAGAGCATATGTTAAAACCTTTTTAGTCTAGAGTAGATGAAATATAATTTGAATATAAAAACTACTGATATTTGTCTTCAGATTGTCTTCACTTAGGCAAGAAAAATCAAAGATATAAGTACAGATTAGACAAAACCTGGCTCAAAAACAGTAACTATAAGAGGGACCTTGGAGTTCTAGTGGACAATCACTTAAATATGAGCCTGCAGTGTGCAGCAACAGCCAAAAAAGCTAATACAATCCTTGGTTGTATAAATAGAGGAACAGAATGAAAATCATGTGAAGTATTAGTACCGCTTTATAAAACCTTAGTAAGACCACACCTGGAACACTGCATCCAGTTTTGGTCACATTACAAAAATAGATGTTGAGAAAATGTTTCGAAAAAGTGCAGAGATGAGCAACTAGAATGATTAAAGGTCTGGAGACTAAAACATATGAAGAACGGTTGCAGGAACTAGTTATTGATAGTCTAGAGAAAAGAAGGGCTACAGGTGACATGATAGCAGTATTCCACTATTTGAGGGGCTGCTACAAAGAAGAGGGGGTCAACTTATTTTCCAAAGCATCGGAAGGCAAGACAAGAAACAATGAATGGAAATTAATAAAGGAGAGAAACAACCTGGAATTAAGGAGAAGCTTCCTAACAGTGAGAACAATTAACCAGTGGAACGGCTTGCTTTCAGAAGTTGTGGGTGCTTCATCACTTGATGAAGTATACATTAAAGGAGAACATTTGTAATGTAGACTGTTATCTTCTATATAGTAGGATCAGATAACTAGGTTCTCGCATTTTATGACAATTAAATTGCTAGTATTGTCATATATATATATACACACAAATATAAGGCTAATGATCTAATTAATGAGTTGGGGAGTTAAAAGCATCTTATTAGGCAGGGCAAGGAGTGACATAAAAGTGTTCAAAACCTCAGTTGTCACCAACACAAACGAATAATTGTTTTAACATATCTACACTGATAATATATCGCATTTTTATCACAATGATTGTGTGCAAAGAGAGTGGAATTTTGAAGCATTTCTTAAAGGAATATAAGCTTCTCTCAAACTCCAGTAGAAGTTGTTATACACAAAAAGTACCATATTATTTTGATTTATTATATAATCACAGCATTCAAATTCAACATTTCCAGCACTATAATTTCAGTGGTAAAATCCACCCCATTTTAGTGGTGATAAAAACTGAATAAATATTATCCCTATATAGTTATGAAATTTTGTTTAGCCATTTATCCATTCATCTAATCCTTAATAGAAAAATGTGTAATACTTAAAAGGAGCCCAGGCATTACCAAATTTCTAAGCTTAGCCTGATAGAAAGGCAGAAAGAAAGAAGGGTTTTCTTATTAAGAGTTATATTTAAAACAACAGCACTTAATAAGAAAAACCCTTCTTTCTTTTCTGCTTAACTGCTTTTCTATCAGGGCCAAGCTTAGGAATTTAGTAATGCCTGGGCTCCTTTTAAGTATTACACATTTTTTCTATTCAAGATTAGATGAATGGATAAATGGATAAACAAAATTTCATAACTATACTGGGGTAACTTTTATTTATAAGCAACATACTACAATGTAGAAACAATTTAAACTTCTTTTAAAGTATGAGAGAAGGCAACTGCTCACTTTTTGATCCCAGACTATTTATTAATAGTCTATGGGTCCAAACTATGACATATAGACAGACAGAAGACAGAAAATGATTTTCAAACGCAATCACATCAAGAGTACGGCTCAAGATTTGGCAGCGTATCTGCCAACCCTTCCATCCCTTGATCCAAAAAGTCTTTAGCCTTTGGAGGTCAGCAATCTGGAGGTGCCAAATTGGGGAAAAACTGCATTATAGGAGATGATCTCCAGGGGTAGAACTAATCTGAGATTTTTCCCAAGATATTAAACTTCCAACTTTTGTACAGCAGGTTATACGGTATTTCTGGAACTACTCAATCCCTTGTTTGGAATAAACACGCAGATTAGGGATTGCGTCTTCCAAAGCCACTCCCTACATGTAAACCTACATGAAACTTTAAAAGCAAATAACTAGATAGCTGCATGACGGTATCCAAGCTGTACTGAATTTTTACTATTACTACTACTACTATTATTAATTATTATTATTATTATTACTACTACTACTACTACTACTATTATTATTCGTTCTCGATTCAATGTGACCAAAAGTTTGGAGAAGAGTTCGAGGCAACCCAATATCGGCCGCCACAACTAACAAAGAGGCAGTAAACGATTTTCTATCCCTTTCCATTGAAGAGCGCGTATTAAACGCTCCCCCCGCGCTCGCTAAACCCAATACAGGGCCCTTTAAAAAAAAAAAAAAAGGTCATGTCATCACAAGCAACCACTGCATCACAAAGACGCCAGAATCACACTGCGTGCGACTTGGGTTCGGGTTCTGCTTCTTGGGAAAATAGGCGTGAACCCACTCGCGCCTGATGGGAACTTCAGCAACCCCCCCAAAACGAGGCGATTTCGAAGTTCTCTCCCATCCAAGGCGCTGCGGAAACGATGTTGCGACAAAGCTTCGTGGGAACCGTATCCACGCGGGCTTAGACGGGGTCCACGCGACCCAGCCGCCTAAAAACCGCAAACCCAAGACGGGAAGGAAGGAAGGAAGGAAGGAAGGAAGAAGGAAGGAAGGAAGGAAGGAAGGAAGGAAGGAAGGAAGGAAGGAAGGAAGGAAGGAAGGAGGAAAAAACAAGCCGCAAAAGTCAAGCGAAAGTTACTTTATTGGGAGGGTGTGTGTGTGTGTAAGAGTTGGAGAAAACAGCCCTGCTCCCCACCTCCCACCCATACACACTCCTTTTAATCGTGCACAACACGAACTGTGCAGCAGAAGCTCCTGCGGCTGCAAACACCAACAAGGGAATAGAGCAAAGGTCTTCAAAACTTGGCCGCTTGAAGACTTGTGGACTTCAGCTCCCAGAATTCTCCAGCCAGCATAGCTGGCTGGAGAATTCTGGGAGTTGAAGTCCACAAGTCTTCAAGCGGCCAAGTTTGAAGACCTCTGGAACAGAGGGATCAACGGGAGGGGGGCGTGGGGGGGGGAGAAGAGGCAACAAAATCACGCCCGGGAAGGCAATAGATTCCCCGCCTCTCCCAACGACAGGCTCGAAGAGGAATAACCCGTACGCTCAGAGGACAGTTCCGGAAAGAAACCTAGGCGCGCCCCCGACCCCAAAAGCCCTGAGGCGGGAAGGAAAAAAAAAACCCTTACCGAAAAGAGAGAGAGACTCCCAGACCAGACGAAGGACCGCAGGTCAGCTCAGCCAGAAGCCATAATCGAACCCTCCCTCGGTCCGTCAGCAAGCCAGCCGACAGCTGCGGAAATCCCACCCCCGCGTTCGCCTATAGGCCCAGAGGACCAGGAGGATGGCGTGGATTGGCTTCCTCTGCCCGTCTCTCACAAGCTGGACGGTGTTTGCGCACGGCAGCTCGCACGTGACGACTCCTCGGGAGGGGAGGGGCTTGAGCGAAGCGGCCACCTCCCGAGGGATGTAGGATTGACAAGGAGAGAAGGAAGGTGAGGATAAATGAAAGATGGGCGGGCGATTAGGGTTAATTGAGGGTGTCTTGGAATTTGTTGCTTCCTCTGTGTCAGAATTTAATTCTGGAGTACAACGATAATGAACGTCAATTTTTTTTCCTATTGAAGGCAGCCCTAAAACATAGGGCTAAGTGTAGTTTAATCCTAATTTACCGACTAAAATATAATTGGTAGAATTCATGCAATATGTTAAACTATAAGATGAAGTGGACAAGCAAGATTAATGAGTGTGCTGGCTATGCTTCCACAGCATGCACACCTATGATTGAATCATGTTTCATTGGGTTCAGTGTTCCCTTCACAGAAACCACAGAGGCTGATTTTGGACAACATAACAAAGTCAGCAGAGGATCAGTTCACACATCAGGCTAAGGCATACTTGGTTTTATTAAAAAATAAAATGACATAAATCATTAAGTAACAAGTTGTATTTATTAAATAAACTATAATTAGCTGCATTCAAACATTAAAAACTCTCCATAATAGATTATGAACTGAATGAGTTTGTATTGCACTAAATCATGGCAAGAATTCTGCATATGGCATCATATACTCCCAGCCAATATACTGTAATTGTGCCTTATAATGTTCTGTATTAGTAAACATTTCAAGAATTTTAACAGTATCCCTTGAACATATAGGGATTATTATTTTCATCTTCAATGTTAAGAATTCCCCCTCCCAGCATATCAAAGATTATAGTCATGCTTTGATATGAGAAAGAATGGTATGGATTATAGACATTTTGTAGAAAGTAAGCCTAGTTAAAAGAAGAATTTTACTAATAAGAAATAAATGTTGAAGATGTCCTTTCCAACTCTCATACTTTCCATTAAACCATTCCTTCATTTTGTCACAAACAAAATTGAATTGAAGTACTACATATTTGGAGACCAGTGGTGGGATTCAAAATTTTTTACTACCAGTTCTGTGGGCATGGCTTGGTGGGTGTGGCATGGCATGGCATGGCTTGGTGGGTGTGGCAGGGGAAGGATACTGTAAAATCTCCATTCCTACCCCACTCCAGGGGAAGGATACTGTAAAATCCCCATTCCCTCGCAATCAGCTGGGACTCGGGAAGCAGAGAGTAGATGGGGTGGGGCCAGTCAGAAGTGGTATTTACCGGTTCTCTGAACTACTCAAATTTTCCACTACCAGTTCTCCAGAACTGGTCAGAACCTGTTGAATACCACCTCTACAAAGCATCAGGTCAGGGCATTGGAAATAATGAAGTTCATTTAGTGATTAAAATAAAATATACCTTAAAGGGGGGGATCAATATTATGCAATATTAGTATAAAATAGAGAGTCGTTATTTTGTGAATTATTAATTTTCTATTGAATTAGTTCTCTAAATAACAGTGTCATCTGTGCAATTATTTGTATACAGTATTTAATTCAGTTCTGTGACATGCTTTTAATGCAAATACCTCATTCAGATTATTAAAACAACAACACAATCAAAATGCACACGTGCTAAAGCCATTACAAATTGTACAACATCCTGATATTCCTGTTAGGAAATATAAGGACAATCTGTTAAGGAGTCATTGCTAGTCTCGGCCATGAAAGACATTGCTTATCTTTTATAAAATTTGGGACACAGGTCCTATAGGACACAATATTGCTCAAAACATACATATGTTAATGTCAATTATACTGAATGTCTATGGAGATTCTCAGCCATCCAGGCCATGGTTGTCCCAAAGGTGCTTTTTCAAGAGGCAACTGGACTTTCTGACTTTTCTTTAAAGATGTTTCGCTTCCGAAGAATCTTCTTGGATGAGAAGCGAAACGTCTTTTTAAAAAATCCAGAAAGTCCAGTTCCCTTTTGAAAAAGCACCTTTGAGTCAATTAGACAGACTTAAATTTATTTAATGTCACAGAAGGCAAGCAAACTAATGTACTTCCTATCATGAGATACAACGTTACCACTTTGTCAACTTAAATCTGCCCTGTAAAAGGAAGTAATCTACCATCTGTTTTCTTACTTCTGTGAGTTGTAAACTAGCTTTATGGAAAAAGAAATGGCTGTTGAAACTAAATATTTTCTGTAAAGTAGAATCCAAAGAAATATTAGACTGCCTACAAATTCTTTCCTATCTTAAAGTTCAAGTTCTATGATATCTTTGCCCAGGAATAATTTGTGTCAGCAGATCATGACAGCCACATGCTGGTTTATACACAAACTAGAACAAGGAGTTTATTTTTATAAATAAACTGGAGTTGTAAGAAGTGGGATTTTTTAAATTCTTAATATCGCAGCTTTATGCTTGAATTGTTTTTTCCAGCTGACAAAAGGATGAAGAGGAAATGGACAAAAAATTAGCATTATAAGACGTTCTTCTGTGTTCTTGTTTTCTTTCTACTTCTCTTTCAGCAGCCAGTGGATGCAAATTTTTAGTGTTGCTTTGGCTCCTTATGCAGGCAAATGAAAAGATGAAAGAAGGAATGATTTGCGACTAATTCTACCAACACACATTTCAGTATTTAAATCCTTACATTTAAGGCTGCAGATAATTATAATTAGAAATAAGGTGTGGGACGGTTAGGGTGTAGAAATAACCAAACAAGTTTGCTTTTCACTTAAATAGTTTTTCTCTGTGTGTGTGTTTCTAAAACCTTTCCTAAAATACAGAAGAACAGGAATTGTAGGTGCTATATCAGGAAGATCTGGCCTAAATATTAACAAACTTTTTAAAGTGCAAACAAGGATGGTTAGGGAAAAAAACCTCTGAAAATTTGTAAACCGCTCATTATTTAGCTCTTTCTCTAGTGCTAATTAGAATGTATAACTTTTTTTTTTGCAAATTTTGACATTAGGAAAAAAAGTTCTTTCAATCATTGTCAATTCCTTAAAATATTCCTAATCTCCTAATGAACAGGTGAAAGAACATTTTTTTAGATTGATATGTTCGTTGTGGTAAATTTATTAAAAATAAATAACATTATAGAGCTTGTTTTAATTCTTATAAGTGACCAAACTAGGATAATAATGATCCTAAGAGGATCTTAGGATATAAGTGGGAACAGAGGGCAAAGATGTAGTTTATGCATATTTTATATTAAATAATTATTTTTATTTAACTGCATCTTCATTCCACTTTTTTAGATAGATAATAGTCTTTCCAACAACATCCACAACAAAAAGAATTCGAGAAATCCTGTTATTGGGGTTACAAATTTTTTAAAAATCAAGATCTATAAAGAAATTGGAGTTAAGGGAGATTGTCCCCCTTCAAACAGAGGGACAGTTAGACTTACAGTCTAACAGTTAGAGTATAGAGGTAGAAAGTTAATCCAGGGCAGTTTTGGTTTCAGCTTTTTTAGAGGCAAGATGTACATGAAATCAAAAAGCTGGAAAATATGCTATAAAGTTATAGCAGTCAATAGGACTTGCAGAACAATAATAACAGTTTTAGCAATAAATGGAACCATGAATCAAAATGGTTTCATTCTCAATGTTTCACTTCAATGTTTCTTCACCAAACACCAATTTACAAAAAAAAACAATTGCGCTTCCTCTTTTCTCTCATTGAGTGAAGTCAGAACTATTGTACTTCTGCTGCTATCATCAACTACTAGACCACAGTAATTTTCAACCCTTTGGGGAAATCAGAACATAGCCATTTTCATTTTTTTTTTCTGAAGGGAAATTTATTACTGAAGGGATGATTTTTGAAAGTATTGTGCTTGACTCTGTAAGTGAATTCAATCTCAGAAAAGGGAAAATACTAGGGTTGTTAAAATATTTGCATTTCCAATGATTCATAAATATAAAAATAATGTAGAAAATGAGGTATTAATTAGATTATTAAATATACTTGGAAAGTTGTTTGGCAAAAATCTGATTGAAAGAATATAAAAGATAGCAAGAGGCAACATTTAGAAAGCATTTTATGCTAGACATTAGTGTGTAAATCATGGTTATGCTTTTTAGTAAGTCATTGAGTAATATATGAATGCAAAAAGGCTCATTGTACATTTTCTGCTCCAGAATAAGCGTGTATTAAGGAATGTTTTGTGCGAATATAATGTTGAAGGATGATTGGTGAATTCTTCAGGAATTAACAATTTGTGTTTGAAGTAAAACATGATTAGGGTAAATGAAATGCTTTGTGAATGATTTAGTGTTGAGAAACTGATGTCTTGTGGGTTATTGAGTGTGTTTCTTGATATATATTCTGTCACTTTCCCACCTGGTAACCAGGGAGGTCAAATCTCTTGGCCTTTCAGAAAGCTGTGAACCCCGGCATCCTCCCCAGAATCTTTTCCCTCCTGATACACAGGAAAATATTTCCCTTTCCTAAAGAAAATGATCGAATACAAGAATATAAGATAGTTATATATTTCTACCCCCCCTCCCCGCCAGCTATCATCTTACTTGTTTATATGACCCTGAAAATCTCAAGCTGTTGGCAGATCCTGTTGGTTCCCAAAGCTGGCAAGGCTAGTCACATTAACAGGTTTACAAAGTTGTTATGGTAACGTGAGTACAAAGCTTAGATTTCTTTACAGAAAGTTTGAAGATTGTTATGTACAATTGAGTAAACATATAGTAATTTAAGTCAAGGGACTGTATTTTGAGCTTAGATAAATATAATTGAGCAAATACTGCTGCACAATTGGCTGGGAGCAGCAGGCATATACATGCTGAAAACTTGTTCATGCTTGCCTTGGTCAATACCTGCTTTGAAAGTTTAATTAGGTTTGTAAAGCAAACTTTTTTTCTTTTCAATTCAGCCTTTGATCAAATTCTTCTTACTGTTTTCAGATTCCATGGGCCAGCTGAGGATTTTCCAGGCTACTTTTTGCTTTTAAACGAGAATATGCAAGTTTAGACTAGATACTTACAAAATTGGGATTTTTTTTTCACTTCTATTGTGGTAAGATGAAACTTATTAAAGTCATTTGAAGAATGTAAATAGCATCTTTTAAAATGAGGATATTTGTCGCTTTTGATGGACTCTGTGAGTCTTTTGACATTTCACCAGAGAACACTGTCCAAGACGTAAAACTGATGATAAAGGTAAGAGATTGATCTTTATCAAATTGCTTCCTTTTTAGAACTTTTGACTTTCTGTCCCTGTGGAAAATTGAAATCAGTAATAAAATTCACTGTCAAAATGAAGAGAAATCTCTTTTACAGCACATACAAAGCTTTTTGTGAATTTTATGCTGCTTGTTTACGTTACGATCATGAAGTTATATGAAACTAGAATTGTCTTACAACTTCTTTTTTCCCTTTTGAACAGTTACTTTCTAGAAATCTGCAAATCATTTGAAAACTCTTCTCTTTCTACATACATTATATGGGAGGGTTGTTTATTTTGTTTGACTATGAGCGGTTAACAAAGAAAAAACTAAATAACTAGTAAAACAAGCTACATGACTACCATATTTACACAAAATTCATTTCAGTTGAAATACATAGGGCTAGAACGTAAGGACTCATGTTTATGGCTTAGTCCTATTTCCTTTAATTGCAGAATACAAACCAGGTAGAGAAAGCATGCAGAATTTGACTTGAGATTTTTAAAAACTCCTTAATAATAGGTCTGCGTCATGTGAGAAAGCAGGCTTAAAATGAAACAGTTGGCATCATTCTGAGCAACTGCCCAACTGCTTCTCTTACAGAAATACAATGGGTGATTTTTTTCCCCCTACAAGTTTTTCTCTGCAGCCCCAATCTTAATTTGGCCTGATTTCAAACTCTATTTTTTTTTTCCAGATTTTCCCTTCCAAATTTGTCATGTTGTATTCGGTTTTTGCAGTGTTATCTTGCTGATAAACATACAAACCGATGAACAAAGTCCTGAGTCTCTTGACACAGTCCCTTTCCAACATTCTGTTGGGTGGAAAAGAATAGAAAAGTAAAACATTCTTTTTCATCTTCATAATTTATTATGACATCATTAAACCCATATTTATATGATAGTGTGAATTAATGTAGCATAGCAAATAGCTACATACAAAGAGTATGGACACTCTGCATTCCTTTTAACATTTATTCTAAACTAGCTGGACACTCTTGCTTCTCTATGAAACTATGTGCTTGGGCTTGATAAATTGACACTTGCAGCCTGAAACTTAATGTAGAATGTGTAACTCTGTAGCATCAGAGTGTGTTAATATAATGCAATTGGCAGTTGGAAGAGAGGGGGAGGGGGAGTGGAATGTCCCAGCCCGCAGCATCCATCAGCATTGCTTAACGCATTGTTAACCGCCCTGAGTCTCTGGAGAAAGGGCGGCATATAAATCGAACAAATAAATAAATAAATAAATATTCATCTGGCTAGTATCCTGTCAGTGTGTGAGAGAGTTGAGGGGAGTTTGGAAACTCAAACAGTATTTGCTGTGTGAGCAAGACGGAGACAGGAAAGAGGCTGGGCATGGCTTATCTCAACTGTTCTGTAGTAAAGTTGCTTGCTGCTGTGAAAGTAAAACTGAAAGTGAAACTCCTCTGCTTGTGTTTTGCATTTGGAACAGATTTCTTTTCAGGTGGGGACTGGGGAGGGGGAGTAGAACTCCTTAGCATCATAGTGTGTTAATATTTTTTTTTTATTTTATTGCAATTTATATGCCGCCCTTCTCTCAAAGGACTCAGGGCGGCTTACAAGATAAAAAATCAACAATAAAAAGCAAAATACAAGTTAAAATCTAATTAAAATTAAATTAAAATTATTACAATGTGCAAATCTCTCAACGGATCAGTCCATTTGATGAAAGAGCCACGTCTTCAGTTCACGGCGAAAGGAGAGGAGGTCGGAGGCTGAACTCGTTGGGCAAACCGTTCCAGAGGGTGGGTGCTCCCACAGAGAACGCTCTCCCCCTGGACATTGTTTGGCTGATGGCACCTTGAGGAGGCCCGCTCTGTGAGAGCGCACGGGGCGATGGGAGGATGGCAGGAGATGGTCCTGCAAGTACCCCGGGCCTAAGCATGTAGGGCTTTATAGGTGAGCACCAGCACCTTGAAACGAACCCGGAGGACCACCGGCAGCCAATGCAGCTCACGCAGGAGAGGTGTTACACGGGAATAACGAGAGGCTCCCATAACAGCCCACGCGGCCGCACTCTGGACTAGCTGGAGCCTCCGGGTGCATCCCAAGGGCAGCCCCATGTAGAGGGCGTTACAGTAATCCAACCGAGAAGTAATAATAATATAGGAAATACTTATGCTCTGATGGTCATTTCAAAAAATTCTTTCTTAGTGAGCACCTAGAAGCCAAGAGGAACATATGTGGCAAATTTCAAGTTTGTAGGCTTTACAGTTCTGGAGTTTGTGATTAATGTGTGAGTGGTTTTCGCTTTTATATATATAGATGATACCCTATTCAATTCAAGGACATTCCCAATGAAGGAAATATAAGGGCTGAAACTGGCAAGGAAGGGACCACACACTTTTCAAGCTAGGGAGACTGATTATGTAAACATTCTTTAACTGCAGCTGCTTTCCCTGACCCTGAAGAGAATGCCACAGTATCTCAAAAGGTAGAAGGAAAACAAATCAAGGACTGAATCCTGGAGTATAGAGCACACACAGACACACAGAGAGACAGAGAGAGAGACATTTTAACTGCTGTAGATTGCAGATTTTTTTGTTGGTTAAGGACTCAGTTTCTTCTCTCCAATAAAACTACTTATCACACCACAAAGGATCAACTGTAGCTACACAGTAGAATTTAGAGAAGCCTGACTGTGGGCATAGGATTGCAACTAAAACAACTCAGTTACTATGTAACTTTACTTATAAAGTAGTAGAATCCATTGGGTTAAAAACAACAACATAGATTTAAAAACAAAATGCATATAAAAAAATTCAGACCATTAATACCACCAGAACAGAAACAACAGAGTACAGGATCTCGTACTGCATCTTCCACTGCAAGTACAATGGGACCATTCACATTGATTCCAGTGCAAAAGCAGAAATCATTTGTTGTTACTGATTCAGAATTTTAGCTAAATATTATGTAGTCCTAGAATATTATTCAGAGAATTTTGAAGACAGAGCAGAACCGGTAAGCAGGTGGGGTTCTTCACAGCCATTGTAATCCATTGTAAATTGCCTGGTGAGTTTATCCTGCAGAAGATGCTAAGCTGTCTATTGCAATCCCTGTTGTACCATAGTATTTATCAAAGGGCATGTAAAGGGAAGATCAAGCACTGGAATAATTGTGCCATAGAGCTGATATAAAAAATCCTGCCTCATCGAGTGGTCTTAAGCCAACCTCTTTGGTTTAATGGTAAACTGAGGGGTCTTTGATGCTCTTTGAGCTTGCTTGTTTTCTTGCAGAAGTTTCATTACCCAAACTAGGCAACATCATCAGTGCTAGTAAGGGGTACAGTTTGCTGTCAGTTTATATTAACGGCAAACTATTAGAGGCTGTTCTAAGAGGAACAGCAGTATTGAAATAATGTTAAATCTTAACCAAACTTATAACCTCTAGGCACTTTGTAAAACAAGGCTAGGGAACCCTGTAACTGCTGAGCTACAACTCTTGGCATCTCTAAGAAATTAGTAATAAAATCTGTCCATGCTATGCATTATTATTATGTGCCTTTGCTCAAGGTACATGTTCTTCTCTTTCAGTCCCTCTCTATGTAGACGCAATATTGACACTTGCCATTCATTCTATGCAAGAGTTGCTTTTCACCTTGCTCTGCTTAAATTGTGTTTAATCTCATGGTAGACTGTGACATGTTTATATTAGTTATGGACATAAGAAAGTCACCAAAATGAATCACTGATTTATCTAGCTTAATATTTGCATTAGCTTTCTTCAAATCCTTGCTCTTTGAATACATTGGACTTTAACTTCTATATGGGATGTTGTCTGAGATAATGGGAATTGAGGTCTAGTGCAATAGAGTGACAGGTTGAAGGAAACTGATTCATACTCACTTGATAGTTGTTTTACATCATTCAGAAAAGGGTTCTCCAACTCTGCATTTATATGCCAGGAAAACAGACTAAATAGCCCTGTTATTGAGTTCCAATCCTTCCCCCATAATACCTGCAACTATGGTTATTGAATGATAACGTGGATGTTTACCTTGAACTTTTAGCGCTTATGGTTTTTTATAAAAAAAAAGAATCTCTTTTCTTCTATTAAGGATTATTTTCATGTTCCACTATCTGAAGACAAACAAGGCAGGAGATATTTGGAGCTGATATATGCAGGAGCAGTGCTGAAGGACAACTGGGTACTTGCTGATGTAGGCATTACAGTTTCTTCCTCAATTAAATGTGTCATCAAGGTATGATTTAAAAAGAACAAACCGGCTGCCAAATACAGAAATTCTCTCTCTATGTTATAGAACTTGTGCTAGCATCACTTAATAGTAATGAGAAGATTCTGATCTTCAAATGAAATACAGTAATCTTCAAATAATAAAGCAGAATGCATAAAGACCATGAGAATCCTTAGTCTCACTCTGATTGCAATGAACTTATAAATGTTTTAAGAAATTCTTTCAAACGAACAATTATATATTTTGTGTGTCTTAATATGCCATGTATTCTAAAATGTGACTTGTTCATCAGTTCTCCATCAGCGTCTGTGGCACATAGCATGATACTATGCCTAATAAGAGTGGTTGAGAATGGTGGCTGGATGTGTATCAGGTTTAATGGAATCTTCAACAAATAAAACAGTCTTTGCTAGAATCTGATAGACACATACAGTATGGAAGCAGCAGCAAGAGTAAATCATCCAAGCAAACAAAAGTTATTACTTTGATTTTCAAAAAACTGAACAAACATAGCTCAACCTTATTTTGTATATAAGCAGGTATATACAAAAGTATGAAAGCTATTGCTTAACGTATTGTAAGCTGCCCTGAGTCTCCGGAGAAGGGCGGCATATAAATCGAAGCAATAAATAAATAAATAATTAAATCTTGCATCCCTTAAGTGAAGCATGACCATATCCACTGTTTTTAGAGCTTTTTAAAACTCTCCTCATTCCACAGTCTTAATCTCATGCCCAGCCAATAGGTTTCAGTTAGAGTCAAGTTTGTATTGTAAGGCAGAAAGCTGCACACCCAAAACAGAATCTTCCACAATCTTTCTTCCTTCCCTGCAATCAGTCCTTCAAAACAATGTTTGAATACAATTCTAAACATAGCCCAGTGAGATAGAGGCTGGACTGGAAATGAAATGGGTCCAAGTCAGAGGGTGACAGAGGGGAGAAAATGAGGAAGTATATATCATGACATTACAACACAAATCTCATGATAGTGGGGATTGTGTACTTGTGTACAACATTGAGAAACAAGTACAAAACACGTATTTCAGCTTTTTTTGGCGGTCATTATGACAGCTCATACCAAGTGCTTATGGGAGGGGACTTTCCTAATATGACTTGTGAACTTCCTTTTGCTTCCCCCAATACCTCTCTGTTGCCCCACCAATCTTGAACTATTTTTGGACATGGTTTTACTGGTCTTATAAAATGAATTACTATCATACTTTTCTGTCTCCTATACATACATAATTTTGTGCAAGCTAGAACCTTTAATAAATCATGGTTATACCATGACTGTGCAGTGTGAAAATGTGATATGTGACTTATGTGCCATAATTGTACATTATTTTTTAAAATGTAAATAAGGAATTGCTGTGCTGTGATGTTAATGCCTTTTCTTCAAATAGGAAAGAAAATAAGGAAATCTCATTGTTTCTGTGAAGCTAATATACAAACAGGGAAGGAAAAATTACTTGCAACTAAATTGAGAAACCAGGAATTATTGCTGCTGTCTTGCTTATTTTATCAATTCAGGAGTTAGTTAGCCAAAATTATTGTTCTTGGCATGGCATTACTTGCTACATAGGACATAAAAGCAAGAAAAGCATTAGAGCTGCTGTCTTCTTCTCAGTCTAGTCTTTGCACTCAACAGGACTTAATTACTAAATAAGCAGGCCAAAAAATTAGACTAGAAAGGAACTGCATTCATACAAGTTCATTAGTAATTACAGAAGTGCGTAGCCAAGCTTTAGATCCCACATAAGAAACAAGCGTTTCCGCTGTTTTAGCTCTTTTGATTGTGGAAAATATTCTATATGATTTCTTTCTGTATATTTTCATTCTGAGAAGCATATTAGCGATTCTTCTCATTCTAGAGATGGAAATTAAGCCAGAATAAAAAAATGTTAAAGTTATCCAAAGACTACCAGAACTGATCTTAGGAGGGTATAATTTTAAACCTAATTCTCAGAGCATATACAGCATTTTTCAAGCCTAGGGCTGCATTTGTAGTCAGTAGGGGAAAAAGATTAACTGTAATTATTTTAATTACAGTTAATAACAAATTGTTACCTCCTGTAACAAATTGTAAGAAAAACCTTAACTACCTTAACTATATATGTGAGGAAGATTTCTTGCACATACATTTAAAATTGCCTTTCTCAAACCAATGTTCACCAACTATTGGACAGTCTGACTAGGAATTTTAATTTTGTAATTCAACAATTGTATAAATATAGTGTTGCAGTTCAACAAATCTGAAGGGAACTAAATTATTGAAGACATGTTATATACATTATGTTCCTTGTTTATTAATGTTGTTTTCTCCACCAGGAAGAAGACAAGCCAATTTTCTATGTATACAACCCGGTCACTCATGAAAAATTGCCCATAATGGGAAGGATATATCTTCTTTCATCAAAGGTTTCTGAACTGAAAACTTTAGTGACCTTGAAATGTGGTTTTCCAAGTAGCATTTATTGTCTCAGGACTCCAGAGGGCAGGGAGATGTTTGACTGCAATACTCCGAACGATTATCAGTTAGATATAGGTATAAGATTGTTTGCATATTATATCTGTTTTTAGTTGATAAGCATAGGACCTTCAAATCTTATCTTGGTGACTCAAAATTGTAATCCAGATTTCTTTATCTGAGACGTTTATGAATCTCAGTGAATCTTTTTGAGTAGACATATACAGAACTATAATATAAGAAATATTTACACTTTTACTGAGAGAAAATGAAATAAGGTTTTCATATTTGGCAGTGCCATTTTACTATCTCTTCAGTCTTCAAATCCTAACACCGGTACATAGTTGATGATTTTAAAATGTTAGAACATAAGCAACTGGTAATAAGCAAATGAAATTTAACATTTTGAAGTACATTTATGATTAGATAATTTAGCTATTCTTCTGAACTAATGTTGATTCAATTATACATTGTATCCATAATACTATGTAAATAGCTTCTTTTCTAAATCTAAACTTCACTTTTCCTGCTATTGTTCATGTGATTTTCAGCTTCTCTGTTACTACAGATATTAAAATATAGTACTTCGGAAGAGAATGAGTGGTACCTTCTAGCCAACAAAGATAGAAACAGAAATAAATGACAATGTTTACTATTAATAGGCACAACTCTTCGTTTGGATGTTTGGAATGGATGGAGAGAATTCTTGACCAGTTGTATCCTAGGAAACAAACCCAAGATCCAGTACTATCTGTCAAAGGAAGAACCAATACTCAGGTATGAAGATTCAACACACACTTTTCAAAATCCAGTTTTATTTTAGATTAGAATGTATGTTCCAAGATGGTCATTAAGTGGCAAGAACTGAAGGATAGAGAGAATAGGCGGGAAGAAAGTGAAAGTTAAAATCAAGGTCAAGCCTTCTATTGCAAGGTTACACCTATTTTGCCTTTGCTGCATTGGTTACAATAGGCGTTCAAGATCATTTCAGAATGCTGGTTGCGTTACTTATCAATCATAGTGCTGGATTATATTAGGGACTAATGTATGTAAATACATAATAGCTTCTGTAGTATAATTTTGATTACACTTGTGATTTTGGAAATGCTATACTATTCTTTATATGGCTAATTATTTTTTTGCACACATATTGTTTTAGGTTTCAAAAGAGAGTAGCTCTTTACATGGCAGCCTTTTTCGGACACCTCCAGGTTTCAATCTGGCTTTTGAAAAAGGGAGTGAAGCCCACTGAAATAATTGGTGTACATCCTTATCGTGAATGGTGTCAGGAAGACGATAATTCTGACAACATGAAATGTCCCGTTCATGCAGCTGCAGAAGCAGGCCAACTTATGATACTGAAAGCATTTGTCAATTCCAGTGCCTTATCCCTTGAATGCCAAAATTCTGCAGGGCAAACTCCATTGCAGCTCTGTATCCAGCACAGACATAAAGACTGTGTATTGTATTTAGTCACCAAGTTATGGTCAGTGGTTTCTTATCCTACATTCTCTCTGCCCATGAAAATCTATATTAAGTTAAAGCTGTGGCTTCTTAAATCTCAAAATAACGTCTATCCAGTCAAGAAGTGCAACCCTGCTGCAGTCTTCAAAACACAAGTTGGGGATGTTGTCTTTGTGGATGGTTTCACAAAACCAGAAATGACCTCCAGAGGTTTTTGCTCAGCCATGATCAAACATGCAAACAGCAGAGGTTGCACACTGCCAGATTTAAATAATCGGTTTCAACACGAGCAATCTCGGTACCATTTGACCATATCTGATATGCACCTCAAAGCGAAAAATGTTAGATTACCTCCAGTGGCAGGTGCAAAGAAGAAAGGTAGCAAAGATAGACAGTGGCAAAAAAGGAAGCCTAGAAAAAAGCACACACGGCTTAATGAAGAATACATGGACCAAAATATGTGTTTAGCAAGAGTTCCTCTACCTTCTAATTCTCTCCTCAAACCAGCTTACTATTATTCCATACCTAATGTAGAGTTCCTGCTAAATCCTTCCCTGGAGTCATTTTCAGAATATTGTGGAAGAACTCCAAGAGAGAATGCAATCTACTGCTTAGCCATAGCCAGGTATGTGTCGGTCTTTATTGAGAAATATATATGTTGAAAAGCAGCATCAGAAGTTTTCTTCTTCTTCTAATGGAGACCTTATGTTTCCATTCCCAGTCTTAAAGAGGTGCCTCAATCCCAAAATTGAGCTTGAAAAATTGTGGCAAAAAATAGCGATGTGTTAGCATAATTGACAATGTGATTTCACGGTGCCAGGGGGCATCAACCTGAATGCTGAGAGGCCTGCATGTAGGCTACAGTCTATCCAGCCTTGAGCCTTTTTTGTGTGACAGAAGCATTCAAAACATTTTACAAATGATACAGAGTTCACCACATCACCTGTTTGGCCTGGGGCAAAGGTAAATAACTGGGCATCATTAGCGTGCTGATGATACCAGAATCTATGTGATGGGGTCATTTATCCCAGCAATTTCATGTAGATGTTAAAAAGAAGTGAGGAGGGTTTCATAATTAATCATCAAGTATTATTGCCAATTATAATTATCACGTATTATTGCCAGTTATAATTATGTACTATTGCCAGTTATAATTATCATTTGGAGGAGCTGCTGAAAATATAAAGATTCTGATGAATAGATACTGCCATCAAGTGGCAACAGTAAATTCAGGAAACTATAATCAGAGAAGAGTGGGAGTCTAGATCAAGGCTGAGCAAGTTGATCTTAGCTGATTTGCAGAATCATGAAATATATTTTTTAAAAAGCTATTAAATAAAACTAAAGTGTGGATTGTCCTCTCCTGCAAAAATGTTTTTTGATTCACTTCATTAGACAACATCTCTGTCAAGTTTCCAACATTCTCTGTTGGGAGAAACTTCTGAGAACAGATTAGGGAATCAAATATAGGATGGATTAGTTTACTGTTCGGTGCAGTATATCAAATTCAAAATTACATTAATTTAGCAGTCAGTTTATTTTTCTTTTTTTCTTTTATGAGACATATATTATATTGAGGGGGTGTGATGGCTCAGCGGTTAAAGACACTGAGCTTGTTAGCTGGAAAACTGACAGCTCCAGTATGTGATAGGGTGAGCTGTTGTTACTGGCCCCAGCTCCTGCGCACCTAGCAGTTTGAAAGCATGGAAGCGTGAATAGATAAATAGGTACCACTTTGGTGTGAAGGTAACCTTTACCTTTATATACTGTCTATTTATCAAACTCTATGCAATTACAATAGCCAACTATCATTTGAACACAAGCATAAATAACATCACAGAGGGGACTTCTCCCAGGTACTTGTCTTTATTTTCAGGGTATGTTTTCTATTAATAATGCATACTAGGAGTCCAGATTCAACATTATCACTTTGTAAATGATGGAACAGTTGGGGTGTACTTGCTTTTGCATGTATATATAATTAATTGATACCTTATATGTGGCTGCAAAGGTAACAAATGTCTATATCTTTTACTGCAGTGAATTTAAAGAGAAGCCTTGGCTGCAACAATTGGACATTGCAAGAACCCTAGCTAGAAAAAGTATATGTAAACCTACATACTAACTAGACTCAGATGAAATAGACTATATAATAGATAGACTAACCGAAAAGATTTACAGAAACAATGCATCTTGGCAAGCAAAGTTGTATTGAACTATCTTTATACATATTCTGAGAATCCTGGAATCTTCCCCTCTGTGGCAATCCAATAGCATCCTTCCAATGCTGCTGAAGTGCCATTCACATTCCGAAAGGATTAAGAATAACAATTGGTTTATATAAATATGAAACACTAATACATAGTTTTGAAAATTTTGGAGGACTCCTATTGGGGATTCTTTAAACAGTAACATTGTAGGCAATCAGCAGACTAATTTTTCTGAAGCTCCAGGAATGGGACTGAAATGGAATGGATTGGAGACCTTGAAAAAGATTGTGGTGGACAAAGAAGTTGATATTCAGAAGAATCCTCTGAATACTAAAAATGATCTTAGCTTACATATTATGTGGATGAAAATATTTTGCATGTAAAAAGGTACTATCATTGGATGAGTGGACTCTCTCATCCTAATTTGAAAACAAGACTGATGGACAAGTCTGAATTTTACTATAATGCCATTCCCAAATTAGTCAGATATAATTGATCCTACTTTATAAAACATTTTTGATGCTTTTGAAATGTATTTCTGCTACTTCTTAGAATTCGTATGTTCCTATTTATTAAATCATTATTGACATGTCTTAATTTAATTATCTTTTTGTACTAATTTATTGAATTGAATCTACTTGGAGAACAATAAGGTATAGCAGTTATAGTGGTGAGGCGAGATATGCTGGAACATTATTTCCACAAAGACTGCTATTTCTATGACCTCTTACAGCAAGAGAGAAAGGAAAATGTAATAAGTGACTGCTGGAGGTTCACTTAATTCAGTTTCCAAGATTTTATATCCTATCCCTTTTTTGCTGCAATTAAATCTAATGAATGAAGTTCTACGGTATGTGAATTGCTTCCATGGTCATGCATTGTTATTTAAGGGATTAATATAACTGGAATATGCTATAATTGGAAGAATGCAGATCTTGCGAAACACTCATACCGAAGTATGTATATCAATGTCTCTGTATCATTTGAAAAATTCTACACTGCACTGCTATTCTGTTACTTTGTCAAAGTTTTTAGGTGGTTATTAGCTACCCACTGGTGTATAACAAGTGAACAGCTGTATAGAAGGGAGGGAGGGAGGGAGGGAGGGAAGGAAGGAAGGAAGGAAGGAAGGAAGGAAGGAAGGAAGTTAGTTCAAATGCAGGGGTATAGAATTAGGACCATTCTGAACAGCATGCAATAAACAATCTAAAAATAGGTTACAGTGCGATGCCACTGCAAAGGGACAAGAATCCTCCTGGGACTATACCAACGGGAATATACTGTCATGATCAAGATAACTCACTGTCCTCTTTACAAATAGTCCTCAACTTATGACTATTTGTTTAACAACCATTTGAACTTACAACAGTGCTGAAAAAAGTGGTGGCCAGTCCTCATACGTATGACATCACAACATCCCCACACTCATGTAATCAAAATTTTGTCACTTGGCAAGTGGCATGTATTTACAATGATCACAGCATCCCAAGGCCATGTGTGATTACCACTGGTGACCTTTCAAGAGGTTTCTGACAAGCAAAGTCAATGGGGGGGGGCTGATTTGTTTAGCAACCATGTGATTTGTTTAAGGACTGTGGTGATTATCTTAACAATAGCAGCAAAAAGGTCTAAAATCAAGGGTGATTCACTTAACAACTGGAAGTTGTTGGATGGAAGTTCCAGTTCCAATTGTGATTATAAGTCAAGGACTACTTGTATTTTGCATTGGTTAGATAACACCTGGAGTATTGTATTACGTTCTAGGCTGATTTTAGGAAAAACATTGACAATCAAATCCAAAGAAAAACAACTAAATAATGGAGAGAACAGTTGTACAAACTAACTATTTAAAGCTGGAGAACACTGCAGGGAAACACTATATCCATTTTTAGATAATAAAGATGACAGAAAATAATTTTTTCAGTTTTGGATGACAGGATAATAAACAATGCATTTAAATCACAAGGAAGTACAGTTCAGTTAACCATCCTGAAAACATTCCTAATAGTAAAAGCAGGTCAACTGTGGAGCAAATTGCTTTTCATGCTGTGTACAGGTAGTCCACAACTTAAAATAATTCATTTAGTGACCATTCGAAGTTATAACGGCACTGAAAAAAGTGACTTAGGACTTTTTTCACACAACAACTAAAATATCCCCATGGTCAGATGATCAAAATTCAGACACTTGGCAACTGACTCATATTTATGACAGTTGCAGTGTTCAAGGGTGACATGATCATCCTTTGCAATCTTCTGACAAGCAAAGTCAATGAGGAAGCCAGATTCATTTAAGAACCATGTTACTATTTTATTTATTTATTTATTTATTGGTTCGATTTATATGCTGCCCTTCTCCGGAGACTCAGGGCAGCTTACAATGTGTTAAGCAATAGCCGTCATACTTTTGTATATACCTGCTTAGTAGGGCTTTTGGCCCCCCCAAGCAGTGTTCTTTTTTATACAAAGTCAGCTTATTGCCCCCACAATCCGGTCCTCATTTTACCTACCTTGGAAGTATGGAAGGCTGAGTCAACCTTCACTTAACTAACTTAACAACTGCAGTGATTCATTTAACACAATGGCAAGAAAGGTTGTGAGCCGTGGTGGTGAAGTGGTTAGAATGCAGTGTTGCAGGCACACTGCATTCTCACTGCCAGGAGTTTGATTCTGACTGGCTCAAGGTTGACTCAGCTTTTCATCCTTCTGAGGTTTGTAAAATGAGGACCTAGATTGTTGGAAGCAATATGCTGACTCTAAACTGCTTAGAGAGGGCTGTAAAGCACAATGAAGTGATATATAAGTCTAAGAGCTATTGCTATTTCTATTGTAAAATGGGGCAAAAACTAACAAGTGTCTTGCTTAGTAACAAATTTTGCACTCAATTGTGGTCATAAGTCAAGGATTACTTGTACTGCCTTCTTTGGAGGTATTTAAATAGACTTGGTGATCATTGGTAGAGATGTACAGGGTCACAAATTTCAGCGGTGGGTAGAGAAGTGGATTAGATTATTTTTTAAAAGCAGGTATTTATTACTAATATAATTTCAAAAATGTATAGAAATACAAATAGTTTTAAAATATAGAAAATATGGGAAGAAAGGGATAGGAAAAATAATAAAATGCAGGTGGGTAATTAACAAGGATGTAATATAAATTTTGCACATTTGAGCCAGTAAATCAGAAGTGTAACTAAAATCTGGTTTATCTAAAGCAAGCTCACGTTGCTCTAAATGATGTTTTTTTTTTAAATCTTAAATGTATTTTGCTTTTTGTTTGCTTTGTCTGACATTGCTAACTCCAGAAGGACATCACATGACAGGTTTGTATGCAATACTTTGCTGAGTTTATTTTTAAGGAGCCTGACCAAGAACACGTCTTCAATAATTGTTACATACCATACTTTTGTGTCCCTCCTGCCTTTTTTTGGAAGAGACAAAGCATACCTTGTATATCTTTGCAGGTAGCTAGATTTCAACACAAAATATGACAAGTTTATTCTTTAATTGGAGACCCTGTCATAAACTCTGGAAAATATGATTCATAGCCCTGAGTGGCTATGAACCCAGCTAATTGTGGGGTGTTCAATAAATCTTATTTTAGTGCTAAAGATTTTAATTCAGGTAACTTTACCGGTCCACCAAAACGCTACCCTTCACATTTTCAAAAGAGGACTCTCTTAAGTGAACCTGTTAGCAGTAAGTTTTGTATAGTTATGCTCAATGGCGGGATTCAAATAATTTAACAACCGGTTCTCTGCCCTAATGATTTCTTCTAACCAAATTTATGCTTCATATTAAATCTGCATTAAAATATTTTAAGCGTGGTTTTAGATTCACGATACAGAAGAGACAGGCGAGGGGGGAAAGTTTTGCCAGCAGGCGGCGGCAACACCACCAGCAGCAACGCCCCGACTTTGCTTTAAAGTCAAACAGATCTCGCATTAGGGCTGACGCCATAATAAACAGAGTGGAAGCGCGTTCGCCTTCAGCGATTCCGAGTGGGAACCCTTGATGAGGGAGCTGCTTTTCGGCGGAGCGCTATCTCAGTGACACTAGACGGAGAGGGAAATTTTGCCCGGCGGGTAGCGAAGCTGGGAAGTGCTGCTTGTGTCAGTGGAGGGCGCTAAGGCGAGGAGAAGATGCTGCTGGTGCTATCGGAAGAGCACAAAGAACACCTGGGCTTCCTTCCCCAAGTAGAGAGCTCAGGTAGGAGCACTTCGAAGGCCTTGCAAGGCTGCCTGACGCTCGCTTTACTTAAGGCCTCGCCCACTTTGGACCTGCCGGCTCCGGGAATCGCTGGTCCTTCCTCGCCCCCGCCCCCCATCTAACGTGGGGGTAGATGGAAAAGCGCGTGATGGGATGCACGGAACTCATTCTAATACGTTGCGGCCCACAGAAGCCTTTGCCTGCTTACTTGGAAATGTTCAGTGGGGAGTATCGGAATATTTAGGGCTGCGACCCTCAGAACGCCCTGGATAACCTTTGCTCAGCTGAAAACAGCCGTTGGATATCCTTAGAGCAGAGGTCTTCAAACTTGGCGGCTTTAAGACTTGTGGACTTCAACTCCCAGAATTCTCCAGCTGGCTATGCATAGCCGGCTGGAGAATTCTGGGAGTTGAAGTCCACAAGTCTTAAAGCCGCCAAGTTTGAAGTCCTCTGCCTTAGAATATGCTTCCAGGGAAGTGTGGCTACCCTCACAATTTAAATCAGCATTGCTAGCAAAGATGCTTGCAGCAAATAATTGTCCCGCCCCTGCTTTTGTAATAAAATTATTTATTGCAAGTAAGGATAACAATTCTAATACCGGTGTTTTATTGATGCCAAACGATATGGCCTTCTGTTACATCTCTTCCATAATGTGTTCACTTTATTTGCTATGAAGACTTACGATTCATTTTGACTTTAAGCTTCAAGGAATAATAGAAACCTATATTATAATTAGGTGGCTCAGTGGCTAAGACGCTGAGCTTGTCTATCAAAGATCGGCAGTTCAGCGACTCGAATCCCTAGTGCCACATAACGGGGTGAGCTCCAGTTACTTGTCCCAGCTTCTGTCAACCTAGCAGTTCGAAAGCATGTAAAGATGCAAGTAGAAAAATAGGGACCATCTTTGGTGGGAAGGTAACAGTGTTCGGTGCGCCTTTGGCATTTAGTCATGATGGGCACATGACCATGGAGACGTTTTTGGACAGCACTGGCTCTTTGGCTTTGAAACGGAGATGAGCCCACCCCCTAGAGTTGGGAATGACCAGCAAGTATGTGCGGGGGGAACTTTTACCTTTATCTTACTCTATAATTTGACCTATGTTAATTCTCCAGTTTTAATATGAAAGCTTTTCTAAGACAGCTTTAGAACATCTTGCATAGCTTTCAAGGCCAAAAAGACAATACACAGTATCTGGAGTACTTTTTTCGGTATCTTCAAGATCAAAGTATATTAACGTTTATGAAAATGTTTTTAAATGAAGAGCACAGACTATAAATTTAAATGATTCCTATGATGTTTACTCATATATCTTAGTATCTTTGTTAAATGTAAATGTTTGCAAACATTCTAAGAAAAAAATTGTGAAACTTGCAGTTGGTCAAAAATTATGTTGGGAATGACTTTGCCTTAGTTATTTTATTTTGTATTTTACTTTTTTGCAATTAAAGTATTTTTACAGTGAAACAAGTTACCGTATTTTCTGGCATATAAGATGACCCCCGACTTTTCCTGTAAAAATATAGGGTTTGGGCTATACTTGCTGTATAAGACAACCCCTCTTCCAACACACATCAAATAAAAATTAAAAAACATCAACTGGCTCACCCACAATGTAAAAGCAGCTCTGCTAGACCTAAAATGGCTCCTGCAACAAGCAGGAACCTCACACAGCCACAAAAAGCCCAAAACCCCAACTTTCACACTTTACTCACACAACATTCCACATACAGCTTTGTGAGATTTTGTGCGTTTGTGTACTTAGAGTGAAACACTACAGAAACACACTAAATCTCAGAAAGCTGCACAAATATTTTATTTTTATTTTTATATGAAAGCTAAATTTAAAATTTCCTAGCCTAAAACTTAGACCTAGCCTTTAAATGACTAGGTCTAAAAAAGAACAACTAAAAAAATCCCCAATTAACTTTTTTTTTTAAAGCTCCCAAAGGGGAAAAAAACTTACCCAATAGAACAGGGGTCTCCAACCTTGGCAACTTTAAGACTTGTATATTTCAACTCCCAGAATTCTTCAGTCAGCTTTGCTTTGCTGGCTGAGTAATTCTGGGAGTTGAAGTCCACAAATCCCTGCCTGCTTGATTGCAGGCAGGGAGATTCAGTTGCTTGCTGATGCAGTGGATTGCAGGCAAGTGAAGCAAGGCAAGCGTTTGGCTAGCAGCTAAGGTAAGCAAGCTGGAAGTGGGGGGGATTTTTGCTACCAATTAGCAGGCAAAAATTAGCAGCTGGATCGCCAGAGCCATGTAAAAGGAAAATTTTTTCCTTTTACACGGCGCTGGCCATCCAAGCTCTGTCGATCCCAGCTGAGTTGCCTGCTAATCAGGCAACTCAGCTGGGATGGCCAGCGCCGTGTAAAAGGAAAAAACTTTTCCTTTTACATGGCTCTGGCGTGTAACTCAGCTGGCAATTCAGCTTGGCTCCTCAGAGCCATTTAAGGCTCGTAAGAGCCTTTCGGGCTGGTCTGCCTGGTTACAGGAGAACGGCACCCGGCGTATAAGATGACCCCCGACTTTTGAGAAGATTTTCGTGTGTTAGAAAGTCGTTTTATACGCCAGAAAATACAGTATTTAATTTTTCTTCTTCACATAATTAATTAAGAAGTGGTTTGATTAGCAATTAAATGAAACATAATTAACTGGTTTCATGTAACAAATTAAGCAATAATCCATAGTTTACAAACTAGTAACTGAAATTGCACAACAGTGATGGTTATATAATGTGATCAACCAGCTTATAGAAATAAACTGTTTTTAGGTTCATACAATACATTGAAGAATGGAATAGCTAAATGGCTGGATTTGTGTAACTTGTTAACAAAGTTAACTAATCAATCTTAGCAAGTTTGTGACTGCTTTCACGTTGTGTGAACATAGTCAAGTCTTCCAATTTGCACAATCACTTAGCATAACCTAATCATTATCTCAGATTAACTAATTGATCTAATCCTCATATTGCAGATTATTAATGTAGCTAGCTTGCAATTACAAATGTTCTAGCAGAGGTAATTCCTGTGCCTACAGTTA
This sequence comes from Masticophis lateralis, assembly GCA_030761175.1. Classification (NCBI taxonomy): domain Eukaryota; kingdom Metazoa; phylum Chordata; class Lepidosauria; order Squamata; family Colubridae; genus Masticophis; species Masticophis lateralis. The sequence continues at coordinate 28,215,000 of JAUDYJ010000005.1, forward strand.
ACTCAATTTTATTCATTCAGTAAATTGAACCAAATTAACTGTATAACCTGAGTTCAGATTGCATTCTGTGTGCTAGGAATAGCACTTAGATTTATATATCGCTTTACAGTGCTTTATAGCCGTCTCTAAGTGGTTTACAGAGTCAGCATATTGCCCCCAACAATTTGGGTCCTCATTTTACCCACCTCAGAAGGATGGAAGTCTGAGTCAACTTTGAGCCTGGTGAAATTTGAACTGCCAAATTGCAGGCAGCCAGCAGAAGTAGCCTGCTGTATTGCACTCTAACCACTGTGCCACCACATCTCATGTGATGTTTGCATCATTTTGTGATTTCTTGTGAATACATCTTAATTTTTGAGGTGGGGACTTTCCTGGTCACATTGGAGTTTAAGTAGACAGTAATATTAGGAAACACATTGTGGTTGCCAAACCAAAAGCACTTCAGAGACTGCCAAAACTTCCTCACCCAGGTTCAGTTCATATGCAGTTTGATATGCAACATTGATAGCGCTAACTCTATACCCAATCGTAGAAACTTTTATAAGTGGAATCATACAGATTAATATTACCTATACCAGCTGATTAAGTATTTAACAATTTGATTTATGTCCACATGTAATTTAGCGGACTAGGTAAAACATACAGAACTGCTTTATAAACTGCAGGAATGTACATACATTCCTGCAGTTTATTTATTTTTGAACTGCTAAAGCAGCTGTGTATTTTCACCCCAGTAAAGTGATTCATATAGAGATAGCCAAGATCAGTATTTAAAGCAGCAGTACAAGCATTACAAACCATATGACTGCTTTAATGATCCCCAAAGAAGTTGGAAAGCTTCATTTTTTAAAATGGTTTGCAAAACCCTATTTGCTATTACTTTCATTCATGTTTGAATTAACCACCCCTTCCTAGATTATAACTGCAGTAATAGATCAACTATTCTTTTGGGATAATTGGAATCAATAAGAGACTTATTGCATCTACGTAACATTTGAGCAAACCAAAATTATTTTTTCTTGTTACTTCGCTTATTTTTATCTTTTTGGGGTTTGGGGAAGCCAAAGAATTAAAACAAAATGCTGCATAAATAATGATATAATATTTTTATTTTAAAGTATGGTATATTAATACTTTTAAGAGGAGTAAGAGTTCCTGGATCATATGACAAGGAAAACAAACCACAGACCTAAAGGTAAATTGGCTAGTTATGCCTGCTGAGTCATGCAGTCATGGCAGTCTTCTGGCTTTTCATTTCAAGGAAACATGGTCATTTTGTGATCCAAATAGTGTGATAGTCTTTTTATCATATTAAAAATATCATTTATCATATGACAAATATTTCTAACATAATTTTCTGAGGAATTCTGGTTTTCTCAGAAAAAGCAGTTTTAGGCACTCTGCTCTGTTCCTGCTACTTGGCTGTTGCTCCTAGTTAAATATGCAAATTGGTTTAATGTTATGAACCTGAGCCCTATCTTGTTTGTTAATAACATAATCAGAAATCATGAATTCTTTTTAGATTATGGTTTATTGAGAGAAGGGCAAGGCACACTTACTGAACAAACCAGTAGTGGTTTCAAATTTTTTTACTACCGATTCTGTGGGTGTGGCTTGGTGGGCATGGCATGGCTTGGTGGGCTTGGCAGGGAAGGATACTGTAAAATCTCCATTCCATCCCCACTCCAGGGGAAGGTTACTGCAAAATCCCCATTTTCTCCCGATCAGCTGGGTCTTGGGAGGCAGAAAATAGATGGGGGCGGGGCCAGTCCGAACTACTCAAAATTTCCGCTACTGGTTCTCCAGAACTGGTCTGGACCTGCTGAAACCCACCTCTGGAACAAACCACAGATCGTGCCATTCAGATTTATTTAGCTGACAGAATGAACTATACATAAATGTTTGAGTGTTGTGCATTAGTCTAATATTTATTCCCAGAATTTTTTAGAATCTAGTTCACTGTTATATGGAAAATTTATAAGTGAAAAATAAGGATTGAAATTTTACTCTGGCAGTCCATAATGTTTTGCTACTTCCTTTTATTTGTCCATTTCTGCCTACATTCATTACTCTCTAAATTTCCCTCCATAAATTCAGAAGCAGATTCATAATTTGCTGTGGATAGAGATATGTTGTATTCAAATGGATTACTTTTAAAGGAGGACCTTCTTTGTTCCAGCCATAATTCCATTATGGTGTTTCTTTTTTCAGTTGTCAATGAATTTGGTCGTATTGCTATTGAGTTCTTAAGAAAAGGCACAAACCCTAAAGTCTACGAAGGAGCAGCAAGTAAGTATGTTTTCTGGCTATAAAACAGACAGAAATAGATGACACATCTATTATTGATACTATCTATTGTTGAGAAATAATAATGTTAACCCAATAAACAATTAATTTGAACTAGGGATAAGATTTGTACCTTGGTCCAAAATAGTTTAGTATATGGATTACAAAAAATCGTAAACTAACTCAGCAGAGTGATTGGCATAGGAAACTATGTTGAGGAAGTTAAATACAACTTCTTTGTATAGTATGCTAAAGGCCACCATCCAAAAGAAATGGGGTCACTATTTTTTTCCTTTGGTTAATTTTAAAGCTTTTATTAATTTATTATTAAGGTTAGGATTTATTTAATGTTTAAATTTTATTGGGGAGGGAGTAATAACATAATTTCCTTACCATAAACCATAGCTGGTTCTCTTCATCTATGGAGTTTTGTTAACTTCCCCTATTGATAAAGAGAAGACACTACTACCTTTTTTTAATTTCAAATGAAGTGAAAGTGAAGAAAAATAAGAATAAGCAAGTCCTTTTTGTTTTTTACAGGGAAACAAAAAATATTTGTTTCAATTTAGTTTTAGAGTATGGAGAGTGTTTTAAAGGGGTACTTTTTCTCCTTTAAAATTCCTAAAATTGAAAAAAGGGGGAAACTTTTAGCTTTCCCATCCACCATCAAACCAATAAGCCTTGAATTCAGATATCAATCTCTGTGTTAAGCATAGAAGAAAAACCAGTAAAGGATTGAAGGAGAACAGTAAAATTACAAAGGTCATTCTCAGTGAGAAAATGCCTGATTCCAATCTTGCAACTGAGACCTCTGAAAATACACATGTGCAAATGTTATAATCCTTTTTTAAAAAATCCAGAATTTTACTGAACATGACAAGGAGGGGAGAATAGTTAATTTACATGTTACATGCAGAGATTATTACATGTAATAACCTATTCAATTTTCTGTTTAGTTCAGAGAAAAGATGAGGCATTTTATACCTCTTTGATCAGCCTGTTTACATCTATAATTTCTGAAAAAATATGTTCATATAATTTTATTTATATAGTTTATTACTCTAGGTCCAGATATGATGGAATAAAGCTTGCTTGCAAATGTAAAGCAACAAGAAAATTCTGAAATCACATCTGTAAATATTGAAAGTTGTATCTCTGATAAATGTGTTCAAATTCTTTTTCCACTTCCTTAAAAAGCAGAAACCATGTTCAAATATTTTTTTCGGCTATTGTTAAACCACTGCACTTGTACTGAGATTTCATTAGAATTGGTGCAGCAGTTTCAGAATTGGATTTAAGTTAGGAATGTATACTCTGAAAAAAGGTATACTCTGAAAAAAGGGGGTACAATCTGAACATGATATGTCATGTTATAGAGATGTTACATATGGTAAACAAGAATGTTTTCCATAGGCTTGGAATATTTGACATAAAGCTATAGGCAAGTTATTCGCAGTTTGCATTCTAAGCCGCAGAGGCCTGCCTTTCTAATGTACTTATTCATTTTATTTTAGCTTTAGAGTTAGCTTTAGAAGAGCTCTGATCTCTAGTAGATGTTCATAGGAATTTCAGTTGATATTGCAAACCGAAGATCTTTTCCTGTCTCTCTTTCAATCATCGTTAATCATTTACATGAATAATTCAAGAGAGCTTGCTTTTAATAAATATATTTACATTTTCAACCTAAATTATGTTTTCTAGCTATATATTATGATTTATGATACGTTTGCTTTATTGGCCATTTATTTCTGTGAACTTTTTCATTATTTAGGAAAACTTAATGTTAGTAGTGAGACAATTCAGCATGGAGTAGAAGGATTAACATACCTTCTCACTGAGAGCTCAAAACTCATGGTAAGTGGTTACACAATGTGTTCTATTTAGAGAAATAAGCATATACTTCAGATTGTTTTGTGGGGGAGATTAAGAATGTGTCACTCCTACGAAGGTGTGGTGTTTCAGATGAAAGTTTAAACATTCCTCTGGTTTTGGTGCATTTACTATTTAGTTAATAACTTCTTCTACCTATTCAGTTTTCATTGACTTTAAGAGCACTTATTGATGATTATCTGCATATTTTAAAATTTTTCTATGCTGATTTCTACTGACCAATCATATTTCATAGTGGGAAATGTAATCTTTGGAACAAGAAATACATTTGGAGGAGGGAAAAATGTAATAAAAGCAACTGAAAATTTAAATGTTCTGCATTTTACTACTTTTTAGATATCTGAAATAGATTTTCAAGACTCAATACTTGTTTTACGATTTCCTGAAGAATTGAATGCCTTATTACTTCAGCTCTATCTTGACAACAGAAAGGAGATCAGGAATATTCTGAGTGAACTAACGCCAAAGTTTCCCAGTTATCATAATCTGGAGTGGAGACTAGATGTGCAGGTAAGATTACAAGCATGAATTCACTGACTCATATCAGCTTCAATATGAACCAAATTTGTTTATTGATTTCAAATTAGCAAATATTCTTTTTTTCTAGAAGATAGAGGTAGCAGCATTATGAAATCATGTGTTTTGTCATATAATTATTCACAGAAGGATACAATAAAGTGAACTGTATATGTTATCTATTTATTCATTAGGATAATGCAATTTGCATCTTTAATCTATTCATAGTAAAAAAATATTCCTATAAATTTCCATCATTCCCAGCTTACTAGTGCAATAGTATATCCTGCTCTAGGCAAATTATTGAAATTTTATTCAAATTGCCTCTTAGTTTGCAATAGAAAATTTGGAATAAACGTTGGCCATTTTAAATGGTAATGTAATAAATTATTCAAAGTAGCTTCATGAAAGTTTGAAGAAAATTAAAGGTTCCACTGAGAATAATAAAAAGTTATGTACACTGTTCTGGCCCCGTGCCCAGAAATAACCTCCCCTCAGACAACCAGAGGCTAATGAACTGGCAGGCAACCAAGTAAGATGATAACAAAGGTCGGCAGCAATCCGCAGCTGCTTGCCAACGTCTTGCCTTAAAAGGTCCGTCACATACACACAAGCTGAGACGCAGGGCCGATTCAAAACCGGGATCCACGAATCTTTGTTTTGTCAGTCACAAAGATATGGCTACAATCCCTCTCTTATATAGTCTGGGAGATGTGGTCCACCAGCTAATCACGACCACGCCTTTTCCTCTGCTGGGCTCTCCTGTCTCTCCGACGCTGGCGAGGATCCAACCAAAACTCACTCCCCTCGTCAATGTCCTCCTGTGGCTGCGGGGACGAGCTTGGCTCTGGGCCTATCTCCTGCCCTTCGGTGTCCTCCAGAGGCATTGCCAGAGAGGAGAGTCCTGGAGAAGGAGGCCTTGCCAACTCCTCTCCCTCACTCTCAGAGTCCTCCCCTGCTGATGACGCAGGCTCAGGCAATGGAGCCACAACACACACAGTCTAGTTTAATAAAAATCAGCCATTAAACTGTTTAGCAGCCCGTTCTTGAAATTAGAACTAGGGTAACATATTTACAACATTTTAACATAACACATACCATAAAAGTGTGCAGGTGTGTTTTGGGAGGGAGGGATTATCCAATTGACAGGCCCCATTGAAGTCTTTCCTACAAAGATAGTGTAAGAGCTATCTTTGGTGTTGTGGTTAAGGCACCAGACCAGGAACCACGACGCTGTGAATTCTAGTCCCACCTTAAACATAAAAACCAGCTGGATTACTTTGAGCCAGTCTTTCTCTCTCAGTCCATAATGTCAGGGCTGGCTTTTAGGAGACAAACTACCTTATTTTTCAGTGTATAATATTTTTCGGAATATAAGATGCACCTACCTTTTTTGGTGAGGAAAAGAAGAAATTGCTACTTCTGAGCAATTTTGCCTCATTGCAGCAAACAGCAAACAGCCTGCTTTACTTTCATTTTCGTTTTCAGCATAGCTTGATTAGCACAAGAAAAAAAAATCTGCTCCAACAATTTACCTCCTTGCAGCAAGTAGCAGAGCCCTGTGCAGAACAGTTGAGAGCAATCAGCTGAGAGTTGGGAGGCCGATCCAATCAACTTGTGCTAATTAGGCTGTGCTGAAGCTGAAATGAGCTGTTTTTTCTTGCTGTTTGCTTGCAAGGAGGTAACTGCTGCAAGGAAGAAGCCAAAGGGTGGGTGGGGCTACATTCGGTGTATAAGATGCACCTAAATATTCACCCCCTTTTAGGGGGAAAAGAGTGCATCTTATACTCCGAAAAACAAGGTAGTTGTTGAATTCCTGTCATAATCAATAAATCAACACTTGATTGATCTGAAAAAAGTATCATAGAACCTAAACATGCATGAAAAACACTAGGCTTGACTGAATACACAAACACACACACACACACACACACACACACACACACACACACAAAATTGAAACAAATTACGTAATTCAAATTCAATGGATGTTTTGATTTAATAGGCATTCCCTCCACCGAAATGGGTTATATTTGGACAACCATGATATTTGGATTATTTGACTTTTATAAAATAATTCAGTTGCCTTTTTGTTAAATGTCAAAAACGTGTTAGATTCCAGAAAAAGGAATGACAATATATTCTGGTTGCCTTCGTTATCCATGAAGTTTTAAAGCAACCAAATAACTGCGGAGAATAGGCTGTGTATAAGGTAGTCCTTGACTTACAATCACAAGTGAGCCCAAAATTTCTGTTGCTAAGCAAGACAATTAAGTGAGTTTTACCCCCATTTTATGATGTTTCTTGCCACAGTTAAGTGAATCATGGCACTTGTTAACTTAGTAGCATGGTTGTTAAGTGAATCTGGCTTCTCTGTTGATTTTACTTGTCAAGAAAAAAATGATCACATAATCCTTGAAATACATGTCAGTTACCAAGTATCCGAATTATGGTCACATGTCCACAGGGTTTCTGCAATGACCAAAAGTGTGAAAACTGTTATTAGTTTTTTTTCAGTACCGTTAATGTACCATTTTTTCAGTACCTCAAACAGTCACTAACCAACTGGTTGTAACTCAAGGACTATAGAGGTAGTCCTCAACTTACAACCATTTGTTTAGCAAGTGTTCACAGTTAACATGGCTTTGAAAAACCTGATTTATAGCCAGTCTTCTCATTATGACCTTTGCAGCATCGCCACGGTTATGTAATCAACATTTGGGGGCTTGGCAATTAATCAGCATGTATTTATGACAGTTGCAGCATCCCAGGAGCGTGTGATTGCCATTTGTGATCTTCCCAGCTGGCTTCTGACAAGCTAGATCTGTGATGGCAAGCCTATGGCATGCGTGCCGGAAGTGGCATGCAGAGCCATTTCTCTGGGCACACAAGCCATCGCCGGTTGCTCTTCTGGGTTCCGGCGTGCCGGCCAGCGTATGGGAGTGCCGGAAACTGATAGAGCAGCCGCCCAGTGCGCATCTGCCCACTGGGAAGATGACCTTCCAGTTTCCAGTACACGCATGCACAATGGACAGCTGATCTTTGCACATGCATGCACACCAGAAACCGGAAGATCAGGTGGCCGATACGCATGCACGTGCTTGAAACCAGAAGATCATGTTTCCTGGCGCGCACATACGCACTAGGCAGCTGCTCTTCTGATTTCTGGTACTCAGTGGCAAAAAGGTTCGCCAATATTGAGCTAGATCAATGTGGGAAGCTGGATTATCTTAACAAATATGGCAGTAAAGAATCTAAAATCAGGTGTGACTCACTTAACTACCTTGCTTAGCAATGAAAATTCTGTTTCTAATTGTCCTAAGTCAGGACTACCTGTAGTAAGGCAATGGAAAAAAAACATAGTTTACATATGTGCAAAAACCCTATTTTACATCTGCCTTCTTGAGCGTACAATATTGTACACAAATGGATGCCCAAACTAATACTTAGTTCTGGTTGAAATTTTCAAACTGCAGTGAATGAATATCAGTAAAACTGGAATATTCAGTAATAATGAAGAAACAGGTATGTACTGTAACAAACTTACATTTTTGTAACCATTTGCTTTATGACTGCTATGAATATGGCTGCTCTTAATTCATCCTTATATTTATCATTTTTTCCATCTCACAATTTAAATAGCTTGCCAGCAGAAGTCTGAGACAACAAATTAAGCCAGCTGTAACTTTGAAGCTACACCTTAATGAGAATGAAAATCAAAAGACAAAAATACTACAAACTGATCCTGCCACATTGCTCCATCTAATTCAACAAATGGAGCAAGCATTGGGGGAAATGAAAACAAATCATTGCAGACGAATAGTGCGCAACATCAAATAGTGTTTTCATTACAGTAAATCTGCATAATTATAGGAAGCAGTGCATCTGGGCCAGTCAGAGCAGTATTCCAAAAACATAAAACAATGTTTACTGGTTGAAGTTGATTGGGTGCTATGTTGATAATGTTGCCGGATGCAAGTTAGAATAACTGTCAGAAACTTTAATCATGCATAAATAAATGATTATGCAAGCTTTTTCTGTTCTATGTATAACATACAATGGTTTTTGACCAATTTTTTCTTTTTATAATCTTTAAAAATAAAACACATATATTAACATTTTATATGTTTTTGGATTTCAGACTTGTTTCTTACAGTTTCTGTATTATTCTTCAGCAAATTACTCGTTAATGAAATAGAACGTTTTGTCATGCTTTAACTGTCAACTGATATTGTGTAAAAAGCAATATTACAATCATCCATTCTAAAAATTACTTCATTAAAACAAGAATATTCACACAAGTACTTTTGTTTGTATATTCACATGTACATACAGAAGCTTACAGAGTTTACAGAACAGAAAGTATAAATCGAAGCAAATAATGAATCCTTTAAAATGATTGTTGTCATGAATGTATACATTATTTTAGTGGAAGTTGTCATTAGTTTGTTTTTATTTTAAATATTTGGTATGGAGAAGTCCCAGGTACCAAAAGTCTCTGTCTTCTCCAGATACAGGAGAAAAATTAATCAAGGGGCCTTGGGCTGAGAACTTGGCAAATACTGGACAGGCTTGTGTTAAACAAATTAAGTCTGATTTGGGTATTGAATATGATGGCTGATTTTTTTTTTTAATTTGATTTATATGCCGCCCTTCTCCGGAGACTCAGGGCGGCTTACAATGCGTTAAGCAATAGCCTTCATACTTTTGTATATTTATACAAAGTCAGCTTATTGCCCCCACAAACTGGGTCCTCAATTTACCCACCTTAGAAAGGATGGAAGGCTGAGTCGACCTTGAGCCTGGCTAGGATTGAACTCAGAGAAATTACAGGCAGCTGGTGTTAATTGCTGCCTTTAGTAGGAGGCATTAGCCCTCTACGCTACACAGGCTCCTGATTTTAGGGTTTAAGATGGGATACATACATACAAGGCTTGTTCCTCATTATGCAGTATGTCTAGTCTGTTTCCCAAGCTGCTCACTGCCTTTCCAGGTTATAATCTTCATCTTAACTAGCATGACTCTTCAGTGAAAAGTTGTTTAAAAATTAACTTGGTTAAGACAGGTTAGCAATATAATCATAGATGCATTTACTTAAAATTACCCTTGCCCTCCCCATGCTCAGAGTTATTCCTAAGGAAGTCTGCTAGGGTTGCAATCTTAAAAATATCAATTGAATATTCCTGAACTAGGTAAATTATAAAATTAAAATAATTGCATATTTGTTTTTATTTGGCAGTCTTTTCTCTACTGTAATTCCTATTAGACCTTCCTATTAGACATCTTACCTATCATAATTAAAAACAAATCAATTCTATTTGCTCCGCATGTTAAATTTGGCCAGTTTTAAGCTTCATTAAGGTTTTTTATGGTTTAGCCTTACTTATCTGGTAAGTATCATGGCTGAGCATATATTTAAATCTGATTCTAATTTAGACTTAACTACTGTGACTGGTGAATAAATAGTATTTTAATTGCTATGTTGTCATTTGCTCTCATTTATCAGGGTTTTTTTAAAAATAGAATTCTGATGAACCATGAAGTTTCAAGTGAATATTAAAGTACATAAGATGGCAGAGATGCTTTTTTGTAAGGGCAAACATAGCTTCTAGAGTGCAACCAAAGGCTCATTGATGACTCAGTTTAGAGTTTTATTCAGATGTGTCACCTGTAAGAACTGGAAAGCTGAGGAACACTGAATATGTTGGCGAATCTGTGGCTTGGTAGTTATTTGTTCAAGTTCCCATTGACCATGTTAGCATGGCCAGCAGAAGTCATCATTTAATATTTGAGAGATTTCTTAGACTGGATTCACACATTATACTGATTATGGTTGGTTTGCTTTGTATTTATACGCATGAACCTGCTACGTTGGCATGAACCTGCTAATTGGCTTTATGTTGTGCCTGCAAAGATGCATGATTCCTACTAACCTAGTAACTGCTATGCTGCTTCACTCAGGTTAGGAGGAAGATGCAGATAAAGTGGAAATTTGGGGTGAGCAGTAGACATAGTGAGACTGGGGCCTGGGAATGTTTGTTGCCTTACAGCTCAGCAGTGCAATACAATCACGTTTTTCCCCCCAATTGAAAACAATGAAGTATAAAAGCGGATTTGGCATCCACAAGAGCCAATCTAAGTAGAATATCTAGACAGTTGGCTGTCTCGGTCCTAAATCCGTTGCATCCTGGCTCTGGATGACTTCTTAGCTAACGCTCCAAAAGGAGCAGCTGGAGGAAGCCCTGGCACGCGTTTTGCCTGGATTTGTTAGTCATAACCCTACTTGATTTCCGTCCGAGATTCCCGTAAACTCCCTCAGCCCACCCCCAGGAGGCTCCTGTTTCCCATATGAAAAAAGCAGGGTCCGGCTCTCTAAAACGAGCTGTGGGAGGGAGAACTGGCAAGTGGGTGTACCGTGTAATCGGACTGGTCCCAGACGCTGAGCTCATGAATAATGCAGCTGCCAAACTTTCCGCGCCGCCCTAACTCTGAGAGTTTTGGGTAAGTTTGTTTAGTATGGTCGATCGCGGCGGCGCCGCCACCGTGGAAGCACTCAGCCCTTCAAGATCTACAGGATGGGTATGTAAAGAAAAAGAAAAGGGACCAACTACACCTCTGTCCCGCAGAAGTCGCTTCTTCGCCCATCTTTTAAGAGAAGAGAAATAATGGTAGAAAGTGACTGAGCCGGGCCGCCTCTGCACGCGCGAGGGGGACGAAGAGGACGCCAGGCCTGGAACAGAGCGCGGCTGAGATTTCAGGGGGACCTTCTAAATCCGAACGTTCGCTTCTCAGCGTTCTAAGTCGGACCGGCCTTCCCCCGCGGGATTCCCCCCTTGCTTCGAGTCCCAGGCCCTCTTTGGAATTCCTCCCTGCCTTTCGTGACAGCCGCGGGAGAATATCTCGCTCCTTAGTCCTTTAAAGGAGCTGTTTTCTTAGGGGGAGTTTGTAGCAGATCTCCGAAGTTCTTAGGGGGGAGGGGGAGTTGCATAACTTTCCTTCGGGGCTTGACTTGGATTTGCTTCAACTGTTCTTGGGAGATTCTGCGAGATAAAGAGACACTTTGGGGAGGGAGGGGATAACCGCCTTGGATTTTGTGCTTGAGGCCTTTTCGCAAAAGGGGGGTGGGAGAGAAAGGTCGAGAGAGTTTTGCTTCGGAAGCTTAATTCGCTGCAGACCGATTCTAGCTATACAGGAATCTTGTCTCGGTCGGTCGGAGCAAAGGAGGCTGGAAGTTCTGCAAGACAACTTTAGAAGGAGAAATCCTGGCCTGCCGGCTCTGATTAATTCCTGCTTCCAGCCCCCTGCCTCTCCCTCTTGGCCAGGTCCCCGCGGCAAACTTTTCTGGCTCGAGGTAGGAAAAATGAATCCTGCTGCCGTCCCACCCCCGCCGGGACAGCAAGTGATCCATGTCACCCAGGATCTGGACACTGATTTAGAGGCTCTCTTCAACTCGGTCATGAATCCCAAGCCCAGTTCGTGGAGAAAAAAGATCCTGCCCGAATCTTTTTTTAAGGAGCCCGATTCGGGATCTCATTCCCGCCAATCGAGCACCGACTCGGGCAGCCACCCTCCCCGGCTTAGCAGCGGTGCCGTCGGGGTCCACCACGTCCGCTCTCACTCTTCGCCAGCTTCCCTGCAGCTGGGCACCGGGGCGGGAGCTACCCCGACTCCGGCTCAACAGCATGCCCACCTCCGCCAGCAATCCTACGACGTGACGGATGAGCTGCCGCTTCCTCCCGGCTGGGAGATGGCGCTCACGCACACGGGTCAGAGATACTTCCTCAAGTAAGTAAGAGTGTACGGTGGAGGGGCGGGCCAGGTGCTAACCTGCCGGTCGGTGCATAACAAAAGGTTGAGAGTAATTATTGAGTCTGGGAAGGGAAAGAGGCCCGGAGGCGACTCCAGGTAGGCCTAGTTGGCACGCAAACTTGGAGTGCTGTGCCCTCTCATTTGAAAGGAGGCCATTTCTTTTAATTGCAAAAACTTTCCTGCTGAAAGTTGGGTAAGTGGCAGGCTCTAGAAAACTTGCCTGATCTGGAAAGGCTAAGTAAGCATCAGCCCTCATTAGTATTTGGATGGGAGACCACAAGAAAATCCTGGGACCACAAGAAAATCCTGGGACTGTAAACCAAGATTTGGAAGATTGGACAAAACCACTGTGAAATATTTTCTAAGAAAAGTTCAGAGGCTGTCCCTGAAATAAGCAAAGGTCAGCTTTCTCATTGATGAAAGTGCTTTGCCTAGGAAGTTCAGAGAATCCCATCCTATTTTGAATTGTGTTGGAGTGTACTTGTAACTCTTCTTTTCACAGTGGACAGAATAGTGTTGTTAGGCACCTTTATTGCGTCTAATAAGTTGGACAGACATTTCAAGGAATGCCTTGCAAAACTCATTTTGGATGGCACGATGTGGCTCACTATAAAGAAAGATTTTGTTTATGCGCAGAGGAACTTTTTCACTCCATTGTTGGGTTTGCATAACCAGTTCAGCTAAAGATTTGGTCTCTGCATTTGCACAAATCATCAAGCTTGAGGAGGTTTACATTTTGTTAGATATTTTTAGGCTTAATGCATTGTGCAAATTCAGGCTGTTGGATTAGTTAACTATTCATACATTGAACAAAAATGGGTGAATTCCGTTACAAAGCTATTGTTGAACACAGCCTATGTGTATTTTGCCTTTCTTTCAAAGGTTAGTGTACAGAGTCAAGTATTCATTTTTTTACTTTTTATTATGATTATATCCTACCTTTTCTCTAAGAAGTACAAGATGGTATTCATAAAATCATCTTTCATTTTATCCTCCCAACATTAACCTATGAGAGATGCTCAGTTGTGATAAAGTAACTGACCACAATCTCCACTAGGTCCCTGGTTGGGAGGGACTTGAACAGGGGCATTCAAGTTCACTGTTTACACTCACTTTCCAGTCCACCAGACCACCCTACCCCTCCTTAGTATCCAGCCAGTAGCCTGTAAGCTGGCCTAGGATACAAGTTACTATGGAGTTCCAAGTGAGCTATATGGGTGAATGAGGACTTGAACCTGGATTTCCTCTGGTTTTACATTTACATTCTGAGAGGTATTACATTATTCATTATTCCAAGCCTCACTCATATTTACTTTATTCCTTGTAATCGCAGGAATTAAGTATGCAAAACTGATGTGAGCATTTCACCTCTGCCAGAAATTCTCCATTGTCCTCCTTACTATCTGTATATATTTCTGCAATAAACAGAAATAGTTTATAACTCTCATCTTCAAGATGCTACCTATTTTTAATGTGTCACGATGTTTGTGAAAATATAGTTTATCTAAGTATATATTCTGGAGCATCATATTCTGTTTTCTAAATAAAAAATAAAACAATTACATTCATACTTGGTTTCTTTTGAGCATATTTTATTAACAAGACATAAAATAGTACATGTTTAGTGCACAGTTTAGTGCACAGTGGCATATTTTTGAGATGTCTCCAAGTCAGAACCAAAGTCAGTGATTTATATTTCATTCTAAGCCATATCTTTCAGATTACTTTGGAATGGTTTGCATGGATTTTTCTAAGTCAAAACCAAATTCTCTTATCCCTCAGTGTGTAAACAAATATAGGTGTCTTTGGAGTTTTGTGAGAACCAGAAAAGGACAGCTTTTCAAATACATACTATTCTCAGTCAAGCCAGGAGACCTGAATGGTGTCAGCAGTGACACAATTGGCTCACTACAACTCTTTATATGGTCCTTCAGAAATGCCTACAACGCATTTTGTTTCCTGCTTTTTCCTGCCCTAGCTACCTCAAAAGTCAGAGGATTGGAACAAGATGTTACTACATGATGCATGCTTGGAGGGAGTTGTGTCAAGGAAAATTGGTTCTGGACCTAAAATCTGATGAGTGTAAGGTGAGGGCTAATTAAGAACTGCCTCCCCAGTACACAGGAATTTAATAATGTTAGCAAATGTCAATAAAAGGACTATTGTCTATGGTTGGATTTAGTTTGTAACTAATTTAAAACTATTTTCCATGGTAGAATTTACTCATGTCCTCAAACAAGGAATCTAGAAAATGGAAGAAATAAATAATAATAATAATAAATGAATGTGTGTGAAGTGACAGCTAGATTTATTCAGAAAATAGAATAGTGGCATTTGTGGATAAGGATGAATTCTAAAATATGTTTCTCTGAAGAAACTAGAGAAATGATCAAAGTCAACCTTTGGGGCCCCTTACATCAAAAGAAACTTTAGCAAAGACATTGCAGTGGGGAAGGAGGGTGGAAAAATGAATTTTTGTTGGGCAATGTTTTGTTTTCGCAGCTTGTAAAAACCTGTAAATTGCTTTATACATTCAAATACTGTGGATACATCTGGACCCATTTTACTGACAGCATCAAGTAGGATGTATGTAGTGAAGGGGAACTAGAAAGATTAAAAAGAACTACAGTAAATTGAGGATGGCAGGATTCAAAAAAAAAAAAAGCATGGAATCCAATTCCTTCTCAATGCAAGAATCCAAATTAAATCATTCCCAATGGATTGGGTGGTAGTCCTTGACTTGCAACTGTTTGTTTAATAAATAATTCAAGGTTACAACAGCCTCAGAAAAAGTGATTTACGACTCATTCCCAAACTTAGACTTTTGCATTACCTCTGCAATCATGTTATTGCAAATTGGGTGGCTTTAGCATCTGACTTTTTCATTTATGACAATTGCAGCATTTTGTGGTCACGTGATTGCAATTTGTGGCCTTCCCAAATGGCTTCCTACAAGCAAAGTAAATTGGGGAAGCTAGATTCGCTTAACGACCATGTGATTCTGTTAACAACTGTGGTATAAAAATGGTTATAAAATTGGATCCGTTCACATGGATGACTTGTTTAATGACTGCATCATTTAATGACTGAAATTCCAGACTCAGTTCATAAATTGAAGATTACCTGTATGTATTGTACATCCAGTGAAGGGCCCTTTCTCCTTCTCTTGGTAAAATGGTGTACTTAAATTTACTCCTTATTTAGCAAATAAGGGCTGTATAAATGGCCTTAGGGTGCATTGCATGTAGTAAGGCAGTTGTCTCTAGAGCAGGGATGTCAAACACATGTCGTCACATCATATGACATATCACATGACATATGACTTTCACTAAACCTGACATGGGCGTGGCCAGCGTGTGACGCATCTGGCCCACAGGCTGCGAATTTCACAGCCCTGCTCTAGAGATTTTTCAATATTCCGCTAAAACAGTATTTTCCTAGGAGGCAATATTCTAGGAATTGAAGTCCACACATCTTAAAATTGCTGAGATTGAGAAACACTGCTGATGTAGATTTCTTGCAATCCAAAAATGTGATTTTTGCTTTGCCACAGAATTTTCCTGTCTCTCCATCTTTCTCTTTTTCCTGGAAAGGTAGAATTACTCTGTGTTTAAGCACTCATATGCTGGCCCTAGAAATTATAGATGAAGTCACAAATTGACTTCTATACTACTAAATGCCAAAGTATCTATATCCTGCTATATCAAATCTGGCAATCTATTGACAATGTCATCTAAAGTTGTTTGAATGGGCCCGTAATGGTACAATAAGGATATAATATAGAACTAGGATTTTCTGTTTTCTATTAGATTGGGTGGAGGAAGAGTCTTTTAATTCACTTGAAACACATTTTAGGGCGTATGCCACATTTTCAGTAAGATTTTAAATTCAAAATGGCAGCCAATTGCTTTTTTTTTTTTTATAGTGCTAGAGAAATTTAGAGGCATAAAAAAGTTTAAGAAAAATTGTGTGGTAATGTGGAACATATTTGGCCTTTTAAAATATGCATATTTTCTCAATAAAAAGATCATAAGTCCCCATCTTTTATTTATTTTAAATAAATAAAAACACAATTACCAAACCCTACCAGAGACCTTATAGTTAGGGTAGATCAGGGAGTCCCACCTTTTTGGAGCTCTGAGAACATGTGGAAAAAGTTGTAGGAACTCTTGTGCAATGATAGTGAACATTCCCATTCCAAAGCTTTCTGTATCCAAGAAGACAGTTGGGAGAAATAAAATCATAGCAACCTAAATTCAAGGAAACAGATGGCTCTGGTTTTAAAAATCCAACTCACACTCACATATTGATTTATTCCAGGATAGAAAAAAAAATGTCTGAGAGATAAGAATTGAATATAAAGCAGAAGTGAGATATGGGCTCCAAATTGAAAATGATCTATTTTCAAGGGGGGGGGGCGAGATTCCAAAACAGCAGGCTAAAGTTTAAAAAAGCATCCTAGACTATGAGAATGGCAATCCATTTTGATTCTGGCATCAGGAAAACTATATGGATGTATCCAATGACCACCAGGAGTTTCTTCATTTGTTTGTTTGTTTGTTTGTTTTCTGTAGCTGCCCGTCTCCGTCAATGACTGGGTAACTTACAATTCAAAAAGAAAAAAAAATATTACAATTAAAAATACTAAAAACATTTTACTTCTACTTGAGAGCATACTGACTGATTTTCTAAATATAAACAAAAACTTGTGGCAGTACCTTTAGAAAACTAAATTCATGTATTATAGTAGGTCTCAGCAAATTTATGATTAATGAGAAAGTTGGGAAATTTGTCACTTTTCAAGATTTGGGTCTATTTTTAAATCATATTCCTTGAATATTATATAGGGGGGGGGTGATTAGATAGACACTGATTCATCATTAAGGTCCTTTAATGAATTTGCTACAGTGGACTTACTGTTGCTCTCTTCTAAAATAAATAATATTCACCACAGAAAGATTGTGAATAACCCAGAGCTGAATTGTTATATTGCCAAAAGTAATAAAGAAGTAAACTAATATTTGAAAAACCTGGTGAAACCACTGTATGGGATCTAGAGATGCTGTTCCACCTCTTGCATATTTATTCAGAAGACTGCTTCACAGTATTCAATAGAATTTGGTCGCTAATAAGCATATTTAGGTTTGTAGTCTAAATTACCTCCATGCCACTGAAAAAGTTATTTATGAGTTATGTTCCATTGAAATTAGTAGAAACAAAAAATATAGTCACTCCTGGTCCTATATACGGTATGCCTACTCAAAAATATTCTCCACTGAGTTGAAAGGGATTGATTCTTAGGTATGGAATTGTTTTTAACTTTGATAATATCAGACAAGGCAGGATGTTGACATTCTCATGAGCTAAAGATGGATGCAAATACTCCTGGCTGCTGAGATTCCAACAGTCATTACCAATATGTTTTCATGCTCTTAATGACCATAAATGCTAGAGGCTAGAGATGGGTTTCAGCAGGTTCTGACCAGTTCTGGAGAACTGGTAGCAGAAATTTTGAATAGTTCAGAGAATCGGTAAATACCACCTCTGACTGGCCCTGCCCCGATCTATTCTCTGCCTCCCAACTCCCATCTGATCAGGAGGAAATGGGGATTTTGCAGTAACCTTCCCCTGGATTGGTGAGGGAATGGAGATTTTACAGTATCCTTCCCCTGCCACGCCCACCAAAACCATGCCACACCCAACATGCCACACCCACAGAACCGGTAGTAAAAAAATTTGAAACCCACCATTGCTAGAGGCTTGTTTTGTTCTGAAAGTGTCAGGTGAATTCTCTTCCCATCATTTTCTATACTATGCACTGCTGCAGAATTGCAAATCGCACACATCGAAATAAAAAATTTTCAAGGGGAGAAATAGAAGCAGTCAGGGGAAAAGAGGTGTCTATTTGCTGGAACCATAGTTCTTAAAGCTGGTGCCTACAGTACACTTGGGATCTTCAGGCAGTTACCAGGGCCCAACAATCCCAGCATATTTCATTAGTATCACTGCTGAGCTCATCCACCCTTCCAATTTCACAGCTATTGGCATCCTTGATAGGAGCAGCTGGAAGACATTCCCTGTTCTAAACTTCCAACAGAGACAGGTAACATCCAGTAATACATTAATCCAGGGGTGTCAACTCAAGGCCTGGGGTCCCCAGGGTGCTTCAATCTGGCCTGCGGGGTTGCCCTGGAAACAGTGAAGAGCTGGCCTGTGGGGCCTCTGCCAGCAAAAACAGTTTGGGAGGGCTATGTGTGGCCCTCCTGAGTTCTATTTTCACTGGCAGAGGGTTACAGGAGGCCATCATAGCTGAAAACGGAGCTCAGGAGTCTGTTTTTGCTCATAGAACACTCAGGCCACCACAGGAGCCCCCAACACAAGTGATATCGAGCTGGCCATGCCTATCCTGGCCACGCCCACCATGGCCCCCAAGATCACAACCCTGATGCATTCCTCAGTGAAATCGAGTTTGTCATCCCTGCATTAATTCAAAGAATTGTGGGACCTTTAAAAGGCAGATACTTCCAGTTGTATCTGAAACTGAGAAGGCATGCACCAACATTCAAGGATGTCTTAGGCAAACAGTTGGCATGGATCGATGGTATACTTTCATCCTTGAGAAAGCCTTCTCTTTATATTTCTATCAGATCAAGCAAACGTCCAACCTGTTTCATTTAAGCAAATTCAAGCGAGAAGCTAGTGTATTGAGGAATATGTGACAGCCCTTATGTGAGGTAGAAACCTTAGTCCACCCCTACACACACACTTTCCTGTTAGTAAGATACTCTATTCTTTATAGAGTATCTTACTAACATCTTGCTCCTATTCTCTGATCAGCAACAAGAAAGTGTGTTTGGATAGAATTGTCCCGTATCTTTATTGATTTAAACAATTATATGCCATTTTTTAATTTTATTTTTTTTCCTCTAAAACAGATTACACAAGAATTTGTAGACTTCTGTCTTAAGCTATATTATTGCCCTGCTGCTCTGCCACCATGGGAACTGTCCCTCCTTCTGAATTTGTCCAATGGTTTCTCCTTAAGCCAGCAACACAGGCAATTTCCACGATTCTACAATAGTAATGTTAGAAGCTGACATACAAGGCTTAGCAACTGGCATGCCATGTTGCTCCTGCCCCTAAGAATGCAGTCCCAGAGCGGAGAAAAAATCTGTGTACCATTAAAACCAGAAATTTACTTGAGATAAACTCAAGAAGCTCAGTTTCTATAAAACGTGGGAGTTCCAATAACTTCATACTTCAGGCTGCAATGCAGATCCACCAATTGTTTGCAAGAATGGCTCATTCGAAAATGTCTAATCTCAAGACTGAACATTCTTCAAAATATGTATGACTTTTGTACTAGGGTAAACCAAAGCATATTCAGGAGACCTGAATTCAGATATCTAACACATATGCAAATAAACCATTTTTACATTCATTTGATCAGCTTCTGCAGGTCAAGAAAAGAGAGGATAATTTACAGGATTAAACTAAGATTACTGGAAATTCTATCTGTTTCCTCAAGTTGCTTCCTTGAAATACGTCACAGCTAAATAGGCAGACGTTTTTTTCAAAGTTGAAAGAATCAGTAACTTGCTTTTTTGAGAAACAAAAGCGATTAACTTGATGGTGAATAAAAATTCTGCATGTATGCACAGTTTCACAAAGATGCTGAGAAATGCTCACCTATGTACTCATATGGTAGATGATGTGTGGATTATATTAGCCAATTCATAGAACTAACTAAAAAAGACAAGAAATTAGTGTAGTAGTGCTCTTGGAAGCAATTCTTATTTATAATCGGGAAATAGATGAATGGCTATTTAAAAGTCTGATATCCACTATCTATTTCTATTCTTGACATGCATATTGGAAAATACAGGGCCCTGTCTTGTGCCATGAGCATGCCATAACATTGTAGCATTCTATATATAGTTAAGCATATATACTTCATTACGTTACCAGATACTAGATGAAATGTACTGCCTATTTCCAAACTGTTCACTTATTACACTAAGGGTACAGTTCTGTGAAGTTCTAAGAAATCTAGTTTGCTGTAGATTTCCTATATAGCTAGAAATATATTACAGGTAGCCCTCAATTTACAACCATTTGTTTAATAAAGTTATAAGGGCACTGAATTTTTTTTACGATCGTTCTCACACTTGACTGTTGCAGCATCCTTAGGATCACATGATAATAGCATGTATTCATGATGATGGCAGTGTCCCAGGTTCATGTGATCACCTTTTGCGACCTTCTGACAAGCAAAGTCAACGGGGAAGCCAGAATTATTTCACAGCCATGTTTCTAACTTAGCAACTGTGATAATTCAACAGCTGTAGCAAGAAAGGTCATAAAATGGAGCAAAACCCACTTAACAACTGTCTTGCTTAGCAATGGAGCAAAGCAAGCTCGATTGGGTTCAATTGTGGTGATAAATCAAGGACTACCTGCCATCCCTTCTTTCTTTCTTCATTCAGCGTAACCTCTAATGAGACTCTTAATTCCATATTGGCTTCCCTGAGAGTAAAAGCAATTAAGCACTACATTTGGTGGAATGCTAGTTGTAAGCAAGTATATAGTGTTGCACAGAAATCAGTGTAGCTAATTAACATAAGATTACATACAGATAACCTAAGAAGCTAGAATTAAAACATTAAAACTGTGATAATTAAAATCTTCAACTTCTTCAAGAGTAAGAAGTAATAACTCCCATCATATTAAAGCCTAATTAAAAAGAAATCAATAAGGCAGACCAGCAGGCAAAAACTCTTTTGCCTGCTGGCAGAAGCATAACAGAGAGAATGCTTGCTTAACTTTTATTGGCAAGAATTCTGTTTCATGTTGTTTTTATTCTGAGACCAGCCCAGAAACTCTATGCTGTATACTGTAATGTTATAAACACGTGTGTGTGTGTGTGTGTTGTAATGTATATGCGAATGTATCAGCGCGCATATGCATCAAGGCTATATTTTTTAAAAAAAATACTTTATTTATAATTGATTCCATACTAGAGGGATATAGGTAATCACTTAATAAATGATGCACAGACAAAACGTGAAACTTTTAAATAGACATAGAAATTTCTTAGGTCCTCACACTCCTAACAGGTTAAAGAAAAGTTGACTTTCTGGTAGATCTAAGACTTTCCCCCGAAAGCTGATTTTCTGGAAGTTCTGACTACCTCTCCCAATTGTTGTTTAAAGGTCATCTTGATATATCATGCAAAGTAGAAGGGATGCATTGCCCTGGTTGCATTCAGGTCTTGTACAAACATGTAGTTTCTGCAGGAGTGGTCAAGAATAATAGAACCAAGCAGGCATTAATTCTACACTGCCCAGATTCCTCAAATCAAGTTGTCGAATGTTTTAACTGAGCTAATGGTGAAAATGCAGAGAATAGGTGAATATTAGGGGGGAAAGAAATGACATTGCAATAGGTGTGTGGGGCACCCAGTAGTAAAGGGGGATTTTAACTACCCTGACAACAACTGGGAAACAAATTCTGCAGCAAGTAGGAGATTGAACAGGTTTGTGGTTATGTCTAGCTGACAACTTTATTCTCCAAATAATGGAGGACAAAAAAGAGAAATATAAAAAAATGGAAAAAGGAGCATATAACTAGAACAGAAAACCAGCAATTAGCCCGAATCTGCAAGAACGAAGTCAGGAAACTGAAGGCTCAGAATGAATTAAGACATGCACCATATCCCAAAAATAACAAAAAAAAGTTTCTTTCATATACTTTTATTGAGAAAGCTTGTTAGACACAACAGGCCTTTTTATGCATTATTTTAAACCAGCCTTCCCCAATTGGCACCATCCTATATGTTATACCTTAGTTTCTCCAAAATCTAGCTACCTGCTAAATGAGAAGGCTGACCTAAACCACAACTAGAGAGACAACAGCATATCTCTAAATATAACTTTTGTCTTATGGTTTGTAAGTGTTTAGCTGAAAGTTGCAATAATTGGAGAAGCCAAGATTCACTGGGCTATGCCATTTCTTTTGCACACTGAGTGATTTCATTAACTCTGCTCTTTTACATTAACAATGGGGGGGGGGGGGACATCCACAATAATTATATCTGATTTGCCAGGAATTTATATCACAGGCAATTAAGCGTGGCTTCTTTTGGATAATTCTTAATAATTAACAACAAAATCTAATCCATTCTGAGGCAGGAAGCAATGATTCTCAAGTCAATCAAAATTGTTATATAAACATGGAAGCTGGGTAAACAAAAAAACAAATGAGGAGGTGATAAGCCGCCTGGGAAAGCAAAGGGAAATAAAGCCATTAAAAAGCAAGTTAGAATATTTTGGACATGTGATGTGACACCCAGAAAATTATGGCATCCTTCACTTAATCCTCCAGGGAAAGACTGAAGGCAAATGAGATCCAGGCAGAAGAAGAACATCATGGCTTCAAAACCTAAGGGACTGGTTTGGACAAAACTCAGCAAGCACTTTTGCATATGGCTGTTGACAAAAATAGGATTGCCAACATGATCGCCAATGTCCGATGATGGATATGGCACAACAAGAAGAAAAAAAACATGGAAAAGTTTGGTTTTGAAGGCCAGGGAAAGAATAGCTGAGTTCTGAAAACAACAGTGATTTGATCCTGGCAGCTTACAGAGAATCCAAACTACTTTGATGTGTGGATTTGAAACAGTGATGTCTGGATTCAGAAGAAAGTTCAGAAAACATAATGACTGTAACATTTTTGGTTTTCACCAGAATGATGTCTTGGGGGATCAAAAATGACCAATTTTGTGGAAAATCATCTATCTCTCTGATGGAACAAAATCTCTGCAACAAATAAAGGGATAAGCTTGAAAACATTACCTAGTTAAGGCAATTCACAAGTTATCATCATCTGGCCATTCAGAATAAGAAACTGCAGCAAGGGAATGGAGTAATGATAAGTAAAACAATTGCTATTTACAAAGCTGCACTGACTAGCAGATACCAGCATCTTCATGCTGAAGGACTTGCTTAGGTCTTGTTAAGCATGAAAAACCAGGTCCAAATGCAGAAATTCCAAATTACTGTTTTATTGCTAAAGCTTATGCACAGAAATCTTCTCAGACTAGTGGTTAACACCTGGTTATAGATAGATAAGAATCAATGGCATTCAAGGGGCATTGGACTTAGTTCTCTTTTATGTAATGATTCTAAACTTATGCCTCTTTTAACTCTTCCCCCCTCCCTCCTGCCTGTCCTTCTCCTATATAACTATAGTTAATACGGTATGAAGATAATTTTTTTTTAGTGTTCTTGAGATGCTGGCAAAAACTTCTGCCTCATCCTAATAGCCTTCTCAAAGTTCCCATACTCTTCCTAAAATAGTGACTCTTTGTTCTTCTACGTCGCTCTGAATGGTGGTTTTGTTGCTGCCCCATGCTTTCTGTTTTCTTTCCTGCAAAAAACAAACTTGATGATGGGAGAATGTGTATGGTTAGCTGGAGGAAATAATGGTAAACTCAGTGGTCAGGATAGATTCAGTGAGGAAGGGCAGCAATGAGAAAATGTTAGAGAGGACACTAGGAATGAAGTTAGTGACACCATGGAATTACATGTAATAAGATTAATATTTAATATTTCCCATGGAATTTCATTAAATTAAAGGATAGTGTATTACAGTGAAATTGAGCAGAACATGTTGCAGCATTGAAAACTGGAAAAGAACCTCAAAAAATCAACACTTACAGAAATAAGGATTGAGCAAACATAGTGAGTGCCTTACATAGTCATGAAACTGTATTTTATATTTACTTTTCACTTACTCTTAAATAATCATTGATTATGGGTGATTATTAACTTGTCATGTTTACAAAAGATTAAATGGTGACATTCAAGATTGTGGGTGGAGGTTTGATAGGTACTTTATACTGTCTTTGGAATTTCCAGATATATAAAAAACAATGAATTAGCTATAAAGCATATTATGGTTATGTTTTGAAATAAAGGTCAAATTTAATAAAACAAGCAATGAAATATTTTGTGTTAAATGAAATTTTCTATACTTTCATTCTTTAATATTTTCCTCTTCAGGTGGCTCACATTTGTATCTGATCACTTATATTTGGTTGATTTTTGGAAATGATCTTGACTCTAATTCTCTCCCTTTCCTCTTGGACCAATTCCATAGTTTGCTATGATGTCCTGTTTGACAACTGGGTTGGCTTAAATTTAAATGAAGAGTGATGAACTGAATCTGATTTGAAGATTAGATCCATTTGCTCATCTGTCCTGGTAGATTGAATAGAATATCAGCTGAGATGTCTTAGTTCACGGGCGTCAAACTTGCGGCGTCACGTTGCTGTCATGTGACATATCATGATATTTTTCCCCTTCTCGGAGCTGGGGTGGGCGTGGCCTGTGCATGACTCATCTGGCCTGTGGGCCACCAGTTTGACACTCCTATACTTAGTTTGTCAATACCCTGCCAGAGCTGCAGTTGCAATGTCACTTGCCTTGAATATGGGTAGCAAGAGTGGAAGAGAACTGTTGACTTCTTATTTCTTGAAAGTATCTGGCCAATTGAGTGACACAAATTAGATGGACAGCTAATTTGATTCAGCAACTACATTTTTATATTTTTTTATTCCTCTTTTGGGAAGGATATAGGACAGCTAAAACATTGAAGATATTGCAGGAATTCCAAATGAGGACCAGTCATGGAACTGCTGAAATAGCTTGTTAGAAGGATAATGTTTTGCTGCAAATCTCACAGGCCAAGTTTCCCAATCACTGCAATGGTCTCCAAACTAAACAAGGGGAGCTTAGTTCAAATTATGTCATATAAGCCTTGTAAATGTCCCTGGGTCAGGACATTTTGCTGTCCCAAGTGATTATGACCTGAACTTTGAGTCAACATTGCTATTATAATGCTTTAACATTTTTTATTACTAGCTATTCCAAATGACTACTTGGATTAAGTATCCATAAAGGTCAGCATGAGGTGATATGTTTAAGTCCTCAGACGTCTTTCTGAGAGTATCTGCCTATCTTGACAATATAATCTAAAGCAATGATTTACACTTTAAATTGAGTGAATGGGAAAGTTTTGTGTAAGCTCTGAAGTTTGCATCCCGGAAAACGCAGCTGTAATCCAAGCATTTCATTTTGTATATATTTTATGACCTTCTCTGATGTAAATATCCTTTTAACATGCTCCCAACCATATGGTCTTAGGGTGGCAGAAGTGCCTCGGCTTGGAGAACAATTGATAGGACTTTGTAGCAGTTCCAGAATTTCCGTATGCTACACAACTGGGTAGATGCCTACCCAGTTGTGGGTAGACAATTAGCTTAGTCCTACTCCTAAGAGTTACCTTTCTACTGATTATCTTCAAAGGAATTTTATCTCACCAAAATTGCCTTATTAAAGAATCTGAAGCAGTTCCTATTCTGTTACCCCTTTAACGTAGCGATACTCTGTCAGGGCTATTCCACAAGAATTCTTTCTTCTATCAAGAATCAAATCTGGACTCTTCCTTGTTATGTCATCATTTGCAATTTGGCAGTTAAGCATTTGCATTGGTAAAGTTTTACCAATCTTTATGAGCTCTTTTTTTTCTCATCAACAGGAATTCTTGCCTTGCTGCATTTTTTGACTCTAAAGGTATGGCTGACATAACATTATCTTCATAGGTCCTCACATGGGAAATATAGCTTGATGGTTTCATGGAATGCCTTTTCCAGCAGCTGCTAAAATATTTTTGCAGATGGCAAGACAAATCTGTGCCACCTACTAACTCCATGTTTAAAGGGATCTAGACTATTTTAGCTTTTTGCTGATTCTTACAACAGTTTCCATGCTTTCAGGAGTCCAAGCAGGGATACCAAGATAAAATTTGACAAGAGTTCTCTCCCCCCCACCGTCACATCAGTATGGAACATGGCATGCAAACACCAGGATGATACCTTTACAAGCAATGAGTCTATTTGTAAAAGGGACATTAATTCATAGTGCTAGAAAACACCAATTATTAATTATTCCAATATTTCTTGGGAGGTAAGCCATGTGTGTCCTTTCAGAAATGTCTGACTTCTCTTGCTGACAACTTTTGGCTTCAAAAATACTTTTGCTTTGGTTAGATCCCATTTCAAGTACTGCATCCAAACCATGGTACCAGCATTCAGAGAAACTGGAATAGATTCAGAGGAGGGTAATAGGATATTCATCGGATTAGGAACTCTTTCCTATGAAAAGAAATTGAACTAGATAAATAATCTTAGCGCTGATAAAAGATAACTGAAGAAGAATATGAGGGGGTGATATGATAGCATTCTTTGGTTTTCAGGAAAGAAACATTCTGCTTGGAATGGGACATGGTTGGTTCAAGATGTTTTCTGCCAATTCTGTGTGCCGTGATGCTACAGAGACATGACTGGCTTCAGAACCATTTGAAAGAATGGGAAATGGAAATGGAAACACCTTGATTTTGTTAAAAAGAAATTAGCTCAGAAGCAGAACTGAAGCAGCCCAATCAAGAATTCAGTTAAACATGTTGAGGAACATAAACATAAAGTTGAGGGATACTGGAATATTGTACTACAACAACAACCACAACCCAAAGGGCTGTCCTTTGAAAGGGCAATCTATTGTGTAAAAAGGAACTTTAAGTAATTCCTTAACAATCATTAAGGATTTTTCTAATCAGTGAAGCTGTTCCTTAAATGCAGACCTGGCTCTTTAATATCAGGTATTGGGAATAGATTTGGTTGACCCTACATTTTCCAAGGACCATGCTTTGTTTTTCTCCATAGAAAAGCATGACACAATGAAATCAGGAATTACTTATCATAGTACAATTTATGTTTAACCAAATGGGAACTTATTTTTGCCATTAACATGCCTAGATTGGGAGTGTAGTTGGAATGCGTCTTTTTCTTGTAGTAGAAGGATATCAGGGCCTTGAAGGAACAGTGTTCATAGCTTTGGAAAATGGATTCAGAAGAATGATTTGCTCTCAAGTGGAATGATTTGTTGAAAGATCTATATGTTAACTTGTGGACTTCTGTTAAAAAAAGCAAGCATGAAAATCTAAATTGCATCTACCAGAACACATACCCAAATATGCTGACAACAGAAGATCACTTTGAATGAGTATTAATGTCTTCTTTTAATCACATTTGGTTCAAGATAAAGCAATAATTGTATACCAAATAGAAAGGGGGAGGAAGGTTTAACATTCACAATCATTTAATGCCAAATGTAAGAAGTATAATACTTTTCTTTCCTATTCATTTTTACTGCAGCCTGACCCAAATACCCTCATATGAATATATTTCATTTCTCTAAGTTTTAGCTTTAAAAACTCTTTTGACTTACACTTTTTCATAGACCTGAATTTGTGTCCTATCATGAAACAAATTCAAAACTATGAAAAAGTACTGCATGTATTATTTTATCACTCTAGGAACATGGGACTGTTAGTGAACTCTGAAAAGTACAAATACTTAAAATGAAACTCACAAGGAGATGAGCTGGTCTTAAAGAAGACTATATTTTTTATATCAGTTGAGATGGTTCAGCCAGACAATGTTTGTAAGGCCTGTTTGAGAGCCTTTTGACATCTTCTTGATCAAAAGCATCTATTTCAAATCTTAGCATAAAGAGCACCCGCCCCCCCCCAAAAGACCAGAATAAGGCATTTTAAAGCAGTATCTTATAAACTGATTGTCCTGTACTTTTGCAGTTGAGATGATTGATGGTATTTAATGACACTTATTTCCAGTGGACACTTCTTTCCATTGTCTGTTTTGTGTTCATAGCCTGCCAAATGTGAGGCTTAAAGTGCAATTACAATGTTCCCGTAAAACGAAAAGCAAAAAAGCAGGACAACAAAAACCGACAAAAACAATCCAAAAGCAATGCCTAGTTCCACTAAAATATGATATTCCTTCATAGAAGAAACAGAGCAGAAAACATGAGAGTTTCATTTGTTTGAAAAATGACAGTGTGCCAATTAAATAATTTAGATTTTTTTTATAGAAAAAAGAAGACTATAATGTCTGCTAACTTTCAGATGCTTCCTCTTAATGAAAAAAAGCATATTAATGTTTCTAAACAACTGCATGTCTTTTTAAGTTTAAAACAATGAAACCTACGAATATATAGGAATGGGAATTATTTAACATAATTTTCCATATTGACAGGTTTCATGTAAATAATATGGCCTATCTATAAATCTGGTATACTTATAAAATCTTTCTGAGTGTTATCAAATAGATGGATTCCATAATATGCAAAATCCTGAAGAATTTTAATTTATTTGAATAAGCCACAGTTGCTGAGCACTTACTGAGTATATTATATTACTGAGTACATAGAGTATATATTATACTTATTGAATATAATAAGTTTACTCAATAACAAAGCAAATTGTGGTTTGCAAAGCACAGTGACTGAAACTTCATAGTGCCCTTTGCCAAACATGAAGAAAATCATACTGAAGATCCCTAGTGATTCAGCAGGCAAAATGGCAGGTAGCTCTACAAAGCCTTCTTGCTGGTTGCAGTTGTTTTTCAGTCCCAGACATAACAGGCTTTAACTTGTAACCAAGTGCTTTGGAGAACCTGTGTGTATAGGCTGGTATGACATTGGTGGTGTGCCAAAGGAGAACCCACATTTCAGACAGATAAATTACATGCTTCACATACAAAAGACACCGCTTCAGTTGAACAGGATGAACAAGCAGCCTGCCCTGAAATGACATGGTCACATGAAAGGATGTGAGAATGGCCCAGCCCCTGATTTTTAATTTTGGAGGGAGAGGCAGGAAGGGCAGTCAAGGAAAAAGTCAAAATGCAATATTAACTAATAGTAGAAGTATAGCTGAACATATGAAAGAAAGATGTAACTATCAAGTGGCTTTGAGCAACAACATCTACCAGGTGGTTTCTATAAGTCTGTAGCATGTTGCTGGTTCAAAAACCTCATTAAAAAGATTTCCATCTAAAGGACAGACACGTTTCTTTTGAAGGAACCCCGAACTGTCCTCAGATGGTGTTAAAGCTGTTTAATCCAAGCTCTATCTAAACACATAGAAGGATCTATGTACTGGTTTACGGTTACATGCTGTGTTTTTTATTTCTCTATGTCTAAATAGAAGAAGCAGTGGTATCCTTAGACTTGATCCCTGTTTGAAATGTGAATTACATTTTGTATGTAGTTGGAAACTTGTTTATTTTATCCTGGTTGTCTTACTCATAATTCTTTCACTTTGATTATCGAGGTTATTATAGGACAAGAACTTTTTTGTTGCAAGATGGATAGAGCACTCTGGAGTTTAGCGTGACTAGCAGATATAAATTGTATGGAAGCAATTTAAGTGGAAGGAAACGTCATATGGGCAGAATTTAAATGTACAGACTTGTGGTATTGATTAATTTATTTTCTTTTTTTCCTTCTCATTTTTATAGGAAAAGTTAATACCCCCCCCCCCCAAACTAGCTTGTTTATAAAGTAATCCGTATACTTGTGCTTAAGGATTGCCCAGTAAAATTATTCTTGGCAGGACTTATGTTTGTCCCTCAATAAGACATGAAATGAATAAGGAGAGGTTATTTGGAAGTAAAACCTGGGCAAGATATGGAGGACTTTGAGAAAAAGAGCAAAGAAGAATTTAAAGTCTTTCAACCTAACCATGGACAAGTGCCCCAGAAAGCCTGTGTAGTATTGAGGGGTGGATTCTACTTACCTTTACTACTGGTTTGCAATGGGCACGCACGCGCTTCTGCACATGCGCAGATTGTTCGTTATGACGTCTGGGTGGGTGGGCAGAGCCTTCCGCCACTTTTACTACCGGTTAGGAAGAACCAGACAGAACCGGGAGCAACCCACCACTGGTAGTATTAGTGGCTGAGTTAATTCCAGCATTTATATTTATTAGAAAAGTTACTTTAATGCTCTTAACACCTGAGCATTAAATACCTGAGCTCTTATTGCAAGTTGGGTTTCATATGCTGCTCTTCCTGATGCAGAGTACCATCTAGATCAGGGCTGTCAAACTCCTGGCCCATGGCCCGGATGCATCACGCACTGGCCATGCCCACGCCCAGTTTAGCGAAGGGAGGGGGAAGTCCTGATATGTCACGTGATGCTGCAGTGACGATGTGAGTTTGATGCCCGTGATCTATATACATTAGACCACTCTTAACATCACGACTCCCTCAGAGCCTGCCCTCAGAGAAGGAGGAGAAGCAGGAGAAGTCCTTAGATGCTACTGAATTCACGGATCCCTGGTCCTGGTGCTGGGATTAGTGGGGAAAACCCTAACACTTTTGTTTTCAGTCAAAATTATTTTGAACTTTCTATGGACCCAGAAGATTGAGTGTCAAATGAAAAAAAAAAAAAGTGCAGACGTGCCAGATTGCAAGAAGGAATTATGATGTATTTGAGAGTTGTTCTCCTCAATATCTTGCAATCTAACCTAATATTTTTGCCTAGAGTATTGTAGTATCTTAGCTGCTAAGCCTTTGGTTGACCTGGCTAAATATATTGTGAATTCACATATTGTGTCAGCAGTAATCTCTTACTACAGCAGAGCTTTTAGTCCTTTATCTTCAGAGCCGTCATCTAAACTTTGCAGAGCTCATCTGGATTTAATTGATCAAAAGGTTCATTCAGAAATAAAAAATGATTCGTATTGTTTCCAAGGAGCTTTTGCTTGTGAATAAGACTTCTCTACATTTCTGCCTTCTGGTTCTGAATACTCAGCCATTTCCACTGTGCAAGTGGAAGTGTTTGCAGTGTTTCCACTTCTTCGTGAAATTCAACTCTTATGTCTCATGGTGTAACAGAAGATGGCCAAGGTAGGACCTTCTCAGTAGAAGCCAGTTCAGAAGTTCTTTGAAGGTTTTCTTTCATGTGAACTCTTCTCTAAAATGCCATGAAAACTGAGGACCTTAAACTTTGCCACAGAATCTACTCTAATTGCATCATGTTATGTTATTTTTTTTCCCAGCCCTATGAGATGTCTGTTCAAACCACATGCAAACCACAAACAAACAAACCACGCATTTGACCTTATGCATTGTATGAACCCTGTCCTGGAATCCTATAGAAGACATGAGAAGGTTACAATCTAACGTCAACTGCTCCAACCTAAGACTGGGTTCACACATATCATTCACAACATCCTCTGTTTTTGACCCAACATGCTACAGTACATGAACCACTAAGCTCTGAAAAGTGTAATTTATGATTAAGTGGATAAAACAGTTCTGATTTATGCAGATGATATTAAGCAAAACATGAATTATAGTCTGTCCTTCACGATTTGTTAGAATATAGAAAATCTGCCCAATATTACCATCCTTTATATTAAATGGTATTTGATGTCAAGTAAGTAGGATAAGTAAAATGTCAGAGACAGCTAGGCCTGGAAATAATAAGATCTTTTGTGTAGAACTCCCACACTAAGATTCTGGCTTTGATGACTTGAAAATGTTGACCTTTGAGTATATGCTAAGATACAGTGCTTCAGAATTGAAACCGTGCTGCATTGAGCATGCAGAGCTCATTTTTCATATTTCAGCTGCTGAGGCCTGCTGTGTCTGCATTTTCCATCAGGAATTTTATATAGGTAATTGGACAAAGCCTTGCACTAGAGAAGACAGCCCAATTGGGGAAAAAATACCTTACTTCTGTTTGGTTTTAGAGTCCTTTTAAATGGTTAGGTCTACATGATAGACTTTCAGGCGATGATAAAAAGATAAGCATTTCTGCAAGGTTTTATTTTGATTGCAAGAACATTTCTAGTTTGGATTCACTTTCAGTCCATTATTCCAGTTAGTTCAGTGATGCTTGATTCATAGGGAATCTACTTCAGTGTCAAGTTTGCCTAGGAAAGGATGATCTCATTCGGGTTCTTGGTATTTTGAGGGGGAAAAATTAACACTTTCGTCCATATGCTACATTCAAACCTATCCCTTGGATTGAGAATCTGCAGCTCTATAGAATGGCTAATTGTAAGAGCTGCTGTTATGTTAGTTTTGGAATTTACATAGGCACCTGGTGTAGGAACTCTTTTCTTTCCTAGTTATTTTTCCTATAAATGAATATAGATAATAAATATAGATCGTCAAGATTAAATAAACCTTACCCAGTTAAATTTCAGAGCAGCCTTTTTGTGTGTGTGTGCAACAAACAATAAAGAGCATTGTGGGCCTTTCAAGTCCCAACCAAATTAAATTATAAACTACTCTTTTATCGGGTATTCTCTTGATATGTAGAGGTACAGTTCCATTCTCAGCCATCTTAGACAGAGATCATGGAGATTGAGAGTGATATAAACTGGGAATAGAAATAATTCTATTTACTTCATAAGTACAACCAAAAAAGATGAGATATTTTAAATCAGCGTGACAGTGGCCTTTCTGCAGGTAAGAGCTTCATTTTAAAAGTGTTTTCAGTGTCGAAGGTTTGCAGTAGGAATAGATAATTGTGTCACTAAGACGTTGGCAGTAGGGTAGAATTTTTGGCAGAGGTAGAGCTTTGATAGCACTATTGTGGCCACCATCTTGCCTTCTTTGACCATATCCTGCATTTTCCCTAGAAAGGCAGCATGGAAGTCCATTTTGCTGATCTTCAGTCATTAGTCAGCAGCCCATGTCCACTGAGTGTAAACAAGGTTTTTTCAGAAAACTTGAGTATATGTGTCCCTAATTTTTTTCCTAAATATTTTTCTACATAAATAAATATGTGTTACTATATAAATGTACATTAATTATGATATATGTATAATTAGTAAAATAGAAAAGAAATTGAAAGGAAAATGTATGTAAATAGAAAATTGGGGCTGCTCGAATACCATTTTGAAAATATATTGAATTGATTTTTTTTTAGAAAACTTACGTATTTGTCCCTAGTTTTTTTTTCTAAATATTTTTCTATGACTATAATTGGAGTTCCCCAGCATGTGCTGATATCTCCATCTTATTTTTAATAATGCAATTCTGATTTTATGTAGCAGTTTCTTTACTAATCTTAACACAGTGATACCCTTCAGGTGCGAAGGAGTTACAATTTCTAGATCCAATAGAAGAGAACATATGTAGCTCAGGGTCTAATTGTGGAGTCAACCATGCTCAGACAGCACCAGGAATCTCACTATTTCTAGAATTCCTATCCAGATGCATCTGAAAAGATTGGGAATGTTGGCCTATTGTGCCCATAAATAGAAATCCCAATGGTGTCTTCCTAACAAATATCCACTCAAGGTTTGATCTCTCCCAAAATAGCTTCTTATTTTGCAAATCCTGTCCTATCACTCAACACTTCTTGTTTTTACTATTGCCCTACTTGTTTAGCAAGACCAACTGACATCTCTTGCAAGACTTGACTTTTTCTAGTCAATGCTACCCTTGCTATTTTTTTAAACTTTATAATGATTTTCCCTAAGAGAATTAACAATTTTATATTTGAATTTCTACATTTTTCACAAGGTGCCCACTCCCAAAAGAATGGCATTTGTTCTTCAGTGACCCCATTCTCAAAAAATGTAATTTAAAGCAAAATTTCCACAGCCGAATCCATCCAGAGCTGGCTGTAGCCCCCCAAAACATTGGGGAAAGATTATTAAATGCTGTATTGATGAATAATCATGCTACCTTGATTTAATGTTAATAGTCATTGTAAGTATTTAAACACTTCCATTGTAATTATAAATAATTTATATAAATTTACATAAAATAAAGACATTTTCTATTACCACTTTCCATTTAATAAACCAAAACCAAATCATGGCCAAAAGCAGCCTTCATCCCGGAAAAAAAAGTTATGCATATTTAAAGGTAAGCATCTTTGCTTGCCTATATGTACAAGGCCAACTTTCCATGGTAACCTTGCAAATCTTGTATATTGGTACAGTCTCGGTCCTCTTGTTCAGGTACATGGTATTCCAATTGATCCAACTCTAGAAACCATGGAGTCTTCTAATAAAGGTTAGCTAAAGACTTATG
The DNA here is from genome assembly GCA_030761175.1 of Masticophis lateralis. Classification (NCBI taxonomy): domain Eukaryota; kingdom Metazoa; phylum Chordata; class Lepidosauria; order Squamata; family Colubridae; genus Masticophis; species Masticophis lateralis. Next base: position 28,249,486 of record JAUDYJ010000005.1, read on the forward strand.
GCTGTGTAATAAAACACTGCACAGGTAAATGAGATGTGGGATTATGTATATAGTTTCTGTTTACAAGGTTCCCTGCAATTATCACAGCATTGTAGAAGAATGGTGGAGAGCAAGATTAAAAATGTGCCAACAGCATGTTGAAACAGAGGTGTAGGAATGTGAAAAGCATAATGGCAGGCAACTAGCTCATACTATTTTATAATATAAAGGATAGGGTTCTTAGCTAGTTGAATACCCTGTGGGATTCATATGTTGGAGGTGGTAAAAACAAGATGAGGACTTCAAAATGCCTCCAGTTTTAACATTAAACTCTAACCACCAGATAGTAATGTAAGTTTAGTATAATAGCTAAGAATCTAGGCTAGAAACCAAAAGAACGTAAGTTTGGTCCTCCCTTAGGCATGAAAGCCGGTTGGGTGACTTTGGGCCAGTCACTTTCTTAGCCCAACCCTCCTCACGGGATGAAGCATCAAGGACACACAGCAACTTTATTTGACTAAAAATCAAGGCAAGATAAAAATCTAAGAAATGAGTAACATTAAATCCACTAAAGCAACAGGCCAGGTCTTAAAATAAAGTGTATACAATATTTTTGAACTGGATTTTGATAGGCAAAGTGTTTCCCCCATTGTTTTTAAAAGAACCTACTTGATAAATCTTATTCGGACAGTATGTAATTAAAAGCTAGGGTCTATGAGTTGGAAATGTTATATAATTACAACAATATAACAGATATACCATATTTTATAATTGTACAATTATAAAAAAAATAATTGGGTATAGGAGATAAAGTTTTAATTGGCAGACAAAAATTTCTCCAGCAGTTTTGTTGTGCACTTAAAGTTTGGATGTACGCACGCCAAATGTTTCAGAAAGATGGGACAAATTTCATGAATATAATGCAATAGATAATAGAATCTAAAACTCAGTTCAGCATAGTACTTATTTCTCTAATAATTTTTCCAATATTCAGCACCACAAAGCTATCAGTTTATTAAGCAAAAAGTGTGCATTCATACTTTTTTAACATACAGAGCCTGTTAGTTTACAATAAATCTCATACAGTTGTTTGATTTCTATGTTGCCTAATCTCTTGAGAGCTCAAGGGACATACATAACATTCCTTCCTCCAGTTGTTTACCTATAGCCCTGTAGGACTGATTGGACTGGAGCTCTCTGGTCTTATGTCTATGTTATTATATTACACTGGCTTTCTAAGCTTAATGTAAAGCTTTTCCAGCCAATCCTAAATTTTGATTGTGCTTATGCAAGGAAATGCTTTTATGCTTAGTTATATTCACCAATTAATTAACATGGACTTAGAAAATGTGAATCTGGCAAAAAAAAAATGTGCATAACTAGATGAACTGATGCAAATGAGGATTTGAAAAATGCGGATTTTTACAGCTCTACCTTTTCATCAAACATGTATTTGTTCAAATATATTACAGCATATTTCATGCCTGTTTATTCTTTACGAATGTTCCTTGTTTAGTCGTTATTTTTCCATTACCAAATTCTTAGAGTTGTAAATGATTAGGCAAAATGAGGTACTCACATGAAAACTATGAATGGAAGCATCTGGTCAGTTGAGCTTTTCCCTTTTATGAATCTAAAATCCTACCTTACCTTTTCCAGTTCACCAAAAGAAACATTCATGTCAGTTTGCCATCTTAGACAGTTCATGTAGCTGGTCCATATGTACTAATCAGCTATTGCTATAATGACCAAGGCCAGAAAAAGTGGTAATTTACAAACAAATTCTTAGATGAAAATTTAAAAAGCAGATAGTGTTGTTATTTTTTTAACCATTTTTAAATGATATCAATGTATTTCTTTTATATAATAATAAGAGAGAAGAACTAATTCCAAATGGATGTCTCGCATGGTACGGATATTACCTCATACAGATTTCCTCTTTGTATCAGGATGGCTGTTATTATAACAGTATTGTTATCAGACTTCTTTCTTTTTATCTGTGAAACACAGATGTCTGATTCATTTTCCTAAGAAAAACAGGATGCTGTAGAGCACCCTGACAATAGCTATTACTGACAGTAATACTTCTATAGGTCCTAAACAATGAGAGAAAAAGTAAGCTAATAATAATATATAGTGATGTAGTAACCTCTTTTTCCTCTTGCAAGTTTTCCACAATCTCCTTTTTTCCCTCCCAATATTTCCATATAGTTATTGAAGTTAAAATTACAGATGCAAATCAGGAGCAAGCACAATGTGATTAAAAATTGTGGCGTCTAAAGTAGTTCCATCTCTGAACATCTTGATCAAGGGACAGGGGATAATCTTCCAGGTAGCAAGTTGCTGTGAGATCATGTGTTAAGCTGCTGTGAGAGCATGTTACTTCAGTGCAATCTGCAGGGATGATACTTGTAAAAATCTTGACAAGATTTTTTTTCTGTGACAGAAATAAAATTTCTGTACATTCCACAGCTAACAAACACCTTCAATTTAGTAGTGCTAAAAATGTTACCAAGATGGGTAATAAAACACCTGCAGCTCAGAGAACCCAAATTTCAGTTGGGTTAGGACAGAAAATGCAGAGCATTGCAGACACAGGGTAAAGTGTCTAGTAATCAAAGAAATAGAGCAGGGTGTCAAACTCGCATCATCGCAGCGGCATCACATGACGTATCGTGACTTTTTCCCCCTTTCCTAAACTGGGTGTGAATGTGGCCAGCATGTCATGCATCCCACCCACAGGCTATGAGTTTGACAGCCTTGAAATAAAGGATTAAGAAAGAAGAAAAAACAGGAAGCAAAAATCTTAAGGAGAAGTACCAACATGGACAATGATCTGAGTTGGTCTGCAATGAAATCAAAAAGTTATTATGATCGCCACAATCATATTGTCAGTCCTTTGAGGACTGGACAGAAAACCAAAACCATGACATAGTTATCGTAAAAGAATCTTAGAAGTCTGAAAGCAGTTTCCTGCTGTTGCCTCTACTTCCTTAGTTCTAGAGAACTAGGAAGAGCCAATTCTATTTTCTCCATCACCATTCCTGTTTTGGATTCAGATTTTTTTTAATCCAACTCTTGTCTAGACTGCAACTCTTTTTTCTATCTCTCAGTGTTATTTTCGTAGTCTTACATATATCCACTGAAGTCTTGTTCATTAAAAAAAATAGGGCACTGATCACACAGTTGTGGTCCCCTCTTGATATTTTTATCCATCCGTCCTGAAGATGCCCCAATGGAAATAAAAGGATATTTAGGAATACAGAGAAAAATTGCTGGAAAAAATAGTGGTTTTGAAATGTCTGAAGACATGAAATGTCTCCACCCACCCAGAAATCTTAATGTAACCCCTTGTATTTTCCAAAGGCTTTTCACTTGAAGCACAGACATTCTGATTCATTGAGTCCTTAGTTCTTGCTTCCCCAGTTTAATGCCCTCCAGATGTGTGAATAACTTCCATCATACCATAGCTAATGGAGCCACCTGGAGAGTATCAGGCAGGAAATGTTGTTCTAAACTTACACATGTAGTTTTGGAGGCAAGTGTCACTTTGTTGGGTGGGATTACTTCTGAGTAAATTTATGCATTGGCTAAGGTTCTTTGTAGGAAAAAAAACATCTAAAATATTGTTTCATTTACCACTTCAAAGAAATTGTTGTCTGAGATCCAAAAACCCTCATTTTAGTTTTCAAGAGTTTATATGGGTCTAGCTAACACTTTTATGAGGGCAAGTTCATTGGGGTAGTCTTACTGGAGAAGCAGCTGCCAATGACTCAAATATATTCATTTCCCTTTAAGTTAATACTTAGGAAGAATCTTTCCAGTTTAAAACATTTTGTGGTTTTAGATTTTGAATAGGTGATTATGATGATGAAAAAGTTAACCATTATTTATTTATTTAGAAGATATATTAGATGGCAATAGAAAAAATATTTCTTTTTTTCAACTCAGTACTGCCATTTAGCGTTTAGTGACATTTTTGCAGTTCTTGTGTTGTAGCTCTCGAAGATTATTTATAGAATTCTTAAATCAATAAAAAGTTTGCAAATATTTGCCTATGGTAAGATTTTTGTGCTTAATATACAAAACAGAATTAATTGACAATCATTTGGGTTTGAAGTCTGTTTAAATTCTTCTGCCCTTTGGGCAGCTTCTTAGATTACAGTTCCTACAAGAGGCATAAACACTGCATTGTTACATAAAGTTTGGATATGTTCCACATAAATTGATATGCATTGTTAAGAATCCAAATGCACATATGTGGATGTGAAGAAATAATGTCACATTTCACCAATGCAAACCAATATGCAAAATAGCCTTTAGATTCTTTTTTTTTGTGCCAGAATATTTTCAGTAAGGAAATGTAATACGTTTTAAAACAAAGATTAAATAGAATTTTAAAACAAATATGTAGTCTTAGTTGGTAGTCTTAGTAAACGCAAATCAGGTTAAAAAGTAAAAATTAATGAAGTGGCAAACACTGATTTCTGTTTCATAAAACTTAACCTTCATAAAAGACACTCAGGATGAAACATATGTCTTTATTCCTGGGGATACCCTACAGCAGGGGTGTCAAACTCTTGATGATATGTTGTCATCATGTGACGTATTATAACTTTCCTCCCCCTTCGCTAAAATGCGGGTGGGCATGGCCAGTGCGTGATGCATCTGGCCCGCAGGCTGTGAGTTTGACACCCCTGCCCTAGAGAATGCAGTTATACTTGTCGACTAATTCAGATTATTAAATTTGTTTCTATGCATGTTGACCAAATTTTAGGACTTATACATGGAGAGAACTCATACCTGCCCCCATCCCCAATTTATTCAGTGGAAGTTGTCCTCAGAACAATATTCTGTAAAGTTCTACATAAGTCTGCCAAGTTTTCACATACATTGCTTAGAATTTCTGCCCCAAAATGACAACGCAGCAAGTGGAATCTTTTTAGAGTTCCATCTTTACACCTTTGAAGGTGTGAGCAAAAGTTCTATATTTCTTCTTTGAAATCCTCTGTATGGTGTGGTGATAGTAAAAATGTGATCTCCAGGCAGAATGGCCTGTCTCTCATTTCTTTTGATTCCCTTATAGAAGGGACAAAATGGTGGCCTCTATCTTATGTCAAATGGTGTTGTTGGCATGTATTAGTGTATATGGGGACTAAAATGAAATGCAGTTTCCCTTCCCTTATTATATGAACAGAAATAAAATACATATGGAGTCTTGATGTGACATAGTTTGTAAAACTTTCTCCTACAGGCCTGCATAACGTCTGATTTGAAAGTCAAAATAAAGCCAACTAATCATTTATTGCATTCCACCAAGGTCTCAAACTGAATGCTGTCCCTTCCTAACGTGGTGAAAACGGAGTGATGTAAAGCTCCTCTTATGCCAAAAAACATGATTAGCTGGTTAGTTGGCCTTGACAGACCACAAAGATGGAATTATTAGACTTACTAAATCAGATTAGGGAAGCTGTCTGGCAGCCTGAAGCTGCAAGACCTTAAACGTGGGTTAGAACTGAAGTTAGACTTAGCCAAGTTATGTATTCTGCTCATGGAAAATTCAACATACTCTATTGAGGCCTTTGATGATATCAGTAGAGGCAGAAATGCAAAAACAAAATGAATTTTGGTTTCTCTCCTCCAGAATCACGATGTCAAAACATTCAGCACTGATCTAAGAATGGTCTAAAGAGCATGAATTATTTCCACAAGTTTTTAACATGCAACAAACTTCTAATTTTCCAAAGATCACTTTTTGCAAATACTTATTACTCCAAAATATATTTATTTTCTTTTTGGACATGTATCTCAACTTTTTGCAGGAGTCCAAGGCAGCCTATATAGTACTCCTTTGGTTTTTCTTCAGTCTTATGAAGTGGATTGGGCTGAGAGAGAGGGATTGAGCAGAGAATGCAAAAAGGACAGTTCTGGATTCCATGTATTATTATTACAATTCTTAGATTTTTACCTTATTCATTTATTTAGGTCAACTCAAGGTGATCAACATACCTAATTCTCCTGCTTCCTGTTTCCCACACAACAATGCAGGTGGAGTGTTAAATGACTAGGGAAGATCTACTGGCACAAAGTTACTTTCATTTGGCCTACAGTAACTCCTTTGCTAGTCACAAAAGATTCCCAAGAATTGAAGGAGCAAAAGTACTTGACTTCGGGCTTTTCATTGGGGTGGGAAGAATTTTAAGCGCCTTAAGGCATACTTTTTACTCCTTAAATCCTGAGTCTCTCCAAATTGGAATCACTTTGTAACCTGACCCTGTCCAATTTTGGAGTATATTCTGCAGTATATTCTTCAATTTGTTGTTTTACTGCCAAGAGGTATAGGGTATTTCAGAAAATTTGCCCCAAAGATGCAACGATTCTCTAGCAATTAGTTTTTATTGCATAGCTATTTAATATCCTCACTTGAAAATTATTAGAATAGAATGTCAGTTCTGTACCCTTAAGGAAGAAAACTCAGAAAACCCTACATAATATAATGCTGCCAATGTGAAATGCACTTGTAATGTAAGTGCACTTGTGACTTTATGTCCAGTGTAGACCACAGCCTTCAGGGCACAGAAAATTATGTATATTTCCAAGTCTTGGTAAGCATACAGCTGAAGAAAGACGCTTTCTGTAGTTTTAGGACTACTGACAGAGGAGCACAGTTCTTTAAAAGCTACCATATAGAATTGCTCCTTTGTGTAAAGACTCCTTTGCATTGAGTGTGACCCCTAATGACTTCTTATAGACGTTGGCAACAGTAGAGAAGTACTATCTAGTGCCCCCTTCCAAGATTTTATTTTATTTTATATTTTCCAATCTAGCCCACAGTCCCATTCAAGTACAGACCAGACCCAAACCTGCTTATTTTTTTTAATGAAAAATACCAAGAATTTTATGAAGCTTTAGAATATTTAAAGCCTTTCTCTATATTATCTAAATAATATACATATCCACCAAGAGAATTATATGGTATTGTAGGATATGGGTAAAGATTGAACTAATGTCATTTAATGACCTAATTTAAACAACACTTGAATGACAATTTCACATTCTCGGTTACTATCCTTACTTAATATTGTTTATAGATGTATCTTGGGAATACTGGTTTTTTTAATAGACAAAATCAACAAGTACTAACAACAGCAGTTTTCTTAAGTTTTCCTTGATAAGAATGCATGCAACCATGGAAAAATAAAATCAGCAGACTTATTTTTGATATCTCATTCTACCATCTAATTAATACCAGTTATTTTCCATTTAATTGTTTTTAGTTAGAAAAATGATCCATTGAGATTTGTTGATTTTCTTACTTTCTTAGCATTGTTCTCTTGTGGGTAAAATGCTTCTTGAAGCAGCTTCCTTCTGGTTTTGTCCAGGAATAGGCAAGATGTTTTGGGCACATTCTAGACAATTCCAACCAGCAATTAGTAATATGGGACTATGGAAGTCTGTTTGTTTCGTGTTTTTACTGGTAGAATTAGGATTGACTTGTGATAGTTTAGCATATGACAAAACATGAGAATACACTCAACAGTTTAAAATGATAAAATATGCTATGATAAACTGTAAAAACTATGGCACCAATCCTAAATCACTCATCACCATTAGGTTTAAAACACCTTGCAGAAGCATTCCATCTTCAAGGCCTACCTATTGCTCTCATATGTTTCCTCTATAAAATGGTAGCATCATAGAAAATACTGTCTCAAACCTCCCATCACTTTTATGTTGATAGGGTATCGTAACCATCCTCATCCAGATAGGCCCAGTTATACTTGTAGGATATGACCCTCAAGTTGTCTGAAAGCCAAGCAATAAAGAATAAGGTTTTTAACAGTACTCTAAAACCTATCAGAATACAGTGTTATGTTGCAGTGGCATATCTCCAGTGAGTATGTAGGCTCCTATATTCTGCGTTAATTACAGTTTTCAAGTGGTCTTCAAAGGTTGCAATTATGTATTCGGATGATGATGAAAGTTTGAGTTATCTGTTACCAGGGTGTTCCACTTTGGCTAGGGCCACAACTGACACACCAGCTAAAGCTGACTGCTAGTGAAGACTTCACTGGCCATGATATTATCCTGAAAATACAACATAACTCACAAGGATAACTCACAAGTCATTCTTGTTCAGGAGTAGTGACATCCCATGTGGAGTTAAAACTGGAGCCAATAAAATACCAGATAGTTTCCATCTTGCTTGGTATCAACCTCTTTCATACCATGCGATCCCCAAAGGCTCGAGATATTTAGTTATGATTTCCAGTGGGTTGGAAAGTCAAGTATCCAAATTGACTTCTGATGGTACTTTTTTTAAAAAACCAGTGAGAATACCAAAAGGATGCCCAAAAGTTATAAGGGACCTACCAGCACCCTGTTTATGGTTTCCACAGCTTCCTTCAGCATGGATGGGATCAGAAAATTAGGGGTGTTTTTGCATTTGACACACCATGGAAAAAATAGACCTGTTAAATTTTACAGATATGTTAGTATCAGTATTTCCCATTTTTAGTCTCATTCCTTTATACTATCTCCTCTCTGACGTTTAGATTGTCTCTGTAATATCATTCTTCTTTGTTAGAAGAATGTAAGTTAGAGATGGATCGTAACCATTATGTCAAAACTGGCATCGTTTTTTGTGTCTTCTCAGTAAGTCTTGCCGACTCTTATCTCTTTGATTCATGGGCTTGTGTTAGGTAAGGTTTGGCATTGGCACTGATTTGCCATCCTTTTTCAATTGAGGTCAACTAGCAGCCAGCAGACATTCTCTTTATTTTGGAAAGGTTTCATTTGGGCAAAAGCTTAGCCTTTTAACCAGAGCCTGCTTGTCTTCTGTTTTTGATGGCAAACTACCATGTTTCTCAGTCATTTTCAAGCATTGACTGTCTGGCAGGATTTCCTGGATACATAGTAGTTTTCAGACTATGAAAGGCTAGCATTCTGATCTTTACAGATTGGTTGTATTATTTGTATAGTCCCTTTTTTTTCTTAGTGAAGAAAGCTCACTGCTGGGGAAGAAGGATATGTAAACCAAAAAAAAAAAAGTAATCAGGAGTCGTTGGTGCGCTCTAACATTAGTTGTTTTCTTGCAAACATTTCATTATCCAAACATAATTAGTGCTACAAAAAGTAATTACTGTATTTTTCGGAGTATAAGATGCACCTACCTTTTTTGGTGAGGAAAACAAGAAAAAGAAATCTGCCTTTGCCTTCCAGCAATTTTGCTTGGTTGCAGCAAACAGCAAATAACCTGCTTTACTGTCATTTTTGTTTTCAGCATAGCTTGATTAGCACAAACCCACCCCCTGCTCCCAGCAATTTACCTCCTTGCAGCAAGCAGCAGAGGCCTGAGCAGCAATAGGCAATGGCAACCCCTGCAGTCTTAAACAGCTGAGAGTCTGGAGGCTGATCCAAGGGACAATCAACTTGTGTTAATTAGGCTGTGCTGAAGCTGAAATGGGCTGTTTCTTCTTGCTGCTTACTGCAAGGAGGTAAATTGCTGGGAGGCAGAGGCCAAAGGGTGGGGGCCAGTGGGTGGGCGGGGCTACATTCAGTGTATAAGATGCATCCAAATTTTCACCCCATTGTAGGGGGGGGAAAGGTGTATCTTATACTATGAAAAATATGGTAGTTCATCTCATCCTTCTCCTTTACTAATCAGCCTTATGTTATTCTATGGAGAATTGGTCCATCAACCCAAACATCCTTCTGCCCTTCATATATGTTGACCTGCAGCTCCCAGAATCTCAAACCAATTCGAGAGCATCATTTTGATTATCCTGTCATCACTTCCTCTGTTAATGTTTCTCTCACCTCTGGTTGGAGGGCAAGTATATGTACTTCTGAAGACTACATGCGTTGGAAGCACATTTTTTTAAACTTAAGGTGTTCCGGTTGTGTGGACTGCTCCAAGAATACTTAGCAATGGCCGTATTGGACAAGAAATTTTTCAGATTAAAATCCACATGTTGACCCTTTTAGAGTATGCAATTTCAGAAAACAAGAACCACTTAGATTTTTGGAAAGATTTTTATTTCCAATCCTGAAAGCTAGTCAGAGTCATTTTTCACAGCTCATACCTAGCAAAATTAAGATGGTGTTTCTCAGACTCTCTTTCTCCTGGGTTGAGGTGTCTCTTCTACAATGATCTTGTTTCCTCCCCCATTTTCCCAGGGCATATTAGATATACCATCACATGTATCAGGAGGTTGTCCAGCTTGGGAAAGTCTTATATAGTAAAATCCTACACGAGCAGATGTCTTCAACTGTAATGCGTAGATGTCAGCAGTGTCTTCCTTTTAGTGATGAAGGGGAGAGAGTGCTGGTGCATTTGTCTCTGTATTGTTTATAGAATCATGAGCAATTAGTATTTCCAAAGAGGGAGTTTTGTTTGCCTGTATATGCAAAACTGTTTACAAATTTCAATGTCTGGATTTCCACGTTTGCAAAAACCAAACTGAAAGCACATTATAGGTTAGCATAAAATCAACCCTCCAATAAATATCGGTAGATATTTATTGGCTGGGGCTAGACAGCACGTTGCTTGGGCAATCTAATGACTACAGTAACTTGCTTTCTACTTTACTGAAAAGTAAGTGTGAGAATCAGCATCTGAATTGGGACTTTTCATAAGGGAGAGAAGATACATTAACAATTTATGGTACCTCCTGATCTGCTTCCACAGTGATGTTGAGTTTTGTACCTTCAAATTTCATTGCTGTTTTAGTGCAAATTGGGAGTATAATAGAAAGCAAAAGTTCTGTTATGCTCCTGATTGGATCTTCAAATACCATGTTTACTTAAAATTTTCAAACTAATCTGACTCTGGGTCCTCTTGAAATCTCGATCTGCATAAGACAAAGTGGATCAGCAAGGAAGCAGTAAAGCAGGCTTATAGAAATAAACTGCTGCTGGTAATGTTTCGTATTCCAGGGAAGTAAAAACATTTGTTGGAGAAGTTAATTCATGAAAGTCCATTGTGCTGACATTTGGAAATTCTGACTAGAATTGGAAGGAAAAGGGATTTTGTCATTGGAAAGTTTGAGCTGTGCTTTGCACGCTTGCAGGAAAGGCATCATGGAAGCCTCTAAAACCTGTTTTTGTTTTTTGGTTTTTTTCGCCCCTCTGGTGACAGTCTTGTTCAGTGATCTACTGAGCACAATAAACTATACCAGATAATGCCAGAAGAACTTCATTTTTCTATTAGGCAGATTGCAAAGCCAAGAAAATGTTCAGACGTTTATGATTAGTTTCTTGTTAATGGATCCGCATAGTAGAGTAGCCTGTGGTAACCATGTGCCAATGCAATCTCCTTGCCTTTGTTTACTCAATTATTGGTTTACCTAAGTGGTTGTAACTGAGGCCTTTGTTGGGAGCCTACCATTGCTAAACAGGTCGTTAAGTGAATTGCTCCCAATTTTACAATTTTTTTGCCGCGATTGTGCAGCTGTTAAGTGAATCAGGTGGTTGTTAAAAGAATCTGGCTTTTCCCATTGACTTTGCTTGTCAGAACTGGTTGGGCAGGTCGCAAATGGCAATTACATGATTCCCGGATATGCAACTATCTACAACATTCTGGTTGCCATGTGCCTGGATTTTGAATGTGGGGATGCTGCGATGGTTGTTAAGCGAGAAGACTGGTCATAAATCACTTTCTTCAGGGCCCTTGTAACTTTGAATGATCATTAAACAATCAGTTATAAGTCTAGGATTACCTGTAATGGACTAAGTGCTTAAAATTGATGGGCAGCCTTCAGGCTGCTCACTGGATACTGGGTGTGAATTATGCAGTGTTTGTGGCTTTCCCGCAAAATCACACTACCAGCATTTGTTGGGAAAATCACCTCATGTCAGCAATGAACTCTGAGGGGTGGATATTTAAAACTGAGAGAAGGAATAGGAGTTAGAGTGGCAGCGAAAAGCATAAATATTCACTAATATGCAAACTAACCTTTCTGTGATTTTCCTAACAGAAAAATGAAGGTGTCTTCAGTGTGAAGCTTTAATTTAAAAGTCATGCATGACTTCTTGATCTTTCCCGTAATTTTTCTGTAAAAACCAATAAAAGGATCTGCTCTCTAAATAAGATACCCTAAATTTTGAATGTGGTAGGAATATATCTATGAGTATACAGTGTACTCAGCCAAAATTTATAATTTTCTCTACTGTCCTAAACTGTCATGACTCAGGGTGTTTACAAAGAAAGCAAACATCAAGGCACATAAAAATGATACAGACAGACCAACCAGGTCTACCACCTAGGCCAAAAGTATATCAGAATTGAATGGACCTTACAGATTTGTGAGATCCAAGCAAAATGGAGACTTCCTTTTCATCAAGGGAAAAGGTATCTTAGAAAAAGGGGGACTTCCCAAAGAACCTAATATAGGAATCCAAAACAGCCCCTTTCAGGGAAAAACACAGAAGATAAGCCAATTCTGTTGGCAAGCACCAGCCTATAAGGATACACAATCAAAATTTCCTTACCCCAAGCTGCTGAAATTCATTAAAAAACATATTAGAATAAACTTTTCTTCCTGCTTTGTTGGAATGCCTTTTTAAAAGTGGTGATTATTAGGACATTTTCACGAATAACCAAGAGAGAAAATGCAAATTCTTTCTACACCTCCCTAATAATTATGCTCATACTACAGTTTATTATTTTAGTTGAAAAGCCCTATGTATTTAACTTTAATTAAAAAAACATTAGGACAATATACCAATATAATGCAAATTTTGAATTGTACAATGAACAATACATAATCCAAATATCCAAGCCACAAGTAAAACCAAATAAAATGACTTTAGAATAGATATGCTGAATATGTGGGCAAGCAGAATAAATTTCTTGCAAAATTGAGCAGATTAATCATGGCTTTTAACTAATGAATCAACTCATGTCTTTTAAACAAATGACAATAATGCTTCTTTTAAACGTATTACGCAAAATCATTTAGCTAAAGAAAGAAAAATAATACACTTCTATGTTAAATGCGTTTAACTTTTCCACACTACAATGCTATACAGTGTAATTCAATTCCTTTTTCCACCCCCAGCTCTCAGAAATTGGGATTTCATCCAAATGTTTTAAAGTTATCAATACCATTCTAAGAGTGTTTTGTTTCCATTGTATAACTAGTTTAATGTTTTTTAAGTCCTAGCATATGCTAACAATTAAACAACTAAATCAATAGGAAGTTTGGAAAGACATCCTTTAAAAAATTATTTGTGTACTTATAGACACCATGGAAACTAATTCAGGAAAAAAGGCAATTATTTAAGAAGAGAAATAATTTTTTTTTAGCAATTTGTATAAAATAATAGATGCTAAAATCGTAAAGTTGTAGCTTCAGCATAAGAAAACTACTGGGCAGTTCATAATATAGTAAAATAGGAATTGTAGCATATACAGGTAGTCCCTGATTTACAACAGTTCATTTAATGACCATTCGAAGTTACAATGGCACTGAAAAAAGTGACATGACCATTTTTCACACATGACCATGGGTTAATGTAAGTACACACTGTACCATTCTCTTTCCAATCCCACCCCATCTCCTCTCCTTGAGCACTATGCTGAAACATCCATTTTAGATTGTCTAATCCAGATTGTGATTAGTGAAGATAACGCAGTTTCAGAAACCATGGCTTGGAGTTGGCTTGCTTTAACCAAGCATAATCAAGATTAACTGCAGTTTCTTCTGGCTTTAATAATGCACCAAGATGTAGTTCAGGGTTAAATGTAAGCAAAGCCTGTAAAACTACTTATAACGATGCTGAAATAATATAAGCAAGCAAGGAAGCCCAAGGTTTGCTGTGTTTGCAACATTAAACCAACCATAGTATCAGCAAATAAGACTTTTTCTTTGTTGTCATTAAAAGTTAATAAACTGTAACAAAGTCTACAAAAAGCAATAACTTCCTTTGTGTTAAGTAAACATATACAATGGTGTGTGGCAAGGTGCTAAAATGCTACTTTCTTCTTAAGGCCATATATTATGCAAGCATACTATTTTCATATTAGACTATGCTCCACCAAACATAGATTAGATTTTTTAAAAGATTTTTTTTTAAACATTACCTTTATTATTTTTATAAATAACTCAAGGAAGAGAACATATTTAATGGTCCTTCCTCTGCCTTTTCCCCCAACAACAACAACCTTGTGAGATGAGATGAGAGAGTTTGACATGAGCAAAGTCCCCCAGCCAGCATTTATGCCTAAAGTGGAAATAATTTCAGTAGCTTTCCCTTACAGTAAACTGAAGGGATGTGTGTCAACAGACATGGACCCAACATGAGGTTAGCGAAAAGCCAGACCATAATAATCAGCTTGTTAGAAATATAAAATGTCTGGCAAAGAAGTCTCAACAGAACAAAAACTTTTCCAAAAATACCCAAAGGGGAATATTCTGCTGGGAGAAAACGGCTATCTAGAACTCTAAACTGGATTAGTCTTCTTTTTAGGAGGGAGGGATGCAGTGGTGGTATTCAGCTGGTTCTATCCAGCTCACACAAATCAGTAGCTGCAGCTGCGGGAGGCTCCGCTCACCCGCCCAGACATCATAACGTCCCATTTTTGATAATCTGAGCATGCGTGGAAGGCCCTACACATGCGTGAAGCAAGCTCCTGCATGCTCACATTTGCAAACCGGTAGTGAAGGGTAAGTGAATACCACCCCTGGCATTGCAACATTTGGGGGCAGCTTCTACTTTTATTTAAAAACTGGAAAAAGATAAATACATCTATACCCTGCAGGAGAAGAGTTCCAAGAACTAAAATATAATGTAGCAAAGGGCCTCCTGAGCATTTCAGGTTCCAAGATTTTGAAATGCCTTGGCCACTTCACCTCTAAGGATGTAAGAGAGCTGACAGATCAAAGCAATAATTCATCTAGACCAGCATCCTGTTTCCTGAGAACTAAACAGACGTCTCCAGGAAATCTTAAATTAACTTTTGCACTAGTACCTGGTGTATTTCTTTGGAATAGGGAAGATTCATTTTGTCTTGACTATTCAGGGCTTCGGCTGTGTTCTTAGACAGACAACACATCTCCATTGGCACAGCATCTGCATTTACTTCTGACATGGCTGCAGCAGAGCACAAATTGGAAACATATTGATTTCCAGATGCTGAAGTTTGATAGAGCTCGGATTTGGGCTGTTTTCTCATTACTAGAACTTCAGGCTCTTGTGCTCTTCTTGGCTTTCAATTATTTAGTACTTCTTTGTTTTCTTTGCATGGGACAGGACAATGGTGCCATGGTCAGTTGTTGGAGACCCCCAGTAGTAATCAAGTGATTACCAAAAGCCGTAGGAGATAATTGTTCCTTTCAGATTTTTGCAGTGCTTCAGGGTTGGTTTCAGTGAAAACAGACACAGAACAGCTTAAACTGTTCTGTGGGTTTAAGAATGAAACTGGCAATATGGAAGTACCCTAAGAGTTCCCTTCTGTTACCATCCAGAGTCATTTTAGTGGCTGGCAATGCGTTCACAAAATTAGTCATGCTTCAAGAAGTACTTTATTTTTACTTTGGTCTGAAATATTATTATCTCAGTTTATTATTTGTGAAAATGCCTTATATTTATACCTAAAATTAAAATGCTGAGTAAATAAGGTGTGGTATGAAACTATTCATGTGTAAAATGCAGGGGTGGGCTGCTGGGGGTTTGCAGGGATTTGGGAGAATCTCTAATTAAGATTCTATGCAGTTCGGAGAAACCCAAAATCCCACTCCTGGCTGGCCCTACCCACCCTGCCCCGCCCCTCCCAGGAGTCCCCACAAGGTCCATTTTGGATGCAGATAAGTGCAGGTTGTGCGCAGAGGCTCGGGGAGAGTGAAAAATGAGCCTACCAGAAGTTCAGGAAGGCCGGAAATAGGCCCATTTCCAGAAGGCCTCCAGAGCCTGAGGAGGCTGTTTTCGCCTTCCTGGAGGCTTGAGGAAAGCCTCTGGAGGCCGGGGAGGGCAAAAACGCTCCCCCCACTGTGATGCAGGAGGCTGACTAGGCCACACCCACCATGGCCACACCCACTCAGCAACCAGCAGAGAACCCATTGGTAAAATTTTTGAAGTCCACCCCTGGTAAAATGCCTATTCTACTTTATATCTTGTTGAATGCATATTTATGTAGGTTATATCAATTTTTGGGCATCTAAGTGAGGATTTAGCCCAATTATAGTAGTCCGAAATTACTGTAACTTCGAATCTCACCAGGCTCAAGGTTGACTCAGCCTTCCATCCTTTCTAAGGTAGGTAAATTGAGGATCCAGTTTTGTGGGGGCAAGAAGCTGACTTTATATAAATATACAAAAGTATGAAGGCTATTGCTTAACGCATTGTAAGCCACCTTGAGTGTTCAGAGAAGGGCGGCATATAAATCAAATTAAAATAAAATTTAAAAAAATAAATTTAAAAAAAAGATAAGCTGCCTATAAAACCTTGGAGCAGTTTGTCAGAACAATCTGTCATATAGGAAGTCCTTGCCTTATGACCATAATCACAACCACCATCGTTAAACAGGTCACCAATTTGGTGACCTTTTTGCAGCAGGCATTAAGTGACATCGAGGACATGAAACAAATACCACCACTGTTAAACAAACCCATTATACCCAATGGGAATTTAGGCACAAAAAGGTTTGCCAAAAGTTATGGTCCTATGACCATGGGATACTATAAACGCAGGCCAGTTGCTAAGCGCCCAAAAATTCTATCAAGTGACTGGGTGGGGGCAGCCATTGGAATGTAGAACCTGAGTTTTAGTTTGAGAAAGTCCGTCTTAAATTTTGTCACTAAGAGTTTGGTTGTAAGTTGAGGACTACATGCACTATATGGTATCTGCAGTTTAGAAGGAAAAGTAAAATAGCAAATGTTCTGCTTGTTGCTAAACAGCATGGTTTTTATTCATTTAGCACATTCATAACCTACTTTCTCCTGGAAAAACCATGCCATGGTAGTCAATAATAAAATTTAAAAATAACAGTAAAATCACAATGATTAAGTATACTAAACTCACAAAACACACTATAAAAACTTCAAGCCTAAAAATATCCAATTGTGGCTTTAAAAATTAAGCTAATAATCTATAATAAATCTTTTGAAAGTTATTAGGGTTCCTTCTCCATAATCTGTGGAGGAAGCTGCTGTTTTCAAAATAATACTTTCCTAACAGGTTGGGCACCTACGATATTTAATTTTGTAATCAAGAAAAATAAAGGAGATTAAGATGTCCAATAAGATTTTATAATTATGGTAGTGTATCATCCACCATGACTATTTTACAGAGAATATTAAAATGAATATATTACTGTCTTGATTTTTCCTGGATTAACATGATGGTAATAATAATAGACATGCCAACCAGAGTCTGTTATTTGAACAGATAGGTGTGGGATGTAAACATCTCTGGGGAAGCAGGGGTTATTCCAGGGGTGAAATAACCTTAGCAACTTTAAGACCTATGGACTTCAACTCTCAGAATTCCTCAGCCAGCACACCCTAGATTATTCTGATGAATGACAATATTAATTTGATCTAGTCTGAGTGATGCCTTTGAGCTACTGTGAAAACTCCTGCATCCAGTGGCCTAGGCCTGAGACTATAATTATGAATTATACCCTTAGATTCTTTTCCATTATCAGATTAAATTCATATCATCACCGCTACCAGCTCGGGAGAACCGGGCCTAACCGGGAGGAACCCACCACTGCCCACGACCCTCCCAAAAACAGGGAAAAAGCAAAGCAGCTGGCCGCGGAGCAGCTGGCTTCAGGGAAGCAGCCCAATAAGCAGAAGCACTGAGCCAAGAAAGAGAAGGGCAAAGCGGTATTTGTGCTGCCCCAAGGGGCCAGCAGGCTGCAACTGCCGCTGGACAGCTGCCTGCGCCCGCGCCACCACTTGTGCTGGCTGTGTTCATCCCCTCCCTGTCTTATTTTCAGGGTAGGGGTAATATTAGGCTCACCCTGAAAATTAGGTTTGGGCTTATTATTGGGATGGATTGTGTGTTCGGAGAAACATAGTAGTTTCATAGCAGTATTAATGTTACAGAGAGAAGGTTGTTGTCTATAAAAAGATATTCACAGGAACAAACCAATCTTCAGATGTATTTCTGAACTTGATTTTACTGGTGTTCTCGGTAAATTTTTAGTGTCTGAGAGAAGCCTGATAAGCATCACATTGATATTTATATTTGTCTTACATTCATAATTGACCTAGGTCCATTGAGGCAAGTAATATACTAAATATTTTCGTATGCTAGCAGCTTATTTGGGGTGCTGTTTTATCAAGACTATTCTAGCCTTCTGATATGACATGTCTTTACTTGCTTGCTGGTTTTTTTTTTTAACCAAGCTTTAATCACAGAAGACATTCAGTCATTTATCCCAAACAACTCTCCAGCTCATAAAGTGGAGAAAAAACTTGCTAACAAGTAAATGCTGAGCTCTTTGAGTAAGTGTTTAAAATAAGAACTTCTTAGTTGTTAAAAGCACGAAACAGGTATTTGCCTGTTCACTTTATCTGTGGCAAGCACCTAACATGTCATTAGGTTTGATAAAGTGAACCATAATTAGGGCTTTATCAAATCATCTTTTCTATCTTGGGGGTCACAGTACTGGGAGGGGAAAAAAAAGTATTTTCCTCATTGTTGCTCCCACCAAGTCTTTCTTTATGATTTTACATCACCGTGTCATTTGTATGTCTATTTTTGGTGCAAGCCCAGAGAAATGATCTGAATGCTCTCTATGTAGTTCAATCTACATAACTTGTCAGGCTGGATTGGTGGAACCTTAATAAAGAAAGACTAGGGTAGAAGGCATGCTGATCTCAGTATTGTGAAGGAAAATATGAACATAAATTTAGTAAGGCATTTTTTTTTTCATTTTAGGGGTGAGCAATCTGCAATCCGCAGAGCTATTGAAATAATTTCTGTCCCTCCTCCCCAAAGCTGTTAAGAGTTCTCTGTTGTTTCTATAGCCAGCCAGAAAGAAGAGAATGGTAGAAGAAAAACGGTTGTCAGAGCATGTGGGGGTTCTTAATAATTTTTGTTCTGTAGTTCACCTAAGCTCTATGCACAGAGTGCCATCGATCCCAGAAGGAATGCAAACCCTAATGGAGAAAAAGATGTCTATCTTTTGCTTTAAAGCCTGTGTGTGATTTTTAAAAAGGGAACGGCATTTCTTACGGAATAATTAAACTGGTCCTCCCCAACCTAGGAATTATGGGAATTGTAGTCACAGAACATCAACTGAATGTTCTTTTTTATTATACATTTTATTTTGGATTTGGTAAGAGGAAAACATAAGAGTCTGCTTTTAAAAAGATGGGTTTAATACCAGTTTTATTCAATAAATTAATAAATCATATTCCTTGAACCACATGGATTCTGGTTTCAGTTTAAACGCTAATGCCCTTGTATAGTTTGTTAGTAAAGTTATTCATACACTTTCTTTCTGGTTCATCAAGAGTCATATTAGTTTGCCATGGGCATCTCTTAAGCTAACCTACACCACTACTTAGAGTGAATATAATAATAGATCCTTCTCTACAATGAACATTATAAGTTTCAGATTTTTTCAGGAGATAATCAAAGAGAGAAGCAACCTGGAATTGAGAAACTTCCTAACAGTAAGAATAATTAACCAATGGAACAGCTTGCCTTCAGAAGTTGTGGATGGTTCATCACTGGAGGTTTTTAAGAAGAGACTGGGCAGTCACTTGTCTGACATGGTATAGGATCTCCTACTTGAACAGAGGGCTGGATTAGAAGACCTCCAAGGTTCCTTTCCAGCTCTATTCTGATTCATATAATCACTAATGGAATTTTTATAGAATTTCTCCAGATACAATTTTGTGTGTGTGTGTGTGTGTGTGTGTGTGTAAATTACCAAATATCTACAGTAGTGATAACTGGTGCTAGCATGCTTGGACATTTGTACATAATCTGGTTTCTAGAAGGGGCCTCTCACCACATTTTTGTTTATACAAACCACCATTGCATTCCCACAGTGACTTGGTGTGTCTCCCTGTAGTGTCAATTATGTAAAAATGCTTTGAGGGAAACCCATCATATTAAAAAAGGTTGACTAAAGGCTGTATTGTTGAGGATCTTCTTGAAACCAGAGTCAGTTCTGTTAATAAAAGGAAATAGTAATAATGTTCTTGAGCCAATTTTAATTTCTTATAGCTACCTGCACATACACGTACAATTTCTGAATGGGTTTTCTTTAGAGAACTCCAATCGAAATACTAATCAGGTCTGGCCTGAGTTAACTTCTAAGCCTGAAGAAATTTGATCAGGTGGCACTACTGATCATATTATATTATATTATATTATATTATATTATATTATATTATATTATATTATATTATATTATATTATATTATTATATTATATTATATTTATTATTATATTATATTATATTATATTATATTATATTATATTATATTATATTATATTTATTCTATTCTATTCTATTCTATTGCTGATAATATTATAATATTATAAACTATGCATATAATTCTGTATATATATGCCTGAGTTCCTCCTGCAATTTATAATTAGAGGTGATATCTCTGGTTTGTTATGAGATTGAAATACTATAAACAAAAAGAATGAGAGAGCGCTTACTTAAAATTTCAGAAAAGTATTTTAATTCTGGCATAACAGCAAATGATACATTACTTTCTGTTCTTGACAATCTAGAGTGGGAAATATTGTATTTTCCTTCTGAGAGGGGACAGTTCTCTATATAGATAAATAGCAGAGATTAGCTCCTAAATTGACTGAATTTGAATGCCTTTCATAGTCAAAGGTGTGGCTACAAGGCCTGGAGGCCCATGATCCAAAGCAGGCTAAAGCTTGCCTTGCAAACCTAACACCATTAGGGAACCAGACAATGCCAGTTCCCTTCTTATCTCAACAATGATAGATAAAGTCTTGAGGAAAGGAGAAAGGAGTTTGAACTTTGTTGAAAGGTCAGCAAAGTACACCATATGGAATAAAACGACTTGAGTTCTAAAGCATATGCAGGTTGTGGCATATCTGTTAATAGATATCCAGAATGCAGCTAAATAGGTATTTCACAGATTATTTTCTAGAAGTCAGTTCTCAAGTCTACTTTCTTTCTCCATAACTTGTTCAGTTGCCATTTACAATTCTGTCGTGAATCTCCTATGATTCTGTATCCAATATGAGCTGCAGGATTTGTTAGAAATTGTAATATTCCTATATTAATAGTATACGGCTTCTGAAAGATTGCATTTTATGGTGTCCAAATGATCATATGCTTGGCATATTGTATAATTGATTTAAAAAAAAACCCCTGCAAAACAGACTTTCCCAATATTGTACAGCACGGGTGGGTTCTACAATTTTATACTACCGGTTCTGTGGGCATGGCTTATTTTGTGGGCCATTCTTTAGGATTTAGCAGAGGAACTGATCTACCAGGCTTTTAACTGCTTGCAGAGCTGTACCAGTTTACCCATTCGCTCTTGAAGCGTTCTGGTCTACCCATTTGTTTTTGGAGGGACCAGTCTATCCATTTGTTCTTGGAGGCACCAGTCTACCCATTTGTTTTTGGAGGCAGCAGTCTACCCATTTGTTTTTGGAGCACACTGGTCTACCACCACACTGCCTTTTAACACTGATCAGCTGTAGGGCGGCCCTTTGAAGCCCCGCAGCAAGAGTTTAAACAGTTTTTTTCCTTGTAGCTGATCAGCTGGGACTCGGGAGGCAGCGAATAGATTGGGGGCGGGGCCAAATAAAAGGTAAGAATAACGCGGGGAATAGGTGGGAGGGCCCAGCTCCCGAACAAAGAGAACCAGTTTGGTGACATCGTATCGTCACCGCTACTGGCTCGGCCGAACCGGGAGGAACTCACCACTGTTGTACAGTATTATTAGTGCATTTAGATGTACAATGTACATCTAATATCACACATGATAAAACTTGGGCTAAACTTCAAGGGATAATTTGATTTTTAAATGGCATTAGTGAATTACTGTTTTATACACACAAAACACACATACTAGCACAAAGACAAATATTAAGTATTTGAAGTAGGAAAAAAACTTATCAAGAAATAAAATCTGGAAACTGATATTTCTTGGGGAGATACATAGTTTTAAGAGCAGGGCAATTACTGTTTTATTTAGATGATAACAATGCTATAGTAATAGACCTCATAATGTTTAATAGTAGCTTTGTAGCAATGGTACTGATTGACCGGATATTCTACAGGACAATGTACGGTAAGCTGTCACCCTTCAAAGAGCAGTAAATGACTGAGAACATGTAGGTTGCTGGACCTGATGAGTCATCAATTTCTCACATGGTCTAAAACTGGCTTTCTTTGATTCAGCTCAGCCATAAAATCCATTCTCTTTTCTGTCCTCAGAACACAAAACTCTGTATTAGAAAAGCTAACATGTACCTCTATACTATCGTGCTAAACAAAAATACTAGATTTCAGATCCAGGCATGGTTTATCATTGTCTGTCTGTCTGTCTGTCTGTCTGTCTGTCTGTCTATCTATCTATCTATCTATCTATCTATCTATCTATCTATCTATCTATCTATCATCTATATATCTATCTATTCAGTGTCTTATTCAGGTTTTCACATCTAGGTGTGCAGATGATGCAATAAAATTAAGTGGCAAAATAGAAACCTGTCAATATGGATTAGTAGTCCTTATCCAATCAAATTTTATTATATAGGGATAGAAAAATTATACAGTTCAGATGAAGTGGCTTACCAAAATTTACATGGAAAAATTATTTTGCTAGAGAAAGAAAGCAAGATTCTTCCTGCTTCTGTTAACTGACTGGGAAACAGTCTTTCTCAGCAAGAATGCACTCAAAGTGAGAGGATAAATTCCCATTTCAAATTCCATAATTTATTATGCGACTTCAAAAATGCCAGTGAATATATGAGCTTACAAGTGGAATGCAAATACTCCAAAAGGAAATTTAGCTTCACATAGGAGTTTAGAAACTGGTCTCAAACATTCTTAACCCTTTAGGTCACGGTTTTTAAAGTTCTTAGGAACTTTAAAATGTGTGGACTTCAACTCCCAGAATTCCTCAGCAAGCATGGAGTTGAAATCCACACATCTTAAAATTCCCAAGGTTGAAAAACCCTATTCTAGGCACCTTTCCCAATCAATTGATTATTTTATTTTATTATTTTTTAAAATTATATGCCACTCATCTTGCCAAAAACAACCCTATTGTTCCTATCTTCCCCCCAAATATAAGAGAAGTTGGCATCTAGTGGAGGATAGGAAAGCTAATCTAGAAAGATCCTAGATCCTAAAGACTCCACAATTGATCTTTTAATTGTGATATCCAAAATTGAGGTGCACAATGGCCTCTTTTTTCTCTCTTCATTAACTTGTAGTATATCTTCTAGATAGTTGCCACAAACTATCACCTAGCCTCAACTCCATAAGTTGGCCCAAAAGTATAGTATTGATGGTATTGAAAGCTGCCAAGCGTTCAAAAAGAGCAAGGATATATGTGCCACCTGCCCTCTCCTGTCGTGTCAGAGATCCATTAGAGCAATCTATTTCATTCAGTACCATATCCAGGCCTGAAACCTGACTGAAAAGGGTCCAGATAATCCATTTCCTTCAGAACCTCTGGAGTTACAACGCCATCACCTTCTCAACCACTTTTCCCAAAAATGGGAACTGGAATATTGGATGAATTTTTTTCCATAATTGTAGGGTCCAGCGATGGCTTCTTGAGTAGGGGACACACTGGCACCTCTTTAAAAGGAGCAGAAATACCCCCACTAACAAGGATGAATTCACCATCACTTGGACCCAGCCACATAACACCACCTGGATGGCCTTAACCAGCCAAGAGGATATGGAACTAATGTTCAGTTGGTAGTGTTTGTATTCATTAGGATTACGATTGTTTATGATTTCTTACTGTTACTACTCTCCCTTTCCTCTCTTTGGGTGTGTTGAAAGTAGTGCTTATGGCAGTGTAGAAATTAACACAATATAGTAGACTGTGCAATGTCTCCATCATGGCATAATAGACTTGCAAACCTGGCCTGTGTGTTAAACTAAGTTTTTTCCTTCCTATTTAATTATTTCCTTCCCTCGACTTTCTGTTTTTCTTTCCCAATTAATAGCCAAAGTTCCCTGGCTTTGCACACCCCAACCTTCTCTATTTAGAGTGGTTTTATTCATTCATTCATTAGATTTATATGGATCCCTATCTCAAATACATGACTCTGGGTGGCTAACAAAATGTTAAAAGCATATAACACCCCATATAAAACACATAGCAGCCAGGAAAAATTAAAAAAAGCAACAACCGGACATTCAGCTGACAAGCACAGGGCTAAGTCTTCAAGATCCTATGGAAGCCCAAAAAGGTGTTTAGAAAAATATATATTTTAAAACCTGATGCATCCCATGGAGGCTTAGTTTCATGCAATAAAAAGGGAGTATGATTTTTCAAACTGCATTCCAGCATAACTGTATGGTTCTACAATAATTTCATAAAGTCTGAGAAATTATTCAAATGCAGCCAATTTTCCATCACCAGAGCTTTGTTTCTTAATCAGGAATCTTTTTTTCTTTAATTATCAAGGTTCTGCAATCTGAAAACCTCTGGGCTGCAAATATCAGACATAGGTAGTTCTTGCTTAGTGACCACAATTTGCATCAGCAAGTTGGTTGTTATGTGAAGCAGTCATTAGGTGAAATCATAACTTGTGCTTTTGATCTTACTTCACCTTTCCTTTGCTTTATAGACCTGTTGAAAATACGCAGATTGGTCATGAAATTGACCAATATGAGGTTGAAAATACGCAGATTGGTCATGAAATTACTTTTTCATCATCATTGTAAACAGTCACTAAATGAAGCAGTTTGCTTTGAATCAAAATATAAAAAAAGAATTCCTTCTATTTTACTATCTTAATGTAGCTTTCTTGTCTATAGAAATATATTTTCCTCTTCTCTAAGACCAACCGAAATAGAAATGCTAATTTTAAACCAGTACTAGTGTTTAAAAATAAGTTAGTTTTCCACCTTATGAAGTCAAGTAGCATTTGCTAACTAAAGCTTTTCTTTGAATTCCTTGAAGGTGAGCACACTAATGAAAATGCCACAATAAAGCCATCCCTCTGTAGAGACTTTCTTGTCATGTTCTTGAATGAAGTTGAAAGGCTTTCTTTTCACCATAATGGTACTAAAAGGACAAGCTTAAGTTTCTAGTTTAGAGCAAGTTCAGCATCTAATGTTGATACAGAACATTCCTTTCTCTCTCTCTCCCCCAAATGCAGCTGTAACATTTTAGACTCTTACAAGCTCTACATAATTTTAATATCTTTGCATGCTCACTAGATATGTTTTGAATCACAATTCTATTAATTTCCTCGTTTGTAACTCTGAACAACAGCAATGCATTGCTTGTACAGTAGGAATTGCACGGCATATTTTTGAGGGCTATCCAGAATATGGTTGAAAACCAAAACCTTGCTGATATAAGTGTGGTCATGAACTAGTTAAATGCAATGATTTGCATGAAAGAAGAGCCATCACAGATTCATTCACTTAGCAGGACTTTTCAGTAGAAGCAGTTTATGTGCTTAACAGTGTGTCATTGGGTTGACTAATAGAGGGTAATGAAGCATATAAAATATGAGGACCACAATTTATTCACCTTCAGATTTTTCACTACTAAATCAAGGATTTAAAAAGTTTATGTTTAATTTAAAAGCAGAAAATCTTATGGGTCATATAGCTACACCAATTGCTATTAAAAAACCTGAGAGCAATGTTCACATTTTTAGGCAACCATGAAAATCATTTTAATGATTTTAATATTAAGTTGTAATTTGGTAATAGAGCATGCCAAAGGAAAATGCTTTAGCCTGGGGAAATTGGACACACCTATTTGAAACTCTAGTTGAGGGGTGTCCAACCTTGGCAGCTTTTAGACTTGTGAATTTCAACTCCCAGAATTCCCCAGCCAATATGGCTTTCAGGAATTCTGGGAGTTGAAATTCACAGATCTTCAAGTTACCAAGGTTGGACATCCCTGATTTAGATATTGCTACTTATTAGTAAGAATTAGACTTCAAACCCTCGTTTCTTCCAGAAGTGTTGGGCTCAGTCATCCCATGTGAAGAGTACTAAGTTCAGAAAGGCTGGTGTGGAAATGGATTAATGATATGGTTTCATATATAGTAGCTTCCTATGTTCAATATTCAGCTCTGCATAGCACAGCTATCTTGAGTAAACTCACAAGAAGATTTTACCAATTGGATGGCATTTAGATATTGGATGCCCTTTGGTTGGTAAGTCAAATATTATCAAGTGATGTCTGATGATGCAATCTTTATAATGTTGTTTTTTAAGTAATGTTTTCTTCTTCCTTTTGTTCCCCCTTTTCCTTTCTTAGATATTTTACATATTTCAAATTTATTTAAGCTCTTTTTGTCAAGTGCAAGGGCTTTATCTAAGCCCAAGAGAATATATTTTAAGTGAATTGTTTGGATTTAGTGAAAAATGGCCCAGCTTTAAACAAGAATGCTGTAATTCATTCCAATTTTGTTTTGCCCTTAAATATTAAACGTACTGCTATTAATTCATGCTAATTAATACAAATATCAGACAGTCATCTTTTGAGGGGTAAAACAGATCCCCCTCTACCAATATTTGATCAGATTTTACCAATATTTTTGACCAGACAATTACCCAGTCAGTCTTTTGGGGCAAAGGAAGAGAATCCATTGCTAAGAGCTGCATCTGATGCTGGACAAAAGAACTGCAAGCCGTGTGCCTTGTCCTGTGCTCTTAAGATAGCGAGGATCAACCTGTGACTCCAAAGTTTCTTTCTGTAGCCCCAGAGTTTCTTGCTGTAATTGGTAGAACAATTTTTTGCCCCCAAAAGGGAAGAAAGACATTACTATTGTAGCATAATCTCTAACATCTGATTAACTTAATGATAGAAAACAAAGGAATTCCTCAAACTCACAATAAGAAGAAAAAAAAAGTTCCAGCCCCTTCCATTTGCATCACCACCCATCCCTCTTGCCTTGGGCTCTTTCAAAATGTTAAATATTGCCCTCAGCCACCAAAAGGTTTCATCTGAAGCCTCCACCAAAAGGTTTCACTTGACTTAAGAAAGGATTTAGGGTGGCATAGAGATAACTCCATTGTTAAACTGTCACACAACATCTGCCAATCAAAGGAGAGAACAATAGAATCTTCAGTCTCCTCAGACACGATAATGTCTTGGGCTCAACCTGCCCAGCCTTGTTTCATTGTGGGTTTGTTTTTGTTTTTTTTGTCTTTGATCTGCATGAAAATCTAGATGATGTGAGCTCCTACTCTCCAGTGTAACTCTTCTTTCAAAAAAGCAGAAATCTATCTCCATTTTCATGGGATTGTGGTTTCCTTACATTTCAGCTCCACTTCAAGAGAAGGCACGTTAGGGCCTCTTTATTTTGGAGATAGTTGTTATCAAGCTCATAGTTATATGAAAGGACAAGAAGCAGATGGCAGGACTCTCCCTTTAGGGCTGGGCATCTTTGATGGCTACATTTGAAAGGGATGGAGAATTTACTGACAAAACAAACAAGGGGAAAACCAGACTGCAGTTCCCTTCATTCTAATTTTGTGAACAAGAAGGCAACTGCTGCAGCAGGGAGTGTTATAACAAATGTGTTTCCCAAAAGAGTAGATAACACTTGGCACTGTGATATTTACAGCATGCCAGTAACAGGAGGGAGAATAGAGCATGGTTGGAAACAATAGGTGCCTATTTCAGTGGCAGGCTTATTAAAATAAACAACTTCACTTGTTGTCACTGTCATTTCTTAGAAGAGCTCATTGCTTTGTTCATATGTTGAAGTAATTCATACATTTTTCGTATCTTAAATTACCAGTTTATCCAGTAAAAGAAGTTTCCATTTATTCTGAGTTAGATTTAGTCATTTATTAGATGCTCATCTTGCAGCTAACAAAATGAGGATCACATATGTATTTAACAGGTGTTAAAGCCATTGTACCTATATATGATAATAAAATAAATACATGTGTTCCTCACTTTTTGTACTGCTATGAAAATAGATCATATCAGATTATAACCAGTTAACTTAGTTGAATTTAGTTCCCACTGATATCAATGTAAAGTTCATTTTAGTATTGATTTTACTGTGTCAAAAATTTTTAAAAAATGGAACTTGAATGTAATCCATGGGCTGGATTCACATGTTTCACTATGCCCTAATATGTTTTGTCTGATTTGTCTGGTTTGTGATTACCACATAAATGAACCCTATTATTTATAAATCATACTTTGCAGGATATACAAGCTCAGCTAATTATGGCTTAGACCAAAAAAAAGCAGTGATGGCATATAGTAGTATGGTATATGAATTAGATTCTAGGGTGGTTTAATTTTTGTTCATTTTCAGCAACTTTTCTACACTACAATATATGTTAAACTACAGCATTCATAGTTGCTAAAGATCTTGAACAATTGTGGGAGATGATATCCAAAATATGTAGAAGCAAGAGTTGAAAAGAAGAGGAAAAAATGCTTAAATAATATAGAAGAGAAACAAGTGTTGGAAAGCAAAACTAGAATTGAGAGAAACCTTGAAGTCAGGAAATGACTCACTAGATGAAAGGGAGGGTAAGTGATACAGAAAAATTGAAAGTGGCTGCAGAGTTGAAAATCTGGGATAAAGGTGAAGCTAAATTTTCAGAGTTTTTAAAAGTTACATCAGAATCTGCCACTTCATATGCTAACGTTTTATTATTTTTTTATTTTATTTATTTTCATTACTACTTTTATTATCTTTATTATTATTCTTACTCATAAGAAAAAAATTAAAAGTATTCATTGGGCTTTTTTTAAATAATCCAGTTGATGCCTGCAAGTTTACAAGTATAAAATGATGAAGAAAAGAAAGAAAGCACAAGCAAAAATGAAGAGCAGTACAATGAATTTGTCATGGATGTCTTTTTTCTTGAGTAGATACAGGACATTCTGATCTGTCCCTTCACCTTAAATAGTAGGCAGAGCTAGATGACTCTGATGGTACTTTCTGTGAGAGGAGATAGCTCCACCTCCAGTTTTGGAATGCTAAGCTAGAAGGAAAACTCAAACCCACCTGAGAAAGATAAAAATAAATAATAGATACAAGTGGTAACTGAAATTGAATATCATGTTAGGGGCACAGTGCCTGGGTGGGTTGGGTGCCTTGTTTCTGATACAGAAAAGGACCTTCATGATATGCCCAGTGTTAAATTTTCTGCAGCAGTCAAGACTTAGGGAATTCTTAGTTTGGTAATATCCTGGAGAAAGCCTAATTTCTGCCAGGAGCTATTTTCTGCACAAGTAGTCCTCAACTTACAACAGTTCAATTAGTGAGGGTTCGAAGTTACAATAGCATTGAAAAAGGGGACTTAAGTTTTCACACTTAAGCCATTGCAGCATCCCAGGGTCACATGATCAAAATTCAGATGCTTGGCAATTGATTCATATTTATGACTGCTGCAGTGTCCTGGGGTCATACGATCACCTTTTATGAAATTTTGACAAGCAAAGTCAACGGGGAAGCCAGATTTGCTTAACAACCGTGTAACTAACTTAAAAGCTGCAGTTATTCACATAACAACTGTGGAAAAAAAAGGTAGTAAAATCAGGCAAAATTCACTTAACAAATGTCTTGCTGGGCAACAGAAATGTAGGACTGAATTGTGGTCATAAGTTGAGGACTACCTGTAGTACTTCCCTGCTTACTGCTGTTATTACGAAACAAAATCATACCAATTTGAATGCTAGGTTTGTCAAGTATTCCAGACAGGGAGCACAGCCAGATGAACTAATCCTACCTTGGGAGACAGGGGGAAGAGCCACAGCCAGGGCAACAGATAAATGGCCACTGCCTGCAGAGGGATGTGGATATGGCAAACATTTCAAGAGGGACCCCTGTTAGTTACTTGGGCTGTAAATGCAATGAGAGGAAAAATGTACCTTCAGACTTGCAAGATTCTGTTAATGTACCTTAGAATAAAACAGAGCTCATTCTTCTGGGTGTACTACCTGTATGCACTACCTGGCTTGCAAGGCTGATATTGATGTTGGCATGGTTTGTTTCTTTTTAACTTATCTGTATAAAATCAGGTATGCAACTGGTAGAAGGTCCTCAGGGTACTAAAATAGAAAAAAAGCCTTTGCTAAATCTCCAGGTGTGTAATTGAAACTAGCTGTTACAAGTAGCTAGCTATATGTGTACCCAAGTTGGAAGGCAGATTGGAATTGGGAATGGAATCATCTTTTCTGAGAGGAATTACCATCAGAGCTACTTCTGGAATGAGTAGAAGGGAACTATTCTACTATAGAATTCATTGACTCTACTATAGGAAAATAATGTAAAAAACAAGTTCAAGGGATATCTACATATTTCAAGACAGGATATTCTAAAAAAAAAAAAAGACTTGGAAAAGGAGAAAATAATAAAATAATGAAGATATTTCAGGCTGTACAAAGACTAGTAATTAATGTAATAAAGTTTAGTACTTTTAGGTAAATAGAAAATTAACTTTTGCAAGGTTCAGGAATTCTCAGATGTCTCAAGAACTTCGCCCTTGAAATTTTTCCAGAGTTTGCATATTCCTATCTTTGTTTGCAAGACTACATCCAATAATAGGGAGCTATTCAAATGTAGCTGAGTAATTTCAATAGACAGATTGATGGGTTCTTTGGAGAATAGCCTTGAAGACAAATGCTGAATATGGCATATTGTTTATTTGTCTCAAAAACAGATATTTTATCAGGTCTGTGATGGTAGTAAAATAATTTGACAGAAGAGTGAACAAATAGCAATGTTAGATACTTATACTGTATGTGTTAATATTGCGATGCCAACAAAAAGTAGGGAGTCAGACTGATAGAGAACATAAACAAATGAGCAACATGTAATTAAAATTAGGATTGGAATAATATTAATAACTCCTAACTTTCTCTTTTGTAGCCACATAGAGAAAATTACAACTTGGCAAGATCCTCGAAAGACTATGACCCAGCCATTAAATCACATGAGCCATCATCCTTCAACCACTTCCACCCCAGTATCACAACGTTCAATGGCCATGTCGCAACCCAATCTCGGTGAGTAATAGGAAAAGGAACAAGAGTTCTAAATAATTGTGACCTTCTTCTAATCTCTTTTATTGACAAACAATATAATTGGTTGACTGTGCATAATGATGAATAAACTTTGGGGACTAAGTCCAACAATTAGAGTGAGTTGGAAAATACAGAAGCTTCTTGAGGAATTTCCAAGATCCTTGTGGAAATCTTTTGGGCCCAGCAAGTTCTTGTTCATTTAACTGTATCAAATATACTATTTGTTAAGGAAATTAATCTGTGAACATCTGTTTCACTTGTGTTTCATCTGGGAATGTCTTGTAGACACATTTACAAGATTTAAAATGAATTTATTTTTGTTTGAAAAGTTAAGTTTGTATTGTCTACTTGGTAGTTAACTGTAGAAGAAACATTTATTTAACTCCAACTAACCTTAACTCCTTGCTTAATTGAAATAACTTATATTAATAAAATTGAAGCTACTTCTGTTTAGGCATGCATAAAATTGTGCTGCATTATTTTATCATTGTAATTAAAAATTATGGTGAACTAGGAACTGAAATAGATATTTCAGCTCTGGCTAAGATGGAGCCTGTTGTTTATTTGTATGTTTATATTTCCTATTTTTTAACTGCCCATTTCCCTCAGATCTGTGAAGTAATTAATATCTATTATACTTCTAATACTAAATTGTGTTTAAAACTGATAAGGAAAGACAATAAGGAAAGAGAAGAGGGAATATAAAGCATGCCTTTTACTGAGTTTGATTTTTATCTCATATTTATCTCATATATTTGTAAAGATTGGCAATGAATAAAAAAATTCCACAAATAGTCTTTCCCCAGCCACCGCTGGCAATAGTACTGATTTGCTCTGAATCTTGTTACATGTTCAAAATTATTATTTTTTCTTTTTGTGTGTCTGAGTTTCTAATTGCAAATTATATTTCCCCCGAACTTTGATAGCACATGTTAGTCCCAGACATGTAGCACCTTTATGTAGCCAAAGGAAAAAGAATGTTTTTGGTTCAAATTTGAAGGTTAAAAAGCAGAGTTTTTTTTAGACCAGCCCATGAGTTCCTGAAGCCATGCCTGCTGAGCCAACATTTTCGCAGACAACACAGATGGGATGGAATGGAAGTTGGATAAGGAATCAGATCTAATAGTCTGGCAAAAATCTGTTCAAAAGCAGATTATATACTTCTGTTTTGCCTTAATATATTTAAGCAACAAAAATTGTATTGGAAAATGTGTCATGAACAAGGTGGGGACTAAAAGTTTTTCTAGGTGTATGTCCTGGTCTGTTCTTTTCTGGGTGTTTACCAGCGGTGAAATCCACTTTTGCTACCAGTTCAGGAATGGAGGGCGCAGTCTCTTCTGCGCATGCACAGAGCCTTCTGTGCATGCACAGAGGGTCAAAAATGGGACATAATTGACTCCCGGTGGGTGGGTGGAGCCTTCCACCGTCGCCACTACCGGTTCGCACGAGTTGGATAGATCCGGCTGGATTTCACCACTGGTGTTTACTGTTGTGCTGCTTACTAATATGAACTGAGGGGAAAAAAACTCAAGCTGAATGACTTATCTATTTTTACTTCACTTTTCCTCTTGTATTTCAAGAAAGGGTACAAGAAGCCTGGCAGGTGTTTTATTAGTAAAGATTATTTCTGATTAAATAGAATAAAGCAGAAATAAATTGAAATTCAGTGTTTAACCAATTCTGGTTCTCTCATCTTTTTTGTGTCTTATCTTTGTGGTATACTGCTACAATGGCACACTATTTTTTTCTTTTTTACTTGTATATGTTAGTGAACTACACTAAAAATGGCAACAATATCCTTCATTGTCAATACTGGCAGGTTTGTTTCAGTCACATTTGGAGGATCATAGATTCCCCTATCCAGTGGTGGGTTGCCCACGGTTTGGACCGGTTCGCAAGAACCGGTAGTAACACCGGTGGCAGGCTCCGCCCACTGACCCAGATCATCATAGGTGATCTGTGCATGCATAATGCAAACCAGTAGTAAAGGTAAGTAGAACCCACCCCTGCCCCTATCCCTGCTTTATTGGTTATATGAGAAAAACTTCTTCAACTTGTGCATGCAATGTAAGAATCTTTTATCAATATTGGGACTGTTTTATGTTAGGTCTAGGATGGTTGTTTCTTTCTCCTAATAGGGTTAGACCAGAAGGACTATATTTCTAAACCACAAGAAGATTTAGGTTTCAGTATTCCAAAGGGAACTTTCCAAATATTGTAATAAACAATTCAGTTGTTCTGATTCTGGTTATTTGCATTATGGAAGTGCTAAAAGTTCTACCATTACATTTTTTATTTATGTCTACACAATATTCCAAAACATACTGAGCTTAATAAATGTTTCTGTGCACCTGGAGGCTTTCTTATTCTTCTCCCCCCTTAAAAATGAGAGACAAGTTAGATGACACCTCAGGGACATGTGTAGAATCATTTTCTGTTTTGCTTTATTTAATACCAAGATATCAATCAACTCTGCAAGAAAAGAATAATCAGAAACCAAATGAAATGCTTGAGCTTGTTTTACAGGTAAATCAGATATTCCCAACCTTGTAAAGGTCATGGAGTTTGCTACACTGACAAAATGTTGCTATTAGTTTTGGGAATAATGCTGATAGCTTCAGTATGGAAAAGGTATCTTTCATATTTGGAGTTTTAAGAGAAAAGGAAAAGAGTTCACCCTTGATCAAGTGTCTGTAGAGATTCTCAGTCATCCAGGTCATAGTTGTCTTAAACATGCTTTGTCAAAAAGTAACTGGACTGTTTTTTCCTTGAGGAAGAAGAACAAAACATTTTGTTCTTCTTCCTCAAGGAAAAAACAGCCCAAAAGCACCTTTGAGACATTGAGCAAGTGGTGATTATTTCCAAGTTATTTTTGCTTGGATGGAGACATACTGTATATCATGTGTCTACCACAGTACATTTATAATGTACTCTAGTACAAGTTTCTTCAAGTTGATGAAAAATTATATACAGAGGAAGGTAAGGTTAACATAGAAGCAAATAGAGGAATTTTTAACACCAAGATTTACCCCTTCAGGGCAAGTTTGTTTCCTTAAAGTAGATCCCTATTTGATTGTTCTTCCAAAAGGTACATTAGGAAAAATACTCTCTTGGATAAAACACCAAAGTAAACTAAGGTTCTGTCCTTCTTTCCTATCCTTTTAATTCAAATGTTCTTTCCTTTTGTATTTTTGTCCTTTTCGTAAATAGTCCCATTACTTTTGCTAGAAGTGAGGACTACTTATTGCATAGGATTGTGAAGTTGCTTTGAAACTTTCTCTTTTGTTATGCACTGTTAGTATTGCTACTTACTACCATTGAACTAGTTTTAGCAATACAGATATTCCCAAAATGGCGTGCAGTATCAAAATGCATTAATGAAATTAAAAAAAAAAACATAAGTCAACAAGATTTTCCCCACAGAGCTGTTTATAACAGATAGTCCCTTAGGAGCAATAGAAGATGTTCCAGGTAGAAAATTGTCTGTGGGGTGGTTTTTTTTTCTTTCTTTTTTTCTTTTTTGTCTACCTCCATTTCTTCCCCACTTTTCCCTTTGGAGTAATGTTAATCTGAGTGGTGTAAATTTCGTTATGTGCTATATATTTCTCAACTGTCTATTCAAGAGTTAGCAGCTTTACTACACAAGGACTGCAAAATAGCTAGAAAAGGAGAGTTATTGAAATGAAATTGATTCTTTAGTTCTAGAGACATCTTTGTGAATAATTTCAAAATAATAATGGAATCCAAATATTGGGGGCAGGTTCCAATCTTTTGGAACAAGTGTGCAACCTGCATTCCACCTGCAGCCCCAAATTTGCTGTCCCTCGTGTCTCCACAAATCACATCACAAAATCTGGAGGCAAAAAAGCTAGTTTTCATTAGCACACTTTTCAACAAATTAATTTTAAAGAGGCTCCTTTACATGTTTGTAAGCTTTCAACTCCTCCACAAAAAGGCTAAGGGAAAGAGATATTGTCCACCAGAAGGCTGCCTGACCTTGTTTTAAAATAACTTTTCCAAACTAGGTGATCTCCAGATACATTGTTGTATAGTTAACAACTTCTCTAACCAGCACAGCAGTTGGTCCTGCTGTATGCTAAGCAAAGGAACTATAGTCCAATATATCTGAAGAAAGAAATCCTGGAAATGATAAACTTGGTAGAATTTTTACTTCTTTCTATCTCTAAAAGGTCTAGATTTGTCAGCTTCCAGGCACAGGAAGATGAAATGGCTGTACTGTTCTTCTAGCTATACTGCTTGTCTTGATGTTGCTGGCATCATAATGTGCCTGCTTCTGCTGCTTTACCTTTCCTCTCAACTGGCAGGCAATCTGGCAGGAACATTAAGACATGATCAGCTTCTTCAGTGCCATTGAAAAGGTATTCCTGTGTTATCCACCCCTTCTTGGGATCCCTCCTGCTGATTGGCTGGAGAAGCTGTAGGCCTCATCTGTCTTTATTGGACTGTGATTGACAAGAGGCAAATGGGAAAACTTGTCTGATGTTCAAACCTGACTCCACACAAGAAGAATCAAGGAAAGGAAGAGAACAGACTGCTGTTGACTTGAAAACTCAGCTTGGGAGACCAAGTTTAGGCCTAAATTGCCAATCTTTTGACTTCTCTCTTCTTTAACATATCTTCTTCTCTGCCTTACACCCACATAGTCAAACCGAGGCTCTGGGCCATTATTTCTTGGCAGGAGAAAGAGGAATTTGAGACCTGACACACCTATGTAAATTGCAGTCAAATGGCTACTTAAAGTACAGGTACTCAGAGGAAGGTCCCATTAATCAGCTCCATTTAAAAAAATGGGAGGGGGGGGATCAGTTTATTTTTGTCTTTTCTTGTTTATGTATACTGTAAGTGCCATTTGCAGTGGGCCATTTGGACTTGTGTGTCTGCTTTTTTTTTTACTTCCTTCCCATAAGAAATCCCATAAATAAAACCTGTGCAACAATTTTAAAAAATCAACTTTTTTACCCTACTATATTATTAGGCATATAAACTGGTGATGTTCTGACTCTGATGTATTTATCACATGTCAAAGGTGAGAAAACCAAGGCCAGAGATGATATTTGCTACAGCCTCTGGAGAGGAGTTATACCCTCAGTGAAATTGGGTTGCAAAATCTATTTCTGTTTCAAATTGTACTGCATTATTCAGTACCCTAAAATTAATAGACAGGTGCCAGATGGGATTCGAAATAATAATATAATTTTTTTGGGAGAAGCAAATATAATTGATAAAAGAGAAGATGGAAGGCTTATCCACAAGTGCTTCTGTCTATTTGAGTAGCCATGTATAGGATTGCTCTGTCAGACCTCAATTTATCATAAGTAGGAAGCAGGTGAACTGCAGAAGGGTCACTGACTAAAATAGCTTGGCTCCATTACTCCCTGCCTCTCAATCTCTCTCCTTTCCTCTTTCTGTTTCGTGGCCTCCTGACCAACTTATATATGGTGCCATCCAGTCAAAAGTATTTTGTGAAAATTCAAGGAGCTGGCATTATACAGCTCTCTCTCTCTCTCCCTCTCTCTGTTTCTCCCAGGATTTAAGCACAAAGGCCCAGAAGTGTTGTTAAATTTTAATTATCCAAGATCAAGGTAGAATTAGTTCTTAGTGACTATAGGTTTTTTTCTTTATCATTCTTTTCAAACCTGAACAAAAAGTTTTCTACTGACTTGGGTCAGTGCAGGGTTTTTATTTAATACTTTACAGATTTTTGGACCACTGTGTACTCTCAACTGGAAAGCAGTATTTTTGCTGACCTTGTTGGAAGACTAATGCTGTTTCTGGGAAATAAGTGAAACAGGCAGTTCTTTGTTGGCAAGAGCAAAGAGAAAGAGAGGAGAGGAGACGGCTCCCCACCCCCCTTCCCTTTCATAATGCCGTGACTAAGTCAGAAGTGTAATGTGGCTGGATTTTCTTCCTATCTCTGCAAACATATGTTTTTCATCAGACTGCTTTGCATGACACTTGATGCTCTCAAGTTTGCAACAAACTGGAGTAGGGATGAAATATATAAATAGGGACTAGTTCACAACTGACTAGAGATCCTAATAAAACCTACTGGAGTTTTAACAGTCCATTGCTATCCCAATATTGAACTACAATTTCCAGAGCAGTACTGTTAAACTGCTCAGTGCTGTAGGTTGTAGAATATCAAAAGCATATTAACAAAACCATTATTCAGAGTTTATTCCTTCAGTAAACCATTGTAATTTATCAAAGTTTATGCCTCGTTATACTCGTTGGTGTCTTCCCACTTAAAAGCATGTTAAGGAAAATCTTGTGCTCTCCTAGCCTGTAGACAGTTTATGAGAATGTGAGTCAGAAAAACAAATTACAACAGATAGTGAAGGCTTTTGTAATAGTGGCAAATGAAATATTTAGAGAAAAAATACAAACCACTCTGTTCTTAGACAAGAGACCCCAGTCTAATAATTTTCAGATTTGTTGGACTTCAGCTGAGTGGGAATTATAGGAATTCAATAAATCTGGAGGTCACCAGAATTATATTGAATTCTTTTGTAATGGCTAAGATACTGTTTTCTGTTAGATTCTTGAATAATAGGGAATGTACCCCCCTTTTACTGACAGATTACTAACTAAGATTAGATTTTACAGCAATCTGAGGACTCAGAGACAATAGCTCCCCTAAGAAGCTATTATGTGATTTATTGCTGTTTTGAAGCAAGATGCACATAAAAACTAGAATATTAAGCCATAAATAGGTGTGATGCAGGTTTTGTTTTACGGTCTTTTAAATTCCCCTTTTCCCCTTTTAAATCATGGAGAAACTCCACTTTCTTTCCCTTCCAGTTTTTATATCAACATTTTTCTCAATATGATAGCTCTTGTATGTATGTATGTATGTATGTATGTATGTATGTATGTGTGTATGTATGTATGTATGTATGTAAAATGTTTATAGCCTGCTAAGCAGGGGCATCTGTGGGGATGTCAAAAAACAAACATGATGGCTGGAACCGCCCAACTGAAGTTTCACTTCTTTTTTATAAGCCATGTTTACTTCTTGGACCAGCACTTACCCCATGGACACCTCCACCCAACAGGTGTTTTTTTTTAATTAAATATACAAACCACAAATAAAGAGAGAAATCTAGCAAACATTTATCATCCACAATAGAGAAGCCACAAAGAAGAGGGGGTCAACTTATTCTCCAAAGCACCAGAAGGCAGGACAAGAAGTAATGGGTGGAAGCTAATCAAGGGGAGAAGCAACCTAGAACTAACGAGAAATTTCCTGACAGTTAGAATAATTAACCCATAGAATGACTCGCCTCCAGAAGTTGTGGGTGCTCCATTACCGGACGTTTTTAATTTGTCTGAAATGATATAGGTCATTGATGGCTAACCTTTTTGCCATCGCGTGCCAGGAGAGGGGTGGGCGGGGGAGGATCGTGCACACACATGCCCACATGCATGCGCGCATAACCCCCCCCCCCCCGCTCCTGGCACATGATGGCCTGGTAGGCCTGTTTTTCTTTCTTACCTGGTTCCAGATCCTCTCTATTTATCTGGGAAGGGTGAAAACAGCCTTTCCCACTCCCTTGGAGGTCCTACGGAGGCTGAAAGGGCCCATTTCCCAACTCCCGGTGGGACAGGAAGTGACATTTTTTTGCTGTCTCCAGCCTCCAGAACTTCTCTAGGAGTCTCCAGGAGCCTCTCTAGGAGTCTTTAGGAGACTCTCTAGGAGTCTCTGGAGGATGCACCCCAGAGCTGAGCTGGCATGCCCACTAATATGGTTCTGTTATACCATATTAGTGGCATGTGGCACACGTGCCATAGGTTCGGCATTACGGGTATGTTTTTTTTTTTACTATATTGGAGCTTTTTGTTTATTTCCCCTATGCTGAAAAAGAAATTTCAAGTTAAATTAAGGCATTCTAAATTATGTGGGAGTGGCAGGGGGGAACTACAATTGGTGTAATTAATATCAATGATGTAAGAAATCGGAACTTTAAAGAAATGCTGACAATGCTGAAAAATAATTAGTATAATATAACAGCGGTTTTGAAAGTATATGATTCACATATTCATATCATTACAGTATTCACAGATGCCTGATTTCCATTTACTGCTGCACAAAGCCAAAAACACAGTGGCTGTTTGTGGAAGAAAAGGCACTCTTTGTTTAAATGGTATAGACAGATTTCCTAGGAAAAAAGTTTGCAAAAAGCCAGCTGTGAATTTTTCTTCCTTTTGCTGTTAATGAAAGCAGAGAAGATTCAGATTAGGTTTCTTGCTTTGAATTTATTACTCTCCTGTTACTTTTGAAACATGAAATAAAAGGACACAAAGTTTCCTGTAGGTTTTTTTTTCCACCAATAGTAAATAACCACCTGTGCCCCTTCATGATGTATTCTTGTATTTCAGGTGAAATCCAGCAGATTGTGACAGGTTTTGGACAACTGGTAGCGGAAATTTTGAGTAGTTCGGAGAACTGGCAAATAACACCTCTGGATGGTCCCAGAGTGGGGTGGGAATGGAGATTTTGCAATATCCTTCCCCTACCATGCCCACCAAGCCACTCCATACCCACCAAGCCACACCCACAAAACCGGTAGTAAAAAAATTTGATTTCACCACTGCTGTATTTCCATTCCTTTTCATATTCTCCAACCAGTTAACCCATGCATTTGAGTTGCTTAGGTGGGCATTGTCTAATTTTGATTTGTGAGGCCCACTTCCCCCCCCCCCAAAAAAAAATTACCCTGGCCTTTACCTCTGCCGTCTGCAAAGTCTTCAGTCATAGTGATCAGAAATCCACACCTTTGTATCAGGGATCATGAACCAAAAAGTAGGTAGGGCCAGGGCAAAAATGAATTGTTATTTAATTAAATTTCAGAGCAAGTTTAATTTATATTAATTTAATTAGTAAAGCTAATATGAAAGTTTCCCACATATTTAATTATTTGCCCACTCTGCAATAAAAAGTTAACAGTTAGGTAATATTCTGGGACCTGTCTCAAAGCTGCTTTTTCAAAAAATAACTCGACTTTGTTTTTCCTTGAAGACATTTTGCTTCTCATCCAAGAAGCTTCTTCAGTTGGGACAATGGTGGAGAATAGAAAGGTTTATATTCCTTGCAATCATCTGGTTATTAGCACTCTTTCTGGGAGTCGTTGAGGACACTTGGAGGTTTATCTATGCCCTCAAGGTATAGTGCGAATCGGTGTGAAACCTTGGAACTGCTGAAAGGATTGTGTTGTAAACAGGAGATAAGTGGTATTGTATCCCTCTCCCTCTGTTGAAAGAGGGCTGTTCAGTCTTAATGTAGATGGACTCTGACCCCTCTTTCAAATATGTCCTCTCTGTCCAGAATGTGGAATTTGCTGTCTTCAAAATAATACCTTTGTCTTTCAAATGCAAATGGATTGTTGAATCTTGTCCTCATGTGTTTGTGTTCCTATGTTGTGCCATGTATTTGTGAAGTCGTTGTTTTGTTTCTGCCATGTACAGATCTGTACATGTCTCACTGCATTGCCATGCATATATCATATTGCTCAGTTTGTGTCTGGGTGTTTTATCCCTGAGATGGACAAGCTTTTGCCTTAGTCTATTTTTGGGTTTAAATTGTGAATGTATATTGTTTTGATTGATAATCCTGAGCTTTTCAGATATTCCTGCAATTAATGTTACAGGAGATGTGAAACGTCTTCAAGGGAAAACAAAACAAGTACAGTTGCCTTTTGAAAAAGCACCTTTGAGACAACCATGACCTGAATGACTGAGATTATCAATAGACATTCTGGGGCCTGGCTTAAATTCTGAAGTTGGGAATCCTTAATAGCAAGGTATCTGCTTATCACCACTCTGGAATCACATGGGGGCTCAAATGTTTTGCTTACCAGAGAGTACAGTGCTTCACTTACCAGCTCTGTCAATCTGTATAGGCCACAAGATAGGGTGCATATATGTGAGGGATCCTCAAGCCCAAGGTCAGATCCGGGCTTTGAAGTCCAGGGGGATATGGGCTATCTAGGAATATGCAGTGAGAAGGGGTGGAATTTAAGAAAATTTAGACATGCAGCAGAATGTTACATTCAGCTTGTATGAAATTGAGATATTATTACTGAACTATTTTGGAGCAAGCACATGGCAGATTAATTCTCCAATTGTGGATATTCTTAGTTAACACAAAAAGCTATTTGTGTATATAAGGCCATAATGTCCTCCAAACACTGTCAGTAATGTTTAAAATTTTCTCTGTGGTGCAGTGCATAAACTTTGACTTTATGGCTTACAATTTAACTTATCTTTGAAGAGGTAAATTGAATGCTGACTTCAGTTTCATTTGCAAAGTGGTGGCCAGGGATAGCACATTCAGTAAATATTTCCTAATTTGACTCCATCTCTTATACATGGATATAAAATTGCGTCTATCTAATTCTGGGTGGGATGAGGGCTTTGAAAGCCATTTGGCTTGTTTTGAAACTAACTGTCTTTGGTATTAAGCCACAGTCTTATTCCAGCAAAATGATAAGCTATTAATGAGGGCCCATCACGTTGTTGACATGGCTGTTGAGATTTCACAGTCTCTGAGGGTAACTGCATAGATAGTTTTCTATTCCCTTTACTGTAGATCAGATTGTAGTCCTAAGTGGCATTGCTCAACTAGCAATCTGTTCGAGGAGTCACACCTCAGTTTTAGATAAGAGAAGATGTGCTGTCTCTGCAGGCAGTGCATGTCACAACCAGAGGTGAAGATATTTTTGTCAAAATGTTCTCAGCAATTGATACTGATGCCCTATCAAAGGATAAAGTGAACTGCTGATGATACTTCTGCTACAATTTGATTTATGGAGAGATTTGTGGCATTACTGAAGAAAGAAATAGAACATCTCAAAATTGGTATTTCACACTCAATAGCATTCCATTACACCTTTATGTACAATCACCCTGCTTCAACTTGACAATAAAAATGTTAACTTTATAAAAGAAGAGTACGTACTGGAGGAACTGGATAGCTGCATGATGATCTGATATATAGTGTTGCTCTGATGTTTATTGACTGAGTTAAGGTCAGATGTTCCAGTGTGTGTGTGTGTGTGTGTGTGTGTGTGTGTGTGTGTGTGTGTGCTGAAAGATAAATTATCGATTTCCACAGACAATAAAGTCAAGTCAAAGACTAAGATAAACCATCCAAAGTGGGTTGACAGCTTGGGATCCATGCTGTCATTTCCGACTACATTATGCAACACACCAATCTGGGTTTATGTGTATGCTGAGGAATTTTTAGAGGAACTCTTAAAGAGTTTGAGGAACATTTTCAAAATCTGAAGTTCATTTATTATTGTAGTTGATTCAAAAACCATGTTCAGGCAATGCCTATCACAATAGGGGTGATATGGCTAACTGATAATCAACCTGAAAAAGCAGCTATGAGTTGCAACACTATCAGTGCAACCAGACACCCCAAAACAAACTAAAGGTCTTTAAGAGGGTTTCTGTCATTTGATTTAAATACAATATAAAACTCCACTTTCTGCTCAACTTCATTATATTTTTCTCCAATGATTTTGCCATTTGTGGTCCTAGTCTCTCCTTTGGGGGGTGGGGGGCAATATAACCCTCAACCAACTGTTCATTGGTTGGTGATGCCTCTGAAGTGGCCAAAGTTTGTATCTCTGTGTTAAGGAAAGAGCAATGGCTTGGGAGCCATAGTTTCTAGGGTTTTTTTCTTTTCCTTTCCCCAAAGACTGAAATGAACTGGGCAAGGACATTGTGATGGGAAAGAAATGTATTGGGGGTGAATTTCTGGGTTTTTTTCCCCCTTCTCCCCCGCTTTTTCTAACGTGGCTCATATTTTCCCAACAGCCTGTGCACCAGTTGTATCATGTTTTATTTTGTGCTCAAAATCAGAAGCCAGTTCGCCTTAGTTTTTTTATGGTTTGCTGACTTGCACGTTTTCAAGGAAAGCCCTGGGAGGGGTACACAAATTCCATAGGCCAAAGGATGCCTATCCTTTTGATAAGAAAGAAAGGGAAAGATCCTGAAGTCTTCTGACCCTGAGAGAGGAGAGGGGAAGAAAGAATGCAATGTGACTTGCATATTGATTTAATGATCACAGCCATGACCTAAGATTATTTGTTTGTTATTTATGAGATACATAAGGCTGCCCACCAACAATTTATAACTCTAGGCAGCATATTAAAATGAGTATTTTTTTAAAAAAACCCTTACATAGGCAAGGCTGGAAATAACAAACCCTCCCTTTCCTAAGAACTGTACAATTGAACATCATTAGCATGCTGATGATACTTGTCTCTGTGC
This sequence comes from Masticophis lateralis, assembly GCA_030761175.1. Taxonomy (NCBI): domain Eukaryota; kingdom Metazoa; phylum Chordata; class Lepidosauria; order Squamata; family Colubridae; genus Masticophis; species Masticophis lateralis. Next base: position 28,292,946 of record JAUDYJ010000005.1, read on the forward strand.
CGAAAATGATTTCATCCAGTTTCTTCATGTAGATGTTAAACAAAAGTGGAGAGAGAATAGAGCCCTGAGGCACCTCCCAAAGCAGGCACCCTTCTTTCGTCCCACCAACACTGACTTCATCTAATCCTGGAGAAAGTGGGAGACCTATGGCAACACCATGCCACGTACTCCCAATCTCCTGAGTTGGTCCGGAAGAATACCACAGACAATGGTGATGAATGTCACTGAAAAATCAACACCAGGACATTATTCCCTTCTCCTGAGCGCATCAGTGGTGGGTTTCAGCAGGTTCTGACCAGTTCTGGAGAACCAGTAGCGGAAATCTTGAGTAGTTCAGAGAACCGTAAATACCACCTCTGGCCCCACCCCCATCTATTCTCTGCTTCCTGAGTCCCAGCTGATCGGGAGGAAATGGGGATTTTGCAGTAACCTTTTCCTGGGGTGGGGTGGGAAGAACGTTCTTAAATAAATCATACCCCTATGTTGTTTTTCTAAGTCTTTCCTGAATTTAAAAAAAAATACAAAAAATTATGATAAATATCAAAGTTCCAATCCATCTTAGAAATTAGTGAACTCGCAAAGTCAGTATTGGTATGCATTTTGCTTTGCTCTGTGCTGCCAGCTAAGCTTTGGACTTTAATGCTGGATTTTAAAAATTGCACAGCCTGAACAAAGAGAATAGGTACTATTTGTGCTATGTATGCTTCAAAAATAATTCAGAGGAAGTATTTGGGCTCATGTTCTTGTTCAGTCATCCTTACAAGCTTGAAAAAAGATACCTTGGAAGTAGATCACAATGCAACTCTTAAAGAAGCTACAACTTTATTTCAGGCTTGTGTAGGCTTTCTTTCACTGTGAGTTATTGAGATATATTCTGTTGTGGGGGATGCACTAAGGGAGGCTCAGCCAATCTCATTGTACACATGTTGTGCATTGACAATAAAGGTTTGAACTGAATTAAATTGAGAAACATAAGAAGGATGAGCCACATTAATAGGTGCAGTCCTTCCTTGAGGTACATTTTACAATGATTTTCAAAATATGTATGGCCTTATATGTACTACCGGTATGATTTTAGGACTACAAAGAGAATGAGATCTGTTGAACAGAATATGAGAATGGTTTCTGTGCTTAATTATGTAAAATAAAGGTATCTGTAATTATATGTTTGCTTACCTATGCCTACTTGCACTCAACTGTTAGGCATATTGTCAGGAATAGCTGCACATTTGAAGAGATGGCCTCACCTGTTCTCTTCAGAATAGAAGTGAACCCCATTTAGACAGTTTCCATGCATTGTGGAAGAAAATGCCTTCAAAAACAATCCAAAATGTTTAGCTAAATGAAACATAGTGCACCTGGGAACTGTATCCTATCTTCTTGTTCCATTCCCTAACATCCCCTTAGATTATTAAACTGAGGCCCTGTTCTAAGTATTTTCATCTCCTGAAATATGCAGCTAGTCACTTGATAAAAATGGGCATTGCATGAGAGGCTGATAGCATTTTTAAAAATGACATCTTCACAAATATCCAGCAGGCCCCTACAGTGATGCTTTTTGGTGTTTGTTTATAAAAATCTGCATATCATATGTAATTTTGAATTCTAGTAGTTTTAAAAACTGAGTATTTAGCCATGGTGACGCAGTCATTAGAGTGCACTATTGCAGGCTGATTATGCTCACTGCCAGGAGTTTGATTCTGACCAGCTCAAAGTTGACTCAGCCTTCCATCCTTCCAAAGCCTGTAAAATGAGGACCCAGATTTTTGCGGGCAATATGCTGACTCTGAAAACAGCTTAGAGAGGGCTATAAAGCACTATGAACCAGTATATAAGTCTAAGTGCTAATGCTAAGTGCTAGTTGTTCAATTTTATTGCTTGTTGTGATTTTAACTTCTGCTTGTTTTTAACTATGGACATTTTCCATTGTTTTTCATTTGTGTATGCAGATGGGAAGTTGTTTGGATAACTATTTTTCCACATATCTGAGGACAAATAGCAATAGCACTTAAACCACTTCAAAGTGCTTTTACAGCCCTCTCTAAGCGGTTTACAGAGTCAGCATATTGCCCCCAACAATCTGGGTCCTCATTTCACCTACCTCAGAAAAATGGAAGGCTGAGTCAACCTTGAGCCAGTCGGATTTGAACTGCCAAAGTGCAGCTAGCAGTCAGCTAAAGTAGCCTGCAGTGCTGCACTCTAACCACTGTGCCACCTCGGCTCCATCCAACCACTGTGCCATCTTGGCTCCAAATGTTACAGGATAAGTGGAACCTTGACTGCACGAATAGACAAATACCGCATAATAATTGTATTCTCATCATTTCAAAAATATGCTTATTCTATAGTAATGAATCACCAGCACCAGCCACAGATGACACCAACTACATCTATATCTCAGCAAAACCATCCTCCGCCAAACCCTCAAGCTGCCTTATTGAACATGCCAAATGCCCTGACTTCCCAGCAACAACAGCAGCAGAAGCTGAGGCTTCAGAGAATCCAAATGGAGAGAGAGAGGATTCGCATGCGTCAGGAGGAACTCATGCGTCAGGTATTGCAAAAATGTGGGAAGATATCTTTTCCTTTCTGTAGGTTGTCTAGCACTCCAAGTGAGAGATCTCTGAATAGAGATCCCCCCCCCCCACCCAACACTGGAAGATTAGCATCTTTTTATGCAGGACTAAATCTTACAGTCAGAAGAAATCCTGATCCATCACTCTCTTGATCTGATTTTCATCTTTCTCCATGCTGGGAGAGTCTATTTGTCCAATTTTTGGCCTTCTCAAGGCCAGGAGGAAGACAGCTACAAAGAGTAACTCTTAGACTTAACATTATTAGCAGTTATTCTCTGGATGGAAATTTTTTTCATTGGGTTGTGTGTTTTTTGCTTAGGCTTTAAGGGTTAGCTTTTATTGTGACTCACATTGTTCAAAACAGATCTGGTGCTTCCTGTACTTGGCTTCAAAGCAAGAACTGTGAACAATTGCAAAGGATGTTTTTCATAGGGTAAAGGAATATTCCACCCTACTGATAATGTACTCTGAAAGTATGATTATATGGTTCTACTTTGGTCAATATATTCATCAGCTTCCTCAGAAAAACAGTTAGGCAGTTACTTTACTTCCAGCAATGTTGGGTTGAAGACAGTTGCTAAGAGAGAGAGGGGAGGGGGGAAGAGAGAGAGAATGAGAGAGAGAGAGAGAGGGAATAGAAAAAAATAAATAAACGGAAAATGGTTCTTAAAATAAATGGTTCTTAAATATTCTGTATTTTTTTTTAATCAAAGCAACTTGTAATCTTAAAATCCCACTTAAGGTGATTTCTATATGTACACACATGAATGTACACTATTTCTCAGTAATGTATCTCCTGTCTATCACAAAAAGACATTTTTTAAAAGACTCCATAAATATCTATCAACTGAAGTGCAGATTGTTTAAAGGATTGCAGTCGGTAAGCAAAATAGTTTATTTTTTAATTGGGAGTAAGCCCGACTGAACTGGATAGATATGATTTCAGACTAAACATAACTAAATGTGTTTCAGAAAGTTTCTGCTCCAAAAGTTTCAGAATGTGAAACTTTTGAAGCAGAGGAGGAGGGGGGAAACTATCAAACCTACAGTGTTATTTTGCCTTTGGGATTTGGATCTAACCTCCTTCAGCTATTCCAGGGTAGCATTTGTTTATACTGTATTTAGTAATACAGTCTCACATTTCTTGGCAGCAGAATGAATTATGTTTTCTATTTGTGTAATGACACCAGTTGGCATATCGTTTCTAAAGGTTTATTAATGCTCGGTCAGATGTTTTAAGATGTGATGAACCCAGCAGGTTATATCAAAGCTTGTGCCTTGAAATCTACTCCTTTTTAATTTTTGTTTATTGTTTGATTGCTTTCAACTATCTGAAGAAATGAAAACTTTTCATCTCTCTTAAAAGCTAGTAATAAAATTGAGGAATGTGATATGAATATAAAATAATTTTAGCTAGATATTATTTTGCTGCAGTATGTTGTTTCTTTATTCACAGATACTTTAAGAACAAGAAGTTGTCCTACCAAAATATTTTAAATGATACATTTTAGACGTTCTGATTATTTCTGTCACTGAATCTATATTAAGAAAGCCAGAATTGGAAGAAGATGAGGATTATTTTAAAATATACTAATCATTGAAACATCAAATTTATATTAAATTTTAATTCTACTTTTTTTCTGTGCTCCTTGTTTTCATCACTAAATCTTCCAGCTCATTGGATTTTCAAAAATGAAGAGTGGAATTCAGTGCAATAACTAGTTTTCATTTTTGAAAATCCAATGAGCTGGAAGATTTAGTGATGAAAACAAGGAGCGCAGAGAAAAAGTGGAATTAAAAACTATATATATAAAAGCGAAAACCACTCACGCATTAATCATGAAATCTCCAGAACCATAAAGCTTACAAACTTGAAATTTGCCATGTATGTTCCTCTTGGCTTCTAGGTGCTCACTAAGAAAGGATTTTTCAAAATGACCATCAGAGCATTAGTATTTCCAATATTATTATAACACGTTCTGATGCTAATTAGTTAGACGTTCTACTCCCTGTCCCAACTTGAAAATAACTCTGGAGAGAATGGGATAGCATAGGACAGGCTTCTGTGGGGCAAGCCTTATGGAGAGAAGGGGCTAGAAAGCCTGAGGGAGAGAAGGGAATAAGATAGGAGAAGTTTCTGTGGGGCAAGGCTGAGGAGAGAAGGGGAGAGGCTGCTGTGGGACAAGCCTGAGGGAGAGAAGGGGAGGAGAGGATCTATGGGGCCAAGCCTGAGGGAGAGAAGGGGATAGAAGAGGATCTATGGGGCCAGCCTGAGGGAGAGAAGGGGAGAGGAGAGAACAGGCTTCTGTGGAGCCAGCCTGAGGGAAAGGAGAGGAGAGGCTTTTGTGGAGCCAACCTGAGGGAGAGAAAGTGAGAGGAGAGGATCTATAGGACTAGCCTGAGGGAGAAAAGGGAAGATGAGAGGCAGAACATAACTACTCATTAATTTTCAAACTGTCAATTTATCAAGCCCAATCACATAGTTTCGTAGTAGAGCACGGGTATTCAGCTAGTTCAATATGAAGAACACCAAACCAGTGCCTGTATGTTTAGCAACTAGCCTTAGAATTGACAGTGAAGATACTGATGTGGTGTCTTTAGGATCTACAATCAACAGTAAAGGAAAAAGAGATGAAGAAATCCACCAGAGACTAGAGTAACATTGTAAAGAAGGCCTTGGAAAAGATATTTGGACGCTCTGATATGTCTTTGATCTGAAAGATCAGAATTGTGCAAGCAATGGTTTTCCCTGTGATACTCTATGGGGGCCGAAGTTGGACTTTGAAGAAGCAGGATAGAAAGAATATGGACACTTTTCAGTACCAGAGAGGACTCCTGAGAATACCATGGATAGCTAAAAAACAAACAATTGGATTATAGAACAAGTAAATCCAGAATTCTCATTTGAAGCACAAATGATCAGATTCAGATTACCATATTTTTGAGATGTTATGTGAAGACTTAGCTCTCTTGAGGCATATGCTGATGGGAAAGTTGGAAGGAAAGAGAAGAAAAGGATGACCGGTAACTTGATTACAGAGGTGATGGGTGCACCATTGGAAGAGATAAAGGGCCAGATTGGAAACAGGTCCTTATGAATAAAGTCTGTTTATATTAATTTCTTATTGTTAATATGAAACATAAAAGTGCCTAGTATAGCAGTTAATATTTTAAATATAATTAGGCTGATGAGGGAACATCCCTATCTGTCTCTTCTAGTACTGATGTACAGTATTATAATACAGTTTCTCCAGCATGGTATTTTTCAAATAAGTTGGTTTCTTAATTCTCAGCCCAGTATCTGAGAAATCTGGTACTTGTAATTCAAACACATCTGGAAGGCAAGCTGCAGAGATGGATGCATAATTATAAAATCTTAATTGTACTACTCTAATTTTTCTTTTTTAAAAAAACTCAATATAGCTTGCTGTTTGACGCATACATCAAATGCCTGAAATAACTTCAGTTTGAATATAGGTACTATAGGTATAAGAATTTTGAAAATAATAATTTTCCTATTTTTGTGAAAATGGTTTATGTTTTCTTGGTGCATCAGGATTGGATAAAATGCTTGGCATCTTTATTTAGTAACCCAGCATCAAATTTCTTGTTCTCCACAGGTCTCTGCATCTGCTTTCGTTCATCGCCCTGAGTCCTTCGGGAGTAGGGCTGTATATAAATCTAGTAAAATGAAATGAAAATGCTTTATGAAACATTCCCCTTGCACACAATGAAAAACTGCAAAGAATCATTGCAATACGCAAGCAAATCAATTTTGAAAAGATACCCCCTTTGGACTGCTGAATCCTATAGCCCTGAAGTTTTGGCTGCTAAATATAGCCAGGATTTAAAAAAGAAAAGAAAAGAAAAACAATCCTGGCATACAGCCCTTAATCTGTTAGAATTTTTGTGAACTTCCTGTTAGCCCTCAGTATGAAACCAAGGTCTGAAAACATGGAAGAAGGGTATCACTGTTCAAACAATTTCCTAGCTGCCCTAATCCTTTCCTACTAATGCTGTTGCTGTTTTTACTGTTGCTGCAAACTGTTTTAAGAAAAAGTGTTTGCATCAGCTGCTAAGCAACTCCCAAGTAGATGAAGAGAGTTTGGGTGAAAAAGAGTTCTGAGTTTCTGGCAGGCTCTTCTCAGACTTATCTGGTTGACAGCAGCTTGGCTTCTCTGTAGAGATTTGGGACATCTGCAGCAGCCCACTCCAGAATGACACTTCCAACACTACACAACTGTCTGGAGTTTCTGGGTTATCTTCCTTTTTAGAAGATTAGAAAAGAACCTTTTGTTTTCTGGCTGCTGGGAGGACAAGAAAGTTGGCTTAGTTGTCAGAATGAAAATATGAAATGTGCTTCACACTTGTATTGATCAATTTCTTTTCTTTAAAAACAATAAATTGAAAACATTGGGGGGTGGGGCTCTGCATTTCTTATGTGCATCCTGGTTAGACCCATTGTGAATAATTAATAAGTCCACTACAACTTTCCTGTTTTCCTACATATTTCAAGAAAGAACTCTTAACTACTAAATCCTTTCTCATTTTTTTTTTAAATTTAATTTATATGCTGCCCTTCTCCGGAGACTCAGGGTGGCTTACAGTGAGTTAAGCAATAGCCTTCATACTTTTGTATATACCTGCTTAATAGGGCTTTTGGCCGCCCCAAGCGGTGTTCTTTTTTATACAAAATCAGCTTATTGCCCTCACAATCTGGGTCCTCATTTTACCTTCCTCGAAAAGATGGAAGGCTGAGTCAACCTTGAGCCTGGTGAGATTTGAACTTGCAATAATTGCAGGCAGCTGGTGTCACTTTAACACCACTTAAGCTGCTGCACCACCAGGCTCTTTAACAGGATTCATGTCCCCTTTTAACTTCCTTAGTTTCCATTTCCTAGCTCAAACGTGAGCAACAAGTAAAGTTCCTGGTTCAGATGTATTACTAAGCAAACCACAGAACAAGCTTCTACCAGAGGTGGGTTTCAGCAGGTTCTGACCAGTTCTGGAGAACCAGTAGTGGAAATTTTGAGTAGTTGGGAGAACCGGTAGTAAAATTCTGACTGGCCCTGCCCCCATCTATTCTCTGCCTCCCAATTCCCAGCTGATCAGGAGGAAATGGGGATTTTGCAGTAACCTTCCCCTGGAGTGGGATGGGAATGAAGATTTTACAGTATCTTTCCCCTGCCACACCCAACAAGCCATGCCTACAGAACCGGTAGTAAAAATTTTTGAAACCCACCACTGGCTTCTACTTATTGGTAGGAAGAGCCAAACGGAACAAAACAGGCAGTTTAGGCTAGTGCTTACTCATTCACAATAAGGTAGGAAATTAATTAATTCTGGCTTAGCGTTGTTTATAAATGCCAACATTGTTTTTGTGATAACATTTTGTACAATAAAGTAAGGATTTTGGTTTAAATTCATACAGCACTCAGAACCTTAGATAAGGAATACATAGAAAATACAGAAATTAAACTAATGTTTTTCTTGAGAAACAGGTTTGTTGGGGCCCTTGGTGTTCTCTGAGCTTGGTTATTTGCTTGCAGACATTTTATTATTTGACTAGGTAACACCATCAATACCTTCGTCACTATGTCTACAATACCCTCTGAAGCAACAGCCCTAGGCACTGATGATGTTACCTAGTTGGGTAATTAAACGTCTACAAGCAAACAGAGGTACATCTGGCAGGACCTAGAAGAAGGGTCTTCTCCCTGATGTCTCCCTCCCTTTGGAACATCAGTCCTGCAGAAATTAGACTGCCCCCCACTTTGACAGCCTTTCCTAAGGCCCCGAAGACTTGGTTTTGCCAGCGGGCCTGGGGAATCCAAAGTGTGATGGAGCCCATCAAATGGCTTATTTAACTGTATGTTGTTGCCCAATGGATGGGTGGGGGTTATGGGTTTTTTTAATCTATTTTTCCATATTGTGGGGTTTTTTTTGTTTGTTTGTTTGTAAACCGCCTAGAATTGCTGTGAGTGAGTAGGCGGCTATACAAACTTTTTTAAAAAAATAGTTCAACCCTGAGCTATATATATTCTCCTCTATTGGTATAACAGGCTTTGTTTTAAGGGATTTTAAAATGTATTTGTTAATCCAAATGTGACCCAGATAATTCAGATTTTTGGAACTCGTTTGGGCCTGCAGGGCTTTGATGTATCATACAGATTGTTTAGATTAGAAATGAGGCTAAAATTGCTTTATCCAGCCTGGTAACTTCTAAATTTCCTAGATTACACCGATCATTTCCAACCAGGGCTATGTGCCAGCCTGGGGAAGGCTACTTATTAGTTATCTGTGGATCCAGCAAGAGAACTGAAAACACTGTTAAAAGCATGCCCAATCAACCATTGCCAGAGCATGTATTTCTAAGTTTCTATCTCTGTCTCAGGTTCAGCCTATGCTTGAAGACTGTGTCTGATACTTTACTCTGGAAGTAGTGCTTTCTTTCTTATCTTGGCTCAATTTGTTCCATGTAAGCAATGTAGAGCATACCTAAACATGTGGGGAAAAAGTGACAAAATTACATGTTGTTGCCTCATATTGACTCTTACTGATTCTGTGTTTGCCCAAATGGGACTACTCACTTTTTTCTGGCCCCTGACCTCTGATTAGTGGTGGTGGTGGAGTTGCTGATTGGTTTCCAGTAGAAGGAAAGCAACAGTCATGAATTTCCATTACTGCACAGTACTGCTGAAAGGAGAAAAAATGAAAAATGAAATCATATTGAATGTGGTTTGGGGCATGTTGTGAGGGAAGCAAGATTTAGGGGAACCTGGTTTACCATCAGCAGTGGAAATGAGGAAGGCACAGAAGGGTTGTGTGGATTTTAGCTTGACTTTTGATGGTCAAACTGAAATGTGTGACTCTAGTAACAAACTTCAAAGAGTATTTTTAAAGGGATTCAAAGATTCTGTTGTATTTGGGGGTGTGGGTCAAGAGGGATTGTATGTAACCATTGAAAGTGCTGTGATTTGATTGGAATATAAATTTTGTATAAAAAGATTCAAAAATATACATAAGTAAACACTTGGAAGTCGCCCCCAAAATAGTTTGATTATTGTCTATCAACATGATGTGGATTTATCTTTCGTATCTGTTGTAGTGTAGGTCCAGTGCTTCTTTCCCACATCCTTTCCATGGTTTAATGGACTTTTTGCTGTGTACTTGAAGCTGAGCACCTGTTTCTTGTTGACATAATTGACATTTTTGCCCTAAGAGACTCCCCAGGTTTATCAACAGCTGGCAGCTATGTCCTGCTTCTCTCTCCCATTTTGCCATAGAAGAAAATAGGGATCAGAGAGCCCCAGAACTAAAGGACGGAGCATACATTCATTAGCCTGAATGCTCATCTGTACCCTACAAGCCACCAACTGTACAGAGCATGGCAGATTACATATACCTTGAAATTTTCCTGGTTGATTTAAGGGGGAAAACATTGCTTTAACAATGGTACAGCTAACCATGATTTAAGGCTTGGATTGGGAATAAGAGGAAGGCAACCTTGTGGAGGCATGCAAAATAAAGAGTTACCAGGAGACTTCTACCATGGTAAGATACAGATAGGGCAAGGCCCCTCAGTCAAGAAACCCTGAAATAAAATTAATGATGAATGGCAGTGTTTGCCTTTGCCTTGAACGAAAACAAAGAAATAGAAAGATCAAGGTCAGGGGGCCTGCAGTAAGCTTTGAAGTGGTGTCAGGGGGAGTCAAAAGACGAAAGTGCAAGTTAAGTGATTTGCTAATAATAAGAATGTGAATACTTGAGGGAGTGTCTGTCCTAGTATGAACATGCTCAGACATTAAGATCTGCAAGGATAGCAGCTAGTAGGAGAGGCTTGTTTTGTGGGAGAGGGTAAACGATCATCTCTATTGTGGGATACCAACTTTGGAATGGCCTTCCCTTGCAGGAAAGGCTAGTTCCAGCATTGTCTACCTTTTGCTATCGGGTAAAAATTTTACTTTTATTTGGAATTGGTGTCCACTAATAGTATCTGAGTGTTCAGTTTTGCTATTTGGTCTTATTGTGTTGCCATATTTTGCTTTTTTTTTTTTTTTTTGGATTGTAAACAATAATTGTTCTCATTAACATTATTTTTTATAAACCGGATGGATATTTTAGGAAACTGTCATATAGGGAATTAGTTTCTATGGTCCATCTGTCTCAACAACGTCTACCCTGAGTGGTGGATCCCCTCTAGGATTTCAAGTCAAAAGTCTATTAGTCTTTGATCTGGGAATTCATGGGTGCAAAGCAGTCATTATCCTTCCCAAACTAATTCAAGTGTGTGCTTCCTCTGGAGGAGTAATAAGGAGTCAGTATGAATATTGATTCAATCTATAGATATTTCTATATGTAAACTCACACAAATAAAAATCAAATAAATTCAAGATGTCGTACCTTGGTTTTGCCTGAAACTAAGCAAGCTTGAAATGTTATTTTAGTAAAAAGTGAATGTTTCATGGCTACAGAGTACATCAGGCTTCAGTTACTTTGCATTACTACTGAGAGAAATGAGCAAGCTTAGAAACTGAGCCATCTAAAGAATACCAAAGGAGGGCCTGGATGTTCAGTTGTTGCTGTGCATCACAGTATCCAAGGAACGGAAGTTTAATAAGGGGCAGGGTGAAACTAGACCCTTCCCGCATTCTAAAGGGGCAATTTAGCAGCTGTGCTTGTGCAGCAAGCTATTTCTGCCAGCAAGGTTCCAGGAAATGTGTTGGGAGATTTCTAAAATCATTTGACATGTCGGGTTTTTTTAAGGTTTATATCAAGGGCCTGTATGTGTGTGCAGAGACAGTGAATAATTTAGTGTACTTCAACCATTTTAAGCCTGCATACATTTTGGCAGCTTTCACAGAAACCTCTGAAGGAGAAGGCGTTCTGGAGCTGCTGCCACAGCAGGCATTTCAATGCTGTAGCAATGTCAAATAGTTGCCTTGATCCTCCCTTTTGTTTCCACTGGCTGTTCTCCCTTTTCTTTCTCTCTCTCTCTCCCTCCCTCCCTCTCTCTCTTTCTCTCTCTTTTGGTGGTTGTTTTCATTTCGTTTTACTTTATTTTTGACCAAACATGGTGTGCACAGCAACAGCACAAAAGACAACAGACCACAAAGGCTCCTGAGGTATCAGTGGCTTTATTTGTAAGGAAATGTCAGTGAGCGTGTCATGATGGGCTGCGGGAGGCAATCCCTTTGCCAGATGACCTGCTGACCATAGAAAAGTGATTTGTCTTGTCCTTAGGACTGTCATTTGCCTGGCACTGCAGTAGCAATCTCCAAACATTTTACAAGCAGTTGTCTTTTCTGGCCCACCCGGAAAAATCTGAGAAATATGAGCTTTTTGAAGCCCTCTGAAACAGCAGCAGACAAGCATTTTGGGCTGGGGCTGGGGGCATATTTGGAATTTTCAAGGACTTATTTAAACATTTATCTACAGTCCAACTCATGTGACTCTTCAATTATGTACAAAAAGAAGAATAAATCATAATAATCAATATGAAGATAGCGTAACTATTACTGTAATTATATTTGTATCCTGCTTTTTATTTTATATGATTGAAGGCAGTGTACTCACTGCTCCATCCTACTTCCCCACAGCAACTTGTCTTTGAGATGGGTTGGGCTGAGAGAGAGGTGCTGGTCCAAACTCACCCAGCTGGCTTCCATGCCTCAGGGGGGACTAGAGCTCAGGACTTCCTGGAGGGCGCAGCTGTAAAATGAGTGACATGGAGAAGAACCATGTGGGATATACCTTTTCTCAAAATGACTGGTGCTTTGCTTTCCAGCAAGACCATTTCCTATTGGTTTATTTTTAATTATATGCTTTTAAAAAGTAAGTGCCACAGGAAGTGTCACTTGGGCACTGATAGTGGTCCTCTCAATAGAAGCAGTTGGGGAAGCCCTGTGAAAGTAAAGTAAAATGAGCCATAAAATATTTCTTTTAAATGGACTTAAAAAAGAAACTTGACTTACTCAGCCGTGTGTTTGGTTTATATGTCTACTTAAAAAATATACGGCGCCCATTGGAACAGCTTTCCCCAGATAATTTACAGAAATAGTTTTTAATGTTTTAAAAAAACCCACTGAAAGAAAAGAAAAGATTGGACTGCCATTTGTCAGAAATGATATAGGGCAGTGATGGCTAACCTTTGTGCCATCGTGTGCCAAAAACGGGGTAAGTGCGGGGTGATTGCATGCATGCATGCCCACACCCATAATTCAATGTGCTCCGCGCATGTGTGTGCAACCCCCCCCCCATGCTGCCATCACGGATATAGGGTCTCCTGCTTGAGTGAGGGGTTGGACTAGATGACCTATAAGGTCCCTTTCAACTCTGTTAATCTGTTAAAAAACAACATATATTGATAATGCCTACCTTACAGTGGGGAAAGGCTACAGAAGGTCTTGTTCAGATATGCAAGAAGTGACAATGAATGGAGCCTTTTTGAGAAGGTCACTTTGTCATCCAGCTGAGATTGGATGATCTACAAAATTAAATACTTTTGATCAGAGTATAATCTTCTTTTAAAATGCTCCAATCATTGTTATTTTCTTGGCAAAGTCTAGTTCAGATTTACCTTTGCTTCTGAGATTTTTTTTTTCCATTTTACCAATCTAGCCTACAGCCTGGGATTTCCTGGGTGTCTCCCATTTAAGTATTAATCTGCTCTCACCCTCTTTAATTTTCACATCACTGAAGACTGAGTTGCTTTACATCCTGGTTGTTTAAGAAGTTCTTTAATTGAAAGTGATGAATTCATTTAATTACATAAAGCATTTATAAAAAGTATAAAAGGGTGCTTTGTATGAAAATGTATTTTACTTACTTAGAGTAGTATCTACACTAGTCTAGGAAGTACTTACATTTGGGAGTCTTGAAAGTTTGATGGAAAACACCTCTACCCCCTTGCCTGCTGGTAAATGGGAATTTTCTCACCAACCATGCTTACTATATATAGTAGCCATTTTGTGGCTGAGGAAGCATTTTCTGTGCTAGCCATTTTGCCAGAGTACCATTGGAATCTTTCCAAAATGTGAAATGTGCCCTTCCCGGCTTGAAAAAATGAAGAAACTTTAGGAATAGGTCTTCTTTTATGAATTGGACAAAATCAAACAAATGTTTTTTCCCCTGATACTTTGAAAGGCTTGGAGCTGAAAAGGAGCACATTAAGTTCACTGGATTATAGCCAAGAACATTGGATGGCTGTATGTTTAAACTTGCAGTATATTTATATGTTTTACTTTGAACATTTTGTTTTGGGAAGATGACAGAAAGGCATTATCTCTGAGCTTTTTCCAGTAGGACGTTTTCCACAAGGATTGCACCCTTTCATCATTCTTTTTTCCCACAAGGTGTCACTCTCAGTCCATTTAAGGGTCCATCATGGTAGTTTCCACATATTTATCATAGAGTTTTCTATTCCCATTTCACTGCTTGTTCCTAATTAGTTTCATGGTAAAATATAGAAAGCAAAAACCTTCATATTAATTATATATACAAACTCTTGCCCATCTACTGTAACAAATTGCCAATTCCTGGCTGTGCATTGCAGTTAACTATAAATGCACTCAAATTTCTTACAGAAATCTGTTGAATCAAGCAGTTTAGGTAAACATACTTCCCACTTTCTTTTTACCGAAGGCAAATCAATAGTGTGCAGACCAAACCTAAAGTATATAGTCCCTTTCAAATTTAAAAGCAGTGTTGGTCTCTTCAAATTGATTGCAAAGTTCTGTACTGTTTATTGCTGGTTATACTTGTCGAAACTGATGTTAGGTCTTCCAATGACCTAGGTTTTTCAGCTTCAGATGGTCAAAAGAAAAGGCTTTATTTATAAGACATTTTCTTGGTTTCTCTAGGCATGATCCAATGAGAAATATTTCCAGATCAGACTCTCTTCTTGCCTCCAAATTTCCTCTTGTATTTTCCAAGCATCTGTTTGTCTGAGGTTTGTTAGTTATGAGTCCTTGTTCGTTGTCTTTCTCTTTTTTTCTTTTTCTTTCTTTCTTTCTTTCTTTTCTTTCTTTCTTTTCTTTCTTTCTTTCTTTCTTTCTTTCTTTCTTTCTTTCTTTCTTTCTTTTTCTTTCTTTCTCTCCCTTCCTTCCTTCCTTCCTTCCTTCTATCTGTCTAATATATCTCTCCAGACTACCCTTCCAAACTCCTAGAACTAGATGTTAGAATATTTTGCTGATTGCTGAAATAAACATTTTTATTTACAACACATTCTGATATTCCCTCACTTTCCTTGCCTGTTATCTTCTTTAAAAGCTTATTCTGCATTCCATATTTTGAATTACATTTTTCTACATTAGCTTTTACTGCTTTCTAAAGGTGTATATGAATCTCTCAAACAAAATTTGGAATAATAAAAAGATTGCTGTAATTAATTGAGGAAATATTAGCAACTGCTGCTAAAAATCAGAGGAATAGGAAAAAAGATAGATGAGAGAGAGAGAGAGATTGTGTGTGTTTGTGTTTGTGAATGACTCAAATGACCTCCAGACAGTACTTTACATTTCTGGCTGTCCATGCACCAACACTGACAATGTGTTCTTTTTTAACTTTAGGAAGCTGATTTGTACAGACAACTTCCCATGGAATCTGAGAACCTTGCTCCAGTTCAGACTGCTGTGAGCACACCTAACATGACACAGGACATGAGATCTATTACAAATAATGGGTCAGATCCCTTTCTGAACAGGCAAGTACCATGTTTGCTCACCAGCCATTTTATGTTCTATAATAAAGGTCTTTGCTTACCTATTAAAGCATGTGAATAGAGATTTCCATAGTGGCAATTTTGTTTGTGAGTTACAAAAGCTTTAACTGAATAGCCATTTAATCTTTTTGATTCTGATCAATTGTGATCTGCTTATTCTGTATTTGCATTTTTAGTGGTGTGTAGAAAATTGGCTGAAGGTATTTCTCATATGGGAACGGACAGAGGAGGCTATAGGATACCAAAGGATACCAAATAGGATACCAAATTGACATTTAGCCTGAGAAGGGCAATTTGGTATATTATGTATAATTAGGAAAATTAGGATAATTTCCTAATTATTCTATGTATAATTAAGAAAAAAACACCTGTACACTAGATGCCACCTCTTTACGTGGGTGCTGTCTTTGTCACTGCAAATTTGGATTGACACTGCCATTTGCTTTTTAAACAACTGGCATCATTTGACAGTACGAGAATGACAACCATTGGTGCCACTCCTTAGCTGAAATTGTGATTGGGAATCATGTATCCTGCACAATGATTGTAGCAGGTGCCAAGAAGATGAAGTGGGAACAAATGTAGATGAAAGATGCAAGTCAACATAGTTTGCCAATGCAAAAGCTACCAGTGAGAAAGAGAGGATAAGAAGTGGAAGGAAGCAGGGTTGAATACTGCAGGTAGTTGGATCAGTAGACTGGAAGATAAAAAATTGGAGCCTATGATAAGGCTAGGAAGCCTTGTTTAATACACTGATACATCTTTATAAAGCTTTTTTTTTAATGAATATAGAGATTGTTCTGTGGGTCCTGCATGTAAAATGTGTATTTTATTACTGAGATATGGTTCCACTCCTTGATCTAGGCCTATATTCTTTGGGTTTTGAGTTACACTGGCTACCAAATTGCCAGGAGATCTAAAATGATAATGTCATATCTTGTAATGTATACATTTATTTTAAGAAAAATAAAATTTCCAGTTGCCAAATTCTGTGATTGTGTTTTCAACCTGTCACAGGGGAACTCACAAAATACTGGAGTACATTGAGAGCCCAAAGTTTAGCCAATTATTTCATAAGCCATTCTGGGGACAGACATGTGATGGGCACAGTCTTGACCACGGACTTTTCATGTCTCAATTCATAGTGGGCCATACCATTCCAGGGAGCAGAGCACAGACAGTGGCCTAGGCTTAGGATGTTACAGCATACCGACTACACCTGAAGACTTCCTCAGCAATGTAGATGAGATGGACACAGGTATGAACAAGAAGTATATTTTTCTTCTTAACAAAATTATAAACAATAGGCTCAGCCAATGACACTTTTATACTTGTCTGTATTATATATTCAATTGCCCAGCTATTGAATAAACTTCAGTTTCCAATTTGTGCAAAAACTGCTATCCCAACATCCCCAGGAGGATTGATATTGCATATGCTTCAATATGCAACCAAGGAGATCCTGATTTTTAGCCCACAAAAGTTTATCTACATACCAATTTTCCTCCAATTTTAATCTTACATTGTACTGAAACTGCGCTCCCTGAATCTTTTTAGCCTTCTAAAAGTGTTTGTCTGAGTGGGGGTATCCAACCAAGGAGTTGTTTTAGATTTGTGGACAGAGTCCCTTTACCCTCTCCTTTCCTTCCTGATGAAATTTTAAGTTGTGCACTGTTAAGATATATTTCCTTGGTACCTTAGTGAAAAAGACTGCTGCTGGGATTTTTTTATAAAACCCTTAACTTTCTGTTCTGGACTGAAATCTAGATATGGGTAACTAAGTTTGGGTCAAGTAACCTATGATTTTAGATTACTATTACTTAATTCATTTCTTCTTTATTTTTTAGGAGAAAATGTAGCACAGACTTCCATGAATATCAACTCCCAACAGACACGCTTTCCTGACTTCCTTGACTGTCTTCCAGGAACAAACGTTGACCTTGGGACATTAGAGTCCGAAGACCTGATCCCCATCCTTAGTGATGTGGAATCAGTCCTCAACAAAAATGAACCTTTTCTTACCTGGTTGTAACTGATAGCCCAACATTTCTAGAATTTAAGGCCAAGCCTCCTCAAGCCCCTCAGCTAACCAGCATAATCCTTTGCTGACTTTTCCAGCCCCTTTATAGGTCAATGAATCTTGATCAGGATGTCATTGACAATAACTTACATTTGAAATGTACACGCATACAATAATCACCTATCCCTAGTTTTAAGGAGTATAATTGCTTATAAATATTAAATGTAAGTTTTTCCTAGATGTGTTTTGAGGACACAAAGGGGTGGGGGGTTTTTTGCACCGTGTCTGACCTGAACGGTCATCAGTTACACACAGTTAAGTGTATAATTAAGGACATGAAAGACACAGTAATGACTGTAAGAATTTTTAGACTGCAGAAGTTTGCTTGGTTCTAAAAACCTAGCACACACTCAAGTACAGTTCTGTGATTATATTTAATTGCACCAAATGCTTGCTATTTACAACAGTTTGAAAAATCATCATTATTTTAAATAAAGTCACATTGTAGGGAATACAGCTTTTTTTCTTTTCAATTCCAAGTCAACCAGAGAGCAACTTTTTCAAAACTTGCAAAGCACAAACTTTACTGTTGGGACTTTTTCAGTTGCTACATGGTTTCTAGCAAGCAAAAGTGAAATGTTTTAGCTGTTGTTTTTACACTACCACTGCGTTATAAAATCAACCAGGTTGATACTAATTGCTGCCATTTTTAAACTATATAGAAAATGAAAAAAATGCAATTATATATGTTACATTCTTTTTTAATTTCATTTTAAAGAAGTACACTTTATATGGAGCTGTTTTAAAAACTATGTTAAGATGAATCATAAAAACAATAATTTTGTTGTGTTATACACAAACAAAAAAAATCTAGCAAAATCGAATTCTGGAAAAAAAACTCTCACATTATTGAATACAGTAACAATTTTGTAGAACCTCATCTTTTTTTTTTTTAACAGTAATACATTTTGTTGATCAGATTTTACAAGCTAGAAATAATAGCTTCACTTTATCAGTTAGGTGAAAGCCAACATCTCTTTGTCAGTGTAGCAAAAGTGTTTAACTTCTTAGTCATTTGCTTCTTAATTCTGGCCTATGAGACAAAAGACTATTGTTGGTGTATTCCTAGCTATATTCATATAAAGATTATTAAATAGTTGATATCTGGGACTGAGAATGCATCAAGGATTTCAAGTACTCATTTTGCCTGAAATGCAAATGACGTCCTAAGATTAAGTATTTTAAATTGTTTTTATTTATAATCTATGAACATTAAGCTTTTTTATATTGAAAAAAATATCTTTTTATGGAAGGCATTATAATTAATACAGGCCTCTTAATCAGTGATATGCAAACCAAACAAAGAGGTAAAGCATACTGCTAGGCTTCAAGCATATCAATAAACATACATCATTGTATTATAGAACTGGGCAGTAAATGCCCCATATTTTCTAACTTGATGAAGAAAAAAAGCAGGTGAAATAGATGTTAGTTTGAAGTCAGTAAGATAGTTTGAAGAGTGGCTAAGGAGAGAATGAAGATAGCAATGCTGGAGTATTACAAAGTCAATTTCTGGGATTACCCCAGTGGATCAACTAAATATTGGTGAACACTATTTTGCGGGAGAATTGTTACTTGAAGGTATTTGTTCTGAATGCACCAGGCTAGTTTTCTTTTCACAATATTTTAATCATGAGTGATTAAAAAACAAAATCCAATATTTGTGAAGTTTTAATATTTGACCCAGAAAATATGTTGTGTTTGTTTGATAAAGGCAAGGATGGGTAGGCAGACATAAGTAAGTAGATTAGTTTGTTTTAGCAGATCCTTGCACCTACTAGAAAATATTTTCCATCAATGGGCATTCTTTCCCTTTTATTTTATTTTCATTTCTTTCTTTTCATTTTGCTTGCTCACTTAACATATAGGATTAATCATTAAGAGAGCAAGAGATTTGTCTTTAAGCAATGTTATTGCATGTTTTCACTATTTAAAGATTATCAGCCATGATATGAAAACCAGACACTCCTACGATGTTTACTATTTTAGCTATGTGAACAAGTTTCTTCTTTCTTGATTTTTTTCCCTTACCTGCTTAGAAAAACAGGAAGTTATTAAAGGCAGATCCAAATCTTACTTTATTGTATGGCCAGTGCTTTTGTGCTCATCGAGAAACTGCAGAAACACTGCCATAGATTTCTTGTTCACTGAGCATCAGACTGCTTGGCAATTTTTGGACTTCTGCAGATTTACAGATTTAAGACGTACATAATAATATTTGCTGTGACAGACTGGGCTTCTAGCTGGCAATAAGCTTCAACTGAAGGTAGCTCACTTATTCTAAAAAAGGACCAGATCCAATAGTTTGTAGCCAACATCGTGTTCCATTTTGTACAACCAAAAACGGACACCAAAGGAGTTCTTCCAAGTTGTGTACGTGGTATGATTTACCTCCTTTGAATTGATTTTCCTGAATTAGTCTGCATGAATTAGAATGACTTCAATTTAAAGTGAAAGTGGTTTAGAGAAGGAACTAAACTTCATCCAGACCCCAGCTGGATCTAGGAGAGAGTTAGGAGCAGAAAGAGAATATTGTCTTAGTCCCATATGAAAGCAACGATGGGCAGAGAAGCAAAATTAAAGCATTAGAGCAGACATTTCAAACCTTTTCTGGCTCAGATCCTATTAATTAAAATTCTCAGAAGCCCCAGAAAAAAAAATCAAGAGACACTAGTAATTTTTAAAAATGGCTTTATTTGAGTGTTTTAAGGGTTGGGGATTAACCACAGTCTTTTTATACAGAAATAACTCCATTACATCTTCATGGAATCCTGGGGGTTCCACAGTTTGAAACACATTACTGTAGAGAATTGTAGCAAACTGCAAAAATCCAAATGGCCATTAAATGGTAGCAAGGAGATATGGAAAACACTATATTCGGCTACCATTAAGTGATCTACATCTAGGTTTTTGCAATCTAAACCTAGTAAGCCTATAATTTTTATAAGTAGAAGAAGGAATTCTGTGCATACCTCCTTCTTTGAAGAGATCACTAGGGATGCTTGTTATTGCCAAAGCTGTGATAACTCTGGAATTGAAGTACATAAATAAGTGAATGGGGAACACATATGAGAAAATAATACTCTTATTCTTATTCCTCACCATGATGAAGGTAAATGCTATAAGCTTAGAGTCACAAGAGCAAGGTTTGAAAAATCTAGCTGCCCACTAGAAAAATCTAAAAGACTAGCTGCCAGCAAAAGAACTACCGTTTTCTATATATTTTGTACCTAGTGGGTTCTGGTTAATAGAAATAATGCTGAACCATTCTATGGTGCGGAGGTGGGAAGCTGCATTGTAACTAGCAGTATATCTTATTTACTTTTATGGCTCTCAGCAGTTTCCTAGCCCTACAACTTCTTATACTCAGTGGGAAAAATTTCTGAATAGGGGTGCATAGATACTTTGACTGACAAGTTTACAGCCCTGTAAGTCTTTTGGGATTCGATTTCCAGAATTCAGTCCCATAGGACCAATTGAAATTCAGTTAGCAGCTCCAAGGCTGATTTAGTACTATAGTACAAGGCAGATAAATTGAGCAAATAAGTTAACCTTTGAAGGCATCATGCAGCATTAGAACAAAGTCAACTAGAACAAAGGAGCCAATTTTGTTTTGTTTTAAAGTGCCAGAACTATTATTTTTAAGGAATGAAGCATCTAATAGTAGAGATGGCGGGGTGTGGGGGATCCCAGTATTCACAAAAATGGGAGAAATGAATGAATAAGTCAATTTTATGTTGCAAAATCCTGTTTTAAGTTTTAAGGGTTGCTTTGCCAACAATTATTTCTTACTGATCTAATAGTTTTTCATAAATTTTCAGTGTAAGACTATGATTTGTGGTATTTAATTACTTCATTTTATACACTAAATTACATTTGTCACCAGTAAAAATATATAGCAATAGAGCAATCATACTGCCATTAAGGATTTTAAGTTAGAGAAAGGCCCACTTCAGTGCCGACCATATAGAAGTTGTGGAATATGGATAACAGTTTATACTCTTGAGTGAGGGAAGTTTTGAGGTCATTCTTTTTCAAACCAAATTCTAGGGAATCCTGAGGTTTGTTAGAAGTAGATTAAGAATTCCAGTGTAAATTCAAATTAACTGAAATGAATTTGCCCTGCTGATGTGCAATGAGCATGGTGTCTAGTGATTATTCCTGAATTGAGACTCAGGAGATTCAGATCCCGGTTCATATTCATTGATGATGTATTCTGAGCATCTAGCCATGTTTTATTTGTTAATTGTCCTACAGCACAGGGTGCTTATGAGAATTAAAGGAAGGATAGTGCTATATGCTATCATGAACTCCATGACAAAATGGTGGGATAGAAATGGAATAGAATAACAAAACTTTTACTGTTGCAATACGGACTGTTCTATTGACTGTACTCCGGAATTTGTTTTAAGTTCATGAAAGGGAAAAGTAAGATCCA
Organism: Masticophis lateralis; assembly: GCA_030761175.1. Lineage (NCBI taxonomy): Eukaryota > Metazoa > Chordata > Lepidosauria > Squamata > Colubridae > Masticophis > Masticophis lateralis. The sequence continues at coordinate 28,314,761 of JAUDYJ010000005.1, forward strand.
ACAGAACTGGAAAGTGCCCTGTGTTAATAGTGTGTGCACTTAAAAATTATCCCTCTAAACCACTGGAAGGAGTTAATATGCCAAGTGCAAACGAGTTCTTCAAAGGCAGATGTTTAAAAACTGCTGTATTGGACGTTAAATTAATTGAAAATAAAGCATTGGAGAAGCCAATGTTTTTTTTAAGAGCTGGAGAAATTAAATGCTTATTTTCGAGAATGGAAATGGATGGTAAAACCAGTATTTCTGTTTTCCTAATACACTACATTCATTTATGTGTTAATACTTTAATACTTCTTTTTATTTACATCAGTTTGTTATGCTATATGCCATCTTGTGTGAGCATTTGTTTTCAGTGTAGAATAATTTGCATACATATGTGTATGCTTGAAAATCAGAACAAACAGTTATATCCAGAGTTTGTTTCTTTTTTAAAAAACAAAGTATTTCTTTATTATTGTACACGAAAAAAAAATAAATAAATAGAAATTGATTTAAACTTCCTGCCCTATGTGTTGGTTTCACTTATTCCTTGGAAAGAGGGGAAAAAGGGACTCTACCAAGTAGAGATAGGAGTATTACCACTAAAAAGACAATGACTATGTTCACATAACACATTCTGGTAAGAACTAGGATGGAAACCCACACTTTTAACTTACTCTGTTACCATCACAAATCTCTCCCATGTTTTGAAATTCCAATTCAACTTTTTCTGACCCAACTCATCTCAAATCTCACCAAATAGATGGTCTTTAGTACTTTAGTATACTTCTAATCTAATAATGGTCCCAATCGGAAATGACCTAAAAGTTGACCCACACTCTGTCAAGGACCTAGGAGTACTCATTTCAAAAGATCTGAGCTCATTGTATCATCATTGCAAAAAAGGCATTAAGAGGTGTCAATCTGTTCTGCCCCAACTACGGACCCCAAAGAACGCAGCACACACAAAGTCCGTTCAAACCTTAGTTTACTAAATAAACCAGTTTTTTGCAACAACGGCTGTTAATTAACTGAATTAACAGCCACCAAGAATTCAAAGAATAATATTGAAAGCTTACTGTGGTTGGCAGAATGCCCAGAAGGAATTTGCAGGAAGCTGATAAGATAAGCAAGACAAGACATGAAGGTATGTAAACAAAGTTGTTCCCTTCAATTTGCTTCAGTCGGTGTTCCTCCTTAAATAGGCTAAGGGAGTGGCCAATTAGCCCCAAGCCTTACTCTCGAGGAAACCTCCTCCTGAGAAGCCACTCCTGCCTTTTGGCAGCTCTGCGTGCCCGTGCATCGAGAAGAGGCTCCTCCTCTTCGTCCTCTTCACTTAAGGGAGCTTTTGGAGGTTCTGAAGGCCCTGGCTGAATCCCAGCTTCTGGCACCACACCTCCAGTCTCCTCATTATCTGACTCGAATGCCAGCTGCACAGGCTGCTGGCGCAGCAACACACCAGCCTCCTCGTCAGAATCGGCTACTGGCTGCACAGGCGGCTGACGGGCCACAACACAATCTTATTTTACGAAGTTTTCTCTCTGGTAACACTATACTCCAAACTAGGGCATACAAAACTTTTGCCAGACCTATACTTGAATAATGCTCACCTGCCTGGAATCCTCCCTGTATTTCAGACATCAATACACTAGAGAGGGTCCAGAGATATTTTACAAGAAAAATACTCAAATCCTATGCTCGAAATGAAATTCTCTGTACCACCAGACTTGAAATTTTAGGCCATGATAGCCTCGAACTACGTCGTCTATGTTCCGACCTAAGCTTAGTTCATAAGATTATTTACCAAAACATCCTACCTATAAATGAGTACTTTAATTTCAACCACAATAACACAAGGGCTATCAATAGAGTCAAGCTCAAATGTAATTCACTCTAATCTTGATTGTAGGAAATACAACTTCTGCAATAGAGTAGTAAATGTCTGGAACACTCTACCTGATCCTGTTGTTAGTCTCTCTAATCCCCTACCTTTTACCTTAAACTGTCTACCGTGGACCTTTCATGTTTTTTAAGAGGTCCCTAAGGGGGCGTGCATAAGCGCACCAGTGTGCCTACTGTCCCTGTCCTACTGTTCCCATTTCATATGTACTCAATTTATGTGTTTATGGCTATGTTTTGCTTATTTATATCTTTTTATATGTGTCCATATCTATGTCTATACTGTTACTTGTTTCCTTGTACTTGTTGACAAATAATAAATAAATAAATAAATAAATAAATAAATAAACAAACTCTGATTGGCCACAGCCATCTGGCCTTTCCCTATACAAGACTGTATCTTGTACAGTCATTTTGTGTTGGGATGCCCAGTTTGTATGTTCTCTGGTGGTGTGGTAGAATCTCCAACTAAAATAGAGGGGGGAGTGAAGAGACTAGTGAGTTTAGAGTCATTGCAGGACAGAGAGCAATGTAGATCTGAGTCCCATTCTTGAAACCCTTATCTGTTCTCAAGAGAATGCAGTCAGTCTGGTGAGATTCTTGTAAATCAATCAGCAACAATTAGCAACTGTGATCAGCTCATGGTGTCGTTCTGGTTTGTCATGCCTGATATAGTGGCCAGCAGCCAACTTTTCAGAAATCAGACTGCAATCAATCCAAGAATGGCAGAAGAGTGTGAACCCTTATTTCTGCTATGCCTAGCTCATTAATGACATTAATGACATTAATAACAGAGCCTCAGATAGCTCAACAGGCTAGATAGCCTGTTATTAATATTCAGCTGTCTGCAATTATTGCAAGTTCAAGGCTCAAGGTTGATTCAGCCTTCCATCCTTTCTAAGGTAGGTAAATTGAGGACCCAGTTTGTGGGGGCAATAAGCTGACTTTGTATAAAAATATACAAAATATGAAGGCTAATTGCTTAACGCATTGTAAGCTGCCGGAGAAGGGCGGCATATAAATCTAATTTTTTTAAAAAATGAAGGTGTCAGACTTACCATTTCATTTGAATCTAAATGACCACCAGCTTAGATTTGTGTACTATAAATTGTTGCAAATTAAAGCAATCCAGAATGGTGGCTATGGTGGATTTCTGAACCATACATTAAACCATGAACCTCAGTTAAAGAATCCTTGCATGATGGGAGTAGTGACTTTTTACAAATTAAAAGCTCATGATCAAAGCTTTCCTGCCAAACATGTATAAAAATCCATATAAGAACATGGTATTTTGGTTCAATCCCCTTGCTATTCTCTTGTTCATCTCATTCTTAGAACATTCCTAAGCATGAGATGAAGAATAGAACAGCAGGGGTCAGGAGCCCATGGCTCTGAAGCTGCATGTGGCTCTTTCATCTCTCTGCTGCAGCTCCTTGTCACCAGTCAGCTCCACAATCGATAGGGCTTTTGGTTAGAACAGGTAGAGGAAAAAGGACACCAGTCTAGGAGGAGAATCACTCTATGGTGGGGGAACTGGACTTCCAGTCAGCGTAGGAAAAAGGATGCCACGCTAGGAGGAGACGCTATGGTTGGGGAACGGACTTCCGGTCAGCTCCAGAATTGAAGGGGCAGGGCTTCCAATTAGGACATTTGTGGCTCTTTGAGTGTTTAAGGTTGCCAACCCCTGTCCTAATGGGAGCTTACTTGGACACAATGCTAATCTATGTTTGAATCCTATGCACATCAGCTGAAATCAGAAGCTGTTGTTTCATCCGGAGTACTACAATTCCTCATCACTCAAATAAATACTAATGAAATTGCAGTCCTGTCAAAGCTATATAAATACATGAAAAGGAAGAACACTGGGTTCCATCCTGACAACTGGTTTGTGTCAAGATCCACTGAAATAGCTGTGAATGGTTATGGCTGACTTCTCACTCATTTCAAAGAAAAATAAGTAGAATTGACCCTAAATGGCTCCAACCCACCTGGGATTCAGCAAAATATTACTTCAGTTTGTCCTTTGCCACTGGTGGTGGATCAGCAAACCAGCCTTCCTTTTTTTTTCCCATTTGTTTTTATAAACCGAAATAGACACTTATAGAAGTTGTTAGGTGAGAAAAGGCCTTTTGCTCCTCCAGTTCATTGGTTTCTATAACAAACCTCCACATGTTTAAAGCAGACCAAAGCATTGGAGCTTGCTGTCACCACCCAGTTATCTATCTAAAAATGGGACAGTCCATAAATCTGTATTCCAGGAGTTTAATCTGTGCAGGCTGCAAATGTCAACACAGCAATAACTATTCAAGTATATTAAGCAGTAAAAAATTCTTAATATTCCTATGTTCTTCAACTCAACAGAATGCTTTCTATGAGGATACAAGGCAACGCAGATCCATTGGAATGGGGAGGACTGCAGTCTTGCAAGTCTTTTCGTGGGTTTTCTTCTCTCAAGAAATGCAAAACAGCTGTCGCCCCCATTATTTGATTAAATGATTACCCATCTCACACACCTGATTCTGAGCAGCAAACAACTTTGAAATAAATAAAAATGCATAAAGTTCCTAAACTAAAACCAAAGTAAAGCACACAACTTCCAGAGAATCATAAAATGCTCTCAACACATCTAGGATTATGAACTGGTCACAAGAGGGCAGTAAGTGTCTTTCTCTGAAGTGCTTTCAACCAAAGCCACTAGATATGATGGCATGTCTGATATTGCTAAATGGCCAGACTGCATTTTTATACCATTTCAGGGCTTTCCATTTGTTATTTGCATCATTAATGGATGTGTTTGTACGGCATCAGATCTAGTCAGTCTCTAGATCCAGAGGGAATTATTTATGCCTCTGATGCACAGAACAAATACGGAGCAGAGATCTCACTGTCATCATGCCCTTGGGATGATCGCCTATTTGGATTTCCATAATGCATTATACGTGGGGTTGCCCTTGAAGAATATTCAGAAAATTCAGCTGGTACAAAATGCACCAGCACAGGCAGTTATGTGTGTCCCTATTACGGTACCAGGGGTGGGTTGCTACCGGTTCGCTCCGGATTGGGCAAACCAGTAATGGCAATGGTGGGAGGCTCCACCCACCCACTTGGATGTTTCAGCACATGCGCAAAAGTGTTGTGCATGTGCGCAAGCACATACACGTCCATGAGTGAACCAGTAACAATGGAATTTGAAACCCACCACTGTACGGTACACATTACACCTCTACTCTGCTAATTGCTTCATGGTACGGGCAGGGTTACTTCAGATGACCTCTCTCTGATTACATGTGCATCACCCCATCAGGTCTGGCAGAAGATGGGCTGCAGTTCATAACTGCCAGGTTATTACATTTGACAGATCCCAGGAGACAGGTCTTCTCTGCCATAGTACCCACCTAATGGAATCTTCTCTCCCCTGGAAGTGAAATTAGCTCCATCCTTCCTAACATTCCACAAGTCCTTCAGGATCTGACTATGTTATCAGTCCAGAAGGTCTCAGAGGAATGGGAAATTTTGTCTTCTTTCTTCTTTGGATTTAGAATGTTGACATACAAAAGCCCAGATTTTGGTTTTGAGAAAGAGTGAGGACAAGGACTAGGTTGAGTTTTGGGGCCCCTGAATGCTTCTTTCAAAAGAGAAGATATGGGAACAGTGAATATTTTCAGTAATATACTGTATTGGTATGATAGAAATATGTCTTTTACTGATGCTGAACCAATATATTCATAAAGAAACAACATATACAGATATTCTTTGATTTAATGACCAGAACTGAGCACAAAAATTCTGTTAAGAAAGACATTTGTTAAGTGAATTTTGCCTCATTTTACAACCTTTCTTGCCTCAGTTAAGTGAATCACTGCAGTTGTTAAGTTGAAAACACAATTGTTAAGTAAAACTAGCCATGATTGACTTTGCTTGTCAGAAAGTAGCAAAAGGTGATCATATGACCCTGGGATACTGCAGCCATCATAAGTGTGAAAAATGGTCATAAGTCTCTTCAAACAGTCACTAAACAAACTGTTGTAAGTCAAGGGCTGCCTGTATTTAGCTTTTAATTATTCATAAAAAATTAACTCTTTTTTCATTGTCTAAACAAATAATAAGCTTTCTGTGATATCCTTACAAAAGAAATCAAATCCAACTAGAAGTGCTACACAGTTAAAACTTCTCAAGATAAAAAGATGTGTGGTACAGTATATGATTTACAAAGTTTTAAGTTACATATAGCCAGTGGTGGGATTCAAATAATTTAACACCCGGTTTGTGATGGCCAACCTCACCCTGGGCAAACCGGTTATTAAATTATACCTCCCCCACTATCAAAGTGGATCTTGAGCGCTGCGCTGCCCTGCAACGGAGAAACGGGCAACAGAGCAGCTGACACGAAAGAAGGAAAAGGAGCAGGGAGAAGAAAGAGGGAAAATGGCCTTCTCCTTCCCTCGCACCAGCCACTCTGTTGACTGTTTCTCCATTGCAGTGCAGCACCCAGAATCTACTTTGATAGCGGGAGCTGGGTAATTTAATCACCAGTTCGCCTGAACCGGTGTGAACTGGCTGAATCCCACCACTGCATATAGTCTTCAGCTATACTGGCTAGGAACTCTGGAAATTGTGGTCCCAATATATAGGAATGAGCCAAAATTACTAAGAGCTGCCCCAACATGAAGGACAGTAATAATGAAAGATTTGTAGACAGTGTATTAGAAGCCATTAACAGGCCCCTTTGTAAACTACTCAGAGTCTTTTAACGAAATGTAGAAATCTAAACAGTTGTATAGTTGATGCAAACTTTCTATTGTGATGTGCTCTTAGAAGTTTACGTTTTTTGGGTTTGTTTGTTTTTTTGCTGAAATATTAACATGGTGACTTTGTCATTGAAGGCACTGAACCTCTGGTTATCCACGTTTAGGAATGTTTGCTGCAGCAAGGACTTTGAAACACGTTTGCATAAAAACAGTTAGTGGTTAGGTAATATTCTCTAGGTGAAGAAATTGTGGAAGCAAGCATAGCTAACTGGGGTTAGCCAAATAAATAGTGCAAATAAAAGAACAGATAACTATGTACAGCAGGGATGCAAAACTGGAGATTTTATTTGTTTCAAAATATTGGCCTTATTGAGGTGTACAGATTTTAGTAACAGATACAGGGCCAAGTCAGAACACTATTCACAACATGCTAAAATGAATTTTCTTCCATCACATGTATCTTTAATTATGTACATACTTTCCATGTACACAGAAACAGTATATCTCCTCCCCCCCAAATGATAAAATTCTCAAATGCATGATGGCAAGCAAGGAATACGTACTTATGAAGAATAGGGAGATTAAAGTCATAATTTTACGTGAAATGCAATTGGAAATATGATCCACTGAAATTATGGAACATGTTTTAAATAAACTACATTGGACTAAAATGCAATGGCCTTTGACAAACTCCACTCAAACAGTGGGGTTTGTTTTTGGTAAACCTGAATCATAATTACCACATGTTATAAATTTACATAAACCAACAATTCCACTTTAATAATTTGCAAAAAAAATTTTTAGCACAATATTCTTAATTTACACAGGAATCTTTGGATAAAAATGATGATTAAATAGGACAGATTATAGAAAGAAGGCTATTATGATATAGCTTTAGAAAGAGGGCTTGTAATATAACTGCTGTGAAAAAAATAGGAATCCAGTTTTTCATATATTTTTTTCTTTCTTTTCTATTTTTCTTCAATTTTTTTTCTTTTCTTGAACTTTTTGGGTTTTTTTATTTCTTTCTCTTTTTTTCTTTCCTTTATATTAGTTTTCATTTTCTTTTTTAAAGCTTAATAAAACTCATACACATGTTAAAAAAAAGAAGAAATCTTTGGATTAAAAAACACAAGTTTGGATACTGATAATTCCATCAGATAATTCTATACAACACTGAAGTTGTATCAGTGTTAATTCAAAATGCTTGTTGGGGATTGCCAGCATATCTGCCCTTGCTCCTGTTGAAAGTCACCTCAAGACAAAGAAATTAAGCAGATGAAAGTTTCTTATTTGACAACAGAGCCAATCATAAATAAGGTTTTCTTATGAGCCGAAAGCAAGACAATTTACCTATGCCTTTAAGAGAAGAATGGTAGATTTGGTTCGGTGTCCATGACTTCTCTTCTGATGCGGACACCTTTCCCAAATTCTCTTAATGTGAGGCTGTCCAAAACACAAATGCTTCTTTCTGGCTAGTTAGTAGAATATAAGCCATGGCTTTACTTCCAAATGGGGCAAACCAACTTAACTATTGAGCTATGCCAAGTGCAGGCAGGAAGCCTACAAATTCTGGAATAACAGTCATTGTTCTTTTTCAATCTGCTAAACCAATAAAGGTCACATTTATGGTGCGTAGTGATACAGAACTTTGTGTAACATTTACATCTTAAAAGAAAACTATCATTACTGAAGGGAGGGAAAGGAGGAAGATACTTGAAAGTTCTCACCATTTTAATGCTAGCGCCTCTACCCTGTGGTATGTTCCACATGAGACAGAAAGTAGGAAGAAAAAAAGTGGGAGATACAAGAAGCAAAGCTTCACCTTTTGATTTCTACACGGCAACTCTAATTAGCCAACTACAATAAGGCCTATGTTACCTCTCAATGGGGTGATCATAGCAGCCTTGAGAAAAAAAAATTAACAGAGTTGTTGGGAGAAAAGGAGTGACTCTTTTCTGGAAGCTAACATGACAAACATTTGGTAAGCTAAAAGCCCAGTAGAATGAATTTGCAACCACTGAATCTTCTATTTCAAGCTACATGGCTAGTAAACCAGCCACTCAATTGTCTGATTTGTTCTAGGCAGATGCAGTCCACTTTACACTGCCACAAACTTTTAATTAAATTATGGTTTATTATTTTTATATCATTTCTTTCAAAATAATGTTTATTTAGAAAAATGAAATATTTCTATATACTAATACAGTAACATACAAAAACAGCTATGAAGGAACTTAACATTTGACTTGTAGGAACATAGACTAACATGCAACTCTTAAAAACAGTAATTAAGAAACAACAGGGAATAATGGAGGATAAAGAAAAACCCCTCCAGAGTCTATAAACATTCCAAATGGGAACTTCTATCTCACACTCCTATAATTTATTACTATAGTTGGTTGCACAGTTACTCAAATGTTTAGACTGGATTTGGCATTTAACCCACTTATCGAGTCCTTTCCAAGTATCTGGGCTAAGCAGATATTGTTTGATGGTATTAAAGGTATTGTCATTTCAGATGTAAGCCGTAATTGCAAATTATTATTATTATTCCATTTATATGACCTATTTCCAGCACAGACCATCTTCACATAAACCATAAAGTGATGTATTATTTTGCCTCTTGAAGGAAAGGAGCCAAAAATGGCAACCGGTGTTGTCTCACTTTGTTTTGGAAAAGAATTTATTATAAAAATAAATATGCTGTAGCCCAACTGGTGCTAAATATGTGAGGAAAAATAAGCACAGGAAGGAAAAAGTGGCTCTGCTACATCATGAGAAAAGACTCCTCATTCTGGGCCTGTTTCATATAAAAACATGTGGCCCTTCATATCAAGAGGAAAGTCCAGAAAGGGATATTCTGTGTTATCATAGCTGATATATTGCAATCATCTTCTTTAAACTGTTCCATTTCCCTAAAGAACAAAGAAAAAAAATGTTGGCTACTGTTAGTCATAGTTTAACATTCAGACAGCATTTTATTGCAGTAAGAAACCCAGGTTAAATTCATTCTGTAAACCCTAATTTAGTAGTCCTCTTTTATGCCCAAAAGGTGAGTCTGAGGGTCAAATTCCAATGTGAGAATAGTTCTAATGGGGCAAAACTTTGTCTTCCCAGTGGTTCCTTCATCCTGCCTTGAAAATGAGATCAGCAAAGTTGACATCCTCACACAAGGGCAGGGGTTATGATTTTGACCATTGATGTCAGGGGAGTGAAGTGTTGTCCACTTTCTGCTGATGCTTCTTTCCAGCAAACCTCCAAGAATGGGTCCTTTACCACCTCCCACCACAACAGCCCCAATGCTTCCCAGAAAGCATGGAGGAAAGGACAGGGATTCTTGTGGAAAGAGATAGCGGAGTTACTGGTGGGAAAATCAACCTAGCAGAATAAGTCAATATTGCTACAGGGTTGAAAAATAAAGAAAAGAGTTCTAATCAGTGGTGAAATTCAAATTTTTTTACTACCAGTCCTGTGAGCATGGCTTGGTGGGCATGGTGTGGCTTGGTGGGGATGGCTTGGTGGGCCTGGCAGGGGAAGGATACTGCAAAATCCCCATTCCCTCCGCACTCCTGGGGCCAGCCAGAGGTGGTATTTGCCGGTTCTATGAACAACTCAAAATTTCTGCTACCGGTTCTCCAGAACCTGTAAGAACCTGCTGGATTTCACCCCTGGTTCTAATGCTCCTCTGATTGGGATTCAGCAGCCTTGTGAATTCTCTTGGATGGAGGCTTGGTATATGCAAACTAGATAAGGACGTTTTGAATGAAAGGAGATCAAGCATTGCCACGTACCAATAGCTGCTCAGAATGCCAGTAAAATATAACTACAGTACTAGAAGTTAGTTTAAAATTTAGACTGATAAACTAAATTATGATGATTAATTAAATTATGGCACAAATAATATATATGCATATGGACAGTAGCTACTAGTTTTGGCTATTCTCATGTTTATAAATTACAAATACTTTTTAAAAAAAAAAAAGTCTGATAAATAACATAACAAATCCGCAAAGTTCTGGAAGCAGATATGGTTTTTTCTTAGAACACTTCTACACAACTTAGCAATTTACAAGCTACTGTAATGACAAAACAGTTGTGCTCTGTCTTAAGTATTCTCTCTGAAAATAGAATTATAGATTTAGAAATGTCATCTAGACCAGGGGTTTCCAACCTTGGCAACTTTAAGCCTGCCGGACTTCAACTCCCAGAATTCCCTAGCCAGCTTCAGTGGTCTAGATCAGGGGTCTCCAACCTTGGCAACTTTAAGTCTGGCGGATTTCAACTCCCAGAATTCAAAACTGGCTGGAGAATTCTGGGAGTTGAAGTTTGAGAATCAAAATTAAAGCATTACTAAAAGATGGCTGTTCAGCCAGCCTCTAGTTGATATACCCAGTGAAGGAGAAGCTTTCAGTTTCACTGTCAATCTGAATTTACCACCAGAAAGTCTTTTCTGATAGTCAAAGAGAAACTGCCGTCTTGTCAATTTGCCATAAGTATTTAAGAAAATACAATAAGTAAACAATAGCACATCAACACAAAAAATGAGAAGCTGGCATACTGGAATATGAAAGCATTCTTACCCCACAGCACCCACAACATTTGCAGTCTCCGCAGAGAGCTCCAAAGAGACCATTGATTGCCTGAATGGCACACAAGACCAGTTGAATTCCACTCATTATCAGAAGCAGAGAGAAGAGTGTCAGATTCCAGGGCACAATGGATTCTGGGGACTGGCACTTCGGCCATAAATTATGATCCGCAAGGTAATCGCTGCAGGGAGAAAAAGAATATGTCTCTGTTATAGAAGCCATTGCCTACGTTTTACAGTAGGTTTCCTAGCTCACAAATGTGCCATACGCCAGGACAGATCTATGCACATTATAAAATAGTATTGATCTAATGGTAATCTCTGGGTTCTAATAAAATAAAACTGATACCCATTTGAAAAAAGATTAAACTGTATCTTAACGGACACAATGGATTAGTAGAAGTACATGACTGGTGAAATACCTTCCATCGTCTCAACAATTTTTTTTAGAATTGTCTCCATACAGTCTGCATGGAACAGATTTTTTTTTTTTAAAAACAAACCCTCCTTCAGTTACATTTTGGCCAAGTTTAATTTATGAAAATTGTGGACCATCAAATAAAATGTCTAGTCAGGGAAAGACTGCTGGGATGGAATAACAGGAATTGAAGTTCCTTTATTGTCAAACTGGGATGGTTCGCAGCCTGAAGGATTCATCAGAATTATTCTCTTAATTTATTTATCAATAAATATGAAACAGTTCTGTAAAGTTTCTAAAGGATCTAATGATGGCAAATATATAAGCTAAAATAAATAAATATTTTAAATGAATCTGTGGCTATATCTAATGATCTTCACATAGATACAGTGACAGGGAACTTGGAGCCATTATCAATAAAAGAAAATAATACCTGGCATTTGCAAATGATTACACTGTAGCTCAATGTTTCTGACAGATTTTGAGAGCTGAGACTAATCCTGGGATCCACAATACTGGCGTAGTACTTCTATAAGTTCGTATGGAAATATATTTCTTTTAAAATTACCTTATTTTGTCCAATCAATAGAACTCAGATAATAATATGTTTCTACCAAAGGATCCTTATTTATATCTTTTGGAATGATACAGTTCAGGAAAGGTACCTGCCGTTCCCCCCCCCCCCCCCCTGTGGTACACTTAACATAGAATGTATTTTGCCATTCCATATTTTGTTATGGCTTCCTTTTTATATTCAAAGAACAAATCAATCCAGAGTTGTCACTTGAAGCACAAACCAACAGACCCAAATTGCTATATTTTGAATATATTATGCAAAGACGTGGGTCTCTTCAGTAGTCTTTAATGGTGGGAAAGGTGGAAGGAGTGGGAGGAAGAGGCTGACCAGTAGCAGGGTGGATGGACTCAATTACCATGATGATGGATACACTTCTGGAAGACTTGAAAGGCCAATTTATTGATATAACATTCTGGACATGGTCCATCTATGTAGGGGTGTCAAACTCAATTTCATTGAGGGCTGCATCAGGGTTGTGTTTGACTTCAGGGGGCGGGGGTGGGTGTGGCCACAGTGGCATAGCCAGCATGATGTCACTCGTGTTGCGGGGGAGCATCTGTGGTGGCCTGAGCACCCTGCCAGTGAAAACGGGCTATCAAGTTCCATTTTTGGCTGGGACAGCCTCCTGCAACCCCTGCCAGAGAAAATGGAGCTCTGGAGGCTGCAAACAGCTCTCCCCAGCTCCATTTTTGCTGGCAGAGGCACTGTGGGCTGGTCCTTCTCTGTTTCCAGTGCGGGCCCATAGTCCAGATCTAAGCACCCAGCACGCTGGATCTGGCCCCTGGGCCTTGAGTTTGACACCCTTGATCTATGTGGTCATTAAAAGTCAACACTGACTTATGGCACATAACCAATATTTTCTATATAATCTCATAAATTTTTATTTTTTTAAGTGAGATTACAGCATGCCTTCTGGAGCCATCCCCAGCAAGGTCTCCTCAGGTTAGTAGGAATCCAATAACTCCCCTCATGAGGAAGATGTAGTCCCACATATCTGAAGAGCATTGTCTGAAAAAGGCTGTTTTTCAGTAATATCACACAATGTCAATCATGTTGCTACATAATGGCTAAATAAAAATAGCAATAACAATAATGAGTATCCCAGATCCTTGGGAAGGACATCATAGGCTGACAAAAATGCTAAATCCAGCCTGAACATCTGGCTGACTGTGTGATGAGACATAATAGTACATAACAATAACAGTAAGTGTTAAAATCAACACAATTAAAAACAGCACTGTCAGATGGATAGAATAGGTAATAAGTCACTGTGTGTATTTATATATTTATATATAATAATAAAAAATTAGTCAGTAGGTGAAGTTGTGTACTGTATATGTAAATTTGTTTTTGATTAAGAGAAACTTGTATATTTTAAATGTTTTTTAAGATTTAATAAAGTTTTGTTTTAAAAGCAATAAAAAAAAAAGTATCTTACCCATTATTAAACGGATACTCCCACTGGCTACTATTGCCGCTATGAATGTAACATTTCGGACCTCTGTTCAAAGCTACAACTGACACAACAAAACTGTATCCAGCTCCCAAAATTCCAACTACTGCAAATATTATAGAACTAAACATCTGCCAACAACAAGAGAAAAGATGAGATCAAATCTGATGCTTGCATGTTTATATAATTAGTTAGTTTATTTTGGTTACAAATGGCATATGAAAAAATAAAAAAATCATTATCTCTAAATCTACTGAAATTTTCTTAGTTCAGGGATTGCATGGAACTTCACGACAGAAATTCACGACAAGGCATGAACTTCAAAATTTTTAAATTAAATTCAATGGACTAAAGTAGTTGGCCTTATAAGAAAGCTGAGTGGTATACTCTAATCAAGACCTCAGTCCAGAGGTTTTATAACATTTAATTTGCTTTTAATGAATCATTTTTATGTCCCTTTCTCCTAGGGTACAAAGCCTAATATTTAGCCTCCTTTACTTCATGAATCTGATCACTACTTGCCAAAATTTGTTTCAAATACCCCAGAATAATTGTTAAGATAGTTTGACCAGCTTAACTTTCAATGTCCAATTTAACCCACAAAGCCCCACCACATGTTGCAACTAGATTACAATTGTTAATTTAGCAGAAGGGAGAAATGATTAGGCATATAGTGGGGAACTGTACTAATGGTAGCTAATTAATGAATTAGCTTGTTACAATTAATATTCAATTTAATTAAATCAAGTTTTGTCCTGGCAAAACTTATTTTTTGACGGAAAGGGTCAAAAAATAGTAAGGCTATGGAATCTATTTCATTAAAAAAGGCAGAAAAATGATCAAGGGGTAGAACCGTGATCCAGGATAAGAAAATCATAGATACAACATGGAAAATGGTTAGAAAAAGAATGTATAAAATCCTTTTCCTATGATAATAATACAATTGAGACTCATCCAACTTATTAACTAGGGATGTGGAGTTTCCCCCCGACTACATCATTGCTTTTTAGGATTTTCTGCCATCCTAAAAAACCCCAAATATAGAGTGCATCTAAGAAATCTAAGATTGTTGTCATTGAGCCACATAAAACCATTACATTCAAAAAAATTGAAAAACTTTGCAGAAAAAAAAAAGTTCGGGAGGGAGATACACAAACCATTCATGATTTTGTTAAGGATAAAAATCTTCAAAATGAATATGAAGTATTTTTCAGAAGTAAAATCTAAAATGCTTTTTTCCTAAGTATTTCTTTGGGTGAGGCAGGCTCAAACGGAGCCTAGTTATCAAGGCCATCCTGTACATGGTAGTGTAATGATGAATGGAATACATATTTCCTTCTTAATCATTAGATTGGGATTGGAGGTTCCTTTTGCTTTCATAATTACCGCAAATCTTTTTCCACAGCTTTCATTTCCACAGCATCCACAACAATCATTATTCTTAAGACCCAAAAAGACCAAAGCAGGAAACACCATCTGGATAAAACAGAAAATCACAATGAGGCCATAATCTTTCTCTATTTAGTTGCATCTAATCTGGATGCTGCAATGCCATTTCTTCTTTCTTGCTGAAATATCATCATTGCAACCAGCAGGTTTATAACTGTGTAAGCATCAGGATCATTCTAGTCCAATGATGAGGTTACTCTAAGCACATTGAACTGGAAAAAGCCACTAAATGCTGTGGAAATCACTTTCAAGTTTAACGGTTAGCCTTTGACTGGAAATATCCCAACACAAAAAGAAAAACCAAATAGAAAAAAGGAGAAAGGTAACCAATAATACATTTTATAGAAATCTGTTTATATTCTTTTCTAATCTACATTGTTTTCTGCTCTAACAAAACAATGCTAGGCTAATAAAGTGTTGGTCTGATCTAACAAAATGATGTTTATCTGCTTATTCACCAAAGACATCTAGATATATATGTTGTTGCTGCATCATCAGATCAGCATCTGTTTTCTTAATAATAAATTGAATTCATACTTGTAAATTATATTTTTAATTTCAGTCCTCTTTATTCACCAGATAATAATTTAATTCCAATAATAGATTGCAACAAAGTTCTGTGTATCAGTAGATGAACTTATATAAAGCCTGTAAACTCTTGATGATAAAAAGAAAAAGAATAGGGTACTTGATATACTCACCAGTACACCAGAACCCAAAATTCCTCCAAGGTACCAAACTTCATCTGAAATATGGTCACTATTTTCAATTGTTCCTCCAGGAAAAAATAACAGAATATTGGCAAGAACGCATAGTATAGTTAAAGGAATGAGAATAATTCCAAGACACTTGGCACACCCTCCACAACACATATTTCAAAATTGTACTGCAAATTCCACTAAAAAAGGTAGACCTTTCCTTGGATCTTGATGTAATTTTTAGCCAAAGTTTCTTAGTCTTCTTATAGTCTTATAGCCTCAACCCACTTGTGTTTTCGATCCCACTTTCTTTCATAGAGTTCAGTCTGCCAGCAGCGCAGAGGTCTGACAATTTATAAGCCTAACATTGTCATGATCTCATATTTCTGCATCTCTCCCGCCCTAATGAGATTATGTTCAGAACAGCCACTGAATTTGTCATGACAACCAGAGGCTCTGTTAATATTCTACTATCCACCCCAAGAAAGTCAGTAGTTGGAAGAAGATGATTGTAACCTCTCTTCCCATCGATGGTAGAAGATTTGGGTCGGCGAACTTTCTCTCTCATTAGATTGAAAAAAAGGAAAAGATTTCAGATTCTTATCCATAGTACAAATAAAAATGAATGATTACTTCATGTACCATTACATTACTCACTAATTTTAATGGGTGGCATCCTAATAATCTATCGGATCTTTGAAAGAAGAACAAGATAAAAGCTATAAAAACAAAGAATGATAGGGAGACTGAGTAAGCAGATCAAAGGTTTATTAGCTACTTTCTCTGCATGATTCAATAGAATGTTTATATTGAAAAATAAGGCTAAGAATATGCATAGATTTCTTAACCTTTATTCTAAAATGTAGGACTGCAACCCTGTGGAAATTTCATCCTACGTAAATACAGCTTGGACACTTTGGTTTAGGATCATGTATCAAATGTTTGTGTTGTATGTAATTTATTCAAGAAATCATAATTAGGCTAACCTTGAGTGAACAGAATGTATGCATTTGTCAGACCTGCCCCAGTCTGATCCCTTAGGGAAGGAAAACTCTCAATTCCATTTGGTTGAAGCAAAAGATACTTTTACTAAGAGATGCTGATTTCATACTTTCAGGCGGAATCTAAAGTTCCCGCGCAACAATACAAAATTATTAACTTGGTTCCCCATCCCTCTGCCCATGACCAGTCTGTCTTTAGCCAATCCGACATCGCCAAGATGTTTTGGGAAACGCTGAGGTGCTTAGGCTGATGAAATTCCACTCTTAGGGCAAATGGCCTTCAAGATGCCAGGCATGAACCGGATTCCAAAATGCTCTGCTCTTTTTCAATTGTTCCTCCCCTCCCAAATTCCCAGCAGACACATATAGCTTTATTGCCCATTTGTTCCCCCTGCCTTCCCAATGCTTTGATTGGAGATACTAGTGAGGCACTAAGCCAAAGATGATGGACCTGAGTGTACTTATTCTATTTATTAATATCACAGGATTCACTTTAGTTTGGGGTACTGCATGGTTTGTTTGTTTTTTATTTAATCTATTGAAAGATTAACATATTTTCATATTACCAAAATTTCAGGGGATTTAGGGAGAATTGACCTACATCTTAAGAAATACCACTTGATTTATGCTGTTATCAGTTATCTGTTGGAAAACTATTACAATGTTTTTTTTTTAAATTTCACCAGTTTCTCAACCTTCCACTTTCAGTTCTGTTTGTAAAGAATGGAACATTAGCATAAAGAAAATATTTTCCCCCTTTTTTAGTTTGGAAGGAACAAAACTAAATTGTATTATGTTTTAAATATAAAATGTGATTAATGAATGAATTGACTTTGCATCTTGACTTATATTTACTCATATTTAGAGAAAACATAATGAGCATGTCAACATGATGCAGTCATTCAATTATTTATTCATTGATTTAATATTAAATGACATATGAAATCAGTCCTGATTTGCTATGTGGTAGCAATGGTTAGGTAGTATCATAGCTATTGTTGAGGTGGTTAGTCAGCCGCTATTCGGAGCTTTTTTCTTTTTTCCCAATGTGAAAATATGTGTTGGACCAATTGGGATTAAAGAAGGGGGTGGGAGAAAGATGTTCCAGGTATGCTCTCTTAATGTCTATGAAGAAGCGTGGGGCAGCAGTCCCCAAACTTTTTGGCATCAGGGACTGATTTTGTGGAAGACAATTTTTCCATGGACTGCATGAACAGAAGTGCAACCTAGATCTCTTGCATGTGCAGCTTACAGTAGGTTTCGTGCTCCTATAAGAATTTAATGCCTGATTATCTGAAGTGGAGCTGAGGTGGTGATGCTAGCTCTGGGGAGTGGCTGCAAATACAGATGAAGCTTCTCTTGCTCACCTACTGCTCAACTCCAATTGTGTAGCCCAGTTCCTAACAGGCCATGGACCAGTACTGGTCCATGGTTGAGGGTTGTGGACCCCAGTATGGGGGGGAAAGTGGGAATAGAAGAGATGCTGAACTTAGCAGACTTTCTAGTCTCCTGACTCTGTGTTCAGAGATTAGAAGGAAGAGCTAATTTCATGTTCATCTTCCCTCCTGGAAGCTGAAAGGAATAAACTTATGATGAATCATGCATCAATCTGTCATGGACATCTTAATCACAAGGGAACCCATTGTGCGGCTTTGTATGCCACACTTGCTTAATACCCATCCAAGAATGTAAAATGAACTGTCTCATTGATATTAGTAGACTTAAGTTTCACTGATTTCATCATGTCTGTTTTAAGAATGGTTAAATTTTAATATTCCTCAACGTTTTTCTTGCTTTTTTATTATGCATTTCCATGAATTAATTCCCCTGGGCACATTACAGGTGAATATGGACTTGAAATTCAGAAACATTATCTCTGAAAAAACAACCAAATGGCCAATGAGAACTACTATTTTTTTTAATTAGGCTATTCTTAATATGTTCAATAACTTTATGCTATCACATTTTAATTCTACTTGCTTTTTTTTTTTTGCTATATAATTATTGCATTGGTGCAAAACTAATTCTGCAATGATTCCATTCAGAATAGAATAGAATAGAATAGAATAGAATAGAATAGAATAGAATAGAATTTTTTATTGGCCGAGTGTGATTGGACACACAAGGAATTTGTCTTGGTGCATATGCTCTCAGTGTATATTAAAAAAAATATGTTCATCAAGAATCATAAGGTACAACCCTTATTGATAGTCATAGGGTAGAAATAAGCAATCAAGAAACAATCAATATAAATTGTAAGGATACAAGCAACAAAGTTACAGTCATACAATCATAAGTGGAAGGAGATGGGTAATGGGAACGATAAGAAGATTAATAGTAGTGCAGATTTAGTAAATAGTTTGTCAGAGTTGAGGGAATTATTTCTTTAACAGAGTGATGGCAATCGGGAAAAAACTGTTCTTGTGTCTAGTTATTCTGGTGTGCAGTGCTCTATAGCATCGTTTTGAGGGTAGGAGTTGAAAGAGTTTATGTCCAGGATGTGATGGATCTGTAAATATATTTACATCTGTATTCTATATTTTGAGTGTATTTGGTATATTACATTTACTTCCTTACGATGAGCTGAATGCAACAGTACATTAACTTACAAATGAGTGTCTGGGTTAGAGATCCTACTCTCAGGCTTCATCACCACTTCATAGTAGTGAAACTAGAAGCTTTGCAAAAGGAGATTCAAGGACAAATAGTAAACTCTATTGGAACTGTCAATAAACAATTTAATATTAAACTAACAATTACTAAGTATAAAATAAACGCTATATTTATAGGAAAAGCAAGGTTTATTCTTGCCTCTCTTTCTTTCATCCATAAAGATGATCCTGCCTTGGGGCCAGAAGAGCAATTGATCTATCACCTATCTCTTATCAGTGTGACAGATTGTTCTGGTTTCAGGATGCTTGGTTGCCAGGCTAACTTTGCATAAGCTGTCATGAGCAGACAGGTGAAACTGAATGTTGCTTGCCATGAAATATTGGCAAAAATATGCCAGAAATGATTGATTTTTATCATAGCGTTACCAGGAAATGCTGCATGACTGAAGTTGACAACCTAGGCAACTGCTTATTGGAAGTGTTACACATTAGATGCTATAGGGGGCAATTCAGTGCAAGTTGGTGCTCAAGGACTCCTTTCCTATCTATGTTTATTGCACAACAAAACAAGGCCGGGCTTTTTAAAATAAATTCATTGATAGAAGTCACAGCCAACCAGCCAGTCTCTGCCTTCCTCCCTCTTTTTTTGACCAGGTGAAATTGAGAAGGGGTTTGGCCATTTTTCTTCATGAGAAGATGGTAAAGCAGTCTGTCCAATCCTCTTTTCAAGCACTCCATTGGCAGATACATCAGATAGGTAGATGCCAAATACTAGAAGCTGTCAGAAGAAAGGAAGGACTCATTGCCTTCAAACTTTCCCTGATATTGGGAAAGATTGAAGGCAAAAGGAGAAGTGGATGGCAGAGGATGAGACGGTTAGACACAGTGTTATTGATGCAATGAACATGAATTTGGGCAAACTGTGGGAGATAGTGGAGGATAGGGAGGCCTGACATACTATGGTCCATGGGCTCATGAAGAGTAGGACACAATTTAGTGAATGAACAAGACAAGAAACAGTCAAGGAAGAGAAGCAAACGTCTACCAGTGAAAACTACGTCAGATACCCAGACAGGGAAACCTTTCATGGCCAAGTAGAAAGTTAAAGTTTAATTCAAGCCTGATTTCTGGTGACCACATAGGCATAGTCATACAGTTATCTTGGCAACAATGAAGAAAAAGCTTGTTCTTACTTTTTCTTCAGAATATTATTTCAATATCCTTTTTCAAAAATGTTCTATCATACCAGTGTATCTTCCGAATAAAAACACAAATATATATAGACCTTAGAAATTGTATGTAAGTGTATGTTGCAAGGTATATCACAACTGAACAGGATATTTTTATTTTATTTTTTATACTTGTTTTCCATTAAATCCAAGAACAGAACTTCTGACTTTGGAGAGTTTAGTAATTATGTTTATTTTAACAGAGATAGGAATTTGGAGTGACCACTGAAAGTTACATACCAGAAACTTGGATTAATAAATTAATGATTCATAAATGAGATCATGCTCCATTCCAAGAGAACAGATGCAGTATTTATTTATTTATTTATTATTTAATTTTTATAGTCTCCCATCTCAAACAAGTGACTGGCCTTGGTGAAGAGCGTAGAAGAGCCTTGGTGGCACAGCAGATTAAAGTACTGTTAAGTAACACCAGCTGCCTGCAATTACTACAAGTGCAAATCTCACCAGGCTCAAGGTTGACTCAGCCTTCCATCCTTTCAAGATAGGTAAAATGAGGACCCGGATTGTGGAGGCAATAAGATGACTTTGTATAAAAAAGAACACTGCTTAGGTGGGGCCGAAAGCCCTACTAAACAGGTATATTCAAAGTATGAAGGCTATTGCTTAACGCATTGTAAGCCGGAGAAGGGCGGCATATAAATTGAACTAATAAATAAATAAATAATCATAAAACAATTAAAAATGGTCACAATATAGTAATTACTATATAGTAATCTGCTGCTGTATTTTGTTTGGAAAAGATATCAGTAACCCATATTTTGATTGTTGCAAGTCTCTTAAGGTCAGTACATGAATTGAATGAATATAGCAAGTCTCTTAATGAATTGAGATGGGCTACTATAGAAAACAAACAAACAAACAAACAAATAAATATTTTTTTTTAAAAAGTATAATGTTTTGCCTTTATTCAAAAAGCTCTGAGGAAGGCATTTCTATGACTGAAACGCGTAAGTCTTGTCATTAATTTTGCAAAATACATTTTTTTGCCTGTTTCTCTTTCTGCCCTTAATAAGAGCAGTAAGAGCACTGGTGCAATGTTTGTTCACTGATGACTAAGTCTCACATTCCACATAGTTAATTATTTTGTTCGAAGCACATATTCAAACAAATTATTTTGTTTGAAGCACATATTCAAACAAGCCCAGCAATATCTTAAAGCTAACGTATTCTCTTATGGTGGACTAAGCTTTTGTGTTCATCTCACTGCATGCATAAAAATGTATTTGTTGCAAATACATGCTAAAATACATGCATGAGTGGAAGGGAAGGAAAGCAAGTGTTAGGTTAAACATAACCATATAATGCTACATTAGTATTTCTAGTAGTAATAATATTAAGTAGTATTTAATATTAAGCCTAATATGGTTTGAGGCCAGAGTATTTGAAGGACTGTCCCTCCCCTTTTACATCTACCCAGACCACCAGGCCCGGTATGTCCCATAATTAGGGATGTATATCTGGTGGGATCATGAAAAAAGCCTTCTTGTAGTGGCCCCTTTTCTATGGAACATCATTCCCTCCCAGGAATGAATGGTCCCTCTGTTGATTTCCAAAATACCCTAAAGACATAATTTTGTAAGCAGGGCTGGGAATCATGATTGAAGATGGAATCAATCAATCAATTATTTGATTATGTTGCTGGTGTCATGGGATGGGGGGGGTTTATGGGTTTTCATATTACGATTTTTAAAAATGTTGTAGGTTACCCAGAGTCGCCTATGTATAAGTTAGCTGACCACATAAATTTGATCATTTATATAAATACATTTCAATGCAAATGTCCTTTTTTAGCAGTGTTTCTCAATGTTAAAAGTGTACAGACTTCAACTCCCCATGAATTGAGGTCTACAGTTTAAAAATGCTAAGGTTAAGAATTGCTGCTTTACAATAATATCAATAATATAGAGAGTGTTATTCAATATAATGTTGAAATACAATCTTCATCTTCAGAGATGGTTTGGCTAGCTGAGAAAAATCAGCAATTTATCACTTCTGAAGCATGCTCAATTCGGGGAACCCAATGCAGGGACCATAGAAGTCTGGGTCTACTACTGCATATCAATGTGAGACTACAGCATTCTTCTGCTGAAGGGGATTTTGAGCGAGGAAGCACTGGGAAAAAATTACTCTGACCACGCATGGAAAGGGAGGTCATTCAAAGTATGATTCTGTATCGGGAATAGCTCAGAACGATCAATATTTTATTCAAGGCTGTAACTTAAACGAGTTAAACTGTAATTCCAACATTTCACTTTTGGGGGTTTTCCTGAACGTTTCTGTATTACCAGACCAATAGATACAATGAGCAAAAACAACGATGAATTTTTTTTACTAATTTAAGGTGCAATTAGAGGAGGAATGTGGAAAAATTGTTTTGAAATGGAGTTAAATTGCAGATGTCTATCAACCTTTGGACTGTCTGAAGGCCACACACATGTTAAGTGCATCAAAGTATTCTAATACACTTGTAGCTTAATGGATAGCTCAAATCTGCCTTCTTTAGAGATGTAAAACTAAAGCGAAGAGCCATTTTATAGCTAACCTTTCGGTGTAAAATACCTCGCAAAGGCACATTGGATGTGTTAAGAACACACATTAAACGGACTATCACAATAATTTCCAGATATTCCTGCTCGAAGCGCCAACCCCCCTTCTCTGTTCTTATACAGCATTCTTGATGCCCAGCGCCAGGAAACAAAACTGAACGGTCATCACGTGTTTTGCAGTCACGTGAGTACAACCCAAATACTTGTTGCTCCCGCTTCCCGAGGCCTTTTTTTAAAAATGTGAATGCCAAGTGCCATTGTTGCGTCGTAAAGTGAGGGGCGTTGCAACGCAAAGGTAGGAGGAGGGGGACTTTCGTCCTGCTTGTTGAAATACGGCTTTTGCTCCGTTCGCGTTCGCCTCCTGTCGACGGAGGGTCGAGTGTGGAGCTGTCTCGTCTCGCATCGACCTGCCTGCGTTGGGAGAGGGCGCACGTGGGGATGGAAGCGTTCTTGTGCGTGGCTTAATCCGCGGAAAAGAATCGTTTCCCGCAATTTGGCGCCTTCTTCCATATCGTTTGAACTCAGCCTGCTGGCCGAGCATGTTCGTGACGCTCATCTTGAGGATGCCAAGCTGAAGAAACCACGCATCCCGCCCCTCCGTAACTTCTTTCTTGCTCACATCTAGAAAGATGCTTTTTCTGTTGGCTAAAGTCACCAGCGCTCTCCGAATAGCCCATGCTTGCCCAGGGAATCCCGACTTCCTTATATTGACCCCTCCTGGTGTTTTAAAAAGGAAGGGCGCCCTTTGAGAAATTTTAACCATAGAATATGAGTTCTTCATTGGCTCCCAAAATTGACAGAATTCTCCAAAGGGTTCTTGCTGTTATACTATTCAAAGTACTGTTAGTTAAGGTTGTAGTTGTTGTTAGTTGCAAAGTGGTGTCTGACCCATCATGACACCATGGACAACGTTTCTCCAGGCCTTTCTGTCCTCTACCATCCCCTGGAGTCCATTTAAACTCACGCCTATTGCTTCAGTGACGCCATCCAGCCACCTCATTCTCTGCTGTCCCTTTCTTTTTTTGCCCTCAATCATTCCCAGCATTAGGTTCTTCTCCAGTGAGTCTGCCCTCCTTTAGTTAAGGTAATTTTTAATAAATAATCCTCATATAATTTATTAACAAATCATAAATTTATTTATTTATTTATTGGTTCGATTTATATGCCGCCCTTCTCCGGAGACTCAGGGCGGCTTACAATGCGTTAAGCAATAGCCTTCATATTTTTGTATATGCCTGCTTAGTAGGGCTTTCGCCCCCCCCCCCACCAGTGTTCTTTTTTATACAAAGTCAGTTTATTGCCCCCACAATCTGGGTTCTCATATTACCTACCTCGGAAGGATGGAAGGCTGAGTCAGCCTTGAGCCTGGTGAGATTTGAACTCAGTAATTGCAGGCAGCTGGCAGCTAAGTGCTATTTAACAGCGCTTTAGTCCACTGCTCCACCAAGGCTCTTTTTATGTTATGTTTAGTATATAAAAAATATGTTTTATATACTATTATTTGAGGATATCCAAGAATTTGAAGGAGTCAATGAGAATTTGGGGACTCCTGCCCTAGAGGAACATACCTATAACTCAGTAGTTAGTTGAAATACACTGATTAGGTTGGGGGAGTTCTCTGACCTTGGTTTCACATTTACAAACATTTTCTGCAAGGTGTGAACAGCAAAGTTCAGAGAATCACTGGATCCCAACTATTGTGAGTTTGCAAAGCTTTGTGCATTTGACTTTGTCTGGTTTACAACAGCAACCGATCTTTGATGGGACATAAAAACAGACTTTCTCAGTTATAACACCTGCTGTCAGGAATTATGTTTCCCCTTGCCGCAGTATTCATATGGTCTCCACCTTGACCCAATTGAAATGAGCTCTTAAAACATGGCTCTTCCCAAGACTTTGAGTTTGGGTGGGTCTAGGGTAGGTAGACTCTTCGAGTTTTGGTGGTTGTGGTGATCTTTTTCCAGATTTTTCTTTTGTATGATCTTTGTATTATTTTATTTTTAATGTCTTCTTGTATGTCAGCCAGAGTTGAGATGGAGCTGGGAAGACTATGTAATTAAAAATGAAAAGTATATTTTAATTTATTTATTTCTTTATTAAACTTAAATGCCACCCAGCGCTCATGCTGGCCACATGACCACAGAAATGTCTATGGACAGCACTGGCTCAATGGCCCTTGAAATAGAGATGAGCATTGCCTCTTAGAGTCAGCAACAATTATCAGAATAGAATCTATAGGAACTCCTTTACTTTCCCATCTCAATATCCAAAGCAGCTCTGGGCAGCATATACATTTAATAAATATAACAATCAAAACATAATTTCCATTTTTTTTACTGAATTGCCATCTGACACCATCCCAATTCTGGCTAGCATACAATATGTAGCTTCACATGCCTTGCAACTATATTCCTTTCTTTTCTGTGCAGATTTCACATTGACCTCACTTCCAGAAAGATGTCACGGCTTATGTTCTGTTCTCGACGATCCCCAGTGGTTTGCTGTAATGGCTGTGTTGCGTCAAGCCAGTTTCTTGCTACAAATATTGGCCTTGGTATTTATTTTACTCTTTTTCAGTGGATGGAATCTTTAAATTTGGGGAAGATGATTTCTATTATTTCATAGTATTATTCCACTATTCTTAATGAAATTCTTTGTTGCAGATATTTTAAAGATGGGCGGCAATGCTGTAGATGCTGCGGTGGCTGTTGCTGCTGCTTTAAATGTTACTGAACCATTCAGTACAGGGCTAGGTGGAGACTGTTTCTGCCTGTATTATGATGCAAGGACAAGGGAGGTGCATGGTCTCAATGGAAGGTGAGTGAGAACTAACAATGACTAACACTAAAGGTCTGAGTTCCCATTACCAAGTTCAAGAAGAGAAACAAAACATGCAGACATGCCTAATCAAAGTAAAGCATTCATTTATTTATTTTTATCCCACCTTTATTTATTTTTTTATAAATAACTCAAGATGACAAACATGCCGAATATGATTTCCTTCTCATATATTCTCCACAACAACCCTGTGAGGCAGTTTGGGAGAGTGACTGGTTTTCATGCCTATGGCGGCTTTCATGCTTAAGGCAACAGTAGAATTCACGGTCTCCTGGTTTTAGCCTGGTGCTTTAATTACTAGACCAAACTGGCTCTCCAGACAGAACAAAAACAATAATCAAACAAGCAAAACTAATAATAATAATAAAAAAAGCATGGAAGAGTATAGGTCAGAGAAGTAAAACCTCCCAGAAGAATAAAAACAAAATAATCACCATTCACAAGGAATATTTGCTCAATACCATTTCCACCTGAAACCTTTCAATATAAAGGCTTCTCTGCAACAAAATAGATTTTTAGACCAACTCATTTGCAGTTGAAAATTGGGGCTAAAACAAGAAGGAAAGGCAATTGAAACAAATAACATTGCTAAAACCCATATTGGTGAAAAAGAAAACCTATTGTGTATCACATAAATATAAATTGAAAGTTTGGTAACAAACCACTCTGTTCCAGGGCTGCTTAAAAAGCCCAGTTTTTGTAGCCTTTCTGAAAAGGAAACAGGACTAAAGCTTCAGGAGACTTATACCATGCACTGAGAATTCCTTTGTGATAAAAATAGGAAGGGAAGGGAAAGAATAGGTGAACCGTGTCTAAATGTGTTGTGGAAAATATAGCTGAGGCTCTGGATAGGCTGTTTGCTCAGAGCCACTGAATTAAAAGCAGAGAAAACACTTGAATTCAGGACTGATTGAGCCTTATTGGTGAATCAGTATCGGGAGAGGATATCTAGCTGTGGAAGTGTGGAAGAATTGGAAATAGCGAAATAATACAAATAGATAAATGCACTTTTTCTGAAAAAAGAGGCAGATTTCCTGGACTGGATATCCCAGGATATTACAATTTAATGATAGCTGTTAGGCTTGCTGCAGTTCTCACAAGCTTTCTTGTGTATGCAGATAATAATTGCTCAATTTTTGGATTTGTACCTCCAGGCTTTTGTGCCCGATATCACTTTAACTTACTTTTAAACTGTCCCTGCTAATGATTTTGTGTATATACAATGTTACAGTGGATAGAAAGTTTCATTTGGGAATTTCTTGTATTGAATTAGAAGGTCAGAATTCATCTGTGTATCTCACTTCCTTTTCTTTTGGTTCTGATTTTCCTATGTCTGAGTTTTGTTGAACTTTTGGGCAGTGCAAAGGGAATGGCTGCCCTTCGGCTGTTGAGCTTCAGTAAAGTGAATAGCAGGGTGCCATAAAAGTCTACTGTCAGTTGTTTTTTTATTCTTTTTCTGTCATGCATAGGCAAAGGGCAAAGGGCAGGATGTGCTATCTCTCATAAATCTGATTTCCAAACATACCCATCTCTTTGAACATTTCACAAAGAAGCAGGAAACAATATCAAATACAATTTTTTTTCCATATATAGCACTTGACCAATGGTGAAAGTATAATTAAAGGAATATTTTCTAATGGAAAACATTTTCTATGATTCCGTGCAATAATTTGCTGTAAAGGCATATTAGGTGTATTAAAATAATAGCACACCAGTCTAACCAGAATTCAAGCTTAGGGTTTGATTTAAAAAAACAACAAGACAAACGCATAAAAAATTTAAAAGACACAGGCTGTATTCATACACAGCTGAGAAAAAGGATAGTGATACTTGATTTGAAGAATCTATTTTCTGAAAAAGGAAACTAGTAATTGCCATGGAATCAAAATGGAACTACAGTTGCAGAGAATGTCTACACTGTATTGATATGTAACAAAATGAGAGGCATCATTTTCTGGCAAAATTTCTACTGTTACCAGTTTCACAGGTGAAACTATTTATTATTTGAAGTATGTAGTTCTTAGTACTCTCTGAGCTTGGTTATTTGCTTGCAGAGCTTTCATTGCCTGAATAGGTAATATCTTCAGTGCTAGCCTTCGACTCGATTAGTATTTAAAGTATCGCCAGAACAAGAAAGCAGGTCTGATTTTATCCTTCTTCCATGTGACACTCTCCTCTGTCTAGTTCTCAGGCCATGATTTAAGAACCACTATCTCATTTCTGTTCCACAAAATATCCAGAGCAACACACAAGAGAGATTGAAGGAAGAGAGGATGACACAAACATTATCTCAATAGTTCTTTCTTTTACCACAATGCAGGTTGGATTCTGCTAAGGTTCACTAGTGAAGAATCATTTTTATTGGAATCATCTTTTCTATCATTGAATATCTTTATGCAATGCAAACATCATGTGTTATTATTATGAAAAACACAGAAAACTGTCAATTAAAAAAAGTATGTATATTTCTGCCAGGTCTAAGTGCAAGTATCATTAGACGTATGTAGAGTTTCATGTACTTTTATATCTATATTTCATAAATTCTTCTGTAGTACTGAGAAGTTAAATAGTATTATATAGTTAGTATTATATTAACTCAAATACCGTATATCAAATACTGAATTATTATATACATCATAATTCAATATAATGTACATTGATAAATGTTTACTTGAATGGTATCAAAATTCCAGGTGTATTTTGCATCCCTGGCACAACACAGAAATGGAGATACTATTTTGTCAGTTAAGCATCCTGACCATTGACTAAAAAGCAAAATTCAGCCAACAGTTATGATGATCTGCAACCATCATAAATAGATGAAACACTTCTATTTAGAAGAGCATTCCATATCCTCCCTTAAAAATTAGATCAACTTCCTCTTTCATTTTTGGAACCAGGGTTTTTTGGAACAGTTTTCAGAACAAGAAGAAGATGTTGCTTTGAATGTTGCTGTTGCTCCATTTAATTTATTTTTTTTATTTAAATAGTTTTGTTTAGCCTTGACAAAGGTTATATATTGATTATAATTATTTAATTATGTCATGTAATTTTTTTTGTTAACTATTGGGAACTACTGGGAATCCCTGTAGATTGTTAATTGTACTCAGTAAATTGTATTCAAATTTACTGAATAATATATAAGGAAAGGTTATATATTGTTCCATCTTTGGGATGGAGTGGGATAATGGAGGAAAGTATGACTTTTATACTGCTATAGCTAATGACAGTTTTGGCTTCTTTATTCATGAGCTGGCAGTGAGAGGAGGGCAGCAGCATGTAGACAAGGGAGAAGATGGCTAGATGAGATGGGATTACACTGTGGCAAAGGACAAGTAGGATAAGGCCTGAATGAACAAGAGGGCATTTTCTAAGTAAGATATTAATTATACAGTTATGTATGAATTTCATGTGATCCAGGCTTCCATCTTCCATTTGTAACTACCTCTCCCTTTTTTTGTTCTTATCTCAGAACATCTATTAAGGAGGGAAAGACAGAATAGTCTTCAGATGGACTTTAGAAATATAATACTAAGAGTTGTTGTGAAGAATCCTAAACACTGGAGAGCAGTGTAATGAGATTAATTGTAGAACAGGAATTGGTTGAAATAACAAAGAGTTTCCAGGAATATGAACTGTAATGTTATAGCCTATTCAAATGGCCTGGAAATCACTTGTGTTATTTTGAGTGGTTGATGCTCAGGGCTCTGCTAAGCTAATTGTGATGCATCAGTCCTTTTTTGTTCTTTTTAAATTGAATAAAAGTTGGGTTTTATATGCTTCACCTGTGTACCTCTGATTGCTTTGCAGTGGACGGTCTCCACAATCCCTCACCCTTGAGCTGCTAAAAGAATATGGCTTTGATGAAGCAAATCCTCTGCCTTTACGACATGCATGTAACATCACAGTCCCTGGTGCTGCTGCTGCGTGGTGTGATGCTGTCACGTTGTATGGAAGCAAACAGGTGAAAGTCTAGCAAATGTTCTTGCTCAAAAGATTGATTACAAATAGTCCTTGACTTTCAACCATTAATTTAACAACTTCAAAGTTACAATAGCACTGAAAAAAGTAACTTACAATTTGTCCTTACAATTTGGCTGCTTGGCAACCGGCTTGGCATGTAACCAGCTTGGCATGTAATCAATGTTGCAGTGTCTATGGGCCTTTGTTCACCATTTGTGACTTTTTCAGCTGTCTTCTGACAAGCAAAATCAAGACGGGAAGCCAAATTCATTTAACGACCATGTTATTCATTTAAAACTGCACTGATTCACTTAACTACCTTGGCAAAAACTTATAAAAATCATAAAAAGTCATAAAATAAAATCAGGCACAATTCCCTTACCAATTGCCTATCTTAGTAATGGAAATTCTGGTCCCTATTGTGGTTATAAGTTGAGGACTTCTTGTAGTATTGTTTTATTTTTGTTCTTTCACAAATGTGTTTGCATTTTTTTTTAAAAAAAAGAACCTGAATTTACTTTTCCTTTAATTACAGAGACTTTTTTTCGCTTGCCTAAAATACAGGGAAGAGTAGGCAAAAGAAAAGGCCATTGACCTCTCTCCTTCCTATTTTAAAAATATTGCTCAGTTTCTTGTATCACCTGCTGAGATTTTACTAATTTCTTTTATGTTTTCAAGCTAAGATTATATTCTGCCGATGGTTAGATTAGAATTCATATATATGAAACCAAATCCTAGATTTCACATACCTGGTACCATAGGAAGGAACAAAGTAATGCCCTTTGAAATAGAACTTGATAATGTTTATTGCCATGAAATAACATATTAATTTATGATTCAGAAAATAATAATTTGGAGGAACCTTCCAGAAATCTAACAACTTTTAATATTCTACTCCATTGTATTTATTTTCCATCTGTTTGGAAAGCCCAGTTTAATCTTTTATGTTGATTCACAGCTCTTCTTTACTGCATGCACATGGCATGCTAAGCTTGATTACTTTTAACTTCAGTTTATGTGACTCAATGTATTCTGCAAATCTTTATAACTGGTGTATATATGTTGATTGATAACAATGCAGTCTTCCTTAATTCAGCTTTCCATGGGACAGATTTTGCAACCAGCAATAGAAATGGCTGAGAAGGGCTTTCCAGTGTCTGAGATTACTTCTTACCAATGGAAGCAGGATGCTCATGTTCTTCAATCACCTGGAAATCAACATGGAAAGGACCTCTTGATCAATGGCGAAGCACCGGAGCATGGACAAGTCTTCCAAAATCCTCTTTTGGCAAACACTTTTAAGGTAAAGAGAGTTGCTATTCAGTGCCTCCGAAGGTACAGAGTCAGTTATGCATTAACTTAGTAAAATTTATTGATTGTAACCACCCACCTATTACTACTGGTTATGTCACATATCATTATGATATCCATGCAGATTGTTATAGAACAATTGAAATATATTTACTTAGATTATATACAACTAAGCCAGGGGTGTCAAACCAGAGGTGAAATGTAAAATTTGTTACTACCGGTTCTGTGGGCGTGGCTTGGTGGTGGTGGGAGTAATGTGACTGGGTGGACGTGGCCAACTTTTTTTTTTTTACCTTTCAAAGCATTTTTTCTAATGCTTTGAAAAGCCTCTGCCAATCAAGAAACTCAGCTGGGATTGTCAGAAACTTTTCAAAGCATTTTTTAAAAAACCTCTTCAGCCAAGAGGTTGCAGAAAAAAATGCTTTGAAAAGCCTCTGACTATCCCAGCTGAGCCGCGCGATCATCAGAAGCTTTTTTTTTTACTTTTAAAAGCAATTTTTCTTCGGAAGAGGTTGTAGAAAAAATGCTTTTAAAAGTAAAAAAAAAAAGCCTCTGACGATCCTACAGCTCAGCTGGACAAGGGGGGGCGGGCAGGGATTTTTGCTACCACCCACCGCCATCACTACCAGATTGGGCGATCCGGTCTGAACCGGGAGC
This sequence comes from Masticophis lateralis, assembly GCA_030761175.1. NCBI lineage: Eukaryota > Metazoa > Chordata > Lepidosauria > Squamata > Colubridae > Masticophis > Masticophis lateralis. The sequence continues at coordinate 28,346,754 of JAUDYJ010000005.1, forward strand.
ATTTCACCCCTGTGTCAAACTCAAGGCGTGCTTAAATCTGGCCCACAGGCCTTGTAGATTGATTCTTGAATTGGAGGTTGATGGATACACGTACATGTATGTACTATTAACTTATGACCACAATTGGAATCAGAAGTTCTATCACTGAATGATATTGTTAAGTGAGTTGTGCCCACTTTTCTGAACTTTTTTGCCATGGTAATAAGAGAATCACATGGCCGGCTTTCCTCATAGACTTGGTATGTTGGAAGCTGACTGAGAAGGTCGCAAATGCAATTATCCGACCACATGATGCTGCCACCATTTGTAAATACGTGCCTGTTGCCAAGTACCCAAATTGCAATCACATGACCACTGTGATGGTCGTAAGTGTGAGAACCAATCATAAGTTAATTTTTGCAACAACATTGTAACTTTGAACGGTTACTAAACACATGGTTGTAAGATGAGGGCTACCTGTAAGCCACACATATATTTTACGTAAACTCAGATACTTACCCACTCACTTGTGTGTTTATTAGTAGAAATCAGAGATGCTGAGCAGAGTTGCTGGGAAACATCAACCTTAGTCTCGCAAATTATAGCAGATGATTAGTTTTCCACTGCTATCAGCACAAACCTAATTTTTGATTGCCTGGAAAAGCAGATGAAATTCAGGGTGTTCCTGCAGGCTGTACTTTTTGCTACCAACCTAGGGGTCATCCCACATCTAATATACACTGAGTTTTACTTCAATACATGAATTTCAACACAACATTCAGAATGAAGGGGAATATATGTGTTCCAGGATAATGTTGCAGGATCCAATTTGGGTCGATCACCGGGACCAGAGGTTTTGTCTTCCAAGCTTTCAGACTTGTGCTGGAGCCCATCTTCAGGGAACTTCTCTGTAGCCTAACTGAAGATAGGCTCAAGCACGAGTCCGAAAGCTTGGAAGACAAAACCTCTGGTCCTGGTGACCCACCCAGACTGGATCCTACAACATTCAGAGAATCAGTCTCTCAAGACCATGTAACTCATTGTGAATTTCCTTCTGCACAACCTACCAAAAAGCGTCACATCAGTTTCTAGTGCTATGGGTATATAGTTTCAGTGATAAGATATGTCTTATCTCTTTCAACTCTAATTTGAACAAATGATAAATGTCATTTAAGAAGTGGTTTTTGAATTGCATTGCGAACACAAAGAAGAATCAGGACAGAATTTCCCCGTAGAATTTGACCCTCAGTAACCCACTCCTGTATCTGGCTCCTTCTGGGTCTCTTGGTTAGAACCAAGTCTTTGGAAACATTGAAGGCTGATATTTATCAAAAGAGGAATATTTCATGTGATGCAGGGAAATTAGTGGAGCATGGCAATAATGTACATCAAATTTAATTTTATTTTCACAGCAATTGAATTTGCTTCCTGGCTAACTTAGTTATGAAAATCGTAAGAGATTAGGTAGCCATGCCTGGATGCTATTCAGCAGCATCTCTCAGCCTCATTTTTTAGCTAATTATAAATCTTAGTATCCTGATCTGACAGATCTGCTTTTTAACTTCATTCTGAGACTTATGTAATGTTGAAAAAGCATTCAGAGATAAATGCCATAGAAATCAGTAAATGGCAAAAGGTAAAATGTATAGATGGTGTCAGATTGCTTACTTTTCAAACTGTTTCCTGGAGGGAGGAGGCAGAAGCTTATTTGCTTCTGCCTTTTTCCCACTTGCATTTAAATTATTTTATTACATGACACATTAATGTAATAACCCCCCCCCCCATTTCTCTGCATACCAGTAACAGAGTTGGAAGGGGCATTGGAGGTCATCTAGTCCAATCCGCTGCTCACACAAGTGACCTATACTAGGGATTCGAACTGCTGACCTTTCTGTTCAACAAGCTCAGTGTCTTAGCCACTGAGCCACCTAGTCAGTCAGTCATGCATCTATATATTCCTTGTATTTAGAGTAGCGTTTAACTTTCATCCTCAGTTTTACAAGATGAGAATGTTGGTTAACATAAGAAATATTCAGACTATTGGCTAAGAATTGTTAGATGAAGTATCCGTAGATATCTGTATTAAAGTGTACAGGAGGAACATGCTGTGATTATATGTTTTGCTTGGAATCATATTTTGCAGGTGTAGGGAATGGAGTATAAAATGAGGAAGAAGCAACATATCTAAAACTAAGGAGTGACCCTTAGTTTTAGATGTATTACTTCTTGAGGTAACCTTCTTCAGGTAACTTCAGGTGACCCTGAGGGAACAGATAAACCCCCAAGTAGCCGTAAGAGCTCTCAGGGAGAGTGGTAAGACTAGAAGACTGCAAAGAAATATGATCCTTCCAACCTTCCCCCCCCCCCCCATCCTGTTAGAACTAATCCCTACGAAATCCCCCCCATCCTGCCAAAACTGATGAAGCTTCCTGGATGAGAAGTGAAATGTCTTCTTCCTCAAGGAAAAAAAACAATCCAGCTGCCTTTTGAAAAAGCACCTTTGAGACAGCTATGGCCTGGATGATTGAGAATCTCCACAGACGTAAGGAGGTAAAAGAATTCTGCAACAGATCCTTTTGGAACCAAATTATGGGAGTCAACTTCAATCAAACTTTATAGCTGCATAAGTGCACTTAAATATTTAAGTATCTTTTTCAGATTAAGAGTCTTTACAGGGAAGAATTTGAATTTGGTCTTGGATCATGAACTCGTATATGTCAGAAGAATAACAGCAGGATTTTTTCACATATAAAATTTCCTTTGCCAGTTATGCTAATATCTGTAACTTAGATGTGTACCAAGCCTCTTAGAAGTGTACACTTAGATGTGTACCAAACCTTGGTTGGTACCAAGTGTACCAGTTTATGTATATAAACCTACAAATTTTAATTTTTATCCATAGAGAAATCCATCACACAGGAACATCGCTTTTTAATGGACTTTGCATGAATAAGCATATAAACCAATTAAAATTGGACTATTTGTATTGATTTGATTTTCTGCTTAAGTGAAACAGCTTCACTTAAGGCAGCTAAAAAGGAAAATTATCGAAGTGAGTGGTACTATACTAAAACAATCAAGTTTGCAATTTAATTTCAGTAGTAGAAATAAACACAACACCTTTATATAATTCCCAAATTCTTGGAGAAGGTGGGGGCTATGAGATAGAAGAAAGGTCTAAGGGCCCAGCCAAATGAATGACTAACATGAGTTTCTGGTATTCTTGATTCAACAGAAAACTCTGTTGACATGAATTGTGCTGCCCCCACGCAGACCTTTATTGTATGTCAGTAGTAAGACTGGATGGTTTTGCTGTTTTACACAATTTAATATGGGCACTTTCAGGGCAGTGACTGGTGGATTTCCCGGTTTCATTTCACTCTTCTTACAACTCTTTCCTATCAACAGGGGAAACAAACTCTGATTGATGTCTCTAATATGTGGTAGATAGGGTTAGGATAATCCAGGCCCTCTTTCCAGATAGGTAAATGAAACATCTGCAAGCAAACATCTTGATTACTTTGAATATGGTGCTGACGTAAATTATTCTATATACCATGGACAGTCAGAGCGACCAGCAGAGAGATACTGAATAGATTACATCATTCAAAGCCAAAATCAGAAGACTATGTCTGATTTTCTTTGGCCATGTCATACTTGCAAATTCATTGGAGAAGTCAATGATGTTAGGAATAGTTAATGGAACAAGAAGAAGGGGCAAGCAAAGAACAAGCTGGCTTGATGCATCAAAATTGATGTAAAGATAAATATCCAACAACTGAAAGAAACTGTGTTTGACCGGGTAACATGGAAAGCACTTGCCTATAATGTTGCCAAGAGTAAGACAAAAGTAAATGGTTAAAACAACCACAGTGAAACCTTTGCAAGCAAACAGCCGAGCTCAGAGAGAGCCAAGGATTCCCCATTTCAACCCTGAACTACATTTTTCTCTTTTTTGCTAATGTTATAAAATATGTGGCTATTTAGAATCAATGTTTTGGATGAAACTGTTCACCTATTCAGTTTCCTTAGTGGCTAATTACATCTTGTTAATATTTAACAATTTGGTGCCAGATGGTAATGCACCACATGGTGAATGGTATTCTTATTTGACTAGGTATGTGGAATGACACATGCCGTTTTGTCTTGGTACCAGGTACGAACAATTTGCCGTCCCTTTTGAATTATTGAGATTGACGTGGCTCTTTCTTAGAATTAGGTCAAAGGCAGGGCAGTTTCCTTTTGTATACATAAGCATTCCTTGTGTTCTTTGCCTTTTGATGAAGCTATTGACATTTTGCATGCTCTGTAATAGTACAGTGATCTGGTACACAATTATTTTTTATTGCCCCAATGAAAAATTGTTGTATAATTCTTAATCTCAAATGACTGTATAAAAATGGCTTAATTGATAGAAAATCCAAACTATAGTCTTACACTGTTTATTTATTCTAGCTTGAATGGAAAGTACCATAGTTTATCAGTTCAGAAAAACAGGGAAAACATAACTTTCCATAAAATAAGCCATTCTAGGACATTAGGAGGCAGTGGAACCATGAAAAGAAGTGGCAGGAAATAGATCCAGTTGACTTGATAACATGGTTTTCTATTGTACTTGAACCAAGATATTTCTGATGTATTTCTCGCATGTTATACCAACTGTTAGCAATGTCTGCCTAAGCAAGGAATGTTCAGTAATATTAGCTTATTCTTGGTTTATCTTTCAGAAAAGTATAATATGATTTAACTTTAAAACTAGGAAACAATAATAACATTAATAACAAGCTACAGAAAAGTTGACTGGGCTTTTAAGATTCAAATAATTGCTGAACTATGCACTTAGTGGCTGGGTTCACAAATCACATGAAACCATAATATAGTGTACACATTTTTGGCTTAACTGTGCTGTACAGTTAAGCTGTTAGCTGTTGTGATTTATAAACTATGTTTTATGGCTTCTATGAGTAACCTAGGGTTAATTTAGCATAACTATAGTATATAACTATAATATTTTGTGTTTTTGTTTTATAGTTACAATGTACACTGAAGACGGCATTTTATTTCATTGTACCATGTGCAATGACAATAAAATAAAAGTATAAACCATAATATACTCTATGATGGTATACAACTATAGTATAAACAACTATGCTTTAGCCCACTTGTGGCAAACTCTCAGAAGTCAAAATAAATGTTTTTTTACTTTAGTACTGTGCAATATAGTTGAAAACATTCCTTACAAAGGCTGCAACAAACTGACACCCTACTGTCAAAGGCTGATGAATAAGAAGGTTATGGTTAGAGAAAGAAACTTAAGACTTGCCCTAATTGATCAGGTTGTGGTTAGTTTGTACTTTCAGACTTGCATGTTTCAGATAATGTAGCCTTACAATAAAGTAGAACTAGCTCATCTGGTCATGTTTTCTGTCTGGTTTACCTAGGAGAGCTGACATCAGTATTGCGGATCTGAAAGTACAGGTCTCCTACAGTCACTTTTAACAGTCTGATCAATTAGGGTGGCTCCTTCTTAAGTTTCTCTTTCTGATATTAAGAAACTGGGGAGGGGGCGCTGTTGTGGTCCGCCAGCAGTCTGCGGAGCTGGCAGTGGAGTCGGACAGCGATGAGGCTGAGGAAGAACATGGGACAGTCCTGGAGGCTGGGGAAGGCCTGGATGAGGACTCTGCATCGGAGGCAGAGATGGGGCCCGGGCCATCGGGGAGTGATGTGCAGACTTTAGAGCCTCCAGAGGCTGACAGTAGAGAGACAGAGGAACAGGAGGAGCCTGTTCCTAGTGCACGTATGAGAAGAGCTGCCAGAAGGCAGGAGCAGATAAAGCAGAGAGAATGACTCAGGAGTAGGGCCAAGAGATGATTGGCCCCTCCCATAAGGTTTAAAAAACCAGCAACGGCTTTTGGCATCTTTGCTGGAAAACAACATTGAGAGAATTGCTTCTTGTTTCACTGCATTCATTTTTTGTCGGCGTCTTCTGCTTCTGAATTTTTGCCAAGAAAGGCCTTTGGTAGTTTGCCTACTTATCCCAAGGTTTGTGATAAACTGAGGAATGGTGTTTTGAAGAATTTGCTTTAATTTAGTTTGGACTATGTTGAGAATGAGTTAATTGTCAGCTGTTCTAATAAAGTCTGTTTGTTTTCAAACTGTTTGTATTTAATACTAACTACTGGGGCCTGGATCACAACAGGCGACTCCCTCTCTTGACTGACCTTCCATCGGCAGTTTTCTTTCCTTCTTCCTCAAAGTCATTGCCACATTGCGTTACAGACAGAAGTGGGATTCACTTACCTTCCCTACCAGTTCGCAAATGTGAGTGCTTGCACGCTTGCTTCGCTCGCACGTGCCTCCTCTGTGCATGTGCATGGCCTTCTGTGCATGCTCTTTGCTTGTGCATTATGTCCAGGTGGGTGAGCGGAGCCTTGCGCAGTTGCCACTACTGGTTCACCAGAACCAACTGAATCCTACCTCTGGTTACAGAGCGCCTAAACAAGCTATCTTTTACACTGCTTCTCTTCATAGCCCACAGTATCCATAAAAAATTTTATCTGCAAATTTGCAAGTAATCCTCAACTTAAAATCAGCTATTTAGTGACCAAAGTTACGTCAAACCACAGAAAAGGTACATATGATCACAATTCAAAGTTACAATGGCTGCTCCCCCCCCCTCCATGTTCAGGTAACCACATTTCAGGCATTCAGCAACTAGCCTGGATTTACAGCTATTTATAGCATCCTGTGTTTGTGTGACTATGATTGATGACATCTTTTGCCGCAAACCGGCATTTACTTCCAGTTTCTACTCTCCAAGTCTATGTAATTTATAGATCCTTGGTGGCGCAGCAGACTAAAGTGCTGTTAAGTAGCACCAGCTGTCTGCAAGTACAGCAAGTTCAAATCTCACCAGGCTCAAGGTTGACTCAGCCTTCCATCCTTTCGAAGTAGGTAAAATGAGGACCCGGATTGTAGGGGCAATAAGCTGACTTTGTATAAAAAAGAACACCACTCAGGTGGGGCCAAAAGCCCTACTAAGCAGGTATATACAAAAGTATGAAGGCTATTGCTTAACGCATTGTAAGCCGCCCTGAGTCTCTGGAGAAGGGCGGCATATAAATTGAACCAATCAATTAATCAATCAATCAATAAATAATAAATTAAATAAATAAATAAATAATAAATAATTGAAAGGTGCCAAAGAAACATTATGAAAAGACGTTATTCAGAAATGTTCTTGACATATAGTACTATTCTTCTGATTTTGTAATTAAGAGCCTTTTTTCCTCCAGGAGTTAGCAAAATCTGGCAAAAGAGGTTTTTACGAAGGCCACGTGGCTAAAGCAATTGTGGATGTTATTCAGAAGAATGGTGGAGTAATGGATTTAGGAGATCTGAAAAGTCATGTCACTGAAGAAGTTGAACCTATTGTCACAAATTACAAGGTATGCCAGACTTTAAAAAAATGGTATGGAAAGATATAACCACATGGATGTTTATTTGATTCTTCATAGGTTTTTCTCAGAGGTTTAAGAAGTAATTTGGTTTGACTTCTAAACATGGAGTAAGTTATTCTTAGCCTATCTGAATCATCCCATAAAGTCTTGCAATATTCGATTGTGCAGCTTTCCAACATGTATTATGCTATTCTAAGGAAACCATACAAAATGGCACTTGGTCACAATACAGTGGAAGTGAAATGCCATGCAAGGCTAAAAAAATGTGGAAAGCTATAGTGATGATGCTGATGTGAACTAGATTTAGTGAAATTTTGTTTCTTTTATCTTCTGCCTTTAACTTTTTAGTTCATTATTTTTTGATCCCTTTCAATGTTCTGCATAATGAATGGATGCATGGTACTGTCCAAAAAAAAATGATAGATTTTTTCAAAGAAGAGGAGGGAAACTTATTTTCCAAAGCACCAGAAGGCAATACAAGGACCAAAGGATAGAAACTAACTAAGGAGAGAAGCAACCTAAAACTAAGGAGAAATTTCCTGACAGTTAGAACACTCCACCAATAGAACTGCTTGCCTTCTGAAGTTGTGGGTGCTCCATCACTGAAGGCTTTTAGGAGGAGACAGAATAGCAGGGGTGGGCTCTTGGGGTTCGGCAGGGTTCGGGCGATCCTCTAGCCAAGGATTGCTGGGGTTCAGCAAATCCCCAAATGCCACCTCTGGCTGGCCATGTCCACCCTTCCCAGGAGTCTTCATGTGGCCTGTTCAGCATTCCAGGTAAGTGCAGGGACCGTGCAGAGGGTCTGGGACGGAAAAAAACAGGTCTACTGGAGGTTCTGGAAGTCCGGAAATGGGCCTGTTTCTGGCCTCTGGATGGCCTCTGGACCCCGGGGGAAGCAGTTTTCACCCTCCCGGAATTTTGAGTAAAGACTCCAGAGCTTGGGATGGGTGAAAAACATCCCCCCACCGTGGTGCAGGTGGCCATACCCACCCAGCAACAGGGCAGCGAACCCGTTGCTAAAGGATCTGAAGACCACCCCTGAAGAATAGCCATTTATCTGAAATAGAATAGGGTCTCCTGCTCGAATAGGGGGTTGGATAAGAAGACCTCTATTCAACTCTGATAATGTTCTTTGTTCAAAGTGGACATTTAAGAAATGCTGTAGTAGTAAAATGTACCAACAGCTATGGAATAGTGGTAAGATGACAAATCATTGTCACTTTTAACAGTGGCATCTTTTTCATGAATATAACATAAAATACATAATTTTTGTATATATGTTTATTTGTCTGTCCATTTGTGTTTATTCCATTATAGATAGCTCTCATTTAGCTACTGCCACATTTAATGAACATTCGCAGTTATGATAGCGATGAAATTGTGACATTGTGATTAGTCCTCATGTGTATGACCTTTGCAGCTCTGTACAGCAAAGGAAAGCTGAAGTAAGGTCATAAAAAATGTGATGGTTCATGCGACTGCTTCACATAACAACGTAATTCCTTCTCCCAATTATCACTAAATAGGACTACTTGTGTTTTTGTTATTAATTGCTAAAGATTCAACTCAAAATTTAGTAAAATGCTTGTGTTAAAAATGGCACCTACTTTAGAAACTGGATGTAGTCTAAAACCTAAAATGTGAAGATCAGAAGGGTGTTCTGTGTGGTGATTCCCTTTTTGTGTTACTTCCACCTTATAACTTTCCATAAACAAGAATATTTGACTCAATCTGTTTTTCTCTACACTTCAAAGGAGATATTTCCAGTCATGTAGCCAAGTCTAGAAGGAAAAGGAATTTTCCTTGCCAGGTCATTCTTGGGTCTTCACTCCTGCCTTTGTTCTATAACCTCTTTTGGTATTCTTCCCCTTAGCACTGTTAATAAATCTTTGGCGAAGATCCATACCCTGAATACAGATCTTGCAAATTAAATTCAGCTTTGATAGTTTTCCCTGCAAAAGAGAAATAAAAGATTGGAGTTCAAAACTTTAGGTGAAGAGTCTCTTGCAGCTGATGTAGATAGAGTGTTATAAAACAAAAGTCCCTCAAAACCAGCTCCAGCGTTTATGTGCAATTTTATGCCTCTCTTTGAAATTATAAACTAAATGCATATTGCCATGCTTGCATTGGTGTCTTAAAGGAGACTTGGTAATTTAAATTTAATCTCCCCCAGGGAAGGACACCGGGTAGTGTGCAATAACACGATAAAATATAAAAACAGTATGTAAAAACTAAACATTTAGAAGCATTGAAGAATGATTAAACACAGTTAAAATTAGTTAAAAAATGAAGGGAAGAGGGTTCTTAAGGCACCAATCAGCCCCATAGCTGCATGCTATTCTGGGCACCCCCAGCAATACAGATCCTGCATCAAGATTCCTTTTCAAACTTCAAGTGCTTTAGCAGGTAGACTAGACAGGAAACACAACCAGATAAACTAATTCTACTTTATTGTAAAGCTACGTGAACAGAATTTGTAACTGTGGGCTGTGCTGTCTCTTATCTGACTGTTTCCTAGACAGCATCTCTTTGACCTATCTCCCAAGGTCTTTACCACACACCATTACAATCCCTTACAGAAGAGTCTGGTCTTGACTACTTCCAAAACATTAAGGAATGATGTTTTGGATTTCTGGAGGCAAGATGTTCTATAAGAAAGGGAAAACGTGGTGATGTACTTCAAATTGTTGTTATATAATTCATAAGTATATCTCACTGAGCTTTGTAATAATTATGTTATGAAACCAAACAATATATATATAATTTATACAGCTGCCCATCTTACTCAAATGACTTTAATATCTTTTTTTTTCAAAAAAGCTTTTTGATTTTTATTTTTTCCAACACACAAATTACATCTTTTCGGAACAGAGCCCTGATCCAGTAATCAATTTATACAGATACTTTTTTTCCCATCTTTAACAAAATTTTGTATATTCTATTTTGTCATAACACTTATTTCTTAATCTTAACTCCCCCATCTCAACTAATATCATCTTTAAAAAATTAAGTCAAATTTACTTAATCAAAACAATTACCCTTCTATTAACCCCACTTGAATCTTAATTCCGTTAATACTTCATAGTACATTTCACAATTCTTACCCTAAATCCTCACTATTAACAATACTTAATCTTAAATCACCTATCTCTCCTATTACCATCTTGTAAAAAGTTTACTCTGATTTATTTAATGAAAACAATTACCCTTCTATTAATGCATTTTAAATCTCAAACTCATAATACATTTCACAATTCTTAGCCTAAATCTTCACTATTAAGAATACAGGTCAAATATGTTTATGTTTCCATATCTTATTTCCCTTTCTAAAACTTCCCCACATTTTTTACTTCGTATAATGCTCAATAAATATTTATTTCCTTATTACTTCACCAAATTTAGATCCTATCTCTAATCCCCAAAATATAGCAATTTAACACTGAAACATAGTTCTTAATTCAAATAAGACTACAATACAATTTTCCAATTATTTCTCACAATTCTATCTCTTTAATCATACCATTTGTATATTCATAGTCATATATTATTTCAATCTTCTTTTCTTTTTTGCTTAGATATGTTATCAAAAGTATTGAAAGTATTAAAATATTAAAAGTTATTGAAAATATTCAAATTATTGCAATTGTTATGGATATTTAAATAATATCCCAGTTTTTATAGTCATCAATTATTCTCAAGTAATACCATATAACATCTTAATAAAAATTGATTCATTATGTCCATTGATATATTTTCTTTTAAACATAGTCTATTTCTCATATATTATAGCTTCTATCCATATTTCAATTTTAAGTATCTGTAACGTATTCTTCTCATTTTTCTGTTAACCATTATTAATCTCAATATAGTTATTTTATAAATCAAAGTCCTGGACTTTTCTATTTTACCCCATATTCCCCAATTCTTTCACTGTTAATCCTAGTGTAATCATCTTTATAACTATTGTTTTTCACAATATAGTCTTTAAAAACCTCCTTTTTATTATTACTATCCACGTGTGCATTTTGTCCTCCATGTGGCATTTTAATTATTTTTCTTATTTCCATTCCAAGTCAAATACATCAATTTGTTCCTTCTCTAATTGCTGCGCCATTTTATTCTTTTTAAGTTGATGTTGTCACAATTATAAGAGTCCTGTTGTGGTTCCTCTTTTCTTCCCCCACCCCCACCCCCACAAAGTCAAGCCGCCTGCAGACAAAGAAATCATCCTCCACAAATTCTCACAGTTGTTATCTGTAAAGTTCACGATTTTCCAAAACAAAAACCAAGTTGCAATGTTCCTTTTTACTCCAGAAGGTGTCTCTCTGCAATCCACAGTTTCCAATTGTGTAACAAGTATCCATCTTGTTTCAGTTACATAACAATCTTACTTGGCTTCTCTTTTTCTTTTTAGTTTTAAAAGTATCAAATCTTTTTTTAAAGTCCAGTCCAAATTTAAACTCTTCCAATCCTTTGACTGTGTTTCAGTGTTTAGCGTTTCCAATTAATTTTATTCAAAAGTCCATTTTCTATTGGGTTTTTTGTCTCTTTAAAGTTACGTTTCAAAATCTTCTTTGCCACCGTGCTCCTTAGCTGCTATTTTATCGCTAGGGGTCTTGTAGTTAAAAGATGTTTCCCTTGATGTTATTACAAGCCTGGGTTGGCTATCATTCACCCGGCTTCGAAGAACTCCGTTCCGTTCCACTTTCCTCCTGCTCAATACTTGATCCGATTGTCCTAGCTTCATGGCAACTGCCATGGCTGCCGCCCCCCGCCGCCAAGTCACAAAGAATTCCCTCCAACCTCCGAGGAACTTAACTGTTCCTCTTGGTCATCCGAAGTGCCTCTCTTTCTCCCCCGTCCCTGCAGGACGGTTCTGGTCCGAAGTCCCATCAGCGACGGTTCGTCAGCCAGGGTTTTCATGGGGCTCATCGGAGCCCGCTAATTCCCCGCCAAACCGCAAATGACTTCAACATCTTATAAGGATTATAAAGGTAAAGGTTCCCCTGATACATATGTGCTAGTGGTTCCTGACTCTAGGGAGCGGTGCTCATCTCCGTTTCAAAGCCAAAGAGCCAGCACTATCCGAAGACATCTCCGTGGTCATGTGGCCAGCATAACTAAACACCAAAGGTACACGGAACACTGTTACCTTCCCATCAAAGGTGGTCCCTATTTTTCTACCTTCATTTTTTACATGCTTTCGAACTGCTAGGTTGGCAGAAGCAGGGACAAGTAACAGGAGCTCACCCCGTTACGCAGCACTAGGGATTCGAACTGCTGAACTGCCAACCTTTTGATCGACAAGCTCAACATCTTAGCATCTGAGTCACTGCGTCCCTTTATAAGGATTAAACACACATAAAACCTCACAACATTAAACCCCAAACAACCAAGGATATTTGAATGAACTGTGGGATCCTTGGTACTCATTGAGTTGGGTTATTTTATGATTACATCATCAGTGCAAGGGCCAAGAAATCCACCCAAGGATAAACAATAATCACATTCAGAGCTCCCTCATCAACTACATACTTCATTCTTTAACCGTTTTAAATTCCCAGCATTTCCTTTTTTAAACATCCCTAAAGTTTCCAGTAAACATAGTTGAATTAATTTTGCCTTAAAATCGTAAGATAGTCTTAGCTTTTGATTTATTGATATGAAATATTACAAGTCCGCAAGGAGTCCGCAAGGAGAAGGGCGGTATATAAATCCAAATAAACTAAACTAAACTAAACTAAGTGTTTATTCCAGAACTCTTGCAAGTAATTATTTTAAAGGATAAATAATATTTTGTAATTGTTTATATGAATTCAAACAAAATATATTCTGATAGTAATTTGCAGGAACTTGCTGGACTAATGAAATTAGAATATGCTTTTAATTGAATATATTGCCATTTTTCAATTTTAGACAATTTACATTTCTCTTGCAATAATTCAAAAGATTTAAATGCTTGATTGACAATAAGTTAATCTAAAGTATAAATATCTCTAATTTCCCATAACATGTTAATGACTTCTTTCCAATATTTTAGCTGTTATGTTATGAAAACAAACTCAGTGACATACCTATGATAGTATTGAAATTTATAGAGTACATATCAATACAATTTAGTGCATGTGGTCTAAAACACTAAGGTTGAAGGCGTGGACATTTATATTCTTCAGGCCTAGTGAGATGAGTTGTAGGAAATAGTGAACATTACAATAAAGCAGGATTGGATTTTGTAGCAGACAATCTATATAATTCATAATACAATTAATGATAGATTTAAAAAGTTAAAGGAGTCCATGCGGATTTTACTCTGCTAGTCATTGCCCACTATAAAGGGCAGTGCTCATCTCCATTTCAAGGCCATTGAGCCAGCACTATCCAAAGACATTTCCTCAGTCATGTGTTCAGCATGACATCATGGAGCATTGTTACCTTCCCACTAAAGTGGTACCTATTTATCCACTCACATTTGCATGTTTTCTGACTGTTAGGTGGGCAGGAGCTGGGGTGAGAATGAGAGCTCACCCCTTGCGCTTAACCGCTAAGCCACCCCATAATTCATGATAGCCATAATAAATACATACATACATACATACAATACTAAATACATGATAAAATTATATAATTCATAATTATATAAGGTATAATATGATAACATTTATAATATATAATAGAATTATATAATTCATAATACAAAATTCATACTGACAAATTTCATATAGAATAGGACCTGTATGATGATATTTGTTACAAAGTTATTCATTAAGTGGAAGGTGAGGTAAGTGATAATTTGGAGAACTGAATCAAATAAAAGAGATGTAGCCAACATTTTAAAATTTCAGACCGTTTCATATTACGGAAGGAAAGTGAAGGCAGTTTCTCAGTGATTTGGCAAGTGTATAAATCTGATTATTCAGCTCTTGCTCATGGATATCAAATAACCTGCTAGCAGTTCAGAATGTAACAGCTGTTTGGCTACTCAGTATAGTATAAGAAACCATGACACTAAAAAAACTCACATAAGAAAAAGCAATGCTTATATACTGTGTTCCCCCCCCAAATAAGACCCAACCAGAAAATAAGCCCTAGCATGATTTTTCAGGATGTTCATAATATAAGCCGTACCCCAAAAATAAGCCCCAGTTAAGATCATTAACCAGTCGGATGCATTTAGTACCATATTTCCCTGAAAGTACAAGTTAACAAAAAATAAGCCCTAATGCATCTTTTGGAGCAAAAATTAATATGAGACCCAATCTTATTTTTGGGAAAACACGAGTAACTAATTGCTAGTAAAAGTGTCCCAGGTTCTTCAATCATGCCAAAAATGATAAGTTTTAAAAATTAGGTGTAGTATTACATCCAGTAGTGGGATTCAAGTAATTTAACAACCGGTTCTCTGCCCTAATGATTTCTTCCAACAACCAGTTTGCCAAACTGCTCAGAAAGTTAACCGGTTCTCCCAGAGGTGCGAACCGGCTGAATCCCACCACTGATTACATCTATTAGTCATGTTAGAATGACAAAAATGTTAAAGAACCGTGGGTTTAAAAGAGGTTCAAACAATTGTAGGTTAATGAAAAATGTGTTATTAATAGCTGTAACTTATTTCAAACCCTCCGTATTTTAAAATAATTATTTGACTGTTTTTAAAATCTATCTTCCTAAAAGTTGTCAGAACCTACTAGAAAGATGTATTTCATTATTAACTGTGTGTGTGTGTTTATATATATATATATTTTAGGGCATGAATATTTGGGAAACTCCTCCAAATGGGCAAGGAATCACAACTTTATTAGCCCTGAATATTTTAGAAAATTTCAATGTGAAAGGTATGGTCAGCTTCTAATTTGTACATATCTGCTGTTTCTAAGGGGGAAAAAAAGCCAGATGTTACTACTTTAGGAAGAGAAGAGAAAAAAACACATTTTTGTCAAACGCTTTATATTGAATGAACAACCATAGAGAATGTGACTTATTTAAGAGACATTTATAGGACTATGCAAAAGATTGACAAAACTTGCCATGTCAGCAGGTCTAAAAACTGTTAGCTTAAAGCAGGGGTCACAACCTGCAGCTCCAGAGCCGCATGCGGCTCTTTGGGCCCTCTGCTGTGGCTCCCTGTCAGGTGATCCCATCACTGGCTGGCCCCACCCCTCGCCCTCTCAGTCACTCCTCACCTGGCCTGAGAAGGTAAGGGCGATGGTGGGGTATGGAGAAGTGGCCAGGGCAGAGATATAGGGAGAGAGATTCAGAGAGAGAGAGGGAGGAAGGAAGGGGAGAGAGAAATATGTCAAATGGATTTTGTGGTGTTTTTTAACAACTGGTTCTCTGCCCTAATGACCAGCTGGGTAGGTGTGGTGGGGGGTCATGTGACTGGTGGAAGAGAGTGACATCACATTGGCCACACCCACGCAGGTTCTGTGGCTCCTGGTATTTTCTTTTCTGGGGTCCAAATGGCTCTTTGAGTATTTAAGTTTGCAGACCCCTGGCTTAAAGCAATAGAAATCACGCATTATTAAAGACTAATAATGGAAAACTGGAGGGAAAAATTGAGAAAACTGTAATGACAAATTTCTTCTGTGAAGTATCCGAGTTAACAAGTTTAAAATATCCGTTTGGTTTCCAAGATTCACTCAATTTGAGGGTAACTTTATATAAATCACAATATTGTTCATTCAAACATAGAAACTCATAGACATATCAATTAATACAGGAAGCAATTATTCTTTTTAGAAAGAATAATGTTTGGTTTGGTTTTTATATTATAACAATTCCTAACCATGTAGCAATATATGTAAAATTACTCCCATTGTAATTTAGATCCCAATCTAATTGTAGCAATATATGTAAAATTACTTCCGTAAGGAAAACAAAAAATGATCATATGTAATATAGTGTATAGTGTTACGCGCCTAATGCACACCTTCCAACTCTCCAGGAATGTTCAGGGCACAATTCTAATCTAATCTAATGTTATGATGATCCAGATGATGATTAGATAAATTACAGTTCTAAAATGTTGCTTGTGGAGAATATGTTGCTGAGACCATTGGTGAATTTTCCTAGGACTATAAGGAATACTCTTGAAATCACAGACTTAGGCCCTCCTAGCCTGAAGTATTGGCTTTTTAAAGTATATCAGTGGCATTAGTGGAAAAAGCATTAGTGTAGTGAATCATTTATTTAAAATGCGCCAAATGTCATCTTGAAAATCCTGTCTTTCTGGAGATTAGCTTTTATGGACTGATTTTATGATTTTATTAACATTTTATCTCATATTTTGTAAGCCAGATGGAATGAGAAGAGCAGATGGCACATACATTTTGATAGCAAATGCCGAAGTACAAAGACAAATAGATGGGAACAAGGAGGAAGATCCACAAGAATCAGCAATAAAGGAGAAATATTAGGTTGACCTTGGAAGAGAACAGAGCAGAAAAAGAATGGCACTTTTGTCCTAGGTTGTCCCTATATAGATCTGTTTTGATTTCTCAGAGAAATATTTTTACAAAATCAGGAACTCTATGGTGTGATAGTAGGGCCAAAAGAAGGAGTGGACCTGGGACAAACATGAAACTGAATTCATTTTTAAATTTAATTTAAATTAATTACATATACTTAATATGATTACTTTTCATTAAACCTATAATCTTCCCTTTTGTCAATTGGAAAAAACTAGTGACAATTTCTGAAGATGCTGTCGTGACGATGGGGCACATCCATGCTGTCAGACAATATCATAATTAAATTTATATGCTGCCCAGCTCCTAACTCTGGGTGGTTTACAAAATCATTAAAAACATTTCTAAAGCAAAAAAACAAAACAAAACAAAAAGTAATAAAGATAGCAGAGACAGAAATCATAAACAGGAACAAAGTAAAAGAAGAAAAGAGGATTCAGTCATGCTAACCCAATGCCTGGGGAAAGAGCAACCTCTGGTGTAGAAAACAATGTATGAATCAATTCACTTTCTCATCACAATTATACCTCTATGTATATGAAGGAATTTATGAATTGCAAACAATAATTTGTGTTGGCTTCTTATTGCAGATCTGGACCATAATTCTACTCATTACTTGCACATTTTAATTGAAGCATTCAAGCTGAGCTTTGCTGATACTTTCTGGTTTTGTGCTGATCCAGAAAAAGGAACAGTGCCTACAGCACAGCTCCTTTCTAAATCTTATGCCAGAGACCGTTCACATTTAATCAATTTACATAGGTAAGATGTCCTCCTGTTTGCTTTTATAAGTGCCACTACTTATTAATTACTTACTAAATATCAAACAATACCTCAGTGTTAAATATTATTGGTTTCAGCTTTCTTTTAAAATAAGACATTAATATTTGCCAGCTATTCCAGTTGCTTGGTTATACTGGTATTGATGTTTTTCTCCAAACTGCATGAGCTGCTTTCAAAACAACTTCGCTTCATAAATAATTTTAGATAGATTGGGAATATCTACACTTGGAAAACCTGAGAATAATTCTTCATAGGGAAATAATTCTTCATATAAATTGCAGAGTTGGAATAGGGAACTCAGGTTAAGGTCCACCCTCAGAAACTGAACCATACTGGGGAATTTTGGGTGAGTCATTCTGGCTCTATCTAACCTCACAGGTTTATTCTGGAGAAAAATAAGAAGACATTCTAATCTAATCTAATCTAATCTAATCTAATCTAATCTAATCTAATCTAATCTAATCTAATCTAATCTAATCATCATCATTCTACAGTAGTCCTTGTTGAACAACCAGAATTGGGACTGACATTCTCTCACTAAACAATATGGTCACTTGTGACTTGTGATTCTTCCTAGACTTTACTTGTTGGAAGCTGACTATGAAGATCACAAATGGTGATCAGATGCCTATAGGATGCTGTGACTGTCTGAAGCAGCCACTGGTTATGAAACGTCCAAATCTTGGTCTTGTGTCTGAGGGGCACTGTCCTAAGTGTGAGGATGTAGTTATAAAGTTTCTTTTTAAGTGCTACTATAATTTTGAATGGTCAATAAACAGAACAGTCATTAAGCAGGGACAACCTGTATACCTATGATACTTCTACATTGCTTAATATATCAAATACAAAGTTTATTTTTTATCAGGCATAGTTTTATAGGAAAACTAGATGAAATGTATGATGAAGTGAGGTATATTCATCTAGGTTGGGCAGAGGAGAGGACAAAGAGGAATGTGAAGAAGCAAGCGTGCTTTATTAGTACACACAATTTAAAGAATAATAAGATACAACAGACTACTCTCTTAATGAAAACTGCTCAGGTTCAAGCCAGCCCCTCTCTCTAAATTAAAAAGCCCTCTACTCCATTCATCCTCATATTTTCTTTTCCAGTTCACCTTGGGTGTCTGTAGGGTTTTGTCTCTGTCTCCTCAACCACCCTGCAGACTACTACAATTGACATTGTACTGAATGTAAATAGAGTACTGAATGTGTTCTCTTTGGATTTAGTGTGGAGGGCTTGGCCCCTTAAGTTGCCAGTTTTCAGAATGCACTTTTTAAACTTCTGAAAGCTTCTAGATTTTCCCCCAGGTTTAAATTCCTAATCTTTGTTTCTGAGAAGTCATATGATGGGTAAATAGATTTGATATTCACTGCTTGAATATGTTGTGGGGGATTGTTGCCTAACAAAATATATCCAGAGAACACTTTGTCAAAATGAGGAAAAAGTAAATGTATATTTCTGTATTAGAATCATATTTTGTTAAAAAGTGCTCATCTTTGGTAATTTAAACTTAAGGAATTTTGTCAAGCGTTGTGTTTGCCATTATACTGGAATATTTTCAAATTGGCCATAGTAGCAGAACACTTCCTGAAAATTCCAAGGATCCGTCTGTTAAAAATATCAATACTGTGTACTTTAGATAAAATGTTTGCTTACTCTAACTTACGTTTGGGATTAACCTTTCAGTGAAAGGTTAATCCCAAATGTAAAACAATCCAGTTGTTACCTGTTCACAGGAGGTCATTTGATTATTTCCTTTGTAACTTTGCTTCAACTTTCTACAGTACACATTGCAGGAAATAAATTATTGAAAGTTTTCTTGATTGGCTATTTTAATTGAAAAAGAAAATGCTCTATAACCCTAATCCAGACATGTTCTACATGTTTTGGATTCCCACACCACAATATTTGTCTGTAAATATTAAATAATACAGGAAGTGCATTATGCCTCCATGTTTTTTTTAATAGCCCCAAAACAAAAATAAATCCTGGACAAAAAATCCTGTTCTTATCTTCTCTTGTAATCATAGCAGTGCTATTTACATCACTGTAAATAGAGTGAGAGTGGAATAAAACAATTGAAAAAATATATTACCATGATTGATTTGCAAATATTTTTGTGGACTTTGGCTGCAAGAAATACATAGAAGTAGATCCCTGTCCATAGATATACACGGAAATAAACAATTTCCTCAAATAAGTAAATTGAGAAATATTGCTGCAACCAAATTTCAGCTCTCATCA
This sequence comes from Masticophis lateralis, assembly GCA_030761175.1. Taxonomy (NCBI): domain Eukaryota; kingdom Metazoa; phylum Chordata; class Lepidosauria; order Squamata; family Colubridae; genus Masticophis; species Masticophis lateralis. The sequence goes on from JAUDYJ010000005.1 coordinate 28,366,685, forward strand.
CTTTGTAAATACTACAAACAATACCAATGTTTTAAGTTTTCTGCTTTCTTTCTTGTCACCAGAGCAACTGCCCAATATAGTCGTGGAAATCCCTTACCAGTGGGCAATGACACTGTTTATTTTAGCGTGGTGGATGCAGAAGGCAATGCCTGCTCTTTCATTAACAGCCTGTATAAAGGATTTGGTGCAGGGCTGGTGCCAGATGGCTGTGGATTTACTTTGCAAGTAAAAAAGTATTTTTTAGCATTAGGAATATGTGCTCGATGAAATGATTGTTTTAGCATTATTTTTTCAGTGTGGTGTGTTGCTAATTCATATTGGCTTGAAATTGTTCCTAATTCAAGTGTAGCCATTTCAAATTCTTGTATCTCTTTTTAAAAATGAAAGCTAGTTGGCTACCCAGCAAACCTCGCAGATTTTGCTTCATCAAATGTATAAGAGTTCCTTCTCTATTTAAAGCTTCCCTTCTCTATTTAAAATTTTGCTTACTCACTGAAATCTTTTCAAAAACTGTGTTGAAATATTATCCCAGATCACTTAAAGATCATGTAATCAGGAATCTTTTCGTCTTCATTTTAATGATGTCTATTTTATATAAATATTTTTATTATTATTGGCTAATGGGCTGCTACTTTTTTGCAGTTTTGCTTTGTTTTTATTATTATTATTATTACCTGTATCGATAATAAGAGAATATTTGTAGCTCACAGTTGAACTGTGGAGTCTTTGGTGCTCTCTGAGCTTGGTTGTCTTCTTGTAGATGTTTCATTACCCAAACCGGGTAACATCATCACTGCACTGATTATGTTATCTAGTTTGGTAATGTCCGCAAGAAAATTAGCACGCTCAGAGAGTACCAGGGACCCCACAGTTCAGTGTTGAACTACAAATGTTCTCTTCTAACAATACTACAGATAACTAGGATTCAACTCCATGGATTGCTTTATCTGTCTATGACTTTTAGTGCACTGATTTATCTTTAGAACAGAGGAGCCGGTTTTTCACTACAGCATGATCATCCAAACTGCCTGGGGCCTCGGAAGCGGCCCTATCATACAATTATACCAGCTTTGGCCACCGCAGCCAATACTGGAGAACTTTTGTGCTGCTTTGGCATTATGGGAGGATTCATGCAACCCCAAGGTCAGGTGCAAGTAAGTACAGTATCTGTCCCTCCTGGGTGTAATGTATTAGTTGCCAGAAAATTGTTTGCCCTTCAAAGCTTACATGATTGAATACAGCTTATGTTTTTCAGCAAATTTGGGGAATATTTTATGGGCATTTTCACAAAATAACTGCGATGAAGTCAAGGTCAGGCACAAAACAGCAAAATTGGTACATGGGTGGTGACTACTTCTCACCATCACAACTTCTCTGAGATGGTTTCTTCTACCACCACTCCCATTTCCATCTTAACTTTTTCCGACTGGGCAGAATCCACTGAGGAGACCAGGGCTAGTCTTGGTGAAGTCTTCTGGGCTGAGTTTGAGCCTGTTTCATTGGATGAAGTGGACAGGATTATGGGTCGGCTGGGGGCCTCCACGTGTATATTGGACCCGTGCCCCTCCTGGCTTGTGTCTGCAGCCAGAGAGGTGACCGGAGACTGGATCCAGGCAGTTGTTAATGCCTTGCTGAGGAGGGTTTTGTCCCCGCTGTACTCAAAGAGGCGGTGGTATGACCTCTCCTTAAGAAGCCTAACCTGGATCCGGACTCCCTTAACAAATACCCTCCTTTCTCCAACCTCCGCTTCTTAGCAAAGGTTGTCGAGACCGTGGTGGCACAGCAATTCCCTCATTTCCTGGAGGAAACAGACTACCTGGATCTTACCAATCTGGCTTCAGGCGCGGCTACAGCACAGAAACGGCATTGGTTGCCCTAGTGAATGATCTCTGGCAGGCCTGTGATGGGGGTTGCTCCTCCATCCTGGTCCTTCTTGACCTCTCAGCGGCTTTCGATACTATTGACCATGGTATCTTACTGCAGCGACTCAGAGGGTTGGAGATAGGAGGCACTGTGTTGCAGTGGTTCTCCTCCTACCTCTCGGGCCGCTCGCAGTTTGTATCGGCTGGGGTCAGAGATCCTTCCAGAAGCCTCTCACGTAAGGGGTGTCTCAGGGATCAGTTCTCTCCCCCCTGCTCTTTAACATCTACATGAAGACGCTGGGTAAGATCATTCATGGTTTCGGGGTGAGGTATCACCAATATGCGGATGATATCCAGCTTTACATCTCCACCCCGGGCCACCTTGGGGATGTCCTTTCCGTGATGTCCCGCTGCCTGGAGGCGGTGCGGGTTTGGATGGGTAAGAACAGGCTCAGACTGAACCCTTCCAAGACTGAGTGGCTGTGGGTGCCGGCATCTCGGGATCTAGAGATACCATCATTAGTAATCAGTGGGGATATTCTTACCCCATCCGATAGGGTTCGCAATCTGGGTGTCCTTCTGGATTCTCAGCTATCCTTGAATGACCATCTGACGGCCATAACCAGGGGGGCCTTCACACAGGTATGTCTTGTGCGCCAGTTGCGCCCTTTCCTGGACCAAGATGCCCTCGTCACGGTCACTCATGCCCTTGTTACTTCTTGGTTGGATTACTTTAACGCAATCTAGATGGGGCTGCCCTTGGGATGCATCTGGAGACTCCGGTTAGTTCAGAATGCGGCTGCGCGGGTAGTTAGGGGGGCTCCTTGTTACTCCCATATCACACCACCTGCACGAGCTGCACTGGCTACCGGTTTTCTCCAGGTCCATTTCAAGGTGCTGATGCTTACCTATAAAGCCCTACATGGCTTAGGCCCGGGGTAATTACAGGACCATCTCTTGCCTTCCTCCCATCGTCCGGTGCGCTCCCACAGAGTGGGCCTCCTCTGGGTGCCGTCGGCCAAACTATGTCGGCTGGCGGCCCCAGGGGGAGGGCTTTCTCTGTCAGAGCCCTGACCCTCTGGAATAGTTTGCCCACCGAGCTCAGGACGGCCCCCGATCTCCTCTCCTTTCGCCGCAGGCTAAAGATGTGGCTGTTTCAACAATAATCTGATTGAGGGGTTTTATAATCTTATAATTTTTAGAATGGTTTTAATGGGGGTTTTATTGATTGATTGATTGATTGATTGATTTTGTTAGATTTATATACCGCCCTTCTCCTTGTGGACTCAGGGAAGTGAACAGCCAGAAATAAAAACAAATTTTACAAAAGTTAAATTTTAAAAACAACTAATATAAATTTGGCCCATAATTTAAAACAGTTCAATTAATAATTAATATCAAACTCTAAAAATTTACCATGGGATCAGGCCAGTCTGGCTAACTGGAAAAAGTACGTTTTTAAGCCCCGACGAAAAGTCCGGAGGTCGGAGATCGTTCGCAACTCTGGAGGAAGGTCATTCCAGAGGGTAGGAGCTACCACAGAGAAGGCTGTCCCCCTGGGGGTCGCCAGCCGGCATTGTCTGGCTGACAGCACCCTAGGGAGGCCCTCTCTGTGGGAGCGAACCGGCCGGTGGGAGGCAATTGGTGGCAGAAGGTGGTCCCGTAAGTACCCTGGTCCTAAGCCATGGAGCGCTTTAAAGGTGATCACCAACACCTTGAAGCGCATCTGGAAGCCCACCAGCAACCAATGCAGCTCACATAGGAGAGGTGTCACATGGGAGCACCCTGTTGCTCCCATAATCCCCCGCACGGCTGCATTCTGCACCAGTTGGAGCCTCCGGGTGCACCCCAAGGGGAGCCTCATGTAGAGAGCATTACAATAGTCCAGGCGAGAAGTGATGAGTGCTTGAGTGACTGTGCGTAAGGAGTCCCAATCTAAAAAGGGTCGCAACTGGCGTATCAGGCGAACCTGATAAAAAGCCCCCATGGCCACGGCCGTCGTATGTTCCTCTAAAGACAGCCGTGGGTCTAGGAGGACGCCCAAGTTGCGTACCCTTGCCATGGGGGCTAATGATTCGCGCCCAATAACCAGCGATGGCGTCAGCTGACTATATCGGGACGCCGGCAGCCACAGCCACTCGGTCTTGGAGGGGTTGAGTCAAAGCCTATTTCTCCCCATCCAGACCCGCACGGCTTCAAGGCACTGGGACATCACTTCCACGGCATCGTTGGGATGGTCTGGGGTGGAGATGTACAGCTGAGTATCATCAGCGTACTGATGGAACTCCACCCCAAAACCACGGATGATCTCACCCAGCGGCTTTACATAAATGTTGAACAGGAGAGGCGAGAGGACCGACCCTTGTGGCACCCCACACACTAGGCACCTTGGGGTCGACTGCTGCCCCCCTGCCAACACAGATTGTGACCGGTCGGAGAGATAGGAGGAGAACCACCGCAAAACGGTGCCCCCCACCCCCAATTCCTCCAACTGGCGCAACATGGTTTTATTTTTAATAAATTTAAATTTTTAATTGTTTTACTGTGATTTGTATTGATGATTGTTTGTATGTAAACCGCCCTGATTCCTCAGGGAGAATGGCGGCATATAAATCACAATAATAAATAAATAAGATAAATAAACTTTTTCACTGGAAAGCAAGCATACTCCCCCCCCGCCCCATCCCCCCAAAAAGTTGTAGGTGCCTATTCTTTTCATTTGACTAATAATCATAACCAGAGACTTTTATGAAATATGTGTATGTTTAATGTTTGTTTGTTTGAGATTGGGATTCTATCTTGTAACATACTGGCTTTTGATTTTTTTTTTAATTAAAAGTATATAAAAAAATTAAATCAGCTGAGCATTCAGTCTATATTTCATCAGATCTAATGTTTAGGCAGGATATAGTATGCCTGAAATAGCCAAAATATAAAGAAAAAAAATATTTTTATGCAACAATATTGTCTAGATAGTTGGTATTTTATGAATGAATTATTCCCTCATAATAATCCAGGTTTGCATTTCCCTCTATATGTTCCTATAGGTATTACTAAATATGTTTGCATTTGGAAAGAATCCACAAGAGGCTTTGGATGCATCTCGTTTTTATATAGAGTATAGCAAACAAGGTAAGAGTATAAAATGGAATTTATGTTCCCTCTATCTGAATAAGCAGGAAGAAATCCAAAGTAATTGTCAGACCTCATTATATTGATACAGTGCTATAGATGCCAAGAAAATCTTGCTGATTAAGATTGAATAGCTTAAGTTTTGATAGCAGTAAATATTCTACTATAATTAAATTCAGTGATGGATTCATTTTCTCCTAGCAGCAATGTTATAAAACCATACAATTTGCTGTATGTTGAAATCAGGACTGTTATTTCATACCCTATGTTGCATTTGGTTTCTTTTTATTATTTTGTTTTTCCTTTTGGTTTATTTCATTTGCCTGATTTTATTTTGCTGATGCTCTTGGGCAAATGACTGCAGTAAATGTAGCTCTCATAGAAAAATAGACTTGTAAGAAATGGCAAATGGAAACCTGTGATTTCTGCTGTCCACCTTCACCCATCCTCAAATAGATTTTCTTCTGATGATGCATTTTAGTCTTTTTATGCTACTTCCCAAAAACCAATTTGGTGCAGGGGTTAAGGCATCAGGCTAGAAACTGGGGGATCATGAGTTCTAAACCCACTTTAGGCACAAAACCAGCTGCAGGGCTTTGGGCCAGTCACCCTCTCTCAGTCCTAGGAAGGAGGCAATGGCAAACCACTTCCAAAATCTGTCTAGGCTCTACTTGACTATAGCCAAAAAAGAGAAACCCATCCTGAAGGCACAGTAGCACATATATGTATGTATATAAGTCTGTGTGTGTATACTATATATATAGTGATGTGCAGTGGTGGGTTCCTCCTGGTTTGGCCCAGTTCGGCCAAGCTGGTAGTGGTGACAATATGATGTCACCAAACCGGTTCTCTTTGTCCGGGAGCTGGGCTCTCCCGCCCGCCCCCGCATTATTGCTACCTTTTGTTTCTTCTTTTTTAGCCCAGCTAATAGATGCGGCAGAGTGGATTGCTGCACCTCTGCTGGGCAAATTCCTAATGCGCTTGGTGCACATGCGAGTGAATCTTATTATTATTATTGTTGTTGTTATTGTTATTATTATTATGATTTATATGCCGCCCTTCTCCCATAGGACTCGGGGTGGCTCACACAGTAAAAAAACCCCACAACAATAAAATACTAAAAACCAATCCAAATTTAAAATCCCCAAAGTTAAAAGCCTCATAGTTGGTCAGGGAATTTGCTGAAAAAGCCATGTCTTCAGATCAGCACGGAAAGTGTGGAGATTGGAAGCCGTCTGGAGCTCGGTGGATAACCCATTCCAGAGGGTCGGTGTGGCCACAGAGAACGCCCTTATCCTGGGGGTCGCCAGCTGACATTGTCTGGCCGACGGCACCCGGAGGAGGGCAGCTCGATGAGAACGCACTGGGTGGTGGGAGGCCAGTAGGAGGTGGTCCTGCAAGTACCTTGGGCCCATGCCATGAAGGGCTTTATAGGTAAGTACCAGCACCTTGAAGCGGATATGGAAGGCCACCAGCAGCCAGTGCAGCTCGCGCAGGAGAGGTGTTGCATGGGTGTAACGGTAAGCTCCTGTAACAACCCGCACTGCTGCATTCTGGACCAGCTGGAGCCTCCGGGTGCACCCCAATAGCAGCCCCATGTAGAGGGCGTTGCAGTAATCCAACCGAGAGATGATGAGAGCTTGAGTGACTGTGCGGAGGTCATCCCTGTCTAGGAAAGGCTGCAACTGGTGCACTAGGTGAACTTGTGCAAAAGCCCCCCTTGTCACGGCTGTTAGATGATCCACCAAGGACAGCTGTGAATCAAGGAGGATGCCAAGATTGCAAGCCCTTTCAGAGAATTTCCCTGATTGAGAAGAGAGCAGGTCACTCGAAACAAGGCTGCTGGGTGGTTTTCTGCAGAAAATCTGTGTTCGTTCAGATTTGGAATGGGAAGGTCTCCAACAGCCTCTCGGGGTCTCTTCCGACATTTCAACTCCCGCAGCTCCATGGAAAACCAAGAGCAAGCTGGAATCCCTGTCGGCGGAGAGGCCGCAAAGGAGCGATTTGATCTAGCGCCACGGTGGCAGCCCGTTCCCAGGTATCCACCAAGGCCTCTGGCGAATCACGGGAAAGGTCAGGAAATGTCCCAAGCTCCATCAGGAACCTGTCAGGGTCCATCAGGCACCTGGGGCGGAACCAACAAGTCGGTTCCGCCTCCAACCAGTGTAGATTGGCGGATGGAAAGTCTAGCTTAAGGAGGGAATGGTCGGTCCATGAAAGGGGTTGAGTAGAAAATTCACCCCTACCCCAAGCATTTATCCACTGCCCAGAGATCAGAGGCCATGAACTCCTGAACCAACTCCGATGTCTCACCGGCTGATGGGAGATTAAAATCTCCCACAATCATCAGGTTGGCGAGCTCAACCATCAGTTTGGCTATGACTTCGGGCAGTGTGGGCAGGACTGAAGACACGCAGCTGGGAGACAGGTATGTAATCAACAGAGCTGACTGCACTCCGGGGTCCCATTTCAGCAGAAGTGATTCACACCCGCCTATCTGAGAGACAGTCCCTAGACCTCCCTAGGTCTAAGACCTTCCCTAACAACAACCGCCACACCACCACCCGTCCCGTGGAGTCGTGGCTGGTGTAGAACACGGAAACCTGGTGGACATAAATCAGAGAGAGGAACCCCTCCTTCTGGACCCAACCAGGTCTCCGTAATACAGGCCAGGTCCACACCCCCGTCATCTATCAGGTCTCGCACGAGGGGAGCCTTATTGATAACGGACCTGGCGTTAACATACACCAGCCGGAGTCCTGGGTTCCACACTCCTAACCCCCCAGGGACACAAGCAGAACTGTGAGGGCTGGAATGCTGAACCTGCTGCAAGCAGTCGGGGCGCGTCCCTCTGATGTACTTCCACCTCTGTTCACTCCACCAGTATATCTTCCAACTGCCACGGTGATAGGACGACCCTTACCCTCCCGCCCCCCCGCCCCCCCACTCCCCGCCAAATGCCGTCAGTCAGGCTAACTCCCTGATTCGAAGGGATCCCCCCCCAGTCCACCCAAAATCAGTCAGGAAGAGCTGGAAGACATTTCCTTAGATCTCCACCAAACTCACTGTTGGCGTGTCAGCAATCTAATGTCTTCCAGCTCTTCACGATCGATTTTTAAGAGTGGCAAGAAGCAAAAGAAGCAGCAGTGGAGGTGACAGGGGCATGTGTGTCCCTCCCTCCGTGTTCCTCTCCTGGGTGAAAGCCAGGGCTTTGCTACCACCTCTTTATCTCAGGTGGGCAGTGCCTGCCTCCAAGTCCTTGCGGAGGGGGACACACACACACATGCCTGTCAGTCCACTGCCATTTCTTTTGATGGTGAAGAGTTGGAAGATGTTTCTTTAGATCCCCGCCAAACTCATTGTTGAGCGAAATGTGGCAGCCATGAGCTGTGCTTTCCTCCAAGTCTCATCCAAAAAGCTCTGTGCAGAGAGAAGCACCTGTTTCCCTGTGCAACCCACAGCGCTAGAGGGCAGCTAAATTTCACTATGCTGCACCAAACGCTTTCCCATAAAGAGCAACGAAGGAGAGAAACAGCCACTGACCTGGAGAATACATGGACTGGAGCAGCTCTGTGTGCTCTCCACTGGCTGTTTCTTCCCTTTTGCTAGTGCAGCACAGCGAAATGAAGCAGCCATGAGCTGCTCTTTTCTCCAAGTCAAATCCAGAAATATCTGGCTGGGAGGGGTGCCAGCTCAGGGCAGTGAGCTCAGCTACAGTCCAGACGAGCTGAGGAATTGCAGGGAGCCTCCCATGTGTTGCCCCCTCCCCCTCCCAGCCTTCGCCTGTGCCTCCATGCCTCCAGCATCTCCCGAAGTTGCCGGCGGTTGGAGCCGCGACAGGGATTGGGGCAGCCCAGTAAGCTGGGTGCCTGAAAATGGCACGGAGATGCAGGCAAAGGCTGGGAGGGGGGTGCAATACGTGGGAGGCTCCCCACAGTTCCTCGGTTCATCTGGGCTGCAGCTGAGGCCGCTGCCCTGAGCCAGTGGAGGCCGCGCAGGGCATGGCTAGGAGCATGCTAATCTTGCCCTCCCCGAGTGCCGGATTCTGCCGTTGCCATTGCCCCTGGCCTGCCCGGCTTACCCCCTGCTGGCTCTACACTCATGCGGGCTAGCTTGGCAACAACAATGCCAAAAAGTTCTCTGGTCCTTCACGCTCATCTCACGGACAGGACCCAGCTGGCAGGAGTGCTCTGGCTGCAACCATGGGAAAGGCCCGTCAGAAGTGAGAAGGGGTGCTTTTCAGTCAGGAAGGGCAATGGAGGGAAAACTGAGATGACCACCGCAACCCCACCATGTCCCGACATGGATATGGGGCCAGAGTGTCCAAAAAAAAGTGTCAAAAAGCCCCATAAATACTTACCACCGTTTTGCTGAGTGTGGCTTGGGGGGTGGGGGTCATGTGACTGAGTGCATGAGTGACGTCAATTTGGCCATGCCCATTCAGTCATCACACACACACACACACACACACACACGTAGCCACAGCCACCGAACCGGTAGTAAAAATTTTTAGAACCCACCACTGATGATGTGCTGGTAAATATATTAAGAACTAGCTTAGGTGGCTCCACTGGCATCACTGTGCTGAACCACTAGCCATTGAACAGATTATCGGCACACTAGGCATAGTAGCTTAACTCTGTCTTAACTGGCTAAAAGTTTTTCAAACAATTTACCAATCACTTCTTATGGAACCAGTACAAGCTAGTTCCAGCACACCTTCCTCTCTTGGTCTATATGTATGTTCATTTATTTTTCTGTAATTACAATATATGGGAACATAATTTTAAGATGTCACAAAATATACCTCTTGTATTTATCTTAGTTGAAGAGTACTCAGTTAGATCATCTACTTAGACCTATTTCCTGATGACAAAATGAGACAAGGTTTACTTAGAAATAAGTTTCCAGAATCCTTTGTGCAAGCATTAACAGCTAATTGCACAGGATGGTCTGTTAAAACAGCCTTTCTTAACCTGATGGCCTTGGAGATGTTGACTTTCTTGATCCTTTGTTGATGCTAGGTTTATGAAGTCTACTTGAAAGCATGTCTTTTTACCCAACAGCTTATTCAGAACCCAACTGGATAAAGATCTCTGTTGATGAATTGCAGTATTAGTAGGAAGTTCTTCAGGAATAAACTCAGCATTTCTCTCAAACCTTCATCTGCTTGACTGAAGCATAAGGGGTGAAAGTGAACAGGAAGGAAGGTCATATACCTGTGCAGTGCAGCAGTTAAATGTTGTGTTTGCACAACATCCCACCTGGCCATTGAAACTCACTGGGTAATTTAGGATCTGTAACTCTCTCTCAACGTATCCCACTTTGCGGGTTTGTTTTTACAGGGATCAATTTAGCCTTTCTGTCCATAAGCCCACTCTGCATATATGTTATCCTGAGCATCTAGGCTAATTTACCAAGGTTTAGTATAGTGTGCTATGCATGCACTTCTGTATAGTATGTACTATGCAGAAATAGTATAGTACATGAGGAAAAATGAGGAAAGGAGATAAATAAAATAAAATCTGTTCTTTAAAGCTTCATACATTCAGTGCAATTGTGCAATTGTGTAGCTAGTATTGTAGGAAGTTAGCACCCACCTCTCTCCTGGAAGAATGACATATTTTAGGAAATATTAAAAAGGCAGAATACTATATTTCCTGGATAAGAAATGGAGAAAAATGTTTTAAAGACAAAGCAGTTCCCTGCAGCTTCCTGCCTTCTCCTACCTCATGGGCCATCATCTGCAACACAATAGGACCCATCTAGCAACAGAAACTCACCACATGGCACCTGGGAAAATTACATCAGCCAGCAAGGCTAGCTAAGATCCCCACCCCTCGGGAGTCTGACAACCAATCAGGGTACTCTTCCTGTGCACCAGGAAGTTCAAAGCTCAGAGAGGGTATAAAACCAAGGCACGCTCAGCATCTTGACCTTTTTTCTGCTCACGATCTCAAACCATGTGATCCTGTCCACCATTAAACCATTTTTCCAAGCAGTCTCTGTGTTTCCAGTGTCTTTTTCCCCACTTGGAACTGAACCCAGATGGACATTTCTTCCAAGAGTGTCACAACAAAAACTAAAAGAATTGAATGTGTGTATGTGTGTGTGTGTGTGTATTCCTTTAAGTCAGTCTTGACTCCTGGCAACTGTCTGGGATGCAAGATTTTCAGAAGTGATTTGCCATTGCCTTCTTCATAGGGTTGAGAGCAAGTAAGTGGCCTAGCTGGCTTTGTGGCTAAGATGAGATCAGAATTCATGGTATCCTGGTTTTTTTAGTCTGGTGCCTTAATCATTATATTGAAACAGGTCTCAGAATTGAATATATATTCCAGTTTAATGAATTAAATACAGCAAATATTATTTTGGTGTATCATGTTTTCCTGATGCCATATTAAACGTAACAGTTCAGCATTATAGAAGCTACATCCAATATGTTTAAAAAGTCTAGTCATGTGTTGTGTGTAGTCGCAGATTGTGTACAAAATCGCCAATTAACATTAAATAAAGACACTACATAAAATGCCCACCGAGGCGTTGAAATGCATGCAAATGCAAGTAGATTAATAGGTACCACTTTTGTGGGAAGGTAACTGTTATGTGCTCTTTTGGCATTTATCCATGCTAGCCACATGATCACAGAAAATGCCTTCAGACAACGCTGGTTACTTCTGCCAAAAAACGAAGATGAGCACTGCTCCCTAGAGTTAGACATGACTGGATAGGGAAACTTTTATCTCATGCCTCCAGAAGTGATACCTTGTTTTCCTCTCAGTTGTAAAGAGGATGCAGGGTATGCAGGATGATTGCTTCTTAGTTGCAGAGTTACAGCTGTCATTCAATCATTTTAAAGGAGTTGCTCTAAAAGTGTGTCCAATTCAGACTCCCTTCCCTATTCCTGTGTCGATGAGTGAGAATATTTTATTTTCCTTTTGTGGGATCATGCTTAAGTGCTGAAAATAATATTTTAACTTTGGGGCCAGGTGGTATTTGTAAAATAATTGGACATTTTTTCAATACTTCAAATCTGCAAATAAAATCTTGAATGCTGTTCTTTTAATCATTAGATGCATGGCAGGTGTTCTTGGAAGATGGCATTCCTCAAAACATAGCAGATGATTTGAGAGCCATGGGACATAATGTCAAGGAACCTGTATTTGGTTATGCCAGGAGCATGTTTGGACGTGGTCAAATTATCACCAAAGGAGAATGGTGGCGACAAAAACCCCTCTCTTCTTCCTACACTGTACTTTGGGCTGGATCTGATCCTCGAGCTGATGGTTGTGCATTGGGATACTAGTATGAAAGGAAAAGATTGCTAGATTGAGTGAATAGAAACAGATTTCAAAGTGACATAGCTTGATGATATACTAGAAAACAGAGGGGGCATAATTTGATGATAATAGTCCATGTTTTGCACAAAGAAACCCCAGGTTCAGTTATTTCATTTATTTGCCTGGGATATGGGATAATGCAGAGGTGTCAAACTCATGGACCCTGGCCTGGATCCGGTCTGCAGGGTACTTAGATCTGGCCCTTTGGGCTGGCCTGGAAATAGCAAAGGACTGGTCCGCGGTGTCTCTGCTAGTGAAAATGGGGTGACCCCCCTCACACCCTGTTTTGGCCATCAGAGTGCTGCAGGAAGCCATCCATGCTGAAAATGGAGCGTGGGGGCTGCGTGTAGGACCTCTGTATCCCGTTTTGGCCGGCAGAATGCTGCAGGAGGCATCCATCCCATCTATTTGTACCATCCTGTCCTACCCACCCCCAGCCAGCCCATGGAGGACAACTACAATACTGATCCGGCCTTTGAAGAAATCCAGTTTGACATCTCTGGGATAATGAGATACTCATCTGCTACTCAGATTAGAGCATATCGGTTGCTTTTTTCTCATAATGCTTAATCATGGTTTATTAAACAAACCAGGAAGATAAAAGTAATTCTGATTTTTTTCAACCACTTCTTGGTTTGTTTCCTCCATGCTTTTCTTCCAATATCAAGAGAAGTAAAGGCAACATACAAACAAAACCAGAAGTCAGAATTCCAAGTTTAAAAGGAAAAGACCTGGTTTAAAATCAAGACCTGAAAATCAGTAAATTGTTATCCAATTATACTTTGTTGCAAAATCATTTATTTTTATTTTTTGAGATGTGTTTGCATATTATATATTATTTTAAAAACATATTATTAGTGTTTGTATAACCTGAATAACTATAAAGTATGTTGAGTAACTATAAAGTATATTTATGAGAGTTTTTTAGTCACACTAATATAAAGTTTTTGTGGACACTGTATTTGATCTTCAAAACAAATATAAACACTAACTGGATGCTTGTGCCTCGCTACGACAGTATGTGCTCGGGCTTGATAAATTGATGCAGCCTGAAACTTAATGTACAATTTGTAACTCCGTACATCAGAGTGTGTTAATATAATGCAACTGGCAGTTGGAACAGTGGGGAAGGAGTAGTAGAATGTCCCAGCCGCAGCATCCATCAGTATTCATCTGGCTAGCATCCTGTCAGTGTGTGAGAGAGTTGAGGGGTGTTTGGAAACTCAAACAGTATTTGCTGTGGAGCAAGGAGATGGGAAGGAGGCTGGGCATGGCTTAGCTCAACTGTTCTGTAGTAAAGCTGCTTGCTGCTGTGAAAGTAAAACTGAAAGTGAAACTCCTCTCCTCTGCTTGTGTTTTGCATTTGGAATAGATTTCTTTTGAGGTGGAGACTGGGGGGTGGGGGAGAGTAGAACTCCTTAGCATCAGAGGGCTGTTTGAAAAGTGAAACAGTATTTGCTGTGTGAGTGAGAAGGAGACAGGAAGGAGCCTGGCTGTGGCTTAGCTCAAGTGTTCTATATTAAAGCTGCTTCCTGCTGTGAAAGTAAAACTGAAAGTGAAACTCCTCTGCTTGTGTTTTGCATTTGGAACAGATTTCTTTTCAGGTAGGGAGGGGGAGTAGGACTCCTTAGCATCAGAGCATGTTAATAATAATATAGGAAATACTAATGCTCTGATGGTAATTTCGAAAAATCCTTTCTTAATGAGCACCTAGAAGCCAAGAGGAACATATGTGGCAAATTTCAAGTTTGTAGGCTTTACGATCCTGGAGATTTCGTGATTAAGGCGTAAGTGGTTTTCACTTTTATATATATATAGATTTGAATAATTGACAAGCCCAGGTTATTTCTTTCCTAGTCTTCCCTAGTATATATGTTTGATCAACTACTATTACTGCATGCTGAGAAAATGTTGGTATTTTTATATTTTTATGCTACACTTCTTTATAAGTAAATATAAATTATCTAATCAGCAAATAAGAGATATCCACAAAAAGGATTTGCTATGTCAGGATAATATTTCTGAATTTCCTTTAATATATATTCTAGTAGAATGTCTTATGTAAGAAATACATAGACATTTAAAGAGTTAAAAAAGAGAAAGGAGTCTTAAAATTTACACTCTGTATTCATGAATGCCTTATATCTGCTGATATATTTTTAAAATATTTTTCTTTATCTCATTTTTGATAAGAAATTTATTATTGAAAGTAATTTAAGAAAAAAGTATTATTGAAAGTGAAAGAAATGCTAAATTCATAGCATTGTAAATGTTCAGTAAGAGTTTATGTGTAAAATAAAATCTCAGTCTCTGCTGTGTTTATTACTGCATATAATGTGCATTTCATATTGTTCTGCTGTTATACAGGAAGGCTAATTTAAAAAGTTGGATTTGGTTTTAACTTCCCTTCAGTGAAAGGAGCAGAGTTCATAAAACAGGGCTTTCCTGTCACTCTATTCTGTTGATCTCTGAAAGAATGGGTGATATTTAGAAATTGTGCTAAACTACAGAAGGGGAGGAAGGGGTGGGGGAATTGAGAAAAATGAATAGATGTGAATAGAAGTTTTGGATGTATGACATTCATACTTAACTTGTTTTTGTAACATTTGGCTTGCCTCTGTTGCAGTGTTTGCAAATATTGAAGCAATACAATTAGGAAAACAGGTTACTTCATTTTATTTTTAAAGTTGCCTTATCAGCGAGATGGGCGGCATATATATTTAATAAATAAATTTTTAAAAATAAACGAATTTATATAGTGCCCATCTACCAAAACTCTGGGATGATGAACAAAATAAATACTAAACAGGGCCAAGGATACTTTTGCAGTAGAATGTGCTGGTCAATTGTTCTGATTATAACTAGTTATTTAATTTATTTTATGTAACTTTGTGTTATCAAAAGTCTAGACATCAGTACATACTGAAAGAGGATGTTACTGAATAGAGCAGATGGAGGAAGTTCTCACAGTTTGATATTCAGCTGGGTAAGATGCAGACTTCCCCTTCTTTAGAGTTAAAACAGGAGTCTTTACCTCTGACTTAACTGCATCAAAGCCAAAATGCTATCACTTAAAAATCCTGCTTAATCTGATAAAATTGGAAGGGGAAGGATATTATTGTGTTTTGGAGGAAATCATGAAGGCCAACATCTACTTAACTTGGGAGGAGTCCCTGCCCCCCACACCATGGTCTTATTGTAGTCTTTAGTGAAAGATCAAGTATCGCTTAGCTGCCTTAAAAGCAATTCCTTTCAAACAATGATGCAGGAGAGGCAGGCATAAAAGAGCAAATTCCATGAAATAGTTCCCATTTTATCAAATATAGGAAGTGTTTGTTCACACATTGTCCTACAGTCATTACATGAGAGTTCATATCAAATTTTACTGATGGCTTCTCCATTGACCATGCTGGTCAGAAGTTGGCTGTGAAGTGCAGTTCCAGGCACACTGCAACAGTTGTATGTGTGAGAACCAGCTGTAAAATTACATTTGGCAAATATTATTTTTATTATTAGCTCAACACTGGCTCATATTACAAACCTTGTTCCTGTTTAATTGTTTATTTAAAACTTAAAAGATTTTTTAAAAAAGAATCTGATACAACAAGACTTTGTTACCTACATGCAGAAATTTATCAATATATTTAGTAATCTAATATAATGCAACAATGTGTTATTTAGATTAAATCATATAGCCAGTTGAAAATAAATCCATATGGAAATCAGTGACAAAATACTTTAAATGAATAAGTATGAGATTGTCCTGATGCAATGAGTATAATTCAGATGTTTATGTCTGGTTTGGTAATCATCAGTGGTACAATTTTCCCTGTTCTCCCAAGGTTTTATTTACTATGCCTGGATGACCCACAAGTTCCTTTGTGCAGCTCCAGAAACCTACCCTAATTGGATTGTTAAACACTGATGGCACAGTTTCACAGACTAGAAACCTGGAAACCTTGGAGTTCTCATGTTCTCTTAGCCTTAAGAAGAAAGAAATGGCAAATCACTTCATAAATCTTGCCAAGAAAACTGCAGAGACTTCTTGAGTTGGTCACCAGGAGCCAAGACTGATGCAAAGTCAGCTCCTCCTTATCTTCAGACTCTTTATACCTACCTTATCTCATGCATTCCCATCATCTTATTCCTTTTTGTGTAAAAAAATACTTAGCCAAATGAATTAAGACCAAAACATAAAATAAATTCTGTGTAAATTTAGTTTGCACCAACAGTCATCTGTGTTCTCCACCATACCTTTCTATTCCTATATTTGCTTCCATCACATACAGACATTAATTCATACTTTTCTTTTTGTTCTTTAGCTTTTATACATCAGACCTAAAGTTTAAAAAACCTTTATTTTTACATAATTATTTCTATTCTCCTATCCATTTGAGAAAAATTAGAAGACACATTTTTTTGTGCATGGGCTAGCCTTCTTCAGTTTGGCTTACTGTGTGAATTCAAGTGCTATAGTTTTTCAAGTGGGTATAGGTAATAAATCTCCAAGAATCCTGCCAATTTTGGCTTATTTGTGATTAAGCAAACCATGGTTTGTTCAGGTGTGAAGGCAGCACATATTATTTATTCTTATACTACAATTCCATACCTAATTACTTAGAAAAAAATCCCTTTAAGCCCCAGTTTATTGTTAATTCATGTTAATTTCATAAAAGTTAATTCACAAGTCAACCCTGTCTTATTTCTGTATCTGTAATTTAAAAATAGTCTTGCTCACACAAGACTATGAAATATTTGTATTTAGCACCATGTCTGAAATACTATTTTAGTTGTGACAAATTTATTTCTGATTCCTACATGAACAGAGTCCTATTTTACATTGAATATTAATATTATTCAAGTCAATTACTTCTAGAATATTTGAAAACAATAATTTTAATTTGGCAAATGAATTGAAGTTGATTTAATTTGGAAGAAGCAGTCTTGTGATCATTGTGGGGAAGATTTATATTATTTGGGGATGACAAAAAACTTAATCCTGGTTCAAATATATATGTTTTAATTATCTGGAAACTTGAATTCATTTTATTTTTATTTTTACATCTCTTCATCTAGTTTAAGAATTCATGCTGTTCTGCCCCAAGTACATTCTTCTTAGAGTCACTCTAGCTCTTTTTACCTCTGTTTCCCAGCAGTAATCATTCAATTAACTTTAATGGCTATAGTTATACACAATGAAATAGCAATATAAATTTGACTTATATACCACTTTGTAGTGCTATACAGCACTCTAAGCAGTTTACAGAGTCAGCATATTGGTCCCAACAAACTGGATCCTCTTTTTACCAACCTCAGAAGGATGGAAGGCTTGAGCTGGTCAGGATCGAAATCTTGGCAGTGAGCTGAATTAACCTGCAATACTGCATTCTAACCTCTGCTCCACCACGGTTCAATGCAGCCACTTAGATTGTAAAATCTTTTGGTGAATAGCCCAGCCTAGGTGCTATCTGATCTGAACAGATTCCAGAGATCTCTGTAGGGAGCAGCCAATCCAGATATCCTCCAATGGAAAGTGCAAGCACTAAGAAAAGATTGGTTGCATTTCTACTATTCCAGGAAGCAAACCCCTTCAGCTTCTTTTTTATTATCATTGAATCATAAAACTAGAGTTGGAAGAAACCATAAGGATTATTTACCCACAATTTACAGAAGCACTAATTAAACCATCTATCAAAGAAAGCTCTCCAGTCTTTTATAAAACTCTTTAGAGATGAACCCACAACATCCATAGGTAGACTCTTCCACTGTTGCACAGATCTTATCATATTTTCCTTATATTTAAACAAAATCTAGGTAGCTACAATTTATACCCATTATAATTTGAGACTGTGGAAAATAGCTCTTGAACATTTCCCCTGTAGCTTGCTTTATATATCTGAATGTGGCTAACAAATCTCCTCTATGTCTTTTTTTCTCTCCACACTGAAATACCTGTGTTTCTTCAGTTTAAGAAACAATAAATTTTCCCCGGGCTATGTGAAAGCATGAAATAGTATCAAGTTAATCACCCTTAACCCTTTTAAATTGGATTCAAATGTATTTTTTATGAGAGTAGTAAATGTTAATTCTGGAGTCTTCCTCCAGTAGTTTCCAAGTAAGATTCAAACACTATGGTTGGATGGATACATCTCAGTTAAGTACTAATCAGATTACATGTTACTTTGTAGATAAAAAGGAGTCAGTTGCTACTTCCTTATTACACACACATTCAATTCTGACTGTTTCCTTTCAGATGAACGCTTTCTTTCTAAGATTGATTGAGGTGTCTTAGTAGAACCATAGGGAATTCCCTTTACAAGTAAAGTTCTTCAGAGGAACGCCCATCCCATCCCTACTTCCACCTCCCCCCCACTTCTCAGGATAGGACAAGAATTCAGCCAGTGCTATTTGTCTAACTGTATTGTTCTACAACGGCAATACTTGCATTTGTCAGGAACTGGACTTATCAGACAAGAAGCATATCCCAGCAATTGATTCCTGTAAATGCAAAATGTCTCTATTCAACCAAGAAAACAAGAGCTTTTGAACACTTGAGAAAGACTTTATTCACTGCTTTCTCTGCTCTTTTGACATGGGCTTACAAAAATGCAGTGGCTATTTGAGTTGCCTGTTGATTCCCCTGGCACTGTGGAGTATTTTTATAAATATTCTCCTATATTTTCCTGATGGGAAATCTTCATATGCTTCCAGCAATAATCATACCAACTATGTGTGGCATTTTGAAGGAATCTGTTTCTCAGGTATTATGGTAAGTATGGCTTCTTCGATTAGCTAAATACATCTTTCATTTTCTCCACAGGACTCGTTGATCCTCAGATGGTAGATGGTGTGGGGGGATCTTCCAGGAAAGGGGGGATTTCAGGAAGGGACAGAATCAAAATAATAACTGTATTTTGGAAGCAATATAACAGCAAAACACAACATGTCACTGTACTGTAGTTGAGTATTTAAATGTCGATTGAGAGATTTTTTTAAAAATGTAATTTGATTATTTTTCCCCCTCAGAGATGGTTTAAACATCATATAGGTCATTAAACACATTTGTAGGATTAAGACTTCTATCTTAATTTCCTATTTTGAAGATATATTTCAAACTGTTGAGCTGTAGAATTAAAGTACATGTTTGTATTTCACAATGATGATCTCCCAAAACTATTGAATTCAATAAGTTGACTGTCCTTTGATTTAAAAAAATACAAAAATTGGTTCTATGTTTAATTGTGATAACCAATATTTGGCTTGTTTTAAAATTAATATACTAGATTTGCTGTATGTTTATCTCTTTAAGTCAGTTGTGGGATTCTCAAGTCATATTCAAGAATGTCTGCACTTGATATCTAAGTAATTAAATTCCCAATGTTTAATTGTATGAATGCAGTTGTGAGCCTTAACAAGAAAAAAAAAGATTGAAGAACTGTTGGGAAAAATGTGAGCATTACAAAGAAAAAGAGACCCTTTTATAAAATTCATGTTTGAATGATTATACCATAAAGATGCTGCCGGTGGCCTTCCGGATCCGCTTCAAGGTGCTGGTACTCACCTATAAAGCCCTTCATGGCATGGGCCCATGGTACTTGCAGTACGACCTTCTACCAGCCTCCCACCAACCTATGCATTCTCATAGAACTGCCCTCCTCCAGGTGCCGTCGGCCAGACAATGTCAGCTGGCGACTCCCAGGTCGAGGGCGTTCTCTGTGGCCGCACTGACCCTCTGGAATGGGTTACCCACCGAGCTCCGCACGGCTCCCGATCTCCGCACTTTGTGCTGGCCTGAAGACATGGCTGTTTCATCAAATTCCCTGACCTATTATGGAGTTTTTAACGGGGGATTTTAAATTGGACTGTTTTTTAGAATTTTGTTATTGTTATTTTAACCTTGTGAACCACCCCGAGTCCCACGGGAGAAGGGCAGCATATAAATTTTAGTAATAAATAAATAAAGAAAACCCTAAGTATTTCTTCACATATTGCTGAGTCCTGCCATTCATATAGGACCCACAATTATTTTCCAAGTGAAAATAAGTAGTGCACAGAAAAAAGAAATATGAATATTTCTTTAAAGTCACTAAAAAGTGATCCGCTTGCAATTGTTAGCATTTCAAGACATTCTATTAACTTGTAACCAGTACATAGTTTAATGCTACATAGTCTTTGGCTTCACTCTGATGCTTCTATATATGCTTTTGAGCATCCATGAAGATGTGGTCTTCCCTATTTACTTTACCAAAAGGAACAATGTAAAGGATTAATTTATTTGGCCTTTGGTCTATCTAAAGTAAGTTACAAAATAATTTTTCTTAGGTGCAAGAAGATCCTTTGAGATATGTCACTTTCTTCAAAAACAATGCCTTCTTTTGAACAAATCATCATATTTTAACCTGTGATCGGCCAGGTATCCAGACTAGAACTCCCAGCATCCCAGGTAGAATGTGAAATGGTAGAGAGATTCTTTGTCTCTAAACTGATACTGATAGATTTAGGATTTTTTTTTCTTTAAATGTAATACAGATGCAAAGTAGCTGGCAGTTTTGATGTCAGGAAGGGTGGTTTATTCCTTTCCTTGGCAACTATGAACAGAACAAAGATAAATGTTTCCCCCTCCTACTAAAGAAAACAGGAAAATATATAAATATTTATTAGAATTGGAACTGAGCAAGTATATAATTAAAGGACAGATGATTGCCTGGAACAGAAATATAGGTGGAAATATCCAATTACAAGAGTGGGAAAGAATTTGGGAAAATAATATTAAAATCACAAAATCGGTAAGCTATAAAGAAAACCAATATAAGGTATGGTATAGATGGTATTTACCCCCCTCGAGGCTAGCACAAATGTATCCCAACTTAGATTCGAAATGCTGGAAGTGCAAACAGGCTAGAGGAACTTTTTACCATATGTGGTGGCTATGCCCCAAAACTAAGGCATACTGGGAGAAAATCAGAACGTGGATATCACAAATAGTAGGAGAAGAAATTGAATTAGATCCCAAGATATTTTTATTAGGAATATACAAACAAAATGTCAGAAAAGAAACAATATATTTGATACACCATATAATTACAGCGGCGAGAATAGCAAGTGCACAAGTATGGAAGAAGGAATATTTGCCAAACCATCAACAAGTAATACAAAAAATATATTTATGTGTGGAATCAGATCAATTAACGCAGAAATTAAAAAATGAGGAAAGCTCAAAATATTCTAGGGTATGAAATAGGTGGTACGACTGGATCAAAGAAAAACAAAATGGATAAGGATACTCTTAATAGAATATAAAAGATAATCTAGATGAGTAATATATGTTACTTTGTTTTTAGTGAGTTTCAAATTAAAAATGGATAATTGGAAAGGTATTTGTATGTTTACTTTATATAAGTACCTACGAAGACTTCACCGTCATAAGGCATGAGGATAAAAGCGGGACAAGTAATGAATGATATAATGTGTATGTATATATATGTGTATATATATAATAACCATATATAGATATTTAAGAGAATAGAAAAGAATTTCATCATAGAATATGATTTATGGATATGGACATTTTAACATGGTTTTAACTGTTTTTGTATACATTTGAAAGTTAAATAAAGTTTGTTTTGAAAATAAAAAAAAAGAAAGAAAAGAAAACAGGAAAAATATCCACTGGTACCAATTCTATTATATCTACACCACCAATGCAATTTAGAATATTTCCTCTTTGGAATTATCCATTGTTTTGTGTTTCTGTCTTACTAGATTTGTAGGCGTCTTTCAAAAGCTAATATTATATGTTCTGTATTTTAAAACATTTTATATCATATAGTAATGGAACAAGTACCAGCAAGTACCATATCCAAAGATGAAACTATTGGCAATGTTCAGTACAAGTTGAATGTTCATTCATAAGTTCTACCTTTATAATTATCCATGCTTATGAAGAGCACACAGATAACCCTATATTTTCCTTCTGTTTATTTTGGAATAAAGCATTTCGGATATGTCTTGGTTCTATACTTTCAGTCAAATGTGGTGCAAAGTACTAAATCATGCATTATCTAATCAGAATATAAGGTTCTGAAAGAAGAATTTTGTGAGTTTAATGTTTTCAAACTCAATATGTTCTGTGCTACTCTGTTCTAGATTCTTATTCTAGCAGCACTTCTGGTAATTCTGGATCGGGACACCTTTTACAAATGCTTCCAAAGTGAAAACTGCACCAGAACATATAGAGTAAGTATATGATTTGCAAATGTAGCAATTTTGCTTTAAGAAGTCCTTCCATCCTCTTTTGACACTTTTGACCCTCTGGTGTTGTTTCCTTCCTTGGTCTGTGATGGAGATTAAACAAAAAAGAAAGAGACCCTTTGTTATCTCTGCAGCAAATCTGCAAAGCCAAACAAACAGGAACAGGAAAAATAGATGACCCCCATTATAAAATAGATGGACCAGTATCAACAGACATAACTTTAGAATTGTTGCCAAATGTTTTTCCCTAAAGACAAGAGCCTGGTGGCGGAGTGGACTAAGTCCTGTTAAAGTAGCACTTAGCTGCCAGCTGCCTGCAATTATTGCAAGTTCAAATCTTACCAGGCTCAAGGTAGACTCAGCCTTCCATCCTTTCGAGGTAGGTGAA
Organism: Masticophis lateralis; assembly: GCA_030761175.1. Taxonomy (NCBI): domain Eukaryota; kingdom Metazoa; phylum Chordata; class Lepidosauria; order Squamata; family Colubridae; genus Masticophis; species Masticophis lateralis. The sequence continues at coordinate 28,389,655 of JAUDYJ010000005.1, forward strand.
ATGAGGACCCAGATTGTGGGGGCAATAAGCTGATTTTGAATAAAAAAGAACACCACTTAGGGGGGCCCGAAAGCCCTACTAAGCAGTACTAAGCCATACTAAGCAGTATGAAGACTATTGCCGCCCTGAGTCTCCAGAGAAGGGTGGCATATAAATCTAACAAACAAACAAACAAACAAACGCATAAATATATAAACTCCAGTCTCTCTGTTAAGCACTGTTCTGCAGTCTTATTCTCTCCAAGTCTGTTTGATCAGTTAGTGGAATTTTGAGTCTATATTAGTGAAGATTAATATAATGTGCACTCCAGTCTTGAGGAGGAAGCAACACAAAGATAATTGGCCCACCATTATGTTTTAAATGAATAATTAATATTTTAATTCCACATCTTGGCTCAAGCTTAGCAGTGCAAAGTCCCAAAAACTATTGCCACAACAATCACACTGTCTTCCTCCCAAGAAACATGATATAATATTGCCCTTTCTGCCATCTTCAGTCACATGAAGAGCATGACACTATGAGATCGTCATGGCCTTGTGAGTTTAAGGATCTGTTTGGTGTTTTGTGAGACGTCAGTTTTGGCATATCACATTAAAAATAAGATAGTCTTATTTATATGGAATGATGCATTTGCTTGATGACATATACAGTAAGTGGGAAAAATAATATAGGTAGTCTTTGGCTTACAACAGCTCACTTAGTGACAGTTAAAATGGCACTGCAAAAAGTGACTTATGATGATTTTGCACACTTATGACGGTTGCAGCATCCCCTTGCTCATGTGATTTACATTCAGATGCTTAACTGATTCACATTTATGATGGTTGCAGTGTCTCGCCATCATGTGATCACTTTTTCAATCCCTCTGACAAGCAAAGTCAATGGGGAAACCAGATTCACTTAACAACCATGTTACTAATTTAACAACTGCAGTGATTCACTTAAAAAACCGTGGCAAGAAAAGTTGTAAAATGGGGCAAAACTCACTTAACAAATTTCTCACTTAGCAACATAAATTTTGGGCTCAACTGTGGTCATAAATCGAGGACTACCTGTATTTTGTAAATGTAAGTATATGAAAAGTTAATTTTTTAAAAAGAGAAGTGATGTCATTGGGCAACATTGATGGCAACCAAATGTCATGATTTTGAATATAAACAAGAGCAAAACTTGAATGGTTGTATTTCTGGTAGCAACAGGAAGAGGTGTTTATGGAATTTTTTGGCTCATAACCAAAATAATGTTTGCTAAATTTTCCAATTTAGAGGAGAGATGTCTGTTCCATTTTGTTCGGTTTCTCAAATGGAAAAGCAATTCGGACTAGCCTAACTTCAACAGAGAAAATGCCATTTGAAAAAGCAAATTTCCAATATTTTTTCACCCTACTCTTTGATAAGGGTTATAGCACCCTACTCTTTGATAATGGTTATATTAATTCTTTTCAAGTCATATTATCCCAAACTAGTCTACTGGCTTTACAGGCAACAGTTCCAATAGTTCCTGAAATTCTCATAGTTTGCTAAGTTTGGTAAGTCCAACCTTTGGGAGCTGAAGGACCCATTCAGCATTTGCAAAATAACATGATGAAGCTCACAAATTACCACATAGATTTTAATCAGTTGCAAAATGCATCCTGTACTAATTCTGTTTATTTTTGCCTTATTTATACTGTGTTTCCCCAAAAATAAGACATGAAAATAAGGCCAATTGGGCTTTTCAGGACATGTGATAATATAGGCAACCCCCGCAAAATAACACCCCCCCCCATCAACTATGCACCCTACTCCCCCCGCTGGGCATTGCAGGGCTCCTGGCGCTCACTTAAACACCCTCCCCATTTAAGGTGCAATTTGGGGGTGGCAGGTGGTGTGGGTGAGAAGCGTCTTGCTTCTCCCCCGCCCTGCTTGCCACCCCTCTCAATAAAGAGACGGTGAAGAAGGGAAGCAGCCAGGCTGCTGTTGCCATTGGGGTGGGTCACGTTGGGCCATGAGATGTGTGTCTTACCTTTCCAGCACCATCACATTCCTCGCCTTTCTGTCCTGGGAGACATGTTGCAGAAAAAACTTTCTTGTGAGTTCAAGGAGTTTGGCTGAACTCACAAGAAAGTTTTTTCTACAACGTGTTTCCCTGGACAGAAAGGTGAGGAACGTGATGGTGCTGGAAAGGTAAGACACACGTCTTGCGGCCCAACATGTCCCATCCCACCCCAATGGCAACAGCAGCCTGGCTACTTCCCTTCCTCACCACCTCTTTATTGAGAGGGGTGGCAAGCAGGGTGGGGGAGAAGCAAGACGTGCGTCTTACCTTTCCAGCACCATCGTGTTCCTCACCATTCTGTCCAGGGAGACACGTAAAAAAACCTTTCTCACGAGTGAGGGGCAGGAGCCCTGTCATGCCTGGAGGGGGGAGGGGGGAGAGAAGAGACGGCAAGGGGAGCCATGTCTCGTTCCACGCGTCTCACTTCTTCCCCATATCACCTGCCAGAAATGAGTCTTTGTGACGCCGACCCCTCATAGAGCAGGACTCTGCAAGGCTTGTGCTGTTGCATGCAGGAACTGCAGCACAGCCGTGAGGTTTGACATACTGACACAGCCGCGAACAGCAGGACACCAGCTGTGCCGGTATGATGAAGCTTGTGTCGGTGCTGCAGTTTGTGCATGCAACGGCACAAGCCTTGCAGAGTCCTGCTCCATGAGGAAGCAGCAGTGGTGAGAGACGTTAGGGTAGCAGCCAACGCGAAGAATGAGAAGGGGAGATGATGGCAGCAATTGGACATCCAGTCCCAGGCTTACCGCTTCCTGCACCACCAAAATAATAAGACATCCTCCCCCAATAATAAGGCCAAGCCCTTATTTGGGGGGTCAAAAGAAAATAAGACCCTGTCTTATTTACAGGGAAACAAAACACTTGATTTCAGCTGCCCATTGTATTATTATTACTATTATTGTTATTGTTATTATTTTCAAAGTGCTCTGATTTGTATCTTTACAGTGTCTCATTTTTTAAAAACAATAATAAAAATCAAACAGCTTAAACAAATATAGAGCCAGTGGTAAAAGAAGATTGGGGCACATGAGGGAGGTTGCTGGAATCACATGTATAGTATTACTTTGAGATTTGCAGGCAGAATGCTCATGACTTCCAGCCTTGCCCAACCACAGGACACAACTATAAATCTATCAGACATGTCCTCTGATTAGCTGTGGAGAAATGCAGCATGCATTCTACAAGCGGACAGTGCACTAAGTTTTTGTCCAGCACTATCTATCTTCCCAACTATTCTGCTTTCTACACTTGATCAAAGGATAAGATATATCTACAGATGTAGATTAGGAGTGGGCAATTACTTTTTCCAAGGGGCCACATGACAAACTGGAATTATGGAGAGCCAAACCAATAGGACTGTGAAGTTGCGTAGGCACATACATATATAAATTGGGGGTGGGGGGAAATGGTTGCTTTCAAAATAAAAGCAAGTTGTATTGTGTGCATGGTGTACATTTATTTACTTTTGATTTCTGATTTCCAACCGACTTCACAAGGGACACCCAGAGGCTAAATGTGGTCCTGGGGCCACTAAAATGCCAGGGTCTGATGTACATAGTTTGTTTCCTGTAATGATGGAATCTTTTCACTCCCTCCTCTTCTTCTTTTAATGCAGCGTTTCATTTCTGTTGTGCTTTCCCTACTAGGGATTGCATTCTCTGGCTACAGTTTGATCATATCTGCTTTGAGCTTAGTGCAGGGCCCATACTGCAAAACCTCAGCTGGCTGGGAATATGCCTTCAAAAACACGGCAGGCAGGTAAGAAGAAGGCTTATCTCTAAAACTAATTTTAGATTACATTGATGTCCTCAGCCAAATATTTAAATGAAATGGCCAATTGATGTGGCCCTCTGACCTTACAAGGAATGGGCTTACAAGAGCTGCTTCTCCTTTGTTTTTTTCAAAATTGCTTCATTCAGACAAGTCCTCCCTGTATTCGTCTCTGGAAATCTGATAGTTCAGGGTTCCTTAATCCCCGGGCTGAGACCCATTACCAGGCCTTGGCTTGTTTGGAAGCAGCGAGTGTGCATGTCCATGCAGCTCCACTTGTGTGAGCAGCAGGTGAGCATGCGTGTGTGCGCAGCTCCATTTGTGTGAGTAGTGAACTGGTGTGCCCACAACTCATGCACATACAGCTGTGTGTATGTGTGCCTGCCACCTGCATAACCATTCCCTCCCGCCCACCCCGGCCACTGGTCCACAAAGTTGGAAAGGTTGGGGATTGCTGTGATAGATGAATGGATAAAGAGTCCTTGGGCTGAAAACTGTATAATAAGACCACCTGAGAGGTCTTTATATAAGCATATTCATAGTATCAATCTGTTCCCATTTTCTTTATGTTATTGTTTCCTCTGATAGTTACCTCATGGATCCTACTTCCTGGTCCCAGTGCACTGAGCCTGCTTATGTAGTTGTTTGGAACATCATTTTGTTGTCTATTCTGATAGATCTTAGTGGCCTCGAAATCTTGATCTGCCTTCTGAAAATAATTGCAGAATTAAGGCAAATCCTGTGTGGAAATTATCCCATCTTTGTTCAGGTAAGAGATCAGTCTCCACAAAGTTTTCTTTTTACATACCATAACTGCTTATGTTATTTTTATTCTTCCAAGTTGATCCTGTATTCATATGCTTCTAGAACCACTGATTCAGTCAGTGATCAAATGAGACTTTTGTATTGTGATCCAAAGTGAACTCACAGGGAGATCTTATGTGCCCAGTGGAATCAGTTGTTTTGACTGAAATAATTTGGATATAAATGCATTTATTTATTTGATTTGATTTGCTTTGATTTTGCCCGTCTCAACATCATGAATCTGGGTGGCTAGCAATGATTGAAAACATAGTATCACAACAATCTTGCAATAAATACAAATCAGTAACTGACGTAACCAAAAAAAAAACAAACCATCAGCTATCAGTGCAAGCATCTCACAAGCTCTGCAATATTTCCTAGATAAATGTCCATTAAAATCTTGTATCTTTCTGTTGTTTTTTTTTACAGCCTGCTCTGATCTAACAACTTTGGGGAATGACTCCAGCATGACTCCATCATATCTCTGAGCATGCATTTTGATATTAATTTTTAAAGCAGGCGCTTCTGTTTCTGTGGTAACACAAGAAGAACTGCCAATGTTTTCCCAACGTATTATTTATGTTGCTCTACATATTTCAGCTAAAGTGTACAGTCTGTTTTTCTTATTGCCTATTTGCATACCTTTTCCCTTTATTGTATTTGTTATGTATCTAAATTGTGAGGTTCTTGAAAAATGAAGATTTTTTTTTGTGTTTACAGAATATAAAGCACTTACCATCGATGCCACCTGAATAAATATTTAGTGCAATAAGTAGTCCCATTATTGCGAACAACATTCTTAGTAAAGAGATAAACTTGTATCTGGAATACACCTTTTTGTATCACAAATGGGATTTAACATGATTAAATGAGCAACTGAATAAAACTTCCCCTGCACAGTTGTTGGGAGAAATGTCATAGTCTGAGATGAGATTCGGGGAGTGTCTTTTGCATGTAGAAAGCCATAAGAATAGATTTGCCTCTACTAGTTCACCCATTGAGCAAAAACATTGGAATGGTCCCTAATTTGCCTTAACGAAATAGTTATATTTACTTTGGATCCTTCCCCACAGTGAGTAATAAAAAAAAACCCCGCACTCAATGCTAACATTCTTTGTTCCTTTTCACATTCCTCTGATCTCATACAAGAAGTCCTCAACTTACAACTATTCATTTAGCAACTGGCGTGTATTTACAATAGTCACACATGATGGGTCAAATGATTGACATTTGCAACCTTTCCAGTCGAAGTCAATGGGGAAGCCAGATTTGTTTAATAACTGTAAGATTCGCTTAATAAGCACTGTGCTTAGCAACAGAAATTCTTTTCCCATTTGTAGTCATAAGTCAAGGTCTATTTACACTGTCTCTTTTTTTTTTCAACAGCCATTTTATTTCTGATTCAATTGCAATATTTCTGGGAATCACTGAGAAGGCTAGGCTCCCTTTACGTTTGTAGTACTAAAGCTCCGCAAAACTTACCAAGCAGATCATTTCCAAATTGGTAGTAGCTTTTTTACCTGCTCCAAAGAATTATTGCTACTGTGTGATAAGTGGATCAGAAAATAAAAATTGCATGAAGTTGTTCAGGAATCCTTCTAATAAAAAACCTAAATTAATTAGATGGGTATATTTTAATTAACAAAAATGTAAAATCATTGTGATTGCGCTGAAGTTAATTTTTGCTTCCTACAAATCATCAGCCTTGTAAATGTCAGTTTTTGAGAAGAAACTGAACAGGTATATATAATTGGGATTAATAGAACAAACAAAATAAATCTTCAGATTGAATTGTGGAGCTTTTAATATAAGAATTGCAAGATTTGTCCCAATTATCAGTTATTATATGGATCGCCAAACAACCAAATTTTCAGGAAAAAATGTTTTAAATAATATAGACAAGTAATGCCAGTCTTGTCTGAAATTTGATAATATTGCACTGATATATTATTAACTGCTTGGGATTTTGGACATTGTCCTGCAGTTTAAAGCTGAAATATAACTTTCCCCAGGTTGTGAAATGCAAGAAATTTCAGCTGTATCAAACAGAACGAACAGGAGAAAATTGATGTTGTGTTGGGAAACTCTAAAGCATTTCACCATAGCATGGACCTTTAAATTAAAAAAAAATATTTTGATGAGGAACAATTTTCAAATTCACATATTAAGATATAAAACATGATTTACATTTGAACATTAACTGTGATAAAAAATGTGTTTTTTTTTTTTTAAACTGTTGTTTCAATCATCTATGAGCTGTCTAAGAGTTGTTGCCACCAAATCTGACAGGGTTTGTTTAAACAAGAATTGTGCAACCTTCCAGGCTGTTGAAACTAAACAAAAGCTTGCAAAGGGGAAATACTGAAGATATTTAAAGAAGGTGTTCCTGGGTAAGTCCATTGGACTAAAACAACCTCGAACATGAAGCTGTCTGTGATAAGCCACTTGTTGGCTTATTACTTGTTCCAAGTCTCTGCAGTAACCAGAGAATACTACATTGGAATTAATGAAATTGATTGGAATTATGCTCCAGGAACAAAGAACATCCTAACTGGGAAGCCCTTTTCAGAAGATGAGTAAGTCTCAACTTGTTTAATTGGGCTCATATTAAGCTTTCACATTTTTACTATGAACTATTTATTTTTAATCAGCAATGACTGGATGCAAAAAAGCGTAAGTACCTGACATTTATACTAGCCATGGGGAAGACATTTCAGCCTGAAAACAAACTTGCAGAAAAAGTTTTGCCTGCCAAAATCATACCGCATATAATACTAAGGGGATTGGAGCTTTGCCTCTCTATACCTGTATGGGATTATAATCTGACTTTTACTTTTGTTTGCATTGTATATGATGCAGATTTAGTTCTACAAAACAGAAGTTTTATGACTACAGGTTGATGTGTTGGGGTTGGGAGAAAGGAGCCCTTTCTGCTAACTGGATCAAAACCTGAAACTAGATCATTCCAAATACTTTGTACAGGTGTGTCACAAATATGTAAATGTGTTTATCATAATCTATTTAGAGGTATTTTGTTTTACTGCTTAGGGGAAGAATCAGTCACTTTTTCAGGCATTGCAATGCATTTATTTGGGTGAACTTTCACGAGATGTCACTTGGAAATACTCAAGAATTCTACCATTTTATCATCAATTAAATTCATTTTAGAAGTTCTGGAAGTGCTTTTTCTGCTCTAGATCTCACAGTGATTGCACTGCTGATCTTTGATTCTCAATCTTGGAAATGTTATGAAGTATTCCCCAGTCAATGTGGGAACTTTGGGAGTTGAAGTCTCCACATCTTAAAAGTTCCCAAGGGACTAGTGGTAGCAATGAAAAGCTGTAGTGAAACTATTCTATTTTTCATTTGTCAGTGTTCTTAAACAGAGAGTGGCAGGTAAACAGGAGACATATGGATGGGAAACGGCTATGATAGCTGGGCTTCCTATAAAATGCCTGGAACAAAGCAGAGCAATTGTAAAATATGGAATTCTAGTGAGAAGTTCGTACAGCGTACAACTAAAAGCTCTACTGCTTGGTATCCTATTTAAAGATGGTGCAGAATGCTGGAGTAGACAAGGCTGGCATAGATTAGGCTAGATTTTTTTAAGAAAAGAAGAAAGCTGAACATTCAGACAAATATTTGCAGTGTTACAGAAGCAGATTGTCCCCCAAGTGTTCTTGTATGGCCCTAATACTGGATTTGTTTCCTTTGATGCTTTCTTCTTCCCTAGTACATTTCCTTACCTCTTTACAAAAGAGGCTGAGAGGTAGTCTGCAAGCAGGAACTTCGAGGATCTAGAGACAGAATGTAAATATTCACATCCTCTCTTTCCTACATTAATATATGTTTTCTTTCCTCCACTGTCTTTCCTCCACTGAAGTCAATAACCCAGTAATGTTTCTGCAGAGAAGGTTGAATTGCTGAAATAAATCTTGCCATTATATTTTATCTGAATAGTGGTGTTGTTTTGAATGAAGAAAAATATGCATCTGGCTTTCTCAAAGTTAATTATAATTTAGTTGGGATCTCTTCATATGTGGAACTTGGAGTGTACCTTTAATACATACATTAAAAAAAAAAGAATCAGGGATATATTTCTTCTGTCTCAGCATAAATGGAATGGGCGTTGGCTTACCTGAACGCTCCTTCTGGTTGCTCTGGCTCCAGCGGTCAGGCGTGGGTAATCCACCACCGATATGCTTGATTGAGTCAGCTAACTGAGAAGCTCCGCCTCCTATCCCTGCTTCCCAGTTTTCTGATGAAAGACGATTCAGCTGACTGACACGTAGTGCTGTGAAGAATGAAAAAGGCAAAGCCGTAGGAACCCCCGAGCCAGCAAGGGCCCAGACAGGGATGGGGCTGACCGCTGGAGCCAGAGCAACCAGAAGGAGCGTTCAGGTAAGCCAACGCCCATTCTCGTTGATTCTGGCTCCAGCGGTCAGGCGTGGGACATGCCAAAGCAGAGACCTATAGGGAGGGACCCGCCCGGGCTGGAGAGGGGGCTCCCCTGAGAACCTGCTGTAGGACTCTGCGACCGAATGAAGCCTCCGCAGAAGCAAAACGGTCCAGTCTGTAATGTCGTATGAATGGAGTGGGGGACTGCCAGGCAGCTGCCCTACAGACCTCTTCTAATGAAGCTTGTGTAGCCCAGGCCACGGACGTGGCGGCACTGCGCGTGGAATGTGCTGTAATGTGACGAGGGACTGGAAGTAACTGACCCTCGTATGCCTTGGCAATAGTGGCCCTGATCCATCTACCCAGGGTGGAGGAGGAGACCTTCTTGCCGAGAGACGCAGGTTGAAAGGAAACCAGGAGGGATTCTGATTGACGAAAGGAAGAGGTTCTGTGTAGATAGATTCGAAGAGCACGCCTAACGTCTAACGTGTGCCAAAGTCGTTCCCGTGGATTGGAGGGACGAGGGCAGAAATCTGGAAGGACCAATTCCAGGGCCCGATGGTAAGGAGAATTAACTTTGGGGAGGAAAGTGGGGTCTAGACGAAGGACCACTCTGTCTGGGTGAAAAATACAAAGGTCGTCCCTTGTGGAAAGAGCCGCCAGCTCGGAAATCCGCCTGGCGGAAGTGATAGCCAGGAGAAAGGCTACCTTATAGGACAGGAACCTTAACCCCACGTCCCGGAGGGGTTCAAAGGGAGCCCTGGTGAGGAAATCCAAAACCCGGGGAAGATCCCATGTGGGGTAACGATGTATAGGAGCTGGGCAGAGATTGGATGCTCCCCGGAGGAATTGTCTAATAAGGGGCCGGGACGAAAGGGACCCCCTCCTGCCGCAACAAAGAATGGAAGACAGGGCGGCTACTTGCCTGCGGAGTGTGTTAGGGGCCAAACCCGCCTCCAGACGGGTCTGGAGGAAAACCACCTGCTCCGTAGAGGCAGCCGTGGGCGAGATGGATTGCCTGTTGCACCAAGCAGAAAAGGCTGACCAGGTGGAACCGTAGATTCGGATCGTAGAAGGTCTACGAGCAGCTTGAATGGTGGCGATGACGTTGGGTGGAAGGCGCCGGTCCCTCAACAGGCGCCGCTCAACCTCCAGGCGGTTAGTTGAAGCCACTCCGCGTCCGGATGACGAAGCGACCCTTGACGAAGTACTAGCCTGTCTGCTGGGAGGCGCCAAGGAGGAAGAACTGAGAGAGATTGCAGGTCTGCAAACCAGGGACGTCGTGCCCAATGGGGGGCAATGAGGATGAGTTCTGCTCTCTCCAGGAGCATCTTCCGGATGACTTTGGGTATGAGGGGAAGAGGGGGGAAGGCGTAAAGGAGCCCGGGGGGCCATTTGCTGTGGAGGGAGTCCACAGCTTCCGCCCCCGGTTCCGGAAAGCGGGAGAAGAATCTGTGAACCTGCCGGTTGAGTTTGGTTGCGAAAAGGTCTACTACGGGGGTTCCCAGACGGGACGCTATCTCCGCAAATAGGTTCTGATCCAGAGCCCACTCCCCCGGGTCTAGAGTCGAGCGACTCAACCAGTCTGCCTGAGAATTGTCCACCCCCGAAATGTGAGCTGCAGAGAGCGAGCGCACATGTGTCTCTGCCCAATTCCCCAGGCTTTCCGTCTCCTGCATGAGGTGACGAGAATGGGTCCCCCCTAGACGATTCACATGGGCCTTGGCGGCCACATTGTCTGTCCTCACTAGAACGTGTTTGTCCTGAACCTTGTCTTGAAAAACCCTGAGAGCTAGATGGACAGCCCTGAGCTCTAGCCAGTTTATGTTGTGGCGAAGGTCGGACCTGGTCCAACGACCCTGCGCCAGGGAAGATGATAGGAGAGCCCCCCAGCCGTAAAGACTCGCATCCGTGGTGAGGATCACTCGTTGAGTCACCCTGAACTCTGTCCCCCGATGCATGGTCGGGGAGGCCCACCACTTGAGGGAGAGAAGGACCTTGGGAGGAAGGGGAACCTTCCGGGTGGAGGATCCTAACCCCTGTTTTTGGAAGGGGAGGAGAAACCACTGTAAGGGTCTGCAGTGGAGACGGGCCCAGGGGACTATCCCTATGCAAGATATCATCTTGCCCAGGAGATGAAACAGTGAGGCCAGGGAAGAGCCCCTCTCTGCCCTCACTGACCTGACCAGGGACTGCAGACTGGTCAGGCGGTCCTGGGAAAGATAGACCCTGCACTCCTCTGTGTCTATGATGGCTCCCAGATGTTGCAAGCGAGTGGATGGGATGAGGTGGCTTTTGGCCCGGTTGATCGAGAACCCATGGGTGCTCCAGGACGTTGATGGTGAAGGCCAGGTCCCTGCGAGCTGACGTCTCCGAGACGGATTGAATAAGGAGATCGTCTAGATAAAACTGCATCCTCACGGGAAGGGAGCGGAGGTGGGCGGCCAGAGCAGACATTACCTTCGTGAAGGCTCGGGGAGCCGACGAGAGCCCGAAGGGGAGAGCGCGATACTGGTAATGCCTGGTTGCGAAGCAAAACCTGAGAAACCGGCGATGGTCGGGGAGGATGGGAACATGGAGGTATGCCTCTGTCAGATCTACTGACGAGAGGTAATCTCCCCTCCTGAGACCCTCCAAAATGGATTGGAGGGACTGCATCTTGAACCGCCGGTAAACAATCCGGCGGTTCAAGGCCTTGAGGTCGAGAATTGCCCTCCATCCCCCCGAGGACTTCTTGATGATAAATAACCGTGAATAGAAGCCTAGTCCTAGCTGCTCCGGGGGAACAGGCTCGATGGCCCGAATCTCGAGAAGGTGTTGGATGGCGGATTCCATGAGAGATCTGGATTCCCTGTTCCGAGGTACTGGGCAGCGAAGGAACCTGTCTGGGGGGATGGAGAGGAATTCGAGAGAGAGGCCAAACCTGACCGTCTCCCTGACCCAGGCATCCGATGAGGTAGCATCCCATTGGCTGGCGTAGAATGCCAGGCGGCCTCCAATGGGAAGCTGGCCCTGACCGTCAGCGCGACCTACGGAAGCCCCTCCCCCTACTGCCTCGAAAGGGCCGACAGGAAGATCCTCTAGAAGGAGAAGGACCGGAGCGATCCTGAGGGCGGGATTGACCCTGGAAGGGGAAACGTTGCCTGTGTGAGCCCGAAAAGCCACCTTCCGAAGACCTGAAGGGGCGAAAGGAGGACTGGGATCTGAAACCCGACCTCCGGGAAAGGCTAGGGAGGATACGGCGCTTGTCCTTAGACTCCACGAGGAGAGGCTCCAAGGAAGCCCCGAAGAGCTTAGGACCTGTAAACGGGGCAGAGGCCAGACGCCATTTTGACTTGTTATCCGCCTGCCACTGGCGAAGCCAGAGGAGTCTACGGGCAGCTACGGAAGACCCTATAGCCTTGGCAGCAAAGCGGGAGGAATTCAATGTGGCATCTGCAGAAAATTCCAAGGCCACAATGACTTTACTTATGTCTTGGTGGGCTCTGACATCAGAGACCGGGAGCCTGGCTTGTAACTGCTTCAACCATAAAATGGAGGCCCTATTGAAAAAGGAGGCTGCCATGGAGGACTTGACAGACCAGGCAGTGGCCTGGTGGGATCTTACCAGAGTGTGTTCAAGGCGCCTATCCTCGGGCCGGAGGCTTTCCTCCGGGGGGCCTGTCAAATTAGCAGAAGTGGACAGTTCAGCAACAGGCTGGTCTATCACAGGAACCTGCAAGAGAGAAGAAAGCTCGGGGGCCAGGTTATAAAGCCGTTTATCCACTGAATTGGGGCTAGGTCCTGAGGCAGGGGCAGACCACTGGCGTTGAAGCACCTCCTTAAAAAGGGTAGGACCAGGGACCTCCTCCTTCTCAATAGTGGGGACTTCAAACAGAGGGACAGAGGAAGAGGAAGAAGTGCCCTCCCCTGAAGCTGTATTAGAAGGATGGGGAATCCCCAGACCAGTAGTGAGTTTGGCCTTATGCAATAAAGATCGGAAAAGCTGGGGTTTGAAAAGGCCTACAAATGCAGGCTGGTCCGGGCCCAAGTCCTCATCCTCAGACAATTCCTGGTCAAGAGGGTCTGGTAAGGCAGTGGAATCCCTGTCTGAATGATCGGGAGAACCAGCCTGGTCTAGGCCGGAAGCCTGGGGCCTGTGTTCCTCCAGCTCGCCTTCAGAGAGAATGGAACCCTCAACATCCACCTGAGAATGGGAATCACTAGAAACCCAAGAGGAAGTCCTATGGAGTTCCTGCCTAATGCCCAGTCTTATAGCCTCTTTAATATATGATGCTAGGTCTGTGGAAAGGAGGGCCTCTGCTGGTGGGGGGGGGGGGAGGGGGGCAAGAGAAGGAGCGACTTGTGGGGGGGGGTCCTGAGCTGGGGGGGTCTGCAGAGGAGGAGGGTGGCTGAGATTGAACCCCAAACAAAGCTTCATCAACTTGTCCAGGGTCTTTGGGCAAGGGGGAATTCCTGTCAGGGGACAGGGCTGGGAGGGAGGCCTGAGCAGGAGGATCCTTATTAGTAGCCTGGGCTACAGAATCAGAAGGAGTGGGGGTGTTGGGTGGAGGGGGTTGGCTAAGAGCCACATTCTCCTGAAGGGAAACAGCCTTGATGGCCTTTTGGATAGCTTTCTCCATAGCCAGCTGGCGTTTCTGCTCATCCCTGGTTAAGGGCCTGGGCTGGGAGGATCTGGATGAGTGATGGGTCTTCCTGCTCCTCTTGGAGGGGACAGGGTCCTGTTCCCCTGAAGACTCTCTTTGAGGCTGGCGAGAGGAGGGTCTGGAAGTCTTCCTCGATGCCATAATGAGGGGTTAAGCAATAAATGCCTGCAAAACGAGGGAGAAACCCTCCTTAATAAAGGGCCTCACTAAGGAGCTTTTAAAATGGCCGCCGGAAGATTATTCAAAATGGCCACCCGCATAAGGGATCCATGCAGTTCCAATAGCCATGCCCCAAAATGGCCGCCCCCATAAGGCCAGCCATGCGGTTTCAAAATGGCCGCCCCCATAGGCCAGCCATGCGGTTTCAAAATGGCCACCCCCATAGGCCAGCCATGTGGTTTCAAAATGGCCGCCCCCATAGGCTAGCCATGCAGATTCAAAATGGCCGCCCCCATAGGCCAGCCATGCGGTTTCTAAATGGCCGCCGGAAGACAAAGCTGATTCAAATAATGGCCGATCAGCTTCTCAGAAGGGGAAAAAAAAAAAAAAATTAGGAGAAGCTCTCCTGACTGCCCAAGGGTCCCCAATACTGACCCGCTCTTTTCTGCTGCCTGTGCGATCTTCCCGGCACTCAGATGAGCTGCTAAAGTCCGTAGCTCTGCCTGATAAAGAGGGAGCTGCTTGAATTTCCCAGCACTGAAATGCAGAGTGGCAGCAGTGGGAGGCTCTGGCTGGAGGATCCCCGTCCAGCACACGCCTCAAATCCCTTTGGGCGACCCAGCAAATAGCCCTGGGTGCAGCAATAAGGCAAAGCTCTTGTTGCCTAAAGTGGGGCCAGGCTCAACCAGCTGGGAACCTACAGCCCCACTGCCAGCGGTTTTGGGAGCAAACCCCTTCGCGCTGGCTGCTCTACCAAAGGATTTGGGAGCTAAGATACGATGGAAGGCAAGAAGAGATTTCTTGCAGGAGCTCAGCACTACGTGTCCTACTCAATCGGATTGAGTCAGGAAACTGGGAAGCAGGGATAGGAGGCGGAGCTTCTCAGTTAGCTGACTCAATCAAGCATATCGGTGGTGGATTACCCACGCCTGACCGCTGGAGCCAGAATCAACGAGAATATAAGGTAGATGTCCTAAACAGCAGTGAAAGGTATGTCACCACCTTGTAGAGTCCACCTTTCTGATACCTGAACACTTTCTTTTGCTTGTGAGAATCAGAAAAGAGCAAGGATTATTTTTAGGACTAGCAAAAGATTTCTGATAGGTTGGAGTGAAGTTATTGATGTTATGTTGGATACAATGAAATGGAGGGAAAACCATTATATCTATGTTTTGTTAATGCATTTTTAAAATATAGTTCATCTCAGGCTGAATACATCAATAATAACAGGTAACAATAATTCTTTTAAGCGTTTCTAAATCAGTCAAGCTGACCTTGGCATTCAGCCTTTGTGTAACTTGGGGATTGTATTAATCAGCCTTATGTTTTCTATAAAAAAAAAAAAAAAGGAGGTAATGAGGAAATTCAGAGTTCATTTTATTATCATCCAGTGGTTGTCCAGATTTTTATAACTCAAGATCTGCTGTTCTAGCAAGAGCAAGAGAACATGTATGAAGAATGCTTGAAAAATATAAAGTAACAAAAAGGCAACAGTGACTGGAAATATTCAGTCTCTGACAAAAGTTGAAAATCGGTTGAAGATGATTACATTACATGAAGAAAGCCTTGTCTTACAATGTTCGGTATTTCATGTTTAATCTCTATTTAAATGCTTCAGACCTCAGGAATCTTAGTAATAAGATTTATGTAGGTTTATTTTTAAATGAAAGCCATTATCTTTGCAAAGAAGAATAAGGAAAAGGACACACTGCCCATGTCAACAGGAAGTTATCTGTACAGTTCTAGAAAGTCCATACATGCATCTCTAATTTAATTAGTGTCTCACAAAGCTTCCTGAAAAACAAGATTGTTAATTATTTTTATAAGGCAATATTGGTTTGAAACTGTACAGTCCTCTGCTTCAATTGAAGCTTCGAAGCAACTCATTGGTTAACTGAAAAAATCAAATCTGCCATACATTCCCAAGATTGCTGGAAATCAAACAGTGAAATGAAATAAAATGTAAATGCTGTGATGTGTGGAATTGTTGAACAGAGACAAAAGTGATTGATTGATAAGAGTTAAGAAGTTAGCTTGGGGAGGCCTTATAAGAAAAAAAATGACTCTGAAAGATAAATCTAGCGATCAAGGTGACAGAATAGTACAATGTTCATTGTTCTGTCAATTTGGGCACTCCCATCTCTGCCTTGCTGTTGTGCTTTTTGGTTGGCAAGATAACTTCTAAAATGATGGTACAGTGCAGTTAAAAACACACCAATGTCTAAGTACAATAATGGAAGTTATAGAGCATAAGACAGAGGCAAGACAAAGTAATCAGTTCAAATTTTGAATGAAAAAACAGGATTCCCAAATGCATAGTTAGTCAGGCATGAACAAAAGCTACTACACAAACTTTTATCCAGTGCTCACCTATACATTTTAATTCTTCAAACTATATATAGTGCAGAAGCTAGTTAAAATCAGCTACTAAGCTTTTCCTGTTAAATAGCCAGAATCCACAAACTTGAATTTCTGTTCTCAAAAAGAACTTCAACAATTAATACTGTCCATTTATTTCCAGTTTGCACAAGTATGCATAATGTGATCAAAAGGAAAGTGTAAACTACGGTTGTATTGCAATACAGTACTTTGGTTATTATTTTCCAGAACTAAGCTCTTGTATGCTACTTGCGATAGGAGAATATCTTATTTCTTCTTCCTTTTCCTCATTTATCATTCTCTACAGCAGAGATGTAGACTCCTTCACCAAGGAAACATAACTATAAAAGAAAGAGTGACCCAGCATCGGAAAGCAATTAATTGCTCATGTATCAGATATGACAAAACTCAAGTATGGCCATCAACCCAAAGTAAAAAAACCCTTTTTATCACAAGCACTTTAGACAATCTACATACAACATTTGTGTCAGCTTACCTCAGAAATGGTATACATTTGGTGCACATGTTTTACAGTGGCTTTATCAAAACATTAAAATATAACGAACACTCATTTGTCAAACAGTTTAGGATTAGGTTTAGGTTTTATTTTATTTATATACTGCCCTCCTCCCGAAGGAATCAGGGCAGTGAACAGCCACAAGATAAAACACATAAATACAAAATTTAAAAGCAGAATAAAATCGAATTAAAACAATTTAGCCCAAGACAGATTTAAAACCCCAGTAATTAAGAACAGATTAAAATTTACATTTTAAAAAGGGAAATAAGAGAAAAGGTTAGGCCAGGCCAGCCTGATGGAATAAAAGGGTCTTGAGAGCACGGCAGAAGGTGTGCAGATCCGGGATCCTCCGTATCTCCGGGGGGGAGCTCATTCCAGATAGTAGGTGCCCCCACAGAGAAGACTCTCCCCCTGGGGGCCGCCAGTTGACATTGTTTGGCCGATGGCACCCGGATGAGCCCCTCTCTGTGAGAGCGTACTGGCCAGTGGGAGGCTGGTGGTGGCAGCAGGCGGTCCCATAGATAACCAGGTCTTAAGCCATGGAGCGCTGTAAAGGTGGTAACCAAAACCTTGAAGTGCACCCAGAAAACCACTAGGAGCCAGTACAGCTCGCGCAGGAAAGGTGTTACATGGGACGCCATGTTGCTCCCATAATCACCTGCGCGGCTGCACTCTGTGCCAGTTGGAGCCTCCCGGTGCTCCTCAAGGGGAGCCCCATGTAGAGAGCATTACAGTAGTCCAGGCGGGAAGTGACGAGGGCATGAGTGACCATGCATAAAGAGTCCCGATCTAGAAAGGGACTCAACTGCGAATCAGGCGAACCTGATGAAAAATCCTCCCTGGTCACAGCCGTCAAATGCTCTTCTAAAGACAGCCGTGAATCCAGGAGGACGCCCAAGTTGTGAGCCCTCTCCATGGGGGCCAGCGATTCACCCCAATAGTCAGTGATGGCGCCAACTGACTATATTGGGACGTCAGAAACCACAGCCACTCGGTCTTGGATGGTTGAGCCTGAGCCTATTTCTCCCCCATCCAGATTCGCACGGCCTCCAGGCACCGGGACATCACTTCAAGGGCATGGTTGGGGTGGTCCGGGGTGGAGATGTACAGCTGAGTGTCATCAGCATACTGGTGGTACTTCACCCCAAAACCACAGATGATCTCACCCAGCGACTTTACATAAATGTTGAACAAAAGGGGCGAGAGGACCGACCCTTGTGGCACCACACATATGAGGTGCCTCGGGGTCGATCTCTGCCCTCCTGCCAACAGAGAGTGCAACTGGTTGGAGAGAAAGGAGGAGAGCCATCACAACACTGTGCCCCCCCACCCCTAACTCTTCCAACCGGTGCAGCATGATGCCATGGTCGATGGTATCAAAAGCCGCTGAGAGATCTAATAGGACCAGGACAGAGGAGCAACCCTTGTCCCGAGCCCTCCAGAGATTATCAACCAACACCACCAATACTGTTTCCGTGCTGTACCAAGGCCTGAAGCCTGACTGGAACAGATCTAGATACGCCATTTCATCCAGGTGCTGGGGGAGCTGTCGCGCAACCACACTCTCAACAACCTTCGCCACAAAGCGAAGGTTGGAGACCGGACGATAATTAGACAACACTGCCGGGTCCAGGGAAGGCTTCTTGAGGAGAGGCCTCACCACCGCCTCTTTCAAGGCGGTGGGGAAGTCACCCTCACCCAATGAAGCATTTAAAATCCCCTAGAGCCAGCCTCCCGTCACTTCCCGGGAAGCCAGCACTAACCAGGAGGGACACGGGTCTAACAAACATGGTCACATTCAGTCTGCCCAGAATCCTGTCCACGTCATCAGGAGTCACAGGATCAAACTCATCCCTGATAACATTCTCAAGACCTGCCTCAGTCAACCCCCCGAAACTACCCAGTCGGAGTCCAGGTCTTCCCAAATCTGAGTGATTTTGTCATGCAGATACTGTACAAAGTCCTCCGCTCTACCCTCCAAGGGGTCCTCCCACGCTTCCTGGTGGAGCAAGGAGCGGGTCACCCTAAACAGGGCGGCTGGGCAGTTATCTGATGACACAATAAGAGCAGCAAAATTATTACACTTTGCTGCTTTTATTGCCACTAGGTAATTCTTAATATGAGATCTTACCAGTGTCCGGTTGGATTCAGAAAGGCTGGCCCTCCAACTGCTCTCTAGGCATCTTTTCCAGTGCTTCACCTCCCTTAGCTCCTCAGTGAACCAAGGAGCCAGATGAGATTGGCGCTGGGTCAGAGCCGCAAAGGCACGACCCAATCCAGAGTTCCAGTGACCGCCCTATCCCAGGCGGCCACTTGTCTCCAGTGGAGGTGTGAGCCAGAGCCTCAGGGAATGGCCCAAGCTCCATCTGGAACCTGTCAGGCTCCATCAGGTGCCTGGGGCGGAACCATCTTACCAACTCCGCCTCCTTGTGGCGGGTGCAGTGGATTGAAGGTCAAGGCAAAGGAGAGAGTGAACTGACCATGACAAGGGCTCGGTGACTATATCCCTTATCTCAAGATCACTTAACCACTGTCCAGAGACAAAAACCAGGTCCAGCGTGTTTCCCCCCATGTGGGTAGGGCCATGAATTAGCTGGGTCAGGTCCATAGCTGTCATGGAAACCAGGAACTCCCAAGCCACCACAGACGTCTCACTCATGGACGGCAGGTTGAAATCCCCCATGACCATAAGTCTAGGGGTGTCAACTGCCACCACGGCGATGATGTTGAGTAGCTCGGACAGGGCTGCTGCCACATGTCAGAGAGCAAGGTACATGATCAGCAAACCCATCTGTACCCCATGACCCCACTTTACAAGGAGAGATTCACAGCCGGCCGTCTGAGGAACAGTGGCTTCCCTCCATCTAAGACCTTCTCTAATAATATCCGCTAGCCCCCCACCCCTCCCCTGTGACCTCTGATGGAATGCATGGAATGCATGGAAACCTGGTGGGCACATTTCAACGAGGGAATCCCCCGGCCCAACCAGGTCTCTGTAATACCTGCCAGGTGCGCTCCCCCCTCCTGAACAAGATCACAAATGAGGGGGGCTTTATTTACTACAGACCTGGCATTGCACAACATCAATTGAAGGCCCAAACCCTGACGGTCTGTGCAACTTGGGGAACGAGTGGAGCCTTGGGGGCCGGAGCACACCACTGCTCGTAGACAGCAAACGAGCGCTCTCCTAACATGATATAGCCAAGGATTGTGTTGCTCCCGCTGTATCTGCCCCTCCCACCCACAGTACTGATGTTAGAAACACTATCCGGATAAGCTCTGACCCCTCTCGACCCCGGGTCCCCCACCCCCCATGCCACACTTCACAGCCAGGCCCAACCCTCTCCTTAGTGGATTATCTCCCATACCCGCAACCCAATTTCTAATCGGACCCTCCCCCCCGGAACCCCTTAAAAGTTTGACTAAAAATTTGTATAAAAAACCCCTCAACTCCCTTTTTGTGGCATGCCACCTCTCTAGGTTCCAAAACCCATTATCAAGGTAGGCCCTCGATAACATGGAGGGCCAGACCTGTGAGGGGGGGGGAATCTCGCAGCGCAAGAAGTTCAGTGGTTGAGTACATTCACAAGCAGAAAAGGTGAAGATGACCTCTGGCCAGAGTTCCATAGAGTCTAAAACTCCTGAAGACAAAAAGGCAGCAAACGTAAAGACATGGGAAACTGGACTCCACTGTCTTCCCATGACAGTGGGAGGAGTCTTATGCCATTTCCGCAAATCCAGGGGGTGTTCTTCCCAGGCAGTCTCTCACGATGCCTGGCCAGATGGAATATGCTATGGAGAAATTCAGAAAACTGTCCCCTCTGGTAGGGAGTTCATTAAATGTTGACTCCACTGTAGTAACTTAGTTTAAGAGTTGGTTCCCCAGACCATTGTTTAAATAACTGCAAGCTTCCTTGTTGTCAGTGAACAGAGAGATTCTTGTAGGATCATAGGAAGACTATGAAGCAGAGAATCAGAAAATTTTTATCTTAAAGTATATCCATCCTAATGTAAAAATAGCTGATTTGCTAATATACTTGCACTCCTATCTTTCTTAATAAACTTTACCAAAGAGAATTCTGAGAACTGTGCTTTGAATAAAAACAAAACAAAAAAATCATTTTTGTTGCGGTAATCGTTGTATATGTCTATCATACTTGTACTGAAAAAAAATCTGGATGATCACCACATGACTGCCGCATCATCCAAAATCTGGATGATCACTACATGACTGCCGCAAGACAAAGACACCTCTACTTCTTGTTGCCTATTTATTTGATATAGCTGACTGTCTCACACAAGTATCTCTGTGTAAGTTACAAATATTAAAACATAGAGAGCCTGCCACATAAAATTCTGGGCTCCCAAGATTAATTGTTTTAACTTCACTCAGCGAAAAAGACCAATAACAACAGAGCTCATCTATTCACCTGACAGCGAGATCGCCTATGCCGTGAAAAAGGATAACAGAGTGACTCAGATTTTTACAGACTAGATATGATATCCCAAAGTTAATGTTATGCATGTAATAAAGATAATCTTGTTCTGATACACAGAGAGAACTAGATTCCCTTCTTTAAATACTTTGGATGGAGACACTTAAGACATGCAAATGCTGGCGTGAAGTAGATAGCATAGGGTCTATTGTGAGGTATGAATCTGTCAAAAGAAGCTAATGTAGTTGTACAATTCTGGTCACTTTGTTAAGGAAACATGAAGAGTAAGTGAGTTGCACCTGATTTTTACAACCTTTTCTGCCATGGATCTTTAGCAAATCACTGCAGTTGTTAAAGAAATCATGCAGCAAATTCAGCTTCCTCCATTGACGTTGCTTGTTGTAAGACAGCTGGGAAAATTGCAAATGGCCATCACATGACACTGGGATGCTGCAACTATTGTATACACATGCTGATTGCCAAGGGCCTGGATTTTTATCAAATCATTGTGGGGATGGTGCAAAGATGATAAGTGTGAGGACCGGTGTAAGTCTCTGTTTTTCAATACTGTTGTAACTTTGAACCTTCATTAAACCAATGGTTGTAAGTTGAGGACTATCTGGTATTGTAAATAATACATTATTTTGAAAGTCTTGCACTGATATAATTACATGTTTCCTTTTCAGGAAAGCTAGTGTCTTTCTGAAGCAAGGCCCAGATCGTATAGGAAGCACATATAAAAAAGCTGTGTACGTGCAGTATACAGATAACTCATATAGTCATGTTGTGGAAAAACCACCATCGCTGGGTTTCCTGGGCCCGATTATCAAAGCAGAAGTTGGGGACCTTTTTGTCATTCACTTAAAAAATTTTGCTAAAAGGGCCTACACTATGCATCCCCATGGTGTCAGTTACACAAAAGAAAATGAAGGTAAGATGTATACACTGTTTTAACAACACTTCAGTTCAGGGGTGGGTTCTCCTTACCTCCACTACCAGTTTACAATGGGATCCCACATGCTTCTACATATGCACAAAATATATATATATGAAAATTGTGTTGTATCTTGTGAGGAATGCATTTATTTATAGCCACACTATTCTGCAGAGGTCTACATATCAACTCAACATTTACATCCATTGGATTTATATGACATCTTTGGATGTTCAACTGACAGCATAAAGGGGAGTACGTAAGACCGAGATTGTCAGCTCCAGTTCAACCCTGGGGTTTGATCTCAACGTTCTCCGTTTGTAACTGTATAAGTGTAGAGCTTTCAGTGTAATTCAAAACAGTGTTTTCATTAGTGTATTTTAATATTGTTACTATTCTGATGTACATATATAATCTGTGAGAGAAATGTATTAACCCATTCTAATGTTTATTTATAAATAAGTCAGAGATAGGTCTATTCCCATGATTCCATGTGAATCTTGTACATTGAAAGTATACAGTGGTGGGTTTCCAATATTCTTACCACTGGTTCGCCCCATGCGAGTGCCTTCTGTGCGTGCGTCCGGCCTAGAAAACATGGCCATCCCCACCCACTGTCGCTGCTACCGGTTTGCCCGAACCAGTCAGAACCAGCTGAATACCTCTGAAAGTATACTTTAAATAATGTATGGTTGATTATAGATCATTTTTGCTTTTTTATTTCTATCAATGGTCAACTTTGAAGGAGAGGAAAAGCACACCAAATACTTTTACTTGATTTCAATAAGACTTTTTATATTTTGAATACATACAGACATTCAATATATACCATGTTTCCCCAATAATAAGACCCTGTCTTATATTTTTTTGAACCCCGAAATAAGCGTTTGGCCTTATTTTCGGGGATATCTTATTATTTGGGGGCGCGTGGAGCAAGACGGAGTTCATCTTGCCATCTTACCTGATTTCCACTTTTGTCTCCCTAACCCTAACCAGAGGAAATGGCGGGGACTGGCTGCACTTGTGTTTAAATATTTTCAGGAAGGGCTTATTTTAGTGCAGGCATTCAAAAGAGCGATTGGTCTTATTATCAGGAAGTGTCTTATTTTAGGGAAAACAGGGTAGGTATATGAGAGTGTATATTTGATGTACATGCAAACACGTAAGAATTCTTTCTGAAAAATCAGATATTATTTAAAATCACAATTACTGCAGGATAAACTAAGAAACAGCACAAAAATGTAATCAGAAGGAATAACTATATAACATCAACAATTTCTTATACTTCCTAGGAGCTTTGTATCCTGATAATACAAACCATTCACAAAAGAAAGATGATATTGTGAATCCAGGAGAACAGTATGTTTATAAGTGGGATGTTACTGAAGATCATGGTCCAGCAGAAGGCGACAATAACTGTTTGACAAGGATCTATCACTCTCATATAGATGCCCCAAAGGATGTCGCCTCTGGACTTATTGGACCTTTAATCACTTGCAGAAAAGGTAAAAATATGACAATAAAGTCACTGAATAAGAATGAGTTGGGAAGTCTATTGAGATTCTTAGTAATCCAATTCATAGTTATCTCAAGGTGCTTTTTTTCAAAAGGCAACTGGACTGGGTTTTTTAAGGAAGAAGATGTTTTGCTTCTCATCTAAGCAAAATCATCTGTTGTGATGGTGGGGGATGGAAGGATAGGTTGCCTTTTGAAAAATTCCCTTTGAGAGATAGAGTTGGGAGTTTAGGATGATTCATCCATTCTCCTGTTTGGTGCAAGAATCCAAATCCAATATCCCAGAGAGGAGGTTGGCTAGCCTCTGCTTGAACACAGCCAATGAAGAGAAACTCACATTATCTCTGGCTAACTGATGATAGAGACCTATTGTAACAAATGAGAGACAAGGCATTCTCTGTTCAACTACAAGTGTGCTGCTCAAAATTTCTTTGAAATTTCAAATGGAATTTCTGCGAAACTCAGAAATTGTAAACAATAACTTACTTGTTTTTTCCATTTTTCATTGCTCATAATGATTAAAGGTATAAGAATTCCTTTGGGCTGCATTAACTTTCCATATAGTACTCACCCATTACCAAGAAATAGAATTCAAAAAGTTGGAGTTTTATAAATGATAACCATTGGTCTTTCCTTATACACTATCCATACCTCATCTAGTTCAATGATGGTCATTATGTTAATGCAGCTGTTCCCTTGTGCCCTCTAGATATGTTAGGAGTATTACTGTTAGTGATGATGAGGTTGGGGGATTCTAGGAGTTATTTTCCAGATGTGCAGATGATATCAAGTTAAAGAAAAAAAGCAATTTAAAGGAAGTTAAAGAAAGTAATTGAAATATTCATTTTCATTGGGAAATGGTCTTAAAAATGTTATTTTCCCTTAAGGCACCCTGAAGAATGGAAAAGATATAGATGTTGACCGTGAATTTGTCTTGCTGTTCTCTGTGATGGATGAAAACTTTAGCTGGTACTTAGATGAAAATATTAACAAATACTGTTCTGAACCTGACAAAGTTGACAAAGAGAATGAGGACTTCCAAGAAAGCAACAAAATGCATTGTAAGAACATCTTTTAGAAATTAAAATTTTTTGAAATGTTTAAAATAATTGTATGATTTATAATGTTGAAATACCGTATTTTCCGGCGTATAAGACGACTGGGCGTATAAGACGACCCCCAACTTTTCCTGTAAAAATATAGGGTTTGGGCTATACTTGCTGTATAAGACGACCCCTCTTCCAACGCACACCAAATAAAAATTAAAAAACATCAACTGGCTCACCCACAATGTAAAAGCAGCTGTGCTAGACCCAAAATGGCCCCTGCAATAAGCAGGAACCTCACACAGCCACAAAAAGCCCAAAAAAACAACTTTTACATTGTGGGTTTACACACACAAAATTCCACATACAGCTTTGTGAGATTTTGTGTGTTTGTGTAGTTAGAGTGAAACACTACAGAAACACATTAAATCTCAGAAAGTTGCACACATTTTATTTTTATTTTTATTTTTATTATTTGAAAGCTAAATTTAAAACTTCCTAGCCTAAAACTTAGACCTAGCCTTTAAATGGCTAGGTCTAAAAAAGAACAACTAAAAAACCCCCCAATTAACTATTTTTTTTAAACCTCCCAAAGGGGGGAAAAAAACTTACCCAATAGAACAGGGGTCTCCAACCTTGGCAACTTTAAGACTTGTAGACTTCAACTCCCAGAATTCCTCAGCCAGCTTTGCTTTGCTGGCTGAGTAATTCTGGGAGTTGAAGTCCACAAGTTGCTTGCATCAGCAAGCAACTAAATCTCCCTCCCTGCAGGCAGGGAGATTTAGTTGCTTGCTGATGCAATGGATTGCAGGCAAGGCAAGGCAAGCGTTGCGGCTAGCAGCTAAGGTAAGCAAGCTGGAGGTGGGGGGGGGGGATTTTTGCTACGGATCAATTAGCAGGCAAAAATTAGCAGCTGGGATGGCCAGCGTTGTGTAAAAGAAAAGTTTTTCCCTTTTACACAGCACTTGGCCATCCAAGCTCTGGCGATCCCAGCTGAGTTGCCTGCTAATCTCAGCTGGGATGGCCAGCGTTGTGTAAAAGGAAAGTTTTTCCCTTTTACAGGGGGCTTGCTGTAACTCAGCTGATTAGCGGCAACTCAGCAGGCAATTGATAATTGGTTAGGATTTAAGATTTAAGTAATGGGTTTTGGGGAATAATGGCATAGTTATATAGATAGATTTGAGGGAAATACTTGTTTTAAAATCTTTAGTTGTGTTAATTGAAAAATAAGATTTGTTAATGATTTGCTTTAATATGTGATCAGAGCAAAAGCTTCATTTGTGTTTTATGTTTTTGTTTTCAAAATATTTTTTTTAATAAAAAACACAAACATCTTTCAGAATAAGTTTTTTTCTTTTATGAACTTTGTTTGCATGAATATTCACAATGCCTGATGGGTATTAGAGAAACTTAGCCAGGTTTCTGCAGTTTTTCCAGAAAACCACCCAATTCATGAATATGGAACTTTATGTTTGTGATAGTGAATAACTTTACATAGTTCCACAAATTTTTGCATAATGTTTTCACTGAAACATAAACAGCTCTTCATTTCTGCAGATATTTCTTTTATAGCAACTCTTAAAGCTAAGCAGATATAGCTCTGCTTGGTTGATAAATAGGAGACAGTTGAAATGCCACTAATGTAAGTTATAAAATATAAATACAAATGTATATATAATTACCATCATTGATAAAATCAATTTAATCAACATTTCTATCCAATGGAAGAAAATTTTGTTTAATTTTACCAACCTTGATTGATATTAAAGGTTTGTTAGAATCAGTATCAGTGATATTTCTCTTCCTCTCTCTCTTTTAAAGCAATCAATGGATATATGTATGGGTATCTTCCCGATGTCACAATGTGTGCAGAAGAGAAAGTGAAATGGTATCTTTTTGGCATTGGCAATGAAGCTGATATCCACTCCGTTTTTTTTCATGGGCAAATATTGACAGAAAGGAAGCATCGTATTAACACAATCAGCCTTTTCCCAGCTACTTTTGTGGATGCTCTTATGGTGCCCAAGAATGATGGTGAATGGTTGCTTAGCTGCCAAGTCAATGATCATATAGAAGGTATGAAGTAAATGGCTGTCTTCTGTTTTCCTGATAAAGACTTCCACACAGCTCTGAGCTAATTTGAAAATAGCTTTAGAATTCTGTGGTCTTACTGGTTCATGAGCTGAGCACATTTATCTAGAATATTCCTGTAGTGTTTCTCTACCCTCACCCCATCTCCTGGTCTTTCAAATGGAAAAGGTGGAATTTTAGTATATCTATTCTGCCAAAAAAAAAAAAAAACGCCGTGCAAAGTATTATGACTTACTATGGATACTAAGAGTTGGTTTACATGTCTTGAAAAAGTAAGATAATATTTTGTTCTGATCTGAAGAATCCAGGGACTTAGACGAATAGAGAAATAATATATAACAGAGAAACAGACAGGCACAGAGATAATATCTGTACTGTTTTCTTCAGTATAAATTAATAATTCAAAATTCCAGAAGTCATTTCATAACCACAGTAATGCGACAATGATGAAATACATATATCATGTCACCACAGTGTAACATGATCAATGATCTTTGTCTTCCTTTTCTTCAGGTGGCATGCAGGCCATTTTTAAGGTGAAAAACTGTGAGCATCCTTCTCCATCTGATATGAACCAACACCACACTACCCTCATTACCACAAGATTCTATTATATTGCAGCAGAAGAAGAGGAATGGAACTATGGCCCATCTGGCATAAATGAGTTCACAAAAGAACCCTTAGATGTAGATGAGTAAGTGATGACTTTTTGCAGGCAGCTAAACTATTTAAAATAAGATGTTTTGCTGGCATTTACTAACGTTCAATTGTAGGAGTAGTTATGAAGTGGTCCAAGCTAGTACACATTTTTTCTTCAGTGCAATAGTTCAGTGTTATCAACTCCTGGTATACTAGATAGCAGAGGGAACTTTGTGTTATATTACAGTAGGATATTTTGGAGGAATTCTATGTGATTTTTAAGCCAGTGCCCTTCTCTATAGAAAATTGAAAGAAATTGATGAAGTAACTTTTAATTATTTAGTTGATTTTTAGAATGATGAATTTGATGTCTTGTTATAGTTCATGAATGAAAGGATGCATAAAATAATATCCAGATCTTTAAATGAATTAATTGCAATAATAATAACAGTGGCTCATACAGAGATGATCAGGAATGTTAAACTGGTGGCCCATGGGCTGCATGCGTCACATGCAGGCCACACTCTCCCCAGCTCTGCGAAGCTCAAACTTCACAAAATGTCATGTGACGGTTACGTGACACCATGAGTTTGACACCTGCAGACTAGATGCCTCAGAAAATCTTCAGTAAAGATTGGCTACTATCAGTTTCCTGTTGGAGATCCAACTTAAGAGTTGAAACATTAATTTCACATAGTTTGGTCTTGTCCTGTTAGTATTGCATTTTAGGCGGATTAATATTTCTCTGGAAGAATATGTTCTTCTTGGCTGCATCTCCAGTATTTGGAATGCAGTAAAATTTCAAGAATGTGGATATTTGATAAACAGGACTTAGCTGAAGACTTACTATATACAACATGGAAAGAGAAAGCTATACCAGATTTTCTGGTGGTGATACATGCTACCATTATCTAGATTAATTTTGGGTTTTGTTTTTGAGAAAGGGAAAACGAAAAAGAATGAGATGGTAAAGTTGAGTTAATCTGTTTATTATATAATTTACAGGCCTGAGTTTTTGTATTTTCTGTTGTTATGCATATCAGTTTTATGGTTATATTCAGGGGTGGACTTCAAAAATTTTAGCAAGGTGTTCTCTGCCTGGTTGCTGGGTGGGCATGGCCATGGGGGGACGTGGCCTATTTGGCTTCCTGCACCATGGCGGGGGGTGTTTTTGCCCTCCCCAGGCTTTGGAGGCTTTCCTCAGGGAGGGCAAATACAGCCTCCCTAGGCTCTGGAAGCTCTCTGGAGCCCTTCCCGAACTTCCGGTAGGCCTGTTTTTTGCCCTCCCTGAGCCTCCGCACGAACCCTGCACTTACCTGTATCCAAAATGGGCCGCATGGGGATTCCTGGGAGGGGAGGGATGGGCAGGGCCAGCCAGGAATCGGATTTGGGGGTTCTCTGAACTGCACAAAATCTTAGCTAGAGGTTTTCCTGAACCCCTGCAGACTCCCAGCAGCCCACCCCTGGTTATATTAACTGCTTTAATGCTGTTGTGTTATTTTATCTGTACTTTTTAAAAATTTTAATATTAGCATTCTTTTTAAAATTCTGAGAACAAACACTAATAAACAATAGGGGAAAAGTCCAAATTATCAATTTCCTAACGTATGAAATACCTTTCTTTCTTCTGCTACATGAATGCAAACGTTGAGGTGCTTTGTTTTGTTACAGAGATTCCAAGACATTTTTTGAAAAAGGCAAAAATAGAATTGGTGGAACTTATAAAAAAGCTCGTTTTTTTCAATATACCAGCGACAGATTTACTGGACGGTCTTTCAGGTCTCATAGTGAAAAACATCTTGGACTCTTGGGTAAATCTATGTCATAATTTTGCAATTTGCAATTTATATGAACTGTGCAACAATACTGTGAATTGTGGCAATATGTATCTTTCTGAAATCTTCTGAAAATAATCAAGGATGCAAGAGAGCCTGCACAAATGCTACAAGAGTTATTAGGACAGTACAAATTATATCATTACAGATCATGGTTGAGCTGAGACTTCAAAATCCACAGTAACATGTAAGACTCAGCAAAATCTGTATAGGTTATGTTGCACTGATATTAAATACATGATTGCCAGTATGCTGGACATTTGAAGCACAAGTGGAAAATGGAACATGGTTAACATTTTCACCTAAAGTTAACGTTTTAAAAAAACATGAAGCAGCTAGCTAGGTACTTAGCTCAACAGGTAGATAGATAACTATATGAGTTCACCTAATTTTCTGGTGAAGCTACAGATGTGGCCATGTAATTTTTGTGACAACAATCTTGAAGTTTTTTGCGTTACCTTTTTTCAGAATGTTTTTTTAACTTCAGTTTTGGCTACTACCTGAGGATATGTCAGGGCTTTTCTACTGAACTATTATCCAGATCCAACCCTATTTAGCTTTTAGTGATCAGTGAGTACTAGTCACAAACAAGAATGAAGGTTGATTATCTCTCTTATAACTAGGACCGGTCATCAGAGCAGAAGTTGGTGACCATATTCGAGTAGTCTTCTTCAACAATGCAAGCCACCCCTTCAGCATTCAGCCACATGGCCTGAGTTATACCAAAAGCAACGAGGGCTCTTTCTACCACACTCTCTCTGGAGGTACATGCATTTATGTTAATATACCTTATCTATGTAAGTGAAATATTAATTAAAGAAATCAACCAAATGTCCTGTCATATTTCACTTGGTGGAGGATTGGTGATTTCTTACCATTTCAATTTTGAACATATTGCAGGTACTCCAAGTCCAGGCTCACATGTGAAACCTGGAGAGAAATTCATCTATGAATGGGAAGTTCCAGAAACTGTGGGCCCTACAGCAGATGATCCAGATTGTCTAACTATGCTGTATTATTCAGCTTCAGATCCAATCAGGGATACCAATTCTGGCCTGGTGGGCCCACTCTTGATCTGCAGAAAAGGCATAATGCCTGCTTCATGGAAACCGGTAATGAAAAAAACTAAAATTACCAACCTATTCCAACTATTCTCCTCCCCCTTCCTGAAATATGCTAAAAAAGGGCACTGATGAAAGAGGTGCATTAGAGGGGACATATTTATTGTATATATTAATATTATAAAATTGTGCATACTTTCTTATTAAACTAATGTTCATAGCCTAGCAACTTACAACCATTTTAAAAAGTATATATATTGATGCATTTATTCATCACTGTAATTTCCATCTTCTGACCTGCTTCATCTGGCAAACATGGGACAATTTGTTGGACAGCTTCATAGTAGAGCAGGCAGGCATCTCACATAAATCATCCGGCTAGTACCCCAAAAGAGTCTTAGTTTATATTCCTCCTTACACTGCAAAAACGAGAGACTCACAAAACAGTCAATGGAATGTTTCCTTTTCTGCACAATGGGGAAAATGCTGCATAGGCTTTGCAGTATTTACATCTCAGGATGACTTTCTCAGGATGACAGCAAATTATCCCATGTTGATGTTATTTATTGCACTAATTGAATCTTTTGCTGTTTCATGCACATAATTGAATTCCATTGGTAATGTTGACCTTAACATCTTGTTGAGTTTGCCTAATGAATACATTTGTAGAAGTTAATCATCAGTTAAATGTTTGAATAGTCCAAGTAATTGGTTTGCAGTCACTGGAATGCCATTAAAATCATCCAGTGGATACAGGCTAGAAAGAGGACCCAATAGTAGTGCTATTCCAATGAAATAATCCTTTCTAAATCCATTCTAAAGCATTTAAAACTTTTTAGATTAGAAATGATATACTTTAATAGTAGCTTACATGTGCATCAAAATCTCTAATTGACATGTTGTGAACGAAGGCAGCATTGTTTTAAATAATTAACCAACTCTCCTGTGTCTAGAAGAAAATGGCATAATTTCAGAACAGTAATAAATTAATCAAGACCCCGAAATGTGTCCTGAATAGAATATCTGCAAAAGGGATAAAGCTGGACAATCACTGCTTTTCTATAATGCAGGCAAAGGTCTCTTTTCATTAGGATTGGAATATCTAAATAGATCAAAAACAGAATAAGATTATTATTCGTTTTCATACTGTGTCTCTTTCTGGCCAGGAAAATACATTCAAATCTTGAAAACCCCGATTGATTTTATCATTGTAAAAATATCCTAATCTTTTTTAAAAAAATAATTTGGCTTTCTCCTAAGCTTTTAAATGTTATTTTTGAAATATACAATTGAAGATTTTTCTGACCTTTTAAATAATTCTTAGCTGATTATTTTTAAAGATCAGCTGCAGTAAATCCCATCATAAAACTGTTCTTATCAAAGTTGATCTTATATGATAAATGGGAACATTTATCATATAAGTTATATACCACAAAAGGTTGTTAACCATCCAAGAAGCTTCTAAATATTTATAATTATATATAAAATGTCTTATTAGTTGCTAATAAACATAATTTTATTATAAGAGATAACCCATTTATTGATTTTCCTCTTTTTCTATCTTCTGTTCCTCTTAGGATAATGTAGACAAGGAATTTTTCCTTCTTGCAACAGTATTTGATGAAAATCAGAGCTGGTATTTAGATGATAATATTAATAAATTTATAGAAGAACCTGAAAACGTTGATAAAGAGGATGAGGATTTTCAAGAGTCCAATAAGATGCATTGTAAGAGTTTGTGTTTTGTCATATTTTTGAATATAATAAATTAATTATCTTTTTAAAACTTTATTTCCCATTGAGATGAAAGGAGAGAGCAATACTCACACAACAGACTTCCCACTAGTTTTGCAAATGTCAGGAGTAGAAGGTCTGATGAATGGAGATGTATATAAAATATAGAGGCAATTATTTAATTAAATCATCTCACTGCCTAGGTACTGTAGTTTATGTCATGGTTTGCGTTGAAAAGATATTTCAAAATAGCATGACAAAAATTAGTGCGTTGAATTAGAAGCCATAATTAAAATTTGGTCACTAGAACCTCTCCTACTCAAAACCTCAATCTCAACATAATGACATTGCTCTATGAGAATGAATATACGCAGTGGACATATGGTAGGATGTAGGGTGATTGTTCAACAAACAGAAAGAAAAACAAGATTTGAGCAATGAGAATGGAAATGAATAGCTAGAATTTTGAACAGAATTAATAGCCTTTTACTGTAAGTCCCTATTTGATATAATTTTTTATTTAAAAAGAAAGAAATACTTAACTCTTCTAGGAACAAGATTTCCAATTATTGTTAATATCACAGCATTGTGTTATTCTTTAATTGATGTTTTGGGCATTATCAAGGAAACTCAGAGATTTTACATGTAGTTAATTAGGTGTTATTGTATTTTTATTTCTCAGACAAAGGCCTGGATGTTATCTCATATCCACAATACTTTACACAGGAAAAAGGTTTTGTGGATTGAACATAAATACGTAAAATGACCACATCTAGGCTGTAAAAAAACCAAATGGCTATTAAATAGCAGTAAGAATTAAGATTTGCTATATCTCTTTTTGTTGACTAAAGATTGTGTAGATTTTTGGAGCCTAGTGTAATAAACCTAATAAAGCAGAGATTAAAAAAAAAACTGACTGAAGCCATCTGCATGTTCATTTTCTATTGCGGATCCTGGTGATAAAGGATCATGTAGATGATGCTGTCTGTTTTGTTAATTGGATAACATAGTATATATATTTTTTATTAATTTGCATGCTTTTTCTTTTGCAGCTATAAATGGATATATGTATGGAAATCAGAAAGGCCTTGAGATGTGTCTTGGAGAGATAGTTTCCTGGCATTTGATCAGCATAGGAACTGAGGTTGACATTCATGGAATATATTTTTCAGGAAATACTTTTGTGAATCAAGGGACTAGGAAGGATACAGCTAATCTTTTCCCACATACTTCTGCCACAGCTGTTATGAAGCCTGACTCACAAGGTGAATAGCAAAATCACATTTACTGTTTATAAAAATCCTCCCCAGATATTATTGTAGTGGGTCCAAATGTACCTTTTTCTAGGGTTTTCCCAAATATGGAATGCCCTATTTCCAAATCATACTGTCTTGCCCTCTTAATCTTTAATCCAAGATTGTATATCCCATTGAACAGCTTATTTTCATGAGCTTTTTTCTGAGAAATATATATTGAATTTCCACAAACCCTATGAGGCCTTAATGGAGTCCACAACATAGCTGAAAGAAAGAATATTATATATTTGGAATATATGGTCTTCCTGAAATATGAATTATGACTTGGGTGGGAGTCATCATCACATTTAATTTTTTTTTTTTACAAATATAACCTCTTTTTAAAAATTATTATTTTTTTACCTTTTAAATGTTGTTAAAATAGCAGAAGATATCTAGGAAATAATTTGATGCACACTAGGATCCACCAAGCTGATTTGAAATAGGTTTTTTGAGAAACTAACTGTGTTGTAAGGAAATATTCTGATTCACTCTGCCAAACATGAAAAGATGCAGCTGTTTTGTTATGAGTCAAAGGGCCTTAGAAACACAGAATGATATTTCACCGCCTCACTTACATCTTGGTACTACACCAGTCTGCCACCCTCTGGAGATATAAGGGACGCAACTCCCAAAATTCTCAACTATCATAGGTACCAGATGGTGAAGACCCATCTACTGTTTTGAAAATGGTGCTGTAATATAGGTGAGATATTGCATCTTTTGGATGTGCCTGAGAATTTTTTCCTTATTTGCTTGCTTCAACATATTTCTTTCTCCAGGTCTTTTTGAAGTGACCTGCCTTACAACAGATCACTATACAGGTGGTATGAGACAAATGTATGAAGTAAAGAGGTGTGGTTCATCAGCAAAAGATGAGCAATACCCTTATCAGAAGACCTTCTACATTGCAGCCATAGAAGTTGAATGGGACTATTCACCTAACAGGACATGGGAA
Source organism: Masticophis lateralis (assembly GCA_030761175.1). Taxonomy (NCBI): domain Eukaryota; kingdom Metazoa; phylum Chordata; class Lepidosauria; order Squamata; family Colubridae; genus Masticophis; species Masticophis lateralis. The sequence continues at coordinate 28,423,921 of JAUDYJ010000005.1, forward strand.
CAAGAGAGGCATCAGTTCCACGATGAAAGGTAAATCAGCACTAATGAAAATAAAAAGAAAACCTTTGAAAACTTTTTCTTTCTATGACGTATCTGAATTTGTTTGGGAATGATGACTTGGGTCTATTGCAATGATGTGGTGCATTCCCGTGGTGGGTTTCAATTTTTTTTTACTACCAGTTCTGTGGGTGTGGCTTGGTGGGCGTGGCAGGGGAAGGATACTGTAAAATCTCCATTCCCTTACCAATCTAGGAGAAGGTTACTGCAAAATCCCCATTTCCTCCCCAACAGCTGGGACTCGGGAGGCAGAGAATAGATGGCGGTGGGACCAGTCAGAGGTGGTATTTACTGGTTCTCCAAACTATTCAACATTTCCACTACCGGTTCTCCAGAACTTGGTCAGAACCTGCTGAAACCCACCTCTGGTGCATTCCTCATTCTTAAAATTTTGTTTGGCACAGAACTCTATGTGTAGATATGTGAAATTTGATTTCATTTTTTCTTTTAGTCCAGGAAATCCATTCTTAAACAAGGAAGATAAATTCATCGGGTCAAAATATAAGAAAGCGGTTTATCGTGAATATACAGACCAAACATTCAAAATCCCTAAAGAACGGAATGAAGAGGAAGAACATTTGGGAGTCCTAGGTATTGGCTTTAAGAATTTCAGTAAAAATCTGGATCTTTACATTACAGTGTATCATATTTTACAATGCAATCTTCAAAACAACCATTGGTGGGAATATCTTGCATGACTGTAGCTTAGACAGTGATTTCCGGAGTGAACCAATGGGTCAAGCCAGAAGTTTTCAGTGTCTACATGGGACCCTTTTCTTTATGTATTTGTTTCGGTATCCTGCCACCTGGGTTGATTCTAATAGACTCTCATCATCTTTCAATGTTGGTAATGCAGCGAATGACAGCTGTATGCTGTTTTTATACGTGCAAAGACTTCTCTATCTGTACCTACTTGCATATCTGTTACATAATTACTATAATTATGAATAAGTATCCCCTTATGAGCTTTGTGAAGATTCCAAACACGTGGCATAATCATGCAATACTGGTGTGCATAAACATCTTGATTAAATTTCATACCAACCAAAGCTGCTACTGAACTGAACAAGGCAGAGCCTCTTCATTTGAAGCTGAATGTAGATAGGTAACCTAATTCCTGGAAAAATAGTTGGTTCAGTTTACATATAATGCTGGAGCATAAATCAAGCCCAATGTTATGAAGAAATTGGGTACTCTAACTAGTTTCGAATAAGTACAGTTTTTTTCATATGTCCTAGGAACTTCATATTTGCCTTCACATGTTTGAAGGCTTCTTGCCTCTTCAGATTTCTTTTGTGATAGTTTATGGCAGATATTTTATGTGTCCCCAAATAATGCCCACAAAATAATGCTCTCAAAATTCCAAATGTACAAACTACAGTAATCCAAAGCAAGTTAAGATCCAAATGTAATTTCCAATAGCTGGCTTCAATATTTCATATAGCATTTTTAAGTAATTAAAATTCATTTAAATCAGCTTTATACCTACTTTACTTTTTATATGCTTTTTATTTTTACCTCTTCAAGGGCCTCTGCTTTTTGCAAATGTTGGAGATCGAGTTAGAATTGTTTTCAAGAACATGGCTTCAAGGCCTTATTCTATCCATGCACAAGGAGTAAAAACTGAGTATCCACTTGTAACAGAAACAAATCTAGGTACAGTAATTCATTATGTCTGTCCTGAGTTGCTAATAAAAAAGAAAAAAAAAGATATTGAAAAGGTTACATTTTTAAATTGACCTAGGCTTCTTGTAACTTTGTGAATAAGTCCATATTATTTTCTGGACACTATAAAACTGTTTGCATTTTCTTCCAGAATATTTTCATTAAGTCCTCAATGTAGTCTATGTTGCTTAATGATCTATAGTCAGAGAACTAACCAAGTTCAATCCTTGGTTAGTTATAATTGAACTTGTAGTGTATTCAGTTGAAAGACTGAAATATTATAATTATATAATTCTGTCAATTCCATTTTGGCATCAGTTGTAATGATTTATAAAAGTTTGGATTTGGAGTTTATTGAGATTTCATAGAAAGGTAATTATAGGGGATTTTTTACATTCTATTGTGTACCTAAATGCAAAATGTATGAGCCAAATGTTAATGCTATTCTGTGCAGCTTTTCCTAGAGGTCTACTCAAAAGCATGGAACTGATTCATTATTGTTATTTGAAGAGGAAAAATAGTATCCATATTCATATTATTTTTGATGCACAGTATATACTGTATATTGCACATCCATTCATTCAATGGGACTTCATCCCAGCTAGGACTGCAGAAAATAGTACACCTTTAAAATATCATTGTCCTAAAATTACTAAATCATACAGATAGGTTTCGGCTTTATTTTAAGAAAAGTAGTTTGGAATCAGTGGTTTAAAATTTGTGATTGCAGACAGTGTCACAGAAAGACAAAAGGAAACAGTAGACAGTCCATCCTGTTTTGTGTGAGGGAAAACTCAAAAAAAATTATAGACAGTAAAACAGAAAGTACCAGCTCCTTTTATTTAGCTTATATTGCAAAACTTTTCTCCACTAGTGTAAGATTGCAAAATTTATATAAAAAGTACTTCTATTGTTTGTTTTTAAAACATTGATTAGAAAGGAAAGCTATAAAATAAATCCATGCCTACAATGTGTTTCCAAAATGCAACAGATGCAACAGAGGAGTATATCTGGAAAATCCCAGCAAGATCTGGTCCTAAGGAAAGAGATTCTACCTGTATTCCCTGGGCATATTATTCCACTGTGGATAGAGTTAAGGTAAACTCATAGAGGCTATGGTCAAAGTTGTTCTCTTTTCTGGGAGATTGTATTGCTACTGTAGCTCAATATATTAGGTACATTAATAAGTACAACGTTCTATAATTTTGTAATAATTGGAAGATTTAAGAAAGGCAGCTGAACTGTCCTTGCACATCTCAATGATTCTGGAGTGGAGACTTTTTCTAATAGGAGAGATCGAGACTCTGTGCTGATTATTTCGATAGCTAAAAATTCAAATGATCTGCAAGGTGATGTGAGCCAAGGAACACAATGAAAAAGGACTGCTTTTAAATATTGAGGTCAACTAGTGATATCAGGTATAGTAACCAAACTTAGAAACAAATCTAGAGTCCTCACTTGAGAAATGACGACTAGACTCAAATTATCATATCTATCATATATCATATCTCAGAATTACCAGGTGTCTAGTCCAGTTCAGCTGTTTGTGAGAGAGTGTTATTCTGGGATCTACATTTGGAACTGTTTTAATATACATTAGTTGATTTTTTGGGAGGGGCAACATAAAAATACCGTAAATGTTAGCAGAAAACATATTTCTATTTAGAATGAATGTTAATATAAAAAGTTGGATCCACATTAAATCATGTAGAGGTTCCATAAAATCAATGAAAAGCAATATATATATGTGGCTATTTAGACATACTGTCCTAGTGATGGTACTAGGTGATTAAATATATTTCTTATTTCAGGATCTCAATAGTGGATTAATAGGAACACTTGTTGTCTGTCGCAAGGATGTTTTTCCTCTAATTCCACACCCCAAACTTCTGCACTTTGCTCTTCTTTTTCTGGTATTTGATGAAAATGAATCATGGTACTTGGATGAGAATATCAAGTTGTATTCCAACAATCCAGGAGATGTAAACAAGGAAGATGAGGAATTCATTGAAAGCAATAAAATGCATGGTATGCTTGGATTTACAATTCCAGTATTTTGGAATAACAATTACCTCACATCAGTTAAAGTGGTGTGTGTGTGTGTGTGTGTGTGTGTGAATGCAAGTCTTGGCGTATTTGGATCTTTTCCTGTGTACGATTTTATTTATTTATTTATTGGTTCGATTTATATGCCGCCCTTCTCCGGAGACTCAGGGTGGCTTACCATGCATTAAGCAATAGCCTTCATACTTTTGTATATACCTGCTTAGTTGGGCTTTTGGCCCCCACTAAGCGGTGTTCTTTTTTCTACAAAGCCAGCTTATTGCGCCCACAATCCGGGTCCTCATTTTACCTACCTCAGGAGGATGGAAGACTGAGTCAATCTTGAGCCTGATGAGATTTGAACTCGCAATAATTGCAGGCAGCTAGCAGCTAAGTGCTAATTAACAGAACTTTAGTCTGCTACGCCACAAAGGCTCTTGAGAGTATCTTGGCGACGTTTCAACGAGGTCTCACACGTCATCTTCAGGCTGGTGCCTTCGGCTTTGTGCCTGTGTGAGCAAAGCGTGAGCGGAGCTGCTGTCTCTCTATAAATACTGGTGGGGAGGTATTTATATGCTGACTTAGTTGCTTTGAATGGGTTAACACCGGACCCAAGGTAACACATGACATGACACCACCACCAATCATCCTCACCAGATTCAAACGCAAACCCATCCCATAGACGAAGTGCAACCACCATCCAGAGGCCAGACCACAGTGGCATCACCAGCTGCTGCGCCCCCCTCCGATCCCCACACAAAGCAAACTGACACACGCCATGAACACATGGCAAGACCTCAATCTCGGAGCCAAACCAAAGCCCGGGAAGTGGCGTCACAGCCATCTGCTCAGGACATTACATCAACTACCCAGCCCATTACCCAGGTCATTACAACACAAAAGACTAATGGGCACACATCAATGACCTCACCCACACAGGTTGTTACGAAACAGCCAACTAAACTGCAAACATCAACCCCATCAACTAATCAAGATGTAACAACACAGGCAACCAACCCACTCACAGCAATAAAGCCAGCACTCTACACCTCCCCACCAGTATTTATACAGAGACGGCAGCTCCGATCACGCTTTGCAAGCACGAAGCTGAAGGCACCAACCTGAAGATGATGAGTGGGACCTCGTCGAAATATCACCAAGATACTCTCAATCTTACACGGGAAAAGACCCGAATACACCAAAACAGTTTCTAGGGATGGGTTCTAAATTTTTTTACTATCGGTTCTGTGGGTGTGGCTTATTTTATGGGCATGACTTGGTGGGGGGGTAATGTGACTGGATGGGCGTGGCTAACTTTTTTTTTGTACTTTTAAAAGCATTTTTTCGGCCAAAGAGGTTGCAGAAAAAAATGCTTTTAAAAGCCTCTGACAATCAGGCAACTCAGCTGGGATCGCCAGAGGCTTTTAAAGGCATTTTTTCCTTACAACCTCTTCATCAGAGTCTTTTTTGGCCAAAGAGGTTGTAGAAAAAATGCTTTTAAAAGTAAAAAAAAACAAGTATCTGATGAGGTGGGTGGGATAAACGAGCGGCGGCCGGGCCAGGGCCAGCCAATGTTATTACCAGTTCTCGAACTACTACAAATTTTTACTACCGGTTCTTGTGAACCGGTGTGAAACGGGAGCAACCCACCACTGCCTGTTTCCCCAAAAATAAGACATCCCCCGATAATAAGCCCAATTGGGCTTTTGAGCGCATGCACTAAAATAAGCCTCCCCCCGAAAATAAGCCGTTTCTGAAAATATTTAAATACAGAGCTGGAAATCAGGTAAGATGGCAAGTGGATTTCTCCATGCACCCCAAAATAATAAGATCTCCCCAAAAATAAGGTAAAGTGCTTATTTCGGGGTTAACAGTTTCGGTTTCTCCTGTGGCCTATTGGTAAAATTGTCCTGACATAAAACACCATATAAACACTATGGTGCCAAGTATACTAAGCTCAGTCTATTGATATCAGAGACAAATCTCTGTAATTGAAGGAAGATAACCATTGATCCTTGAATGCACAACATTAGGATTGTCCAAGGTTAATTAGAAGGATTCTTAGATTGCTCTGATCATTTGAGCTCAATTTGAGTTAGCGGACCACCTCTAATTATCTTGGGCAATGATTTGTTAAGCTTTTGATAAGGCTTGGTGTTTATTAGATTGGTATGTAGCTCAATAACTGGAAATAAACAGCACTTTAATAACAATTTTTATTTCTTTAGCCATTAACGGAAAAGTGTTTGGAAACTTGCATGGTCTTACAATGCATGTTGGAGACAAAGTAAACTGGTACTTGCTAGGAATGGGGAATGAAGTTGATATGCACACAGCACATTTCCATGGCCATAGCTTCATTTACAAGGTAAAAATAAGCATTTTTAAAGATGATAAAAAGAAGGCACGTACTTAGCTAAGAGATAAAGCAGTATGTAGGACAACTGAACGTATAAAACTTTCTTAAGTCAGATAATTAACTAACCTAAGTCTGCCCATTTTGGCTGGCCATTTTTTTACACTTTCCAGCCTTGGAATGAAAGCCCAAACTTCATCCTTCAATTTTACATTTCTTTCCCTTTCCTCCCTTTGTGATTTTAGCAGTGGAGCAAAATATATTCTATTTCATTTGCCTGGTAAAGATGCATGTTGTCTAGTAAGTGCGCTAACATCCATAGGTTTATATCCTTGTAAATTTGGAAACTGTAGCCACTGTATACTGATTCAATTGAAAGCAACTTTTTGACAAATGCATGAAAAAAATAGTGCCACTCTCTAGTGTTTTTTCAGCAATCGACTGCCATATCTGCAGTATAATTTTTCCCTTGAGGACAGAGCAGGTTTCACTTTGGTCCACTTTCTACTAACATTAATTGGCTTTAAGTATGGTAGTAATTGAAGGTCTATAATCATAGATGTTTAAGTGTTTGAGTTTTCTTAAGTTAGAAAGTGCTTATATGTTAAAATATTTGAAATGTTATGATGCCCTTTATTCATGTTGTTGCATTCTTTCAATGAATTAATTAGTATTAGAAGAACTACACAAATATATGATTGGTTATTTTTTTCTCTCTCTAAAAGTACAATAGAACTTTCCGAGGAGATGTCTATGATCTGTTCCCAGGGACATTTCAAACTGTTGAGATGTGGCCAAAATATCCTGGGACATGGCTACTGCACTGTCATGTGACTGACCACATCCACGCTGGCATGGAAACTACTTATACTGTGCTCCCAAATTAAAGGTAAATATTAATTTGATTGAAAGAGGAAAAACTATGAGATACAACAGTTTTCCCACCTGATGCTATTCAGCTTTGAAAGTCATCTGCTAGAATCTATATGCCGTATAGCCAATGCAGTGCCAGACAGGTATTTTGAGGATGACACCAAGGTGGCTGAGAAAAATTGACCCATAAAATGGCCAGTGAAAGGAAGTATAATTTTATTTATCCAACTTTTTTTTTCTGGATTCCCTGAATTTTATCTCCTATGCCAAACTACCGAAATCAATTTGGAATTTTGGGGCTTTAATTTGGAAGTCTCCAGTCCAAATCCAACATTTTAACCACTGCAATCCTTATCTCTCTAATGAAGGTGTATGTGTGTTCAAGTAAACTGGTACAATTTTTAATCTCATGGTGCTGATAAACTGTATCTCTTCAATATTTGCATATTTGTATTCATTTTATTCTACTGGAAGAAATTTGGGTCTCTATATGTTTTCTTTATTAACACACACATCTGTCTGTCTGTCTGTCTCTATCTATCTATCTATCTATCTATCTATCTATCTATCTATCTATCTATCTATCTATCTATCTATCTATCTATCTATCTATCTATCTATCTAAAGTTTGTTTCCATTGCCATTCTGAAAAGGAGTGAAACTAAGTAATACAAATGTAGTACCCCATGTCTTGAATAGCAGACCTAGATGAAGCTTGCTAGTTAAACTGGTGCCTGCAAACAAATAGATGTCTTCTCTTTGGACCTATTCACAAAGTCAGGTTTCAGAGTCTACACCAGTGATGGCTAACCTTTTTGCCGTCACATGCCAAAAGCAGGGGGAGCGTGTTGGGAGGTCGCATGTGCCTGCCCACACCCATAATTCAATGCCTCCCTGCACATGTGCATGCCCCCCCATGCTCTCCCCACTTTTGTCAGGCGATGGCATGGTAGGACCGTTTTTCACCCTCCCCAGGCTCCAGAGTCTTTCTAGGAGCCTGAGGGCGAAAATGGCCTTCCCCACCCTTCCAGAGGCCCTCCGGAAGCTGGAAACAGCCCATTTCCTGACTTCCAGTGGACCCGAAAGGTTGTTTTTCGCCCTCCCCAGGCTCCAGAGCCTTTCTAGGAGCCTGGGAAGGGCAAAAACAGCCTCCCCCACCCCCGTAGGCCGGAAATAGCCTGGAAGGCCCGACAATCAGTTGCCGGCATGTGTATGCACGCTGGAGCTGAGCTAGGGCAACACTTGTGTGCCCACAGATAGACTCCGTGTGCTACCTGTGGCATGTGTGCCATAGGTTTGTCATCACAGGTCTACACTGTTTATGAACCCTGATGAACTCCTGATATCCACGAGGAGTTATGGACTAGAGTTTATAGTTCAAAGCCATACCTACTGCGTTTTATGAGAGTTGCACATAAAATATTTGGAGTATATCACCTTGCCAAGTTGTAACATAGACAAATACTTTTAAAGCACTAGTTTCTTAAAATTCTAGTCTTTGTTATATGAATGAAAGGGGAAAAATGAAGAACACATGTACTTTGTGGCTATTTTAAGAATATTGAAGTATATATTAGCTAAAACTAAACATTCTTTTGAAAGCTACTAACTTTCATTTTCTATCATTTACAGCAAGCGACACCAGACAAACGAAATTATGAACTTCAGCCAAATTCTTAAATTGGAAAAATGGTTCTACTGTGATGAGCATCATTATTCCAAATACTGACAGATATTTTTAAAATCCCTACTGATAATTAAATAAATCTAGAGGAATGTTTTTGTATGGCAATCTTAGTTATGATTGATATATTATTTTCTATTTGTAATTCCACAACTTTTCTGTTAGCATTTTTAAATGTCTTTTATTAAAATAATTAAATTAGTCTTGAAAGTCCTTCAAAAGTTATTATGAATATAAGAAAATGAGGTCTGGCTCATATTACAAATGCAGAGATGAGAAAAATTAAAGGCAGAAGAAGTAGCAACCTTTGTCACTGATAATGTTGGAACTTTGTGATACTTGCTAGGCCAACTTTATAAATTGCCTTCATAATCTAGTTTCTAATCTAATTCAGTTTTAGAAAACTTGAAGAAACTCATTGTTTGCAACGCAAATAGTCTGCATGGGAGCCAATCTACTGAAACTATTTCTGGCTCTTCTTAGAATTCTTACGAAATTGTTTTTTTCTCTGCCCTAGCAGCTGTTAGAAACAAATATTTCTATTGAATAAGTTAAACATCTCACATTAGGACTGATGGTTAGGTAAAAGCCCTGAATGACAATTGCACTAAATAGTTAGTTAGTAAGGCCCCTTCACAACTTTATGTGGTTTCTAGTCAGCTCACATGCACCACCAGCAGTTTAGAGTGATGGAACTTTTCTAAAACCTATCCCAAGCAGCAAGGATAAGGTGTGTTACAATAGGGGGAGAATAGGGAAGAAGGTTTTGGCCCACTTATCACCTGTTTGAGGGGCACAATTTACTTTTATATAGGCTTAATGCACTAATTCTATTTCATCTCTCACCAAAATAATCTAGAGTCATTGATGCTTTTTTGCAGCGCTCTTTAGGAAGCTTCAAAGTTTAAAATAGAAGAGGCTAGGGGTGGGGGGAGGCGTGCATATAACCAACATCTCCCTTATATGTTTAGCTCAGTGTTTCTGAGCTCTGGGAGTTGAAGTCCAGACATCTTCATGCTGCCAAGGCCGAGAACCACCAGTTTACCTGTACTGTACTGCTACCACAGATCAAATGACAATCTTTAGAGGTCCATCAAACCCTACTTTTCCCATGTACATGGGAATATGCCTGGACTATCCATTTAGAGCATTTACAGTGTTACATTAATAGTTGCATCATGAAGTTTTGTTCATTTGAATAACTTTGCACCCCATAAGACCAATCCAAGATAGCAGATGCTTCTCCTTATGTTTTAGTCACCAATCTCCTGCTGCACTGAAGCAAGTGGGGCAAGAAGAACACTGCATTCCCATCTTCAGGTAAAACATTAAGGAAGTCTCTCAATTCCAGTGCTGTGGCAATGACTGATAATGTTTCTAGACAAAAAGGATACAAACATCGTGTTTAATACTCCTGAATAAAAATAGTTTGTCGTCTTACAACCATTCATTTATTGATTGTCAGCCTTGGAAGCCATATTAGGCTGGAAGCTTCAATGCTGCCACCTCCTCATGTGTGGGAAAGTAGGAGGGGAGATTTAGGAGAGGGGAATTAGTAGACGTAATAGCATTCTTCCTATCGGTCAAGGTCGGGGTGATCCAGCATCTAGAGGAGGAGTGGTCAGGGGCTGGGTTGAGGTGGAATGGACGTTGATTGGAGCATGTGATTGACTGGGGAGAAAGGGATTGGTTTTGGGAGCTTTGCATTATTGAAGGAAAGCCCGGGCTTTTCAGATTCGGGATTTCCCAGATGTGCCAGTTTACCTATTCTAGTAAAGAGAACTTTGGAAAATGCCTGCTTCCGTGTCTTTACTGGGAATTGGGGGTTTTCTGGAAGACTGACATTGATCATTTGAAGTTACAACAGCACTGAAAAAAGTGATCCTTGCACTTATAACAGCCATAGCATCAGTCAAGTGATCAAAACTTGAGAGCTTGGCAACCAACATGTATTTATAGCATCCTGCTATAAGCAATCAGGCTTTTTGCATTTGTTACCTTCCCAGCCATCTTCTGGGAAAGTCAGTGGGGGCAGGAAACCAGATTCGTTTAACAATTGCCTCATTCACTTAACAGCTATACTAATTTGCTTAACAATAATGGCAAAAAATATAGCAAAATTGGGTGCAACTCACTTAACAACTGCCTTGCTTAACAACAGAAATTCTGGTTCCAATTGTGGCATAAATTGAATACTACCTGTATGTCCACCAACTTTTAACATAGGTGAGATGGATGGTGTAAAATTTTAATTAATAAATAAATGAGCAAACGTTACTCCTTGAAGATTGTTGCTTGTGGTCTGCATCTAACAAAAAATAATGTGATTTGCACTGAAATCCAGTTCTTCAATTTAGTGACTAAAGTGTAAACACTCCACAAAATCCTCTTGACAGCGAAAGGCTATTCCATGTACTGCAAAAGCTTTTTGCTGTTTTATAAAAACAGCAGAACATTTTTCTGATAGAACATTTTCATATAGAACATTTTTGCTGTTCTATAAAAACTCATTTTGTTACCTTGCAGTGATGACAGAAATACAGGGTAGTTTTCATCAACATGTCTGGTTCGTTTACAAAGTTCAGGAAGAAGTTTGTTCCACCATAAAGCCTAAAGCCAGTCAGAAAACAAAATACAGGTAAAAAAGCCAGAGTGTTATTCTTAAAGGAATACAACTCTTCTGCTGCTGCTGTTTATATTTACTCATAAAAGCATGGCAGTGAACATGTTAAATAGAAAACCTTTTGAATATGCCAGACTTGCTGCTCTGTGTTCAAGATGTGATTTGTTCAGGAGAGGTGCAAGATCTATCAACCAATGAAGTGGGATGTGAGGGAGCTCCAGTGCCATTTAAAGTGCTGCAGAGCATAGGGGAAGGGGAGAGGCATTCAATGGTCTGTGATATTTCCTGAAGACTCACTTTCTGAATACCATGTTTCCCTGAAAATAAGACTATATCTTATATTAATTTTTGCTCCAAAAGACACATTAGGGCTTATTTTCTGTTTAGGTTTTATTTTGGGGGAAATACGGTACTAAATGCATCCATCTGGCTGACAATCTTAACTGGGGCTTATTTTGGGGGGTAAAGCTTATATTACGAACATCCTGAAAAAATCATGCTAGGTTGGGTCTTATTTTTGGGGAAACAGGGTATTATTTATCATCTTGTCTCTTACCTAAATTATTGGAGTAATTCAGAACCTCAGGGTAGTTATTCTAGGGGTCTAAAAAGACACACTCTCTCTAAATGGAACACATACAGTGACTAGCACTAATGATGTTACCTAGTTTGGACAATGAAACATATGCAAGAAAACAAGCAAGGACCCCTCACAATGATATTGCTCCATTTTCATTTTAGTGCTAAAACTGTCAGAGAGCATTGCCTGGACCAGTCTTTTTCAATCTGATGGCCCGCTGATTCTACTCGTTAGGAAATTTTAGAAGTATGAACACAAAACAACTGGGCAAGGTTAGAATTCCCTGCTAATGCTTAAAATGTACACAGGGTTAGTAACTCAATATACTTCCATATACATCTATGGTCTATTGTCAGCATAATCTACATATGTGGTTATTGTTAAGAAACTCCTGCACAATTTATATAGCCAACAAGTATCAAAGTCATATGTTTATATTTCAGGAGAACACAATCACTTTACAGTATGAGATATGGTAAAGCAAGCAAATGTCTGGCTGGGGAAACTACATTGAGGAAACAATAAATAATACTTTATAATCTTCAAACTTTTGCACCGTGTGTTCTGGTAATTATGGCCACTTCACCATTTTAACAAAACAGAAATTAAGCACATTCAATATAATGGGTCACTTTGCTCAGAGTTTTAAAACCATTGACTAGATTATGGTACAATAAAATTACATATGAGGAACTGATTTAAAACAATCTTGTAAAACTACCGTGTTTCCCCGAAAATAAGACCCTGTCTTATATTTTTTTGAACCCTGAAATAAGCACTTGGCCTTATTACCATGCGATCAAAGGCCGATTGGTCTTATTATCAGGGGATGTCTTATTTTGGGAGAAACAGGGTACTAAAATGAAACTGCAGTTTGTGTTTTAGGAGGACAGGAAAAAAGGTGTCAGAGAGCTATGATTATTAACACTCACCTGATGTTCATCCCTCAGCTCATGCTGGGCATAAGGTATGACAGCTTCAGGGCATCTATCCAGAAGTTTGTCAATAGCTGCCTCATGCTGTCTTAAACATGTATCACAAAGAACATGTATGCTCAGACTAGAAATAGAATCTTCTGGAATATTCTTCACAAATGGGAGAATGGAGGATATTCTGAAGGATGGACTGCATAAAAGAGACTGCAGAAAGAACAGGAGAGTAGATATATTAGGTATGGAAAGTGACACCAAAATGGAAAAAAATGAGCAACTTATCTTCACACTTGCACAGATGTCAAAGGCTCTCAAGAGTATTTTCATAATTCCAAGTAAGTGAGTGAGAGAAAGAGAGAGAGAGAGAGAGAGAGAGAGAGAGAGAGAGATCATGTGTGTGAACATATGTCATACCTGTAATTTTGAAAGGTCATCACATGAATTCCAATCAGGAAGAGGTACTAAGGACATCATGAATATAATCCAAGAAAATATAAGTCCATAATCACTGCAGGAATTTATCTGAAAGAACCAAACAAAAGATATTGTAAAAAAACAAAGACAGTCATTTGCACTGCAAGCATGTTTACATTCAGGTTTCTAGTCCCATTTAATATTTACTGCAAAGATAGCCATCTTTACTTAATTTAAAAATAATCAGAATAACCCACCATTTGAAACTGCACTATTTTCTTAAGAAATGCAAGGCCTTTGATGATTAGATATTTTTAATTGTGCATTTAGACAGGTAAATAACAATTTCATAACAGTATCAACTCTCTTAAGTATCTTCTATTGCTGATATTTGGGGATTTAATATATCATTTTTTTTTCTCAAATTAAACTTTGCAAAGAATTATTCAGTCCAATTTCCCTTGGCTATATTAGTAAGATCACAGAATACTGTGCCTGTGCTACATAGAAATCTCTAATACAGCTGACATTGTAGGAAAATAAGAAATGATGGCACAGTGGTTAGAATGGAGTTCAATTGAGACTGGCTCATGGTTGACTCAGCCTTCGATCCCTCTGAGGTTGGTAAAATGAGGACCCAGATTGTTGTGTATCCGCACTGTACATCGGACATTAATACAATTGAGCAAATCCAGAGGTATTTCACGAGAAGAGTCCTCCACTTCTCTGTTCACAATAGAATACCTTATGCCACCAGGCTGGAAATTTTGGGCTTGGACAACCTAGAATTAAGTCGTCTATGGTCTGATTTAAGCGCAGTACTCAAAATTATCTGCTACAACATCCTACCTGTCATTGACTACTTCAGCTTCAACCGCAATAATAAACAACCAAACAATAGATACAAACTCAAAGTAAACCGCTCCAAACTCGATTGCAGAAAATACGACTTCAGCAACAGAGTGGTCAATGTCTGGAATGCACTACCTGACTCTGTTGTTACATCCTCAAATCCCCATAACTTTAATCTTAAACTGTCTACAGTGGATCTCACACCATTCCTAAGAGGTCTGTAAAGGGCGTGCATAAGCGCACCAGCATGCCTACTGTTCCTGACCTACTGTCCCCATTTATTAGTACCCATTTCCTGTGTTCATATCCATGTTTATACTTATAACTGTTATCTCGTACATGTTTGACAAACTAACTAACTAACTAACTAACTAACTAACTAACTAACTAACTAACTAAATATACTGACTCTGTAAACCACTCAGTGTGTGTTGTAAAGCACTATGGAGCTGTATAGAAGTCAAGAATTGACTTATTGCTATTCAAGCCTTGGCTCATCCAGTTATGCAGTGTCTCTCTTCCCTTTCCAAAGTTCTTTACCAAATCTTCAGTGGTTTTTAGAGGCTCAGTGTCAGGAAGCTCTTTCCTGGAAAGTCTCCAAATATACTGTGTAGCAAGTTTAAAATGCAACTTCTGTGCAACCTCTTCCTGAGTACATGCTACAAGCAAAGCTTCCCAGAAGTCTACCAAAAGTTGGGGAACAGCATCTTCATTTTTACCACTCAGCATCTGCATTCCAAAAATATAAAAAAGAAGGAATTATTTGCACTGTCCACCACTGCAGTTCTTTTCCCTTCAAAAGCTGTGGAGGTCACTGGCTATCCAAGATTGTTCCAGTGTTCAATCAGCTTGTTTTAAATACTGCTAAGCCTAAATTTTTCACTTTAACTCCAAAGTGAATAATGAACTGCAAACAAGCCTTATTTTGGTTAACTGATATGCATGAATCAAACTATTATATTCAGCTATAGTACAAAATTAGGGAAGAATAGATGTATTTTCCCAGGAAAAAAAATCCACACTTAAAATTGTTATTGCTCTTATAATGTTCAATTGCATGCCATTTTCCCATTAAAAGCTATGCTTCCCAGTGACAGCAATTCAAATCAATCTTTGGCTGTATTAATTATCTTTTACATGAATTAGACCATTGAATTCTTTATACATCTCTTTCGTAGAGTAGGAAGAAAAAATGACTCCAACTTTTATATATCCTTAAATCATAAAATCCGCAGACTGGAAATAGAACTATTTTTGCAGATCTTAACTATAAGGAGTGGGAAGTAGGAGCTATTTTTTTTATTTTATTTCATTTTCTATAGTGTATTTTATGGCTTATAAGCCACCTAGAGTCACTACGAGCGAGTAGGCGGCCATATAAATTCCCCAAATAAATATATAAATAAAAGGAACAAAATAAGTTGCACAACAAACCTTGATATAAGAGCCTGCGTCTTCCAGCTCCATTTTATTATTCTCATGTAAAGCCAATAATGAAGCTAGGAGAAATCCAGGTCTGGTCTCTTTGAGGTACAACGCAAGTTCAGTTGGGAACATCTGTCCTTTAATGTGCTGTTTTAGAAGTCTTGGCTCCCGAATAAAACCACATACCAATTTCATCTGCAGATAAAATACAAGACCTAGCTGGTGGATTCCATTCTACTTTTTGAATGGTAGCTAATTCCATTTTTTTCAATTTGTTTAAAAAAAAAACCAGCAAAAATATATGCCTCTATCGTGCTGTAATTGTATGTATGTATGTATGTATGTATGTTAGATATCCCCCAATGATCTGTACCTCTGCTTGGCTGTCCAGCTCCTTTTTACATCTATCCCGATCCCCCTTTTTCAGAGCCACTGAAGCCTTGACCAATGTCACCAGAACAGACGGCGCCATCTTTTCTATCAATTCCAGATAGTCCATTGCCTTTTCAGGGCACACATTTTTCATGCAAGGACTGCAGAGGATGTGGGGTATCTGGTTTGGCTCAGCACGGTGGAATATCTGAAGCACTTTTGCAGCCACATCCTAAAAATGCAGAGATATATAAATCTAGTTTTTGTTACGCTCTTACATATAACACAAGGCATAAATGTAATCAGCGGTTATCAAACTCTCTAAAGGTCATAATAAAACAGCAGATTCACAGAATTGTCAAAGGAGACTTGCAGAATCAGGATTGCCTTGGCCAATTACAGCCATTTACCAGAATATAAACTACTCTGGGAAATCCTCTACCACCCCAGTGGAATTTCTTGCCATGGTGGGAGAAGAAACACTCTCAAAGATAACCCTGACAACAGTTAGTCCTTTGAGATAGGTCATGTGATCAGGAAATAGACCTGTCAAGAATGATTTTTATTTTTGATGCCTTCAAGTGAGTCTTGGCTCCTGGCAATTACCTGTGTCAGTCCCTGTAGTTTCCTGACAAGATTTCAGCAAAGGATTTGCCATTGCATACTTCCCAAGGCTGAGAGAGAGTGATTGGCTCAAGGTCTCCCAGCTGGTTTTGTTGCTAAGACAGGACTAGGACTCATAGTCTCCTGGTTTCTAGCCAAGTGCCTTAATCATATACCATAGGTGATCCTCAACTTACAACCACAACTGAACCCAGAATTACAGTTATAATTCATGCTGGTTGTTAGACAGGTCATCAAAGGATCAATTTGATTTTATGACATTTTTTTCATTAAGCAAATCACCATGGTTGTTAAGCAAATCTGTGGTTGTTAAGCAAATCCATTGTCCACAGTGGACATTTGAAATGGAAATGGAAACAAACACCAGTTTTTGGGGGTGGGGGGAAGCCATAGATACACCAAGTTGACTCAATTTATTATTTACTGTTTATAATATATATATATATACACACACATACATATACATATGTATATATATACATATATACATATATATATATATATACATACAAATATATTATATGTATATGAAATCTTAATCTGTTCATTGCCCTGAGTCCTTTGGGAGAAGGGCAGTATAGAAATTCAATAAATAAGTAAACAAATAAATAAATAAATATATCAGAGTCACATGATCGTGGGATACTACAAACAGCCATAAATGTGGGCCAGGTGCCGAGTACCCAAAATTTGATCACATGACCGTAGGGAGATGGGCGAGTGGCCACTGCAATTCCCAATCAGGGTCAGGTACATTTTTGGGTGTCCAATCTGACTAAAAGAGGAAGCCAAGATAGTAGAGCAAAGTATTAGAGATATATTTGAAAGGTCTCTAAATAAAATATGCCAATTTGTGGGCCAATTGCTCTCTGATGATAAAAAATTCTCTCAAAGCATTTTTGAGATGCAAACATGTGGAGAAGGTTACCAAACTGCTGAAGATGCAGAGAAGTATATCGCAGCCTGGAAAGAACTGGATATTTAACTTTCGTTTTCACCCTCACTATTATGGTTCAAATGTAAACCTCTCAACACAACTGAAAGAAGAGTGGCAAAAAAGGAGACAAATTTGGGACTTTTTCTTTAAGGACATTAACAAGGTTGAGGATTTCATGATAAAAAGAAAGGACTACAAGTTTTGATACTTCCAGAGAAGAAAAAGATTTTACTCCATGAAGATAAGTTGGAAGGAGTGACTTAAACTTAATGAGTTAACTGGAATCAGGATGCATTTTTCTCTGCCTGGTATGTGCAACTGAAAGAAAAGTTTAACTCAAAATTTGAAAATGTATTTTTTAAACACACGCACACACACAAGCACATATAATGCTTAAGTAACTCTTAAAGTAAGCAAAAGCTATTGAAAATGTATTGAGTGTATCTGTATTAAGAGAAAGTAAAAGAAAATGATGTACCAGTTTAAAGAAAAACTCTGTTTCTTGTATGGATATCACTTCTAGAATTTCTGCTTGTGAAGAAAAAAAATGAAACTTTGATCTGGTTTTGTTGATTAGAAAGATTTGGAGTTATAGAAAGATTTGGCTAGTTATATATTAATATGTAAAAGCAAAAAGTTGAGGCTGGAGTGTGTTTATCTTGTACTGAGTTAGGAAGAGTTGGAAGTTAATGCCTCCTTTTCTTTCTCTCTTTTTCTCTACCCCCTTGTATTCCACACCCCCCTTTCCTGCCCTTAATTTCTTCTTTTCTTTTCATATTTTATATTTTATATAATAAAATTTAAAAAATTAAAAGTAATTTCAAATGGTCACTAAGTGACAGGTCATAAGTCAAGGTATAGCTCTAACTTAAACTGGCTTTCTTTTATATGTGGCACAGGGGAACTATACCTTCTCAGTGTATAACAGCAAACCTATTCTCTGTTTAAGGTTGCGATCCTAAATTCACTTACCAAGGATTAAGTTCCACAGGTCTAATTTCTGAAGAAACACTGTAGTTGCAGTTTCCCTGAATATTTATTTAACAATCTGGTGGCCAACAGTAACAGAAGTTAGTCCCACTAATTTTCTTAAATGCTTGATTTACTATGTTGACTCTGTTCCTCATTGTGAATGGAAGACAAGAGTCAACACAAGACATGAACCTTCTTATGGAGAAAGGACAACTAAAGAAATCCATCATCTTACTTCATTTAGCTTTTCATCTATGTCTTCACACAAGGAGTGCTGCAAGTAGAATATAAAACCTTTTTCATACTTCTGTGTTTTATCTTCAAATGTTACTCGCTTCAGAATGTCAGATATAGAAAGGTTGGACATTTTATAGTAAGGGAGTGCAAGATGGAAGTCTTTAGTGTCAAACCTGAAAGCATAGAAGTCAACAAAAAAGACATTAAAACCCATTTAATACAAGCACTTTAATAAAACAAACATCTTCTCTGTATGGGTAACTAAAATTAGAGTTGGTCTGACATTAGTCTTGTGCTGAAATTACAGGCACATAGCTAGCAGATCAGATTTATTTTGCAGGAAGAGAACATGCTATTTTTCATAAATGGGTCTCTAAATTAGCTCATTTAAAAAATTTCTTAGGTCTTTTCCAGGCTGTTTATCTCCTCCACAATCTCTAAAGTAGTGATTTTACTTTAATTCTAGCTGGGAATTCAAGAAACTGTAATTCAAAGACCACTGGAGGAAACCAAGATATGGAAAATAACTTACAGAATATTAAGTTCAACTATTAGACTGGGAAATTTACAAAATTAGGAAAAAAGAGCTGGAGAATAGAAGCAGAGAAGAAGATCTGTGCTAGGTTAACTATGAAGCTTTTGAAGTTCTGTGTATATTGTTCTGGCATATAAGAGAAGACTCCTTTCAATAAAAATATGGGATGGAAGGACACTTCGATTCCTACCATGGAAGAATGGTTGCAGAAGTTGATGGAGTTGGCTGACTACTTTGATTAAAGAAAAGAACGAAGTACTTTCGTTTCCACATGAAAACAGCTTCTGAACTTCGTGCTTGATGTGGGAAAGAATGTAACTCTGACTTTGGGTTTTACAGATTAGACTGATAGATCTTTATAGAAATGACTTGTTCATACTATTACGGAAAAGCAAAAAGCTGTGATTTGATGTTAATGCCTTATTTTACTGTAACAGAGAGTTGGAAGTCAATGCTTCCTTATCTCCCCATCTTTCCTCACTTCCCCCCTTTCCCCTCCCCCTTCACTGCTCTTCTATTTACTTTTATATTTTATAATACTCTATAACTTAATAAAATCGTTTTTTAAAAAATAAAAATGTGGGCAGTTGAAAGCATAAGTTCAAACTGCTTCTTAATCATATCCTATGTAAAAAAAGCAAAAAAGGGAGAATTATTGCAAAGAATAATTCTTTAAATTATTAATTCTTTAAATAAAAGAAAGAATTCTTTATTTTCCTAGACATTCTGCATTCTCGAAATGAATTGATTACAACTCCCACTTTCTGGTATCATTAAAGATTATGGGACTTGCAGTCCAAATCAGTTGGAATACTCCATTAGTGTATACACACACACTAATGGAGGTGTATGCATGTGATAATATATAGACATAATATATACATATCTTGGGCTGACCTATTCTCCCCTTTCTGTTAGCTAAGCTGAAGATGTAATTGGGTTGGATGTAATTGGTTTACTTCATCTTCTTTAAGACATGAACATAGCAGTGGTGAAATCTGAACTGGTTTGCTACCGGTTTGCTGGCTGTGCGCATGCACAGTGCGCACCAAACATATGCTGCATGCGCATGCATGCGCAGTATGCACCAAAAGGAGGTTTGCAAAGGTAAGTAGAACAGCGGAGGGGAATCAGCTGTGCTGCACGATTTAGCTTTGCTAGAAAGCAGGATTTAGCAAAGCTAAACTGCGCAGGGCAGCTGATTGTTGGAAATATCAGTTCGGAGGAACCGGTAGCTTTTTTTTTTACTACCAGTTCGAGTGAACCAATAGATTTTTTTACTACTGGTTTGCTCAAACCGGTAGTTTTTATCACTACTGGTTTGCCCGACCCATAGTGAACCGGTAGCATTTCACCCCTGGAACTTAGTAGTGCTAACCTACTATGATGGCCTCTAAGGAAGTGCATGGTCTTTAAGAAGACAATTCTTCAATGAAATTCCCAGTATAATTTCCTCCCTGATATGATCTGAATAAAGATTTTTCTTGCACAAAATATTCAAACCTGCTGTAGCAGTCTCCAAGAAGAGCACAACTTTCATGAAATGCTGCTAGTAGAGGTTCCTTCTCAGCCAAATCTTTCAGAGCAGGATCCATTAAAGCTGTTCTGACTAGCAAATGAGCCTCACTTAAGAGATGAATGCAACTCTCTGTTCTTACGTTTTCATAGGTTTTGCTGTAGTCTACCTAAAGCAGAAAAAGGGGTCACTTTTAGGTTCATGTTAAGACACAGTACATCATCCTATTCCTATAAATTAATAAAATAAATGCAGAATAGTATAGTACCATTTCTCTGTAGAGTTGGAGAGTTGAAGTTGTGTTCACAATATACAAATTCCAACCAGGTTCAGATTCTGGGGGAACCTTGGGTTTGGTGTTATCAGACTTTCGGTAACTGAAAGGATACATAGGCACTTGTGAATTTTAAATTTATAACTGTAATCATTTTGTCAGCTATTTTAGAATTCTTTCAATAGCAATAGAAAGGCAAGAATATATGCTCAAAATGATCAGCTGCTGAGTGATCTCCTTCTGATCCGAAATATCAAAATCTGGCCCCCACCCCCAAAACTCAAAACCTTTATACTTACAGGAGTCTTCGTTTAAGCGTTTTTTTCTCGAGAAAGTCTTCAGAATCTGCTTTTGTCAAAATGATGATATGGTGTTTGAAGTGAGAGATGGCTTTCAGTCCTATAAAAAGCTGCATCCTCAAGGTACAAACATCAAGAGACACAGGGGGACAAGCCTGTGAAGAAACAGTATATCTTTACATTATTATATCTTTAAATTCTCTAGAACAGAAAATTGATCACTTGGCATCCTCCAGCACCCATTTGTGACCTCAAGGCATCCCAAGTTGGCCAATCGCTTCATCCATCCACCTGATCCTTAAAAGTTGCTCCAAGAGTTACTGAAAATCAGGTGGTAACCCAAATAAATGAATTTAAAAAAATCTCCCCAAACCGGGTAAATCAGCCCAAGGTTTATTATTTTAAGGTTTCTTAAATCTTTGTGGGCTTCTAATAATAGCTTTATGAGGTGTGATGATGATACAATTCTATACATATTTACAAGGATATTTTATTTCATTTTGTTTTCCTAATAATTCACTTGCATTTTTAAACACCATTCAGGCATATAGTAAATTAGGAGTGCTTCTGAACACTTTTAATATAAATGCTACACAATGAGAGTAGAATGATATCCAGACATCTGTGTTCCAAGAGATGTTTACTGGAAAATACACCCAATGAGGTTTAAATTACTTTTCACTGAACTATCTAATCAAGATAACTTCCTTGATCAGATACTGACAGTTCAAATTTCTCAAATACGCTGATGAAGTTAGGACTTTTCTGTTGAAATGCACATCACTTTATTTTAGCTTTGCACTTTTTGTGTACATCTTGGAACTCTTCAAACTTCATTTTCATCTTCACCATGAAGCCATCCCACAGCTAGTCAATGCTACTCTAAAGCAGTGGTTTTCTTAACCTCAGCAACGTTAAGATGTGTGAACTTCAACTCACAGAATTCCCCAGCCAGTATGCTGAAGTCCTGACATATCTTAAAGTTGCTGAGTTCAAAGAAACACTGTTCTAAAGCTTGTTCTCCTTGTACATCTGTAACACGTCAATAGGCTGGGATGGAGGCTAAATTGTTCATTGAAACAGCCTAATCACAAAAATAGCCTTGCTCTTCTCTTTCACGACTACCTCATCTGGTTCTCTGGACCTGCCCAGCTCTCTGGACCTACTTTACAACTTATCCTTTGGACTTAATAGGATTGTCTTGGTTATTTTCATCCTTAACTGAATTTTGACAGTCTTTGCTATATTTCATCTGGTTATCATTTCAGGATAATTACTCTAAAAAATGACACACATTTTTTTATTCTTTGGTCTATGTGTGCCACCCCATCCTTTGGAAACCAATCTCCATATCATTTTTCTCTCCACTGTCCTCTGGACTACCCCCATCCCCATACAAACTTAGTAAACCGGAAAAACCCTGGTCTTGTCTAGAGGTATAGAAGAGCTTCTCTTTTGGATCCTTGGAAGGGCAAGAGTCAAGGTGGTGCTCACCATGACTCTTGCTCTAAAGAAATGTTAAATGAGGTCAACAGCTGCCAAAAGGTTGCCTACAAAGCTAATCTCAGAAATGAATCAGAGCACCTTTAATGTTGTATCAATGTAGGGGTCTTGATTCCGAGCTGCTACTGCACTGCATCTCACTGTAAAGCACTGCAGGTTGTTGCTAAGTGGAAAAATTAAAGAGAAATTAGGCTGGAATATATCCATCAGCCCATTGCCAATACATTACCTTGCAGAGGTGTTATAACTACAGTTCCTAAAAGACTATGCAAGCAGGAGAATTTTAAGGGTAAAATAACAAAGCAATATAGAATATCAGGTTGAAGAAAACACAATCTTGATTATTAGTGTAAACATAATACACTGTGAAATATATAGAACTATGGTTTGAACTAATCAGCTAGAGATAGAGATAGATTTTAGAGAAGGATTTTGTAAAATAAAACTTCTTTCATTCCAGCATTAAATTCCTGCCCTGTTTCATGTTGCACCATGTGGAATTTTGTCCACATTTCATTTATTTTGAACCAAAAATAAATGCTGCTTTCTTATCAATATATACTCTTGGCCAGCTGCACTCAAACTTGGCAACCCATTTCTCAACACAGAACTTGAACCACTGGTGGAATGTTCTGGACCTCAGTGAATGATGATGGACAATAAAACTGTAATACCTTGTAATGACATGCAGGAACTGGGGTGTAAGAACTGCTTGCTGGGATCTTTCTGAATACTGGTAGGTAGAAATAAGTTTCACTAAGTTATTGATTGTGTATAGATATGCCACATGTGGTAGAGAGAAAAAGCAAAACAAACTCAGGAATTCTTGTTTAGTTGTATCTCCTTCCTTAGCCGTGACAGAAGTCCCTAGATGAAAAACGAGAAAAGAAAACATCTAGCACCAGATACTAGGTAAGAGCTGCAATCCTTGAGCCTTCTCTCGATCCAACAACTTTAGAAATTCTGAATTACATGAACTATAGAGGGTTTGGCTAATCTAATTTAGGATGATGGTGATAATGAATATTATTTGATTTGTATGGCCATTCATCTCATTCAAGTGTCTCTGGATGATGCACTATAACTCAACACACAAAGAAACCATTAAACTGGAGAAGGAAGATATATGCTAACAAGCTTTCTGTAACATCAATTCAACTACAGCAAAAATGGTGCCGTCTACGTATTTTAAAAAAATCAGAAGGCTTAAAGAACCTGAAGTTTACAGAAATACAAAAGCCAGACAAACCTTTGGAAAACACCAAAGGGAGAGGAAAAATTCCCTGCAAACAACCTAATGAGGATTGAGTATGTTTAGTGGACCCAGAATTCTGGCATTCTGATGGGAAAAAATAAAAGCAAGAGGAAGCACAGTAGGAACATTCTTGAAGAAGCAAAATGACGGATTGGACAGCTTCTTGGTGCAAAGCTTGATATATGTTGCAAAGCTTGATCCTGGAGCAAAATTACCGTTAATAACATTAGGACATCTAAAACTAGGTTACCATTTATACCATATGAATTAGAAGATGTTTTGTGGACTGAGTACAAGAGCCCTGCAATTTTAACAGTTAACCTCTGCATACCCTGGAAAACTGACCTGTGCATGGCACAGAATGAAGACATTTTTGGAAAGACCATATTTGACATCCCATTACAAAATACCAAAAGGTCAGGATTTTCAACCCAGTTCAATAAGATCCAACTGATATTACACTGATGAATTTGACATTAAACCCAACAGGAACTGGAGTTCTGATCCTTAGACTTTGCCATTAATTGGATGCAAAGGGTGGACAAAGCCTAAATACAACACAGACTGTTCCAACTATCTCTTCTCATAATCAATAGATCCTTCTCTTATTCCATCCAACTTCATTACATCATGTTACAAGCTGTAACTCAAAGGAAATTTTAAAATAAAAATGAATTCAAAACGGATCATTAAAAAAAATACTGTAACCCTCAAAAACTTTCAACTGAATTTATATAAACTTCTAAATTGTCACAGTATTCCAATTTATGATTGGATTTATGATTCTGAAATTCTCACAAAAAATCTATTTTAAATATGACACTGACCTAAGGTTACTGAAGTTAAGAACTGAACCTAAGTTCAGTTCTTAGGTTACTGAAATTAAAGTTTGTTATCAATATATGGTATTACATTTATTGAAAATATTTCATTATAAGCTATAACTTTGTCTATCATACAGTAATCTAATATTGAAAATGGGGTGTATTTCTTCCATAATCATATTACAGATTCAGAAATGTACCTGATTCATGTATTGGAAGCAGCTGAAGAGAGTGCAGTTTGGCATCTTCAACAGAAAAAGGAAATGAGGACACATCAAGAGCAAAACGCCTACACAGAACAGTGACAAATGAAAAGATCAGCCAGCTGTTTTCTATTTTTACAATGAGATCGCAGGAATCTGTATGCAATTTCTTGTGCTTTCATATTGAATTGAAAACTGGTCCTGCAGAAGGAGTATCCAATTTAAATAGGGTGCAAATCTGTTAAGATCTCTGTGCATTAGCAAACAAGTATATAAAACTAACTAGTCTTCCACTTTGAGCATTCCTTAACAGTTCTAACAATTTGCTTTTTTTTTTTTTGGCTAAAGTAACCTCTTAAAACTGGCACATAAGACATGGTAGATGTTCCTATTGTTTCTTTGGTGTATTAGAACAGAATAACAGAATTGGAATGGAAGGGACCCTGGAGGTCTTGTACTCCAACCCTGTGCTCAAGCAGAACCCTATACCAGTGATGGCTAATCTTTTTGCCATCGTGCCAAAAGTGAGGGTCACGTGCATGCGTGCCCACACTCATAATTCAATGCCCCCCACGCCCCTTATGCTTTTGGCACGTGAAGGCAAAAAGGTTACTGGTGGGCCCGGTAGGCTCATTTTTCACCCTCCCGAGGCTCCAGAGCCTTTCTTGGAGCCTGGGGAGGGTGAAAACGTCCTTCTCCACCTCTCCCAGAGGCCCTCTGGAGGCTGGAAACGGCCTGTTTCCAGATTTCTGTTGGGCCTTGAAGGCCCAAAAATCAGCTGGCCGGCATGCACATGCACGCTGGAGCTGAGCTAGGACAATGCTTGCATGCCAACAGATATGGCTCCACGTGCCACCTGTGGCATGCGTGCCATAGGTTCGCCATCACGGCCCTATACCATTCCAGATAAGTTGTCCAGTCTCTTCTTAAAAGCCTCCAGTGATGGAGCACCCACAACTCTTGAAGGCAAGCCATTTCACTGGTTGATTGTTCTGTCAGGAAATTACTCCCTAGTTCTTAGGTTATATCTTCTTTGATAGATGTTTTCAGGGCCCGACGAAAAGTCTGAGGTCTGGTATCGTGCATATCTCTGGGGGTAGGTCATTCCAGAGGGAGGTTCTCTCCCTGGGGGTCGCCAGCCGACATTGTCTGGCCGACGGCACCCTTAGGAGGCCCTCTCTGTGTGAGCGAACTGGCTGGTGGGAGGCTATTGGCGGCAGAAAGCGGTCTCGTAAATACCCCGGCCCTAGTTTCCATCCTTTGTTTCTTATCTTACCTTTTATTTAACATGGAAACCAAATAAATGGCTTACATACCATAGTTTCTACAGGCAAAAAGATCCAATATAAATACTAATAAATACTTTTTTTACAAGTAGTCCTCTCACAATTGAAATTTCTGCTCTAGGTCAGTGTGGTTGTAATGCCAAATCATCACATGTCTGGACCAATTTTAAAAGCATTTTTAACCACAGTTTTGTTGTTAAACAAATCACACAGTGGGTAAATGAATTGGGCTTCCCCAATTGACTTTGCTTGTTGAAAGCCAACTGGGAAAGTCACAGACCATAATCACATGACCATAAGAGGCAGCAACTATTGTAAATTTAAGCTAGTTGTCAAACACATGAAATGCAATCACATGCCTGTGAGCAGTGCTTCTCAACCTTGGTAGCTTGAAGATGAGTGGACTTCAACTCCCAGAATCCCCCAGCCAGCAGCGCTGGCTGGGGGATTCTGGGCGTTGAAGTCCACTCATCTTCAAGCTACCAAGGTTGAGAAACGCTGCCCGTGGGGCTGCTGTGACGGTTGATAACTTCAAATATGGGTTGTAACAGTTTTTCTAAGTCCATTATAACATTATGTTGACAAACCATTGTAAGTTGAGGATTAATTGACTCATTTCTGAAAATGTTGGCCGCTGATACTTTATGTAATTTATGAAATTATTTACATCAACATAATCAGTAGAATGTATCACTACATTAGCTAGTACTTGCTGCTGAAAAGAGATATGAAATGCTCCATTTTCAAAGTTTGAACAACCCTATATACCAGAGAGGAAATCATGCCAGCAAGGTAAGTAGTTTTTAGGGAATGCTTGGGGTTTTATCATCACTAGGGGGAAACCTATATACATGTGGACTCTGTCCTAACAGCTGAAGAAAGAGACAAATTAATATAGACAGAGATGATTTTAACATTGCCTATTTATCCATTGCTTTGAACAAGAAGATTTTGTTTATGCTGTTTTGGAAGACCCCTTCTCCTTTATTTTAACTAAAGCACAGAAGTTTCATTTTATATTTTATGTAAGCTGCTGACATAATTACATAAGCTGTAATTTCCTCATAGATAGTAGAAACTAAAGGCGACTATCCACAAGATGCTTTGTTTAGTTTTAACTTATTATAAGCTGTAAATATACTTTGCAGTGAGCATATTATATGAACCGGGTTACTAAGATTTGCTTGACAGATTGTTAAACCAGGTATGTCGATCAAGCCAGCTGGTGATATTAGATGATGGTATTTGTTGCTTTGATCTGGCTACTTACAGGGCAAAGTGAAAGCTTACATTTCAGAGAGGAACTGTTAATATTCTGTGTATTTAATGCACAATACATATCTACAAAATGTATTCACTAATGATAAACGATGTTTTATTACCTGTACAGGACATATTGCACTTGAATATTTAAATCTTCCCCAGCTAAGCTAATTGACTCCAAAATAACAGATATCTCACACTTGCTACTTTCTTCTCCAAGAAGTTCCACGGGCTGCTGACAGAAAACAAACCCATCTGATTCTGATTGAGTTTGATCAACTTCCTCTGTTATACCTTTAGTAAGTGGAAAAGAATGTCAGTATACAATGTCAACTCTCAAGGCTAGAAATTAATAGAAGAAACATTACCAGCCTAATCTTCTACAGGTCATCCTCACTTACCAATAGTAATTGGGACTGGAGCTGTCTCTAAGCAGTGCAGTCATAAATCTGCATTTCACATCTCTGAAAAGGCCAGGAGGATCTTCAGCCAATATAACATACATACACACTTTAAACCCAAGAATACACTAAGGCAGAAGCTTGTCCACCCCAAGGCTAAAACACCCAGACAAAAGCTAAGCAATGTGATATATGCAGTGAGATATGTGCAGATCTGTACATTGGGGAAACAAAACAACCACTTCATAAATGCATGGCACAACGTAGAAGAAAAAACCCATCAGGACAAGATTCAGTAGTCCATCTGAATTTAAAAGATAATGGCCACTCTCGAAGACAGCAAAATCCACATTTTGGACACAAAGGACTGCTGGTTTGAAAGAGGGGCCAGAGGCCATGTATGTCAAAATTAACAGCCCTCTTTCAGCAGAGGGGGAGGGATATGACATCATCTATCTCCAATCTACAACAATAGTTCCAAGAAGGCTCCACGCCCATTTGCACTACTCAGGTGACCTGGAAGACACAAATAAACCTCCAAATGATGTTAACAACTCTCTAAAAGAACACAAATGACCAGCTGTCTGCAAAGAATATAAATCCTTCCATTCCCCACCATCCAGTCAAAGCTGGAGAAGCTTTTCGAATGAGAAGCAAAATGTCTTCAAAGAAAAACAAGTCCAGTTGCCTCTTGAAAAAGCACCTTTGGGACAACCATGACCTGGATGATTGAGGATCTCTATAGTCATAAAGCACAACATCACATGCCCCATTCTGACTTATATTGGAAATCCCAGTTGCGGGTTAAGTAAATGTCACATGACTGCAGCGTCCCATGGTCATGTGATTGCCATTTGAAACCTCCTGCCAACTTCTCCATTGATTTTACTTGTTGGAAGCTGGCAATGAATGTGGAATGCCATCATGTTATAATTGTAAGCTAGTTGCCAAGCATCCAAATTGCAAACATGTGATTATGGGGATACTGCAATGGCCACAACTATGAGGACTGGTGGTAAGTTCCCCTCATTCAGCACTGTTGTAACTTAGAAAGAATGATTGTTGAATGAGGGCCAACTTCATACTGCTTTTGTCAAGAACAGAAAACTGATCTTGGGAAGCAGTCTTGATCTGGGTATTTTAAATATCATACTGACCTTCATTAATGGGTATTTCAGGCTCTACAGCTTCACAGATATGCTGTTTGCTATTATCAGCCGAAGTTACTTTCTCCCCAATTAATAGCTTGAAGACAAGGACTTCCAGTTCTGCTGTGACAGCAACATACCCTGCACAAAATGCAACTTCTGTTGGGGTGAACTTCTCCATGTGCAAAATTAAGGAACGTTCAAAGTCAAGCACTTTTACATCCTCACTCACAAATAAATGCTTCAAGTGGAATAGTATCAACTTATTCTTGCAGCCAACCAGTAGGTCTCCTGATAAAGGGCAACAGGAGAAACATGTGGGAGGATCAGAAAGAGGAATTTCTATGATTGACATTTGTTCTTTAGAAGTCTCAGTGTAGGAAGCTTCTGGGTTATGACCTTGCATCCGCACACAAACACGTGAGTTGCCAGAGGACATGCATCTCCAGTTAACATAAACTCGGAAGAAGAGGGTGCTGTGTTTCTCCTCAATAGTGGCCACATAATCTCCTGAAAAGCAAAAATTGATTTTGAAAAAAACATGGCCAAAGATGTAAAAGCCATAGTGAAACATAGGAGTGTGTATAATCAAAGTATAATGTGAACTAAGTTTTTGAGTTAGCCAGAAATTCCATCAGAAGATGTGCTAAATGCGTAACAGTGCCATCAGACTTTGTAATTTTGTATTTCTCATAATTGGCTACAATACCCTGATTTACTACATGGAGACTGTGTAACATCACACGCTGGGAAAGACTTGTTTTTTATGTCTGCTGAGAAGAGTTAATAGGAAAATTCTAGTAGTTTGTTAATAGCCATGCTGATCATATTGACTACGGAATAAGGAGGAACGGCATTCTTAGACAAAATCTGGGCTTAAATATGAAACTCAAAGTTACTGGAAAGATAAACTTGTGATTACAGTATGAGGTTGCCTTCAAATTAAGCATTAATTCTCAAATACTAAAACTCAAACTAAAGGTTTGATGTTGTGCAAACCTCATAACTGCTTTTTGAAGGCACGATTTACAGTTTACATTTGGGGATCCTCAAAATGCTGTCTGGTGACAGTATTAAGCCCATACTTATAACAGGCCTTGTTCTCTAGCTGATTCTTCCTTTAATTCAATAGGAAACTGGCATAGGGCAAGCAAAATTCCAGCCTCTAGCATCATCTTTTTCCCCCAAGCCTGTCACTGAACCAGTAATGAGCCCAGACATTTTATAAGTGCCTCCACCTTCCCAGAAAAAATATCAAGGTATGAAGGGGAACAAAAGGGGGTTATTCAGATAATGGAAATGAGTATAAAGCAGTGGTGGGTTTCAAAATTTTTTACTACCGGTTCTGTGGGTGTGGCTTGGTGGGCATGGCATGGCTTGGTGGGTGTGGCAGGGGAAGGATAGTGTAAAATCTCCATTCCCACCCCACTCCAGGGGAAGGATACTGTAAAATCTCCATTCCCACCCGATCAGCTGGGACTGGGAGGCAGAGGATAGATGGGGTGGGGCCAGTCAGAATTTTTGCTACCGGTTCTCCAGAACAGGTCAGAACCTGCTGAAACCAACCTCTGGTCTAAAGGTTTATTATTTATTAAATGTATATGTTGCTTAACTATCAGCTAATTCCTAAAGAGTCGAGTGTTTTCCTGGTTTATAAAGGATCAAGGGCCCTGACAATCATTTGATAAGGCTGCCCACCAGGCCAAAAACGGTCACAAAATCTCTCCCCCCTCCCACCCCCAATATGTATGGCCCATCAAGATAAAAAGCCTGGCTTCGCCTTCTGTATGAGAGCCCATTCTTCGCTTAGGAAGGAAATGCCTGGTCTTTCGAAAAGGCAGCGTAGTTCGTGAACTGCTTTCCTTCCGTCCGACTGGATTGTGGATCTCCAGCCAGGTTTGCGCTTACCCACTTCACCGTACGCCATGGACAGCACTCGACCCAGGGTACTGAAGGTGCCGAGCGGCTCGCAGAGTTCCGCAAACACTTCCACCTTGCAGGCGCCGGAGCCGCAGGCCACCAGGAGCACGTCTCGGCCGCAGCAGAAGAGCGCCGGTTCCTGCTTCAGAGGAACGACTTGCTGCGACCCGAACGGGTGCAAGTTGTAGACCTGCACCATGGCTCCACCTCGGCCCAGGCGCCGGATCCAAAAACCCAACCGTCCCCTGCGCAACCCTCGCCTCTGTAGCCGCTGAAAAGACTACCGCTTCCGCAAAGGGCCCCGCCCTACGGCGGTCAGCTGGAAGGAGGCGTCAGTCGCGCCCCCAATCCAGCCACCGCTTTGAGCGAAGGCAGCTTCTCTATCCGAGGCTGCTTGAAGACGGCAGGGCTGAGGGCTGCACCCTACCATGGTTTACCTTCTCCTCGAATCTGGTCTACTTCTAAGTAGAGGGGACCGGGATTGCGTGCTAAACTCTTCACAAGAAAGAGGCGTTACCAGCCCAATCTTGCTGTCTGCCTTGGAAATCTTGTAAAAGTTACTTAAGTTGGGATCGGGGATTGCGTTTATTTAACAGTGAGTGGAAAGGCACTTTAGACGTGCATAGAGGATTTATGTACTCTTAAAGTATTTGTGGAACATGTACTTTGCACATACGTTACTATAGTATTCAGTGGGATCGTTGCATTCCA
Organism: Masticophis lateralis; assembly: GCA_030761175.1. NCBI lineage: Eukaryota > Metazoa > Chordata > Lepidosauria > Squamata > Colubridae > Masticophis > Masticophis lateralis. Next base: position 28,455,704 of record JAUDYJ010000005.1, read on the forward strand.
TTTGGTTCTAATGATTAGGGGGATCTATTTGGGTAATTGATTTTAAGTTTTCGTAAAATGCCCAGGAGTAATTCAACTTTCTAATTTTTAATCGTTGGGTAAAAAAAAAATCTCGGAATAACCATGACAACACTAATAGCATATTCTAGAATTTTGTCTATTATTTTTTATGGTTGATCGCAGTCAGCCAGGTGCTTAGATTGGATTGGCAATTTTGTCTACCTGTCGAGCCCTTCCCAAAGAATAATATTAAAGTTATGTAAATTGTTTCCAGTGTAGCTATTTGGTTGTTTTTTTTTGCAATTGACTGGTGATGATTTTTATCTGTTAAAAGTTAACCCCTCCCATGACATACCTCCAACTCCTAATAAAGAAGAGGTTCCTGCTTAAATAATTGAGAGTAGTTTGCATAGATCCAAAATGGAATGTTTTGTTTTTTATTTAATACAGCTGAGAAACCATATCCGTTAGTCCCTGCCATACCTTTTCCGGAGGGTTTTTGGGGTCTGACGCATCAGAATTGTATTGGATCAGAATTTTGTGTTATATTTAGTATTCTTGCCTATTATTTTGTGAATCGCCGAGAGTCCGGGATATAAATGTGATAAATATCATGTGACAAACGAGCAGTCAAGACACGTGCATATTTGGACAGTCAATATTTTCATGCTTGTATCAGAAATTCAGTGCCAGGTTCATAAAACCCATTGGTTCCCAGGACACTAATGAATTTTGAATCAACCAATAGAAACGTAGACATACGGAGCTCAGAGAACCGACTGCCTCTTAGTTCCTTATTGGCTCAAACATCTGGAGACGATGTCAGCGGTTGGAGGCGTCGTCGCTGTGCTCGACCAATGAGGATGCGCGCGTGCTCTCTGACAACGCGAAGGCGTCGGGCGGTTTTTGCAGCTCTGTAACGGTCGCGGCGGCCTGAAGGAAACGGTTTGGAGCTGGTGGCGTCCGGAGCAACCTGTCGTGATGGCTTGGAGGTTCCTGAGGTGAATACGAGCCTGATCTCCAAAGATACCAAGCATGTAACGAAGCGAAACCTTTTATTCGAGTTGGCTCTTCCGTGGAGAATAAAGCTCCGTTGAGGCCGTGAACCAAGGCCTGAGGGGGGGGTGGCGAGACGAAGGGCCGTTCGGCAAGTAGTGGTGGTGATCTTACACTCTACTTTTTGGCTCTTTTGTTTTGTTTTCTGTTGTTTGTAGTTGATTCAGCAAATCATGGTTAAACTATCATCTAGTGAGTATGCGGATATCTATGGAGATTCTCAGGCCTCCAGCTCATGGTTGTCCTAAAAGTACTTTTTCAAAAGGCAACTGGACTTTGTTTTTTGTTTTTTTCCTCCCCTTGAAGACATTTTGCTTCTCATCTAAGAACCTTTCAATTATGGCTAAATGGTGGAGGGGAATGGAAGGGTTTATACTGCCTGCTGTCATCTAGTCCTTTAAGGCCACTTAGGGGTTTATCTGTGCCCTCAGGGTCACCTGAATCAGTGCAAATGGGTGTGGAATCTTTATGGAACTCCTAAAAGGGACCCTCCACCATTCATTCAGAACTGAAGAAGCTTTTTGGATGAAAACCCAAAAAAGCAAAATTTATACAGTATAATGCAGCGAGATCAGTATAGATCTGTTCATTGGACAACCACTTCACAAACACATGGCACAACATAGGGAAGCAAACCCATCAGAATAAGATTGAGCAGTCCATTTGCGACGCCCAGAAAAATATGGCATCCTTCACTTAATCCTTCCAGGGAAAGATTGAAGGCAAACGAGGTCCAGAAGAAGAACATGGCTTCAAAATGTAGCGGACTGGTTTAGACAAAATTCAGCACTTTTTCATGTGGCCGTTGACAAAAATAGAATTGCCAACATGATCGCCAATGTCCGATGACAGATATGGCACAAGAAGAAGTTTGAAAGACAGAGGGCACACTTTTGAAGACAGAAAAGTCAATATTCTGGACAGATGGTTTGAAAGAGGTATCAAAGAGGCCATTTACATTAAGATGGAACAGCTCTCTCAACAGAATGGGATTGTTTATAACAGTCCTTTCAGCAATTCCAAGAAGGTTCCACACCACTTGCATTATTTAGCTGACCCTGAAGGCACAGATAAATCTCCAGGTGGCCTTAATTTTTCTCAGAAAGATTGCTAATGACTGCGAAGAATATAAATCCTTCCATCTTGCACCATTCAGTTCAGAACTGAAGAAACTTCTTTAGATGAGAAATGAAACGTCTTTAAGAAAAGAGTTTAGCTTTTTAAGAAAAGTACCTTTGGGACAACCACGACCTGGATGATTTCAGAGTTTCCATAGATATCCACATACTCACAACTAGATGTTTTTCTGAGTGTCATTCAGTACTTCAAATCAATGCATTATTTTTCCCAGCATGTTCATGTAGTTGTTAAAAGGTAGAGAAGAGAGTAAACCTGAGACAGCCCAGAGTGACTGGGAAACACATAACAGAGATGCTTATAAGATTTTTAAATGACATCCCCACCCCCTCGAAATTTTTGAGGAAACAACCTCCTTTCAACAAAAATGACATGAGAAAATGGTCTATGCTCAATTCAAGTTCCACCACTCGTGCCTTCCTCCACTCTCATGACCATTCTTTGGACATTCAGCATCTGTTTACAGCTGTTTGCAGCATATTGCAGTCACATGACTGAGTTTTAAATGATAGTTTTGCCATAAATCATTTACTTCTAGTTTTTGGGAAAACTGTTCCCATAGTGAATGATTGGTTTTGTTAATGACTATGGCATTTATTTAATTACCCACTGCAGAACAAGGTCATAAAATTGGGTCAGTCATGAAATTAGAAGTGGTATAATTATCCTAGACTAGATATCCTAGACCAGTGATGACTAACATTTTTCTCGTTGAATGCCGAAGTGTGTGCGCGCGTGCGACAGCGTGCTCGTGTGCCGGCACCCATAATGCAATGCGCTCCCCCTGTGCACATGCACGCACAACCCCCCGCTCTGCCCGCACCCTTGCGCATGAGCACACAACCCTCCCATGCTCCCCCCACAATCCACCCCCCCCCCGCACTCCGTTTTGGGCCTAGCAGGTTTCCCTGCAGCCTCCTGGGCCCAAGTGAGTTGTGAGAGAGGGCACACTGCACCTACCCCACATATGTGCACAACCCCTGCCCCCGTGCATGTGCGTGACCCTCCTGCACATGTGCATGTGTTTCCCGCATGCGCCCTGCATGCATCCCGAAAAGCAGCTAGCTTGCGGAAGGTGTGCGTGCATGTGTGATGGAGCTGAGCTGGATGATGGCTTGTGTGCCACAGTTTTTATTGTGTGTCCATAGAGAGGGCTCTGCGTACCAGCTGTGGCACGGGTGCCATAGGTTCACCATCATGGTCCTAGACTAAGCTATTCCACACATGTATATACTCACTCATCCCTGGTGGTCTCCCATCCAAGTAGTGATGTGGCCTAACTTTAATTCCTATATAAAAAAGGTAAAGTACATGGAGAAAAATAAATCTAATTATTAATTTAATTATCTAATAACGAGAGTGATTAATTGTGGAGGTTTGGTTGGTAATGGACTGCTTGAAATAAATTAGTCAAGTAATTGTTTTTAAAAAATGTAAAAATTTTTTAAAAAAAACCTTGAAGACCTAAAACGGGTACTTAAATCTGGCCCATGGGGCTAGTCTGGAAATATCAAGGAACTGGCCCGTGGTGCCTCTTCGAACCGAAAACGGGCCTCATGGGGCCAGCAAAGTGCTGCAGGAGGTGTCCGTCTTCCCACCCCCACCCCCAGCCCACGGAGAACTACAATGCTGATCCAGCCCTCAATGAAATTCAATTTGATACCCTGATCTAAAATAACTTCCTACATAAAAATTGCTTTAACTCCTTTGCTCCCCCCTACTTTTTTTTTTTTTTATATATATATAGAGACTTCTCGTGGGAATTGGATCCTGCTTTGTATGGAGACAGGCATTACAATGTTTTTACCCGTGAATTTTATCCTGGCTTTGAAGATATTATGGGAATTGTTACTTCAGGGATTGATGAAGATATAGATTCAGCTGTGTTATTTGGAACTTTGCGAGGAAATGTAGTTGGTTTACGGTATTATACTGGTATGGTAAGTTCAGAATGATGAAAACTGGAGATATGAACCCTGTTTTTTAAAATTAAAAGCTTGAAACACATGGACCAGACAAAGCTATGGTGTGTTTTGCCAAGTGTCAGGGCAGTGATCAGGTGCCCAGACAATTAATTTTTTTGGATTCAGAGATAATGAGCAGTTCAATAAATGAAGGGATTTTAAGTTTGATTGTTGACTAAAAGCATATCATGAATAGCATACATGCAAAGCAAAGATGACACCAAGGCTGCCAGGAGCTCCTTAATAACAGCACCAGAGATACCCCATGGGCAGCTAGTTTCCACAGCACCGAATGCTCACTGGGTTTCCTGTAGAAGCTGGCAATAAATAGCAACAACCCCACAGTTTTTATCAAACCTTGGCATCATGATTTTTTGGCCCTGCTATGGTTAGGAGACTGCAAGACTTGACCTGACTAGCATATGATTCTGGGATGTGAATCAAAAGTCTGAGAATTTCATGGCAAGAAAAACTTTGAAGTTATGTGAAGGTTTCCTTTCCCTCCCACCTCCCCTTCTCCTTTGTTCAGCAAGCAAGAGTGAAAAACAAGCAGGCTATAGCTCATAATGAGCTCTAAACTTACAGACTTCTTAATGTGAAGGAGAAATATGTCATTAACTCCTTACAGTAATAATTGTCTTCTGTATTGCCACTACATGGTGTAGAGCAGTGGTGTCAAACTCGCATGTGACATATTGCAACTTCTCCCCCTTCGCTAAATGGAATGGGCGTGCCCAGCACGTGATTCATCCAGCCCATGGGCTACTAATTAAGCTAGACATGGAGTTTGACACCCCTGGTGTAGAGTATTTAATTTGGATTTATTGTGTTATATGAAACCAGTAAATATGACTTGTAATTTATGGTATAGTATGCTATATAAATCAGTAGATAGTGATTAAGCTATAGCTTAATGTTATATGTGAACCAAAATTTATGTGCTTATCAGTAATTGTTTGAAAAAATGTTCAGATTATTCCCATTTTAGCATGCATATAATATCAAAAAAACCCAGCTATCAATTCAAATGTTAACAGTAATCTACAAAGCCTAAGTAATTAAGCACTGCTTCCCCAGTACCACTAATCTCATGAAGTAAGATAAGCTTGCAAGGTCCTGTTTGTGATCCCACAAATTAGATTGGATGGCAAAGAATAGCTAAAAGTAGGGCCTTTGGGATAGAATTTATTATTTAAAGATAAAACTGTTTTGGTTAAACATGTTTTAAGAACAGTTTAGCAGCCTTTGTGACTGGTTTAATTGCAAATGTTAAATTTACAGGTCAATGATGGTGAAATGGTGGCTCTCCAGCGAGAACCTAATAATCCATATGATAAGAATGCTGTAAAAGTAAACAATGTGAATGGTGATCAAGTAGGCCATATAAAAAAAGAACTGGCAGCTTGCTTGGCTTATATCATGGACAACAAATTGGCAGTAGTGGAAGGGTAAGAATTCATTTTGAATACTATTTTTTCCCAAAATAAAATAATGTTCTAGATCAGCAATTGAATAATTAAACATGGCAAAACAGATAAGTTATTGTTTCAGCAATGGAAGCCTTATTGCACCTTTATGCTAATTACTAATTTAAAAATGGATATTTATATTTTGTATAGTTTCTAAATGAAGAGTAACATTCCAGTTTATGCTATCTGTTGTCAGTGGAGATTCTCAATCATTCAGGTCATGGTTATATCAAAGGTGCTTTTTCAAAAGGCAATTAGTCCATGTTTTTTTCCTTGAGGAAGATGATACATTTCACTTCTCTAAGAAGCTTCATGAGTTCTAACTGGATGGGTGGTGGTGGTGGGTAGAAGGATTGTATTTATTTGCAGTCATTTGGTCTGCATCCATCTGGACGTTAGCACTCTGTCTAAGAGCCCTTGAAAGTTTATCTGTGTTCTCACGGTCACCTGAATCTGAGTGCAAATAGGTGTGGAATCGTCTTGGAACTGCTGCAAGGATTGTGTTGTAGGCAGGAGATAAATAGTGGAGGGATACAATACTGATACTACCTATCCATCTCTAATTCCATCTATCCATTACCCAACCATCTCCATCCTTTCAACAATTCCAAGAAGATTCCACACCCATTCACACTCAGATTTGGGTGACCCTGAGGACACAGATAAACCCTCAAGTGGCCTCAGTGGCTCTCAGAGATAATGCTAAAGATCGGGCGACTGTAAAGAAATATAATCTTTCCATCACCACTCTCAGAACTGCTAAAGATTCTTCTTAGAATGTCGTCTTCCTCAAGGAAAAAAACAGATTAGTTGGTTTTTGAAAAACCACCTTTGAGACATATTAGCTGTTGATTTATAGCATCATTTTGTACATGTTTATTGTGTGCATGTTCGCATGATGTATATAATATGTATCACATATTATAAAATGTGATCATGTGGCATAATAAAATGTTATATTGATGACATTTTGATTGAACATCGAATTAATTTTAGCGATTAAAAGCAAGATTTATTTCCATTGTTTCTGCTGTCATTTGTTGATTTTTGCATTTCGTTTTGGTCACTGACTTTTCTGTCCTTTTGAAGGTATAAATTGAGTACTTTTAGATTGTATAGAAATATAGTTGTGTTTTAATTAACTAAATTTGTTTATTACTGTGTATCATTTTGTTCAGTTATGTATATAATATTCAATTTTTCCATTTTGCATGGAAGTTTGTTATTTTTTAAAAAATCAATTTTTGTAATATTAGTTTTCCCCTTTATCTGCCAATTCCTTTCTCATTATTACTGGGTTTTTTTTACATTATTTAGGAAATATTTGCTGGAATTGTATAATATTTATTTTTGGGGACTAGCCTTAAGTATCAAAGTAGAATGGCATAATCTGGATTCCAAAAGATAGACAGTAATTAAGCTTGTGATAACATTGTGCAAGTCACTGTTTCTCAACCTGTTCCATTATGCTTGAAATAATAAAAGAGGAACATAAAGATAAATATGTTTTCTAGAGCTTTGTAAATCCTTTTGAAAGAAGTGTTCACATGCTACTTTAACAGTTAAAGTTTTGCAAGTGCTCCCACATACCTAATGCATCTCCTTTGAATGATTAGCACAGTCTTAAGGTATGTTTTTCTGAGCTCTTTCTATAAAGGGAAAGACAAACATGTAATATCATTGCTATTTTTTTTCCTCTTAGGGTTGTTCCTCGTGGAGCAGATAATGTTTTCACTATGCCAGTGCAATTGAGCTTTTGGGGCAAAGAAGAGAACAAGCAAGTGCTTCTAGAAAGATTAAAAATGCATGGATTAAAGTTAGCACCCCCAGAAAAATGTAAGTTAAAACTTAAGTTATAATCAATCAAGATATGAAGGATTTTTTCGTATAAATTAAAAAAAAACCCTCAATATTAACATCCAAACATTTACTAGTTCTCATATTTCAATGGCATTTAGTTTCAGGGTTTGGTTTTGAGACTGGCAGGACATCTGGCAGAGGTAGAACACGTTACAATGCTCCAAGCCATGGTGCTATCCAAATGACAACTGAACAGGTATCACTACTCATGCTTATTATAAGAATAATAATAGCAATAGTGCTTAGAGTTATATGCCGCTTTATAGTGCTTTACAGCAGTCTCTAAGCGGTTTACAGAATCAGCATATTGTCCCTTACAATTTGAGTACTCATTTTATCATCCCCGGAAGGATGGAAGGCTGAGCCAAACGTGAGCTGCTCAGGATCAAACTCTGGGCAGTGGGCAGAATCAGCCTGCAATACTGCATTCTAACCACTGCACCATCACAATCTTGGAGCCAAGCAACTCCTGAATTACTGTGTGGGAGGCTTTATAGTGTGTGCTAGAAGAAGTAGGACAGGGAATGTCAAGTCTGCTGGCTGCAATATTATTTCCCTTTCTTTGACCAATGGAAGGCATGGAATGCTCACACCACATTGTTCTGCCTCTATCTGAAGAAAACAATGTTGTCAGTCAACAAGTGAATAGAGTTAGGTCGAGGGTGGTAGGGTTTACTTTGTTCTGATAAGGAACATTGTGACCCCTAATAATGTTTGTGTCCACCCATCTTGCTTTTGGCCCGGAAAAATTTCCCCTCTAGATTTGAAATTACAAGTTTCCTAGTTTGATAAAGCTGCCCATTTTAACTTTAATTTACAATTTTGATGTATTATTTTCCTTACCTCAGTCTCACTTTACCATGTAAAGTGAAAAAAGCAGTATGTAATATAAATCTGTTAATTTGCGGTTTAAACGCTTCTTTAAAATATAAAAGTTGAAAAACGATGAGAGCATTTTATTGTGTGAAGTAATAATACAAACTAGATATTACAAGGGTATTTGTATATATCCTACATTGTAGCTTAAAACTGAATTTGACAAACTGTTTGAAGATCTGAAAGAAGAAGATAAGACCTGTGAAATGGAAGCAGTAAAGGTATGTAATTTGAGTAAGTGACAGTGTTTATTGCTGCATTGAATACATCACTTTGGGGAAATGGGGTGCATTCCAGTCAGTTTTGACTGCTAGCAACAGCCTAGACGAGTGCCTGCTGTTTTCTTGGCAAGAATTTGGAGATGATTTGCCACTGCTTTCTTCCTAGGGCTGAGAGAAGTGGCTGGCCCATTATCTTGTTGCCAGTGAATGAAATCATTAATAATTAATTAGTTGTAAATAAATAAGTCAGATGAAATGGTAGAAAATAACAGGGGAAAATGAACAGCTGCAAGTTGTAGCTTTTTCTCTGAAGAAATATTTAAAATGGGATCTTTGTTTTCTAGGCTGTTTTGACTCCTTTACTGCCACACCAGAAGCAAGCTTTAGCTTGGATGGTTTTGCGAGAGAACAATAATGATCTTCCTCCGTTTTGGGAAGAGCGAGATAACTTCTTCTACAATACAATTATACATTTTGCTGAAAGAAAAAGGCCAGAAAATGTGCTTGGAGGAATATTGGCAGATGATATGGGACTGGTAACTACTTTGCATGAGGATATGGCTAGAAATCTGTCAAGAATACTTTAATTTGGATTCCTAGCTGTACATTGGTTAGACTCAGAGACCTGCAAAACTGCTGTGCTTCTATGAAAAAAAATGCTAACTAATTGTTTAATGTTTTTTAGGGCAAAACACTTACTATGATTGCAGTAATTCTTACCAACTTTCAAAATGGGAAGCCTCTTCCTCTTGAAAAGAAAATTGATAAAATGGAAGAGGTAAGGCATTTATTGTCTATCATTCTGTTAACGATTTAAGTCAAAATACTCTAGATATTCAAAGCAAGAAAAACAATAAAATTCTGACATCAAATGTGAGGTATTTTTCATTTTTAGTAACAAGATTGCAATATGAATATAATTTATTTGACCTGTGAGCTATTTGGACTTCTTTTGTGTGTAGTCTCCCCTTAATGTTTTGTGGCTGACATTTTAAACCGTAGAAAATTACCAGATACCTTTGAAATAAATCAGCACAGAAATGATATTTTCGTTAGCAAAATATTTTGCAGATTTTTTTAGTATGAGGCATTTTCATAGATTCAAATCTCTTCTTTCTAGGTTAAGAGAAGTTACATTCTGTGAAGCTTTTATACTTTGTGCCACTTGTTTTAAATACATTTCATGCATTTTTAAAAATAACTAATAATTATATGTAGAATTTAAGATATATTAACTGGTTTTAAGACAAGTTTTGCTTCTGTTTTACCCTTTAGAAATATATTCCTACTGCACACAACGACTTACAAGGTAATTTGTAGCACTATATATTTGTAATATATACTGATTTGAGAACATTTATTTCAGATCTGCCTCAGATTTGTGTGACATTAATATGTAAATTAAAATCAGTGAGATTGAAGCATTCCCTAGTCTGGATTGAATTCCTTAAAATGAATTAGAGAAATTCTTTTTTACATTAAATACATTTGTTGCTTTCCAATAACTTTACTTCTAAAACAAAGTATTTTTTTTAATTTTCTCATAAGCACTGAATTGTGGCTTGCAGCTAAATGCTTCTAATTCAAAAGAGGAAAGTGACTCTTTTCCCTCACAATCTTCTAGATCCTATCCAAAAAGGTAGATTTTTTTCATTTCTAATAAGGAATGTGCATGCTTTGAAACATATTCAAAATGTGGATGTTGCATAAACACCCCTCTCTGTTGCTCATTATAGTATTTCCTAACCTTGATAGCTGCCAGGATTGTGGACAACAGATGGCCAATGTTCACACTTATGACCATTGTAGCATCCTCATGGTCATGTGGTCAAAATTTGTACTCTTGGCAACTGATTTATATGATGGTTTAATCATCCTGGGGTCATGTGACCACCTTTCCATTTCTTGGCAAGCAAAGACATTAGGGAAGCCAGATTCATTTAACAGCTGTGTTAGTATCTTAAAAACTGCAGTGATTCACTTAACTATGGCAAGAAAGGGTGTAAAATGGAGCAATATTCTTCATTTAACAAATCTCACTTAGCAATGTAAATTTGGGACTCAATTGTAGTTGTACATCAAGGACTACTTATTAGTTTGCCCTTTGTAAGTAACCAGCATAATAAACTGATACTTATTTAGGAAGGTGTTTAGATGTTTATTAACTGAAATGAAATTTTTATCTTAAAAATATGGTATCTAGGACAAATATTTATTTTTTAAATTAGAATTCAATGAAAATTCTTCCTTTATATTTTCCTCTCATTTCTGAATTTAAATACTTATGTGCTCATTTATGTATTTAATATATTGGATTTTTAAACTGCCTGACTCCAACACCCTGGGCAAATTACAATGTTTAAAAGAATGCAAAATTTAAAAAGGAGGATACTGTCTGAATAAAACCACATAGATAAAGTCCAGAAAAAAATTGTCAGGCTCCATAAATACTCTAACCTGGGAACAGAGCAAAGTATTGAGAGTCTTGTGGAATATTTAAAGGTTGGGAGTTATACAGCCCTTCTATATCTTGGGGAATGCTATTCCAGAGGGCAAATGCTGCAATTGTGCCAGGTACCCTCACACTGCTTATGTTTGAAGTTTTGAAGAATTCCTTACTTACGTTTTCTTTTCCCAATAAAAAATACTTGTGGATTATCTCTTTCTCAAATATATACACAAAAATAGTTGACTGTTTCATGACTCTGAACCAACAAATATATAATCTTCAAATCTGACCTATATGATTAGTGGTATGGTTCAGTGTGATGTGTTAATTCAGGAAATTGAATTAGTGGAGTAAGCCATGAGTTAAGTTAATCATGCTAAGTGTATAGTACAGACATATCTAATGATTCCTACATATTGTGATTTGTTTTGACTGTGGCTTGTACCTAAAATAAGTTAGTCTGGGCAACTTGTTGCCTTCGACCTATTGGTGAATTACAGCTCACAATGTCCTTTTCATTGTTTTATACTATGGAAACTACTGAAGTTTAGAATTCAGCAATATCTGGCAGTCACATACTACAGAGAGTATTTTTTGTTGTAAAACGTGTGGGGAATGTCCAGTTTTGGGAAATGAGTTGCACAACTATCAACTATCTCAATTCCTAGCCCAAAGAGCGACTAGCAAGATGGTTGTAGTCAATCCTGCTTTATTTTATCCATCCATCCAATTTTTTAACTGCTCATTTTCCTCAGATGGGCCTCCTTTAGGTCACTAACCATCTTTATAGGTTGAACAAGTAAAATTGCTAGCTTAAAACAACTGGATATGAACATATAGAATATTATTTTTGTCCCCTCTCCCCCTCACTTTCGGTGCGTTAGAGTTATGGGCAAGAAATCGAAGTGCACAATAAGCAGTGATACAGAATCTGAGCTGGAAGTTGCAAAACAAATAAAAAGTGAGTTACTGTTACTTTTGATTCTATTATTTTCTTAGTATCTTTCCAATTTTACTTATTATGATAACATGTTTTGTTTTCCAGTTAAAGGAAAAAAACCAAAATCAAGAGCAAGGAAAAGAAAACTAGGTAATGATACTTGACCATTCTGTTTCTTCTCCCTTGATTCCTTAGGAAAAAAAACCATTGGGTAATATTAAAATACTTTTTAAAACTTTACTGACTATTGTGGGATTGCAGATTAACATAATTGGAGTCTTGGAGTCCTTGGAGTCTTCTAGTCTAAATTAGGTAGTTAGGAAGGTAGAAATAAGTGACTTGAAATTGGATTAAATAGTGTTTACATTTATTTAACCATTCCGAAGGTCTTGATACTACTTATTACAAAGAGATAGATACAAATCAACTGGATTTGTTGGAATTAATTTAATAATTATTTAATCAGTTAACTACTTTATCCATAGTTGCAAATCATGAGCTAGAACAAGTTTCTTTTTTACTTCAGCTATGATTCTGCATGCTCAATCAAAGAGTTAACCACAGTTTAACTTCTCTTTTTCATTTGTACTCCTGTATCTGACTGCTTTTAGAAAAATTTACAAGATGTCCTTTGCTTTCTTCCATCTCCTATATAATGATTTGGGGGCTGCATTGCTTGGGGATAAGGATCCAGCTGGGATCCTCATAACAATAACTAATTGATAGTTAGCCTGAATCATGGATGGATCTATTGTGTGTGTAACTATTTTAACTTTTTCATCAACTATGATAAAAGAAAATCATGGCTTAGTGCAATGTATAAATCAAGATATGCATGTTATATCACAGCTGTCTATATAAATGATGTAAATAAAAGACGTAAATCTTTAATTTTAAATTTATATTATCTTGACATTTTTTTGTTGAAGACTAAGCAAAAAGTTATTTAAGTATGAAAACTAAATTAGTAGTTAAGTGTATAGCGTAGAATGAATAGCTGCATTTTATATTTCTTAAGAATCCCAAAGGGTAGGTAGTAAAACAGGTGTCAATAGAATTGTAGATGATATGCTTGGTGTAGGAATATCTTCTTACTAGTATGTAGTTATTCATTAACTGAATAACACTAAATTGACTATATATACTGTAAGTACCGGAACATATTCAAGTTGGTAATTGTATGTTTTCCTTCTCTTCCAGATGATGTTCCTGTACAACCAAAGAAAAATGAAGTTGATAATAGAGGAACACTGATCATTTGTCCTCTGTCTGTCCTAAGTAACTGGATTGTAGGTTTATAGTTTACATAGTTTGTATTTCCTAATGTTTATAGATTGCAACTCTTAAATGAATGAGGATTTTTCTACATTGAATTAAGTAAAACACTGTTTTTGTTGTATTAGAGGGTAGCAGAAATCAATGAAAAAAGAACTTTCTTTTTCATAAAAGTTTCATAAAAGGTCCGTCTGCTACTGCAAAAAGTAGAGACCCAGTAAAATAATGATCAGAGTATACACACTCATATATCAGCATCTGGCTGTTGGGTAGCAATTTATTCCCGTATAAATTGATATACAGTCTTTTTAAGCACTTCTGTTAACAACCCCAACCAATGGACAAATTATTGGAAAGATAAATAGCTCATATTCACATAGACTATCTTGATGAAGAGATTCAAAATGGTGCAGGATGAGACATTAGTGTTGGAATACCTGAGTTACAACTCATTATTTTATTAAGTTCATGTATTTTTTTTTAAAAAGGTAAAGATTGTGTTCAGACAAGAATGATTCCTAGTAACTATATTGACATTTTAATCAAAGGTGCTTTTTCAAGAGGCAACTGGACTTTGCTTTTTCTTTAAAAACGTTTTGCTTCTCCAAGAAGCTTCTTGGATGAGAAGCGAAACATCTTCAAAGAAAAAACAAGAAGTCATGAAAGTCCCCTGGGTGATTGAGCAGGTCATTTTTTTCACATTATAACTCAGTTCATGCAATTGTGGAGAAACTAGGAGCATTTAGGTATGTTTGCCACTTTGGTGTCCCTGTGGGTTTTATCCTGCTGGTTGTGACTGACTTTAGAGGGCGGTGCTCATCTCCAATTCTTAAGCCAAAGAGCCAGCATTGTCGGGGGATGTTTCCACAGTCATGTGGCTGACATGACATCACACCACAGCAGAGTACAGTGAAACAGAATGATGTTACCTTGCCAAACACTTATTTGCCCTTTTTATCTACCTGCACTTACATGATTTTGAAATGCTGGGTTGTCAGGAGCTGGGACAAGTGACAGGAGCTCACTCAGATCTCAAACTGCTGAGCTGTAGACCTATAATAGTCAGACTCAGCATCCTAACAACTTTTGAATTATATATAAAAAAGGCAGGATAAGATGATAATGCAGTTTCTACTTTCACCAATGCACTAAGGCTCTTAATCCCTATACCTGAAAGAAGTGCACATCATTTTTTAATTTTCTTCAATAAAAGGCCTGAGGGGACAATCACAAACGTCACATACTAAAACTAATTGCATTCCTTTGGAATCATAACTGAAGAAATAACTTGACAGCAAATAAATCTGTGTTAGGTGAATAATTATCCCTTTATAACCTTTTTTTTTTTTGGACCAGGAAACTTAATGTACCAAGGATTAGAACAGAATTTGCAGGCTATAAAATTTATGGCACAGTCAATTAATTGTACTGTTTGGTCAATTCTCATTTTAGGACCAACTTGAACAACATGTTGATCCAAATATTCAGTTGAATACTTATGTTTACTATGGCTCGGAACGGAACAAAGATCTGACAGTACTTTCCAAGCAGGATATTGTCTTAACAACATACAACGTTTTAGCTACTGACTACGGGGTAAATATACTGAAAAATTCCAAGAGTTTTTTTCTTTAGAAAAAAAAGAAAAGAGTAATTTATATGAATGTAACATTCATATAAACTAGAGTTTTGGTTATGCTGAATTTAATTTCGTACTTGTTAAAATCACTATAGTGCTACTTTATTTTTTATATCCTTCATGTGTTGTTTGGCATTAAGGAGGAAATATGAAATCTGGTTGATCCCACCTCCTTTAAAAGGCTCAAGATAACTTGATAGAACTGACAATTGTAAAAAAAAAAGTAATGTTTTCTTCATAGAGAACTTGATTCCAGCTGACATGTTGTTTTCCTGGGAACAGTATGGAATTGATTTTCTATTGCCTTTTTTCATGTATTCCTGGAGTTTGCCCATTCAAGTTTTAATCAGGCCTCACCTTATTTAATTTTTGGGCCCAGACAAGGTCAGCTGCTGTCTACTGATACTGACAATAATAGGGATGGCACACAACTGGTAATCTAAACATGAATCCATCTTCTAATACTGTGCTGTGAGAATGGTTTCTATAGCAGTGAAAAGAACTTTCAATATTGCAGTTGTATTTTATTTTTTATTGTATTGTATTTATTAAATATATTTATATGGCCATCTAATTCATACACGACTCCTATTCCACTTTGTAAAATCATAAATACCCTTCTGATAAAATTGTCAAAGTTTCTTCTGTCTGTAAGACTCATCCCCAAATGCTTGTTCAACATTTTATTTAGTTCAGATACCAAAATAGCTAATACATTTTTCCCTTCTTCCACTTTGTAAAATCATAAATACTCTTCTGATGAAGTTGTTAAAAACAAAAAATATTTCTTGTGCGTAGCATAGAATAGAATAGAATTTTTTATTGGCCAAGTGTGATTGGACGCATGAGGAATTTGTCTTGGTGCATATGCTCTCAGTGTACATAAAAGAAAAGATATGTTCATCAAGAATCATAAGGTACAACACTTAATGATAGTCATAGGGTACAAATAAGCAATCAGGAAACAATATCAATATAAATCGTAAGGATACAAATAACAAAATTACATAACAGTCATAAGTGGAAGGAGATGGGTCGTGGGAACGACAAGACAATTAATAGTAGTGCAGACTTAGTAGTGCAGACTTCGTAGTAGTGCAGACTTTGACAGTGTTGAGGGAATTATTTGTTTAGCAGAGTGATGCATTTGGGAAAAAACTCTTCTTGTGTCTAGTTGTTCTGATGTGCAGTGCTCTATAGCTTCGTTTTGAGAGTAGGAGTTGAAAGGGTTTTATGTCCAGGATGCGAGGGCTTTATAAATATTTTCACAGCTCTCTTTTTGATTCGTGCAGTATACAGGTCCTCAATGGAAGGCAGGTTGGTAGCAATTGTTTTTTCTGCAGTTCTAATTATCCCCTGAAGTCTGTGTCTCTCGTTGGATTGCAGAGCCAAACCAGACAGTTATAGAGGTGTGTTTTAATAAAGGCAATAACAACAAAAAGCTCACACCCAAATACTTGTTCAATGTTTTATTTATTTCAAATACTAAAATGGGTAATATGTATTTTTTCAGTCCAGAGATAACAGTCCTTTACATAAATTAAAATGGCTGAGAGTTGTATTGGATGAAGGTCATACAATACGAAATCCAAATGCTCAACAGACAAAAGCTGTTCTAGATCTAAATACAGAAAGAAGATGGATCTTGACAGGTATTTATGCTGTAGATTCAATACTGCAGTTTATACCAGGTTGAGGACTGTTTAAATAGAATGCTGCATCCTCCTAACCATTGTTCATTGTCCTCCTGTTTGAGAATTTGAAATGCCACACATACCGTATTTTTTGAAGTATAAGATACACTTCCACCACCCCTCAACACTGAATGTAGCCCCACCCAGCCACTGGTCCCCACCCTTTGCCTCCCAGGAGTTTACCTCCTTGCAGCAAGCAGCAAGAAGAAACAGCCCACTTCAGCACAGCCTAATTAGCACAAGTTGATTGGATCGGGCTCCTGACTCTCAGCTGTTTTGCATGGGCCTCTGCTGCTTTCTGCAAGGAGGTAAATTGCTGGGAGCAGATATTTTTTATCCTGTGCTAATCAAACTCTGCTGAAAATGAAGATGAAACTAAAGCAGGCTTTTTGCTGCAATGAGACAAAATTGCTGGGAGACAGAGATTTCTTTTTCTTGATTTCCTCATCAAAAAGGTAGGTGTGTCTTATAGTCTGGAGCATCTTATACTCTGAAAAATATGGTATATACCAATCTAAGGGATGATAAGATGTAGAAGTTCAATTCAGCCTTGTGTAGGTGGTCCTCAACTTTTGGTCATTTGTTCAGCAATTGTTTGAAATTACATGGGAATGAACAAAGGGACTTGTTCAAGTGTCCAAAGTAAGGACTGTTACAGCACCCCCCACAATCATGTGACAAAATTTCAGGCACTTGGAAGCCCACCTGCACATATTACCACATGGGCGCTGCAACTCTTCCCACCTGCCTATCTCCCACACTCCTGATTTCAACCACCCAAATGCCCCACTAATTCACACAAAGCTGCTGTGCTTGAGAAGCCTCATCACCAACCCAGCCCACCAGAGCAAGCAAGGTTGCTGTGCTTCAGCAAGACTCGCTGTCCACCCAGCCTAGCATTGCAAGCAAAACTGCTTCAGGTAGCCTCATTCTCCCACCCACTCACCAAGTCCACTTGGCCATTTATTCTTGCAATTTTTTGGAAGCATCCTTCTCTATAGGAGAAAGGATCAGACAGTAGTGTGAAGCAGCCTCAATAAGAAGGCTACACTCGCAGTACCTGGTCACTAAATGAGGAGTGGTGTATGTATACTTTTTTGCCAAACAATCCTTGATATTTGTTTTACCTAACTGAATAAGCATGATGCACAGTATTTTTTTTTCTGTCCTTGTTTTAGGCACACCTATTCAGAATTCTTTAAAGGACCTGTGGTCTCTCCTTTCCTTCTTAAAGTTGAAACCTTTTACAGACAGATTGTGGTGGCACAGAACAATCCAGCGGCCTGTCACAATGGGAGATGAAAGAGGACTTAAGTATAAACTGCATCTAATATATTCTAGATATTCTTTAAAGATTAGCACAATATATCTATAAATTAGTACTTGTAGAATTTAAAATATTCTTTAAAAATACTTCTAAGTGTTAAAATCTTTAGATTTAGATAACAGTTAGAAAATATGCAACTTTACCTTGTGCACAAGAGCTAGCTTTGCAATTGTGTGTATAACATATTATAGGTTGTTTTGTGAATGTTTCCATATTTTCTGTATGATATGATAGATTATTATATATTGTTTGAATATTTCCATATTTTCCTAGGCGTTTACAATCTCTAATTAAGAGCATTACTCTTCGACGAACTAAAACAAGCAAAGTTAATGGGAAGCCAGTTTTGAAGCTCCCAGAACGTAAAGTATTTATTCAGCATATTACACTTACAGATGAAGAGAATGCCGTCTATAACTCTGTGAAAAATGAGACTAAAGCTGCTATAAGCAGGTAAGTGTCGGCTGTTAAATGGGAAAAAAAAAATCCATTACCCATATTAAATTCTGATTTATATAAAGGTGGATTTTATCTAGAATACCATTTGTATCAGAGTTTTGGAGAAACGATAATATGACTAATAAATGATCAGATTAAAGTAAACTGAAAATTATAGCAACATTCATTTATTCAAATCAATTGTTGCGCAGTTGTAATTTTATACAAAGTGGGCTTTTCTCTAAATGTGACAGCAAGCTTAACCAGGCAATTCTTAATAGGATATTGCAATGGTTGTAAGTGTGAAAAAAGTCATAAATCGCTTTTTTCAGTGTTGTTGTAATATCAAAACAGTCACTGCATGAACTGTTTTCGGTCAAGAACTATCTGTATTGCATACTTTGTGAGCTGTGACTCATTGGTTCAATTTTATAATTTTTTTTCTGCTAAAAATGGTATGCATATGCCCATGTATTTTGTTGGTGGATGTCAAAGCAAAATTGTAAGGTCTATTATGTGTTGTTATGCATCTATTGAGTGCTTTCTGTGGTGTCCATTATGAAAGATGAAACAAAATGGATTCTAAAAAATGAAGCACAATTTATATAGAGTGACATAGATTGCACTCAGAGATAAAGCCAAACATTTCTTAATGTGAATATAATGGGAACAGGCTTGTTTTAAGACATGAGAGCTGGTGAGAAAAAAAATGAGAATGCTTGATTTACTGGATCAAAATTACTGCATTGGAATACAATTTGCAAAATTCTAGTCCATGCAATATTTTTGATCCAGTAAATAGAATTTGAAAAAAATTCTATTATAACAGATTTGTTTTACTATCAAAATTATTCTTTAGGTATTTTACTGAGGGTAGTGTTTTGGCCCACTATGCAGATGTTCTTGGTGCTTTGCTCAGATTGAGACAATTGTGCTGTCACCCTTCTCTCTGTTCCAGTATCTCTCAATCCAGTTCTCTAGAAAGTGAGTATATTTTAACAATTTAGTAGACATGTAACCTGATTTTTAAAATTATCTGTTATATAATAGAGTGGTACTTCATAATTGCATATGTATTAGGGCTGTGCATTGCTTCAGTTCAGAAGAGGAAGCATTGTGATTTGAGAATCGGATTAAGACTGTTGACAAATACTGAATTCCAAAAGATGTTTTTTGGAATTGAATCTGAAGCAATACACATTCCTAATATATACATAGCTTACAAGCTCTTACAAGTTGTATTTCTTTTTAATGTGTAGGTACTTCTGAAGAATTCCGTGATATGTTAATACAGAAGATGAAGTTTGTTCTAAGCTCTGGATCAGATGAAGAATGTGCTATTTGCTTGGATTCGCTGGCTTTTCCAATGATAACACACTGTGCCCATGTGTTCTGTAAGACCTGCATTTTTGAAGTCATCCAAAGAGAAAAGGCAAGTTATTATCATCAGTCACCTGCACAGATTATTTCAGAGTGATGTGCATTAGTCCAAGATGAGTAGACTTTGTTCTTTTATTATCTTCTGCTTACACTAATGTGAGTATTCACATACTCACTGGGTGAGTACTGGGTGCACATCACCCAGTACACATACTGGGTGTCCTATTGCTGAGGTTCCCAACCCCCAGTCTGCAGACCAGTGCCAGTCTGTGGACTGTTGAGAACTGAACCGCTCAAGCAGCGGGCAAGCACATGAAGCTTCATTTGTTCATGCACAGGATTAGGCTGCCCATATGACACTATCCCTCCTGCCATTGCCAGTCTGTGGAGCCAGAAAGGTTTGTGACTGCTGTCATACACTACTTTCACACAACTTAATGTGTCTAGAATCATTTTTTGTCATTTTTATATATAATATTTAAAGTTATATAAGTTAAACTAATGAGGTATCAACTGATTTTAAACATTTAGATGATTTATCTACAGCTTTAATTATAAACTATTTTAAGCTAACTTTTGTCTGTACAGCTCATCAATTACCTGAGAATTTGAAAAAAAATGCTATTAGATTGATCACTACTAAGCTTCTCCATGAATCTGTTCTAAAGCAGTGTAACTATATCATGCCAGTGAGCTAAACTTTCTTGGGGAAAAAAAAGGTTGTTATATCTCTATACTTTAGGTTAAAAGTTCATATAATCTCTTGGAATAATTGTCTCTAGAGGCAACACAAATACTTATTGGGTCTACTCTAGTCTGTTTAATATTAATACATATCTTTACTCTAAACTTTTTTGGGGGCACAATTTGAAACTGGCTATATGTAGATATTAGTTGCACTTATAAAACACACAAGGAGAAAAAAAGATTTGAGACTGTCCTTCACAATTCTGTTGCCAACCCTTAGGAAGTTTTCCTGTGTATGTAATAGGGAAGATCAAGGTTTTGTATCATGCAGGGTAATCTAGCCATAGAAATTCCTCCCTGCAAAAATTATCCCTTAATATGGGAGGGGGGTAAGCTAAGGAAGGAAAAATAGGTAAATCCTCACTCTTGTCACCCACTTAACTACACCTAGAAGTGCGCCTTAATAGGATATACATGTTCTTACAGAGACTATAGATACAGGCTTTCCATACCCTACAGCAGAGGTGTCAAACTGGATTTCTTCAAGGGCTAGATCAGTTATCAATCTAGGTTACGTTTTGGCTGGCAAAGTGTTGCAGAAGGCGATCCAGGCCAAAAACGGGGTGCGGAGAGCTGTGTTTGGGTCCTCCTGTGCCCAGTTTTTGTTAGCAGAGGCACTGCAGGCCAGTCCTTTGCTATTTCCAGGCTGGCCCCGTGGGCCAGATTTAACCTTCAGTTTGACACCCTTGCCCTAAAGCAAGGGTAATTTTTTCAGGACTAATATGGCTCAAAATGTTATTTATTTAATTAAAATTGTTCTAAACCTTTTTAAGAGGGTAGCTATTTTTTATATTTTAATTTTTTGTGTGTGTTTTAGCCTATATTGGGAAGCATTAAGGATTTTTTGGAGGGCGGTAAGTTGAAAAAATAGCCATGAATGCCACATTTTTTACTATTTTAAGTTTCTGTTTTAGCATAATAACATTAATTCTAGGTAAAATTAGTTTTTCAACTTAATTATGCATTCTTTGGGACAAATTGCATGTTAAAATTTTTAAGAAGTGTGGGCATACAATCAATTTTTAAACTTAATCACTGCTTCCAATTGTGTGCATTTTTATAAGAAATAGTTTATTTTCCAGGGATATGCAAGATGTCCTCTTTGTAGAAAGCAAGTTTCATCAGAACATTTAATAGAATGCCATTTGGAAGAAACTCATGATGAAAAAAATACTAAACAGCAGTGGACATCTAGTTCGAAGGTAAATTCTACATTTTATGTGTGTGTGTGTGTGTGTATGTCTGCTTCACAAAAAGTGTGCTGAAGTACATCAAACTATTGCATTTCAAATAGTACAATATTTGGATAAATTATTTAGAAACTGGATGTTTTGAATTCAGTCAGTTAAATGGGTACTTCAATATATTTTCCTCTGGGCAATGGTTAAAGAAGCAGCTGGGGACCATTTATGATGGGGGAGGAACCTTTCAGTATTGGAGTAAATGTAAACTGTCAATCTTGTAGATACGCTTTTAAAAAAAGGCTAACTTAATCTTCCTCAGTGACCATAAACAGTTCCAAATGGATGCATAGAACTCTGCTGCATAAGCAAGTTGCTATTCAGTGTGGCACAAAGGTTGTTGGCATTCATTCAGCCAGTCTTGCCAATTTCCTGCCTTTGCCTTGCTGTTACTTTACTCTGCTGGTATTACGGTTGTGAACTTGTTTTTAGTTGCAGCCAGTCTGACTCTAGAATTTCAATATCTGGATTCTCTTGACTTAAATTTAATTAAAATTCAAAAGAGGCAATCAATGATCTGTCAATTAATGATTAATCATGATGTGCAATAGATTGCTTGGAATAGGTCATACTCAAAAGAGAACACTGTTTAATATGATTTGATTAAAATGTAGCTGTTTCAGACAGAGTGGTTCAGCAGGTGGGTATAAGAATGAGAAAAACACCATAGACATTGGCAATGGTAGTTTAGATGGGGGGAAGGGGAAGAGGAAGAAAGATACCAGGAAGATATGGAGAGGGTGGGAGAGTGAGAGATGTGTTAGGTTATTTGATGTGGCAATAATACAGAGGATGGAGGGAAGGTACTGGGAAGATAATGGTAAGTAGGTATTATATTCCATATTGGAATGCTGGTAGTTATTTTTGGAGTGTTCAGTCTTCCTTAACTCCAACCATGATATAAAAACAGCAGTATTCCTTAGAAAATGCTATGAAAACTTTCAAAGATTTGCACTGGCTTGTCTGCATGTATTTCTCTAAGTTAAGGGAGGAGTTGGATTTTTAATTAGTTTAAACGGCACCTTCCAACTTCTATATGTAAAGTTGCCTGATTCTGTAACATGATTATTACTTTTCAAAAACCATTCTATACTGCACAAACATATGAATTAATTATTTCTCAGATTTAAGAATTTAGATCTTTGAATTATAACTTTCCATAAAAGAAACTAGCTTTTTCTCTAGACTTCATATCATTTCAATATTAATTTGGGAAATCTAATTTTCTGTTATTTGCTTAAGTTACAAGGATATTTGGATGTAGAAAATGAAGTCACATTAGGCTGGCAAATAAGACCGAAGATGTGCATGGACTTCATGGTTAATGAAAAAGCCAGAAAAAAGAGAAATTATTTTAAAAATTAAAAAGAATTATTTTGTCTTTCAGGTCAATGCATTGATGCATGCTTTGATTGAGCTAAGAAAACAAAATCCAGCTATTAAAAGTTTAGTTGTTTCACAGTTCACAAAATTTCTGTCTGTAATAGAAACTCCACTGAAGTAAGTAAAATGCGTTCTATAATAAAATTATCCAAGAATATTTTTTAAAAAAAATAAAAACTTGCCCAGAGTCACTGGTAGTTGGGCAGCATGTATATTTTAATAATAATAATAAAATGTGATTTAGAAAAAACTTTAAAATGAAAACTTCATTCCAAAGATCAGAATATAAACAAATCGACTTTTTTATAACATGCTGCTCTTATTTCCAGGGAATCTGGATTTGTCTTCGTCCGTTTTGATGGGTCTATGAACCAGAAACAAAGAGTAGAAGCAATTCAGCAGTTCCAAAATAATGAAACTGGGTCTCCAACTATAATGTTGTTATCATTGAAAGCGGGTGGAGTTGGTTTGAATCTGACAGCAGCTTCCCGGGTATTTTTAATGGATCCTGTAAGTATAAACTCCCTGCTCAATGAGTGACATTTAATATTCTATACAACCTATTTAGACACTTAAACAGGAATGAGGAAATTCTTTGCAGGCTACTTGACTTCTAATATTGGGGAGGAGGGAGCAACTTTTAATCAATTCGGCTGTGTTAGGATTAAAACTGAATTATTATGTATATAATATATGTGTGCTTATCATATTAATTCTCTGATTAGCACAACTTTTGAAATGGAATGTTTGCTGCAGCACCCACCACCCAATAATGGTAATTACTTGGAATTGAAATGTAAGAAGATGTAATATACATAAGAATAGGCATTGTGTTTTATCTATAAAACATAAAAAGCATATACTGTACAACTATTTTTAAAAAAGATTTCTGGGGAAGAAATGGTCTAGAAGTAGAACCAACAATCACAGCAGAATGAAACCAGCAAATAGAGTGTCTTTTCAGAATTCCTTTCTGGACAAGGAGATGGCCCATAAGTGCTCCAGCTAGCTGCTCCTTATGAGGAGACAGCAAAACAGGAGTCCTGGTGGTTTTGACTAGGACAAGGAGATGAGGTGAAACCATGGTTGGCACTTTTAAAAGGACACTGGTTTCACATACTTCCTTTTCTAATCACTTTTGGAAATTGCTTATGAACTTCTTTTTAGCGATTAAGGACCTTTGGATTGTCAAGTCTGAAAACATCTGGGGAGTTTCCCTTAATACTTAAAAAAGTTTTAAATATAAGGTTAAGGACTTAAAACCTGTGTGGAATAAACAGCAAAAGGGTGATTAGAACTACAATTTTAGAAAGTTACAAATGGATTAAAGGTCCAGATGGATTTGAAACAAACTTTTTAGAATTAAACTATTTTGAATTCTTTTTTTTTAAATGATAGGATGGGACTTTGGAGATTGGACAGTAGAGGAAACCAGATGAATGAAAGGTTACAATGAAAGGATAAGAATATTTAAATTCAGAGTGAACAAACTTTTTTTTATTATTTGGGCATATTGGATCAAAAATTTAATTTTAAGGGTGTCTGTCTATATATAATACTTAAAATATCTCATGGAAGAAGTTCTGCCTGACAAAATTGAGACTTATCGGAATGTAGATTTAAAATCATAAGCAGAGGAATGACGGGGAAAAATACAGTACTGAACATACTAAAGAAATTAGCTGATGCGTTAATAATTGAAAGGAATATACAAAGAACAAACCAAGAGAGTGACCTGTAGATAATTTTCCTATATTGGATTTACAAGAGGGTCATTAAAGCCTTGAATAATTTTTTTGAGAAAAGACACAAACACATACACACAAATAATGAAAAATAAATCAAATTCTAAGACATTATTTGAAGAGATTAAACATCAAGATTATTAAAAAGGAAGGAATATAATATAGTTTATTTGATGAGGGATAAATTAGATATGTTATCATCTCTGATAACCCAGTAAGAATTTTACTATCAGGAGTAAACTTTTGAGACTTTAAGGCTTTGTTTAGACAAGATATGGGAAGAAGAGTTCATTTGTTGTATTTTAAGAGGTGGTGGTAATTTATTGAAATTGTTTATACATATTGTGATGTAGGGGGAAGTCATATACAGCAATTTCTTTTTTGTTACATTCTTTTTTTTCTTTTCTGTGCCTTTTTCTTGTTAGTTTGTTTTATTATTAAAGCTGTAATTTTAAATATAAAATACTGTGAAGTTCCTAACATTACTCTAAAATAAATATAGTAAATTCTATTTGTCAGGGCCAAGTAAGTACTGTGGAAATTTAGATATGAATAAATATTTCGTTGTGTACAATTTAGGCTTGGAATCCTGCTGCAGAGGATCAGTGCTTTGACAGATGTCATAGACTTGGGCAGAAACAGGATGTTATCATCACCAAGGTGAGCTGATCATTATTTTAACAATCTGCACCTCCAAAAATAACGTTTGCTCTTTTGAAAACAAATTATTATATTTTTTCAATAACTTCTAGAATTTGTTTATTTGCTACTTTGTAGGATAATACATTATATTTTATAATTTTTTTCAAGTTGAAAAAATAAGTAGAGATAAGTAGCTTTATAGTGGTAGTTATTTTTTGTTTGTTTTGCTTTACATCTTTTTTTTTAAAAAAAACTGTTCTAGTTCATCATA
Organism: Masticophis lateralis; assembly: GCA_030761175.1. NCBI lineage: Eukaryota > Metazoa > Chordata > Lepidosauria > Squamata > Colubridae > Masticophis > Masticophis lateralis. The sequence continues at coordinate 28,481,458 of JAUDYJ010000005.1, forward strand.
AAGAATTCTGTGGAAGAAAATATGCTTAAAATCCAGAAGAAGAAGAGAGAACTTGCAGCTGGAGCCTTTGGAACCAAAAAACCTACCGGTGAAACAAAAATGAATGAAATCAGGACTCTGATGGATATGTAATTTAAAATATTGAAACAAATTCAAACAAATTTAAAAATAAGTTTGTTATATGTTCAGATAACGTAATACTGAAAAATAATCTTTCTAATAATTGCAAGGTATTTTGGCAAACAGCAAATGAGAAATCATATACATACTCATATTGGGCAAATGGTCCAGAGTAGTAACAAACTTTAGAGTAGTAAACTCAAGTCTAAATGTTATGTTTCTATATTAAGAGCAAACCTTCATTGTAGTTGAATACATACAGTATATTGTCAAATGATGTTTTTGATTTTTTTTTATTTAAACACCTGAATTGTAAAAAAAATTTTTTTGCTTGGATTATATCTACATCTGTTGCAAGTTAACTTGTAACTTCTGAAGTTTTGCACACTGGAGTTTGATGTTATTGTGTATTATGCTTTGTATTGACTATATATTAGCAACTAAATAGAACAAGGTGTACAAATGTATATTGGGAGGGAAATGAACTGCATATGCCAGCAATGGCTTTCGTGTCAGTTTTGTCCCATGTTTTCCCAAGTTAGAAGCATCAGAAAAGGGATTCAAAATGTTTTCAACTGAATCCAGACTTATGTAAAATATCAGGCATATAAACTTCATGTCTGCATTTGGTTTGTGTTTATTGAAAAATAAGGAATCATTTAAACTATTTTTCTGCTATCAATAGTAATGTAAATCTATTGTGTATTTCTAGTTTGAATTCTAGGCAAATAAACATTTTATCAAGACTTCGGGCTGCTGACTAGATATTTTTTCTTATTTCTGAGTGTGTTAGAGTTTAGGGTTATTCAAGCTTTTGAAGTTGGTGAGACTTTACTAGAATTTGGAAAGATTTAATATTCTCTGCATGCCACCATTCATGTGTATAGAATTAATGTTGGAAGACAAGTTTTCTTCTATCCCTGGATTTTTTCCACACATTTGAAAAGTCTGACAATTCAAAATCCCAGCTGATGTACAAAATTTCCAAGGAGAGAAGGGCTGTCTATGGACACCAATTGCAGTGACTTGACTGAATGGGCACCATCTCATTTAAGTCATTATCCCTGGACTGCCCATTTTCATATACTTGAAGACTACATCAATGTTTCCGTTTCTTAAAAAAAAAATAGTAATACATTATATTCCTTTAACCTTAACATCTGTGCTGGATACTTTTTTCCCCCCAAAATAATAAACATTAGTAAAAGTAATATTTGAGCTACGTCTCTTGCTGAACACATTACCCAACTCACTAGAGCAAGGAATGTTGCAGGTGTCATCTGCTAGAGATACATTTGGTGGGACCTAGAAGGGCTTTCTCTGTGGTTGCTCTCTCTAGAACATCATTCCCCCGCACATTAGACTGTCCCTCGCTCTAACACTCTTGGAAGACACTGAAGACATGGTTCTGTCAGTGGACCTGGGAACCTAGAGCGGGATGGAGCCCATTAAGTTTGTATGAATGTGTATTGTTGGGTGTTATTTTATTAATTAATTTTTTTCGGGTTTTTTTCTATGGTTTTTATATCCATGTAAGCCTCCTTGAGTCACCATGTGTGAGCAGGCGGCAATACAAATTTTCTAAATTTTCTAAAATAAAACAATTCCATCTTTAGTCTGTCTTCGATTACTGTAATGAAAATTACCAATTTTCACCTAATTTAGTAACTTGCCTTTGTTTTCGTCCAGTTTATAAGAGGATAGGAAGTACGAGTCTCGCATCTAGAGGTTTAGTGCATTTTGCATGTACAATTGATAAAATAATATCAATATTTCCTATTAAAACATTGTCAGCACATTGTGGAGCAAAAGTATTAGCTATTCTAAAGTATTGTTTAATCTTCTGTCAAGTATTATAATCACTGATAATAATTTACTAAAGGTTGTTTAGGTGTTTTAAAGTTAATGTGGATTAATGTTAATGTAGTGTGTAGAAATGTCCAGCCTATAGAGTCAGAACTTCTGACACCGTCTTCTGACACCATTGTGTTCTCTTTATTTCCTTCCCATCTCTAAAGTGTCGCCCAGGTGAGCTTTCAATTAATGTACACATTCTCTATGGCCTTTAACAAAGCTTCTTTTAAATAGAACACACACATTTCAATGGAAAGCAGACTTACACCAACTTTAAGAAAATCCTCAGTGGTATTGATTTGAAAAGTGTGTTGATTACAGATTACAAATGCTAAATAAGAGACTTCGGAGGGTCACAGATTTTATTGCCACTTGATGGGTTGACAATTTTCAACAATATTTTTATTTTGTACTTTGAGTGCCATTACAGTTCACAGATTTACTTGTCTCAGTCATATAGAGAACTGAACAAAAGCATTTGCCATGCTGTAGTTTTGTGCATAGAAATCTGGTCAGAAATGGCTGGAACTGGCAGAAAGGTAACTTTACAGTTACCATGTTGCATATACGTATGCTAGTATTGTAAGGCTCTTCCATTATAGCTGCCTGAATCTCTAGCCATTATTTTATTGTAGCAAGCAGAACAATATTGGTGTGCATGTGTGAAAGGAAGGAGAGGTAATGCACAGTCTTTTAGGTCTAAGTAGTATGTTTCAGGCCAGTGCAGTGTCCTGTTCTCAGGTTCTTTGCAGGCATATTCATGAGTTGTTGAGCAAAAGAAAAAGATCTGACTGTTGGACACATGATTGGCACAAAAATTCATACTTAAAACAGCTTTTGCTCAGTTCTTACCTGCAGTATTACCAAAAGCCTTCAGTTGAGCAGTGGCAACGCTTCTGGTAAACTTAACTGACCCTAGCTGACTTTTCTAGTTGCTACAGTTCTGAAACAAGTCCTTGTATTGCTGATATTTGGGGGAGCAAATACAAGTGCTTTTACTGGAGGTAGGTGTCAAGTTTTTTCTTGATGTTGTCAAAGCTGTCTGCTCCCATGTAGTCAGCCTGACCTTGCTCCCATTTTTCTTTACGTTCTTCTGAGGACATAGCTGGTGGGGATGGTGGCGAATGTGGTATTGCTGCTGCTGAAAGTGACAGGTGGGACACTGCCTCTGTTACCTCTTCCTAAAAAGAAATGAAAGATAAGTGGGAGAAGCACAATTACATGCTACAAAAAGGTATAAGCATAAAGTAACCAGGCAGAAGGCAAGAAAACCAATAAGATCCCATGCAAAGCAACAAGCACCATTTATGCAATTTAAAGAGCTATGAATACATAAATAAAAAGTATCTGAGTCAACAAAATAGCAGACAGGTAGTTATGTTTAAGTTCTTCATACCTCTCTGCAGAAGCCACAAGAGAAAGCCAGTGAATAGACCAAGCCCGACAGCTGCAAATAGTTCATTAGAAAGTTGAAATACAGACAATAGAAAGCATAGCTCAAGAATAGATCAGTATGTTTAGTCACAGAGCTAAGAATATAACTTGTGTTTTCTGTATATCAAGCCCAAGTAATTAATGTCGCATGACTAGTCTGAATGCATGAAAAGGAAGAACCAAGTTATTTTAACTGGCAAGATATGTAAAAACATCAGTAAAAAAATCCCCCACATCATTTGTAGGTGCCTTATTATAAGAGTCAAGGTGGCGCAGTGCTTAGAGTGCTGTACTGCAGCTACTTCAGCTGACTGCTAGTTCAGCAAATTAGCAGATCAAATCTCACTGGCTCAAGGTTGACTCAGCCTTCCATCCTTCCGAAGTGGGTAAAATGAGGACCCAGATTATTGGGGGCAATATGCTATTTAGTATACTGTCTTTGTGTAAGCCGCCCAGGGTCCTCAGTGGGCGGCATAGAAATATGATTAATAATACAAATAAAAAAGTGTTGTAACACAAATTTTAACAGTTGGCACAATACCACCCTTCCATTCACCCCCAATTTATCAGAGACAGCAGTTCATAATAGAGAGCAGATGTGCCCCTGCAGGCATCTCTCCATGGTCTGTTTACTGACTGCAATTTACTAGAAATTTTCTCTTAAGACAAATAGCTAGATGCCAAGCATAGTGCAGGATATGAAATCTTGAGAGGCCTAAGTACATATTCCAATCTGAATCAACATTTAATGAGAATTAATAGAACTCTGTCATTTAAAGTTGCTTTTAAAATGCAAGAGTTTTAAGTGGTGCCTGCTGGAATTTTAACAGTGCTCTAGGATATGCCTAATCTGAAGAAATGGAGAGGAATCATGAATGCTTCAAGGAAACTCTTGAAATCAGCTACATAGATTTACAAAGTATGCAAATCCATTGTAAAGAACCAGCATTAATATCAAATACTTTCAGATTCCTTGTAGACTTCTTCAAAGTTCTGATGGGTGAAAGTAAGTATACAAACATTCTATCTGGGGTAAGATGGTGGTGGGGAGTGCAGAATACCACTGGTTTTGATGAGTCTGAACTTGCACAAAACATTTGCCTCTATTTTAATGTATGTACTTCCTGTCCTGAAGTTCATTTGGCATTCTTTTCTTCATATTCTAGCACTGAAATGGAGCTACATATGTGTTGGAAGATACAATCCTATCTGGGTGATCAGAATGGAAAAAATATTGTTCTGTTTCTGTTATTTTTTTGCATGGTAACATTTCCTATGAGCTCTGGAAAAAAATAGATTTTAGAGGCATGTTTCAAAGAAGTCATTGCTAACTATAATTAGGATGATAGGGAAGCATGATTTGACTAAAGTGGAGAGATTCGGGAGATAAGGGGTTGTAAATTTAAGAGATTTCTTTTCCCTTGAACGTTGACCTCCGGAATCTATAACCTCCATTCCTGCTCATACTTTCTGTTGTAGATAAATCTCATGTTCCCATTCTTCAAACATAAATCTCATGTTCCCATTCTCTTATTTTAACAATCTGGTTAGTAAAGCCATAAATGCAGGCCTGTCCATGTTTGTTTTGGCTATCCCATAACCCCTTAACAACAGTCTAGAACTTCAACTATTATTTGGTCTTTTAATAAGAAGCAGATCAGTGTGCTGCATTTATGAGGAGCAGACAAGATGTTGCAATATTTATGACGTCAGCTCACTAGCTAATGCACAGTTGCAAGCTGTTTTTGTAGCAAACATGCTAGCTTCAAACCAACTCAATTCCAAGCCAAAAAGAAATCTTTTCTACATCCCACATTAAAGTAGAGAATATCCATTTATGAGACATACCGCCTTTACACCAGTAGCTGTATCTTTGATTACACCATGCTGCTGTAATAATGGTAAGATATTTGTGACAAAAGTGTCCCACCACATATTGAGGAACTCTGGATGAATCATTGTGGGATCTTGAGCATCTTCTTTGACACTTTTTGCTTTGGAGTCATACGTATAATTCCATGGTTTCACTCTCCCCAGAAAGTGCACAACTTTAGCATTCATCCCAAATCTGTCAAAAGAAGAGGCCACCTTTATGTGTGGGTAAAGTCATAGCACCTTAATATAGGAGTGGATATCCATTATATATAGCTTGAAAGAATAGTTGCTTAATAACTGTTTAAAGTTAAATACAATTAAGTTCAATATTTTATATGGATTAGAATTCTTACGTCTATCACAAAAACATCTTTACTGGCTTTACCATATCCAGATCTATGGTGATGCACAAGACTGAAATGAAATAATCAAAATCAATGCCATATGGTTAGATCAATTTGCAGAATTAATTCAATTTGTTTCTTGTCAGTGAACAGCAAGAAGCCACAAACTGAAGATCACTGAAGTTCATCCCTGAGAAGTGATCAAAAATTCCACCCTGGGTATCAATAGCTTGATATTTTGAATTACTACTGATATACATACATACATACATACATACATACATACATACATACATACATACATCTTTTTTTACAACCAAATGCCTACCAATTATCTACCAGACTTTAGACATTGCCCTTTCCTCATTTATTTGTAGTATAGAATATTTGGAAATATTAGCATATCAAGTCTTAATAAAGTATCTAAGTGCATAATCCTGAATTCCTTTACTAATTTGATAGACAGCATAATAGAACAAGGAGTGTTTGAAATTGAACATGAAAGGAAACCAGTTCTACAAGATGTCTTAAATGTTGTATGTGAAAAACAAGTTGATTTGGTGTGTTATTTAATAAATTAATAATTATTCTAAGCATTGTTCATTTACTATCTATTCAACATTCTCCATCTTTTTTTCCAGAGTAAAACGTCCCCCTAAATAAACTATTTTAATCTCTTTGGTATTGTATGAAAATATTTTGTTTTAAATTTTGAGTTCACACCTATTTCTGTTAAATATATTCTCCATATTTAAAAAGCATTCAATGTGACCATAACAAAATTTAAACTCAATTCAGGAGCTGTTGCATTTGGCACAGTTGATTACCCTGCTCTAATGGCATGCTAGTATCAGGCATGGCCAGGCTTAAAATTTGGGTAGGACTGAGAAGGAATCTGGTCAGATTTTCATTTTTTAAAACTATGATATACCTATTTATGAGCTTATATTTATTTGTACTTTGTTCCCTACTTCAAAGAAGAAGAAACTCCTGCTATAACATTTCAGCAATCACGGCCAGAATGCCGCAAGAGCTACAAGAATGGAACTGGAGGACTCCATGTAGCATGAACCTGAATGTAGGATTCTTTGTAGTATACTTCATGTTGTAAAAGGAGCTGCTTGCAATCACAATTACATCACAATTCCATTCACTAAGCCAGCCACTTTCCACCAGCCACTGAGTACAATGTATTCATTCCAGTTTGTATGAAGATCCCAAAATAAGAGCGCTAATTTTAACCTGACAGCATCTCATGACACTTGGATCATAAGACACAGTTAGTTAAAGCTTAATCAATGAAAACATTGCTTACGTCAGCTGCTCTATTAAATTCGTCATCATTCAATGTTGCCTAGAGACTTGTTCCTACAACTGCACACTTGCTTCTGGATCGTCCAAGTGGCAGAATTTAAAGAGATTTGGCTTTCCCTGAGATGTAAGATAACCCAATGCGAGCAATTAACAATTTAATACAAAACCTGAGTACTTCAGAAATGAACATAATACCAAGGTAGGTTACACCAGGGAAAAAAAGGCATTGCCATAATCTCGATTTTGTGGCACTAAGACCTCTGTGAGATTGTGCCATTGAACTCCGAAGATTAAAGTATTTTTTAAAAGTTTCAGCTAAAACATGGGACAAAAATAGGACTGATAAAGCATTTGATCTTTGGTTTTAAGGACCCCTTTTCATAAGTGAAATGAATAAGAGAAGCAAACTTCTCTTCTTAGATAGGCATATACATTGTGGGTTTTCTGACCTTATAAAACTATATATAACTATATAACCCTCTAAGGTACCTCAGGAACTGTGGGTTTTTTTCATTTTTAAAAATAAATTATGCTTTCATAGTTCAGGTGCACTGAGTTCTTCTCCATAATGGCCAATTTTACCAGATCCATGCTGGGCTTCCATTAGTACTGTCCAGTCTTCACCATCAACTCTTCAGGCAAGGGAAGATGGGGAATTCTACGCAAGCCTCCCTAAAGATTTACTCTTCTAGGACCTCTTATAAATCAGGATACCTGAAATTCACTAAATCTTTTTCAGCACTCTGAAGTACCACTTGAATATCTTTATGTACATTGTACTTTTGAAAGGTATTATTGCATTCAGTCAGTTTTATTCTTTATCTTTTTAGGGCAGATCCTTAGCAATAATGTGAAAGATTATTTCACAATCTTAGTTGGTACTTCCTGAACAACTCAGAAAAATATAAAAAGTGAAGCAACCTTTCCGCTACAATATTCTCTTCTAACACTGTCTTCTAATTGTGCCTTTGGCTGCTCACATAACAGATTAAATGTTACTATCTCATCTATAGAACGACTCTTTCTTCCAGGATGCTACTATGAGACAATTCCACTTTTTTATTTCAGCTTGGCGTGCCTTCTTGATTTTCTTCTCAGTTACATAAACATTTGCTGAGGTCAATGTTCTAAAGTCAGTCTTGGTCTTGTATTTGTTGAAGACATCTTGCCTACATTCTCCCAGCTTTTAGAGCTTCTTTACACGGCCATCATAGTTTTGTCTTTTACAATATACGATAGTTTTGCTTAGATAAAGTTATTTCTTGTCTTCCATTGACCTTTTAAAGGGTGTGGTCTCACCTTTCAGCCTTTCATAATAGTCAGATTGAGCTTTGTAATTTATGTATTTATTCAATTTCTACAGCCGCCCTTCTCAGACAAGTGACTCTGGGCAGCAAAAAAATTCATTAGCCAATTTATTGGCCAAACAGGCATGTTTTCTTCTGATCTACACTTACTGTACAAGTACTCTTCCTCTGGGACTCTGGTTTACTGAAGTTGTGCTAGACAACCTTTATCTTTTCACAGCATTACAGAAAGTTACAACTGTTGGAAACACTATTCATAGATAACCACTCAAAGAACTGTAGTGAATAGTTCTTTTAAATTTTGCTGGCTTATTCTGCTGAGATCAAAGAAAGGAGTGATAACATAACATTAGAATGATTCTAATATAACCATCTAATTCAGATTATTAATTCTGAAGAAGAAGAATAAAAACCAACATTGGATACAGATGTGTATTACCTATTATAGGACATAAACATGTCAATTGTTTTATTCTCATTTTAGCTGTGGGGGTCCTTGCCTTGCCATGAAGAGCAAGTAGCATAATTCTTCACACTATTTGAGTCTGGAAGCAGTAGTGACACAATGAACATCAAATCATGCATATTTAATAGTTCAACCTACTCTGTCTGTGTGCATAATCATTTACTTACGCTTTAAATGCTGGGAGGTAGGAATAAATAGAAATGCTGCTTAAATTATAAATAAACGGAAGATGCTTGCTAATATCTGTAGTTGCCCAACTACTGAAGAAAGTGTTCAACAGACCCTGGTCCCCACCTGAGGAAGGGAAAGAGGGAGGTGGGGGGGGGGAGGAGAGAGAGAGAGTCAAAGAAAAAGCAATGGTTTTAAATGTCTTTAAAAATCAGTTTCAAATATTATTGACATATTATACATAAAATGAGTACAGAAAATCAGAAATGTGTATGTCTCATCTGCAGTATTAGTTTGGTAGTTTTGTTGAACAAGATTTAACAAGTTTATTAATACAACTTAAAATTCTGTTTGGTAATGAACAAGACAGCTTTCCAAACATTCATAATTCATTAATAGAAGTGAAGATGGATCTTCTAATTATTTCAGAAGTATGAATCTGTTTTCATGCCAAATAAAGTTTTTGCTGATGGAAATCAGTTTAAAAATTGCCTTACGGTGTGTATAGCTGTTTTCTCAAATAAAAGATATTACTTTTAAAAACTTGCTTAGTTCTAAAAATGGAACCATTAGAAGCTATGAATATGCCAAATAGTGATGTAAATGATTAAAACTGATGTGACTTTTGTCTTTATTGACCACAGCTATTTATCATTTGTTTTTCTCAATGAAGGACATGATCATCCATGCACTGACTTCTTCTGCAAGCATCCATGACTCATCATGAATTAATATTTAAGGCTTCCAAACTCTTGGCATCTTATCCAGAACACTAGCTTCAAGGAGCCCAGATGGGGTTGCATAAATCAATTGACATTCTTTCAAATTATTTTGTAAGGTGACAGACGTCAAGTAACAATCATTCAGGCCAAGGAACCGTTTATGTTGTTTAGCTCAGTTTAGCAAACAGAATAGTGAACAATAGAGTGACAACAACATTTTAGAAGCAGCCTAGCTTCTTGGATTGATCTACAAAAATTAAGACTGGGGACTTTTCACTTAAATATTTTGCAAAGTTATTTATTCAATATTAAAGACTGCTATTGATACAGATACATCAAAACTTAGTAGACCATGGTAAGTTTTGGTTGGCTCTACCAGAGAGTCAAGATCAAATATGATTCACGTATGAAATCTGGTACACTTGATTTGTATAATTTCTACCTTTAAAATAGAGTTATCTTATTCATTTTAAAAGTCAGAGTGAGATTAGGAATATTCTTTCCACAGTCCTAAGCATACAGTTGGAACACATTACAATACTGGGTCTGAGTGCATCTGAAATTATTTGTAATTTCAAGCTTGGCAATTCTAGTTGCTGTACTAATTTAGGATTCAGGGCATATTGAACATAGAATAGAAAAGACCCAAACACTTAATGCATTTCTAAGGAAATGGCATCTCTCTTTCAATTTCCGACAGAAGAAAGAGTTGTTGTCTGAATTTTGTTCTCTGTGTACCATGGTTTTGCCAAAACATACCTCTTGGTAATATTTTTAAGTGAAATTCAATATGCTTGCACTCTGGGATAAATGTCAAAATAAACTTAGGGAATAGCCAAGGAAGGTAATATTAAGATAATATAATCAGAGGGAACACAAGACTTTTATTTGTGTTTTGTTTGAGACAGGAGCCATGCAAACTTAATTGTTAATGTAAGCCATCTAGTATCTTTGCCAGTTTAACTAGTGCCAATACGCATTAATTAAGTCATATGAAAAAAACCAAGAGTAATTTAGGACTTTTAAATGACAAAAAAGCAGCTCCAAAAATAGAGTCCTAAATAACTCTTGTTATTTCATAGACTTTGTTTTCCATTTTGCACTCCATGTTAAAAGAGGCACAAATAAATCTACTGAAAAGCAACAAAATTTAGGCAACAAAAGAAGACAGCTTCTTTGGAAATTTGGAAGTTAGTTTCTACCAACTAACACAAGCAACTCCTGAAGTTAGGAAGCAGCAGGTTTAGTTCACATGAGTGAAGCTTTAGAATGTAGATAGTTGTATGGGGAAAGGGAAGGGAAGGGTAGGGAAGAATTTTTCAGTGATAAACTGTCTGCAGTAATGTAACCTAATTTTCACGCATATTTTAGCAGAGGGAACACAACAGTACAAGTGTGAATAATACCAAAAGTATGCCCATTCATTATACATCTATGCAATGTTTTCATCTCCTTTTACAATTCAGTATAGTTCTTCTAAAAAGCATCTTCCACATAATTTTCAGCACAAACATACAGACACTTCCCCCAGAAGGGAATTTCATATTAGGAGCAATTATAGCCAAGCAAGTTATAAATAAAGATCCAGTTCTACAGAGATAACAAGCCTTTGTCTCATGGACCATTTATGGATCATTTCCAAAATACAGAAAAATACACAGGGTCAGAATCAAAATAACAGAGTTGGAGAGGACCTTGGAAGTCTTCTAGCCCAACCCTTTGCTCAAATAGGAAAGCCTACTTCACTATTTCAGACAAATGGTTGTTCAATCTCTTCTTAATAACCTCCAGTATCCACAATGTCTGGAGATAACCAGTTCCACTGATTAATTGTGCTGTCAGGAAATTTCTGCTTAGTCCTAGGTTAGGTCTCCTTTTGATTATTGCTTTTTGTTCTGCCTTTAGGGAATAGGTTGAGCCCCTCTTCTTTGCGGCAGCTCCTCAAATATTTGAAAACTGCTAGTCCTTTTCACCTGACCAGACATACTCAATTCCTACAACTGTTTTTCATATTTTTTAGCCTCCAGTTCCCTAATCATCTTTGTTGTTCTCTGCATTCTTTCTAGAGTCTCAACATCTTTTTTATATCATGATCAAAACGATGCAGTATTCCAAGTGTGGTTTTACTAAGACATTATAAAGTGAATCATGTGCTCTTGATTCTAACCCTCAATGCAGCCTAGGACTCTGTGCCTTTTTGGGCAGCTGTAGCACACTGCTGGCTCATATTTAAGTGATTGTCCACTAGGACCCCAAGATCCTGCTTGCAGTTATTATTATTGAGCCAGGTACCACCTATTCTATATCTGTGCACTTGTTTTTTTCTTGCCTCCATGCGGAACCTTACTTTTTTTAACCATTGAATTTCATTGTTCAAGACTGTTCAGAGCCTTCTGTATCTTGAGCCTATCTTCTGGAATGTTGGCTATTCCTGGCAGCTTAGTGTCATCTGCAAATTTGATGAGTTTCCTTTCTATCTGCTCATCAAAATAATTGATGGAGACATTGAAGGGAATAAGGTAGAGCCTTGGGTTACCTCACTGTATACTTCTCTCCATGTAGGTACAGTTCAATTAAGGATTACATGTTGAATGCAATTGGTCAGCCAATTACTAATTACTACGGTGATGCTGTCTAACCCACATTTTTCTATCTTATCAAGCAATGGATTGTGGTCTACTTTATCAAATGCTTCTGAAGTCCAAGTAAATTATATCCACAGCATTTCACTGGTCCACTTATTTTGTTACATTGTCAAAAATGCAATAAGATTTGTCTGGCATAATCTGTTTTTGACAAACCTCTAGGTGTTCCCAGATTTGTTGCTTGATTATCTTTTTTAGAATCTTTCCAGGTATTGATGTCAGGCTGATAGGTCTGTAGTTTCCTGGATCCATTATTTTTTCCTTTTTTGAAGAAGGGAACTACATTAGCCTGTCTTTGCACTGAAAAAGGTCTGTTTCTAGATTTTTTAAAACCTGCTTTTGTTATAGTTATAAATAATTCAGGGTATCTAATACTCAGTCCCACGCCTGTTTTCCTCACAAGACCACCCTGTGGGGGTGGTTGGGCTGAAAGTGAATGATTGGCCCAAAGTAACTCAGCTGGCCTTCATGCCTAAGACAGGACCAGATTGGTTTCTAGCCTGATTGGTTTCTAGCCTGATGCCTTAACCACCAGACCAAACTGGATTTTATTCAATTTTAACTTATATTTTATTATAAATCTTATTATAATTTTTACTATGCTTATGACTTCTTATTCAGAAAAATAGCATTTATTTATTAAATTCATTTGCCACTATTCTTGCCTACAGGTGACTGCAGGTAGCAGCTTACAACCGAAAAACAGTTTCCTAATTCTCTGCAAAGAGAATCAAGCTAAGTGTCCCTTGAGCCAATATTGTACAAATTGACTTCCTGCAATCTGTACATACTACAGCTCCAAACAACATGGTCAGCGGTGATGGGAGTCATAATAGAAACAATACTACTGTAGCTTTTTTCAAGTTAGGCCCTTGCTTTCTGAATGTAAAAGATTGTGGCCTAATTGTAGAGATGAAATGCCCCCAAAAATCATTCTCCTTCAGGCAGAGGATTATTGAAACAAATAGAGAAATAGGCCGAAATGTTACAGTACATTCTCACTTTCTAACTGCAATGATTTTCTTCTAGATTCTAGCTGGCCATGTTCTTCTTTTCGGCAGCGGCAGCTGCAAAGGACAAGTATTGCTGCATAAGTGAGTCTTTTCTAATGAGCCAGGTCAATCTTCTTTGCAATTCAAGGGGGGAGGGGGAGAGGAATTGTCTTTTTAAAATCCACTGCAGCTGAAAGCTCCCCTTTGCAGGGTTGTATTCAGGCAGTAGTTAGAAGCGAAGGGGTTTCTACATGGATGCGGGAACCAGTCTTAATGACTTAAATGGGCTCTTCAAACTCTGATGCTAGGAATGTTCTCGTTAGGTATTCCTTTAAGAAAGATCAATAGCAGTGTGCATTGATATCGTTGCCAAATGGATGTTGTGGTTCATTATGCATTTATCTAACCATGTTATTGTGGCTTGAAAAATAACAGCGGTTTGTTATTTTTCTAGAAGAAGCAGAACACACTGCCCTATTCTATATGCCATTAGGTCTGTCGAAAGACAATCTATTTGCAGTTCTTATTGTAATCATATACACACATTTGATTTATTGACAGATTACCCACTTCCTTTTTACTCTACTTTTAGGAAATCTTATTAATGTTTCATACATTCAAGTCCATTGAAATAAAACCCCATCTACTGAAAGCTTCAGAAGTACCCCGTTCTACAAGCATTACACATTTGTTGCAGGTTTGTTTTGAATAATCTGATTTAACAGAAACCCAGCCTTTAAATAAAAGATTTCCCCATCATCCAGATAAAATGAGATACGCACCATCAAAGCTGCCCTTCTCTGTGGCAAGTTGTAACAGCTGATTAAATGTTTCAATGGAAGGCCTATAGACAAAAACTCCTGAATTGAAACAGTCAGGCCAGCCTGGATCTGGGGCTGCAGAAAGTTCTTCTCTTTCAAAAAGTTCATCGATGTTTGACAAGACCTAATAGAGAAGAAATGGTTCGCAGGTACAGGTGAATTATTCACCAGCAAAAGGAATGGTAATTTCCTCTGAGATACATTGTTATGACATTGTTTAGATCTACTAATGTTGGTAAGGTTTTTTTCTGGAAGCAAAATTAATTGAATGCATTTCAATTCAAAATCCATGCTGCATTTTCCTTCCCCATTTTAAAGTTGTTCGGAAGAATCCTGTCTATATGGCAAAGATAAAGAGACTAGGCATTCTAGATAATAGGTATATTCCTATATCTAGCACTACCCCAGAATTCTGGTACAGTCTGACTTTTTCCTTAAACCACTGACTATTTATCGACAGGGCAATTAGATGCATAGAAAAATAGATGCTTTTAATGCACTGGATGAAGCTGTAATTTGCTGTAGCAAAGTATCCAGTTTCTTACATATCTCTATTTATTTACGACAGAGTAAATGGATAATAGTAGTAATATATATATATAAAAGGAACACATAATACTATGGTACATATACAATGGAAATATGTAGTCAATTTTGTAAGGTATGAGGAATTGTAAGTTTTATATAAGCTATAGTTATTCTTTAAAATACTTTGGTTCATGAGAACGGAATAAATATTCTATATATTAATACTACATATGTCTGAAGTGGTACAAATCAAAAGCATCTCATTGACTCACTATGTGGCATATAAATTACTATTTTCTAGCATGAACTGAAAACAAACACAACTAAAAAGTATTATCAGCAGCAAGAAAGACATACCATTGTGTCTGCATCCATAAACACACACTTTGAATACTGTGTTAGTTCCCAGCAGTGGAGTTTTGTCAAAGTAACACCAAGTTCAGGCCTTTTCAATAGTGCAAGATGGGCTGAATCACCACTGTCCAAAACATCCACCAGCTTCACTTCATCAAAGATCTTTTCTAAGACTGTCCTATTGAAAGGAATGGTTATGGTTTACATCAATACTCAATGCCACTCACATTCATCCAATAACTGTCTACACTATCCCAAGAACCTGTGAGAAAGCAGACTCCTATATCATATTTCTGCAAGAGCCTATAGGAATTTGCTTAAAATAGATTCTCCTGACAGCAACTGTTTATCCCCTGTAGTATATTTCAAACTTAAAGTGTACAGGAATGCAGACTTGAGATAATGCACTTGAAAGGTGGTGGATTAGTAGTACTGACAGGCTCTCAGAGCTACACAAACAGATGGGTCAAAAAGACCTACACTCTTGATAAGTCAACTGGCTATTTTAAACTAAAGAATTATGAAGTTTTTAGCATTTATGGAATGATTTCTGGGCAGTAGCCAAGAATATACTAAGGCTGCAGAACATACCTAGAAAAAACTGATAAGGTTTGAAAATTCTCAAAATTATTAACAATAACCAATCATTGTTATTCTCATTGATGATGATTCAGAATTTGCAAAAACAGAAAATGAACAGAGGTGCAATCACAGAGCAGGAACAGGAACAGGAAACAGTGGTGGCGGCTCTAAATTCTACCAACAAAAGTTATCTTATTTTGAAATTTCTAGTTAGCTGAGTTTACACTAAAACAAGAATAATAGTGTTTTTGAAGTTTTAAATCTAAAATATTGAATTATTAAATCACCTCTTAAAATGTAGGGGTTTAAAAAGCTCTAACAATGTAATAGTATGATGTACAGAAATCTTTTTTATACTACCACTCTCTTCTCTGTTACTGAATACAAAAGCAACGGTCCTGGGCAACAGGCAATACTTCCTCTCTACCAGTTTTACCCTAGATTCTAGGAAGATTCATGGTTGTGCAAGAAGAACCTAGAGGTGAATTTACTGTCACTTCCCTACAGATAACTGTTTCCTTTCTAGCTAATAGATGACTTTTGTCCAACCACCCATGAAAATTATGCTGAAGATGCTTAATTATTAAAATTCTGGCGTAATTTTTGCCTTTAAAGATTCTCCTGGAACTGAAGGTATTTCTACCACAGTTATTTATTTAGACTGGGAGAGAAGAGTAAGTTCTTTGTAAAAGTTCCATTTATGTAAAACTTTAGACAAATTTAAACACCCTGCCCTCCATCTTGCATAACATTTGATACAATTGCTTTAGCACAGGAAGCCACAAATCTCACTATGTAAATATTTGAGTAAGCTTGAAGATGTAGTGACGTTTCTCATATCCTTAGCAAGACATTTAGAATTCAGACTACAAATTATATTAGCCTTAAATTAGGAAATAACTATACCTAATTAAATCTTCTAACACACGAACACTACCTTAGTCGTCCATAAATAGACTTGTCTTTCTTGTTTACACTAAGAGTAAGCAGTATAATGTCTCATCTTTATAAACATCCCCAGCTGCTAAAATCTTGGTCCTGCATTATTTTCAACATCCATTCTTATGAAGCAAAAATCTTTCAACTACGTTCAGGGAAAATGTTAAAAGGCAACCCCAATGTCAGCATATGGATTGTTTGCATAGAATCAATTTGTCTGCTCTTCCTCCAGCACAATATCTCTTCTCTTTACTCCAGTCGCTAGATAACCCTAAAGGCAAATGGCCTTCAAAGGCAATTTCCAATGAATGTAGAAATTAAGAGCCCAAAGAAAAAAAACTGTAAATATACACATTAATTCTCTACTTAAGGATGGTTAGAAAGAAATAATAGTCCCAGGCAGGTTCGGGTTTATTACTTTACAAATAAAATTTCAATGGGAACTATAAGTCACTGCTTGTTCCAGTTAAGTGAAAAAGAAAATACACTGCTCAAAAACACACAAGCAGAAGACATCCGAGATCTGAATGAATGAAATAGCCTTATTAAATACTTTTAATAAGTATTTAACAAGGCTATTTCATTCGTTCAGATCTCGGATGTCTTCTGCTTGTGTTCCCTTTATTTTTTTGAGCAGTATATTACTTCAATTATGAAATAACTATTCACATTATTTCTACATATGATTTAACTTAACAAAAGATGGCCTAGCTATGCTCTGAAGAGAAAGTTCACCCAGCTGCATCTATTTTTAACTAAGCTCCCACTTGACCTTCGGATGCACGTTTTCACTGGGGCTGGATGGCCACAGTGCATCAGGCAACTCACCTCATTGCATCAGAAACATGGGGAGTGATCAATACTGTCAACTTCCTTGTTGTTCTGTAATTCCGTAGCGATGATCCAAGGACAAGCGCTCCTTTTACATAGGAATCATTTGTGGCTAGTGTCACAAAAGACTGGTCTTAAGGAAAAGAGACACACATTTCATTAATATGGAAAAAACCAGTCATTGCCCATAGTGTATTCTTAGGGACCCATCACCCATTCACTCTGTTTTATTCTGGCAGTAGTTCCAGAAAGATAGAATTTACTTTTTAGGCTAAAAAGAATTATTGTACTTATACAAGTAGTCTTTGACTTACAATCACAACTGGACTGGAATTTCCATAAGTGGTTGCTGTCATAAGTTGAATCAGACACAATTTTATGACAATTTTTACAGTAGTTAAATAAATCACTTTGGACATTAAGTGAATCATGTGGCTGTTAAGCAAATAATGCAGCCATTAAGTGAATCCAGCCCCCCACTGACAAAAAAGATTGCAATTTGCGATCACCTGCTGCAACCAGTAGTAAACATGAACTACTTGCCAAGTGCCCAAATTGCAATCACATGATTGCAGGGGTGGTGCTATAGTCATAAATCTGTACAAGTTGTAAGTTACTTTTTCTGAGACCATCTTTGAATGCTTGTCAGTCATAAATCGAGGACTCCAGTATCTATATATCCAAACAGTGTGAGTCATTTGATTGCATGATGGATGGCTATATAAATATTACAAATAAATAAAACATTTTTTGAGATCACAAAATAAAATATTGCTTTTCTATGGGCTTCCAAGAAGCCTTTGGCTGATCAGTTTAGGAACATACTAGATCAGAGAAGATGAAGATGAAGGTAACCTGATATTCTGCCACCCTCTTTTGGCTTTGACAAGACAGCTGGAGCTGATAATTACTGCTAGACTAGACCAAATAAAATATTAATAAACATTCATTCATCTGCAATGTTGAACTGATATTAATTTGTGCATTGTAGGTCTCATCTATTAGAGAAGTACAACTAGTGTGACCAAGAAAAACAGCCTTCGTTATAAAGTGTTATTACCTCAAAGATAATAAGCCCCTGTGATACTTTTCTGAAAGGCCTTGAAGACATGGTTCTGTCAGCGGACCTGGGGTGGAGAGCCAATCAAGTGGCTGGTTTGATTGCTGCCATGTGGAGTTGAGTGGGATGGGGTACTGTACTGTACTATGGATTTTTAATTTTGTAAACTGGCCAGAGTCCTTGTTTTATATAAAATATGTTAATTAAATATATAATTAAAAAAATAAAATACTCATGCATATCGTGATGCAATTGATATCTACAATTACCTAACCAATAGTGCTAGAACATGCATGTTGAAAAGTTCTTCCTGCAGGATAGGACCAAATATCATCCACTGGTAGTAATTTAATCCTAACTTTTATTTTCTTTCCTGTCCTACCTGTGGCAATGGATTAATGTAGGAGTAAACAATAAAATATATAATCTTGAACAGAAAACATTCAAAGGGACATGCTGTCCATACATTATAGGATACCATGTCCCTTTTTGTTGTTGTTGCAGCTGCTGCAGGGTTATACTTTTGTAGAGATGAAACTATCAAACTTCATATTATCTGGAAATAGGAAACTTCTGTGTCAGTGAAATTATTAGGAAATGTGTTTAGCAATTCAAATTTTGCAAGATACACTGGCTGTCACAAGTTTAAATTATACATACCAGATGGATTTCTAATTAAATGCATTGTTCGCTACTTTTGCATGGGATTCAACTTAGTGGGTTGTAGTAGAAATGGCTCAGACCTTCCCACCCATGTAGTTCTAAAATAAAGTTTCTACAAATTCATTAATTTCTCCCCATGAAATAAGTACATTATCTAAACATTTTTCAGGCAGGTTAGAGCAGACCAGCCTAGTCTACCTTATGCCCTCCTTAGGCAATGACATGTTTATACATATCCAATTTTGCAATGGAATATCAAAACTGGTTCTTTGATCATCTCCACGTCTGTGTCCTGAGATGTCTATCACAAGCAGGCTGATAAACTCAACAGTGTATTTTAATTCCTTATGCATAAAATCATTACTTAAATATATTTACACAACTACTATGCCTGTTCAATTGTAGTAGTTGCACGCCCAGGAATGGGTTTGGAGTGTGCATTATTTTTTCCATTGTAAGCTTCCATAAACAATTGTTCTATTGGCTGAAAAGAAAATATTTGAAGATGATGCAACGGTGGTAATGGAAAAAAGACTTTTTACATGTCTCAGTAATACATCCTTATTGTATCAGCTAATCTGTTTGAGACAAAGCCTTACAGACCTTAGCCATCACCCAGTGGTGAAATCCAACTTTTTTTTACTACCAGTTCTGTGGGCGTGGCTTGTTGGGTATGGTGTGGTGTGGCTTGGTGGGCATGGTTTGGTAGGCATGGCAGCGGAAGGATACTGCAAAATCTCCATTCCCAGCCCACTCTGGTGCCAGCCGGAGGTGGTATTTGCCAGTTCTCCGAATTTCCGCTACCGGTTCTCCAGAATCTGTCAGAACCTTCTGGATTTCACTCCTGCATCTACCTGGTAAGCAAGTCATATTACCTCTGGAAATTATTATTTAGTCCAATTGTAGGCAGCCTAACCTGGAGATATTTCTGCTCTGTCAGTAGATGGCAACTGAAATATAGATGAGAGGCTCAAACCAGCTGATTCAGTGTTATCATTAGTTGCATACAAAAGCCTTGTCTTTCAATCTGAAAATCTAGCTATAATCTGTGTTTAAATTAGAATCTAACTAATGTTCTTTCTAACTGTTGAAAGTTATAGTGTGATAAACTGGCACTTGTAGCCTGTAATTATCATTTAGGAAGGAATGAACAGCTAGTCTGGTACAATAGTTAAGGTGTTGGCTAGAAACCAGGAAGCTCTGAGTTCTACGCTTACCTTAGGCATGAAAGCTGGCTGTGTGACTTTGGGCCAATCACTCTCTCTCAACGCAACCTACCTCAATATGTTGTTGTTGTGGGGAAAATTGGAGGAAGAAATATTAGGTATGTTTGCTGCCTTGTGTTATTTATAAATGAATAAAGGTGAGATAAAGCCTAAATAAATACATGTTATTTGCTCCTTACTAAAGAAAGGTAAACTGAGTATTAATTCCAAATTGGCAATGTTTAGTGTTCAATGGTTTTTTTTAAATTATTCAAGGTCAATGCTGCTCAAAAACTTCATGCAATTGTGTAAATGTTTATAAAATGATTTTGTAGAATCAATCAATCTTTTATTTTGGTCAAGGACCAATATAAAAACAAGAACAAAAGCAAAGACTCCAGAAACAATCTAACAACATTATTATATAATAAATATTGATTTTTATTAATATCGATGACAATTTTATAAACATAAGATATTGTATAAAGATGGTTGTTATACTAATACCATGTTTTATCTAAATCAGTATTACTCTACAGGATGATTATGGATTATATATGATTATGTTGAAAGAACAAACTAATACAACAATGCAATACAGCTCAGCTCACTAATATGTTTTTGAAGATATTTTAACAAAATGCACATTTTATGAAATTTGCTGGCATAAATTAGGTGTTCAATTGCTTCTATGGATTTACCAGCATACGCAAATTCACAACAGGAAATAGTGAGAAAATCTGATATAATCCAGCATCTAGCAAGTTCTTATTTTTCTGAATATATATATATATATATGGATTTTTTTACCCCAAAGGTCATTCATAAAATCAGTTTCTTCTTTGAAAAGATGTAATATGAGTTGGTTAAGGCAAACTTATCAATATAAACTTAAGAATATTACTCAAGAGTGTTGATTATTTACATCACTTTATTGTAATACCACAATAACAGGTTTTAAGTTCAATTTCCATTTATTGCTATAATTCCACACAGATTTTGGAAAAATTAAGAGAAAACATAATTTAGTTTAAACTCAAGGCTATCTTATCATTGACCATTACAGTCACTTGTGCCTTTTACCACTAGTTGTCAGGCCCAAGCCCAAAGATGACACAGTGAAATCCAAGCTAGTCCAATATTTTATTTGCTCACATCTAATAGACAGCATCACACCGGGCTAAAGCTATAATCGTCTAACGTAATAGATTCTAGGGTGTGACTTTTAATTTTTTCCTCTCCAAACTTCCTGGACTGCTCAGTCTCTTATTTTGGGTTTCTCACTGGAACGTCCTCCTTGGGAAACTGCAGTGCTCCTGCTGTGATCCCTTTCCCCTCCCCAATTCCTTTTCTAGTTGCACCTTCTATCATACTAACCTCCAAAGAGGTTAGGCCAGTGATGGCTAGCCTTTTTGCCGTCTTGTGCCAAAAGCGGAGGTCGTGTGGGGGTGTCGCATGCATGTGTGCCCACATCCATATTTAATGTGCCCCGCTCCCCCCAAGCATGCGCGTGTGACACCCCCCTCCCCCCACTTTTGGCACATGATGGCACAGTGGGCGCAGTAGGCCTGTTTTTCTCTCTCCCTAGGCTCCAGAGCTTTCTTGGAGCCTGGGGAGGGCAAAAACAGCCTCCTCCTGGAGGCTCTCCGATGGCCAGAAACAGTCTTTTTCCCGACTTCCGGTGGGCCCAGAAGGCCTGAAAATCAGGGGGCGGCGCATACATGTGCGCTGGAGCTGAAGTAGGTCAATGTTTGTGTGCCCACAGATATGGCTCCGTGTGTCACCTGTGGCACAGGTGCCATAGGTTCGCCATCACGGGGTTAGGCTATACTATACAATAGCCACGCACAATGTCTCAAGGCACCCTTTTTTCAGCAAGTGGCGGAACTTGGCTGACCTTGTCTGGAAAGTAGAGTCAGACTTGATTAGTATTTGGATAGAAGACCACTGGGTAATTTTATGCCTCTAGGTTGAACCAGGGTACCAAAACACAACCTGTGACAAAGCAATGTCAAGTTTACTATAGTAGGAAAACTACATGGACATGTCCATTAAGTCATCAGAAGCTCAAGGTAATTTTTTTAAATAAAGCACCCTTAAAATTATGCTTCAATTTAGAAAAGGAAGAAGTGCTTCAAAAATATTTAATCCCTGACACCTGGAGTTAAATGGATTGGGCAGCAATAATAAAAAGACCATTGCTTTTTTTTTTTTTACAAAGTCTGCTTTCCAAAGCACACAATACAAGATCATCTAGACTATATCCTGACTCAGTACAAGACAGCACACATGCCTGAAACCAAGTCATATAATTTATGTATAGAAGCATTCCAGAGTTGAATTGGTTTATGGCCAGGGGATGTTAGGGTTGATATTAAAAATGGATGAATGCAGAAGGCAAGGCCTTATTCATGCAAATAAAAGTAAAACAAAAAATGCCCAGGCCTTCGCTTAATGAATGCTTTATGATAGTGATTAGATAGGTAAAAATCTTAACAGCTTGCATTGGTCAATAGGCTAAAATCTCAAGGTAGGGCTACCTGTGGCAGAACAAAGGTACATATAAACACTTAGCACATTAATGTGAGATATTACAGGCATACCTATCCAAGGTTTTCAATTGTTTTCCAAGACAGCAGAGCTAGTAAAGGCTAAGCTTTTGCAAAACAATCACAAGAAAGGCTCACATTTGGTGGAAAGAAACCCCAGTACCCATAATAACTATTCCTCAAATCTTTGGGAATATGTTATCATCTACATAACCTGCGTAGCTGGCATTGTGGGTTGGAAGAAAGTTCTTCTGACTGAATAGTTAATTTAAAATTTAGATTCCTACTTCCCATTAAGTTCTTCGGGCTCCTCAGCAACCCACTTGTGCACCAACTTGAAAGCGGACAAGCCACAGGCTTAAATGAGTTATTATTATTAATTCACCATGGTTCTGTGGTGAGGTTCCCAACATGTTTTGACCATAGCCATTCTTCATATTTTGAAAACACGTTCGGGCTCCAGACTTCCTCAAATTGGTACTGTTCTAGATTGCGATAGTGGATTGTGTTAAACAGTCAAAGTATCAAATTTAAAAATTAATATTTGGATTACATCCCCATGGAATTGACAGAATGTTCCTTATTACTTCTACTTACCATTGCCATTTTTGGAGAGTAGATGGATAGCCACCAAACTTATTTCTTGACAAAGTTTACGCAGCCGATTTATAGGCCAGAGCTCTGCTTGCAACACTTCCTTTTGCTTTATAATTAATCTCTGGCCACATCGGCATGGTGGAACGTCACACCACTGGTTCCCAGGACCACTAGACTATGAGGCTACAAACAGTGGTTGCAGTATCTGCAGCCCTCGATAAGAAAACACTAACCGCTAACTGGAAAATTCTATCATAGAGCAGATTGATACGTTTCAAACGTCTAATCTCGGTTACATGGTGCCTCTTCTACCCAATTAGGTAGATATTATATATATATATATATTATCAGCCCAAAGATAAGAGAGAAAAAAAGCTGACCCATCATCGACCAACCCCACAGAACGGGTCTATCTGTGCCCTACGGATTCGCCCGAGCGGTACAAACAAGGCTGCCGCTTTAAGAGGAGAAGATACGCGCATGATGCGCGCAGCAATGCACAAATTAGAAGAGTTTTTCTTTTCCCATTTGGCCAACGGTGCCCGTCACCCGCACGTGCCCAGTCCTTGCTCCGAAGACCTCCTCCCCTCCAAAAGGGAGACAGCGTACGCTGACTTGCACTCCTTGCACGCTACTCCCTTGTGGGGCGGGGGGACAACGACGACAGGGCTCACGCGCCAGCCTAAAAATAGGAGCCGCCATGCGTAAAACAGGGCAGCCCGAGGTCTCCCGAGGACGAGCGCTCCCGCTAGCCGCCTGGCCCAAGCGAGCGCCACTTTCCTTTCCTTTCCTTTGCCGGACTAGCAGCCGCCGGGAACGAGGAAGTGCCGCAGCTGCTCCGACTTGTCAGTCACTTGTGGCTAGATTAGAAGGTAACGCCGGACTCGCAGCGACTGGGCGGAGAAACCAAACCCCGGAGTGGAAACTCGGACGGATGTAGGACCCGCTCGCTCTCCGCAACTGACGACCAAGCCGTCGCGAAAAGGACGCGCTGCCAGCCTCCTTCCGGAGGGGGAAAAGAGAAAGCGTCATTCCGGCTTACCTGCCATGGTGGTGCCGCTCTCAGTTCTGCAACCCCACTCTCCAGCACCCCCTTCCCGACACTCGCTCCCTTTCCGGAGCTCCACCTCTTTATATAGGGCAGGCGGAGCCGAGGGGAAGGGGCGGAGCCTCCAGAAGGAGCCGAAAAGGGTATGCCTCCTCGAGGGTGGGGGTGGGGGACCTGGGCTGCTGCCTGCGGTGCAACTTCGGAAGGCCGCGGTCTGGCTTTAAGGGCGCACGAGCCGTGCAGCGAGAGCCTTCGGTGGAAGAAGATACGGTGGCTTGCTTGCTAGCTGAAACGGAAAGGGAAAGCGAAGGCTGCATCCTAAGGTCATTTTAGGCTGGCAGGGAAAGATCCGAAATCCCTGGAGAAGGGATACGCTCCAGGAACTTGCCCGGTTGAATGGTACCCGCTATAAAGAGCATTGTAGCTGTGCAGGCTGAAGAAGTTTCTTGCATGAGAAGCGAAACGTCTTCAAGGGGGGAAAAAGAACAAAGTCCAGTTGAAAAAACACTTTGTTCCCCTGAATGACCAAGAATCTTAATAGATGGCACAGTAGAGTAGCTGCTCTGAAAAACAAAAACAAAAAATAAGTCTGTGAAAGCAAGACAGGTTCTCCTGTAAAGTCTTGTGGACTGACACAATTTTCTCTAATCTGGGACCTCCTAGATGTGTTTGACTACAGCTCCCATGATTCCCAATTACTAAGTAAACTGGGAGTTGTCCAACAGCCATGGAGGATATTTGTTTGGGGAGGACTCTACTATTGCAATTTGCTTAAAAAAAGACATGGTGCATCTTTTATAGCGTGCACTAGAAAAGGGTCACAGTCTTCAGTTTATGCATTGTATTAAACCACCAAGTAGTTTGAGCTTAGTTGTGTGAACTCCATACCATCATTTAATCTGTGTGAACCCACTCCTGGTGATGTGGATTAAGTCCAAAGTGGATGAGTTTGAATTTTTTAAAAAAACGCTAGGTAGCTGTGCTGTTTGAGAGATTGTGGGAATTATAGTATGGGATTGCTGAGGCTCTGAATGAAATAGGTGGTAACAGAAGGCTCTCTTGAAAAGTTTTATTTATTTTATTTATTTTATTTCATCAAGCATGTATTTTATGACAGATATAGGTGTAAACATAATTATAAATACATGAAAAGGATACGAATAAAAGAAAACATTAGGACAGGGATGGTAGGCACGCTGGTGCACTTATGCACGCCCCTTACAGACCTCTTAGGAATAGGGTGAGGTCTACAGTAGACTAAGGTTAAAGTTTTTGGGATTTGGGGAAGAAACCAGTGTTTCTTAAAGTGTTAAAGTGTTGGGTATTTTGCTGGACCACCTCCTAATGATAATCAGTGCACAAAATGTTTCGTCATACACACACAAGCATATCTATATATAATGAACACTGGAGTTTGAAGAAACAGGATAGAAAATATTGGAGTTTTTGAACCTTGATACTGCAGAAGTCTGCTGAGAATATCATGGATAGTCAAGGAAACAGAATGTTGAATAAATTTACCTAGTGTTCAATGTACAAATGATCAGGCTGAAATTATAATACTTTTACCATATGATGTGAAGGCAAGCCGAATTTTTACCATATGATGTGAAGAAGGCTGTAATGCTGAGAATGGTGGAAGGAAAGAGAGGAGTAGCAGCAAGGTGGATGGACTCAAGTACAACAATTTATTTATGTATCACAATGTAAAACTGCTCATCCTCTTACGGAGGGATAATGATAGTGCACCGTTGGAAGAGCTGAAGACCAGGCTGGGGAAGAGATCATAATGTAGAAAAAATCTACAGCTAGTTCTTGATTTACAGCCATTCATTTAATGACTGTTCAAAGTTACAACAGCACTGAAAAAAGTGACTTATTGTTTTTCACATGTATGTTCCAGCATCCCCTTGGTCAGTTGATCAAAATTTGGATGCTTGGCAACTGGCATGTATTGTGATGGTTGCAGTGTCCCAGAGTCATGTGATCACCTTTTGTGATTGACCTTGCAAGCAAAGTCAATGAGAAAGCCAGGTTCACTTAACAACATTTTTACTAACTTAAATATAGTGATTCACGTAACAACTGTGACAAGAAAGTTGTAAAAGGGGGCAAAAACTCACTTAACTGTCTTGCTTGGCAATGGAAATTTTGGCTTCAATAGTGGTTGTAAGTCAAGGACTAACTGTTACAAAGAGTCGACCTTGCCTGACACATAATCATATATAAACAACTAAAGACTTGCCTTTATACCGCCATGGATGTACTTGTTTTTATGATCAAACATCTAGGAAATATTTCTCATATTTTGAAGTCAACATTCCTCCCGATTCTATAATTAAAATAAATTGAAAACCCTATACTGTACAAACATGTTCTGATCAAAAGGACCTCACTTCAGATTATCAGAAAACAATGAAAAGGCATAAACCTGTTTAGTCATGCTTAAAGTTTACCTGTTTTTCCTTCTTAGTAATGGGATTGCAATTCAGGTTGGGCTCTATACCCCTTCCAGCCTTGGATAAACGGTTCATGTTTAGTCCCTGGTACTACAGTTTGTAATGGTGTAAAGACCTTTTGGAGTCAAGCTCAACTCCAGGATGTCAGCGTTCCAGACAAACCCCCAACTCCAAGTAAAAACTCTGAAGCAAGCGTTTTTCAAAGTTCTATTTACTATAATAGGTAAACTGACACATCTGGGAAAACCCAATTTCTGAGAGGTCTGGGTTTTCCCTCAGTAAATCAAAAACCCCAAAACCATCTTCTCGCTCCTCAGTCGATCACATGCTCCAATCACCATCCGTCCCATCTCGAGACAGCACTCCGACCACTCCTTCTCCAGATGCAGGATTGGCCTGACCTTGATCGACAGGAAGAATGCTATTATGTCTAAAGACAACCCCTCTACTAAATCCCCCCTCCTACTTTCCCACACATGAGAAGGTGGCAGCATGGAAGCTTCTGGCCTAATATGGCTTCCAAAGCTGATACAGGATATGTCCGTATAATTTTTTGGGTAAGAATACAAAATAACATGCTGTTGTCTTCTAGAATACAGGTAGTCGTCAACTTAAAACAGTTCACTTAAAGACCGTTTAAAGTTACAACAGCACTGAAAAAGTGACATGACCATTTTTCACTCATGACCTTTGAAGCATCCCCATGATCATGTGATCAGTTCAGACGCTTGGCAAATGGTTCATACTTATTACTGTTGTCACATCCCAAGGTCACGTGATCCCCTTTTTCAACCCACTGACAAGCAAAGTCAATGGGGAAGCAAGATTCGCTTAACAACCGGGTTACTAACTTATCAACTGCAATGATTCACTTAACAATTGTGGCAAGAAAGGTCGTAAAGTGGAGCAAAACCCACTTAACAAATGTCTCACT
The DNA here is from genome assembly GCA_030761175.1 of Masticophis lateralis. NCBI lineage: Eukaryota > Metazoa > Chordata > Lepidosauria > Squamata > Colubridae > Masticophis > Masticophis lateralis. The sequence goes on from JAUDYJ010000005.1 coordinate 28,509,269, forward strand.
TAACAACAGAAATGTTGGGCTCAATTATGGACTACCTGTACTTTTTTTTGACTTCCTTGTTTAGCTTACAACCCTGAGACTTCCTAGTAGTAATCCAAGTGCTAACTGGGTCTGACTTGGTTTAGGTTTTCAAGATCAGCCATGGAAGTAGCTGAATGAACATGACCTATGCTGTATAATGTATTGATATAATTTATTCATATCCCTCCTTTCATTGAGTTTATCTTATCCTCACAGCATCCCCATAATAGTGTAGGTTTGACTGACAGATATTGACTGGTCTGAAGCCATTCACTGACCTGATACTATATTACTATCAGTATACTACATTATGATAAGGTAGGCATAACAGTGCTTGAATGTATTCATAAGAATGTATAGTGCAAGAACATGCAGGCTGAAGCATAAAGTTCATTAGATGTTTTGTCCTTGAGTTTCATCTACTTAAAAGCTAGACAACAACTATGTATTTATTTATTTATTATTTATAAATATCATCTTTTCATTTGCCCTGTTCTGAGTTATTTGTTTCAATGATAGAAAAGTCTAAATATAAATGATAACAGTCTGAATCTTTGAGGGGACTTTTGCTGTTTTGCAGGAAACAACTTTATTAAATTTTTATCCTGCTTTATTATTTTATAAATAATTCAAGGCAGTAAACATATATAATACTCTCTCCTTCTCTTGATTTTCCCCTCAACAACAACCCTGTGAGGTGGGATGGGCTGAGAGAGACTGGTCCAAGGATGTTAGCTGACTTTCATGGCTAAGGCAGGACTATAACTCACAGTTTTCCTGGTTTCTAGCCTATGCCTTAATGACTACACCAGATTGGCTCTCCATTTTTATATCTGTATGATATTTCATATCCAGATTATATCACTTTGAGCTTTTTTTTTTAATTTGATTTATATGCCGCCCTTCTCCGGAGACTCAGGGCGGCTTACAATGCGTTAAGCAATAGCCTTCATACTTTTGTATATTTATACAAAGTCAGCTTATTGCCCCCACAAACTGGGTCCTCAATTTACCCACCTTAGAAAGGATGGAAGGCTGAGTCGACCTTGAGCCTGTCTAGGATTGAACTCACAGAAATTACAGGCAGCTGGTGTTAATTGCTGCCTTTAGTAGGAGGCATTAGCCCCCTACGCTACACAGAGCTAGATAAATAAAAATAAATGTAGTGCAAATTAATGATTTTTTGTTTGAATATGCTTTTTAAAAAGACACAAAGGGTTCTGAACATAGTTGAATTTCTGTTTATTTTTTTATGCTTCTCTATATTATTTAAAGTATACTTTGCTGGATTACTTAAAATTTATGAAGAACTGTTCCCCACTTCCTGTATGTATTTCACAATATCCTTTATTTTCAATTACCACCGCATTCACGACAGACCATTTTATACCAAATTTATATTTTGCTGATAAAGTCTCCCTTTATTTCTTTATCAGCAAAATATAAATTTTATAGATAGATAGATAGATAGATAGATAGATAGATAGATAGATAGATAGATAGATTCAAAGAGTTGGGTCTTTAATTCCTATCCGGTCCTAATCAACCACACCAACATTAACCCTACTTTAGCATAATGGATCATTGATCTTATGCAGTGGAGGGAACCTTGATAGTGTGACACACCCAGAATTGGAATTTAAGAATATGTTTAATGCCATTAAGAATTATAGATGAGCTTAATGGAATGTGTGTTGTACTGGAAGAACTCAGGGACTGTGTGGGAAGCAATTTCATCAGGAACTTTTTTTTTGTACATTAAGGAGGAGGGGATGTTTTCAAAAGAGACTGTATTTCAGTTCATCCTGAAGTTGGAGATACGATGTAGTTACAAAAAGAGATCTGTTTCTCTTCCTGTACCAGCCTGCCTTCTCTCTCCGTATGCGTATAGAGGCCCTTTTCGAGGTCTGAACTGTGGTGGGGGCATATCTAGGAAGAGAAAGGCCTTTTTAGTCACCACACCTAGCTATGAAATTCTTTGCCCACAGGAGCTAGACTTCTTCTATTTTGCTAAGGAAGACATTTGTTCTGCACTCAATTTAAATTTGAGAAGGAGTGTTGTGCCTCTGCTTCTAAAGTTCTAAAAAAACTTTTTTTCCCTAATAGTGTCTTAGCTTCATTTAACTTGGGCATTGATTTTAAATACAGACAGCCATCCTGAACGGTGCATAAAAACAAAAGGGCATTTTGTTTTTCCTGGGCTACAGTAAATATAGTTCAGCCAAAATGGCTCTCTTGATTCTCTACAGAAATGTGGGTTGATCCCCAATTTTATTTTTTTCTCTGTTTATCTTCTTAGGCCAGCTTACCTACGCTTTCAAAGATTCTTTTCAGGAGCCAATTCTATACTGAACTCCAGACTTGTGTGACTACAGCTGTTAATCATAGTGGATGATTCGAAAGCAGAGGAATCTTTGTTGTCACCACGATAACTTGGCATAGGCATGTGTAAATTAAAGCCAGTTATACAACCTGTTTTTATACTGGCAGACAGAAACCTTTCCAGTGTTCTGAGTGTATGATCTAAAAGTAACTACGGTGTAGGGGAAGTGCATGCTGGAAGATAAGAAAAATAAGTTTCTGTTCTGAAACAATGGAGGACTTATTTTGGATTTTTCCAATGTGCCATTTCTGTCTTGATTTGAATATTGTAGAAAGCAACTGAGTAGCATGTTAAATTTCGTAGCTTCTCCTAATCAAGCTCCGTAGATACCTTGTACTTTGGCTCTATCACTTTAAACACTTACTACGAACATTCCTATTCCCTTCCCCCCGCCATAAGGAATTAAAATTGTTTCTTTTATCGAAGAGCAGTTCTTTCAAAGATTCAGTTTGTCATCATTTTTATCTAGGATTCTCTATCATTTATACAAATATCTTGGAAAAAGGCAAATGAAGGATGCTTCCTACTCTATTGTGTGTTCATGGGCTAATTCATGGAATTTTACAGTATGGCCTCAGTATCTTTTTGTCATGTAAGAATCCTATAAGTTGCCTTTATCATGTTTGTCTCTTTCTAGAGAAAATACGTTAAGATGTAAAAGTGATTTTTGATTGCTTGTGCTACGGAATCCTTGTATAGTATATGGAATTCTTGTAGGTTAATACTGTAGTTAATAATATGAACTTTTTACAGGAACCATAATTAAAGATCAGAAAAGGATTCTATTTTAAAAAAACTTGACTGTATGTCAATCAATATTGAAGTCAATGAATACTATTTTTAGTAGTATGTGCTTTGTTGCATTTAACGTTAGAAAAAGTAAAATTTAACTCTTTAAATTTTAGGATAATTTTCATTATAATAACTCAATGACTTCTTCCCACATATCTGGCATCACTCCTCCCTGTAGAGCAGAATTTATCATATTTGGCAAAGGTTGGAAGGGTTTATCTTCAAAGCATTTATAATATAGAGAGTCCATCTGGTATAGGCGCCTTTCCTGGTTTACTTTTTTTAATTACTTCTGAAACTTTATCATTATAGCTCCATTCATAATTAGTCTTTGTTCTTCTGTAAGCTTTGGTTGGTTTTGTTTTGTAAGATATTAATTTATTTTCTCCAATGAAATACGTCCATTATACATTAGAATGATTGAGAAATGATTTTTTTAATATAACCACATTGTCCTTCAGTATGGACATTTAAATAATGTCAGAAGGATATATCTAAATTTATATGGCAGGGGAAAATCCATCAGTTAAATACATAGTATTGTAAGACATCAAAGAAAGAGAAGGATTGGGGTTACCTAATTTGAAATTATACTTTGTTGCCTATTGTTTATCTTGGATGAAGAGTGGATGTTGCTGAGAAACAAAGGGCTTTTGGAGTTAGAAGGACACAATTAGAGATTTGGGTGGCATGGATATTTGTAGTACAAAAAAGTTCAGGTTAATGTAGACCTTAAAAATCATTATGTGAGATGTACCATTCTGAAAATAATGGAATAAATACAAATCTAGGCTGTGTTTGAAATATCTTTGTGGCTCTCAGTACAAGAAACATTTTAGAGAGAATAAATGACAAGTAAATTTAAATGATTAAATTATTGTGATATACTGGAGTTGTTCTCAACGGCAATGTAAAATAAAATCAAGAGAAGATCTGATAACAGAAAGACAAGTTTGCCAATGATTCTCCTATGTATAATTATCAGAAAAGTTAAAATGAAAGATGTCATAGTTTTGAGCAATGTAAGACTGAGTTTGAAGTAGAATTGTGTACAAATGAGGGATATGTAGTTGATAAAATGTATAAATTTTTGTTGAAATTCGAGACAGAAGAAGTACAGAAAGAATGTACAATAAAATGGGATAATTTTTTGGGAAATATTTATAAAATGATGCACTATTAGTATACGACACCAGAGAAATTATCTAGAATGTATAAACCTACTATGCTGGAAATGTGGACAACATGAAGGAACATTTTATATTTGGTTATACATATAAAAAAGGGAAAAAAGGTTTCAAATACATGTACTATTTCTGAAGATTTTAAAGACTAAAATGTACAATTGAAACCAAATATTTTTCTTTTGGGGATAAATAGCTGTTTTGTATAAAATAAAGTCAATGAGATTATTATATGAATAACAGAATAACAGAGTTGGAAGGGGCCTTGGAGGTCTTTTAGTCCAATGCCCCACTCAGCAGGAAACCCTATAGTATTTCATACAAATGGTTGTCCAGTCTCTTAAAAGAGATGTTAAAAGCTTCTAGTGTTGGAGCATCCACAGTTACTAAAGGCAAGTCATTCCACTGATTAATTGTTCTGACTGTGTAACTATGCTCAAACTGGAAAGGTTTGTCAGTATTCACAATGGAGGAATGGTTGGTGAAGATGATGGAATCTGAAGAGATTGCTAAATTGACTTCTTTCATTATAGAAAAAATGAAATGTGCACTTCTTACTGACTGGATCAGCATATTGTATGTCATTACAAAGTAGAAAAAATGACCAAGAGCTGGTAGCCTAAAACTACAGAACATTGTAGAAGCACAAGTGTTAATATGTTTCTTTCTCATGGTATTATGACAGTGAAAATCCCACAGAGCTATTTTCTCAGAGAAACTTTTTAGTTGTAATATGATTTTAGTACTTACAACATGCTAGACATCCATACTATATATGTTATGATACTATGCGTATTTACTTTTAGTCTACTGATTTCTAATTGGGATGCTTTGAAGTGGGAAATTTAAATTCTATTTCTCATATTTGCCATAATAAGCATTCCTCAGATAGTCAATCATAAAACCACAAACAAAGATTTCCCATATCAACATAAATCAACATTCTGCAAAAATCTGTAATCAAATTTCTGCTCCTTTCTGCTATTAGGGATTTGCTGGCTCTTTTCATGAATGGATGAACTTAATTCAGCAAGATCTTTTCAGTTGATATACACTGGTAAACATGCTGGAAATCTCATGAATAAATGCATTGGCATTTTCGATGGCAATCAATGTGTATTATTTTACTTTCAAATGTATTAAATCAGCATTGCTATATTTGGAGGCCTTTGTGTCAGGTCTGTCCGAAAGGCCTCTCCCAATGAGGCCACTAAAGAATTTATGCTCATTCAACTGGAAGTGGAATGTGGATTCTGCCAGTCTTCACACTAACATAGGAATTTACTTTCATTAACCATAGCAATAGAAATTTCCCCACTGCTGCATGTTTATATTTGAAATATGAGAATATATATTTTAGAAGAAACAATGGAGGCAATGTTGCATGCTTTTCACTTGATTCTACTTGTCATTCACATGCCTTCATAATATTTTACAAACTTTTGACAAGACAAGCAATAGATATCTTATTGTATTTTATAGGAAAAAAAATCATCCATCATGCTAGCTTCAGTTCTCTTAAGAATTGTCTCCAGCTTTCAACTTGCTTAATATTATTGTGGCTTCAATTTTGCAACATTCATATATATTAGAATGTTGCAAAATGATTATATTTGTAAAGGTTTCTGTGGGACCTTGGACTGGCCTTACTTATGAGCTACGCAAACGAAGTCAATATGATAATTTATCTTAAGGTCACACAGACTTCTTAGCAAACTCTGGACTTTGATGCCCTGTTCAGAAAGAATTCAGAGGCATCAAATGAAAATTCTTTTGATATAAAATGTGCTGTATAGTTTTTAAGAGTGGATGATGCATACCATGGTTTTAATTTCAAAAGCGAGATAGCAAACACTTAAAGATAGTGCAATGGTAAAGGTAGTTCATTAAATGTTAATGAATACAATACTTCTGTGAAGAGAGCATAGGTCCAGTCTGTATTGTATTAAGCACTTAATATCAACATGGCTTCTATTCAGGAAGGCTATTTGAGCATATCCTTACTTATGTGAGCATCAAGCAGGGAAGTTTTTTGTGCTTTCAGTGAATAAGAATAGGGTGGAGGAGGATGGGAGATTGATAAACCCTGAAAAAACAGAGGTTATCTTTGGTGTGAACTTTGGATGGATGGACTTCTGACTTATTAATATTTATCATGCTTGCCTTCTATCTTCTTCATACCATAGTAGCTAAATCATCTCACTTTATTCCCACACTAACTTTGCAAAGTAAGTAAGGCTGAGTTCAGTAAGTGTAGTGGCCTTGAAAGAGGTGACTTGGCTAAATTACTCTAGTTCAAGTCTCTGCTTGTCCCATGATATTGAAATGGCATCAGAGCAAACCTAAATCAATATAATACTGATGCTCAAATGAAATCATTCCCAAGATATAGCCTGCCTCAATATACAGAGAAATGGGCATCCTTTTTGAGTAAGACTCAATAGAAAAAGGCACTGCTTTTTCACAGGATACTTACTACCTTCCCAAGTTTCAGTCTTGAACCAGAAGTCTAGAAAGCATCCTCTGGCATTTGCTACTAATTGCACTCTGCTTTTCTGTATTCTTTCTCTGCATCAGCCAACTGAATGGAGTGTACTATCAGTACGCGTGATAATGTACTACAGTGTTACAGGGAAACACTGTTGCCTTAAGTTAAGGCTGAGTATCCATTTGAAGAATTTGAAGCCTCTGATTAATACTCAAGATATGATTTGAGGGTTTTTTTAGTTGCCTTAGAAAAAGTTATTTTGTTCTAGTCTTATTAGTTAGTTGACTGCTGGAATAGTCAACTTTGAAAAATATTTTGTTTGTATATTGACCCTAGCCATAGCTTGTTTACCATTGTTGTCTGAATAAAGCTGTGTTACTTGAGTTCCAGTACCAGTTCTGTGTAAAAGAATGTAGACCTGGATTTAGCAATGGGAGAAGAATGAGTGAATCAGGAAATGAAAGATCTCTCTCGCTCTGTGTGTGAGTGTATGTGTGTGTGTGTGCTTGTATGTCTCACAAAAGATTACTCAGACTTGAAAAAAAAAGAAAATGTAAGACAGACACACAGAAAACCCTACTTTTTTATGTATTTGATATAAAGCGGAGTACCAAAAAAACCTGTCAAAATTGATGTCAGCCCTTCAAAGTAGGAAAGATCAAGAAACAGGCATGGCAGGAATTCCAGGAATTTTCTTTATTTTTATTGAGTAGAATAACAGGTTGAAAGTTGCAACCATTTTTTGAAATTTCTTCTTCTCCCTTCCTAAGGCCAGGTCTACATTCTTTCACATATATTAATGGCTGCCCGGACTAATGATTTTCTATTAGGTAGGTGTCCATTCTTAGTGACCAGATAGATTTTCTGTTTCAGACTGACTAATGGTGCACTTATTGCCACTGTAACTTAGTCCATACTCCTCTTCTTCTGTTTCCTGCCACATATCTCAGCCTTGTCCAGAGAGCCAGGTGTTCACATTATGTGTCCAAAGGTAGGATCATTTGAGCCTGGTCTTTTGTGCCTCTAGTGAGAACTCTGGATTGATTTGTTTGATGATCCATTTGTCTATTTTCTTGGCTATCCATTGTACTCTCAGGAATCTTCTCCAAGATCAAAATTCATCTTTCCTGTCCTACTTCTTCAAAGTCCAAATTTCACTTCATATGAGTGTCACAGGAATACCATGGCTTGAACAATTCTGATTTTGTAGACAAAGACACATCATGAAATCTGAATATCTTTTCCAAGATCTTCAAGGTTGCCCTACTAAGTGCTAGTCTGTGGCATACTTTGTGACTGCTTGTGCCATTAATATATGGTTTTACTATTTGGGCTACCTGATCTGGTTTGCAAAAGTACAGAAGACCACTAGATGGCAGCCTAAAGATACAAACACTTTGCCTCTTTGCTGCTCTTTAGAGATTACCTGGATTTGGAGCCCAAATATTGTAGCCTAATTATTATGCATTTATGTCCTACCATACTTCCAAAATATGGCAGATACAATAGAAGCATAATAGAAGCATTGAAAATATAACAGCTGGGTTTACACATTGCACTACAGTATAAATACAATAGTCGGCCTGAAAGTTTATCATGCACACACATTTGTATGAATGTATATTAAATGGTCTGGAGAAATTTATCTAACCTGTTAATGAGACCTAAAAATTAATATCGGCAGAGATAACCTAAGAGGCAGCATTTACCAAGTTCACTTTAAAAAAAACAATAATCGACTCACACTTGTGTTAGACACACCGAGGCACTTCCTGATTGAAAGGATTAGCCAGTGACATTACTGTTATAAGGGAGACGCCCAGTTGGGGGCTCCTTTCATGTCTTCCAGCAGGAGCTGCAGCAAAGAATGGGAGCTCACCCTGCCCCATGGCAAAACCCGGGACTCAAACATGAGCTTGCTGCTTGTCAATCAAGACCCTAATCACATGAATCACCATGCTCCTAAAGCTGATAATGCCAGTTTATTGAAAGCAAAAGCAAGAAACTGAACCATCACATCCCTTAGTCCTCTTAAGTGGGCATACAAAGGCTGAATTTCTCTAGGAAATGTTACATTTCTGATTGTCTATTGCTTTTAAAATAGGCTGCAAAAATAGAATAGATTTGCCTATTTATTTTGTATTCTGATTTACAATTCTTAATTTCCAGTGCTGATGGTAGACAAGAGCAGCTAAACTTGATTTTAGAATATATGGTTGCTTGGAGCAGATTCTGTGTCAAATTGCATGTGTCAAATTGCAGGGTTAAAAATAAAAAATGATTGGATAAGTCTGCTGGATATGAAATGTATATTCTTCACTCTGCATTAAACCTATATATTCTGACACTACCATGTCAATGGTAATCTAAGATCTACCAGCATTTTCCTTACAGAGAAAACCTCCCCTTGAAATCAGACAAAATTATCTTTCATTTGTCAATTACATTAAACCCAACCACTATAATCTGGGAAGCGATAAGACGTTCATTGTAGCATGAATAATACAGCAAATTTGTTATATTTTCATTATAACAATAGGGAACTGTTCTCTGTTTGACTATATAAAATCAAGGCCACTGCTTGGTGTGTGCGCATATAATTGAATTCAGGATGACTCAAATGGTCAGATGGAACAAGACAGCACAATTCTACTGCCACTAATGGAGCTATACAGATTTGTGCTTGGCAAGAACCTGCTTTCATTTTTTTTCTTTTAGTACCACTCATTAGTAAAATAGTTTCTGAAAATAAAACAATAGTTTGGAGCCACTTATTTTTATAGGGCAGATGCAAAAGTAACAGAACTGAAGGTAAGTAATCTCTGGAGGATGCACTATCCTTTACGTGCTTATTAATGTCCATATAAAGATCATTCTCATTTATCTTTGCATTTTGATTTGTTGTTTTCTTTTGCTTTTGGTGATTACTTGCAACAGAAGCACCTGAATGGGCCAGATCAGCATTGAATAATTTACATTTGCATATTTTGCAGATTTGTTTATTTTTAACTGATAGCACATGGACCAGAGTCTATACTCAGAATTCAATTATTGTTAGTTTTTGATACATGCTGCTTCATCATGGCAAGTTGGTGTTCCTGGAAGGAGTGAACAAAGCACATGGCATATGGCAAGAATGTATAGGGTCTTCTATTGTCAATCATATACAAATCTGAGATTGAAAGTTAGCATAATCTTTATGTACATGGATCCTGCAAGGGTCCTTGATTTTCAGAGGAACTTCATATAATGCAGCATATGAGAAACACCAAGAATTCCACTGGAAGAAAATGAAGAGTGAACTAGACTGTGTTCACTCTTTTTTATGGATGATCTTGAGTCTATAAAGATGTTGTGCCGAACCAAAGGTAAAAGTGTTTTATTCCAAATTAAAACATAAAGTTGCTCTAAAATTGTCTAAAAATAAGGTCTTATTAAAGATCAGAGACCGCTCCCTTTAACCACTTGCTTTCCTGAGCTTATGGCTTGTTGGAATGTCCAAAGATAGTCTTTTCTGGCAATGTTCTGTTATGTACTGTTTGTGAAATAATTTTAGAAAAATGTTTGAGAAATATCTGTCCTTATACCCCCTAGTCTAGCAGTGAGCACACCAAACTGAATCTCCTTGTAATCAAATCAGCTCTTTGCAACATACCTTGTTAGTAGTTTGATCTCAGTCTCCTTATTTCAGAAGGTATGAAAAAAGATATTATTGACATTAATGTCTGTCTTAATTTCTTTGGCGGGGGAATTCTAACATATAAGACTGTAAGGAAAGTTATGCGATTGGGATGAAAGAATGTCTAGTTCAACGATCTGATGGACATGTATCCCACCAGTCCATAAATTGATGGCATCTGAGTTTGCATCAGATTGAAGATTCCTCTGGAAGAAAATGAAAAATGAACTAGAGTGTGTAAGGATAGGAGCCTTTCTTAAGGATGACTTTGGGTGTATATTTCCCAGTAAGTATAAAGCATTGTTTGTGGTTGCAGCACTGTTTGTCTCCAATGCTGGAAGTAATTTTGACATCATGAGAAGTAAACATTGACTGGCTTATCTTCATTGATTTTCTTAATTAAGGAATGATAATGTAGTAAGGGTGGAAACTAATATATTGTTAAAGGGTTTCTAGATCGGGACTCCTTATGCACAGTCACAGTCACTCAAGCACTCGTCACTTCTCGCCTGGACTATTGTAATGCTTTCTACATGGGGCTCCCCTTGGGGTGCACCTGGAGGCTCCAATTGGTGCAGAATGCGGCTGCGTGGGAGATTATGGGAGCGACAGGGTGCTCCCATGTGACACCTCTCCTGTGTGAGCTGCATTGGCTGCCGGTGAACTTCCGGGTGCGCTTCAAGGTGTTGGTGATCACCTTTAAAGCGCTCCATGGCTTAGGACCTGGGTACTTACGGGACCGCCTTCTGCCACCAATTGCCTCCCACTGGCCGGTTCGCTCCCACAGAGAGGGCCTCCTTAGGGTGCTGTCAGCCAGACAATGCCGGCTGGCGACCCCCAGGGGGAGAGCCTTCTCTGGTAGCTCCCACCCTCTGGAATGATCTTCCCCCAGAGTTGCGAACGATCTCAGACCTCCTGACTTTTCGTCAGGCCTTAAAAACTTACTTTTTCCAGTTAGCCGGACTGGCCTGATCCCATGGTTAATTTTTAGAGTTGATATTAAATGCTAATTGAACTGTTTTAAATTTATGGGCCAAATTTCATATTAGTTGCTTTTAAAATTTTTTAACTTTTGTAAAATTGTTTTTTTATTTTTGGCTGTTCACCGCCCTGAGTCCGCAAGGAGAAGGGCGGTATAAAAATCTAATAAATAAATAAATAAATAAATAAGTAAGTAAGTAAGTGAGTGAGTAAGTAAGTAAGTAAGTAAGTAAGTAAGTAAGTAAGTAAGTAAGTAAGTAAATAAATAAATAAATAAATAAATAAATAAATAATGTAGTAAGGGTAGAAACTAATATATTGTTAAAGGTAAAGGTTCCCCTTGTACATATGTGCTAGTTGTTCCTGACTGTAGGGGGCGGTGCTCATCTCCATTTCAAAGCCAAAGAGCCAGTGCTGTCTGAAGATGTCTCCGTGGTCATGTGGCTGGCATGACTAAACGCCAAAGGTGCATGGAGGGCTGTTACCTTCCCACCAAAGATGGTCTCTATTTTTCTACTTGCATTTTTACATGCTTTTGAACTGCTAGGTTGGCAGAAGCTGGGACAAGTACTGGGAGCTCACCCTTTATGCCAGTGGTGAAATCCAAATTTTTTATTACTGGTTCTGTGGGCATGGCTTGGTGGGTGTGGTGTGGCTTGGTGGGAATGGCTTGGTGGGCGTGGCAGGGGAAGGATACTGCAAAATCTCACCCACTCCAGGGGAAGGATATTGCAAAATCCCCATTCCCTCCCCACTCCTGAGGGAAGGATGTTGCAAAATCTCCATTCCCACCCCATCCTGGGGCCAGCCAGAGGTGGCATTTGCCGGTTCTCTGGACTAAAAATTTCTGTTACCGGTTTTCCAGAACCTGTCAGAACCTGCTGGATTTCACCTCTGTGTTATGCAGCACTAGGGATTCGAACTGCTGAACTGCTGACCTTTCAATCGACAAGCTCAGCACCTTAGCCACTGAGCCACCATGTCCCCTAATATATCGTTAGGCAACTCCTTTGTTCCACACTAGTCTTCCTGCTGCAACTACCACCTTTTTTTTTCTTCTAAAGGGAGGCCTTTTATAAACTTCATTTCCTTTTTCTCTTTTGTTTTGCACATAGACAGATGTACTATATATATTGTCATCCTCTCTCTGTCTTTCTCTCTCTGTATAATCTCACTGGGATAATGTCAAGTATTCTGAAGAGGCTTTGGATTCTTTAAATGACTATTTTAGCACCATTTTGTGAATAAACAAAAATCTCCTAGAGCAGGATTGTGCCAATCAAATACCCTACTGGCTCTCAAAGATGGGCTACCCTGATCTAATTCTCCTTTAATATAATTCATATTGGTAGTCATCTTGTGGAACTGTTCTTAGGATGGCAGATTGTGAAACTAAATTTTGTTTAAATGCCCAGAAATATCAAGATTTTTTTGATTTTCAGCATGGTTCTCCAAAATATAGGGTTTGTAAAAGCATTCTACCATAACGCATTAGGAGAACTCATATCCTGAAAATATCTGCAATGCACACACTGTAAGGTAAGACAGAGTCTCAAATTGTTTATGCAAAGTTGAGAAGAAGGCATTCGTTCTTCACTCCCAGGGTGGAGTAACAAGGCGTATTCTTCCCAAGAGCTTAACTCAGTGCTTCTCTGTCCTCTCAGAAAATATCAAAATAAGTAGATATTTTTACCTGAATAATGTTTTTCTTGGAAACCTTAGGGATCCTATTGATGCTGCGGTTGTGGTATATATTTGTGGAGTTTATAGAAAGTGTTTCTTGAGTTGCGGCTCTTAGTGTTGCCAAGTTTTTATTTTTATGAAGGAGATGTTTATATGTCCATGGGGACTTGCTGTTTATGACAGTTCAGGAATGAATTTGGTTTTGTGTCCAAATATAAACTCATTGATTTTTTGATCCAAGTTGTAGATGAATTAGGAGGAATTTGGCAGAAATAATAACATAGTAATGGGTATCAATGAAGATTCATTGTGACATTGTGGTGGAAATACTGTCCTTTACATATTTGAATGTGATGCCATGATGCATATATAAAAGGATGGAGCTTGCACTGTGATGTCATGATGCATAACTTGTCATTTTGGTGTCTTATGCTTACGGTACAGACTTGTGAATATAGATTATGAAATTAATTCCATTTGTTAGGAACACGTTTCATTTAAAATGGCATCTGTCAGTAGTCTCCTTAAGGGCCAGGACTGTCAAAAAAAATTGGAGATGGTAGCCTCAGTAATGCTATCAAAGCCCTCCTACTTCATATATGGGTACAATGTTATCAGTTACAAATGAGGCTTGGCTTTAATGAGCTGCTACAAACGCCATCCTGGCTTTTTTTTTATTCCCTCTGTGGATTCCCAGTGGATGCCATGTTATGTTGAGTCACAGTAAACTAACTCTGAATCGGTTTTCTAAGTGCACTCCAGAGTCGTCCTCTCTTTTTTCACTTTTAAAGGACACAATTATTTGCATCCCACATTAAGAGTATCTTAAAAGCCCTGACTAAAAACTCATTAAAAGTACTGCTATGAACTTACATAGTTGTTTAGATATTCTCCATACTCCCTTCTATCTTCTGTGATGCTAATGTTCAGGTTTGCAATGGAAATTACCTTAATAGCCCTGGCCAAATGTGACAAGTCATCTTTCTTTGAGCAAATAAAAAGATGCATTAAGTTGTGATGGGAAATAAGAAGACATAGATGATTCCCTAAAATGTATTATTACTATCTTCATCACCATCACCATTCAGCACACAATTGTTTTTATTTATAAAAGCAAGGAGTTTCTACCTGTGTATACAAAACTATGCCTGACTAGTTGAGCCATGATTTAGCCAACCTATTTACTGAATTTGTGAAAGACACTAAATAAAAAAATTAATCAAATGAACTAGATTTACAAAACTAATGTAGGCTAGTTTGTAGTTCAGTGTGTCATTGTCAGGTTCCAAAAACCAGGAAAGAGATGCTGATGTTCTTCTAAGCAGTCTCCTTTATTACTGCTCACCTACACACAGAAATCTTGCTTTACTAAAGCAGACTACTTACAGCATTAAACATATACTCTGAGAACTCTTAGGGAGGAAGTGTTTTAACTCTCTTCTTCCCACTCAAGCTATCTAAACCTCGCTATCTTTTCCTCCTCTGGAATGCAGCCCTCCCTTTTGGGAATCTATGCTACATTCCACCACGTAGTGTATGTCTGGGAAAAAAATTAAAAAGGATATGGCATTTGAATCTATCAAAAAAAAAATAACCCTTACTTTTTAGACTTTGACAAGCAATAGTTCCATAATTTGCAATAAATTGATTTGGATATCTGACAAAGTATTTTAAGCAAAAGCTATTTCTATGTTGTGTATCAAACTTGTGTATTCATATAGAAATGCAAATATTGCAATAAATAAAAGATGGCAAGATGGCAGCAAAGGCATACAGGAAGGTGTAAGTCTTTGCTGCCATCTAGTTGTTTTCCAAAATATTTCAACCAAGATAACGGTATGCATAATCATAAATCTCCTCTTACAGAAGCGTTTGCAATCGTATAGCAAAAATAGTACCTGTGTGAAGTCTGAATAATTACTCAATATTCATAAGTATCAGGGGTGGTATTTATTTATTTATTTATTACATGTATTTATATGCCGCCCTTCTCCCGAAGGACTCAGGGCGGCGAACACAAGTTAAGAAACATGTACAATAAAATCGTATTTTAAATCAAATAACTAATTAATGATAAATAATAAACCCAGAACCCAAGTCTTCAGCTCCCGACGAAAGGAGCGGAGATCAAGAGCTGTCTGGAGCTCGGTAGGTAATTCATTCCAGAAGGTGGGAGCACCTACAGAGAATGCCCTACCCCTGGGCACCACTAGATGACATTGGCTTGCTGTCGAGACCCTGAGGAGAGCGGCCCTATGTGAGCGAACAGGACGGTGGGAAGCAGGCAGGAGAAGGTCCTGTAAATATCCTGGACCTAAATCATGTAGGGCCTTATAGGTGAGAACTAGTACCTTGAAGCGGACCCGGAGAACCACTGGTAACCAGTGCAGCTGACGCAGGAGGGGTGTTATATGGGAGTAATGAGGGGCTCCTGTAACAACCCGTGCGGCTGCATTCTGGATCAGCTGGAGTCTCCGGGTGCATCTCAGGGGCAGCCCATGTAGAGGGAATTGCAGTAATCCAAGCGGGAAGTAACCAGGGCATGAGTGACTGTGCGAAGGTCATCTCGGTCCAGGAAAGGGTGCAACTGGCGCACCAGGCGAAGCTGTGAGAAGGCCCCCCTGGTCACAGCCGTTAGATGATCTTCTAGGGACAACCGAGCATCCAGGAGGACACCCAAGTTGCGAGCTCTATCAACTGGGGCAAGTTTTTCTCCATCCATCAAAAGTGATGGGGTTTCTGAAATCTGAGATGCCGGCATCCACAGCCACTCAGTCTTGGAGGGATTGAGTTTGAGTCTGTTTCTACCCATCCAGGCAATGGGACATTATGGAAAGGGCATCTCTGGGGTGGTCTGGGGTGGAGATGTATAATTGGGTATCATCAGCATATTGATGATATCTCACCCCAAAGCCACGAATGATCTCACCCAGTGGCTTCATATAGATGTTAAAGAGCAGGGGGGAGAGAACCGACCCCTGAGGCACCCCACAATTTAGGGGCCTCGGGGTGGATCTCTGCCCTCCTGTCCATACAAACTGTAAGCGACCCGAGAGGTAGGAGGAGAACCACTGTAAGACAGTGCCTCCCACTCCCAACCCTTCAAGTCGCTGCAGTAGGATACCATGGTCGATGGTATCAAAAGCCATTTACCTTTGCTACCGGTTCACAAATTTGAGCGTGTGTGCCTCCTCCACACATGCACACAGCCTTCTGCACATGCGCAGAGGGTCAAAAATGGAATGTGATGACATCCAGGCAGAGCCTCCTGCCGCTAGCACTACCGGATCGCACAATCCGGATTGAGCTGGCTGAATTTAACCACTGATAAGTATGTATTTCAAGATAAATGGCATTTGCTTGAGTTTACACAGGCTATGTGAATGCCAGAAATTTTGAAAATACCTGTTAATCTTTGGTGCTCATTTACGTAGCTTTCCTACAATAACTTCTCTGTTTCTCTTTCTTTTTCCCCCTCACTGCCTCATTCTTATGGGTTTGTATGTATTTAAGTTAAAATATTCCTTTGTTGGCTCTGATGAAGTCAGCTGTGGTTCATGGAATCTTATGTTTTATCCTAACATTATTTCAATCTTAAAAGCTGCTAACAGTCTCTTTCTAATTTTTGGATACCCATATGCATGAACACTCGCATGCACAGAGCATAATTGTACAATGTATGGAGGTGAGAGAAAGACTTCTGTGAAAAAAAAAGGAATTACAGTACCTATGCGACATCTTATATGTATACGTTTTGGTTGGCAGAGAATTTTATCAAATCATTCTTTCAAAACTGAATCTGCAAACCAAATCTTTGAAGTCACTGTGTCCAGTTATTACTTTTGAAATTGATTTGATTACTTTTGTCTTTGACCACGTTAATAAAACTGAAAATTGGAATTGCTGTAAATTAGCAGACTGGTTTAACTGAACTTACTGAATTGATTCAACTTGTCAAATCAGATTTTGGTTGTTTTGAAACCTCTATTAAATGAGAGAAGGGGAAGAGGAGCATGGAGAGGAGGGAGGAGGGAGGGAGGGATAGAGAGAGAGATCATTTATAAGCATTGCAAAGCTGCAAAGAGGGACAATATAATGAAGGAAAAAAGGGATGGAGGAAAGGAAAAAGGAATATAACAAAGGTGTAAGGATTTTGCAGCAAGAGCTAGGGGAAAGTCATCATATGCAGTGGTTTAGAAAGATTACTATAGTGTACAGTACAAAAACTGCAATAATAGGTGTTTTTTTTTAAAACAATAGCATTCTTAAATAGTTAGGTCTACAATCCCCCAAATTCTTACTAGTATAGTCAACATTCTGCTGACTGGAAATTCTGCAGAATACAGCCCTAGCTCATCTGAAATCTAGCAGTTAATAGAAAGTTGTCATTCAATGTTCAATGCTATTTAGATTTTCTAGTGAGCATTTACTAGGTATACATTTCCTTTTCTCTATACAAATAAACCTGAGCCTATTTCTTTGTGCAAAAATTGGGACTTAGGACAGGATGACTTAGTATATGAAGAAGGAAAAAATGTTGATAATTGTAGATCAATTTTGAATGGCTCATCTTGCTTCTGTGTAATAAAGTAGCCTGTAGTCACCAGCAGAGAGGCAAAATAAATTCCTCATCTCAAATTAAATTGGGAATTTTGCTGGCTGTGCAATACAGGCATCCGCTGTATCTCTATAACAGAGTTGGCACCAACATCTGGCATTGATGGATATTTGCCAGATTCTACTGCAGAATCATATTTCAGGATCCTGTTCCAGATTTCTCTGGAAATGATCTACAGGAAGCTGCCTCATTCAGTGTATTATAATGATTCTGGTCAAACCCACTAGGGCAACTTTTGGAGGGAAACGGGGGCCAGAACCTGGAGTCTAGTATGCTACAAGCTCCATTTCTGTTGGCCTTTGACCATCGAGGTCTTTCCAGAAGGTCACATTTTGCTCCTGCTCACTGCTTGAAAAGCTGCTGCTGTGTGGCTATGCTTTTCAGGAGAACTGGGAGACCCTGAGGTTTTCAAGAATTTATTTGCAGATCCTGAATTATTACTTGACAGTGGAAGTTGCAAGTAAACAAGGGCTTGCTTCTCACAAAAACAATAGCACTTAGCAATAGCACTTAGATTTATATACCGCTTCACAGTGCTTTACAGCCCTCTCTAAGTGGTTTACAGAGTCAGCAATTTACCCCCAACAATCTGGCTCCTCATTTTACCCACCTCGGAAGGAGGAAAGGCTGAGTCAACTTTGAGCCTGGTGAGATTTGAACTGCCAAATTGCAGGCAGCCAGCTGTCAGCAGAAGTAGCCTGTTACAAGTAATCAAGGGCTTGCTTCTCACAAAAACAATAGTCTGCTCATCAATGGCATTCCTAACTTCAGCACACTTTTCTTTCTCATTAATAATTTTCACTTTAAGGAACTTTGTCAGCCAAATGCTCAGGATAGTATTGCACCATTTTAAAGAGTCCTGCATAATGCAATGATTCTGTGCTTCAGAACATCAATATAGGTCCAATATAGACTTCCTTTACAGCACATAATGGCATGACTTGCTTTCTCCTGCCTTTTTCTCTCTGATCTTTTAATTCCCAGGGCTGTCAGCAATTTCATACATTTGTTGTCTTTCTTGCCTGTTACATAATTTGAGACTTCAGAATAGATCAGGCTACCTTGCAGGAGAAAAAAAAAAGCTACATGCTAAGACAGAGCAACATACCAATTTCAGAGCAAACACTTTCCCAAAAGGGGCAATGTGAAAGTTTAGCAAAATATCAAAACAGAAAGCCCTTTAATAAATGGACCTCTAAGAAGGTCAGCAATTTCTGTTAGAGATTAATTATTTTAAAAAAACCAAATTTCTCCTTAAAAACATTTCAAATGAAAACAAAAATCACTATCACCTTAATTGTTAAACCCAGTACAGTGCAGGAAATACAGTTTCTCCAAATTCCAAGAAACACTATATTGTAGAAAAAAGACAGCCTTTTAATATATGAAAGATTATGGGACTTAACGCAGTACTTCGTATTGCACCTTAAATGATTATGTGTCCTGAAGTAGTTTTTAGGGTTTTTTTAGTTTTTTAAAAAATTATATTTGTATACTTCTCCCGAAGAACTCAGGGCGGTGAACAGCCACGATAAAAACTATGTACAAGACAAATTTAAAAACGTATTAAAATAATTCAATCCTTGCCCGAATTTAAAACTTCCAGTTAAAACCATTTTAAAACCACTTTTAAAACCTAATTAAAATAGTTTATCCCATCAGACCGGCTTGCTGGAATAGTAGGGTCTTCAGAGCATGACGGAAGGCGTGGAGGTCGCGGATCCTTCATATGTCCAGAGGCAATTCATTCCATAGGGCAGGAGCCCCCACAGAGAAGGGAAGAGAATTTTGATTTCTAATGACCACATAGATAATTTTATCCATGAATTATGCAATTGCCTTGTATCATTTAAAGAATTTTAGAGAGGTGGGTGGGACTGAAGACATCATAAAACCCGAGTTTACCCATCACTTTTAATGTTTTGATTTTTAATCCAAAGAGACCCCAACTGGGAACACCTTAACAAATTTACCATGGCTTATAATTTAGTTATTTATGGGTATATATCCTGCATTTTGGACCATAAGAAAGGCTGAGCGCCAAAGAATTGAGGCCTTTGAACTATGGTACTGGAAAAGACTCTTGCGAGTCCCTTGGACTACAAGGCGATCAAACTGGTCAGTCCTAGAGGAGATCAACCCTGACTGCTCTTTAGAAGGCCAGATCCTGAAGATGAAACTCAAATATTTCGCCACCTAATGAGAAGGAAGGGCTCACTGGAAAAGAACCTAATGCTGGGAAAGATTGAGGGCAAAAGAAGGAGCCGACGGAATGAGGTGGCTGGATGGAGTCACTGAAGCAGTAGGGTTAGCTTAAATGGACTCCAGAGGATGGTAGAGGACTGGAAGGACTGGAGGAATGTCATACATGGGGTCGTGATGGGTTGGACATGTCTTCGCAACTAAGAACAACAACCCTGCATTTTATTTTATATACACAAAAATATACACAATTAAGTCACCTTACAATAAAAATATATCAGAAAAGGCAATATATAATAACAAAAATAAATACACTGAACTGTTTCCATGGTGAAACGATTTTCTGGTGATATCACCATTTGCCAGGGGATACCCAGTTGGGAGCTTTTTTTGTGTCCCCCTGAAGTTGCCCATTGAAGTGGTACCCATTAATCTACTCGTGGTTGTCCACTTTTCAACTGCTGGAAACAGGAGCTGAAGCGTGTGATTGGAGCTCACCTCACCCAATGGCAGCAATGGGTCTCATATGCAAGCCTGCCGATTGGCAACCCAGCATTCTAACCTTGTGAGCCACCATGCTCCCTAAAAAATAAATAGCGAACCAATTCAATTAAAACCAAACTTAAAGTCAACCAATAGTTAAAATCTTATAAAAACAATGCACTTTTACTATTTTTGTAGATGATTGAAGTAGCTCGTCTATAAGCAATTTTGCTAGCTACATAGTGGTGCCTAAGCTCTCAGTGAAGTCTTTACTAATTTAAACCCCAAGCATTATCAATATTCATAGACAGAAGAAGGCTCAGACCACAATACAAGAAAATGTAATGAGGCAAAAGGGACTATCAAGCTAGTCCAAGCTACATCTAAATGGAATTCAAAAAAATTTTCAGGAAATGATGCTCCATCATTAAATAAATATCTAGAGCTTTTTCTTTGAGCCAAGTTAATGTGCTATCCACTCATGTCTCAGAGAGAAAACTATACCGGTTTAGGTTCCTATCCTGCTCTAGGCATAATACCAACAAATGCTATAGTGATGTTCTTATTTATTGTTTATACAATAAGGAAAGATATTGGTAGATTTCCTTTCCCCCCCCCTCTCCTACTGACCATAACTAGGTAATTGGAAAAACATCGCCACCATCACCATTGCCAGCTATTGTTTAGATCTCCAACTGAAGATTGGCTAGAGAAGATAGTACCCAATGATCAGAAGTAAGCTTGAAGTGAAGAGATTATGGGTCGATCCCATTCCAGTTGCTCTCTTCATGCCATCATTGGCCAAAGATTTAGTCAAACTTGTCAAATTATACCCAGAGCAAAAAATATCATAACTTGTTGACTCCTTAAAAAAGAAAACACTATCACCAAAACAGTGAAGGATAGCTTTAAGTTGCCACAAGTATGGTTAGTGGATGAGATGAAGGCAATGTATTGAGAAAATGGCAGGAGAAAAAAAGTTTCAATGTCTCACGTGTTGCAATCAGATTCAAATGGAGAAAAATCCCTAATTTCATAAAAAAAAAGACATTTGCCTATCTTTAGATCGTGCGAAAGGACACGAGATTTGTTGAGTGAGTTTATTTAAAGATTGTGTTGTAACGAATTTGACTTAAGTTTATCAGAATCATTTTTGGTTCTGATTTATATGATTTGTTAGAAATTCAGGATGGGCCGTACTGATTCCGAAACAATTCATGCATCAGGAGCTGACAAAGAAGCCTTTTTACAGAGGTATCCACAGGACCAAAGACTTTCATTACCATGACAAAAGCAGCGTCATCCCATCACACTGCAAAGTCTGCATCTTTCATATTCACAAGCACCATTGCAATATAAGTAGAAAAGGAGCAGAGCTTGTTGTGCAACAATGCAATGCTTACGTTCGACCATAAAGTGCCATATTTACATTAGACCTTAAGGTGAATAGACAAGTCCACAAAATGATATGGACATATATTTTTTCTTATGTATATACAAGACTCAGTTCACAATTCTGTTTTACATGTTTTATTGAAAGAATAATAACAGTATAGGCTAAAGTGATCCAACTCCTTCCCCCCCCCCCCAATTATCAAATTCACATTTCAGTGTTATAAAAATTAAGACAAACTCAGTTTTGTATTAGGCAGATGGAAGAAGTATTTAGTCCATCAAACTCAATCCCTGTACAGGGCAAAAATCCAAGACAACCATCCTAGACAAGCCTCCACTGAACATATGCATCTCCTTTCTTCCACAAAGAAGTTACTTGTTAGCAAAGTAAGATCAGTGCAACAAGGTTTGCTCTTGATAATTACATGCTGACCCAGGAATTACCACATTGTTTTCAAGGTGCTTTCAGATTTTTGAACTGCTGCAGACTGTTCCTCGGTATTGGTATCACATCAGTGGTAGGTTGCCCCTGGTTCGGTCCGGTTCTTATGAACCGCTAGTAAAAGTGGTGGGAGGATCCGCCCACCCACCCTGGATGTCGTCACAGACAATCTGCCCATGTGCAGAAGTGCAGCACACGAGTGATCCCGTTGCGAACCAGTAGTAAAGATAAGTAGAACCCACCCCTGTATCACATATCACATACCTGTAGCTTGTGGGCTCTTCATCTGTCTGTCTGTCTGTCTGTCTGTCTGTCTATCATCAATTTAAGCTCATTCAAAATAAAAAGATGTTCCCTGATTGAGCCCCTTCATTGTACTCTTCAATTTTTTTGGGTGGAACACATTCTTTTTTGTTGAAAAAGACTGAAACAAAATAGGAGTTGAGCAGCTCTGCTTTTTCTTTATTACCTGCTTTTATTTTGTTATCTTCAAAGAGCAGCTGGTGTATGGCTTCTCCTTTTTTTTTTTTTTTTTTTGGAACATAATTAAAATTCTTTGTATTCTTTCCAATTTAAGAGAATGCTGGAAAGGAATTACATAAAGGGGTTCAGAACCCTGTCTGTCAACAAGATAACTTTCTAAAACAGAATAGAACAGGACTGCATTTTCTG
Source organism: Masticophis lateralis (assembly GCA_030761175.1). NCBI lineage: Eukaryota > Metazoa > Chordata > Lepidosauria > Squamata > Colubridae > Masticophis > Masticophis lateralis. Next base: position 28,532,292 of record JAUDYJ010000005.1, read on the forward strand.
TTGAGGAAGAAACTTACTAAAGAAAGATTGAGTTTGAAAATGGATTAAGTCAGGCCAGTAATCTAAAGGAAAAAAGTCCCCACATTCCCCCACTGGATTCCCAATGTCTGAGAGAGACAGTTGTGCAATTGTTTCGAATGGTGGAGATACTCCATTCTAAGTTCTCCTCTTTGCTGGTCAGATATATTTTGCTTTATGCTTTCTAGTGCATACATACAGTATATGACAATTATTGTTAAAGGAATTAGAAAGAATTCCAGAAACCAAGTTTTGCATACTTCTCTGTCTTGTTATTCTTAGCATCTGCTCATTCCGAATGCTCATATTCATGACAGCAGCAGTTTATGTTCACTTTCTCTAGTGTTTCTACTACTTCAGCTGTCTTCCTTATTGATTTGTATTAGATTTGATCTTGGATTTTGCTCCATCTTCTGAAGGACAAAATTGTCAGCAAGATTTGTCAGGAGTTTCTTGGAAGGATCGCACAATTCCAAGAGGCTATAGCCGTGATGGCAAACCTATGGCATGGGTGCTACAGGTGGTACGTGGAGCCATATTGGTGGGCACGCGAGCTCGGCTCCGGCACATGCATGCACCAGCTAGCTGATTTTCAGGCCTTCTGGGCCCACCAGAAGTCAGGAAACACACTGTTTCTGGCCTCCGGAGGGCCTCTGGGCATGGCTCCTAGAAAGGCTCTGGAGCCTGGGGACAGCAAAAAACAGGCCTACTGGGCCCACCATGCCATCATGTGCCAAAAGCGGAGGGAGCACGGGGGGGGGGGGCACATAGAATTATGGATGTGGGCACACGTGCGTGTGACCCCACCATGCTCCCTCCACTTTTGGCATGCAATGGCGAAAAGGTTAGCAATCACTGGGCTATAGAGTCAGTTGGTAGGGAAAAGTATATGAACATTGTGGACTTTTGCAAGCGGCAGAAAGCACCGAGAACACTATACAGTTCACTATACAATCAGCTTCTTGTCCAGATAATCCTTCATTTGCCTTTTTTTCACAGGGTGATGTTCCACAATCCTGTCTCTATCTGTGTGATCTCTGTTTAGAAAAAAAACAGTGTTTTGATTTGAAATTTTGTGCCTCTGTGTGAAGTCTATTTGTCTTATCCCAGAATTCAGATTCCAGTTCTGAACCCCCTAGGAAGGTTTCCAAAAGGCAAGGTAGTTTGATAGGAAAAGTTATTCTAATTTTCACTAAATTGCTCTATGATTAATTTAAGTAAAAATTGAAATAACACTCTGTTTTTCAGAACTCCTGACTTTAAGCACAGATTACATTTCATGAATTTCATTACCAACTCATGGATGATGAATGGGATCTTTCTTTTTCTTAAAAAAACTCTACAACCCTAATTGAAGATTGGTTTAGAGTGTTTGGGGCAGAAATATTTTTATTCCACTATAACTGACCATAGCATATTTTTTAATCATGCTGTGCAACTCAGCAACAAGGGAGAGCTTTGCTGCATATATGAACCTCTGATTTGGATAAAGAAGCTCTGCTATGGTCATGGCTAAATATTACTGCCATGCAATCTTGTGGAGAAACTTGTGAACTTCGGTTTTGGATTACTGAGAGTTTATCATTAAGAGCCTGCATTTCTTACAAGACTGATAAAAAATATTTCAGAGAAATAAATGGATTTTAGTTACATTTTAAAATTGTCATAATTGTGGGGGGCAGATAGCATTTGCACAAAATTGCTTGAAGACAGGTAATTGCATTACACTGTAAATTAAAATATTTAAAGGAAAATAGTTGAGCGGGTATACATTGAGCAGTTAGTATAGGGTGGTGCTCATCTCTGTTTAAAGGCTATTGAGCCAGCACTGTCCAAAGACTTTTCCATGACCCAAGTGACCAGCATGACATCACAGAGTGCTGTTACCTTCCCACTGAAATAGTACCTATTTATCTACTTCCATTTGCATGCTTTCACGCTGCTAGGTTGGCAGGAGCTGGGGCGAGGATGGTAGCTCACCCCATCACATGGCATTCGGATATCAAACTTGGGCTGCCAGCTTTTCCAATTGAGAAACCCAGCATCTTGATTGCTGAGCCACTGCACTGCCCCATCCAAATATATACTTTTGTCAGTGGTGGATTCTACCGGTTCTCGCTGGTTTGGTAGAACCTGTTGTTAAGTAGTTAAGCAGTTCGGAGAACCTGTTGTTAAAAGAAATCTCCTTTTGTTTTTTCCCCCCCACTTTACAGGGTTAATTCTGTAAGGAATTATAACATTCGGTGTTGTTTCCTAGCCTAATCTTTATTGCCCTGTTTACAGAAACTGCCTCTCCGGCAGTATGCCTAGACTTACTGTCATTTCCAGTTCTGGAGGTTCTCGGAATTTTTTTTTTTTTGCTTGACTTTCTTAAAGGGGAAGGGTTGTTTTAAGCTTTTGGGAGTTGGAGTTCTTCCAGGCAGGGTGCAATGATCAGCACTTTAAAGAAATAATTGAATAATGAAGCAGAAGCTTTTAATGACAAGGATCAAAGATGAGTGACATTCAGCAAGGCTTATTGGCTAGCTAGAAAGATTGACATTCAAATGTGAGTTTACATAACCTTTCTGACTTTTGGTCTAAAACTGGTTTTTGGTGAAGCTTAATTCTGTGCTTGGTAATCTTTAATCCTGTGTTTAGTGATGAGATAATTTTCCCTATTCAGCTTTGTTTGGAAGGAAAAATGTTAATCTCTGTTCCTGAAAAGAAGCAGCTTTGGAAATCTGACTAGTTCTGTGTCTATTTGTTCTGGTAATTGGTTTAACAAGCAACAGATACTCTGTTTGATCCTTTGCTTCATTCTGGAGAGCTTAAATGACCTCTCTGCTAAAGGGTTTCACTTTCTGAGCAAGAGTTGGCTGCTGATAGTATCATTGCATTTTAACTATTTTAATTCCTCAAGGTGCTCTGGCATCCTCCCTGATTTGCAATTCCAGTTTGCAGGTATTTATAATCTAATGATTGGTATTTAGGGCAGCTTTTTGCAAGCAAAGAAGCTTTTTGTCTTTTTGTACAGGTAATCCTTGATTTACAACAGTTACAATGGCACTGGAAAAAGTGACTTATGACCGTTTTTCACACTTATGACCATTGCAGTAAACTGTCATTAGGGCAAAGAAGTGATGCCACATGACGACCTGGCCATGGCCACCCGGTCACATGAAGCACCGCAGTTGTGAAATGAGTGACACAGTTGTTAAGAATGCTGCAACGGGCACAAATGATGACCAGTCATAAGTGCGAGGACTGATCAAAAGTGCGAGGACCTGTCAGTAATCACTTTTTTCAGCCCTCTGGGTAGTCCTTTTGTACATAAGGACTACTCAGGGGGCTGAAAAAGTTATTTTTGACCAGTCCTTGCACTTTTGACCAGTTCTCGCACTTACAACTGTCCTCACATTTTACCTTTTGTGCCCTATCTTATCACCACAGTGAAGAGAAGCAGTTGTGAAATGAGTGACACGGTTGTTAAGAATGCTGCAACGGGCATAAATGTGAGGATGGTCATAAGTATGAGGACCAGTCAAAAGTTTGAGGACTGGTCAGAAATGACTTTTTTCAGCCCTCTGAATAGTCCCTATACCTATAGCCACAGCCACCCAGTCACATGACCACCAAGCCACGCCCACCCAACTAAGCCACGCCCACAGAACCGGTTGTTTAAAAAATTGAATCCTACCACTGACTTTTATGAAAGCCTAGCTCTAGGCAAAATAAGTCTAGATTATTGTTTTCTTAAAGTGAATTTTACAATTAACAAACAGCTACTACAAAAGTCTTCTTATGTGATTTTAGGGTTATTAGTGGAGCATGCACAGATAGGCAATAATGAAGAATAAAGTTTACACTGAGCCTGAGATATGCTGAATCCAATTGTTAAGATGTTACCAAGAAACATGCTTATTTCTTTCAAAGATTAAAAAATGTATGGTTCTATATTTTCACACATTGTTTTTGGCTTGGGAAAGTTAGAAGAGAAAATTTGAATGCAATTATTTTCTCCATCTCAAGAGTGCTATAGTGTGATCTGTTTAAAGTGATGTGATATAAAATCTTTATAATTTGCCTGCTGATTATATGTAGAAGAAGAAAGTAATTCTGCCTTTCCCAGCCTGGTACCTTGCAGCAGAGCTTGGATAATAGCCTGGGGTATCTGCAGTGGAAAACTAGGAAGAGGTAAGGAAATGAGGTATCCTGGATAAAGTCTTTTTTCTGCTTTGCAAATGAGCAGAAAATATGTTCCCTCTATCCTGGCAGCAGACTTGGAGGAAAAGCCATGAGTCAACACATAAATCAGCATTCCAAGATCAGAAATTCATGGTGGGAATTAAAGCCACTGATCCAAAGCAACTTTTGACTGTGCAAATGCTTTAAGATGGAGCTTGAATAGTATTGTGCACATCGTAAGCATTTGGTCAGACTCAAATTAATATCAATTAATAATAATGAGAGGTACTTTAATTGATCTCCCCAAAATTGCTGAATGCTGTGGCAATGCTGTGCAGAGTTGTTTTGATTTTAGGAATCTATGTGCTTCTAATAGCCACAATTCTGCAGTCATGCACTCATTCAGACATTCTGGAGACGGACTATACTCATTAGGCTATATTCTCAATGCTCTACTTTCCTGAATTCAGTGATGGAAACTGGACTCAGTCCATTAGTTAGAACTAATGCAATATAATCTGGAATAAATAGTTTTACTGAAACCTGAAACAGGGAGCTTGAGATGCAGGCTCACAGCAGAAACATAGGGCTAGTCAGATTTCCTCTTATCAAGCTACAGAGAAGATCCAGAGGGTGAAACCTGATACTGGAGTCCCTTTCTGAATCCCTGGCATGTTGCTCTTGCACTTAGTCACGGCTTAATCATTCCTCATCAACAGCAATTTTCACCTTTGTTCACACAATGAGGACAGTCTTGTTCCCTGCCTATGAATGAGACAGCCGTAAGTCAGTTTTTCATCATTATACAATGGAACCCTCAAGATATACAAATTTTGTTATCACTGAGTGACTGCTCTTTATTTATGCAGATGATACTATGGTACTTTCATAGATGCCAGTGGATTTGAAAAGGGCATGGAGGAAGCTGGCAAACTATTGTAGGTGAGAGCACCTTCTCATCAAAAAACCAAAAGGGCATGTCTTTTGCCCAGAGGCCCAAGTGGACCTCATGGCATAGAGATAGGTACCGGATTGGTCAGGTTGAAGTCTACCTGAATTTTGTAAATGTGCCGCTCTTTCATTTAGTAGCTCTCTTCTTTTTGAACCTCAGATCGTTACTTGCATTGTCACTATTTTTGGCAAGAAATATCTGAAATATCTGAAGAGCCAAATTAGTTTAGACTAGACTAGACTACTCCATCACTGGAGGTTTCTAAAGAAGATATTGGACAGCCATTTGTCTGGAATGGTATAGTGTCCTGCTTGAGCAAGAAATTGGACTAGAAGACCTCCAAGGTTCCTTCCAACCCTGTTATTCGGTTATTCCATATTTCTGGTTCTTTAAAGGCCCAAATTGAGTAGGTAGCTACAGTAGCACGCAGATCATCAAATGAAATCCTGAAGTTCTGAACATTGGGGTGCTGGTTATGGTAGATTTCATACTGGGTGCAGTAAAGCTCTTTCAGGTGAAATTGGTGGCTCATTTACTGTATGGAATGTAGCCAGGACCCTCCCCTCCATTTTGCCCCTTTAGAACAAGTGCAGCTCAGGTTTTTGGAACAGTTTGATAACTTCCTTGTCCCAAATGCTACTCTTCAGAAGAGATGGACATAAAAAAATAAGGATATCTTGCCTTCCTAACTCTGTGGCTGAATTAAATATATAGCCATAAAAGATTTATGGCTATATACTAAGAAGTTTAGTCTTAAACCAGGACAGATAGCTAAGGTAGCCATTAAACAATCTTTTACTCAGAATATTAGGAAGATATTGAAAAGATACAATTTTTTTCCCTCAGAGTGGCTCCTATGGGGTACCTCCTGCAATTGGAAACACTGAGCCACAGAAAAAACTGTTACGCTGGAAAGATGTAGCCTCTGCTGTCCCAGTGGGAAAGCATAAATAGTGCCCAATGGTTCAAAGGCTTTACTTCTGAGACACAGGATGACATGCCATCCTCCGATGAAAAGCTGCAAATATCCCTCTTTCTCTTCACGTTTACTCTGTTGTGCTCTGCTCAGAATTCCTAAATAGATGCAATTTGAGTGATGATTTCAATTGCCTTGAGCAAGATTAGAGGGGAATGACCAGCATCTTCTTCACTACACTGTCCTAGAAATGCATTAAGTCACATAAATTTATCCCCCACGGGTGCTCAGTCTGTATAATAAAAGTGCTAGTAATGGATACTCAGTTTTTGAATGTATTTTCTTACAGGAGTATTTGGAGTATTACATAACCCGTACAATGAATGAGGTTGTATAAGCTGTGGTTGTGTCAGCTTGTTGAGAAAAAAATGAGAATATATCTTATAGCGTTTTAAAAACTAAATTTATGATGGCATAAATGTACTTGCCACTTGTGTCCTGATGATGAATGAAACGGATTTATTTTTGTGGCACTGTAGCTGAAGAATTCAAGTACTTCATGTTAAGGCCATAAAATTGCTTGGCTCCAGTTATCTGTTTTCATAAGAAATATTTCTTGAAATCCTGTATTATTTTTAGTAAGGCCTGAGTACTGGTGGACTCGCGTACAGCAGAAATGCAGTTCCTGCATGGCTGAAAATGATAAGAGGATGAACAGGTAGGCAAATGATAAGCAATGGATAGAATATTAAAATAAAAAAAGCTGTGGTTTTTAGCTGCTGATGCCCTGACGATCACACACTGCATTTTAATAGAAGTGTCACAAGATGTATAGTTTCAGGAGGGAACTCTTGTATTTTTGATATTTTTCAGGTTACAAACAGGCTTGAGGGGATTTTAAGATTTAAATGGGCATGAAGTGGTTATAATTATTGACATGATATTCAGGATAGTTTTGGGGCAGAACAATCAACTAATCTAAGAAATCTTAAATATAGATTTCCTATACTTTTTATAAGCATATAAACTTAATATCCCTTTTGTTGTATTTCATCAATAAATCACCTTTCTGGGATAAATATTTAGAGCACGAATCTTTCAAGTTTTCTTGAAAGCAAGGTGATGGACCACATCATTTTGGACAAATGACTCGGTAAAGTGAAATATCTGAAACCTTCTCCTAAATTATTGTATGTCATAGGATATTTTAGCATGCAATGTATAGCTACTGAGAACTGAAGGCATGTATGCGAAATCTTAACCAAATAGGCTAATATCACACTATTTAATGACAGCTAACAAAGGGCATCTGAGCATGTGTTTGTGATTGTTAAAATGTATATTTGATACATATGATGCACACTAAAGATCCTTGTATTCAGATTTGGAAAAATTCCAGTATTCAATACTCTAAAATACTGATCAGTACTCTGATCAGCAGGAGGGCATAATAATTTTTGAAGTAAAGATCAATTTTGAATTCTGTAAGAGTACTTGTTGGACTCACAAAATAGGTGTTATCCATCACAAAACATTAATTTTCCAGAAGAATATCACAAATACAATATAAGTAACAGTGCTGGTAGTAAGGAAGTATCCAAGACCCAAACTATATGTTTTTCTCCACAAAGCACACAAAAATATTCTGAAGACTCATATTTCTATAAAGAGTAGTTAGTAAAAAAAGGCAACATGTACATTAAAGTTCAAATTGGCCACAAAGAATTAAGTACTGTACAATACACACAGACAAAACATATATTCTGGAATAGTACATATTACAGATTTACAAAAACAGAGAAAATATGTATTTACCCATGAATAAAATTCCTGCCTTGCTTTCTTCTTACCCAGCCTTTCTGTTACCTTGTCTATCTTCCAGGGCATACCCTATCATCACCATATATCATTTTTTTCCCTCGGTTGGTGGGTACATTCTATAGCAAATCAGTAGAGTATATCTACCTACTGTTTTCATTTTCAAAAAAACTCTCTAGGATTTAGAAGCATGCCTCCAAATTATTATTACTATTTTATTTTTTTTAAAAAATCAAGGAGCTCTGGTGGACATTAAAAGATAATTCTGGAAGTATACCATACCGAGATACTGTGTTAAATAACCTAAATTAGATTAAGTGATGAGTTGTGAAAATCAGAGCTAACTTATCAGGGGTGGTATTTACTTACCTTCGCTACCAGTTCGCAAATGGGAGCGCGCTTGCGCATTCACTTGATTCACCCGTGCCACCGCTGTGCATGCGCAGTACCTTCTGCGCATGCGCAGAGTGTCAAAAACGGGACGTGATGATGTCCAGGCGGATGGATGGAGCCTCCCACAGCTGCCGCTACTGGTTCACCTGAACCCTATAGAACTGCCTGGATAGCACCACTGAAACTTACTCTGTCTGGATATATTCATAAAAAGTTATGAGAGTTTCTAATTTCTTATACTATATATTATTCATTCACAGCCGGAGCATCATTTTGAGGTAATAATGCCCTCTGCTGGTTTAATATCAGAAGTCAAAAATAGTAAATTAATTAATTTACTCTCTAAATTAGAGTAATTCTGAGGATGGAGTGTTGAGAGATCATTAGGTTTTCTGGGAATTCTGAAATTCTTTGCAAGAGGACCAAATGATTGTGAAATTTAAATAAAAGACCATTTTTAAAATTCACTAATCAAAACAAAAATAAATCTGTAACTTTTTAAAAAGGAAGACTGATATACTTAGGCCACTAATACTAATCTTTAAGAGAATTTTTAAACCACCAATTCCTTTTTTTGCCTAACCATGTTTTACCTTGCTCTTGAGACACAAAACTAGAAAAAAACACTGGAATGTTGAAAGAATGTGAGTTATTATTTCAACAGCGTTCATCCAAAGATCTATGACTGAAGAGTTTTCTGTTTGGATCTGTGTCAAAAAGTTATGAGTTGTTTAACTGTGGTTTGTGGAATAAAGAATTCATGGGATCGTGTAAGCATTAGAACTTGGAAAGGAAGTCCGTGATCATCTTATACCTCTGCTCAATGATCCACCAATCCACCATTACAGCTTTCCCAACAGATTATGATGCAGTCTTTGATAAATACTAAAATAATGGATGGGCACAATGTTCCATTATTGAACAGCTCTTCCATGATATCCAGGTTAGATCTAATTCTTTACAATTTAATCCCATAGTTTTTCATATTCTCTTCTGGAGTCCTTGATACAGGTAGTCCTTGATTTATGACCACAATTGAGCCCAACATTTCTGTTGTTAAGTGAGACATTTGTTAAATGAGTTTTGTCCCATTTAATGACCTTTCTTGCCACAGTTCTTAAGTGAATCACTGTAGTTCCGTGATAGCGAACCTATGGCACGCGTGCCATAGGTGGCACACTGAACCATATTGGTGAGCATGCCAGCTCAGCTCTGGGGCACATGTGCGTGCCGGCCAGCTGATTTTCAGGCCTTCTGGGCCCACCAGAAGTAGGGAAACAGACTGTTTCTGCCTCTGGAGGTCCTGGGGGGTGCGGGTGGGGAAGGCCCGTTTTTCTTTCTTACCTGGCTCCAGATCCTCTCTATTTATCTGGGAAGGGCGAAAACAGCCTTTTCCACTCCCTCGGAAGCCTGAAAAGCCCCATTTCCCAACTTCCGGTGGAACAGGAAGTGACTTTTTTGCTTTCCCCAGCCTCCAGAGACTCCTAGAGAGGCTCCTAGAGACTCCTAGAGAGGCTCTGGAGGCTGGGGACAGCAAAAAATGTCACTTCCTGTCCCACCGGGAGTTGGGAAATGGGCCGTTTCAGGCCTTTGGAGGGCCTCCAAGGGAGTGAGAAAGGCTGTTTTTGCCCTTCCCAGATAAATAGAGAGGAACCAGATAAGAAAGAAAAACGGGCCTACCAGACCATCATGTGCCAGGAGCGGCAGGGGAGGGGGGTTGCATGCGTATGCATGTGGGCGCATACATGCGCAACCTTCCCCCGCACCCCCCTCTCCTGGCACGCCAGGGCAAAATGGTTAGCCATCACTGCTGTAGTTGATAAGTTAGTTAACCTGGTTGTTGTGTGAATCTGGCTTCTCCATGGACTTTGTTTGTCAGAAGGTCACAAAAGATGATCACATGATCTTGGGACATAGGAAAGATCATACGTATGAACCAGTTGCCAAGCATCTGAATTTTGATCACACGATCATGGGGATGCTTCAAAGGTTGTAACTGTGAAAAACGGTCATAAGTCATTTTTTTCAGTGCTCTGGTAACTTTGAATATTGTAAATTGAGGACTACCTGTGCTTACAGACAGCTTTATGAATTCACTTCATTCATGACACTAATGCAAAATAAAACAACCACATTAATGATTAGCACAGCGGCAATTGCCAATAATTAAACTATTCTTCTTCCATTTTCCTTGCTTAATCTCTGTCCCTATCCTCTTCCATTTTCCTTGCTTAATTTCTGTCCCTATCCCTTATATGAGAAGTCTAGGGAACAATGTATACGTTTTTTTGTAAGATTAATATTTGTTTCTTATTTCCCCCCCCCCCCCCCCAATTCCAAATCATTAATGAAACTGAGAATTTCAGCTATAGTCAGCTTCAGAGGAGTCATATATATCTCAACTTCCAAATTGTTCTGATGAAGAGCGTATGTAGACCTATGTGTGTAAGTGTGTCTTTTGCATGCAAAAGGAGATCAATTAATTTACAAAAGGAGGATTATTTTAAAGGCAATTTATTTTAAGCAATTCCATTGATGACATATCTCCAAACCAAAGGTTTTTCTAATAGTGCATCACAGTGGTGAAATCCATTTTTTTTACTACTGGTTCTGTGGGCGTGGCTTGGTGGGCATGGTGTGGTGTGGCTTGGTGGGCATGGCTTGGTGGGCGTGGCAGGGGAAGGATACTGCAAAATCTCCATTCTGACCCCACTCTGGGGCCAGCTAGAGGTGGCATTTGCCGGTTCTCCGAACTACTCAAAATTTCCATTACCGATTCTCCAGAACCTGTCAGAACCTGCTGGATTTCACCCCTGGTGCATCACTAACATTGCTGTAATTGAGTCCATCCACCTTGCTGCTGAGCATCCTTTTCTCCTTTCTTCTGAATTTCCCAGCACTACACATTTTTCAAGAGCACTAGGACTTTGCTTGTATAATATTTCCAAATTAGGAAAAATTGAAGCTGGTAATTTGTGCCTGAGAACTCTGAATTAATGTGTTCTATAATCTATTGCCTTTTTTCTGCTGTCCATGGCAATCAATCAACCAATCAATCAATCTGTGTGAATATTTGGAATAAATATATTCACACAGATATAAAAGTTTTGTCTCACACATAAATTTATCCCAAATAAATTTATTTAGGATAAATTTATGTGTGAGACAGAAATTTATTTGGGATAAAAGGTCTCCTGGAGTTCACCAACTGATGCTTACACTCTTGCACTCACACACACGAGATAACTATAGAGATAGAGATAGATATTTTCTCTTTCCATATATAAATACATTTGTACACACTCTAGCCACTCTTCCTTTCACTGGGCAGGATAATTTCAAAATCAAGCTCATCTTCCCTTTTGTTAAATGCAGGTAGTCCTTTTTTAGCGACTGCCTCATTTAGTGACCATTTGTAGTTATGATTGTGATGAAAAAGTAACTTTATGACCATTTCTCACATTTTCAGTCTTTGCAGGTCTGTAAAGCAAAGGGTAGCTGACGTTTTGAAGAACTTAAGTTCATAAGCGGAATGGCTGTTTCACCTAGTGGCCACTTTGCTTAATAACTAAGTTGCCAGTGTCAATTGTGGTCGCTAAATGAGGACCATCTGTATGTTCTATTCCAGTGTTGGCGAACCTTTTCAGCAACAAGTGCTGAGATGGGAGTAGCTCCCCAGCATGCACACATAGGAGCGCCAGAAACTGGAAGATCAGCTCCTGGCCATGCATGCGTGTGCCAGGAAGCTGAGCTGCCAGTTTCCTGTGGGCACATGTGCCCCCTTCCCCTGGTCTTCTGGTTTCTGGCATGCATGCCAGTGATGGATTGCTCCTGGTTTGGACTGGTTCACAAGAACTGGTAGTAAAACTGGCAGGAGGCCTCGCCCACTGCCCCAGATGTCGTCATCGGTGATTTGCGCATGCGCAGAAGCAAAGTGTGCATGAGTGAAGTAGGTGTGTGCACGAGATCCCTTTGCAAACCAGTAGTAAAGGTAAGTAGAATTCACCCCTGATGCATGCGCATGCGAAGACCAGCTGGCCAGTGTGCATGCATGTACCAGAAACTGGAAGCTCAGCTTCCCAGCACATGCACCACGGCAGGGAGCTGCTCTTCCCGTTTCTGGTGCTCCTGCATGCATGAAGACCAGCTGGTCAGTGCGCATGTGTGCGCTGGACACTGGAAGAGCAACGGGTGGCAGCTGGCATGCCTGGAGAGATGGTTCTGCGTGCCACTTCCAGCACTTGTGCCATAGGTTTGCCATCACGGTTCTGTCCCATACTTTAAGATATTATTTTTAAAGTTGAATATAATTTTTGCCACAGGGTGTCACCGTTGATTTAATTATTGAAATAATGTTTGTGGAAGAATAAAAACACTATATAGGTTGATAGTTGCATCAAAAATACACTAGTTTTTTCACAAGTCATTGTTGATGGTGATCTTACTGAATGTGCTGATTTCTGAAGCTACACTACATGATAGCAAAGAAATTATAGATAACATAAATGTATAATGTAGCTACCTTTCAAAGTTTGTATAAAAATGATCACTACACCTCATATTGCAAAACAGGAAAAAATAAGAGTATTAAGAAACTGGGATGGTCTGTGGAATAGAGTAATTCATCTTCTGTCGTGCGCAAAAGACAAGGACCATACATTAAGTTCCAGTTCAAAGATTTATTGCTCAAACCTATACACAAGAATCTAGTCAACTAAGCTCAATATTAAATTGGCATCAGATAAGGGTCAACAGAATTCAAGAAGTGTTGAACTTAGTTCACTTGTGGCAACATACCGATTCTAGGCTGATGACCCACTTGATTCCGCCCCCACCCCCAGCTTTGCCTGCTCTTCAGCTACATCTTCAAAGAAAGACTACGTGTATGGAACTATTTTGATGGCATCTAAGTGTAGCTGCATGATCCCAAGAGCCTCTCATGCTATATATTATGTTTGCAAACCACCATTTAAAATAGCCAAAATGCTCTAGAATGATACTGTGTTTTTAGTTTCATTTCACTTTATTTATTCTTTATTTTAAAAGACCACAGAATATAAAGCAAAGTACCAAGATACAGAATAATGACAAAATTAAACTAAACATCCATAAAAATAAAAACTATTTTACTTTTTAGGAAAAAAGGAAAAGTTAAAAAGGAAACAGATAAACAACAAATCTATCATATATTAAACTGACAATTGACTAGTGCTTTACAAAAATTCTATATCATACTATATTACAAATATTACAATATTATGATAAAATATAACATTTATACCACAGAAAAAGATATTTCTTCATCTTTTTACGAGTAGAGAATTTTGACTTTTCTAAAACAGATATTTCCAAAAGACAATCTAGTATCTGGAGTAAAATCACTGTTCCATTTTCTCATTATTATCCTTTTAGCTAACCACCCCTCTCATACATATCATATGGGTCAATAATCCTTTTTACATCTCCCACAGAGAAAATCTCAAGTATATCCTTTGGGGAGTCCTAATACACTCTAAATACAGTATATGTATATAAATATATATATTTATGAATCAGCTTCAATCTGAAATTAATCAATACCATTTTAACATCTTTAAGAACATGTAGCCATTGATGAGGTGTTATTGGTATATCTAAACCTTTGATCTATGTTTGATATATCCCAGTAGTATTCACTTTAAAAATATACTTCAACTTTTGATAAAGAGATGTTCTGGGTTTCTGTTATGGATTCCATCAACCATAGCATCTCAGATACCTTTGAAGTAGCCAAAGTATCTGATCTATATTGAGCCATTAAAATATGCTTAAGTTGAAAATACTGCCAGTGTTGTGAGATACTTGCTCATCTTATTTCAGATGAAAAAATATATTTCAGCCTCTCTGACATGAGATTCTTGCAAAAATGCAACATCCGATATTTAAAGAACTAGATAGAATCTTTGTACATTTAAGGAAGTTTTGCATTCCTCTCACTTTCAGCTCAATATCCTTAAATTCAGCATATGAAAAATTTAAATACAATATAATTATACACAGGAACCATAGAAATAAGCTACCCTTGAAAGCATTAAAAAGTAGCATTATGGATTTACGGTTAAATAATATATGGCTACAGAGAATTATTATGAAAATAATCCAACTAGGAACAAAAGAAACTGTACCTAGAATTAAAAACATAAAACAAAAATAGTTACACAAAAAGAAATTAAACCAACCAAATAAATAAAAACAATGACTTCCACAGAGAACAAGTTCACCACCTCAACCACCTTAGGTCCCAAATTTCCTCCCTACCCTTGTTAATAAAAATTAAAATTAACAACACTGTGCTTAGAACAAGACCCAGTAGGGGGCAATGCTGACTAACTCAAAACAAAACAATGAAATTACCTAAGGAAGTATAGTCATTTAAAGATAGCAAGATTCAGTCAACGCACAGTAAAATATACCAGTGGTGGTCAGGATCCATAAAGTGCTTGATTTGGTCAGAGATGGTGAGACAGAAAATTGCAGAAAACAAGAAAACAAACATTGATTTTCTTCAGTCAAGGAAGTGAACAGTCTTTTCTCAAAGAGATTGAAGCAGGTGAAATATTGGGGAAGATTTAAATTTTATGTCCTTTAAAGTTAAGTGAATAGATATCATGAATTGCCAAATCTTGAAATTTGATAATAATCTGAAAATTCATGGCAAAAGAGATAATGTAAAATGACAAAGATGGTGAAGCATCTCCAAAAGGGCTTTGTGAAACTGAAACAAATATATGTTGACTAATTTTGTTAGTGTGTGCTGTCTGGAAAAAACATGGATCAGGGAATGAGAGAAGAGTTTTTAAGACTTATTAGGTCCACTGCATTGTTCCACTTTCTTGGTCTATTTGGAGAGTAATCATCTGAAATCACAGCAAATTTTAGGATCTGTGTTTATTAAAGACATATCTTCAATTCCAGCCTTGAAAACAGGCAGGCACATTTTGGTCAATAATAGGAAGTACTAAGCAATAACATATTGACCCTGAATCACCAGACAAACTGACTTTGTATAATACCTAAAATGTGAAAATAATTTACTGTATTTTTTGGTCTATAAGACACACTATCCACCCCCAAAAGTGGGTGGAAATGATTGTGTGTCTTATAGAGTGAATGTTGCCAAACCCCATCCACCCACTGGTCCCCAGTCTTTGGCCTCCACATGTCCCGTTTTTGGCTGGTTTCAGATGGTGGGGATTGCTGCTGCCACCTATCACCACTAATTGCTGCCGCCACTCCCTGCCGCTCGATCGGCAATCGGCAGCAGCGATCAGCTGCAGCAACAATCCCTGCTGCCTGGAACGGGCTGAAAATGGGATGGGTGCAGGCCAAAAATGGGGTGTGCGGAGACTGAAAACAGAATGTGCGGAGGCCAAAAATGGGGCACACAGGCTGAAAACAGGATGTGCTGAGGCGGCAATAGGTGGTGGCGATCCCCACAGCCTGGAACAGCTGCTTGATGGTATTCCGGGTGGCCAACCCAACTGTCAATCAGCTGCTTGTGCCAAATCAGGCTGCCTTAATGTGCTGAAGCTGATCAGGCTGTTTGCTGTTTGCTGCAAGGACGCTAGCTAGATGAATACCGATGGATGCTGGGAGGCAGAGGCAGATTTTCTTTTCTTATTTTCCTCCCCCAAAGCTAGATGGGTCTTATGGTCCGGAACGTCTTATTGTGCAAAAAATATGATAATTTCTTTTATTGGAATACTTGGGCTAAGCAGGGATCGATACATTAAATCAGACAATTTCTTATGGTTCTTTTAAAGACTTCAAAAATTGCATGTTGATTATGACTACACTTGGCCTTAGAAAATCAAAACATGCAAAAGCTAAACATTGGATACATTTTTAGGCTAAATCAACAGAAGCATAATTTTTAAATTGCAGAAAGCAATACTTTTACTTTATTTTGCTGACATCAGATTAATCTTAACTACGGTGTCCCATTCTGGACACCTCACTTTAAAATGAATTCAAAGAAATTGGGACAGGTTCAGAACATGGCAAGTAAGATGATCAAAAGACTACAAATCCTATAAAGAAAGGTAAAAAAGAGATGGATTTGAGAAAAGACACGAATGCATGAATTTTTTTATAATTCTACTAGTGGAGAAAAAATATACATAAGTAGTTGCCCTTTACTGCCGTCTGAGTATTCTAATTTTTGGTTAAATTCAAATTTTATATATCTATCTTTTTCTGAAACTAAGGATAACACAAAATATAATAACCCAGCACACCTGAATTCCTCTGAAACAAGTTTGGGGACTACAAAAAGTTCCTGCCCTTTCTGCCACTGGCATCTATCATTCAATGGCTGGATTCACCCATCATAATACATCATGAATTGTTTAAGGCTTGCTTGAATAAGGAATGATTGGCCAGACTCATGCATACATTAAATCACAATGAAGCAAGCTACATTATGGCTTAATGTAGCACATAGCTGCAATAATTCTAAATAATGTTAATTTTGTGTGACTGTTTTTACACCTGTAAATAGCTCTCATGAGAAGGATAAACATTATTGAAACAACAGGAATTTGGGAAGATGAGTTTAATCTTTTTCCCTTATGACCTGTTGCAGTGAAAATCACCTCTGGGAGATGTTATTTTCATTACAAGAAATATTCCGATTTACAGCAGTGTAAATATAAAGAAAAGCTTAGTTTGAAGGAATAATTTTCAGCCTTATCAAAAGAAAGCTATTACATCTGATCCAATACAACATGATCCAATCCTGGTTTAACAGATTAATAGAATTGGAAGGGACCCTGTACTGTAGGTCATCTAGTCCAACCCCCCCCGCCCAAGCAGGAAACTCTACACCATTTCCGACAAATGGCAGTCCAATCTCTTCTTTAAAGCCTCCAGTGATGAAGCTCTCACAACTTCCAAAGGAAAGCTGTTCCAGTGGTTGATTGTTCCCACTGTCAGAAAATTTCTCCTTAATTCTAGGTTGAATATTAAGTGGCTTCTTCCACTTACTGTATTTTTCAGAGTATAAGATCTCTAGACTATAAGACACACCTACCTTTTTTGGTGAGGAAAACAAGAAAAAGAAATCTGCCTCTGCCTCCCAGCAATTTTGCAGCAAATTCGTTGCAGCAAACAGCAAACAACCTGCTTTGTTTTCCTTTTCCTTTTCAGGATAGCTTGATTAGCACAAGAAAAAAAAAATCTGCTCCCAGCAAGCAGCAGAGACCCATGTAGCAATACGCAATGGCAATCCCTACAGCCTGAAACCACTGAGAGCCAGGAGACTGATGCAATTGGCAATCAACTTGTGCTAATTAGGCTGTGCTGAATCTGAAATGGTCTTTCTTCTTGCTGCTTACTACAAGGAGGTAAATTGCTGGGAGGCAGAGGCCAAAGGGTGGAGGCCAACGGGTGGGCAGGGCTACATTCGATGTATAAGATGCACCCAAATTTTCACCCCCTTTTAGGGGGAAAAAGGTGCATCTTATACTCTGAAAAATACGGTAATATCCACTTAATTTAAGGGACACACAAGATACCAAAATATTATTTGGCTGTGTGCATCTTACAAAAATTACACTATGGCTTCCCTTCATTTTGATTTCTAATGAGGAACTGGATGTTCCATTTGACTTTCATTCAAAACAATCATAAAAACAAAACAAAATCCCTTCATGTTTCTATTTAATTCTAAGAAAACATGTACCATAGGTCATTTAATTCAAGTTGTCTTAACTGGTACATCTTTCAATAATCAAAACTATACAATTCCCTTAATTAAGAATTTGTACAGTTATTGAAGATAAATATAAATACCTATCTTTTCTGGAATGCCTGTCTGCTGTCTCATAATTAGAAAGAAGTTTGCAAGAATAATATTTATTAAATTATATTTTATGCTTGAAACTGAAAAAGCTGAAATGCCTTCTTTTGCATTGACTTGGGACCACAGATCCCAAAAGAGCTTTCAAACTCAAAACAAATATTTTTCATGTAATAAATGATAATTTATTACTTTCCAAACATCTAGAATGCATCCAAAAGAGTTAGTCCAAATTATAAAGTCTTGTTGAGGATGTAACTGGCGATTAACTTGACTGCTAGCATTATCTCCTGGCAAGTTGGCTTGATCTGGGATTCAGGGAGAAGGAATCCATATTTGCCTTTATCACGAAGCTCAAAGGTGAAGGAATATTTGATTCCCTGGTTGAATACCCAGTCATCGGAACAACCGGAGGAAAGATCTGTAAAGCAAGACACAACAAATGGAATGACAGGAACCATAGCAGAGAAAAAAAGAGAAAGAAAAACAAAACAATAAACATGAAGGTAGATATTGGTGTTTGAATAATTTAAAGAGGACAAGATTGTTGTTCATTTGTGGAGGCCATGAAGAAAGTCAGATGTTTAAGATCAGTTACTTCCATTTAAAAAATAAGATCAGGAATCATAAGTTATGAAAGCCCTCTCAGAACTTGAAAAGCTGCTGCCAGTAATAAAAATTGAGGTAGAAGGAAAAACAGTTTATATAGGATGCTATAGGAATTCTATGGAGCTGTGGTGGCACAGTGGTTAGTAAGAAGTATTGCAGGCTAATTCTGCTGACTGCCAGTAGTTCAATCCTGACCAACTCAAGGTTGACTCACCCTTCCATCTTTCCGAGGTGGGTAAAATGAGGATCCAGTTTGTTGGGGGCAATATGCTGACTCTGAAAACCATTTAGAGAATGCTGTAAAGCATTATGAAGCAGTATATAAGTCTAATTACCAGTCTATTGCTATGATTCAGTTGCCTGTTTCTTTTCTAAAAGGAGAGAAACAAATAAACATTACTGAAATCAGTAATGTGAGATTGATCTATTATTAATCTCTTAGAGATATCTATTTTCACTCATGAACTTTTATGCATTTACTGGCTATCTCCATTTTGATCTGCATCTGTTTTAGCCATCTTGATCTTTTTTTTCCTCTCTCCATTCCCTATTTAGCGCCCCCACAAAAAAGTCAAAGATGAGCTCTTTTTAGAATACCTAAACCTTTGGGTCTTATTTGTCACTCTTTGGTGGCTTCATTTGCACATAGTTACAAGAGAGATTGCATTAGGTTTATGTTCGCACAGCTCTTTGAAAAAGTACATCTTCTATATTGTAGATGGTACAGTTTAGTGGTAGAATTGAAATTTTTTTACTACTGGTTCTATGGACATGGCTTAGTGGGCGTGATGTGGCTTGGTGGCCATGTCTTAGTGAGCATGGCAGGGAAGGATATTGCAAAATCGTCACTCCCTCCCCACTCCAGGGAAGGATACTGCAAAATCTCCATTCCCACCCCACTCTGGGGCCAGCCAGTGGTGGTATTTGCTGGTTCTCCAAACTACTCAAAATTCCCGCTACTGGTTCTCCAGAACCTGTCAGAACCTGCTGAATAGCACCTCAGTAAATGACCATAACTGAGATTGGTAATTCCAATGCTAATGTTGTAAAGTGAAAAATCATATGACTAATTTAAGATGGCAATTCTGGTTGTAGTTATTAAGTAAATAGTACACTGTCATTAAGCACAATGTCAAGTGACTGCAACTTTTTTTTAATTTTTTTTTAATTTGATTTATATGCCGCCCTTCTCCGGAGACTCAGGGCGGCTTACAATGCATTAAGCAATAGCCTTCATACTTTTGTATATATTTATACAAAGTCAGTTTATTGCCCCTACAAACTGGGTCCTCAATTTACCCACCTTAGAAAGGATGGAAGGCTGAGTCGACCTTGAGCCTGGCTAGGATTGAACTCACAGAATTACAGGCAGCTGGTGTTAATTGCTGCCTTTAGTAGGAGGCATTAGCCCCCTACGCTACTCAGGCTCCCTACTGCAACTTGCAACTACTTGCCTTTTTCTCCATGCACTTTGCTTGTTGGAAGTTTGCAAATGGTAATCTTTGATTGCAGTGATGCTGTAATGTCACATCTTTAAGGACCGGCCGTAAAATCCCTGCATTGTTGTAACTTTAAATGGTTGCTGAAGAAATTATCATTAACCAAGGACTAACTGTATTTTCTACAAGTGCTACATCTCCATGCTACTGTTTTTTCTTCTACTCAGGGGAAGAAAGCCCTATCACTATCCAGTGTGACTTATAAAGGATGTAATATGTCTTTTGACAATGTATAAAATACGTACAGATAGTAGATGCTGATGTTCCATACTTATACACTTTACCATACAGGCTGGCTATAGCTTTGACAGCTCTTTTTGCAAGTTCATTCTAGTATCAAACAAACAAGAAACTAGCATCAATTGGAGCAAAATACATAGGTCTCAAAAGTAAGCTTCCTATATGCTTTTTTGAGCCACAGAAACTAGAACACCTGGATGAATTTCGC
Organism: Masticophis lateralis; assembly: GCA_030761175.1. NCBI lineage: Eukaryota > Metazoa > Chordata > Lepidosauria > Squamata > Colubridae > Masticophis > Masticophis lateralis. Next base: position 28,552,950 of record JAUDYJ010000005.1, read on the forward strand.
TTACCTCAATTATGGTTCACTGAATTTTTCATCTTATTGATCTCATTTTTTCCCATTTCCATTGCTTATGAATTCAGCAAAAAAAATTCACACAAATATTCATATGAATTGTTCTAATGTTAGCTTGTCCTAGAAGTGTGTAGTTCTAATGTTCCTAGTGTGAAATTTTTGTAAGAACATTTTGAATTATATCAAAATTCTGAGAAATGCAGATTTCATCATGCTTGGATATTCTGGATATATTTGGTAGGTTAGAAAGTGCTGTGAGTAAAAATGGTCCTTTATCACCTTTCCTAATCAAGCTGAAGGAGTGTTGATTCTTTTTTCCACGTTGAGAGTCACACTTGGTTTTTGAGTAGGATTTTGGGATTAAATTCCTAGGACAAAGAAGTAAGTTGGGGGCAGGGCAAAAATCAAACCTGATTTAATTTATCGATAGGTAATGCAAAGTATGTTCATATAATCAATTGCCATATATTTAAAAAATTCTCTTTCATCACATTAAATTTAACAATTCGGTATTAATTTTTTGTGGGGATGACAAGCCAAATGAAGTCCTAGGTTTTCTGGATGTGAATTTCTTTGATAGACACACAAGATGGGATTCCATCTCAAAATTACTAAAGAATTATGTTGGTTGAGCACAAAGCAGAGTCAAATTAGAAATGTTGGGAAATGGGACAACTGTAATGCTTTCGTACCAATTCATTATAATTTGCTGTCCTCTCATAGGTATAACCAAAAGGGAACAATATCATCTGAGAGTAGGAATGCATGGTGAGGTAGCCCTTGATTGAAGAAAGATGGCTACGGATGAATGAGGCAACTGCTTTAGTTTCTGGTTCAGATTCTGGTGCAAATCCACAATATGTTTCTTCACAGGGATTTCTGGAAGAATCAGCAGCTGTTGGTGAAAAGAACACTTTGATTTTATTACACAGTTAAATTGATCCTGACTACCATAGAGATTACTGATAAAAGTTTACAGATTAACAGAATTGGAAGGGACCTTGTAGGTCATCTAGTCCAACCTCCCGCCTACACCATTTCTGACAAATGGTAGTCCAATCTCTTCTTGAAAGTCTCAAGTGATGAAGCTTCCACAACTTCCGAAGGCAAGCTGTTCCATTGATTGATTGTTCCCACTGTCAGAAATTTTCTCCTTATTTCCAGGTTGATTCTCTCCTTGTTCAGTTTCCATCCATTATTCCTTGTCTGGCATACAGGTGCTTTGGAAAATAGATTGACTCCTTCCTCTCTGTGGCAGCCCCTCAAATACTGGAACACTGCTATCATGTCTCCCCTGGTCCTTCTCTTCACTGGACTAGCCACATCCATTTCATGTAATCGTTCGTAATATGTTTTAGTCTCCAGTCCCCTAATCATCCTGGTTGCTCTTCTCTGAACTTTTTCTAGTCTCAACATCTTTTTTAACAAAGCATTTAACCTATAGCAGTGAAAGACTTTTTAGAAATTGTAGACTACATCCAGAGAAATAGCTTGTATAGTATAAAAATAAAATGCTATGTTGATCATCCAGAAAAGATTTAAAACACACTTAAACATATACGATAAAAGCATGAAAAAAAATGAAGAAAAGAAAGGGTTTATTCCCTTTTAATTGGTAGCATGAGCACTACAGTTTTGAGGGCAAGTTACGTCACTAAGTTTTGGTGACAAATTGCAATAGGATTCTGGGAAGTGTACAATGCTACCTTACCTCCTTTAGATAAATAAACTAAAACGGAAGAATAACAATCCAGAGTTTTGTACTTCTCACAGTAGTCAAGAAATGAGTGTCAACACTAATGCGATGTATGGTAAGACGGTAACCAATATTAAAACAGTTTCCTCCATAGTTTAGGACTTGGTATGGAGGTCAGAAAAGTTACAGGCATTTGAGTTACATAGGAAAACAGAAAGTATGAAATTTTATAATACATTTCATTTTCTCCAAAGCTTCTAAATTCTTAATGGAGGATCTCTTATGCTTGAGATAGAGTCATTTCTATCTGCATAAAAATAAACAATAAGCAATAAAGCAATAAAAAGCAATAAATAAATAAATAAGCAATAAAAATAAGCAATAAAGGCTATTGCTTAATGCATTGTAAGCCGCCCTGAGTTTCCGGGGAAGGGTGGCATATAAATTGAATTAAAAAAAACAAAACTCTCTTCAGCATCTTTTTTCAATGATATTAGTCAATAAGGTTATTTTTCTCAGGTCTAAAATTCTACCATGAACCTAATCTTTTCCAGTGTGTTTACAATTTATTCTCCACACTAAATATATTTTCACTTCTAGTATTTCCTTAAAATGGTGCTTTTGTTATCAGTCCGATTGAAGAATTGTATCCAAAATGTATGTACTGCTTTATAAGAGTAACAAAAATAAAGGCCTGTTCTTTTATCTTTTTATCTCCAACATGAACTTGATGAAAATACAACTTTGGTGATAATAAAAATGAAATATTTACTCAATCTTAGTTCCTAAGTTCATTAAACATGCTATTTTCAATTCAACTTTTTTTGATTTGCTTTAAAGGTCTAATGGCAATCTAAGTAATTTTACTGAAACACCATCTGGATTAGTCATATGAAAAATAAAATGTAGATGTACATAATGTTATAAAGGATACTTACTACTCCATGCAACATCAAAGTTCCTATTGATGTCAACACCAATGCAGTTACTCTGGGATGCATTAGAACGATTCTTTCTCCAGAAACGATTCTGTCGGACAAAAATTATTTAGGGACTTCAATCTGACCCATATATATTTCTGTATGTTTTCTCTTTGTTTCTAGTAATATAAAGTGGAATGCATTCACTGTCTGCAGAAAGGCAATGCAATGAAAAGCAGGACAGTGTGTTGAGTGAGCTTTGCTTTGCTAGCCTGATTCCACTGTTTAGCTGCTAACTCTTTGCTATGCAGTTCAGATAATAAGTTTGTTCAAGTGCTCTGTAAAAGAATGCAGAGAAGAAGAGAAGCATCCTCAGATCCATTAGACAAATGTCCCTAATGAAGACCTTATAAATAGAAAAAGGTCCATCTAAGCTTTGGTTCTGTCAGGTTTCCCTGATTAAACTGATGTCTAACACTTCACAGCTTATCTTGACTTTTGGCCTTAACCTGATAGAAATTTCAAAGTCATGGTTTGACTAGATTAAAGTGTACAGTATTTCAAACCCAGAACTAAGCATATAGAACAACAGATTTCCTACTAGAAAAATACCAGGAGCTTTAAATCCAAGAATGCCTTATTTTTATCCTTCTGAATTAATTGCTTCTTGATGCAGTTCTTGGCAGCCTTAAATCTGTTTGGTTCTTGCCTTAGCAGGAATAATCTTATCAGACTGGTATCTAAAATGGTTAGATATGTTTCAGTCATGGCAGTAAAACTAATTCATTAGTTTTCTCAATCATGGTTTATCCATACATATCCATTTAGCAGGTCACTGGTCTTACTAAGCACCCATCCCCTGCTTCACTACTAATATTATATTGATAGAAACATTCTGTGGCTTGGTAAATGTAACCACATTCAGTGAAATCTAACTGCATTTAGATTTGTCCCACTGTAAATTCTTTGCAGTCTTTTCTCGTTAGTGCCAGGTTATTAAAGAGACCAAGACCCAAGCAACAGCCTCCCTAACCCCAACCTTCAGACTTCTTTTTTAGAGTCCTGTAAAAGTGTCTTTGTGTGTGTATGTGTGTGTGTTTGTGTGTGTGTGTGTGTGCGCGCGCAGGTGGCATATAACAAAACCACTGAAATCAAATGTAAAAACCAAAACAGTTAAATCACAAACATAAGGAAAGCAAGTTTGTGAAGGATTAATTTTAAGATGTCATACAAGATGCAAACAATGCCCTGGTTCTTTGCTCTCAAGGAGTCTCTGGGCCTGACAAAAAAAGCCATGTTTCAAGAACTTTGCAAAAGGCCACAATGACTGGGGATAATCTCACTTTAGGAGGGATAATATTCTAGAGAGCGGGTGCCCAACAGAAGAGGCTCATCTCCAGTCAACTCCTCCGTGGATGGAACCTGCAACATGCCTCTCCTGCTGAACCTGATGGGATGGGTAGAAATAACTGGGGAGAGGTAGGTGGTCCTTCAGATAACTTGGCCCCATGCCTTGTAGGACTTTAAAGGTCAAAACCAGCATCTTGAAAAGCAAACCAGCAACCAACGCAGCTTATGGAGCAGATATGTGTCCTTTTAGAAATATCCATAACTGCTCATGTTGCTACATACAATTTTTCTTTTTCTCCAGTCTCTTTGATTTTGGCTAGAAGCTGGTTTAATTAATTAGATCTGAAGCAAATATATATAATTTAAAACAGATATTGAACTAAGATGAATCTGGTGGCTTGGAGTTATGTTACAGTTTTATGAAATGATGATAGATAGCTAGATAGCTAGATGTAGATGAATATAGACAGTGGTGGGATTCAAGTTAATTTAACAACCGGTTCTCTGCCCTAATTATTTCTTCCAACAACCAGTTTGTCAAACTGCTCAGAAAGTTAACAACCGGTTCTCCTGCAGTGGTGCGAAGTGGCTGAATCCCACCACTGGATATAGATAGATATTACTATATTGCTAATAATTTTGATCTACATATTACATATCTTTGGTTATGCTTGTCTGTGCCTTGCAGTATAGATATTTGCAATCATTTCTGCTTTCTATTATTGTATTTTTCAGAGTATAAGACTCACCTTTTCCCCTCCAAAAAAGAGGGTGAAAATCTGGGTGCGTCTTATACTCTGAATGTAGCTCTGCCCAGCTTTTCAAATGGAGGTTTCAGAGGCTGAAAAAAGCATCAGAAACGAAGCTTTAGAAAAGAAGCTCACAAACAGAGCTTCAGAGGCTGTTTTTCTGAAGTCCTGTTTCGGAGGCTTTCAGAGGCAAGAAAAAAAGTTTTTTTTTTTCTGAAACAGAGTTTCAGAAGTTTCAGAGCCAGGAAAAAAAAAAAAAAAGCAAGGCACAGAGCTCACAACCATGGAACCTGTTGCTAAAATTCACCTCTGAGAACAACTGACTGGGGGTATTCCGGGAGGCTGATCCACCCACCAATCAGCTTTTTTTCTTATTTTCCTCCCCAAAAACTAAGGTGCGTCTTATACTCTGGTGTATTTTATACTCTGAAAAATATGATAATTTTGTTTTGTCGTCTTCAATAGCTATTTCCATTCTTATCAGCAAATGTAAGATGACACATGAAGTTGGATTGGATAAAGACTAAAAGTAGTTTACAGAAATGAATGGTTTGGATTAGTTATAATTAACTTTTTCCAACTCATTTTAGTGGACTGTTCTACTTTTGACCAAATGAATACACTGAATACATTTTTTAGTAGGCAAAATTTCTATTGTACTCAGAACTGAAATATCATCAACGGATGTTCATTTCATAACAGCAGAAAATTCTGCATTTCATAGTTAAAATAGTCTTCAAAATGATAAAATAGGGATGAAGATCCTATGAAACTCTGGGATCATAGCAAGGGTGAAATCCAGCAGGTTCTGACAGGTTCTGGAGAACTGGTAGTGGAATTTTTGATAGTTTGGAGATAGTTTGGAGAATTGGCAAATACCACCTCTAGCTGGCCCCAGAGTGGAGTGAGAAAGGAGATTTTGCAATATCCTTCCCCCAGGAGTGGGAAAGGAATGGGGATTTTGCAGTATCCTTCCCCTGGAGTGAGGTGGGAATGGAGATTTTGCAGTATCCTCCCCTTACCATGCCCACCAAGCCACACCCACCAAGCCACATTATGCCCACCAAACCATGTCCGCAGAACCGGTAGTAAAAAATTTGGAGTTCACCATTAGGTCACAGATCCCCATTTTCCCGTATATGACACAAAACTGGCTATCTATTGATCTAGGTCAGTGATGGCTAACCTTTTCATGTACCCGGGGGAGCGCAGGGGGGTCACACGCATGGGTGCCCACATCCATAATTCTATGCACCCCCATGCTCTCCCTGCTTTTGGCACATGATGATACGTGGGCCCGATAGGCCCATTTTTCACTCTTCCCAGGCTCCAGAGCCTTTCTAGGAGCCTGGGAAAGGCAAACACAGCCTTCTCCACTCCTCCAGAGTCCCTCTGGAGACTGGAAACAGTGTGTTTCCTGACTTTTAATGGGCCCAGAATGCCCAAAAATCAACTGGCTGGCACACACATGTGTGCCGGAGCTGAGCTCGCGTGCCCACCAATATGGCTTCACGTGCCACCTGTGGTACCCGTGCCATAGGTTCGTCATCATGGATCTAGGTACATTAAAAATGTATGAGAAGGCCAGGATTTAAATCCAGCAGGATTTAAAATCTAACAGATTTTCAACAACCCCCACCCCAAAGCTTTGTGAAATTATGGATTATCATCTTTTGAAACAGCAGCCAAAGAGAGAGGAGTTCTGATATATGCTTTTTTGCTTCTCAAAATAAAAGTTGATCTTTAACTGATGATATTGGAATGCTTGGTTCAAGGAGCATAGAAACATGTCTTAGGTGCTAGACAGAGATTATGCCGTTAAAAAGTATGAACAATACCTGAGTCCAGCTCCAGACATAGCCATCTATATTGACTATAGGAACGATGTAAAAATTCATGTTATCCAATATGTACGTCATGTCTCTGTCTTTTCCATAGGTGCTGATGGCCTGATAATTTAGAAAACATAACTTTTTCAAGAAAAAAATAATTTTTTCTGTGATCCTATGTACTCAAAAATTTAGGCTCAGTTAGTCTTATAAAATAAAGTATATCTAGAATTGCAGCATTCTTCATCATACTTTATACGTTATAGAATCTATTTTCCATATTAATCATGATGGACTTGTGTGATTCACATTTCTGTTTGTTTAGTGGGATACAAAGGTTTAGATCTTGGGAATTATAGAACATGCAAAGGTCAAAAGATCAAAGATCAAAGTCAGTTTGATCTAGGGATTAAGGCACCAGGCAAGAAAGCAAGAGATTGTGAGTTTAAATCTCACTTTAGCCATGAAAGCCAGCTGGGTGACCTTGGACCAGCCACTTTCTCTCAGCTCAATTACTTCACAGTGAAAATAGGAAGAGGAAAAAGCGTTAAGTATGTTTGCTCCTTTGAGTTATGATAAAAGTAATAAAGGTGGGATATAACTAACCAACCAACCAACCAACCAACCAACCAACCAACCAACTAACTAACTAACTAACATGGTGAATGAGTAAGAACTTCCAGGGATACTGGAAGTTGTTTCAATGTATTTGGAGTACAGTTAGGGGAAGGCTACTCTTAACAAATTTGAGACAAAAAAACCTTGTTAATTAACCTCTTTCACAAACCACTGACAAAAGGCAGGAGAAATCCACTCTCGTGCATGAACACCACAATCCATGAAGATAGCCTTTCCTTCTCCACTTTTATTTCCAATCTGCTTCGGAAACATTTTTCCAAAATAAAAAAAAGGTTTGTAAGAACGTACACTTCAATTTATTTATTTATTTATTTATTATTTATTTATTTATTTATTTATTTATTTATTTATTTATTATTTATTTATTTATCTATCTATCGTATTTCTATGTCGTCCAACTCTCTGAGGACTCTGGGCGGCTTACAACAAAGACAGTATAAACAATGTACAATAAGAGACGTTAAAATCCCATACACATTGCTCATGGCTGAATCTCACAAGATCGCAATGGTGAGATCAATGGCCCCAAGCCTGCTGGAAAAGTCAGGTTTTCACTATTTTCCAAAAGGCCAGTAGGATGGGAGCAGTCCTGGCCTCAGGAGGTAGCTGATTCCAGAGAGCCAGGGCAGCCACAGAGAAGGCCCTCTCCCGCGGACCTGCCAGGCGACATTATTTAGCTGACAGGACCCGGAGGAGGCCAACTCTGTGGGTTCTTACAGGTCATTGGGAGCTATGTAGTAGAAGATGGTCTCAAAGATAGCCTGGCCCTAAGCCATATAGGGCTTTAAAGATAATAACCAACACCTTGAATTGTGATAGGAGACCAATAGGAAACCAGTGCAGCTCACGGAGGATTGGTGTAATGTGGGAGTACCTAGATGCACCCACGACCGTTCGAATGGCTGCATTCTGGACCAACTGTAGTCTTCAAACACTTTTCAGGGATAGCCCCATGTAGAGCGTGTTGCAATAATCCAACCATGAGGTGACAAGGGCATGAGTGACTGTGAGAAGAGCCTCCCGATCCAGATAGGGTCGCAATTAGTGTACAAGGTGAACCTGTTTAAATAGCTTTGCTAATAAGAAAAAAAATGTTTCTAAGAGTCTCGTTCTAATTCTCGTATGAAAACACATACATGCAAGTCATTTTTTTCGCTGTTGTTTTCTCATTGAAAGAGCAGGATGACTCTATTATTGGGTTGCCATGTCATGCTTATTATATTGAGCAAAATGACACAATAAGGCAAAGATGCACAACCTTAAGCCCCAGGGCAGCTGTGATATTGAAAGATCTCCAGAAGTTACTGCTCACTTGTAATGTTCAATGTGATAGAAGCGGAATGTTTTTATATATGTGGAAGCAATTGTATTACATATATTTAATTAATTTCAATTTTATGTGCTGTAAATGAAATGAAAGCAAATATAATTTTTGTCTACCCACTATCATTCTGACCCCATCTGTTACGTAAAATATAATGAGGTATGGGGTATTTTATTGGTCCTCCGTTCAGAAAAAAGTAATATTCTTGCGTACTTGACCATAAACCAACTATGATTTATTAATCAGATGGCTGGACTAGTGGAATACAGTGCTAAACTAAAAGTGGACAAACTGCATGATTGCTTAGCATGATACATAACTTTATCTTGTGGAGAGCTGGCAGAAGAACTCAGACTGAATCAGTTATGCTTACTAATACAAATAGAATAGAATAACAGAGTTGGAAGGGACCTTGGAGGTCTTTTAGTCCAACCCCCTGCTTAGGCAGGAAACCTTACATCACCTCAGACAAATGTATTACTAAATACATGTATTTTGCTGTATTTCTCTTGCAGCATCTTTAAGAGTGGAATTTAGTGTGTTAATTTGTCCCTATTGATGATTAATTGATTATGGAATTAACACATTCAGGGGAGGCAATAGATTCAATGTCTTCAGAGGAGGGCATTTTGTTATTTCTCATGTAATAACAGTTAAAGCTTTGGTGCAAGTCATATCAAGGATTCTATGTAAATTTTTAGAGAAAACTCTGTAATGTTTTCACACCATGGAAGGATATCCACTTCCTTCTTTCTGGTTAATTTTTCTTTTTCTTTGTCTGGCTGTTATGTCTCATTAAATGCAAATAATTTTCCTGCATTTTCCTACTAGAAGATCCCAAATGCATTTATATAAGATCAATGTAACTTTGAGATATTTGGTGTTGGCTCTTCTGAATGCAAGATACCAGTTACTCACTGTAATCTGCTAGTTTTAGAAGTAATGAAATAATTGTTTGAATTCTCTCCAGATACGGGAGGTTGAGTTTTTCATCTGTTCCTTGCTTATTTTCCTGAAAAGGTTTTAATACCTGAAGAAGGAAGATGGGTCGATTTTCAAATGTCTTTCCAATCTGGATACGGGAAACCAATGTTGAGTTGCTTTTTGCAATTCTGGCAGTCCAATCAGAAATCTGGGTTAAAAAAAAAAAAGGATGCTGGAAAAGCTTCTGATGAAATGACCTGCAGCCCATGAAATTAAATGAATCTTTTTTTTAGTTGGACAATATGCTGGCTGGAGAATTCTGAGAGTTTAACAGACTCACAGACTAAAGTTGCCAAGTTTGTAAAACACTTCTTTAGATGAAGCTTCTGGTAAATGCAGTAGAAGAATAGAATCTGTAAACCTATTGACAAATATTTGAAGAAAAATGGCCAATGGGATAATAATCTTAGAGGGTGATATTTACAATTCATGTAGTTGTGGCTGAAGCTTAATCCTTGCATGAAATGAGCCAAGTACTAAAAGGATACATGTCCAATCCTGTGTGAAAAATTTTTGCATATATTTTTGATAGAATCCTTAGGTAATATCTAAATTAGGCCCAGTTTTAGCCACCAACTGCATTCATCATGCTTCAGAGTACACCCAAGTGGCAAACTCAAATAAAATTACAAACAAGTACAAATGGTCCAATCTCTTTCTTTCTTTTTTTTTAGTATATGGTGTACATATCAAGGGAAGTCTACAATGCTTTTTATCACAGAGTAATATTGGCAGCCTATAATTGCTAGTTCATTTTGTTCCTGCATGTGCGCTACCCACTGTACACCACAGGGGGTGAACTAGCTTTGTACCAACTGGCTAACAGCGTTTGAGGGATGTCAGGTCATCTATGTTTTCTTCTGCCAACCTCAGAAGAATCTAGGCAGGTCCGGCACCTGCATGGAACATTACTAGATTTTCCCACTGAAGTGGTACCTATTTATCTATTTGCATTTTTACATACTTTACTGAACTGCTAGGTGAGCAGGAGCTAGGGGCAAATGACAGGAGCTCACTCTGTCATGTGGTATCGTGGATCAAACTGCTGGAGTGCCGACCATCCCTGGCTGACAAATCCAGTGTCATTAAGCTGTTGCATCATCACACCCCCTTCCCAATGTCTCTTGTAAATTGGGATTCTTTCTGCTGAAGAATGCTTCCTTTGTAGAATGTCTTATAAATTCTGTACCTTGTCCCATTCGTTATATTTTTCATAGCTGTGTCCATCGTTCTTGTCACCATCAAGCTGCTTTTTAATGTCTTCTTGTAGGTTGTCAAATATTATTCTGCACGATAAAAATATATATCCAAAAATTATACCCAGCCTGAGATCATTTTATTTCTGCATTTTAGAAGCCACTTGGACTCCAGAATGACTTTGAGCAGCTTACATCAAGTTAAAACAATAAAGAAAACAATGCAGAACAGCAAGAAATATCCTGCATTTAGTCAAATCCACACCAACAAATATGTCATCTACAGACTTTGATTTACTTTAGACTGATTCATTGTATATTTATTTAAACATACATTAATTATTCAATGCATACTGCATGCAGATTTTGTACAACTTTCAAATTATGGTGCCCTGCCAACTTAAATCTGATCCTCAAACTGGCAATAGGCTTAGATGTGACAAACCTGTTTCATTGCTTTCAGTGGTATTTGAATCATTCATATTTGTTAGAGCAGACCAGATAATTTTTTAAAAAAAGAAGCCACAGTTCTTTTCATATATCTTTCATATTGACTTCATAGGGAATTTTGCATGTTGGTCCTGCAGCCATACTCTATCTGTGAATGAGCTTTTGTGAATGCACAATCCAGGAGAATTGCTTTTTCCCCAGCAAGGATGCTACAGTGAAGAGCAATTTATCATTCCTATCCAAGAGAACTATTTTCTAATAAGAGAGAATTAATTAATTGAAACACACTGATTCATAATTTTATATTACAAAGACATATCCCAGGAACGTGGATTCTCTACGCAATTTCAAAAGTGCATAGTCACAGACCTGAAAAATAGAGAAGTTTAACTTACTGATAAGGTATGCCATTCTGTTTCAAGACTCTCTCAACAGTATTACTCTGTGCAGCACTGACATGGAAATCTACTTCCATCTGTTTGACTATATGCAGTGCTGAATCTGGATACCAAAAATCAATCTACACAGAAAGAAATGCACAAAGAGTTGTGATTGAATGGAAATGAAAGTTAAATCCCCAAATCTGTTGCTGTTCAACTTTTTGGGAAATTTATTTCTCTTCAGTTTTATTTCTGAGAGGAGAACTAAGTTCAGTTTTGGGCAAAGTCTTTGAAATACTAATTGTTGATTGGCATAATTTGGGAAAATAATTCATCTGTTAAATAAGGTAAGTTTTTATCTGATATGGAGATAGTGAAGACAAAAACAAGTTCATATGTAATGACTAGTTGTAGTTGAATGCTTTGTGAAGGCACATGTTTGGAAACTGAAAACTGAAGCAATTCATTCTGATCTATTATTCCTTCAATTGGGAATCAGACTGAATCACTTAAAAACACAGATTGAATAATATATATATATGCATTCCTAGCAAATAATAATATAGCGATAGTAAGCCTGGACAAATTTCAGGCTTTTCTCTTCTTGAGTGCAATTATGAGAAAGAAACTGAAAGTTTTCATTTCTTGTTTTATTCTCATTGTGTTTTGGTTTTGTGTTTAAGACACTGTAAATAATGTTTTAATTAAACAATCAAAAATTAAACTATGACTTGTAATTATTGTTCCTACTATTATGCTAGATTTGGGATATCTTTTCATTGTAAAGGTAGCTGAAAGCTATTTGGATTCATATTTTTAACGTTAAACATGTTAGAGCTCAAAATAGGCAGGACCAGAGCTGAAAGTGGGAAGAGTTTCAAAAAAGACATTTCCATCCTAGCATTCTCTTTCCCCACACAGGGTGAGAGGCAACAGCTGCTGGAATATACAATTATGAACTAGCAAAGCCACCAGATGACAATATTATTCCAGAAATGTACAGGACAGGTTTTTTTTGGGGGGGGAGTGGGGACCCTACTTCTTCTATGCTTGGTTGTGTGTTTATCATGACCCTGTTGTGCTGACAAAGTTGCCTTTACCAAAGAAATGTCTTTTAAACCTTGCTGTTTGAATCCTTTATTATCTGCTGTGCAATCAGCCCACTTATTTATTTATTTAGTGTATGACATATCCTACATGGATTGACAATACAAGGTAATATTTCACCTAGTAAAACACAATAAAATATAAATGTTAAAAAGATCTATGTTCAAATACAAATCTCTAGGCCAGTGGTGGCAAACCTTTTACTTACCGAGTCCCGAACAAGAACACGCTTCATGCGCTGTGTACACTCACATGCCATCCGTGTAATGTGCGGCTCCTCCCTATGTACTGCATGTGCAACTGCACCATCTGTGCATGCACACAGCTTTCATGCGTGCAATGCATGTATGCAAACGCTATCTGCGCATGTGTGCACTGTGCACCATTCATCTCGCATGCATGCGCAAATACACACGCATGTACAGGAGAGCTCCAAAGATCAGCTGAGTCTCCTGAATTGTGCGCATGCAAACCAGAGGCCTGAACACCAGCTGGGGAATGCACGCATGCGCAATTTCAGATGAGCTTGGTGACGGCTCGTGTGCCATAGGTTCTCCAACGCAGCTCTAGCGTCATCTAACCCGGTAGTCGGTTCCACTTACCTTTGCTACTGGGTTGGGATCGGGAGCAGGTGTGTGTGTGCGCATGCTCGCTCTGCTAGGACATGGCGTTTCTGTGCATGATCAGAACCTTCTGTGCATGTGCAGAGGGTCCGTGATGACGTCCGGGTGGGTGGTGCTTCCTGCCGCTGCCACTACCAGTTTGCTTAAACTGAGGCAAACTGTTAGAAACCCACCACTGATCTAACCACAGCATTGTTTATATTTAAAAAATAAAATACTGGACCAGTATATGCTCTCAGCTTACAGATGGTCATATTATGATTTACAGTTTGATATGGGATCCTGTACTCACACTGAGGAGAGGCTACTATGCCCCATTTATACAGAGATTCCTGGCAGATGACATGTGAGGTGCAATCCTATTCATGATTGTCCATTGCTGATGTGACATCTTTTTTTGTGGGGTCATTTATATGTCTTCCTATGTTGGCTTTCCATTGAGAATCGATGTTAAAGTTGTTGGGCAAATGTTGTGGCCCACTGAGCAATAGTTTGGGAAGAATCTGAGTGTCTGGACTAAAATGCCTAAGGATCCCATTGGATCAGTGGTGGGATTCAGCCAGTTCGCACCACTTCAGGGGAACCGGTTGTGAACTTTCTGAGCAGTTTAGCAACTAGTTGTTGGAAGAAATCGTTAGGGCAGAGAACCTGTTGTTAAATTACTTGAATTCCACCACTGCATTAGATCCATGGCAGATTTCATGGAAGGCCAGTGGCTAGGTGTTGGCATCCAAAGTGGTCTTGTTATGTTGATAGACAGGACTGTCCTTTTCTGTAGTTTTATTTTCATTCTACTGCACATTTATCATGATGGAAAGCTAAAAATAAGTACTGTTAATGACTTCTGGGGCCCATAAAATAATTGCAGCTTATTCAGTCGTCCTGTAAATCAGCTCAGAATCCTAATGACAATTAATTAATAAATTAAGCCAGGAAGAGAACTTTCCAAGCAGACTTATCCTTTTGTGTATTTCTTGGAAGGCAACTTAGTTTTGAGAATGCATTCTATCATCAAGTTCTGCTACAGATTCGGCCTTCAGTAATGGAAAGGCAGAGGGAATCCTTATGGTATTAGATTAATAATGTAATTAGCAATGTAATTCAATTGGAATGATAGAGTTGGACTCTTTGGTTATTCTTATTTGGTTCTCATTTGACATTGCATGTTAAAGACCTTGACTTGCAAGAGTATTTTTTTTTTAATCCGCATTACATAGGCAAGAAAGCAAGCCAAAAGAAAGTCCATGAAAATGTCAAGGCTTTTCATTATGTTTATATTCTACTTATAAAGCATTCTTTGTCTAGAAGTAAAATCAGGGTTTACTGAGTTATGAAAAGAACGTGAAAAGGGCTAAATCCTGACGAATACCTATTTTCTTATTATATACACTATATCGCTTTTTAAGTTTCCCCCTTGTGATTTATAAAAGCCATATTAGGCTGAGAAAAGTTTCTGTATGTAAATGAAAATACAGTCTCAGAAGATGGTATTGTGTAGTCAATATTGTCTGGGCTTGGAAGTTAAATAGACTCAGGCCTATTTAGTACTTGAATGGGAGACCTCTTAGATGCCTAGGTTTAGCAAATATTAAAGTAAGTAGTTATATAAGCTTTCTAAATAAATAAAAACATCCCAATAATGGAAAAGCACATTTGTACTGGTGCAAAAAATAAAACAAAACAACACGAACTGCACATCCATGAAATCACCAGGAATCCAACTAAACTTGAAAGAGACTTTAAGATAATGTGAATCTTTCAAATTGGCTTTTAATGCCATCCTGGCATGAATCTAATTCTCTTAAGTACTGTATAAGGAGAGAAAATAAACCCATAGGAAATAGTGAGGATATTCATATGGGCAATTGTTAATGTTTGCATCTTCATTCTTATACAGTAATTTTCAGGTAGGCGTCACAAAGTATGTTTATGGATGCTTATTAAGAAAATAGGTGTTTCGTCACCCTTCACTACAATGCGATCTAACATTTAGTGGATAATGTTAATATCCACTATTGCTCTAATTTTAGAAAACAACTTACTTTTAAATTTCTGGGACAGAATTTTTCTGTTGCATCATCTAGATGTTTGAAATTTTAAAATATATGATGAATGAAATCATCATATGAAAAGAAAAGAAAAAAATGCACAAGCATAATAAAAAGATATTGCATACAGGCTTTGGGATAGAGGACAGGTTTTTAATTGAGTTTACTAGGCATTTTTTTCTTTTTTTCATTTGTTTATAAATAGAAAAAAACAAACATAGACAGGCAAAAAAAAGTTCAAAGAGCAAGATGTTACATTCCTCCATTCTCCCATATTGAAATAAAAAACAGTGAAGAAAGAAAAAAATAACTTATTGATATATTTTTTCTTCCACTTTTTCCCCACTAACCACAGTTTAAATATTTAAACCTTGTATTAAATATTAGTAACTGTTGAACTATAGCCCAGCTGTCTAAATCTGCCTCGTGATATATTGTATATTGGGGAGCCATTCCTGCTTTAATTAAATTTTAATTGTGGATATATACTATCATTTTAACAATCCTTTATATATTAAAAAAATTGGAAGCATTCAAAAGATTCTATTTTCTTTTAGAATAGAATAGAATAGAATAGAATAGAATAGAATAGAATAGAATAGAATAGAATAGAATAGAATAGAATAGAATAGAATTCTTTATTGGTCAAGTGTGATTGGACACATAAGATATTTGTCTTGGGGCATATGCTCTGAGTGTACATAAAAGAAAAGATACGTTCATCAAGAATCATCAGGTACAACACTTAATGGTAGTCATAGGGAACAAATAAGCTATCAAATCATATTAAGAAACAGTCAATATAAATCTTAAGGATGCCAGCAACAAGGTTACAGTCAAGCTTACAGGTTATTAGTCAAAGAATCTATACTGAATGTATATATCCAGGTTTCTGTAGATGCAAAAAGAACACACACACACACATACTATGATAAATAGAAAATAGTCATATATTTTTGAACAATCATGTATTTTACAAAATTCCTTAAAGGGGAACAAAGGATCTGAGTTGCAAAATTTTCTCACCTTAATGAGGCTTGGCAAGGATTTCATGATGCTTACTTCCTTTTCATTTTGTGGTTTCACACGAAAAACCTTTGCACTTTAGAAGAGAAAGTCAAGCAATGAGCAGTATACCAAGGCATGGAAACAAACAAAAATGTGATGATGTGAAAAGGATGTACCTGTCAAATCGTAGAGCAGAAATGAAAACACAGGTAATGGTCATCATGTCCAGAGCCAACAGGGACATTATGGTCCTTTCTCTTTGCTGCCGTTCATCTCTGACATCTTTATTCTTCTGTTTGATGATCAGATAATATCCTCAAAGGATTTATTTGGATGATGTGAAATTCTGCAGGTATGTCTACATTTAGATTTTGTAGATTAAATTTACTGTGGGTATTGGAATCTTTCATAATACTTATTAGTATCTTTAAAAAGTTCAGAAAATGACTCTCATAGTGATGTACAATATTTGATAATTGAGAAAATATGTCCATTTACACAGAATGCATTTGTACTTGAATATTTGTGTACTTGAAGGTACATGTCTGAGAACTCTCTTCTAGGTAGCCCCAATGCATCTAGAGGACCTCACAGTTTGGGAAAGACCTGGTTTCATTTTCATGTGCTTTTGAATATATTTAAGCACTCATTTGATTATACTTTTGCCTTTACTTTTTTATTATAAAGCAACAGTAAATACTGCTGTACTGTACTCCATCTTTGTGTAGACCTTATGGCTGTTCCATCCAGATCAAAATTCCCCCCTCCGCAACCAGATTTTATTAATTAGATTTATATCTTGCCCTTGTATGGGAGCTGAAGATATAATATACAGCAGCCATTCCACCTAATTTTCTTCACAGTAACAATGCTTGTAAGGTAGATTGGACAGCAAAGGGTAAAATACCTTCTATTTGAATTTAATGGATACTTGGGAAATTATGGGAG
Source organism: Masticophis lateralis (assembly GCA_030761175.1). Lineage (NCBI taxonomy): Eukaryota > Metazoa > Chordata > Lepidosauria > Squamata > Colubridae > Masticophis > Masticophis lateralis. The sequence continues at coordinate 28,570,210 of JAUDYJ010000005.1, forward strand.
CTGCAGGTGATTAGAGGGTTCATTGTTCAGAGTAAAACAGCCCACTTCATTCTACTTCTATATAAGAGAAGGGAAAAATCGAATTTGATTAAGATTAGAGATGAGGATGAAGGGTAATACTGTTTTTTTAAAAAAATAAATGAGTAATAAATATGGCAAAAAGGAAATATAGAAATTGTAAATTTAATTGAAATGACTAAACACTGCTTAAATTTGTGAACCACCCAAATACTCTGTTCAAAGAAAAGACATTGCATGTTTGTATATGTGTTTCTCATTATTGCTATTTATTCATATTTGTTCTCTTTTATTCTTTAAAGTTTAATAATCCATTCTTTATCTTAATATCTTTGTATTTGTTTGGGGTTGGTTTTTTTCCCTTTCATCTCTTTTATTGTACAGCAACCTTTCTCCTTAAACCTACCACCTCTCTCTTTTCTTTCCTTTTTACTTTCTCTTCCCCCCCTCTTCTCCCTACTTCTCTTCCTTTCTCCTTCTCCTCCTCTTTTCCTCCCTCTCTTACACTCACTCCTACCCTTTTCCCTTCCCTTCCTTCATCCCTCTCTATTGCTGTATCCTTTTATGCATATGGACTACTCAGAGGGCTGAAAAAGTTATTTTTGACTGGTCCTCGCACTTTTGACCAGTCCTCGAACTTACGACTGTCCTCACATTTTTCGTTTTTGCTCTATCTGGTCACCATGATGAAGAGAAGCAGTTGTGAAATGAGTGACATGGTTAAGAATGCTGCACGGGCATAAATGTGAAGATGGTCATAAGTGTGAGGACCAGTCAAAAGCGCGAGGACCTGTCAGAAATGATTTTTTTCAGCCCTCTGAGTAGTTCCTATACACATAGCCATGCCCACCTAGTCACATGACCTCCAAGCCATGTCCACAAAATAAGCCATGCCCACAGAACTGGTAGTAAAAAACTACTGTTATGAAGTAGCAACGAAAATAATTTTATGGTTGGGGGTCACCACAACATGAGGAACATGAGGAACATGAGGGTCACGGCATTAGGAAGGTTGAGAACCACTGCTCTAGACCATATTTCACCTGAGATAAGTACCAGAAGAATGTGTGTGTTTCAGGTTAAAATATGTTAAATTTGTAGATAACTTTTAAATTAACAGAGATACCTGGGAAACATTTATCTAGATCATGAGTGTCTAATCTTTTGACTTGCCAGGGCTGCACTAAATGAAGTCACATGTAAAATATAAGGTACAGTTAAAGTATATAAATAACATAATGATATTATAAGTTTACAGTGTTGTTTACAGGGCTGCCTTACTAGCTGTCTAGGGTTGCATGCAGTCTATGAGCCATAGGTTATTACAGAAATAGTTCAATAGATGCCACTGGTTGATGCCAATTACTCTGACTTTTATAAGATAAACAATGAACTGTATAATCCGTGGTTTGTTTTACAATTTAGAGTACAAGGAAATTTCTGTGAGATCATTTTGGGGAAAATGATCCATATTTAACTGGGAGTGACATGTTTGACAAGAGGTGGGGGGAGAAATAGTCTTTTCCTAAAAGCAGCTATTTTTGTTGAGTTTTCTTCCTTCTATGTGAATTCAAGAAAGTAAGATTTAATTTGTACTTTTAAGAGTGTAGCTAAATGAAGTCAAACGGTAGACTTTTAATTCCCTACCTGTTCCTCACTTTTTAGAATAATTGCCCTTACTTTAATTCCCTTCTCCCATGTGGGTTTCTTGCCTCTGGGCTGTACTTATTCAGAGTACAGGCCAGGAAGAATTTAATTCTCCTGGGATAAACTAGCCATGGCGTGGAACATGATCTCATGGTGCTATTTTTATTTACATACGTTTAGGATCAGCATTGTGCAACCAAGTATTTTTTTATTATATACTAACAGAACTGAAGTCCTTAAGGAAATATTTTATTTTTAACTGGCTGTTATCAACCCTTATCCACATATTTTTGAACTGACTTATTTGCTGGGCATTTCCCGATAGCTTCTCATAGTGAAGATTTCCAAACTTCAAGATGCCTTTAGTTATGACTTCTTACCCAGCATATAAAGAATTGGATGCAGACAGAATTGTCTGACTAAAAACCTGCTGTGCCTTTTGACCTGATTCAGCATACTCCTCTTCTCTTTCATAGTTTTAAAACTGTTTATAACTTTAAGCAGCTACTTTTACAGGGTTTTACTAAATTGCTGTTGTTTTAATGGTTTTCAATGCATTGAAATCAGTTTTTAATTGTGTTGTTTGTTTTTCTGCTTTGGGGGGTTGTTTTTAATGACAAAAAATGGGTGAACTTTTAAACAAACAAATGAAAGAAGTTCAGATGTTTTGGATGATAGTTCCAAGTAGCCTTAGCCAACAAGATCAGTAATCAGTGATGCCACGGATACATGGGGAAGGTTTTTTTTAAAAAATGATATGTTTTTTTGCATATGTTGAAGGAGCCAAAGAAGCCAGAATATTCCTATGGCAATTCAGGTGCATAGCCAAGGAAGAATTGGATCTTTTATGAGTGTTAAACCAGATAGAACGTTAAGTGTCTCTTGCTGTTAATATATATTTATATAAATATAAATATGGTCACAGGTTGCTGATAGCAACTGGAATCTCAAGTTGTGGGTGAGGCTTGGTCTTTTGTTGTCCCCGTAGGGTTATGATAAAATCAATTCCTTTCAAATTGGTCTTTGTTGCGGGAAGAAAGCCCAAGTGAGAGTCTTGTTTAGCTGTTAAGTACTCCTAACATTGGATAGATGATAGATAGATAGATGATCAACGGTTTTTTTCGTGATGCCTATTTGAAGTTATTTAGCAGATATTTTCTCTTTTTGCCCTGAGAGAAAAATATCTGCCACTGCATAGGATTGAACTCTCAACCTTCCGAATAGGAGGTAAGAGTCTTCACCTCTAGGCCACTGTACCACTCACTCCCAACATTATACAAAATCATTCAAATATTATTTTCTTTTTTAAAAATCATTTTTCATGTTTATTTCCATATTCCATTTAGCAGTGTTTTGAGGTTGGTTTTTTTCAAACCAAGAGAAAATGAAAATACAAATAAATTGCAAACTATACTTTCCAGACAGAATACTAAACTCATCAACCTTGATTAAAAAGCCTGGCTGAGCACTGTAAAAAGTATTGCTGAGTACTGAAAAGATAATAGTGATAGTATCAGAAATATCATAAATGGAATGTTCTCCACTATCCTTGCAATTAGCTTGCCTTCAGATGTCAAGGGGACCTAAAGACAAGGTGTCATGGCAGCAGACATTTTTTCCTGTTCTTGGATTCTAAATTAGATACTGCTTTAAAAGGAACTGAGCCTTTGATGAGAAATGGGATCAAAGCTTAGGTTATTCTTCTGAGAGCTAAGACTGTTTTGGAATAAAACAAATTCTGGTAATTGGCTTTGTCTAAAAATACTTAACCACCTCATTCACCTTTTCCAAGAAAAGACTGACCCAACTAAACAAAAATCAGACAAGCACTGATCCTTCTACATTTTTTAGATACAATAGGTGAGATGATTAAGATGGACCACAATTTTTGCAGGAGATAAAGGTGATGGTTGAAAGTATCCTATAAAGACAAGGCTTGATACAGTTGGAATCATTTAAATATCTGTCCTAATATTTTTTCTTTCCAGATGCTTCTAATTTCCTTCAGATAATTTAACCTTTTCAATTAAATATTATGTACGGTTAGGCTCTTTGTATAAATTTGAGCAGGAACCCTCTAGTACTTTTTCCCATTTCTTCTAAATATTCCAGAGGCTACACAATGGAAATGATTTCTCAAGAAGACAGGGTCAGAATGAGAGGAAGAATACTGTCTTAGAATTCTCATACCGTGTACTCAATTACCCTATCTGAATCAAAAGGAATGAAATTTGATTAAGAAATTAACTCTACCCTTTCTGAATGATTCGGACTGTGGTATATCTGCCCAGGAAGAATGTCTAAAGGCCATTTTCCTTTAAATTAGTGCTTGTGTTATCTGTGTGTCATAGTAACTGAAGAATGCTTTCCCAACATTCTGTAGGGACCTCAATCACTCATTCTCTTGGTAGTTGGCTGATTTAGCAGAATAAGTATCTATTTGATAAGTCTGTAATCCAGTATTCCATAACTTCTGGAATTCTAGTTCTTGAAGTCCACAAATTTCAAGCTGGTCTAGAAAATGGCAGAACGCGGGTCAATTTCATCTGATGATTTTTTTTAAAAAAATGCAGTGTTCATTATTGTCTGATGAAGGGTTAATAAACTTGTACAATGTTTGGTGACCTAGTTGCCCAAGTAAAAATCTTGCCATCCTGAGTATGAAGGATGGCAAGGTTATATTCTGATTGTAACTCAACTCTCCAGGCAGCAAAACAAGGTATAATAGGACCTTGATTTAGGAAATAGTAACTTTTTTGTTTGATGCACTAGATTTATTAAGAGAAGTATTGCTAAGCAAGTAATATCAACAGCAAACATTTTGTAAATGGAAGGAATAACTGTAAGCAGCCAGATAGAAAATAAAATAAAATATGTCCATTCAAATTTACTGTTGCTACTTCAGTTAAAATAGGACTGTGGGTTTGTTTATCAGAGTCAAAATGAATTTTATCCTTGCCTTTAACAATAAATTGGTTCTAATTTAGTTAGCTGTTTTGCTGGATTGTGTATGAAATGTAGATTAGTTCTTGCAAAGTGAATGAATGGTGGCACATTAAGTGATGAACTGAACGTGAAAATGCAGTGAACCCATTAATACTGAATTACTAAATAGCAACACAATGCCTTGAGACCGTGCTGTTATTGTGCAATTATCTTGCCTCATTCCCAGAATTGAACTGAGGGGAGACCAAACATCATTGTCTTCCCTTTGTAACTCACTTATTTTCCCATGTTTTTTCTTAGCACAAAACAAATAGTTTAGGAAGAAAAGATGGAATAGCCTTCAATCAGGGGTGGGTTCTACATACATTTACTGCTGGTTTGCAATGAGGCTGCATGCACTTGTTTCGCTCGCGTGCATGCACTTGCTTCTGCGCATGCACAGAAGCTTTCTGATGACATCTGGATCGGTGGGCGGAGCCTCCTGCCAGTTTTACTGCCGGTTCTTGTGAACCGGTCCAAACTGGGGGGGGGGCAACTTCCAATTGATAGTTGCAAGATCTCTTTTCATTGTCAGAAAAAACTCAGCAGCAAATATTATTTTGGGACAGATATATGACTCAAAGGTGCTTTTTCAAAAGGCAATTGGACTGGGGTTTTTTTTTTGAGATAACTATGAGCTGGATGACTGAGAATCTCCACAGACATACAGATACATGCAAGTTAAATTCTGATATTTTAAGAGAGGATCATATGGACACACTCATAGCTGTTGAGAATTGAGGCCTCTTTTCTTTATAGCCTTCCACTGAACTATGATATCACAGTGCTACTGTGGATCTTCATCTGGTTCACTCACATTAAGAAGTTTTGCTAAATGACTGATGGATGGGGTGAGAAAGATCTATATGATCAGTTCTATTTCTCTGTTTATATGTATACTTCTGTATCTATATGTATATTTCAGCCACAGCGAGTACTATCAAAGGAAAGTAGTTGTTACATGGTTCAGAGTATCTGTGCCCAGAGATTTAAAAGTTTGTGTTCTGGATCAGAGGTCTCCAACCATGGCAACTTTATGACTTGTGGACTTCAACCCCAACTCTTTAACCCCACCTCTCAGGCAACAAATATTCAAACACAGAGTAATGGAGGAATCATCATCAGATTTATCAGCAATATCTTCATTAAAAGGAAAATCCGGGTATTCACTAAGAAGTGAGCTTACAGTTATTCAGCAAATGTCTTCCATTATGCTTGAATAAAATGAATCCAGCAGGAAATTTGCCCTTTAAACTGCATTTTCAATGTTTAATTAGTGCTGAAAGGCACCAAAGGGAAAGACAACAAAATATCAGTGGAATAGAAAAATCAGAAAAGAGAATCTATAATTGCAGGTAGAATCAAGGGGACAATTGCAGCCAAGGAAGAGAGAATTTCTTTTGCAAGGAAGTGTGACCATGTGTTCAATGAGCATTGTCGATAATGTGCTTGGCAATTACTTTGATTGCCAGCATGGTTTCCTTACAGGTAGGTTTTATCTGACTTTCAGGCAGGAGGAAACCGTACTGGCCATGGTCACGAAGCTCAAAGGCGAATGAATATTTTATTCCTTCATCGTAAGCCCAATCTACGGATGTTCCAGAACAAGGATCTGAAAAACAAATAATGTTAAAAACAACCAGAACACAAAGGGAATGGTGAAATAGGAAGACTCGCTGTGTGAGATTAGTCTGAGAAAAAGATTTTCACCAGAGCTACCTCCATTGGTTCAAATGAAACAGAATGAGTACTAGCATTAAATGGATATTGTTATTTCAGGGCACCCAACTATCCATGCCTTCATCCATTCTTTCTAAAATCATGGTTAAATTCTGCATGTATTCTGAAGTCATACATACTTCTTACTAGATGCCAGTAAGGATAAGGATTCTTATTTTTCTTCTTCTTCAAATTGATTATTTTCAATTTGATCCAATTCTTAGAGAATGACTGGATAGGTCCCTACGGTTTTCTTGGCAAGGTTTTTCAGAAGTGGTTTGCCATTGTACCTTTCCTTTTTTTATTTAATCAGAATACTGTAAGGGACCTTGGAGGTCTTCTATCCAATCTCCTACTCAAACAGGAGACCCCCATACCATTTCAGGTAGGTCCACTGTTTTCATAAAAAGCTCCAGTGATGAAGTTCTTACAACTTCTGAAGGCAAGCTGTTCCACTGATTAATTGTTGTCACTGCTAGGAAGTTTCCCCTTAACTTCAGGTTGCTTCTCTCCTTGATTAATTTCCACCCATTGCTTCTTGTCTTGCCTTTTGGTGCTTGGAAAAGTAGTTGACCCCTGCTCCTTTATGGCAGCCTCTCAAATACTGGACTACTGCTATCATGTCATCCTTAGTCCTTCTTTTCTCTAGACTAGCCATACCCAATTCCTGCACCCATTCTTCATATGTTTTTGTCTCCAGGCCTTTAATAATTTTAGTGGATTAATGTTTGTTAAATAGTTCTATAAAAAGATGTCTCTTGAAATTATGAGGAAGAATGCCAGACATATGTACCCAAATGCAGAAGTACAAATAAATACTTAACTGTACAGTACTATTTCGGCTGCAAATTAAACATTTGATTCTCTTGTCAGAAAAGGGTGTTTGTTAACTTATAGGACACTGAAAACTCTGGGGGTAAAATACCCAGTTATTGGCTAGTTTGAAAAGTGAGATCATCAGTCGAGATATGCAAATATAAAAGAGAGCTTGCAGATAACTTGCAGAGTTCTATAGATAGACAAAATTAGATTCAAAAAAACATCACGAAGAAAATTGCATAATAAACTTCCTGCTCCATATGAATGACATTTGGTGTCAGTTATGGGAATTTATTTAATACAATGTCATATGATGTGGTATTTCTTTGAAGAGATTACATCAGACAAAGTTGAAGTTCAAATCAGCACTTTCAGTGAGAAAGGGTAGCTTAACAGATGAAAAGGGGATATGAAACTGTATAGTCTGATAGTTTGAAAAGTTATTTGTTGTAATCATAGAGAACAAAAGGAATATAGGACAAATGTCACTGTTTTTCATTTCAAGGCAAAAATGGACACTAGTTCAACCGTTTGCTCAAAAAGAAAAAAATATTCAACCAATGAGAAACCAAGAAGTTTGCAATGAAAGGCATTAAATAAAACTTCATTTCCGATAACTTTAGGAACTTTAAGAGATGAACTGCTTAAAGGGAAACCAGCATTCAAGTAATTATAAAGTGAAGAATTTGAGTTTGGAGAATCAATAGATCAAGATGATTAAATAATATATAATATCCTTGTTATGATAAAAAATGAATTTAATTCATCCAAAAATATTATTTTATTTCTATTGTTCCCTCAATGGATGTTGAAAAGTATTTTTTTTAAATTTTAGGTTGTTTTGTGTTGGCATTTTAAGAAATTTGAAGTTTCTTTTAAGTCATATGGTATAGCTATGGGTTCATTTAGTTTAAATCATTACCTCTGTCAATATAATTTTGTGAAGAAATATGGTTAATTTATAGTTAAGGAGCTTAATCTGATATAGAGCTAAATTCATAAACACTGAATTTGTTATTGTATGAAAAGTTTTGCCTCCACTGAATCTGGAGTACAGCACAGAGAGTATTTTAAAAGTAATTTTACTTGATTTTGAGGCATATAGGAGACTCGCCACTTCCCGCCTGGACTACTGCAATGCTCTCTACATGGGGCTCCCCTTGGGGTGCACCCAGAGCTCCAACTGGTCCAGAATGCGGCCACGTGGGGGATTATGGGAGCGACAGGGTGCTCCCACATGACACCTCTCCTGCGCGAGCTGCACTGGGTCTCGGTGGTCTTCCGGGTGCGCTTCAAGGTGTTGGTGACCACCTTTAAAGCGCTCCATGGCTTAGGGCCTGGGTATTTGTGAAACCGCCTTCCACCACCAATAGCCTCCCACCAGCCAGTACGCTCACACAGAGAGGGCCTCCTCAGGGTGCCGTTGGCCAGAGAATGTCGGCTGGCGACCCTCAGGGGGAGAGCCTTCCCTGTGGCAGCACCTGCCCTCTGGAATGACCTACCTCCGGAGATATGCAAGATATCGGACCTCCGGACTTTTCGTCGGGCCCTTAAAACTCACCTGTTTCATCTAGCCGGGCTGACTTGATCCCATCCTTTGTTTTAACTCTAATTGATTTTGATTGGGTTGTTTTAAATTGTGGGCCGAAAATTTTTTTAAAAAATTGTTTTAAATTTTGTATATTATGTTTTACTTTGGCTGTTCACCGCCCTGAGTCCTGTTGGAGAAGGGCGGTATACAAATTGAATAAATACTAAATACTAATATTATTATTTACTTTGAAAAGTAAATATATTTTTAATGTAGTCAAAGCTTAATAAGCTCACATTTATATATCACAATAATATAGCTAGATTTTTTTAACTGCATCTTTTTTTCTGTTAATTTTGTAGTTTTTTATATTTCACTCTTTTGTTTTTCAAAAAGGAGATCTATTTGGACCATAAACAAACAAACAAACAAACGTGAAATTGCATTTAACAATCTTGAGATAGCTTATAGTAATTAAAATACAAATAGTGAAACATTAAAGTATAGGTAAAATATTTAAAATCAAAGCAAACTAATCACTATCATTAAATTTAATCAGCCCTTAGCAGTTTGGACCTTTTCACAATTTTCCTAAATCTTGAGGCAGTGGTATCCAAATATTCTCTATGACTCATGATATAGATATAGAAAGTGCAGAGATTACTGCAGGCAGCAGGGTAATTTCAAAAGGGTCTCCCTTGCTGATCTAAATGAGTGGGCTGGAAGCCAAATAGTTGGTTTCTCAGAAAGTAAGTTCTGGAGACAATAGTCTTATTTACTGGTTAGCTGGAGGAATCCATGGTAGAACCTCCATTATACCCAAACTCCTGTTAATTTTGTAGAACTACAGTCTCAGGTGAGGATAAAAGCATTTTTAGAGGATGAGATATTACTGTAAGCTATATACATGGATGCACCTTTTCCATGCTCTGCCTGAATATTTGAAATGCAGATTTTACATACAATTGCAACATTTAAGTCAATAACACTATCTTCAGGAGGTAATTAATTTAGTACAGAAGTTAAGGTACGAGAGTTTTAGTTTTGTGTAAGGGACAAAGCGAACTGGGTAACTGTGGGTATGTCATTAGCACAAGAAGGCAATAGCAAATCATTTATGGGAAAAAAAAAACCCTTGCCAAGAAAACTTCAGGGTTAGGGTTAGGATTAGTCCAGGAAGTTGTTAGGAATCAATACTGACTTGAAATCACAAAAACAATACAAAACTAACTTCAGGAAATGAACAAAAAAAGTAAAATGAGACAAAACCTTATGTGAGCAAAAAGAGTGTGTGTACAGTGGAAGCTCACATGAATTTCTTATCCTCAGAATTAAAGAATTTTAAAAAGATGTGTGGTACTCTTGGAGGTTGGGCTTCTTTTTTTTTTAATAAAATCTTTGCTCTTTGAAATTTATCAGAAAATTGTTGGGGTTGGGTTAAAGAAATGAGAAAACAAGGATGAGAAAATCTAAATTTCTACATGTTCCTAAAATAATTTCAATTTCTCTCAACTTGTAGAGTATGAGGCATGATTCTGGTAGCAGAACTTTCCACAGTCCCACTGAGGATGCCTGTCATAAATCTCCTCTTCTGCCCAAGATGAATGATGTTTGTACCTTCCTACAATGCCCTATAGTAGGGCTATCAAACACATGGCCCACAGGCCAGATGCGTCACATGCTGGCCACGCCCAAACCCAGTTTAGCAAAGGGAAAAAAGTTCCAATGCGTCACGTAATGCCGCCATGTCGATGTGAGTTTGACATCCCTGCCCTATAGCATTCTCTCTTACGTATTTATAAGTTACAGAATAAAACATCCCAACACATCAAAGCAGATATGCAGACTTTTCAGTGTAAAAAGCATCTAAAACATTTTGAAGCAGAATTTTGCTAATACAGATACTTACAAATTGTGGTTGCAATTGGTCCATATATATACTCTGTTTGATAGAGGCTATGTAAAGCATCCACAGTTTCTTTAGCCAATTTATTCTGTGTATGAAAAGAAGAAATATTAGATCAATAATCCAGATTCTTCATTCTTTCTTGGCAAATTCAACTACATACACATTCAATGATATCCCAATCACTTTCAGATAATTTATATGAACATAGGAATTTGCCTTCAGCCAGGAAATGATATATGTTCCTCTAGCCCAGTATGACAAGCATCTGAGGTCCTATTTAACACCTGCTAACTGAGCCCTATGTAGTGTCACAAGCGAATTAAATTTTGGTTGATTTTAAAGCTCTTGGACAATCCTAGATTTGGGCCCCGGTCCATAAGTAATTACACGTAATGGAGCATTGATGTGACTAGAGGCCACAAGCAATGAATTTGGATTCCCACTTCTGTTGAAAAGCAGTTGGGAATTTTATCCCTATCCAAGCTGTACAATTTGGAGAGAAAATCTGCTGAATGATTCGTGCTGCATCTAGAGATGTGTTGTCATACAGATGTATACCTAATATGCTCCATGTCTCCTGCTGAGATTGCAACAATAGTCTGCATGCAAGCCAGGATCCGAATATGCCTCTCCATTTGTGTATCGGAATATGCACATAAATGCATTTTAATCCTTAATAATAGCAGGCCTAGGACCTTTCATTTGAAGGAATGCCAACTTCCATGTCTATTTAGATATAATAATTTATATAATACACTTTTCTTTGTTGCATCTGTCCAAGACAGTTCTTTAAAATAATCTGCTGAGGCTTTTTTCTGCATGTTTTGTTCTTCAGAAGTACAAAGATAACCTACAAAGATGGGGCTTTCTCAGTGGTTACATTCCCATTACACAAGAAGTTAGCCTGGTGCCAACTTTTTTAGTGCCAAGAGAGAACATTTTTATATACCGACACATTTTAACATATTTTACTGAATTAATTAAGTTTCCCCCTGTTTTGAAGACTTCTCTGTCATTTTTGTAAAACTGACAGGATGAAAAGCTGTATAAAATGTACCTACATTGCTTAGGGAACATTAATATTGTGTATATGTTGGCAGGTGACATAGCATCTTCTTTACCTTGGAGAAAAATGAATTTCAGAGATGGGAAACTAAATCCTAATTTTAGATGATGAGCATTTATAGCATCCTGCAATCTTAGCAATCTTCTCCAACTTGCTACCCTACAGATAGGTTGGGGTGGCAAATCCCAAAAATCAATTTCATTGACAGGCAATTTAAAATAAAGCTTTGCCTAGAATCAATAGGAGAGAATACATACAGCTCAGGGTTGAACGGTGGAGTCCTTGATGCTTTTTGAATTGTTTGCTTGCAAGTAAACAACCAAGCTCAGAGAGCACCAAGGACACCACAGATCTTTAAATCATCTCATGGAGCAGATCAGCTATACATTTTGCAATCCATTAATCTGTGAAACCTTAAACAGATTTAAGCTATTTCTTGTGATATGAGTACCAATAGGGGAGAATATTTGTAACTCAGGATTGAAATGAAGGGGGCCTTGGTGCTCTCTGAACTTGGTTGTCTTCTGGCAGATGTTTCACTACCCGAACTAGGTAACATCATTAGTGCTAGTAAGAAGTTCACTAGCATTGATTATATTACTAGCACCTTACTGGCATTGATGATGTTACCTAGTTTGGTAATGAAACGTCTGCATGAAAACAACCAAGCTCAGAGACTACGAAGGATCCCACTGTGATATGATTCTGGGTTAATTATTATGCATTGCATTGCATTGCATTTTGTTTTGTTGTGTTCTCCTTTGTTCTAGTCATCATTGATTATGATAAATGGTCAGAGACCCCTTTGACTTTTGCTTGTTGTTTTCAGGAGGTGCCTGTGCTCCATTCCAGTGAGAACAATTTTGTTACAAGTTCTTGTTGATTTATTTGCATCCTATTGTTTTTCTTGGCCATGGCCAAGAAGGCATTTTTATTTATAGTCAAATAATTATCACCACCCCATCCCAGATAACCTCCCAACTGCACCTTCTGTTATTTGTTACATGTGTAATGTAACAAATAACATTTAGAGACAATCTAAATGTAGTAGATAAGCAATAACCATCTGGTTATTCCTTTCATTTTGGTCCATTTATTTAGAATGTGTATTTTTGATAATCAATGAACAACTTAGTGCTTCAGGCTATAAAAGGAAATGGTTTTTTTAGTCTGAACTTTCTATACTTTCATTCTTTATCACCACTAATGGAAAATGATCCTTGTTGGCATCTGCTTGTATTGGACAAGGGAACCTTTCAAATTTTTTTCTGCAAAGAAAAACATCTCATTTTCAATGTGAGGTGATTGCCAAAGTTCAGATTATTTTAAAAACGAGCAAGAACTTTGTGATAGTACGTACTGGTTGGGAGGATGGAGAGTGGCTTTTACAAGCCTTTTTCTGGGGCTGGATGGTGTCAAGACCAGCATTGTTGGGCACCTGCCAAAGCCTATGCTTCAGAATGGGCCTGCTGCCAATCTCAGGGCTTTTCGGCCTGCTGTAAGAGCTGCTTCTCCTTCTCCTTCTCGAGTTTCCTATCCATGTGCTATCTCTCACCAAGCAAACAAGCAGGCAGAGAAGATGGATGAGGAACTATAAAATGGTATGATCTGCCAAGATGGATTCTTCTGTGATTATTCACAAAGTTCCCTGATCTATGTCTTGAAATAGCCCACAGGTCAAAAATTGCATTAAAATGTGTAATTTGGGGGGGGGGGGAGTCTCTTGGGGAAAGTCTGTTTCACTCTTAATACGCCAAATAAAAAAAAATTATAGGTGACTTATTACATGAAAACAATAAGTATTTTGTCCTCCATATATTGGGGGACCAAAGAAGGGTGCAAATATAATATCCTGGCCAGTGATGTAATGTAAAATTTATTACTACCGATTAAGTGGGCATGACTTGGTGGTGGTGGGGTAATGTGACTAGGTGGGCATGGCCAACTTTTTTTTTAACTTTTAAAAGCATTTTTTTTTCTACAACCACTTCGGTCGAGCTGAGCTGAGCCCCCATGCCCAGCTGAGCTACGCGATCAACAGAAGCTTTTTTTTTACTTTTAAAAGCATTTTTTCGGCCAAAGAGATTGTAGGAAAAATTGCTTTTAAAAGTATAAAAAACAGCCTCTGATGATTGCGTGGCTCAGCTGGGCATGGGGGGGGGGGGCGGAGCAGGGATTTTTGTTACCGGTTCTTCGAACCACCCGCCACCGTTGCTACCGGATTGGGCGATCCGGTCCAAACCGGGAGCATTTCACCTCTGATTCTGGCTCTGCAAACTGCACTGGGTGCCAGTTTGCTTCTGGATCAAATTAGTCATCATCTATAAAGCCCTACATGGCATGGGGACAGGCTACCTATGAAACTGGCTTCACCCCTTCACATCAGCCTGTCTCACTGGTTCAGACAGGGAACATATGCTACAGACCTCATCAGTCAAAGAATTTTGACTGGCAGGATCTAGGAAGAAAGCCTTATCTGCCCCTGCATTATGGGGTATCTTTTCCCTAGAGGCCCCCATTTTCCTGGCCTTTTGTAAAGGGGTAAAATTTGGCTCTGCTGCCTTGCGTGTGGGGCACAAAGGACCATGCAATTGTGGGGTTGGTTGGTGCCATGAGAGCCCTCATCTGCCTTTATGAACCAATGTTAGATGGCCATCTTTGAATTTTTTATTTCTTTAAAATTTTGTTAGAATCTTATAATTTTAAAATGTTTAATTCAAATTAATTATAATATTCTAATGTTAATTTTATATGCTGTTTTATATATTATATGTACACCGCCCGGAGCTTCTCCTTGAGGGAGATAGGTGGTCTAAACAATATGAAATATAAATAAATAAAAAGCAAATGGGAAAATATGCTTAAACACTTAAAATTAAATAAACAAATAAAAAGGGCAAGCAGAAACTTTTGGGATGGTCAGGAGTCACTTTAAAGTTTGAGAGGAGGCAAGGTCAGTGAGCGAGGTGAGTATTTTCTTTGTCTTTAATTTTTAAAACATGTCTTCGAGCCTGTTTCAGGGTTTTCACTTCAGTTTTCTGCAGGTTTTTAAAAAATTTGTAACCTTGAAATAGCAAGAAAATGTCTTAATGATATTCATGATGATTAGCTCATCTAGTTGGGTTTTTTTTTAAGCTCCCAGAAGAGTTCTGGAGATTGCATATGATCCTAAGGCTATTCATTTTTGTTGCAGATTGATGAAAACCTCCCTTTCTCTACATACCAGTTTGTCATGAGTAGGTGCTTCTTCTTCTGTATAGCCATAAGGAAACAACAGCATCTGAGAATAGGCGTGGATGGTTATATATCCTTTGATAGAAGTAAGGTGTGCACGAATAAAGGTTGTGACTGCCTTTGTTTCTGGCTCAGATTCAGCTGAGGAACCACAGTATATCATTTCACAAGGGTCATGTATTTCCTTATATTTGTCTGCTGCAATGAAAAATATTAAGAAGAGTTGCTCATATGAAAGCTATTTGTATTTCTTCCCAATACTGATGCACAGGATGGACATTCATAATATGTTCTTTATGTAAAAATTCCCAAGGCTTTGAATTTGTCATAACAAGATAATGAAAGCCTTGAAATATTGGTCATTTATCAATCTACATAGTTTGAAAACCCTAGTTTTATAGGCCTAGTTCTGATTCTTTCTTGAACAGACACAGCTTTTTGAAAAAAGGATTGGCACATCCCAAATACTCAATACTTTAATATTTCTCATAATGTAGGGCTAGCAGGACAAATTGGCATTAATTCTTGTCTAAAACTTAGAGATTGTCCCTGATTCTGCTAGGCATCCTATGCATTAATCCTGTACATTAGAGAAAACTGACTTCCATGCAGAAGTGATCTCAGAATCTATCACTTTTATTCCAAAATGACTAAAATAGCTCCACCCCTTTTGTGTGTACTTGTGACATCATGAGCCATGATGGCGCAGTGGTTAGAAAGCAGTATTGGACACTACTTCTGCTGACTGTGGCTGTCAGCAGTTCGGCAGCTCGATTCTTGTTGGCTCAAGGTTGACTCAGCCTTTCATCCTTCCGAGGACAATAAAATGAGGACTCAGATTGTTGGGGGCAATATGCTGACTCCATAAACTGCTTAGAGAAAGTGTAAAGCACTGAGAAGCGGTATATACAGTAGTTTAAGTGCTATTGCTATTGCTATCATGAAACACATATATATGTGCCAAAGCTTCTGTTGCATCAGCATGGTGCTGCTTTCATCATTTGTGTTACCTTGACCACCTTGCAGAAGTTGTTGCTTCTTTCAACTTATTCTGGGATTGATATTTGCTTGTGGGATTTAAGGAACATCACATCATTCTCTTTTCTTACATGTCTTACATTCTACTTACAGCCCCAAGCAGCTTTGAAATTCCTGTTCAGGTCAGTGCCGATGCAATCACTGTTAGAGTTATTGGAACGGTTCTTTCTCCACATGCGGTCCTGTAAGGCAAAAGTGATTGAAGTCCATTATTTCATATTCTTATTTCTTAATTCTGAACATATTATCAATTTATTTGCAAACTATGTACAACTAATGTAAGTGGATAGAAGGACGGTGGTGCTATATACTGCTTCCAGACATTTTCTCTTTTGCATTACCTAAAAGTAGCATAACATCCAAGTTACCTTTAATTTTTATCTCTGAGTAAAAATAAATGCATATACATTAACTTTTGGAATTGCTTACACACTACGTTTATTACATTTTAAATCTGAGTTGTTGTTTGTCAGTGGTCTGAGTAAGTATAATCCCACTGTCCTGCTGTGCTGATATCCAAGTAAAGATGACATTTAAGTAATTCAAAGATGTACTCATATGAGAGAAGACTAATACTCCTGTATGCTGCTTATTATACTCTGTAATTTTTGATGGATTTCTTCCTGTTCTGTATGAGGAATGGAGCTATAATCTGTAAAATATCAGATAACAATATACTCATTTGCTTTAATTTGCATGTTGCATTTTTTAAATCCTTGGAAGTAATTAACTGATATGAAGACTAATGAAGCCCTAACTTATGACTTTTTGCTGTCTTTAGTTAACGAAAGGATTACATGAAGAAGAAGCTATGCTTTTAATATTAATTATGGTAGAAAAAAGAACACCAGAGAAGGACAGATAGACATATTTCTCTGTGATGAATGTCATATTTTTGTTGTTAGAACACATATAACCTTTACAGATATTCTAACACGCTGGCAGTAAAAAATCATCCTTTCTACCATCCTCATAATTCACGGGGAATCAAGAAATAGTGTTTTCTAGAAAGGAATAAACATGAACAGTACTTTGCTCCATGTCCAGACATAACCATCAATGTTGAACACTGGGAGAACATAGAAATTTATGTTGTCTAAGAGTAGTGTCATGTCCTTGTCTATTCCATAAGTCGTGACAGCCTGTAACAGAAAAAGACACATATATTAAAATAAAACAATTTTCAATAAACTGAGAATATTGGAAACATCACAATACTTATCTTTTAAAGTATATTTTCATATCTTCCCTCATCTATCTATAGTAGCTCACACTAATGAAATCTATAATGTAAATAATAATTTACAATTATTTTATAATATTTACATTGGTTGTGTTTTTTCTGACACATACTGATGTCAGAATTAGTTATGGGCATATTTCTTTTCAGAGGGAAAACAAAGATCACTCTTTCTTGAATGCGCTCTCCTGTTTCACCTTATACGGAAAACTTCCAGGAGGGCTTCAGAAGATTATTTGGGGCCTTGAGAGACTGGCATGGAAGAATCTAAACAAGCCTTGGGGAATCAGATCAAGAGATTATCTAGCCCAACATTCTGTGTCAAACTGTGGCCAGCCAGATGCCTACCGAGAAAACACACACACACACACACACACACACACACACACACACACACTGAGCAGATTTCTAATAGTTTGTACCTTTCAGTTCCCCTTAAATAGCTGCTTTCCAAAAAAGAAGGAAACAAAGAAGGTCACATTCTCTCCAGCATTCAACACCCAGATAAGCAGAGAACAACACTAGACAATCAAGCAGAAAACAATAGCTTCATTAAACAACTATGTAGTTAAAACCACATCCCTATCAAAACTGCCACGCAAGTTACTGTATCTAAACAGGGAGCAAAACCTACCTTTACTTTTACTGATATTGTTACCTAGCTGGGTAATGAGATGTCTGCAAGGAAATAATCAAGGGGGACCAAGGACTTTATAATCCAACTCAGCTACATATATTAGCTTCTAGCTGAATATGCTCACATGCAAACTGATGCTGTAATGCTGTCCTCTCATAACCCAATTATTTATTCTAGGGTGAATATATTACTGAGTTCATGACAGTGCTGATTAAGCATAGTTTACTAACCTCCTTTACAAACCATTGGCAAAAGGCTGGTGAGATCCACTCTCGTGCATGAATACCACAATCCATAAATATAGCTTTCTTTTGGTAATTCTGTTTCCCAACCTGTTTCCAGGGAAAATTGAGTTTTTACAACTTTCTTATGTTTATTTTGTATAATAATTGATCTGTTTCTGGTGTTAGAATTAATTTGCATTTCCTTTGATTTGCTTACTTCTAGCTTTTATTGAAATTCTCAATGAAAATTGTTTATTTTAGGGAATCAGACATGTAAAATCGTATTCTGAGAAAGTCGTGTAATAAAATACGTGTACATTTTACTACATTTTAAAAGATGAATATGCTATTTTAAAAAAAAGTATGACATTGAATGAACTTTTGTTGTTGTTGTTAGTTGCAAAGTCATGTACAATCCATTGCAACCCCATGGACAACGTTCTTCCAGGCCTTCCTGTCCACTACCATCCTCTGGAGTCCATTTAAGCTCACGCCTACTGCTTCAGTGACTCCATCCAGCCACCTCATTCTGTGCTGTCCCTTTCTTCTTTTGTCCTCAATCGTTCCCAGCATTAGGCTCTTCTCCAGTGAGTCCTTCCTTCTCATTAGGTGGCCAAAGTATTTGAGTTTCATCTTCAGGAGCTGGCCTTGTAAAGAGCAGTCAGGGTTGATCTCCTCTAGGACTGACTGGTTTGATCACCTTGCAGTCCAAGGGACTCACAGGAGTCTTCTCCAGCACCATAGTTCAAAGGCCTCAAGTCTTTGGTGCTCAGCCTTTCTTATGGTCCAACTTTCACAACCATACATTATAACGTTGAATGAAGTAGAGTAGGTTTAATCATACTTTCTATTGTAGATCAGTTTATCCTGATGACAGCTAATGTAGTTCAATACTACAACTGTCTGTTAATTTACTTTCTCATTATGCATTGGCTGTAGATGTACACTTATTCATTAAAACATTGAATTATAATGACACTTTTACCTTAAGGACATACATAGGCCGCTCCTCATAAGTCTTTCCAATCTCAATCCTGGATATCAGTTTGGCATGTTTTTTGGCCATTCGTTTAGTCCATGCAGCAATCTAAGACGATCACATAATAATAGAATTAAGAGAATCTTAAAGAATTAGAATATGTTTTGTTATTTTAAATTATCTAAGTAATTTTAAAAAAAAGTTTCTTTCAGTGCATAATACCTTTTCCCATTCGTTATATCTTGTGTAGAAGTATTTCTTACGGAAACGTTTCCCTCCATCCAACTGGTTCTCAATTTCATTTTGTAGATTGTGGAATACAATTCTGTAATAGGAAACATAATTAGATTAAATATGTAGTCTTGCTTTCCCTGAAATCTTTTTGTTTAGGATATCTTGGCCCATGTCTACCCTACAGGCTCACATTCCTACATTAAAAAGTATTCCTTCTTTGTCTCTTTTTCGCTTTGTTAAAACTTGCATTATAAACAAGTGAACTGCTCCCCCCTCCGTGTTTTGCTTATATTAATCTGTAAATTTATAGGAATAAAGATAGCCAAGGGAATTTTTAAAAAGTAGATTAAATTATCAAAGCCCCACTCCCTTTTAAAAAAGGGATAAGACTTAGATGACATAGTTATGGTTGCCATCCTAATGTATCTGAGGACAGGATTGATCCAGTGACTGGCAAGCACTGCATTGTATCTTACCTCCAAGCCACTCCCTTCCTGATGATGTCACATAGCTCCTGGGCAATTGCTTTAAAACACTACTTCCAAGCACTAGGTCACTTTTTGTTTGTAGCTAAATATTTATATTTCCAGATTAATAATTTATTTTTTCTCTAATTGAGCCCATTCTGTATTTAAGCAGCCTATTTGGAAATCCATTTTTGCATGCCTGTGCAATTTATACCTTTCAAGGTTGACATCAATGAAGCACTGATGAGATTTCAGGTTGAAGACAGACCAATCAGTAGTCTTGGAATTCAATTGAAACGGCTCAGTCAAGGGAGGAACCAACGAGAAACCAGATATTTTGGACTCACAAGACATGGACCAAACATAGATCAGCTTTCAGAGTTTATGTAAGAACCCATTCAGCTCAGTTGAGTTGCCTGTGTGCTGCTGAGAAGTACACCACAAAGCAGCTCACTCGGTCTCTGAAGATACCATCTACACTTGCCAGCAAAACATCAGAACAACAACAACAACCAGAGGCATTCAGCCCCAAAGTTCATAACTGCTTTAATGTATAAATTCTTAAAATAAATAAATGATGGATGGTTCATAAAAAGTTTTATGTGCCACCAGAATATGTGAATTCTGGTGAACCAATTATTTTATACGTACAAATGGTTTGTTGTATAAAATACAACTCATCATATTATTTTGGTTTAAAATAATATGATGAGCCTTTCTGAAACAGGTTTTTAAACTGAGAATGGTGGGGAAGTTGTCAACCATGGGCAATTGTATTAATAAGTGCATCAGAAATACATCATCATGTTACTCTATTCAGCCTTTAATACTTTACCTGTGTTTAAGACGGGAAGTAGAATAACTTGATAAAGGAAGAAATGAATAATTGATCCTGTGATATCCAGAAAGCACACATAGTCATGACGACATAAACTAGTGATTTCTATTATAAATGTATCATTCAGTTTAGCAAAATAACTGAAGAATGAAATTTGCTTAAGTATCATTTACTGTTTGCTAACTTCCTATTTTTCTGTTTTGTACTGGATTGCCCTCATTAAATAGAAATGATATTTAGATGAAATCAGTGGAGGAACTCCCACTGCTTCTAATGTCTTTGGATTTTAAAATCTGTAGTTATTGCAATACTACATCACAAGAGACAGTCAGGAAGTTGAATTGATATATTATTGAAGGAGAAGTAGTAACAGAAGAGGGATATGGTTGTTTAAAAAAGAAAGCATGTCAAACTTTATGTTTATACAGGGAAAAGATTGAAAATCAAGTAGAAAGATTGAATAGAGAAGTAGAATTTTGCATTGATTACCTTTTATTCAAGAACAAGCAGCACTAATGTAAAGGGATTTACACCATAGATAAGTATGTACGTAATGTTGAACAATATACTATTTTAAAAATTGGATTAAACTAAAACCATCAATCCTGTTTACCTCGTATCTTTTTTTTAATTCATAAATTTCTAAGTTTGAGAGGAAAGTTAAGGGCAAAATGGATGTTTTAAGCTTGGAAGAGAGACAAGTCATGTGTTCTTTCCCTTAAAGACCCTGAAAGCTATTAAAAAATGGGGTTGGCCCCATCTACTTTTCAAGTGTGGTCCTTGATATATTGCGTACTCTGCATTAAAGAGTACCAGTAATTCTTTTAGATTGATGTAAATGATCTTTAATTAATTGACATATATTTACTCTTCATCTCTGTCTCCTTCCTTCTGTCTGTCTCCTAAAAATTTTTGTTTAATTCTATTTGGATTTCGTTGATTAAATTGCTGATAATTTATTTATTTATTTATTTTTAAAATTAGATTTATATGCCGCCCTTCTCCGGAGACTCAGGGCGGCTTACAATGTGTTAAGCAATAGCCTTCATACTTTTTTATATTTTATACAAAGTCAGCTTATTGCCCCCACAAACTTGGTCCTCATTTTACCTACCTTAGAAAGGATGGAAGGCTGAGTCAATCTTGAGCCTGGTGAGATTCGAACTTACAGTAATTGCAGACAGCTGAATGTTAATAATAGGCTTTAGTCTGCTGAGCTATTCAGGCTCCCATAGCATGCATTCTCATGAATCTGAATTGTGAACCACATACCTGTTTTGGATTTGATTTTGCTCCAGGATCTTTTGAACAAAGTTTGTCTGGTCTGAACTGACTCTGAAATCCACTTCTTTTCCAATAAGAACATGTTGAATTGAATGAGGACGCCAAAAGTCAAGCTACGTGGGGAAGAAAAAAATATGGCAAGTTTATTTTTCAGAGTGTGAACAGAAAAGAGAAATCATGTAGCAAGCAAATATTTTTATTAGTTGTCGTCCAAATTAGAAGACACTTTTATGCAAGCCGGAATAGGATCTTGTTTTCTAACAACTGGCTCTATCCAGGTTAGTTGAATCTAACTTCAGCATTAAGGACACAGACTTTTCCATTTTCCTCAACCAGGATATACCAGGAGGTAGAATTTCAAAACTTTACTGCCATAATCCACAGCATTAGCTGCTTAATGTAGACATTTCACTATACCTAATAGAGTCATCCTGTTTTATTTTCTGTGCAAACAAATTCATTATCTCTATGCCTTCCTGTGTATGTATAGCAGAGCAAAAGTAACTGAAGTTTCAATTAATGACTGTTCGTTCAATGACTGTTCAAAGCTCTGATGGCTTGAATGACTAGGCTGGTGCTCAGAGTAACAATTAACATTATAACTGAGGACTACTCATTAGAAAAAGGTAGCTGTGGGAGAAAAGAATGCCAATTGATAATATGAGACCATTGTATGAAGCTACGAAATGGTTGCATTAAGGGGATGCTTTCATGCACTGTTTTCTACTTTTATAGATTTTGGCATATCTTCTAAAATAATAAAATGTCATATAACCACCAATATTTAAATGTTTACGCCTCACAACATATCATTATTAATCTTCCAATATTTGATGTAAATAGTTTACAGTATATTTATTGTTGACATGCAATGTTACTTCATATCTGACAATCTTATCAGTTCCAAGATCAAAACAATAAAAAAATGCCAAATGTATAAATTCATACAATTTATGTTCCGAGACATAGTTTTACTGCAAGAGTTTACATTAAAAAAAATCATGTAAATATTTGGATAGTAGCTTAAGCTAAAATATATCTGCACATATAATATATATAGAGATTGTATAAGCTAAACTACCAGATGTGGCTTCACTTCATTTGCAGTTTTCACTATGCATTGAAAACACATTTACATAACTGAAGCATTTTTTTATTTGCAAAAGCTATGTAGAATCATATGAAAAAAAAGTTATGGTGCATATGGCTAAAAAGACTCCTCACCTGTACTGTAGTGGCCAGGTCCTTCAAGACATTTAGCTGATTTTCATTCTCAAGTTTCACTTGAAATACTTTGTCACTTCAATAAAAGTACAACATAATTAAAAAAAAACATTACCACCAAACTAAGTCACATTTTATTCAATTTCCTTCCTCTTTTCATCTGATGTATGGTTGTAAATCATTCCATCAGGCTTACAGTGCTATGCCAGATTGCATCTAATAGCTGCCTATATGCCTACAGACAGTAATGAAGCTAGTAAAACCAGTAACTTTACTTGGAACCTTGACATTTATTTACCTGTCAAAGGAATGTGCACGAACAACCCCCAGAGGTGTAAAAAAGAGCCCCAGAAATGCAAGGATGAATCTCATGATTCCACTTTGTCTGTAAAGCTAGATCCTTACTTCTTATATATGCCTTTATATGCACACATAAGCAATCAGGTGACTTCTTTTAAAGCTTTCATTGGATACTCTTTTATGGCTTTTGAATTTCACAGTTAATACACTTTTAGTCTTCCACTCATTATTACAAAATCTGAGCAATAAAAGTAACAACAAAAACTAAAACTCAATCAGTTGAAAAATACCATTAAGTGTCATTTTGTATGGTGGGAGATAAACAGCTCCGCAGGATACTTCAGCACATATCAGCCTAGACAGGTGTAAGATAAAGATGAACAACTTTTACACCATCAAAAAGCTAAAAAGAAGAAAAAAAAGCAAAATACCTCCTCATCTACAATTAACACCCAGATAAGGAAGGATTAACATCAGAATTAGTATCAAATCAACAATCAAGCAGTTAACAATACTCCAATCAAGGAACTACCAACTCAGACAGTCAGACAGTAAACAACAGTCTTATCAAAAACTACCAAGAAGAAAACAGTCCTCCCAATACTGAGAGTACAAAAATGATTTTTCCCAATGTTTTTATGTTTTTACCTTTGTAAACTGCTCAGAGTCACATACGTGAGATGGACAGCAATAGAAATTTACTAAATAAACAAATAAAATTTCAGTTTACTTTTGCTCCGTTTCTTGGCCACTTTATCCTAACATGTGCTTCCATCCTAGCAAATGCTCCCTCTGACTGAAGGTAAGCCCACCCCTTGTGAGTACATGGAGACAATTTGAGTTAATCCTGGGACTTTGTACTAGAAATATCCCTGTCTGGATTTCTGTGGATGTAATTTGGTTCAATTTGAGGCCAGAGTCTGGAGTGAGATTTGGAGAAACAGAGCATACTGTATATGTGGCGATTTTGTTATTTATGTGGAAAATAGGAAGATAAAGAAATTTTAGATATGTCTTGAGTTATTTATGCAAATAATAAAAGTGAATATAACCTCTCTCTCTCTATAAAAGCCAAATACCACTCACCCATCATGAAATCTCCAGAATGGTAAAGCCTACAAACTTGAAATTTGGCATGTATGTTGCTCTTGGTTTCTAGGTGGTCATTAAGAAAGGATTTTTTGAAATGATCATCATATCATTAGTATTTCATATACAGTATTATGTTCACACACTCTGATGCGAAGGAGTTAGACTTTCTACTCTTCCTCCCCACTTGAAAAGAACTCTGTTCCAACTGCCAGTTGCCTTATATTAACATGCTCTGATGCTAAGGAGGTTCAAACTGGCAGACATTCCAGTCCTTCACTCAGGAGCGGTCTGGGGTGCCTTACAGTACTAAATGTCACTACCTCACCAAAATGTATATGCCTTCCATCTATGGGACTGCTTCCGAACTCAAGGCAGCAGGAGAGATATTTCCTTTTGAGTTTCAATGACTGACCACCACTGAGCCAATGGATTGTGAATTGAATTTTTCCTGCATAGTGTCCCAGTCCAAAATCACTTCTTACTCTGACCTCCTCAGTTCAGACAAATCTGTTTCTTCTACTGCAACCCCAGTTAAAGGAAAAAAGCTCAGGAAAAGATTTACAGATGCGATTAGGAAAACACAAGTAAGGGAAGCTGCAAAAAAGTATCATCAAAGTCATCCCAAAGTCAATAGAGAGGCTGTAAAAAAGTATGCATCTAATAACCCCTATGTTAACCAGGCAGCTACAGCTAAATAAAATGAAAAGATATCACAAATCAGATCCATGCCTTGGACTAATACGTATTTGTCTGTTTTTAAATATGAACCTCAGATTGATTACTCCAAGGAAAAGGTTGTTGATCTCGAACCTCAGTTACCCTGTGCCTGGTGCCGGGCCCTGAAGTGGCAGGATGAGATTCCCTGGAGGTGCTGCAGTGGTGGTAAAATCAGCTCCCTCCCCTTGAACCCTAACCTGAACCCTTACACAGCCTTCTCACTCACCAGCATCCAATGGCAGAGCACTTTCTTTCCGCTGCCCGGAAGTACAACGGATGTTCCAAATAAGTGATGGGTTGCTCCCGGTTCGCACCGGTTCGCAAGAACTAGTAGTAAAAAAAAATTAATAGTTTGGAGAATTGGTAATAAGATTGGCTGGCCACACCCCTGAACCGGTTCCCGGCCTAGTTGCCGTTTGCTTACTCCGTCCATTCCCAATCTATTGCTGCCTCCTGAGTCCCAGCTGTTGGCTAGAAGGAAAAAAACTCTTGCCGCGGTGCTTGTTTAAACTCTTGCCACGGTGCTTCAAAGGGCCATCTTACAGCTGATCAGTGTTAAAACAAATGAGTAGACCGGTGCCTGCAAAAATAGAAAAAACAGCTCCTTTCAGCTTCAGCATAGGTTAATTAGCACAAGTTGATTAGATTGGCCTCCTAACTCTCAGCTGATTTGTTCTCAGCTGTTTTGCACAGTGCTCTGTTGCTAGCTGCAGAGTGCTGGAGCAGATTTTTTCCCCCTAGCTATGCTGAAAAAAACGAAACTGAAAGTAAAGCAGGGTCTTTGCTGCAAAGTGACAAAATGAGGCAGAGAGAGATTTCTTTTTCTTTTTCCTCACCAAAAAAGGTAGGTGCAAAACTGCAAACAATGGGAAATTTACGGCAAAAGAGGAGAGTTCAAGATTTTAAAACACAAAAGAAAAAAAGCTGTATTTAACTAGGGAATTGTAATAATTGAAATACTATTAATTGAATATTGTGTTGAAAGCAGAAATGGTTAAGTTGTGGTTTGGAGGAATATATGGGGGAAATTATTTGGTTTATTATTATTGGTAAATATAATTAATTGATTTGTAAGAAATTGGATTGTATGGGAATAATTGGAATATTCATGTTCATATTGATTAATATACAAAAAAGATAGTTATGTAATATTACATAATTAACCAATGTGAGGATGGATATAAAAATAGATGACACTGGGAAGGGGTATAATATAGAATAGAAGGGAAAAATTGAATTTGATTAAGATTAGAGATGAAGATGAAGGGTAATACTGTTTTTTTAAAAAAATAGATGAGGAATATATATATAGAAAAAAGGAAATATAGAAATTGTAAATTTAATTGAAATGACTAAACACTGTTTAAATTTGTGAACCACCCAAATACTCTGTTCAAAGAAAATACATTGTATGTTTGTATGTGTGTTTCTCATTATTGCTATTTATTCATATTTGTTCTCTTTTATTCTTTAAAGTTTAACAATTCATTAATATCTTCATATTTGTTTGGGGTTGGCTTTCTTCCCTTTCATCTTTTTTATTGTATAGCAATCTTTCTCCTCAAACCTACCATCTCTCTCTTTTCTTTCCTTTTTACTTTCTCTTCCCCCTCTTCTTCTCCTCCTTACTTCCTCTTCCTTTCTCCTTCTCCTCCTCTCTTCCTCCCTTTCTTCCCCTCACTCCTACAATAATTTCACTTCCCTTCCCTCATCCCTCTCTATTGCTGTATCCTTTTATGCATATGGACTACTCAGAGGGCTGAAAAAGTTATTTTTGACTGTTCCTCGCACTTTTGACCAGTCCTCAAACTTACGACTGTCCTCACATTTTATGTTTTTGCCCTATCTTGTCACCATGATGAAGAGAAGCAGTTGTGAAATGAGTGACACGGTTCTTAAGAATGCTACAATGGGCATAAATGATTACCAGTCATAAGTGTGAAGATCGGTCAAAAGCATGACGACCTGTCAGAAATCACTTTTTTCAGCCCTCTGGGTAGTCCTTTTGTGCATATGGACTATTCAGAGGGCTGAAAAAGTTATTTTTGACTGGTCTTGGCACTTTTGACCAGTTCTCAAACTTACGACTGTCCTTACATTTTATGTTTTTTGCCCTATCTTATCACCATGGTGAAGAGAAGCAGTTGTGAAATGAGTGACATGGTTGTTAAGAATGCTGCACGGGCATAAATGTGAGAATGGTCAGTCAACAGTGCGAGGACCTGTCAGCCCTCTGAGTAATCCCTATACACATAGCCATGGCCACCTGGCCACATGGCTAGTCACGCCCAACCAGTGACCTCCAAGCCATGCCCCAAAATAAGCCACGCTCACAGAACTGGTAGTAAAAAATTTTAGAACCCACCCCTGTTCCAAATGATGTCTTTTGGAGCCAGAGGTGAAGGAGGGAAATTTTATGCCAACATTCAAAGTGCAGGGGCAGGTCTACCACAGGATAGGGATAAACATGGCGGGACCTCAGCAGCAGCCTTCATTTCTACAGATATGTGTCATTTTATCAAGCCTGATCACATAGTTTCGTAATGAAGCTCGGGTATCCAGCTAGTTAATGAATAAAATGGCAATTCAGAACATCAGCTGCTTTTGAACTAAGCAAATACCTACAATATTAAATAAGTGTTGAATCATATGTGGATTCATATTGGATAGCTTTGGAGATATTCTACTATCCATGTGTTCATGTGATTTGCTTTCCCCTTTTCACATGTACGGTAGAGAAATATGTGGGAGAGG
The DNA here is from genome assembly GCA_030761175.1 of Masticophis lateralis. Lineage (NCBI taxonomy): Eukaryota > Metazoa > Chordata > Lepidosauria > Squamata > Colubridae > Masticophis > Masticophis lateralis. The sequence goes on from JAUDYJ010000005.1 coordinate 28,598,166, forward strand.
CCATCAGTCTCCCACTGTTTTTTAAAAAAGGGCTGTTGACCCTTATGTGACACTTCAAAAAAATCTGCTCTATTTATCTCAACAGCTATTTATCTGAAGAACTTCAGCAGTTATGGTTCACATTCCTTCTTAATTGTTTATCTGTTTCTTTCTAGTCTGCCTGCTGCATTCTTAATGTCTTCATTCATTCTCTGATTTTTTTCCTCACAAGTTTGGTTTAACCAGCTGAATAACTGAGGAACACCAAACTTTCCTCTATTAATTTTAGCATACCACAATTATTTGGAATATCACCTTTGCTGACTGCTTAACGTTTTGACCCAGACTGCTCTATATATCTTGTCTTTTTTAATTTAATTTAATTATACTGTCTTTTGGTTCATATCTCAAGGACATCTGAAATAGATAAGGCCAGAAAGAGGAAGAAATGGCCAACCATTATTTCTATCTACTTCTAGATAGAACTGTGTCAGTTGCATAAGAATCTGATTATGGTCAATACAGAAGTCTAATGTAATCTAAACAAGCTCTTGCACAAATAGGAATTTCCAAAGTCTGTTTTTTCCCCTCCTGCAAAAACCCTTTTGATTAGCCTTTATGACCTAGGTAATTTTGGGAATTGAACTCTTATCATATGAAGGGTGTGCTGGCAGAGAAAGATTCCTTTGTGCCATGCCATGCCATTCTGGAGTGTGCTCCACTCTGCAGGTACAGGGAAATATGCCAAAATGAAGATGTAAGAAGGCCATTCCAGAACACAATCCCATTTATTATATTTATACTGCCAGTTAAACTAACCTTAATCTAAACCTGCCCCTGCATTCATCTACTCATCCACCTATGTGAACTCTAACTTCCTCAGAACAATTATTATTTTTTTAAAGAATAGCATATTAGGGAGACTGGCAGACATACATCTATAGTTTTTGAACAACCCAGAACAAACAAAAGGCTAAAACATATGAAGAACAGTTGCAGGAATTGGGTAAGTCTAGTCTAGAGAAAAGAAAGCCTAGGGGAGACATGATAGCAGTGTTCCAATATCTGAGGGCCTCCTACAAAGACAAGAAGTATGTGCATGTCAAACTATTTGCCAGGCAAGACACAAGAAGGCAAGACAAGAAACAATGGATGGAAACTAACCAAGGAGAAAAGCAACCTAGAACTAATGAGAAATGTCCTAACAATGAGAGCAATAAACCAATGGAATAGCTTGCCTCCAGGACTTGTGGACGCTCTATCACTGGAAGTTTTTAAAGAGACTGGACAGTCATTTGTCTGGAATGGTCTCCTGTTCAAACTGGGGGTTGGACTAGAAAACTTCCATGGTTCCTTCCGACTCTATTATTTTATATTCTACGTCAGGAGTCCTCAAACTTTTTAAACGGGGCCAATTCAAGGCCCCTCAGACTGTTGGGGGGGGGGCGGATTGGCTGGGTGGGCATGGCTAGATGGTCGTATGACAAGGTGGGTGTGGCTAGGTCATGTGACTAGGTGGGCATGGCCAATTTAACAGTCCATTGAACAATGCACACAAATTTATCTTTAATTTGATTTGCTCTTGGGGGTGTTTTATTTGCTTTTGTTTGCATGTTGCTCTTTTGGTTGCCTTTTCTTTTTACTAGATCAGTTTTTCAGTTTTTCAGGAGTCCAGTGTCCACTTCAGGAAACTCAATTTTGCAGCAATTCTTCTCAGCCCCAAGGAGCTTGAGAAACCTCTCTCTATCTCTCCCTCCCTCTCTTTCTTTCTCTCTCCCTCTCCCTCTGTTTCTGTCTCTCTTTCCCCCCCTCTCTTTCTTTCTCTGTCCCTCTCTCTCTCTCTCCCTTTCTCTCTCTCTCTCTTTCTCTCTTTCCCCCTCTCTCTGTGTCTATCTCTCTCTCTCCATTTTTTGGCCTTCTTTCACCCACCTCCAACTCCAGAAGCATTCTGCAGGCCAATACCAGGCAAAAATGGCCATAGTTTGAGGACTCGTATTCTATGTTCTAAATTATGGTGGCAAAGAAAATTCAGAAAATGTACAAAAGAAATTGTGCATTATATTTTATTTTTTTAGCTTGGAAAACTTTTTTTAGTATGAATAATTAAGGATATAGTCAGCAATATATTTAACAGCAATCATAGTTTCTTCACAAGTTGGCTTTATCTGAGATTCAGGAAGAGCAAAACCATATCGGCCTTTGTCACGAAGTTCAAAGGTGAAGGAATATTCTATACCCTGATCATAAGCCCAATCATCTGAGCCACCAGCAGCAGGATCTGTAAAGAGGAAGGAATACATATGCTAAAAGAAAGAGGACAGATAAATAGAACTGATTTTCATAAATTTAATATATGATATTAATGACATGGCATCCTCTTGGATCTTCAGTACCCATAATTTCCAGAACTTATGTCTATACTAGATGCCTACTATTCACCTGAAGAGCAAGTCTGTATTTCTTCCAACATCATTATGCAGTGTATAAGTCACATGAATGATTATATTTTCCACATTAATAGATAATTTTACCATGCTTGATTCTTTTGTTTTTTTAATCAATCATGGAATTTCATATTAAAGTTAATGAACTAAAACAGTATAGTTCTACTTGCTTTCATATATATCATAGTCAATGCATTATATTATGAAAAATAGGAGAATTTTTTAAATAATACTTCTGCAAATCACATATACTGTAGTCATACAGTACTCAAGAGGCCTGATAATTGAAAAGTGGGAGAATCCCTGAGTATATACACTGCCTGTAATATTTTAATTACAAGTTTTTATGAATAATAACCTAATCATTACCATAGTTGTATTGCTATTAGAATAATACTTACAAATTGTTGCAGCTCCTGGACCATACGTATATTCGGTGCCATATAATGTTGCTAGTTCTCGAATGGCTCCTTTAGCAATAGAATTCTTTAGAGAAAAGATAAATTGTGGTAGAGATTGAAATACTTTGCTCAGAATAGAAGCCAACATGGTAGTAAGATTTTGGGAACTAGGTTAGCACTAGGTATCATATATTATTTTACTCAGCCCTTAATTCCACAATTTCAGAGACAATGTCATACAACAAAGATGTTTGTGGCACTTCAAACATAAACTAATTAATTCTCATTGAGGTATTAGTTGCTTTGACAGAAAGTTTATCTTTAAAATTTTTATTGTCATGGCAGGTTTGACTATATCTGTGATTTAAATAGGATATCAGCCATATTAATTAGTTGTTTCCCACTGCAACAATAACAGTTGCAATCTAGTCTGAGTACCTAGCATTCATTTACATGGTGTATAGCTAAACAATCATTCCAAAGCATGATTCAGACATTATTAAATTATTCTAAAGCAATATTCAAGCAGTCTGGGATTATACTGAGAGTTTCTCCCTGATGTTTCAAAGATTTCAGTGATGTTCCCATATGCAGAATTTATATTTCTAGAGATAGATATTTAGCATACAGTTGCATAAAAGGGAAGCATCAAGCATTGAAAAATGAAGGTAAATTAGAGTTCCTGCTTTTATGGAAGTTTTTGAATGTACAAATGTCTTCTCCATGGTTGTTTGTATTACACTGTCAGATGTCAAAGGAAGGACTGTATCATGTGCACAGAGATGGAAATGATGCTATATATGACAGTTCCATATGTCCTCAAGTTTTTCTTTAAAATAATGATTATTTCTGCAGATGTCTGTATATGCATTTATTTATTTATTTTATTAGTCATATTTCTATGTCACCCACTATCCAAGGACTCTAAGTGGCTTACACCAAAGACAGTATACTAAATAGCATATTGCCCCAACAATCTGGGTCCTCATTTTACCCACCTCGGAAGGATGGAAGGCTGAGTCAACCCTGAGCCGGTGAGATTTGATCCGCTGATCTGCTGAACTAGCAGTCAGCTGAAGTAGCTGCAGTACTACACTCTAACCACTGCACCACCTCGGCTCATACATTTGTCCCGCACATGAAGACATTCAACGACATAATGCCAGGAGGAACATCTATATGGCTCCATTCCTATTAAAACCAAAAATACCCTCTTACGCTTATATTTGTCAATATTTTTTTCCGAAGTTGCTTCTTCAGCTTATATTTAATGTGTCTGAAACAGTTATAGTTCACAATATTTGATTGCTCAAGTGATTAGATTTGTTTCAGTAAACTATGGGTTGAACTTGGCCAAGGAGCTAGTTCGGTGGTGTTTGAGCTAAACTGATAAGATTGGAAAGGAGCACTATGAAAGAAAGCAATCAGATGGTCTCATGTTCAGTTTCTGGGTTCTTAGCCAGAGAAGGCCTAGAAAGGCTCTTGCCTGTAATCCTGCTGTCTGTTAATATCTGGTAGGTGTGAAGTAAATATCTGACACAAATGAAACATTTGATCTTAATTATAGAAAAATGCACTCCCTAGATCCAACAGTAGTATCTATTATTTATTTGTTTATCTCCTTTTAAGGTAAAATCCCTTTGAAGTCAATATGACTACATGGATATGTCCATGCAGCTTCCTTGGTAACAATATAGAGATGCTTAGCCAAGTCTTTCTTTACCAAAAATTATGTTAATTGGTTCAATACTTTGACTCTAATCTGCCAAGGTTTCCATTTGGCTCCTGAACAAAGACTTTGGGGCTGATTTCAGAATCTCCTCCAAAACCCATCCTCATATCTAGTGAATGAAAATAGAATATCTGAAAACTGTTTTAAAATGGGAAACATTTGATCAAAACTGTTATTGTCCAATATACAGGCAGTCCTTGACTTACAACAGTTCGTTTAGTGACTATTCAAAGTTACAACGGCACTGAAAAAAGTTACTTATGACCATTGCAGTATCCCCGTGGTCATGTCGTCAAAATTCAGATGCTTGGCAATTGGTAAGGCAACTAGTCGTATTTATGACATTTGCAGTGTCCAAGGGTTACCTGGTCCCCTTTTGTGATGGTCTGACAAGCAAAGTCAATGGGGAAGCCCAATTCAATTAACAACCGGGTTACCAACGTACCAACTGCAATGATTCACTTAACAACACTTGCAAAAAAGCCATAAAATGGGGCAAAACTCACTTAACAAATGTTTTGCTTAGCAACATAATTTTTGGGCTCAATTATGGTCATAGTCAAGAACTACCTATACATGCCTGTACACTCAAACATGCTTAATTAAATACACCAAGGAGCCCTGGTGGTGCATTGGTTAGAATGCAGTATTACAGGCTAACTCTAGTCCCAGTCTGGAGTTTGATTCTGACAGGGCTCAAGGTTGACTCAGCCTTCCATTCTTCTGAGGTCAGTAAAATGAGGACCCAAATGGTTGGGGCCAACATGCTGATGTAAATCACTCAGAAAGTGCTTGTAAAGCACTATAGAATGCTATATAAGTCTAAATGCTATTGTTATTGCTAAAGTTAAGTATTTAAAATTTCACAAAACAATATTCATTAGCAGAGAAAAGTTAGAGCAGGGAGTTTTTGCAGCTAGAAGAAAGCAATTAAGAATTGTCTTAGGTTTGGAAATTATTTCATCAGGGTGGCCTGCATTTCTATGGAGAATTTGGGATTTTATTTTTATATTTTTAAACTTTTAACCAGTTTTTAATCCCTCTATGAATTTTAAGCATTCTTGTTCACTACAAGGAGAGTTAAATTTGTTTTGATTCATATTTACTGGAAATGATGGACCATATAATGACCTAAACTGGAACCCCAGCCAAAGTCTGAGCACACTCCGAATCAAGCCTGCAATATTTCTGAGAAAAAAAGGTGATTAAATATACAGAGGTTTTAAGTAGCCCAATATAAATGTTAACAGAACTAGGAAGGAAAATCTATTTACAAAGATAAGGCAGGCAACTTACTTTTGCAAAAAATATTATTCAAACATTGTGAAACAGAGATTGATTTAGTACTTTTCAAGAAAAAATAATAATATTAGAATATCAATTAAGGGTGATCTATGTATTCATTTTTGCATGCATGATGGATGCAGTAGAATGAGTTGTGAAAAACAAACAGGGGAATTTAGTTTTTATTAATCAAATTCTTCTTCCAAGAAGTCACGACTAGTGAGATTCTAACATGAATCTTGAATTTCTTGTCCAGGGGATGTGAGTGTGTTTGTATGTGTATATGCGTGTAGAATGTTATCTTAGTTTATCCAATCAATAGGACTATTCTTTGGATTCTAGTCACTTTGCCAAAAATAGTGTAAAATATGTATGTATATTATGTAATGTAGTATATGTATGTAATACATATATTACATGTATGTACATATTACATGTATATGTATATGCATGAAAGCATACTAAAATAGTATACAGGTAGTCCTCAACTTACAACAGTTCTTTTAGTGACCATTCAAAGTTACAACAGCACTGAAAAAAATGAGTTATGACCATTTTTCACACTTATGACCATGTGGTCATGTGATTTACATTCATACAATTGACAGCTGACTCATTTTTATGATGGTTTCAATCTCCTGGGGTCATGGGAGCCCACCTTCTGGCAAGCAACGTCAATGGGGAAGCCCAATACACATGGTACTAACTTAATAAATGTGGCAAGAAAAGTCATAAAATGGGGCAAAATTCACTTAACAAATTTCTTACTTAGCAACATAAATTTTGGGTTCGGTTGTAGGTTGAGGGCTATCTGTAATAGGATTCATCATTCACTTGAGAGCATCTGAAGATATATTGCAAATAGCATGGATTTTTGTTAGATACTTCTTTTCTAAAGCATCTGGCACTTAGTGGAATTTAAATTATGCAAGTTATTCTAGTCTGTAATAAACAAGGATCACAGAAAGGGACATGATAATTAGTCAAGACAACTTTACTCAGTTTCTGATTTTTCTACTGCTAAGTTCATTCCACTCTTTTTGCATCAGCTTTCTAAAAGAATTGTACCCAAAATTTGTAATCAGTTTATCTGCACTTTTCCTCTTTTTTTTCCATCTTTGCAAATGCTGTCACCAATTTAATTTCCCCTAAATGTTGTGGGTTTTTTTCCCTTTGTGCTAACATAGGCTTTTCTTAGTCACACTCCATTGCAACTTACTTCACAGAATTAAGGAAATATTAACTGACTCACCAGTAGGTTTGGGAAGAACAAACTGAATCAGATTATATTATGGGAAGTAAACTATCGGTAGTTGAGGACATTCATGGGGGAAATAAGAAAGTGTACATTGATACATGACACAGACTCTGCCTTTCATTATACTTGTGTGCAATGTCACACATTTTATCATTTTGGCATCAATATGGTTAAGGATGGATGTCTATGTTTCTGGATTCTACTATTTAAAAATGTTCAATTAAGAAATAATTTTTTATTCTATCAAAAGTCATTGCCTATATTTTCAGAACAGCTGAAAAACTGGATTTTTCTTGTTTCCTGATCTTGATCTATATTCATTCATTGGGAACCCTGAAAAACTGTGGCAAGTGATGTGAATCCAAATTATACATTTATTCAGAGCTTCAGAGCTTTTGAGCTTCAGAAAAAGCTCATAGAAAGTGTAAATAGGGAGAGAAGATGGAGACTTCATTTACCCATCACTCCATCTCTACCCATTCAATAAACATTTGAAAATGTATCTTTTAGAAATATAAAGGCATGAAGCCACGTTCTAGAAGATTAATATAGAAAGGGTTATTCTTAAAGAGACATCTCAGACTGTGACTGGAGCTCATATTTTATCAGACATCTGCCAGTTTTCTTTATCATATTTCATGACAGAAATGAAATAAGATAACATTCTGATAAAATTTGCTTTATCATTTTTAAAGGTTTATGGTCATTTTAAAGTGTTATGGTCATGAATACAACAGTGTATTCAAAACTGAGCTAACTGGGTCTTGTCAGGACATAATTTTGAACATAAGTTAAATTTACAGTCTCGTCTCTAATGTATATATCATTGGAAATACGTTTTAATTTGTTCAGTGGAATTGTACTATTCTGCACACTTCTTTACAAATATGTTCAAATGAACCAGGCATGACTTCCTTCTGAATAAAATATACATAACTCTCCAACAACTTGATCCATCCAGCTACAAACTCAGTTAAACCTTTTTATCCCTGGTTCTGATAGCATACAAATCACTCTATCTCGGTCAAAACTCACCATTTGGGAAGAAGGAGTCCTTCCTCACGTTATCTAGAGAAGCACTGGCAAAGCCTTGTGACATCACTAATCTCTTCCCCATTGGCTAGGCAGATAGCATTGGATATGGCTTGGCCTCTGTAGGCAATGTGAACTATATTCTTTGATTTGATACTTTGGTAGTTGATGGACACTTTTGATTTTTCAGCCACTATTTCTCTCCAGCTTTTTCTTTGTGGACTAGGTATAAAATATGTTAGCTGATTGGATTTAGGTAGATCTACAATGCAGCTGAGTAGAAATTTATTTCCTGGGCAAGACTAGAATATGGGCATCTATAGTAGGACAAATGATGAAGAATGCTTGATGATATCATCACACAAAAACTGCATCTTATGTACTTGTAAAAGCACCATTTGTGTGATGAAGATACTATATATATGCCATTATACTGGCATCATAGCAATTAGCTGGACAGTGTATATTAAGTATAATTAACCTTACAGGATGTGAATTAATAGTTTAGTTGGGCCTTTCGTTATCATAACAGGCCAATCTTAACTGATCTGGTTAAGAATGTTATGGGAACAAAATCACCATACATATTTCCCCCTTTTCCATACAAAAATGAGATCACTAAAATGACACAGTACAAATTTTATGATAATCTTATGCTGTTAAAACCAGTGACAAGAGAATTCTATTGTAATCTATCAATTTTATATTATTGCATTTCAGTTAAATATTGCTTTGTTAAATGAAAGGCAGAAAGAGGGGCAAATAGAGCTATGCTTTGGAAGAATTCTTGTTAAAACATTGTGGTTTAAGGATAAAAATGTATATATAAACTAGTATAGCACTATCAAATAAAAATTGTCCCAAATGTCCAAGGCAAAACTGTTAATCTGTTCTTACTTTCTGTCTCTGGCCCAAATCCTGATATTTCCACTTGGGAAAGATTATAAATCTGTCTGAACTGTACAGCAGTATGTGACCATTTTTCTATTTCTGGCAACTGAAAATTAAAATCCTCTCAATTTTTGAAACAACTTATTTGTCATAATGTATTTTAGTGCTGCATACTTCTACTTTTCAAATATTCCACAGAACTAAAGAGATGTTTTGAGAAAAAAGGGAAAATAAAAACATAAACAATTGTATAATGTTCAAAGGCACCGAGTTTAGGAATTGTCTTGGACAAGGAATATATATCTATTGTTTTTCCTGTGCATCAACAAAGAAAGCAAAAATGGTGCATTAAATAGCATTTGCTCTAATCTATAAAGCAAAAAGCAAACTTCATTATGGTTTAGTGTGTTGCATAATCCAATCTAGAATCTCCCTCCCAACTAATGACCTTACATATTCTTGGCCTAACCTCACTTTTGAAAGGGAGATGAGCAGTGCTCCCTATGGTCAGCAATGACACTACCAGAGTAAAATCCACAGGTACTCCTTTATCTTAACCCCACTTTGCTAAAATCTGATTCTTGAATCTGAATTCTATCCTTGGACTTTGATTTTGTTTAATACCTCTGCTTCTTTTTTACTTTAACCTTGTATGAAGCCTGGTGTTTGTGCATTACTGTTGAGTCACTAGTTGCTTCTTCAGCAGTCTATAATGGTCTGTGCATGTCAGCCTCAGAGAGTGTGCTGTCAGAGTTAATTTTTGTCCCTTGACAGGAAAGTGGTTTTTGTCTATTGGTATTAACTTTTAAAATTAAATTAAAAATGAATATAATATGAAAGAACTACTTCATATGAAAAAATACTATTTGTTCTGAAGAAAAGGGAAATGAAACACACTCTTTAGTTAGTCTGTGATAGAAAATATACTTTCAGGTCATTTTTGGGTCAATGTCTCTAACTTGCCTGGAACTAATTAAACAGTAAAGCATTTGGGGGTTGATTTGTCTATATCTTCATTGCTATTTATTCCCTGTCTTCCCTGTCCTCTATAGTCCCTTTGCCTTTAAACAAGGTGAGAATGTGTAGAGACATTCTTCAGAAAAATTGTAGGCTATAGGAATTATTTGTGCTTCAGTTTGAGATGCAGACAACACAGACTCACCCCCAATAGCCTGCGCCTGTGTTCAACAGTGAAGGGACACAGGGCGGAAAACACAGCTCCACAAATGTCTATGGAGATTGTCATTCATCTGGGTCATGGTTGTCCCAAAGGTGCTTTTTCAAGAGGCAACTGGACTTTTCTTTGAAGATGTTTTGCTTCTCATGCAAGAAGCTTCTTCACCTCTCCACCATCCAGTCAGAGCTGTAGCTTCTTGGATGAGAAATGAAACATCTTCAAAGAAAAACCAGAAAGTCCAGTTGCCTCTTGAAAACGCACTTTTGGGACAACCATAGATGTTCACAATTAATACAACTTTCAACTTTATCCTCACCAAATTCTACTTACCAGTTTTGCATTGTTTGGTGTTAGATTATAAGTATAAGAGTATGGATACAGGAGCATCTGGGAGTAAGAGTGAATGGTCAAGTAAGCCTTGATAGTTGAGTGGTTTCTTCGAATGAAATCAGCCAAAGCTTTGGTTTCCTTTTCTGATTCAGGTTTACTACCACAATAGGTTTCACTACAGGGGTTTGTTGAAGCACCAATAGCTGAATGCAGTAGAAAAAAATTAGACATGATAGACCAGTTAGTCTAAAAGGCAGAAAAAGTGTACCTTTCAGGCTTACTAATGATTTTATGAGACTCTAGGAGTCTCTGGAGGCTGGGGAAAGGCTGTTTTCGCCCTTCGCAGATAAATAGAGAGGATCTGGAGCCAGGTAAGAGAGAAAAATGGGCCTCCCCCCCCCAGCCCCTTCAGAGGCAGGAAACAGCCTGTTTCCCTACTTCTGGTGGGCTCAGAAGGCCCGAAAATCAGCTGGCTGGCGTGCACATGCGAGCCAGAGTTCAGCTGGCGTGCCCCTGATATGGCTATGTATGCCACCTGTGGCACGCGTGGCATAGGTTCACCATCACGGCTATATACTATGCTAGGTCTCAAGAAATAGCATCACAGGTTACTTTTAAAAGTAGTTTTAAAGTGATAATTATTTTATCATGCTTTCCTGTTCACTACTTCACCACTCTGAATAGCACCTCCAAGATCCTCTTTCTCATAACCAAACGTGCTTTCTTTCTTCTACTTCTCCAATCAATCTCATTCAAAAACTATATGAAAAAATTGGCACTATTCTAAAGTAGTGCAGTTGGTTAATTGTGCAATTAGTTTTTCAGAGATGACCAGATAGAAATAAGGAAATGGATGGAGGCAATTGTTATTACAAAATAATATCCCCATGTGACAGGGATATGGGAATTGTGAAAGAGACTGTATAAACTATGGGCTTACTTCCACTATGAAACCCAACTGTTTAGAGCACATAAAAAGGCATTATATAGACATACTAATATATATTCATTTAACCCATGAATGTGAGGGGCTATTTTGAACTAATCAAAATCCCCCTCTTGCATGGAAAGGGTTTGATACATTCCCTAATTAGCATCTATATGCAATGAAAATGTGGATGTTGAATGGAACACTACCCTGAATAATTCTGCACCTCCTCACATTGTCAGTCATAAGTCACAATGTTTCTCAGTTTGTTTGTCAAGCAATTCTTAGGAATAGGCAGTTACTGTAAAGAAAAATTGGACTCAGTAGTTTAAAATATTTTATGCATTGATTTCTTCCCATCTCCCATGTATACAACAGCAGGAGAAAGAATTATATTCTGCCAGTTTTATTGTTGTCTAATATTACCTATCTTCATTGCTTTGACCTTATAGCTCAACAATGAGAATACAGCTTGATGTATATATAGCTTTGGCTTTGATTCTTAAAATTTCCAATTAAAATAATTTGAAATGTCAGGTGTGAGGAAATTGGAGCCTGCCAGAGTAGATCATGTGCATTTGATCAGCTTGGTGCCCTTTGATGTCAAGATCACATAAAAACATCAATCTCAGGTTGTATTTTGGCCTCCTTCCTGTTGAATATTTCTATATGTTGTGAGGCAAGAAGATTGCAACAACTCTGGAGGGTGCCAGTTAGTGAAGCTGGCATACAGCATTGTGGAATACATTGTATATGATTTACCAGGAAGTATTTCATAAGGCTGTGACAGTGCTTTGAGGAAGATGTATTGTAATTCATTGGAGTGCTTATAGTACAATGATTCCTTGGTACGCAACTGCTTTGAAACTCATCGAATTTGGTATTCAACTCATTTTGACTTGAAAATTTTGTCCTGGTACTCATCATTTGTTTGGTACTCAACACACAAGCTAGAACTTGTCAGTGTTGGCTGCTTTGTGACTCACTACATTATTCCTTATGGAAAAAAATTGTTTGTTACCCATCATTTTTGGTACTCATTGCGCCTTCTGGAACCAATTAATGATGAGTACCGAGGTACCATTGTACTACTTTTTGAACCTTTTTAAAGAAGTGATGTCTTTTTACAGGTTCAAGACCACTTTGGAAACTGCTTCCAGCTCTGTCCACATGAGTGTTACTGTGAAGCAGTTGTTTTTATAATTCCCAAAGCAGAAGTTAGTATCTGCTCCTGTGCTTTTTGAAGAACCTCTCTTGAGGGATTTGCAAAGCTTTATTATTTAACAAGACTTTACCCTAGGATACTATTTTTGTGTCAATACATGCAGGAGTGAATATTTTACTTTGCTTTGCCACATCAGTAGTGTAGTAGTGTGAACATAGTAGTGGTAGTAATGTAGTAATGTAGTAATGTGGCTTCCGGTGGTCTTCCGGGTGCGGTTCAAGGTTTTGGTTACCATCTTCAAAGCGCTCCATGGCTTAGGACCAGGGTATCTTTGGGGCCGCCTTCTGCCACAACAGCCTCTCACCGACCAGTCCGCTCCCATAGAGAGGGTATCCTTAGGGTGCCGTCGGTCAAACAGTGTCGACTGGCGGCCCCCAGGGGGAGAGCCTTCTCTGTGGGGGCACCTACCATCTGGAATGAGCTCCCCCCTGAGATACGGAGCTTACATGACCTGGGTACTTTTCGCCGCGCCTTGAAAACATTTTTATTTGAACAAGCTGGGCTGGCTTAACCTCCTTTATTTTGGGTTTTTAAATTTTTATAATTATAATTGGATTTTTAAACTGTTGAGCCAAATTATTTAATTTGTTTTAATGATTTTTTAACTCTTGTATTTATTGTATTTTATTCTGGCTGTTCACCGCCCTGAGTCCCGTCTGGGAGTAGGGCGGTATATAAATTTAATAAATAAATAAATAAATAAACAAACAAACAAATAAATAAATAAATAAACATGCTTCACATTAGCACAATTTCAGAAATATAGAAACTGACAAAAATTACTTTGCTCAATCGCTTCCACAAATATGTTATTTATAAGGGAGGAGCCCAATTAATTCAAAGTATATAGCATAAAGGATTATACAAACTCAGATTTTATTTTATTTTATATATATTGGGGTGTCTAATATGTTGTTCTCTGAAAAGAGAAAGATTTTTTTTTGCCTCTTGCTGACAGAGATAAAGTAACTTATGTGGAAGAAACTGAATAGGATTCAGTTCCAAACCACAGAGTACTTCCTTCTTAGAGAGGTTTAAAATTCCTCTACAATATTTTAGTATTTCAGTATCTTTCCACAAAAGATACTGAAATACTATTTTATATTCTTATATTCTTCGAAAACTTGCTTTTGGAGATTCAGTTGGTTAACTGAACCACCCCAATGATGCCCTTGACATGATGTCCCGGTGCCTGGAGGCTGTGCGGATCTCAATAGGGAGAAACAGGCTCAGACTCAACCCCTCCAAGACTGAGTGGCTGTGGTTCCCGGTGCCCCGGTATAGCCAGCTGGTTCACTGGCTATTGGGGGTGAGATCTTGGCCCCCTCAGAGAGGGCTTGCAACTTGGGTGTCCTCCTGGATACATGACTGTCTTTAGACCATGTGACAGCTGTGGCCAGGGTGGCCTTTTATCAGGTTCTCCTGATTTACCAGGGATGGCTTGCGCATGGTCACTCATGCCCTTGTCACTTCCCGTCTGGACTACTGCAATGCTCTCTACATGGGAGCTCTCCCCTTGAAGAGCACTTGGAGGCTCCAACTAGTCCAGAATGCGGCCATGAGGGTGATTATGGGAACGACACATCGCACCCACGTAACACCTCTCCTGCGCGAGCTGCACTGGCTCCCGGTGGTCTTCCGGGTGCAATTCAAGGTGTTGGTGACCACCTTTAAAGTGCTCCATGGCTTAGGTCCTGGTTAGTTACAAGACCGCCTGCTGCCATCGATAGCTTCCAATTGGCTGGAACGCTCCCACAGAGAGGGCCTCCTCAGGGTGCCGTCGGTCAAATTATGTCGACTGGCGACCCCAGGGGGAGACCCTTCTCTGTAAGGACCCTTTGGAACAAATTGCCCTGAGATATACGTAGGATTCCTGATCTTCATGCCTTTTGCTGAGCCCTGAAGACATTATTTATTATTTCAGGGCAAGTTGGTCTGATGGTATGAAGAATTTTAATGGGTCTTTTAGCTTTGGGGTTTTTAATATGTGGCCATATTTTTAATTAGTTGTAGAATTGTTTTAACTTTTGTATTGAGGTTTTCTATTATTGGTTGTACACTGCCCTGAGTCCTTCGGGAGAAGGGCAGTATAGAAATTTGATTAAACCTTAAACCTTAAGTATTGTTTATTTTTTGTAGGACTGCGTTAAGATTTTGGAACTCAACTAGAGTTGATATTTTTAAACTCTTAAGAATTCAACATAATCCATATAGGATTGGAGCATAGTTTTTCTTTCTTAGAGAACAGGATACTTACCGCACCATGCAGCATCAAAATTTCTGTTGGGATCAGTACCAATGCATCTACTACCAGCAGTTACAGAACGAGTCTTCCTCCACATGCGGCTCTGAAATGCAACAGATTTGTGAATGTACCGTTTGAAAGATAATTAATACAATAATCATGAACTGCTGATTGTGTATTATTTACCTTTGTCCAAGAATAGACATAACCATCAATATTCAAGACAGGCAAGACATAGAAGTCTAAGTTGTTCAGAAGCCGAGTCATAATGGTTTCTTTTCCATAGGTCCGAACAGCCTACATACAAACCACAGACATGGTGAGGATAAATCTAAATGACTGACCTTATGTCATTTTCATTTGCTTGATTACCAAATAATATTACATGTTTTTGGCACAGGAATAGGAATATGAAGAAAAATATGGAGAGAAATAAGAAGAGCAACATGAATCAAGAGCACTCATTCAAAGTTTAGCTGCTTGCCAATTAATTTGATAATACTGAGGATGCCAATTGCTAAATGAATATAGATGGACAAAATTCATAAAAAGTCGTAGATTTGATATTGTTTAGAAATTAGGATGTCACTGAAAGTTTATAAAGAGAGCCTTTTAGTGTTCTATAATTATCTATCTGTAATATTAATTGATGGGTTAAGATTTTGAATAGATATATGAAAAAATTAACTGGTTATAATGATATCTGTGATTATGTTAGAAATTAATTGTATAGCTTTTTCCATTATGCAAAATTTATGTGACAATTAGTAAATATGTTAAATGTTTAATAGAAGTAAATAACGGGGACTCTGATTAGATTTGATAACTGTAATATTGTAAATAAGGCAAAATTTTGCTCTCTCCTGCATTACTGGAAGGGTTAAGAAAAGATCAATCTGAATAGCAAATAAATTAACAATGACATGGTTTTCACTTCTCAAACTGCTTCTTCACATTTTAAAGGACAAGAAAAGAATTTGTATCCTGCCACCACAGCAAATCTGTCAATACTCTAGATCCCATTTACATTCTATACTTCATTGGGTCAAAAGAAGGTAGCTTTAGCAGGTCATGCCAAGAGTTAAAATGGTGGAAAGAGGAAGTTAGAGTGAACTCTTTCAGAGCACAATAGAATCCTCCTGATCAGCTGATTTCTGTGAAATAGCACAAGAGATTACATCCCAAAATGATCCTGGGAGGGGATGAGATTCTGATAGGATTGCCACAGCACAGAAAAAGGCAGGTTTGCGTAAGAGTTAGGATTTCCTAATACAATTTGCATGGCATTGACCCCAAATATTACAACTTTGAGATTAAAAAGAGAGAATGTAGGGTAATAGTACAGATGGATCAGGACTGGGGAAACCCATTTGTTGGTACTTTAGCTGTCGAAAGTCTACTCACACTCTCTTAACCCAACCTTCTTGTAGGGGAGTTGTTATAGGGAAAAATTGGAAGAGAAAATGCTATGTACTCGAGCTCTTAAAAGAAAGGCAGGAATATTAACAATAATAACTGAAACTTTTTCTGTGTCTTCATAAAGGACTATGGTCAACTCTGGAATTGATTTAGATCCAGAAAGATGAAGACTAGATGTTTCTGTAGACAGATGTTGCCTCAAAGGGCTGCAGATCTGAGGAAAAGGAGAAACTCAATGCACAATGCTCTCATGTTCCTAGGCTTTGGTGAACCATGATTACTAAGATTGTATCAGATTTTGTATATCTATGTCTTCAGAAATAGATATTTCTAAAAGCAAACTCAAGAACTGACTATCACCAGAATTGAAGGACAAAATTTTCAGCATGCCTAGGCAGCATATGATCCTTAAAAACAAAACAAAACTAAAACAAAAAACCCCTAAGAAACCAATAAACTAAATAGTGACATTAAAAATCAGCTATGGACATCAAGAATAGAAGAAGCTGCTCTTTATCTGTTTTAACATACTCTGGAGAATGTGTAGCTTCTTCAAACTTATTTTAGAAATGTACATTAATTGTTAGATACATGTTATATAGCACAATCTATTTATTATATTTTAATTATAATATAATGATATCTTTTTACAAGACCCCCTCCCACATTTGTTATTATAATCCTAACCCTTTGTAACTGCAACAGATTTTCTCTTAATGGTGAATAGAATAAACTTTGCAAAGGGGGTAATCAGCATTTTTTGGGGGGCAAGAGCAAACTCCAGTTCTGTGTTCACATTGTAATTATGCTATTGCAATGCATTCTTCATGGCAATTAAAAAAAAAAGTTTCAAAATGTGAACTGGAATCAAATGAAAAATCAAAGTAGAATGCTATTTTATAAGAAAGACAACAACTTTGGAATAACAACGAGAATTTGCTGAGGAATTGTAAACAATTTTTCTTTGATTTTGAAATCCCATCCAATTCCACTTTCAATTGAATCAATAATTTCTGTCACTGATATTTTGTCACCAACCTCTCGTACAAACCACTGGCAAAAAGCAGGTGAGATCCATTCTCTGGCATGGAAGCCGCAGTCTATAAAGATAGCTTTTTTATTTTGACCAGGGTTCCCAATCTATACAAGAAAATGAATGAAAGAAAGAACAATTGGATACAAATATTTAATGGTCTTCAAATAGCACAGTACAAATACTCTCACACAGTGAAAATACTCAGAGTAAAAGAGTTGGAAGAGACCTTGGAGTTCTTCCAGTCCAATCCCCTACTCAGACAAGAAGCCCAGACCATTTCAGACAAATGGTTGTCCAATCCCTTCTTAAAAGTTTCTAATAGTTATTAAAACAATTTTTAACACAATAAAAATGTAAAAGAAAACATTTATTAAGAAATGAATATGTTGCCTGTCCGATTAATAGTTCTTTACAATTCACAAAACACAATAAAAGTATCTATGAATTCAGTGTTAAAAGAATAACAGATGTAAAATACAAACTACAACTAAGCCAGAGTTGCTTCTAATAGTAGTTCCAATCTTACTTGAGTACACCTGGAAACAGCCCTCCTCCTTTTCGTTTTTGTTTTTGGCTATAACTTATTTCTTAGAATTTTTCCTCACCCCTACAAACCACCATATTTTATCCTGGGTGATTATGGTGTAACTTTAGAGTCTGGCTACCTGCACTATATTGTTTTTATATAACTTTGCCTCTTACATAAATAGTAAGGCATAAAGTATCCAGATGCAAAGGAAGACAGGACTCCCTTATCTGTAAATGTAGTTCACAAGAGAGATGTTTATTGTGAAGAAGTATGACAAGCTCCATCTGGTGAAATTCCCAACCACTAAAGGCACAAGGAACTAATCTTCCTAGTCATGTAGTTTCTATCAAAGTTGGGATTTTTTTTTTTTAAAAAAAACCACATTACTAAACTCAAAAGTCAGTTCATACACAAATACCTCCTGCTCATATTCGTGTACTCAGACTGGACCACAATGTTAAATTTTAGCAAATTAAACCTCAGATCACAAAACAAAAGTGCAACATTAGCCCACTGGCTAGACAAAAGCACATAAAGAGCAAGAGCTTTGAAATCTTGTCACTATTTCTTATACAAGTAAAGTATATCTCCCTGGCTATCTATCAACTTAAACGGGGGGCATGAAATAAAACCGCATCCACTAACCAGAGGCCTGTTCTGCCATTGCTTGTTTCGGTGCAATGTCCAGCAGTGCATCATCTGTGCTGGGGCGACAGTGCGCATGTCCACAGAGAGGGCTCTGCATGCCATCTCTGGTACACATGGCATAGGTTTGCCACCAGGGCTATATACCAATACTTACTCAATTTTTTTTGTAATTTTTTAATGATTTAATTGAAATATTGCAAAATAACAATAATAAAATACAAATTCACTGTTATTGTTTGTTGGAATGTATTAAGGACAATATGGGGATGTGAAAGGGATTAAAAATACTCCCAGAGCTAAGTCGAGTAAGATGGGCAGCTTATAATATTTTATAAATATATAAATAAATATTAAATAAATACAGGTTTGACTTGAAACAGAGACAACTAAAATCTCAACCTTGGGATTCTGTTCAGGTATTCAGATAGCAGAGGATATAATCAGTCCAAACACTTATCGATCAATACAGACTGCCAACTAGATGTAGCCAAGAACCCGAACTTTATTGTCAGTGAACCCAGTAGTTACTCTGACCACTTATGGCATATTTAACTAAACTCAAAGTATCTAAACACAGAAGTATATTTACTCTGGCATGATGTCATGCCTTTCTCTCAGCTGTGCTTGAAAGCACAGATTCTTTATCTGGAGACACAATGCCCTTGTGACTCTGGACACACAGAAGCAACAGAACATATCCTTCTCCAATGCCTGCACTACAGAAACATTCATACCAACCTCATCTCATGGTAACTTTAATATCTGGTGTGGACAGGACAATTTTATACCAACCTGTGGTGTCAGACATCAATGCTTGTCCAACATACATTATCTATCTATCTATCTATCTATCTATCTATCTATCTATCTATCTATCTATCTATCTATCTATCTATCTTCTAGTTTTTAATTATATATATCAGAAGAGACACGGTGGTTCAGTGGCTAAGACACTGAGCTTGTTGATTGAAAGGTTGGCAGTTCAGCAGTTCGAATCCCTGGTGCTGTGTAACGGGGTGAGCTCCCGTTACTTGTCCCAGCTTCTGCCAACCTAGCAGTTCAAAACCATATAAAAATGCAAGTAGAAAAATAGGGACCAACTTTGGTGGAAAGGTAACAGCGTTCCATGCTCCTTTGGTGTTTAGTCATGCTGGCCACATGATCATGGAGTCGTCTTCGGACAACGCTGGCTCTTCGGCTTTGAAATGGAGATGAGCACCATCCCCTAGAGCCAGGAACAACTAGCACATATGTGCGAGGGGAACCTCTACCTTTACCTATACCTTCTAGCTTTTCATAATTTTAAAAGATTTTTATTTCTATATATCTATATGCTTTTTTCAATGACTATACTCCAGGCTCCTTTTTCTGATCTATGACTGTAATAAGGATTTGGTTTGATTTGAACAGATTTGAAGTGCTTATGTTTTTCATGCTGGAAAGCCTTAATTATTTTTAAAATGTCAGCACTAGCAATAGCACAGTTCTCTTCCCCACCTCCAGTTATGCCACAGTTTAATTTCATGGACATACTGAGGATGGAGAGAAATAGTAGCCACAAGCTGAAAAATGTTCTAGGGCAAATATGCTTATGGTGTTTTCAAGGCGGTTTTTAAAGCAACTTTGAAAAGTTTAAAAGAAAACACTTATTTGTTTATCAAGAAATATTTATGTTGCCTGTCCACTTAATAGCTCTGTCTTGACAGTTTACATAAACACAGTAAAAATATCTATGTAAACAGTGTTAAAAGAATAACAGTTATAAAACACAAACTACAACTAAACCAGAGTCGCTTCTGTAAAATAGGTGGCCCTATAAATGGGATCAATAAATAAAGTGGGAGCATTCAAAAGCCAAGATAAATAAGTGTGCTTTAAGCCTTCATCTAAATGGTAACAAGGAAAACTCTTGCCTCACCTTTAAGGTCAATGATCACAAAAGCATAGGGTTTGTAATGATGCCTACACTATGACCATATGGTTGCATCCTTAGGCTTGTCCCATAATCAGTCAAGCTGCTTTGCCTTATGCATCACTGGCTGCAACAGCTCAGTATGCCAGAGGATTCTGAGATGGGGAAGACAGTGTTTAGAAGAAGCCCCTGTACCAAGTGCTCAGGAGATGACTCAAACAGGTCACTGAAATCCAATTAATTATCTGGAATCTGATCAGCTTCATTAAGCTCTGTGGGTGGACTAACAATGATCTGGTCCTTGCTCCTGAAGAGGACAATATGCTACAACTATTTAAAGTTCAATAGGAAGCAAATTTATCCTTACCATAGCTACCACTTCTCAGACTCATCTTTTACTATCAAAATACATTTGAAATATTACGTTGTAGCTCTGTAAAGGAATGACATATATCCCACAATTGATTGCCATTTAATGGGGCAGTGAATTTTGGAAGAGACGTCTGCTATAAATTGGGTAAAGGTGATAATTCTGATAGCAGCTATTTCTTTAAGATCCAATCTCCTTTTCCATATGTGACTATGCGGCCTCTTGTGTACTGTTACTTATACTAGCCTTTTCCCTAGCACCTTCCAGATGTTGCACCACAATATTCATCATCCTCAATTGGCATATTTTAGTGATGAGGGAGTTCATTGCTCAATATATCTGGAAGTGTGGTAGTGCAGATCTCCAACTCACATGGAGGTGTTTACATGTATATATAGCAATCGAGTCACATCTCAACAGACAACTAACTTTTCAGGCCACTCTCTGGTATTATTTGAAGCAGGAAGAGGCTGCAAACATTTATGTTTGCATGTTCAGTTGTGGGTGCAAAAATATCAGCTGAAGAGGGCTAGGTGTTGCTCTGATATGGTTTAGTGAAAGCAATTAAAGAGGTAACTCTGCAAACCAAAGGCAAATTTCTGCAAATCCTGGCACTGTGAATCTTTCAATTTGCAGAGCAGCTGGGTCACAGCTGCATAGAAGCTAAACCAAAATGAAAGGAGGAAATGCAGCTGTAGTGGTTGGTTTATTGCACCCTTAGGAAAAGCTCTTGCAAGTCAACCCTGTGGTTCTCCAATAATGATGTAGGATCTATTCTCATGACCTTTTAAAGCAAATGTTAGTAAGAAGTGAAGTGTATCCCATGCTGATCTTATCAGCTCCTCATTTCCCTGAATGGAGAAAAGTTCTAGCCAATCTGACCAGAGTTTGGCTTCCCTTTTGCAGGGAGGAGCACTGGAGTCTTGTAGGGTTCTACATTTCTCTATAAATGTACAAGTAGAACAGAATTGGTAACAAAGAATATAAGCACAGTTTTGGCATACAACAGGCTTACTATCCTACATATTACCATTGAAAGAGATACCTGTGTTCCCAAGTCATATTTCAAAGTGTAGGTTATAGCTGAGCTTTCTACTACCCCTGTTTCATTCTGCACTTTAATACAATGAGTGTAAATTGCACTTCTTAGTGGTGGTAATGGGATACAGAAAATGGGTGAATTATCTTTCAGAGAGTCCTCTAATAAGTAAGTCTCACTCTCAGCATACAGGGAACCGTGTTCCCTGGCTCAGGAATTCTCGGAGTTGAAGTCCACATATCTTAAAGTTGCCAAGATTGAGAAATGCTGCTCTAGATTGATTGACTAGCTGCAGAAGACATTTAAAGGTGTGTGGGTGGGGGTGTCAAGACCAATTTTTAATATTTTTGAAAGAAAATGTTTAAGGCAGGAAAAGCCACTTTCTCCTGTGACTTTAGTGTGCTTGCTTTCAAATGTAGCCATTTTGAGGTCAGTTTTGAATGATGCAGCCATGAGCTTCAGCATCTCCATTCGAGATGTTGGCTTACTACTAGTTCATCGCCATGCCATAAAAAGACCTTGTTTGAACTCCAGGTCCATCAATATGTTAGTTTTCTAACAAAGGGAGCTGCTGCCATGGAATAACTAATATTTATATCTTCAACTTTTAGCTAGTTCATCCATATTGAGCAATGGAATATGCATGCATTGATTGTATGGCATGAACTGACTGGAACCTGCTCAAATGTGACCAAGCAATGGGGCAGGTGGAATAAAGACAGAATCTGACTTAAATATGTCATGCAATAAGGAAAAAACTCAGCCTGAAGAGGTATACAATTTTCATAATATTGCTATATACTGAAATCACCACATACATTGGATCTTAGAAAGGAAATAGTCATATTGGGATTGTATATAGTAGCCTTTTGTCCCTAACATAGATGCAAATTTTAAGTCTTCTCAGTCACATCTTTTATGATGTATTTATGAGAAGTTCTATTATGAGGGAACTGTTCTTTGCATTTCAGTTTCTGCATGACTAACACAAAGTGTACATCAGAATTTGATGAAACTCAGGTCCAGATGAAAAGAGAATTACTTCATTTGAAATCATAGAAATACAATCAGGTGGACAGAATCAACTCAATCTTAGCATTACAGAAATGGGGAACCTTTTATTATTGTCACTCTCTGTATTTTTGTTCATTCTAAGAGGTAGATTCTATACCAGTTGATTAATTAGGTATTGTACAGATGTCCTTATGGGCCCCACTCTCTCCCTCTTAACATTTAATGTACTATTGTGAAACAGATCTAAATTACTACATGGAGGTTGAGAGAAGAATTGGATTTTCCTTCCAACATGATGAAATAACAAAGGTTTTGTTTTTTGTGTTAAGAAGAAAATCTGATTAATTGTTTGCATTTCATTGTCAAGAAAAACAGAGGGGGAAGGGAGTTCTTTCTGAAGTATATAGATCACTTTGTAGCAAATATATTTACAAACAACAGATGGAGTATACAATTAAACAAAAGTAAATTACCATTTACCTTGCTTACAGGAATATGGCTGAATTTTTATGTGCAAACTGTCAAAAGCTTTTATTGCAGACTGTGATATTTAGGAAGACTTTACTATCAATCAAAAATGTTTCCATAAAGGAATTTATAAAATCTATGTTGGTTTCGTAAAGCATTTTTTTAAAAAATACAAACACATATCCAGTATTTACAAAAACTTAACAACAGTTGCTATTTGCAAATTGCCAAGAGCAAACCTGATATGTTGGCTTTAGAAACAAATTTTTAAAATATTGAATACCTTCAGGAGGGGCATTGGACGTCCCTCAAAAGTTGTTCCTATCTGTAATCGGGAAACAAGCCTTGGATTTTCATTGGCAATATCATTTGTCCAAGCATCTATCTGTCAATTAAAAAATAGACCAGAGCATTTAGTGACAGAAAGAAATGACGTAAAGAATGACTAAGACTAATTGTTAATGCAGATTATTGTTGCCTAGATAAGAGATGGAAAATATTTTTTTCTTTTCCTGAAGAATTCAGACCAATGTATTAGAAGTAGTCAGTGCCCAGAGACTGAGTTATATACTTATCTTTGCTTGATGCACAGCTAAAAGAGCAAAAAGAAGTTTACTGTCTTCCCTTTTACTAGGGGAAATAACTTGGAGACAAATAGGACAGTGTAAATTAGAAGTGGATAACCTAAGGCTGGAGGATTGCTTGTTGTGTCCACAGCCTTGATAATTTCCAGAGGCAGCAATCAAATTCATCGCTTTAATGAGCTGGAACCAGGAAATTATTATTATTATTATTATTACTATTATTATTATTAATTTATTTATTTATTGGACTTATATGCCGCCCTCTCTCTGAAGGACTCACATCAGCAAAACAATCCCAATAAATGTACATTAAAACCTACTAAAGCAGACTAAAACCAATTTAAAACCAATTTAAAACAGTAGACTCCATCAGTCCAGGGTACGGCGTTTGAACAGCCATGTCTTAGGCTCGCAGCAGAAGGTACGAAGGGCCAGGGCCAATTGAAGAAGGGCCAGGGCCAAGGGAAATTGATTCCAGAGGGTGGACGCACCCACAGAGAAGGCTCTACCCCTGGGGGTCGCCAGCCAACATTGTCTAGCCGACGGCACCTTGAGTAGGCCCTCTCTGTGAGAATGCATTGGGCGATGGGAGGTCAATGCTGGTTGCAGGTGGTCCGACAGATATCCTGAGCCTAAGCCATGAAGGGCTTTATAGGTCAACACCAGCACCTTGAATCTCACCCAGAGAGTAACTGGCAACCAATGCAAGTAACGCAGGAGAGGTGTAACATGGGAGTATCGGGATCATCCCATCACAACCTCCGCAGCCGCATTCTGCACCAGCTGAAGCCTCCGAGTGGTCTGCATGGACAGCCCCAGGTAGAGAGAATTGCAGTAATCAATCCGGGAGGTGACTAGCGCATGAGTGACTGTGCATAGGGCATCGCGGTCCAAGTATGGGTGCAACTGGTGCACCAGGCAAACCTGGGCAAACGCCCCCTGGTCATGGCTGTTATACACTCCTCCAAGCCCAGCCATGAATCCAAGAGGACACTCAAGTTGCGTGCCCTGTCTACAGGGGGCAATACCTCACCCCCTATAGTCAAAGATGGAATCTCTTGTTCGGTCCGTGAACTGGTAAATACATGATTAGAAACAGTGAAGTTAACAAGACTTAGCTTTGATTCAATGGAAAGGCCAATTAAATCAAGGTTGTTTCCCCCCCCCCCGGCTCCATATTTCAGTCAAAGGCCAAATGCAATCCTTTCCCTGAAGAAGAAACAATCAGTTCCAATATAAATGGTGTCAGCAACTTGGAAGAGAATAGTATGCATCATGAGAATCTTGAATCCTGGACTGCCACATTTAGACGTTCATATTCATTTTTCCAGTCTAGTTCTGTATCAACTGGTTGGAATTTCCTAGCTCTGACAAAAGGAGACAGACCTTTCTTGCCTAGGAACATGTTAACTAAAGGTTCTAGGATTGGAATTTATGCAGAAAAGTATGTGTTCTTCAGTGGTGAAATCCAGTGGCTTGGTAGGCATGGCAGGGGAAGGATACTGCAAAATCCCTATTCCCTTCCCATTCCTGGGAGAAGGATATTGCAAAATCTCCATTCCCACCCCAGTCTGGGGCCAGCCAGAGGTGGTATTTGCTGGTTCTCTGAACTACTCAAAAGTTCCGCTACCAGTTCTACAGAACCTATCAGAACCTGCTGGATTCCACCCTTGGTGTTCTTCTAAACTGCATGTTCTTTATGCCTGAGAAATGACCATGAGGAGCAGAATAGTATTTTAACGCTAAACTGCCAAATAGAATGAGAAGGAGAATTTTCACATGTGAATCTTACCTGTTCCCAGCTATTATATTTTTCATAATGGTATCCAGCAACCCGAGCACGATTGTCCAGTTGCCTGTCAAGGGCAGCCTGAAGATTATCAATTAAAATTCTGCAATGAAACAATAATACAGATTGGTCAAAATGGGTTACTTCAATTTCTTTTGTACTCTCCAGATTTCCTAGGGTCTGATCTTCCTCCCCATGTTAATTAGTAAGTTTATGCAAGTCAGGCCTTGTTTGTTGGGTTTGAATTTCCCATTCCAGTTTATGAAGTGGATTGATTTGATTTGAAAATCTAATTTTGTTTTGACAGAAAGATTCTCAGCCAAGCATTCTCCAGATATGAAGAGGAACCAATATATTTAGGAACTGCTAGCCTTAATGATAGTATACAGTATGTTGGTAGTTGCAACTTCAATATATCTGGGAGGCATCAGAATGGGAGAGGCTGGATATGTGCAACATCATATCCTTGTGGATTTTAATTTGCATTTGGAGAGTATGAGACACACAATTTGCAATGCATCTCAACCTTCATACTGTAATTAACAATTGATCTAGTACACTGACACGATGTCAGGGTATCTCGGATCCATATCAAAGGCTCCTACCTTGAATTGTTATAGCAAGGACACTTCTCTGAAGTTTGTCAGGGACAATCTTTCAAAGAGCTCTGTGATGCAGGCTGAATTGTGTACATTCATCATTGGGGGAGCTAGCATCTCCAGGCATGGTGAAATAATTCTTTCTTATGACACTGTGACAATCCTACACTGTCAAGGTCTACAGTACTACAAGATTACCAACTGAGAGCAAAACAATATCTCATCAGCATATAACTAATGGATGAATCCCACCTTCCACAGCTCAGTTTTCATTTTCTATCCACTATATTAGATATTTACAGTGCTGGGGACAAATGTAAATCATGTGCTAAATAAAGTTGATTTTGTGTTAAACTTGAGGATTTTATTTTGTTGCTTGGTTTCTCCATTGGATCTGATATTTTCTGAGGTGAAAGTCTTACTCTCTATTTTTCTCAATCCTTTTTACTCTCCTTTACTCTCAATCCTTTTTTTTATTGCATCCTGGAATTAATTACTAGTCACAAAACTACTCATTGTTTTGTGCTAAATCTCAGATATATTGACTTGTCAATTTAAAAAGACCTAACCATGCAGAGATTCATTTCTCTCTGCAAGTTCAGTATATGGAATATTTATGGAAAAATCATTCATAAGGCAATATTACATACTATAAGGCGTATTAGTAAAACTATCTGGTAAAAATAGATTAGTTTTGAAGTAAATATTAAAAAAATTCCAACAGTTTGAAATTGATGTGAAAACAAGACAAATCAAATTTAAGATTGTTGGGAAAAATTAGAACTAGAGAGGGACCAAAACTGACAGATGCATTCAACTCTAATCCCTATTTTTGTTTTATTCGTAGCACAATCTCTTTCTTTATCTTTATCTTTTATTAGATTTTTCTCCTTTCGGACTCAGGGTGGTGAACAGCCAGAGTAAAAACATTTGTACACAAAAGTTAAAATAATTTTAAAAGTAATTGAATAAATTTTGCCCATAATTTAAAACATTTCAATTAAAATCAGTATCAAACTTTAAAATCAACATAGCTAACTGGCCCAGCTAACTGGAAAAAGTAAGTTTTTAGGGCCTGACGAAAAGTCTGAAGGTCTGGGATCATTCGTATCTCTGGGGGTAGATCGTTCCAGAGGGTAGGTGCTACCACAGAGAAGACTCTCCCCCTGGGGGTCGCCAGCTGACATTGTCTGGCTGACGGCACCCTGAGGAGGCCCTCTCTGTGGGAGCAAACCGGCCAGTGGGAGGCAATTGGTGGCAGAAGGCAGTCCTGTAACTACCCCAGCCCTAAGCCATGGAGTGCTTTAAAGGTGGTCACCAACATCTTGAAGCACACCCGGAAGTCCACTGGAAGCCAATGCAGCTTGCACAGGAGAGGTGTCATGTGGAAGCTCCCCGTAGCTCCTATAATCCCCAGCGCGGCTGCATTTTGCACCAGTTGGAGCCTCTGGGTGCACTCCAAGGGTAGTTCCATGTAGAGAGCGTTACAATAGTCCAGACGAGAAGTGACAAGTGCTTGAGTGACCATGCGTAAGGAGTCCCGATTTAGAAAGGGGCGCAACTGGTGTATCAGGCGAACCTGATAAAAAGCCCCCCTGGCCATGGCCATCGTATGCTCTTCTAAAGACAGCTGTGCGTCCAGGAGGACGCCCAAGTTCGGGCCCTTTCCATGGGGCTAGTGATTCATCCTCAATAGCCAGCGATGGCACCAGCTGGCTATACCCGGACGCCGGCAGCCATAGCCACTCGGTCTTGGAGGAGTTGAGTCGAAGCCTGTTTCTCCCCATCCAGACCCGCATGGTCTCCAGGCACTGGGACATCACTTCCAAGGCATCATTGGGATGGTCTGGGGTGGAGATGTTCAGCTGAGTATCATCTACATGGAGATCTGTGCACCATTGAACCACTTATATGTTATCTAATAAATACGGTAAAAACATACTCATAATTCAGTCCACGATGCTGTAGAATGCTCTCAACTTCAGAACATCTGTCTGCTTCAATTCGGAAATCAACAGTCATTTCTGCTTTCACTAGTTCAACAGAATCTGGTCGCCAAAAGTCAACCTGAACAGAGAAAACCAGGGCAAAAAGAGGCCATGATTTCAGGCTGGCTCAAACATTTCCATCAATGTCCTTATTACAGTATTCCTTGGATTATGGGGTGAAATGGAATAAATGATGGGTACAATATAGTTTATAATTTGTTTATTAAATACATGTCGTATTTCCTTTAAAAGCTTAAACCACTGTACATTAGGGATATATGTACTTTAGAAATGATAAAGACATACTTAGGGGTTTTAATAGTAATAATAACCTTTATTGTCACTGCACAACATATGTACAATGAGATTGATGGAGCTCCCTCAGTGCACCCTCCCCAACACAATACAACTCACAGTCGAAACAGAAAATCCCTAACCCAATAAATCATATTAACAAACATCCAGTCCTATTACACCAGTGTGAACATGTTACACATTGCACCAGCCCTGCAAATCTATTGTACTATGTAGTTATGATGTTATTTCACATTCGGAAGTCTGACAGCCCAAAAACTGTTCTTCAGCCTGTTTGTATGGCTGGCTATGCTTCTATATCTCCTTTCAGATGGTAGGACGGTAAGTTTCACTTTTTGCAAGTGAATCACCTTTTTTTTATTTAAAGAACCCAAATTTTATCCAGACTCATGGAAAAGCCTGAAAAATAATTTATGGACTACGTCATTGAATAGTAAATAAATCCTGCATTCAGTAGATATTGGTTCCTGGTGAGTTGATTTCTGTGAAATGGCACAAGAGATTACATCTGCAAGTGATCCTGGCAGTAGATGAGATGATGATACAGTATCTAGAAATGGCCACAGCACAGAAAAGGGCAAGGCTGGGTAAGGGTAAAGATTTACTAACACTATTTGAATGGCACTGACCCTAATTGGATCACTGCAAACTTTTGAACTTTTGCAGTGTCTGAAAATATGACATTAGTGATCGTATGTTGCTGACATAAGACCAGTGGTGGGTTGCTACTGGTTTGTCCCAGATTGGGTGAACCGGTAGTGGTGGTGGAAGGAGACTCCGCCCACCAACTTGGACATTTCTGTGCATGCACAGAAGTGTCTCGTGCCTGTGTGCACGTGCCCATGACCAAACCAGTAGCAAATGAAATTGAAACCCACTACTGCATATGACCGTAAGTTAGTTACCTGGGAAATTACATGGTCATTATGTTGTGAAAATAGCCAAAGATACCACTTTAATTTTTCGAAAAGAAAAATGGCAGTGCAAGGACCTTTATAGAATAGGAGAATCAAAACATGCGTAAATTGCATTGTAAGATTATTTGGACAAAAATGCCAAATAAATTTTTAGTAAAGATAGAAAAGTCTTCTCTAAGTTGATCTCATGGACAGCCTGTATAGTTTTCTTAGCAACAATGTGAAGGTGGCTTCTCATAGTGCTTTTTAAGGTCTTTTTTCAGATGTCTTAATCTAGTTTAGAAGATAGATATTTCTCAGAACTGAAGCACTTCACACAAATCATTTACAAAGCATGCATAATCTTATTGAATGTAGCACTCCTTCCTTTATCCCAATAACAGTAATGTTGAGAGTTTAGCTGGGATAACTTGTACAAAATCATCTGCAAGCTTGCATGTGTGGGGATAGATTGGACTCTAGATTTTTCTTGTCCTAGTTCAGTGTCTCACTCACTGGACCAGTGTTTCTCAATCTTAACAACTTTAAGTTGTTTAATTCCAGAATTCTGCAGCTATCAATTGCCAAAATTCTACATCCAGCTACTGCGCCAAACTTGTATTAAGAGCTGAGGTGGCACAGTGGTTAGAGTGCAGTACTGTAGGATATTTCAGCTGACTGCTAGCTGCAGTTCAGCAATTCAAATCTCACCAGCTCAAGGTTGGCTCAGCCTTCCATCCTTCTGAAGTGCGTAAAATGAGGACCCAGATTGTTGGGGGCAATATGCTGACTCTGTAAACTGCTTACAGAGGACTGTAGAAGCTCTGTGAAGAGCTGTATAAGTCTAAGTGATATTGTTATTGCTATTAGTTCTCCTTAATATGTTTCAGGCTTATCAGCTCTCATTTCTGCTTTCCTACCAATTCTTCCTAGATAATATGTATAATGTTCTATAATGTTGTTATGGTTGTATTCAAGGAGTTTTCCCTTTTCCAGTCTAACTCAGTTTGCATACTGGCACATATAGGAGAACTGTCAACATGAGAAAATACAGTCCTAGAAATATCCTAACCGGAATAAATTGAAATCATTATTTTTGCCATTAAAAGGACCATTTCTATATTTGTTGAAAAGTATGTCTGTATATTAAAGTCTCAGGATAACTGGAATCCACAAGACAATCTTTAAAATGCCTTCCAATAAGAACTAACCTGCAGAAGTGATTTTATCACTGAGAAACAAATTAACAAAAATTGTGTGAATGTGTTGCCTTATTGTGGCGTATGTATGTATGTATGTATGTATGTATGTATGTATGTATGTATGTATGTATATATGTGTTTAAATCAGAGGCTTATAGCCACTTTTCATTTGGATGTACTGAATGGTTCTTTAGAGACTTCTTGTGACTAAAGCATTTCTGAAAGGTGCCTGGTATCTAAGCAGTGAACAAATATTATTACTTCTGGCACTGTAATCCATAAACAAGGGCAGCTGTTATCTAAATATGCTGTGACAAATATGACTTTTCTCCTTAGATCATATATAGTTGCCTGAGATAACAATTAAAAATAACCACAACTCCATCCTTGCTTTTGTTGTGCCTTCACTTTATATATTTAATTTTTATTTTTACTTCACTTACATGATTGTACCATACCATTCCTTAAATGGGTGCTTTTTATTTTGAACTTTTGGTGCAATTCAGTCATAGGACTAATCCAAGGTAAAATTTGTTTATTCAGAATTTATAAAAGCAAAGCAAAGCAAAGCAAAACAAAACATTGGAAAGCTTAAGGCTTTGAAAGTCAGATTCGGTAAAACATGAAACCTAATTCATTATAGTTTTTCATTATGGTCTGGGAATTAGAAAGAATAGCTTACTTCTAAATGTTTACTTGGAAATAATGTACTATAATGGTATTTTATTCCCAAGAAACTAAATCCTTTATTTTAAAAACTATTATCCAATGATCAAAAGTATAGGTAAGAAATTGATGTGCATATGCCAGTATTTATGGCTAAGCAAAATTTTATGAATTGTTAATGATAAAATATTTGGAAATATTTAGTAGGGTTATGCATGCTTCAAAAATGAGTTGGAGGAAGCATTTTGGATTTTGGGCGAGTACCTCTCAGCTATTGATTTTAAAAGCCTGACTTTTTAAAATTTCTGGATGTGAAACTATCTCTTTCTTTTTTCCTTTTTTTAATCCTTTGAGTTTTATTTAAGTGCTTTGAATGTTAGCCAATTTTTCATTTCCATACTAGGAAATCAGTGGTCATAGAAAAGGAAAGGAAAAAGGAAAAAAAAAAGCCCCAGAAATAATTCCCCAATTCCATCTCAATATACCTCATTTTCTAAAGCAGATTGATGTAGTATCTTTACAAAACATTGATTCAGTAATTTTATTTAGAGTACCAATTCCAAACTATTTAAGGTTATTAAAATCTGTGTTGTTCATTTTTCTTAGACTAGATTCCAATATACAGTATGAATGATAACTGACGTAGCCTCCTTCAAAATTATTGGAAATTTAAATGTAAACAAATTATAGGCAATGTAAATAGTGATTATTCCAATTCTGTTTCCCAGCTAAGATGGTTCTCTAATTATAGCAATTTTTCTGATAAAAGATTTAAGCACTAGAAGCACACAGATCCTACTCCAGTATGTCAGTTCCAATTACTTCTTGGACCAGAGATAGGATGCCTATAACTTATAGCTTGCCAAATATTCTTTTTTGAGGTGAGTCGTTATAATTGTAAGACCTATGGACCATCGTAATTACTTAGCAACTGGGTCATTGTGATTTCTATCAATCTCTCCTGTTCTCTCGCCAGATGACTATCAAACACCACATCCAGTTTGTTTATCAACATACTTACAACATAATAGTGCAAATGCCTGAAACTTCAGAGATGTGAAAAGCATAAAACTTAAGAGTTTTCAAACTATATTGTAGAATGGAGCTAGATATGCAAGAGTCCCAAAAATGCCCTGTGATCAATGAAAAGCCCTTCTGATATCCAGATACCATTGCTAAGTGCCATGTGTCATAAAGATTAGAATGTCCCTTCCTCTCCTTTGCAGCTATTTCTCAACATGAAAGCTAAACATAAATACTGAAAACAGATCTGCTATCCCTGATGGTTCTTTCTCATGCCATAATCTGGTTACATCAAGGTCAGAAAACACAAATTTGGAATGAACAAGAGGTTCACTGAACATTCGTGGGAAAAAAACAAGCAGGAGAAGCTGATAATCAGTTGAAACTTCAGCAAGCAAACCTTTAAGAGAGCCACTCAGAACAGAAGTTCTTCCCATGATGGCATATTTTCTTTGTACAGCCTATCATATATTTTTGGACAGTGATTATTTTTATTTAAAAATTTAAAGTAATGAAAAGGAATATACAGGCAGATTTTGTGTCTAATCCTTTTTGATAGAATATTTTTCATTGGTTTAAAGATTGTTCATTTAGCACCGTGATGCTTTACAGAACAATATATGGAAATAAATTAAAGACCAGCCTGGATAAACATAAAATCCCACTTATATATGAGGTATAACGCTAAGGGGAAATTACAGGGAAGGAAATGACTGTAAAAGAAGAATGTGTTGCTAAGGAAAACAGTTAAGTGATTTTTGCCCCATTTTATTATGATTTTTCTTGCTACAGTTGTTAAGTGAATCACCGCAGTTGTGACATGGTTGTTAAGTGAATCTGGTTACCCCATTGCTCGCCAGAATTGCTAAAGGTAAATACATGTTAGTTACCAAGTGTCTGAATTTTGATCATAAAATGCTGCAATGGTTGCAAATGTGAAAAATGATCATAAATCACGTTTCTCAGTGCTGTTGTAACTTTGAATATTACTAAATGAATGGTTGTAAATCAAGGATTACCTGTAAAAATGTCACTGGTTACAGTGGAATTATACCTAATTGAGTATAGGATTGCAAGGTTAGCCTATGATTCTATGAATTTTCTTTGACAATTTTCTTGGATATGTTGAGAAGCTCCAAACAATACTGATATTGCTCTTAAGCTCTGTAGGGCTAACAGTGGTTACAGGTAAGTGTGCGTTCTGTTTTTTATGAAAGGAGAAGAGATCAGCTACTTGCTTCTCCTTTGCAATTATAGTCAGTGACCATAATAATAAGTTCTTCACTATTTTGCAAAATATAAAGATCTTGTTTCAGGATTAGGAGAAACAAATCTCTCTAAAAGTTTTGTGGTTTCAAGCTAGCATGCCAAACAGCAAATAAAACATTACTGGGGTTGAGCTGCTACAATTCTTTAAAAAGTAAAAAAGAACTGGGAAGAATTAAATGGGATTTGTTAGTTACTTAATTTCCACTCAGTTTTCTTTTTAGAGATAAAATCCAAAACAAAGAAAGAAAAAAAAACTCAATCCTTTCCTTTCCCCTTTCCCCCTTCCCCTTTCCCACAGCCTAGAAGAAGTATTATATAAAGACAACATAAATTAGGAGAATTAAAACTGATCCTGCTTGTTCCTTTCTAATCACTGTTAAACCAAAAGGAAGAGACCATATGGGATTGTAGAGCTGGGGAATCTCTCAAAGAGCAGCTTGTCCAAGGCTCCCACAAATTTGACAATACCACTATGTTCTATTGCTTAAAGTTCTAGATGTCAGTATGTGCCACCTTTCCTAGTTTAGCCATCTTTAGTGTGAGAACAATGAATGGTCACCTCATCATTTATTAGTATGATGTTATAAAATGAACATTATTTTAAGCATATTTTCCCCACCATACTCCACATTGGAATTTACCTGCATAATATTGGCTAAGTAATTGAGAGCGTGTACTTCATCTTCATTGTGGGGTGTAACACGGTAAACCTTTTCCCTAAAGAAAAGAGCAGAAAGACATTACTTATAACAGAAAAGCCATTGAGCTGTTCTGAAATGTTCTGAAATATTATTTTGTGTTCTTACTTACCGATCAAATCTGTG
This sequence comes from Masticophis lateralis, assembly GCA_030761175.1. Taxonomy (NCBI): domain Eukaryota; kingdom Metazoa; phylum Chordata; class Lepidosauria; order Squamata; family Colubridae; genus Masticophis; species Masticophis lateralis. The sequence goes on from JAUDYJ010000005.1 coordinate 28,632,682, forward strand.
AACTGTTGCTTCAGCAAAAGCTGAAAAGGCACCTATGAGAAACAGTAAATGCCACATCTTGCTTTTCCTGTGAAATGGCGAGGTGGCAGTAGAGTTTTGCTTGCTTTTATAACACCACGTCTCTTATCTTTCTCAAACCCAACTGTGAAAACCAAATCATTTTCCATTGATTAATTTCCTGACCTTGTTTTGTTTGATAGACTATTTCTTAAGATAAGGCTCACCTGTGGAAATAGACAAGGAAATCTCACATGGAAGAGATTAGACGGTTATTTTCATACAAAAAATAAAATAAAATAAAGGAAACCACATAACTCTAAATGAAAATTAAACATTTAAGCAGGGAACTTTTGAGCTTATGAAAATTATACATAAATTTAAAGATCTCAGGATTTCTTCAGCAGACAGACTAAGGCAGAAGAGGGAATGGAAAGGAAAAAACTGACTAAGAAAAGGAGTTTGCCCAGTTTATATGAGAGAATAAGTATGGATCCCAGTGGATTACATTTTATTAGTTGTAATCTTGTTCTCACAGTTATTAAAGTGGATTTTTCCCCTCCCTTTTGAAAATATAAATCTATATAAAATCTAAATGGATTTATTTTAATTAACCTTCCTCAAGAAAAACACACATCTTGGAATCACATATGGTACTAAGCCATAGTTTGCATAATTATATTTTCTTGAACTCACAACTGACTTGTTTCACATACAGTATATATCATAATTTATAGTTTACAAATCACAATGGATACATTCACACACATAAATCATCACACTTGTGATGCTTAGTATTAAATACATCCTAGGGAATCTGACAGTGTACTGCACACCATCCTGTACAGCAGGTATTTTCGTAAGCTCCTAAATTTTACCTCAGGGCTAATGGTGGAACTTCTCTGGTTTTAAGAGCTTCAACCTTCAAGATCTGGGGAAACTAAAGAAGGTGAGAAGGCTTGGGGAATTTGTGGAAGTCACGGCAAACATGTAGCAACTCATACAGGTGAATTGTTATTCTATTCTGAAGTACTCTAAATCTACATGAAAGTTTTAGAATACTTTCAATTTGTAAGTAATTAGTTGGTAATCCAATTCTATGTTTAATCAAATTATTGTTCTTGAATTTCATACCATTGATAATCTTTGTAAGCTGAGAACAGCCTTGTGGCGCCAAATGAATTAAGAAACAGTGTTTCTTCCTCAATGCATGGCATCAGTGAATTACAATGTGGTAAGAGGAGTCATGCAGGTGAATATTCACTTGTGGAATGCTACAGGGATCATTGATCCCATGATTTTAAATGTCTACCTGGAAATGGTTATGTATAAGTTTTGGATGAAGCATCAGCAGTATACTGATGATATTCAATTGTATATCACCCACTGGGAGCAACCTGGGATGTAATAGAAGCCTTGAACCAGGGACTGGAGGCTGTAAGGGACTGATGGAGAGAAAGAAACTGAGACTGAATCTCAGAAAGATGGAGATGCATTTTGTCCCAAAACCATTTTGCAATTTGCCTGCTCCAATGTTAGTTCTGGTTGGGGAGATACTTGCCCTGAAAGAATGAGTCTGCAATTTGGGAGTACACCTAGATTCAGAGCTATTGCTATTACTCAATAGTCAGGTGAAGGGTGTGGCTAGGGGGTCTCTTTGCTCAGCTACAGTTTATTTTCCAGTTGTACCACTTTTGGGAGCAGGAAGCTGTGACAATAATTACTTGCACCTTATCAACTCTATTATAGAAACTACTGCAATTTGTCCTGCATGAGACTTTAAAAATTACAGTTGATACTTCCGGTGGCGCCTTCCTCATTGGCGGCGGGCTTTCCATGCCCGCCGGTCTCCCGGCGCGTTAGAGCCGCCTCACAGCTGGCAGGCGGCTCGAAAAACCTGTTCCTCGACGGGAGGAACAGGTAGAGCTTCTGGGGGTGAGGTAGAACCTCTTTGACCCCCCCAGGACTTTTCCATGTCCTGGGGAGGGCTCAGATGGATGGTTCCCTCCATACCCCCAGGGTATGCTCCGCGCTGAGAGGATCCTCCGCTAATTATTTAATTAGCGGAGCCAGACGTGGGAGCAACACCACGATTGAAATCACATTTGGAGCAAGCTGGAAAAGAGAAAAGAAAATCTCAAGCAAGTATGGATTTTCTCTTTAACGGAGTTTTTTTCGGAAGAGGAGGGGGGGAAGGGGGAAGGAGAGGAAGAAAATTGAAAGTCTTCAAGATGGCGACAGGCTCTGTCTGAAAGGAAAGTTTCAGCAGAAATGGAGTGCAGAGCTTAGTCTTGAAAGGAATATCCTGTTACAGACAAAGAATTCAAAGGAATAGAGGCTGATTTAAACAGATTTTTTTCTACCCTTTTTTTTTCTTTTCTCTATTGAAGTAAGGAGGATTCTTTTTCTTGGTTTTTTTTAAAAAAAAAGAAAAAAAAAAGCAAAGATGCCTAAACCTAAAGGAAGGGGGGGCTCCCCTTTGAATCAGATGAATAAAGTTGAAATGTCTCCTTTGCAGAGACTTACAGAACAGGAGTTAAAAGAGTTAATTACAAGGTCCTTAGAGAGTGTGGTAGATAAGATAAAAGGTTCACAGAAGGATCTTGAGGAACTGGTTTCTGGGAAATATGACCAATTAAATCAAATCATTGCTCAAGTAGCCTCAGATTTTTCAACAGCGCTGGCTGCAATGGGGAAGAAAATGATCGAGATGAGTAGTAAATTTGAATCTCAAATACAAGAGTTACAAATGAAACTTCTGGAAGCAGAGGCCAATAACCAAATATTCAGAATGATGTTATTATGCTTCAAATTAAGACTATGGAATCTGCAATTAGATTGAGAGGGATAAAAGAAGATAACAGAGAAAACCTAAGGACAACTTGTGCAAAGGCCTTTGCAGAATTATTAAAGTTACAAGATGAACTAATTTTGGGCTCTATTGTGAAAGTTTACAGAGTCAACTCATGTTTGGCTAAACAAAGGAATTTGCCTAGAGATGTCGTTGTCTATTTCACTGATAAAAGATTGAGAGATGATATTCTACAAAAGTCTTATTCTGATAGACTGCAGGTAGCTGGCACACAAATCAGGGTCTTCAAAGAGCTACCTTCGAAGGTTTTAAAAGACAGGAAAGATTTTGATTTTTTGGTCAAGGAATTGAAGAGAAGTAATATCCTATTCAGATGGGACTTTCCAACTGGTATAATTTTTAGATATCAAGGTGTGAGACACTGTTTGAATACTATTGAAAAAGCAGAATATTTTTATCAAAATATTTTTAAGGGAGCACCAAAACATCTCAAGAATAAAAAGTCAAAAACAGAGTTTGCAAAATGTGAAAAGAAAGAAGAAAATCAAAGTGTGTTAAAAGTAAAAGGAGATTTTGGTGGTTATCCAGAGGATTCTATTATGGATTTTTTGGATGAGAAAACTGAACACCCCAGTGTTTCTGGGGGATTACAAGACCTTGAACTGCTGGAGGAAGATTCAAAAAACAAAGTTTTACATCGAGATGACCAGCAGCAGAGGTCCAATACTCTTCAAGACATGGGGGTTGATGCTAATCGACAGGAATTAGAATTCAACGAAGAAATCCGACTGGAAACCACAGGTGATAAATTCAAAGAGCATTGTGAACTGCTTGATACTGAATCTGAAAGCATTGAAAGATTTGGAAAAAATGGACTAAGCACAATAACTGGTTAAAAGTTCATTCTAAATTGGATTAATTTTAAACTCACATATTAAAATGGATTATAAAAACTTTTACTATGAAGTTTATCCTGGATTGGACATGATATCCTGAGTTTTGATAGATTGCTGCAAAACTAGCAGCGATCATTGGTTACCCAATTATATATTTTGGTGGAACATATCGTCTAGGAGAAGACTAAGAACTTGAAAACATCTTATAACCCGAAGGGTTGAATTGCAAAGGGTGGCAGGATTTGAACTAATTTCAAAGGAACATCTGGGAATGCAGCTTTTGTTTGAAAGGCTGCAAAAGCGTATTTTTAGGTATAGTATAAGCTAGTTGGAATGATTTTTTCCTAGAGGAGTGAATATCTTCGTGATTGGATTTTACTTATATAAAGTCACTCGGGGGGTTGTGTGGAGAAATGTTTTACTTTGCTGATGGGGGCAGCGGCAAGATGAAGATTATTGAAGCGGATTTATGAGAGGAAATATATTTGACATCAATCAAGTTGAAGAGAAGATCGAAATTTGGATTATATAGACTGAGAAATGAATTAAATAAAAGATAATCTTCTTTATGATATAACTGTATGATTATAACTACATATGCATATATAATTTTTTGTGTTTTATGTTTTTGGGGGTTTTTTTTCTCTTTAGTTAAGGGTGCAGTTAGGATAGAACTATAATGCTGTTTTTAACTATAACTATTTTTTTATTATAATATTGTTTAAATATATTAATGTTTGTTCTTGCTAGTTTGTTTTTTACTTTTTTGCCCTCTTTCCTTCCTTCTCTTACTTTTCCCCTTTTGAAATTTGTTTAATTTAGAATTTGAATATTTAATAATCTTTTTCTTTTTCCCTTGTTCTAAATTTTGTTTTTTTTAAACTTGTAGCAGAAGTCGGGGGGGGATAGGGAGGGACAGGGTTGGGGAGGGACGATGGGAGGGGTAGGGGAGGGGGATTGGGGGGGGAGAAAATGGAAAAATTTTTGTATTGTAAAACTTTTTCAATTAAAAAAAAAATTACAGTTGATGTAAAGCAAGCAAACAAACAAACATACAACAGCCCACATACTGATGGGTGAGAGTTATCAGTGGCATATAACATCAGTTCTGCAAGTGTTGCACTACATCCTGTAGACTTCTGAGTGTTATTTAGGGTCTAAAATGTGTTTGTTGCTTGACACTTAGATCTTATTAAGACTGCTTCCTTTAGGTACCATCAGTCTATCTGGTTTATTGATTTCAAGTTAATGCTGACAAACTCTCTCATTGCATTCACTCCAGAGATTGATAAAGGGGCAAAGGTTTTTAAGCATATCATCATCTCTATGTAGCAATAGCAATAGCACTTAGACTTATATACTGCTTCACAGTGCTTTACAATTCTCTCTAAGCAGTTTACAGTCAGCATATTGGCCCCAACAATCTGGGTTCTCATTTTATCAACCTCAGAAGGATAGTAATACCTTATCGCAAGAGGTATCAACAGTGCCCCCTGTTGTTGTTTCAGAAAACATGCAAATCAGAAATTTCTTCAGTGCTTTAAAGTTTTACAATTATTTTTAGTGTTAATACTTATTGGGATGCCAAGGTAAGTTAGATTTGTATTTAAATTATTTAATTAAACATTTATTCCCAAAATAAATATTAATTTACAATTAAAATTTACAAATAATTCCCTCAACACTGTCAAACTATTTACTAAGTCTGCACTACTATTAACTTCTCATCGTTTCCACCACCCATCTCCTTGCACTTATGACTGTATGACTGTAATTTTGTTGCTTGCATCATTTGTCCCGTATGACTATAATTTAATATTGTACCTTATGATTATTGATGAATGTATCTTTTCTTTTATGTACATTGAGAGCATATGCACCAAGACAAATTCCTTGTGTATCCAATCACACTTGGCCAATAAAAAATTATTTTCTATTTTATTCTAAAATGTCCTAATTTTACAGCCTAGGAGGCAGTTTGTCAGCTATCTCTTTCCCAGAGTCTGACCAACAAAACCTGGAGATTCTATGAACTATGGTAAACTGCCACTGTGGTATTCCAGAGACTTAAAAACTTTTAATATGAAAAATAATACAATTCTTATCATTTAATACAATTTTTTCAGACTCATAAAAACAGTGAAGACACAACAATGCACAATGATCAAGAGCCCAGAACTTAAAATAAATAAATGATGAAATTGAGTCATCAAACAAATTATAATGTCCTTCCCTGTTGAGCAACAACAAGAGACTCAGAAATGTAAGACTGTCAGGTTTTCCTGTATTTGAATTCAATTTTAGGGATTTCAATTTCTTTGTGGTTTATAAGCAGCTGGAGACCATTTTTGGAAAAAAGAAACAAAACCTAACACATCACTAGCTCTGGTAGCGATGAAGTGTCCACACTATATGGAAAATTGTAATTTTGCAACAGACATCTTGTCATCAAAGATAAGATTAGAAACACTTCCTGACATGGGATGCCATTGTTCATTTTAGGACATATGGCTATTTGTCAAATAATCTCATAAAATAATTCTAAATGGATTTTTAGTCCCCCCATGACTATAATAAAAAATGTTCTATACAGCATTGGAAACGAACCAACAAAAATTTGGAAAGGCCATAGATAAAGGTAAAGGTTCCCCTTGCACATATGTGCTAGTCATTCCCAGTGTTCATTTCTGTTTCAAAGCTGAAGAGACAGTGCTGTCCAAAAATGTCTCCATGGTCATCTGGCTGCCATGACTAAATACTGAAGGTGCACAGAATGCTGTTAACTTCCCACCAAAGGTAGGCCCTATTTTTTCTACTTGCATTTTTTACGTGCTTTCGAACTGCTAGTTTGGCAGAAACTGGGACAAGTAACGGGAGCTCACCCCGTTATGCAGCACTAGGGATTTGAACTGAACTGCTGACCTTCAATTGACAAGCTCAGTGTCTTAGCCACTGAACCACCACATCCCTTGGAAGGGCCATATATCTGTTCAATAATTGCCAGCCTATAGATAAACTCCCATTCAAGACTGCATACATTATTGCTTCTATGTACCACTTTTATTCAATTGAAAAGTTTGGCATTTCCCTTGCCCACAATTAAAAAAAGGAATGGGGTCCATCTGAATTCATTGAGAATGAACAATGCTGTTGAATGAGAGGCGAGAGAAAGGGTCGATATAGAACTGACTGTAGGTATACCTACTGAAAGCATGGATGGGTTTAAAGATGAGTTACTGGTGCAACTTAAAAGTATAGGGCACATCCTTTTGCTTGTTTTGTGGATTTTGCCTTTTAAAATATCTGCAAAGGGTGTTCTGCCCCAGCTACAGACCACAAAGAACACAGCACACACAAAGTCCCTACAAACCTTAGTTTACTAATTAAGAACTATTAATGAGCTTTCTTAGTAGTTGTTTAAACACAAGTACAGTTTAAATCAGTCTTTTCTGAAGAAAGGCTGTTAATTTAACTTCATTAACAGTTGACAAGAGTTCAAGGAATAACAACTCAATTCTGAGACACAGTCTTTCAGATAACCGTAAGCTTACTGTGGTTGGCAGAATGCCCAGAAGCAATTTGCAGGAAAAATGACAAGAGAGAAGCAAGAGCTGATCAGACTTTTTCTGGAGTCAATATGTGAAGGAATATGAACGAAATTGTTTTCTGAAAATTGCCTCAGTCGTCGTCATTCCTTAAATAGGCTAGGGGAGTGGCTAATTAGCTGCAAGGGTTACTCTCGAGACCTCCTCCTGAGGAGACATTCCTGCCTTTTGGCAGCTCTGTGTGCCCGTGGATTGAGAAGAGGCTCCTCCTCTTCTTCCTCTTCACTTATGGGACCTTCTGGAGGTTCTGAAGGCCCTGGCTGAATCCCTGCCTCTGGCACCAAATCTACTCCAGGGTGCCAGCGGCACAGGCCGCTGGCAGTCCACAACACAGGGCTTCTCATTTTTTTCCTTCTCTAGTCTTTGCTTCAGATCCACCCAGATTTCTTTTCTCTTCCACTTCTCTTCCTTTTGCAATTCAATTATCACATAAATTCCAAAAATATTACCAAATCTATCAGGTGTTATTCTTTTAAATGGTTTTATAGGAAAAGAGAGGATGTGTGCATGTATACTTATGTATTTCTCAAGGTTGTGAGAAAGAGTACAGATAGACAATTTATTCTGTTATATTAATGGTGTACCTTAATGCAAAGTTTTATTTTATTATTTATAATTCAATTTATTGACCTCCCATCTTACCCCAAGGTAACTCTGGGGAGTTAATTTTAATCAGTAGCCAGTATACTTTTTATATTTTTTCACATTTTTAGAATGTGGCTTTGGTATATAGAAAATAAAATCCTTCCTATGCGTGGTATGTGTCCTAACAAAATAGCAGAATGATATCAGAATAATAAAATATCAGAATAACAGGTTTGGAAGAGACATTGAATGTCTTTTGGTCCAATCCCCTGCTAAGATAGTATTCTGGACAAATGGCTGTCCAATCTCTTCTCAAAAACCTCCAGTGAAGATGCAATATTGCCAGAATTAAAACTGGACTATCTCTAAACATATATGGTTTTTAAATTCACAACTGTTTCATCTTTTGGGGATTCACTCTAAATCTGTTTTTCCCTATCCAGATTCTTATAGCTTCCGACTGTGGGTTAGGCCAGTGGTGGGATTCAAATAATTTAACAACCGGTTCTCTGCCCTAATGATTTCTTTCAACAACCAGTTTGCCAAACTGCTCAGAAAGTTAACAACCAGTTCTCCCGAAGTGGTGCGAACTGGCTGAATCCCACCACTAGGTTAGGGTCTTCTCAAACAATAGCTATCAGAATTAGCTGAAGAATTCTATATAAGTAATATAAGCTAATTTAATTCTCTTGGTCCAACATTAACTGCTCATCTGAAGCTTCCTCCATGTTTTGAAGTTTTTTGGGTGGAGTATAACAACATTAACTAATGTATTTCTCCAAACTTCCCAGAATTGTAGTTGAAGTTGCTCACACTGCTTCATGCCAATCACATTTCAAGTGAAATGATGTTGCATTCTTCCCAAAGAAGTCCATGGTGGACAGCTGCAGAAAACTTTGGAAAAACACCAGATATTTCTGGAATGCTTAAGAAGCAATGAGATACAGCAGAAAACATGTTCTGGAGAGAGGTTTGTGTTACAGTAACTGGTGGAGGACACTTTATCAAGAGGTCAATATTTCTTTTTTCATGGCTTTTTTAAAAAGATCACTTGCAAAACTGATTAAAGTAAGCAGCAATCCTACCTTACTGGAAATGTTAAGAGAAATTTCTGCCCTATTCTAAATCATTGAGGATGATTTGTTCATCTTCCCTCCAGGAAATATCAAACCACAGATTATAAAAACTGACTCAGTTCTAGTTTACTCACAAATCACCATGGCTGCCCAAATGTTTTCAACTCACTGTTGTTTATGGTTACTTAGAAAAATTCCTATTATCTCCTACATATGGCTTTCCTGCTGATGCATATAATTAGTTATAAATTCTGTTAATGTTCATTGAGGTTTCAGTGAGAGATGCTATAGTTATTATTTTCCAATGTTTATAAAAATTATGTAGAATTTAAATTTTAGGTTTGTTATCTCAAATTTAAGATCATAAACATCAGCACGAAAGCACCATACATTCCACTAAGAGTAGTTATAGAAATGTATTTGATCTGTTGACATACTTTAGAAAATGGTTTTGTTTTTGTTTAGAAAAAGCCTTTCTTAACATATTGTGCTTCAGCAGTCTTCCATCAATCTTATTCTAGCTTAAGTTTATAGTACAAGATATCTGACGATCAAGGGGCTGTACTAGTTTTTGTTAGTACAACTCATAACCTGACAAATTTTAGCTTTTCAGTCAATAGCCATCAGAAGAAAGTCTGTTGCAAAATAAATAACCACAGTGTACAGATATTGGCGTCAGCAACCATATTGTCAATAGTAATGCTATGAAAATAAAGGTTAACAAGCACAGTCGTATTTCCAGCTCCCTGAGTGTTTGTCAGTATATTGCATATCCTTCTTAGTGGATGTGGGATGTGGGATCTCAAGATTAGAATAGCTTGCATAGAAAACCTTGGGCTAAAACTGAGCTTTAGTTATATCTATGGCAACTGACCTCAGTTAATTTCTCTGTTAAAATATGGAAGCATGATTTCTGAACAATATAAATATGATGCTAAGGAATTGTCATTGTTAATATGTGGCATCTTCAAGTGGTACGTGTTGGAAACAAATCTCCTTCATCATCATTGCATTCTTTACCATTAAGTTTGTTGTTTACAAAATTATAGAAGGCGCAGTTGGATTTTGTGCGCAGAAGGTTTTCTTCTTGTTTGATGTGGTAATTGGTGCATTCAGTCTTTATTTGGTGGCATATATTTTTGTAGCAGCTTTTAAAGTTAGTTACATAGCCAATTTTGTTTTTTCGCCAGAGGGATAAACAAAATATGAGAATAAACAAAATATTTTGTAAATAGTTAATTCTGAGCAATGAGTAAGATGTATAATGTCCTTTTAGTTGCTGTGTATTGATGTTAAGATAAAATAGATAAGATAACCTTTATTGTAATTTACCTGTCTATGCAATGGCAGACATTAAAATGAAATTCTGATGCACCGCTCTCGAAGGAAAGAATGCTACTCATGGAACAATGTCTACTCATGGAACAATGTCATCATCCCAAGGATAAGAATAATAATATAATAACAGCAGGAACACCAAAAATGCCAAGTTATAAAAAATGACACCAAAATTTATATTAATCACAGTCCATCTTGAATAACCCTTGAGAGTTAATAAGGCTGATACTATATGGAACAAAGCTGTTACAGAATCTAGTTGTTCTGCTTTGGATACTACGAAGTTTCCTCCCAGAAGGGAGCAATGAAAACCGTCCTGGAGATGATGTGTAAAGTTCCTGACAATAGTATGGATCCGGCTCAAACAGCACTTATATGCTATGTCCTGGATAGAAGGAAGTGAACTTCCATTAATTTTTCTGCTGTCCTCACTACTCTAAGTACAGACTTCCTGTCTGAAGCAGTAATATTTCTGAACCAAACAGTAATACAATACAACAGGATGCTTTCAATTGTCCTTCTATAGAAGGTCGTAAGGATAAGAGGAAGATATGCAGGGAACGTCTATTGGAATGTGTGCTTTGGGCTGTTCCATGTGTAGTAACAACACATAGAATAGCCCACAGTACATATTCTACTAGAGAGAAGTTCCTTGAGGATGGGCTCCAGTATGAGTCCGAACACTCAGAAGACTAAGCCTTTGGGCCAGGTGACCGACCCAGATTGGATCCTGTAACATTATCCTGGGACGTGTATGTTCGCCTTCATTTGTGAAATATATGTCATCACTAATGCTGCTTTTAAGAAATAAAGCCAACAAAGAGGCAAATAAATCTTAATTTGCTTCACTATCTCTCTAATACAAACATACTCAAGAAAGAAATTCAGGTCAGGAAAAAGTGTGATTCTGGTCATTGTTTTGCTAACAGATACTGTAAAGTTTAAAAAGGTCATAGAAACAAGGACGAGAAAAGCTTATATATGAAGAGTAATAATGGTGTTTGTAGCTTTTAGTTTGCAGAATGAAGAAAATCCATGTGGTCCCTAAGACTCTACTTTAATTTGATAGTATATAACCAGTTCAGAGCAAAACTTAAGTAATGATCTGACAGGTTATAAAATCATATTTAATGGGGAAAACATAATAATGTTTTAACTTTCACAAAGTTAAATTTCCAACTGGTTCTACTATATTCTTTTAAAAAGGTATACTAAACTACTTATAAATTTAAAAATACTTTCTATCACTCAGTAGAGTGTAGAAATTCACTCTATATGCTATATGCTGATGGTAACAACCTAAATGTTGATGGATTAACTTTTGTTTTTCCAAATCTTGAGTCCGGACGTGAAAGCCCTCAAAATAGGAATGTCATTGTAGAGGGGATTATTATTCTAGAATAAGATTCTTGGCTTTGAGGTAGTCATCTGCTTTCCCCACAGGAGTTTTACAATTCCATATCCTCACATAATTTTCCTTTCTACTGTTCCTTCCTTCTTTTCTTTCTCTATGGTGTGAGACTTTTTCTATATTGTTTCTATTGAAAGCCTGGAGGTTTTCTATAGAGTTGGGTTATTCAGCCATCAAATGCAGGTGGGACAGAATTACTTGCCCTGAGAATTATTTGCCAAATGCCATTACATATTCTGTAGATAAACTCTTTTCAGATAGTAGAGTATCATGTTTCTAATTCTATATCAGAAATAAAAAAGAAGAGAGAGATACTTTTCAGTTTTCAGAGGGTGTAGGAAAACACTTCACTACAAGTACAAAACCTTGACCCCTGGCATAACCTGCTGTTTTGCCTTTCGTGAGGGAGAAATTTTCAGTGTTGAATTGTCAAAACTCATCACTGATAAGATAAGAAACAGCAGCTTATTTTTCTTTTACAGCATTGCTCTTGAATGCACTCCAGAGGCCTGTGAGAGTTCTTTGAAGAGGCTTGCACGTTGCTTAGGGAAGACCTTTCTACTTTTGTATTATTAATAGAATCTCCTTTCAATTCAGCTCAAAGGACACTTTATTTTTCTAACTTCAGAGTTTGGAGACCAAGATGGCCTATTTTAGTAACTTCACTGAGGTACTTTCTCCTCTCTGACTCATTGTGTATCAGTATGGCTATCTGTACTAAGAATACCCTTATGGCCATTGGTGCCATTGTGTCTGCTTTCTTCTGATTGGACCAGGCTGTAAGGACTCCTTCCTTTTTAATACTTCCTATATTAAGATTACACATTAGCATTTTGCTCACACTTCAGATATTTCACTTATTTTATGATTTATTAGGGATGGGGTGATTTTTTGAAGCTTGCCCAATCCTAGCAGATCAGTCCTCTATATATGCATACTGTATTTGAACACCCTCCCCCCAAAACTAATGTCAACAAAGCATTGAAAACATGTTTAAAAAAAACATTCTGCAATAAAATTAACCTGTTGTCAAATGCCTGCCCAAATAAGGACATTATAATATTTTCAAGACTAATATGCTACGTAGAGAATTGCTGAGAACTGGAGTTAACAGAATTATACAATTGCTATTACGACTTAATCTTCAAAGAATTGTACATAAATCATATATTATTTTGCAAATATTTTATTAATCAAAGAAAATGGGATGTGTCTACCATCTCTGAGAGATATTGACTTTGATGCTTTGTACAACTTACATGATCCTAGTAGTAGTTACATTCCACATTTCTGCATTTCATTGGTAAAATATTCTGGGATTTACCCATTGTGTTAAAATATGAATTAGATATTCATAGTTTATTAAATAAGCCACCATTTGCTAAACTCAATATGGTTGTGGTGAGTTTAGGATTGAGTTTAGCAAATTATGGTTTATTTAATAAACCATGGATAATTAATTCATAATTTAACGCAATGGGTAAATCCCAGAATAAATCACATGACCTTTTAAACTAAAGCCAGACAAAAACCATACAGTGGTTTCATAAATGTGGAAACACAACCATCTACTTTTTGTAATAATTATGTTTTAAGATTTTGAAGGTAGAATGAAATTTTTCCTCATGACTGTGTAAGTGACATATGGTTTTGCTATATTGTCTAAATCCTGATTATTCTAGAAGCTATTTAAGTAATATGAACTTTGGTATTCCCAAATTCACTAAAGCCATTTTCCTAAACCAGTTTCATCCAGATGTATTTCAACTCCAACAATCTCTAGCCAGGGTTGGAGAAGGCCAAAATAACTCTATTATTAAAAATACCACTCATAGAGATGCATCTAACACAAGAGTATGAACTCTTGAAGGTGAATGTGCAGTTCCAATAATGAGACAAGGTGAGCTTTGCGCAAACACACAATATTGTAATTAAATTCTTACCATCACAGAAATGATCAAATCATCAATGTCTCAGTTGATGTCTACATAACAATAAGGGCATTGGGTATTTAAGCAGGAATTGCCACTGCACAATTTTTTTCAAGAGGTAGTCTGTGGAACTCATTGAAATATATTATTAGTTTATACAACTTCCCACCTTTACTGATGCTGTGTGGTGTACGTAGCTGATTAAAAATTAACCTTCATATCAGCCTAAGCACCATAGAATGGAAAGAAATTTTGTTACAGAAATGCTACCAATTAACTTTCACTATTTCTATGATGGCAGAAAGGAAGGAAGAAAGAAAGAAAGGGACTTACTCTGATGAACTGCCTGTTCTCTGAGCTCAGCTGCAGGCAACAAAGGCAAGTGCTGATTGGTTGTCAATTTTATATGAGCTGTATAAACTCATGAATTTAGGAATAATCCATGCTCCTGCCATCATGAAGTCTGCAATTGGTAATCTAGAAAACTCCCGGCTGCATTTTAAATAAAATCAGAAGACTTGAAAGATGAAACATTTGAGAATTCCCACTTTTCAGCCTAAGGACCAAACTGATCATGGATTAAGTGGGCTATCCACGGGTAATGGGAATTCTACTGCCTAAAAAGTATAGAGCCAATCCAGCATGCACTCCCATACTTATCAAATTATTACAGATTTATGTATATTTCTGGGTAGGCTTTATTATTATGAGCCATGCAGAAGGGTTTGCAGTCAATTCTTTCTTCCCTATCATTGTTTAAAGCTCACTACCTCATCAGATAGATTCCACAAGCATGCAAACACATAATTGTAACAATTTCATATGGTTATATGAGTTTATATCAGTTTCTTGCAGAGTAAAATCTTAATGGCATTGCTACATTTTCTTATACTATCAACTACTACTTCTGTGGATCTTGCACAGAAAAATTGTTGAGTATCTGATGCCATAGCCTTCAATTGAAGTGTAAGAGGCAACAGATTAAGTAATAAGTAGTATGGACTTCACCTGATGAGAAAGAGTAGTGTCTCTTGCTTTTTAACTGGCTCTGTGGAGGCCTAGAAATAGTAAAAGTGAAAATGTTATGTGTAATACTTTTAAAAATTTAATAAATTGTATGAAAACAATTCCAGAGCTTCCAGGAAACAAATTGGCTTCCTTTGTGTCTCTTCGGAAATCCTAAAGAAACTGTAATAACCAAATACATTATAAGAAATCACCAGGGATTGCAATAGGACGGAAGGGAGATATCAAACATTTTCTTCAGGATATTGGTGGGGTGGGGAAATTGAAATTATCTCCAAATAAAAACAAACTTTTTCTTGAAGGAGTAATGCTGTGCAAAATACCATTAAAACTAACATCTGGCAGTTTATTACCCTGTCACTAATAATAATCTTTAGTCTTTTGGGAAAATAAAGGGCCTATATACACTACATATATTTACAGCACTGTTAATTCTGTCCTAATCTATGAAATTGTTTTTTTAAAAAATCTGCTTTCTGGGCTAATTTTAAGGCTGCTAGGGCTCTAATTGTAGGTATCCGGGTATCCAAGAGTAAATCTCATATACTCCTTGGTTTGTTTTCAATAAATGTTAAGAACAGCCCTTCTGGATCAGGCAAAGGATTAGTTTAGACTAGCATTTTGTTTTGTCACAGTGGCCAACAAGCAAGAAAACTTGTATCCTATTCCACATTTGCAAAAAAATGAGTTTAAACTTGGATAATATTCTAGGGTAACATATGGTTGGCTACTTTATGTTTCCTATTTTTCAATCCTGATTTGACTGGTTTTAAGGATTTTGACTCCCAGGGCATGTGGAAACAAGTTAGTCTTTTCTTTGTCAGGTCATTGTGCATTAAGAAGAAATTCTTTCAGAACTGGAAGGAATTCAACAACATTGTGTTAGGTTTACAGTACAAGTGAACATTTGGTCATGTCCTTAGGACTCTGACTTGGAGTTTGAATTCCCTCTTTATTTTGCCTGTGTTATTTTTTTTAATCAAAAGACTGCTTTGCAGCTCTTGTAGACATTTATATATAGATATAGATACAAATCTGAAATTTGTGATTGACTTTTTTCTAATTAAATTTTAGCATATGGCAATAAGGCAGATATTGGCCTTTGTTTATCAGAAAATTGATTATTAGAAAATTGACTATGAAATTTCCCTTTAAACTGATCTTATTAAGGCAGCACAAATTCTGATATCGGATTGAACCCCAAATATTAGGGACTTAACATTTTGGCCCTGGGTAACTTTCCTCTCCCGAGCTATAAAAGGTTACTGGCTTGACCAAGGTATTTGACAAAGGTCCTTATCTGTAAAGGGTGTCTTGACCCAAAACAAATGTATCCTGTGATTTACTGTTTATTGCACCCCAAATGTCATCTATGTGCCCAGATAACAACTGATGCTTCCTTTATTGCCCTAGAGGCGTCTTCCTGTCCCTAATCTTCTTATGTTTTGTCTTAAGACACTTCCCAGATAACATGAATGTGTCAGGGGGTGTTTATTATTTCCTTTCCTCTTTGATCCGTGCAAATTGATGAAGGTTAGTTTCTATGTGTTAGAAGCAAAGTTCTCTGATATGTATATGTAGTTGAAATGATATAAATACTAGTCCCGAGGAACTATTCGGGGTTCAGACTTTTGTTTGCCTTAGGGCGGTTTGAACCGTGCACAATAAACTCTTTCCTGCATTGAAGAGCTTGGCCTGGTCTCTATCTTTATACTGCAACAGCTGGCGACTCTGGTGGGACCAGGCACGAGGCGATGTTTCGCTGAGGACCGTTCAACCCCTCGGGACCATCGGGAAGTCGCTCCCGAACATTCTCCAGGCGCCACGGGGGTATCTCTCCGGGAGACGGCAGCGGCAGCCCTGTGGGACCGACGGTGCTCAGATCGAGTCCAAGAACCCTGCAGTGCAGGAAAGGTGGTCTGAACAAATTCCTGGCCAGGAAGGGGAGGAGTAGAAACGTCTCAGGCAAGTATATAGTAAAAGTATTGTACCTGTCTCATTTGTAGACAGAAGAAGGGATCTGATCCATCCCTTGGACTCGGGGCAGTGACCCTAACGAAGTCCGTGTCAGGTTGTGTGGGTTGGGTAAGCCGCCGCAGTTCTCATCAGTCACCGTGAGCTCCGGGGCTCTGAGTCGACGGCAGTGTGACAGGATGGGTGGGACTCAAAGCGTGCCCAACACTCCGTTGGCATGCATGTTAAAAGGTTTTGATAATTATTTCAGCAATCCCTCATACCCGAAAGGGTCAAAAGACCGATTAAAATTTCTATGTAGAAATGTGTGGCCACTAATGGGGACTGGCTGGCCCCCTCAAGGATCTTTTAGGGAAGGATTAGTGGATAAACTGTGGGGGGTGATAGTAGTGAATCAGGATAAATATCCTGACCAATTTCCTTATATCGATCAATGGGCGAGAGCTTTAACGGAGAAAGCTGATGATTTGTTGCAATGCCAAGCAGAGATGGTTAGGTTGTGCGTATCTAGAACAAGCAGGAAAAGTAGGGGGTTGCGGTGTAAGCAAGGAAGGATACCGGGAGATGAAAAGGAGGAATATACCACCCATCGAAAGGTATTAGCAGAAGAGCCAGAGGATTTGGTTAGACCGCCCCCTTACGCCCCAGCGTGGCCGCCCGCACAACAACAGCAGCCCGGGGCTCAGCAACAGCAGGGGGCTGTTGGGGGAAGCGGAGGGGGAAATCAGAGGCGTATGAGCGATCCTGGGGCGAAGCCTAAAGTTAAGAAGAGTCATTCGCCTAGGGACAGTAGTAAAAGTGAGGGAGAGGATGATGATGATGACTTGGGGGCCGTGGGAGGAGAAGACCAGGGGGGCATGAAAACTCGTGCGGCTACAGCTAAGTTGAAGTCTGCTAAGCAGGATTTTGTGGCACCTCTACGTCAGGTGGATCAGATAGTAATGAATCAACAGGGACAGGAGGGATACAGGCCCCTTTTTCAGTACGTGCCATTTACCACTACTGATCTTCTAAATTGGAAACAGCATTATGGGCCATTAACTACCAAGCCTACTGAGATGGCAGATCTGTTTCAAACTATTATGCAGACACATAATCCAACGTGGCAGGATATACAACAGCTATTGAATACGTTGCTGTCTCCAGAAGAGAGAGAGAGGTGGAAGGCGTCTGTTAGAAAGTGTGTGAGAGCAAGTCTTCCCAATGAGGATGATATTCAACCAGAGGTAGCACGAAGATCCCCGGAAGCAGATCCGGGATGGAATCCCAGAGAACCAGAGGACATGACTAAATTGAAGCAGTACCAGAACCTGGTAGTCCAAGCTCTTAGACAGGCAGGAAAACCCCCATTGAATATGTCAAAACCGTCTCTGGTCATTCAAAAAGCAGATGAGAGTCCGGAGAGTTTCCTCCAGAGACTCATTGAGGCATATGAGTTGTATACTCAAGTGAATCCTAGAGAAGGTGATAATGTGAGGATGTTGAATGAAAGATTTATTGCGCAGAGCTATGAGGATATCAGGAGAAAGTTGCAAAAGTTAGAAGGTGCGTTGGGAAAGAACACGAGTGAATTGTTGGAGATCGCAAGGAAGGTATATGCAAATAGGGATAAGGTGGAGAAGAAAGAGCAGGAAGCACGAATGAATAAGAAGGCTGAGTTGTTGGCAGTAGCGTTGCAAAGGGGGATGCCAGGGGGTGCGTCTCAGAGTTTTCCCCTGGGTCCTAACCAATGTGCCTACTGTAAAGGGGAAGGACATTGGCAGAGAGAATGCCCGAGGCGGATGGCGAGAGGTAGAGGGATGAGAAGACCGGATTTTGGGTCAGGAATGCGGGGACAGTTCTCTGGGAGAAGGGGGGAGAGAGGACAGAGAGGAGGTTTGAATAGAGGATTTGGACAGATGAGATCAGGTCGAGGGTTTGGTAGAGGATTTAGAGAGGGCGTGAGACAGCAAGAAGCAGAAAGTATTGGATTGGCAGATATGAATTGGTCGGATTGACGGGGACCAGGCTTGGAAGACCCCCCACCTGAGCCGTTGGTTACATTAAAAATAGGGGGTCAGCAAACCACGTTCTTGGTACACCTGAGCCGTTGGTTACATTAAAAATAGGGGGTCAGCAAACCACGTTCTTGGTAGATACAGGAGCAGGGAGGTCCGTGGTCAATAAGCAGATTGCAGCCCCGGGAGCCCATAAAATTCAAGTCCAGGGGGTATCAGGACAAGTCTTGGGGCGACAAATCTTAAAACCAGTGATATGTGATTTCAAGGGAGCTGAAATACAGCATGAATTCTTGTATATTCCTGAATGTCCCGTTCCATTGTTAGGTAGGGATCTGCTTAGCAAATTAGGGGCAACCATTTCATTCGATGAGGGGCGCCAAAGAGTGACTATAAGACACTCTCCGGAGGAGACTTGGAGGTTGATGGTAGGGAGGCAGGTTGAAGAGAGGGAAAACGATGAGAGGTGGAAGTTGTTTGAAGTGCCGGGATTATGGGCTGAGGATAACCCGCCAGGTTTTGCAGCTCACCACCCCCCGGTGGTGGTGGAACTAAAACCTGGAGCGATGCCTGTGAGTATAAGGCAGCGTCCCGTTTCTTGGGAAGCGATTTGCGCTATTTATGAAAGCATTCAGAGATATTTGGAAGCGGGGGTTTTAATACCTATTCAGTCCCCCTGGAATACTCCAATAATCCCAATTAAAAAGTCAGATGGGTCTTATCGACCAGCCCAAGATCTAAGAATTGTGAATGACCGGACGGTCACCTTACACCCAGCTGTGTCCAATCCATACACTCTGCTGAGTTTAATTCCATCGCGGGCTGAATGGTTTTCCGTTATTGATTTAAAGGATGCCTTCTTTACGATTCCTATTCACCCCGTAAGTCAGCCATTGTTTGCTTTTGAGTGGGAAAATCCTCATACTGGAACAAAAATGCAATATACCTGGACTCGGCTGCCTCAGGGATTTAAGAACTCCCCCACATTGTTTGGGACAGCGTTAGCAAAAGACTTACAGTATTATGTTCCTCGACAACCTGGAGATACTATATTACAGTATGTAGATGATGTTTTGATCACAGGATTGACAGAGGATTTATGTTGGGACAATACTAAGATGTTGTTAGAGTTGTTATTAGAATGTGGTTATCGAGTATCACGAAAGAAAGCTCAATTGGTGCAGAGGAAGGTTCGATATCTGGGATATGATATTGAGAAAGGTAGGCGAGCTTTAGGACCAGAGCGGAAAAGGGCGGTCCTGATGCTGGCAGAACCCCGGACAAAAAGACAATTGAGGAGCTTTTTAGGATTAGCTGGGTTTTGCCGTATCTGGATCCCCAATTTTGCTTTGATGGCAGCACCCTTGTATGCAGCCACCAGAGGAGCTAATGTTGAACCCCTTGAGTGGGGAGGGGAGCAGAAGAAGGCTTTTAAGGACATCAAACTGGCACTGACTCGGGCCCCAGCTTTGGCTCTACCTAATTTAAGGAAACCTTTTAACCTGTATGTGGACACTTGTAGAAACATCGCTTTGGGAGTCCTCACTCAGCCTTTGGGAAGTTGGCAACAACCTGTAGCTTACTTGTCAAAACAGTTAGATGGCGTGGCCAAGGGCTGGCCTCATTGTTTGAAGGTATTGGCTGCAATTGCAGAATTAATTCAAGATTGTAATAAACTCACTTTTTCTTGTCCTATTGTTGTGCATTCCCCCCATGCGGTTCAGTCTATATTGGATACTAAGGGACACTTATGGATTAGTGGACAAAGGTTGGCAAAATATCAGGCTATTATGATTGAAAATCCACAGGTACGTTTGGTAGTATCTAACCGGTTAAATCCCGCTACTTTGTTGCCCACGGAAATTGTCTCTGAGCATGATTGTTTACAAGTATTGGAGAAAGTTTATTCCACACGACCCGATTTAACAGATATTCCATTGCCCAATGCACAACTTAATTGGTATACGGATGGGTCAAGTTATGTTATAAATGGGAGACGGGTAGCAGGTTATGCTATTGTGGATGATGAAAAAGTGGTGGAAAGTGGTCCATTAGGGGGTGGGCATAGCGCTCAGGTAGCTGAACTATGGGCATTGATACGGGCTTTAGAAAGGGCCAAGGGAAAGACACTAAACGTTTGGACGGATAGCAAATATGCCTTTCTTACATTGCATGCACATGGAGCTGTATATAAAGAAAGAGGTTTAGAGATTCAGCAGGGAAATATATTTTGCATGGACATCTCATCAGTCGTTTAATTGAGGCTGTTAACGGTCCCAAGGCAGTAGCAGTTATGCATTGTAAGGGACATCAAAGGGGCGAGGATAAGGTGGCATTGGGGAATAGGGCAGCCGACGTAGAGGCTAGGGAAGCAGCAAAACGGGATGAGCCCTTGCCGGACTTATCTATTTGTGTCGCCATGGACTTGCCCTCCGAGCTGAAACCAACATATTCACAGCAGGAAAGTATAAAAGCAGTGACTGATCTGAAAGCCCAAATTAAAGATGGGTGGTATGTGTTACCAGATGGAAGGATTTTTGTACCGTCTTCTATAGCATGGACATTGGCTCAGTCAGCCCATGAAACTACACATATGGGAAAAACAGCTCTGGAGCAGGCCCTAGGCAGGGATTACTACATCAATGGATTGGTGGGGATTGTAACAGGAACGGTTGCAAGATGCGTTACGTGTGCAAAGGTTAATCCAAGACAAGGACCGCGGCTGCCCCCTGGTGCCATACCACGATCATACATCCCCATGGAATATGTTATGATAGATTTTACTGATATGCCTAGATGTGGTTTGTTCAAGGCTATGTTGGTTATAGTAGATATGTATACGGGGTGGCCGGAAGCCTTTCCAACTAAGACTAAGCAAGTTCGGGAGGTAGCCCGAGTGTTACTAAAGGAGATTATCCCCAGGTTTGGAATCCCCAGTCGTATATCTTCAGACAATGGGCCTGAGTTTATTCATCATATTAATCAGGCAGTAGCCACAGCAGTGGGGATAAAATGGAGGTTTCACAGTTCGTTCCATCCTGAGTCGGCTGCGCAGGTAGAGAGATTTAACCGCACCCTAAAAGAAAGGATAACTAAAATTTGTATAGATAGTCATTTAAAATGGCCAGATGCTTTACCACTGGCCTTATATGCAATCAGAAATTCGCCTAGAGGCCAACATAAATTATCCCCATATGAGTTAATGTTTGGCCGTCCGCCCGGACTGCTGCGAAGGAATTTGGCCGGATGGCCTGACTTGGGACATAAAGGGGGGGTTTGGAATATGGAAATGGTACAGGAACTTAATAAGCAAGTTGAAAAGATCCAACGATATGTGATGGAACAAGTACCCCCCAGACTAGTCACTCATTGCCATCCATTTAAACCTGGGGACCAAGTGTGGGTAAAGCACTGGAAGAAAGAGCTGCTAGAAGGAAGATGGAAAGGACCTTTCATTGTTATTATGACTTCTCCACTTGCTATTAAGATTGCAGAGTCAAAATCATGGATCCATTGGACGCGAGTCAAGGCAGCAGCGGAAACAAGCTGGAAAGTGTCCATGGACAAGCAACATCCAACAAAGTTGACATTTAAACGTGCTTAAAGCAAGCCTTTCTATTCCCCACAATAGGTTACTCTGCTGTGTATCTGCTGCGGGGATCCACTGCAAGTCAACTAACAGAAGATATGCAACCCTGCTTTGTTCCAGAATCCTGGTTCCAATAGGAAATTGAAGACTGCTGTGGGCCTATGTGGGAAGAACCGTGGGTGTGGGCACTGTGGGTGATTGTGGGATTAGCTCTACTGATTATTGTGTTTTACAGATATAAGCAGATACTTTGGGGCAAACCAAAGACATTTGAATTTGCAGTCGCTCTACTCTCTAACCCATTGGGCGGAGTAGCGTGAATCCCTCGCAGATAAAAGGAGTTCAGACGCACTGAAAGCTGCCTGTCGGTCCACCGGAACAGAACAAGGGACTCTCCTTCAATGTGCTGGTTTTGTAACTGTGGGTGTGAGTGTTGTTGTTGTTCTCACTGTATAGATTGTGTTTTATGTATAGGCTGTACGATAGAGTGTGACATTCAAATTATCGAAGACGTGTTAGTACACTACCTGGTGATAGATACAGAGGGGTTCTATTATACCCTTAAGCCTAGCCCCACGATCGAAGCTATATCAAGGGAACGCTGGTATAGGGACCAAAGGGACCGGGAAGATGCCAAGAATGAAGATTGTTGGATTTGGGTGGATGTGGATGAGTGTGTGGATGATAGGAGTTCAGAGTGATTTTGGAATTCCAGCAATGCCGTCTACAAGTCAGGAGGACTGTAGTCCATGTATCCACACAACATTACAGGGAATGAGGGTCTCAAAAACTTTGGTCTATCATACTCAAAAACCAGAGGGGTGCCAGGAACATGTCCCTACAACATGCCAGGTAAATGACACCATATACCACATGTGTAAGTTAAATAACAAGGTACAATGTTATAACCCGGCGGAGGCCAAACAGATTACTACTTATGAGATGGCAATATACACAACAGTATGTGGGAGGGAGGAGTTAGTGAATAGAACAGAATTTAGGACGTTAGGTAATCCAGTCGAATTGTCATTTGATGCTTGTTTTGCTATCAATCGCAATTGTGAGGTGTGGAAGCCGACGTGTGGAACTTTAGAATGGGAAAGGAGTTATATGTTAGAAAAGAAGTATATGTGTCGAAAACAGGGGGAATGTAATGATAGGGATACATATAGTTACTGCCCGTACTGGTCTTGTGCGGTCATATGGTCTGGAGATCCACCAGGAGGTACACAGAAATGTAGACTGGAAAATGGGGTAGCGAGTAGCGATTGTCAACAGAATAAATGTAATCCTATAAAAATCATCTGCAACCCCACCCGAACATGGAGGGAGGAGTATGGACTAGGAATATATGCCCAAGGAAGAGATCCCCTGGTGACCCTTAGATGGCAGGTTACCAAGATCACGAGGGCAACCAAAGATACGAAAGGACTGTTTTGGTCGTATTATCTGGAAATGGAAAAATTAAATATACCCGAAATTCCTAGCCATGTAACAAATACCTTTGTCAAATTGGCAGAAGACATAGCCCATACTCTGAATGTATCAAATTGTTTTGTATGTGGAGGTACTAACATGGGAGAAAAATGGCCATGGGAAGCCCAGGAGTTAAATTATTCCACAGTATTAGAGATGGATCGGCAAGGTAACCTATCCTACAATAAAGGAAAAGATGGAGACTGGACACTCACCACAAGTTTAGTAGGAAATGTATGTTTCCAAAGGAAGGCTCAACCTGGATGTAAACAGGTAGGAAACCTCATATGCACAGGAAAATGGGAGAGTAAGATATGGTGGTCAGGAAGTAATGCCACAGAGGGTAGTGACGAAACAGCTCTGTTCGAAGTAAACGGATTAACCTTTCTCAAGGATCCGGATAACCAAACCCTTGGATGGCTGGCTCCTGACGGGCTATATTGGATTTGTGGTAAGATGGCATATGGGTATCTACCTAAGAATTGGTGTGGAGCCTGTGTCCTGGGGATCATCAGACCAGGATTCTTTTTACTTCCCCTTAAAACACGACAGGTTTTAGGCGTGCCAGTATACGATGAGGTGGGGAATCAACGAAGAAAACGACATGTGGATACATCGGCTATAAGTAAAGTTAGAGTAGGAGGTAATCACCGTTGGGATAACGAAGAATGGCCTGCAGAACGAATTATAGAAGTTTACGGACCGGCTACATGGGCGGAAGATGGCATGTTTGGCTATCGTACCCCCGTGTACATGCTGAATCGTCTAATCCGTTTACAGGCAGTAGTTGAGATTATCACCAATGAAACTGTAAAAGGGCTTACTCAATTAGCCAGGGAGAGTGTTAAATCAAGGACATATATCATGCAGAATAGACTAGCTCTGGACTACCTATTGGCCAAAGAAGGGGGGGTATGTGGAAAGTTTAATTTGACTAATTGCTGTATAGAGATAGATGACAGCGGAAGGATTATTAAGGAAATCACAGACAAAATGGTCAAAATAGCTCATGTACCCATCCAAACCTGGAAGGGTCCGCATTGGGGAGATATGTTTTCAGGTTGGTGGCCAAAACTACCAGGTCTTCAAGCCATCATGGGCCTTATTGGATTAATAGCTGCAGGGTGTATTTTTCTCCCATGTATATTGCCTCTTTTTGTTAAAACTATCTCTCGAAGTCTATCCTTGCTGGTGGAGCGAAAGACAACTGCTCAGGTAATGGCTTTATGGGAATATGAACGGCTCCAGCCGGGAGAGGAACCTGAGTGTGTGACTCTTCTGGATAAATCAGATGAGTCACAAAGGGGGGATATAAGGCAGCACAAATTCTGATATCGGATTGAACCCCAAATATTAGGGACTTAACATTTTGGCCCTGGGTAACTTTCCTCTCCCGAGCTATAAAAGGTTACTGGCTTGACCAAGGTATTTGACAAAGGTCCTTATCTGTAAAGGGTGTCTTGACCCAAAACAAATGTATCCTGTGATTTACTGTTTATTGCACCCCAAATGTCATCTATGTGCCCAGATAACAACTGATGCTTCCTTTATTGCCCTAGAGGCGTCTTCCTGTCCCTAATCTTCTTATGTTTTGTCTTAAGACACTTCCCAGATAACATGAATGTGTCAGGGGGTGTTTATTATTTCCTTTCCTCTTTGATCCGTGCAAATTGATGAAGGTTAGTTTCTATGTGTTAGAAGCAAAGTTCTCTGATATGTATATGTAGTTGAAATGATATAAATACTAGTCCCGAGGAACTATTCGGGGTTCAGACTTTTGTTTGCCTTAGGGCGGTTTGAACCGTGCACAATAAACTCTTTCCTGCATTGAAGAGCTTGGCCTGGTCTCTATCTTTATACTGCAACATTATGAACTGTATGCAAAGACTTATCAGTTAAACGCAAGCTGGAATTATTGTCCCAAATTATTTGCTAACAATTGCACTTTTGCCTACTGCTTGTAAAATTTTGTTTATATTGTATAAAATTAGTATAGGATTGCAGTGTTCATACATTTTCCTGAACTTGCATCAATAAGCTTCCCACATTTTTCAGAACTAGGCTTATAAAATCTCCTTGAAGAGGACAGAAACAGAAGATGACTCATTTTGTCCTGAGCTGAAATTTCTCCACCTAGTTTCCACCATAATTTACAACTCTGTTTTGTTTTCCGTGCTAGCTGGCCTTCACAGATGATGTAAATTACAAAAGGCCTCTTCACTGTCTGTTGTTTGTGATCTGGCGGCATGATAACATTAATTGCAAGAGAAGTACCTTCAACTCCAGATAGTTTTAACATGTGATAGGTGACCTTTTGCAGGAGGCAGTGTTCAAGCTAGCTTGAGCAAAGGGTCAGCCAGCACTGCAGGCTCTTGATCAGAAAATTCCTTTTTAAAGGCAAGTAAAAAGACAATTGGTACTGCTTGTAAAGAGGCTTAAAGACTCATTGAAATGAATCAGACCTTATCATCCACAGAAGGCAAGCCTGAAGAAAGATCTTCACCATTGTGTTCCTGCCTCTGATGAATGAAATGAAATGAAATATAGGTTCAAAACTCTTGCAAAAAACAAACAAAAACCAGTGGCATCTACTAAGTAGACAATAAAGTCAAGATGGTGGACATGGAAATGTGATCAAAGGACCACCCTATTTAATGTGATTGTCAAATGCATATTAAAGGCAAAAAGAGGTTTGATCAGGCAGTGGTACCTCATAACTGCCTGATCAACCTAGAACTAAGGATAAATTTCCTGAGAACAATTAACCAGTGGAATGGTTCCCGTTCAGAAGTTGTGGGTGCTCCATCACTGGAGGCTTTTAAGAAGAGACTAGACAACCAATTGTCTGGAATGGTTTGTCTGAGCAGGAGATTGGATTAGAACAGGGGTCTGCAACTTTAAACACTCAAAGAGCCATTTGGATCCGTTTCCCACAGAAAAGAAAACACCAGGAGCCACAAAGCTCTTCCCGTGCCTTACTATTTCTAGAGCGGCCACAAAACTAGCATATGTAGTTTTGTTTTTTTAAAAATTTGGTTTATATGCCGCCCTTCTCTGAAGACTCAGGGTGGCTTACAGTGTGTTAAGCAATAGCTTTCATACTTCTGCATATTTTATACAAAATCAGCTTATTGCCCCCACAAACTGGTTCCTCAATTTACCCACCTTAGAAAGGATGGAAGGCTGAGTCGACCTTGAGCCTGGCTAGGATTGAACTCGCAGAAATTGCAGGCAGCTGGATCTTAATTGCTGCTTTTAGTAGGAGGCATTAGCCCCCTACGCTACTCAGGCTCAGGCTCAACTTTTTTAATTCAAAAAAAGTTGAATTAAAGTTCTGTTTTCTTCTGAAACTTTTCTTTTCTTGGATTTATCCATGGTTGGCCTACCAGGGGTTTAAAAGCTCAATAAATCATGTGCCAGTGGGTGTCGCACATTGGTGGTTGTGATGCATATTTTGAGTGACAGGGAGCCACATGTGTCTCCAGAGCCACATGTTGCTGACCCCTGGTCTAGAAGGTACCAATTTGAGGAAACTTGGCACTGAGGTAAACATCTGCGTGCTATAAAGGCTGGGGTTATCTGCCTTTAAACCTATCAATATTAGTGGTCAAATCCTCTGTGAATTTGTCCAATCTCATTGTTATCTCAGTTGACAGTTATTGGACGTTATTATCTAATGGCATAATATTCTGTCCTTTAACTATATGAAAATAATAATTTTGTGTTATCAACCACATTTTTCCCCATTCAGTAGCAACAATGTGTGAGAAGAAATAAATTCCCTATTCATAGTTTCCATAGCATGCATTATTTTATTGCTCTATCATGTTTCCGCTTACCTACCTTAATTCCCAACAAAACTCCCCCACAAACACACTTTTTATAGCTTTTACAGAATAACATCCTTGCTGGGATATGGCATTGAACTATATATAATATTCCAAATACAATCTCATATAATATAATATGATATTACTCCTGCAGTAATATAGTAGTGATATTAGTATATTAATCAGTGGTAAAATCACTGATAAGAGCAATAAAATAATGCATGCTATGGAAACTATGAATAGGGAGTTTATTTTTTCTCACACATTGTTGCAACTGAAACGTGATGGGTAAAAATGTGGTTGATAACACAAAATTATTATTTTCACATAGTTAAAGTACAGAGTCTGATGCCATTTGATAATAAGGGCCAATAACTGCCAACTGAGATAACAATGAGATTGGACAAATTCACAGAGGATTTGACCATTAATATTGATAGGTTTAAAGGCAGATGACCCCAGCCTTTATAGCATGCAGATGTTTAACTCAGTGCCAAGTTTCCTCAAATTGGTACCTTCTAGACCAGGGGTCAGCAACTTGTGGCTCTGGAGCCTCATGTGGCTCTTTCACCCCTCTGCTGCAGCTCCCTGTCACTCAAAATATGCATCACAACTGCCAATGTGCGACACCCACTGGCACACGATTTATTGAGCTTTTCAACCCCCAGTAGGCCAACCATGGATAAATCCAAGAAAAGAAGAGTTTCAGAAGAAAACATAACATTTAATTCAACTACATATGCTAGTTTTGTGGCCGCTCAATGAATAGTTAGGTACGGGAAGGGTTTTGTGGCTCCCGGTGTTTTCTTTTCTGTGGGAAACAGGTCGAAATGGCTCTTTGAGTGTTTAAGGTTGCAGACCCCTGATCTAAACTATGCTATCCAGCAATCAGGCACTCAGCTGGGATATCAGTTGTATAACATTCCCTTTTATACAGGCAGAACCAGATTCAGTAGGGGTGTTATTCACAGTGAAGCTGAGTAAACCACTATTGAAAATCCATACAAACCCTGACATATGCAAGATGTGGAGAAACAAATATGAATCTTGCAGAGTTATTTGTTTTATTGGTTGCAGATTTGTTTATTTCATGATTCACTTCAATGCAACTGTAATACCCAGCTCTGTCTTTGTAATTAAATATTTCCTCTTGCTTCAATAAACTCAAAGCAATATTCAGTTGACCCGATAGAGCTATAACCTTTCTTCATATCTCCAGGGACTGACTTCCTCTCTTCTGCCTAATCATATACTGAGTAGCTTGTTTACCAACTGCCACATCCTTGACCTTAAAAAGGAAAAAAAAAGCATAGCACAGATAATTTAACTGGCAGTTAAAATGTTCCAATTTGTACTTAAATCTATAGGGATTAATCTTGTTAAATACATATTTCCCTTCTGCCCTCCCCGCATCCCCCTCATAGCTGATTTTTGGCAATGAAAGTCCATCTTTTTTTCTGAAATAAGAAATAAACATTAGTGGTCTCTGACCTACTTATTATAGTTCCTTTTTCCTGGGATTCTGAACAGGGAAATCTACTCAGAACAGTAATATGGGAAAAGGCTTTTTTCTGTTCTTTTTACAACAAAATGTTTGGAAATGCACTGTGGGAACTCTTCTTGGCAGAGTTTCTTCACAGAACTTCATGTACTCAAGTAAAGTAAGAAATGGTCCAGTTTGCATTAAACATACCAGTATTTCATAAAAAATAATACTAACTGGAATTCAACATATGTTGACATCTTCTGTTTCCTTCCTCTTTTATTTATATATAAAACACACACACACACACACATGCAAACAGTATTTTAGAGTAATTTTCTTTTTTTTCTCCTCCAAGTTCTACCTCCCTCCTTAAAGTTTTCTTTTGGTTTTGCATAAGCAATTAAAGAAATTTTAGTTAAAAAGAAGGTATGCCTGTTTTTTTCCTTTTTAAATTGGAAATTAGCTATTAATTATTGTTATAAACTAAATTTATGTAGATTATTGCAATTTCTTTAATTTTAATACCGTCAGAATTAAATGATAGTTTGCTGAGGACTCGAAGTGAGAAATATTAAGGAATTTATTGATCAAAGTGAAACAAAGAAAATGCTAAAGCTGATATGTTGGTCAATAATTATTATAAAAATATGTCAGCAGTAAACACCAATCTAATATAAATAGATAGATATGCAGTTGAAGACTATCTTCTTTGGCTCAGAAATTCACAGAATTGTGACTTTATCCAGAAAAATAAAGATCTCTAGTTTGACAAGTTTAGGCAAAATGTTAAAGTGCAGACATTGCTGAAAGTGAATGTATGTTTTATCATGATTGTGGTTTTCATAATTATAACATATACATATTATGGTGAAAAAATACAAAATGGATACATTGGAATTATGATATTATAAAAAATGTTGAAAAAGGAATAAAAAAACATTCAATAATAAATTAAGTGAATGCAAGTTATTTGGCTGAAGCATTAAAATGAAGCAAAAATTTAGATATTTTAGACATATGATACAAAGGAATGATTAGCTGGCAGAAAATATGGTTACTAAACACTGTCAATGCTGACGTAAGAATACAGATACAAGAAATCAAAGAAGCTGCTAACAACTTATCTTGGCAAAATTATGCCCATCAGGTCACAGATTATTGAAGGAACTAAGCAACTGAACAAGAACATACTTGCTTTTATTTTTACAACAGCATCCAGGGCCTTGTTTGGTTGTGAAATTGGGTATTCATATTTTTAATGAATATAAATGATATTTGATTGTATTATCATACTAGTGGAATTAGAAAATCCTATCTTAAAACTTGACATTTTTCCTGAAAAGCACACGAGCAAATCAGGATAAAAGCTGTAGTGCTGTACTTTGAACATAGGAAGAAATCCTTGGTTTACTTAGCTCAGTATTTAGGTACTGATACCATTTCTTATAAGTTAATGAGAAGAATTTGAAACAAGACCTTTATCTTTCTTTTTTAGGGATAAAGACTGGATCGGGACTCCTCCGTATAATTTATGGGTTTATCACTCAACTTTGACCTTTCTACACTTGAGTCATCATGTGTTATCTCAAGTTTTAAATCGTATTATTATTATTATTATATTATATTTCCATTTCTATACCGCCTTTCTCCCGCAGGATTCAAGGCGGTGTACAGTCAAGAAAAAATAAAAGATACATAAACATCATAAAATTGATAATTAAAATTATAGCATAGTTTAGCCCAAATTAAAAAAAAAACCAGAATTATATAATATTTTAATCATTCCCAGTTAACATGCTTAGCCCCGCCTGATTGAACATCAGGGTCTTGAGGGCACAGCGGAAAGCATGGAGATTAGGGATGTTTCGTATATCAGGGGGCAGTTCATTCCAAAGGGTTGGAGCCCTTACAGAGAAGGCCCTCCCCCCGGGAGTCGCCAGTCAGCACAGTTTGACTGATGGTACCCTGAGTAGTCCCTCCCTGTGAGAACGAACTGGTCGGTGGGAGGCTATTGGTGGCAAAAGATGGTCTCGTAAGTACCCAGGCCCTAAGCCATGGAGCGCTTTAAAGGTGATAACTAACACCTTGAATCGCACCTGGAAGACCATATAATATATAATATATATAATAAAAGAAAGTCTTGAGAAAGTAAGGCTACATGTGATCTTGCATTTATGAAAGGTAGTGCATAAATCTAGATAAATGAAGGAATATAGCGAGCCAGACTCTGATGTAGCCTGCCCATGTTCAAACCCCAATTCAATGAGGCTGTGTTAGTGAAAGTGTAAAGTAGACCTTGGCTTATTGAATATAAAAATAAGCTTTTATATGAATACAAATACAACAGATGTGATACCAGAGACCAGCAAACATGCAAGTGTTTGAATCCTGTGTTTTTAATGAGAGCATCTGGTTTTCTTCTCTTTTCTGAACGTTGTTTTTTCTTGATGATAGTTTTTATTTGGCCTTAAAGGGCAAGAGTCCCATTTTTAAGAATAGTGGCTCAGAAGCCAGTCCTGCTTCATGCAGTGGGACCTTTCCTCATCCATTTATTTAAGATGAAACCATAAGATTATCCCTATAATGTGTAAGATAATTTTTTTCATTAAAGAAAAAATAGCAAAAAAGAGAGAATAGGTGCAGGTTGATTGCTTTTTTAAAAAACTAAGTAATGAGGCAATTAAACAATGTTCAGAAAGATGGATGTTAAGAAGTTCCACAGACAGGAAAATAATTATATTAAATGCTAATTTAATAGAGCAGTGCTACTGTATGTCTATGATGAAAAGCAGGGTAGAGAAGAATTTCATTTGAGAAAAAATATAAAATTAAATGTTAAGATGTCATCAACATTCCGAAATTTCTTATATTAGTAATCTTTTCTGAAGATTACTAATTCTTGCTATTTACAGTGAAATCTTATAAGTGTTTATTCATTAATCTATATAGGATTGCAGGCTTGCAGGCTAAATATATTTTTATCTGGGAAGTGAAACTCTGCTGACTTAAATTCAAAGAGAAAGAGAGAAAGGCCCATATTGGATTACCAGGTTGAATAGTGTAATTATCCTGAAACTGTGGATAGTTGAATATTAATGTTACTTTGATTTGTACTTCTATTGCTTTCTCTCCTTTAAATGATTGCTGTTTCTTTTGTTTTTTGCCATTTTAAACATGATAAAGTGTACCTTTAATTTTGCTTACTTCCCATTCTGAATGAAACATTAAAGTTTTTTTTTTAAAGTTTAACACAATAACAATAAAAATTGATGAAAAGAGAGATCTTTTATATTCTGAACTTTGTATACTGCACATACACATTCTTACTTTCATATTAATGAGGTGCCTTTCACAAATTTGTGTAGTCTTAGATATCTATATCAATATCATCTATATTTCTTTGAATATGTACTTCATTACCTCATATTTGTATCATTATGGTCGTCATATACATTTGTTCATCACCACTTTCTTGCACAAAGAAAACGAAATGCTCAAAATCCATAATTTCCTCCA
This sequence comes from Masticophis lateralis, assembly GCA_030761175.1. NCBI lineage: Eukaryota > Metazoa > Chordata > Lepidosauria > Squamata > Colubridae > Masticophis > Masticophis lateralis. The sequence continues at coordinate 28,665,227 of JAUDYJ010000005.1, forward strand.
GATCAGTTCTGTGGGGATATAGCATGACCATTCTCTTCTTGCAGCTGTTCATTTCTAGGAGGTGGCAACCCTTTATCAAAGAGCTTAAAATGCTGGTATTAAAATCTTGCTATTTTTGTTGTGCTTGTTCATAGAGTAACATGATATTGTAGGCAGGAATGGATCTGAAAGATTACATCTGCCATCTATGTCCTATTATCTTGAATAACAAATCCCCCATTGGTTTTAATGACCACCTTAGGTATTACATCTTGCGGGGACAGTCTCGTGACAGTTATTTGAGCTGTATCATAGTCATGCAATGAAACCAGCTGTCTGCTTGTGGAACTGTGTGCACTCAAAAACTGGGTATTTGGCCTTTTCAATCTTCTACACATGATCCTCACTGCAACAAATTATGCAAAACTTCACATTGTTGTTAATAAACAACTAGAAAGTTGCGGTCCTTGCAGCACTGACAGAAATTATCTGGAGGTTTTCAAAGCTGGACAAGGCTTTTTTGCTTGTTGTGGATATCATAAGCATGGTTTTGTAATAAAGCAACCAAATATTTCCTACCTGGCCTAGTTAGTAATATATGAAGAGCTTGGGGGTAAGGCAATTAGATAACTTATAGGGTTACCAGATTTAAGCTGCAGTACCAGATGGTAGCTTAGAGATTGTTGTCATTTAATGTGATCTGGGTTTTGTAGCCCTGAAGAGATGTTTTAGATCAGGGCTGCCAATTCCCAGCCCACAGGCTGGATGCATCATGCGCTGGCCATGCCTATACCAGTTTTAGCAAAGGGGATATGTCACATGACACCTCCATGACAACGTGAGTTTGACACCGCTGTTCTATATGCTTTGGATTCTGTTAGTCCAGTCAGTTTGATCAAGGGCACAGGAAATAGTCCTAAATATCTAGAGACAGGTATGTAAATGGAATTCTTCCAGATTTTATGGGAGCAATCTGGATTCACTGCTAAATGAATGACAGGAATGAAATGAATTCATTTGCTGAGGTTGAGGAGATAAACATCCCTGCCACCCATTTGTTTGTATAACATGTATTTTGAAAATAAATTTTTGAAAGCTGTTTACAAAGAATTTATATTTACATATGTCTGTGTTGTTTGGTATGTTGTGCTACACACCTTTCAGGGAAATTGCCCCCAACATTTCTTTGTTAGGGAAAATTGTGACAGCCTATTGCTGTAGCATATCTAGCTTCACCAGTTAGGCTCAGAAATTTCCTAAATAAATGTATAAATAAAATATTCACTTAGGTTTAATTTCCATAAGAAATAATAACTCTGCAAAATCATTTGCGAGAGCCACTGACATCTCAACTAGCAAAACAAACATGAAACAGTATTGATGATAAACTGACCTTTATTTCTTTCACATTTTTCTTCTTTTGCCAACACATCTCTTTGCTTTACTTGATAATGTTTTCACTTCTGCTGTCCCATATAATCTTTTCTCTTTACTTGGGTTATGCGTTTGCCACCATTTATGACACAATATTAGTGCTGAGCAGTAAAGTGAATGTTATTACTTCAAAGAAGCATTACTTGCTGACAAGAATTAATTAGAATTCTAAATTGTTACCGAAGTCTTCTATTCTACAGTGAGAGCTTTAGTGAAATGATGGAAATGGATAATTAGCACTGCTATTCTGTCTGTTCAGTTTGGATAGTCCATAAAAGATCTGATGCTTCCTTTTCCTGAAATAAACAAAACCAGCTTCTGAACTGTCAGAAAAACAACAGCAGTTCTTGAAGGCTAATCATTAGCAGCTTTTGTCATGGACGTATAATTATTTCACAAATTCTGCTTCAATCAGGGAAAAATATGCTTAAGTGCCAATAAAGTTTTAAACCTAGTATAATTTTTTTTCCACTGGAAGGGGGAAAACACATTTCTCCACTGGGATGGGGAGAACACTTTTTAAAATACATTTTCTATAGAGTATGCTTCAGAGTTTTCTCTAATCTGATTCCTTCCAGATGGATTGAACAATCTAGCAAGCACGCTGGCTGGGATTCTGGCAACGGCATCAGAAAATGCCATGTTTTTCAGCAACTGAAAGCACATTAGAAGGCCTAGTGGATTTGGTCAAATAGATTCTAGATTTGTTAAATCCAGCTCCTCTGACACAAATATGATCCTCAACAAGCATCATGTTAATTTTATCCTTGGCAAAACAGCACAATTGAAACAGAAAATCTGTCAAGAATTCTTCAGCTTCATATATGAATTTTGATTTGCCTTTCATTTGCCTTTTGGTATCTTTTGTAACATATATGTGTTTAAATCCATGAAAATGGTGAGTTTGTAACGTGACTTTCTCTCAAAGAAGGAACCAAGGTAAAATACTACATTTTAAATATAATTTTTTTTCTGCTAAATTACATATTCTTAACTTCTGTAGTATCTTTAATAAAGCTGTGTAGTTCTTCTACTTGTGCCTCCTGTCTCCCACATTTTGTATCTGCAATAGCTACCACTGTTCCTATGAGGTCAAAATGGCCACCAATATCTTGTTCAATCCAGTGGTGAAATCCAATTTTTTTTACTACCAGTTCTGTGGGCATTGCTTGATGGGCGTGGTGTGGCTTGGTGGGCATGGCATAGGAAGGATACTGCAAAATCCCCATTCCTACCGCACTCCAGGGGAAGGATATTGCAAAATCTCCATTCCCACCCCACTCTGTGGCCAGCCAGAGGTGGCATTTGGCAGTTCTCCAAACTACTCAAAATTTCCACTACCGGTTCTCCAGAACCTGTCAGAACCTGCTGGATTTCACCCCTGGTTCAACCCCTTTATCCAAAATGAAAGGGAACACTAGAAACAAAAAGTGGACATATTACCTCACATCAAATCTAATGAGGGATACTTAGCCCTTGATCAAATTTTTAAACTGGGTGACTACTGCATGAAACATAATAAAAATGCTAATAAAACATGTGATGACATAATGCATTCTAACTTCTTTGTCTGCCGTAATATTTATCCATATTAAGAATCCATCTGAAGAAAAGATGGAGAAAGTGCTTTCACTGTACATAACTGAGACAAAAATGTTTGAGTAATGTTTTTAAGAATAAGTTAAAAATTATGAGCACATTTCTTAATGCATTTGGATTGCAACATTTGACACCAATCCCCTAATCCTATTTTTCCACTGATTCGGTGTTTCATTATATGCAAGGTTTTTCAAAACCTAGCATTAAGTGACAGAAATCTGTTCTTGGAGAATTTTTCTGTATCCACACCATTTTGAACTCAGCCTTTCTTTTGCTTGCTTTTTCCCCACTTCAAGTTCCACTTGTGGACTTCAACTCCTAGAATTGCCCAGCCAACCATGGTAGCTGGGGAATTCTAGAAGTTGAAGTCCACAAGTCTTAAAGTTACCAAGGCTGGACACTCCTTGTCTACAGACATAGATCCAAACTCAAAATATGAGAAAATTTCAAGACTATGAGAACAATTGTGCCGTGGAACCGCTGGCTTCCTACTGTTATAGGTGCTCCATCATGGGATGGTTTCAGACAAAGATTAGACAGCTGTTTGCTGGGGAAGGGAATTGGACTATAAAATTTTTTCCTATCCTATTATTTTAACAATCTCTTTACATAATGTCTTCCCAACGTTAAATTGGAAAAAATAAATTGGCAGGGATAGCAAGCACAGCATGTGTTTTGTGTGTTTTTCTACCCTTTTTACCAGCAGTAGACATGACTATTTCAGCTCTCTCTTTGTGTTGCCTATGTGTGTACAGAGCCACAACATTGAGTGCATATGCTCTTTTGCTGCCTACCAAACACTTACACCAAATTTGGCCTTGCTTTTTCATTTTTTGGGGAAATTTAGCCAGCTCATAAAAAGAATCTCATGATTTTTTTCCAGACTTTATTTCCAACATTCAGTTGGATTGGGATGATTAAGAATCATGCTACTTGGACATTTTTTAATTTGATTTATATGCCGCCCTTCTCTGGAGACTCAGGGCAGCTTACAATGCGTTAAGCAATAGCCTTCACACTTTTGTATATTTATACAAAGTCAGTTTATTGCCCCCACAATCTGGGTCCTGATTTTACCTACCTTAGAAAGGATGGAAGGCTGAGTCAACCTTGAGCCTGGTGAGATTTGAACTTGCAGTAATTGAAGGCAGCTGAATGTTAATTACAGTGTTTTAGTCTGCCGCGCCACCAGGCTCTTTTATTGTCTTTACTCCTTCATTTGGTAAGAGTATTTGCTCAATTGTGGCACAAATGTGCCACATATATGTATATATAATAGAAACTAGCATTTCAGAATAACAGACTATACCTGTGATTACATGACAAATGTTAACTTTTCTTGGTTAGTTACAGTAACCAAGGTTGACTTGTCAATTTGAAAATGTGTGGATTTCACCTCCCAGAGTTCCTCAGCAGCAACATCTTAACATTGGCCAGGTTGAGATACGCAGACAAACTTGGCCCACAGCTGGACTTCGATCCGCACGGGCTCAAGATTGACTCAGCTTTTCATCTTTCTGAGGTTGGTAAAATGAAAACCCAGATTGTTGGGGACAATAATGCTGATTTTGTAAACTGCTCAGAGAATGTAGTAAAGCACTGTGGAGTTGTAAATAAGTCTAAGTGCTATTGCTATTTTATTCTCTGTCAATTTTCAATGTCATCCTGGATTCTAGTATATTGTGGTTGTTCCAAAATAGCATTGGCTGGCTCTGGACTTAGTGATTCATAGTAATGCAAATGTGGGAACAATTATGATATTTTGAAATACTAATATATATGAATTTTATTTTTCACAGCTTTTGTAAGATACAGAATCTATATTATACACATGGTTGTTTATGCTATGCACGTGAACATTAGCTACAACATACTGAGCCAACAAAGGAAACTACAAACATTAACAATTTGTTTGCTTTTGATGTTAGATATATCAAACATAAAACTACATTTCAGATACAATGAACATTTTTGTATGTGCAAGGGTGAAACTATTAAATTTTTTAAAAATCCATTGATAATTCATAAATACTTTCAACAGACTTCTAATATCAGTGTTTCCAAATATATACTATTGTGGAATCACTAATAAAATATCATAAAAAAATACATTTCTTTTTGCATGTTTTCTATACCACCGATTGCTACCTTTCTGCAAATTAATCTATTCTGTGAATGTTTATATTTTATACTAAATTTCCAAGAAAGCGCTTTACATCCATGATGGGAAGAAATGAGTAGAATAAAGTACTGTTATTAATAAATAGAAATAAATATGATTTCATTTACAAATTCAGCAAGCCAACATTTAAAAATGATTCTGCCAGCAGAAAAAAAAGTGTTTTAATAGATGTGGCAATAATTGAAAATAAAAAGTATTCCTGTGTTAGTTGATGTATACGTTTTCTGTTTAAACAGAGAGCAAGGTGATCTGTTTTCAAGATGATAGTCTGAACTGAAGATGACAATAAAAGTCAATGCATAATTTTATATTGGTTCTTTAAGAAACAAATGCAGATATTCAGCTAGAATTATAGAGGACAACTGCACTTACATTTGAAGTTGGGTACCTCTTGCCATGTGATTGAAGACTATAAAATTTTGTGTCAGCTTATGAAAATAGTTCTATTTTCATTGATGCATGCATACATCCTACTTGTCTTCAGACTTTCCAGACTTTCTAGCAGAACATCTGGACATACTATTCTACTTTGTTCTCTATGTAACTTGAGTTCTTCTTGTTTGGAGAGTCGTTATGCAAGAGAGTGCCTTTGACAACACAATTCTCCTTTTCTACTTATACCTTAATGACTTGTGGCAGTGTAATGCATCTTTTTATTAAATACGTTGCTAAACTATACTCTTAATAGCTCCAGTCAACATCACCAATGGTGAAGAGTTAGTAACGTAACAAGTGAAGGAACACAATACTTTAATTAAAGGTCTTAAGGTAATGTTTTAATTAAAGGTCTTGCACCCACAGAAATGTTAATAAAGGATCCTTCTACTGTCAAACTCCCAGCCCACGTGCTGGCCACGTGCTGGCTACGGTATAGCGAAGGGGAAAAAAAGTCCCAATACATCACATGATGCTGGTGTGACGATTTGAGTTTGACACCCCTGTTCTACTATCTTCAAAGCAGATGTTATCAGAATATATATTTATCATAAAGGAAAGTTGTAATATACGATTGTATTGAAAGTTGTAATATACTATTAAAGCAATGTTAAACATATCCTTTGACTGTTTAATCCATATCCTTTGACTGTTTGGCAATGCAGGACAGACCACCTGGAGACTAAGATAGCAAGTTTTACATAGCCTTAGAAGCATCGATCCTATGTTCTGTTAAAAAGACAGAGATAAGTCCAGCAGTGGCTTTGACTATTAATCTCTTGTCTTCTTTGCTTGCAGTTATTTGACCATTATCTGATACTGAATTAAAATACTGGATATAAATCCTCGCTATGATCAAGAGTATTTGCAATTAATGTAAAATTATAGCTGCATGATTTTTCTTTGCATAAAATAAATTTTACAGATTTAAAGGTATCCAAAATATATACACAGAGATATAGAGATTAGGAGCTCTGGGATTGATTATAGATGCTAAAAGAATATAGACAGCACATGTGCTTAGTTTGCAATTAGAAAATAAATCCATCCGATTTTAATACTTACTGATCCTAACAGAAGTTTATACTGTACAATACCTCTTTCTTTTTATTGCTGACGTAACCCTAAACCAGAACTGTCAAACTGGTGGCCCACGGGCCGGATACATCATGGGTAGGCCACATCCACCCCAGCTCTGCAAAGGCAAAAAAAGTCACGATCCAGCCTGTAATGCAATCAAGCCTGACACCCAAGTTCTGAGTATTCTTTTGGTTTATTTTTTTGTATACTTTAATGGTGCCGTCTTGTTCATATATTATAGAATATTAATATAGCATGTCTATTTATTTGTGCACACACTAATGTCTATGTCGATAGGGATGGTGGATGAGTGCCTTTTTGGCATCACACTATATTTGGTTGGCTCTAGTGTAGTAGTTGTCAAACTTGGCAACTTTAAGATATATAGAGTTCAATCTCTCAGAATTTCCAAATGCACATTTACCACATGCAAATTTGAGTATCTGTGAGAAATTTTCTGTGTATCAAGTTGCCCTGTGACTTCCCTCTCCCTTGAATCTAAGAATATAGAACTGAATCTGGTGCAAAATGTGATGGTCCTGGTAGTTCTATGAACCTCAAGACTGGTGGATGTTGAACTTCTGCTTTGCAAGTTGTATTGGTTGCTAGTTTGCTTCTGAATTCAGTATAGGTCAAGTTGCAGGTTATGACCTATAAGGTGTCTTCCAGATACATTGCACTGAGCTGACATTACAGTAGTCATTATAGTTGTAACCTGGGTCATCTAGAAGATACCAGTTTAGGAAAGGCTGTGTTATCAAAACGTTTCTGTATCAACACCCCTTTTGAAAGGAATTAAACAATAATAGTGATGTACTTCTGAAAGGCAGTTAAAATTTTGTGAAAGTAAACAGACGTTTTCCACAGATATATTTTGCCAAGAGCTCATAGAGAGGGAAATAACTTCAGAATGAAGTTTTTGTTCAACTACATTTAGAAACAGTGCTATATTTGAAATGTGGTACATTTAGTTGTATATGTAGCAAGTGTTACTTGAACACAGAAAAATATTTTATCTAAATACGGATTCATTCTACATTGCATTACACTTTTACTCTTATTTCAAAATTTTATGGTATTACTGATATACATGAGTTCAGTTCTGGCACTTTCAGGCTCTGAAGAAGATGGGTGTATGTAATAAAATGTAGTACAGGGAGGATTTGATTATAGTTACATAGGGACTTCTTTCACTTTCTTGAAATACACCTTTCCTTTCCAGACTCTGAAATAAGTCTTCTGTATAACACCTATGTATAAGGCAATGCAAGATAATTTCAGAGATTCTTCTACATGTAGTTGGATTAGATGTTCTACCACACATTATTTCCCACCAAGTTCTGACACTGAAGGCATGATGCCTGCATCCTTTGTTTAAGATGTTCCTCTTCATAACATGAAATGAAGGTAAGCCCCAGTTTTCACAAGGATGAAATATTTCAGATGGTCCAACACTGCAGAAGAGGAGCATTGTTACTTTGAGCAACTAACAGCAAAAAATGTGCTGCTATACTATCACTCAGCAACCAGAGATCCTTTTTTTCTGGAAGTGCGGATTAAGTCTTCTGAAGGTCGATATGAAAGTGAAGTCATCTTTGTCGACAGACTGGAATGCCTGACATTTGGAGGGATGTATTTGAGTAGCTGAAGGAAGTATTTTCTAAAGTTCTTTCCCCAAAAGCCATAAAAGACAGGATTTAGGCAGTTGTTAAAATAAGCTAAGCAGATTGTGAAGGGCATAGCTGTATCCACAATATCTTCAATATCACAGCTCTTAATCATATCAAGCTGAATCAGCACATCTATAAAAGTAAATATTTGATGAGGAATCCAAGAAAAAAAGAAAAACAGAACTATTGCAACAATCAACTTAAAGATGTCATCACCTCTGCCGTTATTCTTCTGAAACTGGTAAGCCTTTTTCAGAGTTTTCCAGATTAATATGTAGCTTATTAAAATGACCAGAAAAGGAATGAAGAAGCCCAGAATATTTTTGGATAGGCCTAACCCAATGTTGATGGTTATGTGATTGGTTGAATTCCTGCGTGTGCCATACCAAAAAGCACATACTGTGATGTTTTCGTTTTCAAGGACATATGCACGGCGGTGAATCCCAACAGGTAAACTGGCAAGGACTGCCAACAGCCAGATGAAGATGCAAGTTACCCGGGCAACAAGCATTGTGCGTCGAAGGCGGGCCTTCATGGGATGCACTATTGTTAAGTAACGATCTACGCTGAGGCACGTCAAGAGAAAGACGCTGGCATACATATTGAAGGTTGCTGCAACTGAAGCGATCTTACACAAGCAGTTGCCAAAAGGCCAATGGTACTTCATGGCTGTTGTAGCTGCCCATAATGGTAAAGTTACTAGGAAACACAGATCTGCCAGGGCTAAATTAAGCAGAAATACACTGGCCACAGTTTTCAGCTTCATGTAGAAGTAGATGATAATCACAACCAGGCTGTTTCCAAATATACCAATGATGAAGATAATGCTGTAAACGGTCGGAACCATAACAAAAATGTAGCTGTGTCTTCCCAAAGAGGGGCAGTCAATGGGGTTCTTTTTATCGGTCTCTTCTGCAGAGATATTTAGGATCATTGTGATCAGTTCTGTTAGAGGCTTTGTGGGAAACTGATACCAACAGCACCTGAGAAGGAAAAATTAAAAGGTCATTATTCTTGTTTGTTAATGTCAATGTATTAAAAGCACTCACTTGACTGCTCTTTAACACCATTTTATTAGATCTTTAAACTGGTATAATATATCAGGTCTCTTTGATGGTTAGATATTTTATCCAGTAGTTTTGTCTCTTTTGGCATATAAACTGTCATTGGGCACAGACCATATTAAATTAACTATCTGAGTACGCCCAGCGATATCCCTGAAGCAATACTTTTGCTTAATATTACATTGCATTTTATGGTTTTTTCCCATTCATCTAATTGTTGGTATACCAGATTAATTAGTATATAGGATTTTAGCCTTAGATTGAACTCTGTGGCCTAAATAATAGTAAATATTTCTTGAATTTAGGTTTAACCAGTGCTTTTTCTTAAAGGCTTCACACTAGAACAAAAGGTGACCTTGTAATCTGGACACACTGCAGCACTGTAAATAAATGAGATGTTGTCCAGTGTTCTGTTATCTATGCAAAAATTAAATATAGCACAACTGCTAGATTCCAAATACCTTAGAGTTCTGTATCTGTTACATTAGGAATGGATTTAGGAAGCATCCGAGTAAGTTTCTCTGGTTGGTCTTCGAATACGAAGACAAAGAACACATTAAATGTGCATTTTAATGGCTCTCTAAAGGCATTGTCTGAGATCCCAGAGGTTTAGCAGACATTAAGATAATTCTTTCCTGCCTGTATCCACACGCCATTCTTATCCAGGACCTAGTGACTATGTTTGTATAAAGTGATTAGTGTTAAGCTTGGTTGGGATTTTTATGGTTTAGCTACTTTTGCAAACACAGATTGACTAGTGACTTCAAAATACTGCATGAATTCAAAAACTATCTTGCATACCATCCAGTCATTTGCAATGTGATTGATTTTAATCAAAAACATTTAGCTGGATTTCTAGGGGAAAAAAATCAAGGTTAGCAGTTTTACACTGCCATTAGCAGAGGGAAGCAGCCATCTGGTCCCAACTGTCAGCTGATCTACTAGCTGGCAAAATAGGGACACTGTGAGTGGATACAAGGAACTTGTATCCACTCACAAGTTTATTTTCTTCTCATTTTATGAAAAGAAGGAGGGATTCACAAAGCACTGGAAGCTTTGGATATTTTTCCAGTTTGAAAGGGAAGGTGTTCTTTACGGTCAGCTACTGGCTATGTTAAAAATGAAAAATATTTAGTTCTGACTCTATAAGCTTCAGATTCACAATACCAAGCAGTAATACTTTGAAACCTACAGATAGTAAAGACCCTGTAGAGAAAGTGTAGGTTGATTTGAGAGTGCATTTATGAATTATTAGTAAACGGAGGACTAGTCCGGTGGCTGATTTCTAATGTTGGGTTGATTGAATGGGTAGTAGTGAAAAGGATAAAATTTCAGCTGTGGAAGAAAGAGAGTTTAACAAATATTTGCAATGAAGATTGCTATAAATTTTATGTCAAAACCGATTTCTTTTAAAGTGAACTTTACTTCTTTGTCCATCTTCTAGTAGACTGAAAACAACCAATCACTATATGAAGCAGAATAAATAAATAAAACCCATTTAATAAAACATAATCCTCTGAATGTAGCATGCCATAAGCTAGCCTTTCCCAATATATTGCTCTCTGTTATTCTGGACTGCAACTCTAAGAATTATCAACTACCACATAGGAAACTTTGCCAATGGAGAAAAATTCTAATGAACAACTCACTCAGAGACAGACTCACAAAAATTATTCAAAGTTAATGCTTAGGATTTTGGAAATGACTTGAAGGCATGCACATGCTTGTGCATGCCTTGAAGTCTACTTGAAGTCTACTTAAATAGAGAGCATGGGAACTATTTTTTTTTCATTTTACATTTTCCATGTTCTTTTCTGCGTGAGCTCTAAAGTGCCTGAGCCTTCAACTAAACATGATGTGCTTCAAAATATTTTTGACTACAACTCCCAACACTTGTAGAACACAACTCCCATGACAGTCAGTTATGATTCACAATATGTGCAGAACACCAAGCTGCTCTCAGTAATTTATACTGATTGCTACTGTTTGTTGTTTCAGAATTTTCATTTGACATCATGGAATCTTAAAAAGTAACACCTGTATAATTTTCTCATGATAAGGTAACAGTGAGATATATTCATAATCTTATTTTACCTTAACCTTGGCAGTTATTTATTTGACATTTTTCATATCTTTCAGATACAACAGCCCAGTACCTAAACAGCATGCAGGAACCACTGCTTAATCCGAATTGGATTTTTATATCAAAAGGGAACTTCTAACATTTCAAAAGAAATGTGTTGCCCTGAAATTCACAGCAATAGCACTAGTACAGAAAATTGAAAAACAAGTACTGTACAAAGAGTAAGAATTAATCAATATATATTCTTGCTTAACTGGAAAATCAAGATGTCAGCTAAAGGAGATACAATGGCACACGACAGTTCTGAAAATACTTTTGTTTCACACTAAGTTGTTCCTTTTCCTACTAAAAATAATAAAAATCACAACGTTCCCCCTCTAAAAACAACAATATCTATTTAACATCCATTTAATTTGCCTAGCACCAATCAGGAAAAAATGTTTAAAAAACCCTAAATAATGTATGAAATGTTTAAAAGTAAAGAATTTCACATTATTATAAATGATTCTTTGCTCTATTTAGAATGTCACTGGCAGTGGCAGATTATTTAACATCATTGATTTTAGCTAATCAAAATACAATTGGGATTAAACCTGGCTCAAGTAAAGCAATCAGCTGAGGTTCTACTTTCATTAGAACATGCATTGTGAAAATTTGTTACCTTCTTTTGATTTCTACTAGCTATAAAAACGCAAATAATACATTTTGGCCTTGACCTTTTTCTTTTACCGATATATAACATTTAAAAAAATCCCTCTATTTGGTAAATCACAATGTGATTAATTATTATCAGGAATTCAATGTTGAAAACCTTGCAAAGCTGAATATTTAATTAACCTAAAGAAATTAAGAAAGGACACTTAGTTTATTTATGCCTTCTTTGATCAGAGGTCATATTATGCTGTCATTTTGCTGATTGCCTGTAACAAACAGATTTCATTTTAGAAAAAAAGAGGAATTATTCAAATCTCCCTCCTTCCCTTCCTCCCTCCCTACCTCCCTTGAAATAAAACAATATATTAGAACCAGTGGTGGGTTTCAGAATTTTTTACTACCGGTTCTGTGGGCATGGCTTGGTGGGTGTGGCATGGGTAGGATACTGTGAAATCTCCATTCCCTCCCGAATCCAGGGAAAGGTTACTGCAAAATCTCAATTTCTTCCTGATCAGATGGTATTCGGGAGGCAGAAAATAGATGGGGTGGGGCAGGCCAGTCAGAATTTTTACTACCAGTTCTCCGAACTACTCAAAATTTCCGCTACCGGTTCTCCAAAACTGGTCAGAACGTGCTGAAACCCACCTCTGATTAGAAGATGAAAAGAACAAATATGTGTATTGGAATCACCAGTGTCAGAAATCATTAATACTGTTAATTCCAGTAGAATGATGTTTGTCATTATCCACCTCTGTATATTCAAACAGTGATGTATGAATGCTCGACAAAGTAGCATTCTTGACCACGAGGAGTCTTCATTTGCATTGAAGTGAACACATGCAGAAATTCTTTGCAGTGCTTCCAGCTCAGTGTAAGAAGATGTTTTGCCAATATAAGCGCAGTGATCAGGTGCCCAGGCAATAGTTTCATTTGGATCCAGAGACAATAAGCATACAAGTAAATAAAAAGGCTTTAAGCTTTATTGTTTGCTCAGGCAAACAGGATTAAAAAGCAAAACATAAAAAGCAAATGTACCAAGCAAGATGATATCTAAATCTCTTACAAGCTTCCAGAAGTTCCTTAATGATACCAGAAATACCCCAAGGGCAGCCCGTTTCCACAGTCCCCAGTTTTTAGCTTGGTCTGTGCAGAAGCTCCCAACAACAACAACCCCAAGGTTTTTATTAAAACTTGGCTAATTTCATGGCACTGCTATCGTCAGGAGATCGCAAGACCTGACAGTTACTAGCTGGCAATAAATCTGGGATGAGAATTGAAAGTCTAAGACTTCCAGTGAAAATTTTTTGAAGCTACATGATTATCACCCCATCTTGTTTATTCAGTAAAAATCTAAGCAGGCTACCTCAAATGATTCTTAATATAAAAGAGAAATCAAAATGTTACTAAACCCCTCAAACAGATATGCAGATTTCTTCCACTCTAATGGAAGAAAGAGACTTTGATGCAGATGAAGAAGGAGAGTGCAAAAGTTGGCTTGAAACTCAACATTTAAGAAAACTAAGATCATGGCATCCAGCCCTCTCAATTCCTGGCAAATAGATGGGGAAGAAATGGAGGTAGTGACAGATTTTATTTTTCTGGGTTTCAAGATCACCGCAGATGGGGACTGCAGCCAAGAAATTAAAAGATGCTTGCTCCTGGTGAGGAAAGCTATGGCAAATCTAGACAGCATACTAAAAAGCAGAGACATCACGCTGCCAACAAAAGTGTGTATAGTCAAGACTATGGTTTTCCCAGTTGCAATGTATGGCTGTGAAAGTTGGACCATAAGGAAGGCTGAGCACCAAAGAATTGAGGCCTTTGAACTATGGTGCTGGAGAGTTTTCCTGTGAGTTCCTTGGACTGCAAGGCAATCAAACCGGTCAGTCCTAGAGGAGATCAACCCTGACTGCTCTTTAGAAGGCCAGATCCTGAAGATGAAACTCAAATACTTTGGCCACCTAATGAGAAGGAAAGACTCACTGGAAAACCTAATTGTTGTGGTCTGCCAGCAGCCTGCGGAGCTGGCAGCTGAGACGGACAGTGAAGTGGCTGGGGAGGACCATAGGCCAGTCCTGGAGTCTGGGGAAGGCTCGGACAAGGACTCTGCATTGGAGGCAGAGAAAGGGTAATGTGGGAGATATGTGCTGCCTCCGGAGCTTCCAGAGTCGGACCTCAGCGAGGCAGAGGAACAGATGTGTGCACTGTTCCCAGTGCACACATCTGCAGAACTGCCAGAAGGCAAGAACAGCTAAAACAAAAGGGACAACTTGGGAGTAGGGCTGGGAGATGATTGGCCTCTCCCATATGACTTACAAGAGGAGCAAAGGAATGTAGGTCTTTGCAGGAAGCAACGTTTGTTCATTTGGTTCAGCTTAAAGCCTGAAGCTCTGCTTGATTCTGGACTCCATGTGGCTTTGCCAATTAGGTCTTTGGCAGAGTATCAAGAGAGATAAAGGTGGGTGATTATCCTGAAGGACTTCTCCTTTAGGACTCTTTCTAACTAATTGGGACTCATCTGTGAATGAACAGAATTCACAACTGTTGCAATAATGAGGTTTTGGGGACTACTGATGTGTTTTAATGACTCAGGAAGCCTAGGTGAAAACACTAATGCTGGGAAAGACTGAGGGCAAAAGAAGAATGGGATAGCAGAGAATGAGGTGGCTGGAAGGAATCACTTAAGGAGTAGGCATGAGCTTTAATGGACTCCAAGGGATGGTAGAGGACAGGAAGGCCTGGAGGAATGTTGTCCATAGGGTTGCGATGGGTCAGACATGACTTCGCAACTAACAACAAAACTCCTCAAAACTAAAAATAATCTTCTGCATTTTCACTATAGAAGATCATGAATGTTACACATGACCTTGATATCTCCCTAGAGATTACTGATCATTAACTTAATGGAATAGATAGTGTTTCTTGATATTCTGGCTGGGGGATTTTGGGGAGTTGAACTTAGGGTTGCTAAATTGAGAAGCACTGGTGTAAGACACAGATGTCTATAAAAAGGCTTCCTGTATCACCAGGGAGAGGAAGAACCCCTGTCTGAAATTCAGGGACAGCAGAGTTTGAGAAGCCAATGGTATGAATCAGTTTTAATTCATACTATGTTTAAGTAACTCTATGTTTTAAACATATAGTAGTTCATTGAACAAGCCATTGTGGTCTGAATAGCATACAGGAGCCAGAAATCATAGTTTGCAAGTTTATACACCCTACTTAGTCAAACCAAATAAGCCACATGTATGAGTTTTGAGGTTAGCCAGTATAAGGAAGCTTTCCATATCATGCTCAGATAAAATACAATTCTCATGAAATGTCTACTTTTTAAGCTGGGTAAATATTGTGACAAACATCAAAACTAAAGCTACCTAATTGCTGTTTCTGTACTATTGCAACTTGCATGGATTGTTGTGGTAGATTTTTCCATAAATGCCAGTGGGAAGTTTGGCAACAGTGCTAGATTGTGGTTTGACCTGCCTAACACTGAGAGGTAAAAGTGGTCTTTGTCAATAGCTCCCATTCAATGGGCATCAAATGTGATGATCATTGAAGGCTCAGTCTTTCATCAAATTATATGGAGAGCTGCTAATCCCTGTTGTATATAACTGTCCTGGCTGACCTTTTCTTTTCTTTTTATAATTGCAATGATTATACTAAGTCACTGATGAGAATATGCTGTTGCTTCATACTGTTCCACCAACTATTATTTAGCACTATGCTCATTTCCTATGTTGGATGATCATACCTTCTAATTAAACTGCCTGAGATAACGGAGAAGGATGCTGGGCCTCTCTATAAGGTAAACAGCACTTTGCTGAAATGAAAAACAAGATGAGATACTGGCTGCAGCTTCCTGTGACAACTTCATTAACAGCAATCACGTAAGCAAGGATTGTAAGCCAGATTTCAAGGAAAAATAATTTTTCAGCATTTGCTTTCCAACAAGGGCCTTCTTGACAGTAAGTGGATACGTATTGTAAAAAGGTCACCTGAACATCTTACTTGAAGGACTATTTCACTGCCAAATCTCTAAATATTTGCTCTTTTGCAAATGGAATAAAATTATAGTCTTATTTTTATATATTTTTGGCATAAAATAATTCTCATGTATGATTTATACTTTTCTACAATTTCTTTAAGGAGAATAGAAAATATCTGGGAATATGACTTTAAGCAAAATAAAACTGGAGATAAAGAAGGACATTCATCACTTCCTTTTCAGCAAATTCTTGCACAATTTGGTTGAGTTTATGAAGCTGTTCAGCTTTGCAATTAATTCATAGTTGCTTGCGTTTATCCATGTCATCAGGAGAGAAAACTGGATTCACCCTAGTGACTTTGTGTTAAATTTCAGCAGAAATTCAGTTCTAGTTAACTAGAGTAGTTTATGATTGGCCAGCATTATTTGTGAAAAAAAGGTGAATAACAAATAGTGAAACTAACATGAATAGTTTCCTGTTCCTTTATCATGTCACATATGGGATCAAAATTTAGATTTTGATGCAGTTAAGTCCATTCATTACTTGCACAGTATATAATGGTTCTGCAGTTAATTTGGCTCAGCATGAGTTTGGAACAATATACTTTATTATAAACATACTTTTAAGTCTTCACTTTAAGCAATAATAACCCTAGCCCTATACTGCTCTATTGTGACTTCTAAGAGTAGCTTCTGTTTTAATATCATCCTTATTGAATTGATATGCTGATAGATTTGAACCATCTTTATTTCAGTACTTCATCTCTGTAAGACAAAGCACCCTATGAGAGTATTAAGAGTAATAGGGATAAAAAGTTAACACAAGACCTAATTTTTGGCTTGGAGAACAATTCAACTCATTTTACTTTCACGTTCAGAAATATTAACTGCTGCTTCTTTTATCCACAGGAAATTTTTCATACCTTGATTTCCTCTCTGCCTTAAACTATCTGAGGCAACATACATAGATGAAATACTAGACATAAAAACCCACCAGGAAGCTGCAGGACAGATTAAACACCGCTAATGATGACATCAGTGGTAGATATGAATGAGGTCTTGCTGAATTTGAAGAGACAATTCTGTATTTGAAGCCCAACTAGACTGGGTAGGGGACTTACCCTGTTGTGTCTGAGAGTATATTAATATGAGCAAATGATCTCACTTCGTCGTACCCTTTCTATACATTTTCTCTTTTCTCTGGGGATCAAACTTGTTATGAAACCATTCGTGAAACTACGTGAAAGTGTTTAAAAAAGGAATGGAGATATACTCCAGGCATTCCCATGTAACCTTGAGAAACCAGAGAAAGAGCCACAACCAAGATAAGTAAGTTAAATCTGAATCCAAAGCAGGAATGGGGATGGAGAAAGTGTCTCAGCATTTCTCTTCCTAGTTCACTGGATGGTAAAGAGTGGGGGGCATTCAGACTTGCAATATTCTGTCACTGTAACCTCTGGAATAAAATTAGTAGCATTCATTACTTTGTTTTCCTAATCTGGTCTACTTCAATGAACTGACATAATGGCATCTCCCCTAATTGTGGGATATCCACAAAGAATTGGGACGTCAGTGGTGAGAAATGTGTGTGATAGGACTTTACTTTCTTTTTCCTGTTCTAATTTATTTTGGTTCCCATGTGGACCTTCATACTGAAAGATGGGGCAAGATGAGAGGTGGTATTCATCAAGTTCTTATCAGTTCTGGGGAACCAGTAGCAGAACTTTTGAATAGTTTGGAGAACCTGTAAATACCACCTCTGACTGGCCTCACCGTCATCTATTCTCTGCCTCTCGAGTCCCAGCTAATCGGGAGGAAATGGGGATTTTATAGTATCCTTCCCCGGGACTGGGATGGGAATGGACATTTTACAGTATCCTTCCCCTGCCATGTCCACCAATCCACACCCACAGAACCAGTAGTAAAAATTTTTGAATCCCACCACTGGGCAAGCTTCATTTGACTTCCATGGAAACTGTTCCCTCAAGACAAATAACAGGTGCATTTGAGTGAGGAGAAGATATTATTTATCGGGATTCTAGTTTGGGGCAAAGGTTGACATCAACCACACTTTAAAATTCTAACTTTACTCTTGTAGTATCCTTTGAAAAAATAGCTTTTACCAAATTGCTAATTACTGAATGACAACATTGTAGAAAAGCAGTATCATTTATCCCTTCGTTCCTCCATTATATTAGCATAAAAAGATTGGAAGATCTGACTTAAGAAAGCAAAATTTTAAGAGATGTGTGCTTTTTTTAATGTTTAACCTACCCAGGAAGCAAAATAGCTTAAATGTAGGTAACTGAAGCTTTCTGGGGAAGCAAGATTGTTCCATTTTTGCCACCAACTATCATGGGGTGCCTCTGGCTATTGTGCGTGGGGTGCTGTTGGAGGGACAAAGAGGACTATTTAAAAATCTTTGTGCAAGTGTGAAAAAAATAAAGCTTCTAATACCTTCAAATAAATGCAATTTTGATTGCTTTGTGTGAAAATATCTGCTGGAAGCAGGGCTAGAGACAGTTGAAAAAATAAAGCTATTTTTGACTAGATTCTTCTATATTTGTTCCCTGAAGATGATTTCAGTAGAAAATGAAGGTACTTACGTTACACAGAATGAAATGGTTTCATTTGGTTCAAAATGTACTTCTCACAAATACAGGATTTGACCGCTAGAGGTCTCTATAACATATTTATTTTTAGAAAAATAATTTACCATTACTCAGTAGTATCTATACTTTTAAAGCATTTCTTCGCGTTCCAAAATTAATAGCAGAAGGGAGGATAAACTTTATTTCTTGTGTAGATTAGGGGTTAATAATAGATCTTTTCCTTTGCTAAATGCTTCTATTTTAGTATGTTTTTGATTTGCTGACATTTAACCTAATATCCTGCTATAGTAAATCATGGATTCAGATTTTGACATCTGTTGTTATAAGGTCACATAAAACTTGCAATCCATAAGCATACTCACTATAGTTATGAAAAAGTGTATGTTTGCCATAATAAAAATTCCATATTACGGATTAATGAAGAACTCACTTGAGTTGCAAAATGAGCACACTGCCCCAGAAATAATTTGTCCGACATACAGCACATTTCTTCCAAAGCACTTTTAAATTCTGAGAAATTAGAGGATATAAAGTTTGAGATCCCTTCCTGATTCTTTCTTTCCATGCATATTCTATCAACCTCATTATTTCTCTTTACTTTTGATGCTGAAATTAACGGTCCAAAAAATAGGAGTATGTAGGAACCCCCTTCCTCCAAACTGAAACAATTGTTTTTCTTAGAGTGATCTAATTCCAGACACAAAAGATCAGGACCACATGCGAAGTTCCAATTAAACTGATTTAGTCTTACTCATGCCAACTACTGGTTAGCACTATTTTGGCACTAGATACAGGTTACCACAATTCAAGGGCAGGTAGGACTTAGTCCATATGTGACTATATAGAGATTCTAGGCTGGTTCCTTTTTTGACCTTGCCCCTAGGTTCTCCCACTTCTTCTTCTGCTTATTATTATTTTTATTTTAGTTTTTAAATTGTCTATGTTTTTTAGTTTTTAAATTGCCTCTTTTACTTTTAAATTGTCTATGGGTTTTAGATTTTAAATTACCTATTGGCTTTTTAAATTTTCTGGGCCAAAAATTGTTTAATTCTTTTACAAATTTTAAATTTTGTATTCAAGTGTTTTTATTCCTGGCTGTGCACCGCCCTAAGTCCACTAGGAGAAGGGCAGTATATAAATTTAATATTTAACTAAACTAAACTTTATATTGGATTAATCATATAATAAAATTAAGATCCCCTTAAACTGATAATTAGGAAGGTCCAGGGGTGAAATGCTCCGAAGTCTACTACCGGTTTGTTTCGCTACCAGTACTCTTGTGTGTGCATGCGTGGTGTGTGCCAAATGTGTGCTTCATGAGTGCATGTGCAATGCGCTCCAAATGCATGCTTTGCACGCATGCGCACTGCATGCGCTACCGTGCAGTACTGAAAAGAAGGATTAAGAAGCCTTTCCTAAGGTAAGTAGAACAGTGAGGGGAGGGGAAACAGATGTGCCACATGATTTAGATTTGCTAGAAAGCAGGATTTCCTGCTTTCTACCGAATATAAATCGTATGGCACAGCTGATTGTTGGAAATACCGTTTTGTCCAAACTGACAGCATTTTTTACTACCGGTTTGCCCAAACTCATCCAAACTGGTAGCATTTCACCCCGGGTAGGTTCCCCTTGGCCTAATCTATCAACATGACTTGGTCACACCTATTATAAAATTTTGATTTTTCCCACCAATACAAAATGTTATTTTAGCTGGATGCAGATTTATTGTCTTCATTTTTTTTTATTTCAAGAAATGTAGTAGAAAGGATAACATTCCTTTCAGCTCATTTATTAATCCATGGTACTGACTCTTCTTCATATTCAAGATGATGGTGATAAATTATACCCAGAATACCAGATAGTAGCTCTTCCATTTCCTGTTTTCTTCTTCTTTATAAAAGATTTATGTATTTTCCCAAGGTTGGGAAAAAACAGGAATGTTTTGGAAAAAAGAATGAAAAATAATGGAAACTGCATATCTGTGGTCTAACAAGGGAATAAGTGTAACTAGTGGCTGAAGAAAAAAAAAGAATTTAACATTCAAATATGGGCACTTCCCCAGTTTCTAATAAGAAAATGATGGTGACAGAAAAAAAAACATGTACTGTATTTCCTGAAGTGTCAGAAAATGATATCATTATATGGCATATGGCACCAGAGATGTACTGTATCCACTGTTCCAGAGTTGACAACACATATTTTTGCCCATTTGTAGAAACTGAAAGCCATAAGGATTTTTTTTCTTTTACTCACATTCTTTGTACACTAGGAAATATTCAGTATAAAGATTGTAACTAGAAAGAATAATATAAAAAAGAGATTTTTTAAAATATTAGACTTGATGGCAAAATGACAAGTTTACTAAGCTGAAAGATATTGGGACTCATGCTATGAAAAATATATTAACATTCTGGTGTGACACATTGATGTTGACTGTTTCAACTATTTCCTTTCTTGGGTGTGCTGTGCCCGTGGGTCAGTCTTGAATCCTGGTGACTATATGGACATTTTATGCAGTTTTTACGGAAACATTTTTTTTCCAAAAATAGTTTCCCATTGCCTTCGTCCTAGAGCTCACAGTGACTGGCCTACGATCACTCAGATGACTTGTCCCTCAGGTGGAACTAGACCTCATTGATTCCTGATTTCTAGGTCAGTGCCTTAACCACTGCATTAAACTGGTTTTCCTTCAATCACAAGATCTTATAAACTAATTTGAAAAAGAGGATTTGAGTATCGAATTAAGAACAATTTTAACAGCACTTTGATAGTTCCAGAGGAAGAAGATTGGTATATAAGTTATGTAGGTTACCATCTTGCAAGGATTAATAACATATTGAGGAAAACAGCCTACTTACTAGATATAATATGAAGAAACCAGGCATTAAAAGGAATTCCAAATTGAACTATTCCTAGAAGAGTGGACACAATTCACTGGAACACAACATGCCTAAATTCACAGATTTCATCAGCATTACAGGATAGCACCAAACAGAACCTTGAAGAATTTGGGAGCTGCATCTGATCTGTGTAGATAGATTCTATTGAGAAAAATCGATCAATAATATGCTCATCTGATGTAAGGCAACTTCTTGTATTAATTTCTTGAGTTAAAGGCAAATTGTTACAGAAGCTATACTCCCGTGATGGCGAACCTATGGCATGGGTGCCACAGGAGGCATGTGGAGCCAAATCGGTGGGCACGCAAGCTCAGCTCCGGCACACATGCGTGCGCCAGTCAGCTGATTTTTAGGCCTTCTGGGCCCACCGGAAGTCAGGAAACACACTGTTTCCGGCCTCTGAAGGGCCTCTGGGGGTGGGTGGGAAAGGCCATTTTTGCCCTCCCCAGGGTCTTAGAAAGGCTCTGGAGCCTGGATAGAGCAAAAAACAGGCCTACTGGACCCACTGTGCCATCATGTGCTAAAAGCGGGGGGGGGGGAGCATGAGGGGTGGGCAGGGCACATAGAATTATGGATGTGGGCACTCGTGCATGTGACCCCACCATGCTTCCCCCACTTTTGGCACGCAATTGCAAAAAGGTTAGCCATCACTGCTATACTCTATTGGTTAATAGAACATAGCACATGTGATAATGATCATACTGAAGGAAAATATTTGTAGATCAGGATTATAATGAGGGTCTTTGGTGCTTTCTGAGCTTGGTTGCTGCAGACATCTCATTACCCAAACTAGACAATATCGTAAATGCTAACGCTGGCCTAGCACTGATGTTACTTACTTTGGGTAATGAAATGTTTGGTTGCATGAAAACAACCAAACTCAAAGAGCCCTAAGGACCCCTGATACAGCTAAAAAATAAAACCATTCCTCAAGGAGATGAATAATAATAATAATAATAATAATAATAATAATAATAATAATAATATCAGGAGTATTGAAAAAAGAAACAGAAAGCTTTATTTTGGCAGCTCAAGAACAAGCCCTAGCCACAAACTGCATGAAGGCAAAAATTCAACATGTTACCACCAACAGCAAATGCCGCCTCTGCAATGAGAAAGATGACACAGTCGACCATCTGATCAGTGGGTGCAGCAAAATTTCACAAACCAACTACCTACAATGCCATGACCGCGTTGCTAAGGTCATTCACTGGAAATTGTGCCAGAAATTTGGATTTTAGTACAACAAAAACCACAGGGAACATCAGGTTGAGAAAGTTTTAGAGAATGAGAAACTCAAGAACTTGTGGGACTTTAGGATTCAGACTGACAGGCACTTTGTCCACACACACCTGACATAACAGTAGTTGAAAAGAAAAAAGTATGGTTCATTGACATTGCAATATCTGGTGACCCATGGATTGAAGAGAAGCAGCAAGAAAAAATAACAAAATACCGGGACTTGCAAATTGAAGTTGAGCGACTGTGGAAAAAAAAATCGTGTATTGTCCCAATTGTAATTGGAGCCCTTGGAGCAATACCCAAAGGGCTACCCTGCTATTTAGAAATTCTAAATTTACCAGACTTAAACATTTTGACTCTACAAAAAACCACCTTACTTGGAACAGCTTACATCCTCAGACAGTACCTTAACAGTTCCTAGGTCCTTGGTTAGGACTCGAGCTGCTGAACTATTAACCAGCCTCAAAGTCTGTGAATCTCACTAAAGATTAACCAATAATAATAATAATAATAATAATAATAATAATAATAATAATAATAAGCTAGTCCTGCAGTTCCTTCCTTCTTGCATTATAACTGATATTTATGGAGATTCTCAATCATTCAGATCTTGGTTGTCTCAAAACGCTTTTGAAAGAACAGCCTTCTGTTAACAGAGGGGGAGGGATACGACATCATCTATCTCCAGTCTACAACACAGTCCTTTCAACAGTTCCAAGAAGGCTCCACACCCATTTGCACCACTCAGGTGACCTGATGACAGACATTAACCTCCAGGTGACCTTAATTACACGCTAAAAGTATGCAAATGACCAGCTGTCTGCAAGGAGTATAAATCCTCCCATTCCCCACCATGCAGTCAGAGTTGAAGAAGCTTCTTGGATGAAAGCGAAACGTCTTCAAAGAAAAAACAGAAAGTCTAGTTGCCTCTGGAAAAAGCACCTTTGGGATTATAACTGATAACTCATAGCCAGGGGTGGGATTCAGCCCGTTCGCACCACTTGGGGAGAACCGGTTGTTAACTTTCTGAGCAGTTTGGTGAACTGGTTGTTGGAAGAAATCATTAGGGCAGAGAACCAGTTGTTAAATTATTTGAATCCCACCACTGCTCATAGCTCAGTGTTACTCTACCGAATACCATGGTTTAGATGATTTCATACAATATCAAAATTTCATTTGTAGATGCCAGATCCGGGATTGTGCCTGCACACATTAAATTCATTATTTTGTTCATGTTGCAACAATTAAATCACAAACATAACTGTAAGCTTTGTCAACATTCCAGATAATGATTACCTATAGGATGATCTTTTTGTTTTTTTCGCTATAATACCAATAGGATGATCTTTTTGTTTTTTTCTCTATGTAAAAATTGTTAGAAAATAACAGCATATTCTCTTTGTCAAGCAAAAAGCAAGCAAGTAGAATCATCAGTTTCTGGCAAGCCTACTTCAAAAGCAAGATGAAGCAAAACAGCAGTAACAAGATACCTTAACCACTAAAAATGTTTTGTTTGCTGTTTTTAAAAAAATCATTTAAACATTAACATTGAACAATAATGCCATTTGTCAGTGCAAAGTCAGCCATGAAAGCAGAAGCAGAATAAAATTTCTTTGTTTTAGTCCCAGGAGTATTTAGAGGTATACATAATGAAGTGTTAAACAAAAAAGCTACCATTGGATCAATGATGTTAAGTAAATAGAATATCAGGTACAAATACCAGGTAAACTAAGTAAACAAATTCTAGGTAAAAATGACACTAAGAGGGCAGGAATAGCCAACAACCAGGAAGACAAGCGCAGGATCCAAAAAGATCTTGACAAATTTGAACAATGGACCTTTTTTAGATATACTTTTTCAGATATACGCAAGGAAGGCAACATTTCGCTGAGGAAGCATTCCAAAAAGACTTGAAGTGAACAACGGGCCCTATCCAACAACATGAACTTTAATGTGCAGAAAAGCAAGGTTTTACACTTAGGCAGGAAAAACCAAAGTACAGATTAGGCTAAACCTGGCTCAAAAACAGTAACTCTGAGATGGACCTTGGAGTTCTAGTGGACAATCACTTAAATATGAGCCAATAGTGTGCAACAGCAGCAAAAAAGAAAAGCTAATGCAATCCTTGGTTGTATAAACAGAAGCAAAGAATCAAAATCATGTTTTATAAAGTCTTAGTATGTCTTAGTAAAGTAAAGTACACCTGGAATATTGCATCCAGTTTTGGTCCCCACAGTACAAAAAAGATATGGAGACTTTGGAAAAAGTGCGAAGAAGAGCAACTAAGATAATTAAACACCTGGAGACTAAAACATATGAAGAACGTCTGCAGTTTTTGGGTTTGGCTAGAGAAAAGAAGGATTGTGGTGACATGTTAGGAATGTTCCAATATTTGAGAGGTTGCCACAAAGAGGAGGGGTTCAACTTATTTATCAAAAAATCTGTAGGCAGGACATGAAACAATTGATGGAAACTAATCAAGGAGAAAAGCAACCTGGAACTAACTTCCTAACAGTCAGGACTTCCTAACAACCAGTGGAACCGCTTGCTGTCAGAAGTTGTAGGTGCTTTATCACTGGATGTTTTTAAGAAGAGATTGGACAGTCATTTATCTGAAATGTTATAGGCAGTGATGGTGAACCTTTTTGGCACCGAGTGCCCAAACCGGAACACACATGCATGTGCATACATCTGCGCATGCCAGAGCACCAGAAACCTGAAGACCAGCTGGCTGGCACGCACATACCTGTTTTTGGCCATTTTTTGGCCCAGTTTCAGGCTAGTTTTGGCCCAAAAACAGCCTGAAAATGGCCTGAAAAATGGCCTGTTTTTGGGACCATTTTCCACCCCATTTTCTGGCAGTTTTACAGGCTGTTTTCCAGTGCTCTGGCGCCGGAAAGCAGAAGAGCAGCTGGTGACAGTGCGCTTGCCCACAGAGAGAGCTTTGCTATTTGCCAGGATGCTTTCACTGATAGAAGTTGCAATTCAAAAATTCTGAAGGACACCAGGCTGTCAGTTTCTGACTTACTCCAGGTCTTCTTCTGAAGAGCACATGGAAGCTGTTTAGAGAGAGGTGAGTGTCTTCCCTTCTTTGCATTTTGAGACTTCCCTGCATGGAGCATAGCAAACTAAGAAAAACGATACTTGTATATTTGTGAATACCGTATGTTTAGTCTTCAAAATGTTACTCTAAGATGCACATAACTAATTCTGTAAGAGGAACAAGAATATAGCACATTTCTTTAGACAACTAAGTATGTAACTTTAAAGTCTTGTTTATTACTAAATATTGAATATGAGATTAGTCAGAGTGGAGCTTGGTGAATAAAGGCTCAATGACTCTTAGCCAACAGTTACAATAGTGGCCAAAATTGTGGAAAGCTTTTGGGGAAAAGTGTATTTTTGAGGTTGGATGGCTAATAACACCACTTTTTTGGGGAGTTTCAAGATTAGCATATTTCACTGCTGGAATGACCTGGGAATAGCACAGACCTTAATCCATTTGAAAATCTATGGAGTCGACTAAAGAAACTTGTTAGTCAGAATTGACCCAGCAATAAAACCCAGTTAATAGAACCAAATATTCAATCTTAGTTTCACATTATAACAGCTGCAGAACTAAAAGACTTGGTTCAGTCTATGGGAAGAAGTTGTAAAGCTGTGATTCATGCTAAAAGTTAGCCATTAAGTATTAACTGACATGTGATAATTTTTGTATATCTTGTTTTTTCTATATGTTTCACTTCTTTATACTGTAACTGCTATTCTAACAGCAAATCCTTCATAAAAGTTATTGCATTACATTCTTGATTAAATTATCTTTCCATTGATATATAATTTTATGGTACTACTCCTAAAAAAGTGGTGTTATTAGCTAGTTTTAGAAAATACACTTTTCCAAAAAGGTTTCAACAAATTTGGCCACTATTATAGACCAAATTCACATTGTAAAAGGAGATGAACAATTGACTCAATTACCTGATTCACACAGAAACGCCAAGGGGATCACATTCATGCAGGCTTTAGAAAATGCCTATCAATACTTGAGATAATTAAATAAGCACAAGTAAACTGCTTGAAACTCTTCCAAGATTCTCTGAAAGAACTGATACTGTACGTCTTTGAGATTTGATTTAAATTATTTTGAGATTCCATGTCCCAAATCTGCTGTATGATAAGAATGTTAGCATTTTCTAATCCTAAAGGAATACATACTTGGTAAGAGACAGCATGAAAGCAATTTATTTATACTGTTTTTCTATCTCTGACGTATAATTACCAAGTTGGATGGAAGCATCCCAGTTGGATCTAAGTTCATCTTTATCCAGGCAAATAGAGTAACTAACCAAACATTGGCTTTGATTCTTGGCAATCAAGCAACTAGTCTTAAAACCTCATTAGAGATAACTGTAAATATAGCAATCAGAAATATATTAAAACTATTCTACTTTTTCTTCTTTATTTTAAGATAAATTTACAGACAAACATGTAGAAAAAAAGAATAAATGAAAAAGAATTAGAAATTTGAATAAGGATTACAAAATAAAATTAAGTGAAGGCTATATTTAAAATAATCTTAACTGTTAATAGAATTGAAACAACAATCAATCTTTAATAAAGTAACCAAAATAGTAAGAATTGTCTACCACATACACATCTATCAGTTTTAGAAGATCCATCCTTATGAAAAATAGATAAAACACTACATTTAACATTTTATGTAAAAAAAATAGCAAATTAAATCCCTAGTAGACAAACTTATTTCCAAAATTGATATTACTTCCATAACATAGTATGCCATTCCCTGAAGCAGAGTTAATGTGTTCTTTTCATTAAGAAGTGTTAAGTATACTGTTGGTTGTTAGTACACAAAAAAACAACTTATAGTTGGAGCAGTATAATATTTCAGAAATATTTTGCAAAAAGAAAAGTTACTAGAAAAGAAGATTCAATCATTAAGATTTTTTTACTTCTCATTTATTTGAATAGTCTTCCAGAATTTGTGGCTTTAAAATTTGTCACCCAATGGAAGAAACCCACCCTCCTCAGACCTTGTTGCATTTCCACTGATCTTTGGAATTAAAAAAAAAAAAGTCCAATTGTGCTTTTTCAAAGCGTCCAAAGTTTGAATAAGAGCCAAATTGTGCTTTATGCAGTAAATGTGTGACTGAGTTCAAAACAAATGATCTGATGGCAGCTGCAATTAAATTCTCTTCCGGATGTATTCTTAGAATTGTTACAATATTTGTTCTGAACTGTATTCTGTTATAATTTTCTCAGGGCAAGGCTAAGTGTGTGGATTTAGTGTATATGATGAAAATGTGCTCCTAGAAGTTGTCCTCCTATCTGTAAGAGTTAAAAGCATATCCAGTTTTGTGATTCATCATTCCTCCCCATGCTCCTCTCCTTCTTTCCAATAGTTTTTAATGGAGGACAATCCAAGAGTGATTTTCATCTTGGATGACTGAACATCTTGTTGCAATAAAACAGAATAACAATTTAATGATGCCTTAGTGTATTGGTAAGAACAACAATATATCAATTTCTGACACCATTCAAATATGGGAAATTCATAAGTAAAAATTATGTCACCAATAAGAATTAGAAAAAAAAAAATCACGTTCATCAATCCAACCCACGCCTATGTCTGTTTTTTGTTTGTTTTGAGCATTGCTCTAAAGTCATGAATGGAAAATCCCCATTTTTAAATTGCATTTTTGCCAATACTCATAATGTGTATTTTTTCATGAAGCTGCATTCATATGTAACCGCACTGCCACACCCCAAAATTGCATGCAGCAATAGATGACATGTTGCCATCCAGATGTTTTGGACTTCAGTTTCTATTAGCTGCAGCTAGCATGGCCAATAAGAAAAAGATAAAGGAATTGTAATCCAAGATGTCTGGAGGGAACCAGGGTATCTAAAATTGGGAGAATGATTTAGAATATTATCCTAAATAGAGAAAGGGAGGAAACGGTGACTAATTCTAGGCAAATTTATCTGAAAATATGTACCAATGGACTAACCTTAAGAGAATTTTAACATTATTACATATTTTAAATACATTTGCTTTTGAAGCACATGGTCAAGAGTTCAGTCTATGTGCTGGCTGAAATGCCGATGGACTGATAAAACACAACATTCCCAGGGAAGCTAAAAGATAAGGAGGAAATTTGTGATAAGCTTTTATTGCTCTTTTAAAAAAAAGAAAGTTAAAAGCAGTTGGGGAGCTGAAAGAACTGAATATGCTTGAGGCTTCAGTACTAAAAGAAAGGCTTAATTTAACATAAATTTGTTATATTTCTTTAGAATTTTGTTTGTATGAATATATTCAAAGGTTAAGTACACACTAGCATGGAGGAAAACTATGCAATCACTAAAAGTTGACACCAACCTGATGGCCCACAATCAATAAAACACAATGGTTTCTGATTGAATGGTAGAAAAAAATAGTGAAGTCTGATAGTGGATTGATTGCTAGAGATGAGCAGGGTGTGTGTGTGTGTGTGTGTGTGTGCGTGTTTAGTGTTTGTCTCTATTTTGTTCAAGCATACACTAGTCAGCTGTCTGTGTGGGAGGTGTTAATCTGCATTTCTGCATGAAGCAAGGACTTTATAGTCTCGTCTAAATCTATGATCTTGTGAAGAACCTGACATGCTATCTGTACATTTAAAAAGAGACATGGAATATAAATGTAATACTTCAATAAAACAATTTATAGTCAAGAACAATGCATCTTTTCTGAGAGTTATAGGAGTTCAGTGAGGTAAAAATTTAATAAAATTAATAAGGTACATGACAAAGAACAAAAAGTGAGCCTCTCTAATCAGATGTATTAATGCATTTCCAAATACAGATAGACCTCAATTTATGACCACAATTGAACACAAAATTTATGTTGCTAAGTGAGAAATCTGTTGAGTGTGGTTTTGCCCATTTTACGACTTTTCTTGCCACATTTGTTAAGTGAATCACTGTAGTTGTTAAATTAATACTACTAATAATAATAACAGTTAAATTAATCTGTTTCCCCAGTCAGAAGGTCACAAAAGGGGATCACATGACCCCGGGCACTGCAACCATCATAAATGTGAGTCAGTTGTCAAATATCTGAATGTAAATCACATGACCATGGGTCATAAGTATGAAAAATGGTCACAAATCACTTTTTTCAGTGCCCTTGTAACTCCAAACAATTGTAAGTCGAGAACTATCTATATTGGATTGCAGTTTGTTTGTTTGTTTGTTTGTTTATTATTTATTTATTAATTTACTTACTTACTTACTTACTTACTTACTTAACTTACTTATTTGTTCAATTTATATACCACCTTTCTCTGGAGACTCAGGGTGGCTTACAATGCGTTAAGTAACAGCCTTCATACTTTTGTATATACCTGCTTAGTAGGGTTTTCGCCCCCCCCCAAAGTGATGTTCTTTTTTATACAAAGTCAGCTTATTGCCCCCACAATCCAGGTTCTCATTTTACCTACCTCGAAAGGATGGAAGGCTGAATCAAACTTGAGCCTGGTGAGATTTGAACTTGCGGTAATTGCAGGCAGCTGGTGCTAGTTAACAGCATTTTAGTCTGCTGCACCACCAAGGTTTCCAGTCACATCACCTGTACTGAATCTACTACATTTATCTCAGAGGAATACTATATTTTTTCCCAACTCCTCCCCTAAAAAAATTTACTGTGAGAGAATAGGCTGAGGCTTACTGAAAAATAGTACAGAAGGCAAATGAGTTTTTTCTGTCTTATCTTTCTTTTGGCAGGATGGATTCATCTACAATATTAGGTTTTAGGTAAATAAATACATTATTTGCTCCCCTTGCTCATCCCCTATTTTTGCTGTTTTGCCAACTGAATCCTATTCAGATTATCTGAATAAACAAAGATTTCAAGAGAAAATTAATCTACAATGGGTTAGTCTGAAGTATAGCCAATGGCCGGCAAAAGAAAGTTACGGGACAAAGAACATTTTAGGCAGCTCAGAAGAAAAACAATTCCACACGGTAGGTGCAAGCAAACATTACATATTTGGCTCACTTTGCTTTGGAAGATGTTCATCATGAGTAATAAAAAATTGCCTGTGCTCTTTTCCACCCCAAATGTGCCATTTGCCAACATTTTGAAATGGCCATTTCAGTATTTAGTTGTGGGCAGAAAACATTTCTCAGATGTTTTTAGGAATAGCACACTTTTCATAATTACTGGTAGTCCTTGACTCATGACTGTTTGTTTAATGATGTTACAAAATTAGGACAGCCTCACCTGGCTTCTATCAAGCAAAGTCAACTGGGGGAGTCAGATTTGTTTAATAATTACATGATTCATTTAATGAACATGTGATTTGCTTAATGTCTGTAGTAAAATGGTCATAAAATCAGTAATGTGATGACCCACTTAGCAACGAAAATTCTGGTATGCAAGAAAATCTTCCCAACCTTGCAATTAGTTTTACTTCTATTTGCAGTAGTAGCAGTTCTGGAATGATGTTGGCTACTCATCCCCAATACCATGGACAATACAGCTGCTAGCTGTAGGAAAGAAGAGAGAGAGAGAGAGAGAGAGAGAGAGAGAGAGAGAGAGGGAGGGAGGGAGGGAGGGAGGGAGGGAGGAAGGAAGGAAGGAAGATGATAAAATACTTTTAAAAAGTATTAAAAAATATCCCTCTTGAACTGATGTGTCAACAGGGGAAATTAATTATATCAAAATGGGTGTGACTGTGCAACCAAAACTTCCATGTAATTTTATTATATTATGTTTGTATTAGAATGAGATGAGCAGCCATATAAATCAGATTACTGATAGATGCTATTATAATGACATATATTAGCCACTGTAATCACAAATATTCCTCTAGTTTTTATTGAAACTCTTTAAATTGTCCAATACCACATTGTATTCCATGCTATACTTCAGCTCTGAAAGTTTTCATTTGAAAATGTCAGTGCCCTAAATTAGAAATGCTATTGTGAAAGATGTTTAAAATGCCAAATGAGAGAGCAGGCTAAAGAATATTTTCTTAAGCATAGCTGTGATGTATTCTGCTGGTACATAGTCAAATTCTATCACGAGGAAATATTTTGGGGGGTTGCTAACAACAAATAGACCAATCTTACTAAGTATTCATTAATCAACATGGAGCATTTTGATTAGATCCAATTAAGTTAAATTAAAGTGTATCCTACTGGACTAAAGCAAATTGGTTGTATCAGTCACGGTTTTAGACTTTATACTGATCATGACAAATCTTAAAGTATAAATTCTCCACATTGTAAGACATCAGAGTTGGATTGCTATATCAAAATGATGAATGAATAAATACATTGTAACCTGCTTGTTTACATATTGGAAATATTAGTGGGAGGAGTTATCTTGTCCACCAGGGCAACAAACATAGGAAGCAGTGCCAAATATTTTGCAGCATATTTAGAGAACAATTTCCTGGCATTTTTTTTTTACAAAAATCCCAAAACTATTTTGTCTAGTAGCAATATACTGAAGGTAATTTTGGAAAATTAATAATAATAATAACTTTATTGTCATTGTACATGTATACACAGTATACCCATACAACAAAATTCACTTAACACCAGGTCCAACACACATAACAATCCCCAAACACACTCCCACCACAATTCCCCGCCCCTAAACCACCCAAACATCCACACGCACCGCAATTCCCCACCCCTAAACCACCCAAACATCCACACAACATGCCAAGTAATGCTGTCCAATAGGTCACTGATGATGGCCCTTTAGTTCATTGTTAAGTGCAATTATAGCTCTATAGGATAAAAACTATTCAGAAAACATGTGGCCCGAGTTTTAATTGTTCTGTATCTTCTGCCAGAAGTCAACAGTCCAAAAAGATTGTAAGCAGGATGGGAAGAGTCTCTGAGAATGTTATGCAACTTTCTCAAACAGCGAGATTCGAAGATGTCGCCCAGGGCTGGTACTGGTATTGGAGTCTAATGATATTCTGGGCAATTTAATGATTCTATGTAGAGCTTTTTTGTCTGCTAGAGAGCTGCTCCCATACCATGCAAGAATGCCATATGTCAGGACACTCTTGATTTTCAAATGTCCTAGATAAACAATCACTATATTTCAAAGACCATAGACTGATAAAAGTAGATTTTATCATTCTTGTAGTTTCTCATTTTTCCATGCAGATGTTTTAAATACTGTATCAATTTACTTCTCAAACTGTTGCTGAAAAACTTGTTCCTTTTTGGAACTATTAAGATCCATTTTCCTAAACTTATTAATTTTACTATGAAAAATATAAAACAGTTCTTTTGACTCATTAACTTAAGTACAAACATAAATCGTTTTTCTGAGTCCATATACAATGATATGAATTGTTTAAAATTGTACTGAAAACTGAACTAAATAAATTTTAAAATCCACATAAAGTGTTGCAATTTTTATTTCTTCCTTTACATGTGGCCTTCCAAACTCGTATAAATATTCCTATATGGTTGAAATGCTATTTTCAAACCCGTAGGTGTTAATTCTACTGAAGTATTTGCAGTTAGTTTTTAGTATGAAATTACATCAACTCTACTTCAGGGTAAGTGTAAAGTTTGGGCATATAAAACCAATGTTAAAATTATTTTAAAATTAATATTTCCACTGTTTTGCTTATAATTGTTCCTGAGAAGATGCTTCAGAAATTATAAGATTGCCCCACTGCAGGGAGAGTTGATGCTCCAATCTTGAACAATCATTTGCTCTGAAATTTTCTGCACTCTGTACTTTTCCAGTGTTGGAGCTTCAAAATGGGAGGAGGAGTGGGGAGAAGGAATGGTACTACCAAGGATGAGAAGGCTCTGGGCAAAAGATTCTAGGCTTTCACATACTCCTGCAGACCCTCATATTCCCCTCCGTTTTTCTCTTCCTCTTCCATTGTTATACAATATATGTCACTTTGCTACTTCTCTCCTCCCATACCCCTTAACAAGAAGTTCTTTGTTATTTTTTGTTAACAAGAATAAGATCAAGAACAAGCCTTTTCTTCCTTATTCTTTAAAAGGGTTGGAGGCATTGCCAAAGAAAACTTGAATCCAACATCTTTTTTTCTCTGATCAGTTTTTAGGATGGGAAAGTTCAGCCAAGTCTTCCCATGCATATTGCAGTAAGTGGTACCATCATCACTAGTGATATGTTGTATACACAAAAGATTTTGGGATTCTCAGACTGAAACCTGCTTCTCTCACCAATAAACTACTTAGCCTTATAGCTGAGATAAATTTATTTCTTCTCTGATTTCAGTGACAGAGCATCTGTTAAATATGAACAAATTACAAAATGGCAAAAGTGAGAAAAAGCGGAACATCACTGCAGAACATTTATTCTTCCACTCAACTTTCTCTACTAGGCACACATCTTTAATGGGATCCGAAATGGATTGGCATGAGGATTAGCTGAGAATTTTGGCAAAGTATAGGATATAAAAGTGTTTTATAAAGTCCAGAATGGCGGGCACTAACATATTTTACAGCAAAGACATATCTGCAATAAAATACAGTAAATACAGATATTGCATTAAAATGCTTTCCTAAGAACTGTATTTCAACTTGTAAATACTGATGACCACTGGAAAGTTTAATAAATACTAAGCTTTTGTGATGAGAGATCTTCAGTAAACAAAAGTCAGGACAACATAATGGACATCCATGCTGTATAACCAGTATTATGTGAACTTAAATTCAAAATAATTTAAAAATAGCAAACAAGATGAAAAATAAAATGTATAAAAAGACAGCTCCCGCTCTTAGTTTATTCACACATTAACAATGTCAGTATTTTCAATTTTTCCATATCATAAAGCAGCATGTACCTGTCCAGAAATTATTGGACTATGTCTTTGAAGATTCTCAATATTTTCTGAGGCTAACAGCAAGAACAAATGCTCTGCAACAGGGAACATTCTGTATTCTGCCATATGCAGAATACAAAGTGGTGTTTAAGGAAACATGGCACTCAAGAAAGCAAGAGAGTACATAAATAATAGTATCTACATCATCCTTTAGTGCTCATAACGTTGACATCTGCAGGGTGCATAAAAACAAGTCAAGGTGACATGTGTGACTGAATTAAACCACACATGCACAACATGCAACTCATTAGAAGGGGTTGGGGTCTCAATCACACAGTTATGCACTCTTTGTTGACTCTGTGACATTTAAAAAAATAGCTTTTGTTTCGTACACATCATTGGATTTCTTTAAGACGTTAAGCAATAAGTTTTGAGAGTTATGTATCACTGAATCCAAAAGAGGTAAACAAGCAAACAATATAATCACATTTCAGAAGGATTCTAACTCTCTCTGTAGAAAGAGAAATTTATAAAGCAAAAAAACCTGCTGCAATGGCACTCCATACTCAATAATTGAAAGCCTGTTAGATTTTTTTTTTTGCTGTAATAGATCATATATGATTAACTCAAGGAAATTATGTAATCTATTGTATAATTTTTCTTCCCAGAAATCAGTTGTAGGAATCTGTAGGAAACAGAACTGATGTTATATATAGGTAGATTGTAAACTATATAATTTGGTACATTTTAAACTTTCAAATTTCAGATCGTTTTTTGGGTTTGTTCTGTCATGGCACACTATAGATCACTCAGTAAGCTAAATCGGTTTAAAATAAAATTCTAGCATTAGGAGATATTTATAGTATTGCAAAACAATCAACGTTTTTTCTCCCATCAGGTCCTGAACAAAAAGAGATGGATAAGATGTGTATGTAAGATGAACTTCCTAGTAACTTTAGCCTTATTACATATGACAACTACTCAGCTGGAGGGACCTTATTTAAATATATTTTCTAAAAATGAGGAAAAAGCTGTTTAAAAGTGCCCGAAGCATAAAGCATTTTAAAAAAATAAGAGTAGCAGAATCAATCAGGGATTTATTAATGGCTTCTTTGTTATGGTCCTAAAATTAAAGCGTGGGTGGAGGGAAACATTCAGGTTACACAAAAAATATAAATAGGTTTAAGACAATTAGCTGGAGACCAACCATAAAGGTCTACACCACCAGAGGGCAGGGGTGTGGCAACAAAGGACAAGGTTGTCTCAAGTGGTGCCTTATCTTTTATGGAGTAGCTTTGCCATTGTGTAAGGGCAACATAGATGTGTTTATAACTTCAAAAACAGATTCCATTAGTTACTTTGTTCTGTTTTTATTCTCAGAGGCTTTTAATGACCAACTTTATTGCTCTTGCCTTGATGTTCAAACTCTCTGTTTACTTATATCTCTCTGAAGACTTTCTGCTCTCTGCCTGCTGTGCTTGGAGGATAAATCATTTTCTGAAAAAAAATTAAGCTGTTTTCTTTAAAGTAAGGGGACAAATAGTCAAAAAATATGCTATAGGAAGTGGTGAGATTCAATTTTTTTAGCAACTGGTTCTGTGGGTGATTATTTGGGTGGGTATGGCTTGGAGGTCATGTGACTGGGTGGCCATGGCTATGTGTGTAGGGACTACTCAGAGGGCTGAAAAAAGTCATTT
Source organism: Masticophis lateralis (assembly GCA_030761175.1). NCBI lineage: Eukaryota > Metazoa > Chordata > Lepidosauria > Squamata > Colubridae > Masticophis > Masticophis lateralis. The sequence continues at coordinate 28,701,677 of JAUDYJ010000005.1, forward strand.
CTGACTGGTCCTCGCACTTTTGACTGGTCCTCACACATATGACCATCTTCACATTTATGCCCGTGTTGCATTCTTAACAACCAAGTCACTCATTTCACAACTGCTTCTCTTCACCATGGTGACAAGATAGGGCATAAACCGTAAAATGCGAGGACAGTCATAAGTGCAAGGACTGGTCAAAAGTGTGAGGACCAGTCAAAAATAACTTTCAGCCCTCTGCACAAAAGGACTATCCAGAGGGCTGAAAAAAGTGATTTCTGACAGGTCCTTGCACTTTTGTCTGGTCCTCGCACTCATGACTGGTCATCATATATGCCCGTTGCACCACTCTTAACAACCGTATTTCACAACTGCAATGCTTCATGTGGTTGGGTGGTCATGGCCAAGTGGTTGTGGCATTACTTCTTTGCCCTAATGACAGTTTGCTGCAATGGTCATAAGTGTGAAAAATGGTCATAAGTCACTTTTTCCAGTGCCATTGTAACTGTTGTAAATCAAGGATTACCTATACAAAAATACAAAAAGCTTCTTTCTTGCAAAAGGCTGCCCTAAATAGCAATCATTAGTTTAGAAATACCTGCAAACGAGTTGTAAATCAGGGAGGGTGCCAGAGCACCTTGAGGAATTAAAATAGTTAAAATACAGTGATAACTATCAGCAGCCAATTCTTGCTCATAAAGTGAAACCCTTTAGCAGAGAAGTCATTTAAACTGTCCAGAATGAAGCAAAGGAGCAAACAGAGTATCTGTTGCTTATTAAACCAATTACCAGAACAAATAGACACAGAACTAGTCAGATTTCCAAAGCTGCTTCTTTTCATGCAGAGATTAACGTTTTTCCTCCCAAACAAAGCTGAATAGGGAAAATTATCCCATTACTAAACACAAGATTAAACATCATCAAGCACAGAATTAAACTTCACCAAAAACCAGTTTTAGATCAAAAGTCAGAAAGGGTATGTAAACTCACGTTTGAACGTCAATCTTTCTAGCTAGCCAAGAAGCCTTGCTGAATGTCACTCATCTTGGTTCCTTGTCATTAAAAGCTTCTGCTTTGTTATTCAATTATTTCTTCAAAGTACTGATCATTGCACTCTGGCTGGAAGAACTCCAAGAGGGGAGTATTTCCTCCCAACAGCGGTGTAAAAAGCTTAAAACAACCCTTCCCCTTTAAGAAAGTCAAGCAAAAAAATAGCCTCTGAGAACCTCCGGAACAAGAAGTGACAGTAAGTCTAGGCATACTGCTGGAGAGGAAGTTTCTGTAATAAAGATTAGGCTAGGAAACAATACCAAATGTAATTAATCCTTACAGGATTAAGCCTGTAAAGTGGAAAAAACAAAACAAAAGGAGATTTCTTTTAACAACCGGTTCTCCAAACTGCTTAACTATTTTACTACTTAACAACCGGTTCTACTGAACCGATGCAAACCGGTAGAATCCCACCATTGGCTATAGGGCAGTGAAATCATAAGGCTCTTCAGACTATCTGAAGATATTCAGATGCCTGATAGATCTACAACTACAAAGATTAGAATAGTGCAAGCATATGTATTCCCCATGACACTCTATAGGAGAGGGATGGATTTGAAAGATGCAGGATAGGAAGACTATTGATACTTTTGGATTTTTGTATTGGAAAAGAATACAACCCCCCCCCCCCAAACAAATATATAACTGAACAAATCAACCCAAATTCCACTCAAAGTACAAAGGACCAGACTTAATTATCTCACTTTGGACACATTACACAAAGACCTAGTTCTCTAGATAAGGCCCTAATGGTGGGAAAAGTAGAAAGGAAGACAAGAAGAGGACAACCAGCAGCAAAATTACAATGGCAATGAATGTGCCATTGGGAGACCTGAAAGATCAGTTTAGGGACAGAACATCATTAAGAAAATCTATATTTTAAAAATCTATAATCCTTGGTGGTGCAGTAGTTAGAGTGCATTACTGCAGGCTACATCTGCTGATCACAGGCTGCCAGCAGATTGGCAGATTGAATCTGACCAGACTCAAGGTTAACTCAGCCTTCCATCCTTCTGAGGTCGGTAAAATGAGGACCCCGATCATTGCGGGCAATATGCTGACTCTGTAAACTGTTTAGAGAGGGCTGTAAAGCACTGTGAAGTGGTATATAAGTCTAAGTGCTATTGCTATTGCTATATTTGTGATCATTAAGAGTTGATGATGATTTGATGGTACACAGCCAGCCAGCCAGCCAGCCAGCTAGCCAACCAATCATGGGTGTGAAAGTGCTGGAAGATGAACAAATCTCCCAGACTGAGCGAAAACATCTAACAAAGGTTCTTGTTTTCTGATTTTAGACCAAGCCTCTTTCATCCTTCACCTTTCCATGTTCTACCATACTGTTTCATACTGAAGCAGAAAGAAATACACAAGAAATGTCTTTGAAGCATGTTTCCCTTCATAGTAATTTCAGACTCAACCCTTCAAGAATTGTGAGAAAAAGATTATATGCTATCAAGATTATATGCTATTTTTCCCATGCATGCCATTCGTTGAGATAATACATTTTGTGGAACGTGACTCCGCTCTAAAAACTGTTAATAACATGAATTTCCATTGAAAATTAAAGAAAACAAGTTGAACCTATAAAAAAATGTTTCTTCAAGATACTACATTTTATTTTCCATCCTCTCCATTCAAGCCATCAACATTTGGTGGTCATTCAGCATTGTTAGTTTTGAAAAACTGGCAGTTTTTCCCATCTGGCTCCATGTTTTCTTCTATCTTCTACTTACTTTTAAGATATGTAAGAAGTATAATAAGGGAACAATGATGTACCTGATAAGGAATTGCAGTAATTTAATAGTATATGGGTGCACTTAGTCTACTGGTCATTTAATGCATATTGCTTCAGCTTTGGTTTAGTATGTAAACCTGTTTAAAAATTGTACAATCCAGTGTTACAAACTGTATAACCAAATTGTAGCAGTATAAGCTTGAGAGCTTCAGAACTGGTAAAAATGAGGAAACAAGTCAAATATGGATCATAAGTGACAGATGTCTCACTTGTTTAATGGATGATTTTTCTTCCTGCTGAAATTCTGGTAACTATCCTGAAATCTACTGAACTTGAGTATGGACGATGCTATTTTATTGACTACGAAATGATCCAGTGATGCTTTCCCAAGGGTGATAAGCAAAAGAAAACATTTCAATTTGCTTTATTGCTACAATTTTTTTCTTGGCTGCTATTAAAATTGGAATAATTTTCTACTGAGATTAATAAACAAAAATAGCAACATTCATGGGACATTTTAAAGATAAATTATTGTAGCATAATAATAAATCAGCTGGGCTCAAAAAAACCACTGATAGCTAGTGAGCTTAACCTCTTTCTTCTCTTTATTCAAGTGCACTTTGGAGAATATGAGCAATTTTACTTCCCTTCCTCCCTCATTGATACACAAATGACAACCCAAATAATCACATTTCTTAAATTATAGTTTATAAATCTCCATAGAACCAAGGTGGCACAATGGTTAGAATGCAGCACTGCAGGCTATTTCAGCTGACTGTTAGCTGCAGTTCGGCAGTTCAAATCTTATCAGCTAAAGGTTGATTCAGCCTTCCATCCATCCAAGGTCAGTAAAATGAGGACCCAGATTATTGGGGACAATATGCTGACTTTGTAAACCCCTTAGATAGGGCTGTAAAAGCACTGTGAAGCAATATGTAAGTCTAAGTTCTATTGCTATAGAGAAATAGCTTATAAAATTGGGTTCAGCATGTTTTTTACCACAAAACCCTTGGAGTTCTGCTGTAGCCACTCCAACAAACCAAAATTAGATCACTCATCATTATTATTGACATATACTGAATATTTAATGTTCTTTCACTAAGCATTCTGAATGATTTTTGCGTATTTTTTACAAATTTACTACACTTGTAATTTGCTATTGATAATTAAGTCTTTTGCAATTTATCATTTTACTAGCTCGCGGACAAAGTACAGTACAAAATTGTAGCTCTTTATATTTTGAAACAGAAAATGCCTAAATGCACATTATAAATAATAAGTGTAATAAATTATCAACAACAAATTGCACATTAATGTCTGCTACTGAGTAGTGAATATATCTAGTTTTAAATCAACATTCCAAATCTGAATTTTTTAAAATAAAAAAAACAGTGTTGAAGAGTATAGTCATATGTCAACATAAAAGAGGAATTTCATTACGAAAACAGAACAAAATAGAGAATGGACTTGAATAAAATCTATGTCAATAATGACTACAATCTTAGTGTTCATTTTATGAACACTAGAGATGTGCTATGTTCCTTCTTGCTTCAAACACTCTACTATCAACCCAGTGCCGAAGAAGTCCACCATCAAGGAACTGAATGACTACAGACCAGTTGCTCTAACATCTGTAGTCATGAAAACCTTTGAAAGGCTAGTGCTGTCCCACTTGAAAACCATCATGGATCTGCTGCTAGACCCCTTGCAATTTGCATTCCGAGCAAATAGATTGACAGATGATGCTGTTAATATGGCTTTGCACTACATCCTACATCTTGAATCTCCAAAGACCTATCTAAGGGTTCTCTTTGTAGACTTTAGTTCAGCATTCAATACCATCATTCCAACATACTTCTAACTAAGCTAAACCAACTACAGGTACCTGAACACACTTGCAGATGGATCATAAGCTCCCTAACAAACAGGAAGCAGCAGGTCAAGCTAATCAGAATTGCATTAGATACCTGTACAATTAGCACAGGGCCCCCCCAAGGCTTTCCTCCAGATATGGTTGATTTAGAGCTATTTGACCAAAATCTAATTCAAGACTGACTAGTGACTAGTGCATTGAGATGTTGAATCAGGAGTAGTGTCTGCTTCCAATGGTATATGTCCAGTCATCTGGACAGGCATTAGGGCTCTGTGTCATAGAGACCCCAGCATAGGAAATAGAAATAAATAAAATACATAAACAGGCAATCACATAGAGACATGCTTTCAGGTTATGTTGTTTTTTTCAGGACAGGATTCACTAGGCCTATGTCATCAAAATGGAACCTCACACCCACTCAGCTCTCCTTCAGCTTCACATGCAACTGCAACTCTGCTTTTTGTTTGGGTGGAGGTGTTTATAGCTTTTATATTGTGGGTGTTTTATTTGGCTTATACACTGTATGTAAATCGCAAAGCGTCTTTTGACTGCAGTGGGGTAGGAATGTAGAAAATCATCAATCAATTACTCTGGCAAGCAGAACATGCAAACAAGGATACACTTTAAGAAAGCTTGGAAATCTATGGAGTATTTCACAGATGTTGCCTACCAGATGTTTGGATAATATCTTATGTGGACAGACTGTGAAGTCTACAATAAACCTTAGAATCTATGAAAATGTAATATATATTCCTACCAGATGTTAAGATAACACCACATATTATCCTAACATCTGTTTTTATGCAAACAAGAAAGCCTTTATTTTATTGCAATGTATCTTTGTATCCAGCAAAATAAACAGATATATGCAGGAATCAGATTACGGAAAGTGTGAAAATGGAGAATAAAATCTTTTTCCTCATAAAGGCTCAGTGTAATGACTAACATTTCACTTGACTTTATAATCAGTAATTTATTTTTCCAACTATCTAGTCACACGCACCTTTCCATTTGAAATGAAATGGCAGTTAGGTATCTTCTGTCTTGTCTATCCCTAAACTTTTCCTGGTGTAGTACATATTCACATATCCAAGTTCATCTTACTTTCTCCTTCAGCTGTTGCCCCACCTAAATGAAGCTGAAGGTGAGGATGAATAATGCATAATATCTTCACTGTCCAGCATGTGGGGTGGTCAGTAATTATGACACAATACTTAAAATTATGAAGAATACATAATTTTTCCTTTTATATGTCATCTCTCCATCTTTACGTGTCAGAGCGGCAATCAGCCCCGTTACCTTGCGTGGGGTAATTGCCCTCATTTTGACTTGGATCGTGGCTTTTATCCTGTTGCATACTTTGATCAATAAGACCGAAGAAACATCTTCTAATTAAACTCATATTTATTATAAGAAAATAAAAACATCTCACTATCTAAAACAGATTACATGTTGGCAAAGAATCTCCAGCCTGACCTTAGCTGGCTGGAGAACAAAGGAAAGTTTCTAGAAGAAGTACAAAAGAATGCAATGACATGCGTAGTAGGTGCTGTAGGTGCTGATAAGGAGTATGACTACGGTCAGTCTGATAGTCCAGAAATATTAGCTCTGCTGGTAAATATAAAAACGCAGTGACATTACGTCCATCCATCCATCCATCCATCCATCCATCCATCCATCCATCCATCTCTTCCTCAGATTTGATATTCATTTTGTATCATTATCTTGATTTTTCTTTATGTGAAGCAGCTTGGTTTATAGATTTCAGTAGAAGGATTCATCTTTTTTCAAACAATGTAGTTTCTGGGTTTTGTATGGATTATATGAGGTCATTCCAGCAAGTAACCTTGTCCATGAGAAAGATTTCATTGGTTTCACTTCATTTCATTTCACTTCATTTCGCCATGAGCTGGTTGGTTGCCAGTTTGCAACCATTTTGAACCCAATTCAAAATGCTGATTTTAACCTTTAAAGCCTTTTATGACATGGGTCTGGCCAATCTGAGGGATGTCTTCTCCCTGGTTACATCAGCCTGCTCCATTAGGTCTTGCAGAAAAGGAATGATGCAGGTATCATTTGTTAAATTTCATAGTTTAGAGTATGGTAGAGTATTCAATCAGCATTTACTTTCCTTTTTATAAATGAATATTTTCATATCCAAGTTATGAAATATAACATGCAGTATTATGCAATACTGAAATTAAGGTTATTTTTTTTATTTTGCCTTAAAATTAAGGAGAAAATAATTTTGCTTCTCCTTTCATTTGCACATCTGTGACGTTCATTTGCACATCTGTGACATTCAAGAAAGCTTTAAAAAAATTGAATAACAAAGGTTTGTGATTGACAACCCTGAAATTATTTTCTTCTCTATGTTTTTTAATGTAAATTCTGAATTGTGTAAGAGTCTTGCCTGGGATCTTGCCTGTGTAAGTAATTTTGCCTTGGATGATCCATGTTGGTGTCTAATGTAACTTCAGGGCATCCAGTTGGGGAGAGCATAGAAACAAAAATAGAACATTATTTAATTTTAAGGTGTTTTCCACATTTTCTTTCACTAGATACTTTACTTATGCAATCCACTCTTTGTAACACTGAATGTGAAATTCATTTTCCTTCTTTTCCACTTTAAATTTAATCCTAGCAGTGAAATACTTAGGCTGAATGGTGGTTTTACAATTGTCTTTGAATGATAGGCTTTTATTGCCTCAGTTTGTTCTGATAGGTAAATCAACCAAATAAATGTGGTGTGGTATGTTTTATAAGTTTGTAAAACAGCCCTATTATTAACCTGATGTATGATTGTGAGGTAACGGAAGGCTGAGTAAATTTTATTAGAAACTGTTTTCTTTTTTCAAACTCACTGTCATGTTCCGTTCATCCCTTATAAAGAAATGGAATATTAATATACATTAAATAGTTATCATAACACATGCTGGAGAGCCGAGAAATTATTTTCACTTCCCAAAAGAAACGTTCATAAGAACATCTTCTTTCACAAGGGGAATGCTGGGGAAATATGGACAGCTGGGAATTATCCCCCAAACTTGTCTCATGTGCTTCAGAAAATATTGTTCGAAGCTCATTCCATTTCTTCTCTCCCCCACATCCCAAGCTAAATACAAGTGGAACATGCACACTATTGACACAATCTTCTGAATCCTTAAACAGAGTTTCTAATGCTTCCTCTCTTTTATTTTAGGTGGGAGGGCATAAATCCTGTTGGGTACACTTGCTTGAACAAGTAAAAATAAAACAAAACTGAGTTCAGTTTTTAATGATTACATAAGGACAGCCTTATAGTCTTTTTGGAAATAGTACAAAAGAGACAGAATTGCTGCTGCTGTGATAAAATGAATGGGAATCTCCATCTAAGCATTGAACGGATAGAATATCCAGTAAATCTAATAAAAACAAGGTAGGTATATTTACTGAAGCCCACCAATAATGCATTCTTCTTTTATTTTTAAGGAAATTATGTGAAAAAGTGAGATTTTTTTAAAAAAACAGAGATAATATTGATTGGTGATTGTTGTAACCATTCAGTCACGTTTGACTTTTGGGAACTTTAAAAATGCTCTACATGCTTTCCTGTCAAGCACAACTTCTTTCAGCTGTTGGATGTTCAACTTTGTATCAGATTTGATACTATCAAGCCAGTGTGTGCTTTGCTTGCCTCTTCTTGTTCCACTAACCATTCCTAGCACCATTCATTACTCCAATGAATTTGCACGCATGACATGGCCAAAGTAAATCAGACATAGTCTTATGATTTTGGCTTCTAGTGATGTGTCTGATTTTATATGATTTAGCACCTCTCTGGTGCTAGTTACTCTAGTTACTCTGGTTGTCCATGACTTATGCAGTAATTTATACCAGCACCATAGTTCAAAGATTGCAATTCTTCTTCGATCAGCCATTCTTAGTGTCCAACTCTCATACCCATACATCATTATATATATATAAGACTATTGTTCTACCTAGCCTGCTTTTTATATTTATATCAGTATCTCTGCTTTCCCAGACCATATCCATCTTAACCATTGCAAAGTGGCCTAAAGTGATTGTGTGTTTGATTTCAGAATTGCCAAAGTGAAAAATTTTTGATCCAAGGAAGCTAAATTCTCAAACTCATTAAAACTTCCTCTTTGCTGATTTTAAACATCTCATCTCCATTAGCAGCTGTTATCATTATCTTTGACTGATTGATAGGTTACATATCATCAGTTTGGTGTCAATTCTTAACTATCATGTAGATAGATCTCTTCCAAGATGATCAGATGACACAGGAAGTTATTTGTCAGAGCTATTATTTGAGTTGTCAAGTTTTCCACAAAATTAGGAGAATTTTGGCAAAAATAGAGAGCAGGACATTCCTTTAAGCAAAATCACCCTGATGAATGTTTTAGTTTTGTACCACTGTGTGTTATCAGACATCATCTTTTTTTAAGCCAATATATTGCCTTAATGTAGCAAGAAAAATAGTCTGAGGAATTTTTGAAGTTTGAAGAGTGTCTTCTTCTTCTTGTGCCGTATCCGTCATCAGAAGTTGACGATCATGTTGGCAATCCAACAATGACTAGTGCTTCACAATGTATCTAGTAGCATTGCAGAAGGCAATAGAATATAATTCAAATTCAATTAAGATATGCTAAAACAATGCGAAAGCATGACTGGTATTGTTTTTATAAAACAACTTGTAAGCAATAATGCTACGTTTAAAATAAATTCATTTAATCTGGGTTACAAACATCCTGTTGACAACTACACAGAAAGTGTGGACTCTTTGCTGCTATTTAGAGGAAGCCCAGATGTTTACAGTTCATTTAAGAGAAATATTCCATAGCAGTTCTAATTATAAAATGTGCAAGGAAGCTAGCGATGCAACATATACACTTAAAACAAGAAATGTGTTTTTAAATGTAAAACATAGCAATATTGTTTCCCAAATCAGAGAGACAAACTTATACACATTCACTGGAGAGCTACATAGTTAGGATTTGTTTCTAACATTGCTATGATAACAGTCACAAGACTGTATGTTGACAAAAATCTTTTGCCAATAATAATTCCTTCTGCATTATGCCTTACTTTATGGATATTGCTGGTTTAGCACAAAATTATGAATGTTAGAAACTATTGGAAAGACTTATCATCTGTCTATTCATCCAGCCATCTCATGTTTTTTTCAACTGAATGTTGTTCGGATGTGCTGGACTACAAATCTCATTAGCAGAGTAAATAATTTTCATTCTCCTTCTCCCTCTCTTTCTTTCTCTGCAATTCTCTGGGCAAATAGCTGAAATTAAGGGCCCACTTACCTCTTGACAAGGACATGATCAACAATTTTTTTTCTGCAATGTTCTCATCTTCAGGTATTCCTTTTCAGTGGGCAATAAGCTGTTCAGTTTCAAAAGATGATTTGATTACTGTTGAGGTCTAGTGAACTTTACAGGGAAGGATCTTTCTGGCACTTTCTGACCAAGTTGAGACTTTTGAAGGGATATTCCATAATCCCTGGACAGTATTTTCCAAGGTCATTCTGCTTTGAATAGAAGGTGAATAGTGGGAGAGACATAAATCACCCCAACGCAGCTGTGAGAGTGAGAGAGAGAGGCTGTATGTTAAAGCTGGAAGAAATAAAATGGTCATCTTTCTGCAACTTCCCAGTGCAATTTTTCCCAGCATCAGTTTTTGAACAAAGATTTGCCAGAATGATCCTTCCCTATAAAGTTCACTAGAATGCAACAATCTGTGAAATGTATTAGATTGTTCTCATAGCAAAACTGCACAGCTTATTGCCCACTGAAAAGGAATACTTGAAGATGAGATGACTGTAACATCATGAGAACATGGTAGGAAAAATCTCTTCTAGAATTCTACTAAGTGGTATCTAAAAGAAGCCCAATAAGCATCTCTGCTATGGCAAATGGCTTTGCAGTTGATGTTCAGGACTCTTTTAGGCATGAGTTTAGTCCTGTTCCAAAATAGGAATTCATTTAGAAGCTCATCATTGATTGCACTCACACGAAACACTTGCATCAACCAGAATGAATGGTGACAGACAGCTAAAAGTGCTGGTCTGGCCATGTTCAAATCTTGACTCCTCCCCAACGCCATCCCATGTTAATTAATGGTTATTTTGCCATTGGTAATTTTTGATGGTAATATTTGATGGGAATGGACAAAAACATAGCTGAGAAGCCCACCAATTTCTGTCATTAATGTGCACTACACCTTAAATAAAAACAGCACTATTTGCTGGCTTTGTGCTTCTGGCAGAGTAGGATTGTCAATAGACACAGCAAGTTATAGTTTTCTAAAAGCTCAAGGACAGGTGGATAGCACTTTAGCTCAGCTGTCAGGAAGAGCTGTAGGATAAACAAATTCATAGTAATGCCTCTATAAAATCTGCACACTAGTTTTAAACACAGGGCAATGAAGTGAATTTTGCGATAACAAGTCAGCCTAAAATTCAATGAAGAAAAATAATCCAGCAAATTAAAACAGTATAAAATCAGAGTCCATTTAAAAGGCATGGAAATCTCTATCTCAATCTATCATCTATCATCTCTATCAATATCATTTCTATCTATCTATCATCTATCTATCTAACATGTTTCCCCGAAAATAAGACCCTGTCATATATTTTGAACCCTGAAATAAGTGCTTGGCCTTATTTTCTGGGAGACCTTATTATTTTGGGGTGCATGGAGCAAGATGGGGCTCCTCTTGCTGTCTTACCTGATTTCCAGCTCTGCATTTAAGTATTTTAAGGGAGGGCTTATTTTCGGGGGAAGGATTATTTTAGTGCATGCGATCAAAAGCCGGACTGGGCTTTTTATCAGGAATGTCTTATTTTTGGGGAAGCAGAGTCTCTCTCTCTCTCTCTCTCTCTCTCTCTCTCTCTCTCTCTCTCTCTTGGAATGCAAGATTTTTAGGGTACACGAGGCAAGCTTGCTGTGTAATCAATATTCTCTGAAGAGATAATAAAATACTACTGAATGTGCATCAGTTTCATAAAACGTAGGTGGAGAACTTCCCAGTTATCTTATTCTACCTGATCAATCAACAAGGCTTGATGTTGTTTCTGTCTTGCCTGACATTGATCTTATCCCTATAGTTCTCTAAGAAGCCAGTTTATGAAATCATACAGATTACTAACTCAAGTTTGTGTACTTTACCCGGAGCAATTCTTAAACAAAGGTCTTACTGAACACTGCAAAGTTTATATAAAACTACTGTTTTATATATAAAACATGTGTTCTACTACTAATCTTCTCTTCCCCATAATGAAACCCATCATTAACTATTCTGATTTATTGAATTTCTGAATATTTCTACATGAGTTTGGGTCATGAGGATTTTTTTTGGTGCATTTTTTTGCTCTGAGTAACAGAAATGCAGAACAAGAGAGACTTATTCTGATAGTTGAGTTTTATCTATGACTGTTGTGATAGAAATTCTAATTAGTTCAACAGGATAGTTTAGGTGTTACACCATAACTTCCGTTCCCTGGCATCCTTTGGAAATGACTATAGCCCCCAGTCAACCAAGTCCATAGACATATTGTCTGTAGATTAAGAACAGAGTACGATACATTAGATATCATCAGCACTGTAACCTTATTTTTTCATGGGGAAATAGGTTGAGCTAAAGATGAATAACTCGCCTCAAATCTATTCCTATGACTGTGAACTCTCCCCAGTCTAGTTTAACACCTTACCAAATGCACACATTGGTTCTTGGTCTACAGCTTTAAATATTGCAACATTTAGGCACAGCAATAAGATAGAAAAGCAAAAATATCTTCTCATTTTAAATGGGCGTATCAGGTCAAAAATGTTTGCTATGAAGTAACTAAGACAATAAAAGGAACCCTCATTTTTGTCCTGGACCCACCAGGTTGGAGGGAAGAAACCAATGGACAAAAAAGTATCCTATTACAATACATTTATATATAAGGATAATAACAATAACTATAGGATAACTGAGAGATAACTAGGTTCAGAAACACAATTAATATGTCAAAACCACCTATTTCCTCTAACTCATGACTCCTTTAAAAACATCAAAAGGAATCAAGTTTGCTTTGTATTCACACAAATTGTAGGAGGTAAGAACTGGTTGACTGCATTTTTTTCTCATTCAATTTCCTTCTTCCTCAGTATCTCAGGTATAGTACACTGCTGGTCTCTTCACATGTCAGAGCTGTTCCTTTATTCTTGTGAGAAGTTTGTTTTGTATATTATGAAAGCCAAGGGGTCTCTGGTATTGCCCCTTGCAGGCATATCCAGTCCTTTTCCTATCTAGATTCCTAGCATGTTCACACACATACTTTCCATAGATGAAAAAGTGATCGACATTCCATTTGGAGAATTCCCACTGTTTTCTCTGTCTATGTTTCCCAAGCATTTTCCTCCCTTTTCAAATGTCTGCTGCTTCTTGTCTTCTCTTCCATAATTATACACCAAAGGTCATGGAGCAAATCTTCTCAAGTCTACTCAAGTACTAGCACTAATTTCAGTTTAAAAGCAGAGACAGACAGAGTTGGCTTCTAATCTTTCATACATGTTTATCTGTATATATTCTAAATCATGTAATGTTTATTCTGGCTACTTTACACATAGCAAAAAATCAGTATTAGGCAGACTTTATATAGCGTGATTCACTCTACTTTTGTATGGTAATGGAAATGTCCACATAGGTAGGCTCCATACTGGTGATGTTTGACACGCAGGGTTGTTTTACAATTTTCTTCCACCTGGTCTCAAATATTGCCATTTCTATGTTGTAGGACCCAAGGTTAGCATAATCCTCAGTTTTCCTTAATCAGAATTTTACATATTTTAAAATTCTGACCTACACTTGCAATAAATGACAGATTCTTCCAATTATTATGACTCTATTAAAACTATCAATTCCAAACTCACTTAGCAAGATTGGAGTGTTAAGAAATCATTCCTCACTTTACCCACATAAACCAACGTATCTGTTCTACAATAGAGGGTACACATACCAAGCAGCCAAATGCGGATAAAATAGAGAGGTTTGGAAGAGTCAAGAGTAGTAACGGGTAACTAAATTAAACATATCCATGGAGTTTTCCAAGTGCAAAGTACATTAAAGTACACATTCCTATTAGTTAAATGTTGGACTTTTATTTACATCAGACTTTGATAATAATCAGGGGACAAGAGAAGGCACCGAAGGTCATAGAATGGAGTGAGTTTCCTAACCACAACACGTGACTGTGATCCTCTACATAGTTTGGCTATTCAAATGCCACTGAATTCAATGGACTTTAACCAACCCAACCAAATAGAAAGAGCTTCCATGGGACTACAGAGTTTAACTGCAGAGAGCCAATGCACAGAGCTAATGCACTGAAGCCCCCAAAAATCAGTACCTTATAAACATCTTGTGAGAGAAAATCGAGAAAAACATAGCAGTAGTTAAGATACAATACTGGCATGAAATTACTTCAATGTTCGGAAGAGAAAAGACTGTGAACTCAATTGTTTATTTTTTAGATCCAAGCAAGAATATAACTTTTTCCATTGTATGTTGTGAGAAGTTGGAAAATTTTCCCCTTGTACTGTAATGGGAGGGTAGTCTATACTGTTAAGTGATGGTTTGGAGGTGCCGATAAGAGTACAAAGACAAGAGGATTCATATGATAAGGCCAGAAGTGGAGAGACCCTTTATCATTTGTACACAGCATTGTTTCTGTGGCATCGTTTCAAGCTAGCCTTGGAACAGCACTACTCTCTTCATGGAGGGGCCCAGTTGTTATTGTGAACTGATTAATGCAATCCCACTTTCAAAGTTTTCTGAACATTCTAAGTTTTCTGAACAGAGTGTACAATCAAAGCCATCCCTTTACTAAACAAATAATTCCCCCAACGCTGTCAAACTATTTATTAAGTCTGCACTACTATTAATCTTCTCATCTTTGCATCATTCCCATCACACATCTCCTCCCACTTATGACTGTATGACTGTAACCTTATTGCTGGTATCCTTATGATTTATATTGATATTGTTTTCTGATTGCTTATTTGTAACCTATGACTATCATTAAGTGTTGTACCTTATAATTCTTGATGAGCATATCTTTTATTTTATGTACACTGAGAGCATATGCACCAAGACAAATTCCTTGTGTGTCCAATCACACTTGGCCAATAAAAATCCTATCCTATCCTATCCTATCCTATCCTATCCTATCCTATCCTATCCTATCCTATCCTATCCTATCCTATCCTATCCTATCCTATCCTACAACCTCCCAAAAAGTGCTTATATAATGATGTACATATGCACCTTGAAAGATTTTGTATTGTGCTTCACCAGAAAAATAAGTAGCAGTATAAATAATAATAAATTGTAAAAGGAATACTTTATCCTAGAAACTATACAAATATCTTTAAATATCGCATCAAGTTAAATATCTCCAAAGTCTTTAAATTTTAAGTATTCCAGAATTATGATCCAATACAATACTCAAGTTTAGCCAAGTACTATGAAATTCAGAAATCGAGTTGCTGGATTTTGATTGCAACTATCTGATTTTTTTAAAGCAAAGAACTGGGGAGGCGGAAATAACAATACCCAACTCCTAGTATTACTACCGCATCTGCATCTCGCAGGAGCAGCCTGCGCTCATCGGTGTTGCAACATCAGTATCCCCCAAGTTACTCAGACCTTTCCACAATCTTACCTGATCCTACAGATATGGGCGCGGGGTGTTAAGAAAACTGAAACAGCGCTGAAAAGAGTGGAGGGGAAAGAAACTTACAGGAGCGCCTCCGCGCGTGTGTCGCAGGGCGAGGAAGTGGCCGCGGTGGTACACCTACGGATTGGTGGCGCTTTCCCTCTTCTCCCTTTAGTTCGGTCTCTCTGCCCGCTACGAGCCTTTCTCTTTGCCTTCTGAGCACGCTGGTGCTACTATTGCTAGAAGGCGGAGGCTCAGCCTCAACCCAGTCCCCTGGGTAACTCGAAGGGAGTGTCATGAGGCTTGGACTTGTCCGGTGTTAGTTCTGGATTTATAGCAAAGGACGTTGCCCGCTTCTTTCCCATCTAGCTCACTCCACCCGCCCCATTCCCTCCTAGGAGACCCCCTTCTGGCCATCTCGCTTTCTCTCCCCCGCCCCGCCGCTCCTCCCAGCGCGTGATTCGGCCTCTGCCTTCCAACCTCCACGGTCTTCTTCCCCGCCGCCGGAGTCCACCGGTAATGAAATCGCTGCGTGGAAGGACAAGCGTGCGCCTCAAGCTTCGCCTTCTCAGCGCCCGAAGCCAAGGTATCCATCAGCGCGCTTGCCTCCCGCTTCCCTCGCCCTGCATTTTCAAGATGACGCGGAAAAAAGGAGATAAAAATTGGGAACGATTCCCTCGGTTTGGAGAGAGTCCTTTGCAAAGTTTTACGTTTTTTCGAATGGTGGGGAAACTAAAGTTTCAGTGGTGGTTATTTGTTTGTTTTTTGCGTTAATAGTCATTAATAGTCAATTTTTATTGCCAAATGTAATTGGACACACAAGGAATTTATCCGATGGAAGCAGCGCTTTCCTCTTTGAAGGCCCGCATTTCCAGAGGCCCTCCCCACCAGAAAGCAAACAGCTTGTTCACATTTTCGGGGTCCTCATGGGAGCAATTACTTGAGGCACAGCTCAGTGTGGTCAGGGCGTTGCACCGGGAGTGTGTGAAGAGAATTTCACACAGAGAGAATGTCACACACAGTTCCCTTCACTGATTGATTTCCTTGATTCTTACATTGTATGCATATATGTGCCTCTGTGTTGTGGGAGGGGATATGTCCCTCCCACATGGGTGTTCAAAACTTTTCATGAGAGTTCTCAAACTTCAACTCCATACCTTCTAGATGTCTGAGATTTCAATTAACCCATTCACTGCTGTTGGCAGGAATCAGTGTAAAAGGTTTTTGACACACTATCCATGAAATCCATTTCCCCCCATTACTGGTTCTGTGGATGTGGATTGATGGGCATGGCAGGGGAAGGATATTGCAAAATCACCATTCCCACCCCACTCAGGCCAGCCAGAGGTGGTATTTGCTGGTTCTCCGAACTACTCGAAATTTCTGCTACCAGTTCTCCAGAACCTGTTAGAACCTGCTGGATTTCACCCCTCTTTTGCAGGGATTTCATTTTGGATTTGAACCTAGACTAAACCATATGGTGCCTTGATCCACTGCAAGAATGCCTCATCCTTTATTTTAAGAGCCTGGCTATCCACACACTTCTGCAAGTATCCCACTGCGGAATTATTTTCTAGGCTTTTGTGCTCCACAGCAAAGTGGTGTTTCTGCCCTTCATTTTTAAGACACTGTAGGAAGACAATGAACCCTGCATTGATGGTTGTTGGGAAGGTAGCACTTAGCACGTAGACCTATATACCGCTTCACGGTGCTTTACAGCCCTCTCTAAGCATTTTACAGAATCAGCATATTGCCCCCAACAATCTGAGTCCTCTTTTTACCCACTTCGGAAGGATGGCACTTCTTTCATCTGTCCCATTGGTCTTGCCATGGTGTACCCTGGTCCTTTGCTATTATCTCTGCTCCTTGGTGTTCCCATGGCTTTACAGTCAAGTGGAGCTCTTCATGCCAGAGAAGTTCATGTTTTGGACATCTCATTATTCTCTTTTTGGAAAAAGGGCAAATGACACACAGTCAACCATTCATTGCTGCTTTGAAACACCAAAAGCCTCAGGTGTCCTACTTGTTACTCATATTTGGACCTTTGGAGCTTTTGTCATCTGTTTGCTTTGATTCTTCCTTTCTCAACCCTCTTAACATGGGTTCAAAATCAGGCAACCTAGTTGTTGTTGTTGTGCCCTATCCTTTGCTTGGATTTTTGTTTTTTTAAAAAGCACACTGGGAGATTCTGGGGTTTAATCTAGGCAGTTTAAAGCGCTGCTTGATTTCAACAGCACATGCTAGCCTCATAGACGACTATTGGCTATTATCACCGAAATGGGAAAGCAATAATGTACAGCTAGTCCTCATAATGGAGCCAGGGGTGAAATGTAAAATTTGTTACTACCGGTTCTGTGGGAGTGGCTTGGTGGTGGGGGCATAATGTGACTGGTGGGAGTGGCCAACTTTTTAAAAAAAAACTTTTCGAAGCATTTTTTCTAATGCATTGAAAAGCCTCTGCCGATGAGGCAATTCAGCTGGGATCGTCAGAAACTTTTCAAAGCATTTTTTTAACCAACTCTTCGGCCAAGAGGCTGCAGAAAAAAAATGCTTTGAAAAGCCTCTAATGATCCCAGCTGAGCCATGCGATCATCAGAGCCTTTTTTTTTTTACTTTTAATAGCATTTTTTTTCATGGGAAGAGGTAGAAAAAATGCTTTTAAAAGTAAAAAAAAAGCCTCTGATAATTGTGCAGCTCAGCTGGGCATGGTGGGGGGCAGGGGGCAGGAATTTTTGCTACTGGTTCTCCAAACCACCTGCTACCATCGCTACCAGATCAGGCAATCCGGTCCGAACCGGGAGCATTTCACCCCTGAATGGAGCCCCAAATATCTTTTGCTAAGTGAAACATTTGTTAAGGGAGCTTTGCCCTATTTTACGACCTTTCTTGCCACAATGGTTAAGCGAGTCATTGTAGTTGTTACGTTAGTGACACGGTTATTAAATGAATCTGGCTTCCCCATTGACTTTGCTCGTTGGAAGGCCACAACAATCACATGATCCTGGGACACTACAAATGTTATAAATATGAGTTAGTTGCCAAGCATCTAAATATTGATCATGTGACCACAGGGAGGCTGCCATGGTCGTAAGTGTGAAAAACAGTCATCAGTCACTTTTTTTAGTGCCATTGTAACTTCAAACAGTCACTAAAGAAACAGTTGTAAGTCGAGGACTATCTGTAATCTTTTGTCAGCTGCCCTTCCCTCTGCTTCACACAATACCATGAGAGTTAGTGTATGAGTGGTACCTTCCTCTACTACAAAGTTGCACAACTCTGCTTGCAGCCTTATAAATCTCATCTAGAGTTGCAGATGGATCTATTCAAAGGCTTTCTTCTTGAGATCTTGCCCAATGTGCCAATCTTCACCTAGAAAGAGTAGCTGGTTGCTGGTAATAAGCAATGACTTTCAGCCTGACTTCAGGACCAATCACAAGAGGAGCTACCAATCACACCATCCTTAACATGGTCCATGAGAATACCAGAGTGAGAAGACAGTCACCCTCTGGAATTGGTCAAAAATACGACAGAAATGCACAACCTCTACTGAAATTATTTACAGCATATAAGGCTGAGAAGTTGGCACTGTGAATGAAAAGCAGAGGACAGGGTTTACAGTAATTGGATAGTTCATGGATGGATGTATTGAAAAAGGCAGTGGATTTCTTGGAATGATGGAGTTAAGAAACAATACCATTGGACCATGGAGTATGAAAAATGAGCACATGTAATAGTTATGTGTAAATGGAGGGAAAAATGTTCTTGCAGCATTTTCAGGTCAACTAGGCAATGAAAGAGAAGAAAAGATAATAGCAATAGCACTTAGACTTATGTACTGTTTTACAGTGCTTTACAACCCTCTCTAAACAGTACATTAGTTAAATATACATAATAAACGTAATATACGTAAAAGTAATATATGTATACCTTTGGCAAATTGGTGTAATCTGCCAAGAAGTGTATTTGGTAATGTTGTTTACAAACATACATACATAAGAATTATGAATTAAATTATGAAGAAATGGGTAGATTATGTGCAGAACAAATATCAAACTAAGAAGTTTCAATTAGTATTGAATTTATAATTATTTTTATTATAGTTATTTTACTAAATATTTGAATTTATATTGTTATTTAGAAAACTTATTATGTTATATATATATATATTTATATTATTATTTAGAAAAATTATATTTAAAACAAGTTTATATATATTTTATACTTTTGTCTAGAAAAGTCTTAAGAATATTAGTTAAGTCTTTTTACATATGGTTTATAATTATTTTTATTGTCTTATTGAATATTTGAAATTATACTGCTATCTAGAAAACTTATAATGTTATATATATTTACTATATTATTATTTAGAAAAATCATGTTAAAAATAAGTTTACATATATTTGTTATACTGCTGTCTAGAAAAAATTTGAAGAATATTTTTTAAGTTTTTTTATAAGTGATTTATGGTTAGTATATATTTGATTTAAGGGGGTAAAATATAATGTTAGAAGTATTCGATAAGTGAATATATAAGATTTATGTTTAGTATATATTTTAGATTAATCTTATTTTATTCAATGCTAAAACAGGTAATATCTTACCTGGATCTCACCTATATGCTTTTGTTTAATATTGATTGATATATAAGATTGATGTTTTGTTAGTAAAGGAAGCCAGGGGGGTGGGGAGGGGAGGGAGTGGAAGGGAGGGGGTGGTAGGTGGGTTGGGGGATTGGTGGGGGAAAAGGGGATAAAAATTGTATTGTAAAACTTTTTCAATTAAAAAAAAGAATTATGAATTAAAACAATACATCTGTATAATTTCCATCCTCTGAACTCCAATTCTTAAACTGCAGCGCCATATTGAATTGAACTTTGTGTAGGAAAAAACATACATTGAGATATATTATTTCTTTATTATTTATTAAATGCAATTGTCAAAGTTCAAGCTAAACACCAAAAGAAATATAGTTTCAATAAATTATAGCTATTGTAGGATATGGTCAAAATCCAAATATAGATAGTCCATGACTTACAACAGTTCATTTAGTGACCATTTAAAGTTACAACAGTTCTGAAAAAAGTCACAGCCTGACCATTTTTTCACATTTATGATTGTTGCAGCATCTCCAAAGTCATATGAACAAAATTTGGATGCTTGGTGACTGGTTCCTATTTATGATGGTTGCAGTATCCTAGGGTCACATGATCACCTTTTGTGACCTTCTTATAAGCAAAGTCAATGGTGAAACCAGATTCACTTAACAACCATGTTACTAACTTAACAAGTGTGGTGAGAAGGATCGTAAAATAGAGCAAAATTCACTTACCTGTAACAAATGTTTCACTTAGCAAAAGAAATTTTGGTCTCAATTATCGTCATAAATGGAGAACTATTTCTATTTCTACTATATTGTGTAAATGAAATACAAATAGAGAATACTGAAGGAAAATACAGTGTTGCATTAAAATAACATTAAGAATCTTATGGGAAATCCCAGAGTCTATATTGAGAATACTACTGGAATATTAAAATCATAACATGTTATGACATGACTCAAACATCAATCTTGTCCCTCCCGCTTCTTCATCTTATCTTTCACATTTTTAAAATTTTGCTTGGTGACAAGTGCTTGAAAACTCAGTAATTTGAAACATATTTGTAAACCTTCAGTCAATGTAATACGGATATTGCCTCTGGAAGAGATCATATAATTGAAAAGAAAAAAAATCCCTAAAAGGATAGATTCATTTAACCCTACTTCTTGATTTAGAAAAAAAAATATTTCAGATGTTGTCTCAGTATCATTGGTGTTTCTAATCATAGGTGATCTTAATTGTAATGATGCCAAAATGTAGGCATAAGCTTCAACATGCAAACCACTGCTTTTTTCTATTTGGGTTATGATATTGCATTCAATCCATAAGGGGAAGCTATATGGTAGACAGAGATATATACTTAAAAGACATCGATTGGTCCCCATTTGAGGCTATATTGGATAAAGTTTCTTTAATGAACACTTAAATTATTTCTAAACTTAATAATTATGATGATGGTGATGGTTGTGGAGATGATATATGGCTGCTATTATGCACTTGTAAGCGCACCTTTTCAGCTTCCTCTTAATTTTGAAACAGGAGTGACATATGTTTCTCAGCAGCTGTTCATGTATATTCAATGGAGAACAGTCTGGCAGTTGTGGGCTTGCACATCTGTTTATCAAGTCAGAAATTCAAAGGCATTTAGAATGACTTCCAAAGAGCATTATGAGAGGACTCATTTTTTTTGTTTACCTCAACAGTATACACACACTACTTCAAGTCATAACTGTAGGTATTGTTGGCCTAATTTTGTTCAGATTCTACCTATCAGTTTAAAGCACCATGACTCTATTATTCAAAGCGAATATTATGATGGTCCAGAAAACTGGGCTAAATTAAGGATATCATTTCACATGATGAATTCCAGAAAGCAGAATTGTCTGGTTTGTGCACTATGCAATATAAGGCTGATGTAATATTCAAATGTGTGATAAAAGCATCTTAATTTGACTAGCATTATACAAAAAGATACTAATTATCCAAAAAGACCTTCCTCTTCTTTAAAATACAGTCAGTATTGTAAGGTTCATCTTTGTAACAATTTAACTAGCTCTGTACAATAGTAATTTGTATTTATTAAAAGTGAAAATGTTTATCCAAAGCTGCAAATGTGGTTGAATTTCTTGTTAGCCATATCATTGGTATGAAAAAGGAATGCGCCAACATTCTTTTTGTTTATTGTCTCTGCATGATCAGCATTTTCTGACTAAAGTCATGTTGGGTGCATTTAAGAGAAGAGGAAAAAGGATACGCATGTCTGGAATTTTTGCCTGTCATTAGCTGTGGGAGAGCTTGTCAGATGGTTTATCTATTCCTAATTGTAGCTGAATGTCTATGGAGATTCTCAGTCATGCAGGTCATGGTTGTCTTTGTTTTTCCTTGAAGATGTTTCACTTCTCAACCAAGAATCTTCTGCAGTTTTCCAGAACTTTTCCAGAACTGAAGAAACTTCTTGGATGAGAAGTGAAATGTGTCCAAGGAAGAACAAAGAGAGTCCAGTTGCCTTTTGAAAAAGCATATTTGGGATTAACTGTGGCTGTAAATTCCAGTTCAATACTATCACTGGATCTATAGCATATTGTTATCAATTTTAACAGTTGTTTGAAGTGGAGGTGAGTAGTTGTGTTTATACTGAATTGGTTTCCAATGCAATGGAACAATGGTTTCTGGCTAAGACAATTTAATGCTTCAGGCAGACAATTCAAACACAAACAATATAAGGCACAATTGATTGGGAAATTCTCTTGAATTTGTGTTTATTGAATTAAAGAGCAGTGGAAAGAAGCTCTTTGTATGACTATGGCCTTCTGAATCAGATCTTTCTGCCTCCCAGTTCTGTTGATGGTCTTCTAGATCCTTCACTCCTCAG
The DNA here is from genome assembly GCA_030761175.1 of Masticophis lateralis. Taxonomy (NCBI): domain Eukaryota; kingdom Metazoa; phylum Chordata; class Lepidosauria; order Squamata; family Colubridae; genus Masticophis; species Masticophis lateralis. Next base: position 28,724,504 of record JAUDYJ010000005.1, read on the forward strand.
TGTCTGTCTCCTTCCATGTTTGTCATCTTGTTCTAGGTTTTCAGTAATGGATTTCTCTATAATTTTGAGTAGTACTAGATCATTTTGCATACCCAGTTAATCCCTGCATACATCTTCTGCAATGTTTTTATTTAGTGTTTCTTTCATCTGGTAAGAAGTAATAATTATCAGTGACCAGGAATAGAAGGACTACATAAATTGAATGAATAAATGAATGAATGAATGAATGAATAAATAGGCAGTTGAATATCCAATGACTAGAAGAAAAGACCTGGTAAAAATAAGGAAAATGTGTGGCAGTTCAGATGGCTGGAATCATTGCTGCTAAAAAACATGGATATGTTGAAAGATTAGCAGTTGTTTGGTATTAGCAACTTACCTGCTAAAGCTAATCTTTTGTATAACAACATCTAAACTGGACTCTCCTCTCTTTTGTTTTATTTCAAATCTGCTTTGCTATTTTCATGCCTCCTTTCTATCCTGTGTTGCTTCTCCTTTCTTTCTCCTCTATCCACCCTTTCCCTTACGAGAGAGAGAGAGAGAGAGAGAGAGAGAGAGAGAGAGCACTTGCATTGTTTTCAGTTACTTAATATGTTCTCTTATATTTTATTCTGGAGTGATTTTCTGATTATTATTTAAAGTATTTTTCCTAGTATTGGCACTAAGCAGAGTTGTTGACAATTTCTTCAACCTTTACTTTATCACATCCTGAAGATAGGAATAATTGCTGTAATTGTTTCCTTGCACCTCACTGTGGTTGGTCTGGTTCACTCTGTTATTTTTCTGTTGAGGCTGAATTAAACAGGGCATCCATTATTTGTAAATAAGACTGGGCTAAACTAATACTAGACTTAAGTCTGTTGAAGAAACTGGAGTGACTGTCATTCTATCTCTAATTTGCTCTTTTTGCCAGATTGCTTATTGAAACATTGATAATCATACACATAGATGAACATTTTTCTTTCAGTGACTCTTAATGTCCTCTTATCGAACTGATAAAGAGCAATGTACAGTTAACTTTTTATTCCCAACATTTTAGATAATAAGAAATGAGACTGTTTTTGATGGACAATTATTTCTTTATGTAACTTTACCTGTATTTCCTCACTTTAAATTTGGGGTGTGTAATTTGCAATAGTGGGTTTCTTCTAATTCAGTGATGCATTGGTGTATGCCCTGATCTCCTACTTGTGAGCTTCCTAGAAGCATCTAGTGGTCTACTATGTGAGATGGAGGGCTGCCTAGGTCAGATTCAGCAAGGTTCTTCTCAAATTTTCAGTGGGTTTTCTCTTGGGTAAATGTGCAATGTGTATACAAACACAAAGTTGCGTAGAGATATACTTTGATTAAGTCTCTGTTGCATTGATTCAGTCATAATATTTATATGGCTGCCCTTCTCACAAAAGTGATTCTGGGCAGTGTACATTAAAATATATATAAAGCAGTAATCTAAATGAAAAATTGAAATACTCATATTACAATTAAAAGACAGGAAGATAGCAACATATATTAATAACAGTGGAACCACCTCAGCAACTCACAAAATATAGACATGTTGAAAAATACATAAGAGATATTTATTGTTTAATTTTTTTTTATATTAGAAAGGGATGGTGGCCAAATAAGGTTAAAAAAAATTAATATAGGCCACAATGCACCAATCACATCATTGTGTCCATCTTTTGATTTATTTTACCATACTCTGTCACGTGGGTGCAGTGGTGAAAATGCAGTATCACATGCTAACTCTGTCCATAGCCAGGAGTTAGATCCTGATTGGCTCAAGCCTTCCATCCTTGTAAGATCAGTAAAATGAGAACCCAGATTGTTGACAGCAATATGCTGACATTGCAAAACACTCAAGAGACTGTTATGAAGCATTATGGAGCAGTATATAACTCGAAGTACTATTGCTATATTGCTTTCCATAATCTGTTTCCCTCTTTTGTTCTTCTTTCCCTTCTTTTTCCTTTTTGTTAAAGTTAAGATAATAAGCTTCTTGGCGCCAAGATCCATTTGTTTTGCTCCCTACAATTAAATTCTACAGTATAAAGTATGGAATCTATATATATAAAAGCAAAAACCACTCACACCATAATCACAAAATCTCTAGAACTGTAAAGCCTACAAACTTGAAATTTGCCATGTATGTTCCTCTTGGCTTCTAGGTGTGCACTAAGAAAGGATTTTTTGAAATGACCATCAGAGCATTAGTATTTCCTATATTATTAACATGCTTTGATGTTTAGGAGTTCTACTTCCCCTCCCCACCTGAAAATAAATCTGTTCCAAATGTAAAACACAATCAGAGGAGGGGAGTTTCACTTCAGTTTTACTTTCACAGCAGGAAGCAGCTTTAATACAAAACCCTTGAGCTAAGTCATGGCCAGGCTACTTCCTTTCTCCTTCTTGCTCACACAACAAATACTGTTTCACTTTCCAAACAACTCTCTGATGCTAAGGAGTTCTACTCCCCTTTCCCACCTGAAAAGAAATCTGTTCCACGCTATGATGCTAAGGAGTTCTACTCCCCCTCCCTACCTGAAAAGAAATCTGTTCCAAATGCAAAACACAAGCAGAGAAGAAGAGTTTCACTTTCAGTTTTACTTTCACAGCAGCAATCAGGTATTAGCATAGGGGAGGCTTTTGTGGGGCAAGGTGAAGGAGAGAAGGGGAGAGGAGAGGCCAATCATAACTACTCATTAATTGTCAAGCTGTAAGTGTTGATTTATCAAGCACCATCACAAAGTTTTGTAGCGAAGCACGGATATTCCATTTAAAAAAAATAGTAGTTAACCTAATTCTTCTTTTGTTATATCTCACTTTGAATATGGTGCCTGCTCTGGGCATGAGGTTTTAAAAAGTTGTCAAGCCTAGAAACAATTTGAAAAAGAGCACCATTGATAATCAGGAAACTGGAAACAAAGTCCTGAAAGAGAAATTGAAGAAATTGAAGGATGAAAGGTGGAGCTATGATAGCCCTCATCAAGTACCTGAAGACCTGTTATATTGCAAAGGACCAGCCCCAAGTTTTGTAGCATCCTAGGATATAGAGCATGGAATAATGATCAAATCTTGCAAGATTTGGGCTTTTTTGCATGAGACTTGATAATATTTCAGGGCTAAAATCTTTGAATTTCATAAGATGTTGATTTCAGAAGAGCTCAGATATTTTTAGTTTTGAGAGAAGACATATTATTGTTGAAGTTTGTATAAGGATATCTGATGACTGAAAAAGCTATAGAGGACACTTTATCAAGAGCAAACTATTTTAAATAGTTTTTTCCCCAGGATCTTTGCTATGCCTGCCTTAATTAGGAATATGAATCATGCATTTATAAGGTGCAAGTTTAAGATGTTCAAACATACTTCTCTTTACACTTTTTAGATTGGAGAATAGATGGATGGCTATCAGAGATATTATATTTCTCTGGTATCTTCCATATATGGTGACTTTACTTTTAGCCTGGGGTTTGTGTGTCATCTTGGAATTCATTATGAGAAATCTGTTTTAGCTGTTTGATCTGCTATTTTATTTTTAATTCATGTTTTTGTTTGCATTCTATTTTTTAAAAATCTTTTTTATACTTCTATATTTTATATAAGCCATTTTGAAGCTGTTGTGAATGAGGGAGGTAAATATGGAAATAAATCACTTCGAGAGGCAAGTAACTCCATATGTTAATCATTCCAATGTTTATTGTATTATCTCCATCTGAGTGCAAACTAACAGAATAAATCGCCCCTAATAACAATAATGCTTTATTTATAAACATTTCACACTATGAGATAATGTAAGAAAAATAAGTAAATTGCAAAAATAGAATTCACTCTCCCACAAAGTGAAATTTGCATAATGCAGGAGCAAACTGAAGAATTTTTTTCATTACTTTAGATACATTTTTGACTATTTCTTCCAAAGCTGTTATAATAAGGACTTTGAAGATAACTGAAATTACCATATTTTTAAAAAGATTATTTTAAAGCTCATTTCTTTTTTCTTTTTTCTTTTGTTTTAAAAACAAAACTTTATTAAACATATAAAAAGTAAAATGTTATACCCTGTATATACAAGATACATATATTAATACAGACGAGAATACACACACACACACTTGGTCTCACTTTGAAAGCTCATTTCAAAGTACCTTTAAATATGTGTATGACATTATACATATATCTTTTCTGTGCTGTGAGAACTTAAACTGAATGTTATCCAATAAAATGTGTAACAGAATTCTTGGCATATGCTTCTGTTTCAAGAGGAGTAATTTAGAGCCAAGATGTCGCCAAGGAAGGAGAGAACAGTGTGTGCTCTTAATGATTTTCCCTGCTGGTCATTTTTCTATTACATCTTCCTCAGCTGTTATTTCTTGCTCAATTCAAGATTCACACTGATATAGCACAATGGAGTTGGAGAAAAGAATGGAAACAGAGAAATGGAGGGAAGAAAATGCATTGTAGGCCCTTTCCTTTCCATCTAGTAGTTCTTTAATCCAGATCTCCCTATCCATGAGTAAGTTTACTAAATAAGCAATAGCCATATTTAATTAAATCGCTATTACTCAAATTGTTCTTTATCTTTAGTTTTCTTTTTAGACCAAGAATTTGAAACAGACCATCTGTTTCTTAATCCATGTTGAGTTATTTATTTCCCTATTTTTGCCAAGTTAGAGTTTCTGTATGTACACTTGTCAATAACAAAAGGATGTGAAAGGGGAGATGGATAAATATAAGGAATAATAGAAATATTAGATTAGAATATATACATGGTTCAATAATCAACAGTCATCTGGATGACTTATATTGATTCATAAAAACTTAGAAAAATTAGAAGCATTTGGGTAGTATTTTATAAAATAGAATCATATAAAATTCATGGAAATGTAAAAATATACAAAATAGTAACTGATGAAGATTACATTGCATAACCAGTAATTCCAAATTAATTTCCCAAACTAAGAGATGATAAGATTTTTAAAAAACTAATATGCATATGGACATATATATATTACATTACTATATTAGTTCTTCTTGCATCTAAATATATTGTTTTCTATTTGTAGATAATTGCTATTACACTTAGTCATCATCAATCCAAAGTTTTAAATTCAAGGATGGCTGACAATGACATGTGTTGATAAAGTCATAAAAGAACTATCAGATTAGGGCAAATCTGGCACAGATATCAAACAGGTCATGGTTTGCTTGCAGGGCAACCAAATATTGCTTGAAATATGTGACAGCAAATGTGCTATACGTGACAATGGGCATGGACCCTATTCTTGGAAATTTTGATAAGATGATTATGATATGCCTTGGAACAGGGGTTCTCAACCTCTGCATCCTGGTCCACTAGTGGGCCATGAGGCGTTTGCAGCTGGGCTGCAGAAAGGGTGGTGAGCGTGCACATATGCGCATCCCCACATGCACGAGCAGTGGGTAAGCATGTGCATGTGAACTCCATTTGAGTGAATGGCTTGCATGCATCATACCCCTTGTGCAAATGGAGCACTTATGTTGATCCATCTTCTTTCCCAAACCATTGCAGGTCCACCAGGCTGGAAAGGTTGGGGGACTTTAACTTCGATTAATCAGTTTGGTCCTTTTCTATCCATATATCAGAATCACACTTCACTATATCTCCTCTTGAGTGATAAGCTGTAAAAATTAGAAATATACTTTAAGCAATGTTGAGCTGTGGATCAAGAACTGTGGAGTAAGCTTGTAGCTTAGCACAGGACATGAAGAAAATGTTAAACACATTCATTTTCTTAATAGCACCTGGAGATTATTCTGGGCTGCATATTTGATTTAATATGCTTAGCTGTCCCCCCCCCCTTTTAGTTTTATACACTTCCCAGAGTTCACTGGAGTTAAGGGGCCACTAAATTTAATAAATAATAATTCTAATAAACTTAATAATAAATAATTATATGTTTATAAATATATTTAATATTTATTTTTTAATTTTACATATATCATAAACATCTAATAAACTTATCTAAGAAAACTGAGCCTGTGACTCAACTGTGGCCAGCAAATCGTCCAGTATTTTTTGTAGCATCTCAGGTGCAATAATAGGAAGCTCCGAAAATTGTTCATATTGCTACACCATCCAATTTGAACATGTGGTATTTGTGGATTTATAAAGGTTTTATTAGCTTTGGCAATCTTTTCTGAATATGAATGTATTTTAACTCCCTTATAGGTGTTTCTTTCAGAATTGACAATACCACATTCATAAAGAGTATCAGTATCAGAATTTTCATTAAGAATTATTCTATTCCATGAAAGCGTCATCTTTTTCCCATTGCCAAATAGTTTTTGTTGCTCTGAGCAGTTCATTGAAAGGGTGCAGGATGTCCTATAAGATATTCCAAAGCATTGCACCATAGCCTTGAATTTCTTTAAATCAACAACAGATGGTGGGGGATGGAGGGTATTAATTCCTAAAATACTTCAACTTTATTTCAATGAGGACTCAGTCCATGTTAATTTATGCAATGACACTGATATATGTGTTTTTGTTTTTTTTTAAGTGATGGGGGCATTTTTTTGTGTTTAATTTTCAGTCTGCAGCTTTTAAACTTGCAAAACTTGGGGAAGTCTTTGGAGAGGTTCGTCTTAAAATAAGCCTGAAAATCAAATTTTCACCAGCTGCATACATACTCCTTTGGAACATCTTGGGAGCACTAGGAATCCTAAATGGTATTCTTTTATAAAAATGTAGCAAATTGTGTAGTTAAGATAGGTTACTACACAATCTGGCATGGTTAGCTTTTCTAAAACACAGGGAGTAGATCAAGGCAGCAAGAATACTGTACTTGTGCACATACAAGTCATTATGGAATATAATTTATACTGTAGTAGGAAGGAAGGGACAGGGAAGCAGTGGCTCAGTGGCTAAGATGCTGAGCTTGTCAGTCGAAAGGTTGGCAGTTCAGTGGTTCAAATCCCTAGTGCTGCATAACGGGGTGAGCCCCCGTTACTTGTCCAAGCTTCTGCCAACCTAGCAGTTCAAAAGCACATAAAAAATGCAAGTACAAAAAATAGGGATCACCTTTGGCGGGAAGGTAACAGAGTTCCGTGTGCCTTTGGTGTTTAGTTATGCCGGCCACATGACCACGGAGATGTCTTCGGACAGCGCTGGCTCTTCAGCTTTGGAACGGAGATGAGCACTGCCCCCTAGAGTTGGGAATGACTAGCACATATGTGTGAGAGAACCGTTACCTTTACCTTTAGGAAGGAAGTATCTCTCCCTTTTCATGTCTTTTTCCAAGTCTTCACATGAGTGATTTGTTTCACTTTTCTCGGGCACATTTCTTTAGTGTGACTAGTCTTTTGGTTCATTGCTTTCTTCATTCAATTTATATGGGACTATTATTCTGAAATTCTTTTACTTTAAGACTAATATTATCCTAACTGTATTTTATACTAAGTAGAATAGGAAGTGTATTGACACTGTTGAACTTTTGTGTTGGAGAAGACTCCTGGGAATGCCAAAGAAATGCATTATTGAACAAATTAAACCTCAAGAAAACCCACTTGAGACACAACTGACCAAACTCAAATTATTCTCTTTCAGAATTATATGAAGAGCCAGCTCTCTTGAGAAAGGTCTAAAGTTGGAAAAGCTGAAATGAAAAAGAGGACAAGAACAGCAACAAAGTGGATAGATTCAGTTACAATGGGGATAAGTGCACTGGAAGATTTGGAAATCTGGAAGATTTGAAAGAACAGATTAAGGACAGATCATCATAGAGAAAATCCATCTATATTGTGGTTATGATTTGACAATGACTTGATGGCATATAATCTATAATCAATCATTCCTTCTTAAGCCACATTTTTTCAGAAGAATGACTACGGCTTTTTTTCTATGTTGGGCTACATAGAAACTTATTCCACATGGTACATTAGTTCTATTGTTAGAGCTGTCTCATATCTAAGAAGAGTGTTTATCTGTCCAAGAGAATGCATATTTTACATTCACATTCACTGCCTATGGGCTGGGTACTGGCTATAAATATCCTAAGTGCATTTTTCCAGCCAGTGTTTCCAACAATATTTCTTAGAGATGAGCAAGCTCTGGAAATTTCCATAGAAATATAATAAAAATGTGATTATGTCCTATTCAGTGCCTATTGTAAAACACCCAGTATGGCCATTGATTTGTCAAAATACAACTAGAAAATGTAACAAGAGTTACCAAAGCAAACAATTGATTTCTCGCGCCCCACAAATACTTGTGTTATCAACATGTGTTGCAATTTTGCAACTTTTCTTATCTCTCTATTACAAAGCATCATGGTCTTAGCAGGACATGCTGCGCTCTCTGTGTGCAAATTTTTTACCAATTAAGCAACTAAGCTATGGTGGTGCAAATTGAATGATACATACCATCACATGCATTTAGTATATACTTACAAACTTTAGAGGACAAGGTATCAGACAGCCTAGCTTTTGAAAAGACATTTTAAGCATACTTCCAAATCAGGAACATTTTCCAGATTTTCAAGATCCCCAGCTGGCTGACAGTAGTAACATTAGCAGACTCAACCAAGTCATACTATGGATCATAATTCGTTGTATATAGGAACAGTATTTGGGATTAAAGGTAAAGTTTCCCCTTGCACATATGTGTTAGTCGTTCCTGACTCCAGAGGGCAGTGCTCATCTCCGTTTCAAAGCCGAAAAGCCAGCGCTGTCCGAAGACGTTTCGGTGGTCATGTGGCCAGTATTACTAAATGCCAAAGACACATGGAACACTGTTACCTTTCCACCAAAGGTGGTCCTATTTTTCTACTTGAATTTTTTATGTGCTTTCAAACTGCTAGGTTGGCAGAAGCTGGGACAAGTAATGGGAGCTCACCCCATTATGCGACACTAGGGATTCGAACTGCTGAACTGCCAACTTTTTGATTGACAAGCTCATCATATTAGCCATTGAGCCACTGCGTCCCTATAATTTTGTAATCTTGTAATCCCTAATAATTTGGGATTACAAAACTCCAATTGGCCACTAGATTAGAGGAAGTACCTACTTATTAATGTGTCAGTTTGCAATCATATAATGATCATTAATATTTTTGCAATCCATTAAATTGTGCCTGACTGAGCACTTTTGCACATTAATTAATAAAACCAGTTATAGAGAGAGACAGTTTTATGCAGTGGTGGGATTTAGCCAGTTCGCACCACTTCGGGAGAACCAGTTGTTAACTTTCTGAGCAGTTTGGTGAACTGGTTGTTGGAAGAAATCATTAGGGCAGAGAACCGGTTGTTAAATTAGTTGAGTCCCACCACTGGTTTTATGTAGTGGTTAAAGGCATGAGGGTAGAAACTGGGAGACTGTGAATTCTAGTTCTGCCTTAGGCATAAAGCCAGCTGGGTGACACTGGGCCAGTCTCTTTTTCTCAACCCCCTAGGAAAAGGAAGAAGGCAAGGACAAATCATTGTGAAAATGTTGCCAAAAATACCTGCAGGAATTTGTCCGAGCTAGGAGTTAAGACCATCCATGGGGTCTAAATGGGTCAGACATGACTTCGCAACTAACAACAACAACAAAAGACATATATTAATGTCTCCATTTTTTTCCCTTTGAAATCTGGTCAACTAGTATATATCATGCAAACAAAGCAAAATGCAAAACAAGCTAGTTAGTTATCTTTAAATTCATTTAGTATATTCACCACATGAAGTGAAATTAATCTTTACTATCAGTTGCTGTGATCTTCACTTAGTTATCCTGAAACTCCAACACTGCTATGAAAACATAAGTAACTCTTAAGAAACAATGTAATTTTGTTTCTTAAGAGTTACGGGATGGAGCATGGGGCAATAAAATAGGGGGAAAGCATATAATCTAGATTACTGTAGGAACCCAACACCTTAGTATTTTTTGCCATTTTTCCAGATACCTGCATGATTACTTTCTCCAATTGGGCTTGGTTTGACTTAGCTAGAATAGGGGGAAAAATACTTATAGTATCATATTACTGAAAGGTTCAGAGGAGTTATAATTAGTACCAGTTCGCACCACTTCAGCCAGTTCGCACCACTTCAGGAGAACCGGTTGTTAACTTTCTGAGCAGTTTGGTGAACTGGTTGTTGGAAGAAATCATTAGGGCAGAGAACCGGTTGTTAAATTATTTGAATCCTGCCACTGGTTATAACTACTTCCCAATGGAGGTAGAGCTAACCCCTCCTTCTGTTTTTTAGATATATGTTAAAAAGTGAATTATCTTGGAGGGCTTTTCTTATGTTTCTAACTGATGTCATCTTGTTTTTTTTCTCTTATTTTTCACTGATTACACTAAGGTGTAATTCTTGTCATGTACTGTTTATTTGTTTTTTATGCTTTTGACAATATTCCTACTCTATTATTGTTGCAATTGGATAGAGTTTTATTTTTGATAGATTGTGTAAAGTGCAGCAAAGTAGATATGTATTTAATCAATAAAATAATGAAGCAGTATTTCAATCTGGAAATAGCAAATCAGTGCCAATAGAATGTGACGTTTCCTTATATTGATCATGGCTTGATATCACTTTGGAATCTTAGGATACAATTTATATAAAATTATATTAAACAGGAAACCAATTTGTGATGACCTACCTATGAATCTTAAACTCATAAAAGATATATCAGTTCCCTAGCATAACTCAACACCGCTACAGTATATCCATGAGTGCGAGAGAATATAATTGGAATAAATTGCCAATTCTTATGTTATCTGAAGTTTCATTTCTTCAAAGCATTGAAGTGAGAAGTCCGGATTGATTGTTTTTAATCATATTTTCTGAAAAACATGATTGATTGCTAAATAAATTTCCAATGCCTTCCCCTGGTGTAAGAATCTAGTGAACTTCCAGTAGAATTAGATGGATGTTCAGATTATCTGTTTGACTCAACAAAAACAAATCAATGATACAACTGGAACAAATTAACCTCTCACCTGTGTTGTCACTAACACTGCTTCTGTTCTTCCTGCTTCCTGCCTGATAAATATGATGACAATCCAGAGATATTCAAAGGTCAGATATTCATCATGTGGTGTGAGTTATACATTTCATTGTGAATAGTTGGGCAATGAGGTGGTACATTAAAAAAAAGGCCAGCTTGAAATGTAGGGAATCATATTTTGCTCATGTGGAAACTAGATTAACTGGTAATCACTAAAGTTTCTTGAAAGTTCATTGTTGCTTCCTGCTTCCAGCCTTGTACCTATGACCAGAGTAGCATCCAAAAATCTATTTTGGGTAAACTTCTTATGTCCTTGCCCAACCAGACTTGGTAACACATGTTAGGTATGCTCTCTTTTCCTTACTTAAATTGTCTTAAATATGGATTTGAAAACATTTTTAAAAAATCATTTTCCATGGGAGGAAAAATTAAATAGCAAATTCTCATCCTACTCTAATTATGCTCTCATTATTCTATGTTCTTTGAATACTTATGAATGCCACCATTAATAATACTGATCATTAAACTTGTTGCAATTTTTTCATACCTTTTCCTATTCAGAATTAGTTTAACAATGATGCAAAATGACAAAAAAAGTAGGCAAAAACCAGACTTTTGAGCAATCAAAACTGAGAATTTGCTCAGTTTAAATGCTCTTGTCCATCAACAAAAACATTTGGTTCATTACACACAACTTTGTTGTTAACAACCAATTAAATGCAAAAGATTGCAAACAATCAAGCTTAAAAGAAATTATAGGAAGCTATGTTAGATTGTGCTTTTCTGAGATGTTTTTGCAGGCCTTCTATGTTTAGAAGGCCTGCAAAAAGCAAGACGTAGAACTTTTTGTTCTTTATAAATCCATTCCAGGAAAGTGATAAGCTTCTAATTAAAACAGCTAGCAAAAACCTCTCTCTAAACAATGTCTGGTGCATGGAAAAAATTGGGCTTGCTGTAAGACAGGAATAAACACACTGAAACAAAAATACACATTTAATTTGTGTACTTCTTTAAAGAATCTTGAAAAAGAATTCCAGTTTGCAGTTGCATGGCAATCATTAAACCCTCTTTGCTTGCAATTTAAAGTAGCACCTGAATAACCTAACAACTCTAATTTTACTCTTACAACGATGACCTTATTTTGTTTCTGGCTCATACTTTAAATCTTATTATCCAATTGTTTTGTGATCTTCAAAATAATGCCACGTCGCATCCTTTAAAGTGTGATGTTTACTTTATAAATAAATGCCATATAAATTTAATAAATAACATAAAACTAATAGCATTCCTCCCCCTTCCCCCAAATATGTGTTTATGTATTTATAATGTTTCATTTAAATAATCTAGGTATTGGTTATTTATTAGCTAATTGCTGCCCTCAAAATACTCACAGTAATGAGACAAAATACTGTCTCTTTAGAGAAGATACTTGATATGATGATAGTTAGATCATGACAACCCTATCCCAAAATGGTGGCACAATGCCACAGTAGAGGCTTGCTGCAGGTACAAACCCTTGTTTGGGAGAGATGTCCAGTTTAAGGCAGAATAAGCATCTTGTATTTGTCTATCCACACTTGTAATTGGATAGAACACCACATAAAACCGCTGGTCAAGGTCTTCCTAGAATGATGCGTTTTATTATTCATCCAATGAATTCATGATGGATTTTCATATTTTGCAACATCCTTTCTTGTTCCTTTTGTAGTGATGCATTTCTTCCAAGGTATATCTAAGTAGAATCATGATTTTATTGATTATATTGAATTTACGTATTTTTAAAAATCTTTTCAGGACAAGTTTAAGGTATCTTAGATGGGGTGGGTTTTCTTTTGTAGTTTTATTTCCACAAAATAACCCTGTGAGGTAGACTACCTTGAGTAGGAATTATTCTCAGTCACTTAGTGAGTGCCATGTTTGAATGAGGATTTAAACCAGGATCTTCACTGTGACCTTTAACATCATAGACCCTATATGACAGTGGTTTTTCATTGAAGCATTTTCCAATATTCTCCTAATTTTCCTTTTGTCCCCATCTTAATTTTTGAAAAGGCCTTAAAGGAAAAAAAAAGATCTAAAAATGTCTTGAATTTTTCCACCTTTCCAAGATGTGAGATTTATATGTTTTGGGTTGGAGCTAACTATTTAAGTGACATTAGTTTGTGCATAGCTTCAATATTTTTTGAAAGTTTTACATTTCTACCTCTCCACCCCATCACTGAGCATTGTGTTGCCCTTTCACACTTCAAATACCATGACAGCTGATAGCTGAACAAGTCAGGTATGCATTATTCTGAGTCTCATATCTATCTATTAGCTTAAGATAGTTTAACTCATCCCTCCATTGTACAGATTTTTTTTAGACCTGCCAAATTCTGCTTCCAGAATTTACAACCAATGTGACCAAAGAAGTTACTGGCTAAGAAATCTGGAAATTATACTTCCAACACATCTGCAAAACAGCAGGTTAGGAAAATCTAATACAATGACTTTGTTAAATATTTTGTTAATAACTCCTTCATAAGAGGAAGGAATTTCTGATTTTGTTGCGACTTCAATGTCATTAAAGAAGAATGGTATAGAAACAGAATTGCAAATATCTATAAATACATTTAAAACGAATAATTTGTTTTGCTTTTGACAGGCCTAGAAGGCAATTTGTTTATACTATATCTATAGAGCAATCTGTCTGATGATAGAGGATATATATGAATGTTTATCAATGGTCCTTCCTCCATTTGATGGAGCCTTTCAGGATATTCAAAAAACCAGAACTGTGAAGATTGTGTGATGCAGTGGAGCCATGCCTATGTTTCCAGTATGCCAGTGGTGGAGTTACACAGTGGAGAGGCCCATCTGGTAAGACTGGGTTGCCCTTTATGCAGGAAAGGATAGGCTAAATGTCCAGAAGGCTTGTTCTGCCACTGGGAGGCCTTGTCAACAATTGGGCTTTTGAGTTGGGACATTGTTAGCATCTCTTGGTGGAGTTAGTTCAAAAGAGTTTGGCTTATACAAACTGTGTTTAGACAACTTGCATGTATGACAAGGCAAAAGTAGAAGTAGATTGTGTGAACATTTTTTGTTCAGAATTCAGGCCTGGGCATGGAACACAGGTGACATTAGGTGCTCTAGCAGATGACTTATTTCAGGATCTAAAAGAGGGAGTGGGCCTGCCCTTGCCACATTGAAATTCTCAGTGATCTTCAGTATCATTTATCTTGGTATCCTTCCCATTGGAAATAGGAGATTCTGTGTTTCATTGGTTCCTCTCCTTCCCTAATGGGCATCTATAAACATATATTCTAATGTACTGGATGAGCTACTAAGAAAAAAAAAGTGAAGAATTTTGGCTTTAAAGATTTTAACTATTAACTAATTCTGAGATGTAATTAGAGGTGTATTTTGTAAATGCCAAAAGGCTTGTGGCAATAAACAGAGCCACTTTAAAAACTAGAATGAGATTAAACTACCCTGTTGTTATAAAATTATCTGATTATACATGTAGATATAAATATATATATATAAAGAAATACTGCTGGCTTAAGGCAAACATTTTGCCTAGCAACTTTGCCTCTTACAGTAATGATTGCAAATAGAACAAAACTGAGCAGTTAATATCTGAGTTGCAGTGATTTCCTTGGGTTCAAGAAAAGAATACAGAAACCCTTTCTCTTTAGTTTTCCTTTGCTCCTTTTTAAAATCTTTACAAAAATGTTTGAAGCAAAGTAAATGGTTCATTTTCACTCCAGATTGCAGGACACAGAGTAATTGCTTTAAATTACAGGGAAGCAAATTTCACTTGAATGTTAGTAGGGAAAACCCAACAGGCAGAACAATTTCAACCATCAAGGAAAGTGGTGAACTTCCTCTTTTAAATGTTTTCAAGAGACTTGATAAATATCTGTAAGGGATGTTTTAACTATAACGAGTAGAGATTGACTTGGTTGTTCAACTGTCTTTTCCAACTCTATGCTTCTAACATACAGGACAAATAAAACCTTGGTTGTGATATATAGGTAGTCTTTGACTTATAACTATTTGTTTAGTGACCATTTGTACTTACAACAGCATTGAAAAAATAAACTTATGACAGGTTTTCAGACTTTCAATCATTGCAGCATCCCCATGATCATGTGATAAAATTCAGGCAGCTGGCAACTGGCATGTATTTATTTATTTATTTATTTATTTATTTATTTATTTATTTATTTATTTATTTATGTATGTATGTGATTTATATGCCGCCATTCTCTCCAAGGACTCAGGGCGGCTTATAAAAACAATCATAAATACAAATCACAATAAACACAATTAAAACACATTAAAATCCATTAAAATCATTCTAAAAAAGACTATATAACCCCAACATCGTAATGTTCTTTAAACAGCCATGTCTTTAATCCCCGGCGAAAGGAGAGGAGGTTATGACAGTTCCTGTGACCTGGGATCAGGTGATCAACTTTTGTAACCTTCCCAGCTGGTTTCCGACAAGCAAAGTCAATAGGAGAAGCCAGATAACTATATCAGTTGATAATTGTGGCAAAAAAAGGTTGTAAAATGGGGCAAAACTCACTTAACTGTCTTGCTTAGCAACAGAACATTTGGACTCAGTTATGGTCATAAATCGAAGACTACCCATATTAAGAACTTCCAGAGTAAATGTTTGAAAAAAGGCACCTGCTGACTAGCTGTGCAATGATCAGCATAATGAAAGAAATTATAATGCATTCTGCAGTATGTAGTTTAAAGCATAAAATATACTGTTGTGACCTTTTTCTAATGCTTGGATCATAAGCAGTGGTGAGTTGATACTGGTTCACCCTGGTTAGGGCGAGCCGGTAGCGGTGGTAGCAGGAAGCTCCGCCCACCCGCCCAGACATCATCAAAAACGCTCTGTGCATACAGACTCCTAATAGCGAACCGGTAGCGAAAAAAAATTGAAACCCACTACTGATCATAGGGGTCAATTCTTAAATGTGATGATTTTGGATACATTTTATTTATTTTATTTGTTTCAATTTATAAACCACCCTTCTTCTTGCGGACTCAGGGCGGTGAACAGCCAAGATAAAACATGGTATACAAAAATTAAAACAATTTAAAGATATTAAATATTTTTGGCCGACAATTAAAACAGTCCAATTAAAATCAGTTCCAATTTAAAACAGAGGATGGGATCAAGCCAGCCCACCTGGATGACACAAGTGGGTTTTAAGCACCTGAGAAAAAGTCCGGACGTCTGATATCCTGCGGATCTCAGGGGGTAGATCATTCCAGAGGGCGGGTGCCACCACAGAGAAGGCTCTCCCCCTGGGGGTCACCAGCCAACATTGTCTGGCCGATGGCACCCTGAGAAAGCCCTCTCTGTGCGAGCGTACTGGCCGGTGGGAGACTACTGGTGGCAGAAGGCGGTCTCGCAAATACCCAGGCTCTAAGCCATGGAGCGCTTTAAAGATGGTCACCAACACCTTGAAGCGCACCCGGAAGACCACCGGGAGCCAGTGCAGCTCATGCAGGAGAGGTGTCACATGGGAACGTCCCTTCGCTCCTATAATCCCCCGTGCGGCTGCATTCTGGACCAGTTGGAGCCTCCGGGTGCACCCCAAGGGGAGCCCCATGTAGACAGCATTGCAGTAGTCCAGGCGGGAAGTCACGACAGTGTGAGTGACCATGTGTAGGGAGTCCCGATCCAGAAAGGGACACAACTGGCGTATCAGGCAAACCTGATAAAAAGCCCCGCTGGCCACGACCATGATGTACTCTTCTAAAGACAGCCATGCATCCAGGAGGACACCCAAGTTGTGAGCCCTCTCTGTTCATTGTTCATTGGTGTTGCAAATTGTTCATTGGTGTTGCAAATTAGAGGAAGGATCAACTAAGTCGTAGTTTCCACTTCTATTTTTCTACTGTTACATACATAACTAAAGATCTGTATTGCTTTGTGACTGTCCGTGCTAATTACAGGCAACTTTGTTTCCATTGGCTTTAGAAACATCCTTCATTTTGATAACGATATAGATAGATATATAGATAATGTAAATTGTTTTTTACTCAATGATTCTTTTATATCTTCCCTATTGTTGATGTGTCTTAACTGTGATTAAAAGGTAAAATCAGGTGCAACTCACTTAACCATCATGGTAAGCAATGGAATTTTTGATCTCAATTGTTGTGGTAAGTCGAAGACTACCTGAACTTTGATATAATTGAGATGCTTTTACAGGGAATAGTCCCTTAGTGACTGCCTTATTTAGTGACTGTTTGTAAGTATGATGATGATTATGAAAGTAACTATGATTAATTTATGGCCTTTGTAGGTCAATAAAGCAAAGGAAAGCTGAAGTAAGAGGTGATATTCCATTTAGTGACCACTTCACTGAATAACTGAGTTGCTACTCCCAACTGTGATTGCTAAATTAGGACTATCAGAACAGTAGAAGAAAAAAAGAAGAGCATGATCTCCAAACAGTTCATTCACTTTAAGTAATATGTCAGATTATTTTAAAAGTGAAAGATGAATATCAGCTGTATTTCTTCATGGATTCACTGATTGCAAAACACCCAAATTTGTTCCCACCCATCCTAAAATCACCAAAGCACTCAATTTTCTATTGCATTTTCTTCTATTTGTCTTATTTTTTTGTAGCATCAGAATCTTTTTCTTCCCTGATTTTATTAGATAAAAAGAATAAAGCTTCCGTTCCTTTGTTCCTAAACATTCTGATATTTCTCTCTTCCAAAACAGATTTTTTCTTTTTATTTAAATTGTTTTTTATTAAAACAATCCATGTGTTTATATGTATATGTAAGAATTATATGTGTATATATCTATTTGATATATATTGAGATTTATACATATTACATACTATAAATATGCATGTACCTTGCTAATTATCTTTAGATTCCAGCAGCTTCTAATTCATTTTGAAAACACCATGGAATACCTCCAAAATGGCTTTGAATGAATATGCATTGCCATACTGGCAAACACAATTAATGTACTTAAAGATTTTAAACAGATGTTCTTCATTAACAATGTCATTGTGAGAATATTACACATGCTGTAATCAGTGTTGAATACTATACATTTAACACCTAATATCCAAAAATACAAATTAGAGGGGACAAAAAATAAAAGCACAAAACAAGTGTAATATCCAAAAGGGATTTATAACGTTAAAAAGTTCATATGAAATATAATCTGCAATCTTTTCTTATGTTGATATCCTAATTAAAATGATACCTTTGAGGCAAGCTATACCAGGAAATAATTGATTTAGATAGTTTCAGCTAAACATGCCTTTAGTTAGCTTTCTTCATGTTGAGTTCATGAGAATGAAAGCAATTATTTTGGGATTCATTCTCCTTTTAAATATTATACAAATTACCTATTATTCAAATATTCTCATCCAAGTCTTAGTCCCAAGGAAATGGTATATAGGTATTCATATCACATTCAAGAATTAGAGATGAACCTGTAGATTTAAACAGAAAAAGTCAATGTAGACATAATATTGATTAAATTGTCATAGCTTTGATAAAAACAGAGACAATTTGTTGATTTAAGATTTGCTAGATCAGCCTCATGATCAAGGAAAACTAATATATTAAAACTTAAATATAACATTATTAGTCATGATATATGAAATGTTTTGTTGTAAGTATGAAGTATTTTGTTTAATATTTTAACTTTTTCATACTCAAGGAAGGCAACACTTTGCTGAGAAAGCATTCTAAGTATTTGGGATTTTTTCAGTATTAGAAAAGTGTTAGGTCGCCCTATCTAAAACCTGGTTTCAGAGTCGCATTTCCTTGTGAAGAAAAAAGGAGACATATATTCATTTCAACCTAATAAATAAACATTTTTGTTTTAGACAGACAGGACATAAAGGAGCTGGAAATCAATGAAACAGGCTACAAGACTGTGAAATGACAGGAATCTCTTTTGATTAAATGCAATTATATTTGATGCTATGCATATAATAGTGTAATGTAAAATGGGAAGATATATATGCCTTTTAATAACATTTTTAATCTGAAAATGTGCTGTCAGAGTGCTTGCAATTTAAGAATATAAAAGTGGCTGATTGATTCAGGATGATATCTACACAAGATCCTGGTTTATACATATGCAGTGAGTAGACTCACAGTTCAAAAGCAGAACCATACTACCAGAGGTGGTATTCAGCAGGTTCTGACCAGTTCTGGAGAACCGGTAGCAAACATTTTGAGTAGTTTGGAGAACTGGTAAATACCACCTCTGACTGGCCCCGCCCCCATCTATTCTCTGCCTCCCAAGTCCCAGCTGATCAGGAGGAAATGGGGATTTTACAATATTCTTCTCCTGGAGTGGGGAGGAATGGAGAATTTACAGTATCCTTCCCCTGGAGTGAGGTGGGAATGCAGATTTTATAATATCCTTCCCCTGCCATGCCCACCAAGCCATGCCCACAGAATTAGTAGTAAAAAAATTGAATCCCACACTGCCTACTACAGTAATATTCCTTTTGTAAGAATTGATGCAACTAAACTCCTAGCTGTGTCTTTAATAGCCTATTCTTAATTTTTGCCATAATCAATTTACTGATATATTTTCTTTTTCCTGCAAAGTATTGTATTCAAAACAGCTTTAGAAACAACTATTAAATATTGTATTATGATTCTGCCCTTGAACCTCCCGGAGAAAATGCATATATACTGCAGATAGTTTAAGTGTCAATATAAAGTCTTCCTCCAATCAAACTCAGTTGCTGCTGACTGCCAATAATTTAATTTACAGACCTAAGATTTCTCAGTGATTTGTCGTTTTTCAGAATAAAACATGCTTAGCTTTTTGAGGCAGCCAAGCATGACTAGATGTTCCTTTAAGAATATGGGATTTTAAATCAACTTAGTCAGTTGGCAATGGCCTGAAACTGTTAATTAAAAGACAAACTGCTGTACATAGTAATTTAATTGTGATTAATAAAATATTATTAACATGTAAATCATCCAATGAATGTTAATATATTTTATGTACCCAAGGTCCCTGGGCTATCTCCTATTTGGGTATTACAAGACCGAGACTTATTTTCTTTCAATAAGGTTGATGTATTATTTTCTTGTTCTGATTGGGTCAATCACAGTTTATTGAATAAGTCATAACTGGCTCAAGTTTTTATAATGTGTTAACTTTTAAGTTAATGGTATATGTTTTAGAAGAATATATCAATTAGTCTCAGATTATTCCCTGATTATCTTTCTTGTAAATACACCTTTATTTGATTAAATCTTCTCCACAAGGTTTCCATTATTGTCACCACTGCTGCCACTACAATTATTATTTATTTATATCCATTCTTATTATTTTATAAACAATAAGGCAATCAAGGCAATAAACATGTTAATAGTCCTTCCTTCATCTATTTTCCACAAGGTTACAAGGTGTGGGGTTGACAGAGTGGTGGCCTAAAGTCATCCACCTGGTTTTCATGCCTAAAGTGGGACTAGAATTCACAGTCTCCCAGTTTCTATCCTGGTACCTTAACCTATGGGACCCAACTGGCTATTACCATCGTGTCCTCTTATCCTCTCTTCCTTCCCCCCCCCCCGCAATAGTTTAAATGCCTCAGAATACTTTTTGCCCAGATTTCGAGAAAATACAACATTTCATCTAGCTTTATAAGAAAGTAAAATAAATTGTCAGTTATTGAAGTGGGATTAGATATTTTTCTTTTGTTATTAAGCATTCTGAGATTACTTGTCATCTAAAATTTAATTAGGATAAAAGAAAGTTGAGTAATTGGGGAGAAAAGCTATCCAAAGACATGTTTTTATCACATTCGGAATAAAATTAAATAAAGCAATATTAACAAGGCAATTTGATTTTGTTTTTTCAAAATATTTCAAAGACTGGACTTTGTAATTGGAGGGACAGTGTGAGATAATGAATATGACATGCCCACATGTCATCTTTTCCCAAAAGTGTTAATATATTATTTATTGTAAAACTGTATCCAAAATTTCATTCATCCTTTCATCCCTCTGTCTGAATAAATTATGTCCCTTACAATCTTTCTTATACTACTTACATTCATTTTTGTTAACCACATTATTCTCTTCCTATTCAGCTGCCTTAACTGGTGATTGTAATAGCCTAATGGAAAATAATCACACCATTACTGAGGATTCAAAATTAGCATTAGACTCTAACTGAAAGGCCAGATATCTAACAAAGGAAGGGTACCTTTTTTCTGATTCAGTCTACCAGGTTTTTGCCTTCTTTCAATGGGCTCTAAAAAGTTTATGTAGGTAAAACAATATTCCTTCCATTAACAAAAATTAGAGTGAAGAAAATGCCATTTAAATCTGACCAGATATAAAAATATCCTACAACAAATTAAAGTGCTCCATCCAAGGAAATTTCATAAAAGTGAACTCAGGCAGACAATATTTTGGTATACTCATTCAAACTATGTTAAACGGCAGCATCAAAGACAACATGTCTTATTTTAAAATTATATTGTCCAAAGAACTTGAAAAGTGAGAAAGATCTTATTCCATATGCATATGAATTTAATAGTTATTGTGTTAATATCAAATTATTCAATTAAGGAAGCTACATAGAATATAGCTTTTTTTTTTTAAAAAATCATTTGGTGCTTCCAGTAAGAAATTTTGCAGGACTCGACCTATTTTTAGTGAAATAAAAGTGGCTAATATGTGAAGATGTACTTTCTGCTGGATAGAAAGTTATGGGCTAATCAATGATTTGAAGTACTGAAACATCAGAAGACCTGTAAATTGGACTTTGATTCTGATGATACTCTCCTCTATACACATCCAGACTGGTAAAGAACACTAAATTACATATCCAATTAATACAATTTTATATTAACTGTGCTAATCTTTTACAGCCCTAAGATTTCAGTCCATGCCAATGACAAAGAGATACCTTCCAACTTCTACTGGCATAAAGTTCTTGGGTAATCCACCAACTTCAGATTACTTCAGTTATTTGCTTTGGTGTCTCTTATATGCATTTTTTTAAAAATTTGATTTATATGTCGCCCTTCTCCGAAGACTCAGGGCGGCTTACAATGCGTTAAGCAATAGCCTTTATACTTTTGTATATTTTATACAAAGTTAGCTTATTGCCCCCACAAACTGGGTTTTCATTTCACCTACCTTAGAAAGGATGGAAGGCTGAGTCAACCTTGAGCCTGGTGAGATTCGAACTTACAGTAATTGCAGACAGCTGGTGTTAATCACAATGCTTTAGTCTGCTGAGCCACCAGGCCCTTCTTTTTTATAGAAAAATTTATAGAAATTTATAGAAAAAGAATTTATAGAAAAAGAATTAGGTTCCTATTGTTTAGATTCCGATGACAATACAATGGTGCTTTTATTAGTAAATCAAGTTGCAGAATTGTTCAATGTGTGGCTTCTCCTATAATAGAAACCTTAACATTTCAACTTGTGGAGGTCTGTCATATATGATGACCTGTACGTGGCATTGGTCTGAGGAGAGGCATAGAATATCAAGCAGGGTGGCACATCAGAGGCACCTTTTGAACCTGCAGAGTAAAAAGAAAGACAGATAACAGAAACCAGACTGTAGTGAGAAAGGAGACAGTATATGGGCACAATAAATGGCACTGTTTATGGTACATGATGTTACTATCTGTCATCAGGGCTGGATCCTATGAGACAAGAATGTAGAAGCATGTGGAGAGTCACTCCATTATATTATTAGCTATTATATTTCTGCTGTAAAGGTCACTGTTTAACATACATTGCTTTCTTTATCATTCCCTTCTAACATTTCTTGGGGAATTTAATTCCTAAAACTTGCTTGGTTTGTAGCTCTTTTGCATTTTGCTGATCCAGAGTCCAGTGAACATTTTAGTTGTCTTTCCATGTATGTGTCTGTGTCGATATTACATTTTCTGTTGCTGAGCAGAAGTGCTTTTAAGAGCATAGCAACTGATTGTAAAGGCAATTGCCTGTTTTAATATGTTAAAAACATTGTATAAACTCTCTTTGTTACCAAACGGTTATTTTTGCATCTGGTTTGAAGTAAATATCATATAAAAACTATGGTTACACAGTTAATAAATTCTTAGTAAATTTTAAAACATTACTGAACACTATTCCAGTTATTTTCAAAGGAATATGCATTGGACTGTTCTATTAGTCTAGTTTTATATGTCCAAACAGTTTTTTTTAATACTAGTGTGGGTGAAATTAAATATTTGATCTCTAGGACAGTGTTATGATACACTTTAATTTTAATTTAAATTACATTCCCTTTAGATCTCCAAATAAAGTAGTATTTCATTGCATATAACCAAATTTCTGTATCATAACCAAAATATTTCCTGTTCTTTCCATATCTTCTTGACGAACAAGCCCATGTCTCCTCATCCTCATTGCTTTTATTTAGTTTTGCAGCACTATGCTTTTTAATTATGTTTTTGTTTTTGTTTAATACAGACAATGCATTTAATATCCTTTTATGTAGTGAGAGGTTTATATGCAAACATTCTATTATATATAATATTTTTTTCATTAAGTGAGCTTTGGAATAAGAATTTCTATGCTAATAACTACTACAGCTTTAAGCCCCACCAAAGTATATCCAATAAGAATAAGGATGGATAAGAAAAGACAAAACCAAGGGAACGTAGAGAATTCTCCAAGAGACAAAAATGAAATATGTCAATCAAGAAAATCATGGGTAACTTCAATTATGGGTAACTTCAAATGCTGGAATGTTGACTTACAAAAAGAAAAAAAGATTCATTTATTAAATTTATATCTTAACCTTTTTATGGTGTTTTGGCAGTTTCTAATCTGATAAAACAATATTATAAAAGATTAAAACAGTAAGACAAGAAATATAACATCAGAGTTAATTTTTTAAATCTATTAAGAAATATCTTTTACAGCTGAACCTGTTTAAATCATATGAAGTAAATGAACTATCTTTTAAGAAATCTTACAACTAAAACTAAATGTTTTAACAAGGTAACAAAATTGATACTGAAGCATCTACATCAGCCAATATGATAAAAATGGATCAAATTGAAATGTAGATCAAGCCCAGGTAATATTTTGCAACCTTTCCTTGGATATTGCAAGAAAGAGTTTGTTGCAAGAAGACACTACAAAAGAAGCTGTATCCGTGAGGGAAGAGCTGAACAGTGAGAGTGGCAGAGAGAAAGAAAAGGTGGAGAAGGACAGATCAGGAAGTGAGAAATCCAAATAGAACATCAACAAAGAGATGCCAAGTTGGAGACAGAAAATGAGACAGAGGAAGAAAAGGCAAGCAAGAGGCAGAAAAACGTTCTGGAGAATATTCAAAACAACAGAAGTATGAAGTTGTGGTTATGGGTCACTATTCAGGCATCGCTCTAAACTGCCAAATATGAGGGAACTGAAAACATTGTTTTTCTTGTGCATGCCTCTTCTAAAAACAAAGGCATGTTAATCTCCAATGGGTGAATTAGAGAGCAATAGAGACTGAACAGAATTGCTAGCATAATTTTTGTCTGAGTAGCAAAATAACTTAATGGAAACTATTGTAATGCTATAGTATTAATGTTTCAACACTTTAATTTCTACAATATAACCAGGGTCAAATTAGTAATAAATCTCCTTCTGGTCACCATCCTGTTGCAATTTCACTAGTTTGTCTTTCAAAATTAAGAATTAGAGAGAATTTATCTCATTTTTGCCAAGTTTTGATTCTGGGAAAGATAATGCTAGACTTATTTAACAAGCTTACTAGAAGTTGAAGAAGTGCCAATGCGATTTTTGGAATAGGCTAGCTCCTGGAACCAGAAGACTCCCACATTAGCAGAAGTTAGATTGTTGTAGCAGCATCCTCCAATCTTTTGGACACTAGGGAGTGAGGGATTCTGTGAGGACAGATTTTTCTGTGGACCAGAGTGGGGCATGGTTTTGAGATGCTGCCTGTATCTCATGTGTGTGCAGATGGGGCTTTGCTCATTTGCATGGCCCAGTTTCTGGCATGCCATGGACTGGTGCAGGTCCACGGCCCGGGAAGTTGGGGACCCCTGTGTTATAGAATATATGTAACCTTTCCACACAGTATATATGTAGTGTTAGGAGTTTATTTATGCCATGAGAATAAGGAAGACATTAATCATCATCCTGTCATTGCATTACAGCAAATCATGGGGCACAAGTAGGAGCAATGATATTACATTAATGAAATTAAATTCTAATATCTTAATGGAATTAAGTGGGGTTTTTTCAATCTTTTTTTCAGCCGGAATTTTGTTTCTTTTGAAAACTTGCTTGGTCATGATGATCATCTCTTAATTTAATTTGCAGAAATAAAGAATGTGTAGAAAGAGAACTAAAATTCATCATGTAGAATCAGAACAGACAGAGATTTAAAGACAACCTTTGGAAATGGTCCATTCTAACATGCAACATACGCACTGCAAATCGATTAGTTGCTAGGTTCAGGGTTGTCCCTATCATTAGGCAGCATAAAGCAATCCTATGGTAGATTTGGTATATAATAAAAGGACAAACATTGTACATTTGTATTAGAATTATGCAGAGCTTTAGATACAACTTCTATCCTTCAGAGTATAAGAAGTCATAAGTATTTGCTTCCTGCTCTATAAAGCAGTGACATATTCCCCTCAGGCTATGGTAGGACCACATGAGAGCAGAAGCAAAGGATAGATAGCTCCTGCTTGATAATTCTACTCCTTTTCCCCCTGAAGCATAGCTGTCTCAATCTTATTTTAAGCTTTAAGGGAGAATCAATGACAACATAAAGCTGAAAGGAAATCAAAAGGTAGTATGTTGTTATAAATGTGTTCAATATTGGGATACAGAACATAACTCTTAAATTTATTATCATAGTTCAAAGCAAATAAAATGTCCCTGTGCCAGCAATTACAAATACAAAAAACCATAGATCTTTATAGTAGCTGTAAATCTCACTAAATTGCAGGAATATAAGAATTCTGGAAAACCAAATAAGCTCCAAGTGCTAGGGCTCTATGAAACTAATTCAAGAATCAGAGTGAGTGATCTTTTATTAGTCCCAAATACTGCTCCCTTTTTCCTTTTTTTTTTTTTTTGGTGAGGGGAGGAATCTCATAAAACACCATTGTACTGATTTGATTTTTTTGTTTTGCATGTATGACACCGTATATCTTTTCTTGCTCTGAGTCTAGTTCAGGTAACTCTTGCTCTATTTCCACAGTAGATTGATTAATAGATTGGTTGATTGATTGATTTAGTTTAATTAAAATTATTTATATAGCCACCCAACTAATTCTGAATGGGTCCCATCAAAAATTAAAAGCTGGGGGAAAAATCATTTTAAAAATATAAAATTGAACCAGGGTAAATGTTGAATTTAATTACAAAATTACAAAAATGTGGCTCCAATCTGTGCTAATCATATTATCTAATCTTCTAATTATCTATTATATAATTATCTATTATCTAATCTTCTAATATCTAATTATATAATTATATAATCTAATCTTCTCCCTATGCTGGGTGGGGGGAGGGAAAGCCCGGTCTATAAATCCTTACAGAAAACCAAAATGTTTAATTGTAGATACTTGATTGATTACTGATTGCTCCAGAACTGCAGATTCACCCTCCAACAGGCCCTCTCTTTCTGAGTCTCATCTATAAATATCTGAAAGCCTACAGCCATGATGGCAAACCTATGGCACTCGTGCCGAAAATGGCATGCAGAGCCATCTCTCCATGCACACCAGCCATTGCCTATTGCTCTTCTGGCATGCCAGCCAGCTGGTCTTTCTGCATGCATGCACTCCAGAAACTGGAAGACCAGGTGACCAGCGCACATGCTCATGGCGGAAACTGGAAAATCAGCTTCCAGTTGGAAGTTGAAACTGGAAACTGCTCTTTTGGTTTCCAGCGCTCCCTGCACTCTCCCGTTTCGGCACTCATGCCAAAAAGGTTTGCTAACACTGGCCTATAGGCTCCTATAGAATTGGGAGGATCCATCCATCAACCCCAATATCATCAGGAAGCTTCTGCGTATGCGCGGAAGTGCATGAGCACACGTAAGTGAAGCAAGCCCCATTGCGGCCCTGCAATGGCCCCATTGCAAACCAGTAGTAAAGGTAAGTAGAACCCACCCCTGCTTCTAAGGTGCATAGTCAAAACCTGTCAAGCTTTTTTTCTCTAAGGGTACATCAGACTGACCCATAACACAACTGTAGTGTGGGAGTTTCTGTTCTGATATATAATAAAGTTTGTTTGTTCAATTGATTGATTGAAACATAATCTGTATGATATCCCTTGAGATTTACCTATCAGTCATTTGTAGAGAACTATGTAATCTTTGCATCTGGGTGATAAATTGGGTGATCTGAGTGAAGATAATGTCTTACTCTGTAATATGTTGATCAGTATTTCTGGAGTGCTCCCAAGAACCACAGCATATAACATATGAAGTACATTAAGATTTGTAGTATAAATCACATGTTTTCTTATGCAATAATGACTACACTTGTATAAGATCTTTTCCAGAAGCTGTTTGTAATACTTGTTGGAAAGAGGGCTAAATTAGACCACACACTAATTGGAAAATGAAAGGAGCTGCCTGAAGAATGTGAGAGAAAACTTTCTTTAAGCAACTTGGAACAACTTTCCCTAAGCAACTTGGAACAAAATCTGATTTGATCCTCAGACAAGAAGTGAGTCTGCACTTGGTTGTAGTTGCAAAATGAAACAAAAATGCAGATTTTATGAAGGATATAGTCAACACGACAGCTCTTAAATGAGTTAAACATTGAGGATAATGGAACTGTTTATTGGATTAGACCTTATTAGTAAAAAGAAAAGCAAGCAAAACAGAAACATTAAGGTCTTCATTATTTGCTGTATTCATTCATTCCTAAGAACAAATATTTCAAAAGGACTAATTGCTGCTGCTGCTAATGTTGTTTGCTGTTAAGACGAAGCCTGGAACAGAACAGCTTCATGGATTTTTTTTAATAGTTTGAAAAATAACGCCAAAACATTCAGGCAGACTGAAGGAAAGAATTATTGGCGGAAGAATGGGATGCCTTGATATTCAAAGCATAAGCCTTATTACAATATCTTTACCTATTTTTAAATAAGTTTTTAATTTTTTATTTTTATACATCTCATTTTGTGAATGGTTTGATTCCTTGGTTTCATAATCATAACAATATTATTCTTAATAATTACAGTCCATTTTCATTTTTGATTTTGCTGACATATAGTTTCTACTATAATCTTTCAACTTTAAACCTTCTCATAATTATATCATACTTCATATCCTCTTATTATCTGTTTAGTATTTCCCTCCTCATATTTCTACTTCTATTTTAGCCCTTTTTTCATCCTTTCCCCTATCATTCTAATAATCAAAGATGTGATCTTTCCTTTTTTTCATTATCAATATTCCAATATATCAATCATGATCTAAAGGAAGTGTATGCCTCCCATACACTTGTTTTAGATCATTTATTACATCTACTTTTAGGTCCATGTTTTGACGATGACTTCTAGTTTTCTCACCCCTCATCTTTTTCCCCTTGTTTTGTTCTAGACAAGAAAAGAGTCTTGTCTAGAACAAAACAAGAGGGAGAAGAAAAAGGGACTATTTATTCTAGTCCCTTTTTCTTCTCCCCCACTATCTTCCTGTTTCTCCCATTTCCTTTTCACATCTTCTAAACTATTTTCCTTCTGCTCTAATTCCCTATTCACCATTAATTTTACTAATATCTTCTTATTGTTTTCTTCTTCTTTTGGATTTCCCAGTTCTACAGTCTCCTCCTCTTTTTCAGGTATTTCTGTTCTTTTCTCATTGTCCTGGTCTTTATTTACTATTCCTTGTATTATATTTTCCAGTTTTTGCTCTATGCGATCTATACAGCCCATTATTTCCATCATCTCCTTATGTTTTTCTTTTATGAAATCTTTAATTCTTGGTAGGTCAGCTCCATATCATTATCTCCACTTGTTTCCTATTTACAGTCAGTCCAATTAAAAAAAAAAAACATCCAGGGGTTATCCATGCTCCTTCCAATCACTTTTATTTGTTCAACAGTTTTGAAGTTTAAAATAAATTTGAAGTAAATCCTTATAATCCAAGAAAGATAAAAAATCCCAAAGGTGCACAGTTCTCCTCTTAGCAGCAGATGGTGGTCATGATTCAGCTTGGTATTGCTTCTCTGCGTAATGCTGATAATCCAATTTTAATTATTTTAGGTTGTAAATCCAATCGGTGGGCAAATGAATAGTAATAAAATTTGATAGTAATAAAATATAAACAAATTCCAGATCAAATTCTAGTATTTTTTTAAAAAAATACCTTTTCAATGTCACGTCTTCACTTTGAGAGTTCAATTTTTAACTTAGTTTTCTTTAAAAAGTTTCTCTTCTTAAATATTATGGCTTTTTTAAAAAAATAAATGTGCCACCAGCAAGTAGTTCCAGTATGCTTCCCTCTCATATTTTCAATGGATATTATTATTTTGCCCAGTTCATAAGCCACTCACTTTCTCTGCTCCTGCTCAGCCTTGGATATTCAGGTCCTCTTTGGCTTCACTGCATCCATGTTTGCTGCTGCTGCTCTCTGTTGTTGTTTCGAAGTCAGGCAAGGGAGAGGGCTCCCCTCTACCTGCTAGGCAGTCCCCCTTTCCTTTGCCACCCCTTGGTGGGTGTCTATGGTTCTGATTTGAACCCTCCGGTAAATTGAGATCGACGCTGACCACAGAGCTTACAGATCAGGCTTCCGAAGGCACCGGAAGTACAACCGGAAGTCCAATATATTTACCTATTTTTAACAGACTTTAAATGTGTATGCTATCGATTTATAAACAATGAGGTTAAAGAATATTCCTATACACTGTTTTCTTTATTTAAAAAATAAAAAAATAGTTTCCATTTTGTTCCTTATCTATCCTTTCAAAATGGTATTAATTGTTATGATTTCTCATGATGAAGTATTTGACATTCTTACTTTAATTATCTTCTAATACTGCAAGTGTTTACCATACAGTGTTGAACATGTCAATTATTTTGGTCTTTTAAAATGTCTATTTGCTAAGCTAGGGCATGTTTCAATAGACACTGTGAACAGAGATGTCTTTCTCTTGTTTCTAAATTATTTAATATATAAACAATGAATGGAGAGAACTTTCTTTGGCATGAAAGATTAACTTTTATGTTGCATGCTCATATTTTTATTTCCAAGCAACCATTAGAGATGAAGCAACCTCTGCCACATTTCTGCTACATTTACTCTACAATTCATGATGTTTGCTCTCATCTACAAAGTACTGTAGAAAGACCAGTGCAATCACATTTCTATTTTGAAAACGCAAGAAAAGGAAGTTAGTGTGGTGCTAAGAGAATGAGCAACATAAGGGGTGGGCAGGCAAAGCAACTTTTGATGTCTATTCAGTGAGCCATTTAGTGGTAGAAATATAGCCTACATTATAGCAACACTGTTCATTGTGGGTTTTAGGAAAAGCGGAAAACCTTTGTGAACATTTTTTGTCAATGTAAGAATAAAGAGCTTCTAGAACTACATTTCTCAGATTTGTTCTACAGACAATTTGAAAATGTCTAAGAGTCTTAGTGTACCATTTATTTTATTTTGTTTGCTTGACAAATCAAGCCTTCATGCAAGTCATATTTTAATAGATTTTAAAAACACTACCACTAATATTCTCATAGAAATCCACAGTATCAATGTTATAATAATTAGATGCAAGGGATCGGTCACAGAGTTAAAATCAGTAACAGCTACAAAAGTGAGGATAATACAAGGTGTGAGGTTACATACTGACATTTGTGAGTGCCATGCAAATTTTGAAAACTACATAACTTAGTCCATCCATCAGAGGTCTTTAGATCTGTGAGAGACATTCTGTAACGATTAAGTCTGATCATCTTTATGTTACGTATTTATTGTTCTAGAAGTGGAGAACTAAATCTAGTCTGAAAATGAGATCCAATTCCTCAACAGTCTTGGTGAGCCAGATGGGAGCAGGAAGGCTTCAGAGGGGTAAAACTTCGCCTTCTTTAGAAAAATCCCCCCAAATTGAAACCATTAATTTGTCCATGCAAAACTGAAGGCTAGCCTTTTTCTTTCACTGAATGACAAAAGCAATCTATGGAGGATGGAAATGGGAATCAATGCATCCTATCTTGCTCTATGGATAACCTTTTTGCTCATGATAACAAACATAACATTTATTTATTTATTATTTATTGGTTCGATTTATATGCCGCCCTTCTCCGGAGACTCAGGGCGACTTACAATGCATTAAGCAATAGCCTTCATACTTTTGTATATACCTGCTTAGTAGGGCTTTTGCCTCCCCCAAGCGATGTTCTTTTTTATACAAAGTCAGTTTATTGCCCCCACAATCCGGGTCCTCATTTTACCTACCTCGGAAGGATAGAAGGCTGAGTCAACCTTGAGCCTGGTGAGATTTGAACTTGCAGTAATTGCAGGCAGCTGGCAGCTAAGTGCTACTTTAAAAGCACTTTAGTTTGCTGCTCCATCAAGGCTCTTAATGCAAGTCATAAGATTATCTTTATGTTCTCCATAGACAAATCCCATTCTCACCTTTAAGGATTAGCTTCAAATGCCCATACAGTCTTCCACTAGGACAGGGTTCTGCAACTTTAAACACTCAAAGAGCCATTTGGACCCATTTCCCAGAAAAAAGAAAACACCGGGAGCCATAAAACTGGGCTGGGTTTGGTCAACTCAATGTCACTCCCAACCAGTCACATGATCTCCCAGCCACGTCTATCCAGGTTTTGTGGCTCCGAGTGTTTTCTGTGGGAAATGGGTCTCTCTTTCTCTCTCCCTCACTCCTTCCCTCCCTCCCTCTCATTTCTGTTTCTCTCTCTCTCTCTCTTTCTTTCTTTCTTTCTCTATCATTTGTTTCCCTCTCTTTTCCTTCTCTTTCATTCTCTCTTTCATTTTTTCTCCCTCTCCCTCTCCTTCTCTCTCTCAATTGTTTCTCTCTCTTTTTCCTCTCTCTTATTCTCTCCCTCCATCATTTTCTCATTTCTCTCCCTCCCTCTCTCTCTTTCTCTCCCCTTTTCTCTCTCTCATTTCTCTCTCTCCCTCTCTCCCTCTTCATTTCTGTTTTTCTCTTTTTCGTCTCCATCTCTCTTTTTCTCTTTCTCTCCCCTTCTCTTTCTCACTTGTTTCCCTCTCTTTTCCCTCTCTCTCATTCTCTTCTTCCAGCTCTGTCACATTTTTCTCTCCCTTTCCTTCTCCCCCCTTTCTCCCTTCTCTCTCTCTCTCTCTCTCGTTTCTCTTTCCTCTCTCTCATTCTCTCCTTCCATCATTTTCTCATTTCTCTATCTGTCTTTCTCTTTTTCTCCCCCCTTTTCTCTCTCTCACGCATGCATGCACAAGTGGGATACCCTCCTGGGCCAGGATCATGGCAGCGTCAGTGACCACGACTCTTCCTCCCACTGCTGCCACTGCATTCTCAGGTGAGTAGCCAGCCACAGCCATGTTGTGCAGGAAAGCCAGAGTTTTTCTCTCTGCATCTGGCGGCTTCTCTGCTCCTCTACATTCCCCTCCTTCCTGAGCCAACATGAAGGGGACCATGGCTGGCACTGAGCTGCCCACGAAGGATGCATAATTGCAAAAAGCAGCTGGTCACGGGCAGTGCGGAGAAAACGCTAGGGGTGCTTCAGCTGAGTGGCCTTTTCAGGGTGGAGAGTAGGTCACATGACTGGATTGGGCTGGTGTCTCAGGACAGAGAGCAGGTCCCGTGACCAGGTCGCAGGAAGCTGCAGGAGAGAAGTCAAAGAGTCACATGCGCTCTGGAGCTGTGGGTTTCTGACACCCGCACTAGGGAAGGAAAATATAGGTGAAAAACCATTTGAGTAGCCCATGCTTTTCGATATTGAGGAGCCTGCGTGGTTGATAGAAAAGCAACATGGGAAGAAACCTTCATTCAAGCTTCTGTAGACAACTCAGATTACATTTATAAACCAGAGTTTCTAATTTATCTTGACCTAACTTGCAGTTGCTTTAACAATATGTGAAATCATGTATATAAGAACCATTCAAAATCACATCTAATAATTTATATGTCCTTTTCATTAAAGCTTCATATAATAGAGTTGGATGGGACCTTGGAGGTCTTCTAGTTCAACCCACTGCTCAAGCAGGAAACCCTGTTTCATTTCAGACAAACAGCTATCCACTCTCTTCTTAAAAACCACCAGTTTTGGAGCTTCAGCTTTTCCAGCTTCTTAATTGAAGAAGTTTCTTGGATGAGAAATGAAATGTCTTCAAGGAAAAACAAAGAAAGTCCATGACCTGGATGATTGAGAATCTCCATAGACATTTTTATTTTGAACACATTTTGGATGTATAGTCACTTTTCAGAGTGAGATGGGTAGCATATAAAGTTAATAAATAAACAAACCTTAGATGTATTTCCCAAATAAATCATTTTGGTACACAGCTTTTCCAAAATGAATGCATTTTTGCCTACCGAATACATTTCCATCAGTAGTACTGATGTTATTACCCAGTTTGGGTAATGCAACATCTGCATGAAAACAACCAAGCTCAGAGATCACCAAAGACTCCTTATTTCAACCCTGAGCTACAAATATTCTCCTTTGTTGAAATACATTTCCCCAAATATAAATGGTTTGCACATAACTCACATTTATTTTGAAGATAATTTTGAGCCAATAAAAATATGGTGGTGGAGTCTAGCAGACTCTATGAATTAAATGTTCAATTAAATGTGATGGATTCCATGTTGATGTAGTATTTTATTTGATAACCATCAAAGCTAGATTTTTCTCTGGCATCCCTTCCCTTGCCTTCATTGTGAGGTATGAGGAAGCTATGGATTTTGAATGTTTGTTTCCTATAATTCCTGGAAATCTCAATCAGCAAGTTAATTATTACCAATAAGGGAAGTAAAGTTGAATGTCCCCAACTGCCCTTTGAAATAATCAGGCTGCAGGGATGACGAAAATAACCCAAACTATTCCATCACCTCTGCTGAGAGATTAAATTTTTGATATTGTTACTTTGCGTTGCTGTTCCATTTGGTTATTTACTTTGCTCTCTCTTACTGGCTTTTTCCATACTATAAAAATTTTGTAGCTTTAAGAATTGACCTTTCTCCTTCTGTCTTTCCTTGTGTCAATACTACTTGCTGGGAAAGCAGAAATATCCTATTACATTCATTTCATATTTGTGGATTTCCTTAAACCATTTTATTGGATGCATGGAAGCTGGGTGTCAGATGAGACAAGTTTTGATCTAATCCGACACCACTTTTCTTATGTCCTTATATACTGTACATCTAGATTCCTGAAATGGGGCAAGTTACAAACAATTCAGGGAAATAAAATGAGATACTAAGCTGATGCCTTACTCACTAAAACTTTTTTCCTCAGGGGAAATAAACTCAAGAACGATTGTCCAGGTTTCAGTCGGGGCTTTTGGGAAACCCCGAGAGGTGGCATGCTAAGAACCGGGGGCTTTGGGGTTTTTTAAATAGATTTTTAGTGTCAATTTTAAGGGGATCTGGAAGGAGGGTGGTTTCCAATGTAAACAATGAAGCTGGGGGGCCTCTTAAGGATCAGCAGCCTAGCCAGTTGGATGGTCTTGACGGGTTGGGTGGGGATGGGGGTGAAGATGAAGCGCGGAGAGGAGAGGGACATTTTATACCTGTGATGGTAGGGAGGGGCAGAGGAAATGGCAGTAGGGGCCGGGGACGCTGCGCCTGCTGTATTCG
This sequence comes from Masticophis lateralis, assembly GCA_030761175.1. Taxonomy (NCBI): domain Eukaryota; kingdom Metazoa; phylum Chordata; class Lepidosauria; order Squamata; family Colubridae; genus Masticophis; species Masticophis lateralis. The sequence continues at coordinate 28,759,265 of JAUDYJ010000005.1, forward strand.
GGTGGTGGTGCATTCCCACTTTCACTGCTCACCCTGCTTCCCTGGGGGTGCTAGAGCAGGGAACCCTGGACTCCAACTGGTGTATGTGAATGCCAGGTCCATAGCAAATAAGGCCCCCCTCATACAAGATCTTATTGATGAGGAGGGCATGGACCTGGCTTACATTACGGAGACCTGGTTGGGCAGGAGGGTGGAGTTCCTCTCTCTGATTTATGCCCCCCAGGCTTTCATGTACTGCACCTGCCACAATGCCAGGGAAAGGGTGCTGCGCTGCGGTGGTTATTAGAGAGTTTTAGTCCTGAGGAGGTCACTGTCCCTCAGATAGGTGGGTGTGAGTTTCTCCTATTGAAGTGAGACCCTGGAGTTCAGTTGGGTTTGTTGGTCACGTACCTATCTCCCAGCTGTGTGACCACTGTCCTTCCCGCACTGCTCGATGTCTTGGCTGAAGTGGCAGTTGAACTCTCCAGCCTTCTGGTTGTGGGAGATTTCAATCTGCCATTGATCGGCGAGACATCTGAGATGGTTCGGGAGTTCATGGCCTCCATTGTGGCCATGGATCTGAGTCAGGTGGTTGAGGGCCCAACACATAGGGGTGGACACACACTTGACCTGGTTTTTCTCTCTGGGCAGTGGATAAATGGCCGGGGTAGGGGGGTACTTTCCATTGCCCCCCTGTCATGGACCAACCATTCCCTCCTTAGACTAGACTTTCAACCTGCCAACCCTCACTGCTGGGAAGCAGAACCAGTAAAATGGTTCCGTCCCAGGCACCTGATGGACCCAGAGAGATTCCCGATGGAGCTTGGGACATTCCCCGCTTCCCAATCCCGCAATTTGTCCGAGGCACTGGTAGCTTCCTGGGAGCGGGTGGCTGCCGGGGCCTTGGACCAAATCGCACCTTTGCAGCCTCTGACCCGATGCCGATCCTAGGTGCTCCTTGGTTCTCCATGGAGCTCTGGGAAATGAAGCGTCGGAAAAGACACTTAAAGGAGTGTTGGAGGTCCTCCCAGTCTGAATCTGATTGAACACAGTTAAGAACCCATATTAGGTCTTCTCTTGTGGCTATGGAAGCAGCAAAATGGGATCACTTCACTGCTCTCATTGCATCTGCAGAAAACCACCCAGCGGCCCTGTTTAGAGTGACCCGCTCTCTTCTTAATCAGGGAGCGAGGGAAGACCTCTTACGGGGCAGAGCTGAGGATTTTGTACAGTTTCTGCAAGATAAAATCACTCAGATCTGGATTGGATTGGACTCTGACTGGGCAGAATCCATCCAGGAGACTGGGGTAAGTCTTGGGAGTAGTACCTGGGTTGAGTTTGACCCTGTTTCCGTCGATGAAGTGGACAGGATTGTGGGTAGACTGGGTGCCTCCACATGTTTGTTGGATCCGTGTCCCTTCTGGCTTGTTTCAGCCACCCAGAAGGTGACTGAGGACTGGATCCAGACAATTGTCAACACTTCCTTGAGGGAGGAGGTCTTCCCCGCCTCTGTTAAGGAGGCGGTGGTTCGACCCTTCCTCAGGAAGCCTGTCCTGGATCCAGACTCACTTAATAACTATTGGCCTGTCTCCAGTCCGTGGTGGCGCAACAGCTCCCACAGTTCCTGGAGGAAATGGAGTTCCTAGACCCGTATCAATCATGTGGGCATAGCATGGAAATGGCATTGGTCGCTCTGGTGAATGATCTCTGGTGGACCTTGGATGGAGGTTGTTCCTCCATCCTGGTCTTACTTGACCTCTCAGTGGCTTTCGATACCATCAACCATGGTATCTTATTGCAGCGACTTGGGGGGTTGGGGGTAGGAGGCACTGTCTTAAAATGATTCTCCTCCTACCTCTCAGGTCACTTGCAGTTTGTATGGGCAGGAAGGCAGAGATCCCTGAGGCCCCTAACTTGTGGGGTGCCTCAGGGGTCGGTTCTCTCTCCCCTACTTTTTAACATCTATATGAAGCTGCTGGGTGAGATCATTTGTGGTTTCAGGGTGAGGTATCATCAATATGCTGATGATATTCAGCTATACATCTCCACCCCGGACCACCCAGGGATGTCCTTGCCATGATATCCCGATGCCTGGAGGCGGTGGGGCCTGGATGGGTAGGAACAGGCTCAGACTCAACCCCTCCAAGTCTGAGTGGCTGTGGATGCCAGCACCTCGTGTTCTAGAGGTCCCATCACTTCTGATTGGGGGGGGGGAAGGTACTTGCTTCTGTTGAAAGGGCCCGCAACTTGGGTGTCCTCCTGGATTCCTGGCTGTCACTGGAAGACCATCTGAAAGCTGTGACTGAGGGGCTTTCGCTCAGGTTTGCCTGGTGCGCCAGTTGTGCCCTTTCCTAGACCGAAATGCCCTTCACACGGTCACTCATGCCCTGGTTACTTCTCGTTTGGATTACTCCTTCTACATGGGGGTGCCCTTGAGGTGCACTCGGAGGCTCCAGCTGGTCCAAAATGCGGCCACGTGGGTTGTTACGGGAGCTCCCCGTTACTCGCGTGTAACGCCTCTCCTACACGAGCTGCACTGGTTACCAGTGGTCCTCCAGATCTGCTTCAAGGTGCTGGTACTTATCTATAAAGCCCTCCATGGATTAGGTCCAGGGTATTTGCAGGACCATCTCCTACCCGCCTCCCACCATCCTGTCTGCTCACACAGGGCTGCTCTCCTCAGGGTACCATTGACCAGACAATGTTGTCTGGCGATGCCCAGGGGTAGAGTGTTCTCTGTGGGTGCTCCTGCCCTCTGGAATGAGTTACCCACCGAGCTTCGGACAGTCCCTGATTTCCGCTCCTTCCGTTGAGGCCTAAAAACTTCGCTGTTTCAACAAATGGGCTGATTCTCATTCTTGAGTTTTATTAATTATTTGTCCCTGTTTTAATTGGTTTTTAATTAGGATTTTTCTTTATTAGTGTACATTTTTAACTTACATTCGCTGCGTTGTGACTTTTGGGAGAAGGGCGGCATATAAATATATATATATAAAAGCATGCTGGCTAAATGATTTCATTGCGGTTACAGAAGCACAAAAGAAGGTGAAAGGAAGTTTAAGTTTTGAAGTCTACAGCTACTTCAGAGTAATGCTTATGTAAACAGCTACAAAGCTGCAGCAAGCTGCTCCTAGCAAACATAATATCCTTAAACTACAGAACAGAGTTTCAATTTTTACAATGTTAATCATATACAACCGCCCTCCCATATATGGTAGTAGTTATGATATGCACACAAATCTGTACTCTCATGAGGGTAATGCCAATAAATTATTTGTGCTGTACTTCTTGGGGAAGGAAAGAAAGTCACTAATATCTTCCTTCCTAGATATCATACACACATCTTTAATATTCTTCAAATACATATCCTAGTCAATTATTTCGGAAAATGCGAGAGCAATTCATGTCTGTGGAAACAGTTTTCTGTTTCAATTCGTATCCATCAAAGCAAACATTGCAGACATGGCATACTCTTTGAATTGCAGCTGGCAGTATTTTTTTCCCTTTGATAGTCTGTTCCTTTCTTCGGTGATTTGTTTTGGTTTAGATTTGTTTTGTTTAGTTATATAGATGGGCTGTGTATGTTTTCTCTCTGAGTGTAACAGCTCTGGTTTTGTGCATTCCGCTATCAGCAAAGTTGCTTTATTACAAATAGTAAAATTTGAATATGTCCAGATGAAGTTTGTTTAGGAATTGAATCAAAATCTAATTTCTCCAAAGCAAAAGTGAGAGAATTTCCCTTCCTTTCCCTTGCCTCTCCTCTGCCCCAACCTCTCTTCTTTTATATTAACAAACTAGATGGTTGGGTTTTGTTTTGTTTTTTTGCATGTCCATCTTGCCTCATATACAGGAACTATTTTATTTTTTACCAATCCTCTAATGAAGATAACTGTCTGTTTACAGATGAACTAACAAAGCCACATGCTTTTCCAGAACTGTACAATACATGGGAGCAAAATCTGAACCTAATTTTTCTGTCCACTGGGAAATGCCATCCACTGATAGCTGGTACAATAAGACAAATATTTTGGTGATTGTTTGGGATTATGGAATGGGGAATCAAATAAATCCTTATCGATTAGGTTTGTACAACATAGCAGGGTTCACTTATAATGTTAAACTCTATTATTATGTAGGACATTGAGAAGGGTAACCAGTAGAAATTGATGACATTGACACATCATACTCCACATTATTTATTTAAATTATTTGAAAGAACTGCTGATAACTCATATACCTGTCAGTGAAAGCAGCCAGAAGAACCAATAAGACCAGAGTTTTAATTATATGTTACAAGAATCTCACCAGACTGACTACATTCCCTTGGAAATAGAAAAATAATGTTTCAAGGATTCTGAGGAAAGTCTAACACAGTCAAATTCACATCGTCACTGCGGTGTCCCCAGTTGACTTTCATGGCTAAGGTAGGATCTGAACTCAAATTCTCCTGCTTGCTAGCCTTAACTACTAGACCAAACTGGCTCTCTGTCTGGCCCCTGAAGAATAAGTAGGAGTATATACTCCTCTTAAAGTACAATTCTACTATTTTCTCCTGAATTTCTCCTAAATTCTCCTGATTTCCCTTGAAACTAACCTCCCTCAGCAACAGGGATTTTAACAGCCCCCAACATGTTGAAATCTTCTTTTCTAGACATTGACTGAAATGTTTAAATTGTCAGGTATATAAAAAATAACATTGTAAAACTATATTTAATGATATAAAAGGAAAATAGAAATAAAGTAATGTTAACATGTCACTTATAATTATATATGAACAGGAAATAAATTCCTAGTGCTGGAATACACATGTGCACATAAGTACACACAAGCACACACACTTAGAGAGAAATGAAGCTTCTGGTTTCTAGACAGCTGATGGACAACTTCCTCTTTTCATCTCCCATAAGCATTAAAGGTCAGCAATATAGTCTAAATTGATAAAAACAGAAGACGTTCAGATCATGAGACTAGTAAAATATGCCAAACTGTTTTTGAAGAAGAATAAATAAAGAACATTCTATAGCATAGTAAACATTAGAAAGTCACAGAATTCACACCAAAGCTGTCATTAATGTTCACTAGGTTTAATTACTGGATAAAATAAATTAAAATAATTATATACTGCATTAGTAATTCTTGGAAGTTCTATTTCTATTCCAGAAGGTGTTATTATCTGGAAGTTTAAATAAAGTAGGCTTTTTGAATCTTAGACCTGGTAGAATTACAAAATAGCACTAGCAATAGCAGTTAGACTTATATATTGCTTCATAATCATTTTCAGCCATCTCTAAACAGTTTACAAAATCAGCATATTACTGCCAACATTCTGGGTCCTCATTTTATCGACCTTGGAAGGATGGAACGCTGAATCAACCTTGAGCGAGTTAGGATCAAACTGCTGGCAGTTGGCAGAGCTAGCCTGCAATACTGCATTCTAACCACTAAACCATCAAGGCTCTATATTCTCATACAGCACGGGTAATGGTGGCTTTTCAAGACTAGTAATGAATTTTTGAGGTTTAATCCATCAGTCTGAGGAATATTCGTTTGAGAACAGGAGAAAAAGAAATGACAGTTATGGTGAGGAACTACTAAAATCCACTATATTATTGTGATGCATTTATAATGTGATGTGTCATATGAAGAATGGTCATTGAAGATTTATTCTGTAATATTTAAATATTGTTGATATATAATTATATAAATCATAATTAGCTGTGTTCACAAATCCAACATCAGGCCCAGGCAACAAGCCTTGTTTGGTCGTTGTTGCACCCTATAGATCTACAGCCATCTTAGACAAAATGCAACATGACTCAGATGCTACGTTTGATCCTTCAAGATGGCATTCATCAATCTGAAAACTGGACCCTGCTCCAAGCAGGAAAAACTCTAGGAATGTGTTGATGAACTGTGTTCACAAATAACAAAAGTCATCTTATTGTCATGCCTTCTTCCAGTGCATGAATTATTTCATAAAGTAACACATGAAATTGTGAAAATTTGTAAATCTACAAAAGCCATGATGCTATAAGATTTCCAACATCCTCTTGGCTTATCACCCGCACTCCATTCACAAAACAACAGATTATAGAATTTTGAGTCAGATGTGATATATTTTGTAATTATCAATTGTTTAGGATTGTGAAAAATTTAACACTTATCTAGGTAAGAAGAAGCATCAGACAATTATATTGCTTATTTATGATTTCTATTGTTAATGCTGTATGTAAAAAAAAAATTCAAAATGCTTACTGGATAAGAGATTAAAACCAATTAGAATAATCTAAATTACAATTTCCAGATGTATCTGTTCTTGAGATAAACGCTTCATGGAATAAAGCTTACATAATTACTTTCTATTGGCAGTTCTGACCTTAAGTTTTGATAGATAAAATAGTCTGTGGGCAGATAATTCCAACAACCAGGTGTTTTGTTTATTAGGCATTTTTTAAAAAAAAGATAGTCATGAAAGAAATTTTAATTTAATGGAATAAATAATACTATGATGGAATGCTAACAGAGCTTGTGTACACAGAGGAATCAGTGAGAGAGTTAAGAGAGCATACAGGGCACTACAGAAGAGATTCTTGAATGTCGGGAAGGGGGAAGCATGAGAAAGAGATTCAGCATAACTCTGCCTTTTTGATACTGAGTCTAGGTTGTGTAGCAGAATTACTTGGGTAAGTTTTCAAGATTCTGCTTAATTTCTTTACTGGAAATAAAGATATCTCCTGAAATCCAAGTGGTTCTAATTTTCTGAGTTTGCCAGCCTCATAAGGCTGAATATGAATCCTGAAAGCCACTTTATTTTTTCCTCAGAGAGGCACCAGATCCTAAATTCAGGGCTAACAGGGCCTCTGTTACTTGAGGTATCTCATTGTTGGTAGAGCAATTGGCAGAGGTGGTACTGGAGAAGGAGAAGGAGAGGGAGAGGAAAGAGAGGGAGGGAGGGAGGGAGGGAGAGAGAGAGAGAGAGAGAGAGAGAGAGAGAGAGAGAGAGAGAGAGAATGAGAAATAGTTTGCAGATGCCACATGTAACTCAGTGTTTGGATCCTAGTTTACCTCAGCCACGACTGGCTGTGAAGGCTGATGCAGAGCTGGCAATACTTTCTTTCTCTGGAAGGAAGACGAAACCTGCAGGAGAAATGTAGGTGTTTGTTTATGTTGGATACAATAATGCCAACAGCACTAGTTTCCTGGATTTTATTATGTATCTCCCTATGTGCAACGTTCCCCAATGTCCATTCTATTGGTAGTCAATCTGTTACAAAGATGGATCACTTTATTCCATAAGGGAAACAATCATCTGCTCTGGAAACAGTACAGAAGTTTCATGTCTACTTTTGCAGTACAGAGACCAAGATAATCATGTAATTCCAGATGGTGGTTCTTCATTTACAACTTACGTTGAAAAAACCTTTCAGTTACTGGAATTTACAGGGGGTCCTCAGTTAACAACTACTCATTCAAGGACTGTTCAAACTTGCGGCTGTGTTAACCAAGTGGTATTTGTGGCTGGTTCTTCGAGTTCCAGCTCTCACAGCATCTCTTATTGCACATGATTACAATAAGGCATTTGAGGCCTGCCTTAGTGCCCACCAGAATAAGCTTAGCATCTGCCAGAGCAAGTGATTTGCTTATGTACTATATTATAATAATGCAATTTAAATATTAAATATTTAATAAGACAAGAGTTCATTGAAACTTTGCACTTAAAAGAACACCATGAAACTATGTGACATAAAAGCACAGTGAGTTATATTTAGTCATGAAAGATGAAGTGGGTCAATTCAATTCAGAATTGAATAGATGTCTTGGGCAACAGTGGCTTGGAGATAGTAGTTGCTTAGCTGAGGTCCTAATCCTTCTCCTCTCTTGGAAACTGGAAGCTTTATATTTCTAACTGTTCCAGGCAAGTGTCCAAGCCATGAATGAAAAAGGACACCATGTTGGATTGATAACTGAATAAAAAATAGATGAAAGTTAATACAAATTTTAAGATGCATATATGTATCTGGAACAATGAAACATAAAGGAAGAATTATCTAACCTGTGTAGAAAAGTTAACACTGTCTGACTGATTGTATTGTATTGTACTATAATAAAGTTCAATTAAAAAAAAAAGGACACCAAGTTTACTTTTAATCTTGCTGCTGAAAGGCTAAATATGAGTTGGAGCTGTGGAAGTAAAAGTTGCATGGTATTTTTCTGGCAACTTTACATAGGACTAGATAAATCCTTTTTGAAAATTGGAGTGCCTCTGTATCAGTGCTTGCAAACACAAGGCTATTATATTATAACTCCAAAAAGCTAGTAACCAATCATGTCAGCAACATTACACAGACAGACAGTTTGATTCAATAAATGGAGTTTCCAGGATTTTCATCTTGTAATTTCTAGTTCATTGCTTTGTCATTTGTTATTATTTGTTAATTTTGCTGAATATTTACCATATAATTTACTAACTAACCCTACTAACCCTAGCTCTAACCCTAACCCTAACCCTAACCCTAACCCTAACCCTAACCCTAACCCTAACCCTAACCCTAACCCTAACCCTAACCCTGCTTTTCTTGAGGTATTATCAAGCACGGTTGAATTCTAGCTGTCCCGGAGCTCAGCATATGTATAATGCAGGTAGTCCTTGACTTATAATCATTAATTTAATAATCATTTGAAGTAGAGTAAAACTGAAAAAAAGTCACTTGTAACTGTTACTTGCATTTCCAACCATCAAAGTGTCCTCACCAACACATGATCAAAATCTGGGATACTTTGCAACTATATTTACGATAGTTGCAGTGCTCTGGGGTAATACAGTCACCATTTCTTACCTTCCCAGGTGGCTTCCAAGAAGCAGTCAATGGGAGAAGCTGGATTCACTTATTGATCTAGCAAAAAAAAAAAAAAAGGTCATAAAATTGAGTGCACTTACTGCATTGCTTAGGGACAGAAATTCAGGTCCCAATTGCAGTAATAAGTTGTGGACTATCTCTACACATTGGCCTAGGAAAGTTTTATCAAGTTATTTGATTTTTCTATTCCTTAAAATAAAAGTTTTTTTCTTGTTAGCAATAGAATTGGTTCCTCCCTATTTTTTAATATAAGCATATCCCTTCCAAAGTATTGTATTAACTACTCTCCCTTCTATGCTGCACAAGATAATTCTGTAAAATGTAAACAAGATTAGAATAAACCTCTGGTTCACTGATCAGAATTCAGGGTTATCAACATCCTCCTAGCCATGTGGACAGACTTTGTTTATTGAACTCTGGGGTGAATATCTAAAACTGTGAAATTCCATAATTTCCCATCACTCTTCATTTTTAAAATTCCACATAGTTAATCAAGCTGATATACTGCTGAGCCATTTTTTCTCTTCTTTCTTTTCAGACAATTCCTATGCATTTATGCTAGGCTATGATCTCTGAATGGTCTGCCAAGATTGCACTCCAATTAAGGGAATGGCCAAGAAAAACAATAAATGAATTTAATTTAGATGCCCTGTTGAATGTTGTTTCATGTATTTAATTGTTTCCATTATCTGTCATGCTATAATGTCAAAATTGTGGTTTGATTACCACTTTTAGGAGGCTTAGGAAGGATACATTCAAAATTTTTGGAGTAAATGTTACCATCCTAGATGGACATTCTTACACTCAAATTATACTTTTATATTAACTATATTGTTTTCTAATTCAGAACTAAGCGCGGAAGATTTGATTTGTATTTTTACTTGTAATGGCACAATACTAATGTAGGGGAGATAGCAAGATAAAGGTTGAATCAAGATCCATGTCAATACACTGATCTTGGCAATAGTACTAGAATGGTTAGCCACCCTTCTACCTGAATATTTTTCTCAACTTCCTGGTGTAGTCTAAAGCCCTGGATTGCTATGTTTCATCCAAGTACTATTAAACTTAGAACTAAGTAGTAACTTGAAGTAGCACTGCCATTGATCCTACATAGCTTTGGAGATTAGACAAAACTAGCTAAGAGCTGCCACTCACTGGAGGCTGGAAGAAATATGTGGGAGAACTAAAGCCTTGCCTTCCTGTAATCCATAACATTTTTAGGCAAAGATATCTTTTTCCCCAATAAATTTGCAATCAAGTCCCTTGCAAAGGTTGAGTCCACCAGGAAGGCTTTGCCCTATCCTTTAATTATCATCCATCAGCCACTCCTTCTGACTATAACAAGGCAAATACAGAAAACAAAGCACTTTCAATCCATATTAATAATATAGAGAAAGGGAAATTACCTTCCCTGGTCTAAGTTAAGGAAAATTATGACCATAAACTCATCCAGTAGTTCTTTTAAAAAAGAACTAGATGTGTGGTTGCATGGATGGATAGATATAGTACATGAAAGTTTATGATGCTGACATAAGGCAGGTTTAGAATAAGTGAAAAGTCCGAATCAGAAATGAAGTTATTTTCTAGCTTGGGTTATATCACATAGCAGGAGGATTCCAATCAGAAATATCTACATTTATTACAAATAATAAACTATATTTTGGCAGGGACTTTAAAAAAAATCTATTTCTGCTGAAATCAAGCTCTGGAAAAAAAAGATAATCCATTTTTGTTATACCTCTCAGGTACAGTATATACCCATGATGGCAAACCTATGGCATGTGTGCCAGAGATGGCATGCAGAGCTCTCTCTGTGGGCATGCGCACCATTGCTGCTCTTCTGGTTTTCAACTGGTCTTCATGGGTGTCAAAGTGCCGGATAATGGCCTGAAAATAGCCCGAACAGAGCTGAAAACTGTCCGGAAAATGGTCCTGAAAACAGCCTCAAAAACAGCCAAAGAAACAGGAATGCGTGCGCCAGCCAACTGGTCTTTTGGTTTCCGGTGCTCCAGTCCATGCAAAGACCAGCACTGGGGCACTGGAGTGCCAGAAACCCAAAGACCAGCTGGCCAGTGTGCGCCTATGCACCGGCCAGCTGGTTTTCAGGTTTCTGGCGCTCCGGCGCACACACATGCACGCATGTTCTGGTTTGGGCACTCAGTGCCAAAAAGGTTTGCTATCACTGATATATACCATTTGCATACTTGCAACAGAGACAGAACAGAAGTTCAGGACATAGGATGTATTCAAATTATTTTTATTAAATCTGAGCCAGACTGAGTCAAACATAGCACTCTGTTTCTCAATTTTGGTGACTTTCAGATGTGGGGACTACAATTCCCAGAATTTATCAGCCAGAACTTCAACTTCCAGAATTTCCCAGCCAGCCATGTGAAAGTTGCCAAGGTTGAGAAACTCAGCTCTTAACATCATTTATATGCAAGATGGTAGAGACATGAATGGAGTACCAAAATAAGAATATGGAAAAAATGGCATCTTTTCCACAACAGCATTTTTAAAAAATCTAGAACTGAGAAATGCTCAGTTTCCTGGGTTGAATTTTCTTCCTATAAGCTTAGATTAGCTGTGACCGGGAAACTCACATACCCATGAATAATCCTTCGAATGAATGAAATACAAGCTGTTTCTAAGGAAGACTGTTAGAAGAAATAGACTGTCTGGGGATTTATAAATATCCATGATAGATTTATTATGTAAAGAATGTATTAATCTCAGGGGCTCACTGAATTTCAATATTTAAAAGTAGAAAGTATGAGCCATTTATTGGGAAATGTACCACATACAGGACAGAACGGTGCTTTGATTGTTTTCTTTCTAAGTCATTATTTTTAAATTATAAAACAGGAAATATCACATGTTCGAACTTGTGCTCTTTCTCAGCTGAACGAGGCTGCATGTTGTTGTATCTCTTTTATTTCCTCCTTTGCTTCAGATGAAATTAAGAACTGAAATTGTGGGAATTAGTTTCTGAAACTAATTCTGAAAGGGGATGTCTTGTTGGTGAGCAACCAACAAGACATCCACTGGGACTTATAAAATGTTTGCAATTTTATTTGTTTGCCATTATCTTTGTATTGTAACATCAATAAGCTGACTTGAGGGTTTCCTCAAGGAAACAGGAGAGAGACAGTATAGTGTAGTGGTTAAAGTATCAAACTAGAAACTGGGAAATCATGTATTCTAGTCCTGCCTTAAACATGAAAGCCAGCTGGGTGACCTTGGGCCAGTCACTTTCTCTTAGCCCTAGGAATGAAACAATAGCAATAGCAAACCACTTCTGAAAAATCTTGTCAAGAGAACTGCAGAGACTTGTTCAGGCAGTCTTTGAGAATCAGATTATGATTGAATTGAGGAAAAAAATAGAAGAGAGGATGATAATTCAATAGGATTTTGGGAAATACCTGTAGGACTGTAGGCTAAATATCTATTCAATCACCAGAATTTGAGCTTGACTACATAATAGGAGGTGGAAAATTAAAAGTACTGAAAGAATTCTTGGGATAGTTATTTTTACCATTTGAAATGGAAAATATTAGTGCGACCATTTCAAATACTGAAGGTAACTTTGTATAGAATCTGGAGAAATTACTCTGATTGCCCCCAAATAAGCCTTAGGACTTGAAATTGGTTTCACAATAGGTCTTTATTTAACATCTACTCCACGGGTGTCAAACTCGATTGCGTCATGTGATGGATGGTGATGTATCGCAATGCCTTTTGCCTTAGTGGAGCCGGGGTGGGCTTGGGCTGAGAATGACACATCTGGCCTGTGGGCTGCCAGTTTGACAGGCCTGATCTTCTTGTTTAGTGAGCATTCATAATTATGACGGTGGTGAACAAGTGCTAGTGATGAGGAGGGAGGGAGGGAGGAAGGAAGGAAGAAGGAAGGAAGATGGATTTCCAATGTTCCATGTCAGATTTTACAAAGAAATTAAATGTTTGCCTCTCCTTGGTCATTCTATTTCTCTATTTAGGTAAGGAAATAACTCTGAAATGATGATTCATTAGGATGTGAGTTGTATAGTTAGAATTAAATATCTTCTTAACTTGATCTATTAATTTCATCCTTCACTAATATAAGTGGATCTGCAACACTTACAAATGAAGTATTCCAGCTGAGGATTCCAGTTAACCAGCCATTCTTCTATCAGGATGCTCTCTTCAATTATTTCCTTCTTTTCTCCAATTTTCTTATTCCTTCAGCAATTGACTGGAGCCCTTCCAACATGCTATCTCCCTGCTGATTTAGTCTTTTCTCTTTCCCTCCATAAAAATTTGGGCATAATTTTTAAAGGCTGGACTTTTCTCAAGGCAGGGAGCCCTGCTTTTCATGTTTGAATGATGCCACTTTGGCTACATCGGGAGAGGCATTCAGAGAATGAACTTGCAATTAGTATATAGAACAAGCATGTGTTGCTTACAAAGAATTATGGATTTTTTTTGTAAGACTGTCCCATTCATTAATATTTTCTGGCTAGGCTAACAGAATGAATACCATCTGTCCTAGAGTTATGTGACAGAAACCAGATACTAGGAACTGAAATGTAACTCATAAAATAGTTTCAGTTGTGTCTCAAGTGAAATAAATTGTGTAGAAAAAAAAGAAAAGAATAGCTCAAGATACATACATTGCTTTTTCTCCGAAAAAAAATATCTGATCACAGATTCTAAAGCCATCTACTTAATTGTAAAAACAATTATTCACTTTAGGAATATACAGTTTACTTAATGTTCAACTATGGTGCAAGTCTATAGACATTTTTGCAGAATTTCAGTCTGGTACCATAGTATGCTACATTCCAATAGTATATTCCAGTGGGGTGGGACATAGAATAAATTTTTTGTTTTTGTTTTAGCAAATGTCTCTTTTAAACTAGTCCAATTTAATTAAATCCTCAATTTCAGGATTAAGAAGCATAACTTTCACTTTAAATTTATTTAGTTTTTCATTTTCCAATCATAGATTTGCTTCATAAACTTGTCCATTTGTCTGAAAATTCAGCAAGGTAAATTCAAAATTTAAATACCAGATTATGTGTATTTTCTTAATGCAGCCATTTACATTTATATATATGTCCACGATACCATATGGTCATTTTGTATTTTGGTTTCAGAGGTAAAATAATTTAATTTCTGAAATACGGATATTTTGGTTTGTGCATGCAATTCAATTTGAAATGAGTGAATTTGTATAAAATTAAGATATCAACAATCGCTCAATATTATTTAATGGATTAATTTAATGTTTATTTAGCAAATCAGATTATGGCACAAATAATAAAAGAATTAAAGTTGCAATTCTAAACATATTACAGATTCAGCCTTATAACATGGTTGGGCGTATTACTTTATTAAAATATTTAACTCCCTTTCTATTTAAAAAGTATTCAAATAATTACTTAGTTTTCACCAAGATTTGGATGTTAAATAGATAGGAAAATGAAAAATGTTATCTGCTTCATCAGTTTTTTAATAAATTTAAATGTACATATATTACATTAAAATGTGAGTGGTGACTAGTATAAATGGTTTAAAATATAATTCTACTCATATAAATAAATCTCACTGATTTTAATATGGCTTATTACCACCAAATAGATATAGGGCTATATTCATGGAAAAGAACTGTGCATACAGTACCTGAAGACATCCTGTCATTCTGCCAGTTCAACAGCGATTGTATCCAAGGCTTGCCCAAAATTGAGAACGAGAATCAAAACACAGAGAATTGATGAACAGTAGCATTCCCCCACCCCACCAGTCAGCATTAGTCATGGATGGTTTAGAGATGATAGTGATGACATACAGTCGATATTGCAAAGTTATTGTAACATTTATGTTGTTCTAGGTTATCAGAGCAGATGGCACTGATAACAAAACGGTGTATTCCTATTCCCAAAACCACAGGGAAACGCAAGCTGTCAAATGTGCTGATCAGAATCTTCATGCTCTCTTGTTTTGCTCGCACATTTGTTCACTTAAGAAAACAAGAATGACTTTTGGGAATGCAATTTTCAACATTTTTCAAAAATTTGCTTGGGTACTAGGCTTCCCTGTTCCATTATTGCCTCACTACTCATACTGCTGACTCCAGAATTTGAAATATTTTACTATATGCATTATGTTTTATACTTAAATCTACCTTTGCACAGCTATGGATCTATACATCATATGATATATAGTATATATCATATACCCATGATGGCGAACCTATGACACGGGTGCCACAGAACCTATGGCATGGGCACGCAAGCTCAGCTCCGGCACACATGCGTGCACCAGCCAGCTGATTTTCAGGCCTTCTGGGCCCACCAGAAGTCAGGAAACACACTTTTTCTACCCTCCAGAGGGCTTCTGGGGTAGGGGGGTGGGGGGGTAGGAAAGGCCGTTTTTGCCCTCCCCAGGCTCCTAGAAAGGCTCTGGAGCCTGGGAGAGCAAAAAACGGGCCTACTGGGCCCACTGTGCCATCATGTGCCAAAAGTGGGGGTAGCAAGGGAGGGCAGGGTGCATAGTATTTTGGATGTGGGCACGCATGCGTGTGACCCCACCATGCTCCCTTCACTTTTGGCATGCGATGGCAAAAAGGTTAGCCATCACTGTCATATACTATATAATATATATACTATATATGCATATCATAGCTCATAAAATCATATGCTACAATGTCCTACCTGTCAATGACTGCTTCAGCTTCAACCACAACAATGCATGAGCACCCAATAGATACAAACTTAAAGTGAATCGTTCCAAACTCGATTGCAGAAAATATGACTTCAGGAAGAGTGGTCAATGCCTTGAATGCACTACCTGACTCTTTGGTTTCATCCCCAAACCCCTAAAATTTTAACCTGAGACGGCTGCTGTTGACCTCACCCCATTTCTGTAAGGGGCATGCATAAGAGCACCAGCATGCCTACCGTCCCTGTTTTTATATTCCTTTTATTTGTATTCGTTTTATGTATTCAATCCATGCTTATACTTATATATATATATTATTTAATACGTGCTTGACAAATAAATAAAATAATAAATAAAACAAATAAAATAATACACTATTATGTATATTAACAGTGTAAAATAAATATTACTGTTACACATATTTGAGAGTATTTTAAAGAAATAATGTTTTTTTAAAAAATAAAGAGAAAAAATAAAAGAGAAATAAGGGAAAAAGAGGAGGGAGAGCAAATAGCAGAATGTAATGAACGCATCACTGTGACATGTGCCTTGGTTAAATCCAGGATGGATTAGTATAATGTACTCCGTGTGCATTCCAAAACTTCAACTGATAAAAAAATTGCAACTGTAGGAATACTAGTAGAGCTGAGCCTTCAGAATGTATCATCAAGTTTGAGCTATTTAAAATTGGATACTGCTTGGTTTTTCAACGCAACTTAAAGTCCTGATTTTATCTGTCATAGACTTAAACCCAGGACATTGATTTTTTCCCCAACAACCCAGCCTGCTCAAGACCATTTCTTTTGCTATCTTCCCCCATGCCAAAATGTTGTTCTGCCTGTTTTAAGAGAGTGTAGACCAACAGATGGACAAACTGATAAATCCCTGAATCTCTTTATGAGCTTTTCTTTTTCTAAGATTCCATTGAGTTGAAAAGAATTAAAATGCCTATAGGAGAGGTGGCTCAGTGGCTAAGACACTGAGCTTGTTGATTGAAAGGTCAGCAGTTCAGCAGTTCGAATCCCTAGTGTTGCATAACGGGGCAAGCTCCCGTTATGCATTCCAGCTTCTGCCAACCTAACAGTTTGAAAGCAGGTAAAAAATGCAAGTAGAAAAATAGGGACCACCTTTGGTGGGAAGGTAATAGTGCTCCGTGAGCCTTTGGTGTTCAGTCATGCTGGCCACATGACCATGGAGACATCTTCGGACAGCGTTGGCTCTTCAGCTTTGAAATGGAGATGAGTACCGCCCTCTAGAGTTGGGAATGACTAGCACATATGTGCAAGGGGAACCTTTACCTTTACCTTATGAGAATTGTGGCTTATTGGTTGGTGTCTCTTCTTTGATGAGCTTAGAACCAAGAAATACAAGAGGCATTGGCATAATGGGTAAAAAAAATAATTAAGCCCTGCCACTTAGTGTTTGCATGAGTATCTCTCACAAAGAGGTTTGGTCTCTGATTATAACCATCAACTTGAATTTTTTTGGCTCTCCTCACTATATCTACAGACTCCTTTTCCGGCTTTAGTCTTTATTCACTGATCTTATTCTGTTCTGCAAAATATTTGCATGGCCACTATATGGTGCAAAAATACATATAAAACTGATAACTAATCAAATAATTTTGAAAATATATTAGATTCCAGTTTTACTAGGAACAGAACATTTGCAACAACGTGATTTAATTCTTTCTTGGGTTTAAACACGCTCATAGAAAATTTAATGTTACAAATATGTTTATTTTACTCATCTTCACACTTGCTGGAATTAATTGCTATCAATCCCACCCGCATCTTTATTTTCCTCAGATATTAATATTAAAGTAATATATAGTAGCCATCCTTATAGACAAAGTCCATAGCTTTATCCTTCATAGATTTGCTATCAGTTCATGTATTTTAAAACTTTAGAATTCATATTTTTATATATGTGTGTATGTATGAATGAATATATATAAAAGCCCCCATATATATAAAACTCATCCATTTACCATAATATTGGCTAGATTATGATTTTTCTAGTGCTTTAGATTCAAGCTTTTAAATACATGAATCTTCCTACCTGAAAGCAATACTATATCCCTTGTTTGCTGAAGGATTAATTTGATGGTTTATGGGGACTCTGTAGGTGGTGAACACTCGCTTTCATTGACATTAATTGGACACCAATGTTAATCATCACCTCAAAAAAGTGATATACCTACATAATTTTCAAAGTGGAAATAGGTATTTAGATATGACTCATCTATGTGTTTCATCGAAACAGAGAGCATAAAGTGTTTCTGTCATTAAGACATCCATCCAGTTAATTTGTTTGAAAAATGCATTGTAAAATGGGTAGTTATTTATTATTGATATAGAAGAAGGAGGAGCAACTAAAGCCTATAGCAGTTCAATGATAGAAACCTTGTTCACTCTTGAAAGGCAATATACTGGAAAGAGGACATAACTTAGACTTCTTCATTTTAATGCCTCCCACATGGTTTGAATTGTCAGTCTTATGATTATATACCAATAGGCATGTTGCTCTACTAAATACAACACATCTGGAAGGAAATAGGCTCCTGAAGATTGAATCTTTATCATTTTAAATTCTCTGGAGTGGAACATTAGCCAGAATTATATGGCGTTTCTTTTCCTAAAATGCACTGAATTTCAGTTATTTTTTCCACTGTATCCAAAACAGTAGCATCTAAAATGGCTGTTTAAAAAAGTACTATAGATTAAATGATTTATCAGTCATCAAGGTCTTTCCTTCCTTCCTTCCTTCCTTCCTTCCTTCCTTCCTTCCTTCCTTCCTTCCTTCCTTCCTTCCCTCCCTCCCTCCCTCCCTCCCTCCTTCCTTCCTTCCTTCCTTCCTTCCTTCCTTTCTTCCTTTCTCTCTCTCTCTCTCTCCCTCCCTCCCTCCCTCCCTCCCCTCCCTCCCTCCCTTCTGACAGAAGCACTTCACTTGCTATCTGATCCTTTAAACTGAAGATGCCAGGAACAGAAATAAACCGGGCTCTGCTTGGTGCAAAATATGCTTGAAAGTATGGCCTGCAGTTCACCTACTGTATTAATTCCATGGAGATCAGACTAGGAGTTTTACTGATCTGATACTGGCTTTAAAGGAAGACCTATTCAGCTAGCCCACTTGATGGACCTTATTAGGTTTCAGAGGAAGTTTTGGGTTTTTGCAATGAATTCTGACTGGACAATAAATCGTCCAACCAACAGCTTTGTAATGTTATCTGGACTTTGTTTGATTCTATTATGCCTAAGAAAGTGGAAGAGGCCCGTTTGTATTTTAGTCCAGCTACATGTTTGTTAGATCCTGCCCCCTCTTGGGTTGCTAAACTAGCCAGACTTGTGGTTCCCACTCAGGGGTGGATTCTACTTACCTTTATTACTGGTTTGCATCACTCGTGTGTGCGCACGCTCTTCTGCAAATGCGCAGATCACCTATGATAATGTCCGGGTCAGTGGGCAGAGCCTTCCGCCAGATTTACTACCGGTTCTTGCGAACTGGTCCAAACCAGGAGCAACCCACCACTGTTCCCTCTCCTGCAAACAAGATGATAGCATCTATAGGCAAGTGACATCACCAAATAATTCACATGGTTAGCATAATTACATTATGGTGTACTTAACATCATTGTGGCTTGTAAAGGAAATCTGTGATAGTATTGCGAAGGCTCTACTATAATGTAATTTCTTTGGGTTTGGCTTAGTACTGTACAAAGACATTGCGCTTTTACACTTGTGGTCACTTGACAGGGAAAACCATGGCTTAATGCAGTGTGTGAAACTCCAGAGCTCTTGAATGTTTCAGAAACTCTGAAGGAATTACTATAATCTTGGCAATAACCTTTTTAGGCAAATCAGTATTATTATTTTTGTGCTGAATATTGAGCCTCAGTGCTGGAAATGTAGTTTAATGATAACATAAAGTGTGGGAAAAGCAGCTGGCTGAGAAGATTGCAGTAACTTGTTTTATTGAGATTGTCATAAATATTTTACTAAACAGATCCTGCCTAAATCGATTTCTTTTACCACTTTGTTTCCATTTCACTTTACTGAGCACAGAGTCAAAATAACAAAAAATATACAAAGAATGACAGGTGGCCTTGTAACTCTGAGTAGACCCTTTCATAACAAATATGAAATGAGAAATTGGAACAACAGTTACAGGTGCAGGCCTTATTTGAATGTTTTATAACTTTATTTTTTCTGAATGATTATTTTTCTATTCTTTTAAAGACTCTATTCAGACTTTCTCATGTCCCTTTTCTGCCTTTTCTCAGAACTCTATGTTCTTTGACTACAATGCTATAAAAAAAGTTGTCATAGACAAATATTCTCCTTGGACAAATAAGGGACAGAACTGGTTTGCTTCTGCGCATACACTAATTCCTCCGGAAAATGGTAATCTCATGGGGCAACAGGGCACAGCGAAGGTCGCAGGATGAATGTTCCTCTCACAAAATCATACACAAAATTAAATGGAACATTATACTATGTCTTAGTTCATTAGCAGCTACTTAAATCTGCCCTATTTGGAAACATACCAGCAGCAAGAGGCAATGTTCGGGATGGTGGGGTGGGGGGGGGGAGGTTTGTTTAAATGAACATCAGAGTTTATGTCTACAATCTGTATCTTGACATTCAACATGCTAAATAAGAAAAAAAAAACAAGCTGAAGAAAGTACTGTAGGAAATATCCCTTTCCACCGTGAATTCTATTGATATAAAATTCTTGTTCAGCATTTCTTCTAGCTTTAATTCTTCCTCACTTAATTCATCCATTAATAAATTATTTCACAAAATTATTAACAAAAACCTACTTCTTGGCAAGCTAGAAAAATGTAGGATAGACAGCACCACCATCAGATAGCTCTATAACTGGCTAAACATTGTACTCAATGGGTGGTCCTCAATGGAACTAAATCTACATGGAGGGAAGTAAGCAGTGGGGTACCCCAAGATTCTGTTTTGGGCCTAATACTCTTCAATAACTTCATAACAATCTAGACTAGGAAGGGGAACTCATCAAACTCATCGTTGAGCTGGCAAGAAGAGCCAGCACACCAGAAGACAATCTCAAGATTCAAAAAGACCTTTATAGACTTGAACACTGGGCCCTATCTAAGAAAAATGTAGATAAAAGTAAAGTATTACACTTAGACAAGAAAAGCCAACTGTACAGGTATAGACTAGGTAAAACCTGGCTTGATACCACTACTTGTGAAAAGGATCTTGGAGTCCTAGTGCACAATGATTTAAATATGAGTCAACAGTGTGCAATAGAAGCAAAAAAGGAAGCCAATACAATCCTAGGCTGCATTAATAGAATCAAGATCACGTGTAATTCTAGTACCACTTTACAAAGCCTTAGTAAAACTACACTTGGAATACTACATCCAGTTCTGGTCACCACAATATAAACAAGATGTTGAGATTCTGGAAAGAATGCAGAGAAGAGCAACAAGAATGATTAGGGGACTGAAGTTTAAAACCTATGAAGAATTGGCATTGAGTATATCTAGTGCAAAGAAAAGAAGCATTAGGGGAGACATGATAGTAGTGTTCCAATATTTGAGGAGGTCCTACAAAGACAAGGGGGTCAAACTATTTTCCAAAGCTCCAAAAGGCAAGATGAGAAACAATGGATGGAAACTAACCAAGGAGAGAAGCAACCTAGAATTAAGGAGAAATTTCCTAACAGTAAGAACAATCAACCAATGGAACAACTTGCCTTCAGAAGTTTTGTGTGCTCTGTCACTGGAGACTTTCAAAAAGAGAATGGACAATCATTAATCTGAAAAGTAATAGGGTTTCCTGCTTGAGCAGCAGTTTGGACTAGAAGATCTCCAAGGTCCCTTCCAAATCTATTACTCTATGTTCTGTTAACAAATGGATGCTGGAGAATTAACAGCAAAACACAAAAGACCATAATTCGAAAAGAATAAAAAACATTAAATTAAATATTTTTAAAAAATAGCTAGGAGAGTCACTCACTATCAGCTAGTGCCAGGGAATATGTTAAATAAAATAGTTCTGAGAAGCTTGTGATATGCACATGCACAGAAGTGTTCTGATGATGTCAGGGTTGGTGGGCGGAACCTCCCGCTGGTTTTACTACTGGTTCTATAGAACTGGTGTGACCTGGGGGCAAGCCACCACTGGGAGAGGCAGTTATCACCAAAAGAGCCTGTCATGACTCTGTACATAGGGTATCTGTACCCTATGTATAGATAGGCCTTGACTTGATCACAATTGAGCAAGTTACCTCGTTACCGATTCTTGAGTTGCAAACATAACCTTTGATGCAATTTATGTTGTTGATACAATTTATGTTGTTAAATGAGACATTTGTTAAGTGAGTTTAGTCCCATTTTATGACTTTTTGTGCCACAGTTGTTAAGTGAATCACTGCAGTTGATAAGATAGTAACCTGGTTGTTAAGTAAATCTGGCTTCCTCACTGACCTTGCGTGTCAAAAGGTTGCAAAATGGCTTCACATGACCTTGGGATACAGCAATGGTCATAAGTATGAACCAGTTGCCAAGCATCGGAATTTGGATCACATGATCATGGGGATGCTACAAAGGTTACACCTGTGAAAAATGGTCATAAGTAACTTTTTTAAAGTGCTGTTGTAACTTTGAACAGTCACTAAATGAGCTGTTGTAAGTAGAGGACTATTTGTACTTAACAGAAGGACTTTCCAGTAGACCCTCTCTAGATGTTTGGATTGGGTGGGCACGTTCAATTCTGCATACAAATGTCAATAAAGGCCTATCCAGCGTCCCTGCATTTCTCAGGGGAGGAAGTTATTTTCTAGCTTGTGATCCTATCCTCCTTTCTCTAGCCCAGATGTTGGTGATTATGAATTCAGAACTTTGCACTGTCTTTGCCCCACTGCTTTTTTTGCACCCACAATTATCTAAAGGTGTAAAGAAAATTTCCATTCCATTCCTTTAGGTGATATGAAAGATACAAATAATGACAAATGAATATTTTTTTTCTTACTATAAGAATTTGTAAACGTCTGGAGAAAGCACAACAGAACTTTGACTTTTGCCAAGATCTAGTTTCAAGTACCGAAGGCAGGATATAGGATTGTTTTATAATTTGGATTCTATTGGGAATACTATTAAACATATTATCAGAGTTATATATTATTTGCTGATGTAAATTGTAAAATGCTTATATAAAAAAAATAGGTATCAGTAGATATAACGAGTGTTAAAATCACTATTACAGAAGAGCAAGAGCTGTGTTCCCAGATTTCACTTTTGCAGAAGATTAAAAGCACATTTGAAATGTCAGAATTCTTTCCCAGATCACATTCTACAATAATTTATTGAAATCTAAAGTGGAACAGATGATTTCTCAACTTCGTTACCGATTCTTGAGTTGCAAACATAACCTTTGATACAATTCTGTATTTCTTCATTTTGGCATTGTTGTGAGCCCAGATTTTATATGTGCTGTCATCTGAACTAAGCTTTACCATGTGTGTAAAATGTTTTCCTACCCCATAATTTCCCTCCCTCAAAAAAGAAAAAAAAGAGAACAAAGAAGAACTCTGAACTTGACATTTTTATTTTGCTAAGTTTTTTTTTTGTGCTACTTCAGAAATGAATTCACTAGAATTTCTTAGTAACAAGGCTAGAATTTCTAGACTAGGACAGATTCAGTGTGTGCCAAGTGTGGGCGATGCATTTGACAGTAGGGAAAAGAACAGCTAAATGTGAATAATGAAGTAGAAAAAAAATACTGTGTTATGATATGGAATATTTTAGTTTTATTGTATATACTGTAAAAAATAAAGTACAAAAAAGCCATGTTGAGAATAAGACTTCTGCCAAACAATCCTACTTTCCTGCAATTCTACAATCAAAATAAATGGAAAAGATTGGACACTTTGGAACCAAAACAAACTAAAGATCAGAATGAAAGAAGAACAGTTAACTCTGATTTATAATACAAAATGGAGAATTTTTTAAAAAAATTGAACGTATTGAAAATTGTTTTTGAACAATGGGCCCATAAGTTAACTTTAAGTGTCTGCCTCTATAAATAGACTGTATTTGAAAAATGTTATAGAAGAGGAACAAGTTTTACTGGTTAAGACTAATATGAAAACAAATGGTATAGAAAAATATGCTACATTGGACACACAGATGAAGCTAGCTGATGATTATCTAACATTTATTTTACTCTTGATCAAAGAAACCAACTTTATATTAGTTCCCTTGTATCTCTGGTAATAATGCACTTTTTCTGATCAGGACTGAATGATGAGGCTTTAAGTATTTGTTCAAAGATAAGAGCTGGGATATGGGAAAAAGAGATAATTTATTTCATTCTAAAAGAATGTGATCAGTTACTAAAATTGTTACTTGTGATGAAGAGAAGGATGTCATTTCTTTATATAGTCCTTTTCTTATTCTTCACATTTTTCTTTCTTTTCTATTTTTTCTTTTCTGCACTTTCTATTTTTCTTTTAATTCTTTTATTTTTTTCAGTTTGTATCAATTTTATTTTTAATAGTAATTTTTAATATAACTTGTGTATTAAAAAAGAAAAACAAAAAAAAACAGGATTTTATTTTATACTCATGATCAATATTCACAATTTTAAAGAGTAGAACTAAAATGGATGAATATGTTTTATTCTTATCCTACCCCTGCTATCCTTTTTATTTTTATAACATCAACATTTTGCTCTGAATTTTGGAATGACAGATGCACATGAAATTTTGGAATGACGGATGCACATGAAATTTTGGAATCACGGATGCACATATATAAAAGCCTCTCTGCCTATTTCTTAAAATCAAAATGTCTTTGGAGTGTACTGTTTTCTTAGGATAAAAGGGTGAGAATTCTTTTCAATAGTGGTCAGTTATATGTCATTTCCATATGAATCAAATCGGAATTCTGTCCCGTTTAAAATATGTCAGCAAGCCTCCCATAAACAAAACAAAACAAATCAAAAAATTACAAGACTGCATTTCTTGACCAGCTGTTGGTCTGATGCATCCAAATTGGTATAGGATTAGGAGCTCAGCAGACTAATTCATTGTGATTAACTCCAGCTGTCTGCAATTACTGTAAGTTCGAATCTCATCAGGCTCAAGGTTTACTCAGCCTTCCATCCTTTCTAAGGTAGGTAAATTGAGGACCCAGTTTGTGGGGGCAATAAGCTGACTTTGTATAAAATATTCAAAAGTATTCAAAAGAAGGCTTTTGCTTAACGCATTGTAAGCTGCCCTGAGTCTCCAGAGAAGGGCGGCATATAAATCAAATTAAAAATAAAATTTAAAAAAAAACATACATAAATTGTGAATTTTAGTGAGAAGCATTGTAATTTGACTACAAAAAAGTGCCACTAATTTTGCTGCTAATTGCCTCCCAATGCAATCATATATCTAACCTTCCTTCCTTTGTCTCAAAAAACAAATATATTTGTGTTTATTACGTTATGTTGTAAGGTAAATGAAATACATGAGAAGTTATCTACAAAGTATAGGAGTTCAGTGGCTTATCATTTTTGTACAAGCCAATAGAGTCATCAAGTTTCCACACCCAGCTAAGAGAAAAAAGAAAGAGATAGTAATTAGGTATAATTAGAAAATTTTGCTCAGTTACTTACAAAATGGAGATGACTGTCATCTTTACTCTTCTGTGATATTTGATGACAAGGTACGAGCAACATTGATGATTCACAATTGTTTTATTTTGCTATGATATCTTTGTCATGACCCTCTGTCTTCCATTCGAAAACGTGAGATATTGCTTTCAAAAACAGTGGAATGTTCCACCACCATCTATTGTGTCAACTTGATAGGGATTTCGAACTGATTGATTGTAATACCATTCCAATCATGACAACCAATCATGATAAACAATGGTTACAATTATTTTAGTTGTCTGTTTGTTAAATTTAGGTACCACCCATCACAGTCTTTGGACATTGTTCAATTAAAAGTATGAAAGACTAAAACAATATAAAAATACAATATATGGATAAAAGGAGCCAAATAAAAACAAGGATTAAAAGTAAAAAAGGTGGCAGGAGGCCTTCATGGCATCAACCATCCCCAGGATTAGGAATACCGCTTAATGACCCCATACCATTTGCCAGATCCAGGTCAGACTCATCTAAAAGGCCAGGATGTTGGTGGACCTTTAGAGGGAGAATATTCCAGAGGGCAGAAGCAGTGGCAAATTATTATGTGCTATTAAAATCTTTCTTTCAATAATCATTGTTAAGATATTGCAAACAGAAGATCTTCTGTCTCCCAAGAAGACTGTAAACACTCATTGTACAACTGTCAAACCCAAAGAGTGATGAATTATTTCTGAGTAATTAGAATAGAATAGAATAACAGAGTTGGAAGGGACCTTGGAGGTCTTCTAGTCCAACCCCCTACTTAGGCAGCAAATCCTTCACCACTTCAGATAAATGGTTATCTAATCTCTTCTTTAAAACTTCCAGTGTTGGAGCATTTACAACTTCTGGAGGCAAGTTATTCCACTGATTAATTGTTTCCACCTATTGCTTCTTGCCCTACCCTCAGGTGCTTTGGAGAATAGCTTGACTCCCTCTTCTTTGTGGCAACCCTTGAGATATTGGAACACTGCTATCATGCCTCCCCTAGTCCTTCTTTTCATTAAACTAGACATACCCAGTTCCTGCACCCGTTCTTCATATGTTTTAGCCTCCAGTCCCCTAATCATCTTTGTTGCTCTGTTGCAACTGTGTTGACTTTTTTGGCAGCTGCTGCACACTGCTGGCTCATATTTAAATGGTTGTACATTAGGACTCAAAGATCCCTCTCACAGTTACTACTATTGAGCAAGATACCACATATATTGTACCTGTGTATTTTGTTTTTCTTGCCTAAATATAAACCTTACCTTTTTCATAATTGAATTTCATTTTGTTAGATAGTGCTAAATAGTAATTTGTTTACTGTTGTTCACCTACAGACAGAATCTTGTCAGATTGAAGCAACTATCTGTACAACTGTTAAATATACTTTATGAATTGCTAGGATAATGTTCTTCCATATATTGCAGGCCCAATAGCTGCATATGCAAAGATGAGGAATTTTTGATTTACCAACATTCACCAAGAACTGAACAGTTACAAGTTCTCACCTGAGCTAAGTGTTTTTTGCTAGTTGTCTTAACTTGCTATAGATATACCAGGCTACTGGCATATTTTTACTGGAATCAGTTTTTGGTTCCCTGTTTGTATCTGATTAAATAGCAATAGGACTTCGACTTATCTACTGCTTCACAGTGGTTTACAGCCGTCTCTAAGTGATTTATAGAGTCAACATATTGCCCCCAACAATCTGGGTCTTCATTTTACTGACCTCGGAAGAATGGAAGGCTGAGTCAATCCTGAGCTGGTGAGAATCACACTGCCACGGTGACACAGTGGTTAGAATGCAGTACTACATGCTACTTCTGCTGACTGCCAGCTGCCTGTAATTTGGCAGTTCAAATCTCACCGGGTTCAAGGTTGATTCAACCTTCCATCCTTCTAAGGTCAGTAAAATGAGGACCCAGATTGTTAGGGGCAATATGCTGACTTGGTAAACTACTGTAAACCACTTAGAGAGGGCTGTGAAGCACTATGAAGCAGTATGTACTGTAAGCCTAAGTGCTATTGCTATTACTGAACTTCTGGCACCAAGAAATGGAAAGTGAATTTCCCCCCCCTCTCTAACAGTAGTAACACATTTCCCAAAATGTAATAATATGAAAAATTCAAGCTTCTTATCATTTGCTTGTGCACTTTTTTATTACCCCCCCCCCCACTTCTGACAGATATATAACTTATAGTGTGGGAGTATACAGCAAACAGTTAATGTTAAACACAGTGCTAAAAATCACAGCCAGTGCTGTGATAACACTTTGATTAGGCTATTGCAATTCATGGAGCTGTCCATGAAATGGATGAAACACATTAACTGCTCCAGAAGTAAGCTGTTAAATTGTTGCTTGATACATAAAAGAAGAAATTCTCTTTATATGCATATATCATAGGTCTCTCAAAGATGATACTAGCATCTATGCGCGCACACACACACACAAAATAACCCCTAGAAAATGAGCTGGCTGATGCAGAAAACATTGGCAGTTCCACTGAATTAATATAATTTATAGCAATATGGAGACCTTGATGATTCTTCTGAGAAGAAACAGATTTAAAGAGCTTATCAAAATCAACATTCAAAATCAGCCTTCCAAAATTTATAGCATAAATAGAATCACAACAATTCACACGCAGGACACTCCGAATTCAGAATTAATTCGCTCTAGATGATTCTCTTGGTGTTGCATTTTGCTGTCTTGCTGTTTAATAACTAGATGAATGTTTGCTTTTTGTCAACCTCGTTTGACTTGCTATATATTTAAACACAAGTTCTAAAGCATTTGTACTGGGTTGACAGGAACATTTGTGCTTTGTTTTGGCTCCATGATTTAATGAAAAGAAGTAATAAAACTTATCTCTGCACATGGTCACTGCCAATATTTTAATTGGCTAGTTTTTTAAAATTTCTTTCAACAGATTGTTAGACCCTTAGAAGGATATTCTTGCTTTCAATTCAATAGTGAGTGGCAGGGAACTATTATCTTACTATGATAAAGATTGCACTATTGCATATGAACAAA
Organism: Masticophis lateralis; assembly: GCA_030761175.1. Taxonomy (NCBI): domain Eukaryota; kingdom Metazoa; phylum Chordata; class Lepidosauria; order Squamata; family Colubridae; genus Masticophis; species Masticophis lateralis. The sequence goes on from JAUDYJ010000005.1 coordinate 28,787,483, forward strand.
ATGGAATTGAGACAACATGTAATCAAATGTAATATATACCAAAATGTAATCCACCTTGGTAGAAATGATCATTTAATTCATGGAGATTGAGACTGAGCATCTTAACATATAACTTTGTTTAAGATTAGGACCACAACCACATATAGCTCTATAGCATATATTATATTAAAATTATATTTATATAATACTATATTGAGTCCGCAAGGAGAAGGGCGGTATATAAATCTAATAAAATAAATAAATAAATAAATAAATAAATAAATAAATAAATAAATAAATAAATTAGTGCTTTATAGCACCCCATAGCGCTTTACAGCACTCACTAGGCAGTTTACAAGTCAGCATATTGTCCCCAACAATCTGGGTCCTCTTTATACAGACCTTGGAAGGATGGAAGACTGAGTCAACCTTGAGCCTTGTCAGGATCAAACTCCAAACTGTGGAGAGAGTTTTCCTGCAATACTGCATTCTAACCACTGCATCACCAGGGCTCCTGGTGACACAGTGGTTTTTGGAGAAGCTATAATCACCCCAGGTCCCCTATGTTTGCAAAATTTTCAGAGTCTGGCATTTGAGGAACATGATTACAACAAATCCTTACAGGACTGTTAGATAAAAACCTATGAGAAAATATTGCATGAATACAGTAATAATGATTTAAACATTCACCAAATATTTGGTGGAATACTTGAATGCATGCTCTACTGAGACAGGTCTGCTTTAGGCTATATCTTTTAGTGATAACAATGTATGGCACTGACAATGACATCACCAATTGATAATGAGAAAAGTGTCTGACAGATAGGCCAGAGGTTACAGAGACCATTGGTTTAATTCCCTCCAATATTTTTGGGAGCCTTAGCATAGCATTGCAGAGATACAATATATTATGTTGGCAGTGGTGTTGAGAATTATTGGATGGAAAGAAGATAGCTATAACTGTCTGCCTTGATGCCTTTAAAATCAGATTATTAAAATAAATTGTCCCACAAATGAATATTAGGGGCTTTGCTACCTGCCCAAACAAGGGTGCTATTTTATCCTTTCTGTGGCCATTCTGTGTAGATCATCTTGTACTACACATATTTACATTCCACATTTATATAAACAGCTTCATATGACTGGATTTTGGGCCCCAGTAGGGAGATCTCATTTTATGGATATCTATTTGGAAAAAAAAAAGAAATAAGGGCAGAACTAGAAAGAAGCAATGCTTCCTTTTATAGAAGGTGTGATAAGGAAGTCTTTTTTTTAGGACAGGTGTGAAGTAGAAGCTCAAAATGATTTTAATATAATAATATGCCAGGGTTCACATGAAAAGTAATTACATGAGTGGTTGCATGTAAAAAATGATTCCATAAAATTTTGTTGTCTTTTCAAATCACTTTGTTTATTCATCTAAGAAATTTCAGTTCAATAGTCAGATTTCAAGTACAATCAGCCTATGTAGTCCTCACCTAACGACCACTTGTTCAGTGACTGTTCAAATGAATAGTATTTATGCCTGGACCTTGAAGTTATGGCCATTGCAGTGTCCCCATGCCTGTTCAAAATTCAGGCACTTAGCAGCCCATTCACATTTATGACTTAGGACGTCATGCTTTTCCTGCCTACCATACTTGCTTCTGCTTCAAATCTTCTCCCTTCAAATCTATGCCCTATCGGATGCCATGTGCTCTACTCTGCCTCCTGCTGTTTCCTGCTGCCTCCTGCTGCACCTTGCATGCCTGCCCCACCTGCTCTTTGTGAGGCAACTGCTGGCTGTGCAATACTGTATGACTCTTTGAAGCCTCATGCAGCTAGCAGCTATTACACAAAGGCCCAGGCTTGATGTGCTAGTATTGGGAGGAAGAAGATGGCAAAAGGGAGGCCATCAGCTCAGGATGGTAGGGGCAGCAGGATGAGGGTCAAATGAGCAGATATAGGGAGGAGATAGGAAGACAGGAGTTGAAGTGAAGGTGAGCATGACAAGGGAGGAGAAGCATGATATCTTGGCCTAACAACTGCAACTGAGATTTCAGAAATGGCTGTCACTAAGCTATGGAATCACATAATAATTCACTTAATGACTGATTTGCATAGCAATAGAAATTTTGGTCCCAGTTAGGGTTGTTAAGCAATAGCTATATGTTGGAGCTGTGGATGGAATGGGATGACTCATCTCAGCCATTTCACGTGGCCATCTCATCATGGTTGGCTTGTTGCAGTCATCTTACCTATCATATGAATCCACATCACCAGGTCCTTACATAGCATGACTAAAACACATGGACAAAGCTGTCTGTAAGTGTGTGTATGTATGTGTGCCCACAAGTATATGTTTATATTAGTGTGTGTGTGTGTGTGTGTGTGTGTGTGTGTGTTTCAAATTACGTACACATGATTATCAGCAACTGTTGTAAATATTATTTTTAATCTCTTTCCAGAAAGGTATAATTTTTGTTTATTAATTAAAAACCAGAAACATATATCTACTATGTCTCCAGTGATCCTTGACTATATTAAGGATTCATCTTTCTCCTAAAATTTCTGAGAATGAATAATAACTGATCAAGATGGCCGAATGTAAAATATGTTAGAAGCAATACGATTCTGTTCAGGAAGCAAGTTATTCCATATTTTATCAAGTGATAAGTTTTACATGAATCATGTTCTCCAATAGATTACTCTACCATCTCCCTCTTTCTTGCTCTTCCCCCTCTCTCCTTCCCCCCTCTCTTTTATACACCCCTCCCTTGTCAAAATTCTATTTTTACAGCATTGTATTGTATGGACCTGGATAAACCTATGTAAAACTGCATGCACTAGTTTATAAAGTAGTATACAATTTGGAAGAACAAAGAATGCAGAGCATTCTCTATAAAATCAGGTAAATGGAATTAATTAACTCTGTTTTAAATTATTAATCCTTTTGAGGCACAGATGGGCTGAAATTTCAGAGGCATTATTTATATATACTATGCTTCTGTCAAATGCTTTGTTGCTTTATGTCTTCAAAGTCTGCCTAAGTCAAAGATCAGGGCTAACAGTCAAAATTCTGCACCTTTTAAAGTTCCCTTTATATCCTCTGAAATTTCTGTAGCTTTCTCCTTGTTTTAATTCTTTTTCTTCTGAACCTTTAAAGTTCCAAATTCTTTTCCCAGTGTGTCCTTTGTGTTATTATTTTAAAGCTTCTATTTCACTACCTCCCTCTAAGGTGCGCTGCATGTTTTCTTTGTGTTATCCTTTTCTTCTTCTTTTGTACATTCTGCCTTTTTTGATTTCTGCTGCTTGAAAACTGCTTTTCTACCCTCTAGACATTTATTGTCTTTTTTTGGTCTTGTTCTTTTGTGAATAGGAGCCTAATTAATTTACTAGTGGTCTGAAGATTTGTTCTGATGTTTCCAAAATTTGTTGGAGCAAGACTGAAGGGAAAGCATAGTGACTTTTACACCAGTTGTTTGAATTGATGAATTATATTTTTAAAGCCTTTCAGTTTCAGCATAAGCATAATCTAGTTTAACTCATAAGATATTGTTACATGTGAAATGAAAAATCCAAATGGTTCACCTATTAGTCAAAGATATTGATAAAAAACTTGATACTATATACAATTTCATCATATTACACCTTCAATTTATGCTAACCACTTTAAATATTCTTTTAACTGTAAGTTTGTTGCTTGTATCCTTACAATTTATATTGACTGTTTCCTAATATGATTCGATTCCTGACCTCCGTGCCTTCCGACGAACCCTGAAGACCCTACTATTTCATCAAGCCGGTCTGACTTAAATTTGTGTTAATTTTAATAGGGGTTTTTAGGGGTTTTAAATTTTACGGCCAAATAGTTTAATTATTTTATTAGTTTTAATTTTTATACGTGATTGTTTTAATATGGCTGTAAACCGCCCTGAGTCCCCTCGGGGAGAAGGGTGGTATATAAATGCAATAAAACTCAAACTCAAACTCGATTGCTTATTTGTACCCTATAACTATCATTAAGTGTTGTACCTTATGATTCTTGATGAACGTAACTTTTCTTTTATGTACATTGAGAGCGTATGCACCAAGACAAATTCCTTGTGTGTCCAATCACACTTGGCCAATAAAATTCTATTCTATTCTATTCTATTCTATTCTATTCTATTCTATTCTATTCTATTCTATTCTATTCTATTCTATTCTATTCTATTCTATTCTATTCTATTCTATTCTACTCTACTCTACTCTACTCTACTCTACTATACTCTATTCTGTTTCTGGAGTTATTATGATTATATGAGGCCCTTTACTACAGGTTTTAAATCTTACTTATACCAAATGGCCAGACTGAATCACGCAGTACTTAGATCAAAATAATAGGATGGAAAGAAGAAAAGAAAAGAAAGAAAAAAGTGCAGTGAAATATTTAATGTATGATTCCTGATGGAACTTTTTCATATTTTTCCTTGGAATTAAGGCTGTTTTGTTGGAAACTGTGGTATAGTGTTTGAGAGTTATTTCAACACCACATCTTTTTTTGCGCTGCTAGTGGAATTTTTAGATTGTTTAAATGGTAATGTGAGGTTTATGAATTAATTTTCATATTAAAAATTAAAAGCTAGTAATAACTTGTGGAACTCTCCAAGGATCTTGTCTGAAGCTTTTGGGTTTTTAGCACATATTTAGCTACATAAATTTAGCCACATTAATTTCAATTTCATTTCTTTCTATCTTGTTTATGAAGAAAAAGTTGAATATTGCTAAATTCTTACCAATAAAAGAAGGGTATTTAAAGCTCCTGGTCCAGCCAGAATAAGGTGACAAATCAGGACATGATAGGTGAAAGAATACGGTGAAGTACCAGCACAGTCACCTATTATGCTTTATTCTGTTTCAAGAGCAGGACAGAATTTTTCAAAAAAAAAAAAATGCTATAACTTATCAGTTGAAATACTACTAATGGAATAAAAAATTTGAATGTCCAGACAGATAGCACCTTTAATAGTATACTGTATGAACAGTATGAGGCAATGATTTTGAAAAGACATAGAAAATGCATATCAAATTTGTTTAATTTGTTCCTATCAAATCAACTGGCATTAAGTCTAATCCAAATTCAGGCAGATAATTTTGCTTGCAGGAACATTTGCAAAACATTTGTGTGTTATACAAATGAGTAAAGGGTGCTCAGCTTACCTTGGCAAAAGCATGGTGGGAACTTTTAGTACATGTGAATTATCACCTAGTTCTTTAGCATAATTAACACTTCCAGCTGCAGAATAATTAAGATGTCCATCAATTCAGAAACAAGCAAAACAGTTTGGAAGGTGTGAAAACTAAACAAGTGAGCACATCAAACATCTGGGTCTTTCAGGCCTTATCACTTAAACAAATATAGCACAGTCTATCTGCTGGCATTGGATTAAAAATATGGAGAGGGAAAGGGGGGCAGCAGAATTGATTCCAGCAGATGTTCTTTCTCTCTCTCTCTCTCTCTGGAGCATAATAAACTGTCCCTCAGAAATAAATGTTCCCAGCAGTGGGAAAATGAGCACTCTCAGGCTCTGCAAAGCTTCAGTGCATGCAACGGAAAACTGATTTCAGTACTACAGCTGACTTGAAAATAAATCAGCTCATGTGTCAAACAGACATGACAGTCTGAGATCACATGGCTGCAGAAGCTCTTTGGCTACATAGCAAGAACATTGCAAGCACTGAGTAATTTGATCTATATTTCTATGAGAAACTTGATATTAATTTTAATCACGTTCTACATCCTCATAGGCATTCTTAATTATCTATTGATATCAGTAATAATCTGAGATAAATAACTTGAACAGCTTGTCTTTACTAATCTGGAGATTTTAGGATTAATTATGTGAAGAATGATTAAAAAATAATACTTAAAAGAATTCAAGCAATATATAAGATTCCAATCTGTACACCATTCCACGGATATTTTAGAGCAGGGGTGACAAAATTGTGTCATCACATCATCGTCATGTGACATATTGTGACTCCCCCCCCTTTGCTAAACTGGGCATGGGTGTGGCCAGAGCGTGACGCACCCAGCCCATGGGCTGAGAGTTCGACAGCCCTGTTTTAGAGTGAATAGTGGTAAATTACACTAACTGCATTTAATTAAGTGCAACTGATTCTGTACTATAAAGCAATTGGACCTTACAACTTTGTAACACTTAGTAACATTGACAATTAAAGACATAATGGTGCAACTACATAAGCAGTTTGAACATAAGCAGTTTGAGCAGTTGAAGTGCAACTGATTCTGTACTATAAAGCAATTGGACCTTACCACTTTTTGCTGTTTAGTAACATTGACAATTAAAGACATAATGGTGCAACTACATAAGCAGTTTGAACATGGGTAGTCCTTAAAAACTTTATTTAATCCAAAAAAGTAATAATAATGTGATCATCTCAAATCCCTGACTGTAAATTAATTCTCGGAGAGTCAGTGAGGCCACTTAGGACTTTATCTCTATGCTTACAATCATCTGAATTAGGGATCAAATGGGTGTGGAACCTTCTTGGGACTGCTCAAAGGACTGTGTTTAGATAGGAGATAGGTGGTGTCGTATTCCCCACCTCTATTGAAAGAAGGCTGTTCAGAACAGAGACAATCATTAGTTTGAAAGAGGGGCCATAGAGGCAATCTATGTTAAAATTGAATAGCCTTCTCTCGACAGAAACAGAGTGCTAATGAATATGAAGAATATAAATCCTTCCATTCCCACCATTGTCAGAACTAAAGAAGCTTCTTGGATGTTTTCAAGAAAAAAAATACAAGTAAGTCCAGTTGCCTTTTTGGAAAAACATCTTCAGGACAACCATGACCTGGATGATTGAGAATCTCCATAGATATTACAGTAAATATCTCCTTTACTTCCAATAATGTGCTTAATTCCAGTTAGCGCCCATAAACAATGATATGGTTCTGTCCTGGATGTCTTGCATAACCCATCAAAGGTTATTTAGTATGGTTTTCTACATTATCAATGTAGAATACTTAAGTAAGTACCATTTCCTAATATGTTATGGATCAGATAATGCTGTTGTTACAATAGGGTATTCTGTTATGGAATGGAACTGTTCAATAAAAGAAGAATTTCTAAACTGAATTGATTAAGTGGCCCTGCTTCCTATTTCTTTTTTCTAATAAAATGGTTACAGGAAATCATTTTCGGTAACATAGCCTCTATTTATGTTCTTGCTTTATTAAAGTGCAACTTGAATCCAACTTAGAAAACTTGATGATATTGTAGCAATAAACAAATGATCATTTTAAAAAAAGTATCCATAATGTTTTCATACGAAATGTCGGCTATTTCATCATTCTTTTTTATTGTTTTGCCAATCTCATGTACCATAAAACAGTTCCCTTTTGTTTACTTTACGCATCAAGGGATATGTAAAGATTTCATGTAAGCTCTATGTAGAAAATTTGCAAAAAGAGATTTACTTAGATGTATTCTGTTGAGATAAACTTCTGAAAGAAGCAGCCTCAGAGGACTCTTGCTGTTCTTGCATTGCTTTCTTTCAGAACCTTATGAAATAATTTCTATTAGTTTTTATACCTTATTCTAACAATTTAGTTCAGTCTAAAAAGGTGCAATGTTACAAACATATCTTTAAATATAAGCTTTGGTATTTGCCAAGCAACTTTAAAAAAGGAATATATTTGAGCAAACAGTGATATGTCTGATGACAAGCTGATTCATGACATCTAGTTGTTTGTTTATTTAATAATATAAGAAAGAGACATGAACTGGAGTTAGAAGTTGCTGAGACTTTGTTTTGTGAAATTTGTAACATAAACAATGAATCATTTTCTACATAATTATTCCATAATTTAATTAAATGCTATATGTCATTATGAGCCAGTGATGTGTTTCAAAACTTTTTACTACTGGTTCTATGGTTGTGGCTTGATGGGCGTGGCTTGGTGGGCATGGCATGGGAAGGATACTGTAAAATCTCCATTCCACCCCACTCCAGGGGAAGAATACTGTAAAATCTCCATTCCCTCCCAATCCAGGGGAAGGTTACTGGAAAATCCCCATTTCCTCCTGATCAGCTGGGACTCATGAGACAGAGAATAAATGGGGGTGGGGCCAGTCAGAACTTTTACTACCGGTTCTCTGAACTACTCAAAATTTCTGCTACTGGTTCTCCAGAACTGGTCAGAAACTGCTGAAACCCACCTTTGCTATGAGCATACTATTTTTTATTTTAAAAAGGAAGAAATTATCATCAGGGGTGTAATAGTGTGATGGACTTTTTAAAATTATTCTTTAGGTCCCTCAGAATTACCTATTTGAACCATTACTAACCACAAAGAAAAAGGGAGACAGGGCAAAAAAAGGAACCGTTTATAACTATTTCAGAATTTTGAAAGCAAAAAAACTTAAAAAGAGACCAAAAATGTTCTTTGATTTTTATTCTTTCTGCACTTTCTCACATCTGTTTGTTTGCCATTTCGACACATATTGTAAAGAAAATTCTCCATTCTCTTGATGCTGTGAAGGTTCCAACAGATGCCCTGATTAAATCATGAGCAACTTTTGCAAATTGACAGATCCACAATTAATCCTGATCAGTTAGAGTACTACAACTGAAGATGAATATACGTGTTTCACAAAAATGTTACAGAAAGAAGAGAAGTTCCCTGAGGATGGGCTCCAGCACAAGTTTGAAAGCTTGGAAGGCAAAACTTCTGGTCCCACAGACTGACCCAGATTGGATCCAGTTACAGTACTATTCAGCAAATCCCGTTCAACATTAGATTTTTAAAAATTCACTATTTTTATTTGACAATCAAGTACAACATTAGCTTGTTGGCCATATAGGATAGGATTGGATCGGATCATACTTGAGAGGTCTCTCTGCACATATGGTTCCTGGTAGTTCCCATGGTATACAGAAAAGTTGAGAGAGCTAAAGAAGGCTAAGAAATGCCTAGAATACTACTGGCAAATGATGATGAGTGAATATGATCAAACACAATTATTAGTCATTATTAGAGTCTGAGGTGACACGGTAGCTCAGTGGCTTAGACACTGAGCTTGTCAATTGAAAGGTTGGCAGTTCAATGGTTTGAATTCCTAGTACCGCATAACAGGGTGAGCTCCCATTACTTGTCCCAGCTTCTGCCAACCTAGCAGTTCAAAAGCATGTAAAAAATATAAATAGAAAAATAGGGACCACCTTTGGTGGGAAGGTAACAGTGTTCCATGCACCTTTGGCGTTGAGTCATGCTGGCCATATTACCACAGAGACGTCTTCGGACAGCACTGGCTTTTTGGCTTTGAAATGGAGATGAGCACCTCTCCCTAGAGTCAGGAACGATAGCACATATGTGCGAAGGGAACTTATACCTTTTTATTAGAGTCTGATCAAAGTCCCCCTAGATAACCATGCAAGATTTTGACCTAGTAGCCTCTATTGCTCTGCCCTAAAGCTGGAGTCCATTCTAGACCAAATGCAAACAACTTGCATTTGGTCCATTGTAGACCAAATTCAAATTCCCAACATATTCCATGATGAAGACATTGGGGATTAATTGGAGGTGGAGTTTGATTCCATTACACCTGAGAAAGTGAACTGTGATCTTGCAGCTGCTGGTTCAGCTATCTCTATGACTCATGTCCTTCCTGGCTCATGTCCTTCCTGGCTGCCTTGGAGTGATAATGTGATTGGTTCTGAACAGTGATTAACATATCCTTGGAGAAGTTTCTCTTGGCTCTTAAAGAGGCAGTATGCTGTCTCCTGAAGGGATGATCATTCAATCTGGCAAGCCTGGATAGCTTTTGTTCAGCATCCACAACTTAAGACTTTTCCAATACTAACCCTGGATTGGGTGGCATTGCTCAGACAGACCCAGTGCACAGTCTGGACTCATGAACTCATGGCTTCTGCTAGATTAGCAAGTGGCTATTATTGTATAAACAATATTTCAAGGTAATATCAGGAATGTACACACACACACACACACAAACACACACACACAAGCTAGAGTGTCCAGAACAATAAAAATGAATGCAAGCCCACTTATGCTTTGCATTTAAAATATTGTTAAATGAGTATGTTTATGTTTTGCTTGCATGCAGATATGTGAATATGTAAACACAGAGATTTTATTAAAGCCATCACTATCTCCAGGAGAAATTCTTTTTGTTTGTAGATGACTCTGCAAGGAACAGATATTTCTTGTGCATTTATTATTATAATATATTTTTGTTTTATAGAAGAAATATTTACTCTGAATACAGAACATCTTGTTTGTCCCTTTTCATTAACTGTAAAAATCATTTTAAGAAGTCCATTTATTTCCGTTTCCAGGAAGTGCTTCAGATGTATTTCTCCACAGGAGAAAGATTCTACAATTGTTCTAATTGGTTGCTAGGATATTGATGCATCCCTTTCCCTAACCCACCATATATTCCATTACTTGTTAATCAGAAGCGCCATTTCAAAGAATTAGCAAAATGAAAGGCTGATAAAAAGTCTAGACTTTCTTGTTCATTGAAGAATGACTTTTACAAACTGCAAAGTATAAACCTGAATGAAACCCAGTAATTCTTCTATTTCCCTTCTCCCCTAAAATCAGGGGTGAACTGCTACCAGTTCGGACTGGTTCGGGAGAACTGGTAGTAATAAAAGCGAATGGTTTGGGCAAACCAGTAGTAAAAAAATGCTACCTGTTAGGATGAACCGGTATTTCCAATAATCAGCTGTGCTGCGTGATTTATATTTTCTATAAAGCAGGAAATCCTGCTTTCTAGCGAATCTATATTGCGCAGCACAGCTGCTCCTCCCCGTCACTGTTCTACTTACCTTAGAAAAGAATTCTTAAGCCTTCTTTTTCAGTGCTGCGTGGTAGCGCCTGTGGTGTGTGCATGCATGTGAAGTACGTGTTTGGCACACACTGCACATGCATGCACGCAGCGAACCAATAATGAAGCGAACCAGTAGCAGACCTCGGAGCATTTCACCACTGCCTAAAATATCCCCCATAATGGATTGTTGCTTTTACTAGTGTTGTTAAAGGATGATGATAACATATCATATTTTTCTAGTTTGAGATGGGGTAGTCAGACTGAAGCTAATAAACTGATTTACTTATCAAGTCAACTAAGGTTGCATTTAAACAACCAACCTCTATCATACTGCATTTAGATTTTTTAAGTTCAAATCAACAACCTAGATTACCAAATACTGACTTCTTTTTCAAACGATATACCAGCAAAAATCTTTACTTTTATTGTACAACCAGGAACAGTTTCTGAAATATTAAAAACCTATTTGTGTAACCCAACTTGCCTCATTCTATGGGAGTCTTTAGCATCACAGAAGACAGAAACCTGGTGTGATCTTTCATAAAATAGCTTACGGCTGAAGTGTTCCCCTTCCAGAGCTTAGATTTGTTTTCTTCCTGTTTTACAATCAACACAATAATTGTAAAACTTTGCTTTACTTCAGTGGTGAAATCCAAATTTTTTTACTACTGGTTCTGTGGGTGTGGCTTAGTGGGCATGGGCGTGGCTTGGTGGGTGTGGCAGAGGAAGGATACTGCAAAAACTCCATTCCTACCCCACGGCAAATACCAGCCAGAGGTGGTATTTGCCAGTTCTCTGAACCTGCTGTATTTCACCCCTGCTTTACTTCAATTGGTATATGTCCCTGGAGCTAATCCTGTAGAAATCTTCAGCATGACCTTAGTTTCCTATAATGAATTTGCCAGACTATTTTATCTATATTTTTTATTATATTTTATATAAATATTTTATATTTAAGATAGAGCTGTGTCATGTTTCAGCCCAGTTTAGAATAAAAGAGCTTTTTGGAACATTGTCCCAATATGTGAAAGTCTAAAGCAAAGAAAAAAGGTAGGACCGGGGCCTTTCTGGCCATGCTGATGATATATTCCTATCTGACTGGACCCTAAGATTTTTATGGTAGTTAAAAATGTGAAGCAGAAAACAGTAGCATCTGTATTGCCCCTCACGCATGTTCAGAAGCCTTAACTTCTGTAAATCCAAACATGGCACTTAGGTATGAAGCTGTGTATCATGAAAATTAATTAGTGACTCAGTTTGTTAGAAATGTCATAACATTTCTAACAGGTGGGCTTGCTAGTCACGTACCTGGCTCCTTGCCACGTGGCAGCAGCTCTGCCCGAGCTGCTCAACATTATAGCCGCGGTGGCGGTTGATATCCCCAGGCTTATGGTCATGGGAGATTTCAACCTGCCATCAGTCGACGAGACGTATGAGTTGGCCCGGGAGTTCATGGCTTCCATGATGGCCATGGACCTGACCCAGTTAATTCATGGCCCTACTCACATGGGGGGACACACACTGGACCTGGTTTTTGTCTCTGGTCAGTGGTTAAGTGATCTTGAGATAGGGGGTATAGTGATTAAACTCTTGTCATGGTCAGATCACTCTCTCCTTCGCTCAGACCTTTGAACCTCTGTACCCCGCCGCAGGGAGGCGGAACTGACAAGGTGGTTCCGCCCCAGGTGCCTGATGGATCCAGATAGGTTCCAGACAGAGCTTGGGCCATTTCCTGAGGCTCTGGCACACAATTCGGCTGAGGACTTAGTGGCTGCCTGGGATAGGGCAGCTGCTGGGGCTTTGGACTGGGTTGGGCCTTTGTGGTTTCTGACCCGGCACCGATTTCACCTGGCTCCTTGGTTTACTGAGGAGCTGAGGGAGATGAAACGCCGGAAACGACACCTAGAGAGCAGCTGGAGGGCTATTCGTTCTGAATCCAACTGAACATGGGTAAGGTCTTATATTAGGACCTACCTGGTGGCGAAAAAAGCAGAGAAGAGTAACTACTTTTCTGCTTATTGCATCATCAGATAATCACCCAGCTACCCTGTTTAGGGTGACCCACTCCCTGCTCCACCAGGGGGTGCGGGAAGACCCCTTGGAGGGTAGGGCTTAGGACTTTGTACAATATCTCTATGACAAAATCGCTCAGATTCGGGAACATCTGGACTCCGACTGGGTAGATCCAGGGAAGATGACAGAGGCAGGCCTTGGGAATACTATTTGGGAAGATTTTGATCATGTGACTCCCGAAGGCATGGACAGGATACTGGGCAGATTGAGTGCGGCCACATGTTTATTGGACCCGTGTCCCTCCTGGTTGGTGCTGGTCTCTCGGGAGATTACACGAGGCTGGCTCCAGGGGATTATGAATGCTTCGTTGAGTGAGGGTGTCTTCCCCGCTGTCTTGAAAGAGGCTGTGGTGAGACCTCTCCTCAAGAAGCCTTCCCTGGACCCAGCAGTGTTGGTTAATTATCGTCCAGTCTCCAACCTTCGTTTTGTTGTGAAGGTTGTTGAGAGTGGTTGCGCGACAGCTGCCTCGATGAATCGACCTATCTAGATCCATTCCAGTCGGGTTTCAGGCCTAGGTACAGCACGGAGACGGCATTGGTCACATTGGTTGATGATCTCTGGAGGGCTCGGGACAGGGGTTGTTCCTCTGTCCTGGTCCTGTTAGACCTCTTAATGGTATCATACTGCACTGGTTGGAAGAGTTGGGGGAAGAGTTGGAGGCACCGTGCTACGGTGGTTTTCCTCTTTTCTCTCTGACCGGTCACAGTCTGTGTTGACAGGGAGGCAGAGGTCGACCCCGAGGCTCTGGTATATGGGGTGCTGCAAGGATCGGTCCTCTCGCCCCTTCTGTTCAACATTTATGTGAAGCCCCTGGGCGAGATTATCCGTGGTTTCAGGGTGAAGTACCACCAGTACACTGATGACACTCAGCTGTACATCTCCATCCCGGACCACCCCAATGATGCCCTCAAAGTGATGTCCCGGTGCCTGGAGGCCATGTGGATCTGAATGGAGAGAAACAGACTCAAGCTCAACCCATCCAAGACTGAGTGGCTGTGGTTTCTGACATCCCGATATAGTCAGTTGGTGCCATCACTGACTATTGGGGGCGAGTCAATGGCCCCCACGGATGGGGTTCACAACTTGGGCATTCTCCTGGACTCATGGCTGTCCTTAGAAGGGCATTTGACAGCTGTGGCTGGGAGGGCTTTCTATCAGGTTCGCCTGATTCGCCAGTTGTGTCCCTTTCTGGATCGAGACCCATTGTGCACGGTCACTCATGCCCTCGTCATCTCTCACCTGGACTACTGTAATGCTCTCTACATGGGGCTCCCCTTGAGGAACCCCTGGAGGCTCCAACTGGTCCAGAATGCGGCTGCACGGGTGGTTATGGGAGCGACGTGGTGCTCCAATGTGACTCCCCTCCTGCGCGAGCTGCACTGGATCCCGGTGGTCTTCCAGGATCCCGGTGCGCTTCAAGGTTTTGGTTACAACCTTTAGAACACTCCATGGCTTAGGACCTGGGTACTTAAGAGACCACCTCCTGCCACCAGTAGCCTCTCACCGACCAGTACGCTCCCATAGAGAGGGGCTCCTCAGGGTGCTGTCGGCCAAACAGTGTCGACTGGAGGCCCCCAGGGGAGAGCCTTCTCTGTGGGGGCACCTGCCATCTGGAATGAGCTCCCCCTGGATATATGGAGGATCCCAGATTTACGCACTTTCCGCCACGCCCTCAAAACATTTTTATTCCAGCAGGCTGGCTTGACTTGACTCTCCCTTTTAAATCAGCTTTTAAGTTTTCTATAAATTGGGTGTTTTAAATTTGATTTAAGCCTAAATTATTTAATGTATTTTAAATAGTTTTAAACTTTTATATGTTGTATTTTATTTAAGGCTGTTCACCGCCTTGATTCTTTCGGGAGTAGGGGGGTATATAAATTTAATTAACAACAACAACAACAACAACAACAACAACAACAGTGTATAGAAAACCCTGTAGTTTTGTGATATTTTAAATGAATCAACCTTAAAAAAATGAGTTGGTGCGTATTTGTTGTGGTGCTTGTTTTATAAATGCAAGATTTCTAACTAGTGTGATGATAGTCACCATTCTCTAGAAAAAAGAGACATAAAATTTCTGTACAATATGAGATTTAAAAACTGCAGAAATCTGGGCTTCCCCAAGGACCACTTTTTCCCAAACTAAACAGATCAGCAATAGTTCTATACCCAGAGGCCTATTTAAATATTACTGAGCCCCTGAGATCTTCCTAGCTCTCCTGTTAAATCTATATGGGAATAAATCAGCAAGGGCAAATTCACATAGGGAGCCTCTGGAGGATACACAGATTAATAATATTGATGGGAATTTCTGGCTGCATGGAGATGAAACATAATAGGAAGAAGAAACGAAATTCACCAACGTCAAGAAATTCTCCTGACTATTGACTAGATTTATTCACCTAAAGTTTTTACTCTGAATACATGTCTTTGTAAGAGGCAAATGCATGCAGAACAACTAGATATATAATAGATAGATAGACATACAGACAGACAGACAGACAGACAGATAGTAGGCTTTTTTGGGAGGAGAAAATGGAACATTATTGGGTAGATGTCAGCTTATAATAAGAGAAGAGAATTGCATATGCTGTTGGGTTTAACTGTAGCAACCAACTAAGTTATGAGACAAAATTGGTTTATTCTTCTTAATAAGTGTTTATGAATTGATCATTTTGAGAATATTGTGTGAAAGACTGGCAGGGTGATGCCATATTTAGGGCTCAAGATGAGGTAGGTTGCAGGAGATGTTTTCATTCTTTCATGAATTTTTCCTTGAATGATGTTCTCTATGAATCTCTCTGAAATGTTTTTCAGAGTTCTACTATTAATCAGACTACAAAAACTGTCTCTAGCAGCATATTTCATGGAGAAAATAATGTCATCAATATTTTCTGGGCAGGGACCACATATTATTTGGTCTTCCTGTAACATACCTGCAGTTGGAGAGAAAGAAAAAAAATAGTTTGATTTTAATTTCATTTTTTTCTTAACATTAATATCATAATATGATGGTTTCCCAGTCATGTATTTAACAATTACTTCCTTGTGTTACATTGAAATTATGATTTGGAATTATTTTGGGAAAGTACATTGTTTTTTAAATGTAGGAGATCTTTGTAATAATCAGGCTGGTATGTTATATTTCTGGAATAGGCTATATTATGTTTCTAATACTCAAAGCAATTTAATATGTCGGGGGGCAACCACTATATTATTTTCATCCACCTTTTTATGACTTTGTATTTCATTTGTAATGGAGATTTCAAGCAGGATTTTAACCCTTCAGGATGCAGAAACCAGAAAAATGCAACAATTAATAGTTCACTTTGAAGAGGTTAACTTTTATGTGCAGCAATTTTATTTGGACCTTAACCACAAAAATCTGAGGAAAAATATACAGTCGAGTTAGGGAACAGATAATTCATGGTTGCCTGTAACAGAGAGCATGGCAATCTGTGTAATTAGACTAAATCAGGCAGAAACACTATTATCAGCTGTTAAATGCTATTGAACCAGTTGGCTTTTTACCTTTGTTTTTCCAGTTGAGATGAGACATGACACTTTAATTGAATAGATCTTGATGGTGGTGTCAGCTTTAAAACATACAAAAGTGCTTCCCTCCATTCTCCCACCAAGTTCTGGTGAACTGTTCTAAAAGTGTCTAAGGCCAGCCCAATCACTGAGACATCTACAGTGTCTGCAGTGAGAACACTAATTTCAGAAGTTACAAGGAAACTAAAGAAAGCTATTTTGTGATGAAATGAATGAAATATTTCATTCTAATTTATTTCCACAATATTTCCTGTCTGACTAAAATATATAATAACATTCTGTATCTATCTTCTATAAAGTCCACAAATTCCAGTGTTTGTGTGTTATTTCTCCACCAAATATGGTTGGTTGACATAGATGGGAGAATTTTCTCTTTCAGAGAATTGAGACAGACAGAAAAGCAATAGATTTGAGGAGTTCAACCTTTTCTGTAGGACAGAGTCATCAGCTAAGTACCACCTCTCCATTTTTAACTAAGGTGCTGAAGATATGTCAAACAACTGTCACTTGACTGTGTTGACTGAAAGGTCCATAGATCTTTCAGTCAACATTGATATGTTCATTACTATGTCCTTCAAGCTTGGGAATGACCTTAGAAGGCCAGAAGAGCAAAGAATGAATTCGTATACAGATATAAGAAGTATCTGCTTTTGTAGGAGATATTTTGTTCTCATAGAAACCTTGAAAGATCCATGTAATATACTTTTCATGGCCCTACCCAAACACTTACTTGGAAGTTACTAATCTTTAACCATGGAAGAGTAAGTAATCCTTCTATCATCAAATGGTGGTCTTTAGTATTTTTAATGGAGTTTACGGTCTAATATCATTCCAGTCTACTAGTGGATGTTCATTTACACACATTCAATACAGGTGGAAAAGTATCCAGAACTTTTTACTTGTGGATATCTCTATCCCATCTTTAGACTCAACTTAATTTACCTGAGCCTTCATATTGGACAGCTGTCTTGAGACAGCCTACTTCTCCACCTTTGAAGCATTTGGAGGTTTGTGAAGAATTTTGGTCCTTGGTGGTAGATTGAGTGCTGCTTTCTCTTGTGTAGTTAGTATTTGATTTGGTACTACTCTGTTTCTCCAAAATAAAACATCCCCTGATAATAAGTCCAATTGGGATTTTGAGCGTATAGCAATAAGGCCAAGTGTTTATTTCAGGGTTCAAAAAAAGACAGGGTCTTATTTTTAGGAAACATAGTAGAGGTAGCTTAACCTCTGAATTACTTCTTTGACTTCCTTAATTAGATTGTCTATTGCATATTCACATCGGCATCATATGATATTTTTCACTTCTGAGCTAAGGTCTGTAAGAGAAACATCACTTTAAAACACATCTCTATATTTTTATTCTATATATTATTACTCTGTGTTTTGAATTTTAGCTTTTTAAAAAACTGCTAAAATTTACATAAAATATTATTTAATATACGTGCACTAAACTGGAATATTGTGACTATAAGAGGGTATTTACAGCACTGAGTAGGACATATAATAAGAATCTTAGAAATACTCATTTATATAAGTGTTTAGGTTCTTTTTATCCAAAATTAATTATTATCTACCAGTATTCTTTATATTAAGTTCATTGTTGTCCTTTTTAAAAGAACATAATGCAAGAGGACAGATTCGTCAAATATACAGTCAAACTTATTTCCATATGTAATTAAACAAGGCAGAGATAATTAATTAAACCACTACAAAAGCTGTAACATGTATGTAATTTTTTAAAAGGACTATCCCTCCCCTGCTTATTTCCTGGACAAGAAAAAAAAAAACCCAAAGGAAATGATAATAGGGTGACAAAAAGAAAGAGTTGCTACTAGACCATTGGCTTTTTCTTGTAATGGCTTTGGTCTCACTTACCACAGATGAATGACTTTCAATAAGCACCATGAGGAAATGCAGTTCTTGATTTTTTTTAAAAAAGAGGTTCTTCAACCATGCTGATATTAGTGATAAATCTCTTTATCTTCAAGAAAAAAGAGTTTTGTGTACATTGGCTCCTTCACAGAATGACAAATATCCGCACATGTTCTCCTATCACATTCAACTTAGACAATTTCATTTCATGCAATTAACTAATTAATTTGACTTTCCATAAATGTACATAGGCCAACAGGAACGCATATCACTTTCCAGAGCTGACCTGGAACACATGAGCTGAACATGTGAACCTCTATATTCATTTCTTTTCCAAAATGGTTCCTGGCAAGTTGGGTATTGGTCTGGTCACAAGAAGAGGTTTCTTTGTATGTATTTTGTGGGAGGTCAAGGGGAGAAATAAGATGCTGCTCCCTAAAATAGATTCTACATCTGCCTTCTTGTATCTTTCTAGACACAAATATGTTTCATTGCTACCATCAATCATCCAGGGTTCATATTTTAAATCTGCAAGTTCTTTTCCATGTTAATTAATCTTTCAACTAAATTCTTATAGAAGAGTCTCTTTATAATGTAATGTAATTAAATCATTTTCATATCCAGGTATACCTTTGTTTATAGTTTTAGTTGCATCCATTCAACATCATTATGTCTACTCCAGCATTCTCTGTGGTTTTCCAAATAGAAGACATTTGACCAGTTTTGATTTATCAGCTAGAGTAGACACTCTGAAAATTGCCTTTGTTCTTAAAAATGTACTGATGCCCAGCAACAGATCTTATTGCACTATTTTGTTTCAGTTTTATTGGCTATTTATTTGTTTATAAGTTCAGTTTAAAAGAGTAGTGGCAAACCTTTAAAGTTTTAAAAGGTCCAACACCAGCTTGCTTTGTGAATCATTGTGAACAATGAAACTTCCTGGCCATTAAGAATAAGGTTAAAGGCTCTACGCTTATCTCACTGCTAAGAGATGTGCAAGTAGGAGATACAAGACCTTCACAGTAGTTATACCTAAGCACTGCAATGCTCTAATATTTTAATATAGAATGAATGAATGAATGAATGAATGAATGAATGAATGAATGAATATTTTATTTGGCCAAGAGTACTAGAATGCTAGTTTAGATTGATCTCTGGGAAAATCCAGGATGACTCTTCTGTGCTTAATGTCTTGATGGCATTAAATAGTATGCAATTAGAGTCTTGGCCAACTGCTTCTGAAATAGATATCACATCCTGGATGTATCAATAGATATTTCTCTGAATCTGTATGTATTGTTCAACATAGGTCTGTAAATCATTATAGTCTATAGTTGACCTAGAACCAAGAAGGTATCTCTAGTTGTCCATCCTCTATTCCTAAAAGTGTTAATGTTTTTTTAAATTAGAATTTCCTTCTGTGCTTTGGGAAAGTCTGCTTTTTTCACCTTGCCTTATTTTCCTGTTTCTGGCAATCTGGGTGTGCTTGTCACAGCATAATAGCACTTAGCAATAGCACTTAGGCTTATATACCACTTTAAAGTGCTTTACAGCCCTCTCTAAGCGGTTTTACACAGTCAGCATATTGCCCCCAACAATCTGGGTCCTTTTACCTGCCTTGGAAGGATGGAAGGCTGAGTCAACTTTGAGCCTGGTGGGATTTGAACTGCTAAATTTCAGGCAGCTGGCAGAAGTGGCCTGCAGTATAGCTCTCTAACCACTGCACCACCGAGGCTCTGATAATCTTTTTCATTGGAGTCTACATCTGCAACTGAGACATAAATAGTATTATAATGGATTTGTAACTCAATAACAAGTCAAAATGGCTCTTGCAGATCTTGTCAGACATATGACATAGAGGTTATACGGAGGTTGTTGTTCAGTCATAACTTATTTCTGTTCAGATAATAGAAATCATTTTAAATTCTTCAGAACATATCTCATCATCATGTCAATAATTCTTCTGAGAGAATTGAACAGATGCAATAAAACAGAGATTCAGTATTAATTATGATGGTCCATTGCAAGGGGAGATCAGAAAAAGTGGGCAACCAAAGTTTTCTGTCTGTTTGAATACCCTCCTCTCCAATTTGAATGAAAGGTTTTAGTTGAGATAGGCATCCAATGTTGAATTTGTATGGTGAAACTTTTACAGGGCATTTTCTATTTTGTGGCTTTAACAAAACAACATGAAAAAAAATCTAATGTGATCTTTTTTATCAAAGACGCCATAATAAATATGTCTTAGAACTAAAAACAGATTTATTTTGTACAATCAAAAGCAAGGACATAAAGAAAGATTGCTGATTTTTTTCTTTTGATATTTATAAATGAACTCTTAGCATGCACTGATGGACACTTTTGTAATAAATAATTACAGATATGTAGGCAGATAAGAAATTCCATTTGTTAAATAAAGGCTGATGGTATATTAGAAAATTAGCTCTTTGATCAACTCACTTAAGAAAGGGGAAAAAAGCTCGATAACCTACATACTGTGTTTTAATGTTAATTCAATTCATTTAAATATACTATGTTTTTCCGTTTATATTTCTTACAGAACATTCCATTCTTTCATTTAGCCTTTAAATTGCAGTATATGATAGACTATTCCTGATGTTTATCTTTACTCTGTTCAATTTCAAATTCAATTTCAAACACATAAAAGGAAGAGGATGGGGTCCTTCGTGCTCTCTGAGTTAGCTTGTTTTCTTGCAGATGTTTTATTACCCAAACTAGGTAATGCTAGGACTGATGATGATGTTTAGGTAACATCATCTTTGGGTATCTGCAAGAAAACAAGCAAGCTCAGAGAGCACCAAGGACCCCTCATGTCAACCCTGAGCTGCAAATATTCTCTTTTATTACATTTTTAGTACAGTTAAGGAAGATTTAAACTTCCTGGGAAAAAACACCATGAATCACTGATACAGGTAACATGACCTACAAGGTCTTTCTGTCTTATGAGTCATATTATATGGTAAAGTTTGAAACATAACTTCATATTTCTATTAAATTCTACTTAAATTTACATACGGAATATGACCCTGTGTATTTATATACGCTAGTTATTGAACTGCTTTGCACATCATAATTACATGTCTCAAATATGTAATTATGTCTAGTTAAACTAATTGCTTAACTAAGACCATAGAATTAGGAGTACAATTAAATAGTATATGGGGGATAGATAATAGAAACTTATTATTTCATTCATTATAGATATTATGTTATAGAATAACAATTGTACATCATAGTTGCAAGTTATCTGGCATATTCATATATTCTAAAATAGAAAATGCAAACCCTAACACTTTTTTTCTGTTAAAGGCAATGATTGGTTTACACATCAGTAGTTTGCCAGTGTGTACATCTGTGCTGCTTAAATAGAGAGAAATGGAATAAATAGAAAAGAAATAGAATGATTACTTGTACCAAAAGTTGTATAAAGTTTGAAGCAGATCATTTTCCAGATTATCATCCATCTCTGTTTTTGTGTGTACAAATGTGCTACTGTACTTCTCTTACTTCGTCACTTGAGCTTTCTGTTTGTTTCATCTTACTTAAATCTAATTATTAGGAATGATGTAGCAATAGGCACAAGTTGAATTCTGGGAGTTGAAGTCCACAAGTTTTAAAGCTACCAAGTTTGAGGTCCCCTGCCTTATACCATTTCAGACAAATGGCTCCCCAAACTCTTCTTTTAAAATCTCCAGGAATGGAAATCCACAACTTCTGGGAGTAAGCTGTTCCACTGGTTAATTGTTCTGTTCATTGTTAAAAAAATGAGCACTATTTATTTAAATAAACTATGCTTATTGTCCTCGCTGTTAATTGTTCTCACTTTGCATCCAAGTAAATATTTATTTTAGAGAGCATGTAATTGTTTGCATACTATCTAAAACACTCAAACCTAGGAATATGTACTAGCAGATGGAAAAGAGACTTGGAAGTTGACACTTCCTAAACTAATGGACTTCTGCCACCACTACTTGAATTAAGTATTTAATTTTCACACAAAAAAATGAGGGACCTCTTCATTTCCAGTTTTATATATGCAAAATTATGACATCATTATAAAAAGTGGACAAGCATACTTACTTTCCAGAGATTATATTTTACTACATTATCTTTTCTTTTGTTCTGGAAAGAAATATATGACATTTTCATAATGCAATAGCCTGCCTGAAAAAGGCTGTTTTCTTCAAGTTCTGACTTACTATTGCTCAAAAAACAAAACAAAACAAAACAAAAACAAACAACCTCCCCCCCCCCCCAAACCTGTAGATTTCCACTGGTTGAATCCAGGTGCTGCAAAGATATAATGTGCATCCTTTCTGGGAGGAGGTACGGCAGGAGGAGGAGAAGGAAGGATTCTTGAATGTGTTTTTTAGTTACCCCTTGATACCCATCATCTAAATAGATTCTTGGCAGCCTTGGAGAGCAATGTGTGTTGTTCTCCTCCAGCTGGACATCAGGGTCCTGCTGACATCCAGCTGGTAAGGAGGAGACAAATGTATCAAAAGGCAACTCACACTGAGAGAGTAGGTAGGAGCCATCAATAAGGAACCCTGATCCAACTGCTATCAAAACAAGAGGTGACAAATGCAATAAGGGAAGAAAGTTATCTAGGAAAAAAAGTAATTGGTGTTTCCTAAATTACTGCTTAGGAAGCAGTCTTGGCTTTCCTAAAATGGCCAGAGCGCTGAAAATATTTGACCTTTGCTTTTACCAGTAGTTTCATAAGAATAGAGCACCATCTTGTGTTGATAAGTTACCACACCTAGGGAAACCTTTTTGTTCAAGATCATCCCATGTAACTGGCTCTACAGAAAGTAAAGAGGTTTATTCTGCCAATCATATTACTGGGTTTACCAAATAATAGGAGAAAACCTCTTTGCCAATTATCAGTGGTGAAACATTGGCCCTATGAATGAACAAGAATAAAATAAAATATTGTAATGACTGTATTTGAACTTTTTCTGGCTACAGTTGAATAAACAAGCACCAGACTTGATCTGTTTAATAATTAATAATTGACTTCCTTTTTCTGTAGTTGCTTTAATACATGGCATTTCTGTTATTATTTTTTAATGGACTTTTCTCTTGGGGAATATTATTTAGCCAATCAGATATCAAGTAATCAGTATTGTGATAAAGTCTTATGACACTTTTCACCAATCAGATTTGTTGAAGCCAAAGCAGAAAAGGGATATAAATGAGAGAATGTGTTTAGTTTATTTTGCTAATGAAATATAGGATAAACTATTGCTGAAAACGAAGGTATTTGTAGAAAAGCATGCCTTTATGAAATCTACCTAATTTTGTTTCTCTAAACCCTAATTACCATATTACCACCTGTGTCTTCTGTTCATATGATTTGAAAGCATTTACTATAAATGATAGCAATGAAATAAGCAGTGTTATACTTCTGTCTTGAATTTTAAAATAAAACTTGAACATATTATAAATAATATTGAATTAAGTGTATACCTAGTTTTTATTCATTGAAATGTACATCTATTTTATAGATTATTTTGAGGAATATTATATAGCATTTTCCATTAGATTCCATGTTAAAATATTCACTCCCTGAGTCACTGGATACAGCCAGATTATGAAATAAATATTAGACCCAATTTTAGTCAGGCTTAAATTTCCTGAGCATTACGTTATGATGCTTTTTCTGCCATCTTGCCCGCTTTCCTTCCCCCCATTGGACTCTTATGCTAATGGGACTTTTTTCCCCTTTTTTTGCAACTAAGGATACTGAAGATTTGTCTACCTGGTCATCAACAAGATGCTCAGTTATATAAGAAGAATGCTGCTCTTATGTGATTACTAATTTAGCCTCCTCCTCCTCGAAATTTAAAAGGATTATTTTAACTCCCTACTTTTCCTATCGCATATCTTAATTTTGGGAAATTTTGGCTGACAGATATTGGCTGAATTTGTCTGAAAAGCTTCCTGCTCTCTGACTTTGATGTTGTGATCTTGTCAAACAGTTCTTTAGAACTCTAGTTTGGAAGAAAAAAAAAGTGGGTGGAAAAACAGAAAACAGTTGCCTTTTAGCAAGTTTGTATTATGAGTCAATAGAGACTCAGAGCGGCTTACAATGCGTTAAGCAATAGCCTTCATACTTTTGTATTTTTTTTATACAAAGTCAGCTTATTGCCTCCATAAACTGGGTCCTCAATTTACCTACCTTAGAAAGGATGGAAGGCTGAGTCAACCCTAAGCTTGGTGAGATTCAAACTGGTGAAATTGCAGACAGCTGGATGTTAATAACAGGCTTTAGTCTGCTTTTAGCCTGTTGAGCTATCCAGGCTCTTGAAGTTTACCTGGAATCAAATCACCAGCTAATGCAGTTCTGCAGGAGAGATAACCCCTGTGCATGTCTAGGTCTGAAAAAAACCATGTAGGCACTGGATGAAACCAAATGGAACTTCTGGATATTTTTTAAGGGCAGCCATATGTAGAGGTCATTACTAACTTGGGAATACAGACAAATGACCTTTTGCTTGCAGTATCTTTATCAGAAATATTGTTTCTCTCTCTTCACCTTTGGCAAGTATTTGATTAGGGAGATGTGTTGTTTTCTTTATCTTAATTGTTACTTGTAGTAACTTGCATGTAATTGTACAGATAGTTACAAGTTACACACTTGTTATACACTAAAGGCTCATAAATGAGAGAGATTTATAATACACAACACACAAACCTTGCTAAATAACCTATTCTGAATACACAGGTTTAGACAGATATCACCCAACTAACACTTTCTTCAAAGGTATATGTACAGATGTGTGTGTGTGTGTGTGTGTGTGTGTGTGTGTGCCTTACTATCCCTTGCCAGTCTTTCATGGTCCCCAAACACCTGGTCCTTGCCTTCTACAAGCAACCATTGTTCAAAAACTGTCACACCATAACTTTATTCACCATAGATTAAAATTCCTACCATCCATAACTATTCACTATGCTGCTTTGGGCTCTCCAAGTTGCAGAGTAACATAAACTAAGAACTATCAAATTATCAATTGTTATTTTACATAAAAGTTCCAAGTTCAACTTCAACTATGAAAAATCACTACTTCTTTATTAATTTTTGAACTATGGCTGTGTCTTTTGATCATAAATCATGTTCAAGGTTACCTTAAAAACTGCTACTTGGAGAGCAATGCTGAGTTACAAGACCAGATGGTTCAGCATAAGGTAACTTCACAAGTTCCTATAAGAACAAAGGCTTTACCTTTGTAGGAAATTTTCTTTTTTTCCTTTTAATGTAAGACTATTAAATGGATAAATGGATCAGAAATCTATTTTTCAGGCAATTAAATTTGCCCAGGGTTTTAAACAAGTTACAGATCATTTTACCATCAGTGAAATAGATTTAAGCCTTTGCTAAGGAATAGACATTTTTTTAAATTTTTATTCTCATAAACATACTTAAATGTACAATCTCTTATCCATTATTAATCATGCATATTATCTTTTAACTTTCATATTAGTTCATCCTAAACAATTAGGATGAATATATTCAGGGTTGCTCTTCTACATTTCATATCCCTTATTTTACAACAACTCTTCCTCTCCTTCCCCCTCTTTCCCTTCCATCCCTTCTTCTATCCTTTTCTACTTTCTTCTTTCCTCCTCTCCTTCCCCTCCTCCCCTTCCTTTCTCCCACTCCTTCGCCTTCCTCCCTTTCTAACCCTCTTTCCTACTATTATTTCCCCTCCCTTTCTTCCTCTCCTTTTCCCTTTCTTCTGTCCCTCTCTCTCTTTTCCTCTCTTCTCCCCTCCTATCTATTAGGGAATAGACATTCTCATCAGGAAGTTTGAATGCTGAACATTTCTTAAAAATTATCTGAGAGAAATCACTTTGAAAAAGTAGGCCTGCTTCTGAAAGTAGTACATGGCAAAGAGAATAAGAGAATGAACTTACTTTTGTCATAGAAATTTATGCATAAAGGCTGCATAAGGAAGTGTAACTAAGTACGATATAAAACATCAGGAAATTGCTAAGAAAAAAAAGTTACTTGTAAAACTTACATGCCAAACAGTTAGGAAGTTGCATACAAAAGTTCCGTATACTAGGGACATTGCAAATCAAAATGAATGATAATATTTTAAATGTTTTAAAATATTTTAAAATATTTTAATATGGTGGTCATGTCCCAAAGCTAAAAAATTCTGGATCAATATAAAAACACAACTGGAACAAATAATAACTCAAAAGGTTCCATTAAAACCAGAAACTTACTTATTAGGAATACCAACAAACAAATATGAAAAAGAAATAATATATTTAATAACACACATTTTGACTGCAGCAAGAATAATATATGCACAAAACTGGAAACAAGAAGAGGTACCAACTCAAGAAAAATTAATATCCAAAATTATGGAATGCGCGGAGATGGATAGACTCACCAAAGAGATCCAAGGAAAGGAAGAATCTGAATATTATCTGGTCTGGCAAAAATGGTATAAATGGTTAGAGGAAAGTAAAAAAAAGAGAGAGAGAGAGAGAAAAGAAGAAGAAAGAAAGAAAAATTAAAGAAAAGATATCAATAGAGTAAAATAAATTTTTACATCAAATAAAATTTAAAGAAAAGACACCAGATATCAATAAAATAATATCATTATATAAGGTGAGAGAAATAATGTATACTGAAGAATATAAGATATAGATATTGTAAAAATTCAGATATTATAAGTAGATGTCATTAAGATGATGCCTGTTGTATATTGTTTTACTTGTATTTGTAAATGTATTTTGCGGTTTCTTAAACTAATAAAAATAAAAAAAATAAAAAAAAAAATAAAAAAAATAAAAAAAAAAAAAAGATTTTTTTTTTCATAAACGTTCATAAAATATCCTGATGTAACAGAAATAATCCAACTAATGGGAATTGTAAACCATTTGTGCTTATTTATACATTAGTATTAATGAACAGACTTCTGCTTGGATTCTGTTCAAAGATCATGCATATGAAAATGACATGAATATATCCTCTATGGAGTTGTCTAATCCTTTTGAAAACCTATCTTTGGTGATCAGTATTAATACCTCTTAATTCAGATGTTAATTATACATGATGTCAAAAAAATACTAGACCTACTGCCAATCAACAATAGCTCTTAAGTTCTTCCACTCTATATTTCTTTTTATCTAAAATATCTTTCTCTACCTCAGACCTCACTATATACTTTATGACTGTAGTTCCTAGAATCCCCTGCCCCAGAATTCTTGCTCAGAATTCTAGGAGTTGCAATTTCAACATATCTAAAAAGGCCTTAGAAAAGGCTGATCTAAGATAAATCACTGCCTTCCATCACTACTTGCTGGCTGTACCTATTTTTTTCTACTATTCAAAGGAACAATAATCTGTATATTCATTACAATGCCAGACTTTATATGTTCTCATTAAGCATTAATTGGTAGTTGATGCCTATTGCTATTTTTAACTCCATTAGTTCATAGCAATATAATTAGTAACACTAAGTACAGGAACAACATTAATAGCATTACTAATTGTAAATCGAAAGAGAGGAGCACAATGTGACTGGTTAATTTCCAGGCAGTATCTCATGATAATTGGCTCAGGACACATGTGCTGAACTAGAAAGGTAAATAATTTAAAATCTTTTATTGGGAGTTTGTATTACTAATGTCAATGAAAGCAGTATAGTCATCTCACAAATAGTATATGTAAATTTTATAGCGTTATTCAGTTTTATGGGTCTTTATCTATTAGCCTCTATAAACTAATTGTCTCTGTTTTAAAAAATCATAATGTCACTTGAAATATGGAATAAAAATCCTGACACACAAGATGGGGAAGAAAAACCACATTCCTGGTTTGTTTTATTATTAAGTACTACCAACAAAATCACAATGGCTTCAACATATAAATCTTGAAACCAACACTAAGCATTATTCACACTGTCAGTGATGAACCTGTTATTGCTTCCAAAAATTTGAATTATGTAGAAAAAATGAAAAGGAAAATTAATGCTGAGGAACTTGACAGCATGAGAATTTACCATGAATTTCTAAATAATGGCAAGCAAATAGTACCTATCTTCTTTTGTCTCCTCCTCCTCCTCCTCCTGTTTGGACTACTGGTGACTGCTTGAACAAATCCCTGCAGTTCTTGGCAAGATCTCAAAAGTGGTTTATGATTGCTTCTTTCATAGGGCTGAGAGAAAGTGACTAGCTCATGGTCGCTCAGTTGGCTTTGTGCTTAATACTATTAAGCACTTGGTGCTTAATACGAATTCTAAATTCAACAAATATTGCAATTTGTCTCTTCAAAAATTATTTACAATAGGATAAAAAAAAATTAAACAACATTTTTTAAAAAATCATGTCATATTTGAACTGATTCATATAAATTAGCCAGAATTCATTTTGATTGTATGTGTCCCATCAATGTCCTTTTCTATAGTCATTCTGTTTATTTATCCTGACCTCCAAATCCTTTGCTATGTCTTAGTTTACATCCAGAGTCTCTTGAAGTTTGCAACTTTTTGAAGAAGGCAAGTTTATCTTTTCAGAAGTCAATAAAATAAATATTGGAATTTCAGAATTCCAATAAAATAAATATTTTCACTGCATTTTAAACTGAAAATAGAGAGAAGGAAAAAGAACAAATTCCACTAATTTTTATAGAAAGAACAGTATATTTTCAACAATAAAATGACAAAATTTTGTCAAATGATATTGTGTTACTTGAATGGATGATTTGAAGGAATTTAAGAAAAAGTTTTGAAGCAGAGAACTTTCAAAAGTTATTGTATTACTTGATTATGAATTATTTTAAAGGATTTAGAAAAAAATGGAGCACAGATCTTATTAATAGGAATACGTTTTCAGATTCAGAGTCATGGTAGTTTATATTCCCACAATTGTATAGGCGAAGAAAAGACAATATTGAGGAGATGGGATTGACTTCAAACTGAATAATTGACCTGTTTATGAACAGATGGAGACCCTATATTCATATGGGGGTTTTGCAACTTTTCCAAATGAAGATTTTTGTTCCATTTTCCCAATGAAAAATCTCCCAGAGTAACTTGAAAAGTTCAGAAATAATATACTTTATAGTTACTTTCTCAAGAACGTCATATAAAAGGAAAAGGATAATAGAGTGAAGAGGGAGAGGGGAAAAAAAATAGCAAATTTAGATTTACGATTCTCGATTGCAAAATTAGCAGGTTACAGAACAGGGTCTAAGCAAAATGGAGAGGCTGCTATTTCCTCTTCATCTGATATCTCATAATGGATGTTGTGTAAAGAAAGAAAAGCTAGGAAAAGGCACAATGGGGAGGTGTGCCTGATTGCACATATTCTATGTGCATGTCATTGCAAAAAGGAGCATGCTTTTGTTTCCAAATGACATGTATACTGTCAAAAGAAATGACACAATTCTTTGCATTCCGTACATAGCTCAGCTATTGAAAATTACTTTTAAAAAAGTTGAAAACAGGGAAAGAGAGAGAGACAGAGAGAGGCAGGGAGGGAGGGAGAGAGGGGGGGAGGGAGAGGGAGAGAGAGAGTCCTAAATGTTGAAACACATTAGGAGTAATAGTAATAGTTCCCAAAGTATTAATCAATGAACCTGTTGTGGGCAAAATTATATTAAAGGATTTTCATTGGGCAAAAATGTATAGTCTTTCCTATTTCATTTTAAAAAGATCTACAACAGAGGAGACAGCTTTCTGAGGGTCAAGCTGGTTTACCCCTTACAAGATTCCTTGAAATGTTTTATATGTTCATCTGTAGTTGTGTGTTATAGAAATGGCAGTTTGAAGTACAGATATTAGTAATAACAATTCATTAAATTTATATGCCTATTACACTGAAACAAGCCAAGGTATTTCTTAAAAAAATTATTTACCCATGAAAAAGACTTATTATCCTGCTTCGGAATGCCTTAATTATTTCCACAAGAGGTATTCTAGAGCTTACTTTATTTTTGGAAGAAGTGGAAGCTTGGGCTGTGTTATTATTTTCTATTATACCTCTTGCTTAGCAGTAGCAATAGCACTTAGACTTATATGCAGCTTTACAGTGTTTTTACAGCCCTCTCTAAGTGGTTTACAGAGTCAGCATATTGCCCCCTACAATATGGGTCCTCATTTTACCCACCTCGGAAGGATGGAAGGATGAGTCAACTTTGAGCCTGATGAGATTTGAACTGTCAAATTGCAGTCAGCTGGCAGTCAGCAAGAAGTAGCCTGCAATACTGCATTCTAACCACTGCGCCACCATGGCTCATGTCATGGTCAGAATGCCATAACTTCAGGTAATCACATGCTGCTTTCTGAAAACTCCCAATTGAAGGAGTTTCTTCTTGAAACCCTTCCTTATGAATTATTTGAAACTGAAGCAAGACAGGATGCAGGCTGTTAGCAAGATTATTGTGCAACAGAAGACCAATCTTTATCCCCCATCTATGCCATTGATTCCTCCTGCTTACTATGTAATTCTGAAATGTAGCTACATATATACACATCTGAACAAGTTATATAAATATTCAATCTCCCAGTGTCTGTCTAGCCACATATGTTTTAATAAAGATGGAAGACAACCAAGACCAAACACTTTTTACTCCTACATGGGTTCTCTTCCAAAAGATGATGCTATGAATTCTAAAGAATAAGGATAAATATTCTTCTAGTCCAATATTCTGTTTCAGCAGCAGCCTGGGAAAAAGAAAGGAAACAGATTCATTCATCATGTCTGGAATCCAAACGCTGCCTTTTTGCCTCTCAAGCCAGATTACTTCTCTCTGGCTCTTCCTGAGACTCAAGATTGGAAAATAATAATAATAATAATAATAATAATAATAATAATAATAATAATAATAATAATAATTAAAAAAAACAATCTGAACCCTACTATCTAACTCATGAAAAAATACACATCGGACCTGAGTTTCAGCAGGTTCTGACCAGTTCTGGAGAACCAGTAGCAGAAATTTTGAGCAATTTGGAGAACTGGTAGTTAAAAGTTCAGATTGGCCCACCCCCTATTCTCTGCCTCCCAAGTCCCAGCTGATCGGGAGGCAATGGGGATTTTGCAGTAACCTTCCCCTGGATTGGGGAGGAAATGGAGGTTTTACAGTATCCTTCCCCTGCCATGCCCACCAAGCCACACCCACAGAACCGTAGTAAAAATTTTTAAAATCCATTACTGATCGGACTCAACTCTTTATTTTTGAAAAACACAGTTGTGGTGTTTTTAAAAACTAGATTTTTCTGCTGCTTCATCAAAGCAAAGACGTTCTGCTGACAACAAACAACAAAAGAAAAGCAAAATATGGCACCTTTAGTAATCAGGAAAGCTGAAAACTGATTTTGAGTGGTTAATTTTTTTTAAAAAAAGGTTACACAAAGAAATTATGCAGACATTTTAATGTCACCATCAAGTAAGCTTTTTCTTTTTCTTCCTTCTCCTCCCACCTGCTTTTTATAACACTGCCTGGTAAATCAATCTGCAGATTTCAAAACATGGGCCTTTCATTGTACACGGAAATGCAGGTGAGGTTGAAAAGATCTCTTCTTATTACATTCGAAGAGGATTAAATGTCTGACCATTTGGAGTTTTTATTCCTTTTCCAATATTTAGAATCATAGATTTATATGGATGGATAGACTGATAGCCTGCCACACAGTTCTTCTATCTGCACCTTTCTTATCAGAATAAGAGAAAGTGAAGGATAATGAAAAGCTTTTAAGGAAGTTCACTCAATTATAAAATGCCTTTTTTCCAGGAAGACTTGCCGAGGAACAATGCCTCCATCATTTAGGCTCTAGAAGAAAATCTTTTTGTATGCCCAAGCTTTTTAAATATAGAACATAGACTATCAGAATTGGAAGGAATCTTGGAGATCTTGTAGTCAAACCTACTTGAACAAGAGATCCTATACCATTTCAGTCTCTTCTTAAAAGCCTCCAGTGTTGGAAAACCCACAACTTCTGAAGACAAGCCATTCCATAGATGGATTGTTCTCCACTATTAGGAAGTTTCTCCTTAGTTTATCCATCGTTTCTTGTATTGCCTTCTGTGCTTTGAAAAATAGCTTGACCGCTCTTCTTTGTGGCAGTCCCTCAAATATTAAAATACAGAAAGAAAGATGATAGATATAGATAGATAGATAGATAGATAGATAGATAGATAGATAGATAGATGGATGGATGGATGGATGGATGGATGGATGGATGGATGGATGGATGATAGGACCTCATAAACTTGGAAATAGGTAAGGCATAATTAAATGAAATGAAAGGTGTGTCTACTATGTGGTGAATTTTTTTTGTTTGAATTTTTAAAAGTATTCTCAGTTTTGGATTTTTTCTGATGAGTCAACATAGCATGTTTTGCTTTATTTCTTCTGCTACCACTAATAATAATGTAAAATAGTAGATCAGGCAGAAAAAAAGTACTTTGGCAAGTGTTATAAAGATTGGTCTTAAGACTGTAAACAAATATGCGACCATCAAAAAAATGAGATAGAAAATTTAAGTATGTACTTTCAGTGAGTCACCATTAACTGGAGAGAAGAAATATTCAAACTTCACAATCTTCTTCTTACCAGCAGATGTCTCTATAAGGCAATAATTCTTGAGTCTGGTGAAATATATCTTGATGTATTCTGTGTATTGGAATCTGACATTCCTTTTTGCAAGTGAACAGAACGACTATAGTATCAATGGAATGTTTTTTTGGCAATGTAAAAATATTGTTTACCTACTCTGAACAAGATATTATTGCAGCTTACTGTACAAAGAAGTTGGTCATTTACTATAAGCCAGAAAACATTTGCTGAAATGCAACATGTGGATAACATTGTAATGTTTGGTTGGAAATGTCCTTTTACTTGTACTTTGAAGGTACGGAATAGAGTTTTAGTTTGTTAAAAAGTGTCTGGTTGTAATCAATAACTGAATAATCAACACACTCCTTTATCTTCACTACTAGATGACAGACAGACAAGCAAACAGATAGATGGACAGGAGTTTCTGCTTCATACAACTATTGCTCCCATTTAGTGATATTTCTAGCAAATGGGGACATTAAGCACTGTTTTTTTAATTTATAGGATTTTGTGCAATTATTTTTTTCCAGTATGAAATAGCTGCTTTGTGAACACACATTACAGAATATAGCTGAACATATGACTTTATTTATAAATACACCCAATTCCAAAAGGTGAAGTATAACAGTGCAAGTGCAAACAAGCTGGAAAAAAACCCCCTGAAGTTCACAAATCTACTATATCATCAATTTTGTTTGTCACGTGAGTGCTATGCTACATAATGCTTGTGCAGCTGTATTCCAATCCAGACCTTCATTTTTTTAATTGAAGAAAGGGTTGTTCAATAAAGTTACACAATTGTGTGGAACTATGCTACTCTGGGGATCATTAAAATGTTGAATATATTTCTTTGCTCTCAGAACTCCTATTCACCAACTGAGAAAAAAAGGTGAAGATTTGGAAAACAAACTGCCAAATTTCATAGGTTGTTCACAGTTCTACAATATTCCCAGATGAATGTACTTTGCTTTAGAATGTCATTATACTTCAGTATTGTGTATCATGGCTGGAGATATCACAAGTTGTAATCTCTGGTCTGTCAATTCTACAATAATTAGTATGATAGTTACTGATCTTTATCATACTCAATTTATTACATCATCATTTGAAATGTTTAAGGGTGGTGATATAACTTATGGTTAAAATTGTGAGGCACCATGATATAGCTATCAAACCACCAAAGTTTGTTGAAATTTTCTTCTGAATTTGAAAATTTTGTTTTTCTTATCCAAAATATGACAATATTTCCAATTAAAAACAACACAATATTGCAAAGGGTTTGCATGATCTAAAATATTTATCATATTTAATAATATGCTTTTATATGAGCATCCATATTAGAGGAAATTCACAAAAACCCTGCCATATGATTTTATTTTATTATTTTATTGATTTATATATCAAATTAAATAGACCTCCCATCTGAGTGAAAGAGTGACTCTGGGTGGTGTACAATTAAAAACACATAAACCACATAAATATTTTATTCCAAGAGGTGACAGTTAAAGAAAAAATGGAATAATTAAAATTAAAAAAGACATAGGATGACCTTTAAGGTGTTAGTGAACCTCAAAGTTGTTTGCTCTGTCAGACCCAAGTGAGTTGGTAGAGCCAGGTCTTCAACTTTTTCCAAAAGGCCAGGAAACTCCAGGGAGTGGGGGATATTCAATGTGCAGAAAAAATGGCAGAGAAGGCTTTTTTTCTGGATCTTACCAGTCAAACTTCTTTATATGATGGGGCCTGACTGGGTGACACAGTCCCATATAATGGGGAAAAGATTGCTGCACAGGCCCCATGCCACGTAGAGCTTTAAAATTCATTAACTTGAAATACACTTGGAAGCAAATTGGCACCCAATGCAGCTCGCAGAGCAGAGGTATTACATATGTTGTCTACGGGATGCCGCAGATTGCTCACATAACTTCATTTTGTACTTGAAGCTTCTGGATACTTTTCAAGTGTAGCCCCATGTAGACTGTGTTACAATAGTCTAAATGGGTGATGATCAGGATCAGATGATCTCAGTTAGAAATTGCTAGATTAAAACATAGTTCCACCTCATTTTTGTGGTTTTTCTCTGAAATATGAAGATATATACTATGTTTCTTTAAAAGTGTTTGCTATTATTGCTTTCTCCCAATATTAAGTACAAATTCTGATTTTTCTTTTCCTTTGCATTTTTTAAAACAAAATTACAGGAAATTAAAAATAGTTTTCAGTAATCACAAGAGTAAAGACTAAGGATGGTTGCATAGTTAGCCAATGTTATTGGGTAGTTAAGCACATCTGCAAGAACACTAACTCTATCCCTAACTATAGATTAGATTAAAATGTATTTGAAAATAAATAGCTTTTGTTGGTAGTTGGGCTGTTGGTCTGAGGTCCAAGCTTGGCAATTTGGTTGCAAACGTTTTGTCAGCATTTGAGGAGACATTATCAGTGCGCTTTGAATTGTGCTTGTCTGTCACAGCACTGATCTTTAAACACCTTTTTATGTGATGGAAATTAGTATGGATGTTGTATGTTTGGCTACTTCTGAGTCATGGTCTGACTTTGGACTATTTGATTGGCTGGCTGTTGTTACTGAGTCATGGTCTTTGGTTTTAAGTACCATCTATGTGATGTAAATGAGTGTTTGTTTGGAAATTGTGAGTCATGGTATGGTTTTGGACTGTTTGAATGGCTGGTTGTTGTTACTGAGACATAGTCCAATTTCTTGTGAGTTAATGGGTTGTGATTTTTGTTGTTGTGTAGT
This sequence comes from Masticophis lateralis, assembly GCA_030761175.1. NCBI lineage: Eukaryota > Metazoa > Chordata > Lepidosauria > Squamata > Colubridae > Masticophis > Masticophis lateralis. The sequence goes on from JAUDYJ010000005.1 coordinate 28,823,166, forward strand.
GGGTGCCTGTTTGTTCATTTTAAATGTTATCTTTCAGATGGCGGTTCATGCAGTTCTTTTGTTCTCAGCGACTGGTAGATTGAATCAATGTTTATTGACTTATTGGTGGAAAACCAGGCTTCAAGGAATTTTCTGTCTCTCCTTGATTTTGTCTGAGTTACAGTTATGGTCCTGGTTAGATCAAATTTGTGTCCTTCTGAATCTTCATGGATGGACATGAGGTTTAGTGGGTCATGTTTCAGATCAACGGCACATAAATTAGATTCGCAGATATTTATCTAAGTCAAACAGTATTTGCCTACACATAATATACTATACTTAGTTTGCTATTAATTTATGATTCAAAGGTACAATATGAACTTCAAAAGTAAGTTGATAACTAAGTTTACAGTGAACTCAGCCTATGAGAATGCTTTTTCTATTAGCCCTATTTATAGTGTCTTTATCCTGGTATGCAATAAGAAAAAAAAATCTCATCTACCCTTGCTGGGTTGCCTACCTAGGAACCTACTGCTGAGTTTCAGCTGGGGAGCCAAGTTTGGATTGATTATATTAAAACACATGATTCATAAAGGGTTTTTGTATGCTTTTAAAAATTAATAAAATTGCCACATCCATTTGAAGGCACCTAATTTGATGCGTTGAATCCAAGATTTGATTCAAATGGATTAAACAATGCTTTATACAACCCCATTAGCTACCATATTACATGATTTGTACAACCCTAATCAAAAGTGTAAAAATGAGTCATAATAAATGCTACAAAGAAGAAAAAATCCACTCCCATCAGGATAAGTTATAATCAACTGAAGTTGGCATGTATTAAGGGAAAAAATAAATCCATGGATAAACAAGATTTTTTATTTTAATCCATTAAAGTCGGTTGGGGAAAAAAGCCAGATTCATAGCATGAGGTCAATAGTTTATCAAGTACACCATGCACCAGATATTGCACAGGGGAAAGGGAAATAATCCTGGTGTAAGTATTTTGGATGGACATTATATTCCAAGTTAAAAAAAAAAGAAGTCCAAAATCATATCAGTCTGATTTCCTTGGAGGACTACTTGTTCCCTTCCAAAATATTCAAGGTGAAAGTTTTGGGAAAGGGACAAAGTTACAGATGGGCACCTCTTCAAATGATGTAACTCCAATTAAATTGGTTCACACTGAAATCTGGGATGTTGCTAGTTTTAATGTAGGTTTAAGGCAAATGGCTGCCCTTTAGATATACTGCACTTTAGTTCCCATAATCCTTCCCAATTCCAAATCTCTTTTCTTTGTTTTATTGTTTTATGGAACTGAATTAAACTGTATAACATGTCTTGTTAAACTTCAAAATTCCCAGCTAATGCAAATTTAGCTTTGAAGACATTGTTTTCTGTAACAAATGAAATCACACTAAAAAAAAAAAGAAAAGAAAAGAAAAGAAAAGAAAAGAAAAGAAAGAAAAGAAAAGAAAAGAAAACAGGACTAAACTTTGCTTAAAAGCACTAAGTTCCTCTTCCAAAATGACTAGCATAATTAGCAATATTATCTTAGATCATAGTATGGTACAATATTATTCAAAACATTATATCCTTTTCTTTCTGGCTTTTTATAGCAGAGCACTTGGTAACATTGCCAGAGTCAGGGATCAGGCCCTACATCCTACAAGGCAGGAATCTTTTAAAAAATATATGCAAAGATTCAGGAATGATTTAGAGTAAAACTGAAGTTGAACATTTGAATTATTGTCACCAAGGATGTTGAAATTTAATAAATGATACTGATGAGAAATCATGGTACTCTTGATGTACCTGAATTCTGTAAGTTGTATCAGAGAGAAAGGGGAAGAGAAGCAAAGGAAAGGAATTATTATACTTCCAAATAATTCCAATAAAGCTGGAAAAGAAATATTTGGAGGAATTAAACGGATTAGTAACAAAATTTATTTGGCAAGGTAAAAAAGCAAGAATAAGTCTGAAATTGTTAGACTCTAAGAATAGAGGACGCTTTGGACTGCCAGATTGGGAGTTATATTACCAGACATCTGCACTTACTGTATGTGGCTAAAAGAATGGATAATCTTGAAACATAGATGATTAACTTTGGAGGATCACAATTTGCAGCCGGGGGGTGGCACGCCTTTCTATGGTATGGGAAAAAATAAAATACACAGTTATTTCCAACATTACATTAGAAATGCTCTGTTTTCAGTATGGGAAAAATTAAGGAAAAACACTGTTTGAAAATACTGGTCTGGCTCTCTGTGATGGAGACATTGATACATCCAAATGTGGTTCATATGGAAAAAAATCATAAGATATAAAGTTATTTTGAATGAGAAAGGGGAATTAAAAAGTAAACAGGAACTGAATAGTCAAGGGATAAATTTAGCATGGTGGCCGCAGGTACAAATACAATCATGATATGAAAAATATGTTAAATTTTATGGTTTTTATAAAGAACCAACAGAATTGGACCAAATTCTAATAGGAACTGCTGAGAAATTAATTTAAAAATTCTACACTTACCTATTGAGTATTAGAATGGAAGAAGAGCAAGTAAAAGAAACAATGACAGTATAGGTTAAAAACTTTGGTTATTCTACAGAATTGGATAAATGGCAAAAGTTGTGGGATTGAAATTATTAAATTGTGGGATTGAAATTATAAATTAACAATGTCTGCTGCATACAAAGAAAATTTATATAAAATGTTCTACAGATGACACTTTCCACCAGCAAGATTAGCCAAGATGTATAAAGATATGTCAGCTAAATGTTGGAAGTGTAATCAAATTCCGGGTTCATACTACCACATGTGGTGGACGTGCCCAAAAGCAAAAAACAACCTTTTTTTGCTTAAGTTGATCATTTATGTGATCAACTTAAAAGCAATTGCATTCTTTTTGCCAATGACATAAAATTATTCAATTCTACAAATAATTATGTTGTTTTGTAAAGTGATCTCCCCTATGTGTCTGAATGGTCATCTATCTGGCAACTTCAAAGTTTGATTAATAAATGCTCTGTCTTACATATTGGTAAAAGTAATCAGAATGTCAAGAATAAGCTAGGTGGCATTGATCTAGCCGATGACTACTTTCTTTGTTAAGAAACTAGGTGTACTTATCTCTGACAATTTAAGCTCCAATGTTCAGTGTAACAGCCTTGCTAAAAAAGTATTAAGAGTTGTAAACTTAATTTTGTGACACTTTTTTTCTGGAAACGTATTGCTAATTAAAGCTAATAAAACTTATGCTAGACAATTTTAGAGTATTGTTCGACTGTTTGGAATCCCCACCATATATTTGACATCAGTACAATCGAGCGAATTCAGAAGTACTTCTCGAGAAAAGTCTTGCACTCTTCTGTATACAATAGAATTCCTTATGCTACTACTGCAGGCTCAAAATTCTTGGTTTGGATAACTTAGAACTGCATCACTTGCGGTCAGACCTAGGTATTGCATACAAAATTATACGTAGTAATGTTTTATCTGTAAATCACTTTTTCTATTTTAATTGCAATAATATGCACACAAACAACCGCTTTAAATTTAATGTAAATCGTTCTAAACTTCATTGTAAAAAATATGATTTCTGTAATAGAGTTGTCAAAGTCTGGAATGCCCTAGCAGATTCAGTTGTCTCAGCTACAAATTTTCACAGTTTCAGTCACAAATTGACTTCCGTGAACCTTACTTCATACTTAAGTGGTTAGTAGAGAGGGCATGCATAAGTGCACTAATCTGCCTATCATCCCTGTCATCGTATTTTTATTCTTTTATTCTTGTTCTCATTTTTGTTTGACAAATTACAACAAACAAACAAACAAACAAAAACATATTGGACAAAAATACATACTTGAATAGAAAAAACGACAAAGAAACATGTAGATTTGAAACTAGAAATATTTCTATTGGGTATCATACCAGAAAAATATAACAAAAGAACTATGTATTTAATATTATATGTGTTAACACAGGCCAGAATTGTATTTGCACAACATTGGAAAGGTGTAGAGATCCCCATAGATGAGAAGATAGTAAAAAAAATACTAGAATGTGCAGAAATGGATAGATTAACACTTGAAATTAAAGAGAAGGAAGATACGGAATATTTTGAAACATGGGATTTGTTTTATGATTAAATAACGGAAACAGAAGTTAGACTATTTAAAATTATAAGCAAAGGATTAATTTTACCATGAGGGTTTATTGTGATATGTTTGTTATCAATATGATTTAGTATTAACAATTAAGTATTAGTATTATGTGGAAAAATACTAGTATTATATGATCACTACTAATGAACATCATCATCATCATCATCATCATCATTATTATTATTGCTCAGACTAACTGTAACACACACTATATAAACACACTGTTTATAAAGACATCAAAATTGTTCTTTCTTATATAGTAAAAATAAAAAAAATATTTGAAAAAAGAAAGAAAGGGAAAGAAAGGAAAGCGGAAGGGAGGACTGAGGAGAGAAGAGGAGAGGAGTGGAGAGGAGAGGGCAAACTGGACAGAAAGAATGTAATAAACAGTGAGAAATGAAGGGAAAAGAAAAGCACATTGTCAGTTTTGGAAGCCATATTAGGCTGGAAGTTTCCATGCTCCACCTTCTCATGTGTGGGAAAGTAGGAGGGGGGATTTAGTAGAGGGGTTGTCTTTAGACATAATAACATTCTTCCTGTCAGTCAAGGTCAGGCCGATCCTACATCTGGAGAAGGAGTGGTCAGACTGATGTCTCAAGATGGGACAGATGGTGTCTGGAGCATGTGATCAGCTGAGGAGTGAGGAGATGGTTTTGGAGGTTTTGATTTACCGAGTGAAAACCTCTCAGATTCAGGTTTTCCAGATGTGCCAGTTTACCTATTTTAGTAAATAGAACTTTGAAAAATGCTTGCTTCAGAGTTTTTACTTGGAATTGGTGCTTTTTCTGGAATGCCGACACACATAACTCTCTCTCTCTCTTTCTCTCTCTCTCTCTCTCTCTCTCTCTCTCTCTCTCTCTCCCTTATTCCCTCCCTCCTTCCCTCCCTCCCTCTCTCTCTCTTTCCTGTTTGACTAGAATCAGTAGGCAATTAAAATATAATTATGGTATTTGGGAATAATAGCTTATGTTTTCTCTTCCATTTTTCTGTTTTTGTTTTCTTCAAACATCATGGACAGGCTAAAATGATGGGTTGTTAAATTTGTAATGGACTCCCTACAACATATAAACTACTTGCAATTTAGTATGAAGAAAATAAATCCAAATAACAATGCAATCCTTTGTGTGTTCACAGCTGTTTAGAAATAAGTCTTATTGGGTATATTACCTTCACACTTCCAAGATCAGTGCAATTGTGTTTTAATGATATGGGTAGTAACACTGAGGTAGATTCAATCTCACCTTGTTTACTAATGAGGCTTATAATAAAGTACAAAGTTTTGCAGTTGTGGTAGGTCTGAATTCTGAAAAACAAACATACGCAAGCCAAAACAAGAGCTTCTGTATGAAATATCCAGCTGAAATCTTATGAATCTGTACCGCAGGTGGTAAAGTATAACACAAATCTTTGTATCTTTTTTTTCTCTTTAAAGCTGTAGTTTTTGTCATCTCTGAGATAAGACAGGATGTTTTTCAAATTTCCCAGGTGATCTCTCACATCAAAATACATTAAACTTGGTAACTAGGATGCATTAAAATGCATTAAACTTGGTAACTAGTAAATGCAATCACATGCTTGCTATTCAAGAGATCATGCCCTGGTCAAGATGTTAAACAAATCAGTAGAGAATTTATGACCTTGATTACCAATGTTGGAACTGATGTTTCAGTGGATATGTCACTTAAAAACTAGACCCCAAAACTCTTAAACTACTGTTAGGTTCAAAACACCAGAAGTATAAGGAATTGCATGGATACATCCATGAAGTCACACAGAGCCATGATTAGTTTAAGAAGGCTTTACAGATAATCCTCGTCTTACAACCATTCGTTCAGCAACTCAGGGCCTCCCCCACCTTCTGATGCACTTCGTGATCAACATAGCATACATAATGGGAAGAGCCAGGATTGCATGCACGCCTTGCTTAATGATTACTATGACCATAATTCTAGGCTCAATTGTGGTTGTGAGTTGGGAAGTATGTGTACTTTTTAAAAGTATAGACATCAATACCTTTTATGAACTTACTCTTCAAAGATGTACTTTTTAATATAGTTGTGTCTGATTTATGCCTTTGGTAAAGATGTTTTAGGATTATCAGGGAGACCTTCAGAAAAATAGCAATACTTACTCTCCTCACTAAAATAAGTATGTACCTGTGTTCCACAGATAATAGTGGCCATCAAGTGTACTTCAAGATTCGTGGGAATAATAGCTTTTCCTGCAGTAAATTACAACTAGATTCCCCCCTCCCCCAGACATATATTAGCATCTCTTTACATCCGCAAAATACCTTCTGGCTTTCAGATTTCAAAAATAGGACATCTGCAGCAAGCCAAGATTTTGCCTAGTGATGAAATGTGCATTGTGACATCCAGATGCAAGCTGGGTCCCTTACATATTTCTACGTAACACTACAATTCAAAAACACAAGGGGCGGAATGTCAGGATATCATGATCAACAATTTGTCATTTGTTTTCTCAACTATCTGCCCTGGGTATCCAGGTTTTCAAATAGGTTGGGGAATTGGATGCAAAGTTCTGAAAATAAGATTTGAATTCTAACAGACTGACATTTAAAAAAAGAATGTTTGACAATGGAAGCGAGTTTTGTTACAGGAAGAATAGTTAGCAGTGATCTATTTGTTATTGTTTTGACTGATGTTTTAGTAAGGACTTAGAAGTTTCATAGGAAGTTTGCATTTTTGTTTTTTAGATGTATTCACCTTACTTTAGTTAAACATTCATTTTAGTTGCCTTCATTTTTACTGCCATTTTAATTTTTACTTATCTTTTTTTTGCTTTCTTTTTCCATTGAAGAGCCATCTCTTTTTTCCTACTATGACTTTCTTCTTTTTACCCAATGTCTTGAAAGCCATTTTACCATTTTTCCGTTACAGTAAAGGATTTAAGAACAACTTGGAAATCATTTTCTACATGTTTGCATGTTCTCTGCACCAATAACTGAAAATCATCAGAGTGAATTGGTTTGATTTAGCTAAGCAAAACTTTCTAGCCACTAAGAATAGGAAAATAATTGTTATCACGTTAAAATTATTTTCTCCTTTCCTTTTTGAACATAAACATGCTTAGATGGAGGTTTCCCCTTAGCTGAGAAAAAATCACTGCCCATACATTTTCTAATGAGCTATAAGGTCACAGAAGGACTTGAACTGGAGTTCTCCAGTTGCACTCCAACATTTTCTCAACTATATTAAAGTTCCAGCTGTGGGTACAGGATGCTCTGCATTAATACTTCAAGTCTGTCCTTGACTTACCAACATTTGTTTAACAATTCAAAATTACAATGGAACTGAGAAAAGTGGCTTAGAATTAGTTCTTGCAGTCTCCCTGAAGTTACACATTCAAAATTTGGTCAGTTCGCAACCAACACTTATTTATGATAGTTGCAGTATCCTGGGACATGTGATGGACGTTTGTGACTTTCCCAGGGAACTGCTGAGAAGCAAATTCAGTGGGGGAAGCTGGATTCACTTAACGATGGTATAACTTGCTTAATGATGACAGCAAAAAAGGTCACAAAATTGGACACAATTCGCTTAATGACCTCATCATTTAATGATGGAAGCTCTGGTCCCAATTGTGGTCATAAAACGAGGACTACCTCTTTCAAAGTCCATTGAACTTTGTCACTGAAAAATCTGGCCCTTTTTTCTTTTCCTTCCTTGTTTAAAAAGAACAATAACCACCACATTAATATTGTAATCAAGCAGCCATTTTGTTATGTTTACTTTTATGTTTTTTAAAATCTGTCTGTCTGTCTGTCTGTCTGTCTATCATCTTCTATTATCTATACTATCTATTTGCCAGGAACTGCACATGCTTCTAAGTATGTTTCTTTAGGATTAAAAACTGTTTGTTTGATTGTATGGGGAAAATAAAGGCTGCAGTGGAGAAAGACGGGAGAAAAAAAAATTAGTTGTGTTCCTTACAACAGATACACATGGCCTTCTAAAGAGGGCCCCATAAGTTCATTAAGTCCAAGGTCTACAATTGCGTAGCTGTAGTTCTGATTCCAGAACTCACAGTTTTCCTATACAGAGCTGAAACTAATTTGGTTAAAAAGTCATTATCAGCTGTCTGGCATGCTGCTGGCTATTAACTCTGCAGCATGAAGTACCTTGCCCATCGTGCTGCAGGGAGTGGCAGCTTCTGATCCTTGAAATGAGAGCCATTTGGATGGGATGTAGGCTCACCACATTGCCAACATTCAGATAATTAACTGTTCCCTGCTTTGACAGCACTGCAATGTTTTTGCAAGAGACAGTAACAGTATTGTCTAGGGAGCTGTAATATGAATATGGACAACAATAATTAAATCTTCTAATGGCTAAGTGTCTTCATTATGCCTTTATACAAGATGCAGGGTGTATTCTTCACCCAGTGTTAGACAGCTAGCCTGACTTCTGCTAAAAATAAACTGCACAACAAATGTATACACCAATGACAAAGATCCTTCAATTAGCCTCTCAATTAATTCAGTGCGAGCAAAATTTCTCATTATCACCAATAAGCCAGCAGGGTAATAGTCTGGGATCATTTTACAGATTACAGCTATCATATAAGAGGTATCTGTTAATAGGCAGACTTCCATGCCACTATAATATTCTTCCTATCTTACCTATACATGAACTCTTTGTGATGAAGTAAAGAATATTGTTATATGGTAGTATTGCATGAGTGGATGTGATATCCCAGAATATCCACAAATATTCCCACTATTCATGGAAACAAAAATATCAGGGAAATAAAATGTATAGTTAACAAGAATTTATTCATTTTAGAAATAATATATGATGTAGACAAGGGACAATGCTACATCTAATAAGAGTGAGTCTTTTCACTAATGTTGCTGTAATTTTTAAAGCATGGTTGTCTGGAAGAGGTTTTGAGATGTTTAATATGAAGACACTCAATTTTGTAGAAGAAAGAGAAGAAACATGCTGTAGTATAAAGATCTGCTATAGGGACACATTGCTAACCAACTTCCCCAAATCTTTATTGCTTTGTAGAAAAGAGCAGGTATGCCAACAAAGCAGATGGCACTAATCAAGCAAATGGATTAGCAGTATTTCTTTAGTTTCTTGAGGTGGCACATAATGGATAGATTAACTGTAATTATGGAAGAACTCAAAGAGTAGTTATCTGCATCAACATTATTATTCTTATGTATTTCAAATAGGACTGTATAATAAATCTAAATAGTGTTGAACTAACATGATTCATATCTCCTAGAACAGGGGTTCAAACTCCATTTCATTGGGCCACATCAGGGTTGTGTTTGACCTCTGGGGGCTGGCATGGCCATGGCCATGTTGGACGTGGCCAGCTCAATGTCACTTTTGTCAGGAGTGTCTGTGGTGGACCGAAATGCTCTGCCAGTGAAAACAGCCTCCCAATCTCTGTTTTTGGCTGGGACGGCCTCCTGCAACCCTGTGCCAGTGAAAATGGAGCTCAGAAGGGCCTCCAGAGCTTCATTTTCACTGGCAGAAGCACCGTGGGCCAATCCCTCGCTGTTTCCAGGATGTCCCCATGAGCCAGATCTAAGTATCCTGCAAGCCACATCCAGCTCCCAGGCCTTAAGTTTGAGTCCTAGGACCCACTGTCAGGGGTCCACAAAATCAAAATTATTTGCTAGCCTATGTTAAATAATAAAACAATATTACCATCAAACAATTTACAATTTTCTGAATAATTTCCATGCATACACAGATGTAGATGGTGTTAACTCTGTTATGAGTAGTATTGTGTACATGATCTAAACTTGTTTCTCATAAAGGACTGTTCAACTTACAAAAAATGTAAAAAAAATGAGATATACAAAAATTATCATATCAGTTAATACTCAGTTGGGTAACCTTTAGCATGAATTACGGTCTTCCCATGGAGTGAACCAAGTTTTTTAGTTCTGCAGCTGTTATGTATAATGTGAAACCAAGATTGAATGATTGCTTCTGTTAACTGGGTTTTATTGGTGGGTCGCTTCTGACTAACAAGTTTCTTTAGACAGCTTCATAGATTTTCAATTGGGTTAAGGTCTAGGCCAGTGACGGCTAACCTTTTTCTCCTTGTGTGCCAAAAGTGTGTGTGTGGGTAGGCAACAGCGTACATGTGTGCCCACATCCATAATGCAATATGCACCACCCGCATGTGCACATGACTCCCCGCTCCCTCTGTGCATGCTCATAAGAACCCTTCCCTGCAGCCACATGGGCTGAAAATGAGCCGCATCCCTGCACATGTGTGCATTCCCCCACGTGTGTGTGCTCCCCTGTGCATGTGTACATGTCTCCCACATGAGCCCTGTCCCCCGCACATCCCAAAAATCAGCTGGCCAGTGGGAAGCACGCACGGTGGAGCTGAGCTGGGCGATGGCTCATGTGCCTGCAGAGAGGGCTCTGTGTGCCAGCTGTGGCACGCGTGCCATAGGTTCGCCATCACAGGTCTAGGCTATTCCCAGGCCATTCCAGCAGTGGAATATGATTATCTTGAAACTCAAAAAAAAAAAAAAAAAAAAGTGGTGTTACCACAAAAACCATCAAACCATCAAACCTCAAAAATACACTTTTCCCAAAAGGTTTCCACAATTTTGGCCACTACTGTATATGACTGCTACTGCTATAGTGATACACTGTGGTTCACAGCAACCAATAAAAACAGAAAAACCAGTTATGCACAAGAAATCAACTTTCTCCTCCAAGATCAAATATACCCTTTTACCCTGTTGCTGCCTCTTCAGGTAAAAGCAAAGCTCATTTATATACTGCCTCTCTCCCAGGCCCACAAGTCCCCTGACTGCAATCTCTTATTCATCCCAAATTTGCCATGCCTTGTCCAACATTGTAAACCAGTCACATTGGCTGAACCTTATTCATGTCCACACTGGCACTATATTAAGGGAGGCCCAAAAAATTTGTGGCGGTGGTGGCTTGTTTATATTATATCTCTTTTTTTTTTCTTTAATGGGAGGTCATAAATGCGCGCGTGCGCACACACACACACACACACACACACACAGGTATAATAACTTGAAAATTGAAATATAGTTTTGAATTCAGTCTGAATCATATGTCTGGGCTATGGATTGTTTATTAGAATTTAATTGGAATTCAGTTTGGCACTCTGATTGACTGTAGCATGGCCTGCAGGAAAAACAACAATATACATGAAGGATATATTGTAGTGTGTACACATTTCATATAAGGTCAAGCTGTTGTATTCCCAGTGACCATTTTTATTTTCCCTGTTGACCCATCAACAGAGAATATTGTGTTTACAGTGCAATTACTGGAAAGATGCCAGACCACAGTGAAGGAAAAATTGGTAGCTGTTCTCCGAAGAGATTACTTACAATTGCTCTGAAGCTAGGGTTTATAACTTTAACAGGATGAGGAATGGGAAAATGTTCTGATGTGAAAAGACTTGCTATGTCCAGCTATTGCTTCATATAATTTTATGACTATTTGATGTGTTTACCTTTGTAATTGTTACATTTATAAATACTTTGGAATATTATCCCTCATTTAGACAATGGCCTTTTTCAATAGAGGAGAGTGATGCCATCAAACTTTGCTATGATTTCTGTTCTGAATTCAGGCTTACAATGCTTGCTTCCTGTCTAGGACTAACCTTAAAATTCCAAAGTACTTCTTCCACTTTGGATCATAATCCAAATAAAACTTTCCTTTCCTGCTGAAACAGTGCAATTACCTACTAACATCTCATCCTCTTTTCAGTTATTCTTATATTGTCAAAATCTACCTTTAACATTTCTTTGCCAGAGTTTTCCTATTCAGAGAAAAACAATTCGATTTTCTATCTTTTTTTTCTGGCTGCTGGAGAGATGATTGACAGAACATTCACATAGAGTTATCTGCCACCTCCTAGCTAAATATAAATTTTGTTGCATGTTTTCCCTGTCAATTTTCATTCAAAGTAATGAAATAAAATTTGCTTTTAGAGGTTTTTCAAAGGAGAAAAGAAAAATGTTTACAGAATTCTCATACAGTAAGTGAGATAGAACATTCTTGAATTTATTTAGTTATGAGATGGCCTCCACCACCAACTCAGCCACAAAATCAAGGTGCTTGGATAGGGCCACTGCTATAATGCAGGAGAAAATTTAGCAGAAAGCCCAATTCTCAAGGGCCTCCTCACATCTGGTTATAGAAATAGCAATAACACTTAGACTTATATAGGACTTCATAGTGCTTTACAACACTCTCTTAGTGGTTTTTAGAGTCAGCATATTACAATCTGGGTTCCTCATTTTACCAACCTCAGAAGAATGGAAGGCTGAGTCAACCTTGAGCTGGTCAGGATCAAACTCTGGCATTGGGCAAAGTCAGCCTGCAATACTACATTCTAACCACTGTGCTACCATGACTATGTTCAAGACAGCTTCATTAAAGGCCACAATAGCACTGAATGGTTGTAAGAAGAGCCAATCAATTGCTACTGGAAAAATATAGAAATACAGGCAGTCTGCTCCCTTGAGGTAATGATTAACAAACAAAACTGTGTACTTTGGGTACATGATGTGAGCACATAATTGACAAGAAGAAAGATTATGCTAGAAAAGATTGAAGAAAAGGATAGAAGGAAAAGATTGGATAAAGTGGATAAGCAATATGAGAAACATCATGAAGATATCCTTGGAGGACATATTCTGAGGATAGGTTAAAGAAATTTAGGATGTTCAGTTGGAAATAAAAATGAATTAGGGGAGTCACAATAGCTTTGTTCAGGCAAAGGGAAGCAATAGGGAAGATAAACGGGGTTAATATACTGAAGTGGTAGATCAATTAGCCTTTTAGCATCTATCATCAACAGGATCAAGGAACAAGTAGTCAGTAAATATGCCTCAGATTTGGCAGACTAGTCATGAAGGCCTTGGAAAGCATATTCAGATGCCATGGTTATGTCTACACCTACGAAGTTCAGAATAGTGCAAATCAAAGCATTCTCTGTCACACTGAATGAAAGTGAAAGTTGGACTTCGAAAAAGCAGGATAGGAAGAGCATTGCCATTTTTTTGAATTTTATTGTTGGAGAAAATAGTCATGACCTATATTCCCAGGCCACAGAACCTAAGAAATAATGCAAAAAGAATACATTCTAAAAATCAAGTAGTAAAATAATTAAAAATCTCTTTCCCGGAAATAAAACTTGAAAATTGTCATGTACATTTCTTGCTATTAATAATTCTTAAAATGCTGGAGGATACATTGCAAATCCTCTAGATTTTATAGAATAATAAACACCACAAACCCTGCAAAGTAGTTCTTTGTATATGAGTGAAACTATAAAAATACAAATTTAGTTGATATCCATTCTAGATATCAACAGTCACTAATATCAATACTCAATAAATGAGGCATAATTAGTGACACAAAATCTATCTTTAGGTGTTAAATGGATTCATTCTTAAGGTGACGATAGTGTATTCTTACATTACTTGGATTTTTCTTCTGCTCAGTACTCATATTCAATAAAAGGGGAAAAGTAATCAAATATAGATAAGTAATTATAAGTGAACCAAAGTGCTGTAGGCAAAGCAAACTATATTTAATTTTTTCCTATCTTTATTCCTTTCCTTATCTTCTACTCTTGACAATCCAAAGATCCTGAGTTATATTAGATAGAGAATATAACTAAATTGAATCCAAACTCCTAGTTGAGAAGTCCACAATATTAATAATGTTATTACAATGATATTTATTTATTTAAAAATCTACACCTTCCATCTTAGCTAAGTGTCTCTGGGTGGTTTACAAATAACAATAAACTTTGTCCTACTCCTTTAGTATTTCCTTTTATACCTTTGTTACAGAATCTGAAATCTAAAACAAATTCTATTTTATTTAAAAAAACTAATATTCTTTTAATATTGCAAACTGCCTCATCTGTAAATATATTTAACAGTAAATATTCTCCATAGCTCATAGCAAAAAGCAGACATATAAGCAACAAAACCATATTAGAGTAACAATGGATGATAAAATTGATATTACCATTGATATTATAAATAAGTCTTTTCCCCCCAAAGGATAGAATAAAACACGCATCATAAAACAACAATAATAAAATAAATAGATAAATATATTAAAAAATTAAAAATTGTCTGACACAAAATGGAGGAGTAAGGGGAGAGTTTCAAAGGAATGTATAAAGCATGCTATCTACTATATCACAGAAAGAGGCAGAGTTAATTGATCCATGCAAGAAAAAGTAATCTAGCAAATCATAATTCTTTCTTTAGTAATCAAGTGATGCTAACGATATTGGATATAAATAAATTGGACCAAGCAGCTTTGAGATCTTGAGGAAGAAGAAGAAAAGCAAGATTTCTACAGTTCATCCTCTTTTCTGTTCTGCAATGCAATATCACTTGAGAAAGTTCATTGTAAATCTTTGTAAATAAGAATATAATTAGCTATAATCAATGGTTTGTATCAGCAAGACAAATGAGAATGTTTAAAAACAAATAGAAGAAAACTACCAAAGTTCTGAGTGCAAATGGGGGCTATTTTAACATAGCATTGTATATTAACATACAGGTGAAACTCGAAAAATTAGAATATCATGCAAAAGTTCATTTATTTCAGTAATGTAATTTAAAAGGTGAAACTAATATATGAGATACTCATTACATGCAAAGCGAGATAGTTCAAGCCTTGATTTGTCCTAATTTTGATGATTATGGCTTACAGCTCATGAAAACCCCAAATTCACAATCTCAGAAAATTAGAATATTGTGAAAAGGTTCAATATTCTAGGCTCAAAGTGTCCCACTCTAATCAGCTAATTAAACCATAACACCTGCAAAGGGTTCCTGAGCCTTTAAATGGTCTCTCAGTCTGGTTCAGTAGGAATCACAATCATGGGAAAGACTGATGACCTGACAATTGTGCAGAAAACCATCATTGACACCCTCCATAAGGAGGGAAAGCCTCAAAAGGTAATTGCAAAAGAAGTTGGATGTTCCCAAAGTGCTGTATCAAAGCACATTAATAGGAAGTTATGTGGAAGGGAAAAGTGTGGAAGAAAAAGGTGCACAAGCAGCAGGGATGACTGCAGCATGGAGACGATTGTCAGGAAAAGGCCATTCAAAAGTGTTGGGGACTTTCACAAGGAGTGGACTGAGGCTGGAGTCAGTGCATCAAGAGCTACCACACACAGATGGATCCTGGACATGGGCTTCAAATATCGTATTCCTCTTGTCAAGCCGCTACTGAACAACAAAAGTCAGAAGCGGTTTACCTGGGCTAAAGACAAAAAGAACTGGTCTGTTGCTCAGTGGTCCAAAGTCCTCTTTTCTGATAAGAGCAACTTTTGAATCTCATTTGGAAACCAAGGACCCAGAATCTGGAGAGGCACACACTGCAAGATACTTGAAGTCCAGTGTGAAGTTTCCACAGTCTGTGTTGATTTGGAGACCCATGTCATCTGCTGGTGTTGGTCCACTGTGCTTCATTAAGTCCAGGAGATCTACCTGGACGTAGCCGTCTACCAGGAGATTTTGGAGCACTTCATGTTTCCTTCCACAGATGAGCTTTATGGGGATGCTGACTTCATTTTCCAGCAGGACTTGGCACCTGCCCACACTGCCAAAAATACCAAAACCTGGTTCAATGACCATGGGATTACTGTGCTTGATTGACCAACAAACTCGCCTGACCTGAACCCCATAGAGAATCTATGGGGCATTGCCAAGAGAAAGATGAGAGACATGAGACCAAACAATGCAGAAGAGCTGAAGGCCGCTATTGAAGCATCCTGGTCTTCCAGAACACCTCAGCAGTGCCACAG
The DNA here is from genome assembly GCA_030761175.1 of Masticophis lateralis. NCBI lineage: Eukaryota > Metazoa > Chordata > Lepidosauria > Squamata > Colubridae > Masticophis > Masticophis lateralis. Next base: position 28,839,146 of record JAUDYJ010000005.1, read on the forward strand.
GCTGATAGCATCCATGCCATGCTGCATTGAGGCAGTAATTGTTGCAAAAGGGGCCTAAACCAAGTACTGAGTACATATGCATGCTTATACTTTTCAGAGGTCCGATATTGTTCTATATACAATCCTTGTTTTATTGATTTCATGTAATATTCTAATTTTCTGAGATTGTGAATTTGGGGTTTTCATGAGTTGTAAGCCATAATCATCAAAATTTTGACAAATCAAAGCTTGAACTATCTCGCTTTGCATGTTATGAGTCTATCTCATATATTAATTTCACTTTTTAAGTTACATTACTGAAATAAATGAACTTTTGCATGATATTCTAATTTTTCGAGTTTCACCTGTAGGTTGTCTTTATTTTTTGCTGGATCTTGAACCCAAAAGTTCCTCTTATAGATGAAGCAGGCAGCTATAAGATGCAAACTATTCTGGGAAAAGTCAATAATCATAGTGCTTGTAACATTAATAAAATTAATATTGATAGAATATTCACTCATTTCATTTCATTTCATTTTCATTTTATTAGATTTATATACTGCCCTACTCCCGAAGGACTCAGGGCGGTGAACAGCCTTAAGATAAAACACATAAATACAAAAAATTTAAGATAGAATAAAAATGAATTAAATACTTTGGCTGAGACAAATTTAAAACCCTCATAATTTAAAACACATTAAAATTTCCATTTAAAAGGGGGACAGACTTAGGTCAGGCCGGCTTGATGGAATAAATGAGTCTTGAGCACGGGATGGAATGTGCGCAGATCCGGGATCCTCCGTGTCTCCGGGGGGAGCTCGTTCCAGATGGTAGGTATCTTATCTACTATCTATATTTATTACTCTATCACCTACAGAATAGAATATTAAGCATCTATTATATAAATTTCATTGTACAGAAATAATATATTAAATTAAGTAATATATTTAATTAAAACTGATAAATGTAACAGTAGATGGTCTATATTGCTAGGTTTAATAGTAGGTTGAAGAACTGAGCTTGTTTTATATTAATATTTCATTAATATATGTATACATATTAATATTAATATATGTAATATATTAATATTAATACATATTAATATATGTAATATATGTTACATATATTAATATATGTAATATATGAAGAGCCTCAGATAGCTCGATGGGCTAGATAGCCTTTTATTAACACCCAGCTGTCTGCAATTATGCAAGTTTGAGGCTCAAGGTTGACTCAGCCTTCCATCCTTTCTAAGGTAGGTAAATTGAGGACCCAGTTTGTGGGGGCAATAAGATGACTTTGTATAAATATATAAAAGTATGAGGCTATTGCTTAATGTATTGTAAGCCGCCCTGAGTCTCCGGAGAAGGGCGGCATATAAATCAAATTAAAAAAAAAATATAGGTCACTCATTTAATTACTATTTTTGTATATTCTTTTCTGATTACATTAGTAATGTTGTATTTTGGGTGATGTTTTATCATATCTTCTAGTTGTTAGACTTCACCAATACAATATTTAAATGGAAAAAAAAACCCCAAAACTATTCCAAGAAATAGTTACAATTTTTGACACCCTTCCCCCCAGAACTTACTTCTTCATCCCTGCCATTCATGTTTTTGTTTCTTTCAATGTAGGATGTCAAGTAAATATGGTCTCAGCTTTGTAAATGGGAAATAAATAATACTTAACAGTCTGCTTCTAACTCTTCTACATCACTTTATCTCCTTTAATGGAAAAGGGTTTTATTTATTTTTTTCCCTCTGATTTTCGCAAAAGATTTAGTTAAATAGCTATTTAAGAACTGATGACTAATTTAAAGGATTTAGGAGCATACTTGGTACTCTTTTATGCAAATACATGCCACCCATGCTTGTCTGTGTCATTAACCTGGCAGTCATTTCATGCATGGCTTCCCATCTTATTAAGCTAGCAGTATGGAATATATGATTTACTAAATGAGTATAAACTATTTAATGCACTAATCTAAGAATATAACTTTTATATTTCTTGCATAGAGCTGATTTGGGGGGGAAATTGATTTGGGGGTGGAGGGGGAGAATGGCAGGAACATTAACACTTATTATGACTTGCCTTCTCTTTTAGAAACTCTATTTTAGGAAGCTTTGCATGACTAGGAACAAATGTACCTGCATGAATGAATTATACAATAACTGATTACAAAAACTTAACACTGTAATTAGGGAACTGACACATCAGAAGCCTGTTTCCATAGGATGATGCAGATCTCTATGTTATTGTGAATCTGTGGGTCTCGCTCTGTGTGCAAAAGAGAGAGAGAGAGAGAGAGAGAAAGAGAGAGAGAGAGAGAGAGAGAGAGAGAGAGAGAGAGAGAGAGAGAGAGAGAGAGAGAGAGAGAGAGAGAAATAAATGAGCTTTTCTAAACCTGTAGGATGTCATCAGGCCTGCAGTATTATGTGATTCTACCGTACAATTCTTCGAGAACATTTTTTTTAAAAAAAACCTGTTTATATCCAAGCCCCCCTGGCTTTCCAGGCTTTCGTTGCCATAGCAGCCTTCATTGGCCATGGGATTTACTGGGAAGAAAAAAGGAATGTATATTTGTGAAGTTGGTTTGGTGCCAAGCAAAGCTGGAATTGCAGATGGGGGACGCTGCGTTCTTCCTTTAGTGTCCATTTCAGATGGATTCTAATGTCACTCAGATAATTGCACGCCGCTTTGTCATCATCCCACCAGCTGCATGCAACAAAACAAAAAGAAATTTAGTATCAAAAGAAAAGAATGACAATTTAACAGGCCTTTAAATGATGTTTTTCTCTGTTTTTCAATCACTGGTACTTAAGAGCTTTTCACTCATTTCCCTTGCATTGGCCTCCCCACACACTGATGTTAGCACTCATTTTATTTTTGAAGCTAAATCTCTGTAACAATTCTTCTCCTAGTCTGGATGGGTATCTCCCCTCCCATTACCACAGCTTTTTTTTGTGGGGGGGGCACATTTAGCTTTGGGGAAAGTATCTAAACAGCAAAGAGTATCTATCATATAGCATTTCAGATGCTACTTTAACAGAACGGCTGATTCAGATGAAAAAACGACCACCAAGCTTATGATTATCTTGAAGAAGATGAACACATACTCTAAGAGTTAACATGATTTGTCAATCAGGCATCAAAGGCGGGCCCCATGCTGGTGTGGTACATGAGGGCCAACTATAGACAAGATAACTGGATATGAGCAATTCCAGGGATACGAGCTGCATAAGGATGGCGGCTACATACAAAATAGGCAGAGCAAGTAAAAATAAAGAGTCAAACTAATTTTGACGAATGCAGCACTGAAGTCACTTTCACCTATTGTATATACTATAATCTATACACAGTTATACAGTGAAGACTATGACTATATAAGAGGTAAAAGTAAAGGTTTTCCCTATCCAGTCATATCCGACTCTAGAGGGCAGTGCTCATCTCTGTTTCTTACCTGACAGAGCAAGAGTGGCTTGAAGACACTTCCATGGCCATGTAACCGGCATGACTATATGCTGAGACACATGCAATTCTGTTATCTTCCCACTGAAGTGCTGCTTATTTATCTGCTTGCATTTACATGCTTTCAAACTGCCAGGTTGGCAGCAACTGGGGAAGTAAGTGTCAAACGGTACTTGGGTCCTGAACTGCCAACCTTCTTCTGGCAATATCCTGCTGGTAACTTTTGCTATGTTTGTCATTGACTGCTCCTAGATTTTTGGGAAAGAAGTGTGAATGCAGAAAATCAATCTTCAGTGATATGTTGCACTTCATGGTCTTGTAAGCAATGTTAACCAACTGAAGGTAGTTTTGTCCGCTGTAGTTGCCAAGATAGTTCTCAATCTTTGAATGCTTTCCATGCAATTATCTCTGGGAAGGTTACTTTTGGGATAGGTAAAATTATAGATTACTTTTGTGATTAGAAGCCAAGTATCTATAAAATGCACCCAAAATTGCTCAGGAAGCAAAATATTTGTTACTCAGTGTTATCTAGATTGCAAAAGGAAAAAGCGAGTTTGGACTTGCTGAGTAGGTATGGTCTTCTTTGAGCTTGAATTTTACATCCATTGAGTTTTCTTGCTAACATTTCATCTATTTATATGATAGACTGCTTTTTGATGTGACAACCCACTTTCTTTCACCACTAATCATAATGAGAGATTAAAATCATGGGACTTGTAGTGTAGCATTAGAAAGACACAAGATTCCCATTTCAATCTTTCACTATTGTTCACTTAATATTTATTATTTGTGAATATGTGATTGACTAAGAAAAATATATGTTAAGTATATATAACAAATACATACAATACTTTGGGAAGAAGTTGAAAAATTCCACATATGCAATGAGACTGCATCAAACATCTGCAGATCTTACACAAGTACAATTATTATTGGCAGCAAATAAACTCCGTCCCTAATTTTATTGAATAAATATTAAAACTTAGGGGAAGACTGCTAAAGTACAATAGTTTGCAAACAATTCTGCAGCTTAGTTGAAGAATACATCAGATTTTATAGAGAATAACATCAACATTCTGTACATTGAATACTAGAGTAATTTTATTCTTGTGAACTAGACTAAGAAACTATACAAATTATAATGGGTTTACCTTATTGCTTGGCAACATTTCAGTTAAAGCTGTTAACTGACTTTGCACCCCAATTGACCCCTAATATGAATCCTTAAAACTTCAAGGAGACATCAACCATTCTTGGGTGTGATTCATTCCATAGCAAAACAGATGATAATACATTATATTGTTTTTATCTTCCATATCACTGAGTTGGCTTTATGAATAGTTGACCTTTTTATGTCTTCTATTTCATTTGTTTACAATGGATATTTTATTTTATTATATCATAGTGTATTGATTTCTTAATTTTCTGTTTCATTGATACATTTCATTGTCTTTTTAAATAAATATACTATAAATAGTTTGTCTGATTGCAGCAGGTATATATAAAATGAAATTAAAACAATAAATAATTGCTGTATTACATTGATTAGATATTGTTAGAAGTCTGAATATATTCTAAATCAGTACTTCTCATTGCTGTAGTGGACGATTGGGAATTTTTTAAATTTAAGACCAAATGTTTGTAACGTACAATAAAAACGAATTATTAGAAAAGTGACATTTTTTTAAAAAAATACATACAAAATGCAATCAATTATTAGTTTCCACAAACATAAAATTACATTTCAACAAATATAATTAGAACAAGACTAATGTAGGAAAAATAATGCCTAATATACAGAATCACTATTACAATTATTATTGTTTTGTATTTATAACTAAACAAAATGTACAGTAGTGAGGGAAACAGTGATTCTTCATATTATATGCCTATATACACACTTTGATTGAACACTGTGTATATCAATATTTAATAATTAATAACAATATTAACTTTAATAATTTAATGCAATGGAATAATTTAATAAAGTAATATTGAATTAATATTTTAATGTGACAAGTAAGATTGGTTCTGGTTTCTTAATTTATCTAATCTAGGTTGAATTGATGACAATTTACTTGTAGGGGATAATGTATATCTAAGCTGGCTCTAGTAATTTCATAAATTATGTTGTTTGGAATTGAAGAAGAGCTTTTAAAGCTGTTTTAGCAAGCTCAGGATATTTATTTTTAACTTTTATCTAAAATGAGGCAAGTGATGCTATATTTTAATAATTCATCTTTATTCCTTTATCAGTAGCCGATTTGAATAATTTTTCTTGTAAAATCACAGTTTAATTTAAATTATCTTTTGATGAAGTAAATGGATTCCGAGTACATTAATTCCTTATGAGTGGATCTTTCTTTACAAATGAAGGCATTCATTTTATGAATGAAGAAATTTCATAAAGTTCTATTAAATTCAGAAGCTTTTTTTGGTAATATATATTCACGAATGTGTTAGACTTCATAGATAATTGTTGTTAAATTTGGAAACACGTCATAGCAATCTATAGAAATATTGTTGTTCCAAATCCTTAAATTTCATTTTTGGCATTTCATTTTATCTGTAGTTGAAAAACATATTGAATTCCTTCCTTGTATGTAAGCATTGTGATAATAAAACACCAAAGGTATCAGTCAAATAAGCAAATCTGGATATTAAATTCATATCTGGAAATAAAGTGGTTTCTTACATTACAGAAACACTAAGAGTTTGTTCATAGTTCAATTTTAATATAATTTCCCACACATAAACATATCTCAGCATGCATTATGTCCCCCTGCCCTCATTATTATTATTGTTATTATTATTAATTAATTTTAGCAGGTCACAATTTTTACTATGTCTCTAAGCACACTATTAATTCAGATGACTTTATATATTTATTAATGGGACTTCCTTGATGAAAGAAGCAGAGTATTCATTTATATTCAGTCCCAATCTTTAATTCAGCATAGTTAAATTCATTTAATTAATCTTTCATTTAGTGTAGTTAATTTAGTTTAGTTATAAAAATAAATAAATAAATGCTATATCCACTCTGATTGTATATCCTTTGGTTTAAGTTGACAAAACAGCATTTGTAATGTGCTATGTTACATCACTTCTCTTGCGCATGCCTGTAACACATGTGTAACACATGTGACTGTGACATATGTGATTCAATACAAGTTTGACAACTGAAGGTAAATCTATAATGAAATCATTGTATGGTCATTACTACTGTTTGTCACTTACAATAATGGCAACTTGCATTTAGGACACAGCTAATATGAATTCCATCCAGCTAAAAATATTAATATAAAACCACGGTATAATTTAAATTGATTGTGAAAAATAGATATTTACCTGGCTCCAGAAGAACATGTTTTTTGGGGGTGGGGCTGGCGGAGTTGTGTTTCACAACTGAGATATCACTTCTGAACCGTTTTTTTTTCCTCACAGCCATTTACATTATAATTTTGTATAAGTGTTAGTATGTAAATGCTTTACTTGTCAAGCAAAATAGCATTTGACAGTTTTCCATAAGGGATCTGGTGCAAAAAAAGGGGATGAGAAGAGAAGGAAGGGAAGGGAAGGAAAGGAAGGGAAAAAAATTCTTTCCACAAAAAAAAAAATTGTTAAAATGGTTCCTCTTAATTGAAACATGAGAAAGCAGAGAGATTTCAGTCTGCTAGAGAAAGGATAGTTGTATGAGGAAGGGTGAACTTCTGACTGATGAATCTGCCATCTTTAAATTAACTGAGTGTGAAAACAGCTTATGAACAGAATTTTTCTTTCATCAGACTTGAATGAAAATGATACATACATACATGCATACATACATACATACATACATACATACATACATACATACATACATAGGTCTTTAGTTATTCGGGTTTTCTCCTGCCTAAAATTGGAAATGTCTTGGCAATGTTTCGATGAAGTCTCATTCGTCATCTTCAGGCTGGTGTTTTCGGCTTCATGCTTCTAGGAGCAAAAGCACGAAGCCGAAAACACCAGCCTGAAGATGACGAATGAGACTTCGTCAAAACGTCGCCAAGACACTTCCAAATTTATGGGGGAGAAAACCCAAATAACCAAAGACCTAAATACAAACACCCGCGAAAACCTCAGAAAACACACACACACACACACACACAGGCACGCGCGCACACACACACACACACACACACAGGCACACAGACACACATATATATAACAAAGATAAATTCAGCACCAGGATCAGTTGCCGTAAAACATCAGAACATTAAACAATGGCTCTCTTGCAGTCATTCGTTTGACCATCAGAGTATTGTTTGATGTGTTTTTCAAGTCCAAACTTATTTGCATCCTTGGGGTTACTGTATGCCACTATAATGGAAAAATTAAACATAATGTCATTAAGCTTCAAAGCAATAATTATTTAGCAGACCTGTCCAAAAATATATAGTTGAATCTGCATAAAATTCTATTAGTTAAGTAAGAATAGTCACCATGCTCTCTTAAAATTAAGTTTGAAATCACTCCTTCAAATTGGATTATGACTGATTGTATTATTTTATGTTTTCAGGAAAACTGTGTTCTTCTGTGGTTACTGATTTGAATTTGCTATTCTGTAGCTGTGAAATTGATTAGATTATTTTAGACGGCAAACATGAGATATTTCTTAAATTGGGAGGAAATAGAAATTTTACTGTTAGCCCACTCAGTTTAGAAAACTTCTTTTTCCACAAGAAAACACAAGAAACCCAAATGAAATTGCTTATTTAGTGCTGGATCATCTCATTTACAATGCCTCTATGAAATCTTCTGTCACACAGTGTTAACCAGAAATCATTGTTGCCTCTGGCAGTGTTGATGATAGGAAGACATAGGTTGCATTGGACCTCATTATTTTGCATTTTTTTAAACCTCATGATATTACTGTAATAGATCATTACTGCACTTGTTATAGAGAAATGGATTTGAGTAAGTGATTCACAGCAACTTGTTTTCCAGAGGATTACTGTTTGTACATTGAATCTACAATGCCCTGTCACTTCATCAGAATCTGTCCTGTGAAGGTGGGAAAAAAAATCTCTATTTAGTGAGAGCAGCAGGAGTTGGATGACATATGCTGACAGCTCTGGTTTATACTGTAATATGTTAATGGAAGATTAAATAATACCAGGATTACAAAGCAAATTGTCATGCATGCAAGAAATAAAAACTTAAATATGTCCAATGCTTTTTTGACGAGTTGAAAAAAGAACTGATAATTTCCTTGCCCCTCAAATATTTTTCCACCTCTTGTGTTTCCCAGAATCAACAAATGATAAAGAAAAGAAATGAATCACAAGTGTTTACTTGGGTTATTATTTTGAATTTGCTTGCTTCTGAATCTCTGAAGTGTACTTAAATGTCTTGCTCCCCCCCTTTTTTTTAAAAAAAGTCATTTTTGTTTTAAAGCTGCGATTTAGAAATCAAGCATAAAAAGTATCTCAATGACTATGAAAGTGCCTTATAAAATTGTGGTTTTTAATGGAAAGATTGCTGTAAGATTTATCTTTGCTGCTCAGAAATTGCACTGTTTTAATAAGGGTTAAGGCTCAATTGTTCACTCTACAGAAGCAATAACTTTCTCTCATTGGAATGTGAAAATAAACCCCTGTGAATAATATGACACAGAAGACTTAAGTTGTTTCGTTGCGACAGCTAGTCTCTCTCTCCTTCCCTCTCTCCCCCCCCTCTTTCAGCCCTCTACCTTCAGCAAAAGCTATTCTGTGGTCTTATAGTGTAGCTCTCTTGAAAAATTACACGGGCTTGCCAAATATCTTAATGACTTTTCTCTCAGCAGTTGGTAATGGTGAAATGTTATTCTAGTAACCATAATGTTTCTCATAAAACAATTGCATACAAGATGTACTGTACTTCTATTTTAGTGAGATCTTCGATCAGCCGTGTCCTGCCAGTAGCCATTTACCATTTTACAGCAAACTGCTTACCAGTCCTTCAAGTGTAATATTGCAGGAACAGTGAAGAAATGTGTGATTAAGAACATTCACTGAGAGTGGACCATTTAGTATATACTTGGCTGCAAAACAAACTGGCCTGCACATATGTAGGCGCTCATCACCCAAATGACAGTTCTATGTGGTCATTTAATTTTATGATCTCAATTCTCGCATATATTGCTAACATAAATATAGTGTCCTCCTGCCGGGAGGTCTGCTGGGTGTGATAAAATCAGTGAGACCTCAATGGGTTCAAATGGACATCTTTTATAATTATTGCTATAAAATTTCTTGACAATGCATTCTTGTTGTCCAATGGGTAAAGAAAACGATTTTCCGAAAGAATGAGTTTCAACAAAGAGGCCAGCATTGCTTGGGCATGCATTCCTGTGATCAGAGCATATTTAAATTGCCTCAGTTACTTTTACCTATTGGATATAAAGATATGTGCTTGAAATAATGTACAAAAATCAGAAAGTTGATTTCTCCTATTCATGTCATATTTTAATTTGGTCTGTAGCCAGGCAAAACAACCATATTATTGAGTGGTTGATATTAATTTATAGCTTAATTTAATTAAGGTCATTATGCAAAATTACTAAATTTTATTTCTCTTTCTCATCTGATACAGGCCAGAAAGACTAATATGAAAGCAGACTCAGAGAAATTCAAAGCAAGTATGCATATCATCAATAATTTTAATCAACGTTCTCTTCGGGGGCCCAGATTTCTTCTTGCTATAACCAAAACAGAAAGTGAAAGTGTTATTCATCCTGCAAATTTCCAAAGATCTATCATTCCATTTATTTGATTACATTGAAGTCCCAGCTAAGATGGTAACGATTATATGTACTGTAATGAAAATATAAACACACCATCTTCACTTTTCCATAAAAAGTCTCAAAAGAAGAGGAAGAAGGAGAAGAAGCAGCAGCTGTGCATTATGAGATAGAAAAATATTGTTTTTTTTAAAAAAAATATCTAATCTTCCAGAATCTTTCAGTGTAACAAACAGCTATCAGTTTATACATGGCTCAGTAAACGAAATCTGAACTTTCCTAGCAGTCTTCACCAACTTAGTACCTAGAAAGTTTTTTTTTAGTATAACTTCCATCATTCTCAGCTTTTCAGACATTCAGTCCTGAAAAAGAAGTTCCCTGGTTTAAGATCTTGTGTTAAAAGTAAACAGTTGGGATGAAATCTAATACTAATAATAAAATAATAATAATTTTAATAATAAAATCTGGATGGGGAAGAACAGGCTCCAACTCAACCCTTCCAAGACTGAATGGCTGTGGATACCGGCGTCCCGATATAGCCAGCTGATACCATCGCTGACTATTGGTGGCGAGTCATTAGCCCCCACAGAGAGAGCTCGCAACTTAGGTGTCCTCCTGGACACACGGTTGTCTTTAGAAGAGCATATGACAGCCGTGGCCAGGGGTGCTTTTTATCGGGTTCGCCTGATTCGCCAGTTGCGACCCTTTCTAGATCGGGACTCCTTACGCACAGTCACTCATGCCCTCATCACTTCCCGTCTGGACTATTGTAATGCTCTCTACATGGGGTTCCCCTTGGAGTGCACCCGGAAGCTCCAACTGGTCCAGAATGCAGCTGTGCGGGTGATATTGGGAGTGACATGGCGCTCACATGTGACACCACTCCTACGCGAGCTGCACTGGCTTCCAGTGGTCTTCCGGGTGCGCTTCAAGGTGTTGGTTCTTACCTTCAAACTCCTCCATGGCTTAGGACCTGGGTATCTACGAGACCACCTTCTGCAACCGATAACCTCCCACCAACCAGTACGCTCCCACAGGGTAGGCCTTCTCAGGGTGCCATCACTAAAGCAATGCCGACTAGTGGTTCCCAGAGAAAGAGCCTTTTCTGTTGGGGCACCTACCCTTTGGAACAGGTTACCCCCAGGGATACGAATGATCCCAGATCTTTGTACTTTCCGTCGTGCACTTAAGACCTTTCTTTTTCACCAAGCCGGTCTGGCATAAATCTTTTCTAATTTTGTAAATCTTTATGCTGAAGATTCTTAACTGTCGAGCCAAACTGGCTTAATTATTTATATTCACATTCTATATGTATGTCATTTTAACTGTTCACCTCCCTGAGTACTTCGGGAGAAGGGCGGTATAGAAATTGAATAAATAAATAAATAAATAAATAAATAAATAAATAAATAAATAAATAAATAAATACAAGTGGTATATTTTGTCATTACTATACTGGCTGAGGTGATTGAATAAAATATGCCACAGAAGAATCTGAGAAACTTTCATCATATACAGTGTTTATTTGCATGAAATGATTTCTGGAGGTATGATAATCCTCTACAGCAGTATCAACATCTTGAATTTGGATATTTTCATTGATAAGGGCCAAACATATAGAGTAATAAACAAATTTGAATTTTAAACTTACAAACAAGCAATATCATAGTAGTAGAAAAGACAGGCAACCTTAAAAATGGAGGTCCAATGAAGTCCTCTGTACACATAGAGTCATTCATACAATTAGTACAGAAAACAACTAGGAAATAAAGAGAGATAAAACTATAGAGCAGATATAATGGTATATCATAATAAAAAATTTATGTGCATCTTAGCTGTTTATCACACTTGCTTACATAGTCAGTTACTCAATTTTTTTAATGTGTATGAGACCGAGTTGAACAATCCCATCTTACATTAAAGAACGCCTCAATGTTGGAAGTGGCCATCTATCTTCTAGTGGGACACTTTGCCTAATATCTACCTAAATTCCAATGAGTGGGACATATAGGGCTCTGATATTATGAATTGCTTTTCTGTTTATTAAAATTCAAATGCAAAATTTGAAATACTTTCAACAATGCCAACAACTTGCTGTATAGCATTGAAAGTGGGGATTAGATGATTCAACTTTTCTTGACACCTTTGGAATATTATCCAATCTCACAAGAGATAAACAAAACTTTATTTTTTTTTTAAAAAATGAAATGTTAAAAAACAACTCTTTAAAACCTTTTATATGAATAGATTCACTGTGAAACCAGATAAATTACAGAACTGTCATAGAACAAGTTGGAAAATTAATAATGGCGTGGCAGCTCCCCCAGTACCTGGATGAAGCTGTCTATTTAGACCCGCTCCAATCCGGTTTCAGGTCTGGGTACAGCACCGAAACGGCATTAGTTGCATTGGTGGATGATCTCTGGAGGGCTCGGGGTAGGGGGTACTCCTCTATCCTGGTCTTGTTAGATCTCTCAGTGGCTTTTAATACCATTGACCATGGTATCATGTTGTGCCGGTTGGAGAGATTGGGGGTGGGGGGCACAGTTGTGCAGTGGTTCTCCTCCTATCTCTCCGAACGGTCACAATCTGTGTTGACAGGGGGGCAGCAGTCAACCCCGAGGCACCTAGTATGTGGGGTGCCACAAGGGTCAATCCTCTCGCCTCTCCTGTTCAACATTTATGTAAAGCCGCTGGGCGAGATCATCCGTGGTTTGGGGTGGAGTTCCATCAATATGCTGATGATACTCAGCTGTACATCTCCACCCCAGACCATCCCAATGATGCCGTGGAAGTGATGTCCCAGTGCCTTGAAGCCGTGCGGGTCTGGATGGGGAGAAACAGGCTTCGACTCAACCCCTCCAAGACCGAGTGGCTGTGGCTGCTGGCGTCCCGATATAGCCAGCTGGCACTATCACTGGTTATTGGGGGCAAATCATTAGCCCCCACGGAAAGGGTGCGCAACTTGGGCGTCCTCCTGGATACACGGCTGTCTTTAGAGGAGCATACGACGGCCATGGCCAGGGGGGCTTTTTATCAGTTCGCCAGATACGCCAGTTGCGGCCCTTTCTAGATCGGGACTTCTTATGCACAGTCACTCAAGCGCTCTTCACTTCTCGCCTGGACTATTGTAATGCTCTCTACATGGGGCTCCCCTTGGGGTGCATCCGGAGGCTCCAACTGGTGCAGAATGCAGCCGTGCGGGGGATTATGGGAGCGACAGGGTGCTCCCATGTGACACCTCTCCTGCGGGAGCTGCAATGGCTACCGGTGGACTTCCGGGTGCGCTTCAAGGTGTTGGTAATCACCTTTAAAGTGCTCCATGGTTTAGGATCAGGGTACTTACGGGACCGCCTTCTGCCACAAATTGCCTCCCACCAGCTGGTTCGCTCCCACAGAGAGGGCCTCCTCAGGGTGCCGTCAGCCAGACAATGCCAGCTGGCGACCCCCAGCGGGAGAGCCTTCTCTGTGGTAGCTCCCACCCTCTGGAACGATCTTCCTTCAGAGTTGCGAACAATCTCTGGCCTCCGGACTTTTTGTCGGGCCTTAAAAACGTACTTTTTTCAGCTTGCCGGCTTGGCCTGATCCCTGTAAAATTTTTTAAAATTTTTAGTTTTTGATATTAATTTTAAATTGAATTGTTTAAACTATCGGCCAAATTCATATTAGTTGTTTTTAAAATTTTAACTTTTGTGTAGCTTGCTTTTTATTTCTGGCTGTTCACCGCCCTGTGTCTGCAAGGAGAAGGGCGGTATACAAATCTAATCAATCAATCAATCAATCAATCCCAAAGATAGTATATTAGGATAGATAGATCATAAAGAGACACTAATATGCTAAAAATGAAAGATTCTACCAGAACATCTGAAAAGATTGTGATTTCAAATTATGATTACAAATCAAAGATATTGAAAGAAACCTTTAAACAGCACTTCATAAACAGCTTGAAGTATATTTGAAACCTGACATTAAATACACAATATAGTAATGAGCCCAAAGAAGTGAAAAAAGAAAACAAAAATCTAAAACCTAGGCAAATTTGTGGTTATCCATTTCTACAGAAATACAAGACTCCTGAAGCAATACTTTAATTACATGGACTCTTTCAATTTCTTGAAGATTGGAATACTTTAATAAGAGATTGCTGGGATATCACCTCCCCTTGACTTTGCTTTCTAGAAACCTTTCTCCCTGAACTTTTGAGAGTTGAGTTCTACCCTTTGTTTTAAACGGACTAAATCTTTTTTAAAATTCAGTAGGAGGTCGGGTTGATAGGTAGGTGACAAAGAGATATGTATTGTGCATCTGAGCCTGCAGTCTACACTGGCATGCAGGTAACTTTCACAACAGTATTATACTTCAGGAATATTAAAGAGAAAACCTTTATGCAACTTGGAATACATTTAGATGCGTTGTTAAATTGTCATCCTCAGACACAAAATAGCAAATAAGAAGCAAACACATCATTCTTTTTTAACTGCAGGCTACTCATGTTTGAAGATTACGTTACATCAAATAATGCTATAATTTGTTCTTCCTTGCCTAAAATTGGAATCAAATACTTGCAAAATGCTTTTGCTTTGAAGTAATTAAAATGAAGTATTCACTGACCATAATAAAGAGGCATCTATGGACTGCATTATAATGAGGACTGATAAAGTAAAACACATTACTCCCAGCAATTTTTTCCCCACAAAAAACTGCTATTAATTTTTCCTAAAATTTAAACTGCATCATATTTGGTTTTTTTCTGAATCTAACAAGATATTTGCTGATTCAATTTTTCTGAATGTATATCTAAAATGTTGATTTATATTCTAATACTACCTCATACTTGCAAATCATTTTTATCACATTTAAATATGGCTTCATCAAATGCTTGTAGGTAGCTTACAACCAAGGAACTATTTAAAAAGAGAACATTAATCCATTATAATATATTGCATATGTAGAACTTGGAGGAAAAATATCCTGCTTTTTTATTTTAGTACTTTTATACCTTACCCACTCACTGGTCTGGTTAGTTTGCCTTGCACCCAAATGAGCATCAATCGACCTATGTCAAACATTGTCATGTGGTCATCAATTGATGTTTGCCCAGAGGCCTGAAAGCAGAGATGAGCCATACTATCAGTGGTGGATTGCCCCTGGTTCTCACTGGTTCTATAGAACCAGTAGTAAAACCGGTGGGAGGCTCCGCCCACTGACTCCGATGTCACCAAAATGCTTCTGTGCATGCGCAGAAGAGCGTGCATGCACGCATAGGGTCCCACTGCAAACCGGTAGTAAACATAAGTGGAACCCACCCCTGCATACTATCCATTGTTCTTGTATCCAGTCTTCTAACTTGGGGAACTCTGAAGACTCCACAGTCCCCGATCAATCCATCACAACCACCACAAATCTGCAAAAGCTTGTTCACATGCAATCTTTGACATGCAGGTACAATCCACAAAGGCTGATTTTTTTCAGTTCTCTTTAGCACTTCATAGATTTTCTACAAAAAGAGGGAGCAATAAGCAGAGATTGATGTATAGATAAGTAGATAGACTAAAAGATAATATGCCAGTAACATGAGCAACAGTATATTGCGGAAAGGTTTTGGGTTATTTGCTTTCCTGAATGTGAAAATTCTGGGAGATTTTCTTGAGAAATCAAACTCAGGTAATATTTTTCTTTGATTTGGTGATTGAAGAGTTCCATAGCTTTCTTTCCTTCCTCTTCCTTGGAGAATCCAGGTTTCAAATTTAGATAGCACTGAAGCCTGACAACCATTACAATAAAGTTTAGTAAATTTATTTATAACTATCTACAGTATATGAATTGGAGAATTGAATCTTTATAGTGGAATCTAGAATGATTTATTTGTTTGTTTGTTTGTTTGTTTTTAGACCAGCCTGACTCTAACTGACTTTGGGAATTCACAAAAAATAAAATTTAAAAACAAACAAACTATAAAGTAATATAGCTTGATATCCTGATTATTGAAGGGACAATTGTATGTGTTAAGAAACTTTAGGGAGGTAATTTTGTTTTAAAATGTTTTCCAAAGTTAATATGAAAACTATGACACAGATAACAGAAGCTAGAGAACTTTAAAAGGATTTCTGGTGATGCCAATAATTTGCAAAGATTTTTTTATCCAGATCTGTCACTGCACTAGATTTATATAAGACAGAAAGTTGTATAATCATCCCACTCTATGTCCCCTATTTGTACTTTGTGTAATAAGCACAGTAGGTGGTAACTGGCTACCAAAATGCTTGCCCTAATGCTGTTAGGTGGACCTTTTGCCTACCATTTGGAGGCACTCAGGCTTTTCCAAAATGGGTAATTTTCTCTTCCTTCCTGATTGGTTCTTATTTTTGTTAATCCAGAAAAAGGTTTAGATGGGAGGGGGAAAGTGTGGGGATGGGAAATAATGGGAAGAAAAGTGGTATCAGAGAATAAAGTGGGAATGAAGCTCCATCTTGTTCGTCTCACATTTTTAGATTTCAGCACCATAACATATTACATAAAATAAATGAAGGAATCTTATTGGGATAATGTATTATCTCCTTTATGAGATTTTCCTAAACTCTTTATTTGTGTCACATCCCACACACACAGGTTAAAACTGTAGTGCAAAAATGCTTCTTTGGTATTTTCCTGAATCTCTCTTAGATATATGTGAAAAGGACATCACCTGCCTATTGTTATCAAGGGCTACCTCATCGTCATTTCTTCTCTCTGCTCCATAGAGTGGTGTCACATGACTTAGACAGCAATATGAAGAAGAAGAAAAAAGCTGCATTTAAAAAAGAAACCTACCAGGTCTCATTCAATCTGATGAAAGAAATTTTACTTCAGAATGTGTTTTTTTTTTCAAGGAAAAGAGAATTTCATGGAGATTCTCAGAGGAGGAATAAGGTGTTCTTAGGAGAATTTAATGATGAGATGGTAAAGGGCTGTGTAAAAATGTCTTGTCTTATGCAATCATCTCACCAGGAGTTCCAGCTTTCCTTACTTTGCACGTTTCCATTAAGTCTCAAAGAAAGACATTCTGAAAGAGCTCCTTCCATGGGCCTTTTTCAAACCAGATAGTGTGGGCAAAAATAAGGGACTTTGGAATGAGTGAAAGAGGCCTCATGGAAAATAACATCAGCCAAATATCAAGCTTTCAAGTGAAGTGAACTTCAAAAATTGCCATCAGGAGAAATTAGAAACAAATTCTCAAACAAACTGGAGAATAAAATTGAAAAACAAAAAACTCTTTCACTGGGAATAAATATTTTATGAACTTTCCAGGCAAATTTCAGGAGAGCATCAGAGATTCATAAACTAATGGTACTTTGACTTATAAGACAGCCTTATCCATTGCAAATGAATTGGCCCAATTTATTCCCAGCTAGTCATAAACTTTAAAGAAAGGCGCAAACAAAATCTCTGGATATTTCAAACATTCTGCATGACAATGTTGCTTTAAAATTAATTTATAAAAATTAATAGAACAGAATAATGTGTTTGTCTTTAGTGCATTCATACTGACTGTATATTTAGGCTCACTTGCATGTACCTAGTGCAAGCACTGATTACATACTGCTACTTCCCTCTCTCCAGGTGATATTGGTACATAGAAACGTTTGCAAATTACTCTAAATTTGTTGAATAGAGAAAATGAAATCAAATATTTTTTTCTACTTTTTCAAAAAAGTAAAATACCATTTGCATGAGAGGATGCATTCTCCACTACACTGTAGCATTAGTGACCACAATTAACTTGCAAGCAGCAATCGATGCAGTTGTATTCTAAAAGGTACCAAGAAGGTTTCTGTTAGATGGGGCCTTTTCAAATTAGAAGTAAAATCATGAATATACATCACAATTGATGCTACCTCCCAGAATGTATTAAATCTGATCATACCCAGGATCTTGTTTATGAAAATTGTCCTGGGTGCAACTTGAGACAAACTCTTTACATGGAAATTCAAATAAATAAAATCCTTGGAAAATGACTGGAGTTATCGATAGGCTATATCCATTTCACTGCCCAACTCAAATCACCTTTTAGCTTTGTCTGGGTATATAAGGAAAGCTATGATGTTAAGAGCTGTTGTGGTGCAGTGGTTAGAATGCAGTATTGCAGGCTAATTCTGCCAACTGCCAGAAGTTTGATTCTGACTCAAGGCTGACTCAGCCTTTCATCCTTCCAAGGTGGGTAAAATGAGGACCCAGATTGTTGAGGGCAATATGCTGACTCTGTAAACTGCTTAGAGAGGGCTGTAAAGCACTAGGAAATGGTATATAGCAATAGCACTTCTACTTATATGCCACTTTACAGTGCTTTACAGCCTTCTCTAAGCAGTTTACAGAATCAGCATATTGTCTCTAACAATCTAGGTCCTCATTTTACCCACCTCGGAAGGATGGAAGGCTGAGTCAACCTTGAGGCTGGTGAGATTCGATCTGCCAAACTGCTTGCAGTTGGTTATCAGCAGAAGTAGTCTGCAGAACTGCACTCTAACCACTGTGCCTCTGTGGCTCACTGTATATAACTCTAACTGCTATTGCTATTGTTATTTTAGGCTCAGCAAAGCCAGGTAGTCCAACTGAGGTTTATATTACTTATGAAATTGCTCTGCAGTGATTCAAAGCCACTTGATTTGAGGTCTCAAAGTGATTGGAAGATTCAGTTCAAATATCCAGTTTCAAGTGAAGTGGCCACTGACTTTCCCTCAATTTGAAGCATCTCTTTCAAAACTTCACAGAGTCGTATTAGTAACTTGGGCAAGGAAGTGAATGTGAACAGAGCAGTTGGAGCTAGGATTCTCTGTGTTGTGTAAATGAAGGCAGAAAGTACCTTTAAAACATTGTATGCTCAAAACACACTTTTCTATAAATCTCTGCTTCTTCTATAAATCTCTGCTTCTTCTAGAGCCGTGATAGTAAACCTATGGCACATGTACCACAGGTGGCACACAGTACCCTCTCTGTGGACACATGAGCTGTCACCCCAGTTCAGTTCCGCCGCACATGTATGTGCACCTCCCACTGGCCAGCTGATCATTGGGTCTTGCTACACATGGGTGGGGGCAGGATGCATGTGGGGGGCTCATGCACAGGGTCAAGGGGTACACAAGCAAAGGGGATTGTGCTAGCATTGCATTTTGCAAAGCACATGCATATTTTGGGCAGTCAGTCCAGAAAAGATTAGCCATCGCTGTTCTAGAGAATTAAATTTAGAGAATTAATTCTAGAGATTTAAAATTATGTGCTAACATTTTGTACCCATCACTCTCCCAGTTGCATCAATCTATGTGATAAAGATCTTTGGAAGAAAGAGGGGAGAGGACAGGATGGGAAGGGAAGAGAAAGGAAGAAAGGGACCCTACTGAAGTTTTTAGTGAATGTTAAAAATGTGACAGTTGTCTGTATCCTTTCACCATGGCAGTGAAATGTGCAAATTTATTATCAATAAAATCCATGACATGTAGTTTTAACTACATTCTAGTAGTTAACAAGTTGCTGTCTGGGATCAGTCATGCAAAACTGCATGGCTCTTGATAAAACATCATTGGGAGACCGAAAGTGTTCTTTAGAAATGCAAACCATCCACTGAGCAGGCTGGAAGGTGGTCTGACTCATATCTTTCACTGATAAGAGATAACTTATGTGGGCAGTTGAACATTGGTAGTTGAACATTGGTATAATTTAAAATGCTGAACTCTTATTAAAGTTTATGATGTTCTGGTTATATTGATTGCCATCTAGTGGTTCACATCAAAATAGCTAAGCTTTGTTAAGGAAAAATAAATCATAATAAACTTTAGGAAGAAATACTATTATGTGCAATTATTTAGCTTATAAAAATAAAAAAAATATTGTGTCACAAGATAAATCACTCATCTGAAGAATGTGGCATTGAGATGGAAACAAACAGATTAGACAAATTACTAATAGGCCCAGAAAAAAAAGTACTATCTAGACAATACAATTACTTATTAGAATTCGATAGGACGGAAGAGGTAGTAAAAGAGCCAATGATTGCGTGGGCAAAAATATTGGACATAATATAAATTTGGATGAATGGGAGATGATTTCGAATAGAAACTATAAATTAACAAAAGTGGCAACATACAAAGAAAACCAATATAAAATACTACACAGATAGCACCTAGCGCCCGTGAGATTAGCAAAAATCTATCCAAATGTAAGGCCCAAATGTTGGAAGTGTGGATGTCACCAAGGTACCTTCTTTCACATGTGGTGGTCCTGTCCCGAAGCAATAAGGTATTGGAGAAAAATTCAAAATTGGCTACAAAAATCAACTAATGAAAAAATTGAATTGATACCTGAAACATTTCTCCCAGGAATACTAAAGATGAAATAGCAGGGGAAAAAAAGATATCTAATTATACATATACTCACTGCAAAAGAATAGCCTACGCCCAATGTTAGAAAGGAAAGGATACACCACCAGAGGAACATATTATTCAAAAGGTTCTAGAATGTGCCGAAATGTACAAATTAACGTTAGAATTAAACGAGAAAGAAGACTCAGGATATTATACAGTGTGGGATTGATAATCGAATAAAGAATAGATAAAAGTTAATATAAATCTTAAGATGCATATGTAAATTATGTTATATTATGATGAAAAGTAAAAGAAGAATCAATTTAACATTTGTAGAAAAATAACACTGACTGATTGTATTGTATTGTATTATAATAAATTTCAATACATTTTTTTTAAAAAAGATAAATCACTCATCAAATATACGTAATTTTTAAAGATATATTTGACAAGAATAAGTTTTCTTCTACAATACTCCAAGGGTCAACTATTTTAAAGGAACCCGTTGTTTTCAGATTTCAGTCACAGAAAAACTTAAGAAACATATTTTGACCTTAGTACAGAGTGACTTAGAATGACATTTGACCTAGCACATTTGTAGACCTATTTATAATATATTTGAGTTTTCCTTTGGCTATAGTCTGGAATACTGGTGTTGATGAATGCTATCATTCATAATGAAACATGAACTTTAACCATTCCAAACCAAGTACTTTTCCTTTATGATTAAAACAAAGTATTATGAACAAAACATCCAATTAAAGAAAGTTAACAAGAATGTATTCTTCGTGAATTGTGGAATGTGAAATAATTGGAAATTGAAATAAACCAACTGAATAATTGTTCCATAAAACTAACAAATCAGTAATGATGTGATAATGTTGATTTGAAAATGAAATCAGCCGTAATATTGACAATATTGTTACTTTCCACTCTTTCTCTGACTTAAATTGTACCTTCAGCTGGAATAAAACTTCTTAAATGCATAATTTTTTAAAAGCAAATTATATTAGAAACAGGAAAAAAGATAATTAAAAGTGATGACAAAAGAATGAGTGAGAATACCAGTAGCAGTATTTCAATTTACCTTCTGCTCGATGTTCAAATTACTTTTATTATTATTATTATTATGTATAAATCCATATTTTTTCCACAGAGTTTAGATAACTGTGTTTCATTCAATCTGTCAGGAAGATTACTTAGACAAGACGCTTGAAAAGTTGCTTGGGCAACAATTCATTTATTACATATTTTCTCCTCATTTTGAAGCCCTTAATTCTGCAGCTAAGGAATGTATCTATAAATTATTTAGGAGCCCACTTGAAGAAGACTTCATTTACTTGAATTTCATTTTTGTTTCAAATAAGACATTTCAGGAAAAAAGTGCCTTTGTGAATTAGTTAATACTGGGCCATAAATTCTTCCTTGAACAAGGTCTAGGCATATCTTTCTCATTAAAACATAAAAAAAACTACAACTTTCTCTCTCAAGTAGATAATCAATCATGTTTTTGATGTGACACTACTTAACTCAAAATGTATTAATTAAAATCTACCTCTTAATTCTAGTCTTTAGTGTGTTTATACTTTTATTTTTGCCTACAAACTGAGAAGTACATGTTTTAGACCTAAATAACATAGTTCTACACCTCTGCACTCCTTATATAATTATTTCATCTTATGTCATGGACTTTATTTAAATTATGTAGATAGCATCCAAATCAGCATGATCATTAGTTTTTTAACATCAACTATGCCAAATTCCCCAGGAACTTTCTTATGTCTGCACTTTAATACAACTGCTATTTTTTTTTTTTACTTATTTTAATTTACTTATCACTTTTTACTTTCCAAATTGTCTTAAATTCTATTAGAATTTAATAGAATATTGATGCTGAATGAATACAGTTTTAATACAAATGTGACCAATCAATATGAAATAAGGATGGTTAGTCATACAGAAAGAATGAATGAGGATCAAAATGCAAAATAAACATATAATGGAAGAGTGAATAAGGTGAAAGGAAGTGAAAGGCTGATGAAGGTACAATTGGATGGAGTTGGTGAGGTCTTCAGAAAAAGAAAGATGAGACATTCAAACTTCGAAAGGCAATATATGAAATAAGCGTATATATGTGATAAGCAGAAATGTATGAAAAAATATATTGAATAGTACTGGGTTATGAATAAACTAGATTTAGCAACATTCATTTTTACTCTTCTCTCTCTCTCTCTCTCTCTCCCTCCCTCCCTCCCTCCCTCCCTCCCTCCCTCCCTCTCCCAAGAGTTCAAAAGCATGTAAAAATGTAAGTAGAAATATAGGGACCACCTTTTTTTTCTACTTGCAGTAGAAAGATAACATTACGTGCGCCTTTGGTGTTGAGTTATGCTGGCCACATGACCATGGAGACATCTTTGGACAGCGCTGGCTCTTCGGCTTTGAAACAGAGCTGAGCACCACCTCCTAGAGTCGGGAACGACTAGCACATATGTGCGAGGGGAACCTTTACCTTTACCTTTAATTCAGGTAAATGGGTTCTTAAGGGTTCTTAGTCTAGCAGCTGTTTCAGGACTTCCATATCTTTTTGGATATGGTATAAATAAAGAGAAGCAAATCTTTACAAAAATCAGTGGTCTGTATTTTGTCATCTTCCTTTTCTGTCACATCGTGCATTATAGTTTTCTAGCAAATTTTGGAGAGATCCTGATGGTCACATAATCCATGGAATCTCCACTTGCATACTCCTACTGTAAATAAAGAAGACTGAAGGAGAGAAGTAAGAATCACTTGCGATTCTCTTTATAACTGTGGGAATATTAGCTAAATAAATTCTCTTAACAAATGCCAAATAGTTATAAATTACAATGTTTATTAAATGTCCTGCTAATGTTAGTAAGTGGGTATGTGAATGTGATTTATAATTTGAAAAATGTATTACATGTTTTTTACTTTATCCATATATAAATGATATGTGTGCATACATACAATATACAGTACATGTTTGTGCATTTATGTAAATGTGTATGTGCATGTGTGTGCATAACATCATTAATGTAGATCCAAATTGCTAGCAAATTACAGTGACTTAAGGAATATGTTAATGATCCTACTCCAACAAATAATTATAAAGCAGGTGCACTTGAGATGTGTTCATTTAAATGACAGCCATCAGCTTCTAATCTCCTGAATATCCATGATAATGGTGATGTCATACCAGCTACTTAATATCATCGCTCACATTTTCCATTTAATACACTAGAGAACTCTAGATATAATCTCCATGTAGAACCATTGCCCTGCCTATTTAAATAGCAGTTAATTTATATACAAATCAAGGAGACAGTATGTATTGTTCTTAGAGCAATATATTTCTAATGAAATACATCATTTGAGATGGGGAAATAAATATTGGGTATATTGAGGCTTTGATGCATCATTGTGACATTAATGATGAAGCTAAACATGGAACATTCACACTGATGAGAACTTATAGGAATATCTACTTATATTGAGAACAGTGTATATATTCTTTGCCTATACCGTAGGTTTTTGTTTTTTCAGATATGTTTGCTAATTTATTTTTCTGTTTTCTTTATTAATTGTATTTATTTTTCTGACATCCAATATAACACATATTAATATATGTAGTTACTAATACTACATCTATTAATACTACATCTATTAATTAATACAACTAATGCTGTACAATATTTGTGTCTGTATTAGTGACATAATACAATACTAACAACTTATGTTTAACCTGGCCATGAACTATACTATCAGAATAAAATAGACAAAACTTTCTGGCCATTCCCTGTCTTCTACACAATGTTTTTGTCAATGAATTGGTTTTGTGCTTTGACAAAATTGGTATCCAAGACAAAGAGAAAGAGGTGATGATTTGCTCTTCATTGGATGGGTCCAAGCCAAGACTGAACAGCTGTCTTTTAAGGATGTTTTAACTGAATATTTAATAACTTAAATGCCTTTTGGACAACTTAAAACTATGATCATACCATGAACCAAACTGAGTAAGAGCAATTCATTTATCCTCTTTTAAAGAAAGTGCTATATTTAGCATGATTTAGTATATGTTTTGGCAGCAGTTTTTTCAAGTTTCAAACCTGAGTTTGTTGCAGTATTAGTAAGGGATGTTCATAATTAACATGTCAGGAGTAAGGTCTTTGTCATTAAAATATAACTAATCTTGCCAGCAAAAGCAATAATCGAAATATACTTTCCAAACTAATTTCAAAATTTCACTCCGCTCTGTTGTTTTGTCCTTTCAATTCCTTCTTAGGTCATTAAGTATACAGATTCAGACAATTCACTATTCTTTCAGCTAGTCTGTTAGAGTTGTTGAAGATATTCCTTGATCTTGGAAAAAAAATGATTTTGAAGGTGCTATAAACAGATCTGCATGTGATTAAAAACTTCATAATTTTAATTAATAATTGCTACATTTATGACCCAAAGACATCACATTTACGACTTGCAACAGAATCAGTTGTGGAAACTTTTGAAAGGATATTTCTGCTCTCTTTTGAAAAAGGGGCTCTTTCTAGAACAATTCTTTTCACAGTAGTATGTGTAACATAATTCTTTGAAAGGAATCTGATCCAAAGTTCCATAAAACAGGTGCACCTTAATAGATCTGCTAGAAATGTTTTAGCTGTTAGCATTTTATAGATAATCTGGCTGAAACGTCCTGTTTTCATAACAAGGCTTGTTGTATATTAAACCTGTAATAGTTCTTTCTGGGATTATGATGATTTGTAAAACAAAGACACACATGCAATACAACCCTCTTATTTTTTTTTAAGTAATCATTTATGCCTTTAGAAAATGTTGCAATCTAGAGATCCCACAGATATCTATGTCAAAAGAAAAGAAAAGAAAAGAAATCAGCCTTAGGGGATATAACCTAGCCTGCACATTGCCAGGACTCCAATCTGTTTTATGACAAAACAGATTCATTTATCTCCCAAATAAATAAATTACTTTTGTGAACATTTAAAAACATTTGCATAATTAGGTTGTAAGATCTGAGCAGTCTTTTTCATAATAATTAAACTAATCTAATCTTGGACAGGGTAAACAGACTTAGTAAGACAAGAACAGCCTTCAGGCAAGGAAGTTACCACATTCTACAGGAACTGTAAGACTGATGATGTTTTTTAATTATGCAGAGCTTTTACTCCCCAGTAATAGCAACGTCTGTATGGCCTGAAGCTCAAATAGTTACTCCCGGGCACATAAAATTACACTCTGCTTTTTTGACATCTTTGAAACACGCAACACATGTAGGCTCTCACAGTGTAGATACTTCAAAATGATTATATGCTTTCAACAGAGAACACATGAACCTGATGTTGATGGACCTGCTATCTGTATCCATTGGCTTACTCCTCAGTCACATGATCTCCTTGATTATCTTTAAATTAGGGAGGCTTTCATACCAAACGATACCACATCAGCTAAGGACGGATAAAGCAACAGCAGATAGAAAGGTTTGGCCTCCTGTGAATTGCAGTGAAAACTTCAGTGTTAAAAAAGGACGAATGTGGAAGTGACTGAAGACATCCTGGGGAAATAATTATGATGATGATAGCAAAAGATTTTTCTGAAGTTTGTCAAACTCAACTCTCTTTATCAAATAGCAAAAATGTTGCAAGCCCAAAAGATGCTTAATGTTTTGATTTGAATAGTTGAAGTCCTGTCAAATTGATCCAGCTTATGTATCCGTTCTTTTTATATGTAGCTGATAACATTTTGAAATCTGTGAAACGCAGTAAAAATTACAGTTTAAACAACTTCCAGCAGATCAGAAATACACAGCTTTGGGCTTATAGGCATCCCTGAATTTTGGATGGCAAGCCAGGACTATGTTACTAAAGTATATGTAAATTAAATACAACTTACATTAATTTTTATGTGCCTTTTGCTGGCCCTTAAGAACCTGCTATTTCAACAGGCTGGCCTGGCTGAATAAGAATTTGGATGAGGTATTTTAAAGTATGGGTTTTAATTGACAGGGCCAAATTTGTCTAATTCTGTTTTAAATTGGTTTTAAATATTTTGTATGGTTTATTGTTTTAACATGGCTGTACACTGCCCTGAGTCCTTCGGGAGAAGGGCGGTATAAAAATCTAATAAATACTAAATACTACTAATTTTTAAATTAAATTTAAAATCCCAAGTGCCTCACCACTCTCTCAAGGAAGTATTTATTTGTGTATCATCCTAAATATCAAAGAAAAAGTATTCTTTTTCTCTATATCTCTCCTCTAAATTCAAGAGCTTTATTCATGTCTTCATGCACAAAGCTGCAGTTTCGTAGCCCCTAGACAACTTCCTCAGTTGCCTTCTAACATCTCTTATCCTTCCATTGATATACACTATTATCTAACATGGATTATCAAACACCTTGAATCAGGCCATAACCCCAATAAAAATTGGAATCAATCAAGCTAAGTTTGAAAGGAATTAATTGAGAGAAGTGATCAAGTGATCAAGTATCTCTATAAGCTCATCTATCTTGAATTTGGCACTAATACTTTATAAGGACATTACTAAACTTTCCTTTCTGCCCTCTTTTTGAGGGTTCACATGTGTTGGAGAAATATGTATTCTATTCCTTAATCAACTCTCTTAGCTCTTCTCTCAGCAGAAGGCTAGTAAGATACTGAGTTTTTAATAAATCCTTCTACAATTGCAGTTTTGTTCAGTTACTTTTGACTTTAGTTTATCTTGGCATATGCCAGGCCGAAAAACTAGCAATCATAACCCTCAATACCTCAAGGCACGTTATTTAGCATTTTAGTCCAAGACTATGATGGATAATAGCAACTATCTGGCAAATATTCTCCTGAAATTGTAATTGGTAGCTTTTTCTGGCACTATAAGCAGAAAAATGTGGTAGAAGACCTAATGGATTATCTGGCCAATATTTAAATTAGTAAATATATTTATTTTTTTTTCTTTATAGATCTATCACATTTATACATGAGATTTCAGAGGTGATTACTAAACCACATCTGTTCTTTATTACTTATTAAAACTGATGTCTGCAAATGTTCTCATCACCCTCATGATTATAACTATGCCATAGAGCTAAAAGAAACTTGTTCCAAGAATTTTTCTACAATATTTACCTCTGAGAATTTTGGTGGCCAAAAACATGCTACTTTATATAATGTCTATATTTATCATTTAAAGATTTGCATTAGCAGATGGTATCTGACAATTGATTAGCATTATAACCTAGTATGTTATATATAAAAATTGGACAAAATTTAAATTACGCTGATGTATTACAATTCTGAAGTCTTTTACTGTTGGAAGTATTTCTGAATTAAGTGAATTTAAAACCACTCAGGGTTGAAATTATTCACATTTTTGTTTCATCTCCAGTATTGTGTTACAAAAATAAAACGAGAGCAGGAAAACTTTCATATTTGTGAATTCCATTTAGGAGTTGGTCTGCACAGTTCTATATCATTATCTCCTTGACCAAAGAGCTTACTGGATAATCGTCAGCCCATTACCACCTTTAGCTGATTGTTACTATGGGTAATTTCCATTTTATTTTGCACCTAAAGATTGACAAATCCAGTCACTCCTTAATAAGGAGTCCTTACATCCAGATTACAGCATACATACATACTGCTCAATGCACTAGCAAAAATATAAATGGTTGTATCAAGAAACCTTAAGAAACAGCTGACAAAACAAGACAAATGTAGGCAAAAGGGTGGGGGGAAGACATACAGGCAAGTATTTATTCAAATCTTTATTTGAGTGCACAATGTATGTACAATGAGATTGGTTGAGCTCCCTCGGTGCAAACACACACACACACACACACACCCAACACAATACAACTCACAGTGAAGACATAAAACCCCTAACCTCAGATAGCTCAACAGGCTAAATAGTCTGTTATTAACATTCAGCTGTCTGCAATTATTGCAAGTTTGAGGCTCAAGGTTGGCTCAGCCTTCCATCCTTTCTAAGGTAGATAAATTGAGGACCAAGTTTGTGGGGGCAATAAGCTGACTTTGTATAAAAATATACAAAAGTATAAAGGCTATTGCTTAACGCATTGTAAGCCACCCTGAGTCTCTGGAGAAGGGCGGCATATAAATCTAATAAAAAAAACCTCCTATAAATCTTATTAACAAAACATTCAGTCCTATTGCACCAGTGTGAACATGTGACACATTGCGCTGGCCCTGCAGTCCATCATATTACATCGTTATGATGTTACTTCTCATTTAGGAATCTGACAGCCTACAGATAAAATTTGTTTTATCTGTTAACAGAGTAAGACTTTTCCAGAACCACTGGAAACAATATTCTATGTAATTACCATGCACAGTCCCAGAAGGCATGGCCTTTAGTTATTCTAGCTTTAACTATGTAACGCTATGTGGCTCAGTGGCTAAGACACTGAGCTTGTTGATCAGAAAGGTTGGCAGTTCGGCGGTTCAAATCCCTAGTACAGGTCTCCTGTGTGAGCAGGGGGTTGGATTAGATGACTTCCAAGGTCACTTCCAACTGTGTTACTATTAAACATTTTTTGTATGTATCTGTAGAACAATAGAGATGGAAAGTAGGGCAGCAGGTCTTTCCTTTCCTTTCCTTTATCTTAAAGATAATTGTATATTTAAAGATACAATTGGAGGTGGAGATGGTGTATCTGACACTCACAGGGTAAGAAATTGTGGAGATGAAAAGAGGTCCTCATGTTGGCCATTTTGAACTCCAAGCAAAGATACAATAAAATATTAAAATTAGCAATAGCTGTTACAGTACAAAACTGCATAGTTTAACTTTTTCAAATCATTACATTGTTTAAATAGATTTTTAAAAACCTATATTAGGGGAAAGGCTATATAAAATGTACATAGAAAATAAGAGTTTAGATAAATATTATTTCAGTTATTATTATTTCACTAATATATTATATTAGTGTCAGGCCTTGAAGCCATCTTTTGTATTGGGCCTTCAGACGTGCCACATTTACTGCTGTGGCAAATTGGGAGGTGGGATTGTATGGAACATGGGTGATATATAGTCATAATAATATTCCTTTCTCAGAGGTTCAAGGATATCTTGCCCTGCATCTAGAAGGCTGGAACTGGGAGGCATCTCCAGTTGGGATGGTGCTTTGATTGGACCATGTGATGGACTTGTGGGTATTAGATAGGGACTTGAACTTTCCTTTGGGTGGGGAAAACCTGGAAGTTTACAGATTCAGATTTTCCTAGATATGACAATATGACATCTCTAATAAAATGTAACTTTGAGGAAACTCAAACCTTGAAATTTTCTTTTGTTGAGGGTGTTACTTGGAACCTGACATTTAGTGGAGTACATTTTGTGACATATAAAATGACATATAACATTTTAGTACAGTACATTTTTCTAATCTAATTTCACAGGATTGAAAAAACAAGGAACTGGGATTAACAAAATCCATATATTCATTTCTTGATCCATCCATCTCAAATCCTGAAACATCTATAAAGTGAAAAGAGCATCACTAATGAATGAGCCCTGACACAAGGTGACAAAAATGTTAACAATAATTTTATTAAATAGTTTAGCTAATGTTTAGTTATTTATATTATTAAATAGCTTAGTTATTGGTGGTGCTGGATATGATTGATTGTATTAGAGTTGGGATTTTCCTGATACCCTGTCATGCCCCAGTCAGGGTCTGACCCTGAGATGGAAGAGGAACAGCTGACAGAGCACCAGAGAGTGGCTCCATTGGCTGTGGAGGAAACTGGGGAAGGACAAAGTCAGGCTGGGCAGAGCAGGGGAGAGGTAGAACAAGGGAAAGGGGGTTCTGATGAAGACCAAAGCCCACCCCTTCTCATCCTAGGGCACATAGGGAAGAACAGCGAAGAGAGCAATGTGGGTTGCATGGCTTACGAGGGAGGAAAGGGCCCAATCCCCTTCACAAGATACACCTGGAGATGGAAGTTTAAAAGGAGAAGCAAATGGGAGTCACTCCTGAGTAAGACTCAAGAGTAAGGCTTGGAGCTAGTTGGCCACTCCCTTAGCCTATTTAAGGAGGAATGCCGCTTGCAGCAAGCTGTAGGGAACAACTTTAGTTCAATCTCCTTCACGTCTGGATTCTCTGCAAAATTGCTTCTGGGCTTTCTGCCAACCCTAGTAAGACTGTGATTACCTTTAGAATTCTGGAAGGCTGTTAAGACAGTTTTTAACAGCCTTTGATTGATAAAGACTAAGTTATTTGAGTAAAATAAGCTTTGTATAGAGTTTGTGTGTGCTGCGTTCTTTGGGGTCCGTAGCTGGGGCAGAACAAGATGGGAGAGTAAAGGAATGTTGGGAATAAAGTTTGGAGCTAATAAAGGGACTTGTACTTATTTTCTGGCTTTGTTATCTTTGTGCCATGCCCCGGGTCATCACATACCCTGTATTTGTTAGTGAGAAATTTCCTATCCAATTAACTTTCTGACCTGTACAAAAACCACTAACAAAGGGTTCATGTGTCCTTTTACCAAATCAGTTTTTTGCCTCTATCATTATTTTGGTGGCATTTGGGACAATTTAGTCCTGATAGAGCTATAGCATAACATGGACATTATTTTGTTGAATTAAAATAAAAATAAAGTCTGATTAGCAAATCAGTTCGAGTATCATTATAATTCAGATATCTGGAACTTATTTCTATGCTTATAGAATGAAGCTATAATAATTTGCACAATAAACATTTCTACATTCCTATATTAAAAATTGGTTATTTCATGGGAAATTATTTAAGCTATTGTCTCTTATTATAATTTTGATAGATTTTGTTCTTCTCTACTCTGCTGTTTTTTCTGAATGTATGTGTGTGTTCCTAGTGAAAAATAAATGGTTTCACAATAGCATTTATACAAGAAATCTTGGAAGGATAGTTGATTATGAACTAAGTGATGTGAAATTGCACATGATTTTGACAGATTGGTGAAAGTTCAAAGAACAGCATAAGGCTGTTCATTGGACTAGAAAGCTCATTGGCCAATGAACATTGGTCTAGAAAGAAAAATAAAAGGCATTAGCTTTGTGAAGATACGGTAGCACTTTTCAAATACCAGAAAGGAAGCCACAGAGAAGATGCCCAACATTTGCCCCAGGGGTGGGTACTACCTACCTTTACTACTGGTTCGCAACAGGACCATGCACACATGGTCACTTCGCTCGCGCAGAAGTGTTCTAATGACATTGAGGTCAGTGGGCAGAGCCTCCCACCGGTTTTGCTACCAGTTCTATAGAACCAGTCCTAACCGGGGGCAACTCACCACTGATTTGCCCTCTATCATGCCAGAATGCAGAATACATAGAACATTTATAGAAGTGATTTTTTTTTAATCTTCAGAAAATGTTGACTACTAAAGACAGTTATCTAAATATATAGGAAGATTTCCTTCACTGAATTTGCTGAAATGGAAGCTAGACAGCAATCTCTTATGGGTATTTTAATTAGAATTCATGTTTAGAGCATGGAGTGGGACTAAATAGCTAATTTCTACTCTGAATTCTTATAGTTCTATCAGCTGATTTTTAAGGCAAAAAGAATCAGTAATAAATTGATTTATCCATCAAGCTTTGCCCCAAGGATTTAATTAAAGTCAAAAGAATGTGTTGCTTTAAGGTAAATGTTTTATTGCTACCTACTGCAATAAAGTTAGCAACCACTTTGTCTAGTAACAAAGTTGTAGAAAACTGGAATTCTTAATATGTTGCCTTGAAGTTCTGCAACACTTTTAAAAGAAGCTAGTATAACATGCTGATTGAATTACACAAATAATTAACATGCAAACATAGATACTTTTTTCTGAGAGTTTAAAATCAGAACATAAAATGTATAATATAAAGGTATCATTCCCAAATAATCTTTGTACAAGGACTGTACTATGAAACCAATGGTCCTAGCTCTGTTGCAAGAATGTTTGCCTATATTGTATTTCATCCTATGTCTTCTTTCTTGTTTCCTTTCCCCTTCCTTTGGGTAAAAGACTTCATTTTGGGAAAAAGGAAAGATAGCAGAGGACTACTGAAATGTCAGTGAATGCAACAGACGCTCACTACTCTTCTCCATTAAAGTCAGACAGAGTGATCACTAATGCATCACTGAAAGAGTGGAGAAGCATCATCAAAAGTATAGTTGAAAGATGTAAGAATGTTAGGCCTGTATAGCACTTTGCATTTGATCTTCAGAAGGTGATTCAGAGTAGATAATCCCGGGAACAGGTACAGCCGTTTTAAGTACTAGAGACTGTTTTTGTAATTTTCTGCACTCTGAAGCATTTTTGGAGGATTGGGAGAAGAAATGGAATCCAAAATTGGATCCTGTAACACTTTACTAATGATACAGTAAGACTTTAGGAAATTAAGGGTCAGGCACTAGTCCTCTCATAACTCTGAATCTTGCAATTATTTCGATGGTGAAAGCATAAGGCCCTAGTCACTAAATTACATTTTCCATGCTAATAATTAACAAGTCACTTTGATATGAGAGGAAATTAGGGGGTTGCTTTTGGGGGGGGAGGTTAATGCAATTTTCCAGATCTGAGTAGAATTATGAGAAATCAAATAATTAACTGGAAATGTGTTCAGAGATGACAAGTGTTACAAAATTGGAGCGTATCCAAGACTTTTGCCTTAGTGTAAAACTAAAGAAAGGATTAAAAATATAAAAGTAACTAGGATTGTTTGGACAGGGCTAGGAAAATAAAATATAGATTGCCAATATCAGAAGCCTTGATGGATGCCATCTCTGTGTAGGAGTGTGTATTTGTTGCTGTAAAATATCTTTTTTCAGAAAGGAAAAAAGTGCTTTTAAAACCTGTATTTATCTTTCTTTTGTGGACAGCTAGTGAATGAACAGCTTCTTTCATAGGTTTCAAACTTGAAACCCTAATACATGGAAACTTGACTCTTATGTGAACAAAACAAGTTGATCCTATGAAGAATTCACTAGGTTATGAGAAAAAGTTAATTATTATATTTGATAATTATTGTGGTGGTGCTTATTGTACCTATGTTCTACAACCTCAATGCAGTTGTGGTCCTTTTCTACAATGGGCATAATTTACTGGGCTGTCTATAATTGTCAAGATATTTCCATCATCATATTATCATAATTCAGGTGCTTGGCAAACGCATCTACTCCTGATAGTATCTCAACTTCACATGAATGCCATTTCTGACCTTCCCAGATGAATTTTGATAAGCAAAGTCAAGGGGGGAAGCTGGATCAAGGGGAGAAGTTAATAATTGCATGAGTTATTTAACAACTACAATGATTTGCTTAACAACTCTGCTCATAAAAAGCTCATAGCATCAGGCACAACTCCCTTAATAACTACCCTACTTAGTAGTGAAAATTCTGGTCCTGATTTTAGCCATAGCTATGGTGATGTCTACCTTACTAAAGCAAATTTGTTATCATGCAGTGGTGGATCCACATGGATCCTGAGGTAGACCTTTTTCCTGAAGATCCTACTACCTACCTATTCCATTTCCCTATGTTTTCCTGTTGATATAAAAAACATGCCTGCATATACATCCTTAAGAAACAAAAACAAATGAATTGTATAGTCAGCTTCTTTCTATCCTCCTTTGCTGACTATTTCATTATTTTTTTAAAAAACTATTTTTGTTTAAGTTTTTACATGGATGTGTGAGTGTTAAGGAGAGGAAATATAAATAAATGAATCAAATGTGTAATACTTCTACTATTATTTTTTAGATCTATAGATATGTTCACTTGTGAAAAGCTAATTACGTTGGCAGTAATGTTGGAAAGATTTTCTCCGCCCCTCTCTCCCTCCCTTCTGCCCTCCCTCCCGCCCTCCCATCTTCTCCTGGATAAACAAATATTATCTAGTGCTTTTATTTGTGTATGTGTTTCCTGACGAAAGAGGAGTTAATTTTCTTTTATGATAACATTCTAAAATTGAGTTGTTCTTTCACTGAGTTTCCCTATTTTCTTTCAGTTATATTGCAGCTTTCATTAGTAATATAATTCATCATGCCAGTTGACTTTTACGTTATAAATTGCTAAGCTAAAATTTTGCAACTGATAGATATTACTTTCATTGCAGGTCTGATTTATAATGGCATTCAACATTTGAAAAGAGGCAAATAGAAGGATTTCTCTCCCCCCCCCCCCCCATATTCTGAGAATCGAGATTTGGAACGGCTTGGAGATTGACTCATTAAAATAGTATCCATGTCTTGCTAGAGGATGGCATATGAAAATATCTGCCTGTCCTTCCTCCCCAAAAAGAAATGAAACTACTCTATGCTAAAAATTTTCTGAGTAATAACTATGTTAAGGCCTGCTACTGAAGCACAGCTGGAGCTAATATAGCCATTTTTAGCATTGTTGAATTTTCAATAGCAAATAATTTAGAGTGTGCATTATACTGGAGGCCACTGAGAGAGAATAGAAATAAAATTAGCTTTACATTTTTAATATTATTCAATAATTTTTTTAGGAAGTGGTCTTGGTAGAGGTTGAGTTTCAATTTGTAATGCAGCCAAAAAAAGCTATTTACTGGATAATGGAGAGATTTTTTACAAGTAACTCACCTTCACTGAACAGATATTTAACTGTTTGATTTTTGTTTTACTGTTTTCATTGTGAGTTCATGTACATAGACCATATTTTGTGAATAGTTCGGCATATATACTGGCATTTTTTTTTGTCAACTTAATAGACCTCTGTGAAGTAGTGCCATTTCAACTCTTGGCTTCACCTTCATACACAACATTGCAGCAATTGGATATGATGTGATGGAAAGGGACTGTTGCACATATCCAGAAAGTCCCTAGTTCAAAATGGAATGGCTCCAGTGATTAGCAGAGATTAGGTTTAATTTCCAAAAGTGATGGATCATCAGAATATCTTAAATCAAAAAGTGAAGGATACTCATTTTAAAAAAAAGGAGCCAAAGGCAAAATAATAGTGATACACATCCAAAAGCTGATTTCTTAAAAATATGACACCTTTTAAAGTGAGAATAACAATATTAAAAACAATAGAAAATGGGGGTGAAGATCAAAACAGAGAATAATGCAAAAAGGAATGAAAATATATTGCAAACAGTAGTTAACCCAGGGGTGTAAAACTAAATTTTTTTACTACCTGTTCTGTGGGCGTGCCTTGATGGCCATGTGACAATTATTTAGGATTTAGCAGAGCTACTGGTTTACCAGGCTTTTAACTGCTTGCAGAGCTGTACCAATATTTATTTCTGCAGGCACTGATCTACTCACATAGTTTTGCAGGCACCGGTCTACTTATTTGTTTTCTTTTAACACTGATCAGCTGTGGGCCGGCCCTTTGAAGCCCTGCCGCAAGAGTTTAAACAGGGTTTTTTTCCCTCTAGCCATCAGCTGGGACTCAGGAGGCAACAATAGATTGGATGTGTGGCCAAATAAAAGGTTAGAATAACGCGGGTGGGCAGGCGGCGGGGGGCAGAACTGGTTGGTTGCATCATATCGTCACTGCTACCAGCTTGGGAGAACCAGACCGAACCAGGAGGAACCCACCACTGGTGTAAAATTCAACTTCATTGAGGGCCACCTCAGGGTTAGGTTTGACCTCAGGCCTGGGGTGGCATGACCGGGGTAGGTGTAGTCAGCTTGTTGTCATTTGTGTAAGGGGAACCTGTGGTTTCTTGATTCTTCCTTGCCTTGTGATCAAATGCACTTTTGCTAGTAGTTTGTTTTGATAGCCCTCTGCCAGCAAAAACAGAGCTCAGGAGGGGAGTGTGTGGCCCACCCGTGTTGTGTTTTTGGCTGCGATGGCCTCCTGCAGCCCTCTGCCAGTTAAAACGTAGCTCAGGGGGCTGCACATGGCCATTCCGAGCTCTGTTTTTGCTGGCGGAGGCACCACGGTCTGGTCTTTCACTGTTTTCAGGGGCAACAAGTGGGCCAGATCTAAGCATCCTGCAGGCCAAATCTGGTCCTTGGGCTTGAATTTGACAGCCCTGGAACCGTTAACCCAATGGTCTTTAATTCTCCGACATCCAGGTCATGCTTGTCCCAAAAGTGCTTTTTCAAAAGGTAAGTAGACTTCCTTTTTTTTTCTTTGAAGACATTTTGCTTCTCATTTAAGAAGCTTCAATCAGAACTGAAGAAGCTTCTTGGATGAGAAGCAAACAGAGAAAAACAAGAAAGTCCACTTGCCTTTTGTAAAAGCACCTTTGGGCCAATTGTCCTTAGCTAAACCTATTAGCATATATAAACACTGATCTTATACCTATCACTGACAATGATATTTCTGCAATAAAGTCATTGAGTTGTAGGTTTCTCCTCACATACTTCTCCTTAGTTTACAATACATTTATCAAAACCTATGTGTTATCTTACAGAGTAAAGTAAAACCATAGCACAATAATCTACCTATCAACTCTGATAAAATAATTATAATACCTAATAATTGTGCTGGTAGAAAAAATTTCTCTGCATTTTTTCTACCATTGTCATTCAATTTGATATCAAAGAATCTCAGAGAAATTATGATGGATTGCTTACAATCTTGCATTTACTTAATTTTTTGACGATCAGGGACTGATCGCTATAACGATAATTATTAATGTTTCTCCTGCTATCTGCAGCAATCCTGGGCTTTGTATGTTGCAATTAAATTTCCTGGAAGTCTTTGTGTGAGAACTGCTTTTATTATTTATCTCAATAATAATTTTCCAGTAACTTTCATCACAAAATAAGTAACCTTAATTTTGAAGTGTTCTTGACAAAATTCTTTCTTACCCTGAAGAAATTTGGAGAAATTGTTCATCCAATTTCTTCGCTCACTCTGCCCTCCAATTGTGTACTCTGTTCACAAACTTGGTGTGAAATTTTGAAAGCCCACTAACACTCCATCTAGAACAAACAGATCAGTCTATACATATGAGAATAAAGTATTATTTACAATGATAAAAAAATGACAGTGCTTAAAACTGAGCAATAGAATGGAAGCACTCTTCATCCTAAATACTTCATAGACTAGAGAAAATGACTTGATTCCATTAACTTATGAATTTAGATCAGAAGTTCCCTGCTAAATGCTTTAGGACCGTATGCCATCCCTAGAAGCCATAGGTACACCTTTCAAAAGGTGTTGCCCCTTCAAAATATACTGTTGAATTGTAATTTGTAGAAAGTCTGAACAGAAAAATATGAAATATATACAATATTAGGTTATGGGAACTTATTATATTAACTGTATTTATTTAATACACTTCATTTTATTAGCCTACTTTTTGAGTATTATTCCAGGATAAATTTCAAAGATCAAGTATGGCTTTCATCTTGAAAAGCCGTCTATCTTTCAT
The DNA here is from genome assembly GCA_030761175.1 of Masticophis lateralis. Classification (NCBI taxonomy): domain Eukaryota; kingdom Metazoa; phylum Chordata; class Lepidosauria; order Squamata; family Colubridae; genus Masticophis; species Masticophis lateralis. Next base: position 28,877,059 of record JAUDYJ010000005.1, read on the forward strand.
TTAGAATTCTAGTAACAGTTATTTCCCCCCCAATATATACTTAAAATCCTCTGATCCAGCCTCAAACAAGCTTTTAAAAGAAATCAAGATTTTGAATGATGCATGCCTCAGAACTTATTTCTGGTTGGCTTGTTTAATGGATGTGCCACATAAATGATTCTGATCCAGAGCTACAGGCAGTATTGAATTTTATACATATTGCATATGTATGTAAGTTCTGCCAATCTTTGCAGAGAGGAGATGTACAAAATCATAGGGATTACTTCTAGATAGAATTAGGATTGTTATTCCAGTTGAGATGCAATGAATTATTTTAACACCACTTAGCCTTTATTCAAGACAGAAAACATCCAAATTAATTTGTATTGTGGACACTGCTGAATCCATATCTTAAAACAGGATATGCTTTTGCTAGAAATTTGTTTTTTCAGAATAAAACATGAAATCTGATAGTTATATCAATAGTAAATATTAGAAAGGATTATTTGTTTACTTGCTTATAAGATTATAGGACAATCCATTTTAGAACAAGTCTTGACTGCTCACAACAGTGGTAAGAATGCAACTTTTAAAAAAATCAATTAAAATACCTATAAACAACTTCTGATGTTCTAAATTAATACTCCCTAAAAGCCTCCACAATCACTGGGCTTCCAACCTTAGTTGCTACAGTGGCTGGAGAAAAGCCAGCTTTTTTTTTTTTTTTTAGTTTTCTGGAAGGCTGAAAGGATGGGAAGGGTGGTTCATAGGGCTTGGGCTGCTACTGAGAAGGCATGTAGCCTAAGTCCTACTAGATGACAACATTTGAGAAAAGGACTTGACCGGTACTCTGAGGGAGTCTAACCTGGCCCTTTGCCATGAAGACTTTAAAGATATACCTTGAATTTCACCCATGAAGTTTATCTAGTAATTGCAATAAATAAATAAATAAAAATACAGTGGCATTCTCAGTTTTGTTATTATCAGCCAGTGCAGCAGTGCTGCAGCAGTCTAATAATGGCAAAACTGAAGATGCCACCATACTTTGTACCAATTGCAATTTCTATATGGACTTCATGAATTGCAGTATTCCAATTTGGAAGTGACCTAAGCATGAATGATGTAAGCAAGGCCTCCCAAACTAGGAATGGATGTGCAAAGCCTAAGAAAGTTACTATGGTCATATGCTTGGTAGTTGCAAATCCAGGATACCATCAATGCACATGATTCATAAAAAGTCAAAGATGCAACCTCTCTGGATCCAGGGGGGGCAAAACCCAGAGAAACTCTGATTTTTAAGGTTGAATTGGAGACAGTCCTTTTCTATCCAGACCCCCATGCCGAATGGCATCTTTTGCCCAATCACGAATGGAGATGTATAACTGGGTGTTATCAGCATACTAATATTACTGCACAGTACATACTATGCCACCAAATGATCTTGTGCAGTGGTTTCATATAAATGTTAAGGAGGAGTAGTGACAAATCTGATCCTTGAAAAAACCCTGTAGAGGACAGAAATAGAAATTGCCTGGAAGTAAAGTTTTCCAGCAGCAAAATCAAGCTAAAGACTGCAACCAACTGTGATCATCTGAGTACAGTATTGCAAATAATTAAAATTCTTTAACAACAACAAGCTTTAGACCATTTTACAAGAATCAATGCATATTCTTTAACTATATAATGGTGGAAGTTGAAAAGTGTGGCTTTTGGTATGGAATTATTCAATACTGAAATACAGAAGGGATATGTTGAAAGAAGAAGAGCATAATCAAGACTGAAAGCAGAATAGAGAGTGCTGAATCAAAGGCCTTTATGCTGACACAGAACAGTTGGAAATCTGGCAATACCTATGCCCATAGCATAGGAGACGAGAATGATTGTACTGTTAAGCTTCCCAGCCTTTTCTTCTCCTCACCTATTCCAAATGTCTGAATTTATTCCTCCTTTATCTATTATTTGTGCACTACAATAAACAAATATATCTTTTTGAAAATACAAAGGCAGAATAAATCTAATTTTGTGAAGTTTCTTCTCAGGTAATATTGTATTGCTAACTAAGGCATACAAAACCTTTGCCAGACCAATTCTTGAATACAGCTTGTCCGCCTGGAACCCACACTGTATTTCGGACATTAACATGACTGAGCACGTTCAAAGATATTTCACGAGAAGAAATACCTTTACTCCTATTACTTTACTCCCTATGCCTCCAGGCTTGAAAGTTTGGGCTTGGACAATCCGGAATTGCGCTGCCTGCTGTCCAATTTAAGCATAGTACACAAAATTGTCTGCTACAAAGTCTTGCCTGTAAATGACTGCTTCAGTTTTAACCACAATAGTACACGGGCAAACTCAATCGATACAAACTTAAGGTAAACTGTTTCAAACTCGATTGCAGGAAATACGATTTCAGCAACAGAGTGGTCAATGCCTGGAATCCTCTACCTGACTCCATTGTTACAGCCTCAAACCCTCACAGTTTCAAGTTCAAACTGTTTACCGTGGCCCTCACTCCCTTCTTAAGAGGTCCTTAAAGAGGGTGTGCATAAGCACACCGTCCCTGTCTTACTATCCCCATTTATTTGTATTTACTTCCTTTGTTTATGTTTATGTTCATACCTATACTTGTTATCTTGTACATGTTTGACAAACAAATAAATAAAATAAATAAATACATTTATTAAAATACATTTTTGATATGACATCAACTTTTTCCCCGTAGAGATAGGTCACATTATGAAATTAAACACCAATATAAAATAGTATAGAATAGGCTTGTTGACACAATCAAATGGAAAATTCTATTTGCTTATTTTATTTACATGTATGTATGACTAGCTTTGATTAGAATCATCCATGTGCACAAACAATGGTGAAATAGCATTACAATTTCCCAATAATAGAACATTTTAAAGTTACTTTCTCAAATTTGGTTCTCTCTAGAATCCTGGTTGGTTCTCTATAGAATTCAGTACTTTGAGAAGGTACCAAGTTGAAGAAAGCTATTCTAAATTGTAGAATTCCAGAACTAGTTTATACTAGTAAACTGGCTAAGAACTACAGGTAGTCCTTGATTTACAAGACTTCATTTAGTGACCTTTTGAAGTTACAATGTCATTGAAAAAAGTGACTTATGACCATTTTTCACACTTATGACCATTGCAGCATCCCCATGGTTATCTGATTTACATTCACATGCTTCACAATTGACTCACATTTATGATGGTTGCAGTCAGGGGTGAAATGTTCCCGGTTCATACCGGATCACGATGGCGGTGGGTGGTTTGGAGAACCGGTAGCAAAAATCCCTGCCCCATGCCCAGCTGAGCAGCACAATCATTAGAGGCTTTTTAAAAAAAACTTTTAAAAGCATTTTTTCTACAACCCCTTCGGCCAAAGAGGTTGTAGAAAAAATGCTTTTAAAAGGCTCTGACGATCCCAGCTGAGTTGCCTGATCATCAGAGACTTTTAAAAGCATTTGTTTACAACCACTTTGGCCGAAGAGATTGTAGAAAAAATGCTTTTAAAAGGTAAAAAAAAAAGCCGCTGACCATCCCTGGTCGCTGAGAGGTGATCAGTCAGCGGTCGAGCGGCCGCTGACTGATCACCTCTCCATCACACGCTGTTCTACTTACTGCAGGCTTCCTTTTGGTGTGCACTGCACATGTGCACCTCACATTTGGTGCGTGGTGTGTACTGTGCATGCGCAGCCATTGAACCGGTAGTAAACCGGTTCAGATTTCACCACTGGCTTCAGTGTCCCAGAGTCACGTGATCTTCTTTTGCAACTTTCTGACAAACGAAGTCAATGAGGAAACTAGATTCACTTAACAACCATGTTACTAATTTAACAATTGCAGTGATTCACTTAACAAAAAAAAAAAGTCATAAAATGGGGCAAAACTTGCTTAACAAATTTTTCACTTAGCAACATAAATTTTGGGTTCCATTGTTGTTGTAAGTTGAATTGTATTATGAAAGAAATCAAGCATCACTAGAGCTAGAAAGTCAGAAAGACCAAACAATGCACCGTTTCTCACCTGCAAGAATCCCAATTAGGCAGAATTACCACCCTAATTAAGCAACAGTCTTTGCTTCTAAGTATCATTAGTCTTAATTTGGTTCCTGGGGAAATGTCCTGCTTAAAACAAATTTCATAACTGAACACTTGCAATTAATATGTTTACTCATATCTACATTTTAAAATGATGTATAGCTGCCTTGGTCATTTTGTTTAAACTAATGGAAATTTCTGTTCCAGCTCTTCTGGCAATGGACTTTTTCTATTGAATGATTGAATTATTAATTGTTGAGGGTTTTCTTTCACTTTGTCATTTTGTTAATTGTCTAGAAAACTTATGAAATTCTCTCGCTCACTGATCAAAAACAAAATGTTTGTACCAAGGAAGGAAAAAACTGATTTTCATCTATTTTCTGGGTAATATAAAGAGAGAATAGCGGGAGATCTTGCAGGAAATCAATGCAAAATAACTTTCCTGTCCATTTTTCTCAGGCTCTTTAAATATCACCAAAGAAGAAATTAAATGAACATTGTTTTTAATTGTTAGGTACTACAGTAGAAAATTAAAGATTATCTTTCTTTGAATCAACATTATTGAAATACATGAGAAGCAACAATGCTGAAAAATCAACACAGCAGCAAAAAGTCTTATATAATCCTTTAGTTAAATATATTTAATTTATATCTGTCTCCATTTTTTGTTGCATCAGAGAAGTATTGCCTAGTAGATTGGCTCCTTGTTGTACATTATAAATATTATGCATGATAGATTACAGTTTTGTACCGTAAATGCAGGGTACTACTATTTCTATCCTCAGATGATGCATTTTTGTTGGTTTTATATGCTTTATTTTTTGTATTTTATTTCTACATTTAATTTTTTTTAAGTGGGAAAATACTTAATTTGGATTTTTAACACCCTAACATGCATGTTTTGCTGTATTACATATATGGAGTACTCTTCATGCAATGGATGATAAAAATAAATTGGCAAATTGTTTTGACACATTTTCGTGACTAGCTATGAATTCTGTAATGATATTGTACAATTTGCAGTTGATACCATAAAATACTTATACAACATAAAGAAAGATTCATACAGCTGCAGAAATTCTCAATTTTCAAATGATATTGTTATCTGTGTTTGCGTTCTTAATTGTAATAATAGAAAATCTCAATATGATGTTCAAAATAAATTAGGAAATAGATCACAGATGTATCTAAAATATCTATAGACCTAAACTGCAAAATTAAAATAGTTTTCCAATTTAAAATAATTTTAAAAAAAGAATATAAGGCAATCCAGTAAGTTAAATTAATACTGGAATATCTTAGTTTTTAAATACCATTTTAAAATATTCACAGGAATATGAATATTTCCCCATAAAAGTCAAATAAATTGTCACTAGTTTACCATATCCAAAAAATCTTGAAATATTTATCACTAAACAATCCAAGACCTTTGTGTAATAAATTAGTATGCATAATAGAAGAATTCAACTGGCCTTAGTTTCAGCCCTGTCCTAGTCCCTTCCAGTAGAACTATCTATAATTTATTTGCATTATGTACAGAATAGGACTCTACATATTTGATTATATATCTTTCATACAGTCCAGGATTATATTCTTAATTTTTGTGTGTATTGTTGTTATTATTATTGTTACTAATTTTCAATAGTATTTTTGAAATTTAAGTTTTCCAGGAACCTAAAACTTTTTTGTAGGCCCTTGGAAATATTTAAGTCTTGGAAACATGATTTTTGTGTGTGGTCACAGAATATAGAATCATAAAACTGGAAGGGATCTCAGAGGCTTTCTAGTCCAACCCCTGTTCAAGACAGGAGCCTTATACCCACAATTCTAGGAAGCAATGATTTATTTATTTTATTTATTTATCTATAATTTTATTTCTACACCTCCCTTTTCCCAAAGGACTCGGGGCAGTGTACAGCCAAGTAAAAATACAAAATATACAAAATATCATAATTTAAATTAAAATTATTAAAATTATTAAACCATTTTGGCCGGAATTAATTAAAAACCCAAAAATTAAGACTCCAATTTAAAAATTAATTTACAAAGACAGTCCTGTCTGTCCGAACAGCAGGATCTTGATGGCACAGCGAAAAACATGGAGGTTGGAGATCTCCGAGGGCAGTTCATTCCAAAGGGCGGGAGCTCCCACAGAGAAGACTCTCCCCCTGGGTGTCACCAGCTGACATAATTTGGCTGATGGCACCCTGAGGAGTCCCTCTCTGTGGGAGCAAACTGGCCGGTGAGAGGCTATTGGTGGCAGAAGGTGGTCTCATAGATACCCAGGTCCTAAGCCATGGAGTGCTTTAAAGGTGGTAACCAACACCTTGAATCACACCCAGAAGACAACAGGGAGCCAGTGCAGCTCATGCAGGAGAGGTGTTACATGGGCGCAATGAGTTGCGCCCATAATTACCCACATGGCTGCATTCTAGACCAGTTGGAACCTCTGAGTGCTCTTCAAGGGAGCCCCATGTAGAGAGCATTACAGTAGTCCAGCCGGGAGGTGACCAGGGCATGAGTGACTGTGCGCAAGGCGTCCCAGTCCAAAAAGGGATGCAACTGGCGGATGAGGCGAATCTGATAAAAAGGTCCCCTGGCCTTTTTCTGGATTTCCTTTTTCTGGATTTAATCTAGAAAAATAGGAATAGCATGATTTTGAAAGATGATTTAAGTCTCTTTACCCATGATGCCGTAGTTCTATAAGTAATTTTTGAAAAGGGGTAATATGGGGCTTAATATAAAACTTACATAAACTAAAAAAAAAAATTGAAAAACTGTATTGAAAAACTTGTCCGATCTTGTCATTTAAGTGCTATCGGGAAGACAAGAACTTCTGCAGCTCAAGCAGTTTTGATGTTATAATGTGCAGTCTAACTTCAATAATACCCCCTTTCTCAAAGAAGAGTCTCTTAAATTAGTAATAAACATAACAGTGAAAATAAGTGCCACAAAGAGCATGACTTATATCACATTTAATGTTTCAGTAAATGTTGGAAATGCAAGTTAAGCTAAATGAATTTAATTTGTGTGTGCAGTCAGGATGTTTAAATCTGTTGTTATTTCTGGCAAAAGGTCCAGTGCCTTTAAAGGAAAAAAAAATGCCAGCAAGAAGATCAGGAGGAGACAACAATGTTAGGCACTACAGGTATTCTATGTTTATTCATAAACTTGGATCATAAAAGCCTAATATCAAATATAAGTGAATAAGTAAAATTAGATGCCATTTGACTATAGGAAACACATATGGGGAAAAAAAGACAAAATATCTGAAGTATAAAAATTTGGAACAATGTATTGTTATGTGTACAGTGATGGAGAAATATTGAAATACACCCAATGGATTGAAAAGATGACAGATTACACAAAAACACGTGTGTGTGTGTGTGTTTGTATACACACATAGACATACACTATATATAGCTGATAAATAGATGGATGGATGGATGGATGGATGGATGGATGGATGGATAGATAGATAGATAGATAGATAGATAGATAGATAGATAGATAGATAGATAGATAGATCGAGTGATGGCTCAGCAGTTAAAGATACTGAGCTTGTCAGCTGGAAAACTGACAGCCAGGTTTGAGACCCAAATGCCACACAATGGGGTGAGCTCCTGTTTCTTGACCCAGCTCCTGCCCACCTAGCAGTTCAAAATCATGCAAAATAGTAGATTAATAGGTACATTTTCAGTGGGAAAGTTAACAGTGTTCCCTGTGCTTTTGGTGTATAGCCATTCTGTCTACATGACTATGGAAATTTTTAAATATATTTTAACCACCCATCTTCTTTGCAGAAAAGCTCTAAAATCAGTGGAAATTGCAAAACTGAGTTGTTTTGTCAGGGACTAAAACAATAAGTTCCTTTATTAAAGACCTGAAACTGTTTGTGTGCTTTTTGCTGACAATTTAAACAACTGAAATGGTGATTTTTGGATTTGCTGATTAAAAATGGGGTTGAATATGGAACATAGGAGATCTCTATAATGTAATATAAAAAAGAGAAAAGGGATAATAACTTTATTTTTAACTGCTGAAAAGCAGATTGGAAGTAACTTCTTTAATTATATTTTATTTTTTTCTTCCTTTAACTGCATTGTTTTCTTCACTTTTTCTGTCTGTAATTTTTTTATGTGTTTCATGTTGACCTTATATCTTTGTAAAATTTTCAATAAAATTTACTTATGCACACACACACAAATAGCAACAACAACTGCAAATGGCTACGTTCAGTGATGGGATTCAAGTAATTTAACAACTAGTTCTTTGTCCTAATGATTTCTTCCAACAACCAGTTTGCCAGAAAGTTAACAACTGGTTTTTCCGAAGTGGTGCGAACTGGCTGAATCCCACCACTGTCTATGTTCTCAGCACTTCCTTGGAAATATCTGTTAAATTGATTATTTTCTATATCCTACCAAAACTCATTCATATTCTGTTTTAATTGATCACGTTTCTTCTTTCTGTTACCCTAGTTTTTAAAAATTGTGATTTCCTTTACATATATTCTACATTTCAGAGTGTATCATAAGTATATTCAAAATGTAACTTGAGCCAAGTCACTTGGCTGTAGATAAGTTGGACTTTTATAATAAAACACTGGAAATAGAAAAGAAAACTTCCTTCTGTTGGACTCAAAATATATTTCCAGATGCTGAGGTCAAGGGTTGAAGATAAAAGTATCAGGTTTTGGCCTACACTAACTTGTGTTCAGGACCAAGTGTTGTAGTTCCTCCCTGGAGGGATTCCCTTTGTACTGGTTCAGTCATCCTCTTTAGATGCTCCCAGTAAGAGGTCCTGTTCCATGCTGCTGAATTATGATACTTCACACTTTAAATGCTTCAAAACTTATATTTGCTTTTTAATAAAGCAAATTTATTTCCCACAGAGCCCTGAGTAGCGTAGGGGAGTAATGCCTCCTACAAAGGCAGCATTTAAGATCCAGCTGCTGCAACTACTTGCGAGTTCAATCCCAGGCAGGCTCAAGGTCGACTCAGCCTTCCATCCTTTATAAGGTGGGTAAATTGAGGACCTAGTTTGTTGGGGGCAATAAGCTGACTTTGTATAAAATATAAATATACAAAAGTATGAAGGCTATTGCTTAACGCATTGTAAGCCGCCCTGAGTCTCCGGAGAAGGGCGGCATATAAATCAAATTTAAAAAATAAATAAAAATTGACTGCATATTTATTTCTGCTAATAGTGGGATAGGTGGTGCCTACATTTGAAAAATAAATATGGCAACTAGAAAATCATCTATATTGTCAAGAAATGATCCATTTATGCCAATAAGGCCAGCAAGTGCAACATATAATACTGGCAATATTGTTTAGATATGTTAATAAAAATACAGAAAAATATTCTTGTCTATCTCCCATATTAGGGATCAAATTGTCACATTTTAAAGTAAATTTACCACATTTTATATGCAGTACATGAAATGAAGTTGTTATCTTTCAAAATGGCCACTTCTACAAAAGTTGTAATTCAGTTTTCCAGTCAAAATACATATATTGGGTAAACGAGGAGAAAAATAGGATTTTCACACATTATGTACAAACAGGTTATATTAAGATGAGAATTCTTCATGAAAATGCGTGATTATTGTTATGAGATTGCTTCTACCTCACTGCTGATTTTGCTTTCCAAAATCTTAAGAGTTTCTGACCAAAGTCTTAAGATCAACAACCACGAATTGCCGAAAATGCACATTAGCTGATTAGTACATATTCCAAATGACCAAGAGGGCTGACAAAAATAAAATGACATCCATTCTAATCAATGGCTGCTCCTCAACCAGTCGGTAATACTAAGGACATATACCACCAAAGCACTTTTTATCTACATAGTTTATTAACACCAATCAATGACAGCATGGTATTATGGTAGCTCAAGCACTATGAGCCTGTGTAGCGTAGAGGGCTAATGCCTCCTACTAAAGGCAGCAATTAACACCAGCTGCCTGTAATTTCTCTGAGTTCAATCCTAGCCAGGCTCAAGGTCGACTCAGCCTTCCATCCTTTCTAAGGTGGGTAAATTGAGGACCCAGTTTGTGGGGGCAATAAGCTGACTTTGTATAAATATAAATATACAAAAGTATGAAGGCTATTGCTTAACGCATTGTAAGCCGCCCTGAGTCTCCGGAGAAGGGCGGCATATAAATCAAATTAAAAATAAAAAATAAAAAATAAATGCAGGTGGACATGGATGGAGTTAAGAGTTTCAGTGAGAAAACATGCCATCGCCAAGTTTTATGGAACCTCATCTTAATATGGAATACTAGATTCTTTGTGTTTCATTTTGAACAGCGGCTAAGCCAGAAATCAGTTGACTTAGTTTCTCAATGCAAGTGTTGTAGAAATTCAGCAGCATGGAGCCATTCAGCAGCTTGGAGCCATTCAGCAGCATGGAGAGTGGCATAAGCACCATGTGGAGAAGTGCCCAGATTCCCTACCTGATGCGGAAATAAGACAAATTTTAAGAATAAAGATTAATTTTACCTTGTGCAGACAGGTTTTTCACCATGTATGAATTTCTTGGCAAAGTTTTTCAAATGATGTCAGTGATTATATGGACACAGTGCAATTACCTGTTAAGAGAAAAGTGCTGAGTTATCTCTTATGGAATTTTTGCTAAAAATAGAGAAAAGGGAACTTGGGATTGATGGGTTTGAAGATGAAAAAAGGGAGATAATGGAAAGATGAAAATTATAATGTTATGTTAGAGTCAGAATAAAATATAAATGTATCTATAACCACTCCTCTCCCCTCCTGTCCCCTCCTGTACTCTCCCTTCCCCTCCCCTCCCCTCTTCTGTCCTCTTCTCCCCTCCTGATGAAAACCGGGGATGTAACATACAATGCTGTAGTTTAAAAGATAATATACAGTATATTTTATTTGAGTCAAGGACCAGGGATATACATCTTCTAAGTTATATATCATAGTAAGTTATACATTCTAGTAGATGGGGCTATGATGAAAAATCCATCTGAAGAAATATTATATCTATCTTTAACTAGGATGAGCTTCTGAATGTCAAATGTGGGTTTTTCTGATTATAGCTTAAAATAAATGTTTTCTAAAAATTACTATTCTCACACATGATGGATCAGCATGTTCTTACAGTATTTATGGTGATGATCTGTGTTAATTATATTCTGAAGAATCAGTATCCATGTATTTATCTTTCCTTTTTCCTAATTTTCCAACTAAAGAATTACATATTTTGGCATATATACTACATCTACTAAAAATCGTAAGAGATACAAAAAATTGTTGCTCATTTGTTGTTTTTACAAATTGGAGATGTAGTACAAGATGTGTGTAACAAGTTCCATAAGGGTGTGTGTGTGTGTGTGTACGTGTGTGTGTATCTTTTATTTACAAATTAGCCCACCTTCATCATATAGTATGAGTATAAATAATAACATGCATGCACATACCACAAGACAGAAATCAGAAAGAGTATAGTAGTACCTTTTCAGATTTACACATCTGAAAAAGTGTTATGATGCTGGGCTCTGATGAAGTAACATGGTTATCCTTCTACAATGAAACACACAGACACAGTAATGCAGCAGAGCATTATAAGACACAGATTCTGAAGTAAATTAATAATCCATTGACTTGAATCTTAAATTGCTTTTTAAACACTTTTAAAAAGATCTCCACAGGTTGTGGCTATATTTACAATTTACCACCAGCTAGTCTACAATGTACAGTAATAAAGAAGAAATTTAAAGAAGAAAAAAAAATACATTGCTAAGTCTAGTGCAAATTTTCTGTGTCTGGAAAGAACAATATTATAAATCTGTGGTTTCCTTGTAAGTACAGCACAGATTATTGTAGGCCTACATTTTACGAATTTTGTGCACCTGTAGCCATTGTGTTCAAGATGACAACATTAATACAGCTAAGAAAAACAACTTGATTAGCACTCTGTACTGTAAACCTTTGGCTTTACACTAGACCGAAAGCAAATTGAAAAACAGGGACAGTATATTATGGATGACCAAGCAGGATTCAAACTATTGTGCAATACCAAAGAATTGACAAAATACATAACATGGAAACTACAGTTGATAAGGTGTCTTGAGTTACTATACATTCTGTCTTTCGAACAGAACCATATTTCTCACATTAATAGTGACGTGAATATATAGCACTCTTAACATTATACAGAGAACACAATAGCAGTAGGAATAGCACTTAAACTTTTTTTTTTGCTTCATAGTGCTTTACAGTACTCTCTGAGCAGTTTACACTGTTGGTATATTGCCCCCAGCAATCTGGGTCTCATTTTACTGACCTCAGAAGGATGCAAGGTTGAATCAACCTTGAGCCCATTAGTACTGAACTCCAGACTGTGGACAAAGTTAGTCTGCAGTACTGCATTTTAACTACTGGGTTCCTGGTGGAACATGGTTTCTTATTTGCTTTTCATGTCCAGAGCAAATGGTATGATCATCTGACTGAAACTATCCAATCCCAGTCCACCTCAATTTGCTCATGGCTAAGATGTCAATTAGTAGTTGGCCTTCTCATGCTAATGATACATTATGACTACTAGTTTCTTGCAACCCTGTTAACCTTTAGTTAAGTTATAAATACCTTGGTCTGGTACCAGAACCAAACTGCAATCCAGATAAACCAATTAGCCCTATATGATGAAACATTTAATTCATCTGCTTGAACAGAATCTACCATAACTGCCTGCCCCTGTATAATATCATCCTAAAACTTGAAAATATTGGTGAAATAACTGAATCAGCTTCAGCTCTGTCACAAGAGGGTCCTATCCTGTTGGGCTAATATTATGGGAACCCAAGGAAGTTTACTATGTACCTAGCTCAATACATATCTCTCTGAGATCTGACAGTCTTTTCACTGATTAAATTCTTGTAATTATCCTAATGCTAGTGGGAACTTTAAAATGGTCAGCCCAAAATGTGGTACAGAAATGGACAGGTACATTATTTTTTAATATTCATATGAAGGCTAACTTTAATGATTCAGTCAAATGGATAACTGCCAGTTGTGAAATCTTTCACTTCCAACAGGGTAAGCACTCAGTGTGGATTATACTGCTGACTTTCAGTTATTAGCACAAGAAGTGGGCTGGAATAGGAGAAATCTAACTGACAAACGTAAAGAGTGACTATCGGATGAAATGGAAGAAGTATACAGTCATCAAGGAATTCCAAAGGCTTTGACTGCATTAATTAGGAGTGCTTGGATATCGGTGATAGACATGATAAATTGTAGCAGAGTATAAATGGGAATAGAAGCTGCTACTATTATCATTTTTTTTTTGTTCTCCATGATTGTTGGAGATTGGAGATATCATAAATTGACTCCCTATAGAGGGAGCTAGCAGGGCTTTGCTCTCTGCCCAAAAGAAGATGTGCCAACACATACTATATCTATATTGTAGAGAATCTGGCCATTTTGCATATGCTGTACCTCCGCTCCTTCCAAAACACCAAACAAGTTTTGTATAGTGTTGATGAGGAAGATGGATACATCTGCCATCTGCTTTTGGGCAGAAACTATGCATCCAGGAGGACTGCCAGATTATTCACCAGGTCTGTCTGAGGTATTGCCACCAGTGGTGAAATCCAATTGTTTTTACTACTGGTTCTGTGGGTGTGGCTTGATGGGCATGGTGTGGCTTGCATGGCAGGGGAAGGATACTGCAAAATCTCCATTCCCACCCCACTCTGGGGCTAGCCAGAGGTGGTGTTTTCCGGTTCTCCAAACTGCTCAAAATTTCTGCTACTGGTTCTCCAGAACCTGTCAGAACCTGCAGGATTTCACCCCAGAGTGCCACCCACTCCAAGACCAGCAATAGATATTCTTGGCCTTAGAAGGTCCAAATGCCTAAAGCCACTTAATCTTTTGGGGTTGAGCCAAAGCCTATTGCACCACATTCAGGTCCCCCCAGCCTCCACAGACTGCATGGCAGCTAGTGATGGAGATATAAAGTTGGGTATCATCCATACATTACTGATAGCTCATCCCAAGCTGTTGGATCACTTCAATTAGCAACCTCATGCAGATGTTAAACAGAAAGACAGAAAGAACAAAGTTCAAAGTGGGGCTATGAACTTGACCTCTCCATCCCTATCAATACTGACTAGAACTGGTCCCTGAGGAAAGAAGAGAATCAGCACTGTTCTGTCCACTGACCTAAGTCCCAGAGCTGGTTCTGAAAGACATCATGATTTATGGTAGAGGAAGAACCATCCTTCTCCTACTAGGAGCTTATCTTTTATCATCCTAGACTCAGAACATGTAGACATCCACAGGTCTTAAATTAACAAAAGACAAAATAAATGATCAATACTTTAACTTAGATTTCTGCAAGGAGTTGAACCTGATGGCCTTAGTTCCTGCTTCCAATTCATGATTCTATTATTTTGCCTTATTTTACATTTCCATCATCCTGGGTACTTGGGATAATGGACTTACCACAGCATTCATGTCATTATGTGGCTGGAAAGGAGAAAGGTTTCCCAGAAGGATCTTCAGATATATAGAACAAAATTTAGTTTATGAGATTTATACCAGTTGGGGAATTCCTTCACACTTTCAGTTAAATTGTGAGAAGCATGAATAACTCTGGATACTGAAATTGATTCATGGAAAAAGGTTTGGCAGGCTTTGGGACCTAACTGTATTTGCCAAAAGAATGGAAACTCTTATGCTAATATTTATAGGGTTGCTCATGCCTTCTTCATTTTATTATATCTAGTGATCTGTCATGTATTTTTGCAAAATTCTTGTCCTAACTATGGGAAAGTTGACTGTTTTACAGTCTTGGATTTAAATCTTTATGTCTATTGCTTTTTTAAAAAAGAAATTCAAAGGATTAAGGTACCCAAAAGCTCTTAGTAATAAAGTCCCTTCTTATTTAATACACATATCTTTACATTTTGATGTGATGAAAACTTGAATACATTGAACTTAGACTCTTAATAAGCCACTTTAATTGTACTTAAGGTGAAGATAACTCTTTGCAAGTGTATGGTGAAAATTCATTAGCTAGTAGCTGTAAAATGCTATGAGCATGCAAAGCATTATGTAAGTATAAAACTTAATTGTTATTTTAATTGAAGCCATGTTGAGCTGTTGAATCATTACTAAATTGAAAACAACTGCTTTGACCTCACAAACTTCTTGATGATGGAAGAACTGTCAGGGACAAACTTCCAAAGTGATAATACTTTTTTCTTTAATAAACAGCTTTTTGTCAAATAATGCTCCTAGAATTTCTGTCTCCCCAAAAGAATTTAAGAGTAAATTGAGTACCGAACATGAAGCTTATCTGGGTTGGACTTCCAGGCACTGGCCACACAATTTGGAGTGACTGAGGTCATGACAAACTTGATCTCAGCATCTTATTGAGTTCAAATGTTGAGGAATGCATGCTTCATTTGATTATCTTGACAGGGTTAGGATGGTGGTTTTCTGTAAGTGGGGAATTATACCAGTGGTGAAATGTAAAATTTGTTACTACCAGATTTGTGGGCATGGCTTGGTGGGGAGGGGGTAATGTGACTGGGTGGGCCTGGACAACTTTTTTTTAACTTTTAAAAGCATTTTTTCTACAACCACTTCAGCTGAAGAGGTTGTAAAAAAATGCTTTTAAAAGCCTCTGACGATCAGGCAACTCAGCTGGGATCATCAGAGGATTTTAAAAGCTTTTTTTCCCCTACATCCTCTTCGGTTGAAGAGGTTGTAGAAAAAAAAAAGCTTTTAAAAGCCTCTGACGATCAGGCAACTCAGCTGGGATCATCAGAGGATTTTAAAAGCTTTTTTTCCCCTACATCCTCTTCGGTTGAAGAGGTTGTAGAAAAAAAAAAGCTTTTAAAGGCCTCTGATGATCCCAGCTGAGCCACACAATCATCAGAGGCTTTTTTTTTTACTTTTAAAAGCATTTTTTCAGCTGAAGAGGTTGTAGAAAAAATGCTTTTAAAAGTAAAAAAAAAAGCCTCTGATGATTATGCGGCTCAGATGGGCATGAGGGGGATGATGCAGGGATTATTGCTACCGGTTCTTCCAACCACCTACCACCATCACTACCACATCAGGTGATCCGGTCCAAACTGGGAGCATTTCACTCCTGAATTATACCTAGGTAATAGTTAAATCAGTTTTTATTTGTACTTAGATCCTTGCAATATTTCCTCTACATATTATTATAACCAATCTCTACAGATTCCAGTTTATTCTAGAAAACTCTGGGGAATTCCCTGCTCTGGACTAACATTCAAAGTCCTGGTCATTTTGTGAAATTCAGATATGACTCATGAATTTCACCTGTTTGTACACAAGTACTTTCTTTCTCAGAGCAGAGGCCAAGTGGAGAAACATTTGTTTTGGTATAGATTAGAGATTATTTTCAGTACTGCAATTATTCTATCTGTTCTATCCTACCATTATATCATCTTAGTGTTGGTCATATGCTACTTTCCTTGTCTGGATAATCTGTCTACATTTATTCACATTTGAAAATCCTTAATTTGATTATAGTTTGATTACATTATTACAAATGCTTCTGTAAAACACGATCATATTATGCCAGTGTGCTATGATCTATAATTTATAGCTTATTTCCTGAATGATTAAAAGTACTGGTACTAGTTCTGCAATTGAAGTGAAATGTATAGTTACCAAGCAGAGATATTGCCAATTGAGGTCAAGTGCATGGCTAATAGGTTCAGAGATGATGCTGTCATGAAATGCCTGGTTTTAAGGAATTGCACAAAGTGCAAGCCAATGCTTAAATAAATTCTTTAATATAGTGATTTGTTCCCAGTAACGTATTAATAAATATAACTCTTTCATAATTACTACTGTAAGACAGTGGTCTTGTGCATGTGTACACAAGTGTCTGATATTGCACTTTCAGTGGTCTAGATTGATCATAAACCTGAATATTTATACATGAAGTTGCTATCTAGACTTGAAAACCAACTTGACTGATCTAGCTGAATAGCTATTTGACATCCACTATAGGTATAAATAGAACTCTTGGAGTTCTACTCTTCTCTAAGTAGAAATCCTGGAGGCCTCTTTTCCAACATTGGTCATCAGTTAAAGATCTAGAAACTACATTCTGGTGCTCAGGGCAACTGGCACAAGCTAGGTTCATGGAGGAAAGGCAGCAGGTCACAATGCTTTCAGGAAAGAATAGTGCTAGCAGGGTGCATCTAGAGGTGGGTTGCAGCAGGTTCTGACCAGTTCTGGAGAACTGGTAGCAGAAATTTTGAGTAGTTCGGAGAACTACTCAAAAGGTAAATACCACCTCTGACTGGCCCTGCCCCCATCTATTCTCTGCCTCCTGAGTCCCAGATGATCGGGACGAAATGGGGATTTTGCAGTATCCTTCCCCTGGAGGGGGGGGAATGGAGATTTTACAGTATCCTTCCCCTGCCACACCCATCAAGCCATGCCATGCCCACCAAGCCACACACACAGAATCGGTAGCAAAATTTTTTGAAACCCACCACTGGGTGCATCCATACTAAAATTAGACTTCTAAACTCAAAATTACCACTAGGGTTAAACTTTGTGTGCTTCTTTCTTGCCATCTAGGAGTCACACCAGTCAGAACCAATATATGCTGTCTCCCATGCTTACATGAAGTCTTTGCCCTTTTTTTCCATGGCCATTCATTGTGGCACTTCAGGTTCTTCTGGAATCATAAGCCAGTCTTGCAGAAACTATGACCAGATTAGATTTTCTTTCAAAGACTTTTAAAAACCCTTTTGTGACTAACAAAAATAATGCTTCAAACAGCTGGGCTTTCTGATAAATGAGATGGATTTGCTATAAATTATGGCTACACCTTTCTTGTCTCCATCCCAGACATGCTGCACCACACAGTGGACAAAACTGGGAAAGAATATGTCTCCCTTCTTTTTTTCCAGCCAGGTTTTTATGATACATACCAAGGAAATGCTGTCATCCAGGATTAAATCCTGATTAAATATATTTTGGTAGCAATTAACCCAGCATTAAAAGGCAGGATCTTTAAGCTTGTCTTATTTTGACTTTACTTATGTAATAATGCATTTGTAACCTTTCCAAATACTTATCACATTTTTCAGGAAATGCATGATAACATGAAAGAGTTATGGCAAATAATGAAGATAATCTTGTTCAAGCAAGTTAACAGAACACTACTTTAAATCTTTCTATGGCCTGTAAGAAATTTTTAAGAGCAAGACACAGTTAAGGCGATGACTAGCCCTATATTAATATTTTTTCCATCTTGCTCTATTACAAATTACACTTTGGCAACAATCTTTGGAGAAGTTTTGGAGTCTGCATCAGCCAAGACTCTGCTGTCTAATCCATACAGTTTTAGGCTAGAAGGAATGAAACTCCTACACACTGCTTCTTTTTCACAAAAAGCCTTGATTATATCTTCAGTAATACATAAAAGACCAGGAAATATACAGGAGAGAAGAAATTGTTCCTGAAAGTACATTTTGAAACCAGAATAGTATCTAAAATTAGTTGTCTCCCATTTCTTGTCACTTTTGAGGTAAGCAAATAATAATCAATTGAAGCAGAAGTGACATAATTGTTATAGATGTTGATGGCTTTATTGAAAGTTATCAGAATATTAAAAAGTAGAGGGAAATGTATGTGCTTTGAAATTTTAGAGTTTGAGAGAAAAAGATAATACCTTGTATTGAATACAATATGTTTTCATAAATACATATTGGAAATGTAATTTGGTTCCTAAGTCTTATCCAGGACTCCTGTTTGCAAATTGCTTCTTTCATAGTGATAGAGTTGACCTTGCAGGTCCTTTCCCCCCCCTCCTTTAAGGGTCCTAGTGAATAGGGTCAGCCACTGCCTGTGCCACTTCTCAACCTTCCCCCCTCACATACTTCTGTTATATCTTTTTACTATCTCTGCTGGACACCACACCTTTCTGTAATTATCAATGCCTGCTTTCTGTCACTTCAAAGCCTTCCCAGCACTGGGAACCTTTCTTCAAAAGACTTTACATTGCTAAAAAACCTCTGTCATTGACAGGAGGTCCCCCTTTGAAGTTTTTTTCATGGCACTTATTGATTTTACCTCTTTTTAAAGGATGTTCAGATTAGAAAATATTTCACTATGCCTGAAAGTGTGAATATGTTTCTGTTGCTGCAAATGCTTCCCTTTTGAAGAAGCAAAAACACTGCAGCTGTACCTCTCTATTCTCTTTTTTTTCTTTGAGGGGGCAGCGGAAATCTCTAGTTCTTACTTATAATGGTTCTGTGCTTTCCTTTTCAGAAAGTTGCAGAATTTTGACTTCCCTGAAGGTTCTCAGCACCAGTTGCATAATATACAATTTATGGAATAGATACTATGGCTCAGTGGTGAAATCTGAACTGGTTTGCCACTGGTTTGCTGGCTGAACATGCAAGTGCGCACCAAATGCACACTGTGTGCACATGCACAGTGCATACCAAATGCATGCTGTGCGTGCGTGCACAATACACACCAAACACACGCTTTGCCTAGAAAAAGGAGGCTTGTGAAGGTAAGTAAAACAGTGGGGAGAGGGAACAGCTGAGCAGTGCAGTTTAGATTCATTAGTTATTTTAAATAGCGTGGCACGGCTGATTGTTGGAAATACCAGTTCGGAGGAACAGTTCGCTTTATTTCACTATCGATTCTCCCCAACTGGAAGTTTTTATCAATACCAATTTGCCTGAACCGGTGTGAACCGGTAGCATTTCACCACTGCTATGGTTCTTTTCAGATGTAAGCATTGCACTAAGGCAGAGTTGCATGCAGTCTCTTCTAACTTGATGAAGTGGTCAGAGGATGCAATATTCTTCACATCTCATAGTGACATTTCAGAACATTGTTGTTGTTTGGTTGTTTCTGACTCTTTGTGACCTGATGCTGAAACAAGTAATTGCTTCTTTGAGTTTGTGTAAGCTCATGTTCATGAAATCACGAGCTCACGATCATGAAATCAATTGTACTGTCTTAGCCAACTTGTTTTTTTCCAGCCTCTTCTTTTATTGCCTTTGACATTTCCAAGCAGCACGGTCTTCTCAGGCTCTTCCTTCATCATTATGGGTCCAAAACATTTAAGCTTTAGCAGCCTGATTTTATTTCAATTAGTTTTAAATGGTTTGTTTTTCTAACAGTCTACAGTATTCTGAGCTATTTTCTTCAGCATTGATGTTCAAAGACATCAATTTATCTTCATTCAGCTACAGATGGGACAAACATGGCCTTGATCGTACATATTTCTGATACCAGCATGAAGTCTCTCAACCTGAATATTGTCTCTAGATCAGGGCATAATCTTTCTGCCAAACAGAGACACCTCTTTAGTTCAAGGCTGTAGCTACTATTCCTATGAAGATAAAGGTTATTATTCCTACTTCACCTACTTGCATTGCACATGCAGTTCACATAATTTTAGGAGAGAGAAAGAGAGAGAGAGAGAGGGAGAGAGAGAGAACGAATCACATTGAATTTTGTTTTCTCATCTTCAAATTCAACTATACATTTGTTCAGTCTTCTTAACTTCCAGACACCAAAAATTATTTATAATTAGCATAGTCAAGATTGTCAATACTTCTTTCGGCAATTTTAGTTTCAGCTTCTGTTTCTTCTAATTCCGTATTTCCAATTATGTATCTAAGTTAAATAAATAAGGGGACAGGGTTTTTTTTTGGGGGGGGGGGTCTTTTTAGTGTATGGCATGTAGGGGACAGTATACAAACTTACCAGAATAACAGAGTTGAAAGGACCTTGGAGATCTTCTGGTCCAATCCCCTGCTCAAGCAGGAAATCCTATACCATTTCAGACAAATGGTTGTCCAATCTCTTCTTAACAACCTCCAGTGTTTTTAAGAATCTACAACTTTTGGAGGCAAGACATTCCTCTGATTAATTGAAACTGTCAGGAAATTTCTCCTTCATTCTAGGTTGGTTCTTTCCTTGATTACTTTTCATCCATTGTTTCCTGTCCTGCCTTCAGGTGATTTGGAGGATAGGTTGACTCCCTCTTCTTTGTGGTAATTTTTTAGATATTGGATCACTGCTGTTATATCACCCCTACTCCTTCTTTCCATTAAACTAGACATACCCAATTTATGCAACGGTTCCTCATATGTTTTAGCCTCCAGTTTCCTAATCATCTTTGTTTCTCTTCTCTGTACTCTTTCTAGAGTATCAACATCTTTTTTATATTATGGCAACCAAAAGTGGATGCAGTATTCCAAGTGTAGTCTTACCAAGGCATTATAAAGTGGTATTAATACTTTATGTGATCTTGATTGTGCCCCTTTATTAATCTAGGACTGTGCTGACTTTTTTTGGCAACTGCAACACACTGCTGGCTCATATTTAAGTGATTGTCTACTAGACCGCAAGATCCTTATGCAGTTACTATTGCTGGGCCAGGTACCACCTATTCTATAATTGCATTTGGTTTTTCTTGCCTAAATGAAAAACTTTACTTTTCTCTATATTGAATTTTATTTTGTTAGACAGGGCCCAGTGTTCAAATCTGTCAAGATCCTTCTGTATACTCTTGGTCTTAGTCCTTTTTCAATTTTGAATAAATTAGTTGCATCACAACTTTTTCCTAGTGATCATATAAATATTTCAGCATGCAGAGGACCTTATGCAGGATGAGTCACTTTATGGAATGTCTTATACTTTGTTTTTCTGTAGCAGTGCTGGTTTCCTTCTAATCAAGCTGCCTGTAACTGCCTGTTTTATTCATGGTTCCTTGATGGCCTAGCTATTCCTTGCTGTCTTGAGTGATCTCTTTCCCTGACTGTCAAGCTTCTTTCTTCCCTTCACTGAAAACTGTAGCCTTTGGACACATATGTATACTGCCTATATGCACAGAATTCCTACACTTCTTTATCTGTCAGAGCTCCTTTTATTACTAGCTGGCTGGCTGTAAGGTTGAAAAAGAACAAAGATTTTTGCTTTCTTCTAGAGCTTGCAGGGAGAAAAGGCCTTACAGGAGGACAGGAAAATGTGCATCTTCTAGATACTGGCTCTCTCCACACACATACACACAAACCCTCAGAAAAAATTATTGCTATTTTCCAATGTTTCACAGCCATACTTTCCTACAAAAATAATTGAGAAGGGAGGTTCACATATTTCAGAGTTTTCTATGTGACCTTTTATTCATATCAAGGATTTTCTGCTGCCCTGCCCTCCTATTGTTTCTTTCTCATTTTTCTGGAATGAAAATTTCAGCACTTTGATTTAACAATAGAAGTTGCACAACTAAAAATAGCAGAATTCTATTAAACATGATATAATTATATCATTATATATTTAAGAAAAAAGTATAGCATTTGATCTATTACTAAAAAATATAATTTGCGGAAGGTGGGATTACATGACCACGAACCACCTAGAATTATTGAGAGTTGTATAGCATACATGTTTAATAAATTATGGTATGAAGGAGGAGAAGGAGAAGGGGAAAGGGAAGGGGAATGAGGAGGAGGAGGAGGAAGAGGAGGAGGAGAAGGTAAAGGTGAAAGAAAAAGAAGATGATGAAGTAGAAGTCATTTGGTTATATTCTTTCTCAAGGAAAGTTTCTCTAACAACATTTAAATACACATGGAATCATTTAAAAATATTTGGAAATCTGCTTATATAAATGAATGTATTGCAAAGTATTTGAAGAAAAATTATTGCACCTGTTGCAGCCTTTCCTAGATTAATATTTCTTGCACTCAGTCATTCAGTACATAGTCATCTCACAAATGGACTATTGTAATGTGCTCTACATGGGGCTACCCTTGAAGAGCATTCAGAAACTACAGCTTATACAGAGTTTTGGGAGCCCCTGTGAATGGCCCCTGTGACACCATGGCTCCATGAGTTGCACTAGTTACCAGTCTGCTTCTGGTGCAATTCGAAGTGTTGGTGATCACCTTTAAAGCACTTCATAGCATGGCTTGCTTAAGCAACCATCTCACCTCACTGGTAATGGCCCATACTACTCATGCTGGCAGAGGAGTCATGCTGCAGGTCTGTCCTGATTATTCCAGCTGGCAGGGTCCAGGAGGAGGGTCTTCTCTGCTGTTGCTCCTGTCCTCTGGAACATCTTGCCACTGAATCTGAGATTGGCCCCAACTCTCCTATCTTTTCATGAGGGCCTAAAGACATAGTTTTGCCAGTTGGCTTGGAGTGGGGGAACAGCACAATGAAGGTGGTTGATTGAGTAATAACAGATCCCACCTCTTCCCACACACTCCACCCCTGCCCTTCCCATGTGTCCTTAGTTTGAAGGTTTGATTTTAACATTTTATGTTTTAAGTAAGATGTAACTGTAAGCTGCCCAGAGTTGCCTATCATAAGATGGGTGGCCAATACATTTTATAAATAAATAAAAAATAGTGTACATCCCCAATAGTTTTAATCTGACTGTAGATGCTAATTTTTTCAAACAGATCCTTTGCAAAGTGTGTGATCCTAGTATTTGTGAGCATGGTAACTTACCTTATATTTTTTATACTAGCAAGCCAAATTCTATCTGAGCATAAATTTTATTGCATAGTCTAGATGTTAAACTTTTCAAATGCTAGTAATAATGATAATGAATTAAATGCTTACACAATTCTGCATTTATCAAATGGATTTGCATTAAAGATGTAAAATTATTATCAAGTTTGGATAGTATATTAGTAATCAATGACAGACCATCATTTTTATCCTCCATAGCTGTTTCCACTGATACAAACACATTTGAAAATATTGCAAGAAGTTTCTTATTATTGGGGGAGAAAAAAAACCAAAAGCCTTGGGGTGAAACTTCAAAAGCTCCTTCAACAAAATGACCAGTATGTTTATGTATGACCATGTGTGTATATGCCCCCCCCACAAAAAACAGAGCTGGTTTACCCCAGCTCCCAAATAAAATTCATAACTTGCCAAAGTGATAAAGATCCCCATAACTTTTAATAGTATATCTTCTTTAATAGTATATCTTTCTCCAAAAGTGTATCTATATTTACTTTCTTAAGATTAATAACAATAATTATTAATCTACAAGCACTATGTCATCTTTTCCCCCAAACTAACATACAGTCCTCAAGGTATGACCACAATTGAGCCCAAAATTTGGTTGCTAAGTGAGACACTTGTTAAATGAGTTTTGTCCCATTTTATGACTTTCTTGCCGCAGTTATTGTTAGTAACATGGTTGTTAAGTGAATCTAGCTTCTCTATTGACTTTGCTTGTGTGGAGCTCACAAAAGGTGATCACATGATCCCAGAACACTGCAACCATCATAAAGATGAGTCAGTTGCCAAGAATCTGAATTTCGATCACAAAACTATAGAGATGCTGCAACTGTCATTAACTGTGAAAACAGTCATAAGTCACTTTTTTCAGTGATGTAACTTTGAACTGTCACTAAATGAACTGTTGAAAGTTGAGGACTATCTGTACTATAATTTAAATTAAACTCTTATTTAGGAGAAAGAAAGATAGCATATCTGCAATAAATTTTCCTTTGCTGATAAAAATATAGAAAGGATTAGTTTTAATTTCATTTTCATCTTTCTAGTATTATCAGTACACAAGGGGATTGATTGCAGAATAGGAATATTTTTTCCTCTTCCTTCCTTCCTTGGGGGACAATTTGAAATACAAGTTCAGAAATAAGTCTGGTATTTCTGTAGGCCATATAAAACAGCAGGAGTTACTGCAGTAGGAACCTTCCAGCAGCACTGGGGTACTTTCAACATAATTCCTATTTCTTTGGGAGCAATTTAGTCATTTGAAGTACTTATTTATATACTCACAGGAAGGAAGATATAAAATGGTAGCGTGCTTGTGTGCTTACTTGAGTTTTAACATGTAATTATAATGATGTAGCTTAATTTGTGGTACAAGGATTATAGGAGTATATAAGAAACACATTAACAGCAGAAATTCTTTAAAGAATGCAGAACATTTTGTCGTCCTAATTGCATCTGTTCTTTTACTTATTTATTCATTTCTCTTTTCTGAAATAATTGTATTCCCCATCTGAGAGACTATGTTAGCCAATGGTTGAGTTTTAATTCAATTGTGCAGCTAAGACAATAACAAACATTAACTCTTTTTTTCTATCTCCCATTTAAATTCCTTGCTATTTATCTTTTCATGGTTTTTAGCATCAATGAAGTAAATCTAGTTAACCTGACTATACTTTAGTCTGATTAAAATCAAGTAGCTGATGCTTTGCTTTCTGTAAGATAAAAGGAGACAAGTTAGTGTGAACAAAAAGGAATACAGCAATCTTATTTTATATTAAAGTTAGAGATGGTATGGGGTAGTGATTGGCATGTTAAATCACGAATAAGGAAAAATAGATATAAATTCATTCTCAGTTAAGAAATCTCACTGCATTGTGATAGACACCCAGTCTAATCTATCATGGAGTTGTAATGAGAAGAACTTGAAATGGGGTGAAGCATAAATCACATAAAACTTCTGAAGAAAAAGGAAGTTATAATTCTAGTAGTCCTCGGTAGCCTCAGGTGTGCTATAGTACCATCTGAATTTGCAAGGTTCTTCAAGATAAATTTGTTTTGATCTGAGCGAGGGGTGGGTTCTTCTTACCTTTACTATCGGTTTGCAGCACACCCATGCATGCTCTTCTGCACATGCGCAGAAGCTTCTGTGCATGTGCAGATCACCTATTATGACATCCGGGTTAGTGGGCGGAGACTCCCACTGGTTTTACTACTGGTTTTTGTGAACCAGCCCAAACTGGGGGCAACCCCCCATCTGAACCTTACATAATGTGACTTCAGATAGTAACATAGAATATCTTATTTGAATAATTCAGTTTGTACAGCATAGGTCTCAGTTATTGTTATTGTTATTTCTTATGGAGGTACAGTAGGTAAGATCCTTGGATCAATTCACACCCACTACTTGCCTGCTAGTAATAATAATAAAAAGGTAATAATAGGATGTATGATTCACCTAACAAAAAGTTGTAAAATTGGGCATGACTCATTTACAACTGACTTGTTTAGAAATGGAAATTTCCAGCTGTAGTCATAAGTCGAGGACTACCGGTACTTATGTAATGGCAGGTTTCAAAATGTTAATTTCATTCTTAGATAGCCTTGCTTTATCTTCTTAGAGGGAAAAAGATGTGCACTATCCAGATGAGAAAAGAAAAAGAACATGTTCACAGGATACTTCTAAGCCAAGCTACTATGAAAAACTCATCAGCACTTAAGCAAATCCTTTTGCTTTGCAATTGGTCTTACACAGGGCTGCCTATTTTCCAGTACTGACATGATTCCTTGCCCAACAGCCTCTCCTTCCAGCTGTTCTGGAATCTTTGTCAGTCTTTTGCAGATGTTCCACAGTCCCATTCTTCTCTGTACACATATCCTCTTGCTCCTTTGCTTGTCTAGTCACTTTTTTCATTGACAGCATCTCCTACAGAATCTGAAAGAATCACCTACTATCCACTGCATATTCTGTCTGTTATATACTTTGTCTAAAATAAAAAATAAAAATGCACATGCCAGATTCAAGATCATCCAAGAAGTTAGGATTCCCCCCCCCCCCACTACCTATACACTACCTTATACACTACCTATGTGTATAAATCCATTAAAAACAACAACAATAACAAACTTTTCATTTTGACATTTATACTGTCGGGAAGAATGGTTTTTGAAATAAATCTGCCATGGATTTATTAAAACTTGTCCTAGGCAGTGGAGTTCCCAGAAGTGAGGAATTTGCTTGGAAGTCATCTCTAACTAATGTCTGTAATTATAGCTGATATCCAATACTTCATATTTTAGCTCAAGTGGTAGAGAAAGCATGGTTAAATGGAACAAATTTTTTTGGGATACTTTCTGGTCTAGGTTCAGAACCAAATATAGCATGGAGTCAACTGGACATTGATTGTTGGAAAAGGCAAGGCAATGTGATTCATTTAGTGCCCTTTCTTTCTCCTGGTGGCTTTTTATACTGTTAATCGGTGCCTCAAGAAACTGGTAGTGGTGGTGTAGTGGTTAGAAGGCAGGACAAGAAGCAATGGGTAGAAACTAATGAAGAAGAGAAGCAACCTTAAACTAAGAAGAAATTTCCTGACAATTAGAATAATTAATTAGTGGAAAGATTTGCCTCCATAAGTTATGGGTGTTCCAACACTAGAGGTTTTTAAACAGAGATTGGACAACCTTTTGTCTGAAATGGTATAGGATTTCCTGCCTGACCACAGGAGTTGGACCCAAAGACTGCCAAGGTCCCTTCCAACTCTGTTATTCCGTTATCCTATATTCCCCCACTTAAAGAACTATGAGAGCTAGTTTGGTTTAATGGTTAAGCCAGTAGTCCAGAAAATGGGAAACTGTGAGTTCTAGTCCTGCTTAGCCATAAAAGCTAGTTGGGTGACTTTGGGCCAGTAACATCTATCAGCCTAAGCCTTTCTCCTCCATTGTTGCTGTTTTGGGGAAGATGTGTTGGATATGTTTACTGCCTTTAGTTATTTGCAAAAATAATAAAGGTGGGAAACAAACAAACAAACAAACAAATAATAAATAAATAAATAAATAAGTAAGAGAGAAAGAATACATGCTGAGTTCATACAAGTTGGAATTGTTGCTGATTCCAAGAAGGAAACCACTTGTTCTTATAAGTGTGTCATTATACACTTAAGGTAAGTTAAGGTAAGTTAAGTTTTTAAATCTGGAAAAAGACTCAATATTTATTAACCAAATTCAGTGAAATGTCTGTTAGATGCCATGCTACTGAATTTCTGTGGCAAGTGTTTGGGAACAGTCTCCACATATCAGCTATTATTAAGGTTAGAATTATATTTAAGAGGAAAAAAAGTAATAAATAAAAATTGCTGGATAGGATGGATAACTTTATTAAACAATAAAAGATTATAACGATATTTATAAAAACATCAAGAAAGAAAGGTGTAGTTGATTTATTTTTCAAATTGCATTTCTGTATTCTTTTCAGTTTTGTTTACTTTGGACATTCTGGTGGCAAGACTACATTATTATGAACTGAGTGGCATAATATATTAAATGATGGAGTATATATCTTTCTGATATGGTGGATATGTGTAGACCTCAAATTTGAGCTATGACAGTATGTATTGAAATTTTAATCTTGTCTGATAAATATTCTGCAGTTTGTTAAAATACACACTATAATCCTTAGCTTTCCCCAACATTATTTTTCAGGCATCCATTTCCTCATATGGGCATGATTTACAGAACAGTCTATGATAAATGTATTTTTTCTACATTTGTTTTTTACATGCACCTTTTACTAATCAGTACATGTTATAAAACTTCTCATGATATATGGCTTCTTTTTTCATAACTTCTTTAAATGCAGATTTTTTTTGTCTGAAATTTTTGAGCCAAAATCCATTTTGAGACAGACACTAGCAGGTTCCATGAATTCCATGCCTGCTTGTGCCATAATCAATTCTGTTTTGGCAGTTCACCTCAGTTGACTTAAAAAGAAATTTATCATGGATTTCTTTTACCTCCCTAATTTATGACAGTGTAGTCATGAGGCGTCTAATTCTTATAGAAAACAGGTAACACTTAAATTCTCCCTCTTCTCCAACTACTCATTTATCAAATGCCATCTTACCATGAAATATGTTAGTTTTTTTAAATACCATAGGCAGGTACCAGCTGGGTTCCTTTCTGTTTTTTCAGCCCAATAAAATATTATACAGAAATTATATTGTACAGAGGCATGAGATTCTTTCTTTCTGTCTGTCTGTCCATCAGAATAATTCTGAAAACCAAATGGAAAGGGATGTGGAGCAGTGGAAAGAACCTGCAAAAATAAACTAAATTTCAAGGGTGAAATGGAAATTGCACAGAAAAAAATCCAAAAAAGTTAACCACATGGCAATATTAGTTCAGAATTTGTCTTTGGAGAATCTTAGTTATCCAGGTTATGATTGTCCCAAAGGTGCTTTTTTCAAGAGGCAACTGGACTTGTTTTTCTTTGAAGACGTTTCACTTCTCATCCAAGAAGCTTTGACTGGGTGGTGGGGAATGGAAGGATTTATATTTCGTGCAGACAGCTGGTCATTTGCATTCTTTCTAGAGAGTCATTGAGGCCACTTGGAGGTTTGTCTGTGTCCTCAGGATCACCTGAATAGTGCAAATGGGTTTGGAGCCTTCTTGCCTTTCTTCTCACCCATTTCCACAATTAACAATTGTCTCTTGGGTATCTTGATTTTGAGGCTTAGCATTATCATATTGAAGCAAAATTTCCTTCTTGTGCTTCTGAGCTCAGCTTAATCACTGTTTCAAAAATTTTGAGTATTTCAGTGTTGCACTCTGACTTGGTAATGGTGCCATCTTAAAAGAAATACATTTGAATAACCCTCTACAATAACCCTCTACAATAACTTGATTATTTCTCCCTGCAAGTGAATGCTGTGATGAGTTTCTATGGAATGACATTTCATTTCTGTCTCAAAATGATGGGCCCATATTTAGTTGGCTGACATGATACAATGAAAGAAAGCATCTCACTGTTGCTCTTGTAGCATGACAATTGTTGGAAAAATTCCATTCTTGAAGCTTTCATCTCTGCCGTCAGCATGCAAAGAACCCATTTTGCATAAACCCTCCAATATTGAAGAACATCAATAATATGGCCCATATGTTGCTGTGAAATACCAAGTTTGACAGCAATTTCCCGTTGAGTGACTTGGTGATTGTTCTTAATGAGATCATCAACCTTTCCCATCTGACATTTGTTGGGTGCTGTCACACATAGTTGACTTTATTCTTGATCACACAAACTAGCTCTTCCCAGATCACTATCTTTATGTTTTGTGGCCTTGTGACTCACAGTACTCACATCACCACCCTAAATCACCTGCATTCAGCAATGAATTTTAATTGGAAGGACTCCTTTAGCAGTCAACTTTTAATCATGGTGCTTAAAGGACATTGACAAGCATTCATTGCAGTTTTCCATTTCATGAACATAGCAACATCTTTTCTCAGAGCAACTTCCTACCAATTGAAATGAAAGAACAATGAACACATCAGAGCGTCTAGCACCTTGGTAATACCATCTGTTGACAACTCATAACATTGGAGAGGTTATTTTTCATTCAGCCCTCATACGTATTGGGAAATGTAGCTTTAGCTGCATTAGCACAATTTCAGAACCAGACATAAACAAAACAAAAGAAAAGGATAAGATTGAGGTATTAGTAGAAAAATAAAATTGTAATTCTTGTGTTATTTTGCTGTATTTGCCAATGAGTAAGTTTGCTACCTAGTAGATTTTTCCCCCACATTGAAAATAGAATTTGGAAGATCCAAGAGATATAAAGAATTCTGATGAAAAACAATCAAAGGTTTGAAATTTCCCTGTGGAAATTTTTTAGATTGCATCTGCCACAATTTCTTGCACTCATCTTGGACCATAATGCCCACAATTTCTTGTCATTGGTAACTAAGGCTGCAGCTAAGAGGAATTGTAGCCTCAATTATTTGACAGGCTAGGTTTAGCTTCAGGATAGCTGTATCCTGATCCTGTGGATTTACTTAGGATAATTGTGCTTTGGGTTGCAGGCATAATTTGCATGGATAAGATACTTTGGTATAAAAGCCTCTGTAACACAATCCTTCTGGCACTATCTGTAATTTCATTTCTCATAAAAAAGAATGCCAGTTTCCTTTCTGACTACGTCACCTTTAATTTCTTGAAATGAAAGTATACAATAGCTTTTTTTCTTGTTATTTTTGTACTATTATCTTTATGGGATTAACAATTCTGTAGGGTCATTGTCAGAGCAGATAATGTTCCAATTTAATGTTGCTACATCACAAAAATGGCTTGTTCAGTAATGTTTCTAAACATGCAGATTGGATGAAGTATCTCCATCAATAAGCTAATTATACTCATCCAATTTTAACATTTCACAGTTTCATGAGAGTCCAGATTAAGTCTTATTTACCATGTCAGCTTTTATACAATTTAGTCATTAAATTCAGCAATAAGCTTAGAAGCAAATATGGGTGAAACAATTTTGAATATAACAAAACACAAAGTATTGCTATAACTAAGAAACATTCATTTTCTAACACTAATCGACCAGCTGTTCCTGTTCCACAAAGACTTGTCAGCATTCTGATTTCAACACTGAATGTCAAGGAGGGTAAAAGGGCAGCTAACTTTCCTTATTGTTTGGTGTTTGGAGGTAAGAATTTTTGCTTAAGTGTATAGAGAAGCCAATATTTTTTTTCCCCTTAGAGTTTGTTATAATAGTAGTTTGCTGTTGTGAGAATATGGAGACTTTAGAGAATGAGACCTATCAGGGTCAGAATAGGATTCCATTAAAACAAATCCATGTTAGGATAAACAATGTCCCTTAGATTCTTTAGCTCACTTGATTATTATATTTAGAATATTATCTTTATTTTAAAAAATAGATGAGAGACTGTTGTATTGCAAGAAAACAACAACCTATGGAATCATCTTTATTTAAACAATATATATCAACACTTCTTACATTTGGAATATAACCCAATGATTTATATAAAGGTTTTTTTTTGCATTTCCAGGAAAGATAATATGAACTTTGTTTAATAGACACAACAGGTAATAAGAAAGCAACTTCCCCAAATAAGACACTGGTAAATTGTGACTACCATATCATATCCCAGTCATTTGTGAGAGCAGTCATAAATTGCTCTTAAAATTTCTACTTATGTCACTAGCCTAATGATCTATAAGATTTAGAAGCAGATTTGATTGATGCAAAATTTCCATTAGGAATTAAAATGGATATGCAGAAAAATATCCTTTGTACTGTACCTGTGCTCCAGGGGTGGATTCTACTTACCCTTACTACCGGTTTGCAACAGGATCACGTGTGCATGCTCGTTTTGCTCGTGCGCACACCTTACTTCTGCTCATGTGCAGAAGTTTCTGCGCATGTGCAAATTGCTGATGAAGACATCTGGGGTGGTGGGCGGGGCCTCTCACCAGTTTTACTACTGTTTCTTGCGAAGCAGTTCGAACCACCACTGCTGTATTCATAAGACACATTTACTAATAGTGAACCCAGTTTTATGGGTTTGCAATACACACTGAATCATCAATTACATAGATTGGAGCAGGGGTGAAATGCTCTAGGTTTGGACGGGTCCGGTAGTGATGGCGGCGGGTGATTCAGAGAACCGGTAGCAAAAATCACTGCTCCTCCCATGTCCAGCTGAGCCACGTGATCATCAGAGGCTGTTTTTTTTTTTTACTTTTAAAAGCATTTTTTCTACAACCTCTTTGGCCAAAAAAATGCTTTTAAAAGTAAAAAAATAACCTCTGATGATCGTGTTTAAAAATACTTTTAAAAGCATTTTTTTCTACAATCTTTTTAGCCAAAGAGGTTGTAGAAAAAATGCTTTTAAAAGTTAAAAAAAAAAGTTGGCTCACATTACCCTCTCAAGCCACGCCCACAGAACCGGTAGTAACAAATTTTAGATTTCACTCCCTGGATTGGAGTCACATAATATACTAGGTTATAAAGTATGGAACTAATTAGTGTTTTGGTAAATTAATACATTTAACAAGCTAAGAAGCTGGTAATAGAAGATACGGAAACAGACTGGAGAATGACAATTAGTGTCTGGCAAATGCATAGATGTAAAGATAAAGTTCAAGGAGGAATTTATACATCTGATGAGCAGAATAAAACAATAGATTGCTTGGGTAGTAAAAGTCACAATTAGTAGCAATACCATACTCTAGCTCAATCAATGTCAGGAACAGCACCTTCATTTCATTTCATTTAGTTCATGTTATTTCGTTTCATTTCAGGAACTCCACTTTATACCAAGGGGTACTGTATAATATACCAGATAGTAGGTAGACTGGGCATTGCACACATGGAAACAATAATAAAAGAAGCGATACCAGTACATAGTTAAGATTATAGAAAGCATATTCTTTAGAAAAACATTTAATTTAATATTGGCATGCCCCAATAATCATAATCATAATCATAATATCTAGTATCCCTAGTTGCCAGATCTTCAGGGTCTACTGGATCAGGAAATAATCCCCACTGGAATAATTGAACTTTACTATATTGAGAAGGACTAAAATAACTGAATCTTGCAAAGTTGACTGTGCTCTTATATTCCAGTGTGTCAGGGAGGAGTCTGCCTGAACCTCTTATGAATATTTGTCTTTCTTCCTGGGATTTAAGGAATGTTTCAACCTTCTTTGCTTATATAAATTTTTTAATGTCTATTTATCTCAGGATGATCTCCCTGAATCTCTACACTAGGATTTTAATATATATTGCCCATAAAATTGACTTTTATCCAATTATATTAGATGATTGATTGATTATATGCCATTACATCAGTGTTGATACTTAATGACCACATAGATTTTGTTCCTCCCACTCTGTTCCCAACATGATCCTTCAGATCTCCCAATTGTGCAATTTCTTCTGCACTTGATTTCTCCAATAGTAATATAATACCAATAACTATGTATAAGAAGCATGGAGGGGAAAAAATTCAAATATGATTAATCTTTCAAAGAGTCATTTAAATTACCATCTTTCCCTTTTCTTGTCATATATTAATCATGTATTACAAGAAGAAGTGCTTCCTTTAATCTACCTTGAATTAGTTGTATTTATTTCTTTCAAATTTGGAGCAGCTAATAAAGCCATCTATCATTGAAAACGAATCTGAAACTGAACATGTCTTGAACTACAGTCATTAAGGATTTTGTTTACTGCTCTGCTATTGTACGCTTTATAAATCGTCTAACTTTCCTACAAGGAATAATCATTAAAATAATAATATATACGATGATGAACATTTTTATTATGTATTCATTATCAATTCATTTATGGTCACTGAATCACCTGTGAATTGCAAAGTTGCTCTGTTTCTGGAATGTCAATAAAAATGATTTCCCTGTCATTTGTCTCATTATTTATATTCAAACAAACTTCATTAATCTACCAATTCTCTAAGAGTTATATCTATAATTCACAAACAATCTGAACTTGCTTTGGAATTAAGGAAATTGAAACCCAATAAATCTAAAGTGTAATAAAATTGATTCATGAATTGAGTTAACTGTCCAAAATCCTGACAGCCATTTAAGGACAAAGATTCAAAGAAAGCTGAAAAAACAGACGGAAAGAAGTATCTAAGGAAGGTTTAGTAAGAAGAGCATGCTTTAAAGGATCTGAAAAACTTCCCATGAGGAAGAGGAAGAATGACATGGAATGAATTCTTGAATACAGCCCATTTGTTTGGAACCCGTACTGCATATCGGACATTAATACAATTGAGTGCGTTCAGAAATACTTCACAAGAAGAGTCCTCCACTCGTCTGCTCGCAACAAAATACCTTATGCCACCAGACTTGATATTCTGGGTTTAGAAAATTTAGAACTACGGTATGACCTAAGCATAGCTCATAAAATCATCTGCTACAATGTCCTACCTGTCAATGACTACTTCAGCTTCAACCTCAACAATACACGAGCACACAATAGATACGAACTTAAGGTAAATCACACCAAATTCGATTGCAGAAAATATGACTTCAGCAACAGAGTAGTCAATGCCTGGAATGCACTACCTGACTCTGTGGTTTCATCCTAACCCCCCCAAAATTTTAACCTAAGACTGTCTACTGTTGACCTCACCCCATTCCTAAGAGGTCTGTAAGGGGCATGCATAAGAGCATCAGCTGTCCCTGTCCTAATGTTCCCTTTAATTGTAGTCATTTTATGTATTCAATTCATGCTTATACTTATAAATATTATCTAATATGTATTCGACAAAATAAAGTAGTACCTCAGGAGTTGAAGCACTCCTTCCATATAGCGGTGTAGGAGCATGCTCAGAACATACTTGTTTACCTAGTCCTTTTAATTGTTTCAATTATTTTACTTGCTTTCATTATTTTCAACTGTCCTGTTTTATTGCTTTAATAAAGTTTAAAGATATTTATTGTATTTTTACTGTTTGAACAGTACTTCCTGAGCCATTAAGAAAACAGGTAACATAAAATACACCAAATAAATAACCATTCAGTATTCAGAAGAACAGTCTGAATACAAGCAAAGACCCTTGATTGATTTTATATTGAACCTTCCTGTTCGGTTCTTACCTGGACATTGCCATTCCTTCTGCCAACAGAAAAATGGACAGGACTATTCTAATTGAGTCAGTTGAAATGCCAGGTCTTATTGGCTCTAAAATAAAGATTATAATAATATTGCCC
The DNA here is from genome assembly GCA_030761175.1 of Masticophis lateralis. NCBI lineage: Eukaryota > Metazoa > Chordata > Lepidosauria > Squamata > Colubridae > Masticophis > Masticophis lateralis. The sequence continues at coordinate 28,912,394 of JAUDYJ010000005.1, forward strand.
AGATTGCCTTTTTCAATTTCATCTCGATTTCACCCCTTCCCTTTTTTAAGTCTTTTAGATTTTAAGACTGCAAATGACAATCAGTTGAAGGTTCTAATAGAAGAGAATATTTATAGTTCAGGGTTGAACTATGGAGTCCTTGATGCTTTCTGAGCTTGGTTGTTTTCTTGAGGACATTTCATTAATCAATAAGGAATGAGGCTTGCTCTCTATTTATAATACATTCTAGTGCAGTGTTTTTCAACCTTGGAAGCTTGAAGATTGGCGGACTTCAACTCCCAGAATCCCCAGCTAGCGGTGCTGGCTGGGGGATTCTAGGAGTTGAAGTCCACCTATCTTCAAGCTACCAAGGTTGAGAAACACTGTTCTAGTGGCTTTTCCTGTCAGTGTTGGTGGGAATAGTCTTTGTGGCGGTTTTATTTTGTTTGGGTTAAGTTAACTGGCATTTCCTTGAAAACCCCAACCAAGGAACTGCCAAACAAGCTAACAATAAACAGCCCATCCAACCAACCAATCAACCAACCAACCAACCAACCAACCAACCAACCTTCAAGACCACTGCCACCAACACTGACAAGGCAAGGCACTAGAATATAAATTAAGAACAAATACCGTTCCTTACTAGCACTGATGATGTTACCTACTGTGTTTTCCTGAAAATAAGACCCTGTCTTATATTTTTTTTGAACCCTGAAATAAGGCCTTGGCCTATTGCCATGCACTCAAAAGCCCGATTGGGCTTATTATCAGGAGATGTCTTATTTTGGAAGAAACATGGTAGTTTGGGTAATGAACCATCTGCAACAAAACAACCAAGTTCAGAGAGCACCAAGGACCCCTCAGATTCAGATTACTTGCTGAACTTAACTCTAACACTGACTGACATCTTCATGCCACTGGGAAGCTTTCTTTTCAACAGCATAGAAATGCTTAAACAAGCGAAGTCTATATTAAATAATCTCTAACAGACCTATTTAGTTTCACATTCAAATATGGGACTGATAAGAAATGTGAAAAATATCTAGAATGAGAATAACAAAAGGCGAAAGATTTATACGATCTGAAGTTATAAAAAAAATCGGTAAGTTATAAAGAAAACCAATATAAGATATGGTATAGATGGCACTTACCCCCGTCGAGGCTAGCACAAATGTATCCCAACTTAGACTCAAAATGCTGGAAGTGCAAACAGGCTAGAGGAACTTTTTACCATATGTGGTGGCTATGCCCCAAAACTAAGGCATACTGGGAGAAAATTAGAATATGGATAATACAAATAGTAGGAAAAGAAATTGAACTAGACCCCAAGATATTTTTATTAGGAATTTACAAACAAAACATTAGAAAAGAAAAGATATACTTAATACACCACATAATTACAGCGGCGAGAATAGCGAATGCACAAGTATGGAAAAAGGAATATTTGCCAAACGATCAGCAAGTAATACAAAAGATATATTTGTGTGCGGAATCGGATCAATTAACGCAGAAATTAAAAAATGAGGAAAGCTCAAAATATTCTAGGGTATGGGATAGATGGTACGATTGGATTAAACAAAGACAAAATGGATAATGATACTTTTAATTGAATATGAAAGTTAATTTGAACGAGCAATATATGTTATTATACTCTTAGTGAATTGTAAATTAAGAATGAAAATTGGAAAGGTATTTGTATGATAGTCTTATATAAGTACCCCTGATGACTTCACCGACAAAAGGCATGTGGATGAAAGCAATGAATGGTATAATGTATGTATATATATGTATATGTATGTGTATATGTATATGTATAGTAATCACATATAGATACTTAAGAAAGTAGAAATGAATTTCACCATTGACTATGATTTATGGACATGGATTTTTTAATATGGTTTTTATCTGTTTTTGTATACATTCGAAACTTAAATAAAGTTTGTTTTGAAAATTAAAAAAAAAAGAGAATAACATGAAAATTTTAGAACTTTTAGAAGAAAATATGTGTGGCCACAGAAAACACTTTTTTCAGGTTATGAAGCTGATTGTTCCTGGCATTGAACTGAAATCCATTGGTACTACAACCTAAAAATAAAGTTTTAAAAAGTAAAAAACAAAACAAAACCCAAATGGCCAGTCATTTATAGCTTAGGTACTGAAAGAGTAGAAAAAATTCTGAATAGTATTTTAAATAGTATTTGTTATAGTCAAATTCGTAATAAATATTATTGCCATTGAGCTTAAGAGAATTTAAATGCAACAACATCTTAAATTTAATTTAAGGAATGTGGGCCTTTATTAGTATAACTCAAATATAACAGCTCTTTATTTTTGTGGAAATTAATTAATTAATTAATTAAATTAATTATATAATTAAAAACACATTTAAATGTATAAATTAAAGGCAACTTTGGAAAACTAATGATAGATACATTTTATTTATTTATTTTATTGATTTATTTAAAACTGTTATATAGCTGCCCATATCAAACCAACTCTAGGTGGCTACTAATCAAAAATTAAAACAGATAAAATTATATTAAAACTATAAAACTAAACCTTATTTTTAGTTATCTGACTAATTTTTAGATGTCACTATATAGAATTTTGCCCTTTGTTCAGATCTCTTAAGGATTGGACTTGTTTCTTTGTATATTTATCTGTTACTGGCCTTTTGTAGCAAACTTTTTTTCAGTGTGAATTGTGTAGCTTGGAAACTAGGTTCTTTTAATGAAGGCTTTGTATTTCACAAAATATGATTAATCTGATTAGAGTTCCAGCTCTTTTTCTGCTTACATTAACTAACACAAAGAGCCCCCCTACAGGTTAAAGTTTAAAAGTGGATTACCAGATAATGCTAGTCTTGACGAGGTTTCTATGGTAGAAGGAAAAACTGATTTTGCTTTTCACCTTATTTTATCCTTTCTTTCCCTGGGCCTAGCCTTTTTCCATTGTCCAAAACAAGGTTATTAATTTTGCAGCAAAATCTTCAAGCAATTACACAAATAGCTTAGGGAAAATAGCTTATGTCATAAAGAAAACAACAAACCTTTTAAAGCAGGCTCCAACTATTGCTCACAGATGGCAATAATATTGCTAGCAGTATTACTGAAGATTATAAAAATGTATTTTAGGACAAATTGAAATTAACCAGTCATGTTGTGAAGATTCCCTCTCCAAAGGAAAATAAAAAATAAAGACGCACTGAAATATGACTGCTTGTTTCTTTTTTGTTTTATTGTTTTGTTGGGTTTTTTTCCCCACAATTTTCGATTTACAGTAAAGGATCTGGGTTGAGCCCATGGATGTCGTTTTGATGAATGGTGAAGAAAAGCTATCCTTCGCCATATAAATACATCCATCTTTAGATAGCATTCCTCTGTGGGAGGTTTGTTTTCAATTTAATAGATAATGAACTTCCTTGTCTGAATCAGAAAACTGACAGTGAAATGAAGTTCAGAATTTTGCAAGGCTCAATATTTGTGCTTATAACAACAAAATAGGGTTTTGGAAAAATTATCTCCTTGCTTAAAAAGTCAACATTCTTTGGGCACTCTTGTTCTTGGCTAATTTTAAATTCCTAAGTTTAGTTTTTAAGACCATATTTAAAAAAAATAAAAATAAAAGGGATAAAAAGCTATAGAAAACGAGCTCTGAATTCAAATGAAAGGTTTAGTATCATGTACTGCAATTTCGTCTTTTAAACTGAGGTCAAACTATATCAAGTGAAAAAAGGTTTTTTGCATTGTTTTCAATTGTGGATAAAGTAAAACTAACATTGCACGAAAGCCATAATGGACCATAGTCTCCCTTCACTGCACACACATATATTCCTGTTACTGTTAATGTCCAAACTAAAGACCGAATAGTTCCTTTATATATGTTACATATCAAAACATCTGGCTGTATGAGATGTCAAGTTAAAGAATTATTTAGGACCTCTGTCTTTTATCTTTTATGAGCTATCATATAACCAAGTTTATGAAATTTATCTTGGCTAAGCAGCAGTGATCCTCATTTTGACATTTGTAAAATCTGTTTTGCACATGCTGATGGTTTAAGGAAAGAAAGGATATGTCTATGTGTCTAGTATGCCAAGCTACATTTGCCACTGTAACTCACGGAATGTATGTGTATTGCCATTTGGTTATAAAAAAAACAGGAGCAAGAACTAGTCCCAACTGCTAAATGATACTGACAAACCTGATAGTGGAAGGCAAATGATAGGAGATAGGAATCTGGGTGTTCTGTTCACATAAAATTAGTGCCTATTAATGGCATCCAAGTAGTCTTTGATTTACAACCATAATGGATGCCCATTGGGGTCTTTTGTTGTAATAGTTTACTTTTTGGTGGAAGTTGTTAAGCAAATCAAATTGTTGGGAAACATTTTAGAATGCAACAATATAAAAACAATTGTAGTAAATATATGCAATAAATCAAGTTCCCATGCAAAATAAAGATTTCTAAACTGCCAGTGTAAAAAAATCAGTGGAAGTAAACTGTTGCAAGACAGGCCTATTTTGCAAGGTGAATGCAATAGATAAGACTAGAAGAACAGGAATTGTGTTGATCATTGTAATCTATCAGATGAAAAGAATTACTAGGTACCAAACTTGAAGGAAATTCTCAACTCTCAAATATTCCATGATCAGAAAATAAAAAGATGGGACCTCTTTTTATTTTCCGTACCAGTGTACTAAACCGTATCAGTGTAATATGTAGATAGGTATGTATATACTTCACTAATGCTTATACTGCTCCATATGTTGACCAACTGACCATATGTAAACATAATGACAACAACCAAAACATAGAACTCATAAACTCATATTTCTATGCTGAAGAACCATAAAAACTAGGATAATTGGGAATCTATCTTAATTTATCTCACTTTCAAAGGTATAATATAATCAAATGCTCCTCCAATTTTTTGAATTATAGGTCTTGCAAAATATATATATATTAGATTTTCTGAAAATTGTTAGGCCAAATAAAAACTTTTTAGTTGACAGTTGGAATTCTTCCCTTGCTCATGTTTGCTTCAATGACTATCTTCCTCTTTCATTATTTCTCCCATTAAAAAATTATTAGAAAAAAATTAGAATGTCAGTAAAAGACTTCTAATTTAAATTTACTCCCGATTTCTTAGTATTTTATAACTACATTTTTAAAAATAATATGGTTTAGATAATGTTTTTGTCAGAGTGGGCAAACATCATAAAAGACATTTCTGTGGTGTACTAGTAGCAAGAAAACTTTTTAAGTTCTAAAATTAATATTAGAAAGATCATAATATGTAGATAATTTAATAATGCAAATGGTTTAACATTTGGCACTTTAACAATTTGAATGTTTCAACATCCAATGGTAAAAACAAAAATGCCACTGATGATTACATGCCATCATTTCACTGTTGACTCTTAGCAATTACAATACATAGGAAAGTTTTCCTGTTCAACATGGTCCTTCAGATCTTCCAATGATGTAGCCATTGTTGCTCTAACTCAGGGGTGTCAAACTTGTGTTGTCACGGCATTATCATGTGACGTATTGTGACTTTTTCTCCTTTGCTTAACCGGGTATAGGCATGGCCAGCATGTGACGCGTCCAGCCTATGGGCCACGAGTTTGACACCCGTGCTCTAACTGAACCTGTCCAATCAACTGTGCTGTTGATTGTCCTCTTTTTTTAATTCCATTTTTCTCACATTATAGAGTTTTCCAGAACTCTAGACTGAGTAAGAACTCTGGATTGATTTGTTACATTCACCCGTGTTAAACCATAACAGCTAGATCCATCTAACAGCTAGATCATTAAGTAAAAAACAAACCATAGTATGGTCTAGCTAATGTCAACTACAAGACTGTTAAATTGCTTCATGTTTCTAAGTTGAAAACTGGGCTGTAGGATTAATTAGTGATGAAGTTTAGAAAGCACTGACTCTTTACACTTTTTCTCCTACTGATAACTAGAGGTATTAGAAAGGGAATGAATAAGGAAAGGAATTTTTTTTTGTTCCGCTTTTTGTGTCTTCTATAATTGCTCCTGAAGGGAAACTGATCCTCTTAGGCTCTTTCCTTCTGCCTGCTTCTTAATTCAGTGTTCTTATTTCCCCATTTTTATTTTCTTCAGAATGAGAACAAAAACCTAAGAGACACAGGCTTTCTACTGAAGCATGCAACTTCTTCATAAACTTGCCCCTTTCAACTTCAAGCATCTGCTCCAGAACCTCTAGTGGGGTTTGTTTTATTCACATATACTTGCTCTATTAAATATATATAACAGAGTGTTATATATAGGGTCCAGATAGTATTATCATAATATTTCAGCTAAAATTACCACGTTTTCCTTACAGGATCAGGCTCTTCCTTGTCAGCCAATCCCAGTCACAAATCCTGTCCATCAGATCTTATAAAAGCTATTTCTGAATATGATCATCTCATCAGAACCCGCTGAACCTCAAAGTAACCTTATATGGCCCAATTCTTACTTCAGATGCTCTTTGGAGAATAACTGCCTTCCTTGCTTTACATTATCTACTCTTGGCTTTTTATATTATTTGCTCTTATAAAAGTCTAGGAGGCCTGAGTCTGGGAGGTTATTATTGTTATTTTTGTTTCTTTTTTTTATTGAAAAGTTTTACAAAAATACAATAGAAAAAACATTCCCCACCCCCAACATCCCCCCACTCCTTTCCCTTCCCCCCTCCTCCCTTCCCCCCTCCTCCCTTCCCTCACTTCCCAGAACAAAATACAGGGTATTAAAAAAGAAAAAACAATCATGATCTAAATTAATCTAATTATCCCCAAATCAGCAAATCCCCCCCCCCCCGAAACCTTAACTCCAATATAGTTAACACAACATCTCTGTACTTTCATTCATATGCAGTTTGATGTCTTCTCATTTGGTACTTGTTCTGAATATAGTTGATCCATTTTCTCCACTCCAAAATATATTTTTCTTGTGTATGATCTTTCAAATATGCTGAGATTTTTGCCATTTTGGCTAAGTTTATTATTTTCAAGGTCCATTCTTCTATCGTAGGCAAAGAATCTCTTTTCCAATACTGTGCTACCAGCAGTCTAGCTGCTGATATTAAATTTAAGATCAATTTCATCTCTAATACTGTACAATCAGTTGCTATACCCAATAAAAACAATTGTGGAGTAAATTTCAACCTCTTTTTCAAAATATTCTGCATTACCCACCAAATTTTTATCCAAAATGCTTTGATCTTCTTACAAGTCCACCATATATGATAATACGTTGCGTCTTCACAATCACATCTCCAGCATTTAGCTTTTACATTTGGGTACATACATGACAATTTCTTAGGATCTAAATGCCACTTTATATAAAAATAAAAATTTTCTCTTAAATTTTGTGCTTGCGTGAATTTAACGTTTCTAACCCAAATCTTTTCCCATGTTTCCATCATTATTGGTTCCTGAAAGTTTTGTGCCCATTTAATTATACAGTCTTTGACCAATTTTGTTTCTGAATCTATTTCCAATAATGCATTATACAACCTTTTAATATGCATAGAACTCTGGTCCCTAATCTGTTTTACCAAATTTTCTTCATTTTGCATAAAACCAGTTTTTTGGTCCTCCCTCCATCTAGCCTGAAGTTGACCATATTGAAACCAAGTATATATTATCCCTTCTTCTTTCAAAACCTCTAAAGACTTCAATTGTAGTTTATCCCTTTCATTAAAAAGAAGCTCTTTATAAGTAATCACCTCCATTTTTTGTTCTATACTTATATTTTCTATTGCATGTCTAGGATTTGCCCATATAGGTATCTTGTAATTTAACTTATATTGATACTTCTTCCAAACCCTTAACAAAGCATTCCTAAGTATATGACCTTTGAAAACCTTATCCAGTTTCTTTTCATATAATAGAGAAGCATGCCATCCATATAACAAATCATATCCTTCTACATTTAATATTCTTTCTTCAGTTAGATTAAACCAATCACTGATTTGTACTAGTACTGATGCTTCATAATACAATCTTAGATTAGGCATTTTCAAACCCCCTCTCTCCCGAACATCCTGTATGATTTTTAATTTAACTCTAGTTTTTTTCCCTGACCATATAAATGTATTAATTCCTTTCTTCCATTCCCTCAAATTTCCATCTTTCTTAAGCACTGGTATCATTTGAAACAAAAATAAAAATTTAGGTAATACATTCATTTTTATTGCTGCTATTCTTCCCAATAAAGATAATTGTAATTTTTTCCAATTTTCCATATCTCTCTGCACTTTTTGCCATAAAACTTCATAATTATTTTTAAATAACTTCATATTTGAGTCTGCAACAGTTACTCCTAAATATTTAACCTTTTTAACTATTTCAAATTCCATTATGCTTGCTAGCTCTTCCCTTTGAGAGGCTGACATGTTATTAGTTATTATCGTAGATTTATGTTGGTTTATTTTAAACCCAGAAACTCTACCATATTGTTCTATTATATCCAGCATATATGGACCTATATTTGTAGGTAGACTTAAAGTAACAATCAGGTCATCTGCAAACTCTCTTAGTCTATAATCTTGTTGTCTAATTACTATTCCTTTAAGCTTATCAGATTTCCATATCTTTTTCAACAAAATCTCTAAAGATAAAATAAACAACAGTGGAGATAAAGGACAACCCTGATGTGTTTCCTTTTCAATCTTAAAGCGATCCGTTAAACCTCCATTGACAATTATTTGTACTGTTTGTTCTTGATATATTGCTCTGATCGATTGTTTAAATTGTTCTCCAAATTGCATCTTATCTATAATTTTAAACAAAAATTGCCAATTCAATCGATCAAATGCCTTCTCAGCATCCAAAAAGAAGAATACAGCAGAAACCTGGTTGTTCTTTTCCAAATATTCCACTAAATTTATAATTTGTCTCAAATTATATTTCATTTGTTTTCCCTTTATAAATCCTGATTGATCATTGTGAATTATTTGTTGCATAACTAGCATTAATCTATTTGCTAATATCTTAGCAAAGATTTTATAATCAGTGTTTAAAAGTGAAATTGGTCTAAAATTTTCAGGCTTGACACAATTTTTATTTTCTTTTGGAATCAATGAAACAAAAGCTGTCTTCCAGGAAGGTGGAACTCCTTCCCCTCATTGAATCTTACCAAATAAGATTCTAAGTGGTTCTACCATTTCCACTTGTAAATTCTTGTAATAAACAGCTGTTAATCCATCTGTTCCTGGTGTTTTACCTAACTTTAACTGTTTAATTGCTGCAATAATCTCTTCAGAAGTTATTGGTTGATTCATACCTTCTCTTTGTTCTTTGTTATTTTTCTTTATATTTCTTTATATTTCTTTATATTTCTTTATATTTCTATATTTCTTACTGCCTCCTATATCACAACATTTTTTTCTTTTTAAACCATTGAACTATTGAAGTCTATAGCACCATGACTTTAATGTGGGGAAGTTGAAATATTGAAACAAATTTTTGCCAATATATTTTAGCTGATTAATTTTGCTTCCTATAATGAAAAGCCAACCCTCTCATGTTTTCAGATGTTAAATTATTTTTGGATGGGATCCCCTCATGTATTGATCCAGGGCCATTGCCACCCATTGAAAAGGTCCAATGAGGTCTGCAATGGATACATTAACACTCTTTGGATATGATCATTCAACCAAGTGTAACTCCATCCTTGGTGTGAGAATATCCAAGACAGCATTACCGTTTTCAAGAGGAAAAACCTTTATTGTATTAAAAAACAGGAAACAGAGACATGAAAGCATAGACAGATTAAATATATATATATATATATATATCTTTCTTTGCAAAGGGCCTAACCCCCTCCTCAAATGAGGGAAGACGGATACAAACTAAATTAACACAGTTTATATACACGGTCAGAAGTCACGTGACTAATGTCCTTTGGGAATCAGATTCAGATTTATACAACATATTGTAATACAGGTTCCACCCTGGAAATTCCCCAATTCTCAACAAAAATATTCCACAAAAACATCACTTGCGTACTTCCCCTTCTGGAACAGACAAACAGGCCCCAAACAATCTCATTTCAGTACTTTTCCCAGAACATCAATTTCCGTCAAAACAACTCCATAATACATATTCCCATAAGGTTAAACCAGGTAACAGAAAGCACTTAAAATGGCATAACTTTGGTTCTACCTTTTCAGGACCTTTACAGGAATAATAACTATTTTTCTCTCACTTGGATATCATCATTATGGCAAAGACTTTGAGAATTCCAGATGTTTTATAACATATTCTGATCTATCTAACCTACCTTACTACTAACTCTATCAAAGAAGAAGGTAATTTTATCTGGTAATTTGACCAATTTGTGATCAATCCATGCTGATACTTAATGACTATAGTGTGGCAGCAAATTTCCCAACCCCCCAAATGCTGCTTCACCATCTTTTTGAAGATCTTTCCCAGTGTAGATCTTTTTGAAGATCTTTCCCAGTGAAGCTGGCAGATCTTGATTATTAGGCAACCTTTCTAGATCCCTGTATTTCCTAATCTAAAAAGTCTCATAAGAAAGGTTTCTACATGGTATTTTCCCGTAAGAAAACCTGGGAAGCCAGAAAGTTTGCAGTTGCTGGTGAGATGATAGTACAACAGATTACTTGCACACACCCATGGCCACTTCATAAACGCCAGAATCCAGCAGTCCACTCATAACAGTTTCATTGCATTGTTTTTGCCCTTGGGTTATCTTCTATTAAATTGAATGAAAACAATAAAAAGTATATGTGTTTAAAATAACTCAGTCCCTCAATGGGTATTCTTTTCTTCCCTTCCCTCTTGCCTTCATGCATTCTTGATTCTCAACGACTGTCTGAAAAAGTCCCTGCAGTTTTCTTGGCATAGTTTTCTGAGGCATCTTTTGAAGCCATTATTTTGTTCTTTCTAGGATTGAGAGAGAGAGAGAGGGAGAAAGACTGCCCCAAAGTCATCCAGCTGGTTTCATGCCTAAGGCGGAACTAGAACTCAGGGTTTCCTGGCTTTTAATCCGTATCTTTCATTGCTGCTAAACTGTTGGCTCTCTCTCTATTCTTTAACTGAAAAAACAATGAAGCTACTCACTAATTGCCATCATTTTTACTATGATAACAGGAAATAACAGCAGAGTAGCTAGATCTGTTTTTTTATTTGCATTTAAAAATATTATCTTCTCTTTTTAGCCCCATGTTGTATTATCAGTTTCTTTGCACAAGGCATTATTTTATGTCTGACTACCTGAATTTTCTTCCCACAGCACTATGCATGTCCTACTCTCTAGGTTTTCTGACCAAGCTACAAATCTTTGTCTGTACCTGATAAGACTTACTAAAGCTATTTGTACTGTAAGTTTTCTCTTTGTACTAGATCACACATATTATTTGTTTAGAATTTTCTACAGTAATCCTTCCATGTTTGAACAAGTAATCCTGTTGTTCAAACATAGAACAGCAATGGATGGAAACTAGTCAAGGAGAGGAGCAACCTATAGAACTAAGGAGAAATTTCCTGACAGTGAGAACAATTAACTAGTGGAACAGCTTGTAGGTGGTCCGACACTGGAAGCTTTTAAGAACAGACTGGATAGCCACTTATTTGGAATGGTATATAGACTCCTGCTTGCATGGGTGAGTTGTATTGGACAGCCTGTGAGTTTCCTTTCAACTCTATTATTCTGTTTTATTATTCTGTTATTCTTTCTAAGATTATATTTATCCATCCCATCAAAGAAAGTTTGAATAGTATAGGATCTCCTGCCATGGATGGATAGTTGGACTAGAAGACCTTCAAGGTCCCTTTCAACTCTATAATTCTATGTTTTGTGTTCCTGTAGACCACAATACCCACCATATAACAGGAACATCTCCTGATCTGATCTCTTTTCCCTGATCCCTACTTCTCATCTCCTGTTCAGATTGCTGTGATTGGAGTGACTGATGATGCTTTGATCATAAGTGTCACTCTGACTGCGGTCACCAGTAATTGGTCTGAATTGGAAACAAATTCCTAAATCATTGAATTCAGTTCTTTTTGATCTCCCTTTTCTACCAGGGCATTTACACAGGCAAGAAAGTGCGTTTGTATTTTGCACTATGCTGATATGTGAAATAGAGAATAAAGACAATAATTGGAGGTCATAAAATATAAATTGGGATAGGGCAAATTAGCATCATCTAATATGCAATACTAATTTGTATTCAGCATCCTAGTTTGCCCCAGAATTTGAGCTTTATCCAGATCTAGAACATAGGCATAATAATAGCACAAGCTACATCATTTTGTTATGGCAGATTTAGATAATATGTTAGGGGAAAGCTTCTATGCTCATAATCCTATGAAATATTCAATGGAAAAAAATAGTTCCAGAACAGTTCTTCCAGGAATCATTTGTCATTTAGAATTACACTAAAGTTTACATAGTTGAGAACAAATATCTTACAAATGGCAAATAAGAGGCTGTCATAAAGATATGATAAATCATATATAAATTCAATTAAGAAACACGAAGAAACTGTGAAATAAAAAAATACCAGGTCCATATTTAATAATTAAAACCAACATTTCTAGTTTACTAGAAATTCTCATATATTTCAGAAAAACCAAGATTCATTATATTTGCATATTATGCCTATTGAATGAAGGCCTGGGAATCAAAACTCTAGATAACACCTTCCCCATTTGTTTTCTTGTTGGTGCTGAATTTCTTACCTCCAATGGAGAAATTAGAAAAAATAGTTTATGAAATGGTTTTATTTTCTTTTAAAGTAGATTGAGTTATATCTGAAAGTACTCAGAACAAAAGAAGTAAAATAAATGAATTTATGAAAGTGTAGAGAAATTTATCTCAATACTGGTAAACTTTATTTTTCACAAATCCATGAAAACAAGAGTAAAAAATATTAGTAATGGTAACTACTATAAGAATTTTGCATTCATTAATAGGAACAATTAGATCATGTTTTATATGACATAATATGTATTTCTTCCATCTTCTTTCCCCCCTACATTAATGCTTTCTCCAAAGTCTAATATATATAACTTTTTGACTTACTAAAAGTATGGTTGCCTCTTAGTTTTCAATGTTTTTGGATGTTTCCTCCTCCTAAACAGACAAAAATGGTTTCATTCTACAGATTTCAACAGTGTACTGCTCCATTTGTAACAAAAAATTACAAATTTTAATCAATATAATTATAATTATTGATCCAATAAGCTACACTTTTAAATTTATGAACCAACCATAGCAGTGCCTTTATCTCTCTAATGCTGCAATACATTGAATATTTTCAATGTTTTTCCATATTTCTATTCTATTTTTGTTTTCCTTTAATGTTTATGTAAATGAGAGTCTATGGCATCAACATTTCTGCAAATTTTGTATTTCCATTCCTGACTTTTACACTTTCCATTTTTTCCTCTAAGATCTTCATCTGGGTGCTTGCTATGAATGAACAAATGATCATAGATTAGATGAATAATAGCCAGAGGATGACCATTTGTCTTTAAAAAAGGCAGTACTCTATAATAAGGCATTTACTATTGGAGATTTAAGTTCAGTTTATAGTAAAGAACCATAAGGAAAACATAAAAGATCTTGAAGTTCCTCATAAATATAAGTCGAGCATCCACTCTGGACATGAAATAGTTATTCCACTAAGGTGAGACTCATGGTACTTTTATTTGAATGTCCATCTGTACCTATAATTTTGCATGTGTACATTTTTATTCAAATCTTTGTAAAATTCTTTACTGTGTTTGCACAATGTATTGCTTTATTAAAAACTAGTGTGGCCAGAAGTGGCTACCCTACACACAAGGCTTTTCAGTCAGAAAACTTTATCGAACAGTCTTTCAATAGAATCCTATTTAGGCTCTCTCCGTTAGCTGTAGATCCAAGTGAAGGCAGCCTGTAAGAGTTTCTGTCTTTTGGTTTAGATATGTAGTTTTCTTATGTAATTCGTAGAGTTAGATTGGAATGTCCATTGAAAAAATGTAAACTGTTTGAAATAAAATGAATTAATGAATTAGTGAATCAATGAATAGATAAATCTATAAGTAATTGATATGTAAACACTATATCCAGTACTCTAAGACAGTGACTGAAAGTGATGGGGATGGTGGATAAGGATGCAAAAGCAGCTGACATTTGTGATAAAGCATAGCTATATCAAACTATTCTCAACCTGATGTCCTCTACATCAGCAAGCCCCAAAATTCCTTTTTCAGCTCTATTCGTGTTTAACTACATACATGGACATACACAGAGAGTGGGGAGAGGAAAGGAGTGGACAGGAGAGGAGAGAGGCAGGCAGGCAGGGGATGGAGGGGAGGAGGAAGAGGAGGAGGAGGAGGAGGAGAGAGAGAGCGGGGAGGGAGAGAGAGAGAGAGATTTTCTTTATTGTATAGATTTGGATGGAAAGTACACCCCTATATCTAATTTTGTTAAAAGCAACCTATGTTTCATTGTTTTAGAATAAAATCAAAACAAGTTGACTTTACAATAGCTTTGACTACCTTTTTAAAAAATTGGCTGCTTTAGATTTTGGAAAGCAATTATTAACTATTTTAGGGTGATATTTTTAGCATCTCACACATTACTTCATTCAATACTAATCATAGTACCAATAGTAGTAGTTATAGTATTCTTCAACAGGTGGTTGATTTCTATCAATGGTGCTTTCTAATTATAGCTCCTGAGAGGGCAGAATATTTCTTTTTTTATTCTCTCAGTCTTCCCACAATCCGTCTCATTGTTTAATCTCAGTAATGTACAGTCAACCAAAGGTGGGAAAATTTGTGCTAAATTCACCCCTTACTTAATAATAGCTTTTAATTTTCTTCTTTGGTGGTTATTTTAATCTGTTTTATCTATTTTGATGTGTTTGTTTGTTGTGTGATCATATTCATGGCTGGACTTTTATTTTTATTATTAAGTTACTTATTAAAATAGTAATAGCACATTTCATAAATCCATACAACTTCCAGGTCCTTAACAACCTTTCTTCCCCCTCCTCCTTTTAGGGTTTTTTGTTTTGTTTTATTTTCAGGAAAAAAAATATCATTTTTGTTGGGTCTTATAATACATTTAATAAAGCATGAATGTATATGACATCTATCCCACTAAAACACAAGAGAAAATTAATAAGGTTACTGTAAATCTTTACATCCATCACAGCCGGTACTTTAGAAAACAATATTGTTTTGTTTGCATTTCACATGTGACAAACAACCTTTCTGACTGGCTTAACATAGTCACTTTCCATTAGTCAAGACCAGAAGCAAGTCAGAATTAAAATGTGGCTCTTGGTTGCTAGGCAGCTGAGTTGTCTTGACATGGTGGTTAGTTTCCTTTTCATTGAATGACAACAGTGAAATGAAAGAAGTTTTGAAAAACTTGATAATGGTTTTCAAAAGAGAAGGATAATTGGGCTAGCTTGTGCAACTCTGTGTGGAAACTTCAGCTTGGCAGAGAGAAGAGACTGTCACTAAAAATTTCAACTCTTGTACACAAACTTGACCTAGAATCTTCTCGTGATTTTCTCCCATTCATCTGTCCAACACTTCTCTCTCTCAGACCAAGGGGTGCTGTGATGAAAGAGATAAGACAGATGGGGACAGACCGAAGGAATAAAAGAATCAATAGTTTTGATTTTAATCCATCAGTGAAAAGGAGGAATTAAGTGAAAACTTTAAATTGAGGATTGTGTAAAAAGGCATTTTAAGACTAGCAAACCAATATATTTAATGATTGTATTAGCAAACAAATGCACTTGGCTTCTTGTTTTTACAAAATGAAATTAATGGGATATGTTGCAATTCTCTTGTCATTCTTTTTTTTAATATTCTCTACATAATAGATAATTGATCTCCCCTACTTAAGAATGTATCCCCTATGTATCAAAAACATGCAGACTGCATCAAGATTATGCTTTTATTGGAAACATTTGTTCTGCAAATTAATGAGATAATAATAATTAAGTTTGCTACTTGGTTGCACTAACATTCAAGCTACTATAAAAGTCCAATTATGTATAACTGTCCACATAATTAATTTCCTTAAAAAACTGAGCAAAATGTATCTATAATGAAAGAAGGGACCAATTAGCATTGGATTAACATTCGTGATTATTTACAGTTGTTTTTGTGCTTGTTCTTGTGCTCTGACTTCCTGAAATTTCACAACCCTAAGATTTAAGGGGGGGGGGAGAGAATTTGTTTAGACACAAGGTGCAATGCAGTGGCTGCAGCCATTGTCTTGACACCACCTCTCTCATTATACTCTCTCAATCAACACTCCACACAGAGGAAGCTGCGATAAAGCCCATCTGCCATGCTTAATCTGCAGGCAAACCCACACCCAGGCCTGTGCCCGTTCCTCTCCAGCCGTATTATTCTCAGATCCAAAGCTTCATAAGGGATCAGCCAAAGTCCATTAAAGTAAATAATAGCTAGAGATGACAGGCTTAGCAAGGATTGGGAGGAAGTTGAAGACCAATCTGAGCTATGAGCTCTGATTAATAGAGAAAAGCATTAGGAGGAAAAATGACCTCAGCCTGTTCCAAAGAATTCCTGAACTTTGGTTGTTAGGGCAAGTGCTACCATCTGAGACGTTAGTGATCCTTGAATTTCCTTCACTTTGATGAGGCTCAAATGGGAAAATTTTGAAGGTTCACTCAGGCCCCCGACCCCAGCTGGAAAGCTGTCTGAAGTCAACCCTGTCAAAAATCCTGTTGTATAAAAAGAGAGAGGGAATGGGTGAGAGAGAGAAAGAGAGGGCTTTTAAGCTAGATGGCAAAACAACAACAATAAATACCACCCTCAACTTTAATAAAGAAAACATGTTCTCTGGGCCATGTGAGTAGGAGGCAATGATTCATGAAGAGCATTACTAAATGGTAAAGAATTCATAACTTACTCAAATATGGTTTATAAGTAGCTGAAGAACAACACAATGTTATCGTGAACATTTTACTATTCACTCCAGTATAAAAATGTCCTTTTTAAAAATTAATTTTACTGCAATTATGAGGAGGGGAAGATGTGCATCTTGGAAAAATGGATAGATATAAGAAGTTGATGTAGGATAATTTTTTTCATGTAATATTTATTCTTTGTTTTCTCAGCTGTAACTTGTTCATAAATAGCTTTGTCAAAAGAGAACTGGAATACTGACCCCTGACAGAGACTTTCTCCCTCCCTCCCCACCTTTGCTTCCTCACAGACTCTTTGGTAGCAATAAATGAATAGACAACATTAGAACAGTGGAAAAACATATGTATTGCTTTTTTTTCAGCATATGCCAGAAGTATTTGCATAATGCATCCAGATGATTTCAGATCAAATTGTTCTGCTTCTTTCAGAGAAAATTTACTTTAGTAATTGCTGAACACATCCAAAATATCTGGATCTAATTTTATCCGTTATGTAAATATCAGAAAAGTACCTGCTGCACACAATTGTTACACTATCAGTTCTGGTCACACTTACCAGGGAATAGGCTTCACTAAAGAGAGATAATTCAAAATAGATCAATTTGGGATTGCCCTGAAAGAAGCAAATACTGAGTTCTACAAAGCAAGCACAGTATCCTTGAAGATGACAAACTCTTCCTTTAGAATAAGATTATATGTGCACCGGGCATGCACATGTACAAACTGGATGTAAAATAATTATTCACGTTAAAGTGCTTGCTCTAAATGGATTTTGTTTAATATTGTACTGTAAGTAAAAATAGACATTTTCTAGTATAGAATGCAGGTTTCATAAATAAAATGAGAATGAATGAGAGTAAACATGATAGCTGTGCCACGAAATTGCCGATAACCTGTCTAATGCGCGTGTGACACAATTTTCATATTTTAATCTTAAGTAGAGCCCGAAATGACAATTATGAAAAGACAAAATAGATACTTCCAGCAGCTGTAATGGCCATCTATGTGCTCAAAGATTGGTAAGCAGGTACAGTAAATCAATATTAAATTCTCTACATATGCAGATATAGCAGCCACAATATCATATAGCATCATTATAAGCAAATTCCAATATATTTTGGACAATTGTCATAGGGAATAGAGTCTTCAGCTAATTAGACTTTTGTACACTTGCCTGTTTTAAAGGCAAAAGTATGCACACTGATCTATCTATATAGATAAATTCACTTGGAAGATTAAAATTCATTAGCCTTATTAATATATATGAACATGTTTATGAAGTTCATTCTTTATAAAGGCTTGCAATTTTACATTTAGTCAATGTTTCTCATAGCAAACCTTTGTGTCTCTTCCAATTTTATTTTATTTGTAAAAAACACTTTATTGTTATAAATAATTATAAATAAAATAAATAAAAACTAATAAAAGCAAGTTGAAGTTTAGAATACAGATTTTTGAAACTGGAATTTTAAAGAGTAAGGTAACAAAATGTTAAAATATTAAAATGTCATATCACTATTGCAAATTAATCCAAATTATCAGTGTATTTTTAAAAAGGGCAAATACTACATATTGAAATGATATCACAACACCTTCTGAAAAATAAAATGATGTTCTGAAACTGTAATATGCATTGAAACTTTCCTATAAACTCTCCATTGATTTATTTTAATTCTTCACATTTTCAGCTCATTTGTACGTCTGCTTTACAATTTAGTGGAACACCAAGCCATCCATGTTATCATTTGGGATTCTCAGTTAAACTCTCTCTCTCTCTGTGTGTGTGTGTGTGTGTGTGTGTGTGTGTGTGTGTGTGTGTATTCATCCAGCTAAACTAAACATTATTATCAGTATACTGAACTGAAAATTAAACCACATGAAATTAATGATTCATGTTGCTTCTGAAAATAATTTTCCTTTAAAAATTGTTAAAGACTTTTTCTTTTCTTTGACACATAATCTTCTATACATTTGTTAACTGCTGTCCAAAGAACAAAAGCATGTGGGATTTAGAAATGTGCTATCTTTATATTCTGACTCCATCTAACATAAAGCATAAGAACTGGAACATGTTTCCATCCCTGTTGTCATTGGCATACATTCAACTATATATTTAAAGTCCATTTGGAATGAATTTGTTGATGTAGGATCAGAAATAATAATCATTATGAAATTCCCTTTCCAACACTGAAGCCCATCAGTGAAATCAAAGTCACTTCTGTTAGTGAGCTTTTTTTTTTTTTTTTAATAAATGAAAGGAAAACAGTGTGTACTTCCAGATCTCAACTGCCTGGTTTATTATCCAGGAAGTTCAGTATGCAGCTTCTCTTATGTTATTGGTTAGCCTCTGTTGCATATTTTCTTTTCGGTTATACTCTTAGCTGTGACCGTTATACTGACCACAGATACCTATCAGTATTGCTTAAATTACCAAAAGGTCCTTATTCCTCAGTGGTATAAAATGATTCAAACAAATGAAAAATAAGAACTGTTTGATTAAAAAAAAACATGTTTACTTTTTTTTTAAGACATTGAGGCTTGCCAGTCACTAAATATTTGTTATGCACAGAATTGTGGTGAGTGTTTATTTTACATTTCTTTAAAATACATAAATATGAAAAACTACAATCTTACTCTGATCTAAATGATGGATTCAGGAAAAAAAAGTTCTGAGCTCAAAAATGTTTTTGAAAGGGATAGCCTTTCTTGAGCAGAAAGAAACTTTCTGGAAAAAAATTAATAACTTCCATTCAAGTAGCCTTTTGGATCCTACATAGGATCTTCTCATAGGTTTTTTAAAGTGAAAACAATATTTCTGCTAGGAAATATTGTTATAATTATTGGGAGGAATTTTGATTCCTTCTGTTAATTAGTATTGATTTAGCAAAAACAAAACTATTCTGTTACTCATAGTGGTATCCAGGGGAGGAAAATTCTTGACTTTCCAGATATTGCTGAAGTAGTATACATCAGGATAGCAAAGTGTTTTGGGTTTGAAAGTAGCAAAGTCCTTCAGGGGACTCATGTAGCTTCTTAAAGTAATGGTGTCCTTTCCTGAATTTCGTGGCAATCCTCCTCAGTTACTTTTTCATTATGTAAATAGATATATCCAGTCTAAAGAGTTATAGACAGGTGTTCCATGAGGGCCCTCATGTACTCAAAAGTAGTTTTCTGCCTTTGAATCCAAATCAATATAGAGCCCTCCTATATGTCTCAGTATCTGTCTTCATTGGTGATGCTTACTTGGAGTTGAACTTCAGTAGTATCTACCGGTAGTTGGTCATAATTTCCTTATTTCTGTTTTGTTTCCTGTTCTTGATGAGCAACAAAATTTAATTTCTCTGCTTTTCATGACCAGCTAGCAGTTTTTGTTTTCTTTGTTTTGCTTGTAAAGTTTATGCACTGCTATGTACATATTAATGCTATATAAGTACTGCAAATAATACCAGAAAGTTTTCCCTGATTATGCACACATTAAAATATTATATAACAATTTAGCCATGGGTGACTTGTCCCCATGAGTTCAGAAGATTTCCTCGAAGTGTATGACTTTCCATTTGTTGTTTAATTGGAGGCTCTCTTGATATTTTGTCTCATCGCTCTATAAGCTGATTATGCCACTTTCATTATTACATTACATTGCTAAATTATAGTACACAAATTATTGTGTATATAAAAAAGCAAACTCAGTTCTCATACTGATCAAACAATGCGCAAAGGTCAGCAATCTTTCATGCAAAGAACAACAAAAAGTTTAAAATAAGAAAGAAAAGGTAGAAAAAAAACAAATGAATGTCCTAAAGGTGCTTTTTCAAAAGGCAACTGAACTTTGATTTTCCTTGAAGATGTTTCACTTCTCATCCAAGAACTTCTTCTGTTCTGACTGAATGCTGGAGGATAGAAGGATTTATGCAAGGATGACTGCAAGAATATAAATTCTTCCATCCTCCACCCTTCAGTCAGAACTGAAGAAACCACTTGGATGAGAAGTGAAACGTTTTCAAGGAAAAACAAAGTCCAGTTGCCTCTTAAAAAAGCATCTTTGGGACAGCCAATCAGGGATCCCCAACTTCCAGTCCATGGACCGGCAGCAGGTTGCACAAACAAGTAAAGCTCCATCTGCGGGATAGAGGCAGCATGCAAAACCACGCCCCCTTTGGTCCATAGAAAAATCTTTCTTCATGTAACCGGTCCCTGATGCTCAAAAGGTTGGGGACCACTAACCTGAATGAGTGAGAATCTCCATAGACAAACATAAATGAATGCATAAGAAAGCTTGGAATATTGGCTGAATGAATGAAATAGGAAAGTGAAAACAACAGCAAAGGGTAGAAAGACTATGAGACACAAGGATCAGAAATAATCCCCACTGGAACATTTTGTACAGGTTCCACTTTTTTAAAAGTTTTCATTAAGAAGTACATATGTAACTTTCTTGTAATATTCCAATTATTCTTCATCACAGGGGTGCGCACAATCATGGAGCAGGACATTTCTAGATTGTCTTGATTGCAGTTGGCTAATCATGTTCAGATAACTGATGCAAACAACTGCGGGCTTTCTTTCTTTTCTCTTTAATATAACACAGACAGATTGTTTATAATTTTCTGCATACAAGACATATCCAATTTACCTCTGGTAAAATGACTAGTAAATCCACATGTGTACATCAATAAATATTGTTCCCCCAAGAAATGTCAGCAACGATATCTCTGCCTGAATGATTTATAGTCATTTTAAAAAGTCTTTATAGACAGATTGGGAGCTCAATCACTGAATTCATCTCCTGATTCCTACCCTAGCAAACATCTGAAGATAGTGATTAGATATTTTCACTGGAAAGAAAGCCTCTAACTGGGCTATAATAATAATTCAATATTGTGGTACATTTCTGTATTGTGCAAAAAAAAAAAAAAAAAAAGGTGCCAAATTCTAGTGTTCTAAACAGAATTGAAACAATTCCTTCTAAACATAGAGAGTTGTTGCCAGAGAATGTAGCAAAAGTCTTATGGTAAGGCAGGTAAAAAAATTATTGTTCCTACAGTAGTTATGGCCCCTATTTATGAAATGCCAACGTGGCATCAATTGCCAGATTATTGCCCAAATACATTTAGCTCTAATATGTAATATCAGTGGAAAGCTTTACAAAACTACACATAGAATATATACCATTCTAATCTCTGCTGTCATTGTATACATTTTATATTGGTATTTAATTATCCTAGCTATTTGTTGCCCTCATAGTTTTACTAAAAAAGGGCCCTGTAATAATAATAATAATAACAAAATAATAATAATAATAATAACACACACACACATTCAGATACATATATGCATTTTTAGTGTTCCTGATTACTGCTGGGCTGATGAGATGATAGGTATTATTTATATACAAAATAAATATGATCTAATATACAAATCATATGTCTTAAATGCACTTCATTAATCAACAGCAAAAAAAAGGGGGAGGAGGGAAGCATTACAGTGTTTTAAATATCAGCAAATAACAGGCTTAAATGCTTTAAAAATTTCTGTCTCTCATATTAGAAATCTTCAAGCTAGTTTTTACTGACATAAAGATTTCTTTAATATCATGCATCATAAATCCATGACAGTAAATCCTGTTTCTTATGTCAGATTTTACTCCTTGCAGGTCTATTATAATACAGAATGATGCATGTAATTTGTAAGACTGGAATGGTTGCAACACTTTCCTTTTCCCAGTAAGCCACATGAAAAGTTGAGCTTGTTTATCTGTTCATTATTCTATATCTATTCTATATACTATTATATATGGATTCTATATCCACATTTCTCAAAACAACCTTGTACAGATTAGGTATGTAAAAGACATTTATCATAGATTTTAAATTGGATTGACTGATCATTAAGGAAAGTTGTACACAAAAAAGTTGTGAAGAAACAGACTGTCCAGTGTCAAGCATGTTTTCTTTTTAATTGTAAAAATGTTTGAGAAAAGGATAGCATGAGATCCTTAGCGACAATAATATGAACTTAATATAACTATTCCATGCATTGTTAATAATAAGACAGCCTTATACAATCTTCAGAATTCACTCACAATACTGCAGTTGAAGCTCTTCCCGCATTGCATATGAAAAATGGAAGAAGCTCTGCTTGCAGTGTTGTGGTTGCCTTTCATGATGGTTTTTTTTTAAAAAAAACATTCCTATGGATCCTTCTTCATATTTTCAATGCCTTATGGACATTTGTGTGAAGAATAGACATAAACTGACAACTTCTACAGTATCTGAACGATCATCTCTGGGATAATTGGGGAATCAGCTTTGGGTTTCTCCATACTGTGAGATAAGTTGAGTGGCCTTTTCAACAGTAGCCCTCCCCCCCGCCCCCCCAAAAATAATAATAAACACCTCTACAATATTCTTTGAAACACGGTTGTTATCTCTCTGGTGCTAGGCAGAAACATTTTACTTTTCTGAGGCTTTTCATAATATACCAATGATGTGATGATTTTTAACTATTCAAATACTTCTTGCTTTCCATTGCTCTTACCCTATTTCCTTGGTTGATTTTACCCGTGTGTGTTTTTCACTAATGCTTTTAATCCATTGTTGTAAATTGTAAATTTAAATTTAAATATAAACTGCTTTGATGTTTGTTTTAATGGGAAGTGGCATAGAAAATTTTGAAATAGGAATAAAGAAAGAATCTTAGAACTAAAATGTGAAAACCAAAATTAATTCTATCAATTTACTTGGGCAAGGGGAAATGTATATGTCTAGTCCAGGTGCATTTTAGTTAAGTCACACTGCTAATCTGTCTGGGATAATTCTCCTGGCACCTGATAGGCAACAGGTCTGTGGAACTCTCATGTATAAGCCCTTCCTGAACATATGGAATATTCTATGAACAAAGTTGGAGAGCTACCTTATTCATCGTTTCCATTTTCTTCATGTTCTGAGGGAGTCTTTAACTCATTTGAACTGCGCCTTTGTTTAGAAAAATAAAAGGAAAGGGAAATGGAGGAAAAAAAACATTCAGAATATCACATATGGCAGAAAACATTCTAGAAAAGAAAAAAAACATTTTGTTAACTAATTTTACGATAGGAGAAAAACCACAAACACTACTTTTTTGATAGAAAGTCTAGACTCAGGTTTATTAGCTCAGCAATTAAGTTTCTGTTAGCTCTTGGGATTTACTTTATACATTACACAAGACACTGGAGGACAGGCTTACAAAATCAATACTACATTGATTTTTTTTCTTGTCTTTTAGGGAGATTTTCAAAATTGTTCCATATTACTCATTCATAAGCACTGGCTTTGCTAATCATATTTTACTTTTGTTTATGATTAAATAAATGCATATTATATTATAATAGTTACATTAACAATTGTAACATATTATGGATTATATTAGTCTGAAACCCCTTTGTTTTTCTAATTGTCTCAATTAACTGTATTAAACAGTTTTTGCCTGCCATTGTCAATAGAAATTATTTGTGGATACCAGAGCCACTGAATATAAAAGATATAAATACCAGACATATTTCAAACCTAACTACAACTCATAGTAGATTTATCAATCTGCCAAGATATGCAGAGCATGTAAAGTGAACAGCCTGGTAATCTCACACTCCCTCTCACACAAAAATATTAATCAATTTAACAACTTGGTTTAGCTTTTTCTGAATCAGTATAATGGAGTTAGAAACTTTTTTCTTAAGTTTATAACAATGCAGGTTTTTTATTCTCTAAAATACTTTGTTTTTATTACATAGCAATTTAAAATTAAGCATAATAGTAGCTAATTTTAGCACATTTCAATGTAGCATCTGATATTTTCTCCCATTAAGACAATCAGCTGTTCACACAATTTATCAGCGAAAGTTTTAGGGTTTGTTTGATTTTACTAAATTGTATCTTGATTGCATTTTATTTCTCTCACAGCTGAACAATTTTAGTTAAAATATTTAAATATTTAAAAATATTCCATAAAAAAAACCAAAATGTAATGAAATGACGTTTTCCCCTTTTTCTCCAATGTTTTCAATATCATTATTTTTTTTCACATTCTTCACAGAGTTTTATTTTCTATATATACAATGTAATCTACATAATTTCCAGTGATAAAATGTATCTTGCATGCTTTCAATACCTCAAACAATAATGATAGACTTTTTGTGATTGGAAGTTACATTTTGTAATTAATGTTTTTAAGGACAATAACAAGTAACATAGATGCTAATATGTTAGAAATATAATCCACATCATCATCAGTATTTCCTTATTTCAGGGCAATCTCCCATGGGACTCTGTGCATAATTTCCACTCTTACCGATATTAGAGATGTCTATGTGGTCACTTGTAAGATTCTTTTAATATTAATAACATTGTCTTTTAATATTGTGCAACACATTTCCTAAGAATTTAAATAAAACCAACTGGCAGTTGATATGTTCGATATAATATATAAAAATGATTTTAAATGATTACCTTTCTCTGTTAAAAGTCAGTAAGATTATGGTTAAATTGAAACATGTATAATTGTGCATATTATCATTTTCTTTTCTCATGTAACTATTATTCTACAAAATATAATATTTTTATATTGTGGAAATTTTAATGATATATTTGCCATATATTATTTACCTCTTAATTTCATGTTTGGGAAAGAAAATCTATCTAGCTTTTGTTGCCAAAATGTTTCAAATATTCCACTTTCTACAGAAAACTACAAAAAGAAAGGAAACGCTAACATGATGCTAAAATATCAATCTTCAATAACTGTCAAAATTCAACTAAAATGAATTTTATACAATCCTGGAGCTCTGAAGACAAGGTTGTTTCAATTTCTTTGTTTTTAATTTTTCTGTTTCACAGCCTTGGATTTCTTATTAAAAAACCCCAATATTTTGGGAATATAGATGCTCCTTTTCTTTCCTTGTTTAGACTTTTTCTTTGTTAATACAAATGATCATGGTACAATCATGAATTTCTAAACTAATTATGGAAACTCTAAAAACATACTGAAAGTGACCTCTTCACCTTTCTTTATTTGGACCAAAATTATTAATCATGAACTAATATAATCTAATTCATTAATTCAGTCATCAAAATATTCAAAACATAATAAATAAAGTACGAGCTATGTTTATAATGATATTTGATATAGGGCATTGCTTATACAAAACAGAGATACGAATATGGAGAATGAACATACACATATAAATATGTATGCTTGTTTTATTCATTCAGAACTTTCTCTGATATTTTTGTTTACAATAAGCAATATTAGAGTTTATTTCCATTTTTAAAAACAATAGCTTCCACTTGAGATTTGTTAAATAATATTTTATATATTTCACTCTTATCTTAACATTAAAATTGTTTTAGTACGGAGTGGCAAATACTCTAAGAAAGTGGATGATTTTACCTATTCTATTACTTTATAGCTTCAGGGGAGAATCTACTCGGAAATATCTGGGTTGTTTTGTTACTTTTTAAAAAAGGAAAGCAAAGTAGAAAGTCTATTTCTTGTTTTTTCCAGTAGGTGTCACTGTTGCGACTGCGAGTAACAGTTTTATACTGTATACTGCATAATTTTTAAGGATATTCCAGCACTACAATAGTAATCTACAGTTATTCCTCTACTAACCTCATCCCCCCCCCACTCCATGCATATCTATGCACTTTTAAAAAGATGAGAATCATTAAGGTAATCAAGGATAAAATGGAGTGACAAACTTATATAACAATACAAAGTCTTCAAACAGTCAGATATTACTCAATCTTTTCATAATTTTTTGAAAGGAAATGACAGTTGGAGATTGATTTGAGAAAGTTAGATTGTATCACTTAATAATTGTGATTTACTTTATTATTTTCCATTTGTTTTAATATCTATCTATCAATTTTGTAATTGCAGGTTTTCAACATTATTTCTTCAACTTTTTTTTGACCAGTACTGTTTACAACATACATTCTCCATGTAATATTTAAATGAAAACTCTCTATGTTACTGTATTGTAGAATGCTGAAAAAGCATGCATGATAAAACAGATTTCTTCTCAGTTATTACATTAATATGATCTACTAGCAATTCTGAAAGTATTCTATATTTATGCTGACTCCATAGTTATCCAAGATACTTTTTATTACATTTGAACTTTTTTTTTAAAAAAAACAACCTAAATAGTTAAAAAGAAATATTATTTTACATACCTGACTAAATATATTACAATTAGGCATTGGCATAAGGAAAATAAGGCAGAATTATGAAATGATCTTTCTTTCCCCCCCTGGAAATATAGGCTCCAGAGAGCCTTTTTTTGAAAAAAGATATTTTTGTTTTAGTAGCTTAGATTACATAGGTTAAATTTATGATTTAAAAAAAAAATTGGCGAGACTTAACCTAAACAAAATGTCAACCAATAAAACAAAATTGAACAATTTTAAGTTGAAAGTTGCAGGAAGTCCTAGGATAGATATACTTTCTCACACACCCTCAATACAAACATTAACACAACTAACACTTTTTATTAAGTTTAATGACTTAAAATTACAATAGAGGTAGCGAACGAAAAGTTTAATTAGTTCCTTTTCTCTCCTGAATTTGTACAATAAAATCCTAACGGACATGATAGCCTCTTTTTCTTTTTAAGCGAGCAAGCATGAAAAAAAACACTTCTTGTCCCAATGATGCAGACAGAGGAAGTCACTCTGTGAAGAATTTTGCAATACAAATTTGCAATCCTGATTGCATTCCTGTCCAAATCAATTAAAAAGAGCTGCGCTGCACCTCGTGAGTCTGGCCAGTAGAGGCCTCTTCAGACGTGCCTGATGACAAAGATGCCTGAAAAAAAATCATAGGTTGTTTGCTTAACTCTTAAAATATTCTGTTGCATAAGGCAGAGAAAGAGAGAAAGGAAGAAGGGGGGAGGAGAAAGAAAGCCTCCTTTGAGGCCCTTTAAGTTGCAAGTTGTTGATTAATGTTGCCTTTACCTTAATGATGTTTCCGTCAAAAGAAAACAAATTTTAAATGGAGAAATTCTATTGAGGATGCATTAATTAAGGAGAGACTTTACCATATGCTGTGGCTGAAGCCGAGGCTGGCCTTTCTGTTGTAGCTACCTGTGTAAAATCCACCCCATCCTCTACATGAATGCCCTGGCTCAATAACCATTTGAATGAAGGCTTTAGTTTGATTCGCCATACAAGGGGGACTGTGTCACTGTGTTTTCTTTCTGGGAGTCACTAAGTGATTTCTATATCTGTTGTCATGGTGATATTGCAAAGCACGAGAAAATGGGGAAAGGGGGGGTCAACTTCAGGCTTTTTCTGCACCCATGGCACTGAGAGCGAAAATGTTGTTTAGTGGGGCCTATAAAACATTGGTCTTTCTCGGGGCCCTCTTTTTGTTCTCCAATTGTCAATAAAACTCATTTTAAGGGAAACAAGGACATCTAAATGTCATCTGTCACTGTGTTAGAGAGATTAAGTTTGTTTAGGAACTTGTGCAGGACAAAAGGCTACTATTTGCCGGGCAGATACAAAGAGGCAGCGGCTATCACGGGCTCTTGATTTAGAAGGAACTGAGGCGTCGGTGGAAAGATCAGCTCACTTGCAGGTGATGGCAAGTGGATGCTTGACATGACAAACAGCCAAAACACATACCCCAAAGAAATAGGATGTTTAGCAAAAGCCCAAATGTTTCCCTTTGATCCTTCCCTCCCCACACACGCCCAGCTTGCAGGCAGCACACTTTTAAGGAGACCCAAGGTACAAAAACAGTCTTTGACAAACAACCTTCTTGTTTAAAAATATGACATACACACCTGATAGTCCCTGAATGCATGACAAAAGAAAAAAAAAGGAAAACAAGGAGGGTTTCTTTATTTTTATACTACTTCTCTCCTTCGTGCCCCCCCCTCAGGAAATCCAACAATAATAGGTGCTGCATTAACTCAGCATTTTCTCCATAATGAGGCTAAATGGAAAGTACAGATTAATGAAGACGATGCTGTTATTAAAATCAAATCCTGCAGTTCATATGCTTTCCTTAATAATGAACATTGTGGCTATTGAAGAGGAAGAAAGGGAGTTTTTTCCCCTATTAATTTGGCACACATCCCAGATCTCATTCAACCAGAACCTACCCAGTGCAAAATGCAAACCATGGCTTTTCTTTTCCAAGCTTTGCCTTTTATTTATGCTCGCTGATTCTGTGTGCATGTGGTATAGCAGTGTTTTTATCAGAACCAATCGTCCTTCTCACCCGCCCTGTGTCCTTCCTTCCTTCCTTCCTTCCTTCCTTCCTTCCTTCCTTCCTTCCTTCCTTCCTTCCTTCCTTCCTTCCTTCCTTCCTTCCTTCCTTCCTTTCTTCTCTTGGATTCAATATTAATTAAACATTGTACCTCAATCATCATGATATTAACACTAAGCTTGGCTGGAAATTAAATAATGAGTAATATTATTATTTCAGCTTGGAACACACATTCAGGAATGTAAAACACATTAATAATCATAGCAGGGTATGTGTGGAAAGAACAAATGGCTTTCACAAAGTAGTAGATACTTCAGCCTCTCTCCTCCCCCCCCCACCCCCAAAAAGAGATAATTATGGAGTTTGCAATTTTGGGACTGCCGCTGTTAATATCAATTGCAGCTTGACTACTATTTATGGTGTTACCATGTAGTATAGAAGTTCCCTTTATTTATTTAAGATTTGTAAATTCACTCATTTTAAGCAACTTAGGGTGACTTGTAACATATTGCCATCTGGTGTGATATTGAAGGTGCTTCTGGATTGCTAGTGCTTCTGCGGTTGGAAAATAAATCATTTTTTGAACTTTTTGTGCCCCATATGTTATCAATAGATACATTTTTTTCCTTCACAATTTCCCTAAGACCTGAAAATTATTTCAAGAGTTGCTTCGTGGGAAATAAATGTGAGAAAGACTGAATGGAGAAAGTCTAATTAAATTCTGTTATCTGGATGCTTATTATCGAGGCCTAGTAGACTGAGTACTGATCAAATATGTTGGTGTGTCTCTGTCCCTGAATTGAGACACTGCTGCTACCATTTCTCCTTGAGACCAGTTTGTGGATACAAGGTCTGGTCACCAGAAGAGGTTTGCTTTCTCAAATGTAGCAACTAGTTCTTTCACTCATTGATTACTAATACCAGGGCCCTTTGTGGTGGAATGTATCTGGATTCCCAGGAGGAAAGGGATATTTTCCAAGGGGCAAAGAAGCAGCAGAGCTGAAAAAGTTTGGTCAGCAGGAAGAGAATTATAAGAATTCTTCCCTTACGGTTCCAATAGTATATCAATAGTATGCAGATAGTAGCTTTAATTTAGAAAGATCCTGTCTATAGTTTAATAACAGTAAAGGAATCGACTCAGAAGTAACTGCATGTCTCATTCTTGAAATTCTTGGTTCTTGGATCCTGACAAAATAACATAGTTATAACGAGATCTTCTAGTCCAACCCGCTGCTTAAAACCTCCAGTGTTGGAGGTTCTGAAGGCAAGTTGTTCCACTTATTAATTGTTTTATCAGGATTTTTTTTGTTAGTTCTAGGTTGCTTCTTGTCTTGATTAGTTTCCATCCTTTGCTTCTTCTACTTTCTTCATGTGGTTTGGAGAATAAGTTGACCCACCGCCCCTTCTTTGTGGCAGTTCCTTGGATATTGGAACATTGCTATCATGTAACCCCTAATCCTTTTTTTTCATTAAACAGCTGACACCTCTCTTTTGGCCAGAGAGTTCCATTTAAGTTCCCGCTCATAGACAAAGGCCATCTTAATTTCAGGATAGTAATCTTACTAATCTATGAGGCTCATTTACTGAATCTGGACTGTATGCTGGATATTAGCCCGGACAACTTCACCACTTTATTGTAGGGAGATATCTCCCTCCCTCCCTCCCTCCCTCCCTCCCTCTATCAACTCTCTTTCATCTCTCTAATATCTAAGTCTGTCTATCTGTCTGTCTATCTGATCTATCTATCTATCTATCTATCTATCTATCTATCTATCTATCTATCTATCAATCATCTATCATCTATCATCTATCATCTATCATCTATCATCTATTATCAATCTTCATCTAATCATCTATATCTATATACCTTTTCAATGCTGTTCAGAAGGGCAGAATAAAATAATGATTAATTTCAAAGAGTAGCATCATCAAGTTAAGAAAAGATTGTAACTCAGCGAAAAATCCTATGCATAACAAAAGGAGTATGATTCAATCTCTAGCATCTATCTTTAAGTAGGGTTGGAAAAGATTGCTGTCTAACATACTGGGGATCTACTTCACACCAGGTACTCAATGTTGTGCTAAATGGACCAAAAATATGATAGTTTTCAATCTTTCTTCTCTCTCATCTTTCATACCAGAGCTATCATATCAAAACAAGCAGAGCTGTGTTCAATCAGTTCAGCGTTCTGCAGCCACAGTGCCAATGAGATGTACATGGGGATTCCACAAGGCCTGCCTCTGTTTCCAAGCAACTGTTCCCGTCTCCAAGGTGTGATGTAATATATTGCTGTCTTGATTCGTATACGCAAAGCTATTTAAGCATTTGTCTGACTACATGAAGATTTTCAAGTGCGTAGGTGATGAGCCATGGGTTGCTGCTTCCATTGTCTAAGTCCTTACAACCCACCTTCCCTGACTCTTGTTATTGTCAGAGTTACTTATCTTGAAGTCCTACTTGTAATAACTCAAATGCACAGTTAAATGCAGAGGTTTATTAGGTCACAAATTAAGCAGAGAACCATATTGCATTGTAGATGTGGCACAGGAAGAAGAAAAGTGGGATTTAAGGATGTATGCACATGGCTATCATGTAAGCTCCGTTTTTCCTTCTTGCTTAAAAATTCTCATGCTCTGAGGCAATTGCTTGAATATGAATTTGTCCAGTTTCTCTGACTTTTCCTTCCCTTTCAAACCCAAGCTGCTAAAGAAGGGACATATGTATCTAAAGGTTTGAATTATTCACTTATAGAAGACTTTTGGATTCCATAGTTGCATAGAATTATTTATTTATTTATTTATTTATTTATTTATTTATTTATTTATTTATTTATTTATTTATTTATTTATTTTCCCACCTTATTATTCTAACACATGTTATAACTTAATGAAGAGAACATATCCAATGTACCTTCCTATTTGATGTGATGTGAGGACTGCCTTAATA
Organism: Masticophis lateralis; assembly: GCA_030761175.1. Taxonomy (NCBI): domain Eukaryota; kingdom Metazoa; phylum Chordata; class Lepidosauria; order Squamata; family Colubridae; genus Masticophis; species Masticophis lateralis. The sequence continues at coordinate 28,944,526 of JAUDYJ010000005.1, forward strand.
TGTATTCTTGGATGCATGATACAGTATATGAAAACATTTCAACATCGGGTTGCAACATTTGGGTTCATCTCTAGTATGGAATTTGTTCAATCAACATCTATCATAACACAAGACTAGTTTTGTGAATCTGTATTTCTTTTTAAATGATACCGTGTACATCATATTTACTTTATTGAACTACATTTGTAATTGTAATGTACGTTTCCCTCATTTAGGCATTATCTTTTTTAATTGACTTGAAATACTTTGGAATCGTGTACAAATTTGGTAACTAAATCCAAAATTCTTTGGAAAGTACATTTTGTTTATGACATATGTCATTTATTTTTATATAGTAGAGAGGAAAAAGGAATTTCAAGAAGTGAAAGAGGTCCACTCTTTTTTTCAATATCTGATGATTTTTTCAACAAGAACTGAGGCATGAGAAATGTATATCATAGTATAAATAGGAATCCATCAAAACTAGGAATAAGTCTTAATGCCTCTCTATTAACATCCAGATGCTATGAAGTTAAGAAATGTTCTCCCAGGAACCTCTATCCCTGTGATGGTGAACCTATGGCATGTGTGCCAGAGGTGGCATGCAGTGCCCTCTCTGTGGGCATATGCGCCATCGCCAACTGTTCTTTTGGTTTTCGGCGCACACATGCATGCCGGTCAGCTGGTCTTTGCGTGTGCAGGAACACCAGAAACTCGAAGACCAGCTGGCCGGTGTGTATGTGAGCTGGTCTTCGGGTTTCTGGCACTCTGGCATGTGCACATTCCAATTTGGACACTCAGTGCCAAAAAATTGCGCCATCACTGCTCTGTCCTAATGAGGAAGAAGAAAAGAAGAAAATTACAAATGAAGATTTTTTTTAGAATAGAATAGAAATCTTTGTTGGCCAAGTGTGATTGGGCACACAAGGGATATGTCTTGGTGCATATGCTTTCAATGTACATAAAAGAAAAGATACGTTCATCAAGAATCATAAGGTACAACACTTAATGGTAGTCATAGGGTACAAATAAGCAATCAAATTGTAATAAGAAACAGTCAGTATAAGTCGAAAGGATACAAGCAACAAGATTACATTCATACAGCCATAAGTGGGAGGAGAATGTGAATATGTGAATATGGGAGGGAGCATACTGCATACTGCTTCCCTTTCACCTTTCAGTTCCAATCCAGGAGTGCTCAAGGAGTTCACAACAAACCATTTTATACCAAATTTATATTTGATGATAAAGAAATAAAGGGAGACTAGTATAGATCTATTTCAAGCTATTTAGCTCTCATCAGCTAGCCATACCCTTCGAATCTGAGTAAGGATATGGCTACTGATGAGAGCTAAATAGCTTGAAACAGATCAATCATCATCATCATCATCATTATCATCATAATCATCATCATTTTATTTCTATATCGCCCTTCTCCCAAAGGACTCAGGGAGGTGTACAGCATATTAAAATACAGAAAAAAGACCTCAATTAAAAATAATTAAAATTATTAAATATTTTGGCTAAAATTAAAACCCAGAATTTAAAATGCCCAATTTAAAATTATTTACATTGATAGCCCGGCCTGGTGGAACAGCAGGGTCTTGAGGGCACAGCGAAATACACAGAGGTCAGAGATCTTACGAATTTCTGGGGGCAGTTCATTCCATAGGGCAGGAGCTCCCACAGAGAAGGCCCTCCCCCTGGGTGTCGCCAGCCGACATAACTTGGCCGATGGCACCATAAGGAAGCCCTCTCTGTGGCCCTCCCATTGGTTGGTGGGAGGTATTGGTGGCAGAAGTGGTCTCGAAGGTATCCAGGTCCTAAGCCATGGAGTGCTTTAAAGGTGGGGGCCAACATCTTGAATCACACCCGGAAGACCACTGGGAGCCACTGCAGCTCACGCAGGAGAGGTGTCACATGGGCACGAGTCGCAGCCATAACCACCTGGGTGGCCGCATTCTGGACCAGTTGGCACCCTCCGAGTGCTCTTCAAGGGGAGCTCCATGTAGAGAGCATTACAGTAGTTCAGCTGGGAGGTGACAAGGGCATAAATGACCATGCACAAGGTGTCCCAGTCCAGAAAGGTCCAAAACTGGTGAATCAGGCGAACCTGATAAACCCCCCTAGCCACGGCCGTCATATGCTCTTCTAAAGATAGCCGCGCATCCAGGAGGACACCCAGATTGTGAACCCATTTTGTGGGAGGTAGAGATTCACCCCCAATAGTCAGGAATGGTGCTAGCTGACTATATCAGGACGCTGGAAGCTGCAGCCACTCGGTCTTGGAGGAGTTGAGCTTGAGCCTATTTCTCCCCATCCAGACCTGCATGGCCTCCAGGCAGCGAGACATCACATCAAGAGCATCATTGGGGAGGCTAGTCTCCCAGATGGAGACTAATCTCCCTTCATTTCTTTATCAGCAAATATAAATTTTACACACACACACACACACACACACACACACACACACACACACACACAAGTCTCTGGTTATTCGGGTTTTCTCCCGCATAAAATTGGAAGTACCTTGGTGATGTTTCGACGAAGTCTCATTCGTCATCTTCAGGCTGGTGTCTTCGGCCTTGTGCTTTAGGAGGAAGGAAACCATAGACTAATCTAAATAAAATCAGGTCAGAAAGCTACTCAGAAATGTAAACTGATAGGCAAGAACAGATAAAAGTAATGTTAGGGAGAATATGCATTTTTCCTACCACACAAGATATAGGATAAATACATAACCCTTTGTTGACTTTCTGAGGAAAGGAACTGGAACAGCAAAAAAAGAATATGAGGAAAGATAGATATACCAGGAGATCTTGAGAAATTATATACTAACAAATCAAAGTTGCTTGATGACTTCTGAGACCTATTAAAGAACTACATACATGAATACAATGCATCGTTCTACAAATTTGTATACTTGCAAACCATGGATGTATTCTGATTCATTCTGCATATTCATACACCAGAGCAATGGATGTTCCTGACAGTTCTGGCATTCCAGAAAATCAAATTGTTTTTAAAATAATTTTTCAATGAATTATTTTTGTGTATTATGTATTTTTAAATTGCAGTTGGATGTTTCCCACATTGTTCCAGAATCATTTCTCTAAAGATTCTGCAGTATAATTTGGGGTTGTAGTGCTGTATTTTGTTCATTCCTTTTAGCTCTATCTTAGATAAGTGTAAATGTATAGCAACTTTATAAACGAGAAGAACTTTCCCTAGCAAAATTCAAATTTTCAATTCAATTCAATTCAGAAAAGAACTGGAATGGACTTTGGAGGTCTTCTTATCCAACATCTGGCTGAAGCAGGAGATCCTATACCATTTCAGACAAGTTGCTATCCAGCGTCCAGTGTCTAGTAGAGCAATACTTAAGCAAACATATTTTACCACAGGTAATGGATAAACAAAACAGATTATGAATGGATCTATAACAACAAGGGAAATCCGTGAGCCCTGGTCCAGTTGGATTGCCAGCTTCTTATTACAAAAATATTTTGAAGATGAACTATTATAACCTCTTCAAAAATCTAAATTCTATTTTGGAAATTGAAAGCATATCAGAAAATTGCACAGATGCAAATGTAATATTAATTTGTAACAAAATCAAGATCTGACTTTGCCAAAAACTTATCAATCAACATACTAACTCAACAATAATTATAAAATATTCACTATAATTTCAGGTGAAAGGATAAAAAGCGTCTTGCAAGATTACACACACATGAAGACAATGTGGCTTGTTACCTAGAAGACAATTAACAGACAATATTAGAAATGTTCTTAATGTATTAGAAAATTTGGAACAGCATTTGAAAAACAAGCTGCTTTGACATTGCTTGATGCAGAAAAAACATTTGACCATTTGAACTGGATTTTTTTTGTTTAAAATGCTAGATTTTTGTGTATGTATATACACATGTGTGTATATACATACACAAAACATATATGTAATATGAGGATGGAAAATCAAAAATAATTGATTGCAAAAACTTGTTTTCACATTGAGACAAAGGTAAAATACCTTGGCATTACTATGAAAAATATGAATTATATGTTATTTCAGAATAATTATGTCAAAGCATGTCCTATTAAGGTAGGAAAAGTTACAACTATTTTTATTTATCATTGTTTGGATGAATTTTGATGGTGCAAATTAAAGTATTATCTAGAATGCTGCATTTAATCCAAACAATACCTGTTTTGAAAAATAACACAACTTTTAAGCAATGGCAAAAAGATATATTCAGGTTTATATGTTAGGGAAGAAACAAAGAATTACCAAAACTAAAAGAAAAAGGCAGATTAGGATTGCTGGATTTTAAATTGTATTTTTTTAGTCTGCTATTCGGTTTGGATAAAAGAATGGGTGCTATTGATGAATAAGTAAATGTTAATTAATTACCTTTCCCTTTTCCCTTTTTTCTACTTGTATTGTTTTCTGTACTTTTATCTTTTTTATTACTTCCTTTATATTTCTTTATATGTTTCATTGCTTATTTTTTAGTTATGTACAATATTTAATGAAAACTATATAAAAAAGAAATGTGACTCTCTCTCTCTCAGTGTGTGACACAAACACATTCGTGCACAGGAGCACACCCACACACAAACAGACTGTAAATATATATAAAATTGGGATAAAATCTTGGAGATATTCACCTGAAACCTGACAAGATTCATATCTTCTGCTGGACAAACTCTATTTTTTAGTTTCATTTTCCAAAAATTAAGCAGCTGATATTGGCTTGGAGATGTAACTTGAAAGAGTTTAGTTCAAGATGGTCTCATTTTGAATCTTTCAGGGGCTGATATACAATATATATGACAGATAAAATTTACAATGAAATGGATGGTAGATATTTATGTTACATGTTTACACCCTCGTGTTTGCCAGCATAAATTTAGTATCTCCATCTCCACACACACAATTTTTTTTAAAAAAAATACAAAAAGCAGTTAAGGAGATGAAAAGCAACAACTAAGCAAAAGAATGCACCAAGCTGGTTTCAGCTCAGTATTAAGCATGCTGGTTATAAAAACTTAATTTAACAAATCATTTGTTTATTCTCAATATCTTGTTTGCTTTGAATGCTGCAATTCCAGGAATACAAAATATTTTCAAAAGAAAAAGGCTGAAATATACAGTTCCATCCTCTGACCAAAGATAGATACTTAGAAAATTTCCAGTACACAATTTTCTTTCCCTGTAAAAGTACATTGAAATTTCTAAAGGATGATTTATAAAGCTCCTTCCTTATAGACATTTTATGGCATCTTATCCAAGCTTATTGATATCTACAAAAGCCGAGGTGGCACAGTGGTTAGAGAGCAGTACTGCAGCTACTTCAGCTGACTGCTAATTCAGCAGATCAGGGATCAAATCTCACTGGCTCAAGGTTGACTCAGCCTTCCATTCTTCCAAGGTGAGTAAAATGAGGACCCAGATTGTTGGGGGCAATATGCTATTTAGTATACTGTCTTTGGTGTAAGCCGCCCAGAGTCCTCAGAGAGTGGGTGGCATAGAAATATGACAAACAAATAAATAGATAGATAGATAGATAGATAGATAGATAGATAGATAGATAGATAGATAAATAAATAAATAAATATTTCATATCTATATGAAACTTCCACTAGAAGTTATATGTTAATGTGGGATAAGGTATCATTAGTATGCTAATGATCAATTGAACATCTCCATCCAAGGTGCCCACTAAATGTCATTACACTCATTGGAGGCTGTAAGGCCATGAATTGGTTAAATTAAATAACTGCCTGACAGACTTCCTGTTTGTCAATCATTGACCCGACTTTGTTTCAGTTCCAACTTTGATTCTGGGGGAGGTTTCACAATTTGAGTATTCTCCTGCTACAGTAGAATGTAAAAGCTGTCACAATGGTGTGTGAGTGTGTACCAAGTTTTGGCTGCTTTTAAAAAACTTGAAAGTCTCAACTATGTCAAAATGCAGAGTTAGTAATGTTATATTTCTGCTACAGGGATGGTCATGGTTTACCAGTATATTTCCAGGCCCAATTCAATGTGCTCATGTTCAGCTTTAAAGCTCTATGTGATTTGACATCCAGATACCTACAACATTTTCCCATCTAGATTCAACACACACACACACACACACACACACACACACACACACACAGAGTATCAGAAAGGCTATGCTAATGATCCTGACCAGGGGTGGGTTCTACTTACCTTTACTACCAGTTCACAACGGGGCCACGTGCATGCTCTTCTGCATGTGCACAGAAGCGTTTTGATGACGTCAGGGCCAGTGGGCGGAGCCTCCCACTGGTTTTATTACGAGTTCTATAGAACCGGTGCAAACTGGGGGCAACCCACTACTGGTCCTGACTCTTTGTAAAATGGGAATAGGAGAGTGATGATGTGCCTTCCCATTGGTTGTAAGGAATGTCCCTAAGCCTTTAAGGGGCATCAATGATTCTATTTCCACAAGTGTTTCAATGCTGATGGTAAAAGGGCTACTGTGGAATTGCATCATTGAGCTCATTTATTGAATCTGGATTGTTTACTGCATATCAGCCCAAACAACTTCACCACTTTATTGTAGGGACTCTGTCTTTGTCTCTGTCTCTCTCTGTCTCTCTCTCCCTCTCTCTCTCTCTCTCTCTCTCTCTCTCTCTCTGTCCCCCCCCCTCTCCATATCCACCCACCCATCTATTCAATTACTTGTCTTCTACTTAAGTATTGGAAACAAATAATATATAATTGATAAAAACTTTTGACAAGAGCTTAACACAAAATATATGATGTATGCCTGTAAAAAAATGAGGCGGAAGAGACAGCAAAGGGGTGAAAAATAGCAGAAAAGCCAGAATATCCTGATCTAGTCCTTGTACTAAACTATGGTTTACTTTTAGAAAGTGTCATTGTTCTTTTATATTTTATATAATATTTTATATGCCATTCTGCAATTACTCTTAAACTGTATTATTATTATTTACATATTTGTAAAATTTATTGAGATGTATCCATGGAACCAAGTGTAGAAAGGTAATTCTAATGAAATTGTGTTATTTTATGGATATAAGTGTAATTTTGAAGCTTAAAGTATGGTTTCAGATGTAAGTATTAAATAAATCTGAATATTTTGGATCATAACCTTAATTTTCCATATTGGAAAAAAAATCTGGAAGCAATACAGTATAAGAACTTCTCATAGCACCCTTTTACATCTAAATAGCATTGACTGGGAAATAGATTTATTTCAGTGGAAGATTCTTGTGCTACTTATCCTGTTGTTGTTGTTGTTGTTGTTGTGTTTGTAATTTAAGATACTTTCTGAGGATATTCTAGGTGATATGGAGATGAGAGTACATACGTTTATCAACACAACACAACAAATCTAAATTGACAACTTCATTCACATTCATACAGGAACTATCTTTTTTAAAAAATGGATGGGAACATGTTTCCCAATCTAGTGCCTCTTCTGCTTTTTAAGTGACCATAGTTTCATAAATCAATGGGCAGATTTTTATCCATCTGCAAAAAAGTAAACCCAGTTGTTTATAATCCCACAAAGCATCAGTTTTTTTAAATTCACAATTTTAGGAGTTCATGATAGGTTATAGATATCTATATGACTATCTATAGGTAGTCTAAATTTCTACATTTCTTAAAAGGTTAACCTTTATCAGTAGCAGATCTGAAATGTGACACATGATTTTGTACTTAGAGCTGTAGTATTTTGAAATGTAGATCTGGAAGTTCATGCCTGTAGTTGATAAGATTTCTATGTTAACAAAGAATTATAATGGCTACTGAATATTATTTTCAGTATGCATTCAGCCACAGTGGAGATCAATTTCCTTTCAGTGCTCCTCAGTGGAAAAGTATCTAGCATGGTACCTTTTCTTCCATGCAATCCTCTCTTCTCCATTCTTTTTGTTCCTGAACTTCATTTACTTTGCTTCAATTTTAAAAGAGTCAGCAAAACAATTTTTTCTCCCAAGAAATTTTTTCACATTCTTTGCACAAATTTGGCTTTACTTCTTTTTGTCATTCTAACATCTGTTGACATAGAGCTGAATTTTCAGCTCTATGTCAATAGACGTTAGAATGACAAAAAGAGGTAAAGCCAAATTTGGGACATAATCACTGTCATGTTCTTTTGCTTTTTTAAAAAGTGTATATTTTAACACTTTGGATTTAGTTCTAATATTTCAGCATGAGAAATATCAGGGGATGTAAATATATATGTATATGTATATATCAGACCCATGCTACAGATATGTACCCATATTATAGATATCTAAATGTTTATATGGTGAGCATAGAATAAGGATGTTTTTTAAAAATTGCAGATAATAATAACATTTCTTGTTGGGGATATTATACACACACACACACACATTTAAAAAATCTATCTTTTGAGTACTGTTAAACTGTTTATTCAAAAATCAGGGTATTTAATAGAAGTAGAGTTAGGCAACTATCTTAAACAGCCTTTTTGTAATTGTTATGAAATAACAAACTGCTCCTTTATTCTAATTTTTAGGGTGGGGATTTAACTAGTGGCTTTGATTGCCTGAATTGTTCAATTGGCTTCAGATATTTGGCTTTATATTGTCTAAATAAGACTCATGGGGCATCTCACATGTTGTTTAGCATCCAAGAAAAAAAAAGTGTTTGTTTTAGTAGTGAGAGGAAGGTATACTGTATGTCATGGTCATTGTTCTTTGAAGTGTATAAAGAGGGGGGCCATACGCCTTTCCCACTAGAACTGAAGAAGTGGATGGCTGTGAAGAACAGGTTGCTCAAATAAAGTCCCATTAAATAGGAATCAGCGCAAATAATTGATCATACCAAACTTCCTGGATTTAGCACTGCAGTGTAATCTAGATCAGAAACTTGGTTTTAGTAGAACATTAATGTCTGATAGGACGGTCATTGCAACTTACCTTCATATGCTAATTTAGGTCAAATACTGGTTGGGCTTTGTAAGGGCCGGTTACAATGCTCTTCATTCTGCACTGATGCAGGGCAGATATCACAGTATTGCTATCATTTGTTACTTATTTGTACAACTTAGTTTTATGTTAAAATTTAAGGTCTATGTTTTAAGTAATAATGCCATGGCAGTCAGATGATTATTATGTGTTCTTCCTAGTAGCTGATAAGAAAAATGTTCTGAAAGAACACAGAACATTGTCAAATTTAGTTATTTAACTTGAAGAAACAGCAGATGATACAATTGGAGATTAAGTTCCTCCCACATTAATTACATATTTGTTTGCATCTGTCTGTGCTGGCCTTTGGCTATACTAAAGTTTTATTTGGTTTGAATTTTTTTTAAAGTTTCAGCTGAATATAAAAGTATTTCCAAATTCTATTTAAAAAAGGAGAAAAACTATTATAAAATAGAATAAAATTCCTAAGAAAGCAAAGGGAAATTTTCTAGGTGAAATAATATTTGCTTTTGCTAGGTGACCAATACATTTTAATAATAATAATGCAATGGAGTTTAAACTGAACAAATGTGGTCCCTCATCTCAATAGGGGAAAAATAGTGAAAACTGAAGGAATCAAGATGGTCTACACAAATAACATCAAGAGTCTGGATGAAGATGATCACTATAAATATTGTTATCCTTCAAATTGACAACATTAAGCAGACCAAAGTCAAGAAGAAGGTTAGAACAAATGCATACAAAACCAGAATTGAGAAGACAGCAGCAGACAGAAAATCCTGCCTCTGCAGAGAAGCGGAAGAAATAGTGCACCAACCTAGTTAACTGCTGTAGGAAAATCTTGCACACCAACTACAGTCACAATAGGCATAACAAAGTAGTAACAACAGTGTAATTGAATAGCTGAAAAAAAATCATTTGCCTGTGAACAAGAACTGATGGGACCACAAAATAGAGAAAGTGATAGAAAATGAAGAAGCTAAAGTGCTCTGGGACTTTTGAATTCAAACAGACAAGCACCTGCCACATAACTTCTAGAGTTAAAAACTTGATAAGAAACACAAAGAGGGCTGATAGTGAATGCTGCAGTACCATGAGAGATTAGAACAAAAGAACATGAACTGGAGAACATTGCAAAGTATAAAATCCTGCAAATAGAAACAGAATAGATATGGTAAAAGGAAATAAAGACAATACCAATAGTAATAGGCATTTTAGGTGCAATCCCAAAATATCTAGGACACCACTTGAACACAGTGGCATTGACAACATCACCATCAGTCAATTGCAAAAGGCAGCTTTACTTGGAACAGCTTACGTCCTGCAACAATACATTTAACACCATCAGACATCAACATCTGCCTATCTTAGGTCCTTGGGAAGGATTTAATAGGTGGATAAAAATGCCAAATCCTGTCTAAGTCCGATTGACTGTATGACCAACCATGATCATAAAAAAGGAATATGTCTTTTCCAGGGAATGCTAATAGGTGGAAAGAGCTAGTATTTAAGGCTTCTCTAAGGCTTCATCCCTACAGTTGGGGGACAAGGATACATGCATTTTGATATCATAGGACCAATTGCATGCCATATGAATTCAATTCAGGTTTGCATTGTGATGTCCTTAATTTCTTCATCATCATTTTAGCAGCAAATACCTATGTGTTTAAGTCAGTGTATCTCAATTTTGTCAACTTGAAGATGTGAGGACTTTAATTCCCAAAATTTCCCAGGCAACAAGGGGAATTGAGAGTTGAAGTCCACACAACTTCAAATTGCCAAGATTGAGAAACACTGCTCTAGGTTAATAAGCAGATATTTTCTAATGGTACAGTAATTCCTCCAAATTGTAAAGTTTTATTCTATGAATTACCAGTATCGCACTTCCTTTTTAATTGTGGTAATGATATCGCATTAATACATTAAACATTTTATCTTCAATTTAAAAAGAAAAAAGAAAAAGAAAAGCAATCACTATTTTGACTGTTTTGCCCACTCATAACTACTTCTGAATTGTAAGAGGTTATTGTTGTTGTTATTTGTTCTTTCAAAATGGCCTATTATTTTATCTAGATGGAATATCAGCATGTTTCATAGTTTGATAATAACTTCGTAACTTAAAACAACTCTGGGGAACTGTGCCTCAGTATGTGTTATCATTAAAACAACCATGCCTTTAGCAGTTCAGTGGTATTGCTTTCCGCCAACTGCCTCAGATAGAAAAAAATAAACCTTCTCTAAGCACATTTTGTATACTTTTTTTACACAATGACTTAGTACAGATTTTGCACTTGGTTAGTTAGCAATATTGAAATCAGGTATTTAATATTTGCTTTCTTTGGAAGAAAATGTTACAAGGAGATAGATTTCAAATACTGTATGTCCTAGAATGGTTCATGCCCAAACATACAAGGAGAAGTGAGGTAATTGACAGTTCTTTTTCTATTTTGGAAATGTGGTCTTGTTTTTAAAAGGTTGAAAGCATTTCATTTTTACAGTATTCAGTTGCCAGGAACATCTGAGGCACAGCTGAGGCATATTAACAATGCAATTCCAAAAGGTTTATTTTCAGAGATCAATTAGTAATGTATTTTCTCTTCTAATGGGATTTTCATGCAAGCTTCTGCTTTTTCTTTAGTACAAGTATCACAAGAAACTGGCTTTAAAAAGTGCCCTTAAGATCTGCCCAAGGTCATTCTGATGGAATCAACAAAGTTTTGAATACTATTAGTAAACCAGGCAACAATTTCTCCTTAGCATTTCTCCACTGCACAGGTAGAAATATTCTTGTCAATCCTGACAAGAATATTAACAACCGCAGCAATGATAACAGCTATCAATCCTTTTTCAGTTCTTGATTTCATATATGTGGAAGGGATCATTGCGTACAAATATGATTGAAAATTAGGCACATGTGTCACTCTGAGCAGTGTGTAGGCACTAGAAAAGCAGAATAGAAATGTTGATACAAATTAATAAACAAAAGAAAAATTAGTCCACTTGTAAGTCCATGATTCAACTTTCAGATCCCTTTGCCTGGATGACTGAGAAGCATAAATTTTTAGATTTCCATGTGTTGTTACTGCCTTTAGATTTCTAAATCTTGTTTCTGTCTTCGGGATCAAGTCAAACTATACAACTTGTGATTATGCCAAAGTTGAAACAAGCTGTTTTCTTAACTGATACTTCATGTGTTTACTATTCATTCTTAAAACCTAGACTATTGAGTGTTACAGAATAACATTATTTTACCGAACCCTATTTTTGTATGAAGATTGAAACATAGCAACTGGATTAATTTTTCTTTTTAGCTTGAGACACTCATCCAAGCAACTTCATTAGTCAGAGCAAATTAGTGACAGAGTTGTTGGAATGTACCAACTGCTGCCACACAAACCTCAGGATTTTCTCCCCAAAATGTGTTGCAATACTTTAATGAAGATTCTCATGGGAAACAGATTTTTCTTTGCTTTAAAATACTTTAATAATATTGTTGGAAATTTGCAGGCACAGTACTTGATTCCTTCAAATCCTTATTGTTTTTCAAATAAAAGTGTTTATAAGTAGTTTCCTTTAAGTGACAATTTAGTTATCCTTTCTGGATAGCACAAAGAGTAACAAGTCCTGGTTTATTTTGTTATCTAAAGTTCAGATTTTAGATGAAAGCTTCTTTCAGTTCTATTTTTTTTCAGTGAAGTTCAAAGGTGCTGATAATGTTCTTAATGTTATTTGTAAGGACATTTTAAGAGCATATCCATATTATTACAAGATTATCTATCTATCTATCTATCTATCTATCTATCTATCTATCTATCTATCTATCTATCTTCTATCTAGCGTTATGTCTATATCTACATTTATAACTATATCTTTTTGTGACAAAGAATCTACATGAATTTGATGGTAAATCAAATCAAAAATCAAAATTACAGATATTTTGGTTTATCTATAAATGTCTTCTGATCATCAATCATCATCAATTGCTGACCTGGAGAACTCTTTCAGAACTCCAGTCTCAAGGTAGATTTATTGTAAATTAGACTTTTAGTAGTCTAGCACTAGCGCTAGCACTAGCACTAGCACTAATACTTAGACTTATATACCGCTTCAGAGTGCTTTTAAAGCCACTCTAAGCGGTTTACAGAATCAGCATATTGCCCCCAACAATCTGGGTCCTAATTTTACCCACCTCGGAAGGATGGAAGGCTGAGTCAACCTTGAGCTGGTGAGATTTGAACTGTTGAACTGCAGTTAGCAGTCAGCTGAAATAGCCTGCAATACTGAACTCTAACCATTGCAGCACCTCTGCTCTGTGTTAGTTGATACTCTGTATGAGTGTAACAGAATTACCTATGAACATTTTTGTAGTAAGCGTATCTTTTCCATCTAGAAATAGTAGCTCCTGGTGAGAAAGGATAGACTAATTGTAAAATGTAGTTCCAGTTTCCTTTGATTTAACCATATGCCATAAAGATGATTATTTAGTCTAATTTCCAACACTACATTCTGCCTAGTTTGACAGAATATAATTTTATTTTTATTTTATTTTTTCATTTGACTTTCCTTACCCCATGCTGCAAAGTATTACTCATTAGGTAGGAAACTGAATTTTGAGTCCTTGAAATAGACAACAAGAAATTCTTAAAATCTGTTATTAATTAACATTATTTGTCTATTTGTCAACAATACAATGAAGGATTTTGTAGTTATTGATATAATTTCTATGAAGTTCCTAATTCATTACTTCCTTAAACCCTTTCTGTCGTTTTTGGGAACTTTAATTGGGCCATTTCACAAATTATTCAAAAACCTTATGGGAAAGGGTCTAATGTAGTGATTGGTTTAAAATCTGTACATACAGCTCAGGCTATTCCACGGTGAACTTATGATTTTGCATATGGAAGTAAAGGCATGTTTTCCTCATTAGGAAAATAAGGGAGAAATAGATTAATAGAAAGTGCATTTATTAAGCTGAAATTGCCTGCCATAGCCAAATCCAAGGGAGGGAAGAAAACATTCCTGGAGCATTTAAATATCATCAGATTTACAAATTAGGAATAGAAGAATGCTTTTTCATGCTGCATTTACACATTCTAAGATAGATTTTAATTTCAAAGCAGAGGCAGTTCACAACCTATTTAAGTCCTAACTCCCTGAGATACTGAGCTCAGGTTCTTTGAAGGTCCACAGAGGTAATTGATAGGCTTTCGTAAAAATAGTATATCAAAAGCCCACCTCAGAGACATCCATAGTCTGTACCTTTATAGAATTTGCTTGGGAAGAATAAAAATTCCAATAATACTGATCAGTTAATGATACACGATACCCAAATTTTTAAAGCTAGTTTCTGTCACTGAAATGGATAAAACATTTCAGCTATCACATGGCAAAGAGCACAAAGTCCTAAAACAATTAAAATTACATTTTTCCACATCATACTGTTACCCATTTAATTCACTTGTCATGTATGCTGACTGCTTACAGTTTTCAAGGTTCAGGTAGGATTCCTGGAGATATAAGCAGGGGTGGGCTGCTGGAGGTTCGCAGGGGTTTGAGAGAACCTCTAGCTAAGATTCTATGCAGTTTGGAGAACCCCCAAATCCCACTCCTGTCTGGTCCTGCCCACCCTGCACCTCTCCTCCCAGGAGTCCCTGCGTGACCTGTTTTGGATGCAGGTAAGTGCAGGGCATAGATGGAGGCTCAGGGAGGGTGAAAAATGGGCCTACTGGAAGTTCAGGTCCATTTCTGGTGTCAAGAGGGCCTCTGGAGCCTGGGGAGGCCATTTTTGCCTTCCCAGAGGCTCGAAGAAAGCCTCCGGAGCCCGGAGAGGGCAAAATTGCACCTCCTGCCATGTTGCAGGAGGCCCACTAGGCCATGCCCACCATGGCCATGCCCACCCAGCAACCAAGCAGAGAACCCCTTGCTAAAAATTTTGAAGCCCACCCCTGGATAAAAGGCATTGAAATGGCACTTTGCACTTGCAAACAATTATTTGATGACTATATGAACTATCCTGTTTTTGTGATTGTCCTATAAGGGGAAAGAAGACTAAGTACTAAGAGAGAATAGCAAACTCAAAAGGAATTCAGACAATTTGAAATAATACTAGTGGGCCTTACAAATATTTACATAATTTAAATTGAATGTCTAATTATTGTTTATTCTTGTTGGTTCAGAATATTTTTCTCAAATTATAAAAGGTGCATTTATCTGATATTGATATTGTATGTTGTTGTTGTTTTTTTTTAAAAAAACTTTTATGCATTACTTTATTACTTTCATAAAAGTAGAATACATCTGACAGTTTTCCAGCTTTCAAAAACAGAGGATGCCGAGATTAACCAGGAGGGTTTCCAGTTTCCTCCCAGTTCAAAGAAATTTATTTGTATTACAGCAGATATGTGTTTCTTGTTCTTAAGCAATGTTTGGAACAATTTGCAGCTGCTCTGTTTTTTATGCCATCGTAAATATCCTTTCAGTGCCCTGCAAATATAAGGTGACCTTAGATTTCAAGACAGACAAGTGCAACAGCACAGAATCGTTACTGTTTTTTTCTATACAGAGGAGGCATTAGACTGGCTTCAATTCACTGAACACTAGCTGTCTTTAGTAATGTGAGGAAAAGTATTTAAAAACAATAATATGTCTATATTGGAACTGGGGCTAGTCAACAGAAGTTAACAAGTTAAGCTTCCATTACTTGCCTCATTTCCTGCCCACGTAACAGTTCAAAAGCATGCAAATGTGAATAGATAAATAGGTATCATCACTTTGGTGGGAAGATAATAGTGTTCTGTGCTCCTTTGGCATGTAGGCATGTTAGCCACATGATCACAGAAATTGTCTTTGGACAACACTGGTTCCCTCAGCCAAGAAACGGAGATGAGCACCATGTCCTAGAGTTGGACACAACTGGACAAAGAAAACTTTTAACACAGCATTTTTATGGTTTGCATTAGGCAATACACACAGCATGTTTTCCCCCCACTAAAGATTCAGTGAAAGTAGTTGCACCAAGTTGACCATTATCATAAGTGGATAATACTAAAACACCAATCACTATAAATTTTTCATACTTCCTTCATGCAGTATTTTGATTTCCAGATCCCACAATATTGTATCTCTTCACTGCTAGACCTTTCCTACCTTCTGCTAATTATTTATTGTTATTCTATTGGGTAAGAATATCAAAATCATTATCAAATGATGGAATCAATTTTATGTCATTTGAACTTTTAAATTCTTAAAGAGATCTTGGGGATACACAGTTTCTCCTAATTTTTCCTTAGCATTTGTTCCATGGGAATTCTGCCCCTGTCATTACAACAATTTATGTTTGTTATTTGTTCTTGAACTTTCTTCTTTCTTATTCCACCAATGCTAGTTTTCCCAGGTGGATAAGAAATGTTTACATAGAAATTGTGAAAGACTGGAGCTGATATGGTAGAATACTGTCTCTTAGGGATTATTTTATAATATTTGAAGAGGATTACTGTAAAGATAAAAGTCATAACAATTTTAAGATATTAATTTTTAGTATATTTTGTCATGGGTTTCATATTTATCAATAATCAGACTGACTGTATATGAGATTTGAAAGAAGTTCCATCCAGTTTCCCTTCTCTTTTACTGATAAATGTTCTAGTGTGTAGGTATTTCTTGTAATTTGGAAATCATGAGGCAACTTTTGAGCTCAAATTATGTGTCAAATGTGAGTTTCTATCTACAGCTACCAATCTCTAAATATCTTTTCTACAGTTACATAACAAAAAGAGGTGAATGTGTTTGCAATGCATGTATATAATTTTCACATAAATCATGCAGATTAAAACTCTTATCTGCTCTACTCAGCAACATAATTAGGTTTACAGAGATTTGAACTTGAGTAACAGCTCCATTAGGGCTCTTTACCAAGAGTCAGTTCCTGTGGTCTTACTCGTCCAGCTGCTGCTGACTCACTGAGGAAATGGCAGAGATTAGGGTGAACAGGAGGGGAGGGGGGAAGCCAACACAGAACAACAGAGAAATAAAGCAAATCAACCAAGCATTACCTTTTTGTGAAAAGCAGAACAATGACTTAACAAGAAAGGTTTCAAATGATCCATCTTATTTCCCTCATTTGCACTGTTCCTGTTGGAAAGACCACCAGGAAACATGTGAACCAGCATGGAATATACACTGTAATCCACAGAACATCTCAATTAATATTCTCTCCTGAGTACTGCTAGAACAATACATAACATCAAGCCGTTTAATCTCCGGCAATAATGTCTTTTGTTTGGTTGAGAGGGTTTTCCCTTCAATTAGGTTTTTTTCAGTATCTATTTTCAAAATTAGTTGGGTATTCTATACTGTGTGAAGTGAGGTGCTCCAGATTGCCTCAGCACCAGCACATGGCTAGATAAAATGCATAGAGACATGCTGACTGCATTAACAAACCTGTTATCCGGAAATTCTTCCTTGTAAACATGAGCATTGGGCTCCCTTTGGAATTAAGTTAATCCTTCCACATGCTTGCTTGGGAGATAATAAGCCACAAACTATATAGTGTTTAAACCTCTGCTTTGAATATAATTTACGCTACCATGTAAATTATGGCTTTACAATAGGTAAATGAAATGGAAACAGGTGGTTTGCAACAAGGCGGCATACAAAACCAATGTTTGACTCTTAGATTAGTTATTAGCATAAGGAAATGATTTTGACATGGTCAAATTTCAGCTCCCTTGCTCTTTTGTGTATGTGTGTGTGCTTCCCTTAGATTTGACACTAAAAGTGCAAAACTATACAACTTTTTTTCTGTGTACATCCTTCTGAAATAAATGATAGCTGCAGAAGAGTAAAATAGCTCTTGAAGTAAGGCACTCTGTTACAGAGAGATTCAAACAAGTATTTTGATGTCTTCTGCTTGGTAGCGATTAGCCCCAAAACCTTGGCTCAGAATTTTCATTTTGTTTGCATTTTGCTTCTGGATAAGCAGGCCCAGCTGGGAAAAAATCGTGGAAGGCTTTAATTGCTATTGTCCATGTAACACAGCTATTTGATTGAATTAAACAGAGGTCTATACATTCCACTCTTAATTACATTGCCAGGCATTGCCAGGCATTTCCCCAAGAGACATAGAATTTTAATTCTGAATTGCCATTCTGTTGGTAAACCCAAAAGGTAAACTTCTGAATTGACTGATCTACAAACCTGCTGGGTAAAATAATCTAATCATAAATATGCAAACATAAGAACAGCTCTGCTGAATCTGGCCACGTCCCATCTTAGTCCAGCATTTTGTTTCTCCTGGTGACCAACCAGATGACTCTGATACTCACAAGTAGAAGGCAGAGTCAGATACCTCTCTTTTCAGTATTACTCTGCAGTTAGATGCACTGCCCAACCTGGAGATAACACTGAGCCTTCTAAAACAAATTATGTTTGATAGAGCTGTTCTCCATGGATGTATCTTTTTGTAAGCTAAAATGCTAAATCCCACAGCTTTTCTCATAAAGCCTATGTTCTAGTTTCCTGATAAGTGTAATGGCTTACTTTTACACTTTGCCAGTTTTATCATAAAGGTAAAGGTAAAGGTTCCCCTCGCACATATATGCTAGTTGTTCCTGACTCTAGGGGGTGGTGCTCATCTCCATTTCAAAGCCAAAGAACCAGTGCTGCCTGGAGACATCTCTATGGTCATGTGGCTGGCATGACAAGTATGGGAGCTCACCCCGTTACGCAGCACTAGGGATTTGAACTGCTGACCTGCTGACCTTTCGATTGACAAGCTCTGCGTCTTAGCCTCTGAACCATTGCATCCTATCATACTCCACTTTCAAATGTCACAAGCAAAACTTTACACAATGTTCCAGATCCTGACATACTGTATATTTCGATTCATATAGATTTAGATATAGACTTAGATGAGGAGATTAGAGAAGTGGCAATTTTATTTTCAGCCCTTTTCCTAATACTCCCCAACATGAAATTTGCTTTCTTCATACTTGATGTATACTAAATTGACATGGCTACTGCTATTCCTCTATGATTTCTAGTTATCATATCTAGTTATCCTAATCACTAGAGATATGAAATAGGATTTTTTAAAACTTCAAAGTACATGTTTACTTTTATTGAAATCAGCCCACATTTGACATTTTGTAGACCAGCCAGCCTGTTAAGAAGACCTTCCTAGATCTCTTTGCAATTATTTTTAGTATGCACAAACTTGAAAAGTTTGGTATCATTTGCAAAGTTGAACAGTTATTTGCCCCAGATTAACAATTTAGAAAGCATGGGTCCCAGAACAGATCCTTTCAGTTTATCCTTTTCTACCTACCTTTTGCTTTTGTTTGTTTAATCACTTAGCTATCCTTAAAAGTACAGGTGCTCCTCAGTAGTGGATTCCACTTAACTTCGCTACTGGTTCGGAATTGGAAGCATACTCTCGCGCGCATTTGCTTTCCTTGCACACGGAACTTCTGCACATGCACAGAATCTTCTGTGCATGCACAGAGCATTCATGATGATGTCCAGGTGGGCGGGCGGAGCCTCCCACTGCTGCTATTACTAGTTCGCCCGAACTGGGGTGAATGGTAGAAACCCACTATTGTATGATTACTAAGTTTACTCAAGATGCTTTGGTGGGAAATTTGTCAAAGGTTTTTCTGAAACCAAAGTATATGGAATGCATATGAAGGAACACCTCCATCCACATAATGGAAGAGGAAAATGGAAAAGGCTGATAGAGGCAGGAAAAATGCGTCTTTTCATTATGCTGCTTTTCATTAGAAAGATTTGTTCCTTTATGTGCTTATTATTTTTCTTTGGTTTATTGTCTGTACTAATTTTCCTGCAGCAGACCAGCCTTTATCTCCTTTTATCCATACATGGGTATGTATGTTACATATATGAGATGGTTGTTTAGTATGTTTTAAATATTGCTATTTTGACGAAGTCTCATTCATCATCTTCAGGCTGGTGTTCTCGGCTTCGTGCTTCCAAATTATATATATATATATATAATTTGCCCTGACTGCGTTTTCATAGCAGTTTAACTAGTGTACTAAGTTAACCTACTGAATCTACTGAACTATAAACTATATAAAAAGATCAAACTGGCATAACAATCTTAGTATGTTGTGAGACTGAATCTTGCAACCTGTCCTGGTTAAGCACATTACAAAAAGCCCATTCCAGAGAACATTGCCTTTGGCTCCAGCTATCTGGCCTCATATAAATTGTCTCTAAAACAGGGACTCTAGATGGTAGCTTGTACCCAACAACTCTTCTTGGTTTCTTAAGAGAAATCTGTGATTTTTTTTTAAAAAAAACCTTCCTTCTACCTATTATAGCAAGCAATTTTAAATTCAAGTCCTTTTTTCATCTCTAAATTCACCTCAATTTCACCTCATCTTATCATCTTTTGCTGTTGTATGAGACGGAAAAGATTCTCAGCAAGATTAAATCTTTTCCACATGTGTATTATTTTAGTAATCTTAGTTTTCTTTTGACAAGAAGATTGGTAGTAAACTTAAGCCTTTGACTCTACTTCTGCTGCCTACAAGCCTCAATGTACCTTGTTAATATAATTTGGGAGTTTCCGACATGATTTTGAGCATTTATAACCAAGAGGTACTTTAAAAGATCTTTTCCCTAAAGTATAATCAGCTATAAATAAATTGTTCTATTCCATAGTCTGCTGTGGATGGCACAGCTCAGAATTTAGCACTGAATTGACTTGTTACTAGATCTTCACTGGTACATATAAAATTGCAACACAAGTAATATTTTCTGTTGGAGCCCTAAACTTCTGCAGAACCTCTGGGCAGACTATCTTGTCTTTTACACACACACACACTCTCTCTCTCACATACACACTGGCAGGCCTGGAGGCCCAATGCATGTGCAGATTGTCAATTATGATGTTTGGGCAGGTGGGTGAAGCCTCCCGCCACCTTTATTACTGGTTCTAAAGAACCAGACAGAACCGGGAGCAACCCACCACTGCTTCCAGGCCAGGAGGTGTTGGAGGTGTTGGGGATGTTACTTGGAACCCTGACACACACACACACACACACACACAAATTTTCCATTTCATTTTTATAACTTGTTGTTTTAAAATCCACATCCGAAACAGGCTGATTCTCAGCTGTATCCTCTTCTATAGCCTATTTTAAATCCTGTGTTATGGTAGCAGACAATCATAAATGAAATGTCTGAGTGCATTGTTCCCAAATATCCTTAAATCATTCCACTGGCCCTACCCTGCCCATTTTTCAGGCTGTTTTTCAGCGATTTTTCAGGCCATTTTTGGACCATTTTTGCAGCCATTTTCAGGCTGTTTTTCAGGTTGTTTTCGGACATTTCTGAGGCTGCTTTTTGGGCCATTTTGGGGTGACTTTTTTGGGCTATTTTGGATGTTTAGTAGTAGTAAATAAATAGAGAGGGAAATTGAGTCAAAGGGCTCAACAAGGTACAATTTCCCTCTCTATTTACTTTTTGAGAAGATAAACTGGTATTCTTCAATTCCCAGAATGCCCTCAATTATCCCAGACTGTCTTTCCAATTTTCTTCTGGATAAAAGGTACCAAAGCACTGGTTTACAGTTACCAAAGTTGTAGATTACTAGATTACTAATACAAGATCCAATTTGTGTCAATTACCAGGACTGGAGGTTTAATCTTTCAAGCTTTCAGACTCATTATGGAGCCCATTCTCAGGGTGTTCTATGTGTAGTATTTATGTGGGGCCTGGTTGTGTGTGGCTTTTAAATTTAGTTGTTAATTGGGGGGTTGATAACTGGTTTGTTCTGTATTTTCATTTGCATTAGCAATGCCTGATTTGACATATCACTTGACAAATCATGCATTACAAAGATCACTTGGAGATGGGAAAAGCTTCTAATGGGCTCTAGCACACAGGTGTCAAACTCATCACATCACATTGCCATCACATGAGGTTTTGTGACATTTTTCCCATTCAAGGAGCTGGGGTGGATGTGTCTTGTGCATGACATTTGGCCCATGGGCCGCTAGGTTGACACCCTATTCTAGCACAAATCTATAAATTTGGAATACTAAACCTCTGGTCCTGGTGACCAACTCAGACTGAATCCTGCAGTATTATCTTGGGACACATATATTTGGCATCATTTGTAAGATTATTAATGGCTGGAGCTACGTAGGACTTCAACCAGAACAGTTAATTCAGTTGATTCAAAAGTTATTCTTTCACTCCAGAAACACTAACAAGGGAACTGAGCTGGACTATTGTATTCTTAACAATATGGAAAAGTGTAGGAAAAAATAATGAAAGACATTCTGGAAATGAATTTTGTTTCTAAAAGGTTTGTATGATTTTCTTTAATATAGTCTTACATTAAAAAATATTCATATGGAGCATTATTTCTGTTAGATATACAATGCAATTAAAATAAGTTTAGAATGAATATCTGCTAAAATATAACAAATATAAAAGAGTCTTTAGTGAAGGAATATTAAAAGACATGCTGTATTCATATTTTTTTATTCATGTAACTCATTCAGATTTAAGAATATTATCACAGTACATAGAAATTTATAATCCAAATGCTACTAAAACAAAGTATGGGCCATTAATTCATTTGAAAAGTATCTAAAATTTATGTAGTAGTTAAACATTAATGTAAATTATATTAAGTGTGTGTAGCAATGGGACATAATGCCTACTGAACAAAACAATTTTTTCCTTGGAGAACTAGGATTAGTTCATTTTTACTAATGAAGTTTTCATTATAGCCAGTCATTTTTGTTGTTGTTTTGTTTTCTCTGCCTTAGTTATGAAGAAGTTTATTATTGTTTTAGAAACTTGTGAGTCAATGGCCATTAAGTTTGGAATTTGCCTTTAGAATTGAAAAGAAGAGTTGCTTGGAAACTCAATGCAGGCATGAGTAAGCAAAATGTTTGTCCTTTTCACTCAAATCAATGGCACATTTGCAAAGGAAACTCCTGTTAGAAGAATAATTGGTTGACCTAGTGAAGCTTTTGAAACACCAGGTGTGACTGTAGACTGGTTAGGGGTAACTTCTACTCCTCATGCATGGTTAGAGGAAAAAAATAAAGAATTGCTTAGCTTGTCAAATGCAAATGAGGATTAAGATAGGAGAAGATGATGCATGCTCTTTTGTTACTTAGCATGTATCTATGTTTTAACAGAATAACAGAGTTGGAAGGGACCTTGGAGGTCTTCTAGTCCAATCCTCTGCTCAAGCAGGAAACCTTATAACATTTCAGACAAATGCCCAATCTCTTCTTAAAAATTTTCAATGTTGAAGCACCCACAATTTCTGAAGGCAACACTAGTTCCACTGCTTCTAAGTGTTTTACTGGTTATCATCTAGATTTTAGCTTGTTGATTGTTTGCAGCCTTACATAAAGCTAATTATTTAATTTCCATGCATATCTATATTCTTATGTCAAGACTCTATATGTTAATTTTGCAATTGTCTGTTGGCTACATTAGAACAGAACAGAACAGAACAGAACAGAACAGAATTCTTTACTCGCCAAGTGTGATTGACCAGTAAAAGACACACAAGGAATTTGTCTTGGTGCATATGCTCTCAGTGTACATAAAAGAAAAGATCTATTTGTCAAGAATCATAAGGTACTTAGTGATAGTCATAGGAAAACAGTCAGTATAAATCTTAAGGATACCAGCAACAGGGTTACAGTCATACAGTCATAAGTGGTAGGACATTGATGGTAGGAACGATGAATCTTCAGACTTAGTAACTAGTTTGACAGTATTGAGGGTATTATATGTTCAGCACAGTGATGGCGTTCGGGGAAAAACTGTTCTTGTGTCTAGTTGTTCTGGTGTGCAGTGCTCTATAGCGTCGTTTTGAGGGTAGGAGTTGAAGCAGTTTATGTCCAGGATGTGAGGGGTTTGTAAATATTTTCACAGCCCTCTTTTTGACTCGTGCAGTATACAGATCCTCAATGGAAGGCAGGTTGGTAGCAACTGTTTTTTCTGCAGTCTCTGAAGTCTGTGTCTGTCTTGTTGGGTTGCAGAATCAAACCAGACCGTTATAGAGGCAACATTTATTTATTCCTTCTTTGCATGAATCCAATACTCAAAGAGGCATCAGGACATGCCTTTCAGTTCTATATTGTATATTCAGCAACTGTATACTGTATACTACATCTGGAAGAGAGGCCTGAGGTTATATGCTCATATACATTGAGGTTGTTCAGAGAACTGTAATGTTTTTATAATTGGCTTTTCTTATGCTATATAAAATCTGTAGATGAGTTTGGGAACATAGACTTTGATACAATCACGCCTAGCACTTTAATGCCTTCTCAGTACTGTTGGTGTGTGATGAAGTACAGATTTTCATTAACCATATTTGTTTTCCAGGTGATCATATTCTAATAATCCACATTATTTTACAAGCAAAAGATCAATCTTTGACTATGAACATGGCAGATGATATGAAATGCTATAGTTTGGGAGCATCCACCATTTAGAAGCATGGTACTAGGCTCAATGAATAAAAAGTCTGGCCTGAAATAAGACTGTATTATTAATATTTTTAGTATTAGTATTAGTATTAGTATTAGTATTAGTATTAGTATTAGTATTAGTATTAGTATTAGTATTAGTATTAGTATTAGTATTAGTATTAGTATTAGTATTATACAGAGACACCTATGAACAGTGGGATTAGTGGATTTATTCTTCAGCAACTTCCATTCTTTAATTATGTGAAATTTGCATACCCATTTGCATTAGAAAATAGCGCAGTGCCTGCAAATTTGATATCACTATTTGGTCTAAAGATCTGTAAGCTTGCAAGAGGAACCAAAATGATTTCTGCATAGGTAGGTCTTGTCACCAGTTTATATTGGATCAGTTATATAGATGCATATAACTACCCTAGGAAAACAGCAATGGCAGACCATTTCTGCAGATTTTGACAAGAACATTGCAGGAACTGGGGCTGCCCTTGAAGAGCATCCAGAAGTTCCAGTTGGTGCAAAATGCAGCAACCCACATGGTTTTGTGCAGACCTCAGTGTGCACATATATGACCAGTCTTGCAGGAGCTGCATTGGTTGCCGATTTGCTTCCAGTTGCAATTCAAGGTACTGGTTGTCACCTTTAAAGCCCTTAATGGCTTGGGACCAGGTTATCTGAGAGACTATCACTTCCCAGTCACATCTACCTGACCCACCAGAGCAGGGAGGCAAGGAATGTTGCAGGTCTCATTCCCTAGGGAGATACACCTGGTGGGACCCAGAAAAAGGACCTTCTCCATGGTGGCTCCCTGTCTCTGAAACATCATTCCCCAAGAGATTAGACTGCCTCCCACTCTAATACTCTTCCGGAAGGCGCTGAAGACCTGGTTCTGCCAGTGGACCTGGAGAACACAGAGTGCGATGGGGCCCATTAAATGGCTTATGTGATGTGTTGTCACTGAGGCAGGGGTGGGCGGGCAATATTTATATTATTTTATTAATTTATTATGAGATTATTCTCTTTTATTTGTTTTATGTATGAGGTTTTTATATTCCTGTAAGCCACCTTGAGCCGCCATGTGCGAATGGGGGCAATATGAATTTCCTAAAATAAATAAATAAACTCATCCAACCAGTCGCCAGGGATGAAGACTGACTTGAAGGAACCAACACACACACACACACACACACACACACACACACAAAACAACCCATTTAAGTAATCCAACAATTTCTGAAATAGTAAAAAGAAATATTAAAAATGCTTACAATTATATTTAAAAGCTAACACTCATTTTATCACAGAGTTTATTCCGAAGATCAGGTATAGAAAAATATAGAGAGAAATAAGTTCCCAAGTCACTGCAACCTGAGCCTATGACATCTAGAGAGAAGCCTTCTCTAATGGGCTCAGTGAAGTTGGCAAGAAGATTATTTTTTTCAAGGAAACTAAATTCAAGCTTTAATATTATGTTACAAATCAAGCCATTTTACAGTAGTTAATAATAATGCAATGTGGACTTTTTGACTACCTCCAGAGACTAAGTGCTGAATGCTGTACCAACTGAACTTTCCAAACTAGTCACGAAAGAATGCTTGGCTGTGTATACTATTGTGTTTTCTATTATGTTTTATAAGTCTGTCCAGAATTGCTACATGAGATGGATGACTTTAAAAGTCAAATACATCAAAGAAAGGAAGAAACAAAGAAAGGTTGCACAGATATTGTAATTTGGGTGATAGTACGCCAGTGGTGAAATCCAAATTTTTTTACTTCTGTTCTGTGGACATAACTTGGTGGGCGTAGTGTGGCTTGGTGGGTGTGAGTTGGTGGGCATGGTAGGGGAAGGATACAGCAAAATCTCCATTCCCATCCCACTCCAGGGGAAGGATATTGCAAAATCTCCATTCCCATCCCACTTTGGGGCCAGCAGAGGTGGTATTTGTCGGTTCTCCAAACTGCTCAAAATTTCTGCTACTGGTTCTCTGAACTGCTCAAAATTTCCGCTACCAGTTCTCCAGAACATGTTGGAATCTGCTGGATTTTACCCCTGTAGTACTCCAATAACTTTTGCTCTTCCATGTAATCTTTTGTGGCATTTTTGTTTTTTACATCCCAAAAAAATGCTTCCAGAACCAAAGATATACTTTTTCATCACAATATAGTGAGAATGGAGGAAAATTGAAAAGGCTACTCAATTTGGTCTTTTCCAGACTGATTCACTCAAGATATTACAGCTAGTTTTCAGAATTACTAGCCAATATTGTCAACAATCCTTTAGGCTGGGAATATTGTCAACAATCCTTTAGGCTGGGAATTGTGAATGGTATAGCGTCAATATATTTGGAAGATACTAGTTTGGAGAAGGCTGCAAAATACAGCATTTAACCAGCTAAATTAATCAATTGATTAAGCCTGTTGAAAATGTTGTTTCTTTTTAGAAACACTATATAGCCTTAAAAGGATTTCAACATTTAAAACCATTACGCCTCTAGTATTCAAATGTATACTGCTTTTGAAGTTACTGTTATTCTTCAGGTTCTCTGTAGATGACTTTACAGCTGCCCATGATAACTTTGGTTCTAGGTCTAATAGGAGAAAAGGAAAAATACTGAGTAGGAAAAATACTCCCCCAACACACAACAAACAATCTGGGATTACTAGAAGATTTAAAAAAAAAATCTGCAAATCTATCAAATTTCTGCTTGAAAGAAAGGGGAGCTAAAAGAGAACATGAAAGCTTCTGATAATGGTTGAAAACTCATGATTCAATGCCAAATCATCAAGTCTTATTTTGGGTCTCATTGTGCCCAGTTGTCTGCAGCTGGATGTAAAACCCTAGCCTAGAGCTATTTACACCATGATCAGGCTAGTAATTAGCAAAATGTTTAATATAATATAGAAGCAATTAGGAGGTGATAACATGCAATTAAGATGTGTTTTCAGATTAGAGATTTTATAGTGCTCTCTTTCTTGAAAAGATAAAGTGCCTATCTCAAAATGTCAAACTGCAGTGATTTAATCTGAATTATTTTCAATTAATATGCATGCATTCTTGCGAAGTGTTCACCGTTGTTATTGACATTGATAAATTAAGCTCATCCCAGCAGAATTTATCCTTGAGAACCTCTATATTTTCTGAATGTCAGGTCTTTATTTCTATTTTTTTTTAAAAAAAATGCCTACAAGCTGTGCACGATATAACTTGTAAGTCCCTAGATTCATTCCTTGGATTACAGTGATGTGTCAGTCTTGGTGGAACAATCATTTGAAAGGGCATTGTTATAAATAGTGTGTTAGAATATAATTGTTTGTCATGTCGTTTGTCCCCTTTAAATCCCTTTGAGTCCTGTTTAAGTAATTTAGACAGCGAGGTTGACAAGAGTCTTGAGAATTCTCTTATAGAGTTGTCGGACCAATCTTGAGTTTCCTTTGTCTTTAGGGACCACCTCAATTGCAGAACAGGAAATACAACAGCAAATATATTGTGAGTTGATTATGAGATTTTGAGCTAGGCTGCTGCTGCTACTTTTGGGGGGGAGGGAAGAAGAGAAGGAATATGCAAATTCCACTGATGTTAATTTACTCAACTCCTCAATAGAATTGTTGAAACAATAGGCACCCGGATGATGCTTGTTAATCGTCATTAAGGAACTGTTATCCCAAAGCACATTAAGATGCTTACAGCAGTTTGATGAAACGTTATGGAGTTGTATTTGAAACTTTCCTGGCTGAGCATTTTAAATCTGGAATAATTTTGATAATAATAACAATAATAATATGACATTTTCTTATTAAAAACATAAATAAATCTGACAGATGGAACCATTTTGGGAAAAAAAGCTATTATCAATAAGAAGTGGACAAAGAAGAGGGAATTATAAAGTGGATGATCTAAAACCCTAATGGTTCATTTCAGCAAAGATTGGGTAATGGGAGATTTGAGAGAATTTGGACATTGAGAAGATTTGAGAAAAATTTGGGCATTGTTTGAGAATAATAGGCCTTTAGAATTGCAGGCCACCATAAATTGATCAACAGTTTTCTTTCAATTCAGACTTTATGGCTGGGCTTTTAAGATCCTCCTCCAGAGTTTTCAGAAAAGCTCCCAACTTCAAGCTCCAAATAAATTTCCTTAAAACAACAACAATAACACCAGCAACATAAACCCAACCAGACTTCCAACTTCCCCCCCCCTCAAATTCTCCTTAATCTTACAGAATCATGGTTTCTTAATCACATAGCATTTGTCTGAGAGTTATACCACTGTTAACCACATATTTTTTTTTCCAGGTGAACATAGTTAACAGGACTTCAGTCCCAGCCCCGTTACCATTTTTAAAGCTAACTTTCAAAATGCTATTTGCTTTTCTTACAAAGAAGGTATTCCAGACCCCTAATCATTTTGGTTGTTCTCTTTTGCATCATTCCCAGCAAACTGCTCAAACCCACTTAAGCAGCTCTAGGACCAGCCGGTTAAGATACCTAGAAATCTGGTTTCTCTGTGATGACCAAAACATCACTCCACACAGTAATTGAAGTTTCTCATTTTTCAGCATTATTATAGTATGTAAAATTCTCCTTTGCCTGCCTCCCTGATTTATCAACTGAAAAACACTCTGAGAATTTTGATATAGTGAGCATTTGCAAATCTGTAAGTCTAATTTACATTTGTAACCAGATATTTCATTCCATGGGAATTCTGTGTAGGAATATCTTTTAAAATTTAGTATATTCAGTTTTATATCCCTTCTATATAAAAAGAAAGAGTGCACCTTTTCTTATCTGTTTTTTAAGACTGTATCCCATTGAGTTTCAGTTTTGCCAGTATATATTTTTCCTCATAAGAAAGTACTTTTATTTTCACTATCTTAGCTCACCAGCATCACATTTATATTGTATGTTTTTAGAATTTAGAATTTTCCAAAACTTTTGTAAGTGTGTTAGTACATCCTTCCTCATTGATGGCATGCGTGCAATAGTACAATGACTTATAAGGTAATTGCTAGGCTAGATATCTTGGCTTACATAGAATAGCTGAACATACCAACCAATATGCCCAAAACAACCAAATTTGGAGGTAAGTAGTCCTGTACTGAGAGCCCGTTTGGTGTAGTGGTTAAGGGATCAGGCTAGTTGAGTTCTTGTCCTGCTTTAGGCAGGACAAGAAAACTGGGTAATCTTGGGCCAATCATAATCTTGGGCCAATCATATTATCTCAGCCCTAAAAACCTTGCCAAAAACACTTCAGGGACTTTTTTAGGAAGTTTCTGAGAAATGGACATGACTGAACAGAAGAAAAAAATCTGCTCAATAGTTTTCTCATAACTTCCTGTTTGCCTTAATGTTTGCCGATTCTTGTCATGAGCTTTCAAATGGTTTCTCCTCTTTTGGAGAGCAATGGTTGAGACTGAACTATCAAGATTCTGTTTTTCAAAGGTTTAGACCAAAGATATTCCTTGAGGCAGGGCAGATATATTTCACACAGAGTTTTCTCTGACAAGCTCATCTGGACAAAAAAATGACCAGGCTGATAAGAATCTAGGAAGGTCTGAGTAGTAATTTATAGCAAAATAAGTTTCAAATGCAAGTTCTAGTTATAACAATCAATATCTAAATTTCTTAAATGTTCTTGTATATTTTTCTCCCGTCCATGGTATATAATGTATGCTATAAAGTGTATCCATATATCACAACATATTAATTGAAGCATGGTTTCCAAAAAGCTTTGTTCTTGTCTTCTTCCCACTAACGTTTAAGTATTCCATGTACAGAATGTTCAATGTGTGAGGGATCTAGATAAGACACTGTCACTAATCTCACTCAGTTTGAGTCTGTTCCTGCAGACCTTCATATACTGTGTGGCGGCCAAATATCTGTAGCAATGAAGAGAAAGTGGCTTCCAAGAACCTAGGAGACTGATTCTAATTCATGTGGACATCAATACAAGCAGGGTTGTATGTTTGAACACTTTGCTACTATGAACAACCACACTTAATCTATGAGTTATTCCACTAGCAGATGTCATTAAAAATAATTAACCAGGCTCACAAGAAACTAGGAAGCCAGCAGCCATCTCAGACAGCTTAAAATTGGAAGAAACCTCAGGAATAATAATCTTCTCTGTGTCAGGTTTCACATCAGGTCTTGGCAGCAAATTACAGCTCTCCATGAACTTAATCCCTTATTCAGCATTTGGCTTGGCACGGCACAAAGCTCTCTAACATTTGTCTGCTGTATTAGAGTTTTTATTGCAGACAAGAATTAAGTTTTAAAGACAACAATTTATTGCCCATTTGCAATGGAAAGAAACCAAAGTCTGTATCTGTCTGTCTGTCTGTCTGTCTGTCTGTCTGTCTGTCTCTCTCTCTCTCTCTCTCTCTCTCATCTAATATCATCTCCTCCAGGATTTAAACACTAGACTTTTTCCAGGTGTCCATTGACTTTACAGATACTTGGGAGATAGCTGAGTTATGTTTACTGGTTTGTAGTCTAGCCTGAAAACTATTTGTTTCAGGCCTACTAATCACATCCTTTATACTCAGTGAATATAAAAGGAACAATTACTAAAATTACTAATTTTAATTACTAAAATCAGAGATTTTAAATACCTTGATTTTTCTAATATAGTAAATTAAAATATTTTTTAAAAGTGTGGTAAGATAAAAATAAATTATAAATTATTATCCATTTATGTATAGTTTTATCTGTACAGTAGATACTTAATTAAAAAATTACAAGGATAAATGCAGAAAACAGTGCTTTATGAAAAATGCTTTTAAACATTTTGCTCAACTAACATCAAAATCAAAGAAAAAGTAATAGAATAAAAATGAATAATGGATATAAACATAAACAAAAAAAAAATGATCACCGTCATCACATCATTTAAATTTGGCAACTTTAGGATATGTTCAACCCAGAATTCCTCAGCCAATCATAGACAATTCTAGGAATTAAAAGTCCACACATCTTAAAATTACAAAATTTAAGAAACATTGTCATAGAAGAAGAATGTGCATATCTTTCATATAGAAGTAATGAAAAAGTTATATTTTACTATTTCATACATATTAGAACAAGAATAGAATAAAAATCACAACCTTAATCCACATAATCCACAAAAAATCATAATTTTCATTTACTTGAAAATTAGCAGATAATTCAGGAGTTACATATAAATATAAATTATATTTGAATAGAGCTTTGTAATGCTTCATTTTTTTAAAAAAAAACCCTCTAACATTGGGAATTCATTAGAAGACTAACTAAAGTGGGATATGTTTCTGAGAAAGTGCAATTAAACCTCTGCATTATAGAATGAATGTTTATATAAGTTCAAGAAATTATTATAGAGCTGTATTATAATCACTCTTAAAACCATATTGGTTCCTGGAAGGATTATTTTTTATTAAATATATAATTGCCTTTTTTCAGCAAGTTCTGTTTTGGAATTTGACAGGGACTCTGTAAAGGGGAAAATGGGAAGATAAATAAAAAATATTGGACCAATGGCACAATATCTAATTCCAAATAAAGCAAATTTTGCATGACAATTTTTACTTACTGGTTTATATTCCAGTGGTATTAACACTATATAGTTGTCCAATCATTTTATTTCACATAATGCAACAGGTTCTATCAAATTATGTTCCAATTTTTCAAATCCTGTTTCTTCTGTTCCATGTGATTGTTTCATTGTGATTTTTTCATCCATAAACTCCCATAAACTTTACCAGATTCTGTAAGAAAACTATAAACATTCTTCTCTGCATTTTCACCTGCAGTATCTTTAAGTTTATAAAAGCTGCTATTCTTGAGTCAAAAGTTTCAAGGCAGAAACTGAAAAATGACCTTTATTTTGGTTTCCAAGAACTGGTATTTAGAAGATGTAGATTGCAGCACCTAACACGTATTATCTGTTCTCCCAAAGATGAGCAATTTCAAAAGTTATTAGCATTTAGATTGGAGATCACTATGCTAGGTAATGATTAAAGCCAAAATTAATATGAAGCCTATTCCTTTGTATTATCCAAAAAATAAACTTTTGGTCATTCTTTTCAAATAATTTAAAAGAATTCTCAAGACATTGGTTTAGAAAGATCCATGTTACAATTCCAAGGAAGAAGGGAAGGAAGGAAGCTGGACTGCCCCAGAAAATGTCAAAAGCCTCACAATACAGGAGTAATATGTAAATGATACCAACAGTAGAGACTTTGGGAAATTAACAATATTTATTTGTGATTTACAAATGAAAAGATGACTTTTCAGCTCATAATTTGAAATAGCTAAACTGTGGTTTGGAATTATATGATTAGTTATTATCCCTATTACCTAATAATGTTTACTCTATCCAGAAAGCTTTCAGTCAATTTTTATTAAATTCATGCTTCCTTAACATCAATCTTAGCTTTGTCCTACACAACAAGCAGAGCAGCAGTTTCTTTCTGTCCTTTTAATTGCTTCTGGATTCCAAGACAATTCAGTTCCTAGCTTTGTTGCTGATGCATCCTCTTCTCAGATCTTTGCCAGAAACATTCAGATATTTTTGTGTAACACAAGGATGAAGGTTTATTGTCATTTTACCACACACAATCCAGCCAGCTCAGCATTGATTAATTGATCCATCGATTAATCAATCCATCGATCCAACCATCGATCTATCCTTCGATCTATCCTCCATTCTAAACTCTAGCTAGTTTTGTTCAACCTAGAAAGTTTACATCTCCTTGTTCTTTTTTTATAAGTGCCTGAACTGTTCCTTTGATCTTAACTACCCTTCCATCTTACTCTTTTTAGCAACCATTCCGATCTTTCCTTATTGAAAATCCTGGTCAGAAAATTGAATTAATCACATAATTTACACCTTCCATCTCCCAATTTGATGACTCCTTGACAAATACAAATTTGCTTTCTTATATCCTAGTTCATTTTAAAGAATCATTTGGAAGCATCTCTTTAAGAGCAACCACAGCATCCAAACTGACCTATGTCTACTAGAGTGAAAAAAAAGTTTCTGTTCTTCTAATTCATTATGAGTCAACACATTAGTCATTCTGAACATCTTACATGCATTATTATTTCATACATATAATCTAATATGCTTTTGTCTTTAGCCTACTGAACTGGAGACCAAATAATAACAATGATGAGTAAAAAAAAAAAGCCAGATGTATGCCAGACACTCTTCTTGTAACCTTGATTGTTAAATCAGTCAGAACCAAGTCAATTATGCATCGGTAATCTTCTAGCCTTATTAATGCATCCATATCATAGGTGTTACTTTGATATGACAAACCAAAACTCATTGGTATGTTTGTAACTTCAGGATGAACAAGTATACAAAGGATATTTAAGCAGCCGGGAAACAGATTTTGAATAATCACCTCTGAACCTGCATGTTGGTTTAAAATACACACTACACCACTAACCAGACACAGGTGTACATTAAAGAAGCGAGTGAAATAGTAATTGACAATATGTTGGTTGTTAATTGTCTTCACTATATTTATCCCAAGCTGCACTTATACATCTGTTGTATATTTAGATGTTTGTTACCAGTAGTTTTTCTGATATCCACACAGTGGAAGATCTATATCTAAAAGACAATTTCAAAAAAGAGAAAATGCTATTAGGAGACTTTAAAACGACAGGGCAAAGAAACTTAGCCTTTCTCTACATCTTGGAAATAAATGGGTCTATTTTATTTGATGAGATTTGTAATGCATTTCCTCATATTATGGTATAAATACTAAATGCCTGATCACCATTTTCAGGCTATAATTGTTCAACTAAACTACTATAGACTGAAGTATTTAAGTGGGCAGATACTTTGATGTTTCCCTTTCCATTAAGAAGTAGTTCTCTCAGCTGTTGGTTTATTGCTCTAATAAAATAGTTTCATACTTCAGATTAAAATGATGTCTAGCCTGCCACTGTCAATGTAAATTTATGTGTGGGAGTACCACAACACTGTCTCCATGCATGCATGGAGAATAGATGTGGTAATTAGTCATGCCATTCATTTATGCATGCAACGTCGATATATAAGGTGCGAAAAACAGTAAGGCATTGCAATGCAATAGTGCCCTGAATTCTAAATATTGTCAAACAGTGGGAGAGAAAAAGTGATTATTAACCATTAAATTTTGCTCTTCTTTTTGTTCAAGATGACTGCATTGATTTGTTTTATGCATTTCATCTGTCTTTTTCCAGAGTTCCTGAGAAAGTAACCATCTAAACTCATAAATATATTATTTTAATTTTCTTTAAAAAGGAAGAAAAACAAATTAACATTAATAAAATCAATTTGTGTGGTTATATTTTGTGGATAAGGGCAATCAGATTCGAAATCATGTATGCATATCAGTGGGTGGGTTCCTCCCGGTTCCGCCGGTTCTGCCGAGCCAGTAGCGGTGATAATATGATGTCACCGAACCAATTCTGCCCCCCTGCCCCCCCGCATTATTCTTAACTTTTATTTGGCCCCACCTCCAATCTATTGTTGCCTCCTGAGTCCCAAGTGATCAGCTAGAAGGAAAAAAACTGTTTAAACTATTGCCATGGTGCTTCAAAGGGCCGCCCTACAGCTGATCAGTGGTAAAAAGCAGTGTGGTGGTAGACCAGTGCCTCCAAAAACAAATGAGTAGACGGGTGCCTGCAAAAATAAAAGGGTAGACCAGTGCCTGCAAAAATAAATGGGTAGACTAGTGCCTCTAAAAACAAATGAGTACACCGGTGCCTCCAAAAACAAATGAGTAGACTGGTACAGTTCTGCAAGCAGTTAAAAGCCTGGTAGACCAGTACCTCTGCTAAATCCTAAAGAATTGTCACATGACCATCAAGTCACACCCACAAAATAAGCCACGCCCACAGAACCGATAGTAAAAAAATTTAGAACCCACCCCTGATGCATATGTATTAAACATATAACCCATCTTTCCATGAGCTTGTTCAAAGTAGCAAATAGTAGTCCCATGATATTTCCTAGTGTGAAATGTCCACCCAGCAATTGGTCTCTTCAGTTTGGTTGGAGTAAAATTCAGCTGGCATAAATATATTCTAATCTGCTCAGAGTCATCTTGAATTGTGAGATGGGTGGCAGATAAATTTAATAATAATAAAATGGCAAATCCAGGCTGAACAGACACTGACTGTGTGATGAACCATAATAATAATGCATACAATTCAGTTTATTCACTATGATTCAGTAGTGGTATTCATCTGGTTCTACCAGTTTTGGGTAAACCGGTAGTGGCAGCTTCCCCCACCCACCCGGATGTCATCACTCCCATTTTTGACTCTCTGCGCATGCGTAGAAGGCCCCGTGCACTTGCGAAGCGAAGATAAGTGAATACCACCCCTGCTTTGATTAGATAGCTCTTGGGGTCCGATCCAGTGGTGGGTTGCTCCTGGTTTGCACCAGTTTGCAAGAACCAATAGTAAAAAATTGAAGTAGTTCAGAGAACCGGTAATAACATTGGCTGGCCGCTTCCGAACCGGTCCCCGGCCTGTTCGCCACTCGCTTACCCCCTCCACCTCATCAGAGGCTTTTTTTTCTTTTACTTTTAAAAGCATTTTTTCTACAGGGAAAAAATGCCTTTTTAACGGGACATTTTAATATGCAATCTACATGCCAATTACTGCAATATCACATGTCACATTTGAGGGAAGCTAGGGAAGAGCCCAAGTATATACCTTCTCGGACTCTAATCCAGCTACTCATTGTGGATGTGTAAGAAACCTGTTCCCTATATTTCATTGGAATATTATAAATAATTCCTGCAATGTTGATACTAAACAGTTTTGTTTAAATTCAACATGCACACACGAAAAATGAATTACAGATTTTCCCTTTATCACTCACCATATCAACTATATCAATTAATAATAATAATAAAGTATTGAAGGCAAAGGTGACCAGAAACTAACTTGGAACTGGTTAAGATCAGGAGTACTGAAAAAAGAAACAGAAAGCTTTATTTTGGCAGCTCAAGAACAAGCCCTAGCCACAAACTGCATGAAGGCAAAAATTCAACATGTTACCACCAACAGCAAATGCCGCCTCTGTAATGAGAAAGATGAGACAGTCGACCACCTGATCAGTGGATGCAGCAAAATTTCACAAACCGACTACCTACAACGCCATGACCATGTTGCTAAGATCATTCACTGGAAATTATGCCAAAAGTTTGGATTTGAGTACAGCAAAAACCACTGGGAACATCAAGTTGAGAAAGTTCTAGAGAATGAGAAACTCAAGATCTTGTGGGACTTTAGGATTCAGACTGATAGGCACTTGGTCCACAACACACCTGACATAACGGTAGTTGAAAAGAAAAAAGTATGGTTCATTGACATTGCAATACCCGGTGATGCACGGATTGAAGATAAGCAGCAAGAAAAAATCACAAAATACCGGGACTTGCAAATCGAAGTTGAGCGACTATGGAAAAAGAAATCATGTGTTGTTCCGATTGTAATTGGAGCCCTTGGAGCAATACCCAAAGGGCTACCCCGCTATTTAGAAATTCTAAATTTACCGGACTTGAACATTTTGACTCTACAAAAAACCACCTTACTCGGAACAGCTTACATCCTCCAACGATATTTAACAGTTCCTAGGTCCTTGGTTAGGACTCGAGCTGCTGAGCTATTAACCAGCCTCAAAGACTGTGAATCTCACTACCGATTAACTAATAATACTAATAATACTAATAATAATAATAATAATAATAATAATAATAATAATAATGACAGTGCTTGCCTTTTTCTTCGTGTGTTGTTTTCTTTGTTTTAGCATCTAATGAAAACATTGATGAAAACATTGAACATTGAGGAGCAGATATATATTTCATACTTACTAACAACTACATGAATTGAAACTCAGAATTCACATCTCTATTATTTTTCCTCAAAACACTTATATTCAATACTTATATGATCCCTATGAAGCTGCTACGTGTATTACCATGTTCTGCATACTTTTTATCTATTGTTTTTATCTGCTCTATCCTACTCAGAATCACTCACTCACTCACTCACTCACTCACACAAACAAACAAACAAATAAGTGGATCATTTTTGAGGGAGAGTAAAAAATATTTCATTGGAATTTTTGGGGGGAGAGGGGGGAATATATATGAAAAGAGATTTCAAAAATGCATTAATGTTTTAACTTTTAAATTTAATAATAAATGCCAATTTTAGTTTGAACTAAATTAATTAAATCCTGGCAAATAGATGGGGATGAAATGGAGGTAGTGACAGATTTTATTTTCCTGGGCTCCAAGATCACCTCAGATGGGGACTGCAGCCAAGAAATTAAATGACACTTGATCCTGGGGAGGAAAGCTATGGCAAATCTAGACAGCATTCTAAAAAGCAGAGACATCATCCTGCCAACAAAAATGTGTATAGTGGAGGCTATGGTTTTCCCAGTTGCAATGTATGGTTGTGAAAGTTGGACCATAAGAAAGGCTGAGAGCCAAAGAATTGAGACCTTTGAACTATGGAGCTGGAGAAGACTCCTGCGAGTCCCTTAGACTGCAAGTCAGTCCCAGAGGAGATCAACCCTGACTGTTCTTTAGAAGGCCAGGTCCTGAAGATGAAACTCAAATACTTTGGCCACATAATGAGAAGGAAGGACTTACTGGAGAAGAGCCTAATGCTAGGAAAGATTGAGGGCAAAAGAAGAAGGGGACGACAGAGAATGAAGTGTCTTGATAGAGTCACTGAAGCAGTTGGCGTGAGCATAAATGGACTCCAGAGAATTGTAGAGGACCCACAACTTCTGAAGGCAAGCTGTTCCATTGGTTGATTGTTCTCACTGTCAGAAAGTTCCTCCTTATTTCTAGGTCAAATCTTTATAGTGTGGTGACCAAAACTGGATGCAGTACTCTAGCTGTGGTCTTACTAGAGCTTTTATAGAGTGATGTTAGTACCTCACTTGGTCTTGATTGTATCCCTTTGTTAATGTAATTTAGGATTGCTCTGTCTTTTTTAGCTGCCACTGCACACTGCTGGCTCATATTTAGCTAATTATCCACTAAGATTCCAAGATCTCTCTCACAGTCACTGCTATTAAGCCTGGTTTCTCCCAGTTTATATGTGTGCTTTTGGTTTTTCTTGTAAGACTTTATTTTTCTCTATATGGAATTGCATTTTGTTAGGTAGGGCCCAGTCTGTTTGCTTACTATGCACTGAAATTCAATTCCATCTACATTGTGAGCTATTATGATGCAAGGGTTAAAAGCACTGGATGGGGAGACCCAGTGCATGTCCATTCTCAAATATTGAAGCTTTTGGGGTGCCTTTAGGACAAACAAGCCAGTTTCCTTCCAGGTTTGTTGTTGAGGGGGGAAGAAGATAGCAAGGTGTTGAACTCCTGGAAAAAAGGCAAGATATTTATATTCATGGTTAATAGGGAAAGTCTTAGTCCTAGGGAGACCACTGTCCCTCAGATTAGCAGGTCTTAGTCTCTCCTATTGAAGTGGACTCTGGAGTCCAGTCGGGCTTGTTGGTCACGTACCTATCTCCCAGCTGCATGGCCACAGCCCTGCCTGCACTGCTCGATGTGCTGGCCAAAGTAGCAGTTGAACTCCCCAGCCTCTGGGTTGTGGGAGATTTCAACTTGCCTTCGATCGGCAAGACATCTGAGAGAGTCCAGAGTTCATGGCCTTCATGGCGGCCATGGTCCTGACCCAGGTTATTCAGGGTTCAACTCATAGGGGAGGACACACACTTGACCTGGTTTTTCTCTATGGGCAGTGGATAAATGGCCGGAGTAAGGGGGAACTTTCTATTGCCCCCTTGTCATGGACCGACCATTTCCCCCTTAGACTGCACTTTCAATCCACCAACCCTTGCCTCTGGGAGGTGGAATGGTTTCACCCCAGGCGCCTGATAGATCCTGATGGAGCTTGGGACATTCCCCGCTTCTCAATCCTGCGACTCAGCTGAGGCACTTGTGGCATCCTGGGAGCGGGCAGCCGCCGGAGTCTTGGACTGAATGCAGCTTCTGACCTGATGCAGATCCCAGGTGGCTCCTTGGTGCTCCATGGAGCTCCAAGAAATGAAGTGCCAGAAAAGATGCCTAGAGGAATGTTGGAGATCCTCCCGGTCTGAATCTGATCGAACACAGTTAAGAACCCATATTAGGGTTTATCTTGTGGCAATGGAAGCAGCAAGGTGGAATTACTTCACCACTCTCATTGCATCTGCAGAAAACTGCCCAGCGACCCTGTTTTAATTGGGTCGTTGATTTTAATTTTATTGTGATTTGTATTGTAAATTGTCATTTTTGTAAGCTGCCCTAAGTCCCTTGGGAGAATGGTGGCATATAAATCACAATAATCAATCAATCAATCAATCAATCAATCATGCGCTCTAGAGGTCCCGTCACTTTTGATAGGGGGGAAGGTACTTGCCCCCATTGAAAGGGCTCACAACTTGGATGTCCTCCTGGACTCCCGGCTGTCGTTAGAAGAACACTTGATGGCCGTGACCAGGGGGGCTTTTGCACAGGTATGCCTGGTGCGCCAGTTGCGCCCTTTTCTAGACCATTATGCCCTTTGACCAGTCACTCATGCCCTGGTTACATCCCGCCTTGATTACTGCAATTCCCTCTACATGGGGCTGCCTTTGAGGTGCACCCGGTGGCTCCAGCTGGTCAGAATGCGGCCGCATGGGTGGTTACAGGAGCTCCTCATTACTCCTGTGTAACACCTCTCCTGTGCTAGTTGCACCAGTTACCGGTGGTCCACCGGATTCCTTCAAGGTGTTGGTATTGACCTATAAAGCCTTACGTAGCCTAGGCCCAGGACCATCTCTTGCCTGCTTCCCACTGTCCTGTCCACTCTCATAGAGCAGCTCTCCTCAGGGTACCATCGACCAGGCAATGCCGTCTGGCAACGCCCAGGAGTAGGGCATTCGCTGTGGATGCCCCTACCCTTTGGAACAAACTACCCACTGAGGTTCGGATGGCCCTGGATCTCCGCTCCTTCCATCGAGGCCTGAAGATTTGGCTATTCCAACGAATGGGCTGATGCTGATTCTGGGGTTTTATTATTTATTGATTTTAATTTGGTTTTAGCGTGATTTTATTATTTTATCATTGTATGTTTTAACCTGTGTTCACTGCCTGAGTCCTTCGGAAGAAGGGCAGCATATAAATATTTCCAAATAAATAAATAAATAAATAAAATTTCAAAGTAACAGAGAAATACCATAGTCATGCTGCAAGAGTGGCATGAGAGGTATATAAATTGATCTCTGAAGGGCCTGGGACAGAGGTTGCTCCTCTATCCTGGTCCTATTAGATCTCTCAGCGGCTTTTGATACCATCGACCATGGTATCCTACTGCACTGGCTGGAGAGGTTAGGAATAGGGGGCACTGTGCTTCAGTGGTTCTCCTCCTTTCTTTCTGACCATTCGCAGTTTGTGTTGGCAGGGGGGCAGAGGTCAACCTCGAGGCACCTTATTTGTGGGATGCCACAAGAGTTGGTCCTCTCACCCCTTCTGTTCAACATTTATGTAAAACCGCTAGGCGAGATCATCCGTGGTTTCGGGGTGAATGTTCATCGTATGCTGATGACACTCAGCTATACATCTCCAGTCCAGACCACCCCAACGATGCCCTTACTGTGATGTCCCATTGCCTGGAGGCTGTACAGATCTGGATGGGGAGAAACAAACTCAGACTCAACCGCTCCAAGACTGAGTGGCTGTGGCTTCCAGCATCCCGGTATAGTCAGCTGGTACCATCACTGACAATTGGGGATGAGACCTTGCTCCCCACAGAGAGGGCCTGCAATTTGGGTGTCCTCCTGGACTCACGGCTATCTTTAGAAGACCATTTGACGGCCGTGGCCAGGGGGGCTTTTTATCAGGTTCGCCTGATCCGCCAGTTGCGTCCCTTTCTGGATTGGGATGCCTTGCGCACAGTCACTCATGCCCTAGTCACCTCCCATATGGACTACTGCAATGCTCTCTACATGGGGCTCCCCTTGAAAAGCACCCGGAGGCTCCAACTGGTCCAGAATGTAGCCGCGCGGGTGATTATGGGTGCATCTCGTTGCGCCCATGTAACACCTCTCCTACGCGAGCTGCACTGGCTCCCGGTGATCTTCCGGGTGCGATTCAAGGTGTCAGTTATCACCTTTAAATCGCTCCATGGCATAGGGCCTGGGTACTTACGAGACCGTCTTTTGCCACCAATAGCCTCCCACTGACCAGTTCGTTCTCACAGGGAGAGACTACTCAGGGTACCATCAGTCAAATTGTGCTGACTGGCGACTCCCAGGGGGAGGGCCTTCTCTGTAAAGGTTCCAACCCTTTGGAATGAACTGCCTCCTGATAT
This sequence comes from Masticophis lateralis, assembly GCA_030761175.1. Lineage (NCBI taxonomy): Eukaryota > Metazoa > Chordata > Lepidosauria > Squamata > Colubridae > Masticophis > Masticophis lateralis. Next base: position 28,986,311 of record JAUDYJ010000005.1, read on the forward strand.
ATGAAACATCCCTAATCTCTGTGCTTTCCGCTGTGCCCTCAAGACCCTGATGTTCAATCAGGCAGGGCTAAGCACGTTAACTGGGAATGATTAAAATATTATATAATTCTGGGTTTTATTTATTTGGGCTAAACTATGCTATAATTTTAATTATCAATTTTATGATGTTTATGTATCTTTTATTTTTTCTTGACTGTACACCTCCTTGAGTCCTGTGGGACAAAGGCAATATAGAAATATAATAAATAAATAAATAAATAAATAAATAAATAAATAAATAAATAAATAAATAAATAAATAAATAAATAAATTAGTAGGGGCACTAGAGATGTTATGAAATAAAAAAGTTAACCTAACAGTTCTAAATTGTTCTTTTTTTAAAAAAAAACTTTTTGGACTATAAAAGAAAAAGCATGACTGAATTAATATATTTCAAGAAACACAATTTAGAATTGTGGTTTGTCTTACCAATACACAACCAAATGTATATCCTTTATTGTATGCTGATATAAGAGCAAATATTAGCACTGCATCAAAATGCCTTCTGTCCTGTATAGTAATCTGCTCATTCTTTAGAGACGCCTAATGAAAGTGTGGTTGCTGTGGTAATTGTTATATTATGTTCAGAAAAGTACCAAGCTTATAATTACTTGCAAAGTGACTTCACAGTTCAACTTTAATATACACAGTAGAACTGTGGGATAGTAAAAGGCAAAGAAAACTAGATAAATAAGTCTATTTACTGGTAGTTTCTTTATTAAATTAAACTTTTAATACTGTGTTTACAGTACATTAACTAGTCACAATTTTTAATGCCTGCCATTTGTTCTTTTTTTAAAAAAAAATCTAAGCCACTGGAGGATAAATTCTTAAAGAATGTTCTCCCAGGTATGTGTAGAATATTAATTAGGACTGTCTATTTCTGTTGGATAATAACAATGTCCAAGAAGTGAATAGAATCTGTGACCTGTGAAAGAACTATTCATATGCTTTAGACTGCCTTGGGACATTATTTAACAAGAGAACATGGAAACTTTTCACAGTCATCCCAAACTTTTCAACTGCATGTTTCATGGTTTGCTTGTTGTGTCTGAAGACACACACACACATTCTCTCTCCTCCTATCCCTACCCCCAAAGCCTGCTCTGTTCTTGGGAAGGAATCTACACTTCTACTCATTTCAACAAAAGTTTTAATGCCTTTAATGATTATTTTTGCTACGATCAATGGATATATTTGAATGGAACATGGATAACAGCATGAACTGACTGCCCTTCATCTTAATCTTAGCTGTATCATTCAAAATAGAAAGACAAGATTTTCTTTTAACTCTTCAAATTTATATAAAATAATCAGATTTCAACATAGTTTGGATTAATAGATTCTTGGAAGTTGGGGAGGGTTTTTTTTTTTACACACTCTGCTTGACTTCGAGCTGAGTAATTTTTCAATGGAACAGTACAGAAAAAAATATGCTGGAAAGAATGTTGATGTCAGCCTCCAGTGCTGACATAGTAAAGAGGGGGTTAAATTCCTGTGGGATTAGTAAGAGAGATGGCCGTAGAATGATGTAGATAATGACCAATAGGATAAGGAAGCAAGCCAGGAAAGGGAGGGATTATGGAGCAGAGGTCATTTCCTGACTGCATATGAGTCCGTGAAGACGTTGTTCTAACAAATAAAAGTTTTTTTTTCTTTATTATCAAAATGTGAGAGGCATCTTATTTCATCAGACAACTCTAGCATGACAGTTATATTATTAAAAATATTTCTCAAGGATATGGGAACAACATTTTTCCAATTTGTCTTGGAACTGTCAGTCATAAACCTATCATGGAGTTCCAAAACATGTACACTACCATTTGAATCTTGTTTTCCTATTTTTATACTAAATTTGGATTATATCACGAAACTTGTAACCTAATGTCAATCCAGTGTCCATTTTCTATGGAAAAAGCAAAATGCACATTTTGGATATGATTAGCAAAAGACTGTCTTAACACAAGAGTTGAAGAAGATGAATTCCTCCTGCCTGGTCTGGAAAAATGCTGGACAACTGACAACTCTGTCAAGGATTCTCAGTCTTTTCAGGCATTGAATTCTTGCATTATGATACAGGGAATACATACACCTATGGTATTGGTGGCGCAGCAGACTAAGTGCTGTTAAGTGCTGCTGAGTAGCACCAGCTGTCTGCAATTACTGCAAGTTCAAATTTCACTAGGCTCAAGGTTGACTCAGCCTTCCATCCTTTTGAGGTAGGTAAAATGAGGACTCGGATTGTGGGGGCAATAAACTGACTTTGTATAAAAAAGAACACCGCTTTGGGGGGGGGGGGCGAAAGTCCTACTAAGCAGGTATATACAAAAGTATGAAGGCTATTGCTTAACACATTGTAAACCTCCCTGAGTATCCAGAGAAGGGCGGCATATAAATTGAACTAATAAATAATAAATAAATAAATTTACACCACCCACATACATATACACTTACAATATTATAAAATCTTGGAATATTTCAGTGAAAATGAGAGACAAGATGTCAAGTGAGGCTGCAAAGGGATGGGGGGTTTTCTTTTCTTTTTTTCAAGGTTCATTGGGTGTTTATTTTTAAACATATATCAATATCAATACATGAACAGTGTGGTCTCTGAGTATGGTTCATACTAATACAAATAGCAACAGTCAATTATTACATTAATCAAACTTATATAACAAATTTTAAATTTGTCTTGGGCCAAATTATTTAATCTGGTTTTATATTGTTTTTAAATTTTGTAGTTATGTTTTTATTTCGTGGCTGTTCACCGCCCTGAATTTTTCAGGTGTAGGGCGGTATATAAATCAAATAAAACTAAAACTAAATTAAAACTATAATCCTAATATAAATGTACTTGATTATTTTCAAGTAGTTATTAAATATTTCACTGTTCCATTCTAATGTCAATGATCTTGAACATACATAGTAATACCATCTTTCAACCTCTCAACTTTCCATCTAATTATTACTTATTTTCAATTTATATAGAAATTATAACTACTAATATTCCCCCTAATTCTTGTTTCTACGTCTATTCTGGCTTCTAGTCAGGTCACTTTTACTAAACCTAATGTTAAAACACATATTTATGTTAACACATAGTCCTTCACATAAAGGTGTATATTCTTATTTCTACCTCTATTTCTAGTTTTTAATCAGGCCATCATTATATTAGAAAAAAGAAGAAAGAAAGAAAAGGGGGAAATAGCTCTATTCTATCCATCATCCCTTGCCCATTTTAATACTTCAATTCTTATTCATTTTTTGGTTTTCCTTCCATACTCCTTTCTTGGAACTTTGTCTCTGTGAACATCTGTAACTTCATTATTCCATATAAATATTTCTCCTATCTATATCCTCCGAAGGTGCCATATCTCCAGAGTATCCACCTATACTCATATCTCCCTTTCAAAAACATCTTCCAGATTAGCCGATTCCAATTCCAATTTTAAATTTCTCAAAAAGTTTTTCTCATCCTCCTGTTTTATTTGGTGATTGTCTGTTCTATCTTTTCCTCCATTCTTTCCACTGCCTCCTCTCTTTCCTAGACTCTTTGATCTTCATTCATTGCCAGTTGTATCATATTTTCTGCTTTGCCACTTATGCCTTGGATTAAGTCTTTTATCTCTCTTTGATTCTTTGTCAGGGTATCCCTGGTGCTTTGAAACATCCACATCATTTCTCTTGAAATCTATGGTTTTCCCTGAAAAGGCATCTTGTTTTAGTTTAATAAGTCCACTTTTAGTCAGGGCCACAAACAATATATTCAGTTCCAGTTTTGCTCATCAAAGAGTTCAATAATCATAGCTCTTTATATCTCAGGGTTATTAATCAGTTCTATTTAAATAATCCAGACAGTTTCCATACAACAAAAGTCACTTTACTTTACTTAAAAGTCTTCCTTATCACAATAGTAAAGTAATTAATTATAGGATGGTTAGTATCACCACAATCCTTCAAAAAGATGTTGCTTATTTCTTCTGTCAAAGTCTTCCTAGATTTGTAGTATATTCCATACACCAGTAGATGGCAGTATCAATAGGGGTTTCAGCATTGTTTCAAACATGATAAATTAAAATCCAAAATTAATTCAGTTTATAGAGACAAAATTAAATACTCAAGTCAATTCAGGTACATAGTTCTAGCATATCCATAACAACGCCTACCCAGTTTAGAATCCAACTTTCTTTGATTAGAAGATCTTTAGCTTTTCTCTCCTCAGTTCCTTTCATTCGGGTCTAGGATTTTTCTCTCTATGATTATTCACCACTTTAAAAAAGATAATTCTAAGAGTCTCTTTCCTTCTCTTCATTTTCTTCATTTTTCCTTTAAGTTTGGGGACTAAATGAAAAAAAAAAAAAAAAAGGAATCTTCTCACCCAGCTCTAATCACTGTTCACTAAATCTGCTCCAACACCAGTCTTAGATGTTACTCAGCTGTCCCAGCTTGATGGCAGCCATATTTAGGCTTCCTCTTCTTCTCATTGTGGCAGAGAGCGAAAGAAGAACCCCAGGTCAGGCAAGAGAGTTGCAATGCTCCCTGACCAGGCAGGGCACCCTCCTTCATTCCACCTCCACTAAGGGAGGCTTTGGCTCCTCTCAGAATCCACCAATGGGGAGGATTTGGCACTGGAGCACAGAGAACCCAATCCTCATGTCTGATCTCACTACGATGTCAACCAGAAATCAAGGATGGGGGTTTTTCATGGGGAAATCCATCTCTATTACATTGTTGTTTCTTAATATTAAGGAGGGGGGGGGCAGTCCTACTAAGCAGATATATATAAAAGTATGAAGTATGAAGACTATTGCTTAACTCAGTGTTTCCCAAATTTTTGACATATGTGTACCTCTTCTATAATTGCTGAATAATGCTGAGTACTCCTCATAAAAAACATATGCTTTAATAAAAATCAAAATATATTGATTATATATATATAATCAAAATCAGTGGAACTTACTAAAGCACGATAACAGGCGCCCGGAACTAACTATTAAAGAAGTAAGTTGTCTCTATAATGAAGTGCAGTATATTCATGCCATGTCACGCCTCACAAGATTGTCTAACCGTTAGATAACACTGCAATTCTCTGGCTTTTAAACAGCTCCGAGGCTCAACGTTAACTGTTAATGTTCCTGCAGTTTAAAAATGGCCGAACCAGAGCTACGCGAAGGATGCTCAGAAGTTCCCGCCATAATGAGTTGCGATACGATGTATGATGGCCTCAGTTCCCATGTAAAAACTGCGATACGCTCCTATTTCTTTCTTTGTTCTGTGGGCGCAGCTAAGCATGGTGCAGTGGATATTCCCACGTGATCCCCACTAAACTCCGGTCCAACGCATACCCCCATCAAACTCTTCCCGTACCCCTGAGGGTACGCGTACCACACTTTGGGAAACACTGGCTTAACTCATTGTAAGCTGCTCTGAGTCTCCGGAGAAGGGCGGCACACAAATTAAATTTATATATATATATATATATATATATATATATATATATATATATATATATATATATATATATATATATATATATATATAAATTTTGATTGTAGCATACAAAAGTTTATGATAAGGAACAATACATTGTTGAACTAGGTTGTTGGAATGATTTTGTGAAATAGTCATACAGTGGTTCTTGAATTATTATCTTTGTCAAAATGGGATATATTTTTTTGGCTTTTTTATTTCTTTATTCCAACTCAGTCATGATTTCAGATGATAACTTTAAATTCATAACTGGATAACGTTCAGTGTTCACCAGTAGCATAGGATAAAACAGTTTCATACTTGAAAAGCTAGTCTTTCTGATGCAGAAAGTTAACTTTTGAATATATTTCTGAAGATGCAACATACAAAAATCAGCATTAGTGTCTAATAAAAACCATGAGAATATTTGAGAAACTTCATTTGGAAATCCATAAGTGGTTAATATCATTCCATTGATGTGAAATGCTTCATTGTCTAAGGAAATGAAAGAGTGCACATTGGAACCTGAACTGAAATGACATGAGATCTAGTGTCATGTAGTGTTTAAAATGTCAAATTAAAGGCATGTTGAAATTTTCATTCAGCTGTACATTCAATGAATAACTTTGATCCTTCAGCCTAACATATTTGTAAAAATAAAATGGGGCAGCTGAAATGCTGCTTTGCGGTTCTGGAGGAATGTGAAGAAATATGATAAATAAAACATAAAATATCTGTAGACGAGATTTCCAAGCATGGGTGTTTCGTTATTACATCTTATACAGCCTGAGTGATTAAAATGCATACTTTCTCACATGGAAGTTGCTATTCAGAAAATAAATGATACTCTGACACTTCCATAGTTTTTGTATTCACATTTTCTCTCCTTCATCTAAGCTATGAAGCCCTTTGAAGCCCTTTCATTTCTTTCTTATAATCATCCTTCTTTATTCTTCTCCCTGTCCCTATTTTTTTTTAAGTCACTTAACTTATAAAAAGAAAAAAAAGGATACACTTTACATTTCTTCAAAAGAGAAAGATATGATAATACTTGTTATATCAATCTGGTTTGTTTTGGGTTGCCTTGAGAACATAAATTAAGGACCATGCGTCCGACAATATTAATTTGGAAAAGATTACAAAATTGCTATGTGAGATAAAAAAGATTGAAGTCGCTATTAATTCCCACATCTTCTAAGAATTTAACCATTTGTTTAAAAATAAATTTATATCAAACCAAATAATTGATTCCAGGCAAGTCCATGTGGTCATTTCTTCCTTCACCATGCTTTCCAAAGATATAATATGCACAGAATATTTGATATTAATTGGATTTTGAACACATGCAGCCTCTAGTTCTCAGCGATAATTCCTCGGCTGCAAATGATGTGATTAAGGAAACGCTGCAAACTAAATACAACAATATCAGTTCAAATTCTTCACACGAGGATTTCTTTCTTCAAATACATTTTTAAATACTCTCAGGAGACATTCCGTGGAGAGAAAAAAACAACCTCACAATTTGCTTGATTGAAGCAATCGAGTACATGAGATTAAATTCTGCAAATAAGGAATCAAAGAAAACTGAGCTTTCCATCTATGTTTAGATGTTTGCTATGATGCGGCAGATTTTTTATGATATTACTTTTCATAATGCCTGTAAACTTGTAAGGGCACAAAAAGTATACCAGATCACTAGAGATGGACAACAATTTGCAAAGATTAATCCACACCATCCAGGGTAATGCTGCTAGAAGAAAATTGCAAACTGACTGCTTTTATATGAGATAGATCATGGAATTTCTCCAAGACACATTCTGGTACACTTGGACTTATATTTTCTTCTCTCAAATTTGATAACAATTATTGGTGTAGTCAGGAACATCCACCTTTTCCAACTTGGTACACTTTTGATACATTTAGAGAGGACTGCTGACCCAGTTATGGCGGATTTTAAGAAGAGGGAAAATTCTTCAGAATTAATTCCAGTATTTTGGGGCTACTACTAGAGTTACCTTTAGGTGAAGATAACCAGTGCATTTGCAAAGCTTTACGTAATCTTATCCCTCTAAAGCTTTACGTAATCTTATCCCTCTAATCTTATCCCAGTAAAGATTTCTACTGGGAATATTTAATAGAAAAGTATTTTTACCAATTATGGCTTATGTAAAATGTTTCATTTTGGTATCTTGTAAAAGCTTGTGGTGTAATACATAAATTGTCAAGACTAATTAAGAAAAATGCTGATAATATACTTCATTTCAAAGGATGGTATTTTTGGAAGATGCCTATTTTCATCCGCTGTAGTCAGTCCCTTGGCAAATATAAATAAAAAGGTTATCACTTCATTGCAGATGATGATGATGTGTTGAATCAGTTCTGGTAAGATAGATGTTTTGGAGTAGCTCAGTAAAAAAGTCATATATTAGAAAGATTGAAACAGGAATCAGAACAGAATTATAATCAATCCATTATAGAATCCTTTTATAAGTATAGATCTGGCCTGTTTTTCCAAGACATTTAAATACAATGATATAAACATGTTAATAGTATGGGTAAGAGAAAAAGTCAGCCTATTAAATACTAGACTTTTTAAGCATAGCAATGTGTCTTTTTTATACTTCTAAATATTTTGCATATGTTTAGCAGGCAGAAGTACAAATACAATTAGCATAAATACATGGATCTTATTGGTCAGTATGCTCATTAGATGACTGCCTCTTTGGGAAAGAAACTCTCTTATCTATGGGTTTTTTTTAAAAAAAAAAACTATACTATTCATTCTTAGAAAATGTATTTAATTCTAAATCTATTGTACTAGATAAGATAAGGATGAATGGACCAGATTTTAGCCTCTGCATTTAATAGAAATTACTCTCATCAAGCCAAACTCCTACAGGGATAAGAATTTTCCCCTCTGGCATATTACTGCCAATCAAAATTGGCAAACCACCAGATGGATTGCTTATCCCTACACAGATGCAGAAGACTTATCTCTCTTTATGGAGTCCAGGACACTTCTACTTCTTCACTAAATTTGCCAATTGATGCACAGCAGCAATGGCCACAAGTCTGAACAAGTGACATGAAAAAAATTATAAAATGCCTAAACTCAGAAAAGACATGGGGAATCACTGTATTCTCCCAGAATTTTTAAAGACAAATTTATCTGGGTGCACATCAGTCCCTCCATCCATTTTTTTTTAAAAAAAACTTATGTTTATCAAACAGAATTCAGCCACAGTGAGTGAGAATAGTTGTTATTATTCTAATACATAAGAATATGTAATATGTAACAGAGATAGTCCTATTAATTTTAGACCATTAATTTTCTCAACATCAGCAGTAAAATGTGTAATACACATTCAGCAACCATGCTTAAGGACTGGATTATCCAAGAGAAAATTTTGGAAAAGAATAGGCTAGATTTAAATTGGGCAGAACTATCATAACTTACTTTACTTACTTTACTTTATTTGGATTTATATACCGCCCTTCTCCTTACGGACTCAGGGCGGTGCACAGCCAATTAAAAAACAAACATACAAAAGTTAAAATTTCATAAAATAACAATACAAATGGCCATAGAATTAAAACTAACTTCATATTAAAATAAAACTCTAAAATGATAAAATACTATAGGAATCAGGCTAAGCTGGCGAGCTGAAAAAGATGGGTTTTTAAAGCCCGCCGGAAGGTCGGGAGGTCAGAGATTGTTCTTAACTCTGGAGGCAGATCATTTCAGAGGATGGGTGCTGCCACAGGGAAGGCTCTCCCCCTGGGGGTCGCCAGCCGGCATTGTCTGGCTGACGGCACCCTGAGGAGGCCCTCTCTGTGGGAGCGAACCGGCCAGTAGGAGGCAATTGGCGCAGAAGGCAGTCCCGTAAGTACCCTGGCCCTAAGCCATGGAGCGCTTTAAAGGTGGTTACCAACACCTTGAAACGCACCCGAAAGTCCACCGGCAGCCAATGCAGCTCGCGCAGGAGAGGTGTCACGTGGGAGCATCCCGTCGCTCCCATAATCCCCCACGTGGCCGCATTCTGCACCAGTTGGAGCCTCCGGGTGCACCCCAAGGGGAGCCCCATGTAGAGAGCATTACAGTAGTCCAGACGGGAAGTGACAAGAGTGTGAGTGACCGTGCGTAGGGAGTCCCGATCTAGAAAGGGTCGCAGCTGGCGAATCAGGCGGACCTGATAAAAAGCCCCCCTGGCCACGGCCGTCGTATGATCCTCTAAAGACAGCCGTGAGTCCAGGAGGACGCCCAAGTTGCGGACCCTTTCCATGGGGGCCAATGACTCACCCCCAATAACCAGCGATGGAGTCAGCTGGCTATATCGGGACGCCGGCAGCCACAGCCACTCGGTCTTGGAGGGGTTGAGTCGAAGCCTGTTTCTCCCCATCCAGACCCGCACAGCTTCAAGGCACTAGGACATCACTTCCACGGCATCGTTGGGGTGGTCTGGGGTGGAGATGTACAGCTGAGTATCATCAGCATACTGATGGAACTCCACCCCAAAACCACAGATGATCTCACCCAGCGGCTTTACATAAATGTTGAACAGGAGGGGTGAGAGGACCGACCCTTGTGGCACCCCACATACCAGGCGCCTTGGGGTCGACCGCTGCCCCCGTCAACACAGATTGCGACCGGTCGGAGAGGTAGGAGGAGAACCACCGTAAGACGGTGCCCCCCACCCCCAGTCCCTCCAACCGGCGCAATATGATACCATGGTCGATGGTATCAAAAGCCGCTGAGAGGTCTAACAGCACCAGAATAGAGGAGTACCCCCTACCCCGGGCCCTCCAGAGATCATCCACCAACGCGACCAATGCCGTTTCGGTGCTGTACCCAGACCTGAAGCCGAACTGGAGCGGGTCTAAATAGACAGCTTCATCCAGGTACCAGGGGAGCTGCCACGGAACCACACTCTCAACAACCTTCGCCAGGAAGGGAAGGTTGGAGACAGGACGATAATTAACTAAAACAGCTGGGTCCAGGGAGGGCTTCTTGAGGAGGGGCCTCACCACCGCCTCCTTCAAGGCAGGCGGAAGGACACCCTCGCTCAAAGAAGCGTTTATAATCTCCTGGAGCCAGCCTCGTGTAACCTCCCGGGAGGCCAGCACCAACCAGGAGGGACACGGGTCCAGTAAACATGTGGTTGCGTTCAGTCTTCCCAGAATCCTGTCCACGTCCTCGGGAGCCACAGGATCGAACTCAGCCCAGGTAACACTCTCAAGACCAGGCTCGGTCACCCCGCCTGAACCAACCCAGTCAGCGGCCAGGTCATCCCGAATCTGAGTTATTTTATCATCCAGATATTGAACAAAATCCTCAGCACGTCCCTGTAAGGGATCCTCCCTCGCTCCCGAATGAAGGAGGGAGCGGGTCACCCTAAACAGGGCGGCTGGGCGATTATCTGATGACGCGATAAGAGCGGCAAAGTAATTAGACTTAGCCGCTTTTATCGCCACTATGTAAGTCTTAATATGAGCTCTTACTAGTGTTAAGTCAGATCGGAGCGGCTGGCCCTCCAACCACTCTCTAGGCGTCTTTTCTGGCGCTTCATCTCCTTCAGCTCCTCGGTAAACCAAGGGGCTAAGTGGGTTTGGTGCCGGGTCAGAGGCCGCAAAGGCACGACACGGTCCAAGGCCCCACTGGCCGCCCTATCCCAGGCAGCCACCAGGTCTTCGGCCGAGTCACGTGTTAGTGTCTCAGGAAATGGCCCAAGCTCTGTCTGGAACCTATCAGGATCCATCAGGCGCCTGGGGCGGAACCACCTGGTCGGTTCCACCTCCCTGCAGTGGGGTGCAGTGGTCAGAAAGTCGAGCCAGAGGAGCGAGTGGTCAGTCCATGACAAGGGTTCTAAGCCTATATCCCCAATATCAAGACCACTCAACCACTGCCCAGAGACAAAAACTAGATCCAGGGTGTGTCCACCAATGTGAGTTGGGCCCTGAATTACCTGGGTCAGGTCCATGGCCGTCATGGAAGCCATGAACTCCCGAGCTATCTCAGATGTTTCGCCGATGGATGGCAGATTGAAATCCCCCATGACCATCAGCCTGGGGGTGCCAATCACCACCTCGGCTACAACATTGAGAAGCTCGGGCAGGGTCATTGCCACGCGCAGGGAGCCAGGTACGTGACTAACAAACCCATCTGCCCACCAGGACCCCACCTCACAAAGATGGACTCACACACGGCTATCTGAGGTACAGTGGCCTCCCTCGGATCCAGACTTTCCTTAATAATGACCGCTACTCCCCCACCCCTGCCCTGAGTTCTCGGCTGGTGAAATGCAAGGAAACCTGGTGGGCACATCTCAACGAGGGGAACCCCACCCTCGTGGCCCAACTTATTGGTTGGTCTTGCAGCATCTTTAGAAAAATATGTTTTTAGACTTTTCCAGATTGCTTTATGATTGACTTTGAGTGGTCCCAGGCATATGTGCATGGAAGAGATCACCACTGTAATTTTATTCTATAGATTTTAGTTGACAGTACAGTAAAATTTTATTTTTCCTCTTCTAACAACAATCTCTGGCAATTCAAATGACTTCTCTGTGATTTTTGTTTTTTTGCAAACTATGTCTTTGATCTAACTTATAATATTGCAAAGTTTAGTTACAAGAATAAGATATAGTAAAATGACTTGAATAGTACTGTATATACTGTTGCTTATGTATTTATTTATTTTTATTTTAATCTTTTCTTGTGTCTGAATTTATTTGGTAATTGATTTTAATTAAATAGAATTGAATTGACCTTTGCATTATTCTGAAAAAGAAGCAGGAACCTCATTGATATTTTGTGTGATATTTAAGAGCAGCAGAACAATAGAGGAAAATCTGTAGGAAAAACATGAATGTGATTGTAAACATTTTTTCATCAAATAGCATCCTGTTTGAAGCTTCTCCACAGAAAATGATTAAAAGTAACCAGTCTCACATATTGAGGGTTCAAGATTGGTTGCATATTCCTCCTGAACTGTGGAAAACCCTCAATCAAGAGATGTAGTCCAGTGGTGAAATCTGAACCTGAACCTAGTCCAGTGAACCTAGTGAACCACTGAACCTAGTCCAGTGGTGAAATCTGAACCGGTTTGCCGGCTGTGCACGCACAGTACACACCAAAAGGAGGGTTGGGAAGGTAAGTAGAACAGCAGGGGGGGGGGGGGAATCAGCTATGCAGTATGATTTAGCTTCACTAGAAAGCAGGATTTCCTGCTTTCTAGCAAAGCTAAACTGTGCGGCACAGCTGATCGTCAGAAATACCGGTTCAGAGGAACTGGTAGCTTTTTTTAACTACCTGTTTGACTGAACCAGTAGCTAACTACTGGTTCACCCGAACTGGTAGCTTTTTTTACTACCAGTTTGCCTGAACCCGTAGTTTTTATCACTACCGGTTCACCGAACCAGAGCGAACCGGTAGCATTTTACCCCTGACCTAGTCATAGCATTTTGACTTTAGGGGAGCAGTCAATAGGTTTTTTACTTCGACAGTGAGAAATTGCTATTATTTATGGATTTTTAATTGGGTTTTAAATAGTGTTAATTTAATTCAATAATTATGCGCCAATGTTATATGTGCATGGAGAATATTATGGCAGGACACTCAAATGGCAAATTTTTATCTCTTTATATATATTTTTGCTTTTACTAATCCTCTAATCCCTTTTAACAGAGCGGAGTCGAGACAATGGATGGAGAATGTAGCTGACCCTTTCCTGGCTGGATACACTTCCTGATGCCTATGTGAAATTCACAGGAGATATTTTGTCTTTGTGTCCAGAGACTGAAGTATCTGCCACAACCTAGGATCGAACTCTGTCAAAACAGAATTGTTATATACGGTATATCCATAATGTTTCTCATGGCTGAATTGGCATATTTGTTTGTTATGATCTCTCTTATTTCTCCCCCAAACTTTTGTTATATTAGAATTTATTGCTGGTTTCAACTGTATTTTTATTTTTAATTTTATTATGGTAAACTGCATTGAGTTGCACAATTTGCCAATACTAAAATAAAGTTATGAATCTTAGTGTTAGCAATATTTGATAGACGTGAATTAAAACTGGGATAAATTGTGATTTTTACTGAAATCAATAATATTACTTTGTTCAGAGAATGCTTTTCGTGTACATCTTAAATGCTAAATTGAAATGCTAAATTCAGAGTCTTTGAATATAACTGAAAGAAATACATACAACTATGAACAGGAATTAATATTTTCTTTTCTTGGTCTCATTTCACATTTCTGTTTCAATATAGTGTTTAATGAGTTATTTATGTTTTTTTAAGCACCCTTTGGTTAGAAAACGTGGACACAATAAAAAAGCATCTTGAGTTCAAAGTATTCTTGTTTTCATATAAATCCTTCCTAACAAACCTGCTGTTTGTTGCTCTTTGATTATGTCATGAATCCCACTGGATTGTTAAAAGGAAAATCTAACTGGTCCTCTGTAAACTGGTGAGGTCTATTCATTTTCCATGTATGGTTTTGTCCCCACAGCTTCTGATGTGAAACAGATTTTAAGTTTTCGGAGAGTAGAGGTCAACATGAAAGCTACTTTAAAAAAAAAAGTTCTGACATTCAGCTTTCTGATTTGTTAAGTTCTGGTTTCTATTATGCTTTAGAACTACATTGAAAATGTAAAATGAAATTATGCATTAAATTCTACATTTCATTTTGGTGAGAATGATTCAGTTCTACCATTCCATTTGGGTGGTAAGCTTACATTGACCTCTCAGGAGATTTGCAGTAACTATAATCTTTTATGTTCATAGCACTTCATAAAGTCTCAGTGGAAATGCGACCTTTTTGAAGGTTTTGCATTTATGTTCCACAATCCATACATGGAAAGAGATTAACTGACTACTTTACTTTCACGGTTAAGGTATCTGCAAATCTATTTTGTGTAGCTAGGGTCAGCTGAGTCAGCTAATTTTATATTATGTCATTTGCAGTGTTTTCTTTGTTTGATTTATATTCTACCTTTTTTCTATAGACCCAAAGCAATTTATATAGGAATCTTCTTCTGCTTTTACCCCCATATCTTGGGACAGGTTGGTCTGAGGGCATCAGTTATTGACTAAATTTCTACAGTTCAGGTTGGCTTTAAACCTGCATCTTCCAGGTTTAATTCAATACTACACTGATGCTATTTGTTTATTCTAAACTTGTTCCAAACTACTTCCATATCAATGTGCACATTTCAGAAACATTTTCTCATATACGTTCTTTGTATATGGCTTGATTAAATTATATATAATATAATTCTATTCTATTCTATTCTATTCTATTCTATTCTATTCTATTCTATTCTATTCTATTCTATTCTATTCTATTCCATTCATTGTTTTCATTAAAGCACCATCTCACAAAATCCAATAAATGAAGAGCAAACTGACACACACGTATATATAAAAAAACCACACTTAGTTTTAAATACTAAACTTAGTTTTTATAACTCAGTGGCAAAATGTTCAGAATGTTAAACAATAACTGAACTCTTACTTACTCCATTCCGTGGTCTTTAAATTTGTGAAGTTTTAACTTAAAGGAAAATTAAATGAAATCTTCACCCACCTTTAAATATGACTTTGACTGATTCACTCTTTGGATGTAGGCATATTAAGTCCGTTATTGATTTATAGAATATAGAATTTGCAATTATTTTACACTGGAATAAAAACTACTGAGCAGAATATCAGATGTAAATGTCAGAACATTTTGTCACTGAGATGTAGATGTAGGGTTTTTTTTTTTTTTTTGCATGCATGTGTGTTTCAGTTTGTTCTTCATTTTATTGGATTGCAAATGTGTGATAACCTTTCCCACAGGTAAAGGTTGGTACTATGTGAAAGGGCATTTTCTTTGAGTTTCCTAGCAATTCAACTTCCACTTTTGAGAAGTGAAGCATAGTTGCCATGCTGCTTCACTTTATGACAAATTGTGTTCATTAGAAACTTACTAGGCTTCTGTGCATATAAGACACATGTGCCAAAGCCCTATTTGGCTACTGGATACACCAGGAGAAGGGCACCAGCCAAAGCAATGAAGTGAATCAGTGGTGAAATCCAAATTTTTTTTACTACCAGTTCTGTGAGCGTGGCTTGGTGGGCGTGGCAGGGGAAGGATACTGCAAAATCCCCATTTCCACCCCATTCTGGGGCCAGCCAGAGGTGGTATTTGCCGGGTTTCTGAACTACTCAAAATTTCCACTACTGGTTCTCCAGAACCTGTCAGAACCTGTTGGATTTCACCCCTGAAGTGAATAATGTTGCTTTCAGACTTTGATGAGACAAAGTGCTGATGCCTCACATAGGCCTAGTAAGTAGCTAATTACCTTAAGAAGTAATGATAAGTTGTTACAAGAATGTAGGATGAAATACCTACTTCTATTCCACCTATCAATAATTATCCTACAGGGGAAATTTCTACAATCTAATACAATGAATACTTTTCAGCAAAAAATGAAAAGAAAAATGAAAAGAAATATTCTTACTTTGTCTAATTAAAGAGAGCTGGACATTTTATAATGGTGATATGGGTGCAATTTGAACTTAAATTCATTTGCTGGCTTTCTGAACAATTACAAATTCAGATGTTCCTGCTCAGTTGTTGAATTTGTCTTCACAGATTTATTTTCCATGTGTCATACCTGAAGAAACAATGTTCTCTGTAATGTTCTTACCTATAAATATCTTTCCTAAAAAGATGTTCTGGGCACCGTCATTGCATACATTAGATGCCAAAGTCAGACATCAATTTGTACCACTGTTTAGTCACTTGTACCTAAGGGGCTTTTTCCTCCAAGCTTGGACCATGTGGCTTTATTTCATATTCTTTTTAAAATTAAATCACAGGAAACAACAGAACTTCTTTGTACCTTCATTTGGAGTCTCAAAACTATCCAACCTACCTTCTGGTTAAAGACATTACCCCAAATCACCAAATGGTTTTCTTCATGATTCAGTTTCTTATGTGTCCTATTTTCCATCTCTGTTTTGCTAATGTGCCCATTAAAAAAACCCTGGAAAAACTAAATCCTCTCCATCAGTGGTGGAATTCAAATAATTTAACAATGGGTTTGCTCAGGGTCAGGTTAGCTTCACAGGAGGCGTAGCCCACCCCTGTTCTCCAGCTCCACAACACATGTGGGATGAGCCTCCCTTGACAGCCAACCTGACCTTGGGAGAACCGGTTGTTAAATTTTCACCCTTTGCCAAAAGGCTGTTTCTGCGGGTGCTTGTCTGCACATTGGTCTCGCGGCTGTTTCAGCCTTCTGGACATGGCTCCTTTAAGAGATGAGGTTTCTGAGGAACAAGGAGGGTGGGGTTTACCATAGAGACAAGGAGTTGATGATCCAGAGAGCTCATGCAGGAAGATGAAGAATTGGGGGGAAGTGGAAGGAGCTGCATTCAGCTGCATGCAGAGGGTGTTGGTCAGTGAGGGGTGAGGAATTAAGTTGGCAGCATGATCGAAGTTGGGCCCAATGTAGGGGAGACTGCAGGGTTAGTGCAGTCTATCAAAATGGATTCTGGGTGCTACACTGCACTGCAATGGAGAAACAGGCAACAGAGAGGGCAGCATGAGAGAAGGTGAAGGAACATGGAGAAGAAAGAGGAAAGCAGTCTTCTACTTTCCTTGTGCTGGTCGCTCTGTTGACCATTTCTCCATTGCAGAACAGTGCAGCGCCCAGGATCCACTTTGATAGTGGGATGGGTGGGCAATTTAACAATCTGTTTGCCCAAAACGGTATGAACTGGCTGAATCCCATCACTGTTCTTCATACTATTACTTTTGAAAAGTTCGCGGGGTTTTTTTTATAGACTGATATAATATTGATTATTGGTATTAAATCCTAAATCCTCTTGCTTATTGTTTGTGTTTCTCTATTCCTGTTCTTGCCTTTGTCTTATATTTGCAATATCATTTTTAAAACATGTTTGTTGATGTTTAAGAAAAACCATCAAATTATATTTTTGCTAAAGGGAGTGAATGGCCCATGTGCTTTTCATATCTGGATAGAGGGATTGACAGGAAGTGTGCTGAGTACAAAGTAAATTAGAAACGTTAGCTACAGTGATTTTCCAATAATTTTATGACCTTGAGATGAAAATATTTGATATTCTTTTCAATTGGAACATAACTCATGTAAAATATTCCAACAGAGTGAGACACGGAGCAATTTTGTTCTTCTAAGAAGAACCTTTTTTTTTTTTCATTTGTGCATACTCTAATATAGCAGCCACAGGCATAACAACAGGGGACAGAGGCTGTTTACATGATCCCTTTAAAATGTGCTTTCAGTGCATGATGATGTTTGTTCTACACTCTTTATATCAAAACTAGCAGTCTAATGCAATATGTACAGGTTTTACCAAAGCAGAAGGAACATTTATGTTTGGAGGGCAACAAACAAACATAGTCCTGCTTTCTTCTTACAGCATTCACTAATTGTATACAAAAAATATTTGGTGGTGTGTTCCAATATCATGCAATGCAAATAGATTTAGAAGAAAAGCCTATTGTATCCAAAGGAGCTGAGTTTGCAAACCAGTTGGTGTGTGTGTGTGTGTGTGTGTGTGTGTGTGTGTGTGTGTACATGTGTTTTATGTATGATATGATTATGTACCATCAATGTTTAACAACCACACTGATATATTTTCACCAGGGTGTTTTCTCCAGAGCCTGATTTTTCAGGTCTTCCAACTGTGCACCCATTGGTGCCACAACTGAATCCATGAATCCATCAATGACCTGGTGGTCATTCTCCTTCTACTTATTCTTCCTTTCCAGCATTATAGGGTCCTCCAGAGAGTTAGCTCTTTGCATGATATGTCCAAAATATGATATTTTGAGCCTGGTCATTTGTACTGAAGTGAGGTCTCTGAGTAATTTAATTAAAATTCCATTTTTATTTATTTATTTTATTCTTTCTAATGCTTCAAGAAATACATTCCAATACCAACTTCAAAAGTACTTTTTTATCTTGTATCCCTGTTTTGTTTCCATACAGCACCACATGGATTACATACATTGCCTGCACAATTCTAATCTTTGTAGCTACAACACATCACATCCTGTGAACATCTTTTCCAAGAGTTAATCTGCAGCATATCTTGACTACTGGCTCTTTTACTGTTAATAGTTCATCCTAAAATACAGGAACTATTCACCACAATATTGTTTACAGGTGACTGATGTATCTGTTGTTACTAGTTATTTCTTTATATTTAATTTTAGTTTCATTTTTTTCACTTTGCTCTTTGACTTTCATTACCTAGGGTTGGCTGCTCATTTGCATTTTTGGCCATCAGTGTCATCAGCATAACATAAGTGATCGCTGTTTCTTCTTCCAATTTTAAAATCATGCTTATCTTCTTCCAGTACATCTGTACTCAATATAAATTTGGCATATTAAATAGATTGAAATAATAGAGTGAGTATACAGCCTTGTCTCATTTCTTTGCCAAACTGGAGCCAATCCCATTCACTTTATTCTGTACCTATTATGGCTTTCTGAACTGGGTATAGAGTTTCTTTTTCTTTCTTTCTTTCTTTCTTTCTTTCTTTCTTTCTTTCTTTCTTTCTTTCTTTCTTTCTTTCTTTCTTTCCTTCCTTCCTTCCTTCCTTCCTTCCTTCCTTCCCTCCCCCCTCCCTCCCTCCCTCTCTCTCTCTGTCTGTGGCAGCAGCTACATGTTTGTGTATAGATGTGTGTAGATGTGTATGTACTATAGGTGTGTGTGTGTATGTGTGCGTGTGTGTATATATTCTTGACTTCAAATACTATCATTCAAGTCTACTTTACACTTTATTTCAAAAGTGACAAGAAAGAATATACAGGTAACTTGTTCCCTTTCTCACATTCCAGTAAATGTGCAAAAAGGAAAATCCTATCTGTCTTTCATGTGAAAAGTTATATGCTTCTGATGCGGATGTAGCACATCCATTGTAATGTAGGTGAGATATGTTACTTTATTTTCACAATTTAATCAGAAGTACAGAATATATGGATGAAGATGTCACTTTGATTCTTTGGTAAGCACCTCCAGAGAAGCAGAGAGATGAGCTGAGCAAGCATTTTGTTCAGAAGTTTAGCTGGCGAGTTGTCTTATGTGCTTACAAATTGATCCAGCTAATTGATCCAGCAAATCCCAAAATTATGATAAATTCCTAGGAATTTATCATAATTTTTGTTCCTTAGTCCTGACTAAGTTGGGAAAATCACTACTTTTTTATTGACAAGTTATTCAGCAGTTGTTTTCCTTTGCCTTCTTCCTAGGGCTTAGAAAGAGTGACTGACCCCAGGTCACCCAGATGGCTTTGTTCCTAAAACAAGACTAGAACTAATAGTCTCCTGATTTCTAGCCTGATGCCTTAACCACTAAACCAAACTGGCTCTCATGAAAGCTAAATATTGACTTAATTCTTCTGAATCAAAATCATTATCACCTAAATGTGCTTAACAAAGTCAATCTGGCCCATAAAGTTGTTCAAGAGAAAGAAAAACTTATTGTGTGCCAAGTTGGTCAATGGTTTTCCATTTAGTGCTATTGCCTGTCTAAGTTATCAGACCACAGAATCAAGATCTTCAGCCTGCAAAGGATATATTTTCTAAAATTATTGGACTAAAGTAGCCCTATTGTCAGTTGAATGCCTGGAGTTTCCAGGCACCTGGTAGAGAAGGGGGTTGTATGCAGAGCCTTCTTCTCTTCTCAGTCTTCATGAATTCAGAACCTAAAGCAAGCTCTATTCATATTTGCAGGGATATAGCTCTCCCTGGGATCTGGGTCCAGCGTGTGAGAAGTGCAGTTGCATTCAATCCATTGCAAGTATAGTTGTCCTTCATCTCTACAACTACATGCATGAATTTTGTGGGGTGGGGAAGATGCAGGTCTTTTTTGTGCTTACTTTGAAGCCCTTTGTGCATTCAGTTAAATCCTTGAACGCCCACTGTTTGGTTCACCTGGACGTATGAAGAGAAATTGGACTACATGGTTTTAACTCAAGTGCAAAATAGTGGAATTAGCACATTCTTTATTTTATAATTTTATTAAACATCTGCATTATTTTAGGATCTCAGAGCTCCAAAATGTAGCATTTGAATGCATTTGTCCAGTAAATCTGGTCTGTCCCCAGAAAAGTTTTTATTTTGGTGATTTCTTGCACAACCTTACCATTTTTTGACAGCCTTATGCAAGCAGTACACCATTGCCTTCTAGTAGCTGCCTTTTCCTCAAGTTGCCAGTGCTGAGATTGCCTCCCAACTAAATATAAATGATGTCTGATGTTACTTGATTTTTCAAGATCAAAATTAGTTATGTTCTGCTTTCTGACTAAAAATCTAAGTATATGCTTTTTTCTATTAATTGAAAAAATTTCTCATATCTCCACTCCTCTCCTTTACTGTCCCTACAGCTTCCATGTATCCTGCAAATTCCCCAGGATTCTGAAATAGATGTTACGGGTACGTAGGGAATGAAAGAATGAATTGAAATCTTCTAATGAATAATAAAATGAATAATGATTGAATGAATAATGAAATGCTGAATTCCACCCTTCAATTTTCAAATGATACATATAATAAAAATCTATTTTTTTAAAAAAAAAATCCATCAGCTTGATATTAAACACATATAAACCACAGAAATGTTGAACTTAATTAAAATCCACACCTTTGGTAGGGAGAAAACATTGTTGACTGACATTTATGAAATCCCATATGCTTTTCCAATGATGTGTCAAGGCCATTATAGCAGAATGAACTACTAATGTAACATTCCTGACATAATGTGATGTATCTAACCACCTGAATGATGCACCAGGCAGACAGAATTTCACTCCTGCAAAATGAAAGAGAAAGCAATATAGGTGAAGTGGAACATCTCTCCTTTTTACATAGCTGAACACCAATTTAATTATCAGGTGTAAATGTTCAACCAATTAATTAGTTTGATCAAATGAAAACTCCTAGATGTATAGCTTTAAAGGTAACTTACCATGTGCCGATGAAAGTTTTATTCTGCAAAACAACCAATGCTGCTTTCCCATGAAAGGCAAATAATAAAAAATAAAATAATAAATAATAAAATTAAGTATTAAATTTCGTAAGAAAGCATAGGCATTACTCCAATTAATTGGCTATATATATGGCTCTGTTTAGCAATAGCATTTAGGCTTACATACTGCCCCATGCTACTTTACAGCCCTCTCTGACATTACAATGTCAACACATTGCCCCCAATAATCTGCATCCTCATTTTACTGACTTCTGAAGTATGGAAGGCCTTGAGCTGGTCAGGATTGAACTCTGCAGCATTCTAAGCACTGCGTCACCAGGATTCTTTCCTCAACATATAATGAGGCAGAGTGGGGAGTAGAATTAGCAATAGTGAAAACTCTAAAAAAAATCCATTGACAATCTCAACCTTATATAGGGTTAAACCAAGCAAACTCTGCTTGTTTCGGGTATTAAGCATGGGTAAGAGGAAGCAAGATGGACCAAGCCATAAGATACGTATAGACCAAATGGAGAGCAAACATATCTTAATAACTAAATAAATAAACATCATAACACAAACTCTGATCTTTTTGCTCTTGTGTCATGACATCATAGATTTACATCAGAAACAAAGGTTAAAATGTAATGTCATTATGTTTCTTTCATCATTTTCATGAAATCGTGGCTGACTGCAGATTTCCCAGGTATTAACTACTGACTATATGTGTTATATATTATTTCAAAAATGAACCTAAAGATCATTGCTGATTATAAATAAGTGGCTACCAATCATTAAACAATCTTCCTGCTATTTATAAGATACAAAGCAATACTTTTTAACAACAATTAGTTGGATCTAGCTATTTTGCTTTGGCCTCCCTCCAACAAAAGCTGGATCCATAAGCTCTGAGACTGATTTCATCTAAAGAACTCAGACAGTTTCTATCAGCTGTTTGCATCCTCTCTACATCAATCACCATAGTAAAATAAGGCTGCAGGTTTGTGTGTACTTATTTACTGTGCACATTACTGTCAACATTAATAGAACTTGATGAGATTTACTTCTGGGTATATGATAACCAAACTGATTAATAGTGCAATTTTTGCTATACCTAATTTAACTGAGCATTTTAATTATTCTGACCATCTACCATTGGTCAGAATGAAATTGCTGATAATGTGTGTCTCTATGTGTGCATGTGAGTAAATAAATAAAGTACATGCCTGCTTGAAGTTTCTTTTGCCTACACATGCAGGTAACTAATGCTACTAATGCTACTGTTAAAGGTAGTATTTAGCTTCCAGCTGCCTGCAATTACTGCAAGTTCAATTCTCACCAGGCTCAAGGTTGACTCAGCCTTCCATCCTTTCTAAAGTAGGTAAAATGAGGACCCTGTTTGTGGGGGCAATAAGCTGACTTTGTATAAAATATACAAAAGTATGAAAGCTATTGCTTAACACCTTGTAAGCCGCCCTGAGTCTCCGGAGAAGGGCGGCATATAAATCAAAATTATATATGTAATTATAAAGTGAAATGCCGTGTGACCAGCTCACTTAGTGATGGTAATGCTTGCCGTCCCTGTTGCCATCATTAAACAAGGATCATAGGTTGTTAAGCGAGTACCCACATCAAGCCATGCTGTTCCAGACTTGGTACCTCTCAGCCCCAAACCTCAGAAAGATAAGGGACTGCCTCCTGTCCCCATCTCTTCTCTCCTCATCTATGCCTTTCGGGACCCCTACCACCCTGTACTCTGCTGCTGTAGATAATCTTCACTGTCTTCTTATTTCTGCTAATGACAAGGCATGCTCTTGTATCGAGAAGCCCCTTTGCATCAACATTGTTGGACCCTGATTCTTGCTTCCGCTTCTTGCAATGTTAGGAGGGGGAGAGGTAGGCAGAATAGGGTGAATTTAAGCAACCCATAAATGAGGTGGGCTTACAAGTGCCAAATTTTGATCACATGACTATGGTGGAACTGGAATGGTTGTAACTTTGCTCATGGGCAAAGTTGCTCATAAGTCTATTAGTTCAGCATTGCCTTAAATTTTGAATGATTTTAAAATTGAAGAATACCTTTAGAAAATGCACTGAATGATTTGACATATTGGTAAAATGTTATTCTAACTTTTATTTTAACCATTGGTTTCAATGAAACAATGATCATGCAGAAGAGAGAAAATGCAGAACTCCCTCATAATTGTGACACTTGAAAAAAGTTTTCCTTTATCAAAAAACAAAAAAACAAAAAAAAACAAATGTTGAATAACTCTGGAGCATAATTTTGCTCCCAGAACAGCCTGCTATTTTGCATATGCATGCTCTTTGCTTTTTTTTTTCCTGAAAGAGTTTCTTTTTCCTATTTAAAATCTACTATCTCTCTTCCTTTTTGAGATAGTTTTCTTCAAGTGGAACTCAAGTTCCACTTTTTTCAAGTTGCCTTAAAAACAGAAATCACTTGATACTGTCTTCTTCTGGGATGCTTTTGACTTTCCAGTAGCGTAGCCCTAAAAGTACCATATGAACCAGGCCTGGTCCTTTTTAAGCTTCAGAGTCCAACAGGGTCAGTCATGTGCTGCCACCTGCTGAGATTCTTTTTCTCTGCTCTGAGGCAAATAAGCAATGCAAAAAGCACTGAAGAAAAAATGGGAAGGAATTCGAAACCTCATTTTCAATTCTTTATTTTATTATAATGATTTTGTTTCTTCTGGGATCTTCCCTCCATTTGACTTCATAATCATCCACGATGAATTTCTTTTGTGGTGATTTCTATATTTTATAGTAGCAAACTGGTCAGTCAGGACTACACTTATAAAAGATGCCAATGAAATGCCTTGGTCACAGGAGTCAGAAATTGACTGACTACATTGCTCTTGGCTAAGTTACAGCAATCAGTTCCTAAAGCACATTAGTTTGATGGTAATTAAGTACTTTGTTGTATGTTTATCAATGGATGGATAATTGTAAATGACAGGAATGTTCATGCGTTCAGAATATTATCTTTAAAACCTTGTGTTGGCTTTAGAGCCATGATGGTGAACCTATATCATGCATGCCAGAAGTGGCACGTAGAGCCCTCTCTGTGGGCATGTGTGCAGTTGCCAGCTGCTCTTTGAGGTCTTCTGACCGGCACACATGCGCAGGACAGAACCCAGAAGAGCAGCTGGCCACAACGCGCATGCGCACCAGCCAGCTGCACTCTTCCAGGTTCCAGTGTGCATGCTCCAGTTTTGGCACTCGGTGCCGAAAAGGTTAACCATCACTGCTTTAGAGTCTTAGAGGTTCATGAAGTGACCTGTTGGATTTTGCAGTAGCAAACTTGTCTATTGATAGCTAAGAGTATAGCATTCAAAGCATCATGCATTTGGAAGCAAAAATTGCACACATATAAAACAGTTCCATTTTCGACATGCAGCATGTGTTTTTACTCTCAGGAACAGATTAATTATTCAGTATTTATTATTTTTTACACCTATCACCTGGTAATACAGATGTAAATAAAAAGAAAGTGCAATTATTTTCATTTTTTTAAAAAACTAAACAAAACATGGAGCCCTACCCTGACCTATCAAGACTCTAGGCAGTTAGAAAGCCATTTTTCTCCAGAACACAAATATTTGATCCTGTTGGAAAATACAAGAGGTTTTAAAAATAGGCAAAGGGAAAAGCCACATAATAATTATCCTTAGAGGTAGGGGAGGGGCAAAAGATGTTTTTCTAGTCATTTTGAACATATTCTCCCCCAACATTTTTATACTTGGCATTAATAAAAGAAACACACACACACACACAAATCAGCATGAAAATGAATACTGTTTGGTTCCAAAATTTTAAATTAGCAGTTCTGTTCTTTGTATTTCAGCCCTTTTAAGGAAAAAAAAAATCCAGATATATTTCCTAACTTCTTTTTTTACCAGGTTATTTGATTCTATGTTCACCTTAATCTGTTTCTGTAACATTGCAATGGTCTAGCTTCATTCTAAAAATTAACTGCCTTCATTTTACTCTACACTATCTTGTACTTATAAGACTACACAGAGAGAAACACACACGTATATGTGATTACCTTTGCTTAATGTCAGCACTGCCATTGCTTCATTTATTTGTGGATGTTGCAGAAATCAGCTCTTTCCCAGAATGTTGGCTGTCTTTCAAATGCACTGCAGAGGAAAAAAAAATCACATTTATTAGCTGCCAGCAGGAGCAGCAGAGAGAGAATATAAAACAACAGCCTTCATTATGAGAGACATGCCATGTGCTATTGGGTCCCCAACATTTCTTATTGGAAAAGGGGCAGATTTCAGGATTATCTTCTACTGCTTCAGAATCCCAACCATATTCAAATGAAAAGAAATGGGTTGTAACCCAGGATTTTTCTCTCCAAAGTCAGAATTATACTTTTAAAACTTGCATACAACAAAGGTACCCCTTACCCTTCTCTCCTCTAATTGTATCTACACATAAAAGCATTCTTCATTTTAGAGGTATAATTTGGGATGGGATTATTTATCTAATGATTGGGAATCTTAAGTAACAAAGAAATACACAAGTAGTTACTCAATTTTAGTGAACCAATCTTTAAAATATAGCTACTCATCTTTTTTTTCTTTAGAGGAGACAAAGAACTGTGTGGAACATATTTGGGGCAAAGAGTTTGGGATACAGACCAAGTGGACATAGTTAGACCAAACATTAAATGCACAATACTAACTCTATTTTCCTAAACTTTTCCACTTTGTTCATGTTGTTTCTTTTTCCATGTTATTCAGTCTTACTAGTACAAAATTTAATTTTAATTTGCTCACTTCAAACTCCTGAAAGCTGACAAGGTGATGTAGGGTGCAACAAGCTTTGGGAAGCTGATAGTAAATCTATCTCTGCTTTCAGAATCTTTCAGGCAAATGTTTGTGTATTCTTTTTGGTAAGTTGGCCTTTCTATCATAAGTACATAAAAATGCTAAACTGCTGCTAATGTTAAATATAGGCTCAAATGTTATTGCAGAGTAGATACAATCTGTTTTCTGTCATCTACAAGGGAAAAACTTTTTCCCCTAAAATATGCAAAACCATTCGATAATCTATGTGTGTGTATGTGTGTGTGTATACACATCATTCTACAGATGACTGAGCATAATCCAACAGAAAAGCTCTTTTTTAAAAATCGATGGGTTCCTCAAGATTAGGACTTGATCTTGTCTTGTAATTTATCTGTATTTCAGTGGCAAATTTTTAAGATTCAGCAGTACATAAACCATCCACTCTTACAAAATACGTAATTAGCCCTTTATTGTTTGAGGGTTGTTTTGTTTTTTTAATTACTTGAAATTGCATCCATTTGGATTTTGAATGTGTGTCCAAATACAGAAAGGCCATATACACAGTTACTTACCAATCATATACTAATATTGTGGATGTTTCTCAAATGGGCCTTTTTTACTGAAAATGAACTATAAAAGTAAGGTCTTATTGGGTTAACTGGCAATCAAAATATAATCTTGAAAAATTTCTTCATGTTCAGTGCAATGGAGATGCTATATCACCAACCAGCTGGGTACCAAGGTTCAACAGATAAAAGCTTGTAAGAAAACTGGGTAGGGTCCCTGACTGTGAACTCAATTTTTGCTACAATTCATAAATACATACACACATAAGTATGCAAAAATACAAAATGTCATTAAGAAAATGTTAATATAAAAAGCATACTAGCTATTCCATTGTTCATTTTATTTCTTCTTATCTTTATCTTCTTACAGACCCCTCGCATCCTGGACATAAACTATTTCAACTTCTATCCTCAAAACGACGCTATAGAGCACTGCACACCAGAATAACTAAACACAAGAACAATTTTTTTCCTGAATCCATCACTCTGCTAAACAAATAATTCCCTCAACACTGTCAAACTAGTTACTAAGTCTGCACTACTATTAATCTTGTCATCGTATCTATCACCCATCTTCTCCCACTTATGACTGTATGACTGTAAACTTGTTGCTGGTATCCTTATGATTTATATTGATTGTTTCCTAATATGATTTGATTGCTTACTTGTACCCTGTGACTATCATTAAGTGATGTACCTTACGATTCTTGATGAATGTATCTTTTCTTTTATAGACACTGAGAGCATATGCACCAAGACAAATTCCTTGTGTGATCAATCATACTTCGCCAATAAAGAATTCTGTTCTGTTCTGTTCTGTTCTTAGGAGGTGGGCTGCTGGAACTTGATAGTTCTTAGCCAATAAATTTTCATATAGTCGGATTTAAGACCTGGTGAGTTCATAACTCATCCATTATATAAATACTCCCGAACTAAAGAAATATATACATATATGGTATATATTAATACTGGAAAAATATACAGACAGCAGGCTGATTTGTGCATCTGTGACAACTCTGTTGTTAGCAGACAAGTAAAATTCTATCAACCTGCCTAGGGATAAGATCAATGATAAAAAAAAAATGTTTTCACAGTTGCAAAACTGAAAAAGAAGCAAAAATCTTGTAAACTTTGCTTGTTTTAGCTGACAGACATTGCCTTCTTTACTATTCCTAGAATGAAGACAAAGGCAATTCAAGAAAATGAGGGTAATTTTAGAGCAATTTTTTTTTGAAAATTCAGTAAGATACTGGAGCAGCACAAACAATACTTATTGAATAAATAAGAATCTGTTGATGCTGATTTAGCCTCAATGATATAGAATACTCTATGAAAAAATGTCCTTGAAGATGACTCAGAAGCTTTAGACTATAGACAACTCTAATTTGCTCATGTAAATGGGATTAGAGATGAAACTATTACAGTGATAGATTCATGTTCATTTATCAATGTGATTGTAAGCTTCAATTCAAAGTATTAATTTAATGGGTCATCTTATTTACAAATTGGAAAAATGTGACTTGTTTTTAGGACTGCCTTACAATAAAATGCAGATAATCCTCGATTTACAACCACAACTAAGACCAACATTTCTGTTGGTATTTGTTAAGTGAATTTTGCCACATTTTACCACCTTTCTTGTCACAGTTCTTGAATGAATCACTGCAGTTGTTAAATTAGTAACACAGTTGTGGAGTGAATCTGGCTTCCCCATTGATTTGTCAGAAGGTTATGAAAGGTGATCACATGACTCCAGGCAACCATTACAAATATGAGTCAGTTGCCAAGCATCTGAATTTTGATCAAGTGACTATGGAGATGCTACAATGATTATAAGTGTGAAAAATGGTCAGAAGTCACTTTTCTCAATGTTGTTGTAACTTCAAATGCTCACTAAATGAACTGATATAAGTTGAGGAGTACCTGTATTATCTCACCCTCTCCTTGACAGTATTTCAGAAGACAGTGAAAATTTCATTAGCATAACCTTGGACTTTTCCTCAGAGCTGAGATTAAAGGCTTTCCATCTATCCTTGTACTGGCATAAAACAATATCAGTGAGAAATGCATCGTTCCCATTACCAGTTCCCATTGTGCTTCTTTTTCCTCTGTCCTGACTAACTAACAAATGATATTGTCCTAAATTTTCATATGCTTTTCATGATTAGACAAAGCAGTTTGGCTTAATTCTCTAATTCTCCCTTTTTACCACAACAGCAACCAGCTGGAACAGAACCTTGCAGATAATGAGGGCCACCTGTATTTCCTGTGCTTATTATTTGTTGGCTAAACACTTTTATAGGAATTGCTTTTTCAAGAAGAGACAAATAGCAGAGTTTCACTGTTTGCAATCTACTATCTTTTCAGTAGATTGTATCATACAATGGAGAGTGGAATGCCTAGAAGCAGACATGTTTAAAACTATTTGTATGGTAGCATTCTGTGAAGTGACTCAGATGGTGGGCTTTGCAACTATTATATGTATTCATTTGTATGTGGTGGTATTTAATAGTGATGTTGACTTGGTGCGGGGAACGTGCATCGTTTTAATACCCTGACAAAATCTGTATTCAGCAATAGGCAGGGACATAGAGCAAAGTGAATGGCATTATAGATACAATTTGATTCATTTATAACCCATATTTGTTTATTGGCATCTTCACCAATTATGCAATATTTTTTCCATCCATATTGACAGATGGAGAAGGCAAGATAAAGCAGATTATAAAGAAGGTGGGTTTTCCTTTCTTTCTTTTCTTTTTATGTCATGAGCAAGCAAGATTTTAATTCTCAGGGTGCTCCACATTGTGATTCTCTTCACTCAAGCCAAGGTGTTTATTCTGATTCTGAAAATTCAAAATGGATTGTGATGAACATTCTTAGTAGCTTTCCTTCAGGTCTCTTCACTAAAGAAGCTTGCATGGACTGACATGCAAGCTTCAACCATGGAAGATGGTTGCTTGGCTGTGGGTCAATTTCTAACTTTCAGTCCAGAGTGCTACTATGAGGCTAAGATTATTAAAAGCTGAAATAGTTTGAAGATGAAACCCAACAGGATTCTTTAGTTTCTGCAATAAGGATCACTGGACACTTTGGATGGGATGGATTCCTTTATAAAGAACAGGTCTGTGACTTGGGTCTCAGGGATTCATGCTTACTTCAAAGTAGGCAGGTCGATGCCAGCTTCAGATGATGCACCAGTTATAGCCCTGCCTGAAGCTGGAAGATCTGACAGTGATAAATCAGAGAATTAGCCAGATGCATTGACTCTACAAGGAATGGCTTGAATGGTCTAAAATATAGTAAGGTATATATTGGCAACCTACTCAGCACAGTCATATAATAATTAAATTTAAGGCATTGTATTAGATATCAAAAATTTATATGTACCATTTAAATGCTCGTTTTAACCTATAAAACCTATATGGCTTGAGATCTAAGTGTTAAGATGAATACTTCTCCATATGGAATCAGTCTGTCTGATCAATCCAGTCCAAACACCTCATCAATTTTTTTTCATTGTTTCCCAGGTTTGTGCAATAAAGGGAATAGAAGTCCGCAAACAATGTTTTGCAATCATTCACATGCAATGAAATGGATGGGCAGGCACACTCATTATTGGCTTTCTGAAAGTTGAATTGTCCTAGAAGACATTCAGACTGTGAAAACAGTCTTGATTTGGCTTAGTGCTTATTTGTAGTAACTGATTTTATTTTATCATATCTTCATTTTATTGTCCTGGAGTATTGTTTTATGTTTTATGCATGATGCACCACTAGGAGTCATAAATCCAGCAGTATAAAAATGCAGTACACAAATTAAAAAGTGCTATGTAAACTTCTTAAGTTCATCAAATTCAGTTGAAATTTGTTAAGTCATAAGAAAAATAAAATTCTTTATTATGGGGATCTGTTAAGTAAGAAAAGTAATTATGCTGCCCACCTTGAGGTATTTTCAAAACCAGATGAAGACTTCTAGGCAATTTTGTAATTAATATTGATTTTAAGTATTAGCATTATATTGAGATAGTGACGCTTACAAATGTGTATATACACATGTCCTGTGCCGATTCCTTTATGATACTGATTTAACAGTCTTTATGTTTTTAATATTTCTTTTTAAAATCATACAGAAATTGTCCAGAAAATTCCAGTTAGCCAGTGCATAAAAATTGAATGAATAAATATTAATAGAGGTTTAAAATACAAATTAGAGAGTATATAATGTAAATGAAAAAAAAACTGGATTTTAAACCTCAGCATTTTCTTCTGTGAATGCTGGTTTCATCTTTTGGCAAATTTCTCATTCATGAACTTAACCATGTCTAAGCACGTGCAAATAAAATGCTTACCAAAGAGATGGGGAGAATACAAAACAATATAGAATGCGAATTATTTACTAACTTGTTAAATAGCACTGAGTACCTCAAAACAAATAAATTCAAAGAAACTTTTTTCCCAATAAGGACTACCTTATTTTAAGCCAGAGCGTATGCATGTTTCTCAGAAATATGTCACTGCTGCATTCAGTGACACTTCTTTCCTGCCAATGCATTCTAAAATTCTGTATAAATTATATATCTTTATCATCAGGAATAAATCTTCTTAGAAAAATAATGCCATATATTGAAAAAGCTTCTCACATTTTCTAGGAGATATAACAGTATCTTCTATAATGTTGCAAATCCAACAGATCCAATTTCTATTATTTTCTGACTAGCACAAAAGAAGATAATATTTTTTAAAAGTGCCAATATTTTCCTCAATATTTTCGATAGTTATGCCAGTTTGCTATGGTAATGCCAGTTCATCTTGTTAACATTCATAACAAATATACTTCTCAGCCAATTTTTCATGGTATAAACAATATAATTTCCTATACAGTACATGTGATTATTATTTTTCTTTTGGGCTATTATGTACAAAGCATACAGTATAGTTGGCTGATTTACTTATAAAGGGAGACGTGAAACAACTTGAGCAACTCAACCATAAGTTTTCAGGTTTTTTTAAAAAATATTCTTTTTCAATCAAGCCCTTTGCTTCAGGCTAGAATCATGACTTTTCTATAGTGTGTGCTTATTCTCAGCTCTTAGCTCAGGGTTGAAAAACTAACATTTCTCGACATCTTTGACAAGTTAAAATAAAAAGCCATTAGACTCTCTTAGGCTTAGATCTCAGTAGGAAGGAGAGTTTTATGTAAATGCCTATTGTTGTAGTATACTTAATTCCTATTGGAAGTCAACAATATAATACCAGAAGATCATGGAAAAATTATTATTTGGCAAAAGGCATTTTCATGTTTGCTATAAAACATTAGATGATTTTTTTTAAAAATGAAATAAGGAAAAGAAAGGTAACTAAAGAAAGCAGTGAGCTAACAAAGAACATTGATATACCAGCTTACTCAGGAATAAGTCCCATTGTACTCTAGTGTCTACTTTGGTGTAGTCATCATTAGCATAAAAGTCTTACTGTTACTGGAAGTAATCAAAACTAGTCATAAACTGCATTTACTTTCCCCAAATTGCTTTAACAATGGAATTAATATATTGACAATACTCCCTTTCACACATTGTTTTAATTTAAAAGATTGTAATTCATTATTTTACAAGCCATTCAGAATCTAGTTGATAGAAAAACATAGAAGCCACAGTAAATCAATCAATCAATTTTTTAGCAGCTCATTTTTTAAAAAAAAGATCTGAAGAATTATTAGATTGTTTACAGGACAATACAGGTGACCATGAATGAAAAATAAAAAGTAAAAGATAAGAATTAATAATGCTGTAAGTCAGAGGTCTTCAAACTTGGCAGCTTTAAGACTTGTAGACTTCAACTCCCAGAATTCTCCAGCCAGCATAGCTGGGAGTTGACGTCCACAAGCCTGAAAGCTGCCAAGTTTGAAGACCTCTGCATGTAAGTATTTTGTCATTATTTTCTCTACCACTTTGGGCAATGCCGTTGTCATTAATAAAGATAAATGTATCTTTTGCCAGGCCTTAAGGGGCAGCAGACGGAAATAAACAAAGCTAGGGCACACCGCATCTAAGTAAACAGAAAGGATGGAAACCCTTCAGCCTCAACTGTTAAGAGTCCTGCAAATTAACAGCCAGCACAATGGCTCCTTTGGAAACAAACTTAATCCACCCGCATGTATCTACATGAGGGCCATGCATAACAATGTGGACACTGGCTTTCCATTACACTTGCCACTACAGCCTGTCAGTGATTTGAAGAAATGACAATTTCCTAAGCTTTTTGTCCCTTCAGAATGTCCCCACTAATGTGAAATAGAAATGACTTTACTTAAAAAAGAAAAAAAAACCCTATACCTCCACTTTACCCCCTCCTCCTTTCCTCAGAGATACAAAGAATAGAGGGGATGTACTTAGACCACTGACCCCCTACCAGTTTACCTTGTGGGATTATCTGTGCAGGTGTTAATATAATTGAAGGTGTGGTAGCAGATACAACCCCTAATAGCTTTTGCTAGATGGAGATTACCTAGGTAGAGAATGCAGAGCTGTACCTGAAGAATAGGCATGTGAGTGCCTTATTAACATATAGCCATTCAGTGGCAGCTGCATATCTGCAAAGAGGGGAAAAAACCTTTAAAGAGCCTATTCATCTATGTTAATGGGCCCATTGCACATTATATTGTGTGGGAAATTAAGTCTCTGGCTGTGAACTTCCTGTGCTGAGCTAGCTGCCTTGAACTCCCCCCCCCCCCACTTTTTTCATTTTATTATTGCTTCAGCATTATTATCTACTCCTGGAAATAAAAACAATCACGTACCTCATTGGAGAAGTGAAACCATTCTCCAATAACAAACTAGTCAAAAAGTTCCTTTGCTTTCTTATTTTTTTAGTGAGGGAAACAAAAAAAAAAAAAACCCAAACCAGTGTTTGCAAATTGAAGCAAGACTTCAAATTAACATTATGGCCTATCGAATGAGTAGAGCTGTCATGTGCAAGGCAACATGGACCTTCTCCTGCTTACAAAATATGCACCAGTTAAATTGTTTTCCATATGCAATGTCCTTGCCTGTAATTTTTATGTACAGTCCTAATGTGCAACACAAATGATATAATTGTAAAGAGTTTTTGTGCATGTGTTCAGATGAGAACAATAGGTACGTTTAAATCAAAAGATAGGTATGACCTATTTTAAAGTTGTTAAAAAAATAACGGATGGATTCTTTCTATTTTTCTGCTCCCCGACCCCCTTTTTTTTCTTCTTCTCCAGGACATTGACAACCAGTGAATTTCTGAAATAAAATAATTAATCTCACTTGCATATCAGAATCTAAAATCTGGGAAATTGGTTCCTAAAGTTCCAAGAATGTTTATACTTGATTATAACTGGATTATCAATGTGTGTGTGTGTGATTGTCTGTGTGTGTGAGTGAATGAGTGTGTGAAAGAGAGCTAGAGAGAGGATTGGGTCTTTAGTCAATTTAGTTGGAAACAAAGGCAGAGTTTTGTAAATAATTATAGGTGAAGATTTGGATTTATCAAGTTGATATTAAATACATTTGAACATTTGTTGTAAAGTTTTATCTTTCATATACACAGTCTGTTTATGCATAGCTTTATTAGCGTTCATATATACATAACATACACAACTGCTGGTTATGTGGATTACAATAAAGATATAACTACATCCATGATAGTGATGGTGGAAAAAGAGTACCCATGTTACTTTTCTTTAGTCTGAAGCAAGTAATTATCATCAGAATGTATTGTAACAAATCTTCATCTTTTCTTTATGACCCAAATGCTACACATTGAGTCAATGCTATTATCACCCACTGCCATCATAATCATCATTACCATCAGCAGGCTCATAAAAGAAAGCCTTAATGATCAATACAAACTGATTGCAACTCAATTAAGAGAGACCCTTCCAGAGTATTTTTAATCTGGCTTCTTTCTTTCTTTCTTTCTTTCTTTCTTTCTTTCTTTCTTTCTTTCTTTCTTTCTTTCTTTCTTTCTTTCTCCAATTCATTCATCTGCTATTTTTCTACAGATTCATCTTTTCTGAATCTTGTTTCTCTTCTTATGTAACAGAACAGGCATAACAGAAAATAATATATGATTCAAGGGGGGGGGGGAAGATGAAAGAGCAATTTTGCAACAGTTCATTAAGGCTAATCAGAAAGCACTAGCATTTGGTGTGGGAAAAAACTCCTGACAATACCATGGATAGCAATAAATAAAGCAAGCAAATGGATCACTAACAAATCAATTCAGTGTTTTCACTTGAGCTGGACATAACAGGAATCGAAGTATTATATTTCAGACATGTTATGCAAACATCCAGCTCTCTGGAGAATGTTTTAATGCTGGGAAATGTGGAAGGAAACCAGGATTGAAGTATCATATTTCAGACATGTTATGCAAACACCCAGCTCTCTGGAGAAGGTTTTAATGCTGGGAAATGTGGAAGGAAATTGACAAGAACATGAGCAGTAAACTGGATAGACTCAGTTACAGTGGCCATGGAAGCACCATTGGAAGATCTGATGAGTGGGTAAGGGAAAAATCATTATGGAGAAAACTTATGTGGTTGTTAAGAGTTGACACAAAAATTATCAATCAAAATGGCTAGCAGTGATCCTCAGTGTTTCACTTCCCAACAATGAATATATTTCCCCTACATTATATATCATATTCAGCCTTCTCCCCTGTACTCCAATATATTAACATAATCCATTTGAAATTATTTCAAATAAGTGATAAAAGAAATAATAGTTTTGTGTCATTATTATGAAAGGCAGATATATGAAATACTTCTAATTCATTTTTTCAAAAGTTTTCTGGAGAATATCATACATATCTATACCGCAATTCTTCACTTTTTATTTCAGTTTGGGAAGAATATATTTTGCCTGAGAATATATATTATAACAGTTATTCTTTGTGATATTTTATATTTATCCAGGTTTTTATAGTTTATTCTTAAAGTAACGATTTTACTGCTTCTTCCACCATTACAGAGAAATTCATTTATTTTTACATTTAAGACTATTTCAAGATAAAATTTGAAAATATATTAGTACTTTATACAATAACAATGCAAAGATCTGTGCATGATCATTCTTTCGAAGAAAACTTTGCATAAATCATTAACAAGCAATGATATGAAACTTGGGTCTTTGTATAAATTGCTATAAAGGGTCATATTAGATGTTCAGCTGCACTAGTAGCTGTCACATAATATATGGAGCGGACCATAATGGTGCCTTGTAGGCTATCTGCTTAGCTTTTTAGATCAGCCACATATGACTAGGTTGTGCCACTTAGCTGGGTTTATTAATAAAAGAGATTTACTAGTTTATTAGCAAAAGGCTGTGTGTGTGTGTGTGTGTGTGAATTCACATTAGTCCTTATTCAGGTCTTTTTCTTGCAACAATCTAAGTAATAAACCATGAATTGCATACCCACAGTAGCTCAATTCACTCAACATACTCAAAATCAGAGCCAATACACTTTATGTTTAATGTCACATATGAACTCAGTTGTTGACAATATTCAAAGTCAGAAGGTACATAAAGTTTGGGGGGAGGAATAATTCCTCCAAAAAAAGCTTGGAAAGGTGATTTTTTTTCACCATGAGTTTATGATATCCATGTTACAAATCAACAGGAGTACTTGAAGAATATTGAGAGATTGCATATAGATTACCAAATAGTTTAGATTATGCAAAAAAATATAATAGAGAATTAATATATTCTGGTTTTCTAACTTCCTCTATTGTAAATTGGAGGTTGAATAGGAAAAGAGGAACAGAAAGATCTGTTGTTTCCAACCCTCCATGACTGAGAATCTCTCTTAACTCATCTAGAAGCAGATGAACTGACCAATTTTTCCCCCTTCTTTCTCATTCTGATAGGCATTTCATGCATTTATCAGCCTTTATTACTCACTAGCCACACTGTGATGCTTTTTGAAGTTGAAACGAGCCTTGCAATTTCTTTCAGTCTCATATAGTTAACAATGAAAGCAACAAAAGGACCTTCAGAGTGCTTCATATTTCTAGACAAAAGATAGCTGAACTACATAGAGAAAAGAGTAACCATTCATATTTAAATGAAGCTTAACTTAAACTTTAAATTAAATTTCCATCTTTCCTGTTATCTTGTCTGCTCTGTTTTTGTTGGTATTTGTTTTGTACAATCTAGCTGCAAAAAAAATTCACATAATTTCTTCCTTCCCATCTGGAAAGAGTGTGTACCTGAACAATATCTGCTCTATGAGATGAAAAGAATTATCTGTCAATTTGCTGGTTGCATAGATTGCCTCTAAGTCTGTATTAACAGAAAATAAACAACTCTACTGCTGGTTAGTGCTTGACAGCACTAATGACCCAACAAACCAATTTTTTCCTTTACAGGTATAGGAAATACATTTTTATCTATGCACATTGAAAGTTTAAAAACCCTGTTCACATCTGTTATAGGCAATGGCTATTTATGTTTGGAATCTCTTGTATCAAAGAAGCAATTGTGAAAATTTCTCACATCGAGTTTTCCCTCCTTTCCTCTTCCCTCCCTCTCTCTCTCTCTCTCTTTCTTCTTTCCCATGTAGAAAAATGTCATGTGGTCTTGAAAATTATAAGAATTCGAAGAGAGGCCTTGAACTTTCTAGCAGGGCTGTAGAGTGTGTCAGATTTGGAAGCAAGGTGCTACTTCAGAACAGGTAGGGGCAGAAATGTAACCTCTGTCTGCAATTCTTTAATGCAGCTGTGTCTTTCCTGAAATCATTGCCTTTGAACTGAAGCACTGTAGAGCCTCACTATCTAACTCCTTAAGAACTGTATGTTATCCTAGGAACATAACCATGGCAAAATGTGAATTTTTAAATGCTCAGCTTGGTTTCTGGATTTTTGTGGATTTTTGTAAACTTAAGAAGTTTACAGATTTATCAATTATAACCTTAGTTGACAGACTTAAGTGAAGATTTAGATCTCTATGAAGTGCTTAAATGATGAAAATCTAGTCAGTTCCATGAGTGAGAAGACCTGCTATCAGATATCTGCTAAATGCAGGAAGGCCTTTTCAGTCTTAGTATTTGATATGCACTGTCCTGTCAAAGTGATCTGTCATGTATCTCTGTCCCAATCTCTTTATGTCTTATGCATAAAGACAAAAACTTTAGGATTAGCTTTGTATCTAATTATGCAGTTGCTTTTGTTCTGGTGTAAAGGTGCACAACTTGACATGCTTTCAGAAAACAGGATACCACAGTTTGGGGCTTCTGGACACGTATAAGGACTAATCACATAGACTACATTGTAGCATTTTTTCTGGACAATTAGAGGTTATTGACATTTTAAACAAAATATGAAGACATTTTCTAACACTGAAACTAAACTATTCTTTTAGGAATTTTAACTGAAAGGGGATCAACCAAAAGAATTATACTGAACGATTGAATTCAAATTAGTTTGTATTCTATATGATAAAACTTCCGATACTTGAAGAATACTATCTTAATTGCCTTTCCACCCATCCACCCCACAGACATTTTTCTCAAGCTTCATTTCCAGCTTCATCAATCTCTCTTTATAGAGAAATATCCTTGATCATGTTTTTTGCCATCCTCATTTCTCTGAATTCTTATGGTGATGGTGCCCAGAATTGTTTACAGTACTTGAAGTGGGCTTTGACCCACTTCAAGTACTGTAAAATAATTACTTCACACATTTTTGAAAGTATTCTTCAGTGGAGGCTGCCTAAAATAACATTTGCTTTATTAGCAGCATTTATTTATTATTCATTGATATAGTCACCCATCACACAAACATAATAGCAATAGCACTTAGACTTATATACAATTTCATAGTGCTTTACAGCTCTCTCTAAGTGGTTTACAAAGTCAGCATATTGCCCCCAACAATCTGGGTCCTCATTTTACCAATCTCAGAATGATGGAAGGCTGAGTCAACCTTGATGGAACTCCGGGATGTGGGCAGAGTTGGTCAATGTCTGTAATAAAGAACTGAACCCTATACCATTTCAGACAAATGGTTGTCCACTCTCTTCTTAAAAACTTCCTGAGTTGGAACATTCATAATTTCTGGAGCAAAGTTTTTTTTTTTTAATTTTTAATTTGATTTATATGTCATCCTTCTCCTGAGACTCAAGTTGATCCACTGATTAATTGTTCAGTCATGTAATTTCTCCTTAGTTTTAGGTTGGTTCTATCCTTGATTAGTTTCTCTTCATTACTTCTTGTCCTGCTTTCCATTCCATCTCCATATGCCAGTCTGTGGAACCATGACTTTAGAAAGGACAGGTTTCCCTTCATCCGGAAGATAAACTATTCCAGAGGAGGATGACGTTATCAAGAATATTAAAACCCAAGATGTTGATATTCCTCCAGCATATGTACACACAAATCACACACACACACACACACACACACACACAAAATCACACACACATATACCATCTGGAACTAACCAGATGGCTAGGTTAGATTCTTTGCAGAATAGAATCCTAAACCCTAAAATCTCTAAAGGTGACATGCAGCACCATGAATTGTACTTGGAAGTCAAACTGTAGCACCTTTATCTCCCATAAGGGATATGTTACATGAGCAAAATAAATTGAGTCATTAGTATGTGGGCTGCTGCATTCTAAACCAGCTGAAGTTTATATGATCTATAAAGGCACATAGAGTGAATTAGAGTATTCTAAATGTGAGGTGGCAAAGGCATGAAAAACCAGGAACAGAGTCTCATAATTCAGAAACAATAATTATTTGCATATAATAATAACTGGCATAAATTTTTCCGAAATTCATCTTTAATTCTTCTATTGTCAATCACATGCCATTATTTATTTTATTTATTTTTATTTTATATCGAATTTATATACCGCCCTTCTCCCTGGGGACTCAGGGTGGTGTACAGCCAAGTAAAAACATAGATTACAAACATTAAAATAAAATTAAAAAGATATATATAAATTTGGCCCCGTAATTAAAAACAATAACAAACCAATTAAAACATTTCAAAGTGTTAAGCCAGCCCAGCTTGCTGAAAAAAGAAAGTTTTAAGGGCATGTCGGAAAGTACCGAGGTCTTGGATTCTCCTTATCTCTGGCGGCAGTTGGTTCCAGAGGGTAGGTGCCCCCACAGAGAAGGCCCTCCCCCTGGGGGTCACCAGCCTGCATTGTTTGGTTGATGGCACCTCGAGGAGCCCCTCTCTGTAGAAACGCATAGGTCGATGGGACGTCATTGGTAGCAGCAGGCGGTCTTGAAGATAACTAGGTCCTATGCCATGGAGCGCTTTAAAGGTGATAACCAACACCTTGAAGCACACCCGGAAGGCCACTGGGAGCCAGTGTAGCTCACACAGGAGCACCAAGCAGCTCCTGTAACTACCCACACGGCCGCATTCTGGACCAGTTGGAGCGTCCAGGTGCCCCTCAAGGGGAGCCCCATGTAGAGAGTGTTGCATAAGGTATGATATGAATTCCTACTTTTAGCAATAGCAATAGCACTTAGACTTATATATTGCTTTATAGTGCTTTACAGCCCTCTCTAAGTTGTTCAGCATATTGCCCCAACAATCTGGGTCCTCATTTTACCCATCTCAGAAGGATGGAAAGCTAAGTCAATCTCGAGCGTGGTGAGATTTGAACTGCCAAATTGCAGGCAGCTGGCAGTCAGCAGAAGCAGCCTACAGTACTGCACTCGGACCACTGCACCACCATGGCTTTTGTGTATATCTTGAACTTCTCTATTTGCCCTGGTGGTGTTTATTCTCATGGAGCTTAAGGTTGATCCAGCCTTCCAGTCTTCCAAGATTGTAAAATGAAGATTGAAATTGTTGGGAGCAATGTGCAAATAATGCTCACATTGAAAACCATCCAGAGAGTGCTGTAAAGTGCAATAGGATGATATATAAGCCTAAATGCTATTGCTATTGCTATTTCTGTTTGTGTTCATTAACTCCACTCCTTAAAATCAGGCCACCTTCATTCAGGTCTATTACATTCTTCTTTTTTCTCTTAGTTTCATCTAGATATCCTTCCTTCTTTCTTTCTTCATTCCTTCCTTTGTTATTTCATTAAATATATTTTATTATTTCACATCTCTTCATATTGAAGTTGCACACTTTAAGAAATGTCTGATGTTATTTAATAAACCTCATGACTAAATGTAAATCTGAATTCCCCAATCCTGGCCAATACTCTATGTGCTACACATCATACAGACATTCATTGTTATACGTATATATTCAGAGACATACATTAAGCCACAGCATGTTATGGGAACACTCATTTTCTGTACATACATGCCAATGCCAACAGGCATTTAAGAGCATATTTAAAAGCATTTTTGTTGTCATTTCTGCTTATGACATATGGTATTAAAGTATATTAGCTTTTTTATCCTAACCTCTAAGGAGTTTAATGGGGAGAACCTGTCTGCCCATCCTAACTGATAATTATTTAATTAGCAATTTATAATGATAATAGGATTTTTCTTCCCCTGCTTCCCCCAGGCATCCATCTTGTTTGCAAGAAAGCAGATATAAAATGATTGCTAGACAGATGGGCAGTTGGCCCAAGTTATTCTTATGTACCAGGCTAGCATTTTCCTACAGTTAAATCATTAAAGGCAAACCCCACATTTTTCCTTCTGCTTGGCCTTGTTTCGCTCTCTCATTACTGGGGTGACTTGCATTCTCACAAAGTGTGTGGGTGCGACGACTTGTGTCAGTAAGGACAGTTCTAACAGCAGTGTCATTAGTTCTTTTTACAACAAAAGCCAGAGGGTTTGCTTTTCTCTCCCCTCC
Source organism: Masticophis lateralis (assembly GCA_030761175.1). Lineage (NCBI taxonomy): Eukaryota > Metazoa > Chordata > Lepidosauria > Squamata > Colubridae > Masticophis > Masticophis lateralis. The sequence goes on from JAUDYJ010000005.1 coordinate 29,028,029, forward strand.
CCCCACCCCCAATCCCTTCCTCTGCCTTCTCTTTCTTTCTCTTAGTTGGCATGCAGGCTGAATTTTTTTTTGGACCCCCTGCTTGACTTTTTTTTTCCTAGAGCCCCTTTTGAACAGTACAGAGGCGTGAACAACTGAGAATTGTAACTGATAGACTGTTTGCATGAGAACCCATGAAAGTTGCCTTTGTTCCTTTCACATCAGCCAGGTTTAAGCAGCCCCCCTTCAATCCTTGACTAAAGAGAAGGGAAAAAAGGAAATCCACTTTTAATTATACATTGATGGAAATCGCTGCATAGTGGAGTTACATCAAGAGGAGAATGGGCAGTTTATATTCCTTTATCTCAGGAGCCCAAAGAGGTGCTGTCTTTAAAATAGATATGTCAGCACAGGCTGCCAATTCCCAATATGTGAACAACCTTGCCTAATTTAAATCAGATTACCAGCTTCATTTATAATCATGAAAACATTTTCAGAAGCACAGCCATATTACTAATGGACTGTTTTTTACACCTTGAGCCTTCAAGCGCTTTCTTATATGAGCCAGCTTTACTCAGATGGAGCTTGATGAAAGAAACTGCAGTTTAAATGGGAAGATTTGACACCAGATGAAAAATACTCCCCTGGTTTTCATTAAGAAAGTTTTTAAAGGCAATTTTCTATCAACATTGTTGTTCTTGGTTATGAGTGAAATAATTTATGTCTGGACTCAATAATCTAGATACCCAGCCAGCCAGCCAGCCAGCCAAGAATAGTTAGGAATGATTAGAATTCTGTTTGAGATCAGTTTTGTTTTTCCATTTAAAATCATGTTTCATTATTCATTTAAAATAAAATAATAGTTTAATCCTGTTTTTAGGATTAGGAGAGAATTGATACACTCCTGAGTGATATTCCATTTGTTGGTGCAATAAAATCAGAGGATATTGTAACAATAAGTTTTAATAAAAATAATATTAATGTCTGGTGGTCTGAAAATGCTAATAGTGAAGGATGTTTTGTTATTCTACTACACCCCAGTCTTAATGCTTACATTGGTCAAAATGCGTACATTTCATATTTCCATTATATATAGATCTGTCTCTCTCTCTCTCTCTCTCTCTCTCTCTCTCTGTGTGTGTGTGTGTGTGTGTGTGTGTGTGTGTTTGTGTGTGTGTGTGGAATTTAGATGCAAACAAATCAACTTCTTGAGGTAATTTCATGGTTTTTGAAGCACTAAAATTTACTCTGAGGTAAGACCCATTATGTATCATGGCTTTGCCCCAAAGCATATGTACATATCTACTATAAATTTCAATTAGGGAAAAAAAGAAAAAAATGAAGATGTCATGAATCCATATATACCATGGACGAAAGAATGTTCATCTGGAATTTTGAAACTTAAAGTTGACAGGCTGAAGAAACTATGGTACCATAATTATTTCACTTATTTCAAAGATTGTTGTATCTGAGAACCCTTCTGCTTATTCTTCTCTATAGATACTTGGCATTCATGATTATAGAATGGAGACAATATAGCAGTTAATAGCAATGTGTTGTTTAGTACCAACAGGAACAGGACCTAGGGAAAAGATTTACTATGTAAAGTTATGCTAAAGATCTGATGCTAAATCCTTGACTTGTCAAAAGCAGGGGATTTTTTTGGTCATCCAACTGTTAAACGATGACACATTTGTTAGAACTTTGGCTGACCTACCAATGAGAGCAATAAGTGAATTTTTGCATCACAAGGTGTTGAATCACTGAGAAGCCTAAAGTGACAGTCTAGTCTGGAACAACTGACACACAGCAGGGGCCACTGGAGAGTCCCGCCTCCCTTATTGAGAGGAAATCTTTCAAGGGGAAGGAAGCAAGCATTAAACTGATGAGTAATGGGTAGGAAAGAGATCAGACAGGGATAAGAAGCAGCGGTATACCTCTATGCATATCTTTAATTTTGTTTGCTTGGTTTAATATTGATGACAAGATGTATATTTATTTAAATGAATTTGGGAATGCTAGAATATTTGTGTAAGTGACATCTTGAAAAAAGAGAATGGATGACCGAGTTATCAGAAGTTGCAGTTAACCAATATGAAAATGACATTGGTATTTGTGTGCTGTATGGCCCTGGATATTTCTAAATATGAATTTAGAAGTCCCTAAATCAATTTGGCTTTCTGAATAATACCATATCACTCTCCAAGTTATTAGGGTAGCAGTAAAAAACAGAGAAGCTTCTTCTCTGGTAATATTATACTACTAACTAGAGCATACAAAACATTTGCTAGACCAATTTTTGAATACAGCTCATCTGTCTGGAACCCACACTGCATATCGGACATTAATACAATTGAGACAGTCCAGAGATATTTCACGAGAAGAGTCCTCCACTCCTCTGCTTGCAGTAGAATACCTTATGCCACCAGACTTGAAATTTTGGGCTTAGACAATTTAGAACTATGCTGCCTTCGGTATGACCTAAGTGTAATACATAAAATTATCTGCTACAGTGTCCTACCTGTCAATGACTACTTCAGCTTCAACCACAACAATACATGAGCACATAATAGATACAAACTTAAGGTAAACTGCTCCAAACTCGATTGCAGAAAATATGACTTCAGCAATAGATTGGTCATTGCCTGGAATGCACTACCTGACTCTGTGGTTTCTTCCTCAAACCCTCAAAACTTTAACCTTAGACTACCTACTGTTGACCTCACCCCATTCCTAAGAGGTTTGTAAGAGGTCTGTAAGGGGTGTGCACCAATGTGCCCAAAGTCCCTGTGCTAATGTCCCTTTTTATTCGTATCATTTCATGTATTCATATTCATGTTTATATTTTTATCTGTTATCTTATATATGCTTGACAAATAAAATAAAATTAAACAAACAAACAAACAAACGAGGTCTGGGGCACCATTGTGACCATAATGAAATTGGCCAGCTACTTCAACAACTGGATGGAGATTGATCCACTACTTATTTTCTGTCTCTTTGCCAACGTTCAGCTTTTATTGTTATGCACACCATCCCATTTGTTCCTATTTACAAAGTCTATATATAGACTGTTTAGTCTATATCCACTAAACAGACATGACAGTGTAAAGCTGGGAGGCTAAGTCTGAGATCTTTCCTTATTCATAATATAGCAAGATTTATTGTAAGATGCAAACAAGACTAAATATTTATTTATGTATTTCAAAATTTATTTTCTGTTCTGTTCTGTTGTATTAATAAGAAGAAGTAGCTAAGTTTGGGTTGATCATGCCAATGTTCATTAAATATTTCAGTAAAAGTTGATAGGATTTTATTATTATATGTAATTTTTATATATTTATTTGGAATTCTATGCACGTGATTCTTACCTTCTTTTTCCTGTATTTCTTTTTCCCTAAGAAATACTCTTTTATTGCTAGAGAGTTGGGTTAATTGCTTTAATAAAATAATTTTTCATTAAATGTCTTACTTCCAGAATTGCTGTAGCATAGCTATTTTGTTTTAGGATTGCTACAAATTTATTATATTTTGTATTTTTACACTTTCCTTGTGCAAGGCTGAGACAGGTAGAAGAATTAGAAATTCTACAGCTGATTACGCTTGAGTGTATCAGGAAGTTCAAACTTATTGGTGGCAGTTTATCATAATTATTGTTTAATAGAAACATGGGAAAGAAGTTGCTAGTGATATTTTAAACATTGTCTACTCTCAGTTTTCAAAAAAATAGCAAAGGTAAATGTTTCAATAAACAGCAAACCCTAAGTAAGTATGGGTTACTAATAAGTATAAGTAACCCATACTTATTCCGTAAGTATGGAAAGAGTGGTAAAAACTGAAAATTTATTAGTTGATTAGAGAGTACAGATCTGCCTTGCCCCCAAAATAACATTCTACCATATGCAAGTGACTTATTGATTGACTGATCTGATATCATCACTTGTTTAGCATCTTCTCTTATAAAAAGCATGACACTATTGTCTGATAGTTTGGGGATCTGACTATTTGTTTGAGCCCTTGCGTAGCAATTTTTTTCAATGGAAACTCATTTTGCCACACTATCTATGCAGTTAATCTCTAGGACATCTAAATGTAATAGAAGAGCATAGAAGTTTTACAGAATGAAGGTTAGTCTCCATTGAAAGCTGTCATTTATAGATTACCATTTATTTTCCATATTCCCTTATAACATTCAAGCTATGTAGCTGAACTAAAAAGAAAGAGAAAGAGAACCTGAGAAACAAAATATGTAAGATGAATAAAAATGGAACCAAATTCTGTAGAACACCAATTGATAAAGAGAAGGGCTAAGGGCTAAGACCCTTTCATATACTGGAAAAGTCTGATAAGAAATATAGGATTGACATCAATTCTATATTCATCTTGTCATCTTGTCATCATCTTATGTGGTCAAACAAAATAGTAGAATTTGAAGACTGAGGCTGCCAGATGTTGTGGAGCAATGCAGAAGCACCAACACTCTTGATTAATGGCTTGCCTGGACTACCAGAAATCATTGCTGATTCAACCAGGGCCAGAATGGTAGAATGACTGATATCAAATCATGATTGAAATGGATCAGTGATAATATTTATCGATAAGGAAGAGATGGTGAGAGAACAACCCAGTCAATGAATTTAAATTAAAACTAAAAAAAATCTGATGAAAAACACAACATACTGAAGTGTCCCACAAAGGCTTTTTAAACAGGAAATGAAGATAAGTGTTTCAATCAGTTTAGGAAAAAAATGCCTACCATAAGAAAACAGTTGATAAATCTTAATAATAGAAATAGAGAGGAGTGGCATGCAAAAAACAAAAAAGATTCTGAAAAACAAGCACATAGTATAAGTAGTGTCTGAAACTATTTTGCGTACCATTAGTTTGTGTTCATCATGAACACCAACTTCCAAAACTATCACTTATTGTATCAGAATGAAAGTGGGGAAAGGAAAAATTGTGTATTGCTGCCTCTGAGAAAAGTAAGGAGTAAATAAATAATGAACATTAAAAAAAACAAGTAATTCAAGATTTCTGAAAAAAACAATTTCAAGAAATTTTCATAGAAATAAACTGAAGAGTATAACACATGCAAAATTCTATGTAGGGAATGAAAACTATGTCATTGATTGTGAAATGTAACATGGTTGCAAGTGTTAAAAAATAACAAAAGAAAAATTTGGTTTCTTTTACAAAGTAGTAATCTATATATTGAAATAACATTGCATTCAGGATCTGACATTTAAAGAATTCAACTTAGTTAAGTGGTTCCAAGAAAAAAAAAGGAAGAGAAAATATAAATGATATAAATGCTTTAAAAAACACAAACACTGATCAGATTAGTTATAATCTGATTAATTAATCAGATTATAATCTGATTAGTTAACCCAACTAAAAACAGCCATATAAATTAATCATGGAATATTTTACTATATAACTAATACTAAAAAACTAATTATTATTTATAGCATATTTTCATATTAATGGAAATACAATAGAACTCTGATTTCATATGGTTTTTTTTTCAGCTGGAATTATTGAATGGAGAAATCTTAGTAGCTCACCAGAATGTTCTGATTTTGGAACATTCAATAAGTCCCAACCCTTGTTGGCCAACCCTTGACAGGATAGAATTAAGAATCTTCAAAGTATTGTTCTTTCAATGCATGCAGTTCAAAGGTACCCATTTCAAACAGTTAAAAAAAAAAACCTAATCTAGATTGGTCTCCAGATTGGAAGTAGGGTTGAGAAGGCAGGAAAATTAACATTTACCATTCAAAAGTCCATTGGTTCTCACCCACCTCTTTTCACAAACTTTTTGAAAGCTTTCCAAAATCTGGGAAAGCCACACTGAAAACTTTTCCCTTTACTATTGGAATTTTCAAAAGGGTGTAAAATTAGCTAATTTTATAGATCCTGGTAAATATTCTGATCTATAGAGCAAGGAATTGCAGACTTAGTAATGATGATTAGTTTAGTAATGATGAATGGTAGTGCCACCATTATGGTATGATTTAGCTTTGTAATTAATTTTTTTAAAAAAACCTGCAACCAGCTTGAGCTGAATGAGAGCCAGTTCAAATCTTACTGTTCCTATGATTTTCAGAAGACATGAAAAGTTAATGTGCCATTAAAAACAATTATTTTTTTTCTTAAGTATTATGTATAACATATTGAAGGGAAACATGGTATATTGTTCTCATGTGTGATAATAGCAGCAAAACTCTTATATGCGCAGAGATAGAAAGATATGCAAATTCCTACAATGGAAGAATGGATTGTAAACTTAAGGGATCTGGCTGAGATAACAAAATTGACCACTTTGTTGAAAAACTAAAATTTGTCTAGCTTTTTTAGAAATCTCTTTTGGACTTTTTGCTGGAAAAAGAGAGAAATGAAACTTTGAGTTTGGGACTTGCTCTATTTTGATTATAGAAATATTGTGCATTGTTATTGCTTTTGTTTGCTATGTGCATTTTACATGTTACACCTTTAATTTTATTTAAACATAGAGTAATACGTTATTTTATTATATATTTGTATCTATAATGAAGAAAGTTGGAAGTTACTTTTTTTCTATATTGTTTTCTTTTTGTACTTATAATTCTTCTTTTTCTTGCTTTTCTCCTTTTCTCCTTTTTCTTTTTATATGATTTTATGTTTTAGCTGTTTTTTTTAAAAAGTCACATTAATTTTATCAGCCTTACAATAAAATAGATATTGATATAGAGCTTTTGCTGCTGAACACATACCTATAGACATATAAATATAGAGTAATCCAATTAGATCCAGAGAAATGGCTGCCTATATCTACAAGTGCTGAAAAGCACAAATTACCTTATTTATTCCTAGACCAAATATGACTTTATGAAAACAATTTACATATCACAAAACAAATCACCTTAGCAGAATTTATTAGAAATTTGCAAATTATATACAAAATGCAAGGGATGGTTTTGTCATTGTTAAATTTTGTTACAGTAAATTTAACCAAAATGTTAACATTTGTGCCAGAAAGTATCACTGTTTTAAAATATTGATTATGAACAAGTCCCATTACAAATGTTTGTGGAGAAAGAATGAAAATGTCACTCAGCTAGAGTATAGCACATCATAGTATTACTGATACTAAGTTGTAGAAACCCCTAGAAAGAAAGTTGTTTCACCCATTTATTGCAATAAGCAGAAGCCACACATTTTAAAAAACTCATTGTGGTTTTGAAAGTAGAGGTCATAACTAGTTCCTGACCATCCAATTTGCTTTGAGAGTACTTATGATTCCTAGCTTGACTTAATACATATCAAGCACACCTTGTGCTTTGTTTCTCTCCCCCTCCCCCAACACACTTTCCTGCTCCATCCCCACTGCCATTATTATTTAAATATCTAATTTGAATGAGTCAAATGATTGTTGGTCACTTTCAGTATCTAACCAATCTATTTCACATTATTTCAAAAACATACTTTGCTAAAATGCTTGCAAAGGCTCCATTAAGGGGGGAACCAAAGGGGGGGGGGAGGGAACAATTCCATGAACAAAGGCAAAGCACAACTAAATGAAAAGCACTTATATTTGTAAGAAAAAACTCATTTTTACTCCATATCGGTGAGTTAATTGAAATATGGAATCAGGCTTATTTTCTGTTGAGTTCTAAAATGGATTGCATTATGAAATAATTCCATACTTTTTTGTTTCCTGCATTTCCACTGCCATTTATTCATATCTGCTGGATGATATTCAAGACTAGTTTTAATGGATTAGAGTCTGCATTGATCGCAGTTGGAAAATATGACTCGCTGTTGCTGATCACCTAATGTTATTGCCAAAGCTGACTCTTCGCTCGTAAAATCAGCCTCTATTGAAGTCTCTCCCAAATAGTCATCTGTATAAACAATGATATGTGATTCTAAACTTTTTGGAAAGTTTTTTTAAACATTTTTTTGTGCAGCTGTACTAACCATTTTTTATGAACCTTTAGTTAAGAGGAGGACAAGCATATTGCAAAATTGGAAAAAGAAGAGATTACATCCAAACTATTAAAGCCATTATAAGTGTTGTAGAGTTTGTTTGATGAGTTATGAACCACTTTTGATTGGAATAATGAAGCTATATCTAGATTAATTCTCATTTGATGTTTTTTAAAATTAATTTTTAAAAAATCCTTCGAAAAAAAAGTAATTTCAGATCTTTGTTTACATTTAACATATTAGAAAGGGATCGTATGCATTTTTAATTACTCTTACCAATCATCAGTGAAAAATAATTTACTGAATATTTTTTTAAAAAATTGGAAATTTAGAAAGAAACCAAGAAAGTGAATAATAGGTAGGGAACTATGATATAGTAGTAGAAGTATAAATCATAAATATAATATAATGGAAAAGTAGTAACATCTTGATCTCCAGTCGATAAATGCCTCAATCCTATATTTTAATCTTAAAGAAATCAAACTTTTTAAAGAAAGAACACAGAAAACAAAAAGCAAAAGGAAGCTTACGATTTTTTGATGGACATGAATTTCTGGGTTTTGGAGTTGGAAGCAAGTTATAATCAGAACAATAAACATGTCCCAAAGGTTCTTTTTCAAGAGGCAATTGGACTTTTTGGTTTTTCTTTGAAGATGTCTTGCTTCTCATTCAAGAACCTTATTCAGCTTTGAATCCTAAGAGTTTAACATAAGAGTTTAGGAAGGAGAAACATAAAGTCTAAACAAATTCCATTATTCAAATTAAATTCTCATTCTGATTCATTTGTAGTTCATATCTTATCCACCATTAAAACTGTGGCAATTCACTTTTTTTAAAAAAAATGTCACAAATGAATTATTGATCCTATGTCCGTTTGACTTCCTCCATGCCAGGGATGTTGGTATACAAGGATAATTTTATGATTGAGGTACTAGGTTAGCAAAATTATATGGAGCCCACCAACACTTTGCACAAAGGTCATTAGAAATCCATCAGAAGTCCAGCTTTTTAACTCAACAGGGACCTGTTCAGAAACAAACCTGTGACCTAAAGGTGAAAGGTTTTATACACCAATAATATTCCCCTGTGCCATCTAGTTTTCCAGCATGACATACTTTGATAAATTACTAGCGTCAGGAAAGAACCGAGGGCTTTTGCACTATATCAGATTTAATGTGACACACTTTTATGAATCATTCCCTCCATTCAGAATTCTTTAGCATCCGTTCTTTTATTGCTAGCTGAAAGTATTTGCAAATGTTTTAAAATTCTCATCAAGATGCATATCAAGAAAAGTGTTCCACAGATGCAAAGCAATAGAGAGGAACAACCACTCACTTTTAAAATAGTATTTTCCATTTTCTTGGTATTCATAATGGAAATCGTTTGAACATGTAAAACATTTTTTAAAAGTTAAAAAATTAAAAGCTGCACAATGTATAAGGCTTAAAACACATTTCACTGCTGGAAGGATTAAAAAGTGATCAGATATTGTCAGATACATAATTGCAGTAGATACTTAATTAAATATGTGATGTTTGACAGATTTGTGGATTAGGCAGCTCACATACACCATTATTTTTAAGCTGCTGCATTTAATTTAAGTCGTTCAAGGAGACTGGATTTGACTATTAATATGAAATATGTCAACCTACCTCTCGAATGTTAATATAGTACTTCTATAAATGCTATAAAATAAAATGTGTATAGTGAAAATATATAATATTTTCTTGCATTCCAGATCTGAATACCGTAAAAATGCTAAAAGATTTGAGTTTTTAAGTTGAGAAAAAAAATGGGCTATCCATAGTAGTAAAATATGTTTGGTTATGTTTAGGATTTTTTGCATAGAAAACATATATTCCATGCATGGGCTGAAAGCTTCAAATATATGCTGTTTAGAAATTCAAATTCTAGTATATGGAAATTATTCCATATTACCTATATATATGCTTGTCAAATAATAACTCATAGAAACAAAGCTTGACTCACCCATATAGGCTCAGAAGCTAGTTGTTCTGATTAATACTTGAATAGTAGATTACCTAGGAATACCAGGAATGGAAGATGGAAAAATAACCTGGAATTAGGCAATGGTAAATCATTTTTGTATTGTTTCCAAGCAAACTGCATGATTGTGTCTCTGAAGTTATCAGGATTGATTTGAACACATCTTTACTTCTTTACATCTTTACATAAATTGTATTTATGATATATAATGACTCATGTCATATCAATCATTTGTTTTATCACATACATTTATTATATGCAGGCAATGCTGCAGACTTTTAATATTAATTGTGACATTAATTTTTCCTTTTGAAATGCTGGAGCACACATTACAATTTTCTGTAAAATTGGACACTAGTTCTCAAAATATTAAAATGTATACATCTAAAACTCTCATAACCTTTAAGTGGGTGAAAGAGTGAATAATGGGGCAATAATTTTTGAACCAAGGTACCTCTAACTTACAGAATGTATCCAAATTCTAGGACCCATGGCTCTCAAAAAAAATGCAATTTGTGAAAATTGTGGCTGTTCAATCTGTTGGCTGATACTGTGCTGCTGCTACTGTGGTCATGAGATCTTTATTTTCAAAGTTCCATAATAAAGATTCCCAGCCAGTCTCACAATCCCTTGGTCTTCACCCATCCTGTAGTATCCACTTACTTGCCTGGTGAAAAGAGAAGAAAAGGGAACATAGGGAGCAGTGGTGAAATCTGATTTTTTTTACTACAGGTTCTGTGGGTGTGGTTTGGTGTGGCTTGGTGGGCGTGGCAGGGCAAGGATACTGCAAAATCTCTATTCCCACACCACTCTGAGTCAGCCAGAGTTGATATTTGCTAGCTGTTCTGTCCCCGTCTCACACACGCACACAAACAGTCAGCCAGGAGTTAATGAAATCAGCAATCAGGAATTTCTTTGAGATAACAGAATTGGCAGCAACTCAATAACTGCCTGCCAAAAGATTTTACTCACAAAGGAAGATTTTTCTCCTCAGTCCGATACACCAAAATAAGTCCACAAAGCCAAAGAATTGTTCAAGTCCAGTCCAAATAAATCCAAGGAAAGCTTTAACAAGAGTTTCCAGAAACACGGTATGACTTCCTAGCTTTTCAGTTTGTCCGTCACAAGGTCTGAATGGCCACCACACCCCCTTTTATCGCCTGTGGGGTGTGGTCCAGTGACTCAGCTTAATCTCTGGCATGCCCAAACCTCTTCCTCTGCTGCGTGCGCTTATCCTTCTGAAGTTGTCGGGGATCCAGCCAAACTCATCCCCATCGCTGTCCAGCTGCAGCTGCTCTAAAATGCCTTGCTCCTGGCATATCTCTTGGCCCTTGGTGGACATCTGAGGCATTGCCAGAGAGAAGGGTCCTGGAGAGGGAGGCCCTGCCAACTCCTCTCCTTCACTTTCGGAGTCTTCTCCCTCTGATAAAACAGGCGCCAGGGTCAGAGTCACAACACTGGCTCTCAGAATTGCTCAAAATTTCCACTACTGACAGGGAGAGTGGAACAGAAAAGAAGGAATCCTCAAGCATTCTTTCGAGCCAATGTTCCCACCCATTCTTCTCTGATCTGTCTTCCTTCTACACATCTTTCCTAATCTATGTGGCTATCCCACCATATCTTTCCTGACCAAATAGCATCTGCTCTGCACCACCCACCCACACCCCAACCTGCACTCCTCCTGTGTGCCTTCATTGATTCATGTTGCACCTTTTAAGCATCCCTACACTACCTCTATACACTTCACCCCCAACCTGCATGCAACCTTCCAAACACCCTTGCAATTCCCATGCATTTTCCCTGACCTGTACCATTCTCCCACTCCAACAGGAAGTGTAAAGTTGTTCCCATTCCCACTGCTCTTTTTTCCACCCATGCTTCCATGGGGCACAGATAGTCTAGTACTTAATTAAAAACAAGTTCACTATTCCGAGTACAGAATTATTTCAGTTAAAATCAAAACCCTACTGAGATGGTCTATGCCCAGATCAGTTTATACATTCAACCTTTGATATTAAAAAAAAAAAAATTAACAGACAAGTAAAAATTGTCTGTTATAGGCAGCCCCACCAGGTTATTTGTGGAAGTTTGACTCAATCACTTTCCCATATTGTTTGCAGAAATTTGTTTTCTAGGAATTATTTTTATTATAAAGCTTTTAAAATGGAAGATTTAATCCTTACCAGCTACCAGGCAAGCGACACCAGTAGATTAACTGGTTTTTTTAGTTTACATTCCAGCATAAGCATCTGATAGACTTCACTACACTAGTATGTATGATATGATATCATCATACAAATGACTCAAATTAGGTAATTTGCATCAATAATATCATGACACCTCCTCTCCCTTTCCCCTGTGGATCACTATGGTTTGCTAATATAAATTCTGTAGTATTTCTTTGGTATTGTCTCTCCCATGCCAGGAGAAGAGATGTTTCTGACAAACTGAGGATTAATACTTTGCACCTTCATACTTTGCACAACTATCATAGATAGTTGTCAGAATCAGCCCACTCCTAGAAATATCAAATTAATGCATTTCATTTACAGTTTCCAGCTTGAGAGAAATAGAATATGCAAGCCTAAAGACACAGTTGTCTAATATTTTTAGACTTTCTTACCTCTTCTTTCTTCATGGCTTTTGTAACATCTTACCTGATAAAGGCCTGTTAGGAATTTTAAATTTTTTGCTTTTTCCTGCCATTTTAGTTATTCCTAGTAAAAGTATTGTTCCGCTATGGGAAGTTGTATGGATGTTTTCACAGAACAATCCAGCTATTGTTTTTTTTTATTTCTTTCTTTATTTCTGTTCATATTTTTTGAACTTCTAGATTCATTATGTAGTTGATGTATTCTCAGTTTTGGAGTGTTCTTTGAAATGTAATTTCCAAAATTTTAGATTCTTCTGGGTTATTTCATGTTTTCATGTCCATCCCAAACAGCTGGAGAATTCAAGAATAGGAGGTGACTGTTATGCAGCAATTAACATTCATAAATGTCTTTTCTGTACTTTCCCTTCAGACTGAAAGTTACATTTTTACAGTAATTGCAGTAATTGAATATAATCCATTTAAAGGCATAACTGTTTGCATGTTTGACATTTCCTGAAGCCTTCTGTTTCAGTCCACAAAGGGTGAAATCTGCTAACTATGTTTTTACAGCAAGAAAGAAAAGATTTTTTTTAGTATCAGCCAATGTAGTATGAATGATAAACATCAGACTTGGGAGAAACCTCCCCCCCTCCCCCCAAGAACTGGTCCTTTAAATGGATATACTATGATTCTACAATACATGATGAATTACAGTTGTACATACAACAGAAGAAAAATGCAAAGGACATTAATTAAGAAAGATCTAGAGAATACCAAAGATAGAATAATTTTTTCAAAAATATACACACTGTCCATTTGAATCACTACTATTTATGCTCAGGTTTTGAAAATAGTTGAAGTTTCAGGAAGTTCTGTTTATACGTACGTTATCAGTTTATTATCTGTATAAAAGTGGGGCATAGTTCTGCTATAATGAGATAAAAATAGAGAAATAACTTTAGAAAGATAAGGAAACAACAACAGTTAGCAATAAGAGTCAAATTTCAATTAAATGTGATCAGTTCACATTGTGAATTAAGCTGGAAAAAAACTACTATCTTTTGAAAGTACTTTTATTTTAATTAGTTAAAATTATGATGAGGAATAGGAAGATGGCTCAAGGAGAGAGTTAAAATTATACTGGGGAATATAGTCACCTTGTATGTGTCAATGTTTATCTTAAATAAAAATGAAATTTCTACACATAAGCAATTATCAAGAAAATTTGGAAGGTTGAGGAGTGTTTTGGTTTATTTTTAATATCCAAAGCCACACCTATTATTTTTAGTGTCCCCAAAATTCATTTTAATTTGAAAAATTTGGAAAAACAAATAATTGGTAGTATTGCCCTTATTATCTTAGTCTGGGAAATTCATATTATGTTGCTTTATTTAAATATGTAAATTATACATTCTAGTTTTACACTATATTACCAAAATAAATGACATGAAGGAAAAAGATCTGTGCCCACTGGGTTAAGACAAATGTTACAAACGATTTAGACAGTAAAAACATTTACTGTTAAGCGGGGAGATTATGAAATATTATTCCAAAAATCAGAGTATTATTATATCAGATACAATTGATTGGGCATTAGTGAATTTTTGCCTAAATTTTTCAGTCATTATTACAATTAGGTTGCATTTCCCATTGAATTTCAACTGATTAAAAATGCTACCAGGAAGAGAAAATCTGGTTTATTGTATTGTGAAAATGAAAAAATGGATTATATAACAGTTCTCCCAATAGAAAATAAAACATAATGTTTTATTGCAAATCCTCTTGAAGTGAATTTATTTCAATATTAAATATTATGAAACAGCACTGTTAGATTTCTGCAGGTTTTCAAAGGATACATACAAAAAGCCACATTACAGAGTAATATGGGCCCCTAGTTCTAAAGAGTAAAGTCACAGTACTATATTGCCTCATTTAACTTTGCTTCAGTTGCCTTCTCTGGCATTTCAGTAGCTGGAAAAAGTTTCCATGCAGAGACAATTCTTCTACTTATTGAATATGTGAGGTGAGGAGTGATACAAAGCAACTTGAAGTGAATTAGAGTGATTTTTTTCCCTCAAATTACTTATTCAAAGAGACTTTATAGTCCTGAATCAATGATCAAAACTTTAGGACTATATAGACTTTGTACATCAGCCTTTGCACTATTTACAATGTACTGTAATTTTTTAGGGAAGGGGACATTTAGATGGGAATGTACAGTTGTGCATATTATATGTTGTAGATAGCTAATGTTGAACGGAGTGTAGGAAAAAGGAAGGAACATAATTCCATCTCAAATTAAGCATAAACAAAGATAAATATGCAAAGCTTCAGTGTGAATAGGTGGTGAGTTTAGAACAAGACATGAGGCTGCATCAGGTGCAGATATCAGGTGATAGATATAGCTTAGAAAGTAATGTTTTGTTCTTTTTGTCTTAAAGCATAGAAAACTATTACCATTTAAGGGGAAAATATGCCTTGAATTTCCACTCATTTTCACTTTATGTTGTAATGTTATTGACAGCATCACCTTAGCTAGCCAGTTACCTATGGTCTAAGTGTAAGTAATTTGCCAGCCAATAACAATGGTTGAGCTTTGCTAAATGGTACAAAGAATAGCAATTACACTTAAAATGGCACTGGTACTCTATATGTCAGCAGAAAAGCATCTACAAAGACATAATTACAGTGTAATTGCTCAAACATTCATGAAGTAAACATACATTATTAGAAGCCATTCATCTGTTCAATTTAGATGACATTACCAGGAGCATATTGCATAAATAGGAAGCTATTTGTGACTAGTTACTGTGACAATTTAAAGGAGATCTAAAAAATAAAATATGGTAAAATCTGCATTTTCAAGATCACTAGGTGGCCAAGTGCCCTTCTCTCTAGTTCCTATTATGCTGCCACAACTTCGTAGGGACAATGTTCCTGGGATGAACAAAGAATGTCATGACAGGAGTATATGCCAAGAACACATGTTGTCAAAAGTTTTGAAGGTAATCCCAACTTCCAGATATAGCTTTATTGCAGCAGCAATAGGAACACCATGTGATGGAAATCCTGAAAGTCAGATTGGTGACATTCATCCTGAAAGTCTGCTTGGTAGCTTAGAGTCAATTCTAACTTGATGGGTAATAAAGAGCTATTTGGAAAGACAAAGGGTCAGAGAGGGATGAAAAAAATGGTTTAGAGAAAGAGTAGTAGAGTTGTTGGAGTTGTTGGAGTTATCTGAGTGGGAGTCAGAAAGTTGGAAAGAAAGGCAAGGAGCAGACAAAAGAGAAGCAGCATAAGATTGACAATAATAGCCAAGAACAGTATCTGAGAGAGCTATGGATTACCTTGGTGATTGATACCCTCAAAAGACACAGGTTCACAACAATCTTATATGAAGGACCTAAAGGTTGCTTGTGACTACAGTTTACTAGAGAACTTTTAGTCTATGAGCCCAATTTGCCATGGCATTTTTAAAATTTTACCTCCGAGTCTAGCATATTCCATTCTTGAAATCCAAATTCAATTCACTACTTCACCCTATTACAATAGATTTCTTTTTTTCCCCTTCCTTCACCTAGGAGAAAGAAAATATTTTTCTTTTACATAAAAAAGGTCAAGGAACGAAAAGTCTGTTCAAAGGAAAAAGACTCCCTTCTCATTGAAATAGGTTCAGAATTTCAGCAATTTCAGTATCTATTATTTCACTGTCTATCTAATCAATTGAGAAGAGCATTGGAAAGCTGTTGCTTCCTTCTCATTCAAAATAGAAGAATACCCTTGAAAGATGAGTCTTAGGAGAAATGTGGTGGTTTTGTGTAGCGAGAGATAACTTGACTTTTGAACTGGATTTGTTGCCTTAGCTTTATCATAGCAAATAGTAACAAGGGACATCTAGATCAGAAAAAAAAATGCATACCGAGAGCTCGAAGTACAGAATATCTACCCTGAAAAATGATCCCCTCCCCTTCTCAAATAGCAGGGGAAACTTAGAAGCTGTGCTGCAAAAAGACGGTTAAGCTTTTATGATTTTTAAGGTTAACATCTTGCAACTTAGGCATTGTAAAAACTGATGTCAGGAAAACTGTTGATGTAACTGAGCTTGTCATATTTTCTCAGGAAAAAAATCTCTGCATAGCAAATTTATGTGAATACATTTAT
Organism: Masticophis lateralis; assembly: GCA_030761175.1. Lineage (NCBI taxonomy): Eukaryota > Metazoa > Chordata > Lepidosauria > Squamata > Colubridae > Masticophis > Masticophis lateralis. The sequence goes on from JAUDYJ010000005.1 coordinate 29,044,740, forward strand.
CATGGTTTGAAAGAAAGGTTGAACCTGGAAACTTAATACAGATTTCTTCTAGCCACAACGTCTCAAATGTGAAAGCTTTGTAATTTTTCTGATGTATTGGAGACTCTATGTGCTACTTGCAGATAGATAAATTCACATTTGCAATTGCTGCGGTTTGCTAATTCTAGTGAGATCAGTTGAGATGAGATAGATGATTTTTGTCTAACTTCCTTTCCTCTGTTTCCTTTAAAAATCTACTTTAAAGGATTGGAGTGCAAATTCCTCCAGAATAGCCAGAAGGTACCTTAAAAAACCACAGAGTGGTGAATTACAATAGCCTACGACTACCACCACCACCACCCCAACATCAGGGAATTTTGGTTTAATTTCTACCTATTGTTTGAGTAGAAGGAACTCTTCTGTTCAGGAAAGTCAGTTTTCCTTAATTCCTTCCTCCTGTCAGTGAGATTCTTGTCCTTATTTCTCAGTTGCTACCTGTAGTGCAAATCATAGTAAATAAATATATGAAACTGTTATTAGAAAGAAGGATCAATATGTATAACACACCCCTCCCTCCACTTTTTTTTTCAGATTTACTGCATTCTTATGAAATCGCCTTCTGCTACTGATAGCCTCCCACCGGCCAATACGCTCCCACAAAAAGGAACTCCTCAGGGGGCCATCAGTCAAATAATGTTGATTGGTGACCCCCAGGGGGAGAGCCTTCTTGGTGGGAGCACCTGGGAGATACAGATCATCCCTGACCTATGCACCTTTCACCGCGCCCTCAAGACATTTTTATTCCAACAAGCCGGAATGGCCTAAACACAAATTTTAATTGTGGGTTTATTTTTCATATACTGGGCCAATTTATTTAATATGTTTTTTAAACTGTTTTTAAATTTTGTATATGGGTATGTTTTATTGTTGGCTGTACACTGCCCTAAGTCCTCTGGGAGAAGGGTGGTATAAAAATTGAAACAAATAAATAAATAAATTCAAGGATTGTAAAATTCCACATTGTGCTCCTTTCTGACCCATGACCACTAACAAAAAGGAAAATTTGACCATAGTTTGGAACAATGTTGCAATTGCCTTAAAACCTTCACATATATTTTAAGGACTTCTAAAATTACCATAACGTTATTTTGCAACCCAGCTGCATTTAATCACTTCTGACATTTGGAATTGTTGCAAATATTTTAAGGTGATTGTTGCCAATTGTTTAATTCCTCTTATGTCTTTACAAGCAATATAGCAGGGTGGACTATTTGTTTTCTCTTTCAGTGTAACAGTTTGTACTGGCAACTTTTAAAAGCTACTTGACATCACAGAGGTTCCACTATGCTGAGCATAGTTCTGATTATTTTATTTTTGTCATTGGATAAACAGAATCATGGGCTACAAGCATGTTAAATATTCCCTCTAGGGAAGCATAGTTAGTTAGAAAGTTTCTGCAGTAACAGGCCACAATCTAAATAGGTTTATTTTTTTCCTACCTGCTGTGCATTTAGATGAGATCAACTAGACAGACCATGACTCTTGGTTAAAGATCAAGTTTAGTTTTGGAACTTGTAGTTTACAAACATCATGTTTTCTGATGTACATTTTCATGGAAGATATTTTATTTAAATATGTTAAATTGCTGCAATATATTTGCATATATTGACAACATATTTTCAAATGTCATTCAAATCTACTTTTTATTTATTCTGTATGCGCACATGGATTTAGACATGTATTTAAATTATAGAAGGGTGACATCATTATCTATGCTTTATTATCTCACTTGTCCAGTTGCTTAAATAAAATTGAGTTGTTCCTTATTCTTAAAATTGCTGAAATATATTTATAGATATACATTAACAACATATTTTTGATCTATTTCTAACGTCAGTATGAGTGTGAGAACTGAAGAAGATTTTTGAATGAAGAAAGAAAAACAAAGAAAGTGCTGTTGTCTCTTGTAAAAGCACCTTTGGGACAGTCATGATATGGATGGCTGAGAATCTTTGTAGACTAAATATAAAAAAAGAACAAAAAAGAAGAGTATGGTGGTAGAAAGGTTTTGCATGATATTTGTCACTTTTCAAGTTGAATTCTAGGAATTCAAATTTTTTTACTACCAGTTCTGTGGGCGTGGCTTGGTGGGCGTGGTATGGCTTGGTGGGCGTGGCTTGGTGGGCATGGTAGGGGAAGGATACTGCAAAATCTCCATTTCCACCCCACTCTGGGGCCAGACAGAGATGGTATTTGCCGATTCTCCAAGCTACTCAAAATATCCGCTACCAATCTCCAGGGCCTGTCAGAATCTGCTGAATTTCATCCCTGACTTTTCCTCCTTTTTATATGAAAATGAAAACTGGTTATCTCAGAAGAATCATAAAGTAAGCTGCCATTGAGAACAGGTAGTAGAAGAAATGTGTATTTGATGATAAAGTAAGAAGTGAAAGGTTAAGAATGAATGGATGGTGAATGAATATGGTTTGCATATAAAAGTGACCAGAATGAAAGAAGTGTCTCGGTGATATAGGAAAAAAGGCTTTCTATAAAACCTCAGCAATGCAAGATCTATTCTGACAGTGGATGGAAGATAACCCTACTTTCATCATTATATAAGCAGCAAGGAGTCACCAGAATTTTCTTAAGAAGCTGCTTTGGATTACTTCCAGCTGAGCAATACCTTTTTGTCCCACCCATAAAGCACCTGTGCTATCATTTTGTCCTGGAATATTTTAAGTGTTAATTAGGGTTATCCCACCTTTGCAACAGAAAAGCTTTAGAATAGTCCCCACTATGCATTGGGAAGTTGATTAAAAAGTGGTTAAATATGTTTTTCATACAAGGGACTTAAGAAAAGTGATACCCGGGTATCTGATTAACATTGCTTCTATCAAAGATCACTACTATTTGTATAATAATTTAACCTCAGTTTCCTCCCTTCTGCAATAATCAGCTAACCCAATAATATTTAAGAACTATCTTCACTGCATATTGATAATGGGTGCCAGATAGTGAACATTATTTTACTTCTTACCCAAAACAGGAAGTGAAGGCATATCTGAAAACCCAATTATTTATAGCATTCAATTCTTTTAAAATACTTGTGTACTGTATTTATCTGACATGAAAGTGAAATTTCCTCAATATAGTGTTTCTCAATATAGGAAGAGTTTTACATCTACTACAAAGAATAGTAGACACGGCTGAAAACAAAACTCAAGAAAAAAAGTTCAATGATTACATACATCTGAAGATCCCTTTAGTTTCTGTTTTCTTGCCACTTTAGTTACCTTCCACGTCTTTTATATACAGTTTGTTCTCTCCTTTCACTTCCTTTCTTCAAGTATAGCTACTCAATTCCATTATCATACATCCCACTTCTTTAATTCTTCTGCTTTTGCTAAAGGAAGAATAGGATTGTCTCTGTGTGAATTTTTTTATCAGTAAATATAACTGTTATTTAAAGGGCAGCATTTCTCTCTTAAGAAAAAAATCTGCAATCCTTGACCTTCTTGCAGAGAACAGCATCCTGGCAACCATCCCAATTTTTTAGACCATGGATCGCCATTAGACATGACCATCAGTCATGCTAAAGTTGATCGATGACAACTGCAGTCCCAGCATCTGGAGGGAGCCAGCTTGAGAAAGACTTCACATCAGACTACATATACTGCAGTAATATTCATCAGTATATTACTTTTTATGGGACTGTAGCAAAAATACTGTATCTTACTATTTTTACTCTATTCTCCAAAAAAACAAAAACAAAAACCACCATGGTAGATATATTGAATAGAGCAATTTATGGGTTAAGTCAACAACTTGATCTGGCTATGCTAGTTTAGAATTTAAAAGATGGTCCAATATATCAAGGATAGAAAAAATTCTGATCATAAAGGTAACAGAGTATTTTTTCAGGCATCAGGCATCATCACATACAGTAATTTTCTGAATATAAAGTCTTGCACAATTTTTTGCAGCTATGTCTCAGGATTTGTGTATATTTTTTGACAAATTTTCATAAATGCAAGTTTAAGATTGTCTTAATTCTGAGAAGGCTGTGGATACATGTTGTGTATTTGGCTTTATAATTGAACTCCTGTTATACAGATACTCTTCAATTTACAACCTGCTCATTATGTTGTATGTCATAAGGATTGTAAAATGGGTCACCCACATAACCAACCTGATTTTATGACCTTGTTTTTGCAATGGTCACTAAGTAAAGCTAACTTGCAGTTGTTAACCAAATGCCAGGTCTCATAGTGAGCAATGGATTTAAGGAGACCCTTTGCTCACTATGCAGTATTTTTGCCAAAATTGAAAATAAATGCCAGTTTTTGACCAAAACATCATAAATTGTGGACATATGATTGCAGGATGCTGCAAATAGTCATTGATGCAAGCCAGCTGTCAAATACCCAAAATGAGGGCAAGTGAACATGGGGGCTCCTTGAACTTTGGAATCAGATTATAAATCCATTGCAACTTACTCTGATTACTATATATCTGCTGATATAACCAGCAACCTTGTTTCCCTTTCTCCTTTCTGATTATATTTAACAAATTTCTCTACTCCTATGTAAAGCATGATATGATATTATCAGGTTACAAAAATTCCTCTTAAGAAGCAAATCCTGAAATAAAAATAATTTTAGGAAATCTTCCAACAGCTGCTTTCATTGAACCAAACAGAATACATGGAAAGGTCAGAAGGCAGTGGGTAGGTGTCACTGGCAAATTTAAATATCAGCACTTACCACTTCCACATAAAGCTTTCCTGTATATTTTGATGAAATCTTGCATCATAGATGGAAAATCTGTAAATCACGGGTGTGAAACTCACAGTGTAACAATATCATTATGGGATGTATCGTGACTTTTCTCCCCTTCACTAAAACGGGGGTGGGGGTGGCTAGTGCTTGGCACATCGGGCCTGTGGCTCACAAGTTTGACACGCCTGCTATAAATTGATCTTTTCCAGTTTGATGTTCTCAGTAATATTGCCCAAAGTATTGTGAAAACTGAATTACATATTTCGTAAATAAGAATTTTTCTTATCTGAAAGTCATTTGATTGAGGGCTGCTCTGAACTTATATGCAAGCTTACCAAACTTTTACAGAAAATTTAATTCCATACCAATGAAGTCAAATATACTAATTACCATAACAGCTTACACATTCTTGGTATTTGTTAGTATCAGGCCACAGTTCCCCCATTGAATGTTATGAGTTAAAATATAACCAGTTAGAATATGTTGTCTTATTATAGCAGCACGGGAATTAATGGTAATCTTTGGCCTTGTATATCATAAAGTAACATATCAGTTATTTTTACAAATCTGAGATAAAACTACATTCTATTTGAGATAAAGTCAGACAAACTGAAAGGAATAATCAGTCTATAAACTTGACTTTTCACAGAACTACACTTTAAAGAAAGAGATTCAATTGGAATCTCAGCTTCCTCTGAGCTGAATTATGAGAATGTGTTTATTTCCTGACCTTCAGAACAATTTCAGGCATACTCTTCAGACTTTATAAAATCTTAGTTAAAATGGAAGTAGACATGTTTGTAGATAAAAGAGAACCAAAGACTTTGATAATATCAAGTGGCACTTCAGAATGAAGGTCATTTAACATGATTTAAATTTCACATTGCCTTGAATCATCTTTTATAATATGTTTCTCACATGCTTGTTAATATGTCACCAAAAATGTCATTTTTTTAATTTGCTTGATCAAATTAAATAACTATTAAAAACAGAGATCCAGGTAGTGGATTGTAGTCTGTTTTGTCAAAAGAGTAAAGTCATACCTTGTATCTGGCTTGATCTATATGGAAGGGATTTCTGTTGATAAGAAATTGTAAATTACTAAGTGAATAAATATTGTAATCAAGGATGTATCCCTGATATCCACTTGCTGTTTATCACTCCCTGGGGAACAGATGCTTAATTTGGGCCCATGATAATAAAAGCCTAATGAGCTACACATCTTACTGGATAGCTTAATACACTTCAAAGAAAAGGAAACTGGAATATGGGTGTAAAAGTACATCACTAGCTTTTCATTAAACAAAATGAACAGGAGTCAAGGCTCAGCATGGTTTCTGAAGTTAAAGCTACTGACTAGAAAGCAAATGTATGCAGAGAAATGTACAACAAAAGGCACTGCTTTTAAAGCTGCAGTTGAGTTTCCATAAATGTTGCTTACAAAAGCCACCATTCTTAATGTTAACAAAAAGTTGTGGATGTGTTCTTCATGAAATCCTCTTTTCTTGTATAATCCACCTTGTGCACTTTATCTCAAGTGTGTTTTATCTGATCTAATCTTGTGCTCATTCACTTTCAGAGATAGAAGCAACAGGATTTATTTTGCACTTAAAATTAGGCATGGCCTCTTTTGGATCCATAAGAGGATACCTGGATAATGAGAAACAAGCTGAAAAGTAAAAGGTTAAATCAGATGGTGAGAAAAACATCAGTTTTTCTGATGTTTAAAGGCACAAATATTTTCTGACCATGACCAAACATATGAAGATATTATATTTTAATCTTGATGTTTTAAGGCACATACAGAATTGCATATGACCTTGCACGAAGTTTAGGATTGAAGAAATTAATTTTTCCACTTATACTGGCAAAATTCATTCCTCCAAACAGCAAGATTAAAAGAGGTATAGTTGGTATTGGGTGCTTTGGAATATATATTCCTTAGCTTTGAATGGAACAAGCTTTGTAGTTCCATAAATTAACTGCAGGTTTCTTTCATTCACTTCAATACAACAAGATAATTTAGCTGAAAAAAGCAATAACACCTTTTAATACTGCACACCACACATTAGCACAAAATAAGTTGAATTGCCAAACTGGATATACCAGGAATGTTTAATTAAAATGTATGCATTTCCTTTAATTCATATATTCCTGCCTGGGCATTACTAACATACAGGTGATTTGGAAATGCTTCAAATTCTGCCTGATATGGACTAACAACAGAATAGTTAATTATTCTGCTGATAGAAACATTCAAGGAAAAGAAGTCTAGTTGGTTTTGAATCAATTGAAAAAGATTTCCCTCTATGAGACTGATACTGTCTATCATTACTAAAGCTCTCCATACATCGAGATACTATTTATCACCACTATATTTTTCACTGAATTCTCTGTATATTCAGTGAAAATATAGAAGGAGCAGACTTACTGTCTTTGTTCCCCAAGTTCATTCCAAGTATTGAAAAAATAATCAATGTAGGCACTTGAAAGTATACATTCTCTTTGCATGATTAAGACCATAACCAGTCTTTAGAGATTGTGAAGCTATTATATATATATGTCATATTTTCTCAGATCTTTATGTGAGCATAGGAGATTATGAATAGGGCATTAAATGTTATGCAGTCTTGTTTCATTGCTTGATCAGGCACAGTTTGATATAAAACCACTTACTTTGAGAACAGTTCTATTTGTGGTGGTTTATGGATAGTATATATATTTAGAAATGAAAAAGTAATATCTTCATATTTCCATACAATTCTAAATTAGAAACATATATTGGTAAAATGAACCTATAGGTCTATATACAAGAAGTAAAAATCACTGGACTGCTTCTATGATATTGTCAACTAGGCTATAGCAAGAGATTATTCTATGAAAATTGATCAAATTACTAGTCTGTAGTTTCTTGTATTTTCTTTTTGCCATTTTTTTCAAATATTTTCTCCCTCCTGACCTTAGAACCACTTGCCTAATGAACAGATCTCTTAAACATAATAAGTGCAAATGCTAAAGCACTTTAACAAATTCCCCTAATATTCTAAGATATAATTTACTTGGCCCTTAAGGTGTATTTGAATTAATTTTAAGTTAGGTAGGTTGTTTGTAACAATTCATGATTTTGAATTTAATTCTCGGTTTTTCACCATATAAGAAGTAATAAGTAGCTTGTGTTTATAAGTAGCATGTGCTACTTATAAGCACATGCTTATAAATGAAAGTACACTAGTTCTTTTGGGACATGCTGAAGGATAAACAGGTGTTGGACCAATTTATTTTTTATTTCTGATGTGATGTTTAACTATAACATAAACAGACTTTAACATAAACAACTGGTTTTTCTGTAGAAAGGGTGGCAGTGATTTGGCACATTCTCTTAGTTTGAATGTATTTCTTGCTGATCTTCCACTAACATATCTTCATGTGCACTCTGTGGAGAAAAAAAGGTAGCATCTTCAATGACCATTGCCTCAATCTACTGCAGATAAGCGTTTTGAACAAGTCTGTATAGATTCACACATTACATATATCTGTTGTGGCTTGTTGGCCACTGGCCCCTCCAGCAGCCAAATTAGAGGAGAAGAAGGAGGCATGGGAGTCAGGGTCAGCATCATGGCAACCTGGGAGCTCCAAAGGGAAAGAGGGAATGGAGCTGGCAGAGAGAGAGAGAGAGAGAGAGAGAGAGAGAGAGAGAGGGAGGGAGGGAGGGAGGGAGGGAGACAGAGAGAGAGAGAGAGAGAGAGAGAGATAGGGGCGGAGCCTGGGTCATAAGTCAGATGGAGAGTCAACAGCTCCCAGGTTTGGAGATGGTTGATGAAGAAGAAGAGGAACAACTGGCTCCAGTGTCTGACGTGCAGCTGCGCAGAAGCAGATAAGGGGACAGCAGAAGAAAGCTGTGGGCCAATTTTGGGGAAGGAAGAGCCACCGCTGCTAACGAGGCTCCACCCTTTTATCTGGGGATAAAAGGCAGGGAGGGCGGAGATGAATAGGCAGACAACTATTCATCTAACAGCTTTGTTAGCCTGTGAGGTTAACTTTTTGCTGGGGCTTCCAGCATTCCTAATAAATGAATCTTTTGAGTTCACATCAAAGGGATTGTCGTGTTTAGGGACCTGGGTCAGAACAATATCTACGTCTATCTATGAGACATTTCCCTATTGGCTCTGATCTAAAGTAGTTTGTAATTACTTGAATCAACATACCTGCAGTATTATCTGCCGTAAAATATTGGTTAAATGCATATGAGAGCTAACAACCCTCCCAAAATAGCTTTTTAACTATTAAAAAGCCTGCTTGATCTTGAAACAATTGTGGCGAACTAGCACAGTTTGTTCAAACTTTAGTTTATTAACTGTATTAAAAATCTTCCCTTCAAATAAATAAGTGGATCATTTGTATTTCATAAGCATCACACAAAAGACAACTGTACGGTTGTTTTGTAACATTAAATTTTGATTGACTATGAACAGAAGATGGGATGGACAAAGATAAAAAGAAAACAGATGTCTATAATGATTGTATATATTATAATAATTAACAGTATCTAAATGAAACAAGTTTGCTTTCAGTGAGGTATCATTTGCACACTGTTCCTCTTGAGCATTAAGATACATCATGAACATGATAGCCTTATTGTATACTGTCATCAAAATTCCTATTTGGGGTTTGAGTAGTCACAGAGTGGGATTTACCAGCTGTCAGGAAAAATGTATTCCATTTCATTATGACTTAATTTATCTCATCTAATTCTATTTTTCCCTGTAATTATTTAAATGCTTGGAACACCAGCCTAAACTAAGACCCAAACAATAGCTGAAATTATACATACATGGTAGTTTCTATATATATAGATATTTTAAAAGACCCAATTATTGTGGTCTTTTAAAACCCAATTGTGTTGGATTGTTTTAATATGGCTGTAAACCGCCCTGAGTCCTTCAGGAGAAGAGCAGTATAGAAATGTAATCAATCAATCAATCAATCAATCAATCCACTAAATTTTTTAAAAATCATTATTTACCAGGATTAATCTTGTTCTTTTTGTTTACTGAACATTTTTCTTTCCATCAATTAGCTAAGATTCCCATTCCCTGTTTTATTGCAGTCAATGTTTAGTGACCATATATCACATCACCAAGAATAATATTTGGCTAAGATGATGTCATTTGTAGCAAGCTAAAATACCTTTTCCACTCTGTTATAGGACCAGGTGATATAACATTCAGTTCATAGCTTGTTGAGGATTCAAGACACAATTTTCTAAGTAGCCATTGGCATGTTCCTTGGTTAACAGTGAAAATAACTGCCTCTTCAACTATTTATTTGAAGGTCACTAGAAAAAATCTGAAATCATTGGATGATAGATCATTGTCCTAATCATTGGAATTTATTTATTTATTTATTTATTTATTTATTTATTTGTTTGTTTGTTTGTTTGTTTGTTTGTTTGTTCAATTTATATGCTACCCTTCTCTGGAGACTCAGGGCAGCTTACAATGTATATACCTGCTTAGTAGGGCTTTTGGCCCCCAAGCAGTGTTCTTTTTTATACAAAGTCAGCTTATTGCCCTCACAATCCGGGTCCTCATTTTACCTACCTCGGAAGGATGGAAGGCTGAGTCAATCTATGAGAAATTAAGAAATTGATTCTTGTATCACTATCATTTTCATCTTAATATATCCTGCTAAAGAAAAGTCTGTAAGATTTTTGTTCAAAAAATTATTTTTGGTTTAGTAGATGCCAAGGCCTCATAAGTAAGACACTTTGAAGTCTTTTTGCCATCCATGTTGTATTTACTGTTCTTTTGTCTAAATATTCAACATGCAGCAGCCATCAGATAATAGCAATATTTTATATTACAGATGGAAGACAGTAATAGTACAGTTTTTTATGAAGCCAATCTCTGTGTAATTTCACATACATTATAAATCATTAGCATTATGGAAAGCTAGCTTATGGATCCTTTAATTTGGATTATTGCTTTCAGTTATATAATTCTATAATCATATTTATAAATGGATATTTAATAAAAAATCATAGTATTTAAACTAATCAGAGCTTTGATTAATAAGGAACTTTTGCTAGTGACTAATTGTTTTAAAACTGATATAATTTAAAAAATTGCAACTGTTTCACTTTGGGAGTGAAAAGGCACTCTTATTAAATCATGTTGTAGTATAGGATCCTATTCTTAATATTCTTTATGAGAATGTGACCTAATGGCTGCCTGATTCATGGCAATTAAGTAATTAAAGTAACTAAAAAAATATTATTTCAAAAATTTGTACAATATAAGTAAATCTTTGCTATATAGAGCTTGCCTAAAAATACTCCATTGCAGAAAACATCATTTAAATGGGTCTTAATGTGATGTTTTATGTCTTCATTCTCAATTGGTATTCAAAGCTGACTTCTTACTTGAAATGAAAACAGATGTTATTGTTGGAAAAATAAGGCACGTTGTGCCCCCTCTCAAAAAAGGCATTCTGAATCTGACAGCATAAATAAGGTAACAGTTACAATTCTATTCTTACTTATCTGAGAATATGTATCACTGAACTCAGTGAAACTTACTTCTGAACCTGCACAGGATTGTTTTTTAAATATATTAGTTTCAAGTATCCACGTGTTAACCTAACATTATTCTCACTTATCCTGCTAGCTTTTTTTTTAAAAAAAATATTTATTAGATTTCTAAGTATGGCATGAAGCATTATAATCAATGTGTTATTGACAAAGGCATATGAATTACATACCATTTATTTATTTTACATTGCTACCTCTTGCTTTGAGAAGCTTAATACACACTCAACAATACACAGTGGGCATAAAGTATATCATTCAGAAGGCATTTAGGTTTTACAACAACACACCATGATGTGAAAGTTTCATAATTAGGATGGCAATAAACTCTGAACCTATTCCCAGCTGTGAGCATTGCGTGTTACACTTGTGTCAAGCAAGATATTAGTTAAGTGAGATTCAAAACTCAATTCTGTTTTTAACATTGGTTCTACTAATAACAATGGAAGCTTTTTATTACAACCTGGAGGGACTGTGAACATCTAAATTTATGGCATTTTTATAACCAATCCTATCAAACACAATCTGATTGTCATGGTTTATTTATGCCCATAGGATTTCCCCATTAGTTAGGAGAATTATATTACAGGCGTAAAATACAGCTAAGCATTTTAATGCTGCAAGATCAGTTACAGCTGCATTGCATTTGTGCTGCTTTATTTTAATGTATGCCAGCCCTGTAGATTAAAGTTGGAAATAGCATAGCACTCCACTAGATGACAGGCTTGGTTTAAAGCCAGAACACTTTGCAATATTTTCTACCCCAATTTCATAAAACAACAACAATGAATCATATCTCAAAATTACAGGGCAAAGATAAGTTCACAGATGGGACAATCAACTATTGTATTAAAACCAGAGGATCAAAATATCCAACACAGAAAATTCTATATGACCATATTAATATAATTTGTTTTCATGGCATCTAATGTTATATCCAAACATTAGATGGGGGCATTACAGTTAATAGATTTTAAATAAGGAGTTATATGTATTTTTTCACCTACTTGAAAATCCGTTGATAATCAGGTAGCCAATAAGCACTTCTTCTAAGGAAGGGAGACAAGTCTTGCAATTCAGATGCAGTTAACAAAGTACTGGATAGGACAAAGGACACCTGTTCACACCTCCAAAATATGAGTTAAGCAGAATTAGAATTTTGCAATTCTATTGCAAAATTCTGGATAGTCATAATATAAAGAACTACAGAAAATTGTAACCAATATCATTTGTTTTCACATTTCAGATTTAGTAATGACTATTCCACAAAAGGACCACAGAAAGGCAGAATCTGATGCTAACAGGATATCTAGACCTGTTTTCTTTATGGAGGTCAGGAATGGGGAAAGATCTCCCACATTTGAATTTTTAAAATAATTTCCATTTGTTTTCCAAAGTAATAAATCAGTTATCAAAACTGACTGCTTCTCATCCACATTAGCCAGTAACATTTATCTCAACAAGGAAATCAAAAACTAAAGCAAAAATCTTCCCTGTCTATAGAGCAAGAATGTTCAGATCATGAACATGAATGTTCAGAACACTTGCCTAGGAAGATAGGACAATATATTTAATTAAAATTTGAATTCATAGGAAAATGGAATGCACTTAATTCAAATGGGTTTTATTTTGTTTAGTTGTTAATATATAACCCAACTAACAGTACTTAGTGGAGATTAACAAGTAATTTTTAAAAGTAATCCCAGACAATTAACAAATTAAAATTCAAAATTAGGCATATGCAAATCAGATGTGAATCATCTCACACTTTAAGCATTGGAAGCGAAATGATTTGGCACAAACTCAAAGTGAAGCAAAATGCCTGCCCCTCTGTCTCAGTTAGCCACTTTGTTCGAGTCAAGGAGCTTCTGATAATACACTGCACATGGGTCAAATATTTATTCCAACAGATATGATCCAGTTGGTGTAATCCACCAGGTCAAACTGCATATTGTCAGTCCTGCCCCAATGACCATCATCATTGGAGACCCTACCTGTCTTGGCACTCCAGGGCATCAATGTTGGCTTCTACTCTTGTGCTAGCTCAGTAGGCTGAGAAGGTGGTAGCTCTTGCCACATTTGTCACAGCTGTAGGGTTGTGGGTCTCCTCATGTGCCCTGCAGGCTGCAGGTTTGGGAAAAGCCGTCACTGCATTTCTGGCAGGGGAAAGGCTTCTCTCCTGTATCGGAGCTTTCGTAGCTCCTCCTAGTTGTTGTGGCCCCGTCCTCTGAGCCTATCCCATTGGAGGAAGGAAGCTCTGAGCATGAGGAAGAGGAGCCAGCCAGATCTCCCAGCCCCCCCCCTCTGGCACCGTCTCAGGTGCCAGCTGAAAGAGAGCAAAGTAGTGGGGAAACAGGTGTCTCAGATGAGAGTGAGGGAGAGACGTCATTCCTGGACGCATGCCAACGAAGGCGAGATAAGCGCTTACAGCAGCTGAGGAGACGTACGAGGGAATAGACCTGAGTCACTGGACTTGAGTCACTGGACCACACCCAGAGACTATATAAGACAGGGTGGTGGTTAATGATCTCTGTGACGAACAATAACTCAATCTGGTAGTCATTGGAGCTAAAAGAATGGATTTTGGCAAAGCTACGTATGTGATTTTCTTTCTGTGAACTATTAAAGCACTTGGCAGACGGTGTGCATATCGCTGCCAAGTTAGAGATAAGAACTGTGGTGTGTGCCAAGTGCTTCTTTAACCCTTGACTGGCTGTGTTTTTGTGGGTGTCTGTAGAGGGGGACAGATCACTAGTCATGTTGCAATTGTGTCTCCACTCTCCATTTTTGTATAGACAGACATACAGGGATGCACAATCTCCTTGGTAGGTTAGCCCTCCGGGTGGATTGATAATGCAGTTCTGCCTTAATTTCAGTCCTGCCCCACTTGGTTCCTTAAGAAAGAGACTCTTAACTCCATTTGTAACGAAAGCTATACTATATTGTAAACCACTTGGCTTTATAATAAAGTATTATATATCATTCGGGGGATTCTGGATTTGAACTCCATATATCTTCAAGTTGTCATTATTGAGAAGCACTGATTTATATAATTTGTAGATATTCCATTTGCTCCCTTGGGTTTTTTTTTTTTTAAGCAAGAGACCACAAGTTCTTTGTCTAATTTTAAGTGCTCTGTCTATATTCCTGTTTTTAAATGTTTCTTAAGATGAGCTCTTTCTGAAAACTTCCTAATAATGTTTAAAATGACAAGGTCATATCATGCCCTCATTGGTGTCAGTGGGAGTTATGCTATTGACAAAAGGAAAAATACAATTGAGCTGATGAAATTCAAGAACTGAAGAGACCTTCCCAGCTATACAGCATCTGACACTGTTTTTCTACATTCTTTAATGACTTTCACTTTTTTAATGACTTTTGATCTTTTTCCAGACAGAAAAGAACATTTTCCTCTTCAGATAGGTGTGCTTTAAGATTAAAAAGAAGCAGAATGTAAGCAATGGAATCAAAGACAAAAATTCTATTTAGATTGTGGCTCATTTTCATTTTATATGCAACACTGGAATATTGAATTGGACACTTAGCAGAATAAAATATGTCAAAGAAGCAAAGTAAACAATTCTCATGGGATTGTCTCAGACCTTAGTGTCTTAAGAGTCAACTTTTGTTTTAGCTTCTAGGCAGAGATGCAAGCATCTCACATAAATGTGGCTCACACCCACTAAATCTGTAGATGATTATAAACAGGATATTTAAATGCTTTACTCTTCTCTAAAGAAGCAGCCTTGTCAATGTGAATATCCTGCTTGCCTCTAAGGACAGGGAGAGAAACACAAATGTGCATTTAATCATTTGGAAGTGCCGTTAAGTATAAGCCTCACACCAAAACATCTAAAGGTATCAGCTAAATTTATCTGAAACCCCAAAGATAAATTTAAAACAAAAACAGAACGTATGATAAGGCCAGGAACCAGGTTCACAGCTCTTTGTTAAATGAATGTGCAGAGCTTTCTACACAACAGACCTTTGACTCTATCGTTACAAGCAGTGATTTTTCAGGGATGCTTTTTTGCCTATAGAACCCAGGTGAAAGAGGGTTATATTTTAGGTTAGGTAAAGGTAAAGTTCCCCTTGCATATATGTGCTAGTCGTTCCTGACTCTAGGGGGCAGTGCTCATCTCAGTTTCAAAGCCGAAGAGCCAGCACTGTCCGAAGACGTCTCTGTGGTTATGTGGCTGGCATGACTAAATGCCAAAGGCGCATGGAACGTTATTACCTTCCGTGGTCCTTATTTTTCTACTTGCATTTTTACGTGCTTTTGAACTGCTAGGTTGGCAGAAGCTGGGACAAGTAACGGGAGCTCACCCCGTTATGTAGCACTAGGGATTCGAACCACTGAACTGCGGATCTTTCGATACACAAGCTCAGCATCTTAGCCACTGAGCCACCATGTCCCTATATTTTAAGTTAGGTTGGCTCTATACAGAGTAGCTGTTAATTACATTTTCTTTTCTCTCTTATCTTGTGGCTGATGCTTTTTAATTTCTTTCTTTACTATTTTTGATTCCATATCTATGCTTTGCATAACTGCTAACTTGAAAGGGAATAATGTGATAGATATGCATGCATGCATGCATGTATACTTCACTTTAATTTCAGTTTTACTACATAGTTTAAAGAAGTCCATGCCAAACAGAGTGATAAAGCCTTACTGCATACAGCTTTTCATTGTCTAAAGGATAGTATTTTCTTTGAAATATTCTTTCAAGATTTGTCCTTACAGTAATTTATAATTTTCTGCTTCCATATTAATAAAGGATGTGAAGATACCATATTCAGTAGTCTGAACCATACAAAGCATGTAAAGGATGCATGGTGGATAAAGTGTAGTTTTCTTCTTTTCCAGATCTACGTGACCCATCATTTCAGAGAAGGTCATGGAAATTCATGTTTTAGAAAACAGATTTACATGGATAAAATTATTCTCCACATTGGAACAAAAGCAATATTTCTCTTTAAAAATAAATATATCAAATATTTTGTAATGTATTCATGGAAATACCCATTCAAAACTATATCATTCTCTGGATTAAACATATAGTGTGTTACTTTGCCGTAGAGTCAATCACTCTTTTTCCCGGCGATGAAAATATTTATGAGAAGGTAATAGCTCTTAAAAGCTGGTATTACTATAATCGTGCCTGGACACATGTATACATAATGTATTGGGGCAAATTGTTTCTATAATAATTAGGTTGTGATTATCAAGCCATTATTTTTCCATGGTAGATTTGATAAATGATGGTATAGGCAGTATGATGTCACTTATAAATTGTATTAACTTTCAATTGCAAATATGGCCAGAGGCCAACCAATTGTTGTACTTTAATGCTGTAATAAAAAAAACCCTGAATTACAGTTTCAGAAGAACAATATTTATTAATACAGTTCTTAAAAAGCACATGATATAGCTAAAATCAAGACATTATTTAAGGACCAATTATTACATTGAGAAATACTTCAACACTCTACATCAGTGTTTCTCAACCTTGGAAGCTTGAAGATGGGTGGACTTCAAGTCTTAGATTCTGGGAGTTGAAGTTCACCCATCTTCAAGCTACCAAGGTTGAGAAAAACAGCCCTACATGGACTTGCTGTGGTCAGCAGAAGTGAGGTTCACTTTGGAAAATATAACATAATTTTAGGCATATTTGCTCTAAAGTAAATAACAAACATTTAGCATAAACCAATACAATTTCAAAAGAAATATATCGATTGAGCCATTGTCAGGAGTATGTTACATAATGCCTTATAAAAATATCAATGAGCTGGCCATATTGCATGACTGTTCAGAGCTGAACAACACTTCATTTCACTTCAGCCTAGGTGGCGCAGTGGTTAGGGTGCAGTAGTGCAGTTACTTCAGCTGACTGCTAGTTCAGCAGATCAGCAGATCAAATTTCACTGGTTCAAGGTTGACTCAGCCTTCCATCCTTCTGAGGTGGGTAAAATGAAGACCCAGATTGTTGGGGGCAATATGCTATTTAGTATACTGTCTTTGGTGTAAACCGCCCAGCGTCCTCGGAGAGTGGGACGGCATAGAAATAATAATAATAATAATAATAATAATAATAATAATAATAATAATAATAATAATAATAATTTGTATACTTGACCTTAGAAGATCCAGAAAATGATCAAAGAAATGCTGAGCAGATGATGTAACCCAGTTCAAAGGAATTAACTGAAAATAAATAAGCATGTCAACATTGTTGAAATTCTTGCAATTAATTTATTTGGATAATTTGGATAATGATGACGACGATACTTTCAGGTGAAAAGATTACACTTTCTGTCACTGACAGAAAAACATTTAGAAATTACCTGACCACTGAGTTTTCATCTTTTGGTGACTATATACATAAACATTAGACCATGTTTATTAAATTATTAGTCACAATGGCTAATTTAATATATCACTAAGTTGTAGCCTCTGATCAATAACTATAGAAGATGTGTTCACACAATACACTGAGTTAAATCCAAACAAATACAATATGTATAAACTCAAGCCAAGAGATTTAAGAATACATAATACTAAAACAACCAGAACTGTAACTTTAAAACAGGTTTACTTTTACTTTTCCTTAGATTCCTATTATTTAAATCTGCTATTTAAAGCAAGCAGTTATTAGATGGAAGTATGCATCCATCTATTATTGTTTTTCCTAATTCAAAGGTACTAGTTCTTTGAATAAGTTTTATTAAGGCATTTTTGTTTATATAGAAATTGGGCTCTTGGTTATAGTGCCTCCATTTGAAATATTCAGTAATATCATCTCTTTCTTCTTTCCCAAACCAATTCAGAACAACAATGACAAAAATACAATTTCTTTAAAATGTTCCAGAAAGATATTGGATTTTTTCTTCAC
The DNA here is from genome assembly GCA_030761175.1 of Masticophis lateralis. NCBI lineage: Eukaryota > Metazoa > Chordata > Lepidosauria > Squamata > Colubridae > Masticophis > Masticophis lateralis. The sequence continues at coordinate 29,062,976 of JAUDYJ010000005.1, forward strand.
AAACAACTTTAGCTAACATCAAAGAGTTCAGCTCACAGCATGCAAAGTCTAAATTATACACATCCTAGGTAAAAGTTAAGTTAGTAAACTACCTCAGGAACATGGATTTTGAAATTCTTAATGAAATAAAGTCTCACAGGCACTTCTTATTTATTTTTTAAATGTAAATCTAGATTTTTCATATTTTATTTGCTTTATTTGCTTTCGTACAAAATAGAATCATTAGAAATCTCATTAGAACTGTTTATTGATGCAGAAACAAATAGATTGATTTTTAGTTTAACAATTACCTTTCATTTTCACATTGATTCCTTCACACATCTTGATTGAGAGTTTATCCCTGCTCAATTCTCAAAGGCTTACTGCCAAAAACCCTTTTAAAGAAAGTCATTGTTAACTCAAAGTAAATTAAATATGCCTAGATTTTTTTTTCAGAGGTTCAATTTCTTTACTGTGCAAAATATTTTTTAAAAAATGTACTAGGAAAATAAAACCAATTTGATGTTAAAATATAGCAATAGCACTTAGACATATATACCGCTTTGCAGTGCTTTTACAGCCCTGTCTAAGCAATTTACAGAGTCAGCATATTGCCCTCAGCAATCTGGGTCCTCATTTTACCCACCTCAGAAGGATGGAAGGCTGAGTCAATCTTGAGCCGGTGAGATTTGAACTGCCGAACTGCAGCTAGCAGTCAGCTGAAGTAGTTTGCAGTGCTGCACTCAACCATTGTGCCACATCAGCTCATATATATATATAAATCTATATAAGCATAGTTTACATACCAATGACAGGAACCACACAAAATATTAAATTAAACTTTACTAGTTCAGTATGTGTATATGTACATGGTATCATCATTATTTTAGCCATTGTCTATCCACTGCAATATGAAGGCCTCTTCCACATGTTTCCAACCAATATGGTCCTGAGCTTTCTTTTGCCAACTGGACCCATAATATGTATACTTCTCTCTCTCTCTCTCTCTCTCTCTCTCTCTCTCTCTCTCTCTCTGTATGTGCGTCAGAGACTTACCTTTACTACCGGTTCGCAACAGGAGTGCATGCGTTCACTTGCTTTGTACGCATGCACGCTTCTGCGCATGCACAGATCATCCATGGTGACATCCGGGCAGGTGGGCGGAGTTTCCTGCTGCTTATACTACCGGTTCGCAAGAAGCAGACCAAACCGGGAGCACCTCACCACTGGTGTGTGTGTGAAATCACACCTACAAGTTATTTAACTGGTATTGGCCTTCTGATACATTGAATGCTTTATCTGCTCTGCCAAGAAAAACATAATTAATCAGCCTCTGAAAAGATTCCTTAAAGAAGGGGGGGGGGGGATAGAAATGTTCAGAAAGTTGAAAGTAAAAGCCACCCTTGTCTGGGGAAAGGCAGTAGCAAATTGTTCCAAAGGAAAGCAGTCTTCACAGGGAATTATTACTTGTGTGCTCCTCATGTCACCCCTAATGACAGGTGGGGACCTTAAGCAGGCTTATTTTTCTGCAGACTAGTCAAGCAGAATCAGTGTAGGTGTGTGATTTCATTGATTCCCCAGCCCTAAATCACATAGCACTTAGTAAATGCTAACCAGCTTCTTGAAGTGTACTCAGAAACATATTAGTGGCCAATGTAGCTCCTGTAGAAATGGTATATATAACAATAATAAAACTGTACCATAAGCAAAGAGGCTTATGTTGATCTCCTTATGGTCTTCAAGAACAGCCCTATATAAAGCAAATTACACTAATCTAAATGAGATGTCAAGGGCAAAAGTAGCTATGTTCAACATTTATTGTTTTAAGTAAGGCTACCACTGGCACAATAGCAAAATCTGAACCTTCTTGGCCATGGCCCCCATTTACATTTCCAGCAGGATGTGAGAGTATAAGAGGACCCCATCTTGAGAGCCTGCCTTTCATAGAGGAGCACAACCTATTTTAGAGTTAAAGTTGGTATGTCTTGAGAATCAGCAGGTGTATGAATTAATATCCACTCTGTCTTGCTTGGATGAGTCTGAACATGTTTCCTCTCATTTAAAGCCTGGCAGGTTCCTGACCCTGGTTCATAACTTTAACCACATCTGAGGTTCAGCACAGGTTGGAGATGTATACATAAATATCAGCTACAGATTGATTATGGTTGCCCAACAAATGACTTCTATAGATGTGACTTCATATAAATGTTACACATGATAATTGCTCATCAGTCAAAGACCACAATAGTCCAGAAGCTTCAGATTAGTTCAAAACATTGCTAGCACACTGGTGTGTGGAGGATAAGAAAATAGATTACATTCTGTTATTATGTCAAGTGCATTGGTTTCTAATTGGTTTCTTAATTTAATTGAAAATTTACATTAATCGTTAGCTTCCCATCTGATCATGCTGAAGGACATTATAATACTGTATCTCTGAAGAAAAACAATGATGGGAAAGGACAGATGTTCTTGCTTCTTGCTTATAGATTTCTGATGGACATTAACCTGAACACTGCAGGGTTTCAATTGGATGCATAGACTTGTTATTATCTTCTTGTGTTTAACTTTATGTCAGCCCATGAAGTTCTCATTGTTCTATAAGATTTGCTGGATTGACATAAGTACAAGGGCATCTCCCAAGTCATAGCTTTTTATCCCTAAAATGTAGGCAGTCTCCCTACTTTAAGTAATCTCATTAAGCTCTATTACTTGGAACATTCATTTATCTTTTCTTTGATGATAGGTAAAAATAAGGGGAAGATATGTGTAACAGGGAATATATACATACACGCATACATACATACATACATATGTATGCATGTATGTATATTACAAACTATTCTAAAAAATATGAGTTCCAGGTATATTAGTAAATAGAAAGAAGCAGACATTCTGTGATCTCCGGAACTTAAAGTTTTAAAATAATTTAAAAATATTTTTTAATTTACTAATATATATATTAGTAGATCTTTGGTTATTCAGATTTTCTCCCGCATAAAATTGGAAGTGTCTTGGCAACGTTTCAACGAAGTCTCATCCAGTACCTTCAGGCTGGTGTTTTCAGCTTCATGCTTCTAGGAGACACTTCCAATTTTATGCGGGAGAAAACCCGAATAATCAAAGACCTACATACAAACACCTGCGAAAACCTCAGAATATATATATATATATATATATATATATATATATATATATATATATATATATATATATATATATATATATATATCAGTTTCTTTTTCAGATCATATTTTCACCATTAACAGAATTTGGTCACACCAGAAAGTTCCTTCCTGAAAAGTCTGAAAATTGCTTGATCTTCTGCTTCTTGTCTTTAAGTCATGGAAAAGTGTGCTAAATTACCCAGAAATACATTGCCTGTCATGTCTTGTTTCTTAATGAAGGGCAAACCTAGTTGGCCTATAAAGAACTGGCTTTAAGTCATTACTAATTGATCTTCCCCCATAAGTAAAATGATTGCATTCCTTAACAGCCATGCTGTCACAGAGGATTTACTCACATTTGTATTCCTTCACTAGGTAACAAAAACACAAGCAAGGACAACTAATAGAATATAGCCATCTCAAAATTCCCAATACAAATTCTATACTCTTGGAGAACTGAAGCAGTTGATACTATATTGAGAAAAACTGACATTGGGGGAAAAATAGTTGCTTGGTTAGTTACTATGGTAAACCTGATAGATTATGAGCTAGATCATATCTGGATGGGGAGAAATAGGCTTCGTCTCAACCCTTCCAAGACCGAGTGGATGTGGATGCCGGTGTTCTGATATAGCCAGCTGACGCCATCGCTGGTTATTGGGAGCGAGTCATTGACCCCACAGAGGGGGCTCGCAACTTGAGTGTCCTCCTGGATACACGGCTGCCTTTGGAGGAGCATGTGACGGCCGTGGCCAGGGGGAACTTCTATCAGGTTCGCCTGATACGCCAGTTGTGCCCCTTTCTGGATTGGGACTCCTTATGCACAGTCACCCATGCCCTCGTCACGTCTCTCCTGGACTACTGTAATGCTCTCTACATGGCTCTCCCCTTGAGGTGCACTCGGAGCCTCCAGCTGGTCCAGAATGCAGCCACGCAGGTGATTATGGGAGCAACCTGGCGCTCCCATGTAACACCTCTCCTGCATGAGCTGCACTGGCTCCCGGTGGTCTTCCGGGTGCGCTTCAAGGTGTTGGTTCTCACCTTTAAAGCACTCCATGGCATAGGGCCAGGGGATTTGCGAGACCGCCTGCTGCTACCATAACCTCCCACCGGCCAATACACTCACACAGAGAGGGCCTCCTCAGGGTGCTGTCAGCCAAACAGCTGGTGGCTCCCAGGGGGAGAGCCTTCTCTGTGGGGGCATCCACCTTGTGGAACGAACTACCTCCTAGTTTACGATTGATCCCGGACCTTCGCACCTTCCGTAAGGCCCTGAAGACCTACCTATTTCAACAAGCCGGCCTAGCCCAAAGGGTTTTTTAATGGGTTTTTTTAAATTGTATGGATTGGTTTTTAAAATTGGAATTTTATGAATTTGGGGTTTTAAATTGACTAGCCAAGGATTTAATTCATTTTAGTTTTTCTTATAACTTTTGTACTTTATGTATTTTAATTTTGGCTGTTCACTGTCCTGAGTCCCTTCTGGGAGAAAGGTGGTATACAAATCCGAAAATATCTATCTATCTATCTATCTATCTATCTATCTATCTATCTATCTATCTATCTATCTATCTATCTATCTATCTATACACACACGCACATATAGTCAGTATAATATATAATCTTACATGCTATTGAGCTGTTTTACTCAATAATATATAGATTCTATTATCCAATTTTCTGAAAGGGCTTTTTTCCTTCAAAGAGGCTCCTGCCTTAATAGGCTCCTATCTTATTCTCAGGGTGCTTTAAAATTACTTTTGAAATTTACTTTTATGACTCCAAAAAAGGGAAAATATTGATAATGTTTTCTACTATACATTTTGCCTTGAGTCTATAATTAATTTGGATTTCCTTGAGAGAAGGTTCCATAAGGAGGGCAGTTCTATCAAGGGCTCAAACTTAACCAGTTAGTTGAGGAAACATGCCTCTAAATACCAGTTACTGGACAATGATCAAAAGAGATTGTTATTTTCTGTTTGTGAGTATCCCCAAAGTTGGCTACTGGAGGTAATAAAATGTTGAACTAAGATGTTGAACGTTTGCTTATTGTAATACCAATATTTCAGACTCTTGGACTTGAAAAACTTATTCAGAATGAAAATGTTTACTCATACATTTATGAGTAAAGCCTTTATGCCTCTGCATAAGAGATTTTTTATTCTCCTCACTACAGCATTTCTTACATTTGTAATCCAGCACATTTAAAGATAATGTAGCAAAAATATACTTTTGGATAAAATATCTGGAGTTTTGTTCAGATCTGTTAAGGTAATGGTGGGAAAGCACAAAAGGATGGGGGAAAAAACCCTTAATCTTTGTTCAGCGAGTGATAAAGCAGCATCACGTAAGTGAAAATTAGCCTGACCTTCACCCACACAATGTTGCTGCTTTCTTTTCTTTTCTTATCCCGATTAAGTGGAAATTTCTGTCACTGTGAGAAAAAAATCGAAGAACAAAAAGAAAAAAGACAGAAAAAGCGTCTTAAATATAAAAGGCTTTAAAAAAAAAGCACAGTTTTGCTTATACATGACAGCGTCTAATCTTTTTCCTCTTAAGTGAAGAAAGTGTTTCTTTAGAATTTGTTTGGTTCAGGAGCTTTGACCTTTCTGAACTTCAGGATGCAGATCTTAACTCATTTTCCTTTGGATGCTCCCTCACACCTTCCTGCATCTTCAGTGTTATGTTTTGACTTAATCAAGGGTTTGTTCTCCAAAGCCCTCCCACCCTTAGGGAATGTCAAAATGGGAGGAAGGGAGGCGGGCAAGTTCCCCTCAGCCAGCTTAAATGACAAGCAGAGTTTATCTATTGGCAGGGTATTGACAACCTCTGCAGTATCTTTTAGTGCATTACATATATCAGAGATTTCCACAGGCTGTCATCCCCCAACTGATACAGAGCATTAAGTATCAGGTTATCAGGTTATCCTCGTTTATATTGACAAGGGAATTTTACTGCTCTGCTGCATTTAAATAGCACTCTGTGTGACTAATATTTTTAACAGCATGATACTTAAAATTTGACAGGGATATAATCATTCATTCTTCAGATAGTTCAGCATTACATGCCAACAAATATGATCTTCCAAGCAGGTCTTTGGTGTCTTTCAGTGTACAGTTTATGTTAATCTATTGTGATGATATACAACTTTACAAAAAAAAAGAAAAAAGAAATAAAAGGAAAATATATGCTATATAGGAAGAGTGTAACACTATGGAAAAATGGCTATTTGGCTAAAATCCAATGTTTGATTGCTTAAGGTAATTCCAATAGGTAATTTCAAATTGTGCATATTGTACATATTGTACATATTCCAACCTTGAAACTGTATGGGTTAAGGAAGACTATATTGAAATACTGTACATTAGAGATATCAACATCCAAGACACCTTAGAAAATATTTCCTACTTACCAGAAACTCTAGACTAGAATATGAAATTAGAGCAGTTTTCTGGTACTTATCGACAGAACTGGTGAAATACCCACAGAAATATGGCATAGCAGAAGAAGAATCAGTAAAAGTTCAATCTATGCTATGCCAGAAAATCTGAAAATCAACATAGAATACTAAATGAGCTAAATGAGAAAGCCAAAGTATACCAAAAAATAATCAATATGTGCTTCACTGATCATAGGAAAGTCTTTGTTTGTGTTGATTAGGTCAAGCTATGGAACATACTAGGAAAAATATAAATCTCAGAACATCTCATTGTTCTCATGCAAAACCTATACACCAATAAGAGAGCCACAGTATAAACAGAACATGGTGAAAGAGATTGGCTCCAGACTGGCAAAAAAGTGGCACAAGGTGGCATACATCTTCATATTTATCAATCTATATCCTGAAAATACACACTCTCACACACAGACATACAAACATACATGGATTGGAAGAAGATAAGCATTTGAAATTAAAGAAAGAAACATCAATAATCTATGATATGTTGATGACATTATTTTGAAAGCCAGTGCAAAGGATCTGCAAGCTGTATAAAATAGCTAGTATTAGAATTGATAATTAAGATCATTGCAATGGTAGATGGATTGTGCCTTTTAGGATCAACCACCAATAGTAAAGGAAAATCAATCAATAAATATACCACAGACTAGCACTTGGTAGTTCAGTTATTAAAGTGATTGCATAGACATTCTGACAGCATGATGTGTCCAATTTACAAAGATCAGAACAATATAAACAATAGTACTCCCTACCACCAACTATGGAAATGAGGATTGTATTTTGAAGAAGCAGGATAGAGAAACCATTGAAGCTTCTGCAATTTGATGTTAGAGAAGATTCCTAAGAATACCATGGACAGCCCAATATATACAACTGAATCATTGAACAAATCAACCTAGAGTTCTCACCCAAGGCACCAATGGCCAGTCTCCAATTAATTTACATTGGACGTATTATGTGAAGACCTTGATAAAGGCTTTAATGCAGAGTTGAAAAGAAAGAGAACAAGAGAATGACCAGCAGCAAGACAGATGATCTCAAATACAGTGGTAAAGGATGTACTCTTGGAAGGCATGAAGGATCAACCTAGGACATATAATCTTGGAAAAATATATCTATGTGGTAGCTAAGAGTAGGCATAAATTTGATGGAACATATTCAATCATACTGTGCATAAAATTATAAAGCCATATAATACAATATAAAAGATACATTGAGTGGCTGCCCCCTGAAGTTCAAGGTATTGTTCAAAGTTAGAATACGAAACAATAATACTCTCAGGGCTATTATTAGAACCAACAGTCTAATCATGTACAGAAGTTAGCATATTTTATTTAAATAGTCAGAGAAATGGATTTCTCCAAAAATATATCCACATGGTTCTCATTGTATGATAATTGTAAAAGAAAGTGCAATGGACAAAAATGCAAATATAACTTCTGAAATACATGCCCAGAAACCTAATGGATACTGGAGATGGATAAGTGAGTGGAAAATAGCTAAACTTCCCACCACATATTTTACATTTCTAGATCTACTCAAAAAGAATTTAAAAAAACCATAACTATAACTGGTTGGTAGGCAAATAAATAGCTAGATGGATGTAACTGTCTGGAATTTATGACATGTCCACATGTAATACCTCTTTTTGGTGAGATCTGTGTTTTATTTAAACCCAGTGTAAAATTCATTTTACACACATTTTAAATGAATTGGAAATGTTAAATTTTTATAGCATTATTTATTTTTCCTCTAAAATATGTGAAAGAGAGGCCTCTTTCACATTTCTGGGTGTACGTCATTCAAAAGAGTTATCTGCTCAGAAACTGATATCTAGAAATACAGTCTGATCTATAGCTCATGCTATGAACTATGATTTCTGAGAGCCTATTGGGGTAGACAGGTCCTAAAGCCATTGCTTGATTTATTTCTGCTTAGGCAATAGTCTTTCCGTAAAAATGTGTTAATTCTCTGTTAGTTAATTCCTTACTCTCAAACCTACTTGAGCCATTCCCATCTTCAGGTATGGCCACTTAGCTTCACATCTGCTGGTTGGCACTTGCTTCCATTTCTAATTTGGAATGTTTCTGGCCATTATAGAGTAATATGGGCTGTGTCTTTGTTTATTTAAAGAACATTTGAACCTACTATCACATTATAGTTAATATACATTTTTTCTTTATGCTCAATGTTTCACATGGCTTTTGGGGACATGGCAGCTGCATTAACGCTTGCCTGAAAAGTTCCACTATTGTCTGTCAAGAAATGGAAAAAAAAAAAAAAACCTTAGCCCCATATTTTTCTCAAGCGTCAAAATACATACTTGTTACAGTAAATTGGTAAGACAATATCCATGCTATAATGTGCACTTTTGGTATGACTGAAAATGAATAATTTATAAGCCAGGTTTGAAATGGATGCATAAATACCTACTGTATTCAGTAGACCCCTTTGGTACAACACTGGTGCAAACAAAAATGAGATTTTGAGTTCACATGGAAATGCTGAGGCTTTAATTTATATTAAAATGTGTACTTAATCATTACAATAATGGTTTGTATAAATATAGGAGACATCGTGTTTCCTAATTAAATAAATATCTCTACTCATTCTCCAGATTTGTTTATAAAATACCAGCAGAAGATATATATTTTACATGAGAGTCACGAATTGTCTTCTTCAGTTATCTGTCTAATATCTGTTAGCTAGACATTTAGAAAGTAAAGAATGGGAATTATAGAGTGAGTACATCTGCCCTAACCACGATCATAATTATTTCCTAACTTTCCAATTGTAGAACTACAGTATGTAAAGATATTCTTTTCATTTCTACTAAGACAATTACCGAACTTGGTGTATAGACAGAAATTTCTCTTGATTCATTACATTTCACACTTGTAATTTAATCAGAATTATTCACCAAATAGTACATGGGCACAGAAAAATGGTTGACACAAAGTATTAATATTGTTGTCATTGTTCTAGCATGTTATTACATTAAAAAAACTTTTTCTGATGTCATAGTATCAAATGTGCTACCAAGGGTTTGCTAGAAACATACAAAGTTCAGTTTTATTTTATTTTTTATTGCCAATTGTTTTGCCAATTCACAATGTATAGGTAAATAGCATTAAGGTATTATCTAGTTGCTAGTAGTATGTTTGAAAATGCATACAGTTCAAAGAAAAGTTATATTCTATCAAACGTAGGTAGTAAGCAAATTTAGATTTCTGTGTTTTATGAAAAGGAATATTAACTTTAGTCATTCTTATCATTACTTTACAGTGGAACATGCTTTCAAAAAGTCTTTACCTGGTTTGCCAAAACATGTCCATGATTATTATACCAAAGTATGACAACAAACAAATGGTGCAAAATATGACTGCATTTTATAAGCAACCAAGACTTAGAAATTTAGACAATATATCCATGTATATATAACCAAACATTTAGAAAAGATTGAAAATGAAAATGATGTCAAGTAGGAAAATGAAAATGTAAAATATGGAAATGCAAAAAAAGATGTCAAAAAGATTGTTAATCAGAGACAGAATTATTAACCCAAGGTATTTCAGTTGTATCCATCTTCAGTAGGATAATGAATAGGCATCAACAACTTATAGCCTTTTAATGTTGCTGCACCACAATTGCTAACATTCCTCATTTCATCTCCTAGGAATGCCTGAACTGGAATTTGCTAACATCTGGTAGATCATAGCTCACCTACCTCTTGATTCTTGATTCCCTACTTGCATAGGTACCTTATTCTAGGCATATATCAAATATTATTCCTTTCAAACATTTCTCTCAGTGTAACATCTGCTTCTTTAAAGCTGCTATTTCATTTTCAAATTGACACTATTCTTCCAAATTTTCCTATGGACGAACTTCCCTGCCTTCTGCTTTCAATGGAAACCTTCTAGTTTCCCTTAAAATACTATGCCTAGAACTGGGAACCTTGTGAAAGAAGTTCGGCCAGAAGATTAAACCATTTTTATTGTCCCAAATGGGACAGTCTACCACCCAGTTCTCCATTTTTTATAATCAAAACAATTTGAAAGTCTATAAAATAATAAGAGTGAAAGTTTGGCAAACATACAACATCCTGTCATAGCCCCATCGGAGCCTAGGTTGAAGGAGGAAGAGGATTTGGAACCATGACCATCCAATAGGGATGGCACATCTCCCTTGGCATGTTTGGAGAGGCCAGGGGCTGAGGACAATGCTGTACCAGGTCCCTCAGGCATTGGGGGAGGTGATTGACCAGATGGAGAGCTGCCTGTTTTCACAGACACAGGAGAGGATCAGCTGTTGACAGGAAGTAGTGCTGATAGGCAGAAGATCTCTTCGGATGAGGAACAGCTGCCTTCTCCACTCCACCAAGGGCATGGAGAGTGGAGCATAGGCAAGCTCGAAGAAGAGTTGCAAGGCTATTCAGGGAAAGGTCACCCTGGCCCCTTCTCACAAGGAACAACTGGAGTGAAGTAACTTAAGGAGAAGCCGTGGGGAGTTAGTCTTTGCCAGGAATAGTTGTTTATTTTAGAGTATGCTCCCCTAGCTTTGACTTGTGCCTTTTGCCTTTCTTCAAGGACTGCTTTTCACCTTTGCTTTCCTTGTTGTTTGTCTTGCCCTAGACTTGTGGGCTGCTTTTACCCTTTGCTTTGCCTTACTTTCAGAACTGCCTTTGCCTTAGAGCTTGTCTTTGGCCTGAGGACTCCATTTGTCCTATGCCTGGATTTTGTCTTGTGGACTTTCCTGGTATTATATGGGATGTTGTTTGGGGAACTGAGGGTGGCCTTCAGGGTAGCTAGTAGTTGGGAGGGCTGTTTGTTGATTTCCTGATGGCAATAAAGGATTCTCTATAGGTCTGTCTTGCTTGACCATTGAGGTCATAACACATCCACAGTGGCATGTTAAAACAGCATAGAAATATAGAATCTGCTTTGTGGCTATTTGGAGAAGAAAGAGAAGATAGATTTGTTATTTTGATATCTTAATAGTTTCATATGTGCACAGCATCCCTTTTTCTTCCCTTGACATCTGCATGACACTGATGCCTCTGAACAACAGAACGAGAAAGGTTTGTATTTCTTTACCACTCTGAAAATGGCTTCATGATTTCCTGAACGAGGTCTCTCCCCAGAAGTAATGCTGTATGCATTTATGTTATTAAACATCAATATTTTATAGCGACATTAAATTAACCCCCTAAGAGGTTATTAAAATGCATGTCAATATTAATATCAATACAGGTTGATGTTTGTGTTGATCATATCTACTTATACATGAACCTAATTTGCATTGTTTTAATTGCAATCTCGAGAAACAAGATTAAATTACTCCAATTTGATATCTGCTGATTTTTTTATGTTTGGTTTGCATTAAAATAGACTTTTCTTAATTTACTTTATCAATAATATGAAAAATTAATGGAGCTCTTGTTAAGGTTAAAAGCACCTCAGAGACAGCCACATGTATTTGTTGTTATTTTGTTATTATTCTCAAAATAGCTGAGAAACTTGTGGGGTTATCATGATCAGAATAATAAAAAACTCCATTTTCCTGGCAGGAGGTTATACAATGCTCATTTTTCCTACTTAGAAAAGGAGGTTTATAATAATTGACTAGTTCCACCCTTATGGTTAAACTGTCAACATGACATTCTGCACCCAAAGAAAATTGAAGTATTTGGATTTAAGGCTATTTAAGTCCAAATATAACAGAGCTAATATATCAACCAATGTACAGTCAGTACATATAACTGAAATATAGTAAGCATATTATTTGCAGGAATAATGTTGTTGGTAGCTAGGGATTACAAAGATACTGGAAGTGTTTCAGTTGATTGATCCATTCGTTAAGTTTTCAGCAGAGAAAGAGAAAAAACAATAAACTGAAATTTGATTTTAAAATGGATCCTTGTTTATGGCTATTTTCTGAAACAAATAGATTTAATCAGAATAAAAAATCCTAAATTTTTCAATACCCTGCACCTAACTTTCAATAGGATGAAGCAATAGCTGCATTGCAAGGTAATCTCTAGATTAGGGAACCTGATTTGCATTGAAAAACAGATTTGAACCTGGGGTAAAACTGAATAGTAGTAAACTTCTGGTCTACTGGCTATTTGAAGCACAATGTGCCAATTACTATTGATGCAACATATTATATAGGTATTACACTGAATGAAAATTTAATGTATACTTAGATTATACAATATTACCTGAAAACCTCAATTGAGTCAAACCTTAACAAGCAACAGAGGTCAATATCTATGGATCCATCGGATGATGACTATGTAAGATTGTGGCTTGGAAGATAAGAGGGATAAATAGTGAAATGAAATAAAAATATACATGATGAAGAGAGCTGTGTTACTTACTATGGGAAGAGAGCTGTGTTGATTTATGGAAGACTATGGTAAAAAGATATATACTTTTGTGAACTACAGCTCATTTTATATCAAATGCACGGAGTGCAACTGGAAGTGGATAGATGTATCAGAACTGTAAACATGGTCTGATTTGTGGAATGAACTGATGGAATGTAAAAGTTTAATTATAAATTAAAATATATATCAGAAAAAATAAATAAATGTCATCTGGGGTGTTGTGATGACATGTAAAACTAAAATTTACAGGTTGATTTACTGGATACTATTGTCTGATGAAAAATGATAAAGTGGACAACCATAGATGAGTTTTCAGGAAAAAAATGTACACCATCTTGAATGCAACTTAAAAGTGAAACAGACTATCCTATTATATAGGTAGGAATGAAATGATAGAGTAATTTAGTTACAACTGCTGCACATGTGACTCTGAGTGGTGTTCACAAAATTTAAATTACCAGAACAATTAATAGACAGTCATGAAGCTTTGATATGCATTACACTTGTAAAGTGAAAGCTTCAATCATTCTGTCCCCAGCGCCTGGAGAAGAACCAAGTTTTTAGTGATTTGCTAAAAACCATTAGGATCAGCGCCAACTGTATATCGACGGAAAAACATTCCAAGTACTGTACTACAAACAGAAAAGGCATCTCTCCTGGGTTCCGTCAGGGAACATAAGTTGAAGGAAGGGTTGACCTGAAGTGTTGTGTTGCAATTGCATTATGATGTGGAATGGGCAGAAGCAATTGGTGGCAAGCAGTGCGTCAGCTCAGTCCTATAATCACCAGCAACTTGAACTATAACATGGAAGCCTTTTAGAGCCAGCACAGCTCATGAAGAAATAGTATTACATGTTTATTATTATGAAGAAGTGGTATTACAGCATATGAAGGTGTACCCACAATTACCCCTACTGATGCATTCTGGAACAATTGGATTTAGCCAATTGTTCAGTAATCCAAATAGAAGATAGCTAAGGCAGCAGTGACTCTGAACAAGTCTCCCAATTTAGCAACAAATACAATTTGACCAAGGGCCCTTTCCACATACCACTACTGCTCTTCAGAAGGAGTTATGAGTCTACATGAGCTGCAGTGGTGCAGTGGTTAGAGTACAGTACTACAGGCTACTTCTTCTGATCACTGGCTGCCAGCAGTTTGGCAGATCGAATCTCACCAAGCTCAAGGTTGATTCAGTCTTCCATCCTTCTGAGGTGGGTAAAAATGAGGACCCAGGTTGTTGGGGGTGATTTGCTGACTCTGTAAACTGCTTAGAGTGGTCTGTAAAGCACTATGAAGCGGTATATAAGTATAAGTGCTATTGCTATTGCTATAGCTACAGAACCCCTAAATTGGGCAGTGGATCCGAGTGAAACCCTTCCTAGACCCATCTCACCCAACATGCATGTTCAGAGAATGATTCAAACAAACTTAAGTTTCTGTGGATACATTGAAGATTTCTGTCACTGCCAGTGTTACTATTGATGTGTAAGAAGGGAACAGATTTGTGGCTTTGGAGTCCTTTTGGACTTATGGTTCCTGCTGGATCAGAGGAACCCATGTGTGACATTTATTGTTGCCCCACTAGCCAACTAATCTAGGGCAGGAGGACTTGCAACAGTAGAACATATTCATATTGCCATTAGGCTAAAGTACTGCAGGGCCCTTTAAATATGGATTATGTCTTATGGATTGGTACCCAGATACTTGCAGGACTGTCTACTGTAGTCAATATTGCTTCAACCAGCTATACATACCAAGGAGAAATTGCTACAAGAGCCACAATGAATGCAGTATTGCAGGCTGACTCTGCCCACTGCCCGAAGTTCGATTCTGACCAGTTCAAGATTGACTCAGCCTTCCATCCTTCTGAGGTCAGTAAAATGAGGACCCACATTGTTGGGCACAATATGCTAACTCTGTAAACTGTTTAGAGAATGATGTAAACAGTGGTGGGTTGCTACCAGTTATCCCCAGTTTGCAAGAACCAGTAGTAGTAATTTTGTAGTTCGGAGAACTGCTAAATACCACCTCTGCCTGGCCCTGCCCCCAATCTATTCGCTGCCTCCCGACTCCCAACTGATCTGCTAGAAGGAAAAAATCAGGGCTCACCTGACAAAGAAGAGAAAAAGAAACACAAGACACTCTCGCTTTAAATTGAGAAGCCTCCCAACTGATCGCTTCTCAACCAGGAGATCACTTGGCAAAGAAGAAGGGGGGAGGGAAGATGCCATTGCTTTAAATTGACAAGCCAAGACACAGTTGCTGGAAGGAAGTTTTTGATTGCAGAAGCGAAGTGACATTCAGCAGTTCATTTCTGGATCAGCTGAACAACAAACTGGATAAGAAGAGGGATTCTTATATGGTTCTATGTTTTTGAAGTTTTGGGGTTTGTGCAACATGGGCTTTGTGTTTCTAAAAAGGTTTGGGCGATTTCCATTGTGAAATATCCTGTCTTGAATGAGTTTTCTGCCTGCTTGTAAATGGACCCAAACTTCCAGCTTTCACTTTCTATTATCTCTAAGCACTAGTAGCTGTTTTCTTCTTACAAAGTTTCCTTTATGCAGCTGACAGGAATGTGGAATGAGTATCAGGCAGGTTCATTCGTAGCAGCTTGATTTTTCCCTTGCTTTTCTTATGAATAATATTTTATTTGGGGAAATGAAGAGGGGTGATTTTGATTCCTTCCCAGAGGAGGTTAGTGCGGTCGGGAGGGAATGGGGATTTTGCAGTAACCTTCCCCTGTCATGCCACACCCACCAAGCCAAACCCACAGAACCAGTAGTAAAGAATTTTGAAATCCACCACTGCATAAGTCCATCTTAATATGCTATTTCTGGTATGTGATGTTTTGTATACATACAGAGAAAGAAGCACTCTTGTAATCTTTGATTTTTAGGCTTGCTGTCAAACATCAGCCATAATACTAATGACTGTTTTGAACAATAGGCAGGTTGTATTACACGAATGGCTATTTTATATGTGAAACTTTGACTGAAATATTTCTGCACCTATATTGGTTCACACTGTCAGGAAGTTTCTCCTTAGTTTTAGGTTGCTTCTCTCTTTGTTCAGTTTCCATCCATTGCTTTTTGTTTTACCTTGTGGTGCTTTGGAAAATACATTGCCCACCCCGCTCTTTCTGGCAGCCCCTTAAAAGCCTGTTGCCTATCACGCTCTTGGGCAAAGCATATGAGCCATTTCCATCTTTCAGTGGTCCATGAAAGTGCATCTATAGTATGTAGATAATAAAGCTGAAAAAAAGTGAACAACATTTTTACAGAACTATAGATATGTTGAGGCTGGGTGTGACAAGGAATTGCTGGGAGGGGAGGGGCCAGGAGAGGCACTGCTTGATGTGAGTGACATTGAGTTGGCCACGCCTACCCAGTCACATGACCATCAAGCCATGCCCACTGTCACATGACCATCAAGCCACACCCACAAATTAAGCCACGGTCACAGAACCAGTAGTAAAAAAAATTAGAACCCACTCCTGGATGTAAAGCATTATAAAGCAGTATATAAATCTAAGTGCTATTGCTATTGCTACAAATCATACCTTTATGAATATTTAAGAGGTTAAAGTGATGGAGGTGCTGCTTTTCTGTAGTAACACTGCCACTATAAAACAGCTTCCTTGAGAGATCAGAATATGCTTCTGTTTGTTGTTTCTTTTTCCCAGAAACTTTTGCAATTTCAGAGAACATTTCTATGATTTGATCTCACTGTCTTTGTTTCTTTTTTCTTTAACTTGAATGTCTTGTTGCCTTTTTAATATTTTTAACTTTTGTACTGGATAGGGTTTAAATTGCATTATTTTCTCCTATATAAACCACTGAGAGACATTTTGATCATGGCAGCATAGATATGTGTTTAATAAGTACATAATTATAAACATTGCGCACTGGTTTACTTAGCAGTTATTCTCATTCACTTTTTTAAAAACCATTGTATTTCAGTTCACTATGCCCAGTAATGTGCTGGGGCCCATTGAGAGCAAAGCTTAGCTAGTTTGTCTGCTGTGCTGATCAGTTGTACCGTGCTTTGAAGTAACCAGGAAAGTAGAACTGATTCTCTTTTTTTAATCCATATTTTTATTTTATTCAAAACAAGATTAAAAT
The DNA here is from genome assembly GCA_030761175.1 of Masticophis lateralis. Lineage (NCBI taxonomy): Eukaryota > Metazoa > Chordata > Lepidosauria > Squamata > Colubridae > Masticophis > Masticophis lateralis. The sequence continues at coordinate 29,080,097 of JAUDYJ010000005.1, forward strand.
ACAAAAATCCAAACACAAATCCCACAGAAAACTGATTCTTAAACATTTAAGAACACACCATAATCACTGACACCATAGTCTACAGGTAATATTCACAGTATTGAATATATGAATGAACCAGGGGAAGGAACAATTTGTGGTAGCTATTTATCTCCTGTGACTTATCCATGTGGACCATTGAAGCAACGGTATGAGTTACAATATCCTTGCCTATTTTGGTTGCATTGGTTGGAGGTTCTACATTTACATTCATGAACATTTGAATAGGTTCAGTTTGATAAAGCAACAAGAGAAGTTTTGTGTGAAAAAATATATTTGGAAAAAGAATTTTCAATCAAGGGTGTGTGACGTTGCTTGCTTAATGTATTTATGAAAAAGACACATAAGGAAAACTGATGTGATGTTATTTATGTAGCTGCCTATCTTGCTGCAGGGGCTTCACAAAATGCAAGCCACATCAGGGTCAACTACATCTCGAGAACTACTTCCTGTCAGTGGTGAAATCCAATTTTTTTACTATTGGTTCTGTGGATGTGGCTTGGTGGATGTGGTGTGGCTTGGTGGGCATGGCTTGGTGGGTTTGGCAGGGGAAAGATACTGCAAAATCTCCATTCCCATCCCACTCTGGAGCCAATCAGAGGTCGTATTTGCCGGTTCTCCGAACTACTCAAACTTTCTGCTACCGGTTCTCCGAACTGCTCAAAATTTCCACTACCAGTTTTCCAGAAATTCAGAACCTGATGGATTTCACCCCTGCTACCTAGGTTCTGGCAGATAATATAATAGATAATATATAGAGCCCAGGTATATTCCTTCCATTGGACTTAGTAGCACAGGGAGAACAGCAGTCCTGCAAATCTCTAATGTGCTTTTTCAAAAGGCAATTCACTTCTCATCCAAGAAGCTTCATTGGTTATGGCAGGATGGTGGGGTCTATGGAGGGATTAGTTTTCCAGTAAGTAACATGGCTCCTTGCCATGAAGGCATTTATATGTCATAAACAGCAATTTGAATTCCAGCCAGAAGTACACTTTCTATTTATTTTTATTAAATGTACACTTTCTGCAAGGATTAAGTCCTTTTCCCAGTTTTCACTCAAAATTTCTTTCAGAGTAGCTTTTCCTAAATTGTGGGAAGAACATTTTCTATAGTTTCAATTAATTACATTATTGTTACAATAAATCCAAGAGTTTCATTTTATTGTTTTCATTGTTTATTTGTATTTATTTTAGGGTTGCTTTTTTAGGATAGTGTTTCATTAAGATAATACCAAAGGGAGGTGTGATGGAATCCTTCCTTTAAAAGTTTAAAATCTCCATAGAGATGAACTGAGTTAATGTGGGAATTCAGTGTAGAAGGGCATGGAAAAAAAATCATGTTGCGTACCTGCATTTTATTGAAATGTACTTTTGAATAGTATAGAATAGAATATAATTCTTTATTAGCCAAATGTGATTGGATACACAAGGAATTTATCTTGGTGCATATGTTCTCAGTGTACATAAAAGAAAAGATACATTCATCAAGAATCATAAGGTACAACACTTAATGATAGGCATAGGGTACAAAAAAGCAATCAGGAACAATATCAATATAAATCATAAGAATACAAGCAACAAGGTTACAGTCATACAGTCATAAATGGGAGGAGATGGGTGATAGGAATGATGAGAAGATTAATAGTAACCAGTTTGACAGTGTTGAGGGAATTATTTGTTTAGCAGAATGATGGTTTTTGGTGTTCTTGTGTCTAGTTGTTCTGGTGTGCAGTGTTCTATAGCGTTGTTTTGAAGGTAAAGTTGAAACAGTTTATGTCCAGGATGTGAGAGGTCTGTAAATATTTTCACAGCTCTCTTTTTGATTCATGCAGTATACGGGTCCTCAATGGAAGGCAGGTTGGTAGTAATTGTTTTTTCTGCAATTTATATATATATAAAGAAAATCTTAAAATTTGGCTTACATAATTCAACTTCTGGGTTACATTTTTAAAAATAAAATGCTATTATTGTTGAGTTCTTCAAATGCTGTGTGTGTGCTGTTAAAGTCTATATGGGTAGATGATAATATGTAGCCATTTTGCAATGCTGGTGATAATGCTCTAATCTGATAATTTCTCCTATCTTCTAATTTTCTAGAGATATTTCAGAATTTAACAGATTTCAAGACTTCAGCTTTATAGACAAACAATCCACTCGCTCTCTCAGGAAAATCACCTAAAACAATTCTTCATACCATGGCTACATTTTAAGAAATACTTAGATAAAACAGGTATCAATGTAGTTATACAGCCAAATGCTCTATAATGAATAAAGTAGAGAAAATGATCTTATGCTGTTGCCATATCAACTGACTCAGAAATTCTGAGAGGACCAATGTTTCCACAGTTGAACAGGTAGTCCTTAGTTACTGACAATAATTGGGACCAGAAAATCTGTTGCTAAAAGACGTGGTTGGAAAGCACAATGTTATGCATCCACAGTGATTAACAATGGCAGTTCCGGCAATCCCAGTTGATATCATTTGGCAAATCACATGTGATTACAAGGTCCCATGGTCATGTGACCACCATTTGCACCTCCTTGTCTGCTTTCCCATTGCTTTTTAGAAGCCACAGTGAAGGTCACAAAAGGCAATCCTGTGACTGAGGGATGCTAGTTTAGCATAATTGCAAGCCAGTTGCCAAATACCCAAATCATAATCACATGATTGTGGTGATGTTGCAGCAGTTGCAACTACAAAGACTTGTCATAAGTCCCCCCCATTGCTTAGCACCATCATAACTTTGAAAAGTTACAGGACAGTGTCATTATTAAGAATGACCTGTACGCATATATATATATAGTCATCCTGTAAAAGTGTCTTCGATTTGTCTAAATCAGAGACTTGACTGCATAGCACATTTTACTGAGGCCAAGATGCACATTTCCTTGACAAGATGCTTCATGTCACAATTCAATTTCTTCTGGCCTTTCAGTGGAGGAATCTTCAGAATGATGCAAAGATTGCATGCAACTTCACAGAGAAGTTTCACTGGGGGTTTCATTTGAGTTATCATCAAAGTGAAGCACCCCCATAAAGATATATACAACCAGGCAAGAAGTTGAAACTCTAAAACATGAGATGAAATGTTGAAAGAATTAGGATTTGGGTAAGATTGAGAAGAACCCTCTAACTTGCAAATACACTCCTGAAAAGATACCTGGATCAGGCTCTTTTACAGTTAAATGACCAGGAAAAAACAACAACCCTAAAGTTATATAGCAGAAAATGGGAGAAAAATAACAATATTGAGGAAAGAGGCTTTACCAGTCATAAACTTAAAACATTGCTGTATTTAGAATGTTTGCTAAGCAATACTTTCATTCAAGTTGTGAAGTTTCTGTATAGTTAAGTATCTGTTTAGAAACTGGAAAGTCTGCATCACAGCTGTATCAACAGCATTTTTCTTTTTTAAGCAGCTGGCATGATTTGTCAAGCATGACGGAGCTGACCATGAAAGTAAAGTGTAAGCTTCATTGACCAATAACATAGTTTGAATAAATGCCACTGGAAAGTTCTATACTGCTACCTTCTTCCTTGGAGAAAGATTTTGAGGTTTAAAAAAACATCAGGGCAGCAACTGATTTCAGTCTGATATTTCTCAATATATGTGAATAATATAGTGATGTTTCAATGATTTCGGTGATGTTTCAGTAATAAGGTTAAATGAACATTTGGAATCTGAAGTCTATTGGATTTTGCCACTGATAAGGAATTAAGAAATGCTAACCTGATTTGTGTGAATGTGTAACTTCTTTATGAAATATAGAAGGAAGATTAATATTTGTTATAAAACTAAGAGAGACAAAGCTACTTATTTACCAATTAGATGCTATAACATAACTGCATCTCACGAACTGCAATACAGTAGAATAAGATTATTTTCTCTTTTTATATTCTGATTGCAAATGTTATTTAAGCCTGTCAATATTATTTGAATGCTTGGTGGCATATAGTTTTGCACCCATTTATAGCTCCAATGGTAGGCAATAATTGTTTGATACTGGGGTACATATAGTAATTAGTCTTTGTCTCACAATTAAGACTACTTGAAAACTAAAAGTATTTTAACATTACTTGGCATGTATCACACACAAGATTAACAATTTACATTTTAAGTTTTAGATATATTAGCTTTACTTGTTATAGAATATATATTAATAGACAAAATATAAGTTTTCATCTTAAAACAGATTCTAAGGTCAAATTTGAAAGTTCTTGTAAGTTGAGAACTGATATAGAGTTACTCAGCTCTGCTATGTAGGAATAAAAATAATATTAGTCCAATATTTTTCTTGTCCAATGAAAGGGACAATTGTTTTATATATAGCAGATAACTACTGACTTACATAACTTGATTATTAAAGTAAGTTAGGCACACATTGACCTTCTTCATCAGTAGAGATGTGTTTCCCCAACATTTGGTTAGGCACAAATGAAACCCTTTTAATTTTATGAATACCGGTAAATTTCTTATTGTCATATTTCCTAATCAGAAATTTTGGAACTTTGGTGTTGCCTATAGAAGACTGAGAAATAACCTTTAAGTCATGCCTCTTTGCACAGCAATTTGCTGCACAGCATCATGAGAGACAAGTCTCAGTTGTCCTGACTATGAAATTCACTCCTGTTTATGTACGAATGTCATCAAGTTATATTAGCTTATAGCGCCAACTGGAGACTATTCATTTAGTTTGGTTGAATATATAATTCTATGATCTTTAAATTCTTTATTATTATTTTTTACTCTGCAACTCTCAATTTTTAATTTTGTAGCTTTGTAGGTTTTTATTGATCTGTATTACTGTACCCTACTTTAGTACTATTTTAATGAACTAGGTCTGACTTTGGGATGCGTTCTAATTTTTAACTTCTTTTAATTCTGCATTTCTTAGCATCCTTACCCAAAATACAAATGCTCTTATGGACAATAATCCTGTGCTAGTTTAAACAATTGTGTTCTGCTGCTATTATCATTTAAAAAGCAAAGTATACAGAGGCATATTAAGCCAGCAAAGAAAAAAGCTGATATTGCCTTCTGGGGAAATAGAACAAATTCTAATAACTTGAAAAGTTTGGTTGAAAATGTCCATCCCATACATCTCTTTGCAGATATGTGCTCTTTTACTAATTTATTCATGAACACCTCCCTCACATATCAGACTATCATCCCAAAGTCTCAAACTAGATTTTATTTGCACATTTATTGCCCAAATTCAGTTAGGCACACACTTTCCTAAATACTCTCTGCATTCAATTATCATATACTTCTTTACTACATTTCTATCATAAACCTATATACTGACATAACGTCATCTCTTAATCTTAGATGTCACTTAACTGATTTTCTGATTTTCCATTTCTTTCCATTATGTGGTTGAGCATTTTAATTTACAAATTTCTATTACTAGAAGAATAGAGCTGTCTGCATCTTGTCTCTTGCCTTCCTGCTCTACTCTTGAGTATTTAAAAATGATCCATTTTCTTATGTTTTTATGCTTCTCAATGCTAAATAGATACGTTCAAATGGCGATCCCATTTTGTCCTTTACAAAGTTACTTACTTGAAAATTACTTGAGAAAATTACAAGTACAATATTAATATTAATAACATAATTTTAAAAGATCAACTATTTATTCAGCATATATTCAAGGATGCACAGCATTAATTAAAATATCAAACAGAGATAAATTTACCTAAATATTGCTTTGATTTGCATACAAAATAATTTTATGAATGAATAGCTAACCAAAATAAAGAATGCTAAACACATGGAAATGGTGAAGATGAAACAAAAGTATATGTAAAATATTTTCCACAAACTATGCAAGTTTACAAGAGACAATTGGCAAGGAAGATTTGGGACATTTCTTCCTTAGAATTTCCTTAGAAATGTTGCTGTCTTTCATATTGCTGAGATAGAATTGTATGGTACCTACGTAATTTGTTATTACATATTGACATTAATCAAAAAAGAAAGTATCTTTGAAAAAATAAATGGAATTAACAGACATTGGAAGACAATGACTGTTTAATGCTGGTTTGTTTTATTTTAAGGGGAACTAAGTGTAGTCAAATATTTACCCTGGACCTCAAAAAATTGTTCTTAATTGTAATGAATGGATTTTTTAAAAACCACTTACGTATTCCATTATAGTTATGAAAGACTGGATGTCACACTTGAGATAAATAGCAGTATGGTCAAGGAATGCATCTTTATTTGAATATGTTTAAGGCTCTGAGCTAAACGTATGTAGTGAAGGATTTAGTTGATGATCACAATCTTTTTGGAAATAGAGAAATAGTGAGTAATGAAGTATATAATGGAAAGAGAATAAATGTTGTCCTTAATTTTAAAATGGGGAAAATGAAGATCTAGGAAACTATGGATCATTTAGCCAGACTTCAGTAGTCACAATGATTCTAGAGAGATTGAAGGAACTGATGGAAAAAGAAGACAATATAGTCGTTCAAATGTAAGAACACACTATTAAAAGAAGGACAACACTTCTTGAATGATAGAAAACCATCCTATCAGTAAAAACAGTTTGATTATGGAACCAGTTATTCAGAAAGAGGATTGTTAACCTCTTTAGATATATTCAAGGAGAAACTATCTATCTGGCTAGGATGATTTAATTTGGCTTCCTGCACAGGAAGTTGAACTCAGCAGTCTCATTAGCCCTTCTACTTTATGAGTCTATGATGGTTCTATATTCATTGTAAATCTTAGATATCATGTTGACTTGGATTCAAACCCATTCTTGGCAATATTATTTGCCTAGGGAAATAAAAAAAAATAGCTTGATAATCTCCATTTAAATCCAAAACCAGACTAAAACTGTTGGCCTTATCATCATCTCTCAAAACATTGGAGATTGAGTTTCATCTTTTCTCTCAAATTTCCCCACTTGTCTTTTAGCTTTTTCTATTCTTTCCTTTTTTCTTCTTTTTCACTTTTTCTATTTTAATTTTGTTTACTCTAATCCTTATTCTTCTTAAAACTTTTCAGGGGCGGGTTTCAAAACCCGTCACTACCGGTTCACTCGTGGGTATGTGTGGTGCAGAAACTTCTGCGCATGTGCAAAAGCATCAGAGCGAGTGGATGGAGACTATTTAATTTTTAGTTTTCATTCTAAATATAAAACAGGTTCATCAGTCCTTATGCAACATTTTCAACCATTCCATATTACTTCATTCATTTCTGAGCAGGACAAACAATGTTGTTTTTCAATTTAAAGAAACAAAAGCAGACCTTATAATTAGGCTTGTAAAATATATAAACAATCAAGCTGATAAGCACAAAACACCAGCCAAGTACCATGTTTCCCTGAAAATAAGGCCCTGTCTTTTTTTTTTTTTTTTGAACCGTGTGCTTAGCCTTATTGCCATGAACTCAAAACCCCGATTGGACTTATTATTAGGGGATGTCTTATTTTGGGGGAAACAGGGTAGAGTTGTATACCAGGGTTTCAACAAATTTCCTGTGTTTGCTACCAGTTTTGATAATCAGAAATGGTCCTGTGTCAAACATTTGGTAAAATTGCCAAACTGCCAAAATTCAAATTATGTTTATACTTTTACCTGTTATCTTATATATGCTTGACAAATAAAATAAAGAAATAAATAAATATGGGTTAAGTTCAATATGGAAAATTTATAAAGGAGCTTTGATAGGTAAGATTGTTGCAGAATATGGAGGTTATCGGTTTTTCATTTAATAATTAATCAAAAATAAAAATAAAGATTATTGGATGTTTAAAATTGGTTAGCTGATTGTTAGCATTGTCTTGGAATGTTAAAAATTTGTTACAGTTTTACTATTCTTTTTTCCCATTGAAAGAAAAAAATCTCTGCTATATTCACTTTATAAACATGCATTGAACTTTTCAAAGTATTGGAAAATATTCAAAGTAAATGCTCTTTATTAGCACATTCTTCAAGTGTTGTTACGCTGGTTCATTATGGTAGGTGAGTAGGTGGGGTGAGTTCCTGGAAAGGTGAGTGAAGAATACCAGTAGTGTACATGAAGAGTATATATTCCCATCCAAGCAATGGTGGGTTGCTCCAGTTCTGTCCGGTTCTTGCGAACCAGTAGTAAAAACGGCAGGACACTCCACCCACCTGTCTGGATGTCATAATTGATGATCTGTGTGTGTGTAGAAGCTGCTGCACATGTGCAGAAGCGTGTGCACTTCCATTGTGAACCAGTAGTAACCACCCCTGCATCCAAGTCACTAAGGACATCAAGATCATCCAGCTGCCCATTTTAAAAAAAGAAAGCATCTATACCAGGCAGTGGTAATATAAGCAGAGGTGGATGATTGCTTTTGTAGCAGTATCAAAGACATTACTTCACACTGCATAGGAAAAAGCAACGGTGAACCACTCTTCTATTTTACCAAAGATGAAGAACCATATGGATGGAAAGATGAAGTAATTGACAACATAGCTACATGATGGACTCCTTTTGTCAGATAGCACTCTAAAAGATCTTTAGCTCTTCCTCAATATCCTTTTAAGTACTAATGACACTGTTATGACACTGCTAGATTAAAGCATTTGGGAGATACAGTTGCTAACTTTGCCATAGAAGAAAAGAAAATGTGAATCCGTAAAGACAGAGATGCAGTGGAAATATGAAATGTAAAAAGCATAAACATAGAAAAACTAAACACAGTGACAAGTGACATCTTAGGCATCTGTGAATTGAAATAGATAGGATTTGGACAATTTCAGTGAGAAAATAATACTGTTGATGGTTCCGGACATGAAAAACAAAGAAGAAACAGCATTCCTTTCATAAGCAGGAAAGATATAGCAAGGGCAATAATTAGGTACAAGGCAGTCAATAACCAAATAACTATTAAACTTCATGAACTACCCTTTAGTATTATGATTATCCAAAATTATACTCCAATCATTGACGCAGAAGAATTAAGTCCAATAAGAAATCAACAGAACACGCAAGCAACATGTGCTACTTGTGATTGGAGACTAAAATGCCAAAGTTAGAAATATTAAGCAGAAAAATGTAGTTGTACTATATTGTCTAAAAAAACAATATGAAGCAATATAATGACTTATCATTTTCTGCAAATCCAATGATTTTTTCATTGCTAATATAATCTTCCATCAACCAACACAGACACCTAAATGTGGAGTACACAGAAGTAAAATTGATTATATTTTGTGGAATAAAAGAGTTCAGTTATAATGGCAAAGATATGGCCAGAGTCTGATTGTGGAACAGATCATGAACTGTTTATATTCAAACTCTAAGTCAATTTAAAGTGGAAGAACAAAGCCCATCATTTTCTACCATCTTGGGCATAGACCCATTATTTTCAAAATGGTGTTATAGTGGAATGAGTGGGAAAAACTAGTCTATACCCATGGGGAGTTACTAAAAATTGGATTTTCTAGTCGACTAGATATTACTGCAACTTCCAGTGGTCTCATAATACCGAGTGATGGAGTAAGACTGCCAGGCTCTCTATGGATTGTTGTTGGGCCTGGGAGGTGGCGCCGATAGCAAAGAGAGAAGAAGCAGAAGCGGAGATGCAGAGCTGGTTTGCTAGCTTGGTTATGGAAGCAGCCTCACAGACTAGCATTACCAAGTATTTTTCTAACCAACACTAGATCCTTTGTTAACACTTATGAACTTGACCTATGAATGGCAGCGAATTAGTTCATTTGCGACTGCTGTGTGATGATTATCCTGGAGACCTGGCTTCATCCACTTGTACAGGATGCGTCAATGGAGCTAACTAACCACACCACACACCGCTTTGACAGAAACTGCAAAAGCAAAGGTGAAGGACTTTGTATTTACACACATAATGGCTGGTGTACTAACAGTAGAGTTACTTATACACACTGTTCTCTTGTCATGGAATTCTTAACTGTCATTTGTATGCCATTTTATTTATCTAGAGAGATTTCTGTTATAGTTATCACCACTGTCTATATTCCACCTGATGCAAATGTTAGCACAGCACTCTTTAAGTTACATGATGCCATTGAGAGGCAGAAGCAAACTTACCTTGATGGTGCTTTTGTCGTGGCCTCAGGGCTGTGTGCTCAGTTCCTACCTTTACTCATTTTACACATACGACTGCATATCTTCTGATTCATCTAACATGATAATAAAGTTTGCAGATGATACCACTGTACTCTGCCTTATTACAGGAGTAGACAAATTAGCATACAGAGAAGAAGTCCAGAAGTTATCCACATGGTGCTCAGAAAACAACTTGCATCTAAACATCAGCAAGATCAAGGAGATGGTGTTAGACTTCCAAAAGCACAGAGGAATCTGCCCCACTCTACCTCAAGGGAGGTTGTGTGGAGAGGGTCTCCACTTTCAAATTTCTCGGAGTCCACCTTAGCCAAGATCTTACCTGGAAAAATAACACAATCCAGGTGTTCAGGAAGACTCAACAGAGACTGGCGATTGGTACCCCCAGGCTTATGGTCATGGGGGATTTCAATCTGCCATCTATCGGTGAAACATCTGAGATAGCTCGGGAGTTCATGGCTTCCATGACGGCCATGGACCTGACCCAGGTAATTCAGGGCCCGACTCACATTGGTGGACACACCCTGGATCTAGTTTTTGTCTCTGGGCAGTGGTTGAGTGGTCTCGATATTGGGGATATAGGTGTAGAACCCTTGTCATGGACTGACCACTTGCTCCTTCGACTTGACTTTCTGACCGCTGCAGCTCACTGCAGGGAGGTGGAACCGACTAGGTGGTTCCACCCCAGGCGCCTGATGGATCCTGATAGGTTCCAGACGGAGCTTGGGCCATTTCCTGAGACACTGACACTGACTCGCCTGAGGACCTGGTGGCATCCTGGGACAGGGCAGCCAGTGGGGCCTTGGACCGCATCGTGCCTTTGCGGCCTCTGACCTGGCGCCAAACTCACTTAGCTCCTTGGTTCACTGAGGAGCTGAGGGAGATGAAACGCCGTAAAAGATGCCTGGAGAGCGGTTGGAGGGCCAGTCGCTCTGAATCTGACTTGACACTAGTAAGAGCTCATATTAAGACTTACATAGTGGCGATAAAAGCGGCAAAGTCTAATTACTTTGCCGCTCTTATCGCATCATCAGATAATCGCCCAGCTGCCCTGTTTAGGGTGACCCACTCCCTCCTTCATTCGGGAGCGCGGGAGGATCCCTTGCAGGGATGTGCTGAGGACTTTGTTCAATATCTGGATGATAAAATAACTCAGATTCGGGAAGATCTGGCCGCTGACTGGGTTAGTTCAGGCGGGGGGACTGAGGCAGGTCTTGAGAGTATTATCTGGGCTGAGTTCGATCCTGTGGCTCCCGAAGACGTGGACAGGATTCTGGGAAGACTGAACGCAACCACATGTTTATTGGACCCGTGTCCCTCCTGGTTGGTCCTGGCCTCCCGGGAGGTTACACGAGGCTGGCTCCAGGAGATTATAAATGCTTCTTTGAGTGAGGGTGCCCTACCAACTGCCTTGAAGGAGGCGGTGGTGAGGCCCCTCCTCAAGAAGCCCTCCCTGGACCCAGCTGTTTTGGCTAATTACCGTCCTGTCTCCAACCTTCCCTTTTTAGCGAAGGTTGTTGAGAGTGTGGTTGCGTGGCAGCTCCCCCGGTACCTGGATGAAGCTGTCTATTTAGACCCGCTCCAGTCCGGCTTCAGGTCTGGATACAGCACTGAAACGGCATTGGTCGCGTTGGTGGATGATCTCTGGAGGGCCCAGGGTAGGGGGTACTCCTCTATCCTGGTGTTGTTAGACCTCTCAGCGGCTTTTGATACCATCGACCATGGTAACATGTTGCGCCGGTTGGAGGGATTGGGGATGGGGGGCACCGTTCTATGGTGGTTCTCCTCCTACCTCTCCGACCGGTCGCAATCCATGTTGACGGGGGCAGCGGTCGACCCCGAGGTGCCTGGTGTGTGGGGTGCCACAAGGGTCGGTCCTCTCGCCCCTCCTGTTCAACATTTATGTAAATGTTGAACAGGATGAGATCATCCATGGTTTTGGGGTGGAGTTCCATCAGTACGCTGATGATACTCAGCTGTACATTTCCACCCCAGACCACCCCAATGTTGTCGTGGAAGTGATATTCCAGTGCCTTGAAGCCGTGCGGGTCTGGATGGGGAAAAACAGGCTTTGAATCAACTCCTCCAAGACCGAGTGGCTGTGGCTGCCGGCGTCCCGATATAGCCAGCTGACACCATCGCTGGTTATTGGGGGCGAATCATTGGCCCCCATGGAAAGGGTGCGCAACTTGGGCATCCTCCTGGACCCACAGCTATCTTTAGAGGATCACACCACAGCTATGGCCAGGGGGGCTTTCTATCAGGTTTGCCTGATACGCCAGTTGCGGCCCTTTCTAGATCGGGACTCCCTACGCACGGTCACTCAGGCTCTCGTCACTTCTCGCCTGGACCACTGTAATGCTCTCTACATGGGGCTCCCCTTGGGGTGCACCCGGAGGCTCCAACTGGTGCAAAATGCGGCCGCGCGGGGGATTATGGGAGCGACTGGGCGCTCCCCTGTGACACCTCTCCTGCACGAGCTGCACTGGCTACCGGTGGACTACCGGGTGCGTTTCAAGGTGTTGGTAATCACCTTGGCTTAGGACCAGGGTACTTACAGGACTGCCTTCTGCCACCAATTGCCTCCCACCGGCCGGTTCACTCCCACAGAGAGGGCCTCCTCAGGGTGCCGTCAGCCAGACAATGCCGGCTGGCGACCCCCAGGGGGAGAGCCTTCTCTGTGGCAGCTCCTACCCTCTGGAACGATCTGCCTCCAGAGTTAAGAACAATTTCTGACCTCCCGACTTTCCGGCGGGCTTTAAAAACACATCTTTTTCAGCTTGCCGGCTTAGCCTGATTCCTGTCAAATATTTTATTACTTTTAGAGTTTTTATTATCTTTTAAATTAATTTGTTTTAATCTACGGCTATTTATATTTGTTCTTTTTATGAAATTTTAACCTTTGTGTATTTGCTTTCTAATTTGGCTGTGCACCGCCCTGAGTCCGTAAGGAGAAGGGCAGTATATAAATCTAATAAAACTAAACTAAACTAAACTAAACTCAGTTTCCTTAGGATCTTCCTGAAAAATCAGGTGAAACAATGACTGATGACTTCCTTTTACCGATCTATGATAGAAAGTGTCCTTATATATTGTGTTATGGTATGGTATGCTGGCTTGAAGCCACAGACAGAAAGGCATTACAGAGGTGATGAACACAGTACCAAAAATTATGGGCTGTCCCCTGACACCACTGGACAAAATCACCAGGACTCGCTGCCTCAACAAAGTGAGGAAAATCTGCAGAGATGATTCCCACCCTGATCAGCACTTCTTTACTCTCCTACCATCGGGCAGGAGATATAGAAGCATAGCCAGCCAAACAAACAGGCTGAAAAATAGCTTATCCGTGGGCTGTCAGAGTTCTGATCGCAACATAACATCACAATGTTATGGATTAATATGATAGACTTGCAGAGCCAGCACAACGTGCAACATGTTCATACCAATGTAACATAATATAATGTTACATACATATAGGTATATGGGAATGTGTGTTAATTAATACTTATTTGTTTTAGGGTTTCTATTTCTTTCATTGATTGAGTTATTGAGATATATTTTGTGTTTTGGAGAGGGGACTGCACCAAGAGAGGCTCGTTCAATTTCATTGTAAACATGTTGTGCATTGACGATAAAAGTTTGATTTGATTTGATTTATACTGAATACTGAATACTGAAAAATATACCAGGATTAAGTCTATCCCCGTTTTAACATCACACATGAGGTTATACTGGGGTGAAATCCAGCAGGTTCTGACAGGTTCTGGAGAATTGGTAGTAGAAAGTTTGAGTAGTTCGGAGAACTGGCAAATACCACCTCTGACTGGCTCCAGAGTGGGGTGGTAATGGAGATTTTGCAGTATCCTTCCCCTGCCACACCCACCAAGCCACACCCACAGAACCGGTAGTTTAAAAAATTTGGATTTTACCAGTGGGTTATACAATCGCATGTATATAGAAACAACTCTGCAATCTGAGGAGAAGATTCTTTTGTTACCAAAAGGTTTGCACAAATGTACATTTTTGTGTGTGTACATTTTATATATTTTAGATATTGAATTAAAAGCATACAATCAATGACAGAGTTTGCTGCTAAAGTACAATAGGGACTCTTTTAACATTTACTTAAAATTTCACAAAAGGACTTCTTTCACCTCTCTTTCTTTTTCCCCTTCCTCTCTGGGGAAGCAAGCCACATTTTAATGATTTCTTCTGGAAATAGAAATGACTTACACATCTAGCTTTCAACAAACTGAGATTCAGTACCCAAAGGCAGTGGGGCATATATATGTAATTTGGTAGGTGATCAAGCTTATTCTTAATATGTTACGGATTTTTTTGTTCTTAGTGCATGAAAAGAGAAAAGGAACAGGTATTGTCTGTTTCAAGTACGAAGTGCCCTAAATGAGTAGGCACCAATTACAGTAGGTTGCTTGCTTCACTTCTTCTTGTAACTGCTCTGGGCAAATAAAGATTAAGCTGTTGGTTCACCAAGCATGCCCTCTCCTCCTCGATATAAAGGCATACTCATTCTCCACCCTTACCATCTTTGAAATGGATAAACTTATTTGAAACAAGAATGATGATTGCTAAATAGAGATAAATGCTTTGAGTTAATTTCCAGCTGGATTTTATTCCCATGTTTACAAAAAAAGGAACTTAAAGCTAAATACTTGAAATCATCTTAGGATTTTAATGCATTAATTTGCATAACAGCTAATAAAACAGTCCAGCGAGCTGTTAATATAACTGTATGGCTTTTGCAAATACAGAAATGGCAGTAAAGAAACTTCGGGAACTATTCTGGTAAATGGGCGAGATCAGTTTCTTGTTCTCAAGAGAAGATCAAAACCATGGTGTATAAAATAAATATTTTTCTCATCAAACCATCCCAACCCATGCTGAGCATGAGCATTTAATCTTGGATGTTTTTACAGCTAAAGAGATGAGCTAAAATAACTAAAGAAAGTTCAGGTACTTAAGGTTTTTGTTGAGGTTGGCAACAGTGAGTCTTCAAATAAGTGTTTCCTTACTTTTTTGGCACTTTCCTTCCATATTCTTTGGAGTTTTCTTTCCTGATTCAATTACTGTGTCCACTTAGACCACTTTAACAACTGCATTACAAACAGAAAAGTCATTTGTAAAACTGCATCAAGATCCCAGTTCCTACTCTGCAATGACAAAAAGTCACTACAATGAAATGCAATGTTCTCATATCTACCAAATGCCATTATTGACTTCCATAGTGGAATCACATGCTAAGAGAAGACATCAGGGCTTGAGGTTCCATTGCAGAATCATTAGTTGTGTTACATAACATACTTAACCAGGTCAATTACAGATTCAATCTAAACTTAGTATTAATCTTGGTTAGGTTTGTTTTGTTTGTTTGTCGTGCAAATTCATTTCATTCAGTTGGTTTGGGTTTACCGTAGTACATGAATTCAGTAAACTAGTTCAGTAACCAAGTTAAACGTGTTGTTTGACCAAATGTTGCTGTAAAGAATAGTTTTGTACAATGATAAAAGAAATGCTATAGTATTAGTTCAACTATTAAGACCTTCTAGTTTGACTGAAATTAAAATTTTCTTTCTCTTTTCTTTTGAAGTACTTTTATAGGATATTTTTTTTAAAAAAATATTCTGAAGGCTTTTGATTAGATGGTTTATACAAATATATTTTAGCATATGGATTGCCTGGAAGCTGTTCAAGAGTGACTGCTACTTTGAGACTCAAGTTCTTCTAATTAGGAGTTCAAACTGTGTGATTAGTCACCTAAGTCATGTGGCATTTCTGTCTCTTGATGAATAATTTCCAGATACACAAAGGGGTTTCAATTTGACAGTAAAATAACATTTCTATTGAGCAACATTATTTATGACATTTCTATTAATGTTTTTTTGGGGGGGGGGGAGAAACCCACAAAAGATTAGACACAATAGTCCTACATCTTTTTATATTCACATATATTTTTAATTATGCACATCCACAGTGTAAGAAAATGTTTCTGCAAGTTCCCTATTAGTTGCTCTAAACCTAGGAACAGCTAAACTCTGAAACACAGATTAGCAGACATTTGAGAGGTCATGCCACTTGTTCAAGGCAACCGAGGCAAAATCAGTACTATATTTTAAAAGTTTTGGTTTATACAAACATTTAATATGAATACATACACATGTTCGTAATTGACAGAACACACAGAATTAGTGTTTAAAAATAAAGCAACAGAATAAATATGTTCTCAAGATTGACACATAATTAGCATAGATCAGAGATACTGAACTCTAGATAATCTGACATATAAATACTATTATTATGGTTGGTAGATTAGCTAGATACTGGATTTGGCCTTTTTAAACCCACCTATCAATTCTTTCACAAGACCTGGGATAGGGAGATGTTGTTTCATGGCATTATGGTATCATTAGAAGATGGAAGCTGTTCCAAGGAAAGCTGCCTTTTTCAATTGTCTGATGATAATTTTATCAGTGTCATTGATATAGATATTTTAAAACTGCACCAAAAGCTTCTATTACTATTGGTACTATTTTTGTTTTCTTTTGTTATTATTATTATATTTTTATCCTGCCTTTACTGAAAGGGGAAGATAGACAGGGGGGCGGGGCAATGAACATACTTAAACTCCTTTTTATTTTCCTCACAACTCAGGGTTTAACTGAGAGAGACAGAGAGTGAATAGCCCAAAGTCACCTCGGCAGCTTTCATGCCTTAGGCAGGATTACAACTCACAGCTCCTGGTTTTTCAGCCAGCATTACATCAAACTGGCTTCCAAATCTATATCTAACACTTATGTTTTGTTTATTATTTATAACATATTTGTGTTCCTAAGGCACAGATGTGAAGCATCTGTTCTTCCCCCCCCCTTTATTTTTAAGTAATTAGAAAGTTATGGACTAAAAATGAAGGATAATTACCATAAAATGGAGTAAAACACACTTTGTGTGACCTGGTTGTGATATTATCTAAAAGATAAAAAAGCCTTTTTGAAATCATAGATGTGTCAGTTTTTTATTGTGTTAATTTATCTAAATATGCTTACTTCAAAGATATAGATCAGGGTATGAAACTCATGGCATCATGTCATCACATGACATATCTCAACTTTTTCCCCCTTCGTTAAACCGGGTGTGGGCGTGGCCAGTGTGTGATATTTCTGGCCGGTAGGCTGAAAATTTCACAGTCCTGATATAGATCCAACTATTGTGGTTAGACAACTGACCGAAGGAGAACAAGCCCAATATGGGGAGTAGAAAGACATTCCATTTTAGAATCCTTTTGGGGTAAGAAACATCTGAGATCAAACCTGTAGGTCTATCTTTTATTTCCCAAGGGAAGGTGAGATTCTTATAATAAAAGTGATAAAAAATAAAATATCCATTTGAAATGCTATGTCAACATCCAACTAATTCACAACAGAAAGCCTGGGAAAGGAAAGATCAGGAATAAATAGTATCAGAATTCAAACTGAAGTATAAAAGAGATTGTGGCCTCCTGTAGACAGAGGACAATCAGCTGTTTTAAGTAGTTTCCTTCTAATATACAGTAATGATCTTTATCCAGACATGCTGTGTTGAGTGTTTGAGTAACTTCTGCTGAATTAGAGCTAGAAAGCCTAGCAGCTATAATTTACCCAGGTTCTGCATAGTTAATTGCTGAAGTAACTTGATTGAGTTTAATCCAGTGTGATAAGAGTTAGACTGTGCATTGACCATGAGATTAAGTTTGGGCCCCAGTTTAGAGTTAATTCCATTTGACTCAAGGTTGAATGTGAATCTCAGTTCAGAAACTGAAGAATGAGGCTTCCTTTCATTATTATTGTAACTCAACAAATGGCTGAACAATGTTTTTGAAATTTTACAGGATTGGGTGACATTCACAAGCATAGTAAGCCCCTGCTGAGAATATGATGAAACCAAATTTCATGCAGATGAATTTAGAAGAAAGGTGATATTAAGCTGTGGGATAGAAAATAGCAAAAACTACCATACCCTCTAAAATACTGTTTTTTCTTGTATTATCATCCAGAAAGGAAATGTTGGCGAATTCAGACTCAAACCTAAGGATTCAGTGAGTCACCGCATGTGGTTGGGCAGCTGGTATCAGGCATTGTCACTGATTTGAATTAACAGCTAGTACAATCATTTCCTACTTCTGATTTTGAAGTAATTTCTGGGAGCAATTCTTTCACATGAAGGTAAAATTATTACTAGATAGGAAATTATTCACATGAGAGAAAAATATAAGGGAAATAAGTATGTTCCTTTTTTTAAAATAAAAGACCTAATCCTTTCTTTTTGTCTTCAAAAAATCTTTAAATTACTAATGAGATTTTAGACCAGTTGAAAACTTGGAAAATTTAGTCTACTAATAAAATGCTTATAAGACTGATTTGATACTAGACTCAGAATTTTCTGAATAATTCTGAAAATATATGCTCTTTCATTTTAACCCTGAATATACAGTATATCCATTTCATTATTTGGCTCAGAAATTTCTTATCAAGAACAATTTCAACATCTGTTCTCCTCTGAACTTGTTTAACAATGTCACAAGTGTAACAGAAATAACACTTAGCCTTGGATTTTTTTCTCTTCATTAGATCATGTGAAATGGTACAAAATGTTAATCTGCATACACACATGAAACATTAAAAAAATGAAGATGCTATATCCATTTAAAAAAAAAAGAATAGAGCTTCATTACTAGGAGTTGATGTGTTTGTCATCTCTGCCCTTGGTGCAGTCTGTTGTGGTGAATGATTTTGAATAAGATCAATTTCTTCATGTCTGACAACCATCTCTGATGATAAAACAAATAGGTACATAGAAATAGATAATCTGGCTTTTCAGCTGAATATAAATAACAAGAAGACACTTCCATTCATTTCTATTCTTGCTCTTCAGAAAAGCAAATCACAGGATAGAATTATGGTCATATATGCGCCCAAGTTATTCTTCCAAAGAGAAGGACAACAGTAGATGCTTGCCAAATGGACAGGTTATTCAGCTGACATTACTGAGCCATTTGTATCAAAGATTGACTGGAAAATTAAGCCTAGGCATTATGTGAACTCAATGAAATAGATGTACCAATATCAACATATTTATCTGCAGGCATGTGAATGTATGTGAAACAAAAGTAACTATAGTTTCAGAGTGCCTGGTGAAGTAACAAGATTTTCATCTCTCTGTAGGCAGCTACAGTATATTAATTCTTTTCCAGGTTTGTATAACATGTAATGGCTGTATTAAAGTAAGAAATCTAAATTAACTTGGCTTGTTTTGACCTAGTTAGAACCATATTTCTGAGTTCATAAAACTTTGTTGCAAATCTAGTTTACATTAGAGAGGGGAACTGCATATAAGCATATATAGGACAGAACAGTTGAAATTAGTACACTTTTATTGATTCCCGGATTGGACAGATTTAAATTTCCCCTTTCCCCTTATCAAGAGCTAAGGGTATATTACTGCCTCTTCAGTCCTGGGGAGACAGAAGTATTTTAGAAGTAGTGCAGTAAGTTTTTTACTTAATAGCTGGCTTTATAGTTGTTTTCATGAAGAAGCCAATAAATTAATTAGCTTTGTGGACTACTTCAAATATATAATTTTAAATATTCTAATGTTCTTTGGTAAGTAAAACAAAGAAAGAGGGTCTGGGTTTGATTTGTTATCTTTAAGAGTGAAGATGTAACAACATGTTCAAATAGCAATCTTGGACACTCTTAATATTAGAATAGAATTTTTTTAAAAAAAATATTGATGTGAATTATATTCAATCTGACAAGTCATGTAGTGATTAAAAATTGGAATGTTGCAACAAACAGTTTTAAAATTAGGATCAGTGACCGGCTTAACTCTCCCTGACAAGGAAAGCCTGGCAAATGACTTGGTCCCAGTCAGAAGGAAATCTTCAGCATGATTGAACACAACCAATGTTTCCTGACAAGCCCCATCATGCAAACATGGATAGACTAAGCAGATGCATTTTGAAAAGTTGCTAGTTCTTGCCAATCTCAGTTCAAAACATGTCGTGGCAGTAATGGTACCATTAGGGTGCTTGGGAAGAACCTGCAGGAAGTTGGCTGAAGACATGGGCACCACAAAACATTACTTGTAGCAGACTTTATTGGGTGTTAAATTATTAATTGCATTTTTGAAAATAAAAGTTGTCTTCCTAGCAGAGAACTGAATATTTCAAAAGATATATCACAATCTCCAGTAACCACAAGACTCCCAATTTTATTAGGCTCCATATATAGCAATTTAAAAGGCTCACTTCTGCAAGGACACTTGTTTTACTTGAGAACTTGGTCTCTATCTGAAAGGTGGTAAAGCATCTTAAGCAGATCTTTTCGATATATATTTTACTATGGTGGAGAAAATAGATGTAATCAATAAAATATACTCCTTTCCTCTCTAATTTTTGGGTATGACCAGTGTCAAATCTTGATCCAGAACAAACTCCTGCCTTCACCTAAATGTACCAAATCCAAATTGATTCTCTCTGACTCTAAAGACCCTTCCTACGGCAATCATGTCCATACTCCTTACCACAGTGACCAAAAAATAGAAGCATCACTCAAATCAGATCCCTAGATTCAGCCTTTATAAATATCTTAGCTTTTCATTGTTTGGGGTTCCACTTTCTTATAAAGTTGAGACCAATGATCATGGAATAAAACTTATTGTATTATAAATTTCATGATCCCTGAATATTTTTGGCTGATGATTTTGAAACTTGATACATTGAGACACTTCACTTTAAATCTATAATGAGCAACAATACTTATTTCTATTTTTCTCCCATTCTTTTATCATAAGAAGTTTAGGGGGGAAAAGATGTAGCAAAAAATTCATACATTGACCCGAAATTGTTGACCTAAAAACATCATTTAAAAAATGGATGTCTTCAATAGAAATCATAACCTTAGAAAAAAATACCAATTTTGATCACTATAAAAACAAGGAGTGTTGACCAGTTAAGAATTAAGCTAGTCTGCACAAGGCATGTTAGTCAAAACAGTATTTTTCCCCCATGTATTAGTCGGTCAATAGTTCAGGGAAAGAAGGCACTATAACTTCAGGAGACATTAATTAAAAGAATAAATTCTTATTCTACTACATATGTCTAGTCATATTAACACATTTCTAGATTTCTTACTACACAGCCTAGTCAAGATTAAAGGATTTGCTAATATGGATGAACTGAGAAATGCTTCTAAACTGACTGAACAGATTTTTGGACAAATTAGTTCATTTAAAATTGACAGTGAAAGATTGATTTTGCACAGAGTGAGTTACCTAAGTTATTCATCATTCCCTCAGCTCCCATGTAAGAGATGGGGGAATCTGCTTCTACTTTCTTCTTATAACAAGGTTGCTTCCCAAGCACATCTATTTTGCTGCCTTGATTGCTGCTTGTCAGTTCTTTTAATTTAGACATAGTTTAACCTCTGTAGCAAGACCTCCAGAAATAACTTCCTTAAAAGCTTTCCCATAATGAATGACTCATTTCATGAGTTGCTCAATTCAGCCATACTACTTAAAATTATAATGCCGAATGGGAAATGGCTAATTACACAGAAAAAGATCCAATTACTGTGGAGACCATTTGATTCATTATTCAGATTGTCTGCAGGGAAAATGTGGATATCTAAACATGGGATTATAGGCACCTCACTACAAGGCTAACAATTACATCTTCTGTATTTAATGCCAAGTAGCCTTTCATGGTCATATTTGAAAACGTTGCATGATCAGGCCACTAGCCCAAACCTAGGAGTGGATTTGACAAAAGACCTGGAAACCTCTTAGCCATCAAAAACATAGGAAAGTCCCACCATTCTCTATCTATGCTGATCAACATCCTGTATAATGGAATTTAACAATCCTTTTCCAACTCCTGCCCTGCCTGATCCTATGGGAAAACTACCATGGTGATACAGCTGTACTTTGAAAAAAGCCAGGTTTGACAGCAATACAGTGTCATGGTTTCATTTGCTGCAACAGCACCAAGTCTTCAACAATTTTTCTTGGTTGCCTCAAGCAAGAAGAAGAACAAGACCCTTTATCTAATGTCTGGAGACCCATCTGTGCAGCTTCAGATTGGGCCATAAAAAGAGCTGCCAAAAAGCATTCCCTTCAGCAAGAACCGATTTTATAGAAATAGAAACACCAAATGGTGTTGGTTCTGGTTTGTCTGTAATCAGAGCTCTTTATTTTGAAAAATAAATGTTAAAAATGGGTTAGGGTTAGGGATTAAGAAAAGCTATGATACATTTTGTGCAGTGTGTGTGTTTATTTGTGCATGCGTGCAGATATCAGAGAGAGAGAGAGGGAGGGAGAGAGAGAGAGAGAGAGAGAAATTGCTGAGATTATTTATATATTATATTTTAAAAGGACCATAAAGTCTAAGGATTTATAAAGTACTATGAAAGCCTAAGCTATAAAGCTATAAATAATAACTTTTTGGCAAATATTTAGATGAAAAAATGCATGGAATTCCATAAGAGGCTATTGTCAATAGAGCAATGAAATCAAGATATTGAGACAATAATCTAAAATTTTTAATCCAGACAAAACCCATTAAATATATTCCTGACATAAACCTGTACCCATATGTTGATTGCTAGATCTTCCTTCCTTCCTTCCTTCCTTCCTTCCTTCCTTCCTTCCTTCCTTCCTTCCTTCCTTCCTTCCTCCCTCCCTCCCTCCCTCCCTCCCTCCCTCCCTCCCTCCCTCCCTCCCCCAACAGATGGATGTAGAGAGAAAAACATATTTTTTTCCTTTAAGGTATTTTTTTAATCCAGTGGATCTAAAAAGTTGATGCTAAATTATAATTTTTAATCTGATGGAAAGGAAATTCTAATTAAAAGCCTTAGAATATACCTTAACTTCTGCAAAGTATTCAAAAGGTTTTGAATGAGATCTTAGTACATAATTTGTAAAATGTGAGTGGGACAATCTGCTACTAGATGGATGGTTTATACATCAGTGATTTCTTATCAAACTGGAAGGACTGATGAATTCCATTCTAGATCCTGTCATACCTGGAAGGACTGATGAATTCCATTCTAGATCCTGTCATACTTATAAATGACTTTGATGAGATGTTACAAAATATGATTTTCAAATCTGCAAACACAATGACTTGAAGTAGTACAGAGACTTGTGCTAAGATTCACGGAAACCTTGAGAAGTTTGATCATGAGCACAAATCTGTAGGACAAATTTCAGAAAGGATATATGCAGAGTCTTACAAAGACAGAGAAAGAGACAGATTTAAAAGGTTAAGGTTAAGATGGGATGACCATAGGTGAATCCACAAAATGGACAGAATGTGCATTGCAAGGTGAAGATGAGCTGAAAAAAACCAAACTAAACAGAGCAAAATGCAATCAGTTTCTGATTTACCTAAGAAAAACAGAATAGATCATTTTATGTGTTGGCGCCAAGGCAAGCAACAGTAAAGAACATGAAATATATTGTTCTAGAATATTGATTGCTTAAAATGTGTGTGTGTGTGTGTGTGTGTGTGTGTGTGTGTGTGTGTGTGTGTATGTGTATGTGTACATATATGTATATATTAGAAAGAGAAGAGCCTAATTCTGGGAATGATTAAGGGCAAAAGAAGGGGACAACAGAGAATGAGATGGCTGGATGAAGTCACTGAAGCAGTAGTGAGCTTAAATAGTCTCTGGGGGATAGTAGAAGACAGGAAGGCCTGAAGGAAAGTTGTCCATGGGGTCGCGATGACCACTTTGCAATAAACAACAACAACAAATTATAAAGTATTTTTTAAGAATGACATAACCTAAATGGGAATTAGTTATTTTTATGAAATATTTATTTATTTATTTTATTTATTGGTTCGATTTATATGCCGCCCTTCTCCAGAGACTCAGGGCGGCTTACAATGCTTTATTATTATTATTATTATTATTATTATTATTAAATTAGATTTATAAACCGCGCTACTCCTGGGGGACTCAGGGCGGTGTACAGCCATAAATAAAACATTTAAATACAAAAGTTTAAAATAGAATAAAACTAATTAAATAATTTGGCTGACAATTAAAACCGCAATAATTTAAAACAAATTAAAATTCATAATTAAAAGGAGAAAATAACTTAGGTCAGGCCGGCTTGTTGGAATAAATAGGTCTTGAGTGCGCAATGGAAGGTCTCGTAAATAATCAGGTCCTAAGCCATGGAGCGCTTTAAAGGTGATAACCAAAACCTTGAAGCGCACTCAGAAGACCACTGGGAGC
This sequence comes from Masticophis lateralis, assembly GCA_030761175.1. Lineage (NCBI taxonomy): Eukaryota > Metazoa > Chordata > Lepidosauria > Squamata > Colubridae > Masticophis > Masticophis lateralis. Next base: position 29,104,514 of record JAUDYJ010000005.1, read on the forward strand.
CAGTGAAGCTCGCGCAGGAGGGGTGTTACATGGGAGTGCCACATCGCTCCCATAACCACCCGCGCGGCCGCACTCTGCGCCAGTTGGAGCCTCCGAGTGCTCCTCAAGGGGAGCCCCATGTAGACACCATTACAATAGTCCAGACGAGAGGTGACGAGGGCGTGAGTGACTGTGTATAAAGAGTCCCGATCTAGAAAGGGATCTAGAAAGGGACGCAACTGGCGAATCAGGCGAACCTGATGAAAAATCCTCCTGGTCACGGCTGTCAAGTGCTCTTCTAAAGACAGCCGTGAGTCCAGGAGGACGCCCAAGTTGCGAGCCCTTTCCGTGGGGACCAATGATTCACCCCCAATAGTCAGCGATGGCACCAGCTGACTATATCGGGACGTCGGAAACCACAGCCACTCGGTCTTGGATGGGTTGAGCCTGAGCCTGTTCCTCCCCATCCAGATCCGTACAGCCTCCAGGCACCGGGACATCACCTCAAGGGCATCGTTGGGGTGGTCTGGGGTGAAGATGTACAGCTGGGTGTCATCAGCGTACTGATGGTACTTCACCCCAAAACCACAGATGATCTCGCCCAGCGGCTTTACATAAATGTTGAACAGAAGGGGCGAGAGGACCGATCCCTGTGGCACCCCGCATATAAGGGGCATCGGGGTCGACCTCTGCCCCCCTGTCAACACAGACTGCGACCGGTCGGAGAGGAAGGAGGAGAACCACCGTAATACAGTGCCTCCCACCCCCAACTCTACCAACCGGTGCAGCATGATACCATGGTTGATGGTATCAAAAGCCGCTGAGAGATCTAACAGGACCAGGACAGAGGAGCACCCCCTCTCCCGAGCCCTCCAGAGATCATCAACCAACACAACCAATGCCGTTTCAGTGCTGTACCCAGGCCTGAAGCCCGACTGGAACGGATCCAGATATGTCGTTTCCTCCAGGTGCTGGGGGAGCTGTTGCGCAACCACACTCTCAACAACCTTCACCACAAAGGCGGCGGGAAAGACACCCTCACCCAATGAAGCCCTTATAATCCCCTGGAGCCAGCCTCGTGTCACCTCCCGGGAAGCCAGCACTAACCAGGAGGGGCACGGGTCCAACAAACATGTGGTTGCGTTCAGTCTACCCAGAATCCTGTCCACGTCCTCAGGGGTCACAGGATCAAACTCATCCCAGATAACATTCTCAGGACCTGCCTCTATCATCCCCACTGGATCTACCCAGTCGGAGTCCAGCTCATCCCGAATCTGAGTGATTTTGAGTGAAATACTGGAACGATAACAGTAAGATTTTAGAGTGCATACATAAATGTATGTGTTTGTGCATATGTGTAAACATACTACCTAAAGTTCATGAAAACTGAGGCAGTAGCTAAATCACAAAAATTTCATATATAAACTGAAACACATTAGCATGCATCAAAGTTGTCAAATCCCCAAATTTAAAAACAGTAAGATAATTTTTCATAATCTGTACAGTTGGAACCAGTGAAATAAAACCAACTACATTTAGCTTTGGCTTTTATGTTACACAAAATTTCAATCTCCATCTGGAGTTTAAGGACAACATGTCAGAAAGGAAGATGAATATTGGAATTCAGTAATTGGCAGATGTCTTTTTATTTCGGAGTTTTACTAACAATCAGAAAACAGCCTAATTCCAGCAGGAATGTGATTTCTTTTATTACAGTTTGCTTCATGAGTCTCTGCTCATTCTCAGCAGGTTCTCACAAGTGGCGGTTCTTCTCTAAGGCTGGCTGATAGCTATTTCAGTTTGCTGTAATCATCTTCTCCTGGATCTGAAATTATTTTTTAATTATTAAACAGATTTATATAGTCACCCAACTCACACACAGTTTCTCTGGGTGTCATAAAACCTTAAAAATCCACAATTTAACCACTGCCACCTTACCCATGGCAGTGACAACAGAAGTGATCACAGAATCAGAAAAAATAATTTATTTATTATTATCTCACCCGTTATCTTCGATATTTGAAATAATAGAATATGTTTGTTCATTGTTAAAATAAATGATTTGAATATTCTAATTTTTGTAGGCATATCTTTATATTTGTTTAATATTGACAACAGCCTCCGTTCATTCAGAAAGAGAATTTATTGATCCTTATGACAAACAATTCCTGCCACATAAAAATTCTGCAACTTTTGTGAACTTTTAAATGAATGGAGCTCAAAATACAGGTCTCTCAGTGTTGATGATAATAGGGATTGTGAGAAGGATTGATCTGGTCACTATGGCCTAATTTGCCTGGAAATCCTATTCATTTTTGTTGTTGTTGTTGTTAGAAAAGAACCCGTGGTTTTCCCTATGTTGGATAATGGGATAGAACTTTGTGTTAACAAGACATGCTCAATTCAGGCAGTAGATCCAATCAATGGTTCAGTCCCAAACAGACTAGTACAAATAAATATGGAGCATCAAACTCTCTCTCCTTTTCCCTCTCTATGTTGTGTACACATGCATACATGTAATCTTATGTGTATCTTAGTAACAAGTCCTATAGAGTTCAGTGGGATCTACTATATATTAATATCAGGGGAAGGTTCTACAATTTTTTACTACCAGTTCTGTGAGGGTGGCTTATTTTGTGAGCATGGTTTGATGGTCATGTGACAATTATTTAGGATTTAGCAGAAGTACTTGCAGGACCGCCTTCTGCCACCAATAGCCTCCCACCGGCCAGTACGCTCGCACAGAGAGGGCCTCCTCCGGGTGCCGTCGGCCAGACAATGTCGGCCGGCGACCCCCAGGGGAAGTGCCTTCTCTGTGGCAGCGCCCGCCCTCTGGAATGACCTACCCCCGGAGATACGCAGGATTCCAGATCTCCGGACCTTTCGTCGGGCCCTTAAAACCCATTTATTCCATCTAGCTGGGCTAGCTTGATCCCATCCTCTGTTTTTAAATTTGACATTGATTTTAAATTGTGTTGTTTTAATTCTCGGCCGAATAATATTTAATAATTTTTAATTGTTTTTAACTTTTGTATACAATGTTTTATTCTGGCTGTTCACCGCCCTGAGTCCGCAAGGAGAAGGGCGGTTTATAAACTGAAATAATAAATAAATAAAATAAATAAAGTACTGGTGTACCAGGCTTTTAACTGCTTGCAGAGCTATACCGATCTACCCATTTATTTTTGCAGACACTGATCTACTCATGTATTTTTGCAGGCACTGGTTTACCCATTTATTTTTGCAGGCACCGGTCTACTCATTTGTTTTTTTACCACTGATCAGCTGTAGGGCAGCCCTTTGAAGCCCTGTGGCAAGAGTTTAAACAGTTTTTTTTTCTCTAGCCGATAGCTGGGACTCAGGAGGCAGCAATAGATTGGGGTTGGGGCAATAGATTGTGGCGGGTGGGGGGCGGGGGGCAGGGAGTGAGGGGGGGCAGAACCGGTTCAGTGACATCATATCGTCACCGCTACCGGCTCAGCGGAACCGGGAGGAACCCATCACTGATTTACACCATTATTAGTTGATTATTATTTTTTCAGGTTATGATCATTTTGATTACTTTGAACTCGTCCCCAAATATTTTCAATAAATAGTAGAATCTAGATTAATAGCGGATGATCTGACTTTCAGTAATTTAATTTGAAATGAAAGGACATCCATAATCAACTCCATGCTTGATCATGGAGCTGTGAATACCTTGAGCACCTAGAAGAGAAATAATTCATAAATATAAACTCTTCAAAAATAAATAATACTTTTTTAAAAAAGCAGCTTTTTCCATGATAGTCTAGACAGGAGCCTTGGCACAGGGGAAGAGAGTTCATCCTTTCCTCCTGCAATCTTTCCCATTATCGCCAAAGTTATTATCTGCATTTTAGTAGAGACATTCATATACCACCACTGATAATAATATTTGTATAATTTACTCAAGAGGCAAATAACAGCTTGGATGATGTAGAGGGAAAAATCTGATCATGAAAAGGGAGAGAAAGTGTTAATTCCCAAACACTACTGCCTTAATTCAAGTGTTCTGCCTTAATTGCTTGGATTTTCCTCCTGACTGTTCCTTTGACTTCATCTTTTTTTCCCTCTGCCTCTCAATTTTCAGTTCCTTTTTTTGCTGCAAATAGGTCTCTTATGCACTGTATGCATAATATGCACTGATGAAGTTATATAGTTTGGATAATGAAATGCCTGCAAGAAAACAACCAAGCTCAGAGAACACCAATGATCCCTACCCCTATCCCTATTGCAAGTCGACCTCTGTGTCCATGCCTTTGCTGATCATATAAGTCAAGTTGCACATAAGTGTGCACACTGGCCAGCTGTTCACACAGCCCGGTTCCTCTCCCGCCCCAGGCACCTGCTGGAGTGCCAAGCCACACAGATTGGGGACCACTGCTGTATTTGATCTTTGCACTTTTTTCTGGTTTTCTTCTTCCCACAATACAGTTACCTCAGTACTGGATTGCTTTAAAACTCTTTGAATTTTGTACTTGGTGCATTTTGACATGAACATATTGCTTCAGTACTGATCGTCCGTTTGGTACTCAATGTGTAAGGTAGTACTTGTCAGTGTCAGCTACCTCGTGACTCATGACCCTTTCCGGATGAAACAAAGGGTCACATGTTAAGTCATGTGGTTTGTTTGGTATTCATTGTGTTTAGTTCTAATCATGCCTCCTGGAACCAATGAATGAGTATTGAGGTACCACTGTATTCCAAATCCTAAGGAAGATGGATTCAGAATGCCACTATCCCAGCAATGCCTCTACATCACACCAAATACATTTTTTTTTTTAAAAAAATGGAGGTTCAGAAATGTTACATCTATTTCCAGTTCTTGTTTTTGTCTTGGAGAAATATACCAAGGATTCAAATCCTGTTCTAATCTCTATTGTGCATACACACTTGATGGTCCTGATGCAAAGATAACAAAGAGTTAGAAAGCTGAGAACTGCTCTCTTGAGAGTGATTTATGGTAGAGAAAATGAGTATATACACTCTCCATATATTATACTTTGGATGAAGTTAGAAACTTATAGCAAAATTAGTTTGCTAGGAATATTATTAGTTTCTCACACACATATAACTTTATATGTATTTTAAACTGGGTAAGATGTTGCAGACTTTAAAACTGCTTTAAAAGCAATTTCAGCAAAATATTGTTTTCTTCTGGTTTTAAATTATTTTCATGTTTCATAAGGGTGTAATGAAGGGGCAAGTTCTGCTGTGATACATAAGAAGATAACAAAAATATTCCATGCTTCTGGCTTGAATTAAAGTTCTCATTAAAAAAACTTGACATTGTCTTTTATAGAAAAAATACTTGAAAGAAAAAAAATGCCTATACTTTCAGCACTGAGAAACAGAGGCAAATGGAAAGGTTAGGGGAAACTATTTCATAAAATGACACAAACCATGTGGGATGAGTTACCAGAAACAAGAAAGGTAATTTATAACATCTGTTTATGAAGCAGAATGTTCAAAAGCAAACTGAATCAGGAGAAGTGAGAATATAGGACTGTAAGGAATGCAGGAAATTAGAGATGGAAAAACAACAAGAAAGGTCAGTTTTATGAGGATTAGTTCTTTTTAACAGAACAGGACTGTGAGCAGGTGGAGTTCCCACTGCCTATTTCAACATGTGCAGCTCAGAGACCAAAGACCTATTCTGAATCTTTTCTCCTTATTTTTTTGGCTTGCCTTACTGTTTAAGGGAACATGTCTTTGGACAGATAAAGTAGGACTGAGGGAGGGAGGGAGGGAGGGAAGGAAGGAAGGAAGGAAGGAAGGAAGGAAGGAAGGAAGGAAGGAAGGAAGGAAGGAAGGAAAAGTGATGAATACCATCTCCCTTCTCTCCCGTCTCTCTTAAAAGCTTACAGTACAAAACCACACTTATGATGAAGCAAAATGCATGTATCCTAAATGAAATCAAGCTAAATATAGTGTTTGGGAGTAAAAACAGAGAAAGCTAATTTAGCAACATATTTATTTCTTCCAGACCTGACAAATACAAGCAGAGAAGAAGGCACCAGTTTCATATTAACGATCAAAGAAGGCATCTTACTCCTTAAATTCTCAGAGTTGAGAGAAAAGCTTGACTTTCTTTAATGATTTACCTGCTTCCAAAATACCATATTTTGATGGTGATTGTTAACTACAGTATTTGATAAAAATAATTAATAGACGAAACAATATATATGAAACTTTATCGATATATAAACTAAATTGTAGTGTTTAAACAGGAATGGAGAAACTTAATATTATCCATAAATTTTATTCCCTAGACAAGACAAATGATTTAACACACGACTGTAAGATAATACTTTTGCTTCATGCTATGGCACTATGAACTGATTTTAACAAACATATTAAGACGCAGTGTCTATACATTTAGACTGATGATCATTGCTAGTCTATAAAGGATCAGGAGCTACCCAAACAGATAACTCTAGTTCAAAACTATATCCCAGTATGAGAATTGTATTTCAACTATGCAACCTTTGTTTTGCCTGTAGAAAGTATTGGTCTCTGTCTATGCCATTCTGGGATCGGCTCAGAAAGAGTAAAGATCTAAAACCCTGAGAAAACTTCATTTTAAACCAACCTCCCTCTACATATTTGATTCAATGCAGCTTTAAGATGATGGGACCTGAAGTCCAAAACATCTTAAGGTTAGTATAAATAATATTTGAAAAATCAATATTTGACCTTTCTGGTTTAAAGGCTTCTTCAATGTTCCATCTCACTCTTATTTTGCATATTTTCATCCAAATATTGCTGTTTTGGGCAGGGAGCAACTATTTGAAAGTACATTTTTAGATAAGTGGAAGACTTCCACTTACCAACTTCTTCCAACCCATATAACCCATATAAAATAATTATGACAATTATAAAATAATTATGACAAATTTGCAGAAAATAGGACACACAAAATGGTCGGAACAATGATTCCAATTATTTTCATTAAGAAAACATTGCATCTGTTTAATTATTCAGCATGTCTCAAAAATTAGCAATCACCTTATAATTTGGATTTTCTTCAGGATGTAACATACTGTGTATATAAGTACAATATTTTCATTCAAAGATCATTTCCTGAACCGAACAATGGTAGCAGATGTCTCTCTGTACAGAGATGAGCTCTGATGAGGTCTTACTGGCAAGATATCTCTTTTTGTCAGGCAAGTTAGTTCTGCTTAAATAACCTAAGAAAGCTAAAAGGGGACTCAATCTCAGGTCAGAAAAGAAGCCCATGTGCTTCTCCTAAAAACACTCTAGCCATTTTTTAAAAATTAGAACATAATTGACTCCTTATAATATATCCAAACATTGAAACATAAATTTAGTTATTGTATACTTTTAGGAATATTTTTTCCAGGACCTTCTCCATCTGAAAAGGGAACAAGGAGATGAGCATTTTCTGTGGGCCAAATCTTCATTCTTCATTGATCTTATCAGAGCCAACAGTGTTACTAGCTGCAAAATTGAATGCCCGTCCTTGTTCATTGCAATGTGAGATTAACAATGAGTTCGGGCCTCTAACCGCTCACTTGTATTCTTGCAATCTGGTTGTAAACTTCCTCTCTGTCTGTCCTAGCATCACATTGCAATGATAAACTGATTTACCACCAGTTTATCAGTACTTAGGAGCCAAAGACTTAGCAGCACAAGGAAATAATAGCCAACAATTTAATAGCCAGCCATCAACATCCCAATCAACCAATAAGAAGCCACACCCAACCAGGCACCACATAAATAATATGCATAGAGTAGCCCAAGCACACTTTCCAGGAGAGAGAAGTTAGATAAGATAAAAGAAGATAAGATAACATTTAAAGTTGACTCATCCTTCTGAGGTCAGGCAAATGAGGACTCAGATTGTTAGGGATAATATTTGACTGTAAATCACTTAGAGAGGGCTATAAAGCACTATGAATCGGCATATAATTATAAGTGCTAGTGCAAGTATCACTTTTCTCTGTGTACAATGGCACATATTAAAATGAAATTCCGATACACATAATCTCTTTTGAATACATAGTGGAAAAAAGAGTCTTGAGAGTTAATAAGGTTGATACTATATGGTACAAAGCTATTACAGAATCTAGTTGTTCTGCTTCGGATACCACAGAGCCTCCTTCCAGAATAGACAACTGGTCATGGAGAAGATGTAAAGCATCCGTGACCATACTGCGGACCTTGGTCAAGCAGTGTTTATATGCCATGTCCTGGATAGAAGTGAACTTCCAATAATCTTTTACTCTGTTCTCAGCGTTCTCTGCACAGCCTTCTTGTCCAAAACAGTTCCCTGAAGATGTACCCAGCACAAGTCTGAAAGCTTAGGAGACAGTGATGGGTTGCCCCCAGTTCGGACTGGTTCACAAGAAGTAAAACTGGTGGGAGGCTCCGCCCACTGACCCGGATGTCATCAGGAAGCTTCTGTGTGGCCCTGTTGCAAACCGGTAGTAAAGGTAAGTAGGAAACTAAACCTCTGGTTCTGGTGTTAGGAGACTAAACCTCTGGTTCTGGTGTCTGAACCAGTTTGGATCCTGGAACAATATTCTGGGATACATATATTTTCCTTCATTCATAAATAGCCGTTGGGCCTAAATAACCTTGCCCAAAAGAAGGTGATATTTGAAAGCAGCTCATCACTGTTGTAAGCTCTGAGCTGAAAGGCTGATGCTTGAAGGAGAAGTCTCCTTCAGAGATTCAGAAAAGTCTTTCAGAGACTTCTTCAAGTATCATTTTTCCTTTCCTCAAACCTGTTTAATAATTCTGTTCAGCTGTGGTATCAGAAAACCCAATTCAGTTAGTTGAATTTCTAAAAGTCCCACTAGTTCTTTGTTATTATTTCTTCTACAGTATACTGTTAGAATATTATATTATGTACCTAATGAGATGTAAGGTTTGTAAAATCCAATAAGACTTCCTGCCCACTGAACATGGATAGATTTTCTAGCTTTAAAGATCATAATGTTAGAAGGATGACTGAAGAATAATATTGTATTGCAAAACAATCATTCAGTGACACAGATCTATACAAGAATAACAGTAGTGGGATTTTCATCTCTTTGCAGAATTCTGTCACCAAGAAATTCACTTCTTAAAGTATGCTCAGAATATTATTAAATGAAATATAGAACTAAGAACCTACCACGAGTTCACTTTTTTTAAAAAATGGAAAGATCTATAATAATAAAAATGTGATTCGTTATTTCATCTAAAAAGAAGTGTAGTTTACATATTATCTAAAATTTTGCAAAATGTTATTGTAGATTTATAAATAAATTTGATCCACATAAAATTCCAAATGGCAAACACTGGATAAAGTTACCATCTCCATTCTAATAAGCTTAACTTGTAATTCCCAGTGATTTCAGTGTGATTGACTTTGAAGGAAGTATGTTGAATCTCATTTATTTTACTTTAGCTTATTCTCAGGTAAATTCGAATGGGTTGTGACCTTAGTCCTTAACCTATTTCGATTAAAACTAAATGTTCATGTTAATTTGCATAATTCTGCCTTACAAATGTCATATAAAACTATAAAATGTGTATTATTCCATTTTTATTAAAAATAAAACAAGCCGGCAGTAAACACCTTCCAGACCTTAAAATAATCTCCAGAGTACAAGTAAATTAATTTCAAAAGCACCCATTGCGGATCAGTATAAAAAAGACTTTTTATTACCGCACAGCAGTTTGTCTCTGGCATCTGGGTAAGAAAATGTGGTCATTCTCTTTCTAAACAATACCTCTGCATGACATGCTGGGGTGCTGACAGATGGACATTATGTATTTACCAACCCCCTTCCCCCACTTGGTTTCCTGCTATTGGAGATGACATTCTTCAGATGTCTGTTTTATGAAGGTTAAAGACCACATGGCTCTTTCACACACACAGCAGCACAGCTAAAACAAAGCTTCGTCTAGTTTTCTGCTTGGCCTTCACTTCTGAGATTCCAACCTTATACTTACTGGTTTAAGAGCGCACTCCATTGAATTCAATGGGACTTACTTTTGAGAGATTTAGAGATGTCTGGTTGTGGAGGTAGAAGTACAACTTTGTTCCTGATTTACTGATGGGGTTCCTATCAACCCCCCTCCCCATTATTATTCACAGAATAGTTGTTGTTTTTTACTGTTACCAACTGATCTTATCTCTAATATGATTGCCATCCTTCAATGAAATGCTAGAATTAATTAATCACAGTTATGGTTTTCTTTTACTGAGAGAGATTAAGCATATTTTACTTTTCAAAAACGTAAGACCAGAAAGACGAGGAGAAAGAAAGAAAACAAACAAACAAACCACAACACTGTTCCAATTTGAAAATAACCAGAGATAAGTTCATTAGCTTGCCTACACTTGTGCATCATAAAAACCTTGTTAAAAATGACTCCCTAGCCTGCTGTATTAGCTACTTTATGAGGTAATTTCTCCATACAGTAATAAGATTTTTTCTTGGGTCTCCAGTGCATATTAAACCCACTAATCTTCTTTTATAAACTATACTTTCTGCTACTTCCTCGATTTGCTCACTTTAAAAGATACTCTCCTATTAATATTAAAGGTGGCAAATGTAGCTATGAACTTGTGGAAACATCTTTTTCCAATTTATTGCAGTATCTTTAAACAGTGTGCTACACAAATACATACACAGTAAATGTAAAATATGTTTTGTGACTAACCAAACAACAATAGTCCCTACAGAATTTATTTTCCCATTCACATTGCTGTGTAAATATATATACATATACATATATATATCTACACATATACATATTCAGATACACATGCATGCACGCACACGCACAGACACAATATTCAGTTGATCAGTTCATGGAATAAGCTCTTCTGTGCAATAAGTACAAGTACTCATGAGTTTAATGTGTTATTTCTGAAAATTTATTGGAATGAGAATCTTTAGACTTGAAATAGAACCCCAGCAGTAAATTCAGATTGCATTTTAATTCCGTATAATGATCAATTCAAATGGTTGAGTGTCTGGACATTTCTTGATCCTCAGGGAATTTGCAGAAGCATATAATTCTATAAACTAACTTTTTTATTTAAAAAAAATCTATACATATTCTTATGTTGACCTAATGAGGGCCTGTGAAATCTTAGAATGTATGACCCTTTGGATTATTTCTTAAGCAGATAGAATGAAACAGAAGCAGATAATAGTTTGCTTAAGGGTTTAGCAATTTTAGTCTAAAATATAAGGTTGATGATTCTGAAGTTTGTGTCACCATGCCAGTTTCCTCCCCACCCCTCCCCCCACTTTTGGGAGATTTCTTTGTATAGGGAGAAAGAACAGAAAAGTATTTTGATAGACAAGTCTTCAGTGACTGGCTATAAATGGTTTTTCAAAAAATCTCTGTCGAATCTTTGGGCAAAGAAATGAGACAATTGATTTCTCTGAGTTTTCCTGAAGGGTAGGCAGAATTTTCTCTTCGTTATGTGCATAATAATGGAGAAAAAGGAGAAAATCTTTATGATCATTTGTTGGAGAACAACAGCTGAGGTGTAGAGCCCTGGGGTGGAAGAGAAAGCACAACTCTGCTAGGTTCAAATTTGTCCATCGTTCACCATAAACAATACAGAAAATTAGAGAATTTGAAAAAGAAACCTAGAATTTTTTTTAAAAAAAACCACAGGACCTAAGTAATAGCTATAGAAAGGAGCTGTTATTTGAGAATATAACATATAAACTTCAAGACTTTTCCAAATTAAGAATGAACCAAACCAAGCTTCAATTGTATAGCCCAAGCAATCCTTATCTAACAATCTGATCATACCTGTTCTACGAATCAAGTCCAGTGCAGAAAATAAGGCAGGGAAATAGCTTTCAACTCATGAAAAATCATTTTTTCATTCACTTTGCACAATTCAGGTTTTAGAAATGAGTTTTATAAATACGTAGTGAACTTTATAAAGCAATGGGTTGTAGCTCAGTAGTAGAACATATGTTTGAAAACTAAAAAGTACCAAGTCAGGCATATCACAGAGTTGAAGATGGCTTTGCTCTGGAAATCTGAAGAGCTATTTCAACTCAATTTAAATAATGTTGGGCTAGAAGAACAATGGCCTAATTCTGTATAAAGATCCTTGCCTTTCATTAGAGCTTTGCAATGCTTGCTATAGGCCAGGGTTATATGCAATGCAATCATTCAGTTTTGGTGTCCTGCCAGGATCTCTAACATGTTTATCAGGCTGAAGTCCTGTTGACTGTTATTTGATCAAATAATATGACAGTGATGGCCAGGATAATAATGATTAAATATAATTATATATATAAAAGTGAAAACCACTCACACATCAAGCACGAAATCTCCAGAACCATAAAGCCTACAAACTTGAAATTTGCCATGTACGGTCCTCCTGGTTTCTAGGTGCTCACTAAGAAAGGATTTTTCAAAATGACCATCAGACCATTAGTATTTCCTATATTATTATTAACACACTCTGATGCTAAGGAGTTCTATTCCCCCTTGAAAAGAAATCTGTTCCAAATGCAAAGCACAAGCAGAGGAGTTTCACTTTCAGTTTTACTTTCACAGCAAGAAGCAGCTTTAATACAGAATACTTGAGCTAAGCCACACCCAGCCTCCTTCCTGCCTCCTTCTTGCTCGCATAGCAAATATTGTTTGCGTTTCCAAACACCCCTCAATTCTCTCAAACACTGACAGGATGCTAGCCAGATGAATACCGATGGATGCTGGTAGGCAGAGACAGATTCCCCCCCCCTTATTTTCCTCCTCAGTTCAGATGAATCTGTTCCTTCTACTGTAACACCAATTAAAGAGAAAAGAGGCAAAAAACACAGAAAAAGATTTACAGATGCAATTAGGAAAACACAAGTAAGGGAAGCTGTACACAAGTATCATCAAACTCAGCCCCAAGTGAGTAGACAGGCTGTAAAAAAGTATACATCTAATAACCTCTACGTTAATCAGTCACAAATGAGATCAATGCCTTGGACTAATAAGTATTTGTCTGATTTTAAATATGAACCTCAGATTGATTACCTCAGGGACAAGGTTGTTGATCTCAGAACTCGGGTTACCCTGTGCCTGGTGTCATGCACTAAGGTGGCAGGATGAGAGTCCCAGGATGTGCTGCAGTGGCAATAAATTCCACCTCCCTCCCCTTCAGCCCTATCCTGAACCCTTACATAGCCTTCTCACCCACCAGCATCCAACGGCAAAGCACTTTATTTCTGCTGCCCAAAAGTACAATGGATGCTTCCAAATGATGTCTTTTGGAGCCAGAGAGGTGAAGGAGGGAAATTTTATGCCAACATTCAAAGTGCAGGGGCAGGTCTACCACAGGATAGGCAATATCATGGCGGGGCCTCAGCAGCAGCCTTCATTTCTCCAGATATACTTCGTTGGTGATGATGATAATGAGAGGGACATCTGTTGTGGAATCTATCCAGGCATTAATCCACAACTGGTTAGCCAACTGCAGAAATTGCTGTGTGAACACAACAAGTATATTCTGGAACTTAGGGCTGCTGTTGATTCTGTTAGTAAGGCCACAAGGACTTCCAAGTGGTGATTAACACTGATAGGAAGCCTTCTGAAGAGTACTGAAGTTGTTTCAATGCCCCTACGACTACAGAAGTGGCTGTTCTCATTGTCAGCCAGGATTTTGAGAAGAGAAATATCGTTCTCCACAGCAGAGACAATAGGTTGTTATGAATCAGTGAGACGCACCATGACTACAATGCTCTCCAGTACCCTCTGATATTCTGCCGTGGAGAAGATGGCTATTACATCAATATACCTCAGTGCAACCCAAACACCAAGGTTCCTCTCAAGAAGGCCACTGCTGCCTTTTATAGCTACAGGATAATGGAGCGTGATGGCGAAGAATGCTACCTACTGCTGTTTCGCACCTTCTCAATCAATTTCTGGTTGATATGTATGTGAAAATTGAGAGTGAAAGACTCAATTGAATTTGTAGAAACCAAAAAATCTGAGAACCTGAAGGATGCCATGACAAGAACTGACAGCCACTTATCACAGCTTGCCAAGATGGTTGTGTTGCTGTCTTCTTTCACTGGAGGACCCTGCTACATGCACGAGTGAATTCAAGATGCGATGATGTATGTATGCCATTTCAGACAACCGGATCTGTTCATTACATTTACCAGTAATCCGAAATGGCCAGAAATCGTACAGAACTTGAAACAAGGACAAAAATCTCATGATAGACATGACCTAGTAGCAAGGGTTTTTCATGTGAAAGTAAAACATATCATGAAACTCCTCACTAAAGGTTGCATCTTTGGAAATACAAGATGTCACATGTACTCCATGGAATAGCAGAAGTGTAGACTCCCCCGCATTCATATTCTTCTGTGGCTAGAAGAGAAGACCAGAGTCCATTGACAAAATTATAAGTGCTGAGGTACCTGATCCTGACCTAGACTTAGCCCTCCATGACATTATCAAGATGACAATGATCCACGGTCCATGTGGACCCCTCAACAGGAAATCACCCTGCATGGTGGATGGCACCTGCAGCAAGAAGTACCCCCAGCCCTTTTTGAAGGAAACTCAAACTGGAGAGGATGGCTATTCTCAGAATCACAGGCAGTCCCTGGCAGATGGTGGATTCACTGCCAACATCACTGGACTCAATCTTGACAATTGCTAGGTGGTGCCATACAATCCCGTCCTGTCTTGCACCTTCTTGGCTCGTATAAATGTTGAGTACTGCAATTCAGTTAGGTCCATAAAATACATCTGCAATTATATTAACGAAGGGTCTGACTAGGCAGCGTTCACCATTGAAGATGTGGATGAGGTGACAAAGTACAAGGCAGGATGATACATCAGCAGCTCTGAGGCAGCCTGGTGCATTCTCTGCTTCCCTATTCATGAAAGGTTTCCTCCTGTTATGCACCTTGCCGTACATCTCAAAAATGGCCAGAGAGTTTATTTTACTGAGGACAAGGTTGTTGAGAGGATCAATAACCCTCAAAAACAACACTTCTGGCCTTTTTTGAGCTGTGCAAAATCAATGCTTTCCCAAGGACTCTTTTATATTATGAAGTTCTAACTTACTACATATAGAAAGGCAATCAGTTCTGCAGGAGGAAACAAGGGAAGCCTGTACCAGGTTATCTGGGGGTAAAAAAAGATCAGGTTTTGGGTATAGTGTACACCATCCATCCCGGTAATGCTGAGTGCTACTACCTGTGCCTCCTCTTGCACGAAATCTGTGGCCCAATGTCATTTACGGCCATAAAAACTGTGGCAGGGATACTTCAACTGACATTTCAAGGAGCATGCAGTGCATTTGGCTTTCTGGAGGATGATGCTCACTGGGACCACACTCTGGAAGAAGTCTCCATCTCTGACTTTCCTAACAAACTCTGTCAGCTGTTTGCCATCATGTTGGTTTTCTGCCAAGTTGCAGACCTTCTAAAATTGTGGAAGAAATACAGAAACAGTCTTGCAGAAGATGTTAGAAGGCTAATGGAGAGAGAGTGTGGAGATGCCCAACTGGTCCTCCAAATTTTTTTTAAAAATGAGAGCCACCACCTTCATGAGAACAAGGAGCCACTATCAGCAACCATCAATACCTGACTGAACTGTCTTATAATACCATTCAGCTGACAGAAGCGGTTGCTGTGAATGTTCCAAAATTAAATCAAGAACAGAGGAAAGCCTGCAATGAAATCATGCACAGTATTGCTTCTGATTCTGGGCAGTTTCTTGACGCTCTTGGTGACACTGGCAAAATGTTATTGATCAATGTCTTGCTGGCCAAAATTAGAAGCAGAAGGAATATTGCCCTAGCTATTGCTTCTTCAAGAATTGCAGCTACCTTGATTGACAGAGGCAAGACAGCTCACTCTGCCTTCAAGTTACCTTTCAACCTGAATCATTCTGAGTCTGCACTTGTAACATCTCTAAGCAGAGTGACATGGCTCAGGTGCTTCGAGAAGCCAAACTTATCATGTGGGATGAGTGCACCATGACTCATGAAAGAGTTCTTGAGGCTGTAAACAGGACACTCCAGGACATTAGGGGCGGCAACCATCTTATGGCTGGCGTTACGATGCTTTTGGCTGGAGACTTCAGACAGACTTTGCCTGTTGTGCCGCAAGGGATGCATGCACGTGAAGTCAAGGCCTGTCTCAAGTCATCCATCTTATGGCCTAAAGTCAAAGTCCTGATCTTGACAGTTAACATGTGTTCCACCTTCAATGTGAATTGAGGCAGAAGAGTTTTCTAAATTATTACTGATATTGGTGATGGCTAGCTTTTGGAAGAGGAGGGAAGAATAATTATTCCAAATAACCTTTGCGATGTGACAGATCTGATCAGCTCGACTGACAGAATATACCCCAACATTCATCAGGCTGGAGTGGATTGCAGTTCATTGCTGAGGGAAAGAGCTATTTTCACTCCAACAAATGACTCAGCCAACAGCATAAACAACTTTCTTCTCGAAAAGTTGTCCACAAGAGTATATAAAGTATGAATCTATGGACTTGGTAAAAGAGATCAGGGATGCTATACATTGCCCTGTGGAATTCTTGCACACTCTCAACCCATCAGGATTACCACCTCATGTCCTCTAGCTCAAGATTGGCACTCCAATCATGCTGTTATGCAATCTAACCCTTCTGAAACTGTGCAATGGCACCAGGTTTCAGGTGAAGACTCTGTACAAACACATAATCGAGGCCATGATTTTCACAGGTGTCAATCAGGGAGAAACCGTTTTCATACCCCAAATTCCTCTGATCCCATTAGACTACCACTTTGAATTCAAACGTCTACAATTTCCTGTTAAGGTTTGCTACGCCATCACCATCAATAAGGCACAGGGACAGACTTTGAAAGTGGCTGGTGTTCAACTGATGAGTGACTGTTTCTCCCATGGCCAGTTCTATGTGGCATGCTCCAGAGTCAGTTCATCAGATAGCCTGATCATCCTCCAGCCAGACAGCAAAACCAGGAATGTTGTTTACAGGGAGGTCCTGAGCGATTCATCTGAGGGACGAATTGAAAGTCTATGCTATGCCACTTATTAGCCTGGCTACATAGACAAAACAGCCACGGTTGCTGCTGGGATTAAAGGCCTTAAAACCATCTATTTCATTGTTGTTACACTGACAATAATGTCTTCATCTGTAACAGAAATTTATTTTACCATCTCTAATGAAATAATACAGTCACCTTTTTAACTACTCATTAATTTTCAAGCTTTAAGTGTCAATTTATCAAACCCCATCACATAGTTTTGTAGCGAAGCACGGGTATCCAGCTAGTTTTAATTATAATGAATCCATTGGCATTCCTATGAATACTCACCCTTGTCTTTAATCTTTTTTTTTTTTTTTGTCATTTGGTTATGGGTAAGAGCAGTAGTGTGCTGAAGCCAGATCATGAGAGCCAATTTTCAGGAATTTTGCAAGCTGATTGAGAGCAGAATGTCTAGAATACCAGTTAGTGACAATTGTGCTGGCAATTGTACAATTATAAACAAACCATTTCAAATAGGATCTACAACTAGACTTTGTAGAGACTAAGAACTGTGATTTTAAAATGGGAACATGAGGAATGTATGCTTGTTGGGCTAACCTCAGTGTGATTTCATATGATATGGGAGAATGGAATCCTACAGGGGGAGAGATCAATGAAAAAAAAGAAACAAAATGACTTAGTCTGCAAAGTTGCAAACCCTGCCATCTACTACTACCAGATCTGTCCATCTTTGTCTCTTGTCCTGATTTCTTCCCTCTCTGATGCTGTCCACTGTCCTGCCAATAGATTGTACCCAAGAAGCTGACAGCCTTTAGAAGAAAAAGCATTCAGAGCCAAGTTCCACAAAAACCAATGACTGTTCCAAGTATGCTGCCACTAGGACCTCCTAGAACCCATGACATTTTGGAGAATGTAAGAAATGTTTTCATCTCTTATTGTATTGCAACTTCTCCAAGAGTTTTATTTTTTCATAGAGATATTTTCATAAATACTGTTAAGTGCAAACTTCCTTTTGGGCAGTCACTGCAATATTCACTACATTTTATCCATCAGCAAAAATCATATCAGCACAAGGGGGAATGTTATAATTAAATGCAGCAGCAGAATATCACTGCCTGCCTGCTTTGTCTTTTATACTGGTGAGTATATTTATTTATTGCTTATTGTAAGTGAGAGATCCTGTTTTTTCTATTATTGTTTTAACAATAAGCACAGTGTCCTCTGAATGAAGCTTAAATCTTGGTAAGATCTATGAATCTTATGGCCATATCTATGAAGTTTTCCTAGAAAGTAACAAAAGTAATTTGCCATTCATTTCTTTGCCATTTGATGGGGGTAGGGGGAACCTGCTTTCCAGGATAGCCCACAACACTGAGAATTCCTGGTAGTTTTATCCAAGTGCTATCAAAGCTCAGTTTAGCTTTTTGAGCTCAGCCAAGGTCAGCTAATAATGCCTTATGTCATACAAGAGGAACTTGAATAATCATGTCTTATATAGTAAGACTGGACTAGGCAAATAAATACTCAAGGCTGGCTGAAGATCCTTTTATATTGTTCTTGGATCCCCTACTGACTCCAACAGCCAAATATCAGAATCACAGCTTCCTACCATTTTCTGGTAGAAAAACCACAAAACTGTATGCCGATAAGTTTTTTTAAAATTAAAGAGCTCTTTAAAAAACCGAGAAAATTTTGATCTACCCATGCATATGACTTTTTGCATCTCACTGTGGTCCACACTTTCCCAGCCAAAACAATCTGTAGTCTTCTTCCTTGAAAAAGTGGCTATAGAACTTCTTATATCCATATCAAACACTTGGCATCTAAATTGGCATGCAATTATTTGGATTCTGCCTCAACTTGGATCTGTGTTTGCTTGAGGCTTACTGTCTGAAGTGAATCCATCTTTGCTCCACCACTTGAATGAATATTCTTATACATGGCTAAAATGTTGATATCTTTTCCCAAGAGTGCATATCTCTTCTTTGCACATAAAGTTGACAATATGTATAAAAGCAATAGCAATAGCAGACTTATATACCACTTCACAGTGCTTTTACAGACCTCTCTAAGCGGTTTACAGAGTCAGCATATTGCCCCCAACAATCTAGGTCTTCATTTTACTGACCTTGGAAGGATTGAAGGCTGAGTCAACCTTGAGCCTGGTGAGGTTGAAATTAACTCCCCACCTGGCATTCACACAGTCAAGAAAATGGTTGTGTGGAAATTCCAAGCAAAGTGCAATGAAACCTGCTCAGCTTCTCTAACATTTTCTTTTGTATCTTTTAGGCTGCAATATATCTTATAAAGTGAATATACTACTATATGGAAAGTTTTGTTAAAACAGGAAGAACAGAATTTAGGCTAGTAGCTTAATGTTATCTCAACCATAAAGTTCCAATGTATTCCCTTAAATCAAATCTTGGTGCTTCTAACCAACAAGCAAAAAAAAAAAAGAGAGAGAGAGAGAGAGAGAGAAAGAAAAAAGAAAAAAAACTGCCTGAAAGCTGAAATAGTCAATTGATGTAAACAATCTGATTATTTCCATCAATCTCCTAGGAGGAAAAATTTTCTATTTATTTCAAAAATGAACGTTTTATTTTTGTATTGTCACTCACAGGCCTTCTACAATTTTAATTATCAATGGTGTAGCATTTTACATAGTAAATGACAAAACCTATTAATCAGATACATGCCTGTTGCTCCAAACTGCTCACATTTTAATTCCTCTATGTCAATTGTACAGTATTTCATAAATTCTTAAAGGGAACATGTAAATAAGATGTTACACATAGCTAAATAGGGGTTTAATGTTTTGCTTGCAATAAAAAATGATATTATACTTTCAACCCTAAGTCTGCTTTTTAGGTATGCTATTAAAGTTCTTCCTTTCATCTTTTTCCTTCTTTTTATACATTTTTTCTGTATGTTTATCCAATGCATATTTTTTTCACATTTGAAGTTTTTTTCCCCTTTTTTCTTTCTCTCTCTCTCACCCTCCCCCTTTCTCCCCATCCCTCTGTCTATCTCTCTCTCTCCCTTTCTCTCTTCCTCCCTCTCTTCCCCCTCTCCCCCCTTCCTTCTATCTCTCTCTCCCTCCCTTCCTCTCTCCCTCTCTCCCCTCCCTGTCCACCCCCTCCCTCCCTTTCTTTCTTCTGCCATTATAGAGATGCAGCCACTGTAGTTTCCCTGGTTCTGGTAAGTTTATTTTTTCAAATAGATGTTCTCTAAAAATATTAACTTGTAAATGTTTTATGATTTCTAAGGTTCTTTTATACTTAAATGTGAAAGCCTTAAGGGATTTACATAAATCTCTAAAGTAAAATGGACATGGATCTAAATTGCTCAGCCTACTGCAGAAGTTGATTTTTCTATTTGTAGCAGAATAATGAAGCTTATCATTTTTTTTTAAATTCGGGTCAAGTTATGCATCTTTATTGACCTTCTTTAACAGTATAGACTATTTTTTTAAACAAATGAGTCTAGCAGACAGGCAATGACCTGTAAGAGAAGTTAACAGTTATATGAAATGTATGTTGATCCTGCTTGACCTAAACACAGATGTTCCTCCCTTTTCCTAGCCATAGATTTAATGTTGTACATAGTATTTTTCTTGTTCAAAGGACTAAATGGTTCCAAACAGAATATTTCCACCAAATATCTTTTAAGGTTCATCCACATTTATTTTCCCTTCTATTTTTTCCCACCCTTTAAGGTCCTTTCACAAAGAAGATCAAAAGGCAGCTTTTCCTGCAATCCTCTGCAGGTGGTCAGTGGAAGCTTAACTGTTAACAGAGCTCTCTAAATCTGAATGTCTTGTTTTACAGGCCATTATAGCATAGTGTTATTACAAGTCTGCCTTTATTACCATATTTGGAACCATTTTGTTTTCAGTGAAAATTTAAACATTTTACAGGATTCAGGAATGAAATGGAAAATAAATTATCAGTTTAATTTCTCTGCTTTCAATAAAAAATGAAATAAAGTGATTTTGCGTTGTTGCAAATGTCAAGCAGGCTTTACAATGAAATTTGATGATTATCTTGTGGTTTACTATATTTTTCATTAAAAAAAACCCAGCTCAGATTTAGAGTGTAAAGAAGACAATATTTTCAGTTATTAATTCTTTCACATTTTAATATTCCTCAAGAGCACTAGTCTTTAGACCAACACAAAAAACATGCCTACCATTTATCTGTACCTTTGTGGTATTTAACAGGACAAAGTTTTGTGAACTCTCATAACAATTAAGAAACATGGGCACAGTAAAGCAGCTAGCTCGCATCACAGCTAATGGTAGGGCTACCAAAATCTGGTCTTCAAATCTGAAGTATGCTCTCCAGATGGCAGCAAAGAGTTGGAATTCTTTCCATCTCTGTGCTGCCATCTATTGATTGTAATTTTCTGGCTGTTCACCACCCCGAGTCCTTCGGGAGAAGGGCAGTATATAAATATAATCAACCAACCAACCAACCAACCAAACCAACCAAGTAAATATTTATGATGCCAATTGCCAAATCAAAATGTCTGGGGCACGTGTGGGAAGTGAAAATTCCAGCAATAGTTCAAGAAGACTCACTTGAAGCAAGAAGATGATGTGTTTTTATCTCCACTGATCTATTGTCCTCTTTACTCATTCCTATGTATATTTTCTATGTACCATTTGGTTGCCTTAAGAGATATTGCTGTAAGGAATTCTCTGCTCACTGCAGAATGTATCGCTCTGAGGAACCCTTCAAAATAACACCCATAACACCCATAACACCCATAAGGCAGTTTGGTTTGCATTCTGAAACAGAGAACCATATTTTGCATGCACAATGAAATGATTGCTCTGGACAGCAAATAGAAAGTTGTAGCAGATGGGCTACAATTTTTGCCAACCAATTCATCAGCCAAAGCAGCTGCTTCATTTCACCTTTATTTGAAGGTGTTCTATAGTTGAAGTCCTACCCAATCATTTCATTTATAAAAATATGTTAAAGCAACCTTTAAGGTTTCCATCAATAACTAACACTTTAAACAATGACTAAGCAGATACGCAAATCAACTGATCTGTGTCATTCCCACTTTGATAAGATATTTGATTATATAATTTCACAACTTGCATCTATAAATTTTAATATACATGTGCAAGCCACTCTTAGCTTTTTATATGTAACTACCTTATATGACAGTCCTTGTGTCACATGGATAGATATGTGTCTGTAGAGATTGTGCATTCCTGCTTGGACAAGACAAAATAACAAAATTGGTGACACAGGTCATACCTGTGTAATGGCAGAATATATGTTTTCCATGGGTATTTGCTCAGGTTTAACCAATGGCATCTCTATTACAGGGTTTTTTTAAAAAAATAAACCAAAGTGATCTGTAACGAACAGAAGGGAGGCCTCTGCTGATAATTTAGTCATACAAGGTGTTGAATAATAACCTGATTTTTAATGAGCCTCTTGCCTCTCTTAAAATTATATTTGCTTTTGTCCATTTTTCAAACTTCATGTGTAGGCATGTTCATGAGAACTAATTCTTAGAAGTAGTGAGTGGCCAATTCAAGGTGCTGTAGTTTTACTTAACATAAGTCATGTAGGTGGGACTTGATTTTTTTAGATTAATTTTCCTCTTTCTTTGGGACATTTTTCTGTATTTCCTAATGGTTAAGAATATTTTAGAGCATTTTTATACATATTCTATTTTACAAATTGCATGAACTATGTTGATTACTTCTTTGTGCCAAAGAAGACTATGAGAGGATAGGGACACAAAACAGGCTTTTGGGGACCACAAATGGTGCAACAGATGTCTTTCCATCTCTGTAAAGGGTCATAGAAATTCTGCCTTCAGTATCCTCAGGCACACAGGTTTCCTAAAGATTTCCTCCCGTTTCTCCTGTTCCTCCTTCACAATAGAAAGCATCCTCACTTATTGCATCATGGTATGGCATGCTGGTTTGACAGCCGCAGATAGAAAAACATTACAGAGAGTTGTGAGTACAGCACAAAATATTGTGGGCTGTCCCCTGACACCACTAGATGAGATCACTAGGGCTCATTACCTTAGAAGAGTGAGGAAAATTCTCAGGGATGACTCTCACCCTGGTCATCGCTTCTTTACCCTCCTACCATCGGGAAAGAGATATAGAAGTGTAGCCAACTGCACAAACAGGCTGAAGAACAGTTTTTATCCGTGGGCTGTCAGACTCCTGAATGAGAAATAACATAACTATGTAGTATGATGGATTGCAGGGCCGGCGCAATGGGTAACATGTTCACACTGGTGCAATAGAACTGGGTGTTTTGTTAATATAATTTATTGAGTTAGGGATTTTCTGTCTTCACTGTGAGTTGTATTGTGTTGGAGGGGGGTGCACTGAGGGTGCTCAACCAATCTCATTGTACATATGTTGTGCACTGACAATAAAGATTTGAATTTCTGTTGAGCAGGAATTCAATTCAGTTGAACCCGGTTAGAAGCCTACTGTCTTATAAGGATTCCTAAAATTATATTAAGGGTTCTTTGTTTAGATGAATGCAAGATCTAATGCATCTAATATGAAATAGAACCTAGGCACTCAGGGAGGTTTCAGAATGGGGAACACAGGTGGGCCTTGGTTTACAACAGTTCATTTGGTGGCTGACTGAACTTATAATG
The DNA here is from genome assembly GCA_030761175.1 of Masticophis lateralis. Classification (NCBI taxonomy): domain Eukaryota; kingdom Metazoa; phylum Chordata; class Lepidosauria; order Squamata; family Colubridae; genus Masticophis; species Masticophis lateralis. Next base: position 29,128,172 of record JAUDYJ010000005.1, read on the forward strand.
CCGTTGAAAAAAAGAGATTTATGACTGTTTTTCAGTTACGACCATTGGAGCGTTCCACATGAGCATGTGATCAAAATTCAGATGCTTGGCAACTGACTCATATTTATGACAGTTGCAGTGTCCCCTAGGGTCCCAAAGGGTCATGTGATCACCTTTTGTGATCTTCTGACAAGCAAAGTCAATGGGAAAGCCAGATTTACTTAACAACATATTATCAACAACCGCAGTGGTTCACTTAACAACAGTAGCAAGAAAGTTGCAAAATGGGACAAAATTCACCTAACAAGACCCCTTCTTTCTCTCTTAGCAACAGAAATTTTAGGCTCAATTGTGGTCATATGTTGGGGACTACCTGTAGATGAGTTCTCTGTATCCCTGTATAATTTTACCATTAACTTGTGCGAATCAGAGACTTACTAGCTAGTGCCCCAAAGCATCCTTTGCATTTGAGGTTGTTGTGAAAATTATAGCACAAAGGAAAATGCACAGCAGCAACTTGCCATGAGCAGTATCACAATCAACTGAGACCAGCCATTCCTTGATGCTTAAATCTGATGTCACACTCTTTTTTTCTATCTAGTTTTCAATGGGCAGGAATTTGGTGAGAGCCCTTTTTTAACAGTATCAAAGAGCTTATTAGAATGGATTTACAGCCTCTCCAGACCTCTATATACTTAATCACACCAATAAGATACCTAATGCTCATTCTACAAATAACATTTGGATTAATGTAGCATTAATTCAGTGAAACCTTAGAAATGTTGCACTGAAGCAGTAGGAAGAAAAAACAAAGAATATCTCTTTTGGACATTGTTCACAGAATAAAGCATTGTTCTTATCTTGCTTAACAGATAAGAAAGGGGTGAACATGAAAGACCTGGATTGCTCTGAAGAAAAGTAAATGGCACTTCTAAAAAGGTTATGCACATGAATATTAAAGACCTGTGGAACTGACATTGCTTTTCAGAATAGCCCCTGAAAGATTAAAGGTGTGTTTTATTGAGTGTAAATAATAAGCAGCTTTCTATATACTTGTCATGCTTCCGTTGATGTATGTTCCTTAGGAACTGTAGGACTTAATTCAAAATGTGCCTAAAGTTCTTGGTCTCAGAAAAGAAATAAACCTGTTTCAGACTCAGACCGTATCCATGATTCAACTTTATCCTTTCTGAAACAGGTTTATTTCTTTTCTGAGACCAACAACTTTGGGCACAAATTAAATTAAGTCCTACAGTTCCTAAGGAACATACACCAGATGACAAAGTACAAGTTCAAGGAACAAGTTTCTTCATGAATAGGCACTTACTAAGGAACATAATCTTTCTCACTAAGAATGTTTTCTGGAAGCTGGCAGTCAGAATACTAGTGAAGTCCTAACATTTTAACCTTTCTAAGCTCTCAGTCCTAAACATGCAGTGTTGGAAATCGCGTCTAGCAATCAGTCTTATCAATTGAATTACAATATTTTTTGCATTATAAGATGCACTTCCTCATCCCCCAAAAGTGGGTGGAAAGGTCTGTGTGCCTTATAGAGTGAATATTACAGTAGGAGAGGGGGGTTGGTGTGGCAGCTGTTGGATCAGCCTCCCAGAACACCACTGCTGACTTCTTCTAGTCAGCGGGGATTGCTGTCACCACTGCCTATCACCGCCTGTTTGCCGCCATCTGCTTGCCACCACCTGATCACCACTTCCCCTTCACTGCTGCCCGTTCGCTGCCACCTATTACTGCAAATTGGTGGTGGTGATAGGTGGTGGTGAACAGGTGGCGGTGAATGGATGGTGGTGAAAAGTGGCGACGAATGGGTGGCAATAGGCAGCAGCAGCACTGACGATCTCTGCCACTTAGAACAGCTGATCGGTGGTATTCCAAGAGCAAATCCAATTGCCAATCAGCTGCTCAGCAGCGAAGGCTCCAGTGTTGCATGGCAGGGGCAGCAGCTCAGCTCAGTTGACCGGAGGTGGGCACAATGGAGTGGAGCCCTGACGAACCATGTGCTGGGGCTGCAATAAAGTGCTGAAGCTGACCAGCTGTTTGGTCAGACTGTTTGCTGTTTGCTGCAAGGATGCTAGCCAGATGAATACTGGGTGGATGCTGAGAGGCACAGTCAGATTTCCCTCCCTCCCTTTTTTCCTCCTCTAAAGCTAATGTGTGCCTTATAATCTGAGGTGTCTTATAGTGCAAAAAATATGGTAATATTTTGGTAATATGGTTACAAATTAAATAAGTAAGTAGAAATTTCACAGCACATGCAATGTATAAACCTATGTAAAGAACTAAATTATATGTTCTATTTTAGGCTTCAAAAGGCTAGAAAAGCTAATTTTTAATTGCACTGCACTTACCTATTAATATTAAATTTATGAGGAAAATTCTTTATTCAGTAAAGATTCATTCCCAGATTACATTTTCCCTCCATTTTTTGACTTTCAATAGCTACCTGTGTTTTCTTCTAGTTATTTATTGTTGAAAGGCTTTGATATTAAACCAGCTTTAATCACTCCAGAATGTAATAATTCCTGACAAAAAGTGATTTAAGAAATTAGGCATGTCATAATTCGCATATCCTTGCTATTCCAAATAAATATAAATTTAATATGTGTTAATCACAGCAATTCACATAAATGCATATTTTGTCAAAGGGCATATAGAGTCTGGGCTCAGGTCAAATAGCATATGGACACCTGTATTCATAAGAAATACTCTATATAGAAGCAAAAGAAATTTCATGGTGTCTACTTATTTGTTTACTAATGATTATAACAGGCTGTGATTGGTTCAAGTTCCTTCATCTACAGCAAATATGGAAAGCTTTTTAGGATTCGAAAAACTGTAAGAATACATACAGAATCCTTGGCAACACATCCAGTTTGCTAAAGAATTTCTGAAGAGGACAATATTTTAAATTTTCCATTACCACTACCTATCAGCATCCTTTTCCAGTCTTCTCTTTTTCCAAACTTATTAGTAGGATGAAACATAATTGTTTTTGCTTTCTCTTAACTAATGATCTATCAAGTGGACAGCAAGAGAATAATGAGAATGTTCCTTGGACTCAATGGCCAACAGAAAAACTTAGGGTTATGTGCTCTTTATTTTTTCTTCTCTGTGTTTATATAAAAATCACATTCATGGAGTCAGAAAATTGGAAGAATCCAACGATATCATCAAACTTAAGAGCTAACAAAATAGGTGGAAAAGCACAACCAAATATACAAAGTCTCAGCACATACAGAAATTTAGTGGAAGAATTAAAGTATTCCCAATGAATGTCTATCCAGATGCTTCATAAATATAACTGAGTCCCTCACTAAATTTCTGTTAACATTAGGAAATGGAAGCTGTTTCTTATAAATTAGGATTAATAAATTATATGTCTTTAGGTCCTTTAGCAACGAAGAAAACTCTTTTTTTTCCCCAAGGTCAAACATACTCAGTTCCTGCAAATTCTCCTTGCAGGATAAACTCACACTTTCTTTCAGCAGTGTGACTTTATCATTGAAAAATGGCATGTGGTTTTAATTCTGCTGTTTTATCATACATATATCCAGCACTCTGCTGTCTTGCTGGTTGTCGTTCTTTCTGCCTATTTCTTTTTTTTTTAACTTCTAGGAAGAAGTTTCTCATGAAGTCTTCTTGGGAACTGGGAAAGTAAAGATAATGAAAGAGAAGATATTCATATCCATCTTTGACTACTTTATAATTAAATTAAGTACAGTAAGTATTTCCTTAAATTATTTTCTCTTCTTGAAAAAAAATATGGAAGCAATTGTTTTTCCATCTAATTGAATGACACACTGGGAAAAAATATTAGGAACATTATTTTTTTTCAAACACTACAAGCTCTCCTCCACTAAATTAAAAATGAATAATGATTATTGTCTCTTGTGACTCAGAAAAAACAGCTTTGTTGTTTGATTAATTAATATACAAGTGTAGGAGAGCATAGTGTAGCATTTAAAGTCTTGGACTACGAACAGGAATACCAAGTTCAGTCTACTTTCAGGGATATAAGTTCACTATGACTTTGAAGCAATCAGGGTTTCTTCACATGATCTACTTCACAGGATTGTTGTATAGAGAATAATTGTACAAATAAATACTAGTAATGAATGAATTTATTAATAAATAAATTCATTACTCCGAATTTAGAGAATAAAATAAAGTACAATCTAAACCTGTCTTTGATTAAAACAAACAGTGGCAATTTCTTACAAATCTTACCAGCATTTTTGACACAGTTTTGTTTCCCACATAGTAGAAGTCCTCAGAGAAATTGGTTTCAAATCAGATGTGCACCCCATAAACTGCAGTCTCCTGATGAAAAAAGGCAATTTAGAACTTCAGGCAAAATTACTTAGTTTAGTTTAGTTTAGAACTTGATCAGGTTTCCATCATTGTCTACTCTGGTTTATACTACTACATTCCAATATATTAACTACCAAAGGGGTATCAAGGCATGGGGGCTAGAACTGGCTTGTGGGGTGCTTAAATCCAGCCCATAGGCAGGGCCTGAATATATCAAAGGACTGACCCGTGGTGCCTCTGGCAGCTAAAACGGGCTGTGTGCGCCCAGCCTGCACCTAGTTTTCACCCTCCATGGCCTCCTGAAGCACTCTGCTGGCTGAAAACAGGCCGAAAAACAGGCTGAAAACGGGCCCGAAAACAGCTAGCAGAGTGCTGCAGGAGGCCATGGAGGGTGAAAATGAGGCACAGCAGGCCGCGTGTGGATCCCCTGCACTGCGTTTTGGCCAGCAGATTGCTATAGGAGGCATCCAGCCCACGTCCCATCCCTGTCCCCACCCCACTGGCCCACGGAGACCTACAATGCTTATCCACCTCTCAAAGAAATCCAATTTGACACCCCTGGTCTACCTCAATATAATAATGGGTCATTATTATATTCCAACCTTTATATCTTTCTCCAACCTTTATACCTGATATCCTGCTTTCTATTTTCTCCATAATAAATAAACCTACAAGTTCTTAGGCTGAGTGAGAGTGAGTGGCCCAAAGTCACCCAGCTGGTTTTCATGTCCAAGGAAGGCCTAGAACTCACAGGCTTGTAGATTCTAGGCCAGCACCTTAACCACTAACCAAAGGCATCACTCTTTTTGTAGCATATATTTCTCTGTGTGCCTGCACCTGTAACAATGATGTCAAAATGCTTTCTGCATCATTTCATCATCATACAAATAGTGCAATTACATAACTTCATTGTTATATTTCACACAGGTAACTCATTTGTTTGCATCCTGATGTTATGTGCTTTCTTGGCTCTGTCCTGCAAAGACCAATCTGTATCCCTATTCTACCTATGATGAAGAAAGGTTGATATGAAGGAACACAAACATACTATTTTTCCCTCAGTGCCTTTATAGTTTCTGTGCTTTGTTTCATTTTTAAAATTGATTAGGATATAAAATTTTATTGGATTTTAATAGGTTGATTGCTTAACTAAATTGCATTGTTGTTTTTTTAATGCTGCGCCAAAATGCTGCGGTTTATAAATAAATAAAGGAGGGAGGAATTCTGGATGGAGGCATAATTTGAAATGATGTGTCAAATGGTACAGCATTTTTTTCATTTAGAAAATCCCTTTCCCATCTCTAAATAACATGCAAAACCAAAACAACTCAGTGTAACCTCTGAGTAAAAAAGATGATGATGATGATGATGATGATGATGATTTTGAAAATTAGCAATGATTTGCAATCTGATTTGGATCTTTTAAAAAACAACAAATAAATCATTTATAGAGTTCCAAAATCTATGAAATAGATACTAAGCTGGGAATTAACAGTACTAGTAGCAGAACCAACAAATTGACACATTTGCAATGGAAGTTCATGGGCAGTTTATCAATACGGCTAAAAGTTTTGTCTCTTACCCTAAGTAATGTGATTGAGAAAAATTGTAATGTTGTAGTTTCCCCAGAGCTGAAAAGCTGCAGAAACTACTTTCTCAATGTTTTGAGTGCAGCTTTCAGAGATTCTCCAGAAATTGTTGGCAAACTTTAATATTTAATGAGACAATGAAAGCCAGCTCTTATTAATTATAATAACAAGGGACGTGTGATAACTATTCAGTCCTGTCCAAAAGTGTGAAGCCTCCAACCAGTTTCACCAGATGAGTGGGACAAAAAGACACAATAATTGAACTGGCCTGTACTATAAATAGGGCTCATGTTTAATACTTGTCAGTTACTGGAATTCTAACAGCTTTGCTCATTTCTGAAAACATGGTAGGATATAAAAATTTATCTGAGAGCTGGATTGTTGAATCACTGTCTGCGATTCCACCCAAGAGAAGCTGATATTAACTGTGATAGTGAAAAAAAGTGAAAACAACTTCCAAAGTAACACCAAACAAACAAGCAATACCAAAACAAAGAACACTAAAACAAACAATCAACAGTTAAGATAAATAAAAAAATAATTCAATTTCTGTAAACTATAGCTTTTAGCATGACTTGGCCTAATTCCTAAAATGATGATGCAGGTGAAACATCGCTTCCCTGGAAAATTGCAAAGATAATCTGATGGATATATCATTGATGGATATTGTAATATGAAGATAACATGAAGTATCTGGCTAGTTATGGTGGTTCAGTAGAAATCATATTTTTTCTTAGGGCCACATCAGATAAGAGTACAAGTAATAAGCAGAGTCTAAACATCTTCCTGCAGCTGAAATAGATTTAGATTTTGTCAAAAGGAAGTAACTTCCTAAACTTGAAACCAATTTTCTTTTCCCTCTGTTGAGCCATCATAGACTTCAAAGGACCCAAAAAACAAAACAAAACAAAAACATGAAACCCAGAAGCAGGACTAAGATGTGATGAGGATGCCAATAAATGAATGATAAATTATTAAAGCATGATTGGAAATATTGCCATTTTTCACAGCTGTCACTTTAAGTATAAAGGCATCAGCACATTAAACTAGTTACTGCTTTTTCATAATTGAGACTTTAGCTGCTAGCTGTGCCCTCCAGCTTTCCATTAATCATTGGGACTGAAGTTCAAGCACAATGACAGCTTAGAAGGCATTAAGTGGATGAGGTATTTTCCAGGTACAGTTTGGAAAGGCCTTTTAGTTCTCTAATCCTCAGCTAATTGTTTTTCCAAGGTCCTTAAACAACATCTTTTCCCTTCATCTCATAGTGATATAATTGCCCATTCTTTTCTTTTCTTGTAATCTATGTCTATTTTTTGTTTATTATATAATTGATAGGGTGTCTATTTGTTGGTTCCAAAGAACAGGTGCAAAAGTACTATGATATGCAAAGCTGTAACTGATACTAACCAAGGAAACATTGATTAGGTTGGCTGGAAAAGAATACTTCCTGGCTACTTATTCTAATCATACCATTTAATTTATCATGAAAGGCGCAAGATGGCCTAAATGACTCAGTGTGTACATATGTGTATGTACAGTTTCTACTCATTTTCTAGCCAGGGAGGAGATCTATTTATATTCCTGATCTGACTATTCTGATCTGACTTCTCCTGATCTGACTATTCTGATTCTGACTTCTCCTGATCTGACTATTTACTCACAATTTACAGGCACTATACACAACTGACCAATAAAATTTCAACTGCACTCTTAGGCCTGGCCTGAATCATTTCTCGCTCTCTTTTTTTTCCTCAGTGTGTAAAGGGCTGTACATCAGAACTTAATGGATATGCCAAAACATTCTTCCTCTTGTATAACAGATTATCAAGTGCATTGAGATTCATTAATTATGTCATCTAATTGGATTGAGGCAGGTGCAAAATACCTCAGATGAAGTGGTCACTGGCAGGAAGGCCAGAGCGCAAGCTTTTCTATTAGAAACCAGCATGTCTCCAGACTGCTGGAATTACTTTGTACTTATTGATTAATGGCCATAATTTATTACAGTGCAGAAGATCTTGCATTGAGTTAAATGTGTGATTAATCAATTTTCCATCAAATTATGAACAGCCGCACAGTTGCCAGAAAGAAAATACCAAGCGAATTTTTCCCATGGCAATGAGAATATAAGGTACAGGGACTTCTGTCTGAGCTGTCTATCACATCTATAATATTTCCTGCCACACTGATAAATGCTCACCGCCACCAACAGGCCACAGGTAGGAGTGATTGAGAGATGGCTGAATTTAGTTTGTAGCAGCCTTTTTGTCTGTCTATAATAAAATAGTCCTTAAACACATTTCAAAACAGTTTATTAATGCAAAATGCATTTCTGCCTTCAGCTGGAAATATATCATTGTTAAGTCAACAATACTATATTATAAACCGATAATTGATATTATGGGAAGGAAAGGGGAAAGAAAATCCCTAGGCAATGCAGAGATGAATTTGAGATTTGTATGTACAGTACCTCATTTTTATTTTCCATCAGAATGTCAGCTCCACATAACTAATTGATGTCACTTCCAATCTGCTAATAATTCACATAACATAGGTAGCCAGGGAATACTTAGTGCTTAGGCCAGTTGATGTTTAAAAGACCCTGTGGTACTTTTACATCTCTGATTCTAAAGAAACAACAAACTTGTTTCTGCTACTAAACTGTGCCTGTGGTAAAGCTTCATTGATCATGCAAGGAATTTTCTGAGCTCATTATTTGACAGTTTCTCAAAGCAGAATGGTGGACCAATAATACTGTGGACTTCACCCAACTGAACATTAAAAGTTTACCACACAAACAGAACACACTCACTGTTGAAGCAAGAAATTGTACTATCTTCAAAAGCATTTTACAATCTCTACCAGTCACTTAGAACCCCATATAATTTTAGGCATTACTCCTTGGAAGACCTACATCTTGCACAGAATGTAGATGTGATCAGAATTCCATTGAGAGCTATAAGTAGAATTTCAAGTTGATCCTGTGAAAGGAAATTAGGAATCTTTCCTTTATGTCAGCAAATATAAACATTTGAAAACTTGTACATTTACTAAATTTGTAAATTTGTAAAACTTTCTCTTTTCTCTAAGGATCCCACTGTTGAAGTACTAAAGTTTGCAGGTACAGCAGTCATTGTTCTCGTTTGAGATGGGGATGAGTCTGCATTTAGATGGGAGGTTGAACAACTGGTCCCATGGTACAACCAGAACAATCTGGAGCAGAACACCCTTAAAACTGTAGAGATAATAGTGGATTTTAGGAGGAGCCCTTTTATTCTACTAACTCTTATTATACTGTATTAGACAACACAGTATTAATAGTAGAATCCTTCCAGTTTTTGGTTTCTATAATCTCCCATGATTTGAAATGGACACTCAACATTAGAACCATCATTAAAAAGGCACAACAAAGAATGTTCTTTCTATGCTCATTCAGAAAGTTCAGACTGCCCCAGGAGCTGTTGATACAGTTCTACAGAGAAATTATTGAATTTGTCATTTGTTTTTCTATAACATATCTGGTTGGTACAGCAATCAAATAGAACAAGCACAGACTTCAATGGATAGTTAGGACTGTAGAAAAAACAATTGCAACCAGCCTGCCTTCCATTGAGGACCTGTATATTACACAAGTTAGAAAGTGTGGTCTACAGATCTCCACATCCTGGACATATTTCAACTCCTTCCCTCAGGCTGCCATTATAGAGCATTGTATGCCAAAACAGCTAGACACAAATACGGTTTTTTTCCCCCTCATGCCATCACTCTGCTAAACAACTAATTCCCACAGGACTGTGTAAAGTCTAAGTATATTTACCCATGTAATATGGTTCTATTACTATTATCCTTCTCATATTTTTATTACCTACTTTTTATTACCACTAATCATTATTATGATTATTATTACTCTGTTGTTTTGCATGTACACTGAGAGCTTATGAACCAGAGACAAATTCCTTGTGTATCTAATCACACTTGGCCCAATAAAGTATTAATTCTGTTCTGTTCCACTGAAACAAATTCAATTTCTGGAAATGTATGGGAACTTCTTGTGTTTACAAGGACGTCCCACTATGCACAATTGATCCTACATTGTATTCCAAGTACACACTGAAGCCAAGATATCTCTCTGGATCCAATTTTTCCACACTCTAAATCTCAATGTGAGTGAATGTGAAAATATCTAAATATTTCAAAAGAAATCTCTGTTGGATGCTAATAGTTATTCTGCATAGGTTTGTGCAGCAGTATGTTTAGGGCTAGGATACCAGATATGCAGCTGCTTCATAGCTCTGAGGAATGTTTTAATTTTGAAATGACGCTATTAAACTTCAAGGTAGTTGTTGAAATTCTTCCTTTGAATATTTAATCGTATTTTGCAAAATGTATTTTGGTTCTGTAAAGGGGTTCTTCTTTCTGTAAAAGAAGCTCAGTTTTTCTGCCTCAGCTTCAAAGTGTTGTGAACTTCCTTTTGTTAGTCTTTTGAGTTAATGTTATTGCAAGATGGGGCATTGTTTCTATATCGCACATATCTGTCCATCAGTCTGCAGTCTTGGTGGCTGGCTATGCTTCCTGATATAAGAAAAGGATCTAGGTTGAGTCTCTCATTGGGATTTAATGGAAGATGGGAAAGCTCCAGTGAAACCGAAAACATCCATACTCATGCTTGCCTACATTGAATGAAGGGAGCTGTAGGAATCCTGCATCTTATCGCTGAAAATATCACCAAAATATTCTGGAAATATGATGGTAAGGCAAAAGACTGGCTATTCATAAATTCATACATTGCAGTTAATACCATGCAGTTAAGCTAATGCAGCTACACTGCATTTCATACAGGAAAATATTGTCAAAATTTGCTTCTTTTCTGAAAAAAAAACTTATTTTCTGACACTACATAATAATGATAAAATAGCTATAATAATATTTGTACCACATTAGATTCCAACATTTTAGGATTTAGGACCCAAAATTGCCAAATCCTACAATATTTTCACTTGAAATGTTGTGAGTTTTGGTGTTCTTGGTGATTTTCCACAGAAATTCAGAATATTTGAGACAGGCTGAAGTTATTTAATTTGAAGTCCTATATATTTGGAATGAATATACAGTAATTGGTAGACTAGATATATTTATGTCCAGTTTTTCAGTACAAAACTGTCTTGAAAACAGTTGCCCTTTGCTTTCCAAGCATGAACTGAGAGTTCAGAAGTACCCCCAAATTACACTCAAGCTGGTACTCCCTGTCAAGAAGCAAAATATCATGTATCCATAATCATTTAGTCTTGCCAATTGACCCCGAGTCTGTTCTTGACTGTTAGTCATGGACAACATCTCGGTACTGAGTCAGGAAAAGATGAAGGGCAGACCAAAAAGAGAAAGATGTTCCTATACACATTTTTCCTCTGGCATCACTCACTCCTCATATCAACCCTGTTTCTCAACACTGAATGTAGGCAAGAAACACATTGTTGTTCAAGCTGTTGCCTAATAAAAGACAAAATAACCCAAAGAAATAGGTTATTTTCCTAGTGGATGTGTTATTCGTCACTTAGCTTGTGTATGTTTTGTATTGTGCTCCTTGCCCCACACTACAAATATGTTAGTTTATTCTTTTATTGAAATGAGCATCTACTTTAATGAGTATATGCTCATTATTCCAAACCTCTCTTATTCCTCTTCATTTAAATTGCAGATCATGAATCTACTTTCATGTGCTTGTTTGCTATCTGTTTTTAAGACAGAGTAATCCAAGGAATGTGAACTGATTTATAATGACAGAGAAGTCAGTACGGAATCCCATAAAATATAACACCAGTAGACCAGATATCAATTAGCCATCCCAAAGAAATGTTAGGTTGCACTTGGTCTGTACTTGGAGATTAAGATTAGGAACACTCCAAGCCTTGTTTTGATTGCCTGACTCATGTTAACGATGGAGTCTAAAAGTCCCATTCAAAGAGAAATATTCAGCTTCCTGCCCTCAGATTCACATTATCATTACCCAGGGGAAGTATCTTGTGCTTTTTCCTACATAAGTTGTTCGTGTGTGACATCTTTTCAACGTATGTTTCCATACTCCAATGCACCTACTTTTGTGAAGGTTTCACTTTTAAGCACTTCCAAGATGTACAGCTCTGAAAAGGGCATCAAGTCAGATGCTAAATAGGCTGGCATAGCTCTAAGGTATATAATGCACATATTCATCAAAAGCCTTTGAACAAATCATTAAAAAGCAGAGAACTACAAGTTACTAGTGCCCTGAGAGAAGCAAAAAATTACATGTTGTCCACTCAAGTGAGTAATTGCCCGAACATACAGTAGGGCAGTGTATGCAAGACAGCAGTTTATCTGTACACTGAAGCCTTGAACCCATAGCATCACACATAGATACGCTTCCCTGGAGGAAAAGGACCTGCATGTATGTAGCTGCGAGTCATTCCTAGACTTCAGAAACATTTTTGTGGCAACAGAACATTGTAAAACAAGTGTCATGTTTGTTTGATTTGGGATTTATAATGAATTCTTCAGAATGGGCTACAATAACCCTTTCTCCGCCAATGTTTTAAAAGAAAAATTCAATATAGTCAGCATTCTCATCTGGCAAGCATATCTATGGAATTCATTCACAATGTTATATTAAATTACAGTGATTGAGGAAGCTAATCAGGCCCAAGCAGTGGGTTTGATTTAATACCAATAGCCCTGGTTTTCAACACACTTTTCTACAACTCATTATTCAGATTTGTATACCACTTTTCCTTCTGCTCAAGCTTTTTCTCTTTAAATGTTTTCTCATTATAATCACATTGTGAGGTACATTGGGCTGAGAAATAAGCATTGTCCCAATGTCAGCCAATAGATTTCCATGGATGATCATGGGTTCAACAGCCTGTAGACTTCTATACTACACTTGCTCTCCTCTGAGAGTTTATTATATTTATTTATTTAATTTGATACTACCTGACTTCAATATTCTATCTATAATTGCCATAGAACAAATACTTCATTTTTAGAACTAGAACACTATTATATACCCAATGTTATATTTTAAGGAATATAATCACTCAGCTATAGCACTTAAAGTATTGCTTTATCTCTTTAAAAAGAGATGTTTATGGGTGCTTTTACCATTTGGCAACCTTTTTGTAAATAGATAAATGACAGTAACTCAAAACCTAATGATAGTAATTCAAAATCTAAATATTTTCACTAGCCCTTTTCCCATATTAAGTTGCCCTAAGTTATTCTCTGCATATTATAATAAGCTACAAACCTTTCTTATATGGTGTCTGTTTTAAATTTATAATCACCAATCACTGAGTCTATATTATTTTAGTCAGACCCAAATATTTAACTAATAGAATTCCTATTCAGTGAGAATTGCATCATAGAACTTTTCAGATTTCTGTGGATTGTGTCATTAATAATCAAGTTTTAACACTTAACTAAATTGAACAGGATAAAAAAACCCAATATAAGATACATTTTTAAATACCCATCAAACATGGGTATTTAAAACCTATCAAGCATTTAAAAGAATCTCATAACTATCTGGTTTTGTATCTCAGAGGACTCCTGATGAATCATGAAGGCCTTCATTTCATCTCAAAATCTTACCAAAGGTATGCAAATCATAAGACAAGAACCATACACAAAAGAACATTGAACTGCCTTCTGCTTTGACTCATACTTCACATATCACTTGGACATCTGTGGAATCTACACTGGCTTCCCACTGCATTAAACATGCAAATATCCAAAGGTAAATGCAAAAGAAGGAACAGTAAGTTTCAGAGGACATACTCTTAATCCAAATTGTCTTAATGAAATATTGGAATAGCCATCAAGATTCTGTCAATGAAGGGATGAAAAGAACTTGATGGAGATAATGTGATACAGAAGATCTTAGCACAAGCATTCTTGTGTGTAGCTCTCTGTGTGTTGTATCTTTAATGAAATAGCTGGAATGGAGAAGTCAATTATAAATCAAATAAACTATTTTTCACTGGATAAGTAAATGTACTATAATTTCATTTTCCCAATTAACCCATCTCCCAAAGCTTGATAATATTTTTTTGGTGGTACAGAAATAAAAATATACAACATAAATATGCTTTCTTTATATATACAGAGAGGCAAGGAACAACTTGTGGGCCATTATGATGCATATTAACATATTATGCATTATAGAATGCATAATATATGAACAATATAGCAAGAGTTTTAACCTCTCCCTTTTCTGGGGCAATTATCTGATCTAGGCAGCTCATGCCTCATTCTTAGTCCTCTTTTAAGTGTTTAAAAACAGAATTTTCTAAATTCTGAACTCATGTCCTAGGAAATCATTTCTGAATACAGGGCAGGACAGAAGGGTACATCTATGGTAAGTAATATATAATGGAGCTGAGAGAATATCAGATAAAGTCTTTAGGTCACAACAGAAAGCATGATTTCATCTAAACCGGTGTTTGTCAACCTTGATGGCTGGAGAATTCTGAAAGTTGAAGTCCACACATCTTAAAGCTTCTGAGGTTGAGAAACGCTGATCTAAACAGTCTCATTAAATGTCTAGTATTTACAGATAGGAATGGGAAAAATGTGTGAAATTTTGGAAAAATGCCAGAAAAATGCCAGGAAAACCCAACTTTTTTTTTAACTTTTAAAAGCATTTCTTCTAATGCTTTGAAAAGCCTCTGGTGATCAGGCAACTCAGCTGGAATCGTCAGAGAGGCTTTTTTAAAAATGCTTTGAAAAGCCTCTCTCCCGATTAGGCAACTCAGTTGGGATCGTCAGAGAGGTTTTTTTAAAAATGCCTCTCTGTCGATCGGGAAACTCAGCTGGGATCATCAGAGAGGCATTTTAAAAAATGCTTTGAAAAGCCTCTCTGACAATCAGGCAACTCAGCTGGGATCATCACAGACTTTTCAAAGCATTTTTTCAGTCAAGAGGTTGCAGAAAAAATGTTTTGAAAAGCCTCTGAGGATCCCAGCTGAGCCGCGTGATCATCAGAGGCTTTTTATTTTACTTTTAAAAGCATTTTTTGTCAGAAGAGGTTGTAGAAAAAATGCTTTTAAAAGTTAAAAAAAGCTTCTGATGATCATGCGACTCAGCTGACCATGGTCAGCTGAGACATTGGGGGATGCAGGGATTTTTGCTACCAGTTCTCTGAACCACCCGCCGCCATCATTACGGGATCAGGTGATCCAGAGTTCACCCCTGATATACTGTATATTCAGCTGAAAAATCTTCACTGTACCATGGTACATGACTGTGCAAAAAAAAGAAGGGATGTTAGAATACTTTGATTAAAAAGCAGTAATATATGTTCTGGGAAGTAATCGTTCATATTTTCTCCACTTTGTAATAGCATTCATGAAAATCCTATCTCCATCTTCTTTTCAAGCACTACAAATTGCATAAATTTTATCACAATATATACCATTGCATTTTAAAACTGGTAACATAAGACTTTATAAAAAATGGACATGCTTTTCAAAGTTTTAAAAAAGTATGCATGTGATTTTATACTTAATTTTCATGTTATATATGAATGGCCTCTACATCTTTTTTTCATGTGGTTAATATCACTCAACCATGGCTGATATTTTAGTAGTTCAACTTCATGTTATTTTTATACAAAATATACCCTTGAGATAATTTCAATCATTCCCAACCTCAAACTGAATTTAATAATAAAGAACAGTCTATTGAATTAAACTACATATACCAAATGTTATCATTGGCACAAAGATTAATTTTCCCTCAGCAAAAATTAACAATTTAGTCTGTAGCATAGCTACTAGTGCTTATTACTTGAAAGGAACAAGTAGAAATTAATGAGACAAGATCCATATATATATAAATAATATGATGATATGAAATGTATCTAGACTGAAACAAACAATAAAGCAGTATTATCTTGCATAACCAATACTGTAGTCATACTCTAATTATATCAATATTTCATGGATTTTGTGATGCAGTTATTCAGTTTCCATATAAATAGAAACCTGATGTGTTCAACACTCTGTAGTTGTAATGGAATGTGTGAGTGACCTTGGGAAAGGAGTGGGGGGAGAGATGCTGCCTAGGAAACAATCAGACAGAGAGGAAGGAACCCCTAGTGGATTAAGTACTTAAAAGTGACAGCAGAAAGTTTGTGCCTTCAAACTTGCCAGATTGTGTTAATGTAGCCTTGCAATAAAGTAGAATTGTAAAGTAGAATCCTTAATTCTGTTTCCTGCATGGTTTATCTGGGATGATACAATAGCATCTTAATGTTGATATGCAGGGGATCACCCGATTCTTGAAGTCTGCAAAATGTTGGGTACCACAAGACATCATGAACATAGTTTGTGGGTTTCAGAGTAAATAAAGAATAGCAATAACACTTAAACTTATATACCACTTTACAGTGCTTTACAGCCCACTCTAAGTGGTTTACAGAGTCATCATATTTCCCTCAACAATCTGGATCCTCATTTTACTCACCTTGAAAGGATGTACTTGTAAACTGAATTACTTGTTTTTGATGTAGGGAAAGCCTTTGATAATTTGAACTGGGCTTTTTTCAAGGTATTCGTAATACTTTGAATTATATGTTATAAATTTTGCAGACAACTTTATAAAATTGATATGATTGATTTATACTTTCAAAAAAGCACAAATAATTATTAATTGAGATGTAACAAAATAATGTGACGTTAAAAAAAAAAAAACAAGACAGAAATGCCCACTATATGTAGTTCAGGGTTCACCTGTAGGCTTTAATACTTTATTTGAAGATTTCAGCTGAACAGAAAGAAACTAGAATATTGTGAAATTTGCTTTCTAAACTAGACAGTGCTCCAGGAAAATTACAAGAAAACTTGTAATTTTAAACCATGCTCTTAAAATAATAGCCTCCTCTTTGTAGAGTTTCTCTAAGCAATTACTAAAAACTGTTTACAAATTTTGCTGCTAAAGGAAAAGCTCAAGTACTAAAATAACGGCCCTCACTAGAGACTGATACAATCCAAAGACATTATGCCCAATGACTGTTGATATTGATGTATATATTAAACCTAAAAAATATCAAAATTACTGACTTTTTCGCCAATAAATTCTTGTACCCAGAGCAATGACATAAAAGAATATGGAAACGAAAGCAAAACACTAAATGAATGCTAGTTGGTCCTTATCATTCTTTGGCAGATATTTCCCCCATTATAGATAAGAGATAATATTTCCAATATTCCAATTCTGCTCAGGCAATAGCTATTGCTGAGAGACAGGTAAACAGTGAGACTGCTGTGTCAGCTTTTGAAGCCATATTAGGCCGGAAGCTTCAATGCTGCCACCTTCTCATGTGTGGGAAAGTAGGAGGGGGGATTAAAGAGAGGGGTTGTTAGTAGACATAATAGCATTCTTCTTGTCGGTCAAGGTCAGGGCAATCCAGCATCTGGAGGAGTGGCCAGGGGGCTGGGTCAAGATGGAACGGACGTTGATTGTAGCATGTGATTGACGGGGGAGTAAGTGGATGGTTTGGGGGGTTTTGACTTACCGAGGGAAAATCCAGTTTTTCAGATTCAGGTTTTTCCAGATGTGCCAGTTTGCCTATTCTAGTAAAGAAACTTTGGAAAATGCTTGCTTCCGTGTCTTTAGTTGGAGTTGAAGTTTTTCTGGAATGCTGACATGCTGAAGAACACAGGGACAATAATATACTTATGGGAACAACCATGTTCAATAAGAAATCAATCTCTAACAACAAAGCCCTCCACCAAAGCACCTTCAACTTTTTTCAGCCATATGAAATCCTTATTGTCAAATAAGGAAAATAATTTGAGGGGTTTATCGATTTCTGTTTGCTAGACATTTGCTAGAGACATTTTGGGAGAACAACATGAGACTTCTAACAAATTTGCCATGAAGTGGTCATCCGATTTATTCCTACTGAAATATTTCTATCTATTTCAAATAATTGTTTGATGACTCTTATCAAATTAATTTCAAATTGCATTATATCATAGAGAAGCACGGTATTTCATTGGTAGTTCCAATAAGCAAATTTTAGTAAAAGAAGTTTTTGTGGAACTCTGAAGGATTCAGATATGAGGCAAAGGAAAGCAATGAAGATATGTCTTTTTTGGAGCAGAAGACATTGCTTTTGGGGGTTCTTTGCCCAAACTTTCATTAAAAATGGGGCACCTTTTTAAAGCTTTGCAAAGTCAGAAGTTATGTTAAAGGGCCATCCTCCAGCCTCTTGAGTTTCATATATTTATGTTTTCTTATTATTATAACAAAAAACATATTGGAAATAAAATACGTTTGGAATCCCTTGTTTTATTTTTTTTCTCCTAATTACCAAAGAATGTTGGTGGAAAAACTACTATCATTCACTTTTCCTAATATATGGTGATGAAGAGCTAACCTAATAACAGAATAACAGAGTTGAAAGCAGTGGTTGAAGATTTTCTAGTCCAAACTCCTGCTTAAGCAGGAAAACCTATACCATTTCAGCAAATGATTGTCCAATCTCCTCTTAAAAGCTTCCAGTGTAGGAGCACCCACAAGTTCTGAGGCAAGCCTTTCACTGGTTAATTGTTCTCACTATCAGGAAAGTGTTCCTCTCATTCATTGTCTCCTTGATTAGCTTCCATCCATTGCTTCTTGTCTTGCTTTCAGGTGCTTTGGTTGACTCACCCTTTTTTTGGGTGGGAGCTGCCCTTAGATATTGGAACACTGCTATCACATCACTGCTATAAATTGGTTGAATATAGTTCAGTACTTAAAATTGTTTGTTTAACCATGTGTTAAGTAGACTGGTTTTCTAAACAGTTACAGGTATAACTTTACACATCAACTCATTAATTGAGCTGTTTCTGAACACAGATCTAGCACTTTTCTGAAAGAGCACTAAACTCATGTCCAAACAATTAATTAGCTGCAGTTAAAGGGGTGGGAGGTGGATGAAGAAGGAAACCATTGATAATAAGATGACTCTGTCCTCAGGCACTAGAACAGCAGTGCTGAGAGTAAGTCTGCCCTTGGGGCCAGATAA
The DNA here is from genome assembly GCA_030761175.1 of Masticophis lateralis. Lineage (NCBI taxonomy): Eukaryota > Metazoa > Chordata > Lepidosauria > Squamata > Colubridae > Masticophis > Masticophis lateralis. The sequence goes on from JAUDYJ010000005.1 coordinate 29,147,114, forward strand.
CAGCTAGAAGTAACCCATAAACAGTTATAGAGCAGAATGGAGCAAGGAAAAGAGCACCTTCCTTCTTAATAATAAAAATGGTAAAATATGACCATGAGAAACTCCTTATAGTAAAAGTAACAGGAAATGTGCACTGCATTCAGTAGAAGTAGAACACAACTGGCATAACCCTGTTTTCTTTCCCAGTCTAGATAATCTTTTGGTCCACATAAGCCTAAAATTCTCTAATATGTTAGAAAAACTTTAGAAAAGATTTTAACAGACTCATAAAGTGATGAAGATGTAATCTGAAATACTACTACTGGCTTATTTTCTCCTGATATCTAGCTGATATCGCAGGGATTCAAAGTATCCCAGCTTTGTGAAAGTCTGAAGCAGATTGATAATCATTTGTTTGTTTTAAAAATATAAAAGCAAAGGGGTATACTATATATCTTATTATTATATTTCAGTAAAATAACACGTTTTGGCATTTTCAGATGTTGTCTCCCTTTTAAGCCAGAAATAAAAAAGCTATGGGACAGAAGTACATGCAAGCACCCAGAATATTGGGTGTAGCACCTGATGTTCATCCAAAAGTTCTACCAGATTGTAATTTTAAAGTGACAGAAAAGAAAGTAATGAAATGCATTAGGTGTAATCACTTTAACATCCTTTAATTAAACAGAATTAAAGCTTATTTATCTTGCAGCTACTTGGCTGCCTTAGTCACACCCATTTTCCACAGGGTTCATTGCACCACTGTACCCCCAAAAAGAGAGGGATGCACCATTTTTTAAATATTGAAAGTTTTCACCAGAAAACTTCACTACCTACTTTACTCCTCACCGTATGTAGATAAAGAAGCAGTCTTAATGGGATGCAGATTAAGTCATTCACAATTTAACATGAAGGGACACCTCTCCAACCTCTACTTCACCTAGATCATGCAAGCTTTGGAACAGTCACTGCTTTTGCTCTTCTTCTTTCTCTTCCATCTGCTAGGAAACAAAGAAAAAATATATACTTCCTGTTTTATACCATAAAGTAATGATACTGCTTGTGTTTGAGTAGAGACAAGATGCTATTGATAGATTAGGGGTCAAATATATTCCATGATGCTCCTTAGCAACTACAACTATCAACACCACAAGAGGAGGACTGATGCCCAACTATCCTACCACAGTGCCATTCTTTTGTGAGCTTTATAAAACACAAGCCCCATCCTGACCCTGATTCCAGTCATTTATTTCTTATCACAAACACACCCAAAACACCTTGGTGGAAATTCAACATGGGAGATTTGTTTTCTTCTAGGAGACCTGCTTACGGTCTTGAAGAGAAAGTCACGGTATTGACTGAAATTTTCTTCCAACTATTCCACCTGTCAGTGCTTGTTTGTATTTCAGAGGAGCCGATTAAAAGAAAGTTAAGTTGGCAAATTATCCATCTTTTTGTTTTTATGTCTTTTAGTATCTGGAGGGATTTGGAAGGATACTTTTCTTGTTTTTCTTGTCAGAATGATTACTGGATTATGTAATACCAAAGGTTATAACCTTTTTGTTTATGAATAGGAAAGGGTTTAATTGTTGATTTTATATGTCTTTAAACTCTAGGCAAATATAGGTATGTGGCATATAGAAAGGAGAAGAACATCAAGAAAGATTTATACACAACAGTGCTATTTACACTCACACCGTGCCCTGTATGTTTTCTTTTCTTTTTTCTGTCTAACAATAAAGAAGAACAATAGTGGAATTTAGAAATATAGGCGTTCCATTTTCACTAACTCTGACAAAGGAACTGAAAATTTAAAAATACACATATTTTGAATCAAATTCATGTGAGATTATAAACATGTTTTAAACTATGAATCTATAACAATAAAATATAAAACTCTTTTATTTCTATGGAACTAATTTACAACTATATATATATTATGCTTAGTCATGTGAATCTGATCCATTTTATCTCCTGCCAAGCAGAGCAAGATTCTTGGTAGAATAGATTTTCCATTTTGGAACATATATTAAAAATGTGTGATCACATAGACATGCCAAGGAGGCTCCGTAGAGCCTTTTTGGGCGAAGCACTTTTGTAACAAAAGGGAAAAAAGGAAGAAAATAACCACATAGATTTCCAGTTACTTTATAATTTTCTAAAGTAAGATTTTTCTTGAGAGTTCAACAAGTTGAATTTGATGCTTATTCTTCCTGCTATTGATCTGCTCAGATGAAAAAATAATAATCACCCAAGCAGATTTGTAACCATGGACTCTAGAACCTGCTGGACACCAATTCCAGGAGTCCAATTTTAGGACTATGGAGTCCTGGAATTGGTGAAAGGAACTGACAGTTGCATATCAGCAACATCTGGATGTTCGCAAGTTCACAAAATGGTACCAGAATGGACACCTTAGATAGCTAAACTGAAATCCTAGAAATATTTATCTGACAAAGCAAATTTCATTGAATTTAGTGGATTAAATACAGAATTTGTTTCCCAGTAAAGAGACAATTATCCTCACTTATTTCCCAATCAGTTGAAAACAAATTACATCATGGCACCATCATGGTGCCAAAAACTATCATGTAAAAGTCCAATCTTGCCATTCCCTTTAAAGAGAATATTTATGCAAGAGGTATATTAATATTTATGTAAATATAGCCCTTAATTTATCACTGCAATGTCTGGTAAACTCAGCAAAGATTTATCTTAACCAAGAAAAAGGGTTTTAGCTAAAATTATTTAGCTATGCATGTACACAAATACATACTATGAAAAATCAAAATGTAATTTTAAAAGCCCTGCATTTATTGTATTTGACAATTAAATTTAGAAAGAAAGAGTTAGTTGAAGTTAGATTATTTTCATTGGCATAAACTTTTGAAAATCTGTTAATAACAAAATAGAGTAAATGATTTTTCCAACAAAGCAGAAAATTGTCCAACCTCTTCTCAGAAAAATGCAGAGTGAAAATTAATATGCCAAAGTAAACAATAGGGATCGTTTCAGAATATACATCATTTGAAATTCATTTTTTGTTTTGAAACTTTAAAAAGAATTAACCAAATTCAAAAGGCATTTTATTGCTTCCAGTTTTCACATCTAGGGAAATGTTGAAGAAAATGTTGTTCATTTTAATTATCTTTATATTGTGTAAGTAATAAGTAATAATATTTAATACTAAAATTCATATTTAGATATAGTTTTGAAATGACTTATTTCCAGTATTTATTAAATTACTTTGAAAGCTTTTATTTTAAATGTTCCCCTTACTAACCTTTTGTGTGTCTTTTAAAGAACACATGGCATGAATTATTTGCATAATATTGGAAAGACAAAAATTTAAAGATAGATCCAAATGATAATTTGCACAGCACTTCAGAATAGGTAAAACCCAAACAAGATTTAGGGCAGAACTGAATTCATCCAATTTGTTATCAACTTAATTTTTTTTCACAAATGGATTCTTAAATTACATTACATTTAAATAACTGGTTATTATAGTAGAAATTATTCTATATAAAGTACAATGTTTAGAATCAGAGAGTTGGGAAATGAAACTAAAAATAAATTTAAAACAATTCCTTTATTTTCAAGATGTTATTTTAGCTCTGACATTAAAAGGCATATGAGAAAAATGCCAAATAGCCAATGCAAAATTTATAAACTGAAAAGTTTTAGAGGGAGGCACTGAATTCATTCTTGGAAGAAAATCTCTAATCACATTTCTGAAACAACACGGTTACTGTAGATATAACTCTTGATTGAAAACTGACCTTTTGCTAGATAGTATTTTCAAGTGTCCCGTTTCTACTTCTTACATGTGATTTATATCTTTATTTTCTAAAAGTGTTAACTGTAAATCTGTTTGCAACAGTCAGTGTAGAAGTAGGACAATAAGTCTTAATAGGCATTCCCTGAATAAATCTTTTCAAGTCAACAAGTCAACTTCTTAAGGAAAGCTGAATCAACTTCCGTCTGAATAGAAACTATATTCCTTGCAATTTATGTTTCTGAGGGAATATTAAGCTTCCTTTAATATATTCACCCCTTTTCTTAAAAGCCAATGAAGCTGCTTTACTTCCAAGAAATGTGATGATTTATAACTTTGGCTACAGATAATAAAAACTGAACTATTTATGACAATTTATCATTTTTGAATTATTATTAAACTTTTAGATGAAATTTACTAGGTTGGCAACTTATTTCTCATCATCTAGAAATGTTCCTTCTTCACTGTTTCATGTGCTTTGGAAGTTAGCTTTCATGTTATATAATTCTTATCAATCATAATAATATATTTTTCCCAAGCAGTTCCATTTCAGTGCGTATGTTTTACACACCTACACAGTCCCTATTTCTAAATAAATAATACGGTCCCAATGTTATTTTTATGCAATAAAAATATATGTGTTAAAACCAAAACAAATTAGAATTCAGATGTTTTATACTTATTCTAATAAACCTATACAGTACATGCTTCTTCAGATTTAGTAACATATTTTACATCTAACAATATAATACACCCCCTCAGTAACTCTTCCAAAGAATTCTCCCATCCCAATAGATTTGTCCCTGGAAACAGAAAAGGCAGAAATCAACTAGTAATTTGGACAGTTAGCAAATTACTTAAAAGTAGTGCCTCCTTCCTTAATGAGTGACACCATTAACAATTTTTTCCCCCTGACTGCAGACCCTGTTCAAATACCTTGGACACCTTGTTAGCACAGAATGAGCTGTTCAATCAAGAGACTGGGAACTGGAAGTACCAAGGCACAGTGTCTGAGTGGTGATTACAAGGGCAGGAGTGAGAATGCCAAAGTAACAGTCTTTGACGCTGCAGGAAACTGAGTAACCTTGAAGTCTGCATTTGTAAATCAGCCTGTATGATTATAGAAGTCACAGGCAAAGAGAATGCAGGGAACAATTATTTGCAGCATTCTTTCGATGTTTTAATTTGCTCCCAAACATGAAAGAAGTGCTGCTAAGAACCTCTGCACTTTTACAAATTTTATCCCTGGTGTAATCATTTCACAGGGGTAATTTTAAGTTACTTCGGAGTAGAAAATGCAACAAGGAATTATTGTTTTCAGAAGATAAAACTGCCTTCTATGCAATGGGACTTTAGCATGATCGGTCAGTTTTGATTCACAAAATAATATTGATTCTTCTTTTTAAAAGCTTTTTTTTTAAACTTTCCCAACATATTAGAGAAAAAGCTATTTTAATGCACACAGTTAAGGTTCCTTGTGATGTCTGCATTCCTTGGAAATTATTACATGAGAAGATTCAAATATATATATATATTAAGTTGTGCAAGAAATTTGTTTTGCACTTTTATGTGATAAATATTTTTTATTAACTAATCCTTAAACTTCCTAAACAAAATTAATCCATCAGTTTTGAAAAAGCTTATTCTGAGATATGAATGCAATTTTAATTAACTACAAAATATGTTAAGTTTCTGTTTAAAATAAAAAAAATGACTTTTGTAATTGCTTTAATTAAAAAAAAGGGAATGCAGCAAAATGATACTCGGTTAGACATTAAACTGAGTAATATGAAAATTAATGAATGCAAATCTTTCTAATTCTCCAAAATACTGTCATCTTTATTTAAATATTAAAGCTAGTAGCCAAAGCCTAATAAGCCCTTAAAAATTATGTTTTATAAAACTAATAATGAAATTACTATAAACTGTGTTTCTGCATTTATAACTCTGATATGAAACAATTTTTTCAGTTGTTTTTAAATATCCTTAAAACATTCTTAGTGCTGTGGTATTTTTTAAAATAAATTATTATATTATGTAATTATTTAAATATATTATAAATTACATAATGGGCTGTGTGCAAATATAAAGTATAAGTGTTGGAAAAAATGTTGTCTTTTAGCCCAGTTGCTTGCCTAGGGACAGAATGACAAAGTAACCTTTAATTTTTTTTTTCTTATGATTCAATAGATAAGAATTTTTAGTAATGCAACAATGAATGATATTTTTATCATAAACATCTCAATAAATCATCACTTTTCCTCCAATGTTCAAATGGTTTCCCTCTTTTATTTTATAAAAGATATCCCTGAAGCACATCAAAATTGTGAGGATTAGTATTATATATTAATATATATATTAATATTAACCACGTATACAACTGATAGAGGATAAATAATAAAAGGCTTTTAAATAAATAGTAACATTTTTCAATTCTAAATTCTAAAAGCAGAACAGAAACTTTACAGTGTGTGTATCTATATATATTATATATGTATTACATATATATTACATATTACATATATCCATATATATTGCATATATTATATTCAATTATAAGGAAATATTTCATTATTAAACTTAGCAATGTTAGTTAAGGATCTGGTGGTTTGTTTCTTGTATGACGAATTTGTAAAATGAATAAAGCAAAGTAAGGGAGGCATATAAGTATATAATTCCACATACCTATTAGTTTTATATTTTAGCATCTCAAGAGTCCAAAAGAAAACCATCACTGGACAGAAATAGATTTTAAAAATACCTTTCTTTGAACTGGGTTGTCTGTTTAATTTTTTCTTAGCTTTTCCAAATCTAGAGGGCGCTATTGTTCATTAATTTCACATTTCAGTCCACATAAGGGAATGAAATCTCAGTAGCTTGATGTTTATATTTTAAAAGTTTCCATATATGAGCAACACGAACATTTCCAATTCTCTTTTATTTGAAGGCATTATGAAAGTAGGGTTTTTTTTTAGTCTCACAAAGTGCTGCTGGGTTGCAAGCAATCGATGTCAGAGTTAAATGTCAATGTTTCCATATAAAACTCACTTGGCAGAGATTGATAACTCAGCTTTTAATTCCTTGTATTCCAAAAGTTTCAGAGGCAAGAGTTTCATTTTGACAGCTATAGCATAAAACATACTTATATAAAAAGAAAAACAAGTTTAGGGTTGTTGTTTTTTTTTTTAAAAAAAGGTACTGATATGTGATTTTACACAAAATTACACTATGCAAGTTAGCTTTTTAGCTTAATGCTTAGCTTCTAAGCACATAGAATGATTCTGTGTCAGGCACCTCAATTTTACATTGCTAGTGTTATAATCAGTTTTCACTGCTATAATTTTTTTAATCCTGCAATATAATCTTTTTTTAAAAAAACAAACTCCATTAACAGTACTTTAATCTACCAGGTAATACATATGCTACAAATACACACATACACACACATGTAAGCCCTTGCTGTGATGGCAGTGATGCATGTCAACATTCAAATCATCGAAAAAGAATCTGCTAGTTCATACTTGGCATCATAGGTGTCTTCGTAAGGAAGAAAATATCATTTTAGAATTTCACTTATCCAGGTTTTTTGTCAATTGATACAGTTTGATTAACTTGATAATTCTTCAATTAATATTATATTAGATATGTGTTATACAGAGTTTGATCTAATAGATTGCTAACTGATTTTCTGAACAATAATACCACCACTACACAAACATAGCTACATATTCAGACATATGGAATTTTCATTGTTTCAACAACACCAAGAAACATTTTTAAACTTTTTCTTATAGGATCAGTTTCAACAAAAAAGAATATGCATTTGCACATTAAAGCCAGAGAGTTTAAAAATACTTAAGTCTGTGAAGTTATGTGTATCTAGTAAGAAAAGCCAGGTATTGTAATGAAAATTCCATGTCAATACATATGCATTGCATATTGTTTGTGTTCAGTTGTGACTTGTCTTTCTACTAAAAACTCTTAGAATAAAAATAAGAAAACAATCTCACAGTTAAATCTTCATTATTTCTGTCAAAAATGTAAGAAAGTTCCATATCTGAAAAAGAACTAAGATACAAATACAAGAAATATTATTTTCAAAAAGCAAAATAAATCTCAGATATTTTATTGATTACACTTGTTCTTCTCTCCTCTGGAAGCTTCAAAATGTAACTCAGGATATTATCATCTCTTTTTCTCACTGTTTTGTTTAAATCAAGCTATGAATATAGTTGAGGGTTTTATTCCTATCTGCTTCTCATATAGAGTTTCTCATTTTCTCACAAAAATGATTTAAAAATTGAAATACTTCTATAGACTTCTACCAATGTATTTGATCAACTCAGTCTTATGAATTCCATATACTTTATAAAGTTGCTTCACTTTGGCTTAATAAGAAGGAGTAAAGGGAGGGAGGAAACATGCATACATAAATCCTTGGAGGTACACAAAATTGTTAGATGAAATGTTATTTTTAACAATACACATGCACACACACATAAACACACACACACACTTTAAAAATTTGAATAGGATTTGTTCAAATTTGCCTTTGTTTCTTTTTCACTTTTCAACACTGACTTAGCATGGTAAAAATGCATTTATCCAGCTCATTTATAAGTTTTTTTTTCTTTAAACTGAAAAAAAGCACTTAAATATAACAGTAACAGTTGCATTTCATTTCAAGTCTTTCATTTCATTTCAAGCAAGTAACCCTGAATTCAGCTGATTTGGACGCTGACATGCATCTGGCCCCTGTCTTGACGTCAAATCAGTGCCATCAAAACAATGGTTCATATTACAGGAAAATCTTGTGCAAATGAGCTATAATGGAAGTGAATGGCAATCTCCTAAGACTGTGCGGCAGAATTCGCCTTTGATCTGAAATACTGTTAATCTTTCTCAAACATAACACTGAGTACAGTTGGCAAATCCTGTAAGAGAGAGGTCTCATATAATTCAAGCCTCAGAAACTAGAGTGGTTAGGTGTCAATCAAGAGTTTCATATTAGCTACACAATTCACTGCTTCTCTTCTTCTCTGCCCCCTCCCTCAGTTTATGGCAAGGGTGTCTGGGTTGAATTGGACTTCTTTGCAGCTAAATGAAATGCTTAATACATTGAATGAATTTCTGGTTGCAGAAAAATAGTATTTGCTCACAGACACATTTAATCAAAATGCTTCCAAAATTTACAGTATTAGGATTGGCCCTTCAAATATGTTTTAAATGGCATTCATTCATCTCATTAAGATTCTAATGAGGCTGCAATTTTATTGTGACCATAGAATGGAAAACAACGCAAATTACACATGTTATTTTCATTGTCAGGGCAAGTATGCTAAAGGAGTTTATACTTCATGAATAATGCACCAAGGAAAGTTCTTGAAGGCTATATCGTGTCTCAAGTAAAATGCTAAAGATTGTAAAATCTCTCCTTATATTGTTTTACACTCAAAATCAGATCATTCTTGTAAATAAGTCCAGTGTGTGCGCATGTGGACAGATGCAAAGAGACTAAATCATATTGATTCAGTGCTGGTCGGAAATATGTCTATTTCAGTTGTGTGCTGCTTTTGAAGTTCTGCCTAAAAATCAACCCCAGGCTTCAAAGAGAGAGGATTATAGCCTTTATTCAGCAATTAATATGGCTGAAACTCAGAATGTCAGAACTTGACAACCGTTCAGGCCAAGCAGTAGCTTGGTAGGGGTGCAGTCCTGCAGAAGAACTGGAATTTACAATAAAATCAGTGCATCTATGGATTTAAATATTTTGGGAGTGAGATGGAAAGGAAAGAATATACTATTTCTAAAGTTTAACAACCTGTCTCTATTTTGACATAAAGGGGAGGAAAAAAGATGGTGGTGTCTCTTGACCTTTAACCCACCATCTCCACCTAGATCATTTTAATCTCCCACCAACTGTTAAGCAGAAAGACTGCTATTAAAGGGAAAACTATTCCCTTTGCCTTCTTACATAGATCAAATGACAACCTTTCCAAGTTCCTCCTCTCTGTAAGAGTCCAAGGGTTCAAAAATGGTCAAAGTAGCAAGCAAGCGAACAGGATGCAGCAGCAGCAACAACAAAACCAAAAACATTTTAGGCACATTTTAATGCAGATAGACAGACAGACAACATTTTATAACGTAAACCTAGTTTTGACTTAAATATTCCGGAATGATTTATACAGGGGGGACAAGGGATGGACCTTGGCCTATGCTTAATGTTGGTCCACCCTCTAAAATTGCTTGTTGGAATTGCTTTCCATCATTCATGGAAAATGAAGTGTGTCACACAGATTTAGCTTCATGAATTTCAGATGTTAAATGAGATAAGTATGCATATAGAAATGCCCATTAAATTTGAATTGATTATGATCCAGTTTTGCTCCTAAAAAGAAAAACTGAATGGAACAGGATTATAAGAAGGTGCTTTATATTGTCTCAGATGACTAGCCAGTTCAGCCCAGTAATTCACAATACTAACAGAAATGTCAGGTAAAACAGCTTTTCCAGACCTACTTTGAACTGCCAGGAATTGAACCTGGAATTTCATCATGTAAAACACAGCTTTTCCATTTAAAAGCGATCTTCCTTTCTCCATTATTTTAATCAAAGATTTTACTTTGCAATTGCATTTTGTGTTTTAGTGATCATAAATAATGGATAAGAATAATAAAAGTGAAATTGGTTGTTTGCATCTACTAGTACCAGTCTGTCAGAAGAGATTCCTAAGCAAGTATGGGACTTAATTCAGTAGATTGTATTTTGTATAGTATTTTTGAAAGTATTCTGTTATAAGATTAAAATTATAAACTGAGATGAATCTTGCTCATTTCCCTTAGGATATAATAGTTTTATACAGTTATGTAAAAATTATATTTCTGATTTCCATTGATTATACTAAAATTATGAAACTTAAATACTCAAAAATATTTCTGAGGATATAAATATGCTATTAGAAAATATTGAATCGAATGTAAATAGATGGGTCAAAATTCCCTTTAGTTTGTGGTAAAACAAGTTTTATTAAGTTAAATAGTGCCCTGTGATTAATGTATATCCTTGAAGTTATTCCTATTTTAATACCAAATAAATATTTCTTTTGGGTTACCTAAGAAATATATTAGAATTGTAGACCATCAAGGTTTTCTTTAGCTAAATGAGATTTGTATTTTATGAGGGAGGTGATTTCTGATTTGCAAATATATTATTATATTTTATCAATCATCACAATGTGGAATGAAAATGTAGGGGAATATTATATTCATAGGGTATTTTGGAAAGTCATTATTCATTTCCATTGTGGTTGTGGCAATAAATATATGGAAAAGTTCTTATTTCCAGAAATTCAGGTAGGAAATCTTTGGACCGAATTGGAGCAACAATGGGGTTTTGAGGCTTATGAATACTCTTTGGAAAATGGGTAGTAAAACATTCAACTGGAACTGTCATGGAATTTTTGACAAAGAAAGGAGCACAATGCTGGGGAGAAGTGGCCAGGCATTTTCCAGTGATCTGTGGGTGCCTGCTTTGCGAGCAAGATGGAATCTGAACAATAGAAAGACAGAGCTTTTTATACCTTTGGGAGTTGAGGGGCAGGAATTGATTCATGGATACCTTTTGAGCAAGTGAAATATGTGTTTAAACCAAGGAAAATATATTTTTATATTATAAAACAAAGCTGCCAAGAATTCTATTGTGAAAAGAATGGAATGTTGAGGTAATCAAGCATGTGCTATTGGTTAGGATAGCAATAGCGCTTAGACTTATATACTACTTCACAGTGCTTTACAGTCCACTCTAAGCAGTTTACAGAATCACCATTTTGCCCCCAACAATCTGGGTCATCATTTTACCAAGCTTGGAAGGATGGAATGCTAAATCACCTTGAACCACTCAGAATCAAACTCCTGGAGTGAGCGGTGAGTTAACCTGCAATACTGCATTCTAACCACTGTGCCAACATGGAATGAAATATCTGTGATTTCTCACTTCCTGTTTCCTAGATAAACTTTTTTTAGGTGAGGGCTTTTCATTGTTCTCCTTGATAGCCTTAAAAAGCTATCTTGGCAGCAGAAAAAATAGCCATGTTTGGATTATGCATTAGTTTACAGCTGGTCCAGTTTACGTATGCAAGGGGAGGAGGATAGCAGAGAAAAATGGAAAAAGACTTTGCGACAGGACAAGCAGAGGAGAGAGAGGACAGGAAGGAGAAGCAAAGAAAAAGATGGGAGGTGAGAACTGGAGAAGACTTTGTAGCTTTATTTTATTTTAATTTTTCCATCACAGGAAAGTTTGGGTGAAATCTTTGAGTGATGATTTTAATGATTGTAAACCAATTATTATGTAATGTCCCTTTGTGGGGTTTTTCCTGTCTTTGAATTGGATTTGGTCTTTCTGATTCACTGGCAATGACAATATTTTCAACTTGAGCTTATATTAATGGCTCAATATGAGTCAGACCCTTTGATCATTTCAAAAGCATCAAAGATGGACTCATATGACAGAATTCATGGCAGAAGTAAAATCCATTTAACTTAGCTCTATTGAAAGCACAAGAATATTTTCAAAGTGGATATTTCATGGATGCTGCAAATATGGAATAAAGAACTGGAAACACCAGTCCCATCAGGGTCTTTGTGTCCTTAAAAAGTTCCAATGGTATCCACAGATTTGAATTTAAACTTGATTTATCAGAAAATGTATTTAGAGTGCTTTGGACTCCCCTCAAAAAGATGCATGAAAGATGTGTATCAGACTTTCATTGTTGAAGGGGTACAAATTTGAGGGTTGATTGACCCATATGATATATGAATTTTTGACACTTTGATGTTGACTTATATACCAAATTCTGACTCTTTATCAGGAACTGTCATTCAACTATCATATTGAGCATTGATTGGGGAGAGAGAGAAAGAGAGGGAGAGGGAGAGAGAGGAAAGGAGAGGAGAGGGGAAGAGAAAGAGAATTTGGCAAAATGGCATTATTACAGATGTTAAGGAATGGTTTTTGGATATGTGCATTGTTCATCTAGTAAACCTCTGGACAAATTATTATGTATATAGAAAAGAGGCAATCAAAACATACAAGCAGCTAAAGACATAAGCTTTAATTAAAAATAACATTTAAAATAATTAAAGATAATTAAAATTTAAAAAAGAAATGATAGCTTTTATTTTACATAAACATCTCTGAAATCAAGAACAGAGTAAAATTTTTGATGGATATATGCAGATCCAAAGGAATGTAAGTATGTTTACAAGAAACAACTTTTCCAGCTTCCTGTACAGCCATTACAGAAGATTAAAAAATCCTAATGTGTTGGACGTTTCCTAGGGTGAAAGATAAACCAGAAAAATAGAACAGGCAGAGGTTATTTTGCATGATCTTAGTTGTTTCTTCTTTGTAAGATCTTATTTCAAACTGAGGCATATTCAATTGTTTTCCAGATCTAATGTTGCATCTAAAATCCTATCTATTTCTTATTATATGGTTAACATTGCTTTTTTACAACAATTCCATATCCATTAATAATAGTTTGAACTCTATTGCACAGTATTTAGAAGGAATACGGCTATCTTCTGAAAAAGCCATTGAATCTAACTAATCTATGAGCAAGGAAAGCAGATTGGAAGGTTGTGAAATCTCCATTGATATTGAAGAGTTGGTCTAGGAACCCAATTTCTCAGAATTATCAATAAGAAATCTGCCTAAATTGCTTTAGAAAGGTGATATTTGAGCAGTTTATTTTCATCACAGATGGCCAAGGACTAGTACTAGAGTTTCTTCATCCAATTTCCTATCCAATGTTTCTCTGTGCTATGATAATTCTATTCATCAGTGCATTTATATTCCATCACTCTTATATATTTCTGGGAAACTTACTATATCCATACAACACACACAACATTATTCAGACTAAAATGCGACCCAGAGTCTTTTGCTATAAGATGGGCAGCAAATAAATTCATTCATTCATTCATTCATTCATTCATTCATCCATCCATCCATCCATCCATCCATCCATCCATCCATCCAATCAATCAATCAATCAATATTCATTTAATCAATCAATGGCCTAGATAAACAGGTAGGCTTTAAGCTCCCTTTTAAGTGTATAATGTGGAAGACTACTTCATCTTCAACCCCAGCTCATTTCTCAATAAAGATCCCATGACAGGAAAAAAAAAACCAGAATTTATTGTGAATATTAACATAGATATGGTGAAACCTGAAAAATGTGTCATAACTAAGACCTGAGAATCTGGAACAGACTATATGGGAATAGGCAGTGTGGTAGGTAATTTGGGACTAAGCTATTTAGTGTTACCAAATAATTTTGATCTACAATTGTATTAATATTATCTGTAACACATTAGGATGGTTAAAGTATATTATAGCTAGTCCTGAAACTAAATTAATGTGAATTAATGAAAGTAAATTTCTCTAAGTAAATTTCTACCAACTATTTACCAGAACGTATTCTAGAAATAAAGTATGATTCTCAAATAGTTAGAAAGCTCCAAAATTTGTGAACCACAGTTACCTTTTTTTCCATTGCATTTTGATGAAGGAATCTTTAATGTGCAGCCTTTCCACCATTACAAGCTGCTTCAGGGCAATGATCTATCAAGTTCTGACTGTATCAAACTATTTGTGCTGGATTCAGCATCTAACACTGCTCTAACACTGCTGCACAATCAGACAAGAAACAATAATTTTCAATTAAGAAACCTAGAGAAGATTTGGGGACTTGATTTATGATGCATGACTAATTACCAAATAGCTACTCTAATGAAAATTAAGCTCCTGGTTGCTACAAAGATTTCACTTTTTCTTTGGTTCTTTGGTTGTATGTTTTAGGGGTTGGGTTTTCTCTTTTTGAGATATGTCACAAATATACTTCACTGAAAAATTGTTATACATGAGAATACAGTACTGTGCCATAAGTTATTACTAAAAATATCTGATTCTTATTGTATATCTAAGGAGTATATAAACCAATACACATACATATGCAAACACATACACGCACATGAATATTCTTCTCAATAAATTTTTAAAGGCAAAAAAGGTCCCATTATTCACAATCATTTTTTTTTCACTCAAGACCAAACTATGGGCATTTTGTTTCCCTTTCCCTACTGCAAGTACGTAAGTTGGTCAGGAAAGAAACTTGGAGTGATCAACTTTTCATGTTACTTCCTCAATCTGAAATGTCTCTCCAAGCTCCTCTACAATGTATGGTGAATGAGGGAAGCAGTGTAGACATCTGAATAGGTATATTTGCAAGTGCAAATGCCTGTTGTAGACTCTCTCACAAAACAGCTTTTATGGGGAAGGCTTTCTGATTTACAGATTCATTCCTTTTTTAAGTTGTGACTGCAAGACAATGTTGTGTATTCTTGGTTAAAGTTATTACTAGGGTAGGGGGGGATCAACCCCAATCATAACAAGTGGGAACCATGGTCTTCTCTTTTAATTGTTACCTCCTAATGCCTTCCCATGGAAAAAAAATGCCATCAAAGCAAGATATTTTCCCAAACACCATCACTCTGTTAAAGAAATAATTCCCTCAACACTGTCAAACTATTTACTAAGTCTGCGCTAATATTAATCTTCTCATCATTCCCACCACCCATCTCCTTCCACTTATGACTGTATGACTGTAATTTTGTTGCTTGTATCCTTACGATTTATATTGATATTGTTTCCTGATTGCTTGTTTGTACCCTATGACTATCATTAAGTGTTGTACCTTGTGATTCTTGACAAATGTATTGTTTCTTTTTATGTACACTGAGAGCATTTGCACCAAGACAAATTCCTTGTGTGTGCAATGACACTTGGCCAATAAAAAATTCTATTCTATCTATTCAATTCTATAGTTATGGTGCTTCAGTTAGTCAACTGCCAGGTAACACTGCTGCTCTTCTTCTTTGGAATATTTCAGAAGGTTGCTCCCCAGCTCTTTGATGACTGCATTTTCTTAATCTGCATGACATTGCTGATTTTACCATCCCTACTGCAGAGACTGGTGAGCCATTAGATTTTGAGAAAATGTGAATTCTGAAAGCTGTCTCTCTTTCACTTCAAAACTGCACTCATTTGCAGGGGCACATTTTGGAGTCATATTAAAAAATAACTGTCCAAGATTATCTCTGAAGGAAAATCAGTAAACGGCAAATGCAGAATACAATTTTAAGGCCTTTTTAAGACTGCTACTTCAACATCAGAAAAACTGGTGGTAGCCAGAAAGTAAATATTAATTTTGTTATTGTTGTTGTTCTTAACCTTTCCTTTGTAATGTCTGGAACATTTTAATTGCTGTTAGCCAGTCAGAATCATTTGTTTAAAGTGAATAGTGGTATAACATACATGAACAAATGAACAAACGAATGAATGAATGAATGGTGAGAGCATCATAAGTGAACATAGTTTCCTGGCATTGACATACATATACAAAGATTTATCTGAAAATATATTTTATTTCTGAACCTTGTTTCCAAAAGGAAATCTTTTGTTTAAAAATATTGTAGCACGGAAATTTGGAAACAAAAAAGTATCAAGAGAAATGTGTATTAGAAATATATTAAAGGAATGTTTTGAATCAAAGATGACTTTTGCTGTCTTCTTGTGCACATCTTGTAATGTTTTTGCAACAGTATGGAAGTGATTTGTCATTTTCAATCTCCCAGTCTACTTACAGCACTGGTTACCTAGCAGGTTCCTCTCCACATACTAGCGAAATCCAAACTTGTTTTATTTTTTAGATCAGCCAAGATTGCTAGGGTTAAAATGTTTTAGTTGGCTTTAACAATGATATTATTGTCAAAAACCAATGCAAATAAATGTATGGATTTTTTTTTAACAAAATGCATTTAAATGCTTCTGGTGAATCAGAATAGTAATCAACCAGTGCAGATTATAAATAAATCCAAATTTATACCAATCCATACTTCCCCAATCACTTCTGTTTTCATATGGTTAATGCCCTGCACCCACCCTTTTGTACTATTAATGTTGACTAGAAAATGAGTAAACTGCAGAGGGGCAGAGTTATGCTTTGCATATAGAGTGTTCGACATTCAGTCTTTGGCACCTCCAGTTTAGAGGACCTAAAGCTAGGAGGAAGAGAAAGATCTCCAACTTAGAAAGCCGCTGTCCCACAGTGATTGATAGTACTCACTGAATGGAACAAAACATATACTGTAAGGCAGCTTTAGGGAGGGAGGGATTGTAGTTCAGTAGGACAACTCATGCTTTGCATGCAAAAGAGCAAGATTCAGTCTCTGCACTGGCATCTTCAGATCCTTCTGGCAAAGACACATCTGAAATTCTAAGAGCTATTGCCCGGTAGCACTACAGAAATGCCAGCATATAACCTCATGCAGTAGCTTCAGGCAGATGTTAAAAAAAGAGTAAGTAGAGGATGGAGCCTTGAAGAACCCCACAAATCATGGGCCCCCATTAAATTTCTCCCTCCCAACACTGACTGGAATGTGTCCTGGTAAAAGAAGAATGCCATAATGCAGTGCTTCCAGTGCTATCCCCCTGAGATTGCCCAGAGGGGCACCATGATCAATGGTATTTAAAGCCACTGAGAGAACCAAGGAGTGCCATGATGAATGCACTCTGAGCCCAACAGAGGTCATTGACGTGTGCTCAATGCACATTCCCAGCATTATTTGGAAAAGTGCCACTGTTTATAAAGCCTTTATTTGAACACATCCATAAAGATGTAGACCGTTTCTATATTGTTTTCATTCCGTTGCTGAAATATTCTTATAGTTTGCATTCCTATTCCATCAGTAGGTAAGATCTATAAAAGCCTCAATCAGTTAAGAGTCAGAATCACACAAGACTGTGGGAGTTTTCCTCTTTTTCAACTGTAGCATATCCTATCCAGCTGTTGCTACTTTTGTAATGGGTAATACAGCTTCGTTGTACAAACCTATTGTTATTTCACTGCTGAAGCAGCCTTGTTAAAAAGAAGAAATCCTAGGATAAACAAAGTAAAAAAAAACATAATAGCATCATAAAACTAGACAGCTGAATAATCTCATCTTCTAGTATTTGCTTGTGATTTTTCATCGTGCTAAGTTTCTCGATTAAAAAGACATGGAGAGGTCTTGTTTTACAGCAGATTTGAAACACAGAGGAAAAAAATGCTACATGCTGAGCAATGAAATTGATTTTTTTTCCCCTTCTCTTGAAAAAGACTTATCCAATTCATTCACATCTGCCATATTTTTAAGTTAAAAAAAACAATAGGCATCTACAAAAATATTTTGGTAAAATCCATGGAAGACTGCAGGGGTCTTAAAACACTGAGTGATATTTCTTCTGACCTCCATATAAATAACTCATCTACAGTTCCCATTTTAAATATTCTTATCTAGTTGGAATGAAATAATAGTAAAGACTGTTCTTTGTTCTTCCTGATATTTTACACTTGTTATAAGGTTGCTAATAAAAACAAACATTGTGTCTTTTGAAGATTTTAGGGCCTCAGATAAGTTATATGCTGTTTTTTAAATATTTACAAAATACTGTGTAGGAGAACATTTTCATTGATTACAGATAGATTTTGCTTGAAAATGAATAGTTGATTATTCAATACAGTCCTAAGAACAAAATCATCTTTTCTTCCCCCACCACACACATACTGAAGCATAAATAAACAGTGGTGTGTATCTTTTTAAATTTATAACTCATCCTCTAGCCTTAATTCCTAGACACACGGCTGTCTTTAGAAGAGCATATGACAGCCATGGGGGCTTTTTATCAGGTTCGCCTGATTCGTCAGTTGCGTCCCTTTCTTGATCGGGACTCCTTACGCATGGTTACTCAGGCACTCATCACTTCTCACCTGGACTACTTCAATGCTCTCTACATGGGGCTTCGCTTGAGGAGCATCCGGAGGCTCCAACTGGTGCAGAATTCGGCTGTGGGGGGGATTATGGGAGCGACGGACTGCTCCCATGTAACACCCCTACTGCGCGAGCTGCATTGGCTCCTGGTGGTCTTCCAGGTGTGCTTCAAGGTGTTGGTTACCACCTTTAAAGCGCTCCATGGCTTAGGGCCTGGGTACTTATGGGACCACCTTCTGCCACTGATAGCCTCCCACCGGCCAGTACGCTCCCACAGACAAGGATTCCTCAGGGTGCTGTCGGCAGACAATGTCAGCGGGCGACCCCCAGGGGGAGGGCCTTCTCTGTGGCAGCACCTGCCCTCTGGAACGACCTGCCCCCAGAGATACGTAGGATCCCAGATCTCTGGGCTTTTTGATATGCCTTAAAACTTTTTTATTTCTTCAAGCCGGGCTGGCATGACCCCCCCCCCTTAGATATTTTTAATTGTAAATTGGTTTTAATAGGTGTGTTTTAAATTTTATTGGGCCAATTCTTGTTTAATTTCTTTTAAATATTTTTAAATTTTGTATGTGATGTTTTTACTATTGGCTGTTCACCGCCCTGAGTCCAGTAGGAGAAGGGCAGTATAAAAATAGAATAAAATAAATAAATAAATAAAAATAAACTTCAGGGTGGCATAGGTAGCAAAATAGTTAAAATATAAACTACTATAAAAAGTAGCAATTACACACATTCGGTATTTAAATTGGGGTTATTTGTAAAGGATGCAATTCATTTATTTAATACAGAAAAGTTACATCAAGGAAGCTTGCTTACAATGTCCCTGCTTAAATTAAAGATGCATTTTACTTCTGTGGCTTGCTTTTGACGGTGGGCTGGGAAGACAACTGGCTATCAGAATCAGAATAAAGTAGAAGAGACCTTGGAGGACTTCTAGTCCAGACCCCTGCTCAAGCAAGGAGACCCTGTTCCATTTCAGACAAGTGACCCTCCAGTCTCTTCTTTAAAAACCCAGTGATGAAGCACCCACAACTTCTTCTTCTTCTTTTTTGTAATTTTTTTTAATTTTTTCCAACATAAACATAAAAAAAGAAAATCTTGGTCTTGTTACAAATGGGTATACTAATTTAACAAATGAAAACAAACAATTTTAACATAAATTCCAACATCTTAATAAATCTTTCTATTATCTCATCATAAATCTTAATCTCCTACTAAAGAAGAGCTCATTTTTATATTCAATTATAAATTCAATTATAAATCAATATTCAATACCGCTCTATTTAAAAAAAAATTTCTTGCTCCTTTTAACATCAACATTAAACACAAAAACAATCTAATCTATTAATCTATATATTTGCCTTACAATTTTATCACCATAAATCTTAATTTCCAAATATATGAAACTAAATATTTATTTCAGTTTATTAATCAAAATTTCTTTCTATTTTTTCTCATTTTCTAAACACAATTCATCCTATCATATTCTTAAACTTTTACACAGACATCTCAAAATTTACCATTTCATTTTGATTATCACCCAACATTTTCTTTTTCACCCCCTATTAATAATTATTCTTTAGTACATTCTCCTCATTCTCCTCCATCACTCCACCTATTATTTGGCTGATAATAAGCATTTTCCATTGCTTTGGCTGATTCCTAGCATGCTTTGTTTTGGCTAATTAACAGCATTCTCCTCCTTAACACCACCTATTATTTGGCTGATTTCCAGCATTTCATTATTTGGCTGATTTCTCAGCATATTCTCCTCCATTAACTCCAACTTCTATTCTGCTAACTTATTTTAAAAATTCCTTTTTCAATATGTTGTCTATTAACCCACTGTTTCCAACTATACAGGATGTGTCCCCATTTATTTCTTAATTTTAATCATTTCCAATGCGTGTTAAATGCAATCTGTGTACCTTAATATATCTGTGTACCTTCCATCTGTGTACCTTAATATATCATCTAAAGTCATTAACAATTGATCATAATTATCATCCACCACTTTGTTATCAAATTAAAACTGAAACATGTTACAAGTTATGCTTTTATAAAAATATCACTTTTAGTCACCTTAGCTTCCCACTTCTATTTTTATTATATTTCTATCTTTATTTTCCATAAACACTTCTTGTTTTTATTTAAAGCTCATTTAAATTTTGAACCATTTAAACAATTAAACATTCAAACATTACTATCTAATTTATCTATTTTACTTCGTTTCCTTATCTGTCTATAAGCATTTCAATTCAAAGTCAATACTTCCATGCTTAAAACTTTGCATATCCTTTTTAATTCTATTATAAAGTCTGTTTCCAGTAAAACATCAGCTTTCCCACTTCTGTTCCTGCGCCAAGCTTTTTGTTGCTGCGCCAGTTAGTTAAAAGTCATTGTATTTCTTCTTTCTTTGTAAAGCCATTAAACGATAGAATAGGAATCTCCAAAGTTCAAAAAATCATAGGTTTTTTTTCCAAAGCAATCCACAAAATGTAACAAGACAAATAGGTTCTTTTCAGAAAAGAAACAAGGTTCCGCAATCAACACTTTCACTTAGCCATAGCTTCAATCGCCATTTTGAAACATTTATGTAGCAGTCCATTTGATCTCTTTGTCTGGCTTTTAGAGATGGCAAATCCTTAATTATCGCTTTTCTCTTTTCAAGTTCATTTCAGTTTTAGCAAGAAAGTTCAAATATCCAGCTCTATTTAGTTAATAAGCAGTTCACTCCAATCAATCAGTGGTGAAATAAAGTTCTTAAAGAGTTTTAAACTTCTTTCCTTATTTTACAAAATCTTCAAGCCCTTCAGATCTTCAGCCACTAATTAAGACTGAGGGTCTTATTTGAAAATATCTTCATTAACACATTGTTTCTCACCTGGGCTGGTGTCACTCACCTGGCTCTGAAGCACATTGTCCTTTCTTCCTTCCTCCTGCATTTTGCTTGTCCCGATTTGTTGAAGTTTCGAGGAAGCTGCCATGGCTGCTGTCCCCAGCCGCTGACTTAGAGGATTGCCTTTGGCCTCCGAGGAACTTGCCCATTCTTCTTGGCCACCCAAGCTGTCCCTCTCTTTCCCCTGCCCCTTCAGGACAGGATAGGTCCGCAGACCTCATCAGAGCCCCACCATTTCCCCGACTGTATCGCCGCAATGCCAAACCGGAAGTCCCACAACTTCTGAAGGCAATCTATTCCATTTGTTAATTGTCCTCACTATTAGGAAGTTTTTCCTTAATTCCAAGTTGCTTGTCTCCTTGATTAGTTTCCATCCATTGTTTCTTGGCCTGCCCTCTAATGCTTTGGAAAATAAATTGACCCCTTCCTCTTTGTGATAGTCTCTCAAATACTGGAATACTGTTATCAAGTCCCCCATACTCCTTCTTTTCTCTAGACTAACCAAACCCAAATCTTGCAGCCATTCTTCAGGTAACTTGGGTAGGTGACTTCAGACTTTGAACTGCATGAAAACAGATAAAGCTTATCTAGCAGTGGAAAGAGAAATCAGGGAGAACAGAGGCCCTATTTCAGACCTGGGAGTAAAGGATATATACTTTATCAATAGGATTAAACTGCTAATTTATTGGGTATATTACAAAAAGAATAAAATCTTTTTTACATGAACCCGTGGTTTGATTTGCAAAAAAGAACATTAGAATAATGAAATACACAATACAAGCCAGATCATATGCCTTTGACAATAGTTCTGCTATGCATCAAAATAATTATAAATTGTACAGATATTTAATGAGTATTCAGACTATTGAACTGGTATTTAGGCTTTTATGGATGAATAAATTTATCATCAAAAGTATCTGCTTTCATGACAAATTCCCAACAGATAATGATGATTCCCAAGGACATAATATTCTTGGCACCAACTTTTTCAGGCTTTGGAGGCTTCTCTGGTTCTCACCCACCCTTTTTTCCAGTAATAGCTATGAAGTGAGGCATTGTATGTCCAAAACTGGATTAAAATGGTTGGTTCTGTGGCCTGGATTCTATAAAGCACTCATAAGGTCATCAATTTACTTTCACTGATTTATGCTCTGAAAGCTGAGTGTGACTCATTCTTGGCAGTGTAAAGAAAGTATGGAAAATAAAAGCAATTGGAGAATGTATCTGCAGAACATCCTTTCAATAAATTATTGCTAGTTGCCTATACAGCTAAACATGGATAATACTTTATTTCATTTAATATCTGCATTACTTGAGAAGAAAAGCTAAGCAATGCACATATAATTGGCTCCTTGACCAAGATATTGACCAAGATGTTACCATGTTTCTGAACAATGAAATGTACAAAATGTGGGGGCCAAACAGCAGTCTGAAAAAAATATGAGAGAGAATCCATATTTCCAGCTGGATAAAATCTGTAGCTTAGTTTTTCTTTTAATTTAGAGCCATGCCCAAACATGAGAAATACAGTCTATATGGGACAATGAGAAGCAGCTATATAAATATATATCTATAAACTGTAACATGTATGTAACACATGGATGCAAATGTCATGCCATAGGCCACATTTTGGTAGAACAAAATGGCAAAAAAGAAAGTAAAAGTATCCAGAATCAGGGAGAAAAGCATACATTTCTCTTAAACCATTTATGACTTGAGTGCCTGCCACCATCCACCCTCTAATTCCTAGTCTTAATATTGCCAATTTTAACTTATTTTTAAAACAGCAGCAGGAGCAACTGACAAATTAGAAGCCAAGCAAATTGTTTGGAGAGGTTTTGCAGCCATGATACATGTGTTTGCATGTATGGGAACTCACAGCCTCTGTGGATTAAAACATTAAACCTCTTTGTTATCTTGCATTCAATGCTTAGATTTCAAAAGCAAGACCATTGTCATCATAAACCTTCAATTTCATATTTGGGACACTTACATACCACCACGATTTCTACTTCCCAATTTATTAGACTTGAAGCCAATTATAATCATACTCATTTCTGTCAACTTGAAAATATTAGGATTAATGCTACAGTGGCTAAATTTTTGGAAGGGGGGCAGGAAGTAGAGTAAGGCATGAGTTCCCATCAATGGGAAAGCAGACCACCCACAAGTTCTGTAGAGCTGCAGCTTCAAGTAAAAGGGCCAGCTTTGCTGTGGTTTCAGACATACCACAACTGAGTCAGCAATAAATCACCTAAGTTCCATGCATAATTGATACTATGACTTGGACAGATCCTGAGCTACTTCTGAATTGGCACAAAAACCTTTCATGAAAGTGTTCCTTAAGTCAGTATGCATGAAAAAAATATGGAAGGAATATACTGCTATGCTACAAAAGCATTATGCAGTAGAACAGAAAAATAGCAACTTTTACCTATCTGTGTTTCGTTTTGCTTATTGGTTATATTCATATTACAGTATTGAAAGGCTCAGTAGGTTCCTCTTTATAGCTTTCAGATTTCATCTTTTAGCTTATTTTCTTCATAAATCAAAATGACTAGTGATATTTCTTTCATATTGATGGAGACCAAAGTTTCTCAGAAGACGTTCTGAGAATGTTCTTTTTTATTCCCTCAAAAACTGCTGGAGAATTTCTTTCCAGAAAATAGTTTTCCAAATGGCTGTTCCACTATCTACAAATATGAGATGAGAGCATTTGGAAGGCCATTTTCCACCCACCTTTAAAATGCATGAAAATTTGTATCCACTATAGAAGTACTAAAATGGTGAGATGAAACAGTGACTGGAGACCAGTCTGGAATTATTACTGGGAATGCTTAACTGTTGCCTTAAGAAAAACACCCCAAAAACTAAACTATCCTTTCAAAAAACTTTTCAACAGCCAGAAATCTTTCTACTTAATCTCTTGGCAAAAGTGAAATGGACTCAGACTTTTCCTGTGTGTTGTTGCCGTACCAACCAAAACCATTTCAGCTTCCCTTTTTTCAGTACAGATTCTGCATCCAATTGTTAAAAGAAACAGCAGCATCTAGAAAAGAGGAGGCTGTGCAACAGAAGTCTATTAAATGTAGTGGTGGCTTTTTTAATGATTTTGATTTAATGATCCAACCGCTTCTCTAGTTTGCCAGTAGCAATATGTCAGCTTCTTTGTTTGTTTGTTTTGCACCAGTTCATGCCGGATGTCACTTCTGTTGTTCATGTTGAGATGGCTTTTGCCAGCTCCCAGTTAGCTAAATGCTCTGCTAGTTGTCAGATGCCAGCACCCTTTCAGGGTAGAACAATTTTTTTCAATCATCTCAGTGTCTTGGGAGGAAGCTTCATGCAACATTCTGTGTCGTATACCAAAATAACAAGGCTTTTTTTAAAAAAAGAAAAAATTAAAATTCCCAAACCAGTGCAGAAAGACGACACGGCATAGGAAACATTGAAACCTGCATACCATGCCAGGTGCCTATTGCTGAATGGAGACTGAGTGGAAAACTCTGCTGTCAGCTGCCACTGGGCAAATGTTCCTTTTACTATGGCTTCTGTCAGATGGCATTGGCAGCAAGGACTGGTACACCCATATACTTCACAGTCACAGTGAACCTTTTTGTAACCATGCCTCATTTGTAACACAGCCGTTTGCTATGCTTTTCCAGCCATCTGTGTCGAATCCAAGGTGTATGTATATTTGGATGGGGCTGTGCCATCTACAGAACTCTTCTAGCTGGTTCCTTATTCCCTGAATGAAACACCTGAAAAAATAGGCACAAGACTTACCACTTCAAAATATGCTACAGTAGTTCCCATCCAATGGCAGTTAGCCACATTTAAGGAAGAAGCTTAAGAATTTATAGGAAGAATTTATAGTATTTAGCAAATTAAGCATTACCAATATAAGTAGAATAGTAGATGAGAGATGGGCAGTCAAGAAATATTAAACATAAATAAATAAAACAAACAATATCATCATGCCAACAGGGAGGAAAGTTGAAATCTTATTGAATCAATGGGAGTAGCTTCCCTGCCTAGCAGAGCCAATGAAATCCATAGGAACAAGTTAATTGCAATTAATTTAAGTCCAGTAATTGGTGCAGGTTTTTAAGCTTGCCCATGCACACTTTCATATGCAGTGTTTTTCAAAGACCCAGAATTCTGGAAAACACTTCTGGAGAAAGCCATGTTACTTCTCCCTAATTATGTTGTTGGTTTTTGATAACCCAGTTGATGAAATTGGTGGTAAATTTTCTGAGACAAAGAACACATGGAAACAAAGTTTACCTCTTCATTTAACCTCAATGTAGTTTAATTTAATCAAAGAAGCATATTGTATTGAAGAGGAAATCTAGGAGAAAATAGAAAAATCCTGGTTCTGCACATAAATATGATTATGATCATCAGAATTCTGAAATGAACTAAGATAAAAAATGGGGGATGGTCCTGTTGCTAGACACATTGAGATATCTAACTAAAGATTGTTCTGGATAATACACAGAGGCATTGATTAATTAATTACATGATTATTATTATACTACTATTACTATTGTTTTATGTCTACTACTAAGAAGCAATAGATGCTAGGGTCAATGTAATATATGTTAGAGATGATTTTTAGTCTGACTCTTGGAAATGTTGATTAAAGAAATGGTGCGTTTATGTGGCTTCAGCATAATAGCTTCATTCAGTTATTGAGGAAAAGTAGCACATTTGAGGGAATGGTCATGAGCACATTACTTTCTGGTACTCCTGTCCAAATGAATGTAATGACCATCAGTGGAAGATCTTGTCACATGAAAAAGATTGAGAAGGATTTTTACAACGAAGCTAATGCACATTTGGTGAAGCTGAATAAGACTAATATGTTGAATAGAACTGATTGGACTAGTGTCATAGAACAGAACAGTTCCAGCACTGTTTCAGATATCATTAATGTACATTTTCATTTATTAAAACACCTTACTTATAAAATCACTTGCACACTTTCTTTTAGACAATAAGCTAGATCGATATTTCTATAAAGACCAAAGTGCTTATAGTATGATAGCCATATACATTAATTTTTTGTATTAAATTTGGAGAATTGGTATCTACCACTTCCTAATTTGGACCCAGAGGAACTATTTGAATATTTTCCTGCAATAAAACCAGTGATTTGATAAGCTTAATTGATTTTGTGAATAGTCTAGTAGACTAGCTAAGCCCATTTTAAATAAAATTCAGTTGCTTTTGAAGAATGAAAGGAACAGCTTGTCCGTATATGGACAAGTGCTTGTATTTCTTTTTTTCTTTATTTTTTATCCCATCTTTATTATTTTGATAACTGCACTTTCCCCAACTACTGAAAGTTGAATCTACATACAGTAATCAATGGCCATCCACTCCATCACAAGATGAAGAATATCTAGCAATAATATCAAGAGGTGAAGAAGCTTGTTGGATGAGAAGTGAACTGTCTTCAAACAAAAAAAAAAAACCAAGGAAATCCACTTGCCTCTTGAAAAAAGCACCTTTGGGATAACTATGACCTGGATAACTGAGAGTCTCTATAGACATTTAACTATGCACTTTGGTATGAACACCCTTTGAATGGTGTGAGAGTATGAATGGATTTCCAGAAAAATTGCAGACAACAGGAACCATTTGCGCTTAAGTTTGAGATGCAGACAACACAGACTCATCCCCAACAGCCTGCACCTGTGTTCAAAAGTGAAGGGACACAGGGCAGAAAACATCATACAGAAAGCACAGCTCCACAACACATTTCTTTCAGCAGTTCCAAGAAGGCTCATTCGCACTATTCAGGTGACCCTAAGGACCCAGACAAACCTCCAAGTGGCCTCAATGATTCTCTAAAAGAATGCAAATGACCAGTGTCTGTAAGGAATATAAATCCTTCCATTCCCCACCATTGCATCAGAGCTGAAGAAGCTTCTTGGATGAGAAGTGAAACGTCTTCAAAGAAAAACAAGGAAATCTAGTTGCCACTTGAAAGAACATCTTTGGGATAGCAATAGTATGAATATTCCATCAGTGTTAAATGCTTTATAACGTTAATCTCATGTCTTTTTCCATTGAAAAGAGTCATTCATGTTGAATCATTTAGTATCCAATGGTTACACATATGTGATAGTCTCCTAAAAGACACAAATGCAAACCAGGGGTGAAATCCAACTTTTTTTTACTACTGGCTCTGTGGGCATGGCTTGGTGGGCGTGGTGTGGTGTGGCTTGGTGGGCATGGATTGGTGGGCATGGCAGGAGAAGGATACTGCAAAATCTCCATTGCCACCCCACTCCAGGGGAAGGATACTGGAAAATCCCCATTCCCACCCCACTCTGGGGCCAGCCAGAGGTGGTATTTGCCAGTTGTCCAAACTACTCAAAATTTCTGCTACCAGTTCTCCAGAACCTGCTGGATTTCACTCCCGATGCAAACTATATCAATCCTGGAGCCATTAAGAATACCAGTCGGGACTTCCAGGAACTGCTATAATTTCAACATATACGGAAGATTCTAGTCATTGAAAGACTGCATGAAATTATGGTTTTGGATCATCTGGGTGCGGTGTAAAGTTACTGTTCTCCTAAAAACATAGTCGTGGGCCAGGGGACAGGTATGGTGACATCATAATGAAAACACAGTGATCTGAATATTCGCAACCAAAGTTGAGACACAATTGTGAAAGGATGAGGATTGCATTGTGACATCATCACACATTTATTATTTTCATCATTTACTTGCATACACATAATTATATTTTTTTAAAAAAATTAAATTTATACGTTTATAAATTTATAAAAAATTCAAGCAAAGCTGCACCTGCAGAATTTTACATTTTTATTTAACTACCTTCTTTGATTTATAATGAAAGAATTATTGCAAAATCAAAAATACTTCAGATTTCCAATTGCCAGTATTTGTAGTCTTGTTGCTTGGAGAGAAAAGTCCCAGAGCAGAAACTCGGAGTTAAATAGTATGGCAGTTTTGTTATTGTTGTTAGAAGTGATTAATTACTCAAATCCACTGTGAACCATTTATTCAGTGCATGGTATGGAAGCCTGGCTCTTTTATTCTTCTTCATTCGGCAACATAGAACTGGTTAGTTTTAATCCACTGAATTAAACAATGGTGTGGAAGCTTCAAGGCACACAGTTTGGATAAATGCCACTGTATATTCACGGAGAGGGTCTCTAAAATCAGTTATGAAAATGTCATGATTGTTCATGCTATTGTGGCCTCAGTGAAGAGAGGTCCCTTAGCACATTTGGTGAAGCTGCATTTGTTTTCCCAAGAGATGAAAGCAGAGCAGTAAACCATTTTTGTACAGTGTCATGAAAGAAACATCTGTGACAAGAATTTCTAATGTTGTTTCTCAAAGCCACAGCGGAGACTAAAAGAAGTTGAGCAAAATCAATCTCAGCCTAAATCTTCCAAAGCACAATACTTCATTTGCTTTCTTTCATATGTTGTTTATTCACATATGCAGAGCTGACTGAATTCCAGAATTGAGAATGTCTTTAAGAATCATTTTTACTGGTTGTACCAGTCCAGGTATATGACTTAGTTGCATGAACAATGCAATACTGTTTCATAAAGCAGTTTAAGATGATGCTTTTCTCCAATCTTCATCACTTATTCAACAATCTGCAAAGTACTAGTTATTGTTCATAGCCATCCATTTCTTGTAGAAGATATTTTGGATGATAGTCAGTGATCATCCAAACCATTTGTTCTGGAACACCATCATACATTCATAGCCCATTATTTATTAGATTGTGTTTCTGTAGATCAACCCTCTTTAACTTAATATTATTATTAAATAATCAACTCTTATTAAAACTGGCATTGTGACTTTGCTGTTACTTTAGCCTTAATATAAATATATTTTGTTTCATTTACAGGATTGGACTCCTGTATAACTTGTGAAAATAATGAAAAACAATTTGTTAAAAGTTCATGAATCCCCTACATTTAACAATAATACCCACCCATAAACACAACTTGCAACTCTAAAAATATCAAGCTATATGGCATCATGAATGTGATTCTCTACTGGTTACTAAAATACGCCAATTTTCATGACAATGAAGAGATTTAGATTCCACTTGCACAGATAAGTTCATCAGCAGTGATATTGAAACAAGTTTGTAAAGCACTGAACAGTTCTGCTAATTTTAAAAGGGCTGTTCACAAGCTGGATGCCAAGAACCACTTTGAAGTGTTTTATTAACTTGGAAGCTACAATGAAAAACAAATATAATCAACAACAGCCAAAGGGGAAAATCTTCTAACATCAAAATAGGCAGCTGGTGTTAGACTTGTGCATTTCTTTCCAAAAGATAAATATCGACTAGGATAGGTTGCATATCATTCTTTTGTTGGTATCATGGAACGATCTCATCCCTTGTAGAAAAAAATATATAAATGTATGCATTTAGAAGACTTCTAAATTCTAAAATATACTCCAGATATTTTTCAGTATTTGAAAAAATTCGGATCTCATTTTAATTTACAAAGTCCATTTAGTCCCAGGTAGATCAAAGTACTATGTTATTCTGAAGAATAAAATGCAAAGGGAACTTCCGGTTGGACATTCGGCGATATCAGAAGCCTGGTCCGCAAGCTAAATGGTCACCAAAAAAACTTTCCCTGTCGGAGGGTCCGAATAGGGCCATAGCCACTACAGAGGAGTGGCAAAGCAAAGGGGGACTGCCTAGCAGGTAGAGGGGAGCCGCATCTCCCCTCCCTGACCTGGAAAGCCCCCTCAACTGATGGCAGGGAACAGCAGCAGCAAAACATGGTTGCTATGAAGCCAAAAATGACCAGAATACAAAGACTGAGCATGAGAAGAGAAAGTGAGTGGCTTGTGAACTGGGCAAAAGAATTTTTTTTTAAAGTATCCCCAAGAAATACGAGGAAAAGCATACTGGGACTATTTGCTAGCAGTGTAAGAAGCACATTTATAGGGGGGAAAGTCACAATACTTAAGAAGAAAAACCTTTTAAAGGAAACTAAGTTAAAAAATTAAACTCTCAAAGTGAAGACACGACACTAAAAAGGTATTTTTTTAAAAAAATCTAGAATTTGATCTGGAATTTGTCATTATTTTATTACTATCAAATTTTCTTATGCCCACTATTGGATTTACAATTTAAAATAATTAAAATTGGATTATCAACATTATGCAGACAGGCAAGACCAAACTGAATTCGGAGGCCATCTGCTGTTAAGAGGAGAACTGTGCACCTATGGGATCACTATTTTTGATGGATTATAAAGAATTACTTTAAATTTACTTTAAACTTCAAAATTACAAAACTGCTGAACAAATAAAAGTGATTGGAAGGGATGTGGATGACCCCCTGGATATTTTTTTAAGAAAACTGGACTGACTGTAAAACGGAAATAAGTGAAGATAATGATATGGAGCTGATTTACCAAGACATTAAGGATTTTATAAAAGAGCAATGTAAGGAGATGATGAAAATATCTGGCTGTATGGATCCCATAGAGCAAAAACTGGAAAATATAATACAAGGAATAACAAGTAAAGACCAGGAAAATGAGGAAACAATGGAAACACCCAAAAGAGAATGCAGAATTGGGAAATCAAAAAGAAGAAGAAAACAACAAGAAGACATTTGTAAAATGGAGAGTGAAAAAGGGATTAGAGCAGAAGGAAAAAATCTTAGAAGATGTGAAAAGGAAATGAGAGAAACAGGAAGATAGCGAGGGAGAAGAAAAAGGGGTTAGAAAAAGTAGTCATAGAAAAAAACAACAAGGGAAAATGATGAGGGGATAGAAAGCTAGAGGTTATAGTCAAAACATAGACCTAAACGTAGATGGAATAAATGATCTAAAAGAGGTGCATGGGAGGCAATTCCCCCCCCCCAAAAAAAGATTAAAAATTTGGATGAGGGCGAAAGATGTGGGATAAAGCAGAATGGGGGCAGAAAAAGGAGCGTGAAGTAGAATATTTCATTAAAGTAAGTTAACAAAATGTATGAAAATTATATAATTTGGATAACTTTATATGTGGTGTAAGAGATAAAAAAATTCAAATATATACTAGGAAGATAACAGTGTAATGAATATAAGAAATGAAGGACTGAGATAATATATACATTTTAAAATATGATTATTAACAAAGTTAGAGAAAGATTATGATTGACATATTGGAATATTGAATATTAAATAATGGAAAAAGGAAAATTCACATCTTTGATTATTAGAATGATAGAGAAAGCTGAAAAAAGAGGGCTAAAATGAAAGTAGAAATATGAAGGGGAAAATAGTAAAAACAGATATTAAGATGATATGAAGTATGATAGAATTATGAGAAGGTTTAGAGTTGAAAGATGACAGCAGAAACTATATGTTAGTAAATTTAAAAATGAAGATGGACTGCAATTATTAAGAATAATATTTTTCTATTTATCTGTGTTGGAATGTATGAAACCCGGTAATCAAATCATTCACAAAATGAGATGTATAAAAATAAAAAAAATATTTTAAAAAAAGAATAAAATGCAAAGGTTATTTATTTATTTAAATTATATGCCACCTGGAAAGATGACATTTAGAGAAACGAATATGAGGGCACCATTCTTTTAACAACCTCCTTCTCAAAAGAGGCCAACAACAAAATGCATTACATTAAAGAACCTTAAACTTTGAAAAGTATCCTTCCTGTTCCCTCTTTAAGTAAGAGATGGGAAGGGAAGGAAGAAGCAAAAATAGATCTCTAAGTGGGTAACCGGAGATTATGTGTGATTGAGCACTCTGTTACTCATGTGACAATCAGGAAGAGAGTAGAAGCAGATTGGACACCACTTTCTAGTTAGTGGTAGAGGTCAGTTAAAATGATGCAGTGAGGTGGGAAAAGGTTGGAGGGTAGGAGCTGAAGCACCATGAGCGCATCTCACCTCTATTCCTGAGATGCTATTGGATGCCTGAAGCATATGGATGAATGGAGTGATCACCAGCCAGGGGAACCAAGAGGCCAGAGTTAGGGGGAAGTGAAGACACTGGGGGGCTTGGGGCTGGTCATTATATTTGGGTAATGATATGTATAGGACTTTTTGATAGGAGACAAGATAACAGGCCACTCCTGGAGAAGATGTCCCTGAAATTTGAAATTGGTGTCATAGTCCTGCCTCCTGTATTCAGGCCTAGGACCTTGAATATCAGAGCAACAGAGCCCTGGAATTTCAGTTGTTGTTGCTTAATGTCAGGTTGATTAATAATAAAGCCCCTTTTCTTCATGACATTACAGAAGAGCAGATTGACCTGGCAAGTATTACCAATACCTGGCTCAGCCTTGAAGCCAGGTTTCCCCTTTCTGAAATGTGCTCAGCCAGATTTAAGGTATGGCACCAGTCAAAACCCCTGGGAAGAAACATAAATTCTGTCAGATTCCACAAGTTAGCGGTGTAAGACTGTTTCTGAAGTTAAGCTTGCAGGAGCAGTTGGGATTGTTACCAGCCTGATACATACCAACCTCCCACCTGAGTTTCTGGAGACCATCTGTGGAGGGTTTGCTATGGAATTCTCCAGACTTACAGTCTTGTGCAACTTCAATTTGCCATCTCTGGGATGGGCCTCAAAGACAGCTGAAGAGTTAATGGCCACCATGGCAGCCATGGGCCTACCACATGTCAGTCATGGCCTAACTTAAAACAGTGGCTACACACCAGTAATGGTTTTCTTGTCAAAACGTCATATGCAGTGGTGGGATTCAGCCAATTCGCACCTCTTCGGGAGAACCGATTGTTAACTTTCTGAACAGTTTGGTGAACTGGCAGTTGGAAGAAATCATTAGGGCAGAGAACTGGTTGTTAAATTATTTGAATCCCACCACTGGTAATACGTGATCTCAGCAGAACTATCCTAGTTTCTTCTGTTGTGGTCAGATCACACCCTGGTGACTTTGAGGTTCTCTTATGTTGCCCCCTTCCATTGCTGGGGAATAGAACCTGTTTCATTAGTCTGCCTCTAGAAACTGATGAAAGGAAATGGGAGGAGGGATATACTTGAGGCTTTGTGCCCAGTCTTTCTGAGACCCTGACCATTGCCTGAAATAGATGACCTGGTTATCTGCGAACAGTTTTATCCTGTTGGACCTAAGGAAGTGATATGATCTTTGGGAAACTAAAAGAGACCACCTGTGAATTAGATCCATAGCCCTCCTGACTGGTTGATAAGGTCACCCGGGAAATAACACATAGATGGGTCCAACAATAGTTAATTCATCCTTGAGGGAAGGGGAGTTCTTAGCAGCCTTTGCAATAAAGTGAATATAAAATGTCATAATGTATGTCCACAGTAACTGATGATGTGAAGTTTATTGTAAACTTCTTTGAAGTTCTTTTAATAGAAAGCAATATGCAGTGATTTTGAAAAAATAAACATATATCCACAGTATAAATATTATTTTACAAATTTATATAAAATATCTTTTAGACCTTCAAGACTGACCTCCATATTGCACACTATCTTTTTTCATTTAGCCTCATATTAGTAACTAAGCAACAACCAAACAATGTGCTATGAGGTGTAATTGCTAAGGCTGAACAAAGATATTCTTTTTCTATCAGTGATGGCATTCACTGATTTATTTTGGTTATTTTTTTTTTCTTCATTAGTATAAAGCCTAACAGGAATATAAACCAGTATTTGAATATGAGCCCATACTTCTTAAATCATAAGAACTCTACTAGGTCAGATCGAAGCTTTATCTAGTGAGGCATCTCCCTCCCCCACACACACTGACTGACCAGATGCTTCTGGAAAGACTACAGGCAGAACATACATGCAATAGCGTTCTCATTGCTCCCCAGAAACTAGTACTCAGAACCATATTGCCTATATAACCATCTTGATAATAGTCGTGGAGAGACCTATTCTACGTGAATTTGACTAAATCCTTTTTAAAACCATCCAGAGTATGATTATTGGTCAATTATGATACCCTTGTCCATCTTGCCAACATGTAATCATTGTCAAACCCATTGGTAAAATGTTTGCTTACAAACTAGGAACAAATTTATATCGCTCTATTACAAGGATTGATTTTCGTATGTATGTTTGCCCTTTTTTAAAAATCAAAATGTGATCTTTTTAAGAACGCTGCAATCAAGCACTACAAGCATTTGGGGAAAAAAGAAAGAAATATCAGATTTTTTTTCTGTCCAAACAATTTATATTTATTTATTTAGGTCATTGCTTGCTCTATTTAAATATTTTTAAGTATATCAACATTATTGAATTAGTAATCGAGATTACTAATTCCGTAATCTCGTTTATTTGGGCATATGGCCCAAACAAACTGTGGGCCATACACTGTTTGGGCAGGGGGTCAGAGATCCTCCCTGAGGCCCCTCACTTGTGGGGTGCTGCAGGGGTCGGTTCTCTCCCCCCTGCTCTTTAACATCTATATGAAACTGCTGGATAAGATCATTCGTGGTTTCGGGGTGTGGTATCATCAGTACGCTGATGATACCCAACTTTACATCTCCACCCTGGATCAACCCAGGGATGCCTTTCCGTGATGTCTAAGTGCCTAGAGGCGGTACAGGTCTGGATGGATAGGAACAGGCTCAGGCTCAACCCCTCCAAGAAAGAGTGGCTATGGATACCAGTGTCCCATGATCTAGCTCCCCCATCACTATTGATGGGAGTGGAGTGTCTTGCTCCCTTGGAAAGGGTTCATAATCTTGATGTCCTCCTTGATTCATGGCTGTCTTTAGTGGACCACCTAATGGACATGACAAGGGGGGCATTTGCACAGGTCCGCCTGGTGCACCAGTTATACCCTTTTCTAGACAGGGAGGCCCTCTGTATGCTCACTCATGCTCTCATTATCTCTCGGTTGGATTACTGCAATGCCCTCTACATGGGGCTGCCCTTGGGGTACACCCAGAGGCTCCAACCGGTCAAGAATGCAGCTGTGCAAGTAGTTATGGATATGTCCCGCTACTCCCATATAACACCACTATTGCGTGGGCTGCACTGGTTGCCGGTGGTCATCAGGATCTGCTTCATGGTGCTGGTACTCACCTATAAAGCCCTTCATGGCATGAGCCTAGGGTATTTGCAGGATCACCTCCTACCAGCCTCCCACTGCCCAGTACGCTCACATAGGGCTGCCCTCCTCCGGATCCCCTTGGCCAGACGGTGTCAGCTGGCAGTCCCCAGGATGAGGGCGTTCTCTGTGGTCACACCGACCCTCTGGAATGGGTTGCCCACTGGGCTCCGGATGTCCCCTGACCTCCGCACCTTCCGTGCTGACCTAAAGACATGGCTCATTCAGCAACTTCCCTGATCTGCGGTTGATTTTAATTGGGGATTTGGGGATTTTAAATTGGTTTTTAATATTATTTAATTTTACCTATTGTTGGATTGTTTTATTGTTGTGAGCTGCCCTGGTCCTACGGGAGAAGGGTGGCATATAAATCTGAAAAATAAATAAATAAATAAATAAATTTCTTCTACATGAAAAAGTTTCATTCATTCTGTGGTTTACTGGAAAAAATAATCAGAAAGATTATCATCTTTGATCCCTCCACCACCTGATCACCACATTGGAGTAACATAAGGTAACATTTTTAATTTATATAATCTTCAGAAAACATAAAAAATAATTATCTGCCAGTAACATCTTATTCCCCCACAGTTCAAAGTCCTCTCCCATCTTAGAGTTTCATCTTCTTCTAACAGATTTTTCCAACATGTTCTATATATGTTCTACACCTTCATCTTCCAGCCAGGTTGGGGAAGTCTGATTAATAACTAAAGACTATTTATAACAAGAATTGTAAAGAAAATATATGTATATCATGTGTTATATTTTATTATCATAAATCTCCACTGATAGCCAAAGAAGAAAAGTACGTATGCATACAAAATTGCTGTCTAAAAATGTTGATTCAAGTCAAATGCTTCTATCTTGTTTAAAAGAAAGAAGTAAGTGTATTAAAAGTTTGCATAATCTAATACACTTTAATATGGGATGAATTTTTAAATTTTAGCTATCCTCATTATTATTTTTCATGCTCTAAATTTACTCTCCCCATCAAAAAAAAAAAAAAAAAGACAAAATGTAAACTCATAAAATAACAAATTCAGTCCAGTGCTGTTAATCATGACAGCATGGGAACATAAAGTTCATTTTTTAAAAAACAAGAAATGAGATTATGGAAATCTCATCAATCTGATATTTAAATCTATTTGTGGTTATAGGGTGTAGACATTACTCACTTTCTGATGTTTCAGGCTATGCCTTTGTTTGTTTAAGTACCAAATGTATTCAGAAAAAATATCCTCCTCCTCAAACATGTTAATGAGATGTTCAGTAGTCATGGAAAACTATGTGAGAGGTTAGAGTGGCTAGTACTGGATGGTTCTTAAATATTGAAGGGAAGCACCTGATTCTCTAACTGCTGTTGCAGATCCAACTTGTAAAAACAAAAGAAGAGACTTGTAGGATCATGCTGAATTTTTTATCTAAGCCTGCATTCAGTTTCCAATAGTAATCAAATTTATTTGCAAGCCAGATTCATTTGCCTATTGTTTTCCCACAGCAGTTCCAATGTAATAGGACCTTGCCTTTCAAAAAGAAGTTCTGCTGAGTTTCCATTCCAATTAGCTTGATAGACCTGAATACCATATACTGTCAACATTTCTCCCTCACCCCCCACCTCTCTCTCACACACACATACACATATACAAAGTTTGATTCCAATGACCCATGAGCTGTATGATATTGAACTGAGTTTTTACAAAATGAATCACAATTGCCTAGATTCACTGAGCATACTAAAACGTGAATTTTAGCTTCAGTGTTTAAGTAGTGACAATATACTAAGCTCAAACAGAACAAACTATAATGTGATTCAACATCCTGCTTGAACACAAGCATTCCAACATTTTCACAGTTCTCTTAAGTTTTCCAGTGATTATCACAGGCAGGTTAACCTTTCTAAAAGTCTAAACTAGTGTAGAAGAACTGCTGGTGGGAAGTTGTTGACTGCCAAAAATATGAAGCTAGCAAAGGTAGAATATCTCTAAACATTGAAAAGAAGGAAAGTTTAGTAATAATTTCCCAAGCTTGATTGTGCAATGTTGGAGTATTGATCTCATAAGAAAAGAAGTTTAGCATTATATAGAAAATGAAATTGTAGAAGATACAGCCATTATTGGGTCCCAAGAAAAGCAGCTGGAAAAAAACTTTCATCTTTTGTTATTGTGTTTCATGGACATTCACAATTCTATAGCCTGGACACTCTTGAGAATTCTTAGTATTAGTGGTAGATTTGATAGCAAATCATGAAGCAATTAAAAATATAAAAACAACAATAATACATTATCAGTTATTGGTCTATTAAGAAAGTTTGCAAGGCCACATTGTGGATATATGAGCCATCTTCCTTGAACTTCATTCAGAAGGTGACCGTTCTTCTATTTATAGTATAGATAATCCTCAATTTACAACAGTTCATTTAGCGACCTTTTGAAGTTACAACCACATTGTATAAAGTGATTTATGATCATTTTTCACACTTATCACTGTCGCAGCATCCTCATAGTCATGTGATTCATATTTGGATGCTTGATAACTGATTCAGATTTATGATAGTTGCAGAGTGCCAGAGTCATGTGATCCCGTTTTGCGACCTTCTCATAAGCAAAGTCAATGGGGAAACAAGTTTCACTGAACAACCATATTACTAATTTAAGAACTACAGTGATTCACTTAACAAATGTGATGAGAAAAGTTGTAAAATGGAGCAAAGCTCACCTAAAATTTTCTCAATTAGCAACATAAATTTGGGGCTCAATTGTGATCATAAGTTGAGAACTACCTGTAGTAGCAGAAGTAAAATTTGCATAGGGCCCTTATGTCAATCATAAAACCACTTTTCCACTCCTTCCAAATTCATCACAGCAGAGATATGAAAATTGCTGGTTGGCTCCTTCTTGGCATAAATATGGATAGGATAATAGCATGTAGATAGTAGGTCTACATATATTCCTATTTGGGTGTACTTCTATATATGACCTAAGCATGCATGAATATCACATTTTGATGATAGACTCTTGAAGTCAACATCCATCTCAGCCTAAACATATTAAAATTCTTCAACTTTTATTCAATGCCAACGCCTATATTCACTGCCCTTTGCCATTTAAATTTGCCTGTCTTCTTAATAATGTAATATCCATAACGCTACAAAGAATACTCCTGTTGCACACTTGTGGTCCGGCACTGTACTGAAAAAAATGGGACTATTAATTTTCATTATTGTGGAAATTATTGTTCTATGACTGCATCTCAAAACCACATTAGCCTTTTTATTGCAACATTACAAAGATTGCTTACATGTACTTGTAATCAATTATACAAGCTTATATATGTTCATATTATACAGTACATGTGGGAAGTATATTAAATACACTCTATAAATATTAAATATTCAGATGCTAATAACATGAGATTACTTATTAGATTTAAACACATAGTGGGTTTTTTGTAGAGTTTACTGTGGTGAGTCCAGTGATTGTTGTTAATAGTATTGTATCCTAATTCTTTTCAGCCAATTTTCAGCCAAAATTTTACTTTCTTAATGCAATTAACTCTGTTCCTTTATGGTATAGATAGAATTAATATGGATGTGGTTTACAATTCTATTCAAATCCACTGCTCAATGTTGTCTGAAATTTTTTACAGGTATGTAAGTAGAAATTTGTGTTTCAATTTTTATATTATAGTGATGATCCATCTGAATCATTTTCTGAAGTTTCCTTTTTAAAAAAGTCAGTTTTTGTACTAAGATGGAATCTTAATGTTGATTCCAAATCCTGGGGCTTCTTTGTATTATCAATTAGTAATTGTTCTTCTCTTGAATCAAAGAATCATAGTGTATAGGCTGCTGTTTACAGAAGTGCATAATGTAGCTTTAAATTTCATTGGGAAACTAAACAAAACCTCTGGCCTTAAGGCTGCATGTTCAAATGCTACAGTCCCACAGTGCATTACACTAGTCAACACTTCTTTTCAAATGCCACCCGCATAACAATTAACCTCCCTTCAACCTTGAGGTCTCTGATTAGTGATGGCCTATTGTTTAAGTTCCATTAACATAGCCCCTGTGTTGCCCTATTCTCACTCAAATGGACTAATCAAATCAGTCACCAAGGTCTTAAGCTCAAGGTCCAACCTCTTTAGTGATCACTGGCTTTCAATTTAAAGAGAATGGTTTATGTGACCAACACAGTCACAATGCATATGGGTTAGCATGGAAAAACATCTCTAATGATCCCAATCTGGGAATATCAAGAGCCTCTGGAATCCACAATATGAGAATGTATCTCAATGCATACAAGAAAAATTACAATATCAATGGGAGAAGTCATTAATGCATCCAATTGCATCTAGCTTGTATATGAATGAGCAGTCATCCATTGATCTCTGCTTCATTTCATGATGTCAAGAGTTTATTGCAACCTTCCCCAGTAAAGGACAGGGATGGCAGGATTTGTAGTCTATCGCAGCCAGATAATACAAGGTTGCAGGGAGCCTGGTTTACTTAAGTGTTGGAGAAGATGAGTATGAGAATATAATGTTTCACCCTGTTTTTTTTACCCCTGATTTTTCTTCATCTATTTACAATAGCATATTTCTATGTCTGAAATGTGAATGTTGTTTATTTTCCCAAATATAGCAGTAAATACAGTGTAGCTAATCTACCCAGGCCACTATTATAATTTGGGGTGTGTGAAGAAGTTGATCTCATTCGTATAAAATGATAACTTGCTATTATGCAGCTTGGTACATATCAGAGATTTATAATTAAAATTGCTGTAAGCATTATTTTTCTGATTCTCCCCCCCCCCTTTTAATTTCTTTCAAGGAAATGAATGTTTATTATGTACCCTACTGGGGTGCTACAGCTGGGATGCCATGGAAAACCAAAACTGTCTCATATACATAAAAACCAATATATAGGAATTTGTACTAAATGTAAGATATATCCCATTGTCTAATTTTTACATAGATCATGGGGAATATGCTAAACAATAATGGATAGGAGTCTTACATTGAACAGCCTTTGAGAAGAAGCGAGATTTTGTGTGAAAATGCAGGTTACTGCAATTACCGTAGCTAATCTTAACTGATCTCAAAAATTATAAATGGTCAAACCTAACTATTATTTATGTTAATATTTATATGAAAGACGCCCAGAAAATCTCTGGACTTTGGAACTAACCCAGGGGTGAAATCCAGCCGATTCTGACAAGTTCTGGAGAACCGGTAGCGGAAATTTTGAGTAGTTTAGAGAACCGGCAAATGCCACCTTTGGTTGGCCCCAGAGTGCGGTGGGAATGGAGATTTTGCAATATCCTTCCCCCAGGAGTGGGGAGGGAATGGAGATTTTGCAGTATCCTTCCCCTGTAACTCCCATCAAGCCACACCACGCCCACCAAGTCATGTCCACAGAACCGGTAGTAAAAAAATTTGGATTTCATCACTGAACTAACCCATGATCCAGTACAACATAATGGCAAAATACTGCCATATTGTTGTGAAGCAAAATGCATGTAGGAAATAGCATTGAAAAAAACTATGTGTAGCTATAAAAGAATAGAAAATGGTATTAATAGCAGAGAATATTTGTAGCTCAGGATTGAACTGTGGAGTCTTCAGTGCCCTCTGAGCTAGGTTGTTTTTTTTACAAACACTTCATTTCTAGCACTGATGATATTATTTAATTTGGTAATGAAATGTCTGAAAGAAAACCACCAAGCTCAGAGAGCACCAAGGATGCAACACCTCTAAATATTGAACTTTATCCAGTGGTGGGATAAATGATTTCTTCCAACAACCAGTTCACCAAACTGCTCAGAAAGTTAACAACCGGTTCTCCCAAAGTCCAGACAAAGAGGAAAAGGTACAGTCAAAAATGAGGAATGCTGGAACAGTTGCATTTTAACAACACATGGAAGGCCACTGGCATTTCATGCCTAAACAATTAGAGCTTAGGGAGATGTTCTTGCTAATGTTCTTCAAT
Organism: Masticophis lateralis; assembly: GCA_030761175.1. Taxonomy (NCBI): domain Eukaryota; kingdom Metazoa; phylum Chordata; class Lepidosauria; order Squamata; family Colubridae; genus Masticophis; species Masticophis lateralis. The sequence continues at coordinate 29,188,718 of JAUDYJ010000005.1, forward strand.
TAGCAAGAACAAAAATGGACTAAGAGAGAAGCTTCTAAAAACACTACTACTAAATATATTTCAACAAGGCGTCTTTAGACACATCCTGTTCCAAATATGTTTAACAACTTCAGCTAAACTTTCTTCTCTGGCAGGGTTTTTATTACAAAGGGATGTTATTTTGGAATTGAAATTGGCCCCTCCTTATTTACACTTAGAAGGACTACTTTATAGGCTTATGATGAATAGGTTTATAAACCACTTAGAACAACCAAATGGGGATAGTTAACGTCTAAATGTATAAATAAATAAAATCTATAATGTTTTGACCACTTTTCTTTTGAGGAGAATATTTACAGTATGTTATTTTTATAACTTAAGTGATAACTCTATGTTCCAGAGAAAATGTCTAGATTTTCATATCCAAAAATGGGCTGCATCATTTAAAGACGATCATATACAAACCATGCCTAAGATATTATATCTTCAAAAACAGCTGTTAGATCACTTTAACAATGGAGGAAAAAAATGCAGGCTTATGAGCAGCATAATCTTCCCTTGTTGGTAGTGCTGCATCTATTTGTAGATCTGATGACAGAAGTGAGTTGGTATATTATTCCCTTCTCTTCTGGTGGGCCAAACTAATACAGATTTAAAGCCAAAGTTTTCCTGCTCTGCCTTCTCTGACGATTATGGATGGGGCTACAGATATAACCCAGAGAATAGATGCTAACAACTTTTGTATCTTGTTAGGCCCTAAGTGCATACATTTGTAATTGTTTATGTTCATCTGACTTAACCTTGAATATGCAGTTTTACTAAACCTGTCATATTTTTTGCTAGTATGAAAAATGTAGAAAACAGTGGCAGGAATGCAATACATTGAACCTTAATATACCTTTAATCACAGGCTTAGAAGATTGTTTTAATACATTAGTGTATACATTAATTACACAGTCTTGCAAGTAAGCACAAATGGTGTACAAATGGGAATATGAGTGTAACTATCTGCCATTCTAATAGAGTTTCCATGTTCACAGCCATAATTTGAAGAATTTCTGAACAAGCAAGCAAAATGAAATGTGTAGTTATGTTTGTTGAGTGGACATCTATCTTTCCATACACAGTACATTTCTCTCTTTGAGGAGTTACTAGAAAACAGTCCTATGTTTATCCAATCATTATTTATCCAATCCTAGGTTACTGAGAAAATAAAAGAAACAGACAGCACGATCATTGAGGGTATCTCAAAACATTATTGAATACAGAGATAGAAAGCACATAGGTTATCAAGATCAAAATGTTGCCCATTACATGTTATTAATTAAAGATTATGGTATTTTGAAATTAGTATCACTCACTGCAGCTTTGTCATTTCAGAAATATAGCGTTTTGGAAGTTTTCCTCCTTTCCTGGGTAATGTATCTATTTGGTTACTCTGAATGTTTTTCAAGGCTCTTACTTAGCTAATTAAGATTTGTTTGGGGGCTTGGGGGGGAGGGGCATTCAAAATTTTATGGAGTGCTAATTGAGGCACTTCTTATCTAGACAGATTTGCTTAAAGTGAAGTTGATTTTAAATTCACTTAAGAGTCTAGTTCCCAGTGTGGTACCTGATCCTCAATTCCAAAAGAAAGGTGGAAAAAATTTTTATACTTCAAGCACTTCAGCAATCTAACGAAAGATACAGCAGGCAGGACTAAGAAATGTTTCACATTCCCTAGCCATTGTTTCTGTGACAACACCTCAAGGCTGTGACTCTCCCCCTAAACACACATAGGCACACTATCTACCTCCTGTTGCTCTTTTGTTATGGAAGAAACTTGTGGTTTAGAGGCTGATTATTAGTCTTTTCTTTTCTCTCAAAGTCCCTACTCAACTAGATCATCCCCTATTTTGCTTCTCTTTTAAGAAAAACAAAACAAAATAAATACCCCTTTCCATGTCCTTTTCAGAAGTCTTCTTACTATCATCATTCTCTCCTTACACAACAAGAAAGAGAAGATAGAAGAAATCTTTTTTTTTCAAAAAGAGAAATCAACAAAGGATGCAAACAACATTTAACATTAGGAAGGTTTAAGCTGATTTAACCACTTATGGCTGCTTTGTAAATCTCTCCTGAGAATATTGTGCGTGTTGGGACTATTTGCTTTTTGGCATGATAATGTGGCAGCCATTTTGAATGGCAAAGGCTCCATTCAAGCAATGCACACTAAATCCTTAGAAAGTGTTGCTTCCTTTGAAAAGGGGTGGGGGTGGGATCCGGTTTTCTACCTTGAAAAGAAATGACCACATACATTTTATATATTTACATTTTTTTAAAAAAAAGGTAGGGACTGCACATTCTTTGGCTGCCCATTCATTTATAGAAGCTGTGTACTTTACTAAAAAGGACAGTAATAATTAAATCCACCCTCCACACACACACACACACAAAAAGGAATTCTCCTTTCTGCAAATCTGTGTTGCATTTATCATCTGGAATGTATTTGCAACATTCATAGTGCTGCTGCAGCCTAAAACTACAGCTGCTACTAATCTGCCAAACCTGGTCCTGAAGAAACATCAGCTGGTGAGACTGTCAACTTTCTTATCAATACTCCTCAGAGGGGCCATATTACATCCGCTCTCTGGAGAAGCTGTTTGCTCTCAGTTCAGTTCCAGCTGTAATTCAAGATGGCATTTTGATCCACAAGGTACTTGGAGGTTTAAGTCCAGTGTAAGATACTGTCCCTCTATGACAACTTTTTGAACTAGCATTACAAAGATCCGTTGGGTTACATATGTAAACTATGTCTAGGAAAGAATCTCACGAAACAATAAAAAATGTGCTTGAATTGTTCTAAGGGGGTTCCTTTTTTTTTTTTTTTTTTTGCAGTATTTTAAGCCAATTTAATCTTAATATTTATCCATTATAATTCCCTTCTACTTTGCAAGATATTTATCATTTTACATTTTTTCTAACAACCTAGCCATTATGGACCCTATAAAAAATCATTTGGGGAATGGAGATAGAAAGGTAATGACTCACCCAAGTCTCATGAGACAATTGCTGATCCGATTTAAATTTGAGCTTACCATGGTTAAAATCAGTTAACTGCCAATTGGCTACACATACTTTTCCTAAATTGTCTCTAAAGCCCTTTATATCTTACATAGTGAAAAAATGCAAGTTAATTTTGCTACCATATTGTCTATGTTATTTTTATTGTATTCTCAAATGTGAGGAACTGTTATTTATCTTACCAGACTAGGAATGTCACCACATTTTATGTTTCCTGCCTTGGAAATATGAATCTTAAGCAGTCATAATGTTTGCTTCTAGTAAGGAGTGTTACTGCTCCCAATTTTTCCAATGGCTCAGATTACAGTAAGATTTGAATGTGAACTAAAGAAAACAACTTTTATCTTAATAGTTATTTGTTGATCCAACTCTCATAATTTCAATGGAAATTTGCAGGGCTTATTTTTATGTATGTAGCCAGAAAATGCATCCCATTTTTATTGAAAATATAAAAAAATACCAACTTGATTGATATTGATTTGCAATGAGCTCCACTTTTTTTTTTCCAAATGGCAGACACTTTGCATAATCTGAAAATGAGTAGGCAATTAGTCATTTTGCATGCTAACTACATTTTATTATTATATTTTTCCTACTCCCTGGCTACAATAGCCATAAGGCTGTGGATCCCTTCTGCTACAGTTACTGATGCCTTCATTTTAAATATTTACATTGGGTTCAATTTTTCTTTTTTTCTAAGATAAGTCTTATAGGTGGAAAGATGCAGCAGACTTTGAGCACTGTTTGCTTTAACTACTATCAGAAAGAAAACCATCGGTTCCTCTGTTGGCAGCCTTACTCAGCCTAGGGACCTGAGAGAGATGCCTCAGGCTTCTCATTGGCAGTTGCTAAGGAAACATTTTAGGAAATCTTTTTCATAAATTCATAGTAATCTTCATTTCTCAAATGTCAAGGCTAATGACTCACCCTTTGATTACAAATGGGATTTGCTACTGCAGAATTGCTGGCAGCCTTCAAAGCTAAATTGTATTTGTCGGCATTTGAAGACTTTTACCATTGCTCCCCTTGAGTGAGCAGAAGAAATACAGATACATGAATATTTACCTCTTCCTAGAGCCCATTTAGCTGACGTCCTTACAGTCAGCCAGACAAAGACATCAGCTGTTTCTAAGGGAGTGGAGAATTTGGTGACAGGACTGTTTCTGTCTCCCATCTTGTTTCAGCACAGGAAAAGATACACAGCTCAAACCATGCAAACATACTACTTCATATGCTCACAATGTTCACATGTTTTTGAGGTAATTAAAAGTTATCAACAAAACAACTTTTAATAATAAAACTGTTATGTGACACAAAATATTCTTAACTAAGAAATTCCAATAATACTTAACTGACTGAAAAGTAAGTTTTCATAGGAGGCAGCTCTGTTTCTCTTGAGTATCAAAAAGAATGAAGAATATTGTTGTCTTAAAAGCTAACAAATGTAATAGCACACACAGTAAATGTTCACTTTGCATCTAATCATGCTGTCAGGACATTTGCTTGTTTGAGATACACAGTTCCAAAGAAATTAGTTCTCAAACTGAGAAGTCTTTCAAATTTCATTTGATCTGGCTTTATCATAAATATATGTACTAGGGAATATGGATTATATGATTTTCTACAGATATAAATCAAAGACATTGATCAAGAATTAGTTTCTGGAAATGAATAAATAGTGATAGTAAAATGCATATTGCCACCACATGTATAGAATTTTTACTTGGCAAAATATTTTATAATCTTTGCTTTATTTCACAGTCCTGCAAGATAAATCGTTAATTCTAAATGGAAACTAAGCCTGAGATATTGACATGACTAATACCATCTATTGTATTTGTACTTAAGATATGTCTGTGTCTATGTATGATGATCATTTTATATAATGTACCAAATAATGAAAAATGTAGAATCCGAAGTAGTATGCATAACCACTGTCTTTGAATATCTGTGCAATACTTTCACAAGAACATTTTAAAGCAATAAACATTTAAAGAATGAGATATTTATTTTATAAATGTTTAAGGTCCAAAAATATGCACTTTAAAATGTTTGCTTATTTTTAAGATAATTTGAAAAAGGGATTTATTGTGGGTTTCCTTATTTTGTTCTTTCTCTGCTTTGGACCTAGAATTTTATAATTATAAAATATTCATGTTTGGATCACTAGTCCTGATCCCATTGCCATTTGTTTTGTAAGTCCTGCAAATTGTATTATCTCATGAATCACTATACAATCTGTTGAACTGTTAAACAGTACAAAAGATAGAGTAGAGCAATAATGTTCAACCTTGGCTGGCTGAAAAATTCTAGGAGTTGAAGTCCACAAGTCTCCAAGGTTGGACATCCCTGGAGAGAGTACACACATTTCAATTTAATGTGCCTAATTTCATTCCAAGACTTTTTTTTGTCTTCCTCACCTTTCCTAATTTCACCCCCACTTTTCTTATGTTTTTAATTTCAGAGCAAGAACTTTATGATTCAGCCTTGGAGTCTTCTACTCAATTTTGGTAGTGTATTGATTATGAATTTCCAACATAGAGAGGAAGAAACAGCAGTGTTTCAGGTTTCCAATCTCCTTTCCAAATAAAACCTTTGTTTTTTGGGGGGTTTTTAATTAGATTTATATGCCGCCCTTCTCCGGAGACTCAGGGCGGCTTACAATGCGTTAAGCAATAGCCTTCATACTTTTGTATATTTTATACAAAGTCAGTTTATTGCCCCCACAAACTGGGTCCTCAATTTACCTACCTTAGAAAGGATGGAAAGCTGAGTCAACCTTGAGCCTGGGGAGATTCGAACTTGCAATAATTGCAGACAGCTGAGTGTTAATAACAGGCTTTTCAGTCTGTTGAGCTATCCAGACTTCTGCGGGGTCCTTGGTGCTCTCTGAGCTTGGCTGTTTTCTTGCAGACATTTCATTCCCCAACCATGTGACCTTTGTAATACTGATGTTTTCCACCCTGACACGTGAACAGAAGATTCTTATTCTCTTTTTAAAAAATATTTTTTATTGAAGAGATTTTTAGCTAGATAAAAACAAGAATTAGACAAGAAAGAAAAAAATAGGAAAGAATAAGTGAGTAACAAAGAAATTGAAAAGAAGAAAAAGAAAAGATTATAAAGAAGTGACTTCTGATCTTTTTGAGTGGTTATAAATGTATTCATATTTTACCTTCTCTCTCTAATGTTACTATTTTCTTCATTCTGCAAGCAATGTTTTTTCATTTTTAAACCCATAAATCACAATTACTTTTTCTCTTTTTTGAAACAAAAAGTGCATCAGGAGTTTTCAGTCACTGATAAATGTAGCTGTTGATCTTTCTCTAAACAAACAAGTTACTGGTAATTTTGCCATCTCTACTAGGTCTGTCATCTTAACCAGCCCTGTCCCCTCTTTTCTGAGCCTTTCCATTTTTGTACATATAATAGCCTCATAGCAATAATCACAAATTAGAATAATCTTCAATGGTTCTTTTCTAATTGACTGTCTATTAATGAAAATTCCTCATTCTTCACTGACATTGGCCATATTTACCCAATGTGCTTAACTGACGACTGAATAAAAATATTTTCTGGGTTCACAAATAAACTGAACAATATATTAATCAATGTAAAAGAAAGTCACAATTAGCATGTTGTATGTATACAGCACTGGTTTTTAACTGAACTCATTTAGGTTATTAGTATGCAAAAGTATTTTTCATGAAAAAGCTTATCTTTAGATGTCTAAGAAACTTAAAGGAAGAAATATAAATGTTCTACTCCTGCTACAGCTGAATACTGGAAATTGTTTAAGTATTTTCAAGCATTCTATGAAAATACATATAGCAAAAGCTCTTGATCTTTAATGAGTCATACAAAAACTTGAAAATTCTGGCTATTGATTGATCAGCAACTTTTTTTCTCTTCAGGTGAAATTTTTCAGGGACAATATGCTGTACAGTATATGAGATTAACACAAAGAAGCAAAACCATTATTTTTCGTCCCTACCAACTTCTCTCTCCCGCTCCTGTTAATTTTTTTTTAATTTATTTTGTCAAGCATGTATTTCATAACAGATACAAGTGTAAACACAGTATCAACAGTAGAGACCTTCAAATTTCTAGGTTCTACCATATCTCACGACCTAAAATGGACACCCAACATCAAAAATTTCATCAAAAAAGCACAACAAAGAATGTTCTTTCTGCACTAACTCAGAAAGCTTAAACTGTCCAAAGAGCTGCTGATACAGTTCTACAGAGGAATTATTGAGTCTGTCATCTGCACCTCTATAACTATCTGGTTTGGCACTGCAACCAAACAAAACAGACACGGACTTCAGAGGGTAATTAGAACTGCAGAAAAAACAATTACTATCAACCTGCCTTCCATTGAGAACCTGTATACTGCACAAGTCAAAAAGAGAGCTGTGAAAATATTCACAGACCCCTCGCATCCTGGACATAAACTGTTTCAACGCTTACCCTCAAAACGACGCTATAGAGCACTGCACACCAAAACAACTAGACACATGAACAGTTTTTTTCCTGAATGCCGTCACTCTGCTAAACAAATAATTCCCTCAACACTGTCAAATTAGTTACTAAGTCTGCACTACTATTAATTTTCTCATTGTTCCTATAACACATCTCTTCCCATTTATGACTGTATGACTGTAACCTTGTTGCTGGTATCCTTAAGATTTATATTGACTGTTTCCTTATGATTATCCTTAAGATTTATATTGATTGTTTCCTTATGACTATGTTGTATCTTATGATTCTTGATGAATGTATCTTTTCTTTTATGTACACCGAGAGCATATGCACCAAGACTAATTCCTTGTGTGTCCAATCACACTTGGCCAATAAAGAATTCTATTCTATTCTATTCCATTCTATTCTATTATGCATACATGAAATGGATATGAATAATATGAAACATTAGGACAGGGACAGTAGGCACGCTTATGCACTTATGCACGCCCCTTAAACACCTCTTAGGAATGGGGTGAGGTCTAAAGTAGACAGTCTAAGGTTAATGTTTTGAGGGTTTGGGGAAGAAACCACAGAGTCAGGTAGTACATTCCAACCACTCTGTTACTGAAGTTATATTTTCTGCAATTAAGTTTGGAGCAGTTTACCATGAGTTTGTATTTATTGTGTGCTCTTGTATTGTTTTTGGCTGAATAAGGCTTGCTCTTATCTGAAGTTAAACTGTCTCCCTGTAAGTATCTTTTCAAATTAGATAAAGGGCTACATTAAAAAATGCTGAAAATTAATATCCCTAATCTTCTGATTTGTGGTATTGAGTATACATGATTAAGAAGAGCTTTGTAAACCATGGATGAGAAGTACCAGAAATTGTTTACAATACTACCAATACGAGTGTTGTTTCTCCATAGTTATTTCCTATTTCATGGAATAATATATGAAATTAGATTGATTTTATCTTTTGGAATTTCTTTCTCCCCAATTTTCATTATGAAATAATGTCAAGTAGAAGAAGTATATCTTCTTATTAGATATAGTCTTACTGTTCCATCTTTATTCAACCTCATCTTCCAGATGGGAACTAATTTTCATGGTTCATAAAGTCAAATCCAACTGCTGCATTTGGACCTATGTAAGAAACCAGCACTGTTTTATTGCCCGAGCAGAGCTTATGAAGAAATTACTACTGTTTCCTAAGGATTTTTATTTGTAGGACTGGTGCACTGCAAATCCTTCAGAGCATTCATCAGGATTTTTGTTTTTAAAAAATCCCACAAAGTTAAACACAATTTTAAAAAGATAAATAGCACTCAGTAGAAAAGCCAAATATTCCAAAACCTCCTTAAAGTATTCAAACATTTTTCCTTACAGAACTGCAAATAGATATGAAGTGCTTTAGTGTCTCAGTTTCCTTCCCCCATCCTATTTTTTTAAGACAGGAAGTACATCCACAATTCTGTTCTCCCCATTTAAATACCCTCCCTTTATTCCTTTTTCTCCAGCACAAGCCAATCTTTGAGAGCAATGTGTTAGGGAATACTCATTAAGAGTAAACCTAATATTATGGGAGGAATCATGTAACACTTGCAGCTATTATTATAGTCAGGCATAATTCATTTGCATTTTAGATGGGATTGTCAAAGCAGAGCACATCCATTTTGAGAGTATTATTTAGGCTGGCCAAATTACCCATCTCTGCATTTTTGCCATTAGTCTAAGATTTCTAGAGATTGTTTTTTGTTTTGATTTTTTTTATTCATCAGCCATATGCATTAAAGTCTTCTTTCCCCTCTTTCTCGCCTGCTCACACTTTGAAATAGCATATGTTTAGCACATGCAAAAAAAAAAAAACCCCGAAGAGAAGCAAGTAAAGGGTGTGCACATGCCTTCATGACACAGGAAGCAAGTTTTGCCATGAAATGAGAAACACAAACTGTAGTAAACCATTGCATAATCCCCACCCTGCTAAGTGGCTTCCCCAGAGACCTGATACGGTGCCAAAGCTTCTTACATAGGCTGAGACAAAGCTTCTAGTAAGAGAAATTCAATTCCTGAAGCCACCATACCACTTACTGACAGCCTCCAATAGCTGTGCCTCTGTATTTGTGATTCCCGCTGCTGATATTTGCTTATTCCCAGGGCCAGGAGAGGCTCCATAAGCAAATATTTGCTATTGCAATGGATATGTTATCAATTTAAGGTATAATGTTTTACTTTCCCTTCCAGGATTTTTATCTTCTCCCATTCTTTTGTACAGCTTTGTGTAAATCAGCTTTTAATACCTTGGAGAGATTAATTTAGCAATTACAAGCCAGTTTAAAAACACATGCTAAACAATTGGTCATATAATCAAAGCCTCTTCTAGCATAGCATTATTATAATTTGGCTGGGGAGGGAATTTCTGAACGAAAAAAGAGATTTACTGTATGGATTTGTTAAGAAGTAAGCCTTAACCTTATGATTAATTGCTTCTTTTCTCTCTCTGAAGAAAAACATACCTAAGTGGAAAATTCAGAATTTTTAGAAATCATCCTTGGGTTTATTCCAACCTTACGAGACTAGAGTTCTGCAATCTGGAATGTCATTGGTCAGGCATCCTTAATTCATATAATTCCAGTGTTTTCTTATGTTCCAAAATACATTATTGCAAGTACAATCTAATCAAATTAATTTACTGTACACTAGAAACTCAAATGAACTGTCCATTCTAAAGATGCTGATTGAAAGACACTAAAAGAACTATAAGAATGTATAGAATGACAAGCTAAAAAGAAGCTCCAGCTTAATTGGAAAACAGGCAATTCTTGATTGCTGGATCTAGTGATCCCAGCTCAGTAGTAAAAGATCCCAGGACAGCCAATGGAAGTGAATTTCTCTGGGATATCTTGGGATCAGGTTGCTCCAGGAATTGGCTAATCCTGGGAATTTTCATATTTAATAGAATAGAATTCTTTATTGGCCAAGTGTGATTGGACACACAAGGAATTTTTCTTTGGTGCATATGCTCACAGTGTACATAAAAGGATAAGAGACATTCATCAAGATCATCAACATGTAAATGGCTGTGATTTATTTTATTTTTATTTATTTTATTTTGTTGAATACATATTAGATAATATATATAAATATAAGCATGACTTGTATACATAAAATGAATACAATTAAAGGGAACATTAGGACAGGGATGGTAGGCATGCTGATGTTCTTATGTACGCCTTTACAGACCTCTTAGGAATGGGTGAGATCAACAGTAGACAGTTTTAGGTTAAAGTTTTGGGGTTTGGGGTTTTTTTTTTATTGGGATTACAATACATTTGGCAATTGTGGTAAATGGGATAGATTAAAATGGCTGAAATAAGATGTAAATTACAGACATCGAGGGGAGGAAAAACATTTTTGAAAAAATGGGCACTGGGCTTGCATTGGCACATTGGAATTGCATTGGTACATTGCATTGTTTTATACCAATGTCATGCCACCAGCTTAAGATATTACTTTGAGATAGAAGTAGAGTCATTGTGCAATAGAGTAAAATGAGACAATTTCTTTCTGTATAATAATTTGAATTGACCATTCAAGTACAAAGACAAAACAGTCTAATACAAACTAAGGAGTTTGTATTGGTTGAAAAAGTAGAGAAGAGATAAAAATGCAAAAAAGGAGAAAAGACATTTCAGTGTCTTATTCAAATACTTTTGGGTTAAAGAAGTACACTTAAAAAATGATATTTTCAGAGAGATGATGCTTCTCATCCAACCCGCAAATTCAGTCATGTCTGTACTGTAATTTCCTATTTATTGGAAAATTAATATTAAAAGTTTCAAACAGTGATTTACATGGACAAAATAGTTGCTGAATTTAAACTTAAAAAAAAGAATGGTTTTAAATAATTATTTTGATTCTACTGCATACTTGGTAAGTGGACTGTGTTTTTGTAAAATTATAGTGTTCTTTCATCAGCTTGTACTGAAGTCATAGACGGAGGCTCCTCTATACAATGCACTTTTGTTATATGATATGGATTGCTGAAAGCAAATCAGTTGTATGAGGTTTCTACTAAGACTCTAGTTTATTATTAGGATAAGCTGCCATTTCTTAGTCTACTCTTTGAATATATTCCAACCTGGGAAATGTACCAAAGACTATATAGTATTTCTTTCACATAGTGTGTCAAGAAACTACCTGGTGGCCCAGATTACTAAAAATTTCGCACCAATAAAACATAAAAAAAGAAGACGAGGAAGCAAGTCATAAACGTAGAAAGAGAAAAGCCTAAGAAAAATAATTTTCTTTCTATTCTGCATGTCTATGTAGTAGTGACATAGTTATACCAGTTCATTAACAAACAAACAATATTGAGTGGATTGATTACCCCATTAGTGGCTATCTAGCTGCATATTCATTACTGGAACATAAAAATATTCACAATGTGGAAAAATATTTAGAAGTTAGACTATTCAATGTAGCATATACTGAGCCATGGTGGTGTAGTGGTTAGAATGTAGTATTGCAGGTTAACTCACTGCTCACTGCCAGGAATTCGATTTTGACCAGCTCAAGGTTGATTCAGCCTTCCATCATTCCGAAGTCAATAATATGAGGATTGTTGGGGACAATATGCTGACACTGTAGACTGATTAGAGAAGGCTGAAAAGCACTATGAAGTGGTATATAAGTCTAAGTGCTATTGCTATTTCATATGAGTAAAGCTTTCATGGTAAACTCACTAGTAAATCCCATTAAGTGTTGAAAGCTACCTTAATGTTGAATGAGTATACTGGAAGATTAAAATCTGACTGAATAAATTATACATAGCCCACAATTTAATTGTATATGATCCCTAACCTAAATTCATAACTTCTGCACAAAATAATTATAGAATAGAATAACAGATTTCGAAGGGACCTTGGAGGTCTTCTAGTCCAACCCCTTGCCCAGGCAGGAAACCCTACACCACTTCAGACAAATGGTTATCCAATATCTTTTTGGTTTTTTGGGACCCAGTGGCTCAGTGGTTAAGACTCTGAGCTTGTCGATCGAAAGGTCAGCAGTTCAGGAGTTCGAATCCCTAGTGCCACATAACGGGGTGAGCTCCCGTTACTTGTCCCAGCTTCTGCCAACCTAGCAGTTCAAAAGCACATTAAAAAAAATGCAAGTAGAAAAATAGGGACCATCTTTGGTGGGAAGATAATAGCGTTCCATGCACCTTTGGCATTTAGTCATGCTGGCCACATGACCACGGAGACATCTTCCAACAGCACTGGCTCTTCGGCTTTGAAATAGAGATGAGCACCACCCCATAGAGTCGGGAATGACTAGCAAATATATGCAAAGGGAACCTTTACCTTTACCTTTTAAACCTCTTGTTTATTTCAGCCTCAGTTAAATAACCTACCTCACAGAATTGTTATGGGGAAAAAAGAAGGTAACAGCATTAGGTACATATGTTATGCATATATAAAGGTCTAAAAATCTATCAATAATATATCATCTACAGCTCTATATATCCCAGGTCCTTGGGAATGACTTGATAGGTAGATAAAATGCCAAATTCAGTCTAAACATCTGGCTGGCTGTAAAATCAACCATAACAACTCCCCACAAATTAACCTAGAGAGAACATGACCCTTATCAGAATAAATTGCCAATCCCTGGTATGTAGGACTACAAAATTAGCTATGTAGTTGGGTTTGATTAATGTAACATTACTTTGCAAGGGAAATAGGCTCCAGAGATGCATAGTGGCTCAACCCAATCTTGGCATAAGAATCTTATAGGTCCAATTTTATTCCGTATACCTTCAGTGTTGAGCTACTAATGCGAAAAAGGAATCCTGTTGCTTTCTGTTCCAGAGAAAGTTTATCATCAGCTGGCATAAGTAAGACACACATTATGAATTGGGGAAATTCTGATGTTGCAATATTTTTCTTGAAGACAAGAGCCTCATACATCTTTTACTTGTCCGTCCTCTGTATGTATGCCTGTGTGAGTGTATATTCCTAGCTTGTTTTATTTGGCAATTGCTGCTTCAGTTTATGAATGTTGGCATATAAAAAGTTGGCAGTCCTACAAGACTCTTAAATTATATACTTTGAAAGGAACATAATAACTTCTTTACCTTATGTATAGTCATGGGTCACAAATAACACAGAAATTTGCTGAAGTAAAAAAGTAGGAGCCTTCCCAAAATTTGTATGAGATGGATTGAATCAAGAAGCCAAATTCCACCCTGTTAAATAGTGTAGCAGGATATTGGTTTGGCCCACCATCCCGATTGGAATCAGAGAAGGGTTAAGGTTGAAACACATTTGCTGTGTTTTACATTATTAGATTCAGACTTTTATGATATTAATTTTTCATAATTTGTAGCAGATTACTTTACTCTTAAATCTTGTTGTCTGTTACTTGGCAATTCTTCCTAAATTAGTAATTGGCTTATTTACATCTCTGGAAGAACATGCTTATAACTGTCATTTGAAAGCCAAAAAGTACAAATGAAGAGGAGGAGGAGGGGGTGGAGGAAGGGAATGGAAGGGAAGTGGAGGGAAGGGAAGGAAAGGGAAGAGGGACAAGAAGAGGGACAAGAAGAAGCAGAGGAGGAAGATGAAAAGGAAGAAGACTTTTTCAAATCCCTTAAATTAAAATTAAAATTAAAAATCAAACTTCCTATTTTGCGTTGTTGAATGCACTAGAAGAATCCAGCATTTCCTAACATGCATACAACATGCAACAAATTAAAGCAACAGTCTTCACTTCATTAACTACTGTAACCATAGTCAAAATATTTGTAGGGCATTGTATTGACAAATGCAGTCTTAAACAAATCAAGGTTATTAACACATCATCATATGGCAACATGTTTTGTTGTAAGAGATTACCATCATGATGTTTTAAAGCAGGGGTGAAATCCAGCAGGTTCTGACAGGTTCTGGAGAACCGGTAGCAGACATTTTGAGTAGTTCAGAGAACTGGCAAATACCACCTCTGGCTGGCCCCAGAGTGGGGTGGGAATGGGGATTTTGCAATATCCTTCCACTGGAGTGGGGTGAGAATGGAGTTTTTGCTGTATCCTTCCCCTGGAATGGGGTGGGAATGAAGATTTTTCAGTATCCTTTCCTCCCACGCCCACCAAGCCACTCCCACCAAGCTACACTACACCCACCAAGCCACACCCACAGAACTGGTAGTAAAAAAAAGTTGGATTTAACCACTGGTTTAAAGAGGACATTATCTGAGTTTTGTCCTAGTGGCCTCTGTTGTATTTAATCTTGAAGTTGTCAGGTAGATTGGATAGTTCTGTCTCTTCGATTCTGGCATCTCCTGGTACCACAATGTCAATAAATTGTATGTTTCAGTTTTCAACTGATGTGTTGTGTTCCAAGTGTCAATCGGTCTGTATTTGAAGGTCCCACAAGATGATCTTCTTCTTCTTCTTCTTCTTCTTCTTCTTCTTCTTCTTCTTCTTCTTCTTCTTCTTCTTCTTCTTCTTCTTCTTCTCCTTCTCCTTCTCCTTCTCCTTCTCCTTCTCCTTCTCCTTCTCCTTCTCCTCCTCTTCCTCCTCCTCCTCCTCCTCCTCCTCCTCCTTCTTCTTCTTCGGCTTCAAGCATCCTGATATAGCCAGTTGATGCTATTGGGGGCGAGTCGTTGGCCCCCATGGATAGGGCTCGCAGCTTGGGCGTCCTCCTGGATGTATGGCTGTCTTTAGAAGAGCATATGATGGCCGGGGCCAGGGGGGCTTTCCATTGGGTTCGCCTGATTCGCCAGTTGTGTCCCTATCTGGATCGGGACTCCTTATGCACAGTCACTCAGGCACTCATCACTTCCTGCCTGGACTACAGCAATGCTCTCTACATGGGGCTCCACTTGAGGAGCACCTGGAGGCTCCAACTGGTGCAGAATGCGGCCGCGCGGAGGATCATGGGAGCGAGAGGATGCTCCCATGTGATACCTGTCCTGCGCGAGCTGCATTGGCTTCCAGTGGTCTTCCAGATGCGCTTCAAGGTGCTGGTTACCATCTTTAAAGTGCTCCATGGCATAGGGCCTGGGTACTTGTGGGACCACCTTCTGCCACCGATAGTCTCCCACCAGCCATATGCTCCCACAGAGAGGGACTCCTCAGGGTGCCATCAGCCAGGCAATGTCGGCTGGCGACTCCCGGGGGAGAGCCTTCTCTGTGGCAGCACCTGCCCTCTGAAATGATTTGCCCCCGGAGATCCGCAAGATACCAGATCTCCAGGCCTTTCGCCGTGCCCTAAAAACTCTTTTATTTCATCAAGCTGGCTGGCATAATGCTCCCCCCCCTTAGCTTTTTAATTGTTTATGGGTTTTAGTCACGATGTTTTAAATTTTTTGGGCCAAAACTGTTTAATTCTTTTTTAAAATTTTAAATTTTGTACTGAAATGTTTTTTTATTCTTGGCTGTGCACCGCCCTGAGTCCACCAGGAGAATGGCGGTATACAAATTTAATAAAATAAATAAATAAATAAATAAATAAATA
Organism: Masticophis lateralis; assembly: GCA_030761175.1. Taxonomy (NCBI): domain Eukaryota; kingdom Metazoa; phylum Chordata; class Lepidosauria; order Squamata; family Colubridae; genus Masticophis; species Masticophis lateralis. The sequence continues at coordinate 29,204,737 of JAUDYJ010000005.1, forward strand.
AATAAATAAATAAATAATAAGCAAGCCTGAAAAGGTGGTCGAAAATGAGCATGCAAAACTACTGTGGACTTCCGAATACAGACTGACAAAGTTTTGGAACACAATACCCCGGATATCACGATTGTGGAGAAGAAAAAAGTGTGGATCATCGACATTGCATACCTGGTAACAGCAGAATTGACAAGAAACAATTTGAAAAAGTCACCAGATATCAGAACTTGAGAATCAAACTGCAGAGACTCTGGCATAAACCAGTGCAAGTGGTTAGTGAGATTCATAGCCTTTGAGGCTGGTTAATAGCTCAGCAGCTCAAGTCCTAACCAAGGACCTAGGAACTGTTAAGATATCATCAGAGGATGTAAGCTGTTCCGAGTAAGGTGGGTTTTTGTAGAGTCAAAATGTTCAAGTCCGGTCTCAGACCGCTCAACAGTCCTGGTCGCCCAATGAATGACACTGCAGTCGGGTATGCTCTGTAGCAGGATCAAGATTTATTCATGCTCCAGGCTGTCGCAGACATCGCTGAGTTCAACCAAGATAACATAAAGCCGGCGTCGGTGGTTCCTGCTTCCCACCCCCTTTTTAAAGTAACGCGCCGCAGCGTCCTCCTATCAGCGATGCTTCCGGGTTTGCTCCTGGCTTTTATTATATATATGATGTCACCCGCCAAGTCTAGACTCCACCCTATCCCGGCCGCAGTGTGACCATCCGCCTAAACCCTGCCTATCACCCCCACCACCGTGAGTATCCCCTCCTTCCATAGTAGCGTCTTTGTTTCTTGCTGGTTGCCCCCTTTCAGCTCGTAACGTGCTTCTATGCTTTTTCCCCCCGTTCTGGTATACAGCCATTTTTCCCCTTGAAGTGTCGAGCCGGGTGGATCTCGACACCAGTAAATTTAGAATTTCTAAATAGTGGGGTAGCCCTTTCGGTATTGCTCCAAGGGCTCCAATTACAATCAGGACAACACACAATTTCTTTTTCCACAGTCGCTCAACTTCAATTTGCAAGTCCCGGTACTTTGTGATTTTTTCTTGCTGCTTATCTTCAATCCCTGCATCACCAGGTAATGCAATGTCAATGAACCATACTTTTTTCTTTTCAACTATTGTTATGTCAGGTGTGTTGTGGACCAAGTGCCTGTCAGTCTGAATCCTAAAATCCATAAGATCTTGAGTTTCTCATTCTCTAAAACTTTCTCAAACCTGATGTTCCCAGTGGTTTTTGTTGTACTCAAATCCAAACTTCTGGCACAATTCCCAGTGAATGATCTTGGTAAATGATATTGTTGTTGTTGTTGTTGTTGTTGTCGTCGTTATTATTCCCAGTCGAACCACTGCTGGGTGAAGTGCTCCTCACTGAAGGTTATGGAACATAATCTACCATGCTGGTGCAGAAAGATGTTTTTCAAATCCTCAGGCCAGGCCAGGGCAGAAAAAGAATGATTGCCCCCCAATCACCCAGTTGACTTCCATGCTTAAAGAAGGACTGACTTTGGCCTCTCTTTTCCAATCCAGTACTTTAACCACATTACCACAATGTTCTCAAATATGTATATCCTAAGAGACACGTGCAGAAAAATATGCACAATTTAACATGAACTTTTTTTTACAAACATTTCAAGCTAATACAGAAATTATGCAAACTGAGCAAGACTCAAAACCTTAAATATTAACAAATTTGTACTTATATTTGTATAGTTGTTTTGCATCCTGTATGAATGAAAATATTTTAAAGGGAATTCCAAGGGCATGCAGATTTTACACTTATTTTTGTTGTGATCTATTTAAAGGACAAGTTTCGAAACAAGAGTTTACCATACAAAAGCCTGTATTATGATTTGAAAAGAAATAGAAGTAGCTCCTTTTTATGTTTACTATTGTTTCTATTAATCAGCACTGAAGAGACATCATTGTAAGAATTCTCTCAGTGTACATATTTTGTGTTTTACTATGCTTTTCAGATTAGTTTAATTTCCCACTGGAAACGAACTCTTTATAAATATTGGCCTAGGATTACAATCAAGTAAGATAAAACTCATGTATTAAAGCTGCTCTGTCCCATTTACAGGCAGAATTTGAAGTTTCACAGATGAGGCCCAAGGAAGCAATAAGAAATCACACAGATGCTGCTCTCTTTTACAGATGTTCAAGGATTTTAAAAAGCATAAAATACTGGTACATCAGAGATATATTAAACAGATATAATGGATGTGAACAAATTTGCCCCTTTGCCCATGAGATAATAGCAACCTTTGCCCATGAGATAATAGCAACTGTAGTTTTAAGATCAATAACATAATTCTTTGGAGATCTCAAGAGTCATTCATAACCATTACCTCCGATGCTGTTTAAGGTTTCAGATTATAAAATGTGCATAGTCGGTGCATTTCCTTTTCTTGTCCCAGAATAAAGCTCTAAAAGAGCTGCACAAAATTTCTCAAGTTGGCAAATCATTGATAGGTTTTGCACTAAAAACATATCCCAAGATCTGGAATCCTTAGTTTTAGCTGGATTCCTTGCTTTGTAGATGTTACCAAGAAATTTACCGATATTGCTGCTGCAATATTGTCATGTTATGTACAGTCATGGCACATGCCTACAGCTTTATAGTAAGGGTAGGATATCTTTTTTCCATTGAGTTCTATATAACACCAATGCATAAATCGCCATGTTCTCTTTCCCTTTTTCTCTTTTTTATTTCTCCTTTCACAAGCAAAGGATTAACAGAGGAAGCCAGAGCACACTGGCAGAGGTGTGAGTTAATAACTTTCTCAGAGCCAAGAACAACGTGGAACTAGTTTAAGATAAATAAATAAGTTTAAGTTTAAGTTTAAGTTTAAGACATACAGTTTGCCCATCAAGCTAAAGCTTGCCAAGGTTATTGAACTTGATTTTTCAATTACACTAGAGGTGTCAAGGAATAAAATAAACCTACAAATGAGATCCTTGTTATAGAAAAGTTAGATTTTTTTCCAAATATTTTGTGTGTCATTTCTGAGCCTATATGTTAAATACTATTTAGCAGGCATACAAAAAGCAAAGACATCTAACTACAATTCTTGCTGTGACAAACAGAGATTGATGTTATGTAAGGTTTTATACCTTACATAACATCAACAGATTTGTTGAGATTTGGTTAGGTAGCCATGAAAATCATATTAAGGGCCTAAAGCCAAGAGAGATTTGCATTAAACTATGTCCACAATTTGGGTTGAATTAAAACACTGACAGCAGTTTCAGGGTTTAATTTCAAACACACTTGTTACTATTTCACTCCAGTTTTATTAAAATTTACTCATTTAAAACATTCTGGGGAAGCAAAACAAGAAGTTAATATTAGTATATTGTAAATAAAGTTATTTGGCTACTACTTTCCATGAATAAACACATGGAGAACTGGGAATTGAGCTTATATAGAAAGCAGAAGATTTTTATGAGCCTAGAGTAGTGATGGCTAACCTTTTTGCTGTCACGTGCCAAAAGCAGGCAGAGTGCAGGGGAGTCATGTGTGTGTGTGTGTGCCCATGCCCATAATTCAATGCCCCCCACGCCCTCCTGTGTATGCACATGCAAACCCCCCATTGCACTTCCCCCCATTTTTGGGACATGACGACAAAAAGGTTACTAGTGGGCCTGTTAGGCTGGTTTTTCACCCTCCCCAGGCTCCAGATACTTTCTTGGAGCCTGGGGAGGGTAAAAACAGCCTTCCCCACTCCCCCAGAGGCTCCCCAGAGGCCAAAAACAGTCCATTTCCTGACTTCCGGTGGGACAGGAGACCCAAAAATGAGCTGGCTGGTGTGCGCATGCACACTGGAGCTGAGCTAGGGCAAGACTTGCATGTCCACAGATATGGCTCCATGTGCCATCTTTGGCATGCATGCCATAGGTTCACCATTATGGGCCTAGAGTATGATGTGTGCTGAACAATATAATCTTCACAAAACAAATATGGCAAAAAATATTGGAAACTTTTGGGATGGAGGGTTAAAAGTCACAGCATCTCTTAGACTTAGGGTGTCTCAATCAGCTAGCCATACTGTACATTTTTAGTCTATATTTCTAAATGTTGATAAAATCCAATGTCAATGTTTATTAATATTAACCTGTATAATCTCAGATGTCACTGGCAATAAATCACATGCCTGAAGGATCTGCGCCTGCATCTGGGGTTTATTGGCTTGCAACATGGAAATTGCAATGAATAAGCATGTTGTCAATTTTTCCTGCCTATCTATCATGGAGCAAAGTAAATTTTTATTTTATTTTCTTTCTCCATCATTTACAAAATCATGATTCCTCCTATGACTTTATTACTTAAACACAGGCTTTTAGGGTAAGAACTAACAATTTTCTAAATCGTTCCTTAACATTATTAGTTAAAATACTGTCCCTCTTAAAGTGGCTCATAAAGTCCAGGTAAAAATAACCAAAAATCTAACAGGTCCTAAATATCAATTGATATAGTAATCAGGTTAGAATTAGACCTCTTGTGTTCTGGCCCCCACAACCCATGTAGGAATGAAATTACTACTTGAATAGGTATCAAGTGACTACAAAAGAAGTGGAAGATGATGATGCGCAACACAATAGCCCAACATTAATTTCTGGGTTGGCATAGTATGGGAACAGGGAAGGAGTTTCTTCCCACAGCATCCTGTTCTTTGAATATTTTATAGCGATGGACAATTTTTTAAAAGAAAATTTAGATGCTCATATTATTATTATTATGGTTGGTCACAGAGTTAGCCAGATGTTTAGATTTGATTTTGCATTTTTATTCACCTATCCTATCATTCCCAAGGACCTGAGATAAGCAAATGTTGTTGCTTGATGGTGTTAAATGTACCATTGCAGGATGTAAACTGTACCAAGCTGCTTTTGATTTTTTACAATTGGTTTTGTCAATGCCGATGGTGTTCAGGTGATGATCCAGTTGTTTTGGGATTGTACCTAAGGGGCATATTACTATTGCTATTATTTTTGCTCAGAATGGGACAATTCGCCATGGCTAACTCGCCACAAGCAACTCATGCTGCCAACTCACCGCAGGACAACTCACCAAAGCCAAATCACCTGGTACAACTCATTGCAGAACAATTCAACAATTCAGTTTAATTATTCAAAATAATTTTTAAAATATTTGAATTTTTATCATTCATATTTCATTTTATTCCCTTCTTGCATCCTTCTTTTAACTGATTCTATTCCACCATTTCTTCAATATTAGTGGAACTCTTGTCCTGTGGCAAATTGTCACATGGCAAGTTGACCAGGGAAAATTGTCCTGTAATGATTTGGCCCTGGCGAATTGGCTGCAGTGAGTTGTCCTAGACTCTTTTTTTGCTTTGCCACAATCAATCTACTTCTATTTGCAAGTCTTTGTATTTTATGATTTCCTCCAGGTCTTTTCCTCTATTCTACTGTCTTCAGTTACAACCATGTCCTGTATCCAGACTTTATTTTCTCAATAACATTTGAGCATGGGCTGTTATATGGCAGGAACTTGTCTGTTTGAATTCTGAAGTCCCAGAACAATGTCATGTCTTCATTTTCTATTACTTTGTCTGTGGACCCACAGTTCTTATTGTTCTGTCCCCGACCCCATGCACACACACCAACAAGCGTTCAGGAGATAAGGAGCAATCCAGCCGGCAAAAACCTAATGGCTGCCTGCCCAGAGTTTATTAGTTACAAAGAGAAGAGATAACTTCTTGCCACTTCTGGCACATCAAAGGTAAGCAGCTCAATAATTACAATTCAGTCCAGAGATAATCCAGTCGTAAAGCAAGAGTCCGGCAGTGCAGAATGACATGGAAGCTTTCAGCTTTGTTCATCACAAGGTTTGACTGGCCACCACGCTCCCTTTTATATCCTGTAGGGTGTGGTCCAGTGACTCAGCTAATCTCTGGCACGCCTTCCCTTCTTCTGTGCATGTTTCTCCCTGCGTCGCTGTCAAGGATCCAGCCATCACTTATCTCCTTCGTCGCTGTCCACCTGTGGCTGCGTGGACGTGCTTGGCTCTGGGGCTATCTCTTGCCCTTCGGTGTCCTCCGGAGGCATTGCCAGAGAGGAGGGTCCTGAAGAGGGAGGCCTTGCCAACTCCCTCTCCTGACGATGACACAGGCTCAAGCAAAGGAGCCACAACACTTATATGCAGGCAAATGGTATTTCTTGCAGACCTTCCAATGCACTATTATGTACCAGAGAACACTTACTATTACATGTGTGCAAATCTACAGTTAGATTCACAATCTAAAACTGGTGGAAACTTAATAATTCAAGGAATCCAAGAATTATTAAGCTATCGTCTATTATTATTGCTGCTACTACTTTTAAGCTGTTAGAATTTATGCAAGAAAATGATGCCCAAGTGTATCCTGAAGAATCATTATGGCTACCTTCTATAATTATTTAGCTATGTCATGAACTGAAATTATTTAGCTATTCATTTTGTGAAAAACTTTCAGGCAACAAGTTCCAGCTTGTTTCACAATGCCTCTACCATTTTCTATGCAAAGTGGGAACCACAGCCTTCTCTAAACAAGAATGTTAATAACAACTTTCACTATTCACACCCAGCATGGGCAATAACTATGGATGCCAGGAGACTTGTGGTCCAATACCCTAGAACATACAATTTTGGCAGAAATTTTTTACTACTTGAAAGGTACTAGAAAATATTTAACCACTCTATAGTCTGTGAAACTGCCTGAACATGCAAGAATGTGACCGTTCTGAAAAAGGAGGTACTTTATTTAAGATTAAATTCTGGTTATTTAGGTCATATTATTATAATAATAACAACAGTGATGCAGTAAATTTGTATACCATCCAACTCCTAATGACTCTGAGCAGTGACATGTTACCACAAAAACTTGGAACAACAGTGATATTTATAGAACCATTAGGGAGAACCATACAAACAAGAATTAATAACCAGTAATTATTCATTAGTCTCTATCCGTGACAAATTGAGAGCAAACCATTGTAGAAACAAAAGTAAGTTAGTCGTTCTGATCTCCAGAACAAGGACCTCCAGTGGGTTCATTAATAAACCTAAGCTGAAAATAAACTATAGATCCTTACTTTGTGTGTTAAAAAAATATTGTTGTTTTTTTAAAATTTGATTTATATGCTGCCCTTCTCCAGAGACTCAGGGCGGTTTACAATGTGTTAAGCAATAGCCTTCATACTTTTGTATATTTATACAAAGTCAGCTTATTGCCCCCACTGGGTCCTCAATTTACCTACCTTAGAAAGGATGGAAGGCTGAGTCAACCTTGAGCCTGGTGAGATTCGAACTTACAGTAATTGCAGACATTAATCACAATGCTTTTAGTCTGCTGAGCTATCCAGGCTCCCTGGATAGCTCAGCATTTTTCCCATGCATTTGCTCTTTCTATACAGAGTTCAAATTAAAGGAAAGATAAGGTAATCTAAACTAGTGGTGAAATCCAAATATTTTTACTACTGGTTCTGTGGGTGTGGCTTGGTGGCCATGATGTGACTTGGTGGGCGTGGCTTGGTGGGCATGGCAGGGGAAAGATACCGCAAAATCTCCATTCCCACCCCATTCTGGGGCCAGCCAGAGATGGTATTTGCCAGTTCTTCAAACTACTCAAAATTTCTTCTACCGGTTCTCCGAACTGCTCAAAATTTCTGCTACCGGTTCTCCAGAACCTGTCAGAACCTTTTGGATTTCGCCCCTGATCTAAACTGCTTTACTTACGTGATGATCTGAATTTATACCATATGTGACAACTCTTTAACTAGTTGTCAACTGTAATAGCCACCTATTGCTGTTTTGTAAGCTAAATGTACCCAGATCTGTAACCATGCCTTGTACAGCTAGGTTTCCAAACTGTTCACAATTTTAGTCGTAACCCTCTTCTGAAATTTTGTCTTTCTGCCTTTTGAAATGCAGTGTTCAGAAATAGAGACAATATTTCAGGAGAATTGTGATCAGAACAGAGTATTGAAAAATCAGTTCCCCTGTTCTCAGTTCTGTGTATCACAAGATGCCATTTACGTTCTTAGCAACTGTATTACCTTGCTGTTTCATATTTAATGTTTACAAGGATTGTGATTTTCATGTGTACCACTGCAAATCTCAGCCTCCCCTGTTTTAAATTGTGTCATACATTTTTCCTATCAGGTGCAGAAATTTATATTTCTTCCTTTTAAATGTCACTCTATTCATTTCAGCCCAGCATACATGCCTGTCTACAGCCATTTTAAAAATTTATTTTCCAATTCTTCACTAATGTTGGTGTGATTATGCAACCTGTGAATTCATCTATAACTGGAGCATTAAATGGCCAAGTGGCCAACATTTCCCCACTTTATTAAGGAGTATATCATGAATGGCAAAATTTTGTATAACAACATCATGATGGTGGCTCCTGTTAATGTAAGAATTCTTATTCAAGTGCTCATAATTATGCTGTTCAATAATCCAATAATAATACCAACTATAGATATCAAGCTGATAGGTCTGAATTATACACTTCCCCTTTCTAAACATGGGGGGTGACATTTGCTCACCACTAGTAGATAAGGACATTTTATTTTCAGGCTTGACATCTAATGCAAATACATAAATTGTGTCATTTCTGTGAAGTCATGAAACACATGTGATAATTTCTTCACTTTCATGCCCTGTTGATATCCATTTACAGTGGGCATAAAAAAAGCAATTCCGCCTCCATGTTGACAGAAGGCATTCTGCTCTAGAAGAGTTTTCTTTACAATAGGAAATAATTATTATGTAAGATTATAAAATATTCTTATGGAACTTTGTCAGGCACTTTACAACCTTAATCAGAATTCAAGCCTTCTCAAGCTATGCTGAAAGTCCAGGAATTTCTTCTTAGATGTTTGTTTGTAAAATTTATTGGTCACCCATCTTACTACAGGGTACAGGGTAATTCTGGGTGGTTTACAAGCTTAAAAAAACAAAAACTATACAAAAGACAAAATTATTTGTGTTTTGGGACATAGTACTGTGAAAAAACCAAATACTGTGGCCCAATTAAAAGATGGGAGAGAGGGAGTGGGATCGTGCTGTTAATCTACCACTGTAATGCTCCCCCATTGGAGCCCCAAACTAACCAGCAGAGCCAGGTGTTATGTTCTTACTGAAGGTCAGGAGGGTTTACAGCTGACCTTGTTCTGGTCAGTAAGCTGTTCTAAAGGGCAGATACAATGGCAGGGCTCTTGTCCTGGACTCTGCCAGCTGAATATTCAGGCTGACAGGGCCCCAGGATGCCTCCTCAGGCCTCCTCATGCCAACAGGGCCTGCAGCATCCTCTGCTGACACAATTGGGGTGGGCCAATCCCATTGGGATGAGACAGCCCTGCAAGTAGCCTGCATCCATGCCATGAAAGGCTTTAAAGATGATTACCAACACCTAGAATTGCACTCAGAAGCAGGCCAGCAATCACTGCACCTCGCAGAACAGTGATGTTACATGGGCACCCTTGGGGCCCCAAGATTCACTCTGAATCAGATGAGCTTCTGAATGCTCTTCAAAGATAACCCCATGTAGAGCAAACTGCAGTAGTCCAACCAAGAGATGACTAGGGCCTGAAGACTGATAAACCTGATACTTATGATAAATCTGATACTGATAGGCCCCCAATCCTATGTACATCATCTCCCAACAGTTTCATCTACAATGTTATATGAGATCTGAGAATCTTTTCAAGTCAAAGGCCTTGTGATTGAAAACCTATCCACCAGCAACACTTTCTGAAAGATTAGGCCTATGTGAAACTGATTGTAACTGTAACCTCAGCGTAAATTTAAATATCTATTATCGTTTGATTCTACCTATAAAGTGCTAGACAACTTACAGAATAACTCCTGAATATTCTAAAATGTAAAAGGATAATTTTTCCTATTCTCTACTCTGAAGAACTTTCAATGTACAATCATGAATTAAGAAGGAACATGACAAACCATATCAAATGTGATTGAAAACTTTAATTTTGATGGATTTCAGAATATACAAATTAAATTCAATGAGCTATGAAGGCAAAATTAAACCTTATGACACTTTACAAGCACTACGATGAATACTCTTTGTCCTTTTCTATCCAATTCCACCTTAAGAAATAATTGTTATTGATTAGGAAAAAAAAACAAATTCATATTCTTGAATTATATATAGCAGGGTTTACATGTTGCGGACGGCTTTTGCTTTGCTTAGATTTTATGTGACTTTTTACATATCTGACTGGTATTTTTGAATTGGGAAAGGATTGTATGTGTATGTTGGGGAGTGGAGTGGAATTACAATTAAGCAACACAAACATTACATCCCAGTCTAAACAGTGCTAATGTTTAAGTTTACAATCAGATATCTTCTTTCTTCCTCCTCTTCTTCTTCCTCCTGCTCCTCCTCCTCCATTTCCTTTTTCAAATAAAATTTCACTCAGTCTTAGGAAAAATATTCATGAGCCAAAGCTGGCAATAGAAAAATAATTATTTGAAAAACATTCTATGAGGAGAGTTGTGTGCTTCTCTACTGGATGCCAGTTAAAATGAGCTAATTTGTTTTACCAGTAGCTTAAGAAAACCCCAGCACAGCAGCGCAACAATTATATCCAGGTGCAAGGACTTAATTCAAGCAATTCTAGGTGGATCCTTGCAGTCTGCATTATGGGCCCCATCCTCAACTGCAGCTTGAAACAGATGCCCTTGAAAACATGATCCAGACAGCCCTCAAATACCAAGCTTGAAATGCTTTCAGAAAGAACAGAAGGCTGAAATGGTGTTCTATAACAAAAATATAACCCAAACATCACTAAGAAATGTGACCACTGCAAGTCCAAAGAGAATTTGAATCAGCTTCATTGGACTTCCAGAATCTTTTCCCAGCACAAATGCAACATTTAAAATTGGCTTTAAAAGTGCTTAAAATGCTTAAATCACTTATTTCAAACATTATCATTAATTTCAATGGATATTTTCCAAAATCAGATTTGAGTATTACCTATTTAAATGAGTGAAAAATAATACACGGTTAAACACTAAATTCATGCTTGGGCAATTGTTGTAAAATAAAAGTGGTAATTCAGTTGTCAGATTGTATATCTCAACAATAGGCTAGTGTTTTATTCTGAATTTTGAGAGTATGTTATAGGTGCTTTCACAAATCGACTGTTATGAATAAACTATGTAATCTCAAAAAGGCTCCTAGAGTAGGTAGGAGGAAGGAAGGAAAAGGAAAAGTAGTCTGCTTCTTCCCCATTACTGTTTCTAGTCTATCAGGATGGTTTGTATCACTGAAGATTATCTTCATGGCAAACTTGTACATTTCTAGGCAAAGTCCTGGGCTGCAGCAATCCGCCATTTTTCTGGTCAAAGAAAGTTTGTGAGACCAAGATGCAGTCTTTTTTTTTTTTAAATTAAAATTTTATTGAGATATATAAGAATACAATTTGACTGTTTTTGGTTTAGTGGTGTTCATAAATATATACAGATTATTTACATGGTGTTCCATATTTACTTGATTATTATTGATAGTTGCACCCTCTCTTATTTTACGTTTTACTTTTTTCTTCCAGCCTCTTATACCACATTTCCCACACTGTATAATATTCTGAATTCTCTTTTTCGTTTATCACATATGTTAACTTATTTATCTCGGCACATTCTAATATTTTTCTAATTACATGTTCTTCCGGTGGTAACCCTTTCTCTTTCCAATACTGTACATATATTATTCTGGCTGCTGTTATGACATGTATAGTTAGGTACCTCTTTTTTTTCTCATATGCCCTTTTCAGTATTCCCAGAAGAAAGGTTTCGGGTTTCAAATCAATATTTTCCTCTATCATTTCTTGAATCCATCTTCGAATCATTTTCCAAAATTTCATAGCTTTGGTTCTTCACCACATATGATAGAAGGTGCCTTGATGGTGACCGCATTTCCAACAGTTTGGGCTCGTGTTGGGGTAGATTTTTGCTATCCTAGTAGGGGCTAAATGCCATCTCTATAGCATCTTATATTGGTTTTCTTTATATGCTACTGCCCAAGACCAAGATGCATTTTTATAGATACAGATAATACTAGGACTTTTGGATAAGTTTTGAAGTTGGTAAGTTTGCAATCTTCCAATCAGGGCAAGGAGTCTGACACTAAGAGCAGTGCCTACAGATATTAGACTCCAAGTTCTGTCCTTGAAACATGCAGTCAAAATGTGGTATTTTGACATTTGAAATGCCATGTTCAAAGTCATCACAAAAATAGCCATTATAATCTACATAATGAATACCATACACACACAATATGTATTCCAAACAAACAAAAACTTTGATAGTTCTCCAGTATCTGGATAGGCTCCCTTATTGGTTTATGGTTCAGTTGCAGCTCTATTGGTGCTGCGGTATACAGATTTTAGTCAGGTTTGGGACAATGTCTTAGTGCCTATCAGCCCAAACAAGCAGTAGGGTGTGCTTAAATGCCCGAGAGTCCTGCAGTTCTCCCTGACCAATAGCACTGTGGTCATATAAGTCCAGCATATAGTCAGATGGAGAGGTTCTGGAATATTTTGAGCTACTGCCCCAGTCTCAGCCACAAGCACAATCCATATTGAACAAAGCCATTCCTATTATTAGGCAAAAAGAAGATTCAAGAATGCCATATCAGAATTCCATAAATAAATAAGAGTGCATGCCTTTTTTTTTTTTTGAGAGAGAGAGAGAGAGAGAGAGAGAGAGAGAGAGAGAGAGACAGAGAGAGAGAAGATATGTTTGGCTGGCCTTTGGATATGACAAGGCAAGCATCCATTTGCTATTCTACCTTGGATAACAAAAGCTCAGAATATAGAATAACAGAGTTGGAAGGGCCATTGGAGGTCTTCTAGTCTAACCCCCTCCTTAAGCAGGAAATCCTACACCATTTCAGACAAATGGTTGTCTAAGCTCTTCTTAAAAACTTCCAGTGTTGGAGCATTTACAACTTCTGGAGGAAATTAGTCCACTGATTAATTGTTCTAACTGTCAGGAAATTCCTTCTTAGTTCTAAGTTGCTTCTCTCTATATATAATATATATAACCAAAATGTATTTCTTATCTTCAGTTGAAAATGGTGAAAGTAAAAAAAAGTGGTACAATTATATTGCTCCCATGTAAAGTTGAGTGTCTTTTTGCAAGTAAAGAAGGAAGGCAGGAAGGAAGGAAGACAAGAAGGGAGGGAGGGAGGAAGGAGGATCAACATTTTATAAATAGACAAACACAGACTTCTGCGTGAACAATCATTTTCCAATTTTTATACACAATTTCCTCATTAAATATAAGCCAGTAACTTTACCAAAGATAGTGAGATTTACATCATCCTTGTAAATATGACTAGGGTTCCACTCTATCAACTCTTTTTATGTAAAATATATTAACACCTGAATAACACCCCAATGTTATTTACATATAATCAAGGTAGCAGGTGGAATTTGCATAATCAGAAATGCTTGGAAGGATGCCATGCAGAAAATGTCCAGAACATCTAGCTCACTGATTCAACACAGCTGATACTCACAAGCCAGAGGATGGCAGCAGTGTGTTGGATGATATCAGTCTGCACGATAGACCAGAAGAGTTACTTAATCTGGTCCAGGTGGTAGAGCTCAAAATACAGTAGAATCCATAACCTAAGCTTCTACATTCATTGGTGCCTTTTTCTTGTGATGTGATTCCCACTCACGCTGCACCCAACCTCATTCCAGCATATACCGCATTATGAAAGCAGCCAAGGGAAACTGCCATCTGGAGGTTGCCATAGTTATTGATTCTGTCCCATCTTTGCAAGAGAAATAGTTAGTGGCATAATGGCTATGCAATATGCTGACACGGGTAGCCAAGTTACGATAATAGGACAGACCCACACACAGATTTGGAGATAGGGCAGAGCTGGTTTGCTGTGATTTGATCATTGGCTAATTGTACATGCCATGCTGTAAAGTGTACTGTAATAATTTATTCCAGGAAATTTATAATGACTTAATATAGTATTAAATAACTATAATGTCCCACAGGCTCAATACTCTGTTCTTTCCTGTTTAACATCTATATAAAACTATTGGGTGAGTTCATCCATCACCATGGGTTGAGATATTATTAATATGCTGATGATACTCAGTTATACGTCTCTATGCCTGGTGACCTGATTAATGCTTCACAATGCCTGAAGCTGTAGGGTGTTGGATAGGGGACAACAAATTTTGTCTGAACCCCAGAAGACTGAGTGGCTTTGGGTGCATTGAGCCTCAGAATCCAAGTCTTTGTCATCCTTAGTTCTGGATGGGGTTGCATTACCCTGTTCAGACCCAGTTTTCAATTTAGGACTCTTATCTTCTGCTCAAAGAGTACATGGTGGGCATGACTAGGAAAGCTTTTGCATAGTTCTGGTTTGTGTACCAGCTATGATCTTTCTGGATCATAATTCCCTGCGTTTACTTACTCAAGCCCTTGTCATCTGTCATCTAGACTTTTACAAAGCACTCTACATGGTATCTATTTTTTTTAATCTATTCAGAGGCTTCAACTGGTGCAAAGTAAGCAATGAGAGTAGTGTTTATAGTCTCTAGGCTGGCCCATATTACATCTCTCCTCCACAAACTTCACAGGCTACAGATATGCTTCCAGGCGCAGTTCAAGATGTTGGTTGTGACCTTTAAAGCCATTAATGTCATAAATCCAGGCTACTTAATAAATTGTCTGATCCTACTAGAACAAACCTGTCCTAATCGTGCCAGCAGGGAGGGCCTACTATGGATCATGTTGGTCAAAGAACTCTGATTATCGAGATCCAGAAGAAGAACCTCCTCTGTTGCAGTGATCACTTTTTGGAACATCCTACTCTCTAGGGTAAGATCTGCTCCCATACTCCTATCCTTTCATGGGACCTTAAAGATCTGGTTCTGTCAGTTACCTTGGAGACCAAATTTGGGAGTTTCACACCACAGAATCGGTGGCACCTCCCTCCTCTTGCTTTCTCCACCTCCCTCCTCCCTCCTCTTGCTTTCTGCTTCTACCCATCCATCTCTATGTCATCATACTGATGCATTCTCATTGTTTTCTTTTTTATTATTTATTTTGTTGTTCTATTCTTTTACTTCTATTTTGTTTACACTCTTTTCTTCCTTCTTATTATTGTAAATCACCTAGAGTAGTCCCATAGTGAGTTAGGCAGTGAATAAATTTAATAAATATTGGATCATACAATGTAAAAAAAGGATGATCATGAATAGAAATCCTCTATTCAGGATCATCTTGGCATACTCAGGACATGTAAAGCCATGGGATGCTTTTTTAAATATTAGAGTAGACTTATGTGTAGACCTTTGCTACCAAGCAATCCTAAAAATGTGTAGAGTAGCTGTTGCCATCTTTCATGAGAGACACAGTTAAAACAAGAGTAGATTTTATTCTCATGTAGTGAGAATCTTTCCAATGCTGCTGTGCTAGCTCAGGAACAGTTGTATATATTGTACTGTATATTTACCCAGAAATATCCTAAAAGATTTTTCTACTGCAGATATACAGTGGAACTCAGCATAATATTTTACATTGTTTTGATTTTCCTTCTTAACTAGCATTAATTAGATTTGTATCAGACCACTCAGATTAAACTGGTGGTTCGTGCTTATTCGCAGATAATGGAAGCAATCTGGAGAGCTTGAAAACTTTCCAAAATGGGGTCATAAAAAAACCTGCCAAATATCCAAGTCCTGAGTTCAGCCAAGCATGTGTGGCTGGTTCCCATGAACATTACAAATAAAATTAAAACCAGTTGGAAGCCTTGTGGGTTTTTTTCTTTTACTCCACCTCCTTTCTTCCTAAAGCAACTCAACTCTTTCCCTAACCTATAGAAATACTTTGGCCTAACATAGCTTGCCCTTTTAAACCATCTCTCTGCACCTAGAAGAAAATGTGGAAGTTGGGATGAAAAAAAGGGTTTTTTGTTTCAGATATTCTCTTTGCTGGATCCTAAAATTCTTGACAAGGGTGGGGGTGAGGAGAGAAGGAGCAGAAGCCAATAGAAGCATTTTTTTTTTCTGTTCCAAGGCGATATACATTTCATCCTGGAATCAAAAGCACAGTATTCCAGCACTCCTAATTTAAAACATATTTTACAGAGGCATATCTTGTTCAGCTGAGCCTTTGAAAATCTGATCTAAGGTGCGAATTAGGAATAAAATATATTAGGCCAAATTTGCTGCCAGATATAAAGGCACAAACACATTATGCTAGGTTTAAATTTGACTTTGTAGTATCAGATTTTTCTTGCAATTACTTCAAATTTATAACTCCACTTGAGCAACTGATGTTGCTTGTTTCTTGAGACAAATAGCAACGACAGCAAGTACAGAATGTTCCTTTCAGAGGCAGATTTAAGGCAAAATCTGAAAGGATAGTCTTTCCACAGCCAAAATGTTTTTTGCAAGAATTTCAAAGGCAGACTGGTGCCCAGCAGATGTTTTTGACTGCAAGCCCCATCATCTGCTGTATTGCAGGCAAACTCTGCCCATAGCCTGGAGTTTGATCCTGATGGTGCTCAAGGTTGATTCAGGCTTCCATCCTTCTGAGGTTGGTAAAATGAGGACCTGGATTATTGGGGGCAATATACAAATATTGCTTATATTCTAAACTTACCCAGAGAGTGTTGTAAAGGGTATAGGCTGTACATAAGCCTAAATACTGTTATTATTGCTCCTTACTCTCACCTTGAATGAAAAGGCGAACCTGGCAGTGGAAGGACAGCAGAACAGAACATGCAGAAGTGGATGATAGAGACTATTGTAGAGATGGAGACAATAGCCCTGTCTTCTGGCATGTGGGTGTCACTGAGGGAAGACAAAATACTGTGATGTTCCCTGCCTATATGTTCTTAGTTGAGCTACTGTGCCCAGTGCCTATCATACCCAGGCTTGGAAAATCTCCTCTTCTGGCTGTCTTGCATGGAATCTGAAATGGAGGCTGAACTTTTGTTTATGATATGCATTCCAAATGACTACTAAATGGTAGAAAAGAGATAAAGAAGCCTTGAATACATACAGGGTTGGACTTTTTTTTTTTTTTTTTGCATCCTAGACTTTTTTTCTAGGTTTTTCCCTTTCAGTAAGAACAAATCTCCAGGGTATATGTGTGTATAAAAGTGGGCCAAAAGAGCATGCATTTATAACAAACAGTACAAAAGATAATTATCAGGCATTGTCAACCCTGAAGCTGATCTGATTGAAGCCATTTTCAACCTTCAGTGTTGCCACACTGGAGCTGAGGGATAGGGAGGGGGGATAGAGATAGCTGCGGTTTTGTAGCCAAAACAAAATACTTTCTCCTGTGAACTAAGGACATTCCCACAGGTGGCCAGAGGGAAAGGAGGAGTGATGTCACCAAGCAACCAGATGGCACCTTGATTGGACCATGTGACATTGTTTGGGAAAGGGGAAAACTTTTATTTTTAATTAGGTGAAAACCTTGGAGACTTTCAGAGTTGGTTTTTATAAGAACTGTGCCAATATGACATATCCAATTAAATTATTCTTTGAGGGATCTACCTGCTTCAGAGTTATGTTTGCTATGGGTGTACTACTTGGAACTATGACAGCAGTCTGCATCCTGTCACTCTGAAGTGAATGTTAACAGCAAGAGAAAAGGCACTCTTCAGAATTTTACTGGATGACAAAAAGCTTCTAGACTAGTGTTCCTCAACCGTAGCAACTTGAAGAGGTGTGGACTTCAATTTCCAGAATTCTCCAACCAGCCATCTTGGCTGGGGAGTTCTGGGAATTGAAGTCCATACTTCTTCAAGTTGCCAAGATTGACAAACACTGTTCTAAACAATTCCAGGAAAGATTTAGATTTAGATTTATTAGATTTATATACCGCGCTTCTCCCGAGGGACTCAGGACGGTGTACAGCCATGATAAAAAGGCAATAAACCCTACAACATTTAAAACCCATTTAAAACAAAATTAAACAAATTTCCACCTTCTTAGTTAAAACCCATAATTTAAAATACTCCATCCAAATTTATAGTCAGCAGGCCAGCCTGTTGAAATAACAGAGTCTTGAGGGCCCGGTGAAAAGTTCGGAGATCGGGAATCGTACATATCCCAGGGGGTAGTTCATTCCAGAGGGTGGGTGCACCCACAGAAAATGCTCTCCTCCTGGGGGTCACCAGCCTACATTGTTTTGCCAACGGCACCCTGAGGAGCTGCTCTCTGTGGGAGCACATTGGTCACTGGGAGGCTATTGGTGGCAGAAGGCGATCCCATAAGTATCCGGGCCCTAAGCCATGAAAAGGCATAACATCAATGATGTGTAAGTTTAGTGAATGTGCATTTAACATTATTCCCCCTAGGTTTGAGGTTGTTTGAATGTTATTTAGTTGTTTGGGTTTTGAGAGAGGCATATTTATTTGTAAAGAGAAAAACCTTCCTTTCCTTGAGTATTTTAATATCCACCATCCTATGGATGCCCCAGTTTGACCATTGCCTGGTCAATGCCCAGATGTCTCTCCAAATTTCTGCTGCCAGACCAGGGTCCTCCCATCCATCTTTAAAAGTACAGGAGTTGTGGGATGAAGCCGTGAGCCCCTGGTCAATGCCATTCCCTCTTCCACATCTTCTTTGCTCCTGAAAGAAAGAGGGAGGGAGGGAGGGAGGGAGGGAGAAGACACACACACACACACAGAGAGAGAGAGAGAGAGAGAGAGAGAGAGAGGGAGAGAGAGAGAGAGAGAGAGAGAGAGAGAGAGAGAGAACAAGCAAATATATAGAGGCAATCCAGTTGGCAGAACATATTTGGGCTTCCAAAAAGCTTTTAAAAAAGTCCTTCTCAAAAGTCTTGAGTATATTTAAAAATTATGAGTCTAAATAGGTGATATCTTAAGTAATGCCTGGATAAACACTGCAAACAGCAGATACTGTAGGAATAAATTTTCACTAAAAGAAATTGGAGGACTCTTATGGAGATGAAAGTTGGACTGGTTTTTTTGTGTGGCTGAAATATGCAATTCATTCTGTCTGTGGAACTATATAATTCTAATTCCTGTACAGGTGAGGCACAAGCATCAGGATAGAGAGTCATTTTGTTTTGGACTTTTGAATTTATTGTGTGACTGAGTTCCAGAATCTGTTGTGTTAGATTAGATTCACCATCTTCCAATGTAGTTCACAAACTACCTTAATACATTTTTATGCGTAAAGATTTTATTATTTAAAAGATTATGCAAAATGTTTTGGATTTGAAATATGTTGAGCTTGAAACACTCTGTTTCAAGTTTGAAATAGTTGCTTCATGTTTAGGCTGGGCTGACATTTCTGGAAGTGTCTGCAGCTGAAAACATTTCAGATTCAAAACATGTGCAGCATCCCTAGAGACAAAGATACCTCATATAAGATATTGGAACTGTATATTTTCTTTGTATAAAATTGAAATTAGATGCAAATACCATTCATGCACTTTTATTTGTTTAGGTCGTTCCACACATATTGATGCTTTGAGGACTAGGAGCTACAGTAGTCTATCAAATACTATAGATAAAAGTGCATTGCCTTCTAAAGTTATTTTATTCTCAAACTATTTATCTCAATTTAGTTTTACTCTTGAGAGGTAGTAATATTCTTTCTTACATGAAAGAAATTGAATATTATATTCTTTAGATGTATTAATGAGACAAGAAAATGTACATTTTGGGACACATGTATTTAAATATTCTAAAATATACATCCAGAACATTATACCCCTCATAATGTGAACAACAGCATCACCACTGAAAATTGGCACCTGTTGTTTTCAATTGTTCCTTAGACAGTGGGTTAAAGAAACATTTTTCGAGATATAATTGAAAAAGTAAAGCATTAGCATTCAGTTGGGAAAAACAGCTTGTTGTATATTTTTCCGATGAATTGCAAATACAATTTTAGTACTATTTAATAAGATAAACAATTTTAGCTTCAAACATACTGGTTTTAATTTCAGACTTTTTTCTTGTTTGCTTATATTTCATAAGAGATAATTACTAATGTAATCATTATTGGTCATTGGCCATTAGTTTGCTTCGGAGCGTGTACCTCAGTGGGCAGTAATTACTGCTCGGCTTTCAATAAGATATCATTAACAAAATGAGAAGACCAGAAAAAATATCTTAATTACTGTAAGTGCTGTATTGGTTTCTCCATGGTATAAACAAAGTCAAACAATTAAGATTGTACATGCATTTTATTTCATGATATTATGTAGTCTATTTGAAAAGAAAAAGCAGAACATAAAGATAAAATAATGCATCTTTTTAATCTTTATAATAGGGCATTGTAATGAAAACAATGAGCATAAATTGTTGGCATAAGTACCTTTAGCAATTATTCAGTCCAAATTCTCACAGAATCAAATTGCCATTAGAATACAGGTATCAATCGTTATCGAGCAGAACTTGCATATGTCTTTCCTTTTGTCTAAAATGAGGATCTAAATTCCCACTGTAACCAAGTAATGTAGCATTAATCCCAACAGTATACATACGGGATAGCAGAAGAAAGAGACAGAATATATTCTAATTTTATTTACTTACACAAGGAATTTAGCTATCCTAAATATCACCTAGGAATCAACATCAATCAGTAGACACACCATTTAATCTAAAGAAGAGTTGTCCTTTACCAAATCCAGAACGGATATAATATCTAAAAGGATGATTACATTCAAAAATAAAGTAATCCTCAATTTTTACAGACACAATTTCTACTTACTGTAGAAATATATCTAAGACCCACTTCCAAATTTGCCTGACATGAAAACTTAATCCTATCTTAATATGAAATAGTACTTTAGAATTATACAGTATGGGAGGAAAATATTTACCATAGGCACTGTTAATGATTTAGGCATGCTTCTCATCCCCACTTGGCCTTGATGTAATACCAAATTAGATTTTCCATTGCCAAAGGACAATAAGTATACGGTGCATAAAAATTTCTACTCACAAAATCAGAACCACAATCAAAAGCTGAAAAACAAGATATAGATACCATAATACAGTAAAGTACTTACTTCATAAATTATATGGAGTGAAGAGGGTTGGTTGGTTGGTTGGTAGGTAGGTAGGTTGGTTGGCTTCCTATTTACAGCATTTCTATTTAACCTTTGTACACTTGGCTAAACTGATATTGATGTAGCAGTCTGTTTGTGGATTTCCAAATGGGAATTTCCTAGGATCAGAACTAGGGCTTTTCATGCGGGACTGGGTCAGTATATTCATAGTTCTGGATCTTTTTAATTAAGACTTAAAGTCTAGACAAGACCCCCATTTTGCAACAACTACCAACTGTGAGTATTATTAGAAGACGTTGGTAGAGAGTAGCATGCTTCAGTATGGAAAAGGAGCATAATATCAGCCAACAACTGAGCTACTTCTCTCTTCATGATGAGTGACTTTAAATGCCTTGGGAGACGTAATACCATTTCTAACTTTTCCCCTCAGCCTGAAGACTTTTTTGTTCTGTGTAGTGTCCCTAGAAAAGAAATGGATTTCACATTGTTTCCCTTCAAAGGGAAAATATTGAGCTTACAAATGTTCAGGTAAATTGAAAGAGGGAGAAAGGGTAAAGACAAAGGAAACATCTTAATTGAGTTGGGTGGCTACAGAATTTGAGTAAATAAATAAATCTCACTGAGGTAAATGACGGAGAAGGAAGAAAAAATGGAAGAAAAAAAACGCATAGCATTTCAGCTCATCTCAAAAGGAACTGCACACCGTAGCTGTAATACTTTATTTATTTTGAACTTAATTTAGGGGGGGGTAATGAAGCTTAGGTAATTAATGGAGGGGAAATTGATTTTAAAGAGAAGACTGAATTCTGTGGTGAGAAATTAATTGAGATAATAGGTACAACAACTGATCTGTGTGATCAGAAATAGGGTACAAATTAGCTGAATAATTTATACGGGGACATTTGTGTGAGGAATTAATGTGTTCCATGGACCAGAAGTCTTCTTAGTAGATGTCAATACTTCAAAAATTTAGTTCTACAAGAGACAAAGACCTAGTCAGGAACAGCAAGAAGAGCAGATGTGCAAGGTACATATTTTTCCTTTCTGATGTTTAGTCATTCTAGTGTGAAACAAGTTTGTCACAAAGGACCGTGATACAAGCTCTCACTTGGCACAGGGCCCATTAAGGTCAAATATTACACATTGTTTCCAAACTAGCTAAACTAGAAATGAAACCTAAGTCTTCTGTGATGACATAAATGATCCCTGCCAAAGAAATTGATTTCAGCTTCAGTTTCCAGTCTACGTAGGTCTTAAATTACTGTCAAGTCCCTCACTGATAGCATAAACTTGCTTATACATGCAGTTCAACAATATCTGGAGGGCTACATATTCTTTCCCCTGAGTCTGTTACTGTACCTCTGAAGGCTTATGGGCTGTGTGCTTATTTCCCTGAGGTATTAGTAAAGCCTTTTTATGCTTCATTATTTATAAAACCATTTCTATTGATCTAAACAAGTTATTCATTGTTCAAGTTTTCAAAAAAATCTCAAAACATTTCAAAATTCCAAAGATTGTGTCTTTTCTCCAAAATGTACATATTAAACTGGATCCTGTATTCTCCTTTCAGAGAGCTCTATATTTGAATGGATAATGTTGAGTGGACAAGACAGATTTGGTGCAAGCTTCGTCTTTAAAATAATTTATGTTCTTTAATGTTCCAATATAGTAACCATCCAAAAAGCTAGTCAGAATCAGACCAATTGCCATATGCAGTTATTCTAAAGATGACTAAGGATCAATAATTTGGGGATCAGTCAATCATTAAAGATTGCCATAATATAACAACCTTGGATTTTATGACAAGCAACACACTGAGCCAATGTGGTGTAGTGGTTAAGGGGATGGACTAGGAATATGGGATCCAAATTCTAGGTTTTGGCCACTGAATTTCATTGGATGACTTTAAGCTATCCAATTTGTTCTTTTTCAATCTAGCCTCAATCGCAGCATTGCTGTTATGAAGAAAAATATAATATCCTTAGATATACTAAAAGTATACATCTAGTAAAAAATACTACTAAACCTAATATTGGTATTAAAATATTAAATATTTATGAAAGAGATTGATAGCTAGTAGCTACGTAAAATATCGGTTTTATCTTTATGACTTCGTAGGCATGGTCATTCAACCTTTTTCTTGGCAACGATGTGGGAGTAGCTACTATATGTCCATTTTGGCAGCAATTGTTTGAAACTCTCCTCAACATGATCCCAGAGTTCTAAATGTCCCCACTAAGCCAAAAAATTGCAACAGATGATGGGAACATGAAAGCTAATGGTTGTGGAAACAATTGTGATTTAAAAATGGCTTGCCATTGCCTTGCTTCTAAGGTTGAGAGAAACTGACTGGCCCAAGTCACCCAGCTGTCTTGATGCCTAAGATAAAACTAGGATCATGGTTTCACAGTTTCTAGTCTGGTGGCTTAACCAGTGGTGGAATTCAGCCGGTTCGCACCACTTCAGGAGAACCAGTTGTTAACTTTCTGAGCAGTTTGGCACACTGGTTGTTGGAAGAAATCATTAGGGCAGAGAACCGGTTGTTAAATTGCCTGAATCCCATCACTGGGCTTAACCACTATGCCAAAATCAAACTGGCTCTCAAGACATGATTATGAGTGTTAATATCATTGGAATGGTGTCATGTCAGTATTGTTGTTTCTACTCTGCTGTAGCATCAGCAAAATATCAATAGTCATAGTTAAACATACTAGCTGCCTTCTCTGATAGTGGTGGGAAATTATAACTATCAAGAATGCTGCTACTGCAGGCAAGAAAAGAGAAATCCATATATTTTGCAGCCCTGACAAAATAATACATTTGATTGAAATGATTATCTACAGTGGGTTCAACAGGAATCTTTTTTCTAATGCAAACAGCTTTTCCAAAGGAACCCCCAATAACTGCCTTTTCAGGGGTCCCTTCCTTTAAAAATCCTTATTATGTCCCCATCCCTAACAGATGCTATTAAAAAAAATACACATTAAGTTTCAAGCCCTCTGACTGCTACGTATTCAAGAACATATACACATGAGCACAAACACACACATGCATACACGACTGTATAAAATATCCAGAGGAAGTTAATGGCTGATCTTCATTTACTGCAACATGCACTACATGCTTGTACATGACCTCCAGGGGAAAATGTGATCAGCCACAAGCATTCCATTCCCAGCATCCAAGCAGCAACAGCCTTTGCTGCCAGCTTCTTATATTGCACAGATCAGAGTGTGAGAAATCTCTCAATGGAAGAGAGTAAAACAAGAGTCCACTGTCTCTGCAGTCCAGTCTTGGCACACTCCATCTCCCTTGCCTTTAGAAAAACAGTTCTTGAAAAAACATAAACCCACCAAGGGCAGATGGCCCCAAGGTATGAGATATATGTGCTATGATTAACTGACAGCACTATTTCACTCAGTCACTTGAGTGGGTGCACCCATTAAAGAACTGCTTTTATTTTGCTGAATCCCCAGTCTCACTGTCTGTTTTCATCAATATTATATGGAAGGTCCAACCAAGCAAAACTTGGAAAAATAGAAGCATTTTCTCAAGCTGATGAAACAGAAATACATTTTCTTTTCCATTTTAATCATTCTGCATTATATAATAGCTTAGATTTTTATTGTTTGTTTTGCCCTGAATTGCTTCTTCACGCACAGTAAAGAGTATAGATTGCTGGATTTGATATAGAACACAAAATTCATTGTTGCCAATAAAAGATTATTTTCATAGGAACCAGCTTCTACTATCACAATGGAAGAAATTAGATCTGTTAAAATGCATGTGCAGAACTAGTTATAAATGTACAGGACTCTGTTCCTTCATTGAACATGGTAAATCAATATGTTAAATGAGTAACAGTAGCCCAGAAGTTTACAAAGTGCTGAATCACTGTTAATATAAGATGTTTCATAAGACAGCATAAGTGCACATGCCTGCTGTTAACAAAACTTATGGTTGTTATTATGTAAACATTAATATCCAAAATTTTAATAGGATAAAATCCAGAAGTCATGATTGTGGGCCCACAAAAAAGTACACACTGTAGTAGCACTTGAAATATATGGGATCACAAGGACCTCACAGGATAGTCTGTATATTGGAAGCATTAAGAATGTTTGGCTGATAAATGATAATAACAGTCTAAGAGGAATAGAGCATTAATAAGCAGAGAGTCCCTAACCACAGATACTGGAAAACCATAGTTAGTTAAAGTCAGTCTTGTAACTAAAAAGATAAAAACAATTGAATACATAAAGAAGCATGGTTTTGATTGGCTGGTTCATAGTAGAGTCATTGTCTAATTCAATGTTCAGTTCATTGAAACTTGCCTATCTGAGCTGTCATCAAAATAGAAGGATATTTAAGACAAAAGATATTGGAAATCTGACTACTGTAACATGAATAGTCTTACGTTCCCTCTCATCAGTTAAAGTCAGCGGTGGACTGCTGGGGGTTCTCAGGGGTTCAAGAGAACCTCTAGTTAAGATTCTGTGTAGTTTGGAGAACCCCCAAATCCCACTCCTGGCTGGTCTCGCCCATGCCACCCTGCCCCTTCCAGAAGTCCCCACGTGGACTGTTTTGGATGCAGATAAGTGCAGGATGTGCGCAGAGGCTCAGGGAGGGCAAAAAACGGACCTACCAGAAGTTCGGGAAGGCAGGAAACAGGCCCGTTTCTGGCCTACAGAGGACCTCCAGAGCATCCCGGAGGCTCAAGGAAAGCCTCTGGAGGCCAGAGAGGGCAGAAACACCACTACCACCACTACCCACTGCGGTGCAGGAGGCCAACTAGACCACACTCACCATGGCCACTCCCACCCAGCAACTGGACAGAGAACCTCTTGCTAAAATTTTTGAAGCCCAACCTTGGTTAAAGTTGCACCTTTTCCCTCAGGAATCAATCTATGTTACTGTCCAGATATTAAGTTGGTACTCACCAACTTAATATTTCCGAAATACACTGGATGTAGAAGATATAGAGTCCAACAAATACAAAGCTCACTAACAGAGAATAATGACAAAAGGAAAAGGAATCAAGGCAATTGTTCCTTTTAAAAAATTACATGTTTTTTTCATGCATACTAAACTTAGCCATGAGTTCCATTCTACACAAGACAATCCTCAAGCATTCACTGAAATTTCCTATCAACAGAAAATTTCTGGAAACAATTTAAGTATATAAATAGGACATCTTAATGATAGTCTTCTCCAATACAATAAATGGATTGTGTTTAAATTATAGTATGTCTTTATAAATTTGCATTTATGCACTACAATTTATCTAAATCCATGCTTTATCTAAGTCTGTGCTATGTCTTTAGTATTTAGTAATTCATTTTCTTTTGTATAGTTACCATATATGGAAAGGGATATCCTATTTATCATCATGGGGCTATATGAGATAATAGTAGCTGTTTCCTGGGGCAGTGGCTTCAGAATCCTATTGAGGAATTTTGACTTTATCTTTTGTCTTAATAGCAGAAAATTGCATCTTAACTAGATTCCATGTTAGCTAACAAAATAACATTATATACATATTATATATATACATAATAATGAAAACAGAGACTGCATAACTAAAATAAAGATGTGGCTAAACAAAAAAGCAGCTAAACAACAAAGCAGTTACAATACTATGCTGCCTATAAAATGGACAGATTTAATACCTTCTAAAACAATTACTGTATGTTCTCTTTAATAAATAAGATATCTTCACAATAGCTAATCAATTTATCCATCAGGGCATAATGAAGGAATACTTAGAGAGATGCTATTTTCACCTACATTACTATATGAATCCCAAAAGACTGATAATATTAAGGGTATCCCATAAAGAATCAGGACTATTTAAGGTTCGAAATGATGAAACATTGCACCTCAAGCTCCCCGCTCTTCCTTCCAACCCCTACTCACTTTCACAAACAGTTCCTTGTGAGGTTGGGGGTGGGATCTTCTTATCTCTTTTACCTGAGTAAATCTCAGATTCACGATTCTCCAAATCCTGACTTATTGCCTGAGAAGAGTGATAGGGCAGAAACTACAAAATGTTTTAGACAAGTGGATCCTTTTATTTGGGTCCTTTTCAATTAGGATTCATACCTGAGCATGCAATGGAAACTCTATTGGCTGCCTTGATGGGTAACAAAAAAGGTCAGAAGAAGCACACTTTCCTCATTTTGTTGGACAAAATGGAGAAAGTGTGCTTCTTCTGAACCTTTTTGTCCACCATTCAAAGTAGGTCATGTCAAGAAACAGACATCACAAGAATATCTCTATTGTTATAGGGTATAATAATGGAGCCTCCATTGTTATGGAGCCTACTCATCTAATCATTGGCAATTATTAATCAAGTATCAAACACAAAAATGACCCATTATTCAGTAAATGTTGTTCAGTACTCAAATACAGTACTACCAGGGGTGAAATCTACTTATCTTCCCTACCAATTCAGAAGTGCACACTCCGCTTGCACGTGTGCATGCATCAGAGTGAGGACCCTCTGCGCATGTGTGAACTCTTCTGCGCATGCATGAACTCTTCTGCGCATGCGCAGAGGGTAAAAAAAGGCTACTTCCTGGTTAAAACCAGGAAGTAACAGCGACTGGGTGGGTGGGCAGAGCCTCGCGCTGACATTGCTACCGGTTCTCCAAATCACCCGCCGCCATCACTACCAGTTCAGTACATAACAGGGTTGCTTAAAGCAGAAGCTTTTCCAACAGAAATACATTAAGAGACCCTGGACAGGTTGAGAATCTTGGCAGAATGTAAATAAGCAGAAAACGAAGTGTGTTTTTTCCTTTAAAAAATTGCAAATAATACTAGACAGCTACATTTTATAAGAAAAGAGTTGTGAAAACCTACAAATAAGATTATAATTATGATAATGAATCTATAATTTATGCAGAGAAGATGGAAAATATGCAAGGTATATACAATATATTCTATATTCTTTTGTATCTATTGATAGGTTATAAATCTTTGAAGGATGCTGAAACTGCATTGGCTTGCATTATTTTCAAAGAGCAATGATTTCCATTTTTTTTTCTTTTTGTTTGTAATTAAATTACATTTGTCTGCTTTGCAACGCCAAAGAAGCATAAGGAAATATAAACTTTGAGATGTTTCTGATTTATATGGATATCTGAGCATTTTGCTCCTGCGTAAACATTTCTAGTGACATGAATATGGATAGCTTCAAATCTTAGGCGAGTTCATTACGAAAGGTAGCATATGTTTTTGACTCCTGAACCAGGAGGGAAAATGAGAATACCAAGCTTTGCCAATACCCAATTTGCCAGTAAATTGTAAACAGTTGGTACCCCCGTAAGCAAAAGACTGAAATAATTACTGTAGCTGTGCCTTGAAGTAGCCAGCTCATTTTTATGTTTCCTCTCTGTTTGCTTGCCTTTCATTCTGCTGATTTAATGTTCTGCATGTTTTGTAGACATAGGCTAAATATATGCTTTAGGCTTGCTTCTTTGCACTTTTGAATGTATAAATGTCACTCTGCTAGATTCCTAGAGCAAATATGGCTATGAAAGACCATGCATGTAAAAAACACAATTACCCCTTGGTTAGTTTTCAGTCAATCCCTACTTCAATTCCCAAACCATCCACATACACGTAGCTTAACAAAACAAAACCTTACCAAGTGGGCACTTACTTTCTGTTTTATATGTACCTGCTTGGGAAGAGATATATCCATCTGATAACTGGATCAAATAAAATTGTTTAAATATATACTAAAATTGGGTAATAATAATGCCTAATGATGCAGAAGACACCTTCC
Organism: Masticophis lateralis; assembly: GCA_030761175.1. Lineage (NCBI taxonomy): Eukaryota > Metazoa > Chordata > Lepidosauria > Squamata > Colubridae > Masticophis > Masticophis lateralis. The sequence continues at coordinate 29,233,583 of JAUDYJ010000005.1, forward strand.
ATGAAGTTGAGCTTGAAGGAAAGTAGTCAGTAGTCAGGCATCGTCTAAGAAGAAACAACATTGGTAGTAGATGTTTTGTTTTCATACAATGAATAATGGTTTGTCTATATATTTCTCTGTCTGTCTTTCTTTCTGTGTGTCTGTATCTGTCTCTGTGTCTCTCTGTATCTGTCTGTCTGTCTGTCTGTCTGTCTCTCTCTCTCTCTCTCTCTCTCTCTCTCTCTCTCTGTGTGTGTGTGTGTGTGTGCATATGTGATTGTGTATGTATGTATCTGTATCTGTGTGTGTGTGTGTGTGTGCATTTGGCAAAGAAAATTGTAAAGATCCAAGAAGGTCAGTTTTTTTCATGTTCTTGCTATTAGAAACATGTGTGTATTCCTGCTCAGGAGGTACAGAGCCCACAGTCCCTATCTAAAGGAAAAGAAAGAAGAAAGGAAAATAATAAAACAATCGAGGGAATGAAATTACTTTAAATCCTGCTTGTTATCCTACATCATAGGACAAACAAAATATTTCAAAGCTAATAGTGGTATGCCTCCTAAACAAAATGAGCATGTGATATCACAGCACTAGAAAATACTGTGACTGTAATCCTGCATGATTATTTATGGATACAACAAGACTTCCAGATATCTGCTGTAGAAATTCAGACAGCAAAGGAGTACAGAAAACTTAAGTCTGTGGGTTTTAGCGGTTCAGATCTAGTAGCCCTAAAATATAAAGGACTAAACACAGAAATACGATACTGTACATACGTGTTGTGTACATACTCAGCACAATAGTCCCATTCAACGTAAGCAACCGAATATACTGTAGAAAAGATAAAGAAACAGTAAACCAAATAGATTAAAATCATAAGATTAAAAGAAAAAAGAAAAGAGCATAGGTAAAACTAGTTTAAGCCAATACGATTCACTATACTGAGGGGTCCTTGGTACTCTCTGAGCTTGCTTGTTTTCCTGCAGACATTTCATTACCAAACTAGGTAACATCATCAGTGCTAATAAAGAGTGCTGTTTCCTGTCAGTTTACATTCTGGTGGCTTTCCCTGTCAGTGTCGGTAGGGGGTGATACAAGAAAACAAGCACCAAGGATCCCTGACTTCAACCCTGAACTACAAATATACTCCTTTATTGGCATCATCATTCTTGTCTATAATTTTCTGTCCATATAAATCTCCATTGCTTCCACACATCTACATACTACTATATACATTGCCTTTTGTTCTTTAATTTTACCGCTCTCTTGGAAGATTTCATTAGCTGCATTGAAACACTTGTCAATTTTCTTTTCCTCTTGATTCAATCACTTTTTCTTCATATATTTATTTTGCAATGCTCATTCATTCTCTCTGCATGATCAAACTAATCCAATGTATCTCTTCCATATTTTTGACTTATTTTTATAGCAGGAGTCATCATCCATTATTATTGACTGTATTTTCTCATGTGTTCCATTCTTACAAATTAAATATCATGTTTGCTTTGATTTCTGTCTCTATTGAGGTAGTCAACTCTCACTTCTTTATCAGAAAATGGGCAGGAACATATTCTTATGCATGAAAATATTGTAACTCTTGCTATACATGTGAAGATTCAAACAAACCAGTTGTTATTCAACAGCTGGACTGGACCCCTGGCCCATCTAATCCAGGAATCTGTATTCAGAGTGGGCAACCAACTGCACAATGAAGACTATTAGTGTTGTAACAGATGGCAATCACACTGCTATCAAGTCGAATAGCTACAGTATTGATCTCCATGACATCAGTGAACCCGTCCAACCCTAAAAAACTATAAATAACTTGTATTCAAAACATAGTTGGAAATGCTGGATCATGTTTTCATACTTGGTAGCAATATCATAAAGTTCAACATTTTTGGAAGGTGATTCACGTAGAATTTATCAAATCTTAAATATCAAATTTTCTTTTCTGTCAGTTGTTTTTCTGCTAATAATTCTTTATATTTCTAAACTGCTACATGGAGTTGATTCTGTATGTAATAGTTTCAGGTTGTTTTATGCTTCTTATTGAAAATTACATACAATTCTATCTAAATTGTGAGAGTATGCATTAAAAAAAATAACTTTGTATTTAAAAAATGAGTATAATTTAATCTGGAAATAATTTAGAGCCTAGTTTTCCACATGGACTTGTATCTCATCCAAGGTTTGGGTTTCTCTCTACATAAGGCTTTACAATACTTGGCATGCCTGATCTGTTATAATAAGGATACATTTTTAAAAAGAAATTACAGGAAAACATATTTATTGTTATTTATTATTTTTATTATATTGGTTATTTGTGTTAATTATTATTGATTTGCTTTCAATTATAATTTAAATGATGTATTTAATACTCATCTGTTAGTTTTGAAAGTTTTTGCTCAAATTAATAAAGCCTATAAATTTATCTTTTTTGTTGTTTTTATTTTTTTTTGACAGAGCTTCTAAATAAATGATAAAACAAAATAATAAAATAAAAATATAAAAATATAAAAATACTCTAGACTAATGATTCTAGCTTGCATGAAATAACACCAACATGCGTCAGATAAAACCAGATTTTAGATGTACTTGTAGCATATCGTCAAAATATGTCCAAACTGATCAGTACTACTTTCACCATTAGCACCATTAAACAGCACCATTGCTGTTTATTCTTGTAACTAATTCTATACCTTCTCTATATTATTACAAAGTATTATGTGAAAGCCTAACTCAGAATAAACAGGCATTGTCATTTTATACAATTCAACTTATTCAGCAGGAACTATTAATGTTTTATTTAAAAAAATAAAAACTTGTTTCCCCAAATATTAAGTTTCTAGGTATTGATCTGTTAAGGAAAAGCCAGGTAAAGTGAATGAGACTTAGAAAGATGATTAAGATAACTGATTTTGTTTCCCTCCCAAATAATTTGAAATGTTCTTTTTATCTTAGACTTTAATCATGACTATATCCACGGTCCTTGTACTTGGAATTCAGTATATTTAGAAATATATTCAAACATATAAAACCACTAGAGCACATCCTATTTACAAAATAAATCAGAAATCCTGATATATTATAATTCTCCTTCAGGCCTTTCTATGCTTGTAAGTGCAATAAAAAAGTGCAATTGTTGTTAAATAATTGTGCAATATTCAAAGATCTTTCCATTAGCTATCACATCTGTTGTAATATCACATCAAGAAACAGCATTTTCACAGCACCTAAGCAGCAATATTTTGTTAGTGGGAAAATGTATAGTTAGTTATCCATATTCATGAGATGTCCATTCAATTAAACTACCCTTTGGAGCTCTCTGCAAAGCATGGCAGTGGTGTTATATCCCTTAGTAAGATGTACATCATGTTTGAGGCAGCCCCTTACAGGCTTCTAGCTAATAATGAAATAAACTGTTGACCTCTTTTATTCCTTTACAACATTATTTTCCATCTTCTTTGCTGGAGGTCTCTATATTAAATATTAAATATTTAATAGAAATTTTAATCTATGATATATTTTAGGACAATCAATGGGCATTCCTCACTGAATGTCAATAGTTTCAGATGCAAGTCATTACAGATGTACTGTCAGAGAGTGGGTTTCTTGATGAACTGAACATAGTTTCTGAAAGCAGTCATTTGTTAAAAATAGAGTAAGTTTCAAGGTAGGAGGTTAATTTTTTTATTTAAATATGTAGCACCGAATAACTTTTTTCAAGATTCGTAAACTAATCCATCTATATTTAACAGGGTTTTCCACTTTCTCCTTCCAATTTTCACTCTTGGTTTTGACATCAAGCTTTCTTCTGTTTCTTAGTTTTGGCAGTCTCTTTTCTCATTCATTCTGAAGAACTATTATTTCATTCTGTTATATCCGCACAGGCATGAGCAGAGACTTTTCTTCCGCCATGCAGGTGTGGGACATATTTTAATGTTATTGGTTAAAGTCTAATAGTTTAAAAGGGGCTATCAGCCAGAAGTTGCATGTTGGTTTTACTGAGTCATTATCTGCAATAAATATTGTTGCTGGAAGTTTGGCGTCTCATCTATATTCCTACTCCCATACATTCCTCATTCCATAATGATTTCCTATTCATGAAGTTCAAGTTGTCAAACAATTCCTGATGTTCTGCTTGAAAGTGCAGGATCATATCCTAAAAGCTGATGGATCTTGATCTTCTGTATTTATGTATTTGCATAGTTCAAGTTGTATTTGCATAGAACAGATTGTGGTTTGTTCTACAGTTAATTCTTTACCATGTTTTTGCTAATATATTTGGGCTTTTCAATATCCTTGTATCAATAGTATGATCATTTTGATTTCTATAAATTCTATCTCATGATGTCTATATATGTAGACATGCAGCATTTTACAGATGTTAAAGCTACTATTAATTTATTAGTTATCTTTTTAAAAAATAATAATTGAGATCCAGAATCTTTCAAGTAAAAAATAGCATCTGACTTTAACAGCATTCTGCCTATCATATACAGACTTTTAAATATTCATGTATTTGTTTCAGGAGATCCTCTATTTTTATTTCATACACTTTTAAAAGTGTCTACAAGTATCAATGTTAATTTAAAAGGATGCTCATTATTAGTAATCAGGAGCCAAATCAAAGTTAAAAGAAAATACAAAACATGTAGCAAACCTGACCTGAGATTAGAATTTTCAATGACACAACATTGTGTACATACCTCAAAGTGACTCATGCATCCATACAAAAAAAGGTTTCATTGTTTCTAAGATAAATATTAGTAGAGTCCAGTATGTGGAAGACAAATGGTGATTCCTTTATTAACTGTTTAAATCTGCAGAACAGGTTGTCAGGATTGAAGCAATGAACAGAACTTTGAACTATAATATAACTTGCTTCTTTCAGAAAAGAAGGAAATCAACAAAATAAAAGATCAAACAGCAACAAGGCCATTGTTCAAACAGCAAAGAGTATAACATGGTCTCTTTGTTCCTCATTAGTTCCATGCAGTTCTCAAGTAGAATTTGTTCCAGTTTTATTCAAATATTATTGTGTGAACTTACTAAAAGAATTAGAACACAATGATAGCCCAGAAACAATTGACGCTTTTGTCTCTTTCTTTTCTCTCTCTCTCTCTCTGAGTCTTCCAAGTAGAAGCTGATACCAAAGAAACATGCAATCTTTACTCAATCTAATATCCTGTTGTAAAAGACAACAGCAGGTTATTAGAAAACAAAAAGGATCTAATATAAGAATTAATGCAAAATATTTTTTTTAAAAAAACACAATGCACATGCTTCAGGCATATTCTCCAGTATATATCTTCATGAATTTTCACAGCAAAGAGCAGGTTAACTATTTAAAATGCAACTTCTTATATTTTATGCATATTATGATTATTAGGATATATCAAGTTTGTATACATGGGGTTTTGCTGTTGAATTTTTTTTTCTGAGCAGAAGAGGGTTCCATCATCCATTGCCTGAAAATAAAAAACAGAAGTTAACAAGGTAGCAAATCCTTGCTCTAGTTAAGAGACCTAGCAATCAAGATTTAGAAAAAGATTACATCCAATAAACCAGCCAATGTTGCTTCTAGAAGTACTTACTCAAAATGTTGGTGGATTTAAATTCTCTCTCTAGCCTTACTTCTCTTTAACCAGTTCCCAAGGTTTACATCTTCTTTCTATTCTTCCCTCCATCAATTCATGCCTTATTTTCAAGCAAAGTTCGTGTAAGTCGTATATGAAACTGTCACACTGGTTTTCATATTCAACAGCAGAGGTTCTGTTAATTTGGGGGTAGGGGAATCCATATCGAGGATCTTTATTAAAGATTACAAAGTAGCTGCAAATTTGCCAGATAAATATGGGGTTAGCACACAGCAGCTGCAACAATCTGGATGACCACAGAATGGCAACTAACATTTTTTGTATCTTTCCTGCCAAGTACAGGTCATCTAGATTTTGCGACCATGATACATGAGCTGCAAAAAAAAAAAAATATTTTATTTATTATATTTATCCCCCTCCCCTCCATCTCATTTTGAAGCAACTCTGGGCAGCTTACAATATTAAGAAATCTTAGAAACCCAAAATTTGCACGTGATGTTATTGTGGTTCATCACACAGTCAGTCAGACATTCAGACTGGATTTGGCATTTTTATCCACCTATCAAGTCAGGACCTGGGATAGTCAAATGTGGATGTTTGATGTTGTTACCGGTATCACTGCAGGATGTAAGCTGTTCCAAGTAAAGCTGTCTTTTGCAATTGACTGATGATGATTTTTATAATGATGATGTTCAGTAGTGCTTCAGTTCTTTTAGGATTGCACCCAAGGGGCCTATTATTATTGGTACTGCTATTATTATTGTATTTTTATTCTGCCCTTTTGGGGGAAGCAGGATGTCAATTCAAGGCATAAAACATACTTAATATTCCTGCCTCCAATGCAGTGGGTTGGGCTGAGAGAAAGTGACTGGCCCACACCCACCCAATCATTCTCATGCTTATAGGAGACCTAGAACTCACTTCTGGTTTCTAGGCTGGTACCTTAACTACCATCCAAACTGATGGTACACAATGCACAAATTACATTATAAATATCCCAGATAATTTGTAGCATTTTTCAAGTCAACTATGTTTCCTAAATTATTACCAATTCTATTTCTTTTTCCCACATTTATAAATAGTGCACTAGATGACATTAGAATCTTTTCATCTCTATAATCAATGGGTTATATTGGTTTAGATAGAAATAATTACATGAATACCAATGGAGGTAAAGAAAGCAGTTGTATGTCAAATACTAATGATAAAAACTGGAATGTAACATTGCAGATTTTTCAGTATTTTCCTCTATGAATTATAGAATACACATGTTTGAACTGGTGAAACTAAGCTTTATTTTAAGATTACTTGACTGATAGATTAGATATAAGACAAATTACATTGCAGCAAATTGAAAACAAAACAAAACAAACCAAGTATATGAATATAAAAAAGGGGGTAATGCATTAATTCTTAATTATCATATAAAACCATTTATAATCTGTTATAGAAGTGGGATTATTTCATACTACTACATATGCCCATTTTTTATGCTGTACTTATAAATAACATAGATATTTGCTTATAACATATCACAAGTATGGAAAACCAAAACTCCAGTTTTCAAGGAGCATTCTAAGATCCATAAACTCAAATCAAATGTAACATGAGGTACAATCACGTGCAAACAGTTTGTACACTTTTTTATATTTATGATAATAGGGCATGTTAAATAATAAAAACACATTTTCAATTAAAAATATAAATAAAAACAATGATAAAATCAATGGGAAAAACTTAATTATAACTAAGAAATAAAGTTAAACCAGAGAAGAGAATAATATATGGATGGAATTCTCCCTGCTAGTGAGTTTCAGCTTTACTTGAAACACTAAAATCTTGCAATGAGACCTTTAACATCATCAAACAACATCTACCTAATGCAGGTCTTTGGGAAAGACTTAAAAGGTGGATAAGAATGCCAAATCCAGTCTACATGTAGCGCTTGATAGCAACCACGAACTGTTGAAAAAGACATGAGATATGCATTTGCTTAATAATAAATTATACTTGCAAAGTGTAAATAATATTCATGACTGTGACAGCTAATTACTTAATATTTTAGCTGTAGTCAAGCAGATTACTAGGTTATATTTTTAAGACAAAGTAGTTCTGAATGAAAAGGTAATCAAACTCTGTCACAGTAATCTTTCCTCAGCCTAATTCATAAGACAGATAAATAGGGGGGTATGTGTGAGAGAGAGGGAGGGAGGGACGGACGGAGGGAGAGAGAACAAACAATAGTTAATAAATAGTTCAGTTACAGCAGCTTTCATTTATGTCCTTATTTTAAGAGCTTGCAAAGACAATCTTCTAGGAGTGAAGATCAGTCATCCTGGAAGGGCAGGCTCCTGCCTTCTATGGATAGCTTAGACAGTGAGCAGCAATGGCAATGAAGCTCAACTGTATCTTCAATAATCCCCACCCCATCTCTAGCTACTGACCTCTCTTGAAGGACAGAATTGTTCTACATAACTGAAACTGGATATTCCTCCAAAAGAATACATCCATGCTGAGGATGTTACTTCACCATCACCACTAAAATCATTTTAATAATTAGACTGCCAATCATGTCCTTAACTCAGATGATGATGATGATGATTTTGTGGGCTGCAACCTTACACTGCTGGACTTCTAAATGTAAACCAGCTAGAATGAAGAAATCATTTTCCATATTTCAATTTTTTGCCACTTAGTTCCTAAAGGAGTCCTGCTCTTCTGTTTGGTTACATTGGTTGACAGATTCTTCTTCTTTTCAACTGGTTGAAGACTGAGAAGAGAACTAAATGAGAAATAATTCTGCCATTTTTCTTCTCCTTTCAGCCTGATTTCACTTGGTTAAAGAGAAAGACAGGATTGTCTTCTTTTCCTGTCCAGGGGTCCATCACTTAAAAAGTCTATTATTTGATTGTTCCATCAGTTGTAATTTGCAATTCAGAATTCTACTGGTGAATTTTGAAAGAAAAATGATGGTGAATACCAGTGATTGCAGAGCAAGGAGTATTCTGCCTCCTGGATTCAATAACCAATTGGAATGAAGTTTTGCCCACAAAAAAAAGAAAAAAATGAAGAACAGCATGAACTGGACATTACTATTTCAGTTAATCCATCCAATTTACCTACAATGAATTGTCTTTTGACGTTGCCTTTCTAGTGGGTTGGGTGCTGGTAGAACATGATATTATGAATTCTTGTTCTTTTGAAATGGTCAGTGACCTGTGCTCACTTTGACATAAGCTGATCATGCAGAACTGGCCAAAGGCAGCATACTATTTTTTTCTGATGGCCTCAGAAAAACTTTGTTGTGGAAACAAAAGCCACATACCAAAAACGATTACACTTGTCCATCCAATGATCATATTACTAAAATTGTAGGAAAAAAATGATTGTGATTGGCAGCACTGTATTCAATTTCAATAGAGATAAAGTAATAATTATCAGAAAATCTGTATTTAAATGACTGAGCTTGCAAATCTGTACACATCTAAGAAAAGTTAATTCCACTGGGTTCAGTGGGTCTTAATTCTGACCTAACGTGCATCAGACTATCCTTGCCGTCAGCAGTTTTTATCCCAGCATAGTCTAAATTCTCATGTAATCTTTTAATTTTAATCTTTAAATTAATACATCAGGTTCACTGGTATATTTTGGAAGTATTGAAATATTGATATAGAGTTGCTTTGTATTTACTGATTATATTATACACTTTTATACATTAATAAGTACAGATATCTGCAGAAGTTCGCTATATTTCATATTCTCTTAACAATAAAACATAGCTAACATGTGTTTTTGTCAATCTTCAAGTTTCTAGAGTTACCAGTCTATAAAATCTTCTTGAATGATTAGACTGTCATATTCTCAGAACCTATGCATTTTTGAATAGTTATGGCTGGTGACCTTAAAACTGACTTCATGTAAAAACAATTTGCCAAAGTATATTTAGGTCCATTTTTGTCTATTTGCCAAACTGAGCGGGGAATGTGAAATGGAGAATCAGAATGAATTATAACTGGCTAATAATTTTAAATGTGTGAATGGATAAATAGATATGACTGACATACTATTAGCAAATGAAGACTTTACCAGTCTGTGTTTCTGAAATTGTAAAATGTCTAGATACAATTCCTTAATCTCTTTCATCTGGTTCCTGGTTCTGATACTAAACTTCAGTTAAGATTTTATTTAAGTTTTGATTTTGTTTCTAAAGAAAAAAAAACTCCCTAAGTCTACAAAGTAGACATGCAATGCACTAAAAATGCATACATGTATTTTTTTCAAATGGTAGATCATACTGGGAAAGTTTTGTCAGAATGGCAGCCAATAAATTGTCTAGGTTGCTTAAATGACATTACTAATTCAATGTTATTATATACTAATACTAATTATAATTTTAAAGAAAAAGTTTTATTATTAAGAATCAGCCGAGAATATTTGATCCTGGGTGGACCAGAGACGATGACTGCAGTGGGTAATGGTGGATCTGAAGCCATTGTGGACTTTCTGTGAGTTAATTACAATAACAGATTGCTTAACTGAGGGCTTTGAAGTTTAGTTTTGCTGGTAAGCTTACCTGTTAACTTTTTTTTTAGAGTAAATAGATAGTAGGTCAAATTGTTTGGGTAAATAGAGTTCTAGCAGCTTATATATTGCAGAATTGTTTCACAAGGTGGCAAACTTCCAGCGCTGAAATAAGTTTATCAATATTCAACTAGGGGAAGACAATATAGGTGTATTTTTTTTTCCTTTAAGAAACATTTCTTTTGTTTATCCTCTTAGTTTTCTTCTTGGTTTTGGTTCTTTTTGGAGTGGGGAGTTTCTATTTTAACTTCTGGATAAAATAAAACAAAATTTGACAAAAAAACATCATTACTAATTCATAAATGGGCAGAATAACTTTACAGCAACCTAAGCACATCTGGATTCTGGAGAATAGAATACAGCCAAGTATTTACCCCTGTTTACCCTTGCTAAAATGTTTTCTCATAGAGCTTCAGTGAGCTACAGGCATAACTATCTCAGTTTCCAGGGACATTAATAATTTATGGTTGAGTATTACATGCCAGTGTGCCAACTGAAAATTCATTGAGACGGTGCCCTACAAAATCATGCAAGCCTCCTGAGTGAGGTCAATATCATTATGGCAGATCATTACCCAATGTTTTTCTGCAAGAGGTAGTAATGTGGTCTCCTTGGCATCACCGTACCCAAGAATCTTCCCTTGGTACCTGCCAGAATCCCAGTCCCAAATGTTTAAATCCTTTTTAGATTCTTCCCTCTCCCCCCCCCCCAAAAAAAGTGGCATACTGAACAACAGAGTGCCAGCCTATTGCCTCATCTTTACTTTTATCTATGTCTTTGGGGTATAGATTCTATAAACCTTCATAGAAAATAAGAAATGGCAGGTAGTTGTCCCTCAAAGGAGTTTTGCAGGTGTGCTACCTGCTTAGAGGGCAAAGAAACAGATGAAATGTGAAGCAGTATAAAGCAATACAGGAGAACAGGGAAGGGGGTGTTCAATAAATTTAATTTAACTAACCTAAATATAAAATTTAATAAAATTTAATAAATAGGAATTTTGGGATAAACCATAGCTACTAAGGTAGCCATTTTATGGGTAGGCAAACTTTCCTATGGTGACCATTTCATAACAGTGCTCACAAGCTACTTTTAAACCGAGCAAAAAAAAAAAGTTACATATTTTTGCAAAATAATTTCATAACTGTAAAAGAGTATACAAATATGGAGAATGAGCACAACCAAGAATATTGTCATGAAAACAGTTCAGCCCCCACCAGGCTACCTAACCTAAACACATTTAACTAATATTGCAATACTTTTGTTTCATGGAAATCTAAGTTCATTTGTGGTTATTGAGTCAAGAATGTGACCATACACATGAAAGAATTTTCTGTGGAAGAAATACTGTAAATGTTACTACACAAAATAATGAAAATTCATATAGTTGTGAATTTGTGGTACAAAGAAAGGTATCAGGAGGAGACAATGTTTCCTTGGTAAAATAGTCACATCACATTCTTGTATCTTACAGAAACACTGAAGTTTAAATTCAATAGTGTTTATTGAAATATAAATTCAGTTCTTATTTGATGAATTCTTTGAATAATTGCAGTAATTAAATTACTAATAATTAAGCACAATCTATATGTGTCATCAATAAGTGTCGGTATTACATCCAAATAAAAGAAATTATAATTGGGCTGCCATAGCCCAATTTATTTTGAATACCAGCTAAACTGTTTCACTGATATCTATAAAAACACATTCCAGAACAATTTGAAAATGTGATGGGCAATAGAAATGCCATGCAAATAAACTAATTCCTTTTCTTAAATCCAAAAGACTTTAATCTTTCATTAAGATTCCCTCTAGGTAAATAGATTTGTTGAAATTACAATGACCTTAAAAACTATCTTGAACATTTTTGACCTTCCTTCTTCGTAGTGCTATTTTAACAAAAAACAGAGCAATATTGATAGAGAGAAGGAATGCTGATGAGAGCAGCTAATAAAAACAATTCATCCTGATGAAAAAACAAAAATAACATTTTTTAATCCATAAAAGCCCATATTTATTAGGTTGTTAGTTCTAACTCAGCCCTTAGATATAACATCTGTATATAAATATAATCATACTTGAGCTCTTTTAAGAAGTATTTATTCATTGTACCTGTAATCAAAAAATGTTAATTATTTACTTGCATTCAATAGTTGTTTCAAAATGATTAGGTCACTCAGAGCGAAATGTGAAATCAAGTTTTATGATATGTCAGAAGTGACAAGTATTTTGAGCCCAGGAACTGTCCTATATATTCTAGTCCTTGATGGCTACAGAAAGTTGTCTGCAAATACTTTTATTGCTAGAGAGGAAAGCAAGAGGCTCACTCCTGATTCTATTGCTCTATTCTCTTTGAATCAGGAAATGCCTTGCTGCAGTCAACTGACCACTTGACAACTTGCCATGGCCAACTTGCTGTGGACAACTCAACATAAGAAAAGAGTTATACTAATATTGAAGAAATGGTGACATAAAATAATTAAAGAAAGGATGCAAAAGGAGGAATAAAATAAAATGTGAATGACAAAAATTATAATATTTTTAAAATTATTTTAAATAATTGAATTGAATTGTTTCAATTGTTATGTAGCAACTTGTCCAATGACAAATTGGCCACAGCAATTTGTCCCCCAATGAGTTGGCCATGGTGAATTGGCCATGGCAAAGTGGCCATGGTGATTTGGCTGCGGTGAGTTGTCCCATTCTTACCATAAACTGTCTTTATTTTCTGGAATGCCATAGTGTTCATAAGGAGTCCTTAGATATAGTGGACAGTTGATAGAACTTCATTATTATAAAGTGGAAAAAGAATGTGTTCATTTCAAAGACTCTGAACAAGTTGAGTCCAAAATGCCAAGAAACTTTTTTTTAAACAAATAAATTGATCTGCCAACTACTGTGCTCATCATCAGTGATTGTTATAGTAAGAGAAGAGGTATGTCTCTAGAAATAAATCATGTGTGTAGTTGTTATGAATGAAATACAAGCTGAAGGCATTTTTATTAACCTTGATGTTTGATATCTCAACATTATGTCATGTTATTCATTGGTTTTCATATATAGTAATGACTAGCACTGATGACATTAGTTTGTTTGGGTAAAGAAATGTCTGCAAGGAAAAAAAAGAGAGAGAGCCCAGAAAGCTCAGAGAACATCAAGGATCCTTTATTTCAACCCTGAGCTGTAAATATTCTTCTTTATTGGTATTTTATGTATTATGTATGATTTTAATCCATTACATTTATACTATGCTTAATAGTATATTCTCCTAAAATGTGTAGCATCAGGGGTGGGGGGGGGGGAATACTGTATTTTTTAAGACTGAAGGTTATGCAAACAAAACATTTTCTTGCATAGATTTTGCCATTCATTTCAAAGCAATGGCAATCTTCCTTCCTTCCTTCCTTCCTTCCTTCCTTCCTTCCTTCCTTCCTTCCTTCCTTCCTTCCTTCCTTCCTTCCATGTAGCATACTAAATATGGCAGATTTACATTTCCCTGTAGAAAGTAAGAATCTTCTCCGGATATAATTGAAATTTGCTATTATGAGCATAACAGAATTTAACATAAGAGGGAAGATAACATAATCTCCTCTTGTATTAAAATATGTACGAGGAGAGACGTTATAAACAATGTAGACTCTATTGCTTTTCTCTAAATGTTTTAATTCAATAATGTAGAGGTTTTTAATCAGCTTGGAAAGAAATGGTACATAAATGTATTGCACTAGATCCAGAATTAATGGAATTTAATTAATCCCATTAATCAGAGGAATTTAAATTAGTCCTCAAAATATGACTCAAGGCTCCTCCAAATGTAGCATTTGCACAACTCCAGGGTGGGCTCTGCATTTGTATAATCCCATTCTATCTTCACCATTGGGCCACAGAGACGATTAATTTCTGGTTCATCAGCACTGCAGAAAACATAGCTGTAAACAAGAGTTCTACAGCTGAAACATTGAACCTCAGCAGCCTTCACTGACCCATTGAGAGAAGCTCTCAATTCACCCTACCTCTTGATTCTTCATCTTTCCTCTTTCCATGCAGAGATAAGGCACTAAGCTATATGATGCCTACTTTAGTGTTTTTAACGGAGTAAGGCTATGACTTTGCAGCCACTTTTCACAATGGCGAGTCCTATTTAGGACAATGGTGGAATACAAATTGGTTGCTGATTTTTGTGCTGCTCTCCTGATTAGCTCAAGAGCCCATGACATGTGATGGAGAGAACAACCATGGGGTGCCATTCATTGGTTTGTGAGATTTTTGAAGTGGAAATGAATATGCGGAAATGGCTAAAGTCCGGGATACAATTTAGATTAATGAGATAGCCTTGTACCTGGATTCATTAGCTATTTCTAATTAACTCACTAAGATTTAAATCCATTTTCTCTTTGCTTGTAACCATAAAGGAACCTTTTTACACAATTTCTTAATGTAAGGAAATTTTATTTTATACGTTTTTTTTTAAATAATATCATCCTTCGTATATAGTTTTCTGTGGTTTTCGCGGGTGTTTGTATGTAGGTCTTTGGTTATTCGGGTCTTCTCCCGCATAAAATTGGAACTGTCTTGGCGACATTTCAACAAAGTCTCATTCGTCATCTTCAGGCTGGTGTTCTCGGCTTCATGCTTGCTCCTGGAAGCACGAAGCCGAGAACACCAGCCTGAAGATGATGAATGAGACTTCGTCGAAACGTTGCCAAGACACTTCCAATTTTATGCAGGAGAAGACCCGAATAACCAAAGACATATATATATATATATATATATATATATATATATATATATATATATATATATGTTTTCTGAGGTTTTCGCGGGTGTTTGTATGTAGGTCTTTGGTTATTCGGCTTCGTTGAAACGTCACCAAGATACTTCCAATTCTACGCGGGAGAAGACCCGAATAACCAAAGACCTACATATATATATATATATATATATATATATATATATATATATATATATATGTATGTATGTATGTATGTATGTATGTATATATATATGTATATAATTTTGAGGTTCATTGGTTTAGAGTTGGTTTTCTCACACACACACACACACACACACACACACACACACAAACACTTTTTAAAGTTTCTTTTTGTTTTTTTCCTTTAGCTTCAAGGACAAAATGTCTCAAACAAGGTCAGAACAATTTGTTGATTCCTGCTTGTTGACTAATTTAATCTTAACTTACCCATTTAGCTATATGATTTCCCAAAGAAGGCAGTATCAGAAAAGCAGCAATGTGAAAATAAACCATCCAAGAATGATTAGAACTCCTACAGCTACAGTTATCCTTTAAGTGCAATACTAGCAATCATGCATTTAAGGTCCATCAAATCAAGTATAGAGAAAGCAATGTTGTAAATTTACAGGGATTTTGGCAAAATTGTCTCTTGAATATTTTAAGTCCTTTGAACTTCAAACTTCAAACAATATAAATAATAAATATCTATTATTTATTACTATTATGAAATAATGTTTATGACTACACGAACAGCCTACTTTTAAAATAATATTACAATTTATATGCCATTTTTACCCTTGTAGAGTTTATTGATTTTGACCACATGCCATATTCATGACTCTTACTTTCTCATTCTTTTCTCATAATAGAAAAACAGTGTTAAGTACGCATTATAATTGCATGTATCTTATCTGATAACCATTTCTATGTGATCTCATTCTAAATCTTCCCTTAATATTAAATATGTACAACAGCATATATGTAGTCTCTGATTTCTAGTATTCTTGTAACATTCCTAGGCTGGCTATTATAATGTTTCATTACAATTTTAGTTAGTTCTGCTTAATTTTAATAGCAGCAGCAACAGCAGCAGAAAGAAGATTTTTAAAATATAGCATTAGTAGTAGCTATTCTTTCCAGTAATAGTGGACAGAATGTAAATTTATTGGACAATCTTTTTATCATATTAGAACCTGAGCTGTTTCATTTCAGTGATATAATTTCATTGATTGCAGTTATAATCTCTGATTATCCATATATTGTCATTTTGCCTTTATCTAATTTATAAAATATATAGTATTATTTCTATTCTCCAAGGAGCTTACAAGTGAGAGATATCAAAGGAAGAAAACCAAAAGGGAACAAGGTTAAACAGAAAAAGAATACATTGTATTTTTAATCAATAGACACCTAGGTTTTGCTAGACCAAGAAAAATAGACAGCCGTGGCCAGGGTTTCATGGGAAAATGATCTTAAGAAAATTTTTGAAGAAAAGAGAAATATTACATTGGGCAGGGAAAGGAATAGGGGAAGAAAAGGAGCATGCACTGAACCCAGAAAAAAAAAACCCAGAAATAATATATTAGGTGGCTAAAAACAGAAATAATGTATTAAGTGGCTATATGGGAGTCTCATATAATGTAATTTTTAAATGCCCTGAAATACTACTTCTTCAAAATAGATTTTTCAATTTTCATTTTCATTTTGTTCCAAACTGGACTTCTATTATAATTATATATTTAGTTTGTTATTCTACTGCCAAATTACTATACTGAATATTTTTATCGTGCTACTGACAACATACAGGACTTTCACAGCTGTTAACAAATGGCTACATATGCAATCATATCTGAATATATTTTGATCAAGGAATAAATAGTATAAAACACAAAGTTATTTACTAAACACTTCAACCAACTTTGTTGAAGAATGTGGAATACCTACCCAACAGTCAATTCTTGCATAAAATGCCAGTATGTATCTGATTTATATTTTAGACTGTGGTTGTACAGTTAATACCTCATGAATCCTGGAAAAAAAATCTTCAATAGACCTCTTGCATAAATCATCCTTTGCTCTACCAATATAATGACTAGTAACATGTTGCTTGTTGTTGTTTTTTTTTCTTGTCTGTCTTGACTGGCTAACCAAATTTATTTTCATTGGTGGGAAATAGATATAATGATGACTGATGAGTACCCTTCATTTCTTACTTTTCCCAAGATTACCAACATTTTATTTCAGGAAATGTGTATTTGATTAAGACTGGGATGAACATGTTAATAGATCTCCCTAAAAGTGGGGTGGAGGAACAAATCACAATAATGTTTATATATTGGTTCTGTGAAATCCAAAGCTGATTGTTTTGCAATATACATAGAAATCATCATTAGGTTATTAAAACTATGATCTAGGGATTACATAGGGTTAGCATTATCCAACCAAAGGAGAACACTAAGGCGTTCTAATGATGTAAAATATGTAAGGCATAATGAAATATTGTCTTGGCGTCTTTTAAGAGTGGGAGGATGAGTCAAAGAATATCCCCACACAGTAAACTGTATGTATGGTTCTGTTACTCCTCAGATCAATAATAAGACTCACTACCATTTTTCCCCTATTGTTATTACAAAATAGAAAAATAATATTGATTGCTTATTACATACTATCACATTGCTATCCAATTGGAAGATTAACAGAATAACAGAGTAACAGAATAAAGATTAACAGTCGGAAGGGACCTTGAATGTCTTCAAGTTTAACCCCTGCTCAGGCAGGGAACCCATTTACCATTTCAGGTAAATGGTTGTCCAATCTCTTCTTAAAAACCTCCAGTGTTGGAGCACCCACAACTTCTGGAGGCAAGTCATTCCACTGATTAATTGTTCTGTCAGGAAATTTCTCCTTAGTTCTAGGTTGGTTCTCTCCTTGATTAGTTTCCATCTTTTGCTTCTTATCCTGCCTTCAGGTCCTTTATATTTTCTTCCACTTCTTTATGGCAGCCCCTTAGATACTGGAACATTGCTATCATATCACCCCTAGTCCTTGTTTTCATTAAACTAGACATGCCCAATTCCTTCAACCATTCTTCAGATATTTTAGCTTCCAGCCCCGTAATCACCTTTGATGATTAATATAAAATATTCCATAATCCATATTTAATTAAAGACATAAATGTGGATATATGTTCTGTAAGTACTAAGAAGTATTTAAGTGTTGACATCAAATGTGTTTCATTTGGCTTTGTACTTAATGTTCTCATTCTTTTAGTACATCTTTGTTTGGATTGTTCATCCTCCCACTTTCTGACATCTAGACGATATTAATATGTACATTTATGACTTGATTTATGTATGTATTTTTTTAAAAAAATGCATAACTTGCCTTGTCTATGTAATTTGATGGTTACACTCTCAACAAGTCTGTAAAAAGAAATTGCAAAAGCTGGGGAATTCTCTCCTAAAATTAATCTTTAGGATTACATGCATTCTATTGAATGTTATACCTTCCCTGCACATTTGTAAAGATGAAACTAAAGCATTTTTAATAGGCAAAGCTATCCCCTTTCATTTTAACAAAAAGTCCATATAACATTTCTTTACCTTTCACAGAAGAGTCAGTGCAATAGAGGGTTATACAGGTAGTCCTTGATTTAGGATTAGTAGTTTGGTGTCTGTTCAAATTTACAATGAAACCCCTCCCTCCCAAAAGAGCTACTGATGTCCTAGTTCTAGAGCAGTGATGGCTAAACTTTTTGCCATCATGTGCCAAAAGCAGGAGTCATGCCGGGGGTCACGCGTGCATGTGCCCATACCCATAATTCAATGCGCCACACCCCCCCATGTGGGCGCAACCCCGCCTCCACGCTTTTGGCACGTGATGGCCCGGAGGGCCCGTTAGGTCCATTTTTTCACCCTCCCCAGGTTCCAAAGGCTTTCTGAGGCCAAAAACAGCCTGTTTTCTGACTTCCAGCGGGCCCAGAAGGCCCAAAATTCAGCTGGCTGGCATGTATATGTGTGCTGGAGCTGAGCTAGGGCAATGCTCGCGTGCCCACTGATATGGCTCCGCGTGCTACCAGTGGCACATGCGCCATAGGTTCGCCATCACGGTTCTAGAGTTATGATGACTACACACAAACACATTACCATATTTCCTGATCAAATGGCAAGTTAATATCTGTTGACCTATCTCATAATCATCATGGCATATAAAAGGTTTGTTGTATGAAGATTAAATAATTGAAGAATGAAATAATTAATTAATAAGAACAAAAGTCAATTTATGAATCCAATCAAGAAGAGATCCAACCTAGATCTAAGGAGAAATTTCCTGACAATTAGAACAATTAATCAGTGGAATGACTTGCCTTCAGATGTTGTGGGTGCTCCAACACTGGAGGTTTTTAAGAAGAGATTGGACAACCATTTGTCTGAAACAGTATAGGGTTTCCTGCTTGATAAGTGGGGTTGGACTAGAAGAGCTCCAAAATCCCTTCCAATTCTGTTATTCTGTTATTTATGTGTTGATTTTGCTACAAGAAGGATGGATTGCAAAGCCAGAAAAGAATGGAAATGTATAGTGGACAATGTTGAAATAAATTAGATTTTAAATAATGGCATCTTCATTATCATGGTAAAATACCTCTTCTCAGAATTGCTATGGATGATTTGTTATAGTTAGCTAGCTTAGAGATGTTTATCCAAACTCGGTTCTATTTTTATCTAACTCTAAGAAAGATCACTCTAGAAAGGACAAAAGTTTAGAATTCACATGCTAATAGCTGTACATGATATAGTCTTATTCAACAACTATTTACCATTCCTATGGAGTCCAAAATACGGATCGTGTGACTGTGACTTTCAATGCTTGTTTTAAGCAATGCTAATATTATTATATGATGCATTTATTGGTAAGAAAGCCCCACCAAGCACAAAGAAAATTTGTTTTGAGTCCATTTAGATTAAATACATCTCAAATCTCTCATCTTTTTCAGCAAATTTTCTTGTATCAAGAATGTTACTTTGACCTCATGTTGTAAATTGCTACTGAAATGTTTGGCAGTTAATTATTACAGTTTTTATATGGATTGTTAGTATATTTAATAAAATTTGGATATTATTATAAGCAGTAAAATTAATTCATTCGATACATTTTCAAAGAGATAATTAATATAATCAACATATAATGTGTTAAATAGAAATTTATTTCTTACATTGTGGAATGCATATTTTCATAAGAATACTGGGAAATAAATAGAATGTAAGTGAAAAAGATATCAGTTTTTAAATTTGGAATATTTGGAATATGTAAGCAAGTATTTTTAAAATATAATTCAATTGGTAATAATACAAAAATTATGCAAAATATTGAAAATGTATTAACTATACTTTTCTAGTAAATTACATGGACATGAATTTGCTTTGACTTGCTGATTTGATTTTCAGGATATTAAAGACATTATATATGCTCTGGAATAAGCAATATTTTTAAACAGCTGAATGCTCTATAAAAGAATTCAGAATGGAACTAAATATCCTTTAGAACTGGAAATTCATCTCATTAGTGTGGAGGGATTTCTGCCTACACTACTAAAATTGCAATTACAAATATGTATTGCATGAACATAATATTTCTGTTAACTGAATATACATCATTTTGTTTCATGTATTGATTTCACCTTTTTACTTCCAAATTTGTAGGGCAATGTCTAATATTATTTATTCAAATTTTCAAAGCTGCACTAATGATCTATGTTTGGGAAACCATAAGACAGTCTTAAAATGCTTTAGGTTATTTATTTATTTGGTTAAGTAAATCAGCTGAGTTTACAAATAAGGATTATAGCAATAGCAACTGCAATGAAATTCAGGATGGAAAAACACTCTTCTGGAGCAGGAATGATTAGTCTGAGAATTATCTTAATGGTAGTTAGGCTGGTTTTTTTTCCATGTTCTTTATACCACTTGCCTGAGATGAACAACCAGATAGATAGATAGATAGATAGATAGATAGATAGATAGATAGATAGATAGATAGATAGATAGATAGATAGATAGATAGATAGCTTGTGTGTGTGGTTTTGGCCAAACACTTTAAAAAAAACATTTTGCAAGGGGCAGTGCGGGATGGGGAGACCAAGTTAACAAGCTCAACAAATTGATCAAGACACTATTAAAAGTTTCTTATGTAGAGCGATTAAAATGTTAATGTTATGCATGATACAATTAAGTGAACACAGGGAAATTTTCATTTTTCTTACAATATTAGAACTCAGACTTATCCAGTACAGGTCACTAGTGAGAGACTGAGGGCAGGCAAAAGATAGTGCTTCTTCAATAGCAGTTTGTTAAGCGGAAACCAAAATGGCTTCAAAAGAGTAGGAATAAGGCTCCATAGAATAAGTGTTGTGATTGAAAAGACATGCCTCCTGAGTTCTTCCAAAAGATAGTATGTCATACAAGGGACCCAAAACAAGCTCATGCTACCAGATCTCATCGGATAAGCAGGAACAGTTCAAGACAGATGGTTTCATAAACAATCCAGCCTTATGCCAAGAAACGCTTTATGGACAATAACCAGTATCTTGAATTGCATCCAGAATTCTATAGGGAACCAGTGCAGCTCATAAAGTACTGGTATTGCATGGGCATACCAAGGTTCACCCCTAGAGCCATGGTGACCCAGTGGTTAGAAGGAAATAGTGCAGGGCTAACTCACAGCTTACTCCAGGAGTTCAATTCTGAGCAGTAAAAATGAAGATCCAGATTGTTGGGGGTAATATGCTAACTCTGTAAACCGCTTATAAAGGACTGTAAAGCACTATGAAGTGGTACATAAGTCTAAGTGCTATTGCTATTGCTATTTATTCACATTGCTTTGTTTTGGACCAATTAAGGAGCAGTCCAATGCAAAATATCTTGCAATACCGAATTGGAAATAATCATGGCATAAGTATCCATGAGCAGGCTGATTAAGTAACAGAAACAATTGGCACACCAGATGGATCTGTATAAAGACCTTCCTAGACATGACCATTCCCTTATGGTACCAGGAGCTAAGAGTCCAAGAAGAGCCCTAAATAGTACACCAGTTCTGTAACGCCTTTATATCAGGAGTGAAATGCTTCCAGTTCAGACCGGATCGCCCCACCCAGTAGCGATGGTGGTGGTTGGTTCGGAGAACCAGTAGCAGAAATCCCTGCCCACCCCCACCCCCCATGCCCAGCTGAGCCGCGCGATCCTCAGAGCCTTTTTTTTACTTTTAAAAGCATTTTTTAAAATGTTTTTAAAAGTTTAAAAAAAGCCTCTGATGATCGCGCAGCTCAGCTGGGATCATCAGATCCTTTTAAAAGCATTTTTTTCCACAACCTCTTTGTCCAAAGAGGTTGTAGAAAAAAAATGCTTTTAAACGTAAAAAAAACAGTTGGCCATGCCCTCCCAGTCACATTACCCTCTCCCCCACCAAGCCACGTCCACAGAACCAGTAGTAAGAAATTTTTCATTTCACCACTGCTTTAGATTACTGTTCAGCCACCTGATGCTGAGATAGCAGAGCATGTATCCTACTTCCAATATCCACCTAATAGGAAACACTGTTTACTTCTATAGACCTTTGGTCTGACACAATAGAAAATCAACATATTTATTTTTCTTGTGGCTCCATGCTTTTATTCAAGAATGTTCTGAAGCAGATCAGAAATAGTTTAAAGGAGAATTACACTATCAACGTTCTTCTGAAAAAAATGATGTGTTCTATGAGACATGTCCTTGGTCTATTTTTTTTTTTTTTTTGCATAGATACAGCGTGAAAGGAGCAGAAATCTATAATTATCAGAGGTATGACTCTCAGCAATAATGACAGCCAGTGCTGCCTGTGACACTGAAGTTTAAAATACAAGTAGCCCTCAACTTACAATAGTTTATTTAGTGACCACTCAAAGTTACAATGGCACTGAAAAAAGTGACTTGTGACCAGGAATGAAATGTAAATTTTGTTACTTCCGGTTCTGTGGGCATAGCTTGGGGGAGAGGGGTGTAATGTGGCTGGGTGGGCGTGACCAACTTTTTTTTTTTTTACTTTTCAAAGCATTTTTTCTAATGCTTTGAAAAGCCTCTGCCGATCAGGCAACTCAGCTAGGATCGTCAGAGACTTTTCAAAGCATTTTTTTTACCACCTCTTCGGCCAAAAGTTTGCAGAAAAAAATGCTTTGAAAAGCCTCTGACTATCCCAGCTGAGCCGCGTGATCAGAGGCTTTTTTTTTTACTTTTAAAAGCATTTTCCCCCCGCCAATGAAAAAATGCTTTTAAAAGTAAAAAAAAAAGCCTCTGATGATCCTGTGGCTCAGCTGGGCATGGTGGGAGGGGGGCACAGGGATTTTTTCTACTGGTTCTCTGAACCACCCACTGCCATTGCTACCGGATCGGGCGATCCGGTCCGAACCGGAAGCATTTCACCCCTGCTTGTGACCATTTTTCAAAGTTATGACCATTGCAGCATCTCCATTGTCATGTGATCAAACCTCAGATGCTTGGCAATTGACTCAATTGTGGTCGTGAATCGAGGTCTACACTAGTTGGCAAATTTATAGGGCCATCTTTACGCTGAAGGTTACACTTAAAAAATTAGGGATAGAAGTTGTTTAATTTCCTATTAAAAATTAAGGCACTGCTTTCAACACTCATGAGATTGTATATGTGGAATGAGACTGTGTAACAGAGGTGGGTTTCAGCAGGTTCTGACCAGTTCTGGAGAACCGGTAGCGGAAATTTTGAGTAGTTCAGAGAACTGGTAAATACCACCTCTGACCAGCCCTGCCCCCATCTATTCTCTGCCTCCTCAGTCCCAGCTGATCAGGAGGAAATGAGGATTTTGCAGGAACCTTCCCGTGGAGTGGGGTGGGAATGGACATTTTACAGTATCCTTCCCCTGCCGCGCCCACCAAGCCACGCCCACCAAGCCATGCCATGCCCACCAAACCACATCCACAGAACTGTTAGTAAAAAATTTTGAAACCCACCACTGCTGTGTAAGTGTAGAGGTAGTACTGTATTCTGAATCTATTTGTCATCCATGGTTTATTGTGAAAAAGAAAACCTGTGATGAATCTTGTGTAAGACAAATTTCATATAAAATATAAAAACTGAGACTAATAATTGTATCCCCATCTTATTATTTCAATTCAAAATGATATTAATTTTCACATACTGCAATCCATGGCATATTTCTATGACTTCATTTTTAAAACTACTACGAAAATGTATTAGGTGTACCTAAATATTTTGATATCAATGCAATTTTGTTCCTAGGGTTAAAAGGGATATAGGATTGCAGCCATTTTAATAACAATTAATTGCCAGCTTTATGGATAATGTATTATATATATTCATCTTTTTTGCCATAAAATATGTAGTTCTCTGTAATACAGTCTAATTTTTAACTGCATAAGGTAATATCCTTCTTAATTGCTTCACAAAACTTGCAATATACTAGGTCAGTTTTAAAGCTGCTCTGCATAATACGATGAATAAATATGTGAGCTTTTATTAATTTCCATGAATGATTTAAATGCTGGTTTCCCCCTCCTTATATCTAGCTGGAATTATGTCTCAGAAAGAGCCATAAAAAAAAAACTAGAGTGGTATCAGGAGAGGAGATCATTCTCTGTCTAATAGTAACATTTTTCTAATGGTTTGCTGGAGGAAGAATAATAATAATAATAAAGGAGACTGTGGTTACTGCTTTAAAAATGGGAGATTTTTAGTTACGCAAATCATACCAGTGACTAAAGTCTACTGGATTAACTTCTAACATATGGTAAGTATTGGCTATATGGCGTGCAGCCTTGCATTTCATTGTTGGAAAAGCATAGAAAACTGATTTTAGTATGCCTTTGCTCATAGCAGCAGGGTATAATCATATTTTTTTTAAAAAAAATGGAATCAAGGATTAGCATACTGTGTAAGTTTAGGATTTATGGAACGATGTCATATATCACGTATGTGCACTGCTGTTGGATATAATAAGAAATCTTCAGTGCCACATGTCACTCTTTTATATTTTTTCTGTGAATGTTAACAGTAAATTCATTTGAACAGATGTTTGCCAGAGATTTGTTTAAAAAAAACATTTAGAATTTCTTCACTATCTAACCATATTATTTATTTAATATTATTTTACTTTATGAATTAATTCTACTCCTTTCTTATATCAGTTCATCCTAAAATGCAATTGTCTTAACTATTCCAATGTTGTTTATATGGACAGGCAGCATTTCTGCAGGGCTAAAGGAGAATTAATTTTTGTTTATAAGTTGTCCTCTGAGATCATCAGCCGTGACTTCTCTAGAGGGGTACGGATGAAATTATTGGCTTGTGGAGGAAGAGGGCGAAGACACCTGGGGAAATTCAATGCAAAAATAGGATATTGTACATAACAAAGCTTTAGCACATCTATTTTCATTGCTATTTTTGTCTAATAAAGCAAAAATCATACTGGTACCAAATTTTAGCCACATAATCTTAGGAGGATGTGAAGACTATTGTAATATTTCTATGGGTTGCTCATTCTTGCTCTGGGGGGCAGGGGGAGAGAGAGAGAGAGAGAGAGAGAGAGAAGGGGAGGGATGGAGGAACAGAGGGAGGAGAGTGGGAGGTAAGGCTTAAATCTCAGTAGAGACTGAAGTGTTAACTGTGTTGTCATATAGAATTTAATAAAATTAGGGGAACTGATCTGTTAGCTTGCAGTTCTGGGTTTCAGCCACACAAGCAATCCAGACAATTTCATCACCGTCTTCTTATTATAATTATTATACCATTATAGAAAGAGAGTCCAATCTCAAAGGAATCTTATGTCACTTCTCAAGCATCACAAAGTCAATATGAAGTATGTATGTTTGTATGTATGTATGTATGTATGTATGTATGTATGTATGTGTTCATTCATTCATTCATCCATCCATTCATTCATTCGTTCATTCATTCATTTGAGTTGTATGCCACCCATCTCATTTAAAAATGAACATAATGCCCAGCGCCTCTCTGGGAAAAAGAAACCAACCCTCAGATGCTCTTTCAGATCTACAATTACATTAATATAATATTAATATAGTGCTATTCAATATGTATCTATTCAGAGGTAATCCTTCTTAAATTGAATAAAACCAACTAAACCCTGTGAGAATTCTAAGTAAACAAGGAGTAAACAAAGAAATTTGAAATAGTTTGTTTACATCAGGATGTGGCCTTTTTAAAGAGATATAGTTACGATGAAATAGATTTAGAGTGCAGCCACAAATATGGGAAATCAGGGGACATAGAAACCATGTCTCATGAAGAAACATAGGCTTACTAAAAAGGAGATTGATGGAAGACATGACAAGGTCTTCCAGGTAGCTGAAAAGCATCTAGAATGTATATTCAAACTGGTCATTTCATAAATAGTTTCTCTTGCTCAGATTCCTTCCACTGATGTTGTTAACTCTTTGTTCTTGACAGCATTATGGCTCTAATTTTATACTCATGTTTTGTAATATTATGTGCCATTACCATCCCATTGTAATAGATCACCCTGGAATATAAGTTAGACCACTTTAAACTGGTGAAAGAAAGGTATAATGAAGTTTATGTGGGTCCCACTATGTTCCCAGCCTGTCAATCTGTTACAATCTGTTTCCATTTTTCTGTGACAAATTCCTATCTTTCTAGAATATATATGGGTAAGACAATGTGCTTTCCCCAAACTCAGTCTTGTTCACTCGTTATTTACTTGTCTCCCAAATTTTCCTCAAGTAATTTATGGCCAACTAATAGACCATGAATAATGTTTTCTCTGCCAAAATCTCATTTCGAGCTGCATTTATTGTCCTTTGTGTTTTCTACCATTTGAGACTTAAACTAAAAATGTCTTAAAACTGAAATTCCTTAATCCATCCAAGCCAGTTTGCTATTTCCTCTATGACTATTCCAAGCTGTTTAGAGGAAATATATAAAACAGAGAAAAGGTAGAATTCTACTATATAGCTCCACTAGGAACTTGTTCAGTAAAGCATTTGTGAACAATCCAAATCACAAAAACAAATGTGAACATGAAGTTGAACCATGCCTGGTATCAGTATTTGGGAGTACAATATTATTTTTAAGTATCATGATCCTTTTATTACTTTTACCCTACACTTATTCTGATAGGATCCTAAGTTTTTTTTCACAAGTGGTATATTTTTTCTTGTGTTATGATGGAATAAGGCATGTAAAATTTCACTCATGTAATATAGGATTTTTAAGCATCATTGCTTTAAAACATATTATCTTCTACTTCTCTTAGATTTGCCCTAACGATTATTGCTAATGAGATCCAAAAAACCAGGCAGCTAATTTATCACACTCAAGGTAAACTCTGAGATTGTATTGAAAAAAGTGCTCAAACATTCACTTCATAGGAATTGTCAAGAAGTTAGGGGACAAATACACGATAAGTATGTATCACAATAGTGATACTCTGCCATTTTGTATTTGCATTGAGACATCATAAACAAATCTGTAAGGGATAGAACTCAGGTCATATCACCTTAGTTCCAGATGCACAGCCCCTATGTATTGCCATGGTGGCACAGTAGTTAAAAAAATGAGCCTGAGTAGCATAGGGGAGTAATGCCTCCTACAAAGGCAGCATTTAAGATCCAGCTGCTGCAATTACTGGCGAGTTCAATCCCAGGCAGGCTCAAGGTTGACTCAGCCTTCCATCCTTTATAAGGTGGGTAAATTGAGGACCCAGTTTGCTGGGGGCAATAAGCTGACTTTGTATAAATATAAAAATATACAAAAGTATGAAGGCTATCGCTTAACGCATTGTAAGCCGCCCTGAGTCTCCGGAGAAGGGCGGCATATAAATCAATTTTTTTAAAAAAAAATGCAGTATTGCAGGCTAACTCACTGTTCACTGCCAGGAGTTCAATTCTGACCAGCTCAAGGGTGACTCAGCTTTCCATCCTTCCCAGGTGTAAAATGAGGAGCTAGCTTGTTGGGGGCAATATGCTGACTCTGAAAAACATTTAGAGAGGGCTGTAAAGCACTATGAAGTGGTATGTAAGTCTAAGTGCTATTTTAATTCATTTCACTAATTAGCATCACTCTTGTTTTATTATAAGAATATAGGAAGTTCCCATTTTTAATGTGGAATTTAATATAAATAGCATTGTAAAACTCCTTAGAAATAATTCACTACCAATTTCACAGAGGGTATGACCACAAGAGTTCAATAAAAGTATTTCAAATGCTGCCTTGATATTTATTTTCTATCCAAGTTATATTTTTCTTTTTAAAAAAGGTGTAGAAGGCTCCTTAACTTTTTGGGAAGCCCTGATTGCTTGAAGTAGGAATTACATTTCTTGTTTTATCTTAAATAAATAATATTATATGTCTGATTTAGGAAATATTCTATTTCTCTTATATTATCTAACTTTATTGATATAAAACTTTTAATCAGTAATAAAATAATTGTGCATGAACACATTGCTAAAAAGGAAAACAAGATGTTAAAAATGTTATAAATTGATTTTTGCATTAGCATTAGTTGCAAAAACCTTTATTGACCACTTCCATAATATTTATTTTACTCATTGCTGGGCTTTTCAAAAGACTGGTTAATTTCTTTAGTTCTTGTGATCCTAAAATCAGACTTGTCATAATAATGTGCATTAATCTATAGGTCTAAAGTACAAAGTAGCTAAAACACACTCGAGAAAGAAAAAGAAGGACATCTCCTGAACCTTTTTATAATTGTTTTCTCTGAATAAAGATCTTGCTAAGTTTTAAACTTGGCTATAGTTCTGTGTTTATATAAAAGATGTAATTTCATTTATGCACAAAATTTCAGAGCCCTGGGTGAAATTGCAATTATTTGAAACAAAGGAAATGTAAGAAGTAGTAACTCAAAGGATAAAATATCCTGATTGTATAGCATTATATAAATTCGCTCTATTGAAGAAATGTTTAGCATCTTAGAGGTTGCCTAGAGAGAAAGTGTTTTATGAATTATATAATTGCAAAGGTCAAGTATAAGCAATGCAGACAACCTGCTGATAGGTGTAGGATGGCAGGGAACAAAATGGTTCAATAGTTGAAGAAGAAACTTACAGGGAGAAATTGGAGTAAACCAAAAGAGCCAGTGTGTAACAATCATTTAAAAATATTTTTATTGTACTTGTCTTGTTTTCTATGTGACTTCCCATTCCTATTCATAGACCCCCTTTCAGGTCACATAGTTCTAAATCTATTTCTTGTTTTGATTCTCCAGTTTAATTTTTGTATTGGTAAAAAAATATGCGATCCATGTAAATTTAACGCAATAGATATCCATGAGTATATGATAAGTCATATAGCTAGTGGAGAAACAGAGGTAGACATCAATTCAGATTTAAGTTAGATCTGTTCGTGCCCTTTTTTCTACTTGATTAAAAAGCCATTAACATTATTATATATATATTTTTGCATATTTTCCTAAAGTACATTCCCTTTGAAAAGTCCTACAGTTAAACAAAAAAGATTGCCAAATGAGGTGGCACTACTCCAGACAGAGTCAGCATGCAATCTAGGTTCTTTCTAGACTCACATACTCAAGGAATAGGTGGTAATCATGGATAGGAGCAGGGGTGGGTTCTAAAATTTTTTACTACCGGTTCTGTGGGCATGGCTTATTTTGGGGGCGTGGCTTGATAGTCATATGACAATTATTTAGGATTTAGCAGAGGTACTGGTCTACCAAGCTTTTAACTGCTTGCAGACCTGTACCGATTTACCCATTTATTTTTGCAGACACTGATCTACCCATTTGTTTTCTTTTTAATCTGATCAGCTGTAGGGCAGCCCTTTGAAGCCCCACGGCAAGAGTTTAAACAGTTTTTTTTTTCCTCTAGCCATTAGCTGGGATTCAGGAGGCAGCAATAGATTGGTGTGGGGCCAAATAAAAGGTAAGAATAATGCAGGGGATGGGGGATGGGGGGGTGGGGGGGCATCACCGCTATCGGCTCGGCAGAACTGGGTGGAACCTGGAGGAGCCCACCACTGGATAGGAGGGTCTTTGCACAGCTTCATGTTGTAAGCCAGTTGTACCTTTTCAACACAATTCAGTTTCCATTTCACATAATCACTTGTCCAATAAATACTACCTTAGTCCTTATTTTATCTAAGGTGTAAAGCACAAGAAAATAACAAATAATTATTAGAAGTTGATCGACTTCAGATATGACAATTGCCTTTTCAATGTATTTATACTTTTCCTCTAGTTTCTGCTGAAATTGGAACTAAAAGTATAGGCATAGCAGATACTTCCCATCAGTGGTGAAATCTAAAATTTGTTACTACTGGTTCAGTGGGAGTGGCTTGGTGGGGGGATAATGTGTCTGGGTGGGCGTGGCCAACTTTTTTTTTTTACTTTTAAAACCATTTTTTCTACAACCTTTTCAGCCGAAAAGGTTGTTAAAAAATGCTTTTAAGGGCTCTGACAATCCCAGCTGAATTGCCTGATCATCAGAGGCTTTTTTTTCTTTTAAAAGCCTCTGACAATCCCAGTTGAGTTGCCTGATTGACAGAGGTTGTTAAAAGAAAAAAAGCCTCTGCCAATCAGGCAACTCAGCTGGGATCATCAGAGGCTTTTAAGCGCTTTTTTTCCCTACAACCTCTTCATCCAAAGAGCTTGTAGAAAAAATGCTTTTAAAGCTCTCTGATGATCTCAGCTGAGCGGCGCGATCATCAGAGGCTTATTTTTTTTTTACAATTTAAAAGCATTTTTTCTGCCGAAGAGGTTGTAGAAAAAATGCTTTTAAAATTTTTTTAAAAAACCTCTGATGATCACGTGGCTCAGCTGGGCATGGGGTGGGCAGGGATTTTTGCTACCGGTTCTCCAAACCACCCGTCTCCATCTCTACCGGATCAGGAGATCCAGTCCAAACCGGGAGCATTTCACCCCTGCTTCCCATGTATCTTGAAGAGACTAACAGTTAACCAAATCATGAGTTACTGAGTACTTTGACACTTAAAATTGGTGAAATAAAAGAATGAGTTGTTGAGTGCTTCAAGATTTAATAAGTATTTTTGAAACCTACGAACATCTCTACAAAACACAAAACAGAAATGTGTCTCCTTTACATATCATTGACTTTTCCTTGAACATATTAGAGTCACATTGCATTTTCTTTGGCCATGACAAGGAATTCTATCTGCATTCAGGTGCTTACTGATTTGTGGTATTTCAATAATGAAACAGCAGGATTGAAAGCTCATGATGAAAAATATGGTTAATTACCTGTTAGATGATAGATGGTTCTAACTTGGCAGTGCCAGTCACTGAAAACAAAACACTTTTAGATATCAATCAACGTCTTGACAAATTTCATTTTCAATTTACCTCTATAAACTATGAAGGTGCATTTTATTTGGGAAACTGCATAATACTGACTTGTAGTTTTGAAATATGCGTGATGAGGTATTAATAAAGTAGAGAGTTTTCTAAAAGTAAATTACTTTTCACCTGGCATAATAAGACTCTTATTTTAACTCAAGGCTGATAGAAGTTACTTAGAAAATATCATTCTCTACTCTCTGCAGTTAAACTGGTAAAGTGCAGCTTGGTTTAATTGAAATAAAATTGGCCATAACAATTTTCAGGATTCTGCCTAGTTCTTTATTTTCTTTTATAGGTTCATGTCTTCCATACAGTCTAAAATGCAAAATATTAAAGCAATACTAAAACATTAGTAAATCTATGAAATTAAAATAGAAAGAAAGTCCTGATGCCCATCTGTCTGACAATTTGAATTGTAATATAGTCTCCACTCTCAGTGGTCAACAGTTATTATGTGATATTCTTAAATGTTTCCCTGAAATCTGTTCAGGAATATTTTCAGAAAAATGAATGTGAGACTGTATTTTGTTTCTTGCACTTCCGTGATTGGTGTGGGAGACTGATAAAGCAAATAGAAGAAATGGTGAATGGATCTGCTCCTTGGAACTTCTCTCCATATCAAGGAAATTACAAGGATCACACATAAATTTGTTCCATATAGAATCTCCCTGTGAAGATACTGTAAAATAGCAATTTCTAGTGGGTTTGAGAGTTCTTGGAACCATAAGGAAAAAACATCTTGCCTAAGCCACAGTTTGGTACTTTTAAAGAGATACTGGGTTCACCCACTTCCTCTCTTAACTATTTTAGGAAGTTGTTCATTATTGATTTATTAGAAGTTAAGAACCTTGTGAAGACAAGCCTTACTAACCATATGGATCTCCTTTAACCCTGCATGAAAGAAGCTTTATGTAAATTTAAGACTTTTCTTTTTAAAAGCATTACTTTTTGGAAAACAGTAAAAGAAGAGTAGAATGTAGAATTTAGAAAGTTAAAGGTTTAGATGGTCTGGAAAGAATATTTCCTGTGCGATGTTTAAAATTTTATTTAAAAATATATGAAGACTTTGAAATTAATTGTAAGAAATCCTCCTATGGGAAAATTTTGGTGTTTGGAAAATAAATAGAAGATAAGAAGGGACATTGAAGGGTGACTAGAGAGAACCAGAAAGAATTAGATATAATTAAAGAAGCAGCCCATTAACACAATGGAACAATACTATTTGACTATTGAAGAAATTAAGGCTGTTCAGTAACAATATGCTCAGAAAATATTTTAAAGATTGTCTGATATTATAATAGATAATATGGAACAACAGATTTTATTGGAAAAAATAGAGACTGAGGCTAATTTGAATGTGGATTTGGCCTTTAAAAAATATGAGATTATAAAAGTGATGTGAAAAAAGAACTAGTGGATCCAAAAATGGATTTTAAAATTCCAGAATATAAGAGTGATGTGGACAAAGATGACATAATTGATTTACAAATGAAATCTTAATAATTAAGAGAAATATACAAATAATAAATCAAAAGCATGATTTGGAAAGCTTTCTTATCTTGGATTCACAAAATCCCTGTATGATAATAATGATAATCTGGAGGGCATCAGATTAGAAGAGCTTGCTTTAAAAAAGTATATAAAAATATTGAAAGTGTTCTTTTTTTCTTTCATTTTCTTCTTGCTGAAAACAATGAAAAACCAGATACTAATCTGTTCACTTGGTTAGTTGAACATCTCTCAACAATGAGACAGAACCCACTAAATTAAGAATTTTGGAAACCTTTCTTATCAGAAATAAAATATATTTGAGACAGATTCAAATCAGTTTTTAAGTACTATCAGATATAGAAAGGCTTACTGCAGAATAAAAAAAGAACAGCAAGCAACACAGAAGTCAGGCCAAAACTTTCTTAACTCTACCTAGTTGCTAGGCAACATGAATACAAAAAACATGAATACCAAATACAGAAATTCATTTTCACACCCAAGAATGATTCCGTGCCATCATTATTTTAAAAAGCTGCACATTAGGTGGTTGAATTTTCATCAGGATGTAAATTCTATGGATTTTGTTTATATTGTAGAGGTATGCAAGATTGATGTGAGCTCTTGGAGGTAGTTTAGACAAGAAGCACAAACCATGAGTATTAACACCACCTTTATTGCAAGGTTACAGTAACAGAATCTTGCAAGTCTGAAAACAGTTCTCCTCCTCTTGTTTTTACTTTCCAGAAAACTAGAGAAAGTCCCATCTATGTTGTTTCCTACCCTCTTTTCCTTCTGTGGGTTGAGATAACTTTTTCATGACCATTGCCTAGGCTATGGTTTTTATTTATGTTCCCCAAGGTATGTGTTGTCTTTAAAAAAATGAAAATGAAAAGAGTAAAGTTAATCTAACAAAATGTTTCCTGTTAGAATAATTAAACCATTAATATAAGATGTGCATATATTGCCAACTTGTGTTTCCAAAAATGGTGTATATTAGCTTGTAATAGAAAGATTAAAGAGTGAGAATACAAGAGAATAGGTAGTCCTTGAGTGATGACCACAATTGAGCCCAAAATTTAAGTTGCTAAGTGAAACATTTGTTAAGTGAGTTTGCCCCATTTTATGACTTTTCTTGCCACAGTTGTTAAGTGAATCATGGCATTTGTTAAGCTTGTAACATGGTTGTTAAGTGAATCTGGATTCCGCATGGATTTTGCTTGTCAGAAGGTCACAAAAGCTCATCGCATGACCCAGGGGCTCTACCACTGTCATAAATATGAACCACTTGCGAAGCATCAGGATTTTGATCACGTAGCCATGGGGATGTTGCAACAATCGTAAGTGTGAACAATGGTCATAAGTCACTTTTTGTAACTTTGAATGGTCACTAGATGAACTGTTGTAAATCAAGGACTACCTGTACTACAGAATCTATACACAAAAGACATCTCTCAGATGTAAGACAAAGACTCATTTATGCTCTCACAAGTAAGTGAGGGAATTCTACCATTAAAGGAAGGAAAGAAGGTCTGATTAGCTTGGGGCTTGTTGATGGCTGACTTTTAAACTAGAAATTAGTGGACCTTTTCTTGACTAGGTTCAAAAAAAAGGCACAAGAGAAATATTTTAAAACTTTTTAAAAATTTAATTAATGAATAAATGACACCAGTGAGAATAAACCAAGTTAAATATATTGCATTGTTAATGGATATACTTTATTTTCCTCTAATTTCTACTGTTTTTCTACTTCCAACGTAGACTTTTCCCCCCACAGTTTCAATATTTCTAGATATTTTACATTTTTCCTTATAATCCTCCTTGTGACACACACACACACACCATGTTAGTCAGCATTTGTTGATGGGGGACATCAGAGCCTACATTTTTTATCAAGTGGCTTCTTAATTTTCTTCTCTCTTTATGGTTTAGCACCAAATTACCTTCAAGACTACATTTTCCCATCAGAGATACCCATCAATTTCATCATGCCAGGAAAAACTACTTTTGGGAGCTGAAAGAAGTTGAGGCTTGTAGATGATTTTCAATAATAGCACCAGGCCCTTGGAATAGCCCCTGCCCCCAATAAAAATTAGATGGAGCCCTACTTTGGCTACCTTCTGGAATCAACTAAATACAGAGCTTTTATAGAAAACATCTGTCAAATAATGTTATCTGTGCTGTACTTTGAAGCAGGGGTCAAATGCTACCACTTCGCTCCAGTTCAGGCGAACCAGTAATGATAAAAACTACTGGTTCGGGCAAACCTGTATAAAAAAAAAGCTACTGGATTGTCTGAACCAGTATTTCTCACAATCAGCTGTGCCGTGCAGTTTAGCATTGCTAGAAAGCAGGAAATCCTGCTGGCACAGCTGATTCCCCCCTCACTGTTCTACTTACCTTCTGAAGCCTCCTTTTGGCACATACTACGCATGCATGTGCATGCAGCATGTGCTTGGCGCACAGCACGCATACGCAGCCAGCGAACCAGTAGCAAACTGGTTCAGATTTCACCACTGCATTGAAGGCTGATGAATTATTGAGAGGTTGAGATGTTGTATGATTTTTTAAATTTTAATCTTAATTTTTGTGAATGTTTAAACACCAAGAATCCTTCAGAATTATGGCACAGTTGCATGCATGCCATGTTGTATATTGTATATGAAATAAATGATGTCCTATTTCTAGTTCTAAAAGGTATATTAATCTCAGTTTCAGTGCAAGCAATCCTGAGTTATATTATCAAAACAGTCCAGGTAATGGCAATAACCTTTAAAGGAAGTTCGGCTACCAAACCCAGACTCAATATCTGATGTCTTTTGTTAAATGAACAGGTAATAGAAAATCATCAGCTGTCAGAAGAGAAAATAATCCAGATCACAGATGGTCAGCATGATGGTCAGCACACAGCATGGAGAAAAACAACTCCAGAAATCCTTGGTTATTTCCCCCATTGCCCAACTGATCTCTCTTCCTGGACTGCTTTTCACAGCAGAAACACAGCAAATTTGGATCAGTTTTCTAGGGAAGAAAACTGGCTATATTCCACAATATATTAATGTCCAAAAAATAATCATGTTACTGTACAAATGAAACAGTGTAGTTAATTTATGGTTTAATGTGTCAAAAGTACACAGCATTTTTGGATAAATTGAAGAAGCTGTGATTTTGTTAATCTTGGATTCGATGTTGTATGAATACAATATCTATAAGATCACTACCACATAATGTAGCCATCATCAGTTGCATATGGCTACTCGGGTGCAATGATGGAGCCCTACTTTTCATAGCAGTACAGAAGAAACTTTGCCAAATTCAATA
This sequence comes from Masticophis lateralis, assembly GCA_030761175.1. Lineage (NCBI taxonomy): Eukaryota > Metazoa > Chordata > Lepidosauria > Squamata > Colubridae > Masticophis > Masticophis lateralis. The sequence continues at coordinate 29,269,700 of JAUDYJ010000005.1, forward strand.
TTTCTAAACCTTGGTTCTTATGCCTAACAATATACAGACCAGATTTATACTCACTTTAAAAAAAGCCGACAAGTCTCTCTCTAACAACTATGCCAGATTTTGATTTTCTATCTTTTTGAAGCAGTATAATTACTTCCAAATTTAAAGGAAGGAAGGAAGGAGGGAGGAGGAGGAGGAGGAGGAGGAAGGAAGGAAGGAAGGAAGGAAGGAAGGAAGGAAGGAAGGAAGGAAGGAAGGAAGGTTGGTCTAACATTATTAAAACAAATAATCACCCCAAAGTTTATTTATTTGTTTGTTTGATTGATTTTTATCTTTTTATCTTTTCGCCTTTTCTACTATATAAGTAATTTTAGGAAATGAACATATCTAATACTCCTTCCTGTTTTCCTCACAACAACAACCTCCTGAGATAGGTTGATCTGAGAGAGTGTGACTAGCCCAAAGTCAACTAGCTTGCTTTTGTGCCTGGTTTCTAGGTGAGCATCTTAACCCCTACACCAGTGATTCAGCTCCATCATCCATCTTATCCCCTGCTGTCCTTTACAATTATCTTATGGGGAAATATCTTGATTATGACCTAACATTTGAAATGAGACTTAAGCATATAGATGAGCTACCAAAATATGGGTCACAACTAGATGGCTGAAAAGAAGTAGAGAAAATGCTTTGTTGAAATCTAATGATCATCCAGAATTTGTATCCCACATCAGATAACTCTGCAAATAGCATGTAACCCTTTATAAAGGTATTGCATGTTTTTCTCGTGATCATCCTACTTTCTTGATTAGTTATTAGATCCTTGTGCCAAGATGTACAATAAGTACCTGCAGTGAAGAAGTATCTGCAGAACATATTAAAATTTTTCCAATAGGCAATTTGTAGAAAATTTTTTATTAAAACTTTCAGCATTGTTAGTGGCAAAAACTTAAATAAAAAATATTAAAGGGTATTTTGTGACTCAAGTGGAACATGTCATCAAGGTAAACTTAAACAAGTTAGGCTATCCTTTAAATCTTTCAGAATCTCAATTGAAAATACATTTTTGTTTCAACTTGTGCAAGACTTTTTTGAACTGAAACCATGTGTTCATCAGATATGCCACAACATTTAAATTCTAATTGATTTTTGCCATCCATGATGTGAATTTCTCTTGTAAGGTCAAGGAGGCCAGGAAACTCTCAAAGAAAATGGGTTTCAACCCAAATTTCAAGCACCAAAGCTGCATATGAGTCTCTGCGGAAGTGAAACTGAATTTCTGTCTTAGCAAGCGGTTGAAAACCCACTGGGAACTCACAGCAAGGTCCTTAAACATTTACATTTGATGACTTACAGAACAGCCAAATTATGGTAATTATATATCTGGGTGCCATAAGCCAAAAGGCTTGTGACCTTTGCTCTATAGATTTTTATAGCAACTAGGGATATGATTATTACCATTATGATTTGCATAACACAGAATAGTATTTGCAACATTATATGTCCAAGCCCTTCTAGTAGTTGCAACATTATATGAACAGCCCTTAATTGTTCATTCATAATGGCAATGCTTGAAAAAAAGACTCCACTCTTTGAATATGTTGGACTGATCATTGTAGATATCATCAATTTTCCAGAGTGGTGGCAAGTTGCAGGTCTTTTGGAGAACATAACAGTTTTTGATTTTGCCATGTTTTGATGACTAGACTTTTTTCTCTATAGGATGCTTGTAGAAAACATCTGAAGCCCACTTGAGCTGAAGAGAAGAAGGCTATCTCTTATCCATGCAAAAGAATTGAAATAGGTTCATTGGAAAGCATTGGAATTGAAATTCCACTTCAGACAAAACCAGAAAACCTATTGAAGCTGAAAAAGGATAAATTTTATTTATTTATTTATTTATTTATTTATTTATTAAATTTATATACCGTCCTTCTCCTAGTGGACTCAGGGCGGTGTACAGCCAAGAATAAAAAGCACTCCAATACAAAATTTAAAATATTAATAAAAGAATTAAATAATTTTGGCCCAATAAATTTAAAAAACCAATAGGCAATTAAAATTTAAAACCCATAAAAACTTTAAACTTAAAAAGGGGGGGGGGTTACGCCAGCCCAGCTTGACAAAATAAAAAAGTTTTTAGGGAACGGTGAAAAGCCCGGAGATCAGGTATCGTACGGATCTCCGGGGGCAAGTCGTTCCAGAGGGCTGGTGCTGCCACAGAGAAAGCTCTCCCCCTGTGTGTCACCAGCTGACATTGTCTGGCTGACGGCACCCTGAGCAGTCCCTCTCTGTGGGAGAGTACTGGAGCGTACTGGCAGCCGCCTTATCCCAGGCCCTATGCCATGAAGCGCTTTAAAGGTGGTCACCAACACCTTGAAGCGCACCCAGAAGACCACCGGAAGCCAATGCAGCTCACGCAGGAGAGGTGTCACATGGGAACACCCCCTTACTCCCATAATCCCCCGCGCGGCTGCATTCTGCACCAGTTGGAGCCTCCGGGTGCACCTCAAGGGGAGCCCCATATAGAGAGCATTGCAGTAGTCCAGGCAGGAAATGACGAGTGCCTGAGTGACTGTGCGTAAAGAGTCCCGATCTAGATAGGGACGCAACTGGCGTATCAGGCGAGCCTGATAAAAAGCCCCCCTGGCCACGGCCATCACATGCTCCTCTAAAGTCAGCCGTGCATCCAGGAGGATGCCCAAGTTGCGAGCCCTATCCGGGGGGGCCAATGACTCGCCCCAATGGTCAGTGATGGAGTCAACTGGCCATATCGGGACGCTAGAAGCCAGAGCTACTCAGTCTTGGAGGGGTTGAGTTGGAGCCTGTTGCCCCCCATCCAGATCCGCACTGCCTCTAGGCACCGGGATATCACTTCCACAGCATCGTTGGGGTGGCCTGGGGTGGAGATGTACAGCTGAGTATCATCAGCGTACTGATGGAACTTCACCCCAAAGCCACGGAAGATCTCGCCCAGCGACTTCACATAGATGTTGAACATCTATAAGAAGGGGCGAAAGGACCGACCCTTGTGGCACCCCAAAAGTGAGGCACCTCGGGGTCGACCTCTGCCCCCCTGCCAACACCGTCTGCGACTGGTCGGAGAGATAGGAGGAGAACCACTGCAAAACGGCGCCCCCCACTCCCAACCCCTCGAGCCGGTGCAGCATGATACCATGGTCGATGGTATCAAAAGCCGCTGAGAGATCTAACAGGACCAGGATAGAGGAGCAACCCCTATCCCGAGCCCTCCAGAGATCATCCACCAACGCGACCAATGCCGTTTCCATGCTGTACCCAGGCCTGAAGCTGGACTGGAGCAGATCCAGATAGACAGCTTCATCCAGATACCCAGGAAGCTGATGCGCCACCACACTCTCAACAACCTTCGCCAAGAAGGGAAGGTTGGAGACTGGACGATAATTAGCCAAAACAGCTGGGTCCAGAGAAGGCTTCTTGAGGAGAGGCCTCACCACCGCCTCTTTCAAGGCAACTGGCAAGACACCCTCACTCAAAGAAACGTTAATAATCCTCTGGAGCCAGCCTCATGTAACCTCCTGGAAGGCCAGGACCAACCAGGAGGGACACGGGTCCAATAAACATGTGGTCGCGTTCAGCCGCCCCAGTATTCTGTCCACGTCCTCGGGAGCAACAGGATCGAGCTCCTCCCAAATGACATCTTCAAGACCGGCCTCCGTCATCCCACCCGTATCTACCCAGTTGGAGACCAGACCATCCCGAATCTGAGTGATTTTATTGTGCAGACACTGAACAAAATCCTCAGCACAACCCTGCAAGGGGTCCTCCCGCGCTCCCGGATGAAGGAGGGAGCGGGTCACCCTGAACAGGGCGGCTGGGCGGTTATCTGCCGATGCAATAAGAGCGGGAAAATGATTACATTTTGCCGCTTTTATCACCACTAGGTAAGTCTTAATATGAGCTCTTACCAGTGTTCGGTCGGACTCGGAACGGCTGGACATCCAACTGCTCTCTAGGCGTCTTTTCCGGCGCTTCATCTCCCTTAGCTCCTCGGAGAACCAAGGAGCCAGGTAAGCTCGGCGACGGGTCAGAGGCCACAAAGGCACGACTCGGTCCAAAGTGTCAGCAGCCACCCTATCCCAGGCGGCCACCAACCCTTCAGCCGAGCCATGTGTCAGATCCTCAGGAAATGGCCCAAGTTCCGTCTGGAACCTCTCCGGGTCCATCAGGCGCCTGGGGCAGAACCATCTAATCTGTTCCGCCTCCCTGCAGCGGGGTGTGGCGGTTAGAAAGTTGAGCCTAAGGAGAGAATGATCTGACCATGACAAGGGCTCAATCACTATCTCCCCTAATTCAAGATCATTTATCACTGACCAGAGACAAAAAATCAAGTCCAGAGTGTGTCCTCCTGTGTGAGTGGGTTCATGAATTAATTGGGTCAGGTCCATGGCCGTCATGGAAGCCATGAACTCCCAAGCCAACTCAGACGCCTCGCCGACTGATGGCAGGTTGAAATCCCCCATGACCATAAGCCTGGGGGTTTCCACCGCCACCTGGGCAATCACGTTTAGCAGCTCAGGCAGGGCAGCCGACATGTGGCAGGGAGCCAGGTACGCAATCAGCAAACCCATCTGCCTCCCATGTCCCCACTTCACGAGGAGAGACTCACATCCAGCTATCTGAGGTACAGTGGCCTCCCTTGGGACAAGACTTTCCTTTACAAGAACCGCCACCCCCCAAATGACAAAATGCATTCTTGTTTCATTCCTTTTCGCTTAGGACTTAGAGAGGGAGAGCAGGTTGCTCTGGAGAACCACAACAGAGTTGCATAGAATTATTTTCATGAGATTTAATGAAAAGAAGGACTAGGGGAGACATGATAGCAGTCTTCCAATATCTCAGGGGCTGCCAAAAAGAAGACCGAGTCAAGCTGTTCTCCAAAGCTCCTGAGGGTAGGACAAGAAGAAATGGATGGAAACTAATCAAGGAGAGAAGCAACTTAGAACTAAGGGGAAATTTCCTGACAATTAGAACAATTAATCAGTGGAACAACTTGCTTCCAGAAGTTATAAATGCTCCAACACTGGAAGTTTTTAAGAAGATACTGGAGGACCATTTGTCTGAAGTGGTGTAGGTTTCCTGCCTAAGCAGAGGGTTGGATTAGAAGACCTCCAAGGTCCCTTCCAATTCTGTTATTCTATTCTGTTGTATTTTATGACCAATGTGAGACAACCCTAATTGATGAAGAATCAACAGGCAATTTCCCCTAAAGCCTGTTTCTAAGAATCAGACTGAAACCTGCCATTAAATTAGTAAAGCACACATAACATTTGACCTAAGAGGAAGAAATGCCCTTTTTTGGTATATGATGGAGAATCAGACATTGATCAAATGTGACAGTTCTTCCCTAAATCTGACTTGCTCCTTTTCCAAAACAATTTACTAGGAAGTTATCTGGTATATAGTTTACTTACTGTGCTTGACAAACATATTTGGCAGCATTCAGATGAGACACTCTCATTCCTTAATAACAAGACAGTGATGCATCTGCTCTGATCTTCCAGATCTGAAATGAGACCACTTTGTATGAACAAGAATTGCATGACAGAAAGAAACCTAAATATGGCCCTGATGCCATTGAGCTATGGAAATGGGAAAAGCTATATCTGCAGTTCTACTTTTAGAAATACAACATCCAAGCATTTCGGGGCTCTGATTTTTAAAAGGTGGGGAAAGACACTGGGTGGCCTAAAGTATACTGTGACTCTATGTCAGTAGTTGAAACTTAGCTTGTCAAGTCAGTAGCAAGATGAAAAGGGAAAAGGTTGCTTATATTTACATGACATGTGAATATTAACACAGCCAATTATATTAAATCTGGTGAGTTGCATGAGCCCAGTCTATGTGGCTAATTTATGATTAAGTATCTTCTGCCAGCCCCAGCAATTGAGTTCATTGAATAAAACATAATTAGGTAACAATGGAGAGTTAATTCTATTATTTGGGTGATGCACTCGGAAGAGTGAACCTTCTTCACAACTGAGAATGACAAATGTCAGCAAGCCATTTCCCCTTTCACTTAGTGAGAAGGAATCGTGCTAGCCATGACTCTAGAACAAAAGAAAGCAACACTGATTTTATAGATCGTATAAACCCTGTAACAGAGGTTGCAAACCACATAAAGACGTACATGCAAACCCATACAGACCCACACAAACAAACACGCTGGTTCTTTTTAAAACTTTGTCTGCTGTGCAGTATTAGCTGTAGATATAATCATTCCTATGCAAGAGTTTCTAAGGGCTAAAAATTATTAATTTTTTAATAATAATTTTATTAAAGTTTACAAATAGAGTGAAAATCTAATAGAATCTAAAGAAAATATTAAAAGAAAAGTGAAAAAATGGAAAAAAAGAAAAGAAAAAAATATAAAAATGACTCTTTCCCGCTCCTTCCAGGCATCGTATAAGCAATTTGGATGGCCTAACACCTTCCCTCATTCTTTAATTTTAACAAATCTCTTCTTTCCCTACCGTGTTTCCCCAAAAATAAGACATGTCCTGAAAATAAGGCTAAGCTTTATTTTTGGGGTGGGCCTAAATATACGCCCTCCCCCAAAAATAACCCCCCCTCACACACACACACACACACACACACACACACACACACAGGTCCCTCACTTCCCCCGGCCCTCCCAAGGCTGCAATCTGCAAACTCCTGCGCCCCTCTCCCCTTTTGCTGCCTGTGGCACCAACCATAAACTTTGAATGCCTGCTCCTGCTCCCTGGTTGTGGCCCACCCACTCTCTCCCCCACGCCCAGGTGCCATGTCTACATAGCCTACACTGTGGTTTGGAAGCAGCAGAGGCAGAGTTTGGGGGAGAGAAAGAAAAACTTCTGTTGCTTCTGCTGCTTTCCTTGCATGCAGCCAAAAGCAGAAGCAGCAGAAGTCTTTCTTTCTCTCCCCCAAACTCTGCCTCTGCGGCTTCCAAACCCCAACCAGGGCAGGGGCCACTCTGGGAATGTGCTTCCCATTCTATGGTGACAGCTGGAATTGGAGCCTGCAGGGAAAGCTGGCCAAGGCCATGATTTCTGCTATGAGCTCAAGAACCTGGTGCTCACCGGCTTCGCCCACATCAACATGGTGAGGCCTGGGAGGCGCATGAGCAGGGGGGATGGGGACAGGCACTCACACAGCTTGGTGTTCTATACACACACCCTGCGGGAGAGGAGGGGCTTGATAGCAGTGCACGAAGGGAACCTCTCTCTGCCGGACTCCCAGCTTTGAGTGCACAAGCTGCCTGGGCCTCCTGCACCCCAAAAATAATAAGACCCCCTCCTCAATAATAAGACCAAGCCCTTATTTTGGGGTTCAAAAAAAATTAAGACCCTGTCTTATTTTTGGGAAAATACGGTATTTCATAGCTTATCAATAATCATACTCCAAAAAAAGATCAGTCCTAATCAACAAAAATCTAATTAAAAATTATGTCAAGGCTTCTTTCTAGGTAAAAAAAAAGTTGAGAAAGGCTGCTCTGGACCTTGAGTATTGGCCACAGGCAGTGACAGCAATGAACTACAGCATGTCAGATCATATGGGTTTATTTCAGGGGTGAAATGATCCCAGTTTGGACCAGATCGAGCAATCCGTTAGCAATGGTGGCACAAGGCTCCACCCACCCACTTAGGTGTCAATACTTCCTGCTTTTAAAAAGTAAATAAAAGGCTCCGATAATTGCATGCCACAGCTGTGATCGTGAGAACCTTTTTTTTACCTTTTAAAAGCATTTTTATAACCTATTCGCCCGAATAGGTTGTAAAAAAATGCTTTAAAAAAGTTTTTTAAAAAGTTGGCCACGCCCACCTAGTCACATTACCCCATCACCAAGCCATGGCCACAGAACCGATAGTAACAAATTTTACATTTCACCACTGATTTATTTGCCTTTAGATTTGCATCAGGGATGATCAATTTTTTTGGAAATACAGTATAGGTAGTCCTCGATTTATGACCTCAATTGAGCCCAGAATTTCTGTTGCTAAGTGAGACATTTGTTAAGTAAATTTTGCCCCATTTTACAACACAGTTGTTAAGACAGTCAGTGCAGTTGTTAAATTAGTAACTTAGTTGTTAAGTGATTCTGACTTTCCCATTGACTTTGCTTATCACAAAAGGAAATCACATGACCCTGGGACATTGCAACCATCCACAAATATGAGTCAGTGGCCAAGCATCTGAATTTTGCTTTTGATCACATGACCATGGAGATGTTGTAAAGGTTGTAAGTATGAAAAATGGTCATAAGTCACTTTTTCACAGTTGTTATAACTTCGAACCGTCATAAAATGAACTGTTATAAATCAAGGACTACCTCTAAATACATTTGGAAGAAGTTTGTGGAAGCCATAGGCTTTGGGATCCTGAGAGTGTGTAGAACTTCATCGCATCCTTGGACAAGGGTAGGGCTTTCTGGAAGGGTTGGGATGATCTGAGCAGGTTCTTGTTGCCAAAATGCTGCGTATTGTGGTGATACATTTCCTCGACATGGTCAAACAAGATTCAAGGACTGTGAAAAGAAAAAAGAAAAAGTAGGATGCAGAGATGCACAACTCTGATTTAAATTATGTGGGGTCAGGATTTGAGGCGACAGGGGTTAACGGTCACATTAATTTTATGGATTATTCCATAAAGCAGTGACATCTTTATTCAGACACATATGGAGCCAGAAAAGTCAGGTTTCTGTAATTAATAGCTGTGAAGTGTACGTTGATAAAAAGTGCAAACATTTTTCCAGAGTTATTTTTGAAATATGCACAACCCTAGGATTTGCAGATACTATAAAATGAACAATAAATGTTTGCACAAGCAAATGCTGTTTCTTCAAAATAAATCCTGTTAATTTCCGTTGAGTTTTCTTACATATAAATGTACATGGGATTACAACATACCAGTGTAGACTTTGTTTGGTTCACTGGGGAGAGCTGCAGATAATATTGCTATCAGATAATTTTATATGTCATAGCAAAAGGGATCTGATTCCAACTGTTCAAATTATGAAAATTCGCAGAATGTAAAGGGAGCAATCCAATTTATCTGAATCCAATGAGACCTACTCCTAACTAAATGTACAGAAGACTTCAGCCTGTTTTAAAATGTGTTCCATCAAAAATAATAGGACTTGCTTTCAAACAAATATTGATGTGTCGAGTATCAACCTGTTTCTTATAAACTTAATAAAAATAGCTTGTAGGTCTGTCTTGGACTGCTTTCCAGGATGGGTCTTCTCTGCCTTTGTGAAGAATTGATTTAGCTGCAAAGTAATAAGCCAACCCAGATATGTAAGCAATGCTATTGTATCCTGCCATCCTGCCATGTCAAGGTAGCAACTACTTAATTATATTTTACTGGAGCAATAAATAAAAGTTAAATGCTCTTCCCTCCAAATATCAAGAGGCATGTATACATCTGTATAAATAATATGTCATTTCCAATTTATTTCCATGTAATAGGGTTGCAAGTGTCCAATTTGTAGCCTCAGTGCACAACTACGATAAGGTCAGGCCCTGAAAAATTGTCATCGTATTAGCCCCGTTTCCATACAACCTTGTAAAAATGACTCTTTACTCAACATGTGCTCTATCATGCAAGAAGTATGGCACGCCAAATGATTTAATTCAGTTGAGGCTTATATAAAAATGTCTCACTTGTGGCACTGAAATGCCTCCATCTTCTTTTGTGGGTACTTTTTAAAGCTAGTGCTGTGTTTGTTTTTAATGAAGATAAAAGTATACATTGAAAACTTTTATATTCTCACTGGAATTCAAGAGAGGCAGTATAGACAATGTGCTGTTGTAACTAAATAGCAGTGGAGAAGATGAGTAATTCCTTAGGATGGTGTTTGGAAAACAAGCCAATAATCCTGAAGTGTGTTAGCTTCTGTCTTTCCTTATAAAAATGTTTAGGGTTTGGGTTTTCCAGTAATTAATTGAGCTGAATGTTTTGAAGCAACTTTTAAAAATAATCTTGTCGGATTATAAAGAGGAGTGTTTGAACATTTACTAAATAGTGACTATTAATTCTGAAAAATAATGGGCTTAAAACATTCTGCTTTTACAAGTTTTGCCTTAATATGTATAACAATTCATCACTCGTTATCCAAAGCCTTTACACAGCATATACTATAATAATGGCTTCATAGAAAGAAGAGATTATAATAAATACCGTGTAGCTGGAGAAAAAATGGTAACAAATGGTAGTCCATAGAACAGGGGTATCAAACTAGCAGCCCATGGGCCAGATGTGTCATACACAGGCCATGCCCACCCCAGCTCCACGAAGGGAAAAACATCGTGAAACGTCACGTGATGTTTCACGATGACACCACAACATGACATCACAAGTTTGACACCGGTGCCATAGAACCTGTTTAAAAAAAAAAAATTAACATGGTTCATTTTCACATAGGATTGAGCACTGGGGGTTGGAATCAAGTACTATATGATTAATGGGTCCTAAAAGAAATTTAAATGACAGGTAGTATGAATTACACTTAATTAATGTAGTGTTTCTCAGCCTCAGCAACTTTAAGCTGTATGGTCTTTACCTCAGCAATGCTGCCTGAGGAATTCTGGGAATTGAAGTCCATACCGCTTATAGTTGCTGAGATTGAGAAATACTCATGGCTCAATAATCCGTGATTTGCTGTGACTTCCTGTTGAGCCTGATTTGGTGTGCTGGTTTTGCTACATAATTTTGCATTGCTTAGTTTTTTGTATACTACAGCATATTATTACACCCTATTATAACCATTTCAATCAATTGTGTTTTTTCCCCAGTGGCTCTATTACTGTATATTTGAATAGAAAGAAAATAAGAACAAATGTTCTGGTCTACCATTTTAAAATTTTCTCAGTTGAATCCTGGATTTTGGTTTTGTTGGCTGGAAATGCTAAGATTTATATTCCCAACCCATATGGAGAATGCTAGGTCGGGAACTACTGTTTTTAAGAGCCATCAAAGCCTGAATAAAGCTTCTTTCTTCATCACAGATCCCCCATTATTATTTTTAATAGCAGGAACTTAAGGAGCTATTGTAATATACTAGAAACATGTTGTGTGGAATTCATACATTAATTATTTCATATAATTATATTAATTAGTTTTAATAATTTGGTGCCTATAAATCTGTATCTCTCAGCAAAATTATATAATACAGAAAAGTAATTGTTTTTTTCGGAACTGGTGGAGTTTCTATATAAACAAAAATATAATTCTGTTTTTAAGTTATTTTTAAATTACTAAGGATCAGTTGGGGAAAAAAATAGATGACTATTTAACCTTGTTGAGACTTTAGCAGTTTATGTTGACTTAGAGGAATGACCAGAATTAAGGAAAAATACATGATGAATTTTTTAAAAAATCTTCTATATCTGTTTTATTTGTTTACTAGAATTATTCTGATTGCGTTATATAGAATTCAAATTCTTGAAGATTTAACAAATATATTTTTAAAAGAATGTATATTTTTATAACGACCATATTTACACATCTGGTCATGTTGGACCTGTTTGTCCCTTGCTACATAATTTTTACCCTAGGGCCCAATTTTAACTGTATTATGGGATATAGCAAAATAGGTGAATTGCTTTCAGTAGAGCTTCCATATAAAGCAGTCAAATATCTTAGCTGCAATCTGTCCCATATATAGCAAACTGAACACTCCTGGAAAAATCGACCAATGCAGGAAGATCTGTGATGTCTAGAAGAAGAAAAAGATCTTATATTAATCTAAAATGAATGAATCATGCTCAGTAACAATTAACCTGCGTCTCAACAATCAACCCCAATTTCAGAAAACTCTTCAAATGTTTTCTCTGATGATGAGGATGAGGAGTAAGAGGGGAACAGAGAGAAGGGGTTCATTTTATCATTTCCACCCTTTCTGGATTCAGATGTAATTTTTTCTCCTTCTGCTCACAACCTCCAAATGTTCATTCAGATGCTTTAGAAGTTTTTCCTGACTCATTCACACAATTGCATTAATTTACAAAAAGGACATATGATCTGCTCAAAACAAATAATTTCTATCTACTAATTTACCTAGCTCTCAAACAAGCTTGCTCAAAGACATTCTTTAGAAGCAAGGATTAATTAGATGTAAGAAATGTGGTCTATAGATACAGTGGATATAAAAAGCCTATTAAAATGTCTGGTTTTTGAGATGTGAAATATTTTGGTGTGAAAAAATCACACCAAGATAATTCATTTCAATTTTTTTCCACTATTAATATAATGTGTAAGCAGTATAATTCAATTGAAAAACAAACTGAAATCTTTGTGAGGGAAAAATAAAAATGCAAAACATACAATAAAGTGGTTGTGAAAGTGTGCACACCCTCTTTTAAGTAAGGATATGCCTATGTACAGAATTAACCAATCACATTCAAATTGATGCTAAATAGTAGTCAGTACATACCTACCACCAATTAAAGTGACTTTGACCAAGCCCACATAAAGTTCAGCTGTTCTACTAGGATTTTTTTTCTGACATTTACTCTTACAGCAAAAGAGCTTATAAAGCAACAAAGGGATCTCATTGTTGGAAGATATCCATCAGAAGAATGGTACAAAAACATTTCTAAGCCACTGGACATACCATGGAACACAGTAAAGACAGTCCTCAACAAGTGGAAAAATATGGCACAACAGTGACATTACCAAGAACTAGGGGTTCCTCTGAAGTTGATGGAAAAAATAAGAAGAAAAATGGTCTGAGAGGCTGCTTAGAAGTCTACAGCAACATTAAAGGAGATACAGGAATTGCTGGCAAATGCTGGGTTGTGGACTACATTTAACAACAATCTCTCATATTCTTCATATGTCTGGGCTGTGCAGTAGGGTAGCAAGGTGGAAGTCTTTTCTTACAAAGGAAACATCCAAGCCTGGCTACATTTTTGCAAAAAGCCTACATCAAGTCTGACAAAAGCCCTGGAAAAATGTGTTATGGTCTGATGAGTCTAAAGTTGAACTTTTGGGCCATCATTCAAGCATTATTTTTGGTGCAAAAACAACACTATGTATCACCAAAAGTAACCATATTCATAGTGAAGCATGTGTGATGGCAGCATTATGCTTTAGGACTGCTTTTCTTCAGCTGGAACTATGGATTTAGTCAAGGTGGAGGGAATGATGAAGAGTTCCAAATATCAGTCAATGTTGGCAAAATCAGATATCTGCTAAAAAGCTGAAGGTGGAAAAGAATTTCATCTTTCAACATAACAATGGTTGAAAGCATACTTTCAAATCAAGAAGGTATGGCTTCATCAGAAGAATACCAAAGATTCGGAATGGCCCAGCAGGAATCAAACCTGAATCCAAATGAAAATCTGTTGGGTGACCTGAAGAAGGCTATATATAGGAGATGTCCTCACAATCTGACAGATTCAGAGCACTTTTACCAGGAAGAGTGGATAATGGTGTCTCATGCTGACTCTACCTCCAAAAGACAAAGGATTAGTCTAAGAATGTGCTCACTTATACAACCACATTAATGTACTTCTTTATTGTCCCCACCCTAAAAGATTTCAATTTGTTTTCCAGTTGAATTACCGTATTTTTCAGACTATAAGACACACTTTTTTACCTTCCAAAAGGGGGTGAAAATGTCTGTGCGTCTTATAGACCAAATATTGCTGAAGCCCTGCTCACCCACCAGCCACTTTTTTTGCCTCCGTATGCCCTGTTTTCGGCCCTTTTTTCAGCCTTTTTCAGGCCTTTTTCAGGCCCGTTTTCAAGGCTTTTTTCAGCTTATTTTCAAGGCTTTTTTTTGGCCTTTTTCAGGCCTATTTTGAGGCTTTTTGGACCCATTTTAGGCTTTTTTCAGCCTGTTTTCAAGCCTTGAAAGCGGGCCAGAAAAAAGCCTCAAACATGGGCTGAAAAAAGCCTTGAAAATGGCCTCCAAAAAGCCTCAAAAATGGCCCAAAAAGCCTCAAAAACAGGCCAAAAAAAGACTTGAAAGATCCGAAAAAAGGTAGGCCGAAAACTTTTTTTTTTCCCTCTTCTAAATTTAGGTGAATCTTATAGTCCGAAAAATATGGTATACAGCTTGTAAGTTATATTAAAGGCAGAAAAAAATCTGAAGTGATTTATCTTGGCTTGATTTTTTTATATCTCAAAAACCTGGCATCTGAACAAGTGTGTGTAGACTTTTTATATCCACTGTATTCCAAATAAACAATTCCTTTAATAATATAGGCGAGACTTTCAGGGGTTTTTTAATTAAATGTTTGTTTCTGATATTTTTAAAATTGTAAGAACCTTGGTGGCACAGTGATTAGAATGCAATATTCCAGGCTAACTCTTCCCAATACCCACAGTCTGGAGTTTGATCCTGATGAGCTCAAGGTTAACTCAGCCTTCCATCCTTACGAGATTGATAAAACAAGGACTCAGTTTGTTGGGGGCAATATGTTTTAAAGCACTAGGGAGCAGTATATAAGTCTAAGTGCTATTGCTATTAAAATTATAATCACAGAAATTGTCTTTTTTTTAAAAAAATATGCAGTTCTCTCTCTCTCTCTCTCTCTCTCTCTCTCTCTCTCTCTCTCTGTGTGTGTGTGTGTGTGTGTGTGTGTGTGTGTGTGAATGTGATCCTTCACTTAACAATACAAAGACAATATATGAAACATTGTGGGACACAATCCCTAAGCTAGCCCAAATAAGATTTGCAGTAATGCAAGATTTTATATCATTATAATTTCTTGTATGTGGCTGTCAAAAAAATCTGGCTATCTGATAGATAAATATTTTAAAGAAATCAAACCTTTGCATTATGAAGACATGATTGTTTAGTTTCCTTTTATATGTTGGAATTAACATCTTAGTAGAAAATGTATGTTGTCATAAATTAGAAAATACCCTTGCAAGTCTTCCAGTATTGTTATATATACACAAAATGTTTCCATGTAGGAAATCATATATCACAATGGATTGTTCATGTATTTAATGGAGCTATTGTTGTATAAATTGGAATTAGGCTGCATTTATCTTGAGAAATAAGTATCTGCCCCTATGGAGTTACATAACAACCAATAGCTTAAGCAAGGTTCAGCAGTTAATCCTATTGAATGGATTCTAGCCAGAGGTATATAGTATACAAATATTTGTTCAAAAAAATAGCAAAATCAATTGAAAATTAATCATGTTATGCATAGATCATTGTAAAATTCATTTTGATGGTATTTAATTTCCTGTATTCTTAAAGATTAACAAGGCTCCAATCATTCTTCCATGATTTTTTTCATCACATAATAAGTAACTAGATATGGGGAAGTTTCCCTATCTTATGCCAGAGGCAAAAGTGAAACAATATTGTATGCTTATGTAAAATTTCCACTAAGATTCAGAGAGCAAATTTTCATATTCCCTCAAAACATCACTTTATCTTCTGCCCATTTTTAGAATTCTAGTATCATTCCAAAGTCTGACAAAATAGGAAGAATTAAATCATTAAATGAGTCAACCCCCCCCCCAATAATTTAAAAGTAGTTAGCTTTATTTCAGTTCAATGAACTGCAGTTAAATAAAGTAAGTTACGTCTTGAGCTTTCAGTGAAGAATTTAACTGCTTATGTAGAACTTGGAAATAAGGATTTTAGATTTCATGCTAGAAAACCAATCTGTTTTGTTTATTTGCTGTTTACTTATTACACTGCAATATTCCCCTCTGGGCCTTGTCTATACTGCTGCTTTTTCACCTCTGCCTGACTCCATGCTGGCTCATAGCTTTATAGAACATTTCTCCTGTATTTAAAGCATATCCTGCATCTGCCTATGTTGAGTGATTGAGTGAGTGAGTTGTCACTCAATGCTTACATGATTAGTTTGGCTTCTATCATCTCTGCTTGTTGTTATGATTGTGGGAATCACACAAATATACATGGTATTTATGCACCACAGTGGCATCTGTTAATAAATGGAAGCTTTATTTTTATTAACATTTTGAGCAGTGCTTTTTGTCAGACAAATAAATTAGGACGCACCTAAGGAACCTGGGCAACTGCATAAAAATGGGATGAGACATAACCTCAAACATTGGGAGTTGTGTCTACAGAAGGGTTTTGTAGTACTTTTACTCAAAGCAAAGCACTTTGCTTTGTTTCTGAGTAGGAAGATAGAAGACTGGGAAAATGATATAGTTCCTTGGTGCATTGATGCATGATGTGCCCCTGCTCAGTTTCTCTTTTTATTTATATTATCAGCTTTTTGTCCTTTATAAGATCATTTTATAAGATAACAAGGAAGAAAAAGAGGCACAAGCAATAAGGAAGCAAAGTGTGGAATGTAGCGGCAGACAGAATCTTCTGGTCACAACATGGCAATCTAAATCCTCCTCTAAACCTGTACGGTTTCTAAGATAATAGTTTTACATGAATGCTAAGTAAGTGAGATTTTCATGGCAGAATATATTGCTAATAACAGACATATTGCATATAATCCAAATAGCCACTTATTGCCCAAGACAAACTTTAAAGAGCTATCTGTTGAGTCTTGAAAAAGAGAAAGAAGTCTTTTCTAGGAAGAAGCATGTGTGTTCCATCATGTAATCCAAGAAAATTGACAAGCTCTCTTTTAAATTATTAGGAGGAAACATGGGCAAAACGCTGCATAAAGGTGTTACAGAAAGCATTTCAGTCTTCTCTTAGATTTCCCTCTGAAGTGCCATAAATATTATTTTCAAAGCAAGAGAAGAATGGGCTTTTGAACTGATTTGAGGATGAAGTAATAATAAAGGTGTTGGAAAAGAGGCATTCCAAAACTTGGTGTGCAACCCGTGATTGTCAATGAGGTTCTGAGAAACTACTTTATTAAATCGGACGATTAAATGGTGCTGTGCACAGCTGCACACCATGTTGTCACAACCCTTTTTGTAAATCTTCATACATTTGCCATGCCATATGCTGAAGCGATAGAATCTAATAGTTATATTATTTCCTTATTTTTATTTTCCTTGGAACAACATTCTTGGACCTCTCTAAAATACAGCATGGTGCGTTAGAAATAACAGAAGGTGTTTTTAGGATTTATAGTTGTACACCAAGCATAGATCCAGGGTTTCCATAATTGCAAGCTATCAAACAGCTTACACAGTCTTTATTTGAAAGATGGTATCATTTGTGTACACCTATTTAGAGAAATTGCACTACATGGTTTAAAAGTCATCATTGCAGGAAGAAAATAGATTAAAAAAGAAAAATATATCGAAACACATGCAAATATGCTCTATAGCACCAGATTGTTTATATTCTTTCAATTCATTCCCATAAATTCTGCATACAACCTGCTTTCTAATATAGAATTTGCCTTCCTTAAACCCTTTTATTTTTTTTTAAATTACCTTTTCCATTCTTTTCTCTACACATATATTATACTGCCCCTTAAAAAAATATTTGCTCTTTTACTCCCATACAAGTTTTTCAAACGAAGAGAAGAGAAGAGAAGAGAAGAGAAGAGAAGAGAAGAGAAGAGAAGAGAAGAGAAGAGAAGAGAAGAGGAGTCCACATTCTGCATATCTGAAAAAAAAAACTTCTAACAGACTTCTAGCCTGTTAAATGCCTGTGTGGGTATATATCTATTCAAGTAAATGTATTGGGGAACGGGGCGGGGGGACTATATACATTGTGTATCTCTTCATTCCATAAATTTTTAGCAATCATTATGGCATCTATGGTTAAGACCATTGATTATAAAGCCTCTTATATAAGTATTGTGTGTGTAAAAGTACAATCCAGTCTAAACAACAATCTTTAAGGATTATTAGTTTTATTTATCCTGATATGCCATTAATGTATCAATAATATCTATTAATAGTTACTGATTATAAGTAATAAATGGTCCTCCAAAGAGGCTTGACCCTGATTATGTTTACTTATAAAGAAGTGCAATTGATACTGATGCAGCTTACTTCCAACCAGAATAAATGTTGGTTTTTTTCCTTTCCTTCCTGGTACTGCATTCCATTTTTTTCTACATAATATTCTATAATAATCTACATAGATGGTTTAATTTTATCCATGACACAATACCAATTGACCATATTTAAACTTGTTCCTGACAGTGGAGTTAAAGCATAGCAGATTCTGTATTGGACAAAGACCCATGAATAACGTCAGAGAGATATCAATACATGGGATCCAAGATACACCTGTGTTTTATGCGTGTATCTAGGCTGACAGATATGCAGAAAGATATCTATAAATGTGTATACATAGAGGCTTAGACATATATTTTAAATTCACTATTGTTATTACAAGAAATAAAATTGTGCCTGTCTTGATGTCATAATCCAAAATATATGGAGAAAAGGATAAAATATTACTAGAAAACATACACACTAAGATAACAGTGAAATCAGTGATATTTCTTCCCAATATTTTATTCCTTTACTTATGCCCTTTGTCAAAAGTAATTGTGAGATGATCCATGGATATGTATTTTTAAAATAAAAACTATTTTTCCCCTTTATGCATTCAGTGTCATTCTGAGTAAATGTTGTTGTAATCAGTGAGACAAGGGATACTTTAAGATTGTAAGAAATGAAAACACCGTAGGTATTATCAATGTACTTTGAAATTAATTACAGAATTTGACTTTATGACATAAAAAGAAAATCATAAGCATTTTTAATGGAAATGATTTCATCATAAATGCATTAAATGCATATTGTTAATTATTTGGTTTTGGCAACCTTTCATTCATTTTGTTAAATTCTTTTAAAAAGAAGATAGGTAAATGAGTTTTCATTTGATTATGGTAATAAAAAATTACTACAAAGCCTTTATGTTTCTTCTTGCCTTAATTCTTTTATAACTGTGTTGGTAGTTTTTTAAAAAAAATCAACCAAAATATTAAAGATTATGCAAGTATTGGTTGTAGAATTGTTTTTACAATAATTATTTAAGGGTTACTTTGGCCTGTTAGAATCATAAAGATGTTGAATAAAGAATATGAGTAGACTCAGTAAACAGCAATTCAATAGTTCTTCCGAGTTAGAATTAAGTACGTTTGCTAATGGAGATATATTTAATATTCATTACAGTCACTTCCCATTTCCCATGTAGAGGAGACAATTATATTTCTTAATTGAAATGTTTGGAACTGAAAACCATCATCAACATCATCATTATAAAGTTCATATATTTATCCCGGGACAACAGTCTCTCTCTCTCTCTCTCTCTCTCTCTCTCTCTCTCTCTCTCTCTCTCTCTCTCTCTCTCTCTCTCTCTCTCTCTCTCTATATATATATATATATATATATATATATATATATATATATATATATATATATATATATATATAAACATTAAGTTTGTTGGTACATTACCAATGACTGCAAATTGCAATCTAAATGCTCAATTCAAGGAAAATATAAGAATCATCAAAAAATTCTGTATTTCTGAATTCCTTTTATCAGCATCTGTGATTTATTATCTGACTTGGAGCCCAATAAAGCAACAGGAATGTCCCAACTGAGGATAAGAAAGATGGATGGAAGTATCCTATGCATGGAACTCCATTACAAATAATGTTAATACTTTGTGTGTGAGAGGAGGGAAAAGAACTTGTCTGTTGGTCCTCTTAGCTACCCCAATCCATGAACCAGTTAATTCAAAGCATATACAAGGGATTTCCCTAAGTCTATGGAAACACACCTTCAAATGTATCTACTATTCAGCCTTTAATGCCTTGCAGTCAGGAACATTCAGCAATAAGCGAGAGCAAAGAAAAGCCAGGAGAACTGATTAAATAGGAAGAATGCTGGTTCAGACAGGCTAAGCTGACTGTTCTAACATTTTGTGGGGGCAGTGACATCAATGTTGCATCAGATCCATAACTTCACACAATACTTTCTTCCAGTTTCCAGATATAAACAATAGAATTAACTAATAGGATTAGTTCTGAATTATAGGATGACCAGTGTTCGTTATAATGGTTGTCTCCAATAAAAGGAGAAAGAGAAAGAGATGCAGGAAGAAAGGAAGTTGATCTTCCAATAAATACACAACCTCTTTTTTTTTTTGCCCGATCCTAATTTTAATAGGCAAAAGATATTCTGTTGTAATCAATATGGACTTTTCAGATGCTAATACAATCGACATTAAATTTGTCAATGAATATGAAGTTAGAAGACATTGCTTATACCCACAAAGAGACACACACTTAATTTTTCCAGTTCCCACCCATTTAATGATCCTTTTGCTCTAAGTCTGGACATAGCATACCAATAGGGCGATAGTCCTGCCTTGGGATACGAACTTCTGCCTTACACCAAGCATGCTAAAACGGTGATAAGGAGAGGGAGGGGGGGGAAGAGAGAGAAGTAAACAGCCTTTTTAAAAGAGCACTTTATGCTGAGCGATTTTGCTTTCCATAAACTGTGTGTTCCAGACAAGAAAAGAAAAATGTAGGCATGATTAATTAACTAAATGTTCTAGAGATAACAAAGCAGCCTAAAAAATGACAGACTGCAGAATGCAGATAGGACAGGAAGGATTTATAATCAGCTTTAATGTGAATTTCTGCAATTAAAACCTGGTTGGAAACAGTTTAACTTATTTAAACAGTTTAATTTATTTACAGCCTATGCCTCTTTGCCGGATATTATCTGTTAGAACCCAATTTTTGCAACAGAAGTTGCCCTATTAACACTTTTTAAACTTGCCACGATTTCTCCCATTCTGAAAGGTTGGTATGTTTACCCTTCTCTTGTAAAAGTAACATACTGATTTATTAAGGTGGGAGATGTTTTGTCTGCTAATTTTAGCTCTGATCAAACTGTATGATCTTTTGAATTCAAGCCTTTGTATTTGGCAAATTTCAGGCAAGAAAAGGGATGTGAGAAGGACCGATAGCACCGACAGCCTAGCCAGATATTTGGGGTTTGTTCTCAATACAGTACAAATATTTTTGGAAGATCTGTATCTCCATCCGAATCCCACACCCACGGAGTACAGTACGGTAGACAGGAGAGTCCCGCTTCTAACTGGCCCCCCAGAAAGAATTCAATCTCATGGATGGCAATGGGATTCGAACTCTTACAGAGGACCACGCACAGATTCGAATCAGACTGACATCCTATCGTTTCCAAGCCTATTTAAAACTACTTACGGGGTCCCATTGAAAAAAAAAGGATTGGGGGCATCGAGCTAGTAGCTTAAGCACCATTTCATGATAGGACTAGCCAGCCTTGAGACGCTTTTTCCAACAGGCTAAATTAGGCTTTTTTCTTGGAAGCAAGTTGATCTGACTCGGTGTTGGAAATTAAATGCCAAGGTGAGTCATCGGAATGCAGCCACCGGGACCAAATCTCCACTGGGCAAAGGACAGCCAAGATCTGCTAAAGCAAACCCGTTAAGTGCTGTTAAGATTGCACTTCTCGCTGGTCTCTTAAAATACATTTTCTTGGACCTACACCGTTTTCATTCTCATTTCCTTTGGAATGCCCGTCTTTCAAAGGGACAATCACATCCGGTTTGTTTTGGTTCAAACAGTGCAACGAAGGAAGGGAAGGGATCAATAAAAGCAGACTTTCTAAAACTTTCACGGGAAGCACCGCTCTCATTTCACAGAGCACAGAAAACCCAAAACTGCTTTAGAGGAGATTCTCAGGAAAGAGCGCTAGGTGCGTAGGGTCTTCCTTCGCCCTTGCGTTAATTCTCCTGGGTCACGAAACCATCCATAGTACCAACGTTCTTGGGATATAAGCAGCTCATGAAGGGCTGGGGTGAAACGGATCGACACCATCCCTGTATTCTCGGGAAAGAGTGGGTGGAGAATATATGTATTAGACGGGTGGCGTTTCTTTCCAAATAGGAAGGTGTATTCATCTAAGAAGTCCGAATTTCGACAAGGGGATAAACTTTTGGCATCCCGCAAATTGTCTGGTCCTCGTAGATAGTTCGCCCACCTACAGCATCCTTTCCTCCGCCTTTCTTACCTATAGAAGAGCCTTTATTCCCAATTCCAAGAGACCTGAGCCTTGTGCAACATTGCTTAAGGCGTGAGTCTCACCGACGTGAGCCTGGGAGGAAAAGTACTGCTCATTAAATGTGAGGAAAGCATAGACTTGATGGAAACTCGTGTTTTGGCTCCAGAAAGAAACTTGACCATGGGAAGCGGGGAAAGCATGACGTGAATACCTCTTAGTCAAAATGCTGGGGGTGGGGGGAGTGAAGGAGTGGGGGCTCCTATTGAAAGCAACCGTGCAGGGACTGACCTATTGTAGAAATTGTCAGTGCTGGCCCGATTTCATTAAGTAACTTCCTAGGGCTGAACAGGGTTAGGGGGCAGGTGTGCGTGAAGACATGGGGGGAGGCGTCCTTTGCAGCCCCACTGCCATATTCTAGCCTTATGTCCAGCCTTCACCCTTCAGACCGTGGGAAGTCTGGTCTTGCCGCGTCACTTTCAACAGCTTCATATTTTACATAATACCCCTCCTGCGTAGCAGACATGCGTACCAGGACTTTGGTTAAACTTATAAGGACCGTCTCACAAACGCCGGTAAAGTTTTAGAAACCTCCCAAACCAATCAGAAGGAGAAAGGAGCTGGCGTTGGTTTTGGCATTTGCTCTAAAAGCGAAATGTCACCTTTTCCTCCGCTCTTAACGTTCCCTTCTAGTCAAGCTCTTTGGTTATATAATCCTGGGCGCTGCAGAATCAGATGCGCGCTGGAAAAAGTTTTCGAGGAAGGCGGAAGGTTGTCACTTTTCCCCCCTTAAAGAAAGTCGCACCCGCTTTCACGCGCTTGTTTTCGTGCTTCGAAAACCTAAGCTACTGTTACCGTAACTTCTCTCTTTCCCCTCTCTTCTTCCCCCCCTCACCCCGCCCAAAAGTGAGAATTAAAGCTAAAGCTTTCGAAGAACGGGAAGTGCCGCTGAACTTGAAGACGCCACGCGGCTGCTGTTCTCGCTCTGTAGCCCGGAGGAATCATCTTTCTTCCCCCTTGTGACTATCAGGGAGATCCCGAGGAGCTCTTCCCGATTCCCTTGAATTTTGTTGGACTTCCAGACCTGCAGAGCTCAGCCTCGGGCGAATGTCATGGGACTTGGTCGAACCCCACCAAAATTCAGCTAATTTTAATTCCTCCACCCGTCATTTGCAAGTGTCTTCCACCCAGGGGTGTCAGCCAAAGGTCAACTCTGCGCAGCGGTTGGGTTCAATTCCCCATACATCCTAGAAGGGGCGGCGCGGGGGTGGGAGTGGTGGTAGGACAAGGTGAAATTCAAATCAGGCTTACCCCTTAAATGCCTATAAATTTCAATCAGCCTTATAGTTTAATATCAGCTACGCGCTCGGAAACCATTTATGACAATAATGTAAAACGGCGCCTCGGGCTGCGAAACGCTAGATGAAGACTGTGTCGTAAATACTTGTTAAAAAGTTGTACGGGTTTCTTTCCGCCATAATAATTATTAAACTTATGGGTTGTCTTCGAGGGAACTTTTGACATGAGATTTCCAAACAGCCCGCAATGCCAACCCAATGATATCTCAGAGCCTGCCGTGGCTGGCAGCTGCCTCTTTTATATAACGGAAGAGCCGTTGCAAACAGCAAATATGAAGGGTAAGGCTTTAAAAACAAGCGTTTCGGCTATCCTCGACGCGGACGTTAAACAGCTGCCACGATCGCAACAGCGGCGGCCCAGTTGCCAACCGGCTTCAGGGTTGCGTGTCCCGAAGACCGTCCAAGCCAGCAAAATGGGCGACCGTGCTGATTTCTATTGAGATTTCAGACGCCACCCTAGTTTAACTCGGGAGCTGCTTGACGCGAAACGACACGGGTGTTGGGCAGGCTCTGTTCGGTATCAAAACCCACGCGCGCGCGCGCACACACACACACACATATAAACCACCCACACTTCTACGAGGTACACGCAACGCAGCCAGGTCGGCGGCGGCACCATCTTTGCAAATGGACCGGCGTCCCACTTACCAAAACTGGAGGTGTAGTAGGTTTTCGGCAAAAGCCTGCCAGTGGGATTGAGGACTGAATAACTGAAGGAAAAGTTGGACGAGGAATGTCCCCCCCCCCTTTTTTTTTCTTTTCTTTTTTAAAGAAGCTAGGAGGAAGTGAGAGCACAGCGCTGCCTTGCTCTTTCTGGCCGCCGCCACCGGAACAATGATCTGAGAGTTAAGAGAGCAAGACCGTGCCAGAACTATAGACAGACAGAGAGAGGGAGCGGGAGCGGGAGAGAGACGGGGAGATTAAAACTCGGGGCCAAATCTCAGTTTCGCCTTCCCTCCAGCTAACCAAAAGGGTTAATGCTGGGTGGGGGGGAGGTCGGTTGGTTTGAAGGGCAAGCCGAGCGAAGGAAAGACGGAAATAACCCCTGACAATAAAATAGCATTTTGTGTAGACAAAATCTTTCCAAGCTCTCCGATACGTTGGGTGTATTTGTGGCGAGCTGGGTGGATTTTGTTTTGTTTTTACTTTTATTCTCTAAGAAAACGAGAGAGAGAGAGCTTATTCGAATAGGCTGGCCAACCAACGGGGAAGGGGGGAGTGTGCAAACCCTCCAAGGGGTACGTGGGGTGGCTTTCCCGCATTTGTACGTGCGTGGATCAACCTGTTGCCCGTGCTTTTTTAATATATATATAAATTGTTTTCTCCTCAAGGAAAAGATCTCTAAACAGCTTTCTTTTAGAAAAAAAAATTCACCTGGGGAAATGGAGCGGAGGGTAAACAGCAGCTTAGTAAGTGCAAATAAAGGATGCGGGCTGGCAGTAGTATTTAGAGCACGCAGGGATTGTAAACAAAGTCGGAAAGGAAAGAGGATCAACAATGGTGGAGCCGGATGTTTTTCTCGCCCACCTTTTGAACGAAATAAATCTGTCGGAGGCTGACCGGTCACGTGATCAAAGGGGGGGATGTGAAAGCGCGCGCGCGCCTCTGCGTTTCATTCCGCTTTTCAAAAGTCACCAATCTTCCTTCAGCCTTCTCAGCGAGATAATACATTATATGCTCGCCAGATTGTAAGGCTATAATCAATCTGTTAGGAGATGCACTTTAAAAAGAAGGGGAAAAAAGCCCACGCCGGGTTTTTTTTTTTTTTTCATTTCTTCAAAACGATATTTAAAGGGGAGAAAGTGGTTCTTTTAAGTTAAGACCCAATAAATCATACAAATCTTTTACCTAGAAACCTACCTTAGCGCTTAGCGCCTCTCATTACGTTTAGGAGGCAGGGAGGGAAGTTTCTAAGGACGCCAAAACGGAAAGAGAGTGGTCAGAAGAGTATGCTTGTTTGGTTTATTTGAGGGGGTCGGATCTAGAATTTCTAGATAGTGTCTGATTATTTGCCATAAAAGAAGAGAGGAAGGGGAAAAAGTGGGGAGGGGAGAAGAAAGACTGGGCATTCGCCAGCCGTGGTTAAACCTTGTAAAAGAGAGCTGGGTCTCGTCTCAGGGCCCACTGAAGGCGAAGGACTAGTCGGAGCAGGATGAGCAGCCCGAGCCATCGGGGAACGTTTGGAGGAAGGCCACCGAAGCCGAGAATGAACGGTGTTTTCGGAGGGCGAAAAAGTCAGGCTGCGCTACTGCCCTAAAGCTGGCGCACCCCGCATTACCACCCCCCCCCCCGCCCAACCATGAAACTGAAGCAACCCTGAGAAACAGCTCCTCCGGTCAGTGCCCTCTTATGACTTCAGTGGGTCGGCGTAGGCTGAAATGCAAGACCTTTTTTGCCTGAGTGGCGAGGCTGCTAAACATAGCCGTGTCCGAGGCGGGTAACCTGCAGGGCGATTTCCTGCTCCTAAACAAAGGCTAGAAAACAGGATTGCATTACAGGCGCACATGCATCACACGTTAACCCGTCAGAAAGTACGCAACCCTTTTTCAGTCGTCATAATGGCGTTTGTTGTTGTCAGTATTTTCTCTCTCTCTCTCTCCTCCCCCACCGCCCCACGAGGATTTCCAAACTCTCTTCCATCAAGGGATCTCTGGCTCCCTTCTAGAGTTCCACATTCGGGAGGCCCGTCCTAGTTTGCCCAAGCTTCTCTAGCCATTCAGACGACTAGACGACCTGGGTAAAGAGACAAGGGGGGGGGGAGGATGGAGTGGGCCTGGAGCTGGTCGCCTGCATATATGAGCGCAAGTCGAGGCAAAGGGATGAAGGTTCGGGAATGCCTCAATTTCTCCTGCGTGTTTTGCCATTCTAATAGCCTTTCGACGGAGCAGACCTATTAAAGAAAAACAACAACCCCTTTTTCAATACTGAAGGGCCCGCGTTGAAAGATCGCTTCAACTATATAGTAGGAAAAAGGAGGTGTGGGGATCAAAGCGGAGGCGGTCTGGCAGAGAAACCAGAGCGAAGCCCCCAAAGAGATCCCTTCCGGGCCTGAATGGATGGATCTTCCTAATGCGATAGAAATCATTGGCTAACCGAAGGGAGGGGAACACGTGAAAGCCCGAAACCAGCGCCGTCCTAACGAGCTGCTTGAGAACCGCGCTGCTGCTGCTGCTGCTGTCATCGTAGGGAGCCTCGTCTTTCCCTCCCCCCCCCCCGCCCCCACCTCTCGCCTCCCCGCCACTTGGCGTTGTTTGCTATGAGCCCGCAAGGTTTGCTGAACCTTCTGCTGAGCCTTCTTTGCCGTACGAGCTCACTTAAACCACCGCCGATATCGGGAAAACAAGCACGTGCATATATTCTCCCCCACCTCCCCCAATCCTCCCCCACCCCACCCCAACTGTTTCGGGAGCCACGCCAGCGGTTTCGCGATGATTTAGGCTCTGTGCGGTTACCTTCTCCCAGACAGTTTAGGAAGTGCTGAGTTATAAATATTCAACAGCACGTGGAAGCTCTGCCCAGGGGTGGGAGACGCGCATGCGCGGCGCACTCGAACTCTAGCCCCGGGTAGTGTGTGCGCGTACTTAAAAGCGAGAGAACCTGGCTGCTCTGTGCCATTGGAGAAGTCTAGCAGATCCTCGGTGCGGCCAAAAGAAAAAAAAAAGAAGCAGAGTGAGGCCTCTGAGCATGCGGTCTTATATCTTGTTTTCCAAGAATCCTCCTTATAAACGGAAAAAGGGGAAACCTCTTTGGCCTTCCCAGATTTCTTTTGTTTTCCTTTCGGTTCCTTTATTGGCCAAAGAGCCAATCTGGAAAATCTGCAGAAGGCTTTGCGCAAAAAGAGAGTTGGTGTGGTTTTGGTTTTTTGGTGGTTTTGTTTTTTTATTTGTGTGGTTTCTGGGGGGGGGGGGTCGTTTCGTTTCATGCGATTTCTTTCTTTTTTTCTCTAGCCATCCCCTTCGGCTCCACATACACGCACGAAAAGCAAGCCCTCTCTTTCCCGCAAACGCGCGCGCGCTCCCAGGAAACAACGGAACGGGAGTGACTTGTGCTAAAAATAAAAAAATAAAAGGGCGGGGGGGGGAGGCTTCTAGAAATTCGATGGAAGAAAGAAGTTGTTTAAATGTAAACATTCGAGGTGGGTGTGTGCGGGACTGTCCTGCCTACAACCTACTGGTGCAATTGTTTACTACAGACCCTAACGTTGAATACACGTAAGCCCTGAAATAAATTCGTAGTAAACACATGCTTAAGATTCTCACCGATACAACTGTGGCTTCCAAAGGGCTTCATTTTGGTCACCCGTGCCTAGCAAACTTTCCATTCCTGTGTATTTCAGACCGGCTTGGGGAGTGCTGCTGTTTCATAAGTGAGAATTGCCATAGACACAAAGATCTCTGCCTGTGCTGATTCTCCTAAGATATCTGCATAAAATGTGTGTGTTTTATTCACGTATATTGCAATTAACTTGATTTACTATTATTCCAAAGCCCCCTTTCCAATAGGGCCGTCATCTGGAAACTTCATGCTATTTTATTTTAGCATTCTAAAACTGAAATAAATGTTACCAATTGATGACAGCTTCCAGCTGCATGGTAAAAATAGCCCTCTAGTTTCACATGATCGTGTTTCTTATTAAGCAAAGATGCAGCAGATCTGAATTACAGAACCTAGGAGAAAGGTTAACTTAACTTAACACTGATTTTTATCATGGCAACGGATTGCATATATGCATGCATACACATGCATAGGCACATTCAACAATAAATAGAGATGGCTCAATTCTGATAATTTATTTTATGTTGGTATTTCCAAGCATACCTCGAGTTAAGTTAAAAATGTATGCAAACTGCATAGCAGCCATTGTGGCAAATGTCTGGGACAGACAGATTTGGAATGAGAAATAAAAATGAGAAGAGAAATGTATTTTATAGTGTATGGGAAATATCATGCACTATGAAATACACACAAAAAAATGTAAAAGCTTTTTCGAAAAAAAAACATAACGTGATCAAGAATGTGCTGCTGACTCCTTAAATGTTTACATTATCTGCATGTTAATTTTTTAAAAAATGTATCCCTCAGTATTGCAAAAACAACAACAACATGTGGGTATATGCACACCTGCACACACACAAAATAAGAGCATGAGGTAATATAGGAAATCTGTCTGAATAAATCATGACTTCTTATGAAGGTTGCCTTCTTTAAACCAGTGATCTAATTCCCACAAAAATCCTTTCTCTATAACTGACCAGGATTGTTTTTGCTAGGCAGGCCTAATCCCACATTGTTTGGTGGCTTCATTGTCTTGTCTTCTGCTGTGCCCATCTTGAAGATGCTGGAGCTTTCTCTTTACTTTGCCTTCTCCTTTGCTGCCAATAAAAGAATGTCTCCAGACCTTCCCTTGTTGCCTCCTCAATGCAGGTTTTATTTATTCAAGTATGTGTAAAAAATACGGGGATGGGGATAGGAGTTCATGCACATATACATACAACCATTCGCATGGCTAAGTGCGATCAAGTTTGCAAAATAAGTAGGGTAATAATCCTGTATGTTGTGGCTATATCAATAGGTACATTGATATAGGTGAACAAGATGTGACAAAAAAGTTCTGTTCACTTGCCTTAAAAATGCTTTACTTTCTTCTAAAAGACACCAACTGTTGTACCAGAACTAGAAATCACTCCTTAATTTGCATCGTTTAGTAATTTGTTTGAAAATGATGGTTCGTGTTTCGTTTCCATTCCCCATGACCCCTTTTGTTTTTCCTTTTCAATTAGGAATCAGAAAAGCCTCTGACATGAATTATTTTATATCCAAATACTAAGCAGTTATTCAAGAATAAATTTGTTGATAGGCAGCGGG
Source organism: Masticophis lateralis (assembly GCA_030761175.1). Classification (NCBI taxonomy): domain Eukaryota; kingdom Metazoa; phylum Chordata; class Lepidosauria; order Squamata; family Colubridae; genus Masticophis; species Masticophis lateralis. Next base: position 29,298,859 of record JAUDYJ010000005.1, read on the forward strand.
GGAAAGACCAAATATTCAGTGAGATTTCCATGAAAATTCAAAATGCAATTTCACTTTTCACCGAGGAGTGAAACCCTAAGGGAAAGTCACGTTTTCACATTATTTAAGATCCAGGTGTAAATGCTCACAAAGATAAAACAAAACCTTCTTGCTCAACTTGTTAAATCTGAAAAAAAAAAGTTAGCTACTCCCAATATGATAACATCTATTTTCAATATTCCCGCATGTTTTAACCATCAAATCAGGTTTTTGGTTTGTTTGTTTTTTTAAAGTACAGCTAAGCCTTAGAAGGATAGTTTGAGATCTACTCTTAATATGAGTAACTATGAATACTTTCTAGGCGTTTCATCCGTTTTTAACCGATTTAGATATTTTTGACGTTATAGAATTGATTTTCTATAGACAAAGGGACGGTTAAAAAAAAGAGGGGGAAGACTTGATAGGATTGCGGGAAATGTAATTCGGTACCCAATTCGTCTCTGCAATGTTAGGATCCACGGCTGTTGTGGTCAGATGTTTGCTGTCCGATGACTTCCTTGCTGCGAAGTAAGGTTTCTAAACTCTTGAGTGGTGATCCCACGCCCTTCTCTCCCCCCCCCTTTTTTTTTTAAAGGAACTTTGCGTCCTGTTTGGGATCGGCCAGAAAAACCAACGCAGTTACGGCTGTTATCCAGACACCCTTTGCAAGGAATCTGAGTGGTACTCGAAGACTCTTCCTTTGCTTGAGAACCCCGTCCTTGTCCTTCGCAGAGGGTGGAAAGGCTACACACAGCAAAGCAGCAGCAGCAGCAGCAGCAGCAGCAGCAGCGAAGGCGTCTTGAGCTGAAGGCGACGGCCTTCGTAATCCAAAAGAGGCGACTCCGCGCGCTCCAGCAGCTCGCTTGTGCATTGTCTGAGCCTCCCTCTAAACAGACGCTAGCAATTCATATTTCTCAACCAGCGTTTCCCGTCTTTCTAGACCTAATAACCCATGAAGAAAAGTGTGGAAAAATACATCTCGCCAAGCCATTAAAAGTACCCGCGCAATGACAGACGGTGCAGAAGTTTTAAATGGCCGTTTAATGCAAACTCTCCATAGCATCCTTAAAGCGAGCCTTTAAAATAAGGATGGGGAAGAAAAAGATGTCGTTGAAGGTGATGATTTTAGCCAGGTACTGATTTCTTACATCAAGGCAAGGTTAATTAAGCATGCATATAAGGAACAAGAGTATTTTATTTTATACAATAAAGTGTGTGTGTGCGTGTTTGTAAACACTGATGCATACTTATATACACACGTCTGTATGCATAAATATAAAAAAACCTGTTCAGATCGAAAAACACAAAACTGCCATATAATTTTTACACATGTTGTACTTTCTCCCCCCCCCCCCCCTCTCTCTGGATTGTATAGAAGAAAGGAGAAGAATGGCTAACTGCTGATTTTGAGAAGCCTCTTAATCTAGTTGATTTAAAAAAATATTTTAAAACACACATCACACAACCACACAAACCTTAAATAGAATGTAGTGGAAACCATGTTCTAGTCAACTGGCTAAAATACTCTTATGAGTACTCCTAAAATTCAGATAAAACCACTGTTCCTGAACCCACGCAACAAGGAAGGAAAAAGGCTGAGAAGTGCACAGCCCACCCCCCAAAAAAGTTGCATTTCTCTTTTAAATGTTATCTAAGCATGAATCAATCAATTAACCCTTTTTTAAAAAAAAAATCTAGGTGAGTATTCAGAGTGTGGGTAGGGAGGAGATCGCTATACCCACTGGCTCCTTTTTTTAAAAAAAACAACACATAATTATTTCCCTTTAAAAAAGAAAAGAGCATCATCCCTAGTACAAAACGACTACATTTAAAACAAAGTTAAAAGGCCAAAATGCTAAATTTTGTCAGTAGGTTGCATTTCTTTACAGTTCGGTTGATTCCCAATATGTCTTTCGGGTGCTGTTCTCTGTGTTTTTGCCTTTTGGTAGGTTCTTTGCTCTCTCGAAGGAACTTTGTTCAGTTACTGTAGACCTTACAAGGTGGCGCTCTTCACGTTGAAAGACTAAATGTTGAAAGACTAAAGGAGTTTATGGCCAGACTAGCATTTTCTAGAAAGCATACTTAAAAACAGACAGACAAGAGAACCAACTCTGCCAGCTTGCTATCTGATCTTTGCTATTGAAAAAATGGCAAGGGTGTGTTTGTGTGTGTGGAGATACATACACACACACACACACACACACACACACACACACACACACACACTTCCTCCTCTCTGCACTTAATTTCTTCTGTGCAGGCCTATCTTGGCTGAATGAAGAATACAAGCCCATTTCTGTTCAAAAGTAAAGCTTATTACATTTAGGAGAACTATTTTCAGGATACTGTATACAGGATTGCAGCTTTAAACATTCAAGTAAACACAGCATCTCCTTCCCCTAATGACATTTATTTTCAAACAAGCACAATGAATACCCCCATTACAGTACTGTATTGCAAATAGTTAACCGATAAAGGCATTAAGCATTGGAAACAATGAATGAATCCATACAAAGATGTTTGTCCATCCCAAAGCTTTCTCACTCTAGAAGTTAGAACTGATTGATTGAACTTAAAAACACCTATCATGCGTGTGCGTGCACATACACGCACACAAACAAACACACACACATATACCTCCTTGAACTATGAAGAGGTCACCAGATGTAATTCACTCTGTGACATGATAGCCGACACAGAGAGTTTTAGCCAAGCTTGTGATCTGTGTTGTCTTGTTGAAATGTTGTCTGCTTAATGGGGCGATCATGCAAGCTACATCCAGGAACAAAGCCTAGCAGTTTCTACAAGCATCACTAAGTTAAGAGAAGCACCACAGCTTGCAAATCTATCAAACTAAATTGCAAAGAGAAGCAATCTGATTTTTTTTTTAAAAGGAATTGTTCCACAGTCATTATGCACGACTAATATTGATATACAAAGACGTATTTTTTTTTACTGCATTACTGCCAGGCAGTAGAACAGATTTCTTAACTAAATGGGGAGGGGGGACAAAAGAAGTAAAAAACATAAACTCCAGCCAGCCTGCCTTAGATCAGTTTGTTTTTGTTATCATTTCTGTAAGAAGCTTTTAAGATTGGCTAATGTTAGAGGGAAGGGATAAAAAAAAAGCTTTATATGTGGATGATTCCAAAATGTTGGTGTGGTTTGAGGATTTAGGAATGGGGGAGGGGTGGATAAATCATTACAAAGGAAGGACAAGATGTCACTTGTGGCCATCTTTAAAATTATCTTAAATAAATTGTAGTCAAAGCCTCTCCAGTGTTTTGTTTTGTTTTAATTTTAATCCTCATATCAATAAATGATTTCAATCCTTACTGACTGCAGTAGTTTGGTACTATAATTCCCTGGTAAAACATATATTCTGGTCATGTTCTTTTTTTCCTTCCTTCTTTTCTCCAGATGAAATTTCCTTTCTGTTAATATCGGTAGGACAAATTCAATCAATAATAATATACTCTATGCTTATGATGGCCAGTTAAATTATATTGCAAATGAAAACTTTTACTCCATGGGTTTTAATCTAATATTAATTACACACTACTATCATGTCAACGGGGACAACTATGCATGCATTTATCACATTTATATATCAAAGTTGCTGCTTTCCTGATGACACCATGGAAGAAAAGGGGGGACCAGGAGGGGAGAGGGGTGACTTTCAAGTTAACTGCCTAAAAATCTAAGTTGCAGCACCCCAACCAAAGCAATAAGGATGCCTACCACAAATTACAGGATTTCAGAATCTTTAATAATGTACGAAATGTTACCAAACAATTCTGTAAACTAAATTGTACATACCAATTCTTCTAGCCATAAATATTGAATATCTGTAACATGTATAACCAGACCTTTACATGCGGATAAATATGGAATTCGGGAAATATATACAATATGTGGTTGTATTTGCCAAAAGCAATGGACAGGTTATAGCTTATAGTTTTTTTTTCCTTTCTTTCTTTTTTTTTAATATCACTTTACATACACAAATGTAACAGTTTGACACGCAGATCCAGGCTTGCACTATACGAATTATTTTGACAGGACATGTAACAACATTTTACTGCACTACTTAGACTGGACTTTGGAACGAAATGCTTGCACTTTATACAAAAGAAAAAGCACACCAATAATATTCTGTTAGGTTGACGTTTAGACTGTAATAATACAAAGTAATTCACATTTTGGTACACATTTACTAGAACATCCTTGCCATTCAGTACAAATAGTTGATCTTCTACCTCCCCCCTTCCCGCCTTTCAGCCTCCTCCCTCTCCCCTCCCTCCCGCCCCCCACTCCCAGTATATGCAAAGACCACCGTTTCACATAGCCCCTTATTTCAACTTGTGGCAGAACTATTTACAAAATCAAACAGTACATTGTAAGCTAGTATTTCTGTATTTACAGAAAACAGGAGGCAGCTGCCAGAGAAACATGCAGTTGTGAGAGCTCCAGTCAGTGGTCCCCATCTAAAAAGCCCTACACAGGGACAAGATGGCACCACAAACCGGCCTTTCTCTCATACACAACAGAACCCTTTGGGCTTTGCTCTCCTAGCCTTTGGCCCTGGAACCAAAGCAAACAGCAGAAGAGGGACCAGAGAGGGAAAGAAACCAGACGGGGGTGGGGGGGAGAGGAGAGGAAGAGGAGAGAGAATTCTTGATTTGGTTCACTCCTGGGTCTATGGCAGCATTTAGATAGATTGATAGATTTATTTATTTATTTATATAAAAAAAACAAACAAATAAAACACACACACCCCCAAAAAAGATTCATCAATTTCAAAGTGTTCGTTATTATTATTATTATTATTATTTGAGTCTTTTAAATAGGTCGCTTTTTGCCCCGTTCGTTTGTTTGTTTAAACGTACCATTCGTTAAAATTTGACGTGAGCGTACTGTGGCTGGACGTGTGATGGACCGCTGAAGATGAGGGGGATAAGGAACTCGTGGTCTGGTTTTCTGTGGATGGAGAGACGATGGTTGGGGGAGTGGACGATTCATAACCCGAGCTGGCAGCGGGAGAAGGCTGGGATCCCTGGTTAGAGGATTCGTGGACCTGGAAAAGAGAGAAAGAGATGATAACAAAGAGAAAAGCTTGACACGCGGGTGGGTGTGAATAGGTATCTACATATATATATAGTGTGTGTGTACATACACACCGCTTAAATATACACGTATACGTATATGCACACATCACTTAAATATACATATATACATATATATATATACACACACCCCACTTAGCTATACACATACATACACAAATATACATATGCATGTACACGTACATACATACATACATATATACACACACGTACACACAATGCACACTGCAGAGCTAAATAGTTGTGGATGCCTAACTGACAGACCAACGTGCATGCGCACTATCTCGGCAAGTTGTCCCGAATGCTAAGCCCCCCCTCGAGCTCAATTCACCGATTGAACTCTATAGGCCAGAAGAGGGAGGGGGAGGAGAGAAAACGCGAGAAGTTTGGAATCTTGCTTTGCTAATCAGGATCGCAGAGAAACGCGGAGTTCTGAAGTCTCCGCCAGCTCTGCCCATTTCGCGGGACTGCCCGCCGTGTAAGAAAAATACGGGCCTAGACCACACATACACACTCACACACACACACACACTGAGCTGTTAACGCAACTTTAAACAAGAAAACGGAAGGTTTTCTCACACCATCTAGGTTCCTTCAAAGCACTACCATCTAGATTTTGCTTTAAATTCTTTTTCCGGAGCAGCACCTAACCCCAGATGAATACGGAGCGGGACCAATTGTTGAGGCCGTTTCTCAGTGCAAAAAAACCCTGGAATTGTTAGGTTTTTTGAGCCTGGGAGCTGCTGGGAGTATTTCCTTTATCTATCCGGTCTAGAGCGGCCATATCTTTGGCGACAAACTCACTGTAGATCGAAACACTCTTGGGCAAAGAAATAACCTCGGGGCTCTCCGCTCTTTTCTCTCCCCCCCCCCCACTCCGAAAAAAGTAGCGGTGGGTTATGGGGAGTCGGCGATGGGATAAGGGAGGCGAACGAGAGCGAGCGGAGGAGAGAAGGTCCCAGCAAGAAGCACGAAAAAAGCTGAAACGACCATTTTTACCTTCATGTGTTTTCGTAGGGAGCTGGGATGCGTGTAGGATTTATCGCACATTTTGCAGAGATAAGGCTTATCTGACGTGTGGACATGCATGTGCTTTTTGCGATCACTACTGTTGGCGAAGCGCCTGTCACAGCCCTCGAATTCACACTTAAAGGGTTTTTCACCTATTGAAAAAATAAACAAGAACCTTCTCGTTACAAACCTGGGACTTTATGCGCGCTAATTTTTATATAATATAATATATACACAAACACCAGATCGTTCCAATTCCAAGAAAAATCGGGGTAAGAGAACTAAATAAAAATGTTTACTGAATTTTTCTTCCACTTCAAGAACAGACCCCAGGATTTCACCAGACGTGAACCTGCTGCAGCAAAACTGGCAGTCCAGTCTGGCAAGGGAAAATTCGCTGCCACTATTAAAGCTACTCCTCGTCTTAGTTTACTTTCCCTTTTCCTTATTCAACCCTGGTCTATACATAATCTGATAGAACTTTATAGTTATCTCACTTCTAATGCATTATACGCTTTGATTAAACTTCCAAGTGGTAACAGTGCCTGCTTCCAATTCTCGTATACACTTATATGCTAGAAGAAGGAAGGAAGGAAGGAAGGAAGGAAGGAAGGAAGGAAGGAAGGAAGGAAGGAAGGAAGGAAGGAAGGAAGGAAGGAAGGAAGGCCAATTTTTTAAAGGTGCTGTTGATTTACGATATATTACAATAAACCTTTTCCAAGGGTAGCATATAATAACACAAACCCATACAGCTCATATTACTTAAATTAGCCCACGTAATTAAATATTTACAGAGAAATAAAAATGATAGCAAGAAAAACTGGAATGAACAAGCTATATATTTAGCCAGATTTCTCAAAGCAACGCTGTCACACCAATTAATTAAAACCAATAAATTCAGACCGCTGCCATTTCCCCCTCAGCTCCTACTCCCGCCTCCCTTCCATCCCCAGCTGTTAGAACCTATATTTCCGAATTTCCTTATTTTAAATATATATATTTTTTAAAATTAAAAATTAAAAACTCTAGAGCAAAATACTCTGTTTCTCTCTTATTCGCTTTAGCTGAACTTCAATCCGAAATTCAATCGCCTTCTTCGGCTTACGATTGCTCTGGCCCCCTTACAGGACTCCCGAGGCCTCTTCCCTTCCCGAAAAGACACTGTTGCGAACGGCCCTCTTTGAACCCCGTCAAGGCAAGTGAAGTTTGGCTTCTTTTGTTTTGTTTGTTTGTTTGGAGACGTACCTGTATGCGTCCTTTTGTGGATTTTGAGATTTTCCGAGCGAGCGAAGACTTTGCCGCATCCCGGGAAAGGACAAGGGAAAGGCTTCTCCCCCGTGTGGACGCGAATGTGGTTGACCAGTTTATATTTGGCCTTGAAAGGCTTCCCTTCCCTGGGACACTCTTCCCAGAAGCAGATGTGGTTGGACTGCTCGGGCCCGCCAACGTGCTCCACGGTGACGTGAGTCACCAGCTCGTGCATGGTGCTGAAAGTTTTGTTGCAAGACTTTTTGGGGTTAGCCAACTGCTCGGGTTCGATCCACTTGCAGATGAGCTCCTGCTTGATGGGCTGCCTCATGTAACGAAAGAAAGCCCCCGCTCCGTGATGGGCTGCCATGTTCATATTCATGTGGCCGTAGCCGTGCAGTTGGGGGGATGCATAATGCTCAGAGCGCGGGCTGGTCACCTGCCCATACTGCTCCGGTCGGCCGTACATGTCTCCGGAGAAACCGAGGCGCATCTGCCCGTTGACCACGTTGGGCGACGCGTGGCTTGTGGCTTGCTCGTGGAGGCCCGGGAAGAGGAGATGGCCCGCCGCCTCGCCATGCCCGTGGGGCCCTCCGAAGCTGCCGGCCGCCGAGGCGAAGAGACTGTGTTGCGCGCTGGCCGCCGCCGCCGCTTCCCCGAAGCCCCGGTTGCGAAAAAGAAAGTCCCGCGTGGAATTGAAGGCGGCCGCGCTGGAGTAGGAGCCGACGTGGCCCGGGTGATGGTGGTGGTGTCCCAGCGCCGCCGCCGCCGCGTAGCCCGGGGCCTGCGAAGTGAAGGCGGTCTGGCCGGCCGAGGCCAGCTCGTGGCTGCTGGGGTTGAGCTTGAAGGCGCCCATGCCGGCGTCGGCGAAGGGGTTGATGCCCAGTCCCACCTCACGCTCCGTCACATCGCCCGTGGAGTGGTGGCGAGAAGAGCCGAAGGTCGTCACACCGATGGCTGGGTACTGAGGTCCAGCATCCAGGAGCATTTTTTCCCGCTTTGCGGGCAGCTGCGGCAGCAACCGCCGAAACAAAAGTGATTGATCGGGGGCAGGGAGGGCGGGGGAGATAAGAAGGAAGCAGCCGCCAACAAACGGCAGGGAAAACGGGAAGGAAGAGCCGCTGCCGCCGCTGCCGCTGCCGTCGCCGCCAATCCAACCAGCTTCGCCGTGCCTTTCTCTTGCCAAAGTCCGCGCGACGATCAGCCACTAAAGCGACCGCATCAGGAACTCCCCTTTCGGCATCCGCGCACCAAAAACACACACACACACACACACCAAAAGGAGAGGGTGGGAGAAAGGGTCGGATGCGGGGGGGGGGGGAGAAGGCTGGGGGGGAGCGCCGAGGAAACAGTGGAGAAGCTGCGAAAATAAAAGAAGAGTAAAAAAAAGACCTCGGCGCGCGCACAGGCAAAACCGATTGCGCCTCCCCCCACTCCTGCTTCTCTGACTGCACTTTTTCGGGGTCTTCGCGGGGAGGAGGGAGAGAATTCAGGAGACCCCGCTCTCAAATAACAATAGCCAAAAGAGAGGAGGAAGCAGAGTCTGGCTGGGGGAAAAAATCAAAACAAAAACGAAACTTCCTTTAGTTCTTTCCTTTCTGGATTTTTAAAAACAGAAGCTAGAGGAATGCAGAGAAGTAGCGAACAATTTTCAATTCTCTTCCAGTTCTTTCACTCTCCGCCCCCCCTCGTCTCTTTTTTTCCCCCTCCTTTGGCTTTTTCCCCCCTTCGCTTTCCTTTTTCCCCCTGCTTTGTTTAAAAAAAAAAACCGGCGCAAATCATGCACAATATTGTCTTTTGCGGTTTATCTTCCTGGGGAGAAACTTTCACCTCCTCAGCCGGGCGGTGAACGCGAGACTGATAGCGGCAATCATTCCTGCAGATAAATGAATTGAAAAGACGACACCGTCCCCCCCTCCCCCATGAATGGAAGAAGGGGAGGAGCTACGTGGAGGCCGACGTCGCAGTTCATTGGTGCTTCGCCGTTCCTACTTTCACTTGCAACTCCCTCCTTCCTCTCCAATTAAGGGTGCACAAAACCTCTGCTCTGTCCTGATTGGTTCTCTCCTCTCATCAATCCCAGGTATTGTGAAGCCGAGTGACATCGCGTTTAACAAACAGCTCGTACAGGAGTAGCAACTTTTTATACCACAAACATATAAAATATATTATTTTTATGCTGGAAAATATTTCCAAAGCTTTTCCCCAGGTTTGATCTGGAGATGTAAATGTCCCTCATGTACTACGTTTTACTTTTTTCTTTCCAAGGTGCTCATGGGTTGGCGCTCAAGACCTTTGAACAACACTCAACAACTTTTTAAGGGGCTTGACCATGGAAATCCTTTTGTGATCTGCTCCTTTCCCACTTGCGTTTACTTTTTTTTTTAAACCTCTAAGGCTCTCCCCAAAGTTTGTGCTGACTTGTTTAGATCTTGTTTTAAAACAAGTCTAATATCAGTGGGAAAATGGCAATAATATGTTTGATTTTCCCCACTCTGAAAATAACATGTAGCACCCATCAAAAGGCAGGTGGGTGAGAGCACTTTTGCTTTGGCTATTTTGTGTAGTGCTTGTGTTATCTCTTTTTTCATACTTTGTGTGTTTTTCCCTCCCCTTTCTATTTTTTTTTTAACCGACTCTTTAGTTCAAGATTTTTTTTAAAAAAAAACCTGTAAATTTTCCCAAACTTGCTTTTGTCTCTTCTATGCTGCATGAAGTTCTTGGATCCTGGGGTTTTATAATGCATTTGAAATCCTCTCTAGATAGGAGCAGTATAAATTTTCTGACGCTCAACCGTTTCTAGTTCACAAATCAGTCACCCTTGTCACATTTATTGAAATTCCTCAACTTGCCACACCAGGACGGTGGAAAAAGCAGGCGGCGCCTTTGTTGCTGACCAAGCTTGTGATCGCCAGAGAAAATTTACTTACCTTCAGATGAGTGAGCAGAAAAAGAAATAACACTCCCTTTGATTTAGTTAGGAAAATGCAGACATTTGGATTCAGTGCAAACATACAACACTTGCTTGTTTTCTAGATGCAACCCCTCGATTAACCTACCTTTCCCCCAACTAAAGTCTATTGAAGAACTGCGAATAGTTCGCCTTTGTTCCTGTTACAAAGAGCCATTGACTATATATTAAAATGATTGTCGAGATGGAGAAGTATGGCTCTTAAAAACCACCTTTGTGGCTCAATCATTTAAAAATGCAACTTCTAGACTCTTCCTTGCAGTTTTCCAAAATGTACTTGTTTTCTAAAAAAAGAAAAAAAAACCAGTGTTAGTTGAGAATCTTCTTTGCTTTTAATTCGGACCCATTTTCTCCCAATATCCAGAAATTCAGAATTGAGGGGTGGAGGTGGTTAAAACCAGCTAAAACTCAGAATCTTTCAGGTTTGTTGAGCCAATGGGAGCTTTCCCACAGAAACGCATCCTTCCAATTGCCTGTTAGGCGCTATGAAGCAAATTCCCCTGGCAGGTCTAGATGCGTGATATAATATTCAATGTTTTAAGAAGGGCCGGGGAACCGCACGGCAAACAGATTTTTTTTTCTTTAGAAATCTTTTGCTGTGATAGGTAGTGCAAATAAATGCTGCACGCCAGATATTCTTGCAGAGTCAATACAAGAGAAGGGAAGATTTTTCAGAGCACTCTGGTCTGTAGGTTTTCCTGGGTTTTCTCTCCCTTCTTAGCGCTAATGTTTGGGTGAAAAGTAGCCTGACAAACCCATAGAGCAAGACTCCAACGCCTTAAGCAACAGGTTTCAAGCATCTCATCTGGGTAAGAAATGTGTCTCACCCTGGTTGCAAGTATTAGATCTGGCCTGAAAGGTGAAAGGTTAGTATACTTAGCATGGTTAATTCTAGGGCTACCAACAAGAGGAGAATCTGGGGAATATTTTGTAGAAGAAAATATTTTGTAGAAGAAAATATGGATAAACCTGGGCACCTTTGCAGCTAGCAGAAGAGAGAGCACTTAAAATCCACTTAAAACCTACCCCAAGACTTTACCTTCAAGGAAGAGTGCCGCCTAAAAATGACAGCCTGGTTGCTTTGTTTCTTCACTTGTTTATTTCTCCGGGTTGTTGTGTGTGTGTGTGTGTTTGTGTGTGTGTGTGTGAAAAGGCGGCTGAGCTAGAAACTCCATTTGTGCCTGTGTGCGGGTGTGCGCTGTATGTGTGCAAGCACTGTGGGTTGTAGAAGTGATCAAAAGTGGGATTTGTGGCATGTTCTCTGCAGGAAACCAGAGCTGCTCCAGTTCAAAGCCACATGCACCAACGTGACATATAAGCCATTAAAATAACGTCCCGACGTTTTATTTCTATTTCATCATGCATTTCCCAACTATTTTCAGAAAGCAAGAAAAGAAGAAACGAAGGGTGAACTTTCCGACGAAGCACCCAAGAGGACTTCTGGTTTGATCCACCCGCTGCCCACCGACCTAATTCTCTCCCCGCCCCAGCCTCTACTCCCATCTCCTTGTTTTTTCGCTCTATTATTATTAGATTCTCTTATTTGTTGTCAGTCCGGGCTTGGTAGAACAGAAATGAAGGGATCTCGCTTTCAACAGGTGGAGTGGGGTAAGTGATTAAGATGGAGGCGGGGTGGGGGGGTGGGTAGGAAAAATGGGAGATGGGGGAAATTGGGAAACAGATTCCAATCAGCTTCTGGCAGACCAAACTGAGGGGGGGGGAGCGATTTGTTCACTTTTCAAAGGGTCTGCGTGGGTACACCTGAGTTTAGGAAGCTTCTCTTCCTCTTTCTGTCACACGCACACTAACACACACGAGAAACAGAGGAGGTGTAGTGTGCACCCACGAGTCTTGACCTTTCACGGGCACGTGGGTTATGGGTTTAGTACCAATTTCTTTACTGGAGACTATTTTGCAGGTAAGCTATCCAGATCCCTACAGCTGAAGGCAGGGTGGGGGGCGGCATATTCTTTCTCTCCCTCTCTCCCTCACCCCGCCTCCGGCCAGATAATCAGGACTTTTTGAGCAAGGCTTTTCTCACGCTGCCCTGCCGCGGGAGTTAGCGCGTCTGCTGCTGCTCTCCAAAGACGCCTCTTAACAGGACAGCAGACAATAAACCAGCCGGTTGCGATAGAGGCGGCGGTGGCACTGAAAGAAAGGGGAGCCGGTTCCTAACGCTCGAAAATGCCCCCTTGCGCTCCTTACAGAAAACGTGGGGTTTCTTCTATCGACCAGCATCTCTTCTCGTTTTGTCTCGGGCTGGATACGCTGCCTCGGAAGCAGCCAGAGACTGATATTGATTTGGTCAAGCGCGGGTCTTGCCCTTGGGAGACTCAGTACCGTCTTCTCCCGTTCTCCTGCGCAGGGAAGAGGGACTTAACCCGATCTGCGGGGGGGCGGGGAAGTCTAGCGGCCTTCCATAACCGAATTTTCCACTTAAGGCGTTTTCCTGAAGGGAGCGCTGAGCCTTTAAGAGAACTAAGTAGGATTCCTCTAAAACAATGACAACCAACCCCCCCCCCCCCGCCGCCGCCAATACACACCCTCTTTCAACCCAGTTCTCCTTTGGGGTCTGGCCCTTCCTTCCCAGTGGCGAGAAAGGTGAAGCCCACTTCATTTCCTTGGCTACTGTTGATCATGTAGTTAATCAGTTTGGATAAGTGTTGAAGGCTCAAGCTCTTGAAGTGGCCGGCTTTGGAAACACCCTGGAGGTTGACCTCTGACCTGCGACCGGGAACATGTGCCAGGCCCACAGTATCCGGAACAATGACTTGAGTGTGCAACCTTGGGAAGGGGGGTGGTGGTGAACATTGGCTTGCTTTTCCTTTCAAAGGACTAGTCTTACCTGATTTCCTAACCAGCCTTGGTAGAAGCAGCTGCTGAGGGCATTCTACTAGTCTGCAAGCTCTTGAAATAGGGATCTGGCCTGCCTGCCTTCCTCTACAAGACCAATTTTTAAAATCTAATTAATTTGATTCTTGTACATACTCTCTATGTAAACCGTTTTTTTTATTTTGCTTTGCTTTAGTTAGCTTTTTTTTAAAAAAGGAATTTATCATTTCTAAAGAACATGGGACATCTATAGGACCTGCAGGCCTTTATACTTCAGCTTTCCCAAGTTGTAGTGCTGCTGTTTCAGAGTGAATTAGCTAAGAAGGAAAAGAAATAGATTTGCAAGAGGTTTATTGGAATGACTGGCTACATCAAGAATCAAGTTACCAGCAAGTATTTGCTTACAGCTAAACTATTTTTAGTATGGAAATAAACGTCAGGACTATCTAGCCCATAGTAGAAACTTCACTTATTCAATATGTAAACACAGGTGTCATCTGTGCCAGAAGCCCAACATACATGAACCTCTAGTCTTACTTCATCACATTTTTAGAATGTTGGTCAAAGTAAAAAAAAAAAAAGGAAACAAAAACTCAAGAGTAACAGCAAGCTTCTTTCATTAATAATGAAAGCAATGTATTAGAAACTGTTTTTGGGGAGAAATCTGTTACACAGATCCTCAGATTAAGCCCTCTGCAAAATCTTTTATTTTGCAAGAAAAGTGTGTTTGAAAATTAGACATTGAAGTGTTAATGAATTAGTCAAGGGAATTTTGAAAATATTCAGTTTTCTTTTAAGTACTGTAACTCATCTTCTTTACTAACTCCTTGTAAGCCTTATTTTAACTTTGTTCACGATATTTGAACAAATGTAACTAATTGCTATAGCTTTAGGTGTACTATGATGTTTTCTTTTACATTATTTCAATGCTTGAATATCTGATTACGAGTGAGTTCAAAATTAAAAGTTTGAGAAAAGCCTTCTAATTACAATATCAACAGTAGTATTGATATATATTTCCTATATAGCATTGGCTTTTAAAATTATAGCCCACATAGAAATCCAATAGGGCTTCTGCATCTATGTGATTCTGATGAAGTAGCATTCCTTAACTTGTCTCCATTTTGCACCTATATTCCATATCTACAAAGAGGACTTTCTGTAGCAATGCAATCATGAAATCATGTCTTCTTGCCGTTTTTGTGTGTCACTGTTGCGTGCAATTACTTCTTCATATTTGCCACTGGTGATAAAAGTTAGGAGGTGTATTTGAATTTTCTAAAGGCATCTCTTAAATCTGGGTCTTTGCAATTGAAGCCTTGTGTCTATTGCAGACAGCCATTGGTTCCCCCTTTGAAATGTAGAGACAAGGCATGTAAAAGCGACAGCTTTAAAGTACCCCCAGCCATCTTGAGGGTATTTGATTTAAACCTGAGAGAGTATCTTTGATTCGAAGGGTCTTGAAAATGAGACCAAGTTTAATATTGGCCCTGAAAAGTCCATAAACAATGCAGCCAAGTTGGTGGTAGGGCTTCTTAATTTTCTGCCAGGAGAAGTGGGTCAGATCAAAGGAAAACTGGGAGGGGGGAAAATCTCCTTTCCTATTTCTCTCTAAATCATTCTTAGACCTGCTCTGTAAAATATGCTCAAACTTTTGAAATGTTTAATTGTAAGCTGGTTCTCCCTCTTCTCACCCTCCCTCTCTCCCTTCCTTTATTTCTGCTGTATTTTGTAGACACAAAGACTGAGTTCCAAAACAATGTGAGTCTTTTATTCTGGGTGGGGGAAAAAGGAGATTTCACGCCATTCTCAAATTATTTATCACTTGCACATAAGACAGACACTTTTAAAAAAATGCTACTCCTCTTTCCTAAACAGGAACCAAATCAGAAAATAAAGTACAGCATTCACCTTGAAATGAGAAAAAGAAAAGGATTTTACAGAAACCTTCTGGGATATTCAAGTAAGTTAAAATATGATTCCTTATACTTGCGTAAGCATAACTCAACAGTGTCCCACCAATTCCCTTTCTGTTCATTCAGATGGTCTAGAATGTACCTTTGGTCCCAGTTAAACTACATTCCCCGAGTCTCTGATTGTACTGTCACATTATGCTATGACATATTCATCTTGCATTCATTAATGGATGGTTTGATTGAAATGAGGTTTGACGTGTATTTGGATCTTATTTAAAAAAGAAGACTTTGATCTTGGAGATTGACTTTACATGATATATATCATTGTTAGCTGCCGCATCAGCCTTCCATAACGTGGTAGCTTTCCAGTGTCCACCATGAGAGGACTTAAGCAGAGTATTGACTGACATCTTATCTGACAGGAATACCTTAATTTGGAGGGAGTGGATTAAGTATTCTATTTGAAATTAGCATCTTATTGGGCTGGTCTTTCAGCTTTTAGACTGGAAGAAGGATAAAAGGAAGGAAGGAAGGAAGGAAGGAAGGAAGGAAGGAAGGAAGGAAGGAAGGAAGGAAGGAAGGGCTCTATGAACTTCCTAAGGAAATAACCATCTCTACCTGAATTCTCCATCCTTCCTTGTTAGCCCATTTAAAATATATAAAAATACCCATCAGTAATAAATGGGAAAGGAAAATGGAGGATGGAGAAGAAGCTTTAACTTTCTCTCTTCTTTCCCAAAATCACCTTCTTTCAATAAAAGAGTGGGCCAGCATTTCATCCCATATGATTTCTCTGTCCTTCTGAGGCCTTTACAAAGTCACAAAAATCCTTCCACATACTATCTTCTGATGAGAGTAATTGGGTAAATTCCTGGTCTTCCTTACAGTCTTGCCCAGGAAGCATGGATTTCCATCTGTATTATGTTCTTAGAGCCCATAACAAGTCAGTTAATCCCCACAGAACATGAGATTTAAGTGGGTTGTTGCTCTTGAAATCACTGGCATGACATGGAGTGTTGAAAGTAGGAATTTCCAATGAACCAAGTTTGGAATTCAGTTTGCCTTTATTATAAATTCTCACATAAGTACTGGATAATACAACTAAAATTTCAGGAGAGGAGGGATGCTTTGATTTTAAAGGAGAAGCGAGCAGGGGGTAAGGATGGCAATGCTGCATGGAAATTCTTTCTTCACGAAACTTTCCTTCTTCATAAGTGATGAAGACCTCCTCTGAAAAGGTCACCCCTTCCCTACACAGATTCATTGACCCGTCAGAGAGACAGACATAGAACTGCGGGGAAAGTTTCTGAGGGTCTCAATTGCCCAGAGAATCCGGCTGTTTTAACCAAAAGTTAAAAGGTCAAATTCTGCTAAGCAGCTACAGCCGAACCAGCTCTGTTTAAGAGATGGGGGTAAAAGAAAGCACGTGTGACCAGGCAGGCAAAGCCCCCCAAAAGCTCCATATTTTCGAAGGTTTCTTTCTTCCAATGGGAAAGGCAACAAAGTCACAGACTAAAATATCCTCTGTTTTGTTTCGGAGACCTCGTGTTGCTTGAGAAGGAGAGCAAGTGAGACTCCTTGAGTTACTCCAGAGAACACCATTACAGAAAATTGCCCATGGGAGCAACCCTCTCCTCTCTGCATTCTGCCATCCTCCTTGGGTAGAAATGCAACCTTCTGCCTCTTCCAGCTCCTCCAAAGGAGACTTCGGGTCCTTCAACACAGCAGAGAAATGGGATATATATGTATATAAGGAATGGGCTTCCCTCCCTTTCCCCCTTCCCATCATCCCCAACAGCAGAGATCCTTGCAAACTTAAACTGAACCTTGAATTCAAAGGAAGAATACATCTTAATCAGTTGATGACAGAGGTCGGGAAAAGAGGGGGGGAGAGAATCCAGTCCTCTCCTGCAAACCTACAGGCCTGTGTCGGTGGAAGGGAAAGCCCTTCAATGGGTCGACTTTCTTAGGATCTACCGGTAAGCGACTCCCGAAAAAAGCCGCCGAAATCCACCAACCAACTTTATCAATGGTGGCCGTGTCTTTCGCTTCGTTTGTACGCCAGTTGATGCACAACCCACTGGAAAGGCTTTAACCTTTAGGTCTCGATTTCTTCCTTTCTTTTTAATTAGACAGCCTTTGCTTCCACATATTTCGACTCTTTGCTAACCCACCACCTGGCAGGGCAAGGTAATATCCGCGCCCCCCTCTCCCCTCCGCACCCCCCAGTCACTCAGCCCCGCAGCGCGCCTTTAGTTATTCGCACAGATCACCCAAGGCTGCGCTTTGGACGGAGCAATTGCCGACACACACACTCGGTTGTAGTCTTAGCGGGGTCGGAGGGACTACCTAACAGGACCCGGAGCAGCCTGCAAACGGGACCCACGAGCTTCCCGCTTGGCTTGCTCCTTTCTTGGAGGCCCTTGCCAAATTGTAAGCAACGGGGCCGCCGAGACGAAAGAGAGGACGCCTTGCGGAAAGCTGAAAAAGGCGAGGATTTCTTCCCAGGGCCTCTCGGCAGGCCTTGCAGCTGGGCCCCTTCAGCGGGAAGGAAATGAATCCGAGCTCACGGGAGCTGGCAAGCCAAAGAGCCAGACTTGCCTTTCGGGATATTTTAAAATCCTGCTTCTGGCGATAACGCAACTAGGCGTTATTCTTGGAAAGGGCCGCTTTCCTTGTCATCAAGTTCCTCCGTTCCAGTATTTATATTAGAAGCGGAATCTTTCCTCTCGGGGCTATGACAAGTCTTAAAATACAGTCGGTGGTGGGGGAGGAATACCTGCCAGCCGGATTTCTGTTAAGTGTGGGGGGAACCTCGAGCTCTTCTGCAGCTCTTAAGGTTCATCCTAATTTCTGCGGCTCAGGGATAGATTGGCCACACAATGGCAGAGCTCGAACGCCACGGACGCCCGTGGAAATGTGCACACTTTTGTCTCCGGCATTCTGCGGGATAGCAAGGAAACTTCGTTCAGGACCTCCTCCTCTCTTTTTTTTAAAAACATTTTCTCCGCCTTCTGATCTTGTGTATCGCAACCCTCCCTCTCTGCTCTCCTGTCTCTCTCTCTCTCTCTCAAACACACACACACACACACTCACACACACACAGATATGTCTCCCAAGGTACACAACAAACGCTAGGAGTGAGAGCACTAACTTCACCTAATCTAATGAGAGATACACCATGGGCCATTTCTTTTCCATTGGATTCACGGAAGGCGAGGGGGGAGTGGAGGGGAAACCCCTGTGTGAAACCTCGGGGTTTTAAGTAAGAGCGGATAAAGCCATTAGCGTTTGACAAGAAGCCATGCCAATATTTTAGAATGGCCTAAGCCAACCGATGGTAACATAGGGGCTTTTTTAAAAAAAAATTGATAAAGTGTTCCAGATGTTTTCTCTCTTGACTGAAGACTGTCAGGATTGAAGGATGTCAAGTATGTAGAGATGGAATGATTGTAAGGAGGGGTGAGGAAAACAGCTTTATTTGGAAATCCCACTCAGTATCTTTGTAAGTAACAGCCTACCAGAGTCTTGCTTCCTGTAACGTTTGCCTTTTTTTCCCCCGAAACCTCATTCAGAGACCGTCAAGGATGGGGAAGGAAAAACGCGAAAATGTTTTTGGCTTTAGGCAAAAGCGACTATCAAAGAACAGTTGTCTTGAATGGCTGGGGGCCGGGTGTTAGATTGTCTATGTAAACATGTTATGTAAGGACAGTTAACTGAATCCAAGACGGGTAACTTTTTCAGCTCCTTGGGGCATATAAGTATGTATGTTTGCATTTGTGTAAAATATTGATTTTGCTGCCTTTCAAAATACTTGGAGTTACAATCCGAACAAAATCGGTCAGAACAGAACTATCTCTCTGCTATAGATAAAATAAAATTTTAAAAAATCTCCTTAAGATTATTATCTGTGAGGACTTCTAACATTTAAACTCAGAATTCCAAGATTCTCAGGAGAATATTAGAAAAAAAGTTGCCAGGAAAATATATAGACATATTTCCTAATTTGTTTGTTTGATCGCTTACCTGAAGTTGCTTGATAGTGGCTTTATCAAGGAATGGCTTGGAAACAAGTTACAAAAATAAGCTATCGGTTATAAAATAGCTTTAGATGTATTGGAAATGTGTGTGTGTTTTCAATTGAATGGCTGGAATTATTTCACAGTAAAGCGAAGCATTATATGTTTTGTTAGAAATATAAACATTGTGTGATAACATGCTCATGATACCATGGTAACTAAAATTCTATGATGGTGAGAGACAGAAATATAATATGCTTGAATCCAAAGGTTGGCTTCTTGAAGGATTTTCATCTCTACCACTATTTTTTCTATTACTTAAATTTAATATGCTTTTCATTATTTCATGAATGGATGCTACCTTGGGTGGTGAAAGCTTTGGTGACTTCATTGAGAATGTAGTTGACCAGAAGTATTTTCGCTGTAGTTCACTCGAAGTCCTTGTTTCATGGGGGGGGGGGGGGGGGGGATCCCGCTAAATTCAGTGGAAGTACCTAACTCGAGTGAATATCGGGATAGCGTTTTAAGAGTCGTTCTCACTGACCCCTCAGGACATTTGCACAAAGGAGCTGAGTGAACGGTGGGATTATCAGAGAATTGTTTTAAAATGTCATTTAAAATGTTATTCATCCAGAGCAGGACAGAAAGCGAGAAAGATCACATATTAAAAGTACATATATTTTACCACTTGTTTTCAAATGCGAGATGGATAAATGGGGCTCATTAAAAGATTTTAATTGGAAACTCACGCACCTGAGTGTAGGGGAATCAAACGCGTTGAGAAATGCAGATAGCTGAGCTGAATTTAAAAACGAAGAGGGGAGGGACTCCTTCCACACGAGTAGGCTTACTCTAACGTAATGCTTACCTCCTCAATTTGGGGCTATGAAGTTAAAGACAGAATTCTGGAAGCATCAAATTAAGGGCAGCGGGGGAAGGGAGGGGGGAGATTCTGAATTCAGACAAACCAGGATAAACATTTCTCGGAAATGTTCCAAGCCTTTAAAGAGACAAAGGCATTCCGGCATTTATTATTTTCATCACAGACCCAATAACATTACAGTCATTTTCCGCCTCTCTTTTGCCAGGAGGGTAAAGTATGAGTAACTTCTGCCTGCAATCTACAGGTTGCTTAATTTCACAGCTCCCTGCTCCATTGACGCGATTATTGTTATTCCCCTAACTAAATGGGAGCGATTGCCTAGGAGGGAGAGAGTGAATAGATCAATACAAATTTCTCCCGCTCCCCATTTCCAACCCAAACCAGTACTTCAGGGGATGAATATTGGAACTTCTCAAGTTTCAGTAAACTTCCTGAAATGATCCGCAAGATTGGAATTGACTATTGTTGCAGTCACTTGCAAGCAGTGACTCAGTTTAAAAATAAAGCAAATAATGCCACGATGGAAAATGGGGTGCCTGGGAAATTGGGTACGAGTATTGTTCTTACGGTGTTTTTTTTTTTTACAAGTGTTAGAAATCTAAATAACTGTTTGCTCACCTCTGCTTCTCAGAATACTTTCTGAATGCAAAAGCCTGCCTTTTCCTCATGGTACCCATTTATGTTGGGAACTGGGAACCTCTCCATATCTGTGTGTGCCATTTTAAAAAAAATCGGTAGTCAATCTGGGGGTGGAGGGGTGTGTGTGGAAAACGACCCAAGTTTGGAAAGCAACTTCTAATTTAAAATATATCCCGGAAATTGCATAAAATAACCGTGTATGATCTCAAGATCTAGCCCTTCCTTTTGAGGTGCTATCACTTAACCAGGTGTCATCCCTTGTCTGTTGGAGAACGCCAAATCGGAGTCCGTTGCCCGAAGCCATTTCTAACCCAGAAAGTCTCCAAGAGGAGAGAAAGCGAGCAGAGGCAATCTTGTAACGACTGGCGAAGCCTTTTCGGGGCAGTCTCTCTCTCTCTCCCTCTCTCTCCCCGCCCCCCATCTCTTTCTCACTCTCTCCCCTCCGTACCTCTTTCCCTGCGGATTCCCGCTGCGGTTTGGCCTGGCCCGGGTTTCTTTCCCACTCCAGCCCCA
Source organism: Masticophis lateralis (assembly GCA_030761175.1). Classification (NCBI taxonomy): domain Eukaryota; kingdom Metazoa; phylum Chordata; class Lepidosauria; order Squamata; family Colubridae; genus Masticophis; species Masticophis lateralis. The sequence goes on from JAUDYJ010000005.1 coordinate 29,320,035, forward strand.
ACAAGACTCAGACCAGCGCGGAAGTTTTGAGAGAAGCCGCGCCTCGCCTGGCTCTCCTTCTCGGTCCCTTCCAGCTTTGCGGCGGGAAGGAACCGCGAACTAGCCTTGAAGTTAGCCTGAAGCCAATCGGGCCCTTCGGCCGGGAAGGTGACTCCGCTCTCGACTCTCCATTAAAGCATCTGCTGATTAAGAAGAGGCTGACTGGGACAGAGCAGAGGCCCGGGCAAGGGTGGAGGGAGGGAAACCGTGAAGACTTCAGGCGAGCGCAAATGAGAACCGTAAAGGCTCCAAGCAACTCGGGGGAGGGGGGGAGGGGCGGGCAGGAAAATGGGGGGACTCCAAGCAATGGATCGGGGACCACCAGCGGGGCGCAGGAAAGGACGGGAAAGTCAGCAGCCAGCCTCGCCTTTGCGCATTCGCTGTCGTGGCACCACTCCTCAACAATTGCCCAAAAGCGCTGAACGGCACCGAGACCCTTTCGACTTGGGCCGGACACACTTTTAATTGTTCATTAAAACGCAGGTGAAAACTATCTGCGGGGAGGCAACTACAAACAGCAGAACCGGCTCGGCGGAGCCGTGCAGAGCGGAGGAGCAAAGAAAGAGGAGGGAGGAAAAACGCAAAAGGGTCTTTTGGAAATTACCCACCAAGCACCGCGCAAGCGCAGATCTCCTTGTATCCTCTTCGTCCCTTCCCCGCCCTTTTCCTCCCCGCTCCTTCCTAAATCTTTTCAGACTTCAGAGGGGACCTGTCATCGCTGACGTCGGTCAGGCAGCTTCGGCCAATCAGCGGCCTCCCTGATTGTTTAAGCGCTCCGGGTTGGAGCCGAGTCTATGAAGCTCTATTCAGTAGCCTCCCAACGTCCTGCTGCTGCCTCTCAAAAGCATATGGGATTCCACGTAGGCATTAAAAAACAAGGGGGAGAAAAATCTACACCCCCCAAAAAAGGGATGGGGAAGGGAGAGGGGAGAAATAAAGAGAGGGGAGAGAAAAAGAAAGGGGGAGCAAGAAGAAGCTGCAAAATCAAAACAAAGCCAAATAGTGGAGACCGAGAGATTGGGAGGGAGAAAGAGAGAGAGGAAACCTTTCGGGGGAACTGGGGGGGGGGGAGGAAAACTTTCGGAAAAGTTTTTTTTTCTCTCTCCACCGCTGGCTTTCTCCCTCTCTCTCCCTGCCTTTCAGGCGCTCTCGCTCGCTCCCCCTCCCCGCTGTCAGGTGACTTTTTAGAACTGTAGAACCAAGTGAGCTTTGGGGGAAGCCAGGAATGGGGTCGGCGGCACTTTCCAAGCGGAACACCGCGCTGAAATTAGTAGGCTTGGCAGGGGATCCTCATCCTCCTCATCCTCCTCACCGCCATCACCACTCCCCTCAGAGCATGACAGGCTTCGCCAGGGATCCCCATTCCATGCGCCCTGGGGAGCACCCTGGAGAATCCCGCCTCGGTTTGAGTCCATTCCGGTCAGAACACTTGGGACACCATCATCACCATCGTCACTACCACCACCACCACCATCATTCTCCTCCTCCTCCACCACCTCATCACCCAGCGGCCCTTAAACTCTGTGCTGACCCTCAGCCTCGCCATCCCGTGACAGGCCCAGCTGAAGTGGTCCCGTGTCCAACTGGAGCGTTGGGCCCGGCGCAGTCAACAACAGTCCCTTATGCGATCCCTCACCCAAGCCAGGCTGTATCGGCAGGTAGAGATGTATTCCTGCGCGGGGATCTGACTGCCCCCGGCATGCCAGGGTTCTCTTATCCACACTCTGCTGCTCCAAGTTCTCATCACGGAATATTTGTCTCAACAACAGGTAGCTACCCCGGACACCATGCTCCCCACCACCACCACCACCTCCACCACCTCCACCACCATCACCACCACTCAGAAGTCGGGACTCATTCGCTCCTTACTGGACTCCATCACCAGGAGCAACCTCCCCATGGACCTCCAGGTGGCCATCTAAACGGACAGATCAGGCTGGGACTACCTGGAGAAATGTACGCCAGGTCTGAGCCTTTTACTCCAGGACCAATCTCCCGGACAGATCCTTTCGCGGCTTCCTCCTTCCACGGCTACAGTAGCATGAACCTGAACGTGAATCTAGCGTCACACCATGGCCCTGGGGCTTTCTTCCGCTACATGAGACAGCCCATCAAACAAGAGCTCATCTGCAAGTGGATTGAACTGGATCAGACTCCCAAGAAATTATGCTCGAAAACTTTCAGCACCATGCACGAGCTGGTGACTCACGTCACCGTGGAGCACGTTGGCGGGCCCGAGCAGTCCAACCACATCTGCTTCTGGGAAGAGTGTCCCAGGGAAGGGAAGCCTTTCAAGGCCAAATATAAACTGGTCAACCACATTCGCGTCCACACGGGGGAGAAGCCTTTCCCTTGTCCTTTCCCGGGATGCGGCAAAGTCTTCGCTCGCTCGGAAAATCTCAAAATCCACAAAAGGACGCATACAGGTCAGTATAGGATGGTCTTGCTCCACTACTGTTGGGTCCAGAGATCTGCTGATGCACGTGCACTTCTTCTTCCTCCTCATCCGCCTCTTCCTCTCCCTCCCCTCCCCTCTTTAGCTTCCCTCTAATTATACTTAGAATTAATTAAAGCTACAGTAGTTCAGTAAACCCTGCAGAAGAGTTGGTTTAGATTTTTGCTTTGCTTTTCCAGCATTTGCATGTCTGTGTCCTTGTATGTGTCTGTGAAGAAAGAAAGAAGGGAAGGAAGGAAGGAAGGAAGGAAGGAAGGAAGGAAGGAAGGAAGGAAAGGAGGGAGGGAGGGAGGAGAAGGTCCAGAATTTAAGATGGTATTTTTTGTGTTTGGGGAGGAGGAAAAGAGATTCCAAAGCCCTTCCAAGAAAATAAATACATCCAATTTTGGGGCAGGAACTTGCAAATTAAGAGCAGACAAAGGAAACTGCAGATTGTCTAGGCAATTGTGAGTGATGCCGCTGTGCCTTCCTTGTGAGAAAAACACAGCTGCACAGCCCCCCCTTTTTGTTTGGGACAAGAAGCCTGAGGATAGTCCCCCAATGCTCTTTACTTCTTTAATGTTTGTATGCTTGCAAAAAATATGAGGTGGTTCATTTTGGAACCTGGCAGGGTTGGAAATGATGGCAGGGATGTGTCTTGGATGTGTCTTGGATTGAAGGTGGTGATGATTCAGTGTTTCTGGGCTACCCATTTGAAAAGGTCATTGGCCAGCATTCTATGAGAAATCTACCTTAGAAACTTTGGAGTTTTTCTTCCTCTAGTTAACATGAAAAGGCAAGCTGTCCAAATGAGACAATCTTGCAATATTTATGCTTGACCCCAGTCTGCCACAAAAGCATTTAGAGAGAATAAATGGAAACTTAGAAAGTTTTCACACTTCAGGATCCTCCCCGTGAAGCCTTACACTGTAAATGAGATTGGCAGCCACTGTCTGTGATTTTGCTGACTTCACCCAACTCCTCATTTTTTTCCCCCTCTCTCGCTCTGGTTCAAGATATTAAATAAACCTTTTTGCAAAATGTAATCCTTTTTGGGATATAATTTTATACACACTGTCTCCCGTGTACGTTCCCTTTCTACTGGGCAACCCTACAGAAATGATGAATCCTAGGTTCTTCCTTTCTTCTATTCTGCCACTGTAAAGCCTCTTTGCTTTAGCAATTAAATGATTTTGCTCTATTCTTCTTTATTCCCATCTTACCTTTTACAATATAATGATATTTTTGTTAGATGATTTATATTATTTGGAATATTTAATCATCAATAACAAAATATTAATCAAAACATCTTCATGTGGGTAAGTTGGAAGCCATTAAAGAAGATTCTTTATTCCTCAATCATGGTGCCTTTTTAAATAAGCAAACTTTAAGTGCCCTTTCACTGCCTTCTCTTTTGAAGTCTCTGAAGCAGAAAATGCTCAATTTTTTGTAAATTTGACCTACAGCAGTGCAGTTGAGCACATGAGAAAGATGCCAACTCATAGATTTATTATATGATATATCCTATCATACATGATATTTTGCCTGAGCTTCCCACATAATTTTCTTTTAAAGAGATTGGTGGTGTAACCAAGGCCAGGGCATACTAGTCAGATTTTGTAGGCCTGATTGCAGAATCGTACTTTAGGTTGACTACCCTAACTTGAAATTCTCAAACCCAAATGTGTTTAAAATAGTAATAAACCTTCCAGGAAATTATTCATGGAAAAAATTCTAGATTTGCAAGGGGGAAACTGCTTTTGTCCAGTATTAACTATGTTATATTTCCTAGCACAATAGAAAGAAGCAGATTTCTGGAGCAGAGGGGAAGAAAGAGAAAAAAAAAGAGAGATGGAGAGAATTAATTTCCAATAGAGTGGTACAGTGGGGAAAAAAAAATCCAGAGAAAGCAAAAATCACTTCCTTACCATTAGAGCTGGCCAGGGACATTTGTAACCAAGGAGGATTTTAGGCCGCAGTAAGGAAGGTCTGTTTTAACTTGTAATTTATAGCAGTAAGCCTGGCAAAATAGATCTTCCTCCGCCTTCCCTTCCCCCTCGAGAATTTTGCAAAGACTTTAATCCAGTCCCAGTGTTGGAAGGATTATGCTAAAATCGCCATGCTGTACCGTCTTGCACTCAGCAGCCAGGCCTGTGAGAGCTACAAGTGGGGGTTAGAAGATGGCGGTGCAAATTCCATGGGGCTTGCATGCATGCCCCTGCACCCCCCAACTTCAATGCTCTCCTTCTCTCCACCCACCACCAAGTTAGAAAAAGGAATTTTTCAAAGAAAGGACAGAAATGGTTTCTCTCTGCTGTCTCTTGTTTGAATAACACATACTTCTGTACAGAAAACAATCCTTTAGTTTACTCCAGGGCACAAATGTTGGCAGATGTATTTGTGGGACTAGTCATAGCAGTGAGGACCCACTTTTTCTCAAATCAGCCCTTGTGTTCAAAGCCAGCTTTCAGTTTTGGTTTTGGTCTCAATTCACAAGCTAGAGCAAGGGTCTCGAACCTTGGCAACTTTAAGCCTGGCGGACTTCAACTCCCAGAAATCCCCAACCAGCTTTGAATTCTGGGAATTGAAGTCCTCCAGGCTTAAAGTTGCCAAGGTTGGAGACCCCTGAGCTAGAGGAATGAAGAAAGGTTGAGGAAGGCAAGTCTTACATGAAGGCAACTCATTCTCTCTCCCGTTGGCAGGAGGGTTTACGGCAGAGTTGTTCCCCTGGGCCTCTTAACTTCCAGCTTGCTTGCACTGCATTACATGGATCTCCTTGATTTGTTATTTCAGCTGAACAGGGGAAGGTCAAACTGTTTCTGTACAAGGAACTATAATTAAAATGCTTAAAGAGCCATCAAAATATAAGATCTTTCTTTTAATTTCTCTCCCCCTCTTCTTCCCTCCCTCCCCATTCATCAGCACACCAATACAGAATTCATGAAAGGGAGAAAACATCTTGTTAGATTCTTCTTTGCAAAAGTCATTGTTTTTCTCATATGGGCTGACAATAATTTTTAGATTTTCACTAGTATTCTGGAAAATCAGCAGCTCTACAGTTTGACGCTGGGAATTTTGTAATCATTTTCTTTAAACCTTGAAGCCCTTGCAATCATTAGAGCCATTTTGTTTCAAAAGGCAAATGGGTCTTCAGTGATTTTTTTCAATGAACAGTGACTTTAAAAACCAGTTAACTTTGTAAATTGGACATATAAATAGGATTTTAAATGCTGCTTTGCACTGAAGTCAAAATATATGATCTGGACTCTTTCAAAAAATTATCTTTAAGAAACGCTTAACACAGAGACAAATACAGACATGCACACACCAGTAATTTATATTTTTAGAAAACAGGATCTGGCTTTTCATATCATATTTCAATGATATCCTTATTATCATTTTCTGCCCATTTCTGCCTTCCCACTCTCAAATAATATATCCATGATCAATGAAAACTTCAGAGCACGTGACTGCAGCATCTTGGACTTTCTATTGCTCAGGGGTTGTTGTTTTTTGTCTGTTTGCTAAATCAGTCCTTTTCCAGGGCATTGGTCTCTCTTGCCATCTCTCCTTCCAACAGCACTTTTCCTCCATTCCTCCAGCATATGGTATTTAATATCATATTACTATCCTAATATGATCTGCTGAACTTCATGAAAGCTTTGCATTGTCCTCAATGCTCTCTACCATTCACTTCCTTATCTAGGCATATATTCCCCATGCTATTGTTTATGGCAGGTCTTCATGAAAACTGAAAACTTGGCTTGGACACCCATACCTATGAAGTTCATCCTGGCTTTCACAAAAATAAAATAATGCTCCAGTGAGCCTTCTAGATTTTTAGGTATCATGTATTAAAGTGGTAAGCAACCAAGAAAAACCGGAGTTATTGTCAGATTCTAGAAAATATTGCACAACCTTCAGAGGAATTAAGAGAAGCCAATCCTGAATAAATTATACAGCCTGATTTTGAAGATGGACAATCCTGAATATCCCGGAATAGGATGCCATGAAGCACATACACAAACACAGCTTGCAGGAGGCTGGTATACATTTATGCATGCACACGTAAACTGTTCCAAAAGGTTGGATCTCCTTCTGGCCTTTTGTCAGTACAGTATTGCATCCCAAACCCTATGTAAATTATGGTTTCCAGAGAAAGCCAAATATTATGTTTCCTGTCTGATTGTGGATATATAAATGCATGGCTGCAGGCATATGGGGTTACTTGGTAGAAGTGTGAAAGGGGAAAGAGACGTATTCCACCAGAAGACTGTGATCTTTGGTTATGAATTGTGGGTACGTCCAGCTATGTATAGTATTGTACATCTATGTACTGTACTATAGAAGCTATGTATAGTACTGCTATCTGTTGTTTCTAAAACAACAGATAGCAGAGGCCATTTGTAAATAATGGTACATTTGGGAAGGAAGACTAGAGGATAAGGGGATTCTGGAATAAATTATGATTTGCAAAACTTTGATTAAAAAGAGTCAACTTGGTTGCCTTCAACTACTGTGTTGCTGCCATCTTGACTTTTTTGACAACACACTGCCAGCATGCAACTAGTTGTCCTGACCAGGGAATTCTTTTGCTCCAGAGTAGCCCCTTTTTCTGTGAAAAGAGAAAATGCTTATTTCTTGTGGAAAGGAGACACTGATAGTTTTAGAGATCTCCTTGAATCCCAGCAGGCATGAATTTGCACCGGAACATCCGGCCCCGTTTCCAGAAGGGAAAAGTGTCCCCAGAAGCTCAATGGTTGGAAAGGAAAGGAAATGGGGTTACAACAGTGGAAATAGCCTCTTTCTTCCCCACCCACTCCCCAAAAAGATAGTATGCCTCCACCCCCCACTACTTTCCAGACGACCTCCCCTCCCCTTTCCTCCCGGGACATTTCTGCCAAGTCTCCCAGGACTGCCTCTCTCTTTGCAGGCGAGAAGCCCTTCAAATGCGAGTTCGAGGGCTGCGAGAGACGCTTTGCCAACAGCAGCGACCGGAAGAAGCATTCCCACGTGCACACCAGCGACAAACCCTACAACTGTAAAGTGCGGGGCTGCGACAAGTCGTACACCCATCCCAGCTCTTTGAGGAAGCACATGAAGGTCCACTGCAAATCCCCGCCTCCCAGTTCCGGCTACGAGTCGTCCACCCCTTCACTGGTCTCTCCCTCATCCGACTGCGGCCGGGACCCCCCTCAACCGCCCCCGCCGCCCCCGCCGCCCCCAGCGGCCTCCTCCACGCAGGCGGCAGCCAACCTGAGCGAATGGTACGTGTGTCAGAGCTCCGGGACCAGCGGCATCCCGACGCCACCCAGTAACTCTCCTTCGCCCCACGCAGGAGAGGCCGCGTTCACAAACTGCGACCCCGGCCCCAATTATTAACGCCGCTGGCTGTAGGACTGCCCGTCGCCAACCAGCCCGCCGCCGCCTTGTTTCCGAGCTCTTTCGGGACTTTGACCAGGGTCTTGGAGATGGGGCGGAAACCGACTCGAGACTGGGAAACCCCTCCACCCCACCCCACTCCACCCGGTTCCCCCGTTCCCTCTTGCCCCTTCCCTGCTCCCAGGCACCTTTGATCAGAATTGCTGCACTGGCCATCGGAGAGAAGACGCACTGTGGGGGGAAAGATAATGAAGAGAAAAAAAATCTCCTCCCTGCTTTTGTATTTATTATGGTGCCGAGAGCACAAGACGACAGCCCCCTCCTCTCCCTTAACGTCTTTTCCCACGACGTCATGGTTTTTTGTTTCTTTTTTAATTATGAGTATTATTTTATTTTTCACCCCATCCTGAACCTGCTTGGATCGCTTTCTTCCCAACGTTTACAGAAGTGTCAGAGTTGACACAGCTTTTTTTGTATCAATGAAAATGAACCAAAGTGTTTTCCTACGGATTTCTAGTTGTACAGTCGCGATCTTCGGTGCTGGTACCTCGTGACCGTGTTTTTCTTGGACTCTTTTGTTCCCTGGTGGCTTTTAGTTTTGTTTTTCATTTTAACTGTGTGTGTGTGTGTGTGTGTGTGTGTGTGCGTGCGTGCGTGCGTGTGGCGTGCGTTTGCTTTCTGGGAAAAGGGTTATCTATAAACATGTTACTGGTTAGCCAACTGTACAGCGATCAATTAAATATTTTGATTAATTTACCAGCTCAGTTGATATTTTTTGGGGAAAGAAACCCTCTTTACTGCCCCGATTTAACCAGTCTACTCTGCCCACTTGTTACTAATAAAACGGACCCAAGGGTGGCTTAATGATTTGTGGTACATTTTAATTTACACAACTAATGGATTTTAAACGCACAAACACATTCTCCTTTGTTCTCCCACTCCTGCTCCCAGTGTTATTTCTGTGAATTCTTGCAATTCCTTAGTGAGTGGAAAGTGAGATCCATATTAAAGTGAGAAGGAGTTGTTATGAGTGATGTCATTGTGCTGATTCTTGAATTGTCCAGAAATTCAACATGTAGATTCCCCTCCCAAATGATGGAGTAAACACAGTGGCAATTTTGTTTTGAAATGCACAAAGGTTATGTAAAATTGTGAGGTTTTTTGTAATGGTAAAAATAAATGTTTTTTTTTCCAAATCTCTAGTATATCAAGAGGCTACTTCTGAGTCCTTCTTATTTTTTACCCCTTTTTTCTTATTTTCCAGCTGAGAGGGGCAAGAAGGAAAAACAGAATGCATTCCAGTTTGAGCATAGGGACAAAGCATTCTTGTGACGGTTCAGTTACTTACACCAGGCCCTAAGGCTATCAGGTCATCCTAAGAGTCCTATATCATTTGCTCATGATGTATTGTACTTCCAGTAGGGTTCCTGGGCTGCCCAGTTGATTCTGATCAATGCTATGAAAACAGGGCTCATTTTTCTGAAGGTGCACATTAGGATTTTCCTGCAATAGTTTCCATATGGACTATTTTTTCCGTTATGTAGTAAAGATACAAACTATGTAATCCTCCTCTGAATGGTTCTTATTAAAAGCATCTGGTTTCTTCTACCTAGTGTCAGCAAACATATTTTTTCTGAACTTTTCATTTTTGGGGTGCAGCCCAATAAGTCCTCTGGAATTCACTGGAACATCCTACAAGAGTGTGAACATGTAGGACTTATATTCAAAAACCAGACAAGTGTAATTTAAATTTTTGCATTCCTACAGCTTCTCAGTTATTCTGTTTTCAATTGTGGCCTGGGAATGGAGGAATATAAGATTCTTCAATCCTGTAAACTACATCCACAATATTATCCTATGTTGACTGATTAAATGCAATGGAAGAAGCAATCCAATGACTATATTATCCTGTTTATCAGTGTTTTAAAACTAAAAAGGATATATTCTGTATTTTCCACAATTGTTTTCCTTCCTATTGTTGTTCATTTACTCTGATAGTGGAGGCAACCCAGGAAAGCAAAGCTATGGAGGCCTTTGGCAAATGGGAGAAGATAAGCTCTACCTTGCCTGGAATTCTCAACTGAGCCTTTCTGGTTCCCATCTCCACCTCCAACCCATGTCTTTTCTTCCCGATTTCTTTCTTTGCAGAAGCTCTGGTTTTGGATGTGTAGGCTAATCACCTTTAATTTTTCATTTGCTTGTTACAGATGTCTATCTCGTTGCTCTCAAGGTAATCTAGACAGAGGCAGCTGAAAAGCTCTGCATCTTATGCCTTAGACATCAAAGCAGGCTCTCGCAATGAAAGCATTTCTTCGCAACGGTGAATCTTCATGGTGAGTTAAGATTTCTATAGCAGTAGGCAAGTCATACTTTAAAAGCTTGAAAAGAGAAGTCTGGAGCCATCTAGCCTTTTCACAAGAAGGACATAATATTTAGGTCTAAGACATTCTTCCTGCCATCACCCGCTCCCACCCTCTGATTTTCTAACAGCCCTCTGCAGCTGGCCCAACTTGGTCTTTATTGATTTTGTTTGAGCTTCCAGTCCAGTGCATGTGTGTGTGTATATATATATATATCAGAGAGTGTGAGTGTATACCTCTACCTTTTTCCCAATCCTTTGTGTGTTTGTGATGGACATGGAATTTCCTCTCCTGTCCGACCTTTCCGGGGCAAGGAAAACCCCACGCGAATGGGAGGCCTTGTTCCAACCCCATATTCAGAATGGATAAGAATGTCAGAAAGAAAAATGGGCCTGCTTGAATCACAGCCCGTCACTTCACTTTTGTTTCCCTTCTTCTGGGCCCTGATCAGAGACGGCCTTTGGGATTTGATGGCGACTTTTCTAAAGGCGAGGAAATGGGTTTGAAGGAGAGGGAAGAAAAGGAGAAAGGTCTAATCAAGACCGGCCTTGTTCAAAGGCTCTGATTTTAGGTGGGGGGGGGGCAGGGGGTGGAGTGATGATGGGGGCTGCAAGGGTGGAAAGTGTGAGCTTTATGGTGCATCAACATGCCACGTTAGGATCGCTATGGTAATGAGCAGTGCAAAAGCAGGCACCCTTGAAAGGAAGGCACACTCCATTCGAGACAGTCTATTAAGACACATTTGTGCTGACCTCTGGTTTTCATGCTAGCTTAATGCATTCAATCAGCTCTTCCTCCATCTCGTCCCCTTCAGCTTGCCAGACCGGCTTGCCCTCTCGAAGGAAAGCCTTTGTGGCAGAATCTTGGGCCGCTGTGATTAAGAGAAACAGGGAGGAGGAGGGGGCTATCGAAGAGTTACCAATATGAGTAGATGGAACCTTTGCAGCTATAGAATGTGGTGGTGTTATCACCATAGAGGTTGGTGGCATTATCTCTAAGGCAAGGCATTTTAAGATCAGGGATACAGCTCTGTGAAAACAGCTTTAAAGCAACCCCCCCAGGGTCAAAGAAGAAGAAGACTGTTGCCAGCAAGTCAAGTCTGGGACAGTTTCAATACAGAGCAGGAATTTTGTTCTTTGGTAAGCTCACATATAGTTCTGCTCCTTTATCCCCCTTTTTAAAACCCTTTTCCAAGTATCTTCCCATCAGTCCTGATAATGTTTATTGGTTTTGGCCATGGAAGTAGGAGACTTGATTGCTCTATCTGGTCAATGATACAGGAATATTGGTCTTTTTCCATATTTAAATACTCTATCCCTTAAATTGTTTGGGGTTCCATTCTGTTTAGTAGTGAGAATTTTATTTTTTTTTAAAAAAAGATGAGTCATCCCTAAATGCATATACTAATATAGCTATATATTCCATAGATCACTATGTATATAGCTCTACTATGTTGAAGCAAAAGTTAAAACACAAAGAGATGCCTCTTTGTTTAGTTTTACCAATAAAGGCCCTGTGATCTTTAGAATGCCTGGCATTTTTTTTTCCTTGAAAGAAGCAAGTAAACAAGTCATAAATCACAGAGGTGGTTTTAAAAAGGGAGTCCTGTTTTGCCAGGCTCCAGAACTTGACATTGCCAAGTCTGAGGCCATGGCAGTGGGTATATGATCCCAAAAAAGTTAGAAGTCCATGTTCCGGTAATTGTCTCAGTGTTTATTTTATCCAAGTACTCCAATGAATAGGGGAAAAATAAACACACTGGGAGGAGGGATACAAACAGTTGAGTCATCTTTAGTGCTAACCCTTGTGGCTGAATAAAAAAGGATGGTCCAATTGCTATTGAACTGAGAAATCTTTGAAGTGGGAAGTTATTATCTGAGAAATTCCTTTTCGTCGTCCTAACAACGCTTATGAAACGTAAAAAGGTCCTTTGTCAGCGATTTGTTCTCCCCTCTGTCAAAGTCCCTCTACTCTGTTAGCTGAGACCGTTTCTAAAGTGATGAATCCAACCTTCTTTTAAAGATAACGTTGAGATGGAGACAGAAGACGTCCTCACACACAATCGAATACCCATGTCCAGCTAGTTCTGTCTGCCACTCTGTAGATGGAAGGATCATGTGGCTCAAGGGTGTGGAAGATGGAAGGAGAGGGACAAATACTCCCTATTCTCACACACCCACATTGAACGACACATTCTTTTCCATTTTAGAAGTAGTTATTTATATGAATGGCCTCTGTTCTCTGCACACTATTTAAATTTTGGTGAACAACTCTAGTAATTAGATCTGTGACTTTCTACCATTTCATTAGACCAGTGTAATAGCTCATACACTTTTTTTTTTTTTTTACACAGGCTGCCTCTTGGATAATGCTATAAATTCTGGCCAGAAGAACACAACAACACCTCACTAAAAATAGCCATTTGCCTTCCAAGTAAAGGCTTTTATAATTTGCAGTATTTAATAGTCAAGCAGTAGAGAAAAAAAGTTTCATCTGGACTCCACTTGGTGTGCACTCCACAGCTGAGAAAAGCAGCAACAGACTGATTACGTTATTGACAATTGATACTCATCTGTAAGCCAAAATTAAACAAACAAATTCATGCATTGCACATTTGGTAATTTGCATTTACCAAAAGCATTCTTGAGACTTTGGTTTTAAGACTTTGCATTTTAAGACTTTGATTCCATCCTGGTCCAATGAACCAAACTATGAGCTTAGTAGCCTTGCTGGATTTGTGCCAGACCAAGAGCTGAACTATAAGGAAAGGATTAACTGGTACATATGAATTAAAAGATGTTTGGTTTTGCGTTATGGATGCACTTGGGAACTGTAATTCACCAGCAACCCACCACAGAATTTAGTGAAGCTGACAGCTCTCAGATGCCAGCCATTTGTCCACAATCCCAAATCATAAATGGAGAGAAGACGACTGACTAAAATTGATTTCTTCATTTTCAGCAGTTAGGCATTTCTGTGGGACTCTAGTTTTCACCCGTAACAATAACAACAATAACAACAATAACAACCCAACATGCTTCTAGTTAAACAAAAGACATTTAGTTGAGTAAAAATGTGAAGGACTAAGGTAATCTGTATTATCCAAACTTGGAAATAGGAATATATATATGGCACATATTAAAAACTTTTCATCAAAAATAGGAAAAGCTGGAAAAGCAGTGGGGAGATCTCATGTGCTATTTCCAACCCTTCTATAAACTCAGATTGCTTCAAAAGCTTGGGCTTTCTGTATTCGAAAGCAAGAGTATTTATTCAAGTTCTGCATGATGCCATTTTTCTTTTCTTTATTATTACTTGTAATAGTACTTTTACTTTATTTCAGTACTATATTTTAAGAACTTTATCACTTTATCTCATCTTCCTTCCTCTCCCTTTTGCTAGAATGGACCACTTCTGTAAGTATGCCTTTGTTGGTTTATTTCTATACTCTACTCCATCACTTTTAAAGATGATGCCTGCGACCTGATACACCCTTATCTGGATGGATGTCAAGGCCACTGGGTTCAATGGAGCTCCTTTTTCAATAGACGTTTAGAACAATATGCCTTAATACTATAATAATGCCCCACACTAAACGTCTAACACTGCAAGGATGTATGTTTTGTACTAGGTGTGAAATATAGGTAGTGAAGAGTCTGTTTTGGCCTAGAATCAATGTAATGAATGTTTAAAATAAAAACAAATGTTAGACGAAAATGTAATTTACAGTCAATCCTGTCTATAAGGTTTTTGTACTTTTAAAATATAATAAAATAAACCCCGCATGAGAAAAAAATAACTTGCTTCCTGGTTACTGAATTTATATTTACTTCTTTCTTTTCCATTCCAATTTTATTTTAACAAATGAAATTCAGTAGAAACGTTCGTCTTAAAATTAGGAAGGGTGAGCAAGGAGCTCCGCTTTTCACAGAAAGGCTTCGCTTAAAACTCTTACAAAATCCTGTCCCTAAAGTACAGCGCTGAGCTGAGTGAGAATTAAGCCATATATATTAATGTAAAGAATCAATCACGGCTCTTATTACATCACTCCCGCATTCGCACACGCGAGGCTCTAAGCGGTTCTGTGAAACCTCGTCTCGCGGCTGCTCCGACACCCCCCACCCCACATCATTCCGCTGCGCATGCTCGGTGACTGGCCAAGAACTTCAAAGGCGTTGCTTTTCAGCGACTCGCCCCTTGGCTTTTTCCTGCTCAGAAATGCTACTTGTGTAAGGTTAGAGCGAGTCCCCTCGAAATCAGCAGGATTTACTCCACGGGAGGCATATCCGGGATCAGAGTGCTTCGCTTTACCGGGCTTACATAAAAGGAAGTTCTACTAAAATCATAATGGATGCGGGGGCCGGGGGGGTGTTGATGGGGTGGGGTGGGGGAGGAAGGCGAGCGAGCAGGCTTGTTACAATCGACAGGTGCTTTCTTGGTAAATAGGCGTGGGCTGCATACTTCATCTGTGGTTCTCGCTGTCTGTTTTCTTCACGTCTTTGGTTAACTTTAGCCTCTCCAGAGAAACACAGCCGGCGACCGTCCGGATCCCAGGAGATCCAGGTCATGGGGAATGTGGAGAAAGAGCTCACGGGAGTGATAGTGATAAAAGGGAGAGGGTAGATAAAGAAGGTAGACTGTTCCGTCCCAAGTCAGTTCGACGGGTAAGAAGCGTGAGTGACAAAGGGTTTTTCAACCTCATCCAACTCCATGGAGAGATTTTCCCTCGACCCTCCCCCCCGGCTGTGGTCAGCTAGCCAGAGAGGGTCCTGTGGGTAACAGGGCAAGAGGCGTGTGGACATTCTTCCCTTGTCTTTCAATACACCCGGCGGCCTTTTCCTTCTTTCAGTGAGGCAACTCATTTCCTCTCCTGTTGCTTTCCTGCCTCGGTCCCCGCGCGCATTGTGCGAATGCATTCATTAAGGACCATTCATTCCCCCTCCCCCCATCCCCACAAAATCCAATTGTATCTTTAGGAAATGGAGATATATATATATATTCCTAATCTTCATTTCCTAAAGATACAATTGGACTTTAGGGTGGGGTGCGGTGGGGGGCTATATATAAGGAAAAGGCTACCTTATAAGGGCGTCCGAGCTCATTTCAACCCATGCACATTGTAGTTGGGGCCGGCGGGCGGGAATCCCAGCAGAAGAATAAGCTGGCGGGCTCTTAGCCTCTCTCTCTTTCTCTCCCTCCTTCATTCTCTCCAGTGGATGGGTGATTCTGCACACGCAGCCTTCTGGCTCTTTGCGTGGGAAGGTTAGAGGGCAGCGCCTGTCCTCAATTGAGTGCAGCGCTTCAAGTCGCAGGCTGGTTGGCTTTCAACCCACAGAACCACCGATCCCGTCCGGACTTAAAGCCTGGCATCACCTCCTAAACCGAGGCAAGGCTCTTAGGTGCTGCCAGACTCAACGCTTATTCCGAAGCGACCTTAAAATCGCCAAGACGTGGAAAGAAATGAGGAAAGAAAAGCAGATAGGAAGATTAAAAAAAATAACACTTATGTAAAAAAAAGACAGAGTCGATTAAACGACCCCGAACGAGAACGGGATGTAAAAAGATCTACTTTGGAGTAAATGGGAGGAATAGTTAAATGGGTCAGTTATTTTTTTTTTCCTTCCTTACCTCCTGCTCGTTTCATGGTTAGGTACCATCCAACATGATCTGCGTTTCAATTCTTCAAAGGAAGAATGGAATGAACTGCCAATACCGTAATAAATTGATATATGAAATACAAGCTACAGTTTGTGTTCCATTGATACCTGGAAAGCCTACATAAAATTGTCTACTGCCATTTCAAACATCATAAAGAAGGGAAGCTGTACTAGAAATTAATAGGACCCGAATCAGGAATTCTTAAATCTTAAATGTCTTCACCAAAATCTTGATTTGTTTTGTCTCCTCTCTCTCTCTCTCTCTCTCTCTCTCTCACACACACACACACACACTAAAACTCCTCATTAATATCAGCTCATGTTACTTGAGTTATTTTTGGTTTCTTTATACTCACACAGATGTAGGCTATCTCCCTTGAATTTATTTTCTAAATTTAGATGAAATTGGATTTATTTATTTATTATTTATTTATTATGGATTAAGCACATAAATGCCTTTAATTCACATTTTTCCATTCAGCCTAAAAAACCTTTTTTAGGTTTTGAAGATGACAATGGATTGCTATTTAAAATGGAATATTAAAATGCGTTCTTTTCCAAAAGCATTAATAGACCACATGGTCTATTAATATTTAATATTGATAATATTTAAACTCAGGGTGGTTTAATTGTTTTATCAAAAGGACAATTATTGATTGCAATTACTGAAATTTCCCATACACTTATAAAAACTACAGGTAGTCCATGTACCTTATATTCCAAAGGTTGGTTTTTTAAAAAACAACTATATTAGTAATGTTTTGCTTTCACTGACAGACAGATCTATTCAAAGTTCAGTTCCTTCCATTGTGAATTAACCTTTGAACCTTGGTTAAATCTTCAACAAATCTTATATAGCTAGTTTTCAAAATGCAATTTTAGTAAATTCTAATCAGACTATTTCTTGAAAACTGCTACTAATATTTTAGTCAAACAAACTTTTATTTAGCAACAAAGAAATAACCCCTTCAATATTTCAAAATGCCACAGATCTTAGTAGGCATTTCTCAGGAAAGATCTTCAAAAATGTGTTTCAAGTTATAATAAGTGGTATTTTCTTTCATTTCTTTCAGTCAAGACACATCATTAATTCAACATGTTCACCCCAGTCCCAAACCTGACATTTCTTTAAGATATATAAGGCTACAGTCCTTAATATACTTACTAGGGAGAAATTCCTGTTGGTCTTAATGGCATTTATTTTAGGGTAAGCCTACATGAAATTTATGCAGTTGAAGACATATATCTGATGATATAGCATTTTTCTCTAACTTTCTCCAAGAACGCAATACATAAGCAAGTTAAGCAAAGAATATCACTGGACTTAAAGCCTTCATTTCCAGGAAAGATCAGTTGGGTTAAATTCAGATCATCATTCTTAGATAACATAGTTAAAAGCTAAGAACTATTCTTCATTAAACATTTTCCTTACCAGAGTGAAGAAACCCAAATTATTCCATTCCACACAAAATCAATTACTCTGGAGTATTTATCTTGCTTTATTGTCTTAGAATGAATCTGTGTAAAGACAACTGAAAATATACTTTGGAATTCTATACACCATTCTTTGTTTGAAATGTAAAATTTGTATTTTTGCTTAGCATTTAACAATCACATTTTCTTCCTTTGAGGGAACTGCTATTGTAAACAAGAATATTTCTTAGTGGTAGCACACTGATAAATTAGATCTCAACTGCAAATAAATGTATTTCTCCTATATCTGAATCTGCTCTGGGGAAGAGTGGTGGTAAGCCAGTCATACTGATAAGAAAGAAAGAATCAGGGTGTTTTTTTTCCTTGTCCAGGAAGTGGATCAACCTAAAAAGAGGGAAAACAGTTTAAAAATTTCAGACACCCTTTTAGTGTGAAATATCATTTCATTGTATGAAGTTAAAAAGAGGGTCGATAATCCAACTTCCGGAAAGCATTCTGAATTATTTCAGCAGACTCTTTTAAAGGGGATTAGCAAGGCTTTAGGCCTTCTGTTTTATTCAATCTCTGATTTTATGTTATAATTACGAGATGTAAAGCCTCTTGAATTAGTATGCAGCCGAAGTCCAGACATTATGCAGGTGCTATTCTAATCATTCAGCTTTTAATTAAGGGACGAGGTAAGAAAACAGAATAATAAAAACACTTTTGTGAGAGCTGAGAAAATCGTGAGCGATTGCATGAATGAAGCTTTTATACCTTCTCCTGACAGGTCAGACACCAATTGCCTGACTTACGACCTTTTCTTGGTGAAACAAGGCTGAACAGCTTTCTCACCTTGTTCCCATTATATGGCTTTTATATTCTTGGAGAACTTATGGAAATGCCAGAAAGATTCTTGCTGAAATTAGAGGGTGAGGGAAGAGAGTAGCCATAGATATTTCCATAATAAAGGATAGTAGTTTATAAGAAATTACTTCCTCTCTGAATGTTCACAAATGGGTGGCCAGCGTGTGTATAAGTTGATGGCTACATATGTTCATTATTTGTCTTCTTAGAGTTTTTCTAGGTAACCCTGTTAGAAGGCATGGGGATGGGAAGGAGAGAGAGAAGGGAAGGGTAATTGCCATAGAATTAGCATTTGTGGTGGGATACCACAAAGTGTTCGAGGCAGGTCTTTAGCAGTTTTGCATATCCCATAACTGTAAATTATAGAATGGAAGTAATGTCATTGTTTGCAATGCCACTGAATTTAAGTAACTCTGCAGAAGGTTGCAGCATGCCATCCCCTCTGAAATTTACCATAAGGCAGGCCAATCAGTCCATCTTTTGAACAAAAGATTAGTAGACCACAGTTTTAACTATGTTTACTTACTCACAAGTTAGTTCTTTTACAGTGGTTGAATCTGCTTTTTGAACCAATTCAACCTTATGCCTGTTTATTCAAAAGGTAAATTTGGAACCTTTGTCCAGGACCTTGAAAATTCATTGTTTTTGATTTCCTTGCCAGACCACAGGCTTGCCTAAAGATTATTAATAGAGGCAGAGCACAAACAAAATAGTCAGTGTCCCCAGGATCAGGATTCAAAAATATTTTTGCTGTGCCTGTGGCTTCAAAATGCAGGGCTTCATTAGATCTAGTTGAAGTGACTAGCTAACAAAATGATTTTTTTTCCTCCTCCTACAAGCCTCATTTTGTTTTATTCAGCCTTTGGATTGGTAAATACTGGAAAAAGAAGTTCCCCAATCAGTTTTAAATCAGATGCAATTCTTGGATGGTTAGCCCTTCCTGTCTTTTGCAACAAATACAGCAAAGTAAATGAAACCCAGAAAAGTTACTGAGTCAGTGACTTTCCAGCCCTTCAATTGCAAAGAAATGCCCCTAGTTCCAGTTTTATGTTTTGAAAGCATAATTTAATCTATGTATTATAAACTGACTTTTTGTTAGCTATTTTTGTCTAAGCTGATGCCCAGGCATAATTTCTAACCCTTAGAAATTAGGTAACCAAATTGGCAATCCTTTGTATTCTTGTAATACCCTGAGAATAAACTTATTTGAATTCAGTGTTGTTGTTTGCCAATAAATTAATTACTATTAATTTATTGGCAAACAACAACAACAACAATCATTCTGCCTAAGTCACAGCCCAAGCTGCTTCACAGCTAGTTCAAAGATGGCTAACTAAAAGCCTAGTTTTCTACTTGTCCACTCAGAAATAAGTCCCATTGAATTGAGTGGGACATTTTTCCAGATTCTGGTATTTGCCTGCTATAAGGCCCATAGGATTGCAAGTTCTCTGTCTCCATAACAATGGTAGATACCTCCCTTGCTTTGCAGACATCAGAGAAAAACCTTGATATTATAGGAATGAGTTGTCAATAATTTAAATGAACCTTTACCATTCCAGTTTGCAAACTAGGCTGTATGTACAGAGTTTTTTGTTTCTCTTTCCAATTTATATCAAATTGACCCCAGTATAGTTTATGTCTCCATCCATCCATTTCCTTTGAACTTGATTTTCATGAACATTGGGATTCACAGGTAAGTTGTAATTTAATTATTTGTGCTAACCTTTTTTTTTTTGAAGCTAGGTGTGCATATGCATATGTGTATGTATGCAGGTCTAAATTCTTCAGGTCAAAATTATCCCCATTTGTATGCCAACTGGTTCTACAGTAGTGGCCAAAATTGTGGAAACCTTTTGGGAAAAGTATATTTTTGAGATTTGATGGCTACTAACACTTTTTTGGGGGGAGTAGTATCATAAAATTATATATCAATGGAAAGATAATTTAATCAAGAATGTAATGCTTTTCAACCTTTGTTTGTGAGATAAAAGTGGCTTTTTTCGTGGAATTCTACATTTTAGGCCAAATTCCTGCAGTCTGCACCGAACAGTCCTTGCACTCAACTTCACATTGCATTGCGCCATTTCATCTTGCGTACACAGAGATTATTTTCTTCTGTCACGTATGCACAGTCTCTTAATTCTTCTATCATCACTTGCTATTGTGCACCTTTTCCTGCCTTTACCAGTGTAGTTTTGTAGTGACTGAGTCTCCTTATACCTCTTCAAAAACTTAGAAATGCCACCTTTGGTGAAATTTCCACCAATTTTTCTTCTAATTTCTTTATAACTGTAGCCTTGTTCACTTAATAATACTATTTTACATCTCTTTATGGGCGATCGGTCAACTCTTTGCACCATTACTTTAATTTTATTATGTTTTACAAGCTCACTATATGAAAGAATTTTTAAAAACTCCAACCAACTTGATAGCGATCACATAACACACTGACAAATGTCCTCCTCTCAACTTCAATACATGACATCAATAACTGAATCCTACCGTGATCTGATTGGCTCATTGCCAAAACAAGATGATACCTGATTGGCTCTCTAAACACTCATGCTCATTGGCTACAATCAGATGAAGGAAAGCTACCTGATATCAACCCAAGCAAGTTGTGCTACCTTTTTCTGGTTATTTGGGGATAACCTTTCATAGATTACAGATAATTGAACAAACTTTATTGCATTACATTCTTGATTAAATTATCTTTTCATTGATATATAATTTTATGATACTTCTAAAAAAAAGTGGTATTATTAGCAGAGATGGGATTCAGCTGGTTCGGTTCGGTTCAGGGAAAACCGGTAGTGGCGACTGCAGGAAGCTCCGCCCCTCCGCCCTCATGTAATGCGACACCTCTGCATATGGTGTCATTCAGCAGGGTAAGTGAATCCCACCTCTGGTAATTAGCCATAAATCTAAATTCACTTTCCCCAAAAGGTTTCCACAATTTTGGCCACGTCTGTATTTGTGCATAAATAAGGAAAGGGGTGTTTGTCTATTTCATTGCAAATGGGTGATCAGGAGCAGGTTGAGGATTGGCTGGGCTTTGGAGCACTGGATGCAAATATAGGAGCCACTGTAGGAAGAGGGATCTTTTGTAGTTGACTTTCTTTATCCAAATACAAAACTCTCTCTCTCTCTCTCTCCTGCATGTATCTTTCATTTCATCCCCTCCTCCTCCACCTCCCCCCCCTTTCACAGCATTGCTCAGTGGCTGTAAATGAATCAATTCGGACTGCTGGGGACTCCCCACTTCTCCAGAAGACAATGCCAAGTATTAGGATATCAGACCCACTCAAAATGATCACACATTCAATGATTTTACTTTTCACGGATGAAGAGTCCTGGTTTTTCTTTTCCACCCATCACCCCCTGCCCCTCTTTTTCCTTCCCATGTAAATCAAGCCCCTTCCTTATTAAGGCCTAGCACTAATCTCCAACAACCTTCACATAATGTGGCACACTACTTCGCACCTGCATTCTGAATAGAGAGGGCTTTTCAATGGAAGACACGCTTGTTGGCCTTGCTCCTCAAAGAAGTTGTCTGAATAAGTCAAGGTCCTTGAATGCCCAGCCTTGTTTCCCTTGCTGTCCTTTGATCAGGGGAAAATAGCTCCTAATTTGTCCCTTTTTTGTTGTAACATCATTTGAAGTCTCTTTCTTTTTTTTGCTTTACTCTCTTTTTAAGCAGGAAAAGTTACCCAAAAATGGAGCACCTCATCTCCTTCGGCTGAAACACAACAGAGACAATATACAAACATAATTTGCTTAATGTAGGAAACAGGTTTGCCACTTTGGAGGTGCCAGTGCATTCCAGATATCTGTAAATCTCGCATCTTTACCAAGTATCCACCTGTTTTTCCATTTCTAAACTTGTTTTTCAGAGGAAAGTGGTAATACCCATTTTCACAATTTTCAAGCAGAAGAAAAACCAAATTCTGGGCATCAACCCAAATTCATTGTATTAAAATAAAACAGTCAAAGACTAGCTGATGCAGCTGGATATTTATAGCATACTTACAGGCAAATACATCCTTTTTTTAAAAAAAAGTGTGTGATAGAAAAGTATGTGAGGCACAAAAGTGCTTTGTTTAATTCTAGAAATCTAATCAATTACAGCAAATTATTCTGTGCAACATTAAAATTGCCAAAGCAGTCACACTTTCTAAGAGTAAACCCTACTGACCTTGATCTACTCAGTATTCTAGGATTGCCCTGAGAAACTTGTATTAAAAAGAAAGGATGGGAGGAGAAAGAAAAACAATGGAAAAGAAGCACTTTTGTTAGAACTAGGTCCTATTTACACACACATCTGAGTAAATTTGGCTGGATTTCATGGGTCTAATTTTTAAGTAAACCTTCCCATTTTGAATACAAATGACACAATTTCTTTATAACCATGCAGAGGCTTTGACAACGCAATGCAATGGAACCATCTGAACACATGTTCTTTCTAAGAAAACATGAATTGTGTGAGCATTCCTAAGTTCATTGCCTTGTTGATATTTGTGCAGCTGTGTTGGCAGCAATAATGCAGTAACAACATTATTCATCCTACATAGCCGGGATGATTTAGTTTACTTATTGCAGCTATTATTAGATTGTCTTTCAATTATATTGATTCCTCCAACGAGCTCAGAGTTAAATTTGAATAGGATACACAGAATAACACAATCAAACAGTACAGGACAATGGAATAGTGAGGAAACAATAACAGATATTAATTTTTTTTAAAAAAACAAAAAGACAGTTTTACCAGAGTGAACTGTACTGAATCCAAGGGGACTGTACATCCAAATGAATATGTATATGTTTCACCTAAAATGTTATATGTGTAGGATTATGGGAAGACAAACCCTTGCCTTCAATAGTCCAGAATGCATGGTTCTGTGCAGGCTCAGTGTGCATATGTCTCCTGCAGGAGCTGCACTGGCTGTTGATTTGCTTCCAGGTCCAATTCAAAGTGTTGGTTGTTACCTTCAAAGCCCTACATGGCTTGAGACCTAGTTACTTGAAGAACCATCTTTTCCTGGTCTACCTGACCTACCAGAACAGAGGAGGCAGGGAATGCGACTGGTCTCATCTCCAAAAGAGGTCTATCTAGTGGGATCAAGAAGAGCCTTCTCTGGTTCCCTGCCTGTGGAACATCATCCTCATGAAGAGAAGATTGCTCCCCCCCCCCCCCCCCGCATACACACTTTGACACTCTTAAGCAAGACCTCGATTTGCCAAAGGGCCTGGGGGTCCAAAGTGGGATGGAGACTATTAAATGGCTCACTTGACAGTTGTCACTGTACTTGTGGGGATATTGGTTTTTATTGTTTTATACTGAGTTTTTATCCTTTGCAATTGCTGAGAGAGTTAGGTAGCCATATAATTTTTCATAAACAAACAAATAAATAAATAAATAAATTTGTGCCTAATAGGAAATGAGAAGTGCAGTATCTAGTTTTGAATAAGCGAAGAAAACTCTAAATATTAATACCCATGCAGAAAGGGAAACTGTTCTTAAAATTTAAATAAATAAATTTGCTCCAAAGTAAATAGGGTACTTCTTTCAAAAGATGAATTTTTGCACTGAGACAGATTGTTGGTTTTTCCTTGCTGGAGGGTTGAAAGTTGAAAGTCTTACCACTCTTGTGGAACTACAGACTTACAGTTTAACAGCCAGCATTTACCTCTGTGTCAAGTGTTATGATTCCAGAATGAAAGCAACTGCACCTTAAGATGTTTCAGGTTGAGGATGAATAAGATGCCCTCCCATGTAATATCCATTTCAAGGAGTCCAAAGGAAATGTTTCACCAGTGATTCCGCACTGGAGTTGCAATCAGTTCTAGCACTTAACAATTGTACTTGTGTGCCATACTTACTTATATGAAACAAACTGTTGCATTCACACTTTGCAACTCACCAATTACAAGATGTGGATCTTAACTGAAACTGGATCGGTTTTCAATTACAACACTATTCTGTGTTTTTATTCTGCAGGGACATTTTATGGAATATGATTATCCAAATACAACTGAATTCTTTCTGAGATGGAGAATCCTTCAGAAGCACTACTATAAAGCACAAAAAGGACTCACAATAAAAGTCCCCCTCTTAAAACACCTTAAAATATATCATTCTTTTTCCCCCCTGGTTTAGATCTTGCCTAAAATTGCCAACCAAATGTAACCATATTTTATGCTGGGCAGATCACCTATAGGAAGTCTGATGAACAAGAAAGTCTGACTCACTGTAGCATCAGGCATTTGCAACCCAACTTTTTCAGCCATACCTCCTGCATGTAAGTTGTTCAACTATCCTACTTCCCAGACAGCATTACAAGATTGGCTATTGTATGAGCCTTCCCATAAGGAGGGCACCAAATTAGCCAGTGGTGATCTAACTCTTACAAACTTTTTTTCAGCCCCTCTGGTTACAATGGAAGGACACTGTGCAAGGCTGGAATCAGTGGGACAAACCACATCAGTGTTTTGTTGTTTTGTTAACCAAGCAACCCCCCTGGACTCTTTTATCACATTGCCATTTTTGTCCATGGGTGCATTACAAGCACTAAGGGCTCATTTTAGATTTAGACATTTTACTAATCAGTTAGGGAATTCATGTACTTAAAACCTTGGACAACTAGTGCTTTGAGGTCACTTGACAGGTTGTGAATCTTCAGTTTTGTTTTTGTTTTTGTTTTGTTTTTTTGGTTTTTAACAAAAAGCTGCTCCCCATTCCCTCTCCGAACATCAAATGGTTATTTTCTGACATTACCAAACGCTTCGTCTAACAGAAAACGAAGATCTAGCCCACCCGTCTTCCCCGCCCCTGCCAATACAGTTTAAAGCACTTTGATGTCTTGCCAAGAAATACACTTCTTTCAAAGAGGCATGTCAACATTTGTTTTCCCATTAAATGGCGTTTAGTTGCCAGTAGAAGGAGGGGGGGGGGGAGGAATGACGCGAAATGGCCACTTTTTAATTCGATGTATAACAACCGCGGGGGTCTAAGAGAAAATCAGGGCGAAAGCGGTAGACACAAATAACTAAATTACCAAAACGTTAGAATATCTGCGAGATTCATTAATATGTAACAGACTCCCCAGTTAATCTCCAAAAGCCAGTGTTCCCCCTCTAAAATAGCACTCTGGGACGAATTGTACAGGAGATCAATCACTGCTAATGCAAGAAGGTTTACTGCAAGGGTGTGTGTGGGGAGGTTACGGGGGGGGGGGGAGAAGCTATTTACACCTTCAAATAGAAGCTTTTGAGATTTAAGAGTCAGGGTCATACATCACCAAGAATAAATGATTATGAATTGGTAAACGCGCCCTCCAGCCATTAGCTCTGCCACGCGATTTATCATTTCGGGGTGCTCCCTCACTCCGCCTCCCTGACTTTTCAAAATCGTCGCGCTGTTTGGAAAAGGAAAGCATGGCGGTTTGGGGTGTGCGTGTGTGTTTTAAAGGTCACAGAGGGAAAGTTTGTTTTTGCATACACTATAAGTCATCTGAACACCGGCCAGTCAAAAAGAAGAAGCGAGGCCACTTCTGGAGTTGCGCGCGGGATACAACGCCGCCTTTGCACTGTTCACGAGCTATTGGTCGGCCAGCCGGAGCTGACACGCCGCAGCGTCCGGAGAACTCCCTTTCTTAGCGGCGGAAAACTTGGGCGGAAGAGACCAGATTCAACGGGAAAGGATCGGCCAGTCGCGCCGGAGGAATGAAGAGAGTCCTTGGACTCGGCGCTTCGGGCAAGGGGCTGCGCTGCTCGGGACAAGAGGCGAGGAAATGCCTCTGGGTTGAAGCCCTCTTCCATTTCCCCAGGCGAGATTCCGATTCGTGCCTCGCCTTGCCAGGCTGCTGCGGGCGCAGTAGCTGGGTGCAGAATCCGCATGGCTTTTTGTGTGTGTGTGTGTCTTGGGTGAGGGTACAACACCAGCTTTTCATAGCTTTGGAATTAGACTACAGCTTCTATCATACCAGCCAGAATGCAAAACCATGCTGGTTCGGAGTGATGGGAACTGTAGTTCAGCAAGTCTGTTGGAACTGCTTGGGCAAGAATGCTGTAGGGACCAGAAGGAACTGAGATGTGAAGGAAGAAACAAATGAAAATTCACTGATGAAATGCTAATGGAAAGAATATACATTACCTTCTCCACAAAGTAACTCTCAATGGCCACTTTGCACACTACACAACTTGAGCCCCTGGAATACTAGCATTTGTTTATGACAGTTTAGTGGCAGATTGGATTACACACACACACACACACACACACACACACACACACACACACACACACAGGTTTCCACTCTAAACAGTGATGCCCCATCTCACAAATAAACTCAAAAACAAACAACCACAACCCACAGATATTTTTGTATCTAATGCAGATTATTCAGAACATTGTTCCTTTCACTTTTTGCTGGTCAAATACCAATATATATTCTTTGTCTTTAATGTCAACAAATACAGTACGTTTTTAACACATTACAATACTTAATTGATATCTGTAAACTGCCTAAAAAGAATTTCTGCATATGTATAACTGCCCTGTCTTTCTTCCCCCTTTCCCCATCTTTCATCCCAATTTAAATCCTACATTATTTTAATCACATCCTTCATCTGATGAAGTGAGCTGCAACTCACTAAAGCTTGAGTCCTTTAATAAAAAATTGTTAGTTGGAAAAGGTGCTA
Source organism: Masticophis lateralis (assembly GCA_030761175.1). Classification (NCBI taxonomy): domain Eukaryota; kingdom Metazoa; phylum Chordata; class Lepidosauria; order Squamata; family Colubridae; genus Masticophis; species Masticophis lateralis. The sequence continues at coordinate 29,346,884 of JAUDYJ010000005.1, forward strand.
GTAGAATCCAGACATTTCACATAAAGGTGTATTGCTTTAGTTTTTCACAAATCCAATTTCTTCACATTTAATGTTAAAAGAAAAGCCACATTTGTTTTTAAGGAGGCCAGCCGTTCTTAGTGCAATGTGGAGGATATGTGTGTGACAACAGGTGTGTAGAAAGACTTATCTCAGTTTGTGGTAGAGCTTAGAAGTCTTGAATGAAGACCTAAGGTTAACTAAGGCTGTCACTTCCAAATTATTTTACTGAGATGAAGATTCCACTTCAAATAAATAAAAGGAAAGGATGTGGAGGATGGACTTGTTGAAGTAGCTCCTTAAAATCTACTTCCCTCTAAAATCTAATTTCCCTCTCTGCTCCTCTCCACAACCTTTCTCTGTAAACTTAAACTCAAACTTGGGTGGCAAGTCCACTGCATTAACAGCCACACATGTTTTTCTGGAAGGAAGCTCTTATAAACTTGGAAGAAATTCAATAGAATTCCTTTTTTATAAGGCCCGGGGGAGAAAGGCACTTGATACTCTCCATCCTGATGCCAAAGCTGTGGTTGAATATGGACAACAGTTTGTATGTTTCTGTTTTTGCCACTGTAAATTGGATCTCAACTGTGGCAGGCTTTTTAAGCTTTTTGATGGAAGAGAAGACAGTTAATCAGCATGGTGAAAAGGAGTGTCTGGCATTTTCTCCCACCAGATCTTCCTGTCCTAGCTGCAAGATCAGTAACAGAACAGTTTTTGTATAAACTGAGAGTTCTGCCTGTATACAGACTGAAGGTGGAAATGGAGAATATTATGTTCTTAGCTAGTGAATATTCATGGCTTTTAACTAAAACTTTTGGATTTTACCCCTTCACACTCCCCCCCCCTCAAACCACAGACTTTAGCAGTATGGAAGAAACCCCAATAAACCCTACTTTGGAATAAACAGTGGTGCAGAAGATTGCTGGCAGCTTATTCAGGTGAATAACCTTTTATTTATCCAAATATACAGTTGACAATAATAGAGATGCAAAGGAAAAGGGAAAAAAAAAACTTCTGTTGAAAAATCTAAGATCCCATTTTATTGATTACAAATAGGCCAAAACAGGTTAAAACCTCTCATCTATCTTCTCTCATCCTATCCTCAACTGACCACGTTTCAGTGTCCTACATCTCAACATTCAAACTCTCAACCTGTATCTATGGCTCCATGTCATAAAGGTAACCCTGGTAATAACACCCCCCCCAGTGGAAAGTCGAGATTCAGGTAAACTTTCTCTGTGTTACAGATGCTATGTCTAGATGTGTTTCAGGATTTGTAGTATGCAGGGCCATCTTTTGACATCCTGGTCTCCAGGAGGGCTTGAATACTGGGGAACAATCTGGAATGCCACCAGATACCTTCTTCGAGGGGCATCCAAGTTGCTTTATGCCACCACTGTGTTAGATATAGCCGCCATTGCTGTCGAAGTATCATTCTCCCCATCTTGCTCCCCACCACACACAAACATACAATGCAACCACAGTGCATGATATATAACCTCCCTCCCCCTCCCTCCATAATGTTATCCTTCAATCTGGCTTCTCGGTGTTGTCTGTGGGAGTGTATCTATTCCCTGCAATCGCTTGGCAATGCTTTCCAAAGATGACATCCAGAAGATGTGTCATAGTAAATTACCTTTGTAATAAAATGTAACAAATGCAAATAGCTGTTGTCTTTATTACGTTTTAAACCATTGGTTTATCTGCACTATTTCACTTGTCAGTCGCGCAATATGTCGGGGGAAAGGCGAAGGCACAGTTTGAGAGCAGATAGATGGGTCCTCGTGTGTAATCTTGCAGACATCTACCATTTGGGTCATTTCCTCATCTCCCGCAGAAAAGACATTATCCCGCTCATATTTACATACTTTTCAATATTTGTCAAACAATCATAAATTATAAATTAATGAAATGTTCGACAGTCTTCAGAGATCACCCTAATGAAGGCATTTACCTTTCCGGCGATTCGGAGGCTCATCTTGATCAGGTTTAATGACATTTCAACTCGCACGGTTTATTAGGCTTGATTAGATTTGGCCTCGTCTCCTGCTGTCGTTTCAGATGTCTCCCGACATAAACATCACCTGCTTCAGGTGCAAAAAAACAAATCAACTTTTTGTTGCTTAGTGATAACAATAGCAATAATAATAATAAATTTCCCATGGGGTTACAGAGTCCTCAAGAATAAAAGGGGAAAAACTGAAATGCTTCCCCCCTCCTTTTTTTTTGACTAGGAAAGGGTAACATGTGAGGGACATAGAGTGGTTGCAGCTCTTAACTCCCTGTGAGAGGCCAAAGAAATCCAGCATCCCATTTTCCCACTGAGAAATAACTCCAAGCCTGCCAGGATTCTTGACTTAACCCCTCATAGATGTATTTACTAGGATTCTGCCTGGCCTTCTTTCTAGCAAAAGCTCAAGTCAACAGACCTGGTTCTCTTCCGCCTTCTCAATTTGTCCTCCCAGTGATGGGAGGTAGTTTAGGCAGAGAAACAGGGAGCTGTGTTGTGTCTGGGCAGGGGTTTGAAATGATAAACTCAAGGAAGGAAAGAGCACATTGAATGCAATGGGCCAATCTGGACAAAGAGAAGGTTGCAAGCAGTTTGAGCTATAGCTTCTGTGGGGCCAGATCTGTACAAGGTGAATGGTAGTCTTCTGACAAATCAAAAGGCAACGAAATAGGGAAGTGACATATCTCATCTTCACAAAACCAAGCCAAACCCAGGTGTTGTCTTTGTTCTACCATCATTTTTCCTGGAACAATTCTTTTCAACTTATTTCTAAAGGAGCTCATGCATCCCACTTCACCGCTCAAGAGCAGAGGCAAAAAAAAATATATACAGGATCCAGAGGCCTAAAGAACTTTTAAGAGGCTGATCCTTGAGTGGCCTTGCAGCTCACCAGGAGCAGCTCTGCAATCTGTTGGTAGCCTGATGGGTCACTGCAGCCAACTATCTTCAAGCCAAAGGTTGAACTTTGCCTTGGAAGAATTAGGGGACTCCTACAGCCCTGGTTAACTGTAACCAGGGCAGAGGTGGGCATGGCCTGGATAAATGTGATTTAATTAATTAAACAGGGTTAATATAGGTGAGCTCTGTGTAGATGCTCCTTTGTCCTTAAATTTGACAGAACTTCAATCAGGGCTTGCAGACACTCGTGGCCTTGGCCTGGGCTACAGGCAACATCCCTCATTGTGTCGTCCCCAACCTGGATTATCCTTGCGATGTGTTGACTGCAACATTCACAGCCTCAGCTAGGTTTAGCCTGAGACGTCCGGCCCTTGAAGCCCACACAACCCTGAAGCCCCCTTAACCAAACGCCGCAGCTTCGGGTCTACTCTGCTGTTTTTTGCAGCGGGAGGGCATAGGATGGAAGTCTGGCAGAGGCTGTCTCGGGCGCTCATTTCACACCATCTGGCTGCGAGCCCTTTGACTCCAAGGCCGATTCCCACGCAACTCGGAAAGACGCCGGACGGCGGTCCAACCGAGCTCTGCAAAAGCGCGGCCCTTTCTCGTCTGGGCCCTCCGGACTTTCTCCGCCGCCGCCGCCGCCGCCTCCGCCTCCGCCTCCGAGCTTGTAATCGAGTTTTGTCCTTTGGTAATTGAATTTGGGACGTTTCACAGACAAGGCCTGAGAGGCGAGAGCCCCGCAGCGCCTCTACGCCCGTCATCCCTTGCGCGCCGTAGCGCACTTGCCAAAAAAGCTGGCCCGGTGATTTGATTTGACGCTGTTTTCCTTATTTTGGAAAAGGAGATGACACACGCACAAACACACCCACCCACTCCGTGGAAGCGGAGCCTTTTGTCTTCTTCGCCTCGTCTTCGTCATTCCTGCTACAAGCGGGGAAAGGCGGCGGGGGTGGGGGGCAGGGTGCCTTGTCTGACCAGGGTGGGAAAGATGCCTCCACCGGAGGTGGAAGGGTTAGTGGCAAGCGAGAGCTCCAAGGCTCCAGTCTGGGAGGCGGTCGGCGCATTAGCCTTTGCACTTTATAAAATATACATCGGAAATGAAGCCGGAGCTATTAAAGGACACGCTCAGAAGCTATAAAACTGTTTGCAGAGACTTCCAAATATTTCCAAACAACGGTTTTTAAAAACACAATGGAGAGTTATTAAAGCGCTTGTTGGTAAAGTGAGCATGTGTTCTGCAATCATCAAAAATTGATATGTACCGCCAGTAAAGTAATTATGCACCATCCTGAGGATACGAGAACAGTACATTCTTAATCCACTTGCACACCCGTTGGCTTGCAGCATCAGGCTGCAAATAGCTTAATTAAATCTACACGTGGAATAGGACCATATTGTTACATTGCATTATGCCCACTATATCTCAATTTATTGGGACAATTAATGCTAGTGATAGACCTCGGGCAAAGAAATATGAACTGCGGAGTATTAAAATTTCAAACTACTGACATTGGCTGGGGGGAAAGGAGGGAGAAAAGAAAAAAGGGGGAAAGAAGGAAAGCATGGATTAGCTTCCATGATGTTTTGGTGGCAGGCCCTGGTCAGGATCCTGTTCCACAACTTCACAGGGTGATGGTGCTCGTTTGGGTTAAAAAAAAACCCAGAATTTTGAAAGCTTGCTCATTTGCAAAGGACCTGATAAAATTGTAGTCCACCGACCAGCAAAGCCAACCTCACCCAGAAAAACATTTCAAATTCTTTTAATTATATGCTACGCAATGTTTGGGTACTTTGTACTGATGGCTAATGGTGAAAAAAAGGTTGCAAGTGGTTCCTCTGAAACAGTTGAAAGGCCACATATTTCCCCACCTGAATAGAATGGCTCCTCTTCCCCAAATTCTAGTTTTGTGTTTTTCAGATTCTAATGGTTCAAAGCTTCCAGCTCTTTAGGGGAATGGGATGTAAGAGCATGGAAGACTACTGTAAATTCCTTGAGGTGGGGACTTTTGTATAAAACATAATCTATGTAGATGGCATTCCTGAAGGCTATATTAACAACACCAGAAACATAAATTAACATGTTAATCATACATGATAGAGTTGTGGAAGGGAGGGAGGGAGGGAGGGAGGGAGGGAAGGAAGGAAGGAAGGAAGGAAGGAAGGAAGGAAGGAAGGAAGGAAGGAAGGAAGGAAGGAAGGAAGGTAGGTCATTTTGAAAGTCTTCCAACGTCTTCCTCGGATTGGCATGTCATATTGTTTCCATGCTTGTAGACTTCCCAACCAGCAGAAAGAAGACCAATAAGAGGATGGCCTTATCAACTTTGCTTCTAAAATTAAGTCTTCCAAGAACTCTGAGCTCAGCTATGACACCACAACATTAAGAACATATGAAGATGTTACGACACCTGCCTTAAGCGCTTCCATAAGCCTCTGTTTCCTCTTGGAAGCACTTCTCTCAGGACTATGCAAATTTACAACTAAATTCACTCCCTTCCCTTGCAAAACACTGCCCTGAAGTGAACACAGAGAAGATTTCGTTCTCTTAAATTTAAAAAAAATCTGAAAAAAAGAAATTCACACTATCTGGAAGCTTTTAAAGCATTATGGCTTCAGGAAGTGGTTGTTTCAATACCCCTAAGTGTAATCTTTGATCTACAATTAAATAAGATTATAAATTATAAACATAATGTGTTTAAGATTAGGTTCAATAATGAATAGCAGTGACAATGTTCCCCACAGATTGAATATCTGTGTTATCTGAAATACATAGGACAATTTTCAGAATAATTTCACCATAGGCTCTATAACTCTTTTAAAAATAGGAAGAAAGCTTCTCCTTTAGTTTTGATGTCATAATTTTGTTTCCGGTTAAATTCATAAAGGATTTATTTGGAAATAAAATTCTTCTGTTTTAAGAATTCGTGCCTCAATTCACCTTCCATCCAGGAGATAATGGCTCTCTCGCAAAGGTTCTTCTCTCCTTTGTTTAGCTTAAATACACCATGTCTTTAATAATAACACTAATTTTGAATTTGGGGTGTGTGATTTTGTCATAAGCCAAGTTATAAGGAGAAACATTTCATCTTAAATCATCAATTCAACTCAGGATGCATGTTGCTCAAAACTAAGTGCAATTGAATTCAGTAGGATTTAATATCAAATACTGAAATTATGAATTTCCAACTTGCAATATAAAGAAATTTCCATTTACAAGACCTATGCCTTATCTTCTAAATAAAACATCAGTTCTGTCCACTTTGTTAAGAAAACTGTTCAAGTGTTCTGATTCGAAAAGAGTTTGGGATTGGTTTCAAAACTTGGTGGAATTCAGTTCTTGTGATGTAAAGGCTGATTTTGTTCCTGAAATCAGTGGTGGGTAAATCTTTTTTTTTTTTTGTCACGTATGAGCATTTGCTTGATGAGCTCAGCAGTTTTATGATATCTGGTCTGAACTTTGATAGCAATGTCAAACAGTTTTTTTTAAAATTTGGATTGTGAAAGTAATTAACACGCGGGGCGGGGGGGGGGAGAGAAAAGGAGTTCTCCCGCTGGAGACTTTCCAGGTCTTTACCCAAATTGCTGAATGGAACAGCACAACAGGTTGTACAAGAAGTTAGCCTGAATTTATGTGCAGCCTATTTATTTTAGACATCAAAAAGATTATTGATACTAAATAATAGGCAGAACATATTTGGACATTAGATCCTGAGTTTTTATCATTTATGATTTCACCTACTTGGTTTTTGGGAAGGACAGAAAAGGAGCTGGTTTCTAATATTCAATTCACACTCCTGGTTTTCTTGACTTGATATTTCATATCTTATATTTGGGGGGGGGGGGGTGGACACAGTTTTATCCTTAAATGCAACATACCATTTAGCTCATTAAATGGCTGTCCAGATGAAAAGTCAGATGATAAAGAATTCTTGTTGGAGCCTTGTGTGTATTAAGAAGACATTCCTCATTTTGATTATATTTGCATCCTGTCACTGGAAAGAAGCTTAATGCATTTCATTAGAATGAAACGAGACACACCGATTCTAGCAGCTCACAAAGTAGGTTGGTGAAGAGGTATTTTAATGTTTCTCAGTGAGATGCCTTCAGGAAACAAAGATTAAATTCGTTCCCGGTCGTTTACTTGACTATTTTAAAAACATTTTTTCCTTCAGTGTAGGTGTGCATTGTTCTGTTTTCGTTTTGTGGTTGCCAGCTTTACAGGAAACACCCAGAAAGGTTTGATTTGAAATGTACAAGAGCAAGACTAATTCTAAGCAGCAAAGCTCTCCACACTACTCAATCTCTTTTATTTATTTTATTTAATGTGAAATGCAAACACCGACTTTTAAAAATCAGGATATTCCATAATACCATAATAGTTTGCAGTATCTTTTTGCAAGGGCATTTTCTTATTTTACTTCACTGGAAGTTGGTTTGTGCAAGGTATGAAATTCTGGCATGTTAGCATGGAAATCATTGGATCCCTTTGGGACTTCAACTGGGTTAGGCTGCTGGCCACCTTAAATTAGCATTTGAAATTAAAGCAGACAAAATCCAAAGGCTGATGTGAAGTAAAGCTGATCTGTAGAAAGAATATTTTGTGAATGGACAAAAGGATTAAGGCTTAACAAGTGCAAGGAAATAAATGATCACCTGGTGATGGACCTTCCCAGGAAAGAAACTTATTCTAAATGCATCTGATACTGTTAAACTAATGAAGTGATTGATCTCCTTCAAGACAATGATAAATCCGCATACAGATGGGAGGTTGAACAACTAGCCTAGTTGTGCGACCAGAACAATCTGGAACTGAATACACTCAAAACTGTAGAAATGGTGGTGGACTCTAGGAGAAACCCTCCCATACTACCACCTCTTACAATACTAGGCAACACAGCATCAACAATAGATACCTTCAAATTTCTATGTTCTACCATATCTCAAGACCTAAAATGGACACCTAATATCAAAAATGTCATCAAAAAAGCACAACAAAGAATATTCTTTCTGCCCAAGGAGCTGATGATATAGTTCTACAGAGGAATTATTGAATCTGTCATCTGCACCTCTATAGCTGTCTGCAACCCAACAAGATAGACACAGACTTCAGAGGATAAATAGAACTGTAGAAAAAAACAATTACTACCAACCTCCCTTCCTTAGAGGATCTGTATATTGCAGGAGTAAAAAGAGGGCTGTGAAAATATTTACAGACCCCTCTCATCCTGGACATAAATTGTTTCAACTCTTACCCTCAAAATGACGCTATAGAGCACTGCACACCAGAACAATTAGACACAAGAACAGTCCCCCCCCCCAATGCAATTACTCTGTTAAACAAATAATTCCCTCAACACTGTCAAACTAGTTACTAAGTCTGCACTACTATTAATCTTCTCATCATTCCTATCACCCATCTCCTCTCACTTATGACTCTATGGCTGCAACCTTGTTGCTAGTATTCTTACGATTTATATTGACTGTTTCATAATATGATTTGATTTCTTATTTGTTCCCTATGACTATCATTAAGTGTTGTACCTTATGATTCTTGACAAATGTATCTTTTCTTTTATGTACACTGAGAGCATATGCACCAAGACAAATTCCTTGTGTGTCCAATCACGCTTGGCCAATAAAGAATTCTGTTCTGTTCTGTTCTGTTCTATTCTATGAAGGGGAACATATTGCAATGCTAATCATGAACATTTCGACTTCAGGTTTATTGGGTCAATGAGATTTTGCTCCTATGAGTTTTAAGATCTGACTGAAAGTCCATTGTTTCAGTTCAAGGAAATTGAACAAAATTCAATTCTTTATAGAAAAATAAACCCTTTAATGTTATTAATGCTTGTTTCCTTTTGCATTACATGTAGTGATGTATTTGCACAAATACATTAAACTAAATCTAGCAGCAACATTCCTAAAACAAGCTTGGTTAATTATAAACTTGGTTTGTGTGTGTGTGAATTTCTATTGTATGGGGCAAAATTAGCCCATTTGATTTATCTATTTTATTGTTTGAAATATTTGCAAACTGAGAGAAAGTTAATTCAATTATCCAAATTCTGAACAGATCCCATGTAATACTTAGGAAAATTAAACCATAATAACCTATGTTAAATACTTTTTATATAATAAACCAGCTTTGCCAAGCAGCTGCTCTCTGGATATTTTGGATTTTCTCCCATATGCCTATAAAATCCAAAATGGCTTTGCAGATTGTGATTTATGAGAATTGAAGTCCAATATACCTGTAAGACACCAGAGAAAAAGAAGGGGTTGAGAAGATACCAACGAGTCACAGATTTGATATGCATGATTGAAATGACAGATGTTTTCCTGTGAAGCACATCTTAAACATTTTAGTAATCAAGCTATCCACAAAAGCCTTGCCTTAAATAGCAGCTATTAGCACTGATGCTCCCAACCACTTGTAAGAATTATAAGAACTATATAGGTGAAAGAGTAATTTCTCATCACAATTCCTTCTTCCATAAGGTCTACTTCCATTTGCAATAGCTAGTAATATACAGACTCAAGAGGTATAGGTTGTATGAAATAATCAATGCATGCACAACATTGCTTTAAGAATAAAGTTGAATAGCTCCTCAAAAGCTCAGCGCCAGTGGCTGCTAAGAAGTAATAAAGTACTAGTAATAAAGATTTCAAGTCATCTCATCTGAATGTGTTTATAATTCTCTTTCTTTATATCTAGCCACCACAATTCCAAGACAAACTCTGGAATAAGACATGGGTCTATCCCTAGAACTTTTTTCTGAAGAGAGATTGAAATCAGCCAATGAACTAATAATAGGTCCTGGACAACTTTCCCCAATTTGACAATCTCTGGATGCATTTAACTACAATATCCATTAGACGTATTCAAAGGACAATTGATTGAGCATTATGGACTGTACATCAGCACATGATGTATAGTCCATGGAAAGCACCTAATTATAGGAATTTAATTTTTTTTAAAATTGCAGTCATGAACCAGAATCTAATACTAAGTCTTCTGGGTGGAAATTGATGGCAAGAGAATAGACAAGCAGAAGGGGGAAATTTGAAAGCTATTTAACTCTGCAGAAGAGGTTTCCCTTTTCAGTTTTGTTGACAGATCCTCACCCACCCTGATTGTTTTTTGGATTTGTTTCAGTATCAGATTAAAGGCACATGTTGCAATGGCTTCCAACCACCTTCTGTTCAGTCATGTCTGATTTTTGTAGGTTGCCAAGACAAGTTCCTGGAGTTTTCCTTGCAAGCTTTTTGTGAGTTGTTTACACATTGTGTCTTTCCTAGGGCTAAGAGAAAGTGACTGGCCCAAGGTCACCCAGCTGCCTTTGTGCCTAAGATGGGACTAGAACCCATGGTCTTAGAGGAGTTTGTAGTCGGAACTGTATTAACAGCTACACCATACTGGCTCCTTAGACAGTTGTTAATAGGGTCTGCAGAACAGGTATGAGAGATCGGACAGCTTCAATGTGAAAGGCGTTTACTAGGGGCTGCTTCAAAAAACAAGGCAGTGAAAGAAAGGAACTCATCTAATCTCTGAATGGATCTCCCATTTAAAAAAGAATTGATTCAGGAGGGCATATCTGAACTTTCAAGAGGTAGCCAGGGTGCAAGAAAAGCTTGTTCTATCTTGCTGAAATCCACAGGGGAAGGATGGCAGCAGAATAAGGTTGTACTGTTCTTCCACAGTATAGAACTTCTGAAATTAACAATAAAGTTGTGATAGCCCAAACTGACCTCTTATTGCATATCTGCCTCCCAGGCCTATCTCCAGTGGACTTCTAGAAAAGGTTGTTTGCCAGCTACTCTTTTTGGCAACAGCAAACATTCTGCAAAAATAAATTCAGAAGATTCTTTTAGTTTAGGAGACAGTTTCCTTTATTGCCAAATGCAACTGTTAACAAACTTTTCTTCTTAAGGATAACATTAGGTAAACATTAATGCCTGTATGAGAAAGTGAGTCTAAGATTAGAAGTGAGTGAAACTTTTTTGTACTTTTTTTTTTTTTTTTTGCAGGACAGAGTCATGCTTCAATAAAGAGGAAATATACCGGTGGATTTTAAGCGAGGAAGATACACGTTCATTTTTGGGGGGTCTGATCCATTTGTGTTCTTCACTGCCAGACTGTTTATCTATCACACAAACACTGTGAAAACTAAGAAATGTCTTTCCTAGAAATTCACATGGAACACAATCCTTTAAGAGATAAACTATCAGAGAAATTGCTTTTTAAAACACAGAAATAAACTGTGTAGTCAAGCATGACTCTTTATGGACATTTGATGGCATGGAAGTGTTTTGCCATTACTCTCTATGGGGATTTTTAAAAAAAAAACTTCTCAGTCTGATTAGAGCCTTAAGATAGATCATTTTCTAGTGGTGTCTTATCCAACTGCAAATGTGCCCAACCCTGCCTAGTTCTCTGAAGTATCCACATTATGGAGCTAAATGAATAGGCAGGGAGCAAAAGAGATTATGGTATTGATTGAGGAGAGAGGGGAAAAAATGGACAAGATGCGCTTTTTACGCGTGGAAAATGAATCTAAGAGCTCCAAACTATCAAGGGAGTTTGAAACCTAAGAAAAATTTGTTCCTCTTAACCCTCAGCATCAGAGTGAAAGGATGACATCACTTTCAGCGTGCACTGGAGAGCAGAGATAAATAAACAGATAAAATGGCTGACCAAGGACCGAGGGGGCTATTCATCACAGACAGGAACTGTCTTTCTTGTCCACCAGACTTGTTCGCCAAAGGAGACAAACAAAAGTCAAGCAAAGATCACGCCGAGGAATACTTAAACTTCGCGTTGCTGCCGCGCTGCTCACTTTTTATTGGCATTCCTGGGCCCCCCTCCCGTGTTCTCCAGATGTGCTCGGACGACAAATCCCAGAATTCCTCTCTCTCACGGGAATTGTAGTCCAAATAACATTTGGAGCGAATTATGTCAGGAAAGGGTAGTTTTCAAGCGAAGGGAGAAAAAAAAATACGATTCACGTCACCAACCCAAATACGCCCCATTATCCCAACGATGCTCAGCCACTGGGGGCTCTCCGCGGCCGTCAGCACTCCCCTCTTCCCACGCGGGCCAGGAAAGCCGCAGTGTTCCTGGATGGGGTCCTTGGGAGAGACTACTTCGGGGTGCCCAGGTGTGTGTGGCACCGCTCCCTCGTCCCGAAGTCGGCTGAAGATCCACTAAAAAAAGATCTCCGTTCGTGGCCTTCAGGATAAGAAACCACCGACGGATAAAATAAGTCAAATGGCGCAATAGGAAGGAATAATTTACCCCCACCCTCCCACAAATCCCTGGCGTTGGGAGTCTTCCAAGGGCAAGGGGCTCAGGCTAAGAGCCCTTGGTTCAAGGAGATCCGGGTCCTTTCTAGGCTTATTTAGCAGAGCCTCCCCACCCCCATGAGATGCACCCAATGGGCCGTCTGGTTTCCCGAGCTTGCTTACCTCTATCCCCAGTTACAATCTCTGGGGGGGGGGGGTGAGGGGTGTGTCTGAGGCCAATCGGATTAAGAACCAAAGAGCAAAGGCAAGAGAGCCAGAAAAGGCGCAGAACTGCTTACTGATGACTTTTGGGTTAGTCACATTTTCTCAGCCCAACTTACCCCACAGTTGTTACTGGAGGGGAAAATGGAGAAGGGAGTTCTAAGAATTCAGTCTTGAATTCTTGAGGGAAGGCAGCGCAGAACTATAAAGAACTAATAAAATCAATACATAATGCTTTCACTCACAATAGGGGAAAGCCTCGTAGTTCTGTTGTCCATTCCAGGTAAATCCTGCAGAATTCAGAGAGACTCAGTCTGGAGTGAGTATTTCTAGGACTGTGAGCAAAATGAACGACCACCTTTCCTCGATCAAAGTTGGGCTTTTGAGTCTCTGACACAGGTAGCATAAGCTCAGGCAACCTCACTGATCGCCAAATAAACTTGCCACTGATCAGGAAGAGGAGGCATCAAGAACATGCGGCAAAACCCTAAGCATCTCATTGTGTGGGGAGAATCTCACTCTGAAGTATAGTGGAAGATGCTCCCACGAAAGACTAGGGGTGACATGACAGCAGTGTCCCAATATCTAAGGGGTGTCACAAAGAAGGGGTGTGTGTCAAACTATTCTCTAAAGCAGCTGAAGGCAGGACAAGAAGCAATGGATGGAAACTAATCAAGGAGAAAAGCAACCTAGAACCAAGGAGAAACTTCCTGATAGAACAATTAATCTGTGGAACAACTTGCCTCCAGAAGTTGTGAATGCTCCAACACTGAAAATTTTTAAAAAGATGTTGGATAACCATTTGTGGTGTAGGGTTTCCTGTCTAAGCAGGAGGTTGGACTAGAAGATCTCCAAGGTCCCTTCCAACTCTGGTATTCTGTATTCTTTAGTGTGTGTGTTTGTGTGTGTGTGTTTATGTGTCTAAGAAAGGCTTTGTTAATTTATTTTTTCCTGGAGAAAGCAGTGCAACAACAAGGAGTGGAGAAGAGGGAAGAAAAGTTGTCAACACAAGACATAAACAAACAAAACCCCTTTATACCAACCATGGCTCTACTTTTGTGCAAGACAGGAGACGCTGAGCATAAATCATTAAAATGATTGGTTCTCTCCTTTGTTGGTGTTCTTTTAAACATCCTAGTTTCTGCAATACCGTTGGAAATAACTCCTTAAACCAAAAATCACCCCCACGGCCAATTCTTCCAACCGATTCATAGCTATTTGCTTACTTAAAAATAAATTTAGCATTTTCCAGAAAATCTGTGGAAGGAAGCAGAATCCTTGGTCTTTGAGCAGGTGGGAAAAGAAATTATTGCACTGTGTTATCCTTGCCATTCTCAGAAAAGAGGTTACGACGAGGCTGGTGAAGGTAGATTAAGAATAAAGGAGACACAGTTTAGCACTCCAAAAAGCCTCTTGCCTGGCTTTAAAAACAGAAGGAGTCAGCCTACCTTTGGGGCCATCTGGCTGCTCTAGGCTTTGGCCTCATGCTGTATGATGTTCTCTTAAAATCTCTTCCGGGCTGAAGCTCAGCATTTATTGAATTCATCAAAAGCAAACTTTGGCTGTTTCTTTTTTTAAGTAGGGAGCTAAAATAATAAGTCGACCACTGTGACATTCTCTTGGCTTGGGCCATTTTTCATAACGCAGCTGATACTCTTTTGTGCAGCTGAGGAGACTAAACAGATGAATAACGAGGAAAGACGCCCCCCTTCCAAATACCCACCTAAAGCTCCTTCCAGCTTTTTCTCACTTTTAAAAAGTTTCCTGAAATGAGAGGTTCATGTAAAAAGAAGAAGGGGGAGGGGAGGGGAGAGGGGAGTGTACCCATTTCCCCCCAACTCACTTCGCTCCCCAAAGTTTGTGCAGCTTGTGAAAGCTACCCAGGTGGTGGGGAGCAGGGCAGGCTAGGCCTTTAGCTAGTGAATGGCTCAGACAGGAGCAGCTGGCAGGGGATGGAGGCTGCTTGGATTTGTTGCTCCCCAAACTTCTAGCAAGTCACATATTTCTTTCTCGTCATTTGTGTTTATTCTGTCTTGATGTGCCTCTCTTCCATAGTCTTCCTTCTGGGCTCTAGCGCCAGGAAGCAGGAAGTATGTCCAAGAGGAAGGAAGAAAGCTGGGTGGGGGTTGGTGATGTTTGTTTTGGATGAGCGCATGGGGTAAGTTCCTATTTCCATTTATTTCATCTGTGTGTTTTCAAGCTTTTTTAGAAATATGACTCTTCTTATATATTCCTTGTGTAGTCTTTTTCTCCCAATCCATTTGATTTATAACTTTTTTGGGGGTATATATTTTGGATCCTCTGTGCATTTGTTAGGCTCTTCTTTTTCACTTTGGTGTTATTTTCAAACAAAAATAGGAGTCCTTTCTCTATACTAGTTAGTCTGGTATTTCTGTGAATTCCCCTGGTATAGGATTTTAACAAATATGTAAGAGAGGATGCTCAATATAACCTTGTTGAATTAAACAAGCTTTATTTCTAAGTAGACATATTTGAAAAAGCCTGGAAGTTGCTCCCTATGATTGGGCTGGACCAATTGTGGTATGTATACAGTTATCAGAAACAAGTGTCTGCAAAAGAACACAAGTGTGACATTCAAGGGCCCTAATAGTAAATCAATTTAATTAAAAGCCATATTTCCTTTTAAGATGTATGAGAAAGCATGTCTTGTTCTATAATACTTCTATAAACAAATAACGATCAGGCTACTACTGATGCTTTGGTTTAGTTCTTTTAACTGTCAGCCCCTTGTTTAAAAAAAAATCTGCCCTTTCTATGAGTTGGCAAGACACAACACAGTGGTATTATATCACCAGCATTCCAGCGAGAATTCTGCTGAAGTGCAGAATTCTGTACTTTAATGTTTTCTCTGGAGCCCTGCACATGTGTGTGATTTTTACAGAAGCCCAGCTATTGGCTCAAACCAAGAGAGCTGTTTATTGAACAGGCAAGCTTTGAAGGAAGATCTTGGGAGCTAGATTAAAAACACATTTATAGGTTAGATTATTCTGACAGCTGCCTGCTTTGCACTGCGATGCTTCCATCATTTGATGGAAAGGGAATTCTGTCTTGTTTAGAAATTACATCAACAGCTGAGAGATGAGCTCAGAAGACTGACACTACCAGCAATACATAATCTTTTTTTTTTTAATGGACAGACCTGATCAGAACAAGGTTAGCATAGAAGAGACTCTACAGCTATGCTAAATATGTTCTATAGGCAGTTTCTGGTTCTCTTAGGGCATGGTCCATTAGGGTGAAGTGTTTGAATTTAAATTCATGATATTTGAAGGGGTGGGGGAGGCTTAGGACCAGTCTTAAATTGTCTACTCTGTTATCCTGGATTAATTGTGTGGATGGGTAGCTCCTAAGTGAGGCATAAACCTCAATGAATTCAGGAGTTAGATTAATTTGAGAGTAAGTGCATAGGGTTATATACAGTATAAATTAATTTTTTGTTCTATCTGTCAAAGGCATCCAAGCTTTTTCTGTTACATTTTATTCTTCAATTTCCTCTCTCTCCCCCTATCTATCTTATTTGTGTTCTGTTTTAACTAAATGCCCTTATTTCTTTTCAAAAAGACGTTTCTTTTGGAAGCTTCTTAGAATAAAGTTCAAGAATCTTTTTTCTCCAAGTCCCTGTTTTCCATTCAGGGCATCTGAGCCATTTCTCCCTCCCCCCCCTTCCCTTTTTCTCCTTTGAGCAAGAAAGAAGGTAGGAGGGGGTGCAGAAAACCTCTCTGTTGACTGGCTGTCCCCTGCATAACCGAATTTGGCCTGGAAAATGTTTCCCAGCCTTCTCAGCTTGTCGTTTTTGCCTGGAATGTAGGAGGAGAAAACAGTCTGCTGGATTAATGCCCTTCTTGGCACTTCGGTCGGTAGGACTAGCTGAAAATGCAACTTTTGCCCCAATTGGCTAGCTAGGTGCATTCAGCACACCCTGCAACTAACTGAACAGTACTTGACCTTTGCCTTTATGTTTGCTCAAATGTTTGCCTAAAACACAATCACCCTTGACAAGGGTGCCTGCTACCGTGTGACACTGCCTATTGAATAGATAGATGTTCCCTGCCACACACACCACTCAGTGCAGCGTTTTAAATGGCTTAGGTATTTGTAAAAGATCGTATAAATTCATGTCGGGTGATTGCTAGTGGCTGGTTAAAGAGACGGCCCTTTAACTGGCAGCGTACAAGCAAATCTGTGGGGGAAAACACACCATCACACAATCAGGACAAGAAAAGGAGGGGAGAGGGGAACCGCTGGAATCGGAGGCCAGGAGGCCACACAAATATCAACCAAGTGGCAAGAGTTTGCTACAAAGAAATGATCCAATAGAATATATAGCACAATTCATTCCGAAGTACGGCGAGATAAATCAGAGCTTTTCATAAAGGGCGGGCTGCTCCAGAATGCAGAAGCGCTGCGGTAGAGAAACGATGTACCTCCTTGGCTTTTTGCAGCGGTGATTTTTATCTAACCGCGTTAAAAAAACAAAACAAAAACAAATTATAGACTCCCTGAGTTCAAGGCAGGCTACTCTTAAAAAAGCAGGCAACGGATCCAAGGATCCCCCACCCCGGATCTGTCTCTAGTAGATGAAACGGAAGAAAGTACGGTTCATTGAAACACATGCTTAAATTGACTGTATGTATAGGAGAAGAGATTATTCGTAATTGCTTTTACCTTGATGAATATTATCCTCTCTCTCCCTCTCTCTCTCTCTCTCTTTGTTCATGTTTGGGTTTATACCAGTATGATATAGTATACGGTATTTTTGTGTGTGTGTGTGTGTGTGTGTTGGGCGGTGGGGGGGGGGTTACCATTATTTTGGATGCATTCTTCTTTTGATTTGTTTTTGGGAATGCGGTTGGGAACCAAAAATATTGACTACCAACGCTGAATTGGAAGAAGGTAGCGTTTCTTTCCCTGAAATCACAGCGGAACGAAGAGGCAGCCAGAGGGCTGATGATGGTGTTCCCCGTTTATTCCTTCATAAGAACGGCTGACGCTGAATTCCTGTCTCAGGAAAACCGAGCCTCGGGACTTTTACTCCCGATGGATGCCAACGGGGTTTGCTCTCAGTTTAGCTTTCGTACGATTACTACAGTCTTCGGGGACAGCCTTCAATCCCAGAATGGCGGGTTTAGTGGGATCGGGGCCGGGGTCGAAAACGCCGTCGGCAACAGCCGAGGCAGCGTGCGCTCTTGGCTGGGTGGAGTGGTGCGAGTGGGGGTGGCGGCTGCGCTCTCTTGGGTTGAAGTGTAAAGGGATTGCGGCGCCGCGCGGCCGCTTCAGGGGAAGAAAAGCGAAGCCGCGTCGTCTTTCTTGCCTCCGTGTCCTCCATTTCTTTTACTCCTATTCAAAGAATTCCTGCCCTTCTTC
Source organism: Masticophis lateralis (assembly GCA_030761175.1). Taxonomy (NCBI): domain Eukaryota; kingdom Metazoa; phylum Chordata; class Lepidosauria; order Squamata; family Colubridae; genus Masticophis; species Masticophis lateralis. The sequence continues at coordinate 29,364,702 of JAUDYJ010000005.1, forward strand.
CCGCTCTCCCTCTCTCTGTCTCTATCTCTCCACGTTTCGGCTTCTCCATCCTCTCCCTCTCCCTCTCCCTCTCCCTCTCTCTTTCCGTCCCCTCTCCTTTCTTTCTTTCTTTCTTTCTTTCTTTCTTTCTTTCTTTCTTTCTTTCTTTCTTTCTTTCTTTCTTTCTTTCTTTCTTTCTTTCTTTCTTTCTTTCTCTCCTTCCGTCCCTTTCCCCCGTCTCCCCCTCTCCATTTCCATCCCTCCCCGTCACCCAGTCCCCTTATCTCCCTGTCCCCATCCCTCTATCCCCCCTGACTCTTTCCCTCCCTCTCTCCCTCCCTCTCCCCCCTCTCCCCCTCTCCATCTCATCCCTCCCCCGTCCCCCCTTCTCTTATCTCCCATCCCTCTATCCCACTGTCTACCCCTCTGTCTGTCTGCCTGCCTGCCTATCTATCTATCCCTTTCCCTCCCATCTCTGTCTCTATCTACCTATTTCTCTGTTTCTATCATTTTTCCATCTCTCTATCTCTCCATGTCCTCATCGCCCTATCTGCCTTTCTTCCTATCTCTACATCTCCATCTCTCTGTCTTTATATCTCCAAACATGAGTGCAACAGAAAACAGAATACTAGAGAGTTTGGCTAGGAATTTTTTTTCTTTTGAGATTCTCGTGGTTGCAGCATCTTTTTTTCAGTTTCACTTCAGAGGTGCTTCTAAGACTCCGTTTTTCTAACCTTTAGTTAGGAGGATTATGAAGGTTTCCTAGGAAGATTCTTACTGAATGTCCTTAAGATATTCATGTAATTTTGAAGCAATGGTTTGGTATCAACAAAACAAAAATGAAAGGAAATATACCCAGTATTGAAGAATTCACCTGCTGATCCAGTACAAAGATAATGTGATTTAGTTTCAGCCATTATTATTATTATTATTATTATTATTATTATTATTATTATCATCATCATCATCATCATCATCATCATCTTTACGGAGCGTTCAGCAAGCCAAGTCCAGTGAGATGGTGCTATAAGTAGAGAAATGACACGTGTAGGAAAAAAAGTGTAGGAAGGTGACATGAGAAAAGAACAGCTGGAGTACTTTCTCTTTTTGTCACCATGTTCCTTCCCTTCCCCACTCACACATCTGGCCTAAACCTGTGTATTTAGAAGAACGTTCCACTGAGATAAACGGGAAGACGTTCCTACTCAATTGTATTTAGTATTACAGCCCATATCTTTTAGAATATGCCCAGTTTGCCCTAATATTTCCAAAATGTTGAGGCAAAAATGTGAAAAAATCATTCCCCTTTTAGAAATATGGACATTGAAAATCTAGCCTGAAGTTCATAACTGATGCCAATGCAATCTTTCTTTGCCTTTACTGGTATTCATTGGAAGCTTTTTTTTTTTTAAAAAAATTCATCTAGGTATTTGAATGAGTAGAATGTGAAGTATGACGTTGGGAAGAATTGTGTTTGGAGTTCCCTTGAATGGATTGGGCAGGTTGCTTGTTCTTGTTTTCTTCATAAGGAAAATTGGTCCATCAGTTATGCTCTCACAAGGTTTTGCAAGACATCATGCATTACAGGCATGTTCATGTCCAGTCCATTGAGGATTCTAACCTATGAATTTATATTTATAAAGCTGATGATATGGATTGTAGACCTGGAGATGCAACGTTTTTGATCCTGAAGAGATTGGTTTGAAAGCCATTAACAAGAGCAGTCTTAAACTATGCACAAGCCTAGCTTTCAGTCCAAGTTTCTCCCTTTCCCTTGTTTTAAGCTGTTGGATTGTGTTTAGAAAAAGTAGAAAAAATGAATTGTGAGGGCTCATCCTTACACACTTCTTGCCCAGACTGTGGGACTCACCATAGTTTTCATTCATTCTGATTGGAAAGTTGGATTCAACAAGCATTTTATTTTGGTTGTGAAAAAGTATATTCTTAGAAAGGAAGAACTTTACCTTAAAATAATCTTTCCCTATAAAAGGGGAGAAAATAAGTATACTCCTGATAATCTGAAAATTCACCTGCCATCTCGCAATCCAGACAGACACCAAAACACACTGACAACCCTAATATTCCCCTTTGATTCATTATGCTGGCCATATTTCTTTTCCCATCAATTAATTTATGCAGTGTCTTACACTGATATTTTCTGATCTATACCTTAAAATATTTTTTACTGCTCAAGTTTCAAAGTTGCCTGATAGCAACAAAGTGTTAGGTAAAGAAATATCTTTGGACTCCAATATGCTTTTCAGAAAAATGTGACAGCTGATCAAGAAGATAAGACTAGAGAGTGTGGGAAAGTGTAATGGCATTTCTCCTTTGGCCATTGGTTATTGACAATTGCTGGCGTGAAAACTAAGCACCCAAGTCATAAAGATAAAAGTATGAAAAGGAGGAGGTAAGAACTGAGATGATGAAGACCCAAATTCAGACAACCCGGTTTAGGATAGCAGTTCTATTTAGAAACAGATCAAGGCTTGAATGGTGTTTTCAGCCACTAGTGAGGACAGATCTCTAACAGAGGGCATGAATGTAAGTTACATCCAGGCCTTTCTGGGTAGCCTAGATTTGACAGTGAACCTTTTGTTATTAGTGTTTATTGGGGAAGATCTAGCTTCAACTGGGAATGGAAAAGGGTTTTACAGAAGTTCAGGCAGGAAGCTTTAGCAAACATCGCAGACGTTGTTATTGGTCCCTTAACATGAATAAAAAAGAGATTGCAAATTAAAATTTCTTCTGTTGTTCAGCCCTTGGGTTCGAAACAACACTTCAAATAGCAGCAGCTTAATTCTTGAAAATGGATGTGTAAACTGTAGAGGTGTAGAAGGATTCCCCCCCCCCCCCCGTCACTTCCTGTCTTGACTACTGCAACGCTCTCAACCTAGGGCTGCCCTTGAAAACCACTTGATGGCTTCAGCTGGTGCAGAATGCAGCCACGCGGGTTGTGATGGGAGCAACACTCCCATGTTACACCCCTCCTGCGCAACCTGCATTGGTTACCGGTTGCCCTTCGGGTGAGGTTCAAAGTGCTGGTTATTACCTACAAAGCCCTTCATGGCCTAGGCCCAGGATATTTGTCTGACCCCCTGCAGCCAGCGACAATTCCCAATTGCCTGGTGTATTCCCACAGACAGGGCTCCTCAGGGTGCCGTTGGCCAGACAGTGTCGGCTGGCGACCCCCAGGGGGAGAGCTTTCTTTGTGGGCGCACCCACCCTCTGGAACCAACTTTCTTCGGAGCTCCGGATGGCCCCTGACCTTCGCTTGTTCTGTGGTGATTTGAAGACCTGGTTGTCCCGCAGCCTGGACTGATGGGGGGTTTCTTAATGAATTTTAAATTGTTTTAAATTGGAATTTTAATTTTATATTGTCTTCAATGAGGAACTGTGCATCTTTAGTGTTGTGAGCCGCCCTGAGTCCTTGGAGATACGGCAGCATATAAATTGCATTAGAAACAAACAAACAAACAAACAAATAAATAAATAGTGCAGAAGTGCATCAAAAATATAGGTGTGGGTACTCAGAAGTAAGCTTTAACTGTATCACTGAAGGAGTGCAATTTAATTAAGATAAAACTCACAAGTTTTTCCTATGAATTTCCTCACTCTTTCATTTATAGACTTTTTAAAAAAGCATTGAAATGTTTTGTTTTTTCCAAACACTTCATTATGGAAGATCTAAGAAGAGGAGGAAAGCATTTTAAAGTGTTCAGTTAATGACTGTCTATTCAGGAATAAATCTTACCTAACTCTTTCAGTTGTGAATAAGGTTTCATAAGTATAAGGGCACCAGGCTGGCAGATATTATAACACCACAAACCTTATACAGTAGGCTCAGCCAGATTTATTTCCAGGTAATCTTCTTTAGCCTTATCTCTTCAAAGATTCCAAATGCCTCTTTTTCTCTGTGACTTTTCTGCAACTGAATATGGGTACCAATGCTCTGTAATTAGTTTTACTAGCTCTAAGGAGAGGTTTACACGGCTGTCCACAAACCGCTTATTGACTTCAAACCCTCTTAAACTGCCACCCGAGACACATTTCCTTGGAAATAAGTTTTGCTTTTTGCCTTGATATATATAACGTGGAAGTGCACCACTGATTTCTTTGGGATTTGTTTTCAAGCAATGCCCCCAACCGAAAGGTCACAGATGCCTTGACTTCTAAGGAAGTTTCTGACAAAGAGAGCTGAGAAGCTTAAGGTCATGGCAAAAGCAAGCAGACCCTTGCAGTTTAAATTTATTGGAAATGGGGGTATTGATGCATTTCTAAATAGTCAAATATCATACAAAATTACAAACCTTAATTTTAGTTATTCATCAGATGACATAGAAGCTGCCCCTGCATGAATTTATTTCCTTCTTAGCAATAAGAGGAGGCAGGACAGAATTTAACAGTTTCTTTAACCAATAGATACCTTCATTTTAAAGGGAATGTTTGCAATGGTTTACCATCTCAGGTATATTCCGTGATACTTTTCCTCTTCCCCTCCCCCATTTTTTTCCTTTCGGTGTCTGCTACATGAACAATCAAGCTTGTAATTACTTGCTAATTTCATTGTGGTTCCTCTGGAGAGCTTATAACGCTGGGGCCCCCTTGTCCACTCATTATGTCTCCAGAAGCTTTCTGTGGTGGCTCGGCTGGACTTTGTCCAGTCTGTAACCAATAAAGGAAATTTACAACCTTGACACATAGGGAACCCGTCTCCCCTTCTCTCCACCCCCTTCACTGTCAATGTCAGAGAAGAAAAATTGAGATGTAAAAGGTGGCTGGCTCCTTCTCACAACCCTAATAAAGCATTAGAGGAAAGGGGGCGGGGCTGATAATGAGGCAAAGGGGAAGGTAACGCGAAAGGCTTAGATTTTCTTGTCTTTAAAGGCCGTGTTGTTTTACATATTAGGAACGCATAATTCTTTGACTATGAGGATATTTTCACTTTCTCTAGCGTGTATTTATAAAATGCCATCAAAAGAAAAGTTGCTATGCATCCTTTTTTTTAGCAGCAGACACATTTCAGTCCCAAGAGTCATCTTTCTGAATCTACAGCTATAACTATATCCAGATGCAAAAGAAAGAAGAATTTTTAAAAAAAAAAAAAAGTTCAGTGTCCTGTTTCCAGTTTCCATAATGAAACAGTGAAGGTACTTGAGGCAATTAAAACACAAGTATTGATTACTACTAGAACGTTAAGGTTAGCACAGGTGAAGCCATCTAAACTATTTAAAATCCATAACTGATTGGACTCGCTAAGGTTTCTGTGATGTATTGCTAATAATTTCCTCCCCAGATATATTATTTTATTCTGATATATATATAATAAGCCATCATGTTTTTGTTTTTAACAGTAATAATATTTATCTTCCTCTGTAAGCATGTTTCAGGGTATTTACTTCTAGGTAAACATTGAATAAGAGAGTTTTGAAGACTGCTTAGCCTTGGGATTTGGGATAAAATGCAAAACTGGAAAGTCTGCTCAGGTATTTCCGAATAAAGGCCATTGAACTCAAGTCGGGAAAAAGGTAAATTAAATTAAAGCTGCTCTATGTCAGCTTTAATAAAAGACTTGGAACTTCAACCCAATGGATTCCTTACAGCTCCATTTTTGCTAAGATTAAGGAAGGTTTAGTTTTATTAAGAAAACTGCTTTTAAAGAGACTTCTTACATCAGAAGAAAAACGTTTCTACGTTCTCCACTCATACCAAGGGCAAAAACCATTAGCAAAAATAAAATTGTTTAAACTTTTCCCTGATCGCAAAGATCATACAGTTGTGCGCGGCTTTATCCAAGACAGGTTGTCGATTGAGAACCGAGAGACGCTGAAATAAACTGTTTCCTCTTTTAAGGGCTCTTTTATACAACGATCCTGGCTGTTATTTTTATTCGCTCATCTGCCGGTAAATTACAAGAAAGGAATCCGCGATGATCTCGAAGACAGGTTGCTCTTGTTCTAGAACAGGCTTTGGAACTCAACAAACTTTCGTGCCATCTGATTCTTATTTGCTGAGTAGTCTAAACCGTACAGCGTTTAATCGGGGGTTTCTCCGAGGTGCGGGGACTGCGTAGGTGACTTAACTCCTAGCGTAGGTGACTTAACTTAGCATGAGATCGTAGTTCCAGTAGAGGAAGAAGTACCCAAATCTCAACTCAGGAAAAACTGGGCGGCTCCGCCAAGTATAACTTTTGTTCAAGTCAGTTTGGGGTTTAGAATTGGCAGGGCGGATAAGATCACCTGCAAGGATTCTCACACCCGCTGGAGACCTGTACGGGCAGCAAGTCCCCAGTTCCTTAAACTTGAAAACTTTTGACCGTATCCTGAGTAGCGTTAGGAATATTCAGCTCCTATTTTGGGGATATGTGTGTGTCTTGCAGTACTACCTTTCCAATTTGAGAAAAAGAGGGTTACTTCCAATATATCTGGAGGTCACCAGGTTCTGGAAGGCTGTGGATACTTCAAATTACTATCATCATCATTACCACCTCCGTCACCATCGCCGTGACCTTTGTGGTATCTTTCCTTTCTCTTAACCGTGTTTGTTGGTTCTTCCTGGCGTTGCTTTGCTTTGGCTTCGTTTTGAAACCTCCTCCTTTTCTTCTCTTACACCCGCTCGCAGCGGGGCAGTCCCGCCGGCGGCTCGGGTCAGAGGCTGCTCCTGCCTCCCGGCGCGGTGTTTGTTTACCAGAAGGCAGAGCGGATGCTTTTAATGATGCCCCCTTAACTCTCATCTGGCTGCGGGAGGAGGTGTAACTCTTTCCTCCGCCCGAGCTTTGGCGTTCCGGTTCTCCGCTCGGTGGCAAGGAGCTCCCCTGGATGCCCATTGCTCCAGGCGCAGAGGTTGGCGTTACCTACCTGGCGCCGTTAATCAGCAGAGGGAGGGATGGGCGAACTGACATCTCCCCTCCTAACACCGCCACTCGGATCTCTCTGGGTCTTGGATTAAAACACACACACACACACACACACACACACACACACACACACACACACAGACACAAAACCCCTCATTCAGCCGCTCCATAGAAATGGATTGGGTTAGTGGGCTTCTCAGAAAAGCAGAAGATAACAACGACTCTGATTTCTAATTATACAACTATAGCGACCTCAATAGCCCAGACTTATCTACCGCTCCATCCGGTGCTTTACAGCACTCTCTAAGGGGTTTACGGAGTCAGCATATCGGCCCCAACCATTTTACTGACCTCTAGGAGGATGGAAGGCTGAGTCAACCTTGAGCCCTTCAGGATCGAAGTCCTGGCTGTGGGCAGAGTTAGTCTGCAATACTGCATTCTAACCTCTGCACCACCAGGGTTATACTTAACTATACTTAACTCCCCTTCTTCCCAATCCCATGACAATTATGGAAGCTTGGAGGGATTGGGATTGAATTCTTGTGTGCCCCATACATTCGGTGGAGCACATAACAACCGCTGTTGTTGAATGGCTCTGAGGTTTGTGGTGGAATACAAAGTAGACCCTGTGACTTTTCTTTATTTGACTCCTATAATGGCCCCACCTGGTGCTGTCTGGAAGCGCTGGGAATTGGCAAATTCTAGAAATTTTGGACGATGTGGCAAAGGACTAGCTGGATATTCAAGTAGTTGTGTTTTCCGAGCTTCTGAAAGTTGATGAAAGCTGTGATAAAATGCATTCTGTCAGGTTTTCTGGAAACAGAACTAAACCCTTGATGTGTTCAAGACTCAACCCTTTTCTCCAAATTGATGTCCTTCAGGGGGGTTAGCCTTGCAACCCAATATATCTGGAGGATTGAGACTTGGGAAGCTTTTTGAAAACATAGGACACATGCAAAGATTCTTCAAGTACAGGATCAAGTATTGATGAAAAATGAATTAGTTTTCAGAACTTCTTCTTTCCTTCACAGAATCAGTCTGAAGAGGATACAGTCACACACACTTTGAAACCATCTAAGGCAGTGTTTCTGAACCTTGGTAGCTTGAAGATGGGTGGACTTCAACTCCCAGAATCCCCCAGCCAGCAGCGCTCAGTGTTCAGAAACACTGATCTAAGGCTTTAGAGAACAAGAACTGCCCTGTTCACTCACACCAGTAAGAATCAACTGGAACCAAACAAGGAAAGGGTGTTGTGGCAACTGCAAACTCAGAAATCAATTGTGGCATAGATAGATCTTCATAAATAAGATGTATGCTAGCCTTCCTTGAACTATCAAGCTAATTTGGGGGTAATACCTGTAGGACCAAAGCATTAGCCAAAAGCATCAGATTTGGAGTAGATTGGTTTTTAATATAATATAAAATTATTCATCTTATTTTGCAAAAGGCTTATTGTTTTTTGGTGTAACCCTGAGGATGTTAGCTAGGAATTCATCTGGAATTCTGGATTTCATCACAGCGATGGGTATTTTTTTTTGTGGCAAAAATAAGGGGTTGCCATAACAACCTCTCTAAATAATACATTGATTCCAACATTGTAGCTGATTGGGGATGGGAGAGAAAGAAAAAAAACCACACCCAGCTTTATGATAACTAAAACCAGCTTAAACGCTGTTTATCTATACTGAGACTCCCGAACTGAAGGTTGAAAAAGCTACTAATATCCACTGCACAGTTCCCATGGAAACTGCTTACTTTTCCTATGGCTCTCCTTCAGCTCCTCTCCATCTGGAAATCTAAGGGTGAAAGAGGAGCAGGAAAGAGACATACCAAAAGCCCTTTGCTCCCCAAACCTAGTTTCAAATTCCCTCTATAAAGAAGCCTCAGACCAAAAGGACATTGGGGGCTGGGAAGAGAATAGGGTTGTCAGTAAAGAGGTGAGATTTTAAAGATAATGAGGAAACTTGTGATTGTGTAAATCTGAATTATAGCTTTCCTGTTATACCTTACCTATAATCTTCATTCATACAGTATTATAGAAATGGCTCTTCAAGGTGATTTTTGCAGGGTGTGTGTTTTAATAAAAGCTTTTGAGATCTCCAAAATGGGGAATGAAAAGAAAAACAAAGATTGACTGGAGGAAGTGATTGAATTGACATGGACAGAGAGAAAAGGGATTTCAGTCAAATTAGGCTCTTCTTTAGGATTACAACTAAAATGAAAATACAAAAAAATGTTTTTGGCAAAGCTTTCCAGTAAAGTAAAGTTTCTTCTGAATTTTGTTTTAATCTTCTAAGTTTATTGCAGGTGTTAATACTAACACTGTTTAGCTGCTACTTTTACTTCCAACCTATCAAAGATTCTAAGGACCATGGGTGACACTGATAGCTGAATAATTATGAGGCCAATAATTATTCATAATCTTACACAGCACCAGAGAAATCCCCACTGTAATGTTTGCAGCCTCCTTCATTTTAAGACTATGCACTTTTTGGCCATTTCTTCAGTAGTATTTTATAGCCTTCTATAGCACCATCCATGTCAGCAGCTGGCAATTTCTGGATGAACTTGATTGACCTTGGTAGCTAAGCAAGGTTTGTCCTGGTTTTACCTCCCTGGGAGACCCATTGGGAATACTAAATTTATTGATTAGGCTAGGAAATTGAAGAAATATCCCAGAAGAACCCATGAACCCATGATAAGATTTTCATAGTGCTGCCAAGAAAATTGCATGTAGGCTTTCACCAGGAGACACATGAAACAAGTAGATACATCTTTACTTTTTGATAGTATCATCATGGTATAATGATAACAAGGAGCAATTTCATATTGCTACTGCCATAGCTAGGGGATTTATGAGATGCTATAAATTGTTCAGTCCTTTTTGATCTTAACTTCCTGTGTCATGATTTCACCACAATTGTCCAACAGTATCTGCTTCTTTGAATTCTTATAAGTTCATGATTGTGTCATTTATCTTGTTCTCTGAGGGCCCCCTTTTCAATTCTGAGTTTCCCAAGCATCAGTTCTTTATTCAGTTCCAAAGATTCTTGCCTTTGCATTTGTGTTCAAAATATTTAACCTTTGTATTGAGTATATCCTATCCACATCCCAGTTTTTCTTCATTTAGTATTGCATGATGGATTCTTTTTGCATCACAGGGTACAAGCATCCATTTTTTCTTTTGTCTTTTTTGATGGTTTAGTTTTCACAGCCATGTGTTACAACTGGCAAAACCATGGCCTTAACAATGCATAATTTTGTTGTTGGTGTGATTTCTCTGCATCTCAGTATTTTTCCTATAGATCATCCATCATAATTCTTTTTGTCCATGGTGGTGCAGTGGTTAGAATACAGAATTGCAGGCTAATTCTGCTGACTTCCAGCAGTTCGATCCTGAGGGGCTCAACATTGACTCAGCTTTCCATTCTCCTAGAGGTCGATAAAATGAGGACCTGGATTGTTGGGGCCAGTATGCTGACTCTGTAAACCCCTTAGAGAGGATTGTAAAGCACTATGTGGCAGTATATAAATATAAGTGCTATTGCTATTTTTCCAACAAGTAGATGTCTATCCATTTCATGAGTATAATCATCATCAAATACATAAGGCAAAGAAGATAAGGTCTTTTACTGCTTCAACATCTTCTCTACCAATTTACATTGGGTTGGTGCTGCCATTGATAGTTTTCTCTTAATACTGAGCCTCAGATCAGATTTTATAGTCTTCTTTATTTTCAGAAAGAGATTCCTTGAATCTTTCTAACTTAATAGCCTTCAAAGGAGTATCATCAGCATATCTGAGCTTTTTGAAGTTTCTTCAAGGCATCTTAATTCCAATTCCATTTCTTTTGATCTGTCATTTCTCTTGACATATCTTGCATCTAAGTTAAATAAATAAGGTGAATTTGGTGTACTCTTTTCCTGATTTGAACCATTTAGTTGTTCCATGTTCCATTCTGATTGTAGCTTCCTGGTCACTATGCATATTTTTCAATAGGCATGATGAGGTGACTTAATACATCTATTTTTTTAAAAACTATCCATTATTTGTTGAGGTCTAGACAATCAAAAGCACTAGGACAGTAAATCAAGCAAAAATAGATGTCTTTTTTGGAATGGCCTTCTATTTCTGTTATCCCTTGAATATTAGCAGTATGATCAATGATGGCTCTGCCTCTTCTGAATCCATCTTATTGATCATTCTTACACCAGTTCTTATACCATTGTTAAAATCTGGATTAGAAAATATTTAGCATTAGCATCTTAAATAAGTGCCAATGTTTGATACTTTGAACATTGCCTTTTTGCTATTGGAATATAAATGAAGATTTTCTGTCCCTAGGTCATCTTTGTTTTCCATACTCACAAATCAGAAGTAATACTTCAACAGTATCATCTTGCAAGGTTTTGAATGACTTGACTGGTATTGTCTCAATTTCTGCTGCTTTTGGTGTTAACAATATTTTATAGTGTCAATTGAATTTATTTCCAAGAAAGTCAGTGATAATGCTTGAGTTCGTATAATAATTTTTGTAGCCTTTCCCCCTATATTTGAACCATTTGTTCTTTATAGCTTTTTTTTCTTTTGTTGTTTTCTTTGTCTTTGCATAAAAGATCCCCTTGATTTCTGTATTTTTTCTTAAGTAATTTCTTATCCTTGTTTCAATTGTTAACTTTAATTTATTTGCATTGTTTATATAGGCATTGCTTCTTGTTGCTTCTTTGTTTTGATCTTTTGTTTGCTTGAACATCTGGTTGGGCAAAATTGTTTTTGTTGCCTTTTAATTTCTGCCTTTCTAAAGCTATTTTCAGTGCCTCAATAACCATTTTCTTGGTTTTTAGCTTTCTAGCTTTTGGGATATTTTTGCTTGCTTCAATTGTCACAAATTTCATTCTAGAATTCTTCAGGCATTCTATCAAATTTAACACATTAAGTTTATTTTCCCCTTTACTGCGTATCATTTAGAATATTGCTGAGCTTGTAGCCTGTTAGTGTATTGAACTAATTTATATTTAAACATTCAATATTGCAAGAAGGAGATTACAATCTGAGCTATACTCAGCATCACTTCTTGTTTTTGCCATTTGAATAGAGAATCTCTGTTTTGTTTGCAGTTTGCAGTTATACCCAGTTTGATTTTAGTATTGTCCATCTGGTGATGTTCATGTATAGAGTCATCATTTAAACTGTTGGAAGAAGGCATTTGCTGTAAACATTTAATTTTCTTGGCAGGAATCTATTAGCCTATCTTCTGCTTGGCTTAATACATTGAGGCTAGTTTAATTTTTGTTATTTCAGATGATATTTTATATCCAATTTCAGAATTCCAAACTCCTTTAATTAGTACTATTTTGTTTTCTGGGGCCATGTTGCAAACCATCATGGAATAACTTCTGCTCTGTCTGCATCTGTGGTTGGAACATAGACTTCGAACACTGTAATTCCTCTTGGTTATACATGGATTCAAACTGAAATCATTCTATCATTTGGGGACAAACGTATCCAGCAACTGACTTTGTCAATCTTTGGTTCATGATTAATTCATTTATTCAATCTGAACATCACCTGTCTCCAACTGACTCTCAGCAGCTCACAGTAAAGCTCACAAATCAGAAATATATTAAAGGAATGTAATGAATTGGCGATGGAAGTACTGTCCAATAAGTCATACATGGTATACATCCACAAGGCTCTCCAGTCACTCAGTTGCAATGCCTGGGAGAGGAATCATGTCTTTTAAGGCATCCAGAATGTCATCACAATGGGAACCACTTGGATCTCAGGGGAGCCTCATGCCATAGGGGAGATAACATGACAGAGATACCATGACAGAGAAGGCATGCGCACGTACAGCACTACTTGAACAAAAGAACCAGAATATACCAATGCTGTTTGATTGAAGTGACTGGACTGATATTATAGGAAATAGGTGGTCCCTCGCTAACAAAGCCCTCTGCCATATAGTCATAGCTAATACCTTGAACTGTATTCAGAAACAAACTGGCAATCAGTGCAGCTCACAAAGCAGGGATGGTCACATGGACATGTTGAGGCACGCCCATCACTGCCTGTGTTGCTGTATTCTGGATGAGTTGAAGCTTCCAGGTGGTTTTCATACAGAGCATATTGTAGTACCAGTAGTTAAGGCACATCCAAGGTTAAGGATGGAATATCTTCAGTTTTAGGTAACTCTGACACTTGGCCACTTGGTCTTGTGAACTGAGTTGGAGATGATTTCTCTCCATACAAACACCCCCAATTTCCAGGCACCCCCAATTTCCAGATGCTTTCCAACACTTGCCTGGCATTGAAAGATATAACTGGATACCATCAGCATACTGATGATACTGAACTCCAAGTCAGGGGATGATTTTACCCAGTGGTATATTTGAATAAAGGAGAGAAAGGATTGAGCTCTGTGGCACCCAACAAAGGAGGATGCATAGAACCCAACCTCTCCTCCCTCAAACAACACACAAACAACCCTGCAGGAAAAAAGAGTACATCATAAAATGGTGTTTCCTCTCTCCAAGTCTAGAGCTGGCAAAGAAGGATACCATGGTTGATGGTTTAAAAAAAAAAGGCACAGAGAGTTCAGGAGCACAAGGATGAATGCACTGTCTTTGATAACATGTGACAGCTTCATGATTGCCGTAACAATCACAAACTCTGAGCCAGCCCAGACTCTATTCCACTAAGTGGCACATTGAAGTCCCTGAGCACTAATAGCTTTGGGGATTCTATCATCAGTTCTGTGATGGAATCCATCAGGTCAGCTGGGCAGGAAAGAGAATGGTACACCAGCAGCAACTCCAATTATACCTTTAAACCCAATTTCAAGCAGAGCACATCGCATCTGGTTACCTGCAGATGACTTACAGATGACCTACTTAATGACTCACAGATGACAGTAGCCATCTCTCCTCCCCTGCCCTTGATCTCAGCTGGTATAGAATCCCTCTCCCTCTCCCTATACTGCCACCCTCTGTGACTGCCCATCTAGATCCCAGTAAAACAAGCCAGCAGATAGTACTCTCATCCACTTCTATGCTCCAATAAGTCATCCTTCACTAGGTGCTCAACTTCACCTGTCCAAAAATTCATAAGAACTTGACAGCTTCAGGGGACTCCAACAACTGAAAATAGCACCTAGGTCCTACTTACCTTCTCCACTGTCAATAAATGGGGGCAAATCATATCCTTAAAAGTTGGAGGAAAAAGTCAGGAGACGTTACCGCCAAGGCCTGTATATCAACCAATATGGTCCAGGAAGCCCAGTGTAGCCCATCACCACAAGTCAAAGGTTTTTCTCCTGCATTGAATAAAGAATTTACCTTCTGGTCTGTTCACTTTACTATGATTGCCTTAAAAATTGCATGTCTTAAATGCAAACTTTCAATGATCTGAAATATGTCAACATGTGAAAAAAGCTAAAGCATTGGATGCTTTTCTGTTTTTGATTTTAGTTACAAAAATGGGAATGAAGAAATTGGATACAGATAATTTTCTTATATTTGCAGGATGCTAGAATTTGGGTATCCTGTAAAACTGATTGGTTGTAAAGCCAGAAGCATTTCATATGGCATATAATTTACGCATCAAACCCACTTCTATAGAATGTGGCAAAGGCCATTGCTTAGAAGTGCCTTTAAAGGGAAAAGGAAAGAAATCCATGGAAGAAAATTACCTCCCTAATATGTCAGTTTGTATATGATGGAATCACTATGATGGGTTACAGTGCCTTAGGGCTGATCCAGAAAATCTGGGTTTCTTTTTATACAAAGGGGATTGGTATAAGCAAGACAATAATGAATTAAAGAACAAGCACATTATAATTTACTATGTTACCTGTGCAAAAATGCCTAAAGAAAAGTTTAGCTTTAGGTAAAGTTTGGAAAATTGCCATCCTAAAACTCTCTATGGAGTTTAATGATACTGTACTAAATGAACCTGGAGGGTGGGGTTGGGGGTGGGGCGTGGGGGCAGAGAAATCTAACCAAAAAAAGAGAGAAATGTTTTGCTGCAATCATTCATAACTTCTGATCACTCATATGGTTTATTGACTCTGTTATCTTTTGTCATGCTTTTGATTTGTTTCCACAAGAATACATGAACAGCATTTTTAAAAAAAACATATATTTCAAATAAACAAACTTATTTTTAAGGCATATACACACCTTTATTATTCATTCATTGGTCTCCAAATGATTCTATTGCTTTTTCTGTAGTTTCTCATTTTGTTCTCACTTACGTAATCCTACCTAGGTAATCTTATAGTATACATTTTCTCTCTGGATCACATTAATCCAATGTTGCACATTGTTTCTCTTAACTTGTATTTGGTTCTTTCATTAACACTGGGACATAATTTGAAATTAACACCTTTACTTCCCCAAATACATATTTATCATCATTTATTTTGTACTCAGGTCACCTTCATTCAGGTCTATTACACCCCCTGTAGAAACAAACAAATACCTATTTATCTTTCACTTACTGATATTATTAATTTATGTTTTATCATATACTCCTCATACATTCCAAGTTACAATTTTCAATATGTGATGGTTATCACCACATGGATCTATAGATATTGTTCTCTATTGCCTAACATGACTTTGATTAATTAAGGTTAATTAAGACTGGACAACCATTTGTCTGAAATTGTATAGGGTCTCCTGCTTGAGCAGGGGGTTTCAGTAGAAGACCTCCAAGGTCCCTTTCAACTCTATTATTCTAAGGCTTTTGCATATACCGTATTTTTCAGAGTATAAGACGCACCAGAGTATAAGACGCAGCTTAGTTTTTGGGGAGAAAAATAAGAAAAAAAAATCTGCCTACCAGATATTCATCTGGCTAGTGTCCTTAGTCTGGCCAGCTCCAGCACATTAGTTTGCTGGTTTTTTTATCCCCTGCTTGGGGATAAAAAACAGCTTCTAAGGCACAGCTGAGATGAAGCAACAATGAGAAAAGCAGGCGAAGGGTGGGGCTTCACTTAGGGCTGAAAAAAAGCTTCTAAAGAACAGCTGAGAGTTGCTAGTGCCTCATTAGCGCCTTGTTAGGGCTGAAAAAAAGTTTCAAAAAAGCTACATTTGGAGTATAAGACACACCCAAATTTTCAGCCTCTTTTAGGGGGGAAGAAGGTGCGTCTTATACTCTGAAAAATACGGTAATTTTTTTTAGTAAGATAGGGTGTCAAGAGCCTTAGGTTACCGATATCATATATAGCATTGCCTGCCAATAGATTTGGCTTCTCACCCACAAGTGCAACCAAAGAACATTGGCTCCCATTATGCAAACTAGGATCTTGAAACTAGAGACTACTTTGTAATCCAGCATATTGTTGTCCATATGCCACCGGCTAAGAATTACATGCAACCTAGAGCTACCATTCAGGATACAATTGTTTTGTTTATTCCAAAACTCTTAAACAGACTAGGAAGTACAAAAACCTGGTGTTGGGTGGTATTTAACCTAATGAATAGTTATGGTATACCTGAAAGGTTGCTTACTGATTTCCAACATATTAGTTGGTTCTGAGTAAAAGACACTGGCTGTGGAGTTTGTACTTTAAATTAAATGTTTACTTTATATCCATGCATATGCTGGAGGATTTTATCCATCTCCTTTACTAATGCCATAATTAGAACTGTTACATAAAATCCCAGCATAGGAAAATTCGGAGCTTCTGCATCATCAGTCAAAAAAATTAAACAGTTTGGAAAAATACAAACAAAACAACGTATTTCCAGAGAAAAGGTAGATGTTAAGACCACAGATGTTAATAGTTGCTTTTGAATAGCTCCGAGCCAAATACTGTTGGTTTTTGTAATGTTTTTGTAAACAGAGATAATGAAAGAACTTGCTTAGTAAAGGAGCCAGAAATGAGCACCCTGGGAGAAGTGCTCTTGGGTCACAAAATGTGTTGTGCTGGTGTGCTGCCTGTAGCAACTGTTCACTCCTTTGGACGATATGGAAAGGGAGTGCGAGGACTCTGCAGACCAAATCCAAATGACCACTTGTAAAGATGATGCATGGATTGAATAATACAATATAAAAGTGACAATTAACAACACAGTTAATAGTACAAATGTTATTGATTGCTACAATCCAACTAATTTTTTTTTCTGGGAAGAGACTGATGAAAATAAATAGAATTTAGGTGGTCATGAAAGGATTAAGTCTAATTGGTTTAAGAGCTCAAAGTCAAGTGACAATTCCTTTCTTATGTTATCCTGGAGCCACTAAAACTAGTCCTTCAGTCCATAAAATTGAAGAGGGAGATAAAGTGTCATGTTCCATGGCAGAAATGCAATGATTGAACAGTGTAGGATAAAAGCTTTAATTTTTGTAATCTGTTGCATGTTAGCAAGAGAAGCAGGTAATGCTTCTATTACTTGTCCTGGTTTCCATAAGCTATAGTACAAATTATTGAGTTAAATAATACTTATAATTTTACAAAGCTTTAAAAAGCCTGACTGGTTTTCCAAACATTTTATTTCTTATATAAATTTGAATGACGATTTAATGAAAATCAAACTTCATGGATTTACTGGGTTTATATCTTTGCAACTAACAGCAACAACAAAAGGATCTGTTCTGTGATTTCCCTATTCTATTGTTTTCCTTCAGATGTTATCATCAAATTACCTGATGGCATTTATTTAAAATAAATAAATGTTAAGATTTTAATAAAGTCTCAGTCCCATAGAAAATGACCCCAAGAGGACTTTGTCTTTTGCCAATTCCTCGTGTCAATTTTTAAACCTCTTTCTGTCTCTTTCTAACCCTCTTTTGCCCCTCTAATTCATGAGTAGAAAGCTGACCTGAGATAGTTGAGGTTGCCTATCTTCTGTCATCAACCAGAATGAGCTAGCTTGGTGTTTTTTGTTTTGTTTTTTTATGGTCCACAATTTAAACTAACCTTCGCCCATTTGGTGCCCTCAAATGGCTATCTATGCTGGCTGTCCAAGTCCTAGAAGTCAGTCTAATCAAAAGAACTTCCCTGAGATTCCCAAACAAATTAGACTGAAAGTGAAGTCCTCTGATTTGAATAAAATTTATTTCTAGTGACAAATATATTTATATTTGGCAATCTACATGGGTTCTGGATTCTGGTAACTTTGCTCTTTTTGCATGTATGTGAATAATTTTTTTCACATATTTAATGTTCAAAAAAAATGTTAATCTACTGTTCTTTAAATGATCTAGCATCAGAATTAGTTTTATACACGTACAAGTTTCAAAAATAAATAAATAGGAAACCAGCAGATAAAAGTGGACAATGTTTTTAAAGGCCCGCTGTAAATGCTACATTTACCATTTCAAATGCACAGTATGTAAAAGAAGGGAATATTATATCAGGAAAGGCATTCACAGCTAGAAAGATGCCCTTCCTTTTGACTGGCATCCATTTTACTTCAAACAAAGAATTAATAGAGATAAAAATGCTGGCTGATTGTCTAAGAATACAGAAAAACAAGCCTACAAAAAAGTTACTTCTTTGGGCCAAAGCTTTTTAGACCTCTGAAAGTAATTTGAACATGTCCTTTAAAATAATTTCAGAAGTTGCTTTGTTCCCAGCTGGGCAGTTTTAACATGAGAAGTTATTATTCCACTAGGCTAGATCAGTAAAAATACTGGTAGCTGTGTTTTGTGCCAAACAAAGTCATACTGTGGGCTGTTCCATGACAGCCCCATGTATAATGCATCAAAATAATCCATTTGGGATGTTAGCATCCCACAGATAATTGTGGCCCAGTGAAGAATACACTGTTCCTGTCCAGCAGAAGCTGCAAAACATGAGATATTTCTCACACATCTCCATTGTGTTATATGGAGAGGTTTCATGTTGGTGCCAGCTGTTTGTTACCATGAAGGATTAATGATACCAATATGACTACTTTCTGTATGATACAAAGAACGTTTGCAGCAATGAACTTTGCAGCGTAGTGCCCTTTATATTCAAACTTTTGCAAATAGTCTCCAGGTAGTCTCCAGCAGCCACATGCATCTGCATAACAGATTCTGCTATGTCAGAATATACAGAGGATTTACCGTATGAATGCTGTAGGAACAATGCTTCTCTGAAATATGGTTCTGTTCATTGCTGCTAAATGGCAAATTTTCAAAAAAACAAAAACAAAAAAACAAAAAAACAAAACCAACAGCAATTTAGGGGTAATGTGCAATCAATCCTGATTGAAACTGACTTAAAAACTTATTCTCCCAAATATTCATATCTCTGCATACTGTGGAGAATAATATTCATATCACCCCCATCACGAACACTACCATCACTACCACTATCATAAATAAAACTGAGATATTAAATCAAATCTTCTCCAACCTGAAGTCCAGCTCCATTCTCACTGATGTGGAGGTGAAGGTGTACTGGTTCCTAAAGTCTCAGCACAGACGAGACTGAACTATGCATTTTATTAACTTTGATAAACATGGATCATAATCTATATACTACCAAAACTGTTGTGTCTGTAACTTTTAACTGGGTGAAATTGTGCATCCTAGGGCAAAACTAAGGTAGCTCAAATATCCTAACTTCCAGAATGAATTCAAAATCCAGGACCCATCTCTTCAATGGAATTAAAACTTGGCAAATCTTATAAAACATTTTATTGCATAAAAATGACCCAAAATCAATTTATGTCAGAAAATGTCAGAAAACATTTCTTGTGATCAGCTCCTGATGTATGAGTGTGCCGTATTATCCAACATGGGTTATTTTCAAGGTAGCTGCATCTCTGAAGATTTCCCTGAATTCTTAAGAACTCTTCAAGTAGAAAATTAGAAGCACTGCCATCATTGAAGGAAACTGGTAGGGAAATGTCTCTGAAACTATGATCCAGTGGGATACAAGCTGCCTAGTACAGTTTAACAGTGACCAGATTATGTTAAAGGAAAGAACTGACACTGTAGATGGATAGTAAAGTAACATTCTCACTTCTAGTCCTGGTTTCTGCCTCTGGTACTCCCCTCCCCCACTTTTTTTTCAGAGGAAGAAAGAGATGTCAAACTTTCCTTCTGGAGCAACATTTTTTTAAAAAAGGAACAAACAACCAATCTTCTTCCCTCTTGTGCCCTCCACCTTCAGCCTCAACTCAAAGCAGAAACACTCCCACCAGTACTCCATTTTTTCCTACAGATACCATGCCAAACAGCAATAAATTAATGAATAAGTAAACAGTAGATCCAGGTTGCATATTTAAGAGTTTTCCTAATCCAGGGACAAGGGTGGAGGTGGGGATTCATGGCTTCAAAGCAAGCCCAGGAATCCTAAAGCTTCTGTTCATGGTTACTCATGCAAAGTTTGCGTAGATCAATCAATTCAGCCAGGATTAGAAAGAGTGCTACATCTGCACCACACATTAAAGAGAAGATAAAAAGGGCTGGCTACATTATTAGAAGTAGCACAATTAATTAAATAGTAGTGGATGTAGTATTAATAATGGGAACATTTTGAAAAGCCCTTTTTATGTTTCCGGAATTTATAGGCTTGTCTCCATTTGGTGTAAACACATTTTAGCAATGTGCCAAAAAGAAATGCCAACAGTGAAAAAAATTAAATAATTTAAAAATGATTCCACTCATAATGAGCTATTTAAAAGTATTGTTTGTAAAATAATAAATATGTTAAGTGTTTATAACTATTATAAGGGTTTATACTATTATAATAATAACAGTCCAGTGACTAACAAAGAAAATTTCAAAACCTAATGCCAGACAGTTTTATTTTTCTTCCTCTCTTAGTATAAGTGAAGCACAATGAAATTAATCTGATGAAAATAGATTTCACAAATGGTTTTGTCAGAACACTTACAAATTTGGAAAAATCTAATAAATCCTTCATACATTTTAATAATAATTTTATTAAATCTTTTTTTTTTGCAAGGAGCTAGTATGTGTATGCATTTTGGCTTAATTTCAGGGCAAGTGTACATCACACACACATGTGTATGCAGGCACATGCGTGCAAAATACATGTTATCATCTGGCCTCTGAACCAGAAGGGCCAAGAGGTACTTCACTGTACATCCCTCTAATGGAGATCAGGAATTTCTCATGTTTCCCCTGTTTTTGAGAGGGATGCCATCTTTGAGAGGGATTTGATTTAGTAAGCCTTCTTAAAGGTGGTCTGGGCGTGGGAATGGGAGTGGGTGAAGATAGTGGTACACAGCTTTCTAGTGGGCACCTCCTTCATCTTTCCTTGAATGAAGTTAGAAAAGAAGTGTTGTCTCTCTCCCTCCCCACTTGAAAGTACCAAACAAATAAGCAAGCAAGCAAGCAAACAAACAAACAGAGTGCCAGCCAGCCAGCCAGCCCTGGATGAATCCCTTTCGGGCTGACTTTGTTCTCCCTTTCTACAAAGATCAAAGGCAATTGTGGGGTGGAGGGGGAAAGCCCTTAGCCAGCGAAGCTAACCATTGTTGCGATGACAAGGCGAGGTCGCAAAGGCGAGTGGCTGCCCCATCGGAAGTGGCTGCCTGGCCGAAGGAGACCCTCCCTCAGCCAGGCATTGTCTTGGGGCCGGCCTACAGTAGAGTCACCGTGGCAACGCAACCTGCTGCCTGTCGCGCAAAGTTGGAGACTCTGAAAAGGCGTCAAGAGCCAGCGGCGGAACAATATTTTGATTCATTGGGCGGCAGGAGCGAGACTTGCAGCCCCTCCGCCTCGGGCCCATGAATGCTGGCATTGTCCTGGCTTTTCTGAATCTGATTTACCATATCATAACCCCTAGGAAGAAGAAAACATCAATGTCCCCCAAGGAATGGAGATGTTTCTATGGAAAAGCAAGGAATTTTAGGTCACAACAGATCTTCGGGCTGTTTTTTTATTTTTATTTATTAAAAATCAAAAGAGATCAAAGGCAGCACTCCCAGCCATCAAGACACCTTTCAGAATTAAAGATGGACGATGTAGAGTACAAAGTGTTTCCTGCTCCCCCCCTCTCTCACGCACACACTCCCTTCTTTGCTGAAACCAGATCCCATGTTTTCTTCTAATGTCACAACTTCATATACAGACTAAGCCATCAGCATGAATAGCAGTTGCCAATGGGCAGAAAACCTTCTCCTGAAGGAATTTGACTTCTGTGCCACTTAGAACCAGAAAGTCAAGAAGAGCCATCAGACACCATTTCATAAGATGTTGATAATGGCAAACAATAAAAAACAAAAAACAGCCACAACTTGTAGCATATAGGTTCCAGAATTTTGGAATTCTATCCCTCAACAAAGTTTCCATCAAAAACAATATTAAAATGCCCAGTATATCCCTTCATGCACTTGTTAAACTAAACTATAGTTGGTCACAGGATGCAGCTTGAACATGGGCAGTTGGGTTAATTCAATAACCTATGTTTTAGTTAATCACTGATTATGATATTGTGGCTCAGTTTATTCCCATAATAAATCAATAGGGCTTATTTCTAAAACAGAGGGCATATAACTGTAATCCCACATAGGTTCTTGTGGAGTCCAATTGTGTAAAACTTTTAGATCGCAACTGGCCTTGGTTACCAACATCACAGGGCAACACTTGGCCATAGATGAGCTACTGTTCCAAAGAGTCAAGTGCCTGCATTATTTCTCAAATGTCAGGCTTTTCATTCCTTGCTGAGCTTTGATTTCAATCAGTGAGTGCTTCACTGTCCTTGTTACCTTTCCCATAATCAGCAATAATCATATTTTGCTAAACCTCCATTTGCAGCTGTAGCAGGAGTGGGCTTTGCAGCTATTCCAAATCCCACATACCAGGGCTGCTTTCTCAAGCTTGCAGTATGAATAGGAGGGCAGTGCCCACTTTCCCATCCATCACACTTATCAGGACAACCCTTTTTGATGTGCCTCTGTTGCAAATACCAGGGTATTTCACAGCAGGGTGATTTTGCTTTGTTGATCCTCTGTGCCAATCTTTAGCAGGACGAGTTCCTTGCCATCTCTCCCCAGGTGTAGCCAAGGACTTCAGTTTTTCATTTGATGAAGCCAGGAATATCCTTGCTTGTCCAGAACATAAGCAATCTGAAAATAGGCACGGGTTACAATGTAGTTCAGTCTGTGGTTTAGAATCAGAAACAAATGGAATGGAAAAGGGATTTTCTAGCATTGAGCCTATGTTTCCCTCTTCCACAGGAATATTTAGAACCAACAACCTGCAGCAACATTTATAGGAAGTCACAGACATAGGGAATCTGCACCCCATTCATTGCATCTCCCTATGCTTAGCTTATTTTGGTGTGCTTGGCGACTTCCAATCCTGACTCAATAGATCAGCTGAGATCAGGTGACCTGAGGGAGACAGGTTTCTAGACCTCCTAGATAATATCTTGACTAATCATTTGTCTATCCATCTTTTTGATCTCAGTTGAAAAAAAAATTCCCCTCTCCTATCTATAAGCATCAAAAGTTTCTAGAGAAGTTTTTATAGGTTCAATAAGAGAACAGAAGAATGGTTAAGTCAGTCATTAGACCACAGAGGAAAATAAGATACACATCTTTGGAATGGAGGCAAAACATTAGTAATATGCTAATTTTTAAAAAAATCATTTATTGTCCAGAAGTGAAGGAGACTGGTTGTATCTACATTATATCCTTATCCATGCTGAACTACACCAGGTGGCAGATCCCATATGTTTGCCAGTTATAAAGCAGAACACTGGAACAAGACAAAGATACATCAGTCTCAAACTATTGCATGTAGTCACCAAGATCCAGTTTAAACTGAGTATATCATCATTTTAAAAAAAGGAATCTGAACATAGAGAGTACCGGGAATCATAATCTAATTACTAGACCTGGGTTGTCCCAATCTATTAGGTCAGAAGACATTTGGCTTCTGTATAAATACATACGCCACTGTATATATGACTAGGGCTAGGCTATATAATCTAGTAACATTTGTAACTGTAGAATATCTACAAAGCAGGATTACTCTTACTGTGCCTATTTTAAACACCACAAAAAAAGGGGGCAAACCTTCTGATTCTTATGCCTTATTTCATGATGCATTGGTTATTCCTAACAAAGAACTCAAAACCAGATTGTTACCTTAGGATGAAACCAAGTTTTAAGGAGATCATTAACATTGGGAGGTGAGGATGGGAGTGGGCTTTAAAGGTTTTATACTGTAGATTTTGAAGGTTGCAAGCCTCCTGCAGTTACCATGTGTGTAAGATGGGTGGCCATTTAAACTTATTTAATAAGTAAATCAACTTGGGAAGACTGCAATAAAAATATTTTTCAATTTTGATGAATCAACCCATTTTCTGAGACCCTTTGAAGCCATATGAGCATTATCTCAAGTGCTAGTGTAACAAGCTAATATTCTATTGTTGTCTAATCTTATGTTCTCCATATGTTGGATTACAATTGCCAGAACTCATGTGGATTGTCCTCTCTGAGACTCCTGGAATTTGTATATTAATATATACAAAGGCCTTTATTAGTACCAGTTAAAATGTCATCAAATACCATTCAGAATATTAAATAGTTTTCAAAGCACTTGAGATGTTTCCTTTCAGTGACCTTGCATTATAACCTTGTAACTGAAGATGACGGGCAGGACATGAAATACAGCTTTACCAGAGCACTTTTTCAGGATAAAGTTTATAGTATCTTACAGTAATGCATTATTCCTTTAATACTCCTTTGAATATTATCATTCATTTTTTAAAGTTTATTTTTAAATCCCAAAATAGAAGTACAGGTGCAGTGGAAGAGACATAAATGAACTGATTACACGTCTTATACTTACACCTAAGTATTTTTTTTTTGGCTTACATAAAATCAATGATCTGTGCATTTATGAATCCATAGAAAAACATATCGTATCTTCATTGACACATGGGTTGCTTGAAGATGGGAGAGAATGGTGGGAGTTGACATGGGTGACTTATTCCTACCCTTGTTGGTTGTTTTGCACCTTGCTTGCTTCTGTCTTAATCCCCATTTAAATTTTCAAGGCAAATTTCATGTCTGCATTATTTGGAGGTAATCACAAAGACCAGATAATAGAATGATAAAGAGAGAATGAGATTGTAATTTTATACAGCTAATGATGTAGGATGAAGATTTCTTATTGGAGACCTGCCTCTACTCAGACATATTGTGGTGCTGTTACATTTCTTCCCATATATATACACTATGTATATAAAATATACTTTGAAGGTTTCAGTTACATTTTCCTAGTCTGCTTAATATCTGGATGGCTTTCTTCTACCTAGCACTTTGCAGGTATTGGATGGCAATTCCCAGAATTATCCCCATGCCATGATAGCTGGGAATTCCAAGAGCTGCATTTCCAGAGAGGTGACAATTTTCCCATTAGGATGTCTATCAGGGGTGAAATCCAGCAGGTTCTGACAGGTTCTGGAGAACCGATAGCGGAAATTTTAAGTAGTTTGGAGAAATGGCAAATACCACCACTGGTTGGCCCCAGAGTGGGATGGAAATGGAGATTTTGCAATATCCTTCCCCCAGGAGTGGGGAGGAAATGGGGATTTTGCAGTATCCTTCTCCTAGGGTGGGGTGGGAATGAAGATTTTGCAGTTTCCTTCCCCTGCCAATGCCCACCATGCCACACCACGCCACGTTCACAGAACCGGTAGTAACAAAAATTGGATTTCACCACTGATGTCTATGGAGGTTCTCAATCATTCAGATCATGGTTGTCCCAAAGATGCTTTTTCCAAAGAAAACGTCACACACATTTCGCTTCTCCTCCAAGAACTGAAAAAGCTTCTTGGATGAGAAGCAAAACATTTTCAAAGTAAAAACCAAGGAAGTCCATTGCCTTTAGTAAAAGCATCTTTGGGATCCCAATTAGGATATATTAACTTTTCTCTCCTTATCTCTTTCCGAACTTTAAAAACTTCATCTGAATTCAGATGTCCAATTACATAGACAAGGTCAATACAATCGCCTTTCATTTATTTAATAATGTTTATCGTGGAATGCGACTCATTTCAATCCCAGGTTCCCCCTTTGGAGAAAAACTCGGGGGTGTCTTCCCAAAGCTTAGGTCCTGGGGCCGAGGACTTGCACTTCTGATTGAAAGGAAGAAGTTGAAGAATTAATATAGATAAAGAGCATTTAAGTTTCCCAAATAACCTTCCCCACTTATCCTCCCCTCACCCCCACCCCCACCCCCCAAAAAAAAACTCCAAAGGAAGAGAGAAAGCAGATGAATATTATGGGAGTGTCAATTAAATTGTTTGGAAACACTGGTGGGGAAGCGGGAGAGAGGCTGGAGCTTCAGGTTAGGAAGAAAGCCAATTAAAGGGGCTTGATCAGCATCTGTATTAGCAACAAGTGCAGCCCAGAGGTCACAAGCAAAACTAAGTAAACAGAGCCGGCAGAAGAGAGAAGCTTTTGTGGCTGCGGTGCAGCTGTCCAGCCTCCTATTGTCCAGGGGAAGATTGGGTGCGAGCGCCCCGCTGCCCCCTCGCTAACCCGAAGCACAAAAACAGCTTGGGGATGTTCTGCCCGCATAGGCAACCTCCCAGGCCCCGGTATTTCTTCCTTTCTCTCCCTCCCTCCCTCCCTCCCTCCCTCCCTCCCTCTCTTTCTCTCTTTCTTTTCTTCCGTCCACAACAAAAGCCGCCAATAAAACGAATTCAAAAAAAAAAAAAGGGGGGGGAGGAGTAGAAAAGCCGAAAAAGAGTCTCCGATGGGGAAAGAAAAAGCGTCACAAAAGAATAGGAAGTCGAAAGTAGAAATAAACTTGCAGCAGGAATTATCTTGTTTAACAGAGGGACCTCCCCCCCCCGCTTCCTCCTTTTTCTCATTTCCCCCCTCCTCTCTTTCTCCTCCCCTCCCTCCATCCCTCCCCCGGTTCCACTTGTCTTTGTGAAAACTTCTTGAAAGTATCAGAAAGCGGAACAAGTGCCCCCTCCTCACTCATCGAAAGTTCACCCAAAGATTTGATGACTTACTTGAAACTTGGGACACAGCGGAGCGCGGAGGAGCCCGAGATCGAGAATTTTGATTAATTACCTCTGTCCTGTGGGCTCCAGCCTAGGCAAACGAATAAACCTTTTAATCATATAACAGACCTTTCCTGCATCCCGACTCACGCTTATTCAAAAGTTCAGGAGGATTTATTTTTTAGCAGCTGGGCATAAATTAATAACTCATAATCAGTAGCAAAGAGGAAAAAAAAAGAACCCCCAAACCAGATGACTTTGAAAATCGTAAAGGGTTTAAAGATGTTAAACGGTATAACCTTAAAATGCCTTATTGTTTGAAAGATTAAAATCCAGTTTTGGGATACATGGTCTAAGGTTCGAACGAGAAAAAACGAGGGAAATATGAAGGAAGCCAATCTATGTGCTGTTTTCGATATTTGTGGATTGACAAAGAGATTGGATAAAATACATTGATAAATTTAGAATTCACTCCGAACCCAAGCGCTCAATTTGTCTACGGAGATTCAATTAAGTATCACAAATTGTTTAAGAAAATCTTTGCACAGGCTTTGACATGATTTAAACGAAAACAACTCTTTGGTTGTGTTAAATCATGTTCATCAGATACCATCTCTGTTTCACAGAAAGATTTAGATGCCTAATGTCCTGTTTTCGACTGATGAGACAAGGTTACATTAAACGTTAACTGCCACAGTCTTTTCCACATCACCAACTCCTTTGAGGGCGGGGAAAAAAAGAAATTCTCAGAGCCCTTGCTAATACAGGTAGGGGTGCTTTGCCAGTCCTCTGACCTTTCTTTTCATTAGTGTGGACGAAAAGGGGGGGTCTCCCTATGCATCTAAGTCGAAACGATTCTCAAAGAATTTGAGAAAGAACAGAACTTCGTTTCAAAGGATTAGTAGACATATTCTGAATCGTATTACAGCTATTTGCATTATTGCTTTTCTGGGGGGGGGGAGGGGAGTGGAAAAAGAAAAATGGCAGTGCAGTGAGTCTTACTCAGGAGTAAGCCTCTCTTTATTCGGTGGGATTTTTTGTCAGTTAACTGTGGGTAGTATAATAGCTGTAAAGCGAAAAATCTGGCCGTAAATTCCAACACATTCAAAAGAGTTTACTTTGAGGGAACACATCCAAGTTTGTCCTGTACCTATTCCCGCCCCCCCCCCCCCCCGATATTTAGATGTCTGTCCTGTGATCTGGCCAAATTCATTCCACTTGCCCTTTTGCCCTACCCCCACCCCGACAGAACTCTGAGAAAACTGAATGACCAAGTTGGTAATTCCCCCGCTCCTCTGATATTTAGCAGAAAAAACTCTTCGTTTAGTCCAATGCTGGAACAACTGAAAGATTCTTTTATATGAAACCTAAAGTGATGGAGTTCCCGTGATGGAACCTAAAGCATTAATTGACCTCAACACCTGGAAATAAACAAGCAAACTGCCATTAAAATAATTGGAATTGGGAGGATATCATAGAGCCAAAAGAAATGGGTCGGACACGCCTTCGCAACTAATAACAACAACAGACCCAAAAGTTACTTTGCCTGGAAAAAACGGAATGTTGTTCGGTCAGAATAGAATAGAATAGAATAGTATTCTATTGATCAAGTCTGATTGGACACACAAGGAATTTGTCTTTGGTGCATACGTTCTCATTGTACATTAAAAGAAAAGATTCATTCGTCAAGAAGGATAAAGTACAACACTTAATGATAGTCATAGGGTACAAATAAGCAATCAAATCATATTAGGAAACAGTCAATATAAATCGTAAGGCAGAAGTCATCCTTGTCTTCTGTCGGAGTAAAACCCCTTAAATCCTGGGAGTAAAGCCCCAGAAGACCGACTTTAGAGTCAGCATGAGAGGATGAGTTAGCATGAGCTAAGGCTGCCTAGAGTTGGAGTCTTTGGATTTTAATACTAAAGCAATTTCGAACGAAATGCCATTTCAATCCCAAAATATCTTTGGGATTGAAAAATCAAGTGACAAGTCATGCAAGTCCAAAGGTCCCTAACTCCTAATATTCTTCCAAGTCTTGGGAGAAAGCGCCCTGCTCATTAAAACTGGCAGAGATGTCTGCTTAACTTCTGAGTTAATAACTTCCTCTCCCTCTTGAGCTGTTTGATTGCATTGATCCTCTCACACTCCCCTTCCTGCTTTCTTGCTCCCACTTATTATTATGTTTAAAATTAATCTTTTAAAAATGACTAAGAGCTGTTGAGTTTTGGTTGGCTGATAATTTAGATTTTTGCATATATAGACACCCAAACGAACAAACTTCCCTCCCTCCCGCCCCCCAACCCAGCCCGTCGCCTGTAACAAGAGAAAAAACTCTTGGGGCATCCGGTCCCTCGTGTCGCGCTTTTGCCTTTGAAGTCCTCGCCACCCCCAAAGCTCAGCTTTTTAAATAGGACAAGTTTGGTGAAAATGATGGATAGCTTCGTTTCAAGCCCTTCTCAGGCTTTTCAGATCTCACATACTGGAGACGGGCTTCCCGGGCGCACAGCGACGCCTCTACTCCCACCTCCAATTCAGGAGGAATTTTTGCCATTTTATTTTATTTTATTTTTTTAAAAAAACATACCGCCGCTGTATTCGAAAGTTAGTCCCAATTATTATGTTAATGGTTGGACTCAGACGCTGAGACGGCTTTTTGACTGATCCACTATTGTCTGCGTTCCCGCACTAATCCATAGTTTCTTTACTGTGATTTATTGAATAAGCTACCATTGGTGGGATTCACACAACCTTTTATGCCCAAACCAAATAAGTCTAATCGTGGATTAGAGAGCTATGTAACACCGAGTACATTAGTGACTAGTGTAAGTGTGGTTGTTTTCAGTGGGTTTAACTAGTAAGGCTAAATCTGGGTTCAATCTAAAGGTATCTTCACTCGGGTTAGGGCATATATAACTGCAACCAGACAGCTGAGCCTTCGTCATTTTGCTAGAACTTAAATGCATATTTGTGAACAATTTTCCAAAACCCGGAAATGGGGGTTGATCTCTAAAGACTGCAAATTTAAGCCAATTCTTTACCTTCCTTTTCAATCATGCAACTAACTTTATATTCTGTGATCTGAAGAGTGCAAAATTTGGTGTTTATTTAATTTGTTTATTTCTCCATCTAAATAAATCACCATATTCACAAAGAAATGAATATCATTGTCTCTATTAAAATAAATATGCATATATTCCATGTTTAAGCAGGAGATATGTATGTGTGTGAAGGGGGGGAGGGGCTTTGTCTTGAATGGAACAGTGTCCTTAATGCCTTTTAACTTTGGTCAGCTCATGCCTCCAGTTGTCTAGAAGCAATAGATCGTGTATCCCAGTAAGAATATATTTGGATTCCAAGTGTAACTAGGCCAATGTTTTAGTATTCAACTTAATTCGAATTGTAGACTGAGCTAAATTCTTCCCAGTTGGATAAAAGACATGGAAACGTTCCTTACCGCTTTGGTTTCATTATTGTATGGACTAGAAATGGAATTAGCATTGCTTCTCCCTCTCCACCTCTTAATCACTATATTGTTATTTCATTTAAAGCCTTGTTTGTAGCAGTTTCTTAGAGAAATGTCATGCAAGTAGAACGGAAATGTAATAATCTGCTTTCACCATGCCATCAGTGAATGGGGGGGGGGACTGTTAACTAGAAGGAAAAAACTGCTAAATTTACTGAGTTTCCCACTTTTTAAATGGCAATGCTCTTATATTGCCCTAAATGAAGACTTTTTTTCTCTTCTCCACATGGGCACTAGCAAATCCAGTTTTTCCTGCCGTGTTCCTGCTGAACACACAGATATTAGAGGCTGAGTGGCCATGATAAGGCAAATAGTGGATAAAGCTATTTCAAACCAGCTTTCCCCTGACCTTAGATGAACTTGGATCAATGACCAGGGAAATCTTAGGACACCTTAAAACCCACACATAATACAGCTCACTTGGATCCAGACCAAGATCACTGTTCTTTTCTGAAATTAATCACTTCCTTCCATTCACTTTTTCTCAGCCTAAAATGGTGTCTCAACAGTAACAGCAGAATTCTAAATATTTTAATGCTGTTCCTAAGCAGTCTTGGCTAGCTCATCAAATTAAGCAGGGATTGATCTGGTTAATTCTTAAATGGGAAACCACAAGGTAGTACCAGAGTAGTAATCTAGATAAAATCCACCCTGGTAGAATGGCAAAACATTTTGCAGAGTTGGATGGAGTGCACGGCTATAATACATTTAATGAAATAATAGGAAATGATGTTTCAATTGCTGCCAAAAAATTACATGAAACCACCAGGAGTCCAGCATGACCAGAAGGAGATTTTCTTTAATGTGTATTTTTGCTCTTTGCCAGACCCAGGTGCCTATGTACAGTGCCAATATCAGTCACGAAGACAGTCCTCCTATTGCCATAACAACCATGACTGGCTGATGCTCTAAGAAGGTACAACCATGAGTGATGAAAAGCCACAGACTGGCACCTGGCTAGCTGGGAGAATGACTTTTGTCCCTGCAGATTGGATACTATCTAATCACTAATCACGCCCAGCACTGGCTGAAATGGCTGAACCAGGTGGTCTCCACTCTGGCTTCTATGCTATCCTGTTCCTTAAGACAATTAGCCTGATGA
The DNA here is from genome assembly GCA_030761175.1 of Masticophis lateralis. Taxonomy (NCBI): domain Eukaryota; kingdom Metazoa; phylum Chordata; class Lepidosauria; order Squamata; family Colubridae; genus Masticophis; species Masticophis lateralis. The sequence continues at coordinate 29,396,107 of JAUDYJ010000005.1, forward strand.
AGAGTTCTGAAGAAACTGGAAAGTGTGGGCTTTTTCTTCTTAGGACACCTTGGTTAGTCCTAAAAGAGAAGTGGCCACCCCCAGCTCTGGATTTTTCAATTGGCTTACACAGTTAAATATCCAAATAAAGTGACTAGGAGTCCATCAACAGGTGGGTAACCTACTTCGAATGTTGCCACCTTCAACGGGGCTTTGGGGAATTAACAAGAGCAGTTTGCTGCCTGTGCAACCGTGACAAACCTGGCCTTTAAAAACAACAACAAACCAAACTTAATTAAGTCTAATTGTGTTACTTTTGTTCTCTTGAATGGATGGCGGGCTGGAGCAATTAGAATCATTCGATCAAACGCTTGCTTCTTTCGAAGGAGGGGAGGCCTCCCGGAGAAAAAGTCTTAGCATGCTATTTCCCCAGAAAAACTGGAACATTCTCAGCCAAAGGCCCTGGCCTTGGCCTGCTGATCTGGAAGGAGCTCCAGTACAAATCCTTCTGGTTCCTGCAGAATGAGCATACACACAGAGAGAGAGACATGCCACAGCTTTTCATACATTCACAGAAGAAGGAAGAGTGCTGGAGCCATTTCTTAATATATATATATATATTGGATCATTTGCTAAGGCTGATGTTTTATGGCATGCTTGGAATGGAAAATTTTGAGAAAAGAAGAATGGTTCTATTTCATTTAAAAGGGCTTCCCTTCCAAATAAACTGTCTGGGATAACCTTGGGGGGAATTAGATTTGAGACTTGATATATTACTATATATTGATATATATTGATATATTACTACATTACTGCAATATGTATATATATATTGCAGTAATGTAGCCCTATCCAACAGGTTCTAGCCTTGGTCCACTGTAAAACTAAGAAGAATGAGTAAAACTAAGAAGAATGAGAAAAAGCTTCGATAGCTCAGGTTATTTTGAATTCTTGATGCTAATCCTTGCTGTCCAATCAAAGCTAAGCAAAACATTCTGTACTCCGTAGTGCTTATCTAAACTTTAAGATTTATCCATAGGCTTTACTTTGAGATAGAATAATTCCACCATTTGCGTATTCAAAAATTTCCAACTATTTTTCCTAAGCCAGTAAATTTTTAAAGGCTGGGAGCTTTAGGTTCCTGATTTGGCTGGACCTTTCCTCAGTTTTCATCACCTAGGTGTATAGACTGCAAATACAGATGTCATTGTTAATGTCAACACACTGCAAATATACTAAAGAAATTGCATGCATGCACAGTTATCTTACATTCATAACCTAGATCAACCTAAAGTGTAAACATGTAAATAAAAAAATAAAATAAAATTATAACCATGAGGAGGGACAATGATTACATGCAATACTAAACAAGGAGCTAAGGTTACTACAGTTCGCAAGGATGAGCTACCCTTACAGTTCGCAAGGATTGGCCTCACACATCACACTAGGAAACCAACAAAAGTATACTTCTGTGTGATTTGACAATTTTGGTTTGCTGTTTTGCCCAAGTCTGGTGCCTTCCAGATGTGCTAAACAATTCATCTGATTGAGAACCGTGGATAGTGTAGCTCAACATACTTTGAGAGCAAACTGAAAAAACTGCAAAGCAAAATAGTTATTTCTTAAAACCATTTTAATGGTTTAAAGTGTTGGTCTGATTAACAGACTTCAGTGAAAGGACTAGGTTTCCACAACACTCTGAACTGGCAGCTATTCCAATTTAGTGTGGGGTGTGAAATCCAGTCATTGTATTACATTTAAATGGTATCAACATTAATTGAGGCTCTTGTATCAAACCTTCTGATGAGTAATCACTTTAAAATAATTTTTTTAAAAAAATGATCAGGGAGGCAGATGTCTGAATAACTGGCCCAATATTATCCTTTGCAAAAATAAAGCTGTCATTTTATATGCAAACGAAATTTTCTTTTGATGAGACATCCAAGAGATCAACAACAACAATAACAAGAGTTATGAGCAAAATCTACCCATCTCTAAGCCTTATGCAGCTCTTCCCTAACCATGCCCAGTCAAAAACTCAACTGTTTTGTTTCCAGGAAAATATGCTTGGTGTGTGTGTGTGTGTGTGTTTTATTTCTATGGAACAATTAAAAGTGTTTCCTTCAGCCACCGAAATCCCGGGCAGATCCGAGTGATAACCCTTGTTCCCAAGATGCCCTGGCAAAAGGCTGCTTTTCAATCAAAACTACCACAATTAAACCGAAGCCACGAGGAGAGGGAATTCTTCAATCTTTGAATGAATCTCTCTCTCTCCCCCCCCCCCCGCCTTTAAAATCTCCTGAGCGGGATTGCCCCGCCCGCCTGCCCCATCCCTATGACCCTTGGCAATCCTGTGTGTTCATATTTACTCGGAAATAAATCACACTGCGCTCATGGAACCAAGTTGGCAGCTTTCCCTCGGAAGCGCTCCAGCTTTCGAGAAGACTTTTATAGTATAAAGTGGGAATTAAGTTAGGAGTGAAGCCAATAAACTCTCGAAACGAGACGGCTCGGAGTTGACCTCATCTCAACTAGCTTGCTTTTGGTCACATCCTCACTCAGGCTCCTCGCGGCTAACCTGGCTGCTACTTTTCTCGCGCTGCCTGGAGCGGCCGGCTAAAAGAAATGCGTGGAAAAGAAATCAACACGCCTCTCCCTCCACCCTCAAACGCTGAACTTCTTTCCGGCTGTCTTCGGTCCGCACTCTTTCGGCGCTCCAGTCATGGGGAGTCCATCGGTCTGCGAATGCAGATTAGGTCTAGGGCCGTCCCCAGCACCCCAAATGCGAAGGCTTGCCTGGCTATAATTAAGAGAGAGGGAGAGGGAGAAAGAGAGAGAAAGGGGGAGAAAGTTTGGCTAAAGCATCTCGGGGAGATCTCCGTTTGCGGGGAGGCGTTTCTCTCTCATGAAAGTGATTGTCGGGGCTGGTCATGCAAAAGGCAGAACTCTCAACCTCTCGTTTCCTGGGAGTCTTTATTGCCCTTTGAGGCAAGGGAATGGGAAGAAGTGGGCTGCCTGAAATATTTGGTTGTCTTTTGTTTTTGTTTTCCGGAGAGCGCAGCGCCGGCTAAGCAGTAGGAAAGACCCTCTGGCAACGTTTCTTTAATGCCGCCGCCGGCCCTCTTTAATCCGGCTTCGCTGCTCCCTTAACCTGGACCCTACGTGGTTTCTCCCTCCTCCCCGCGCTGTATCTGCGGAACAGCATAAAGGAAATCGTCCGGATAAAAAAGAAAAGAAAAAGAAAAAGAAAAAGAAGTTTCTATGTGGTCTTGCCAAGCCGGAACTTCTTCCTGCCCATCTATTTTTCTTGTCATCTTGGCTTCAGCTTCAAAGAAGTCCGGGTCTCGCCTTTCCCCAAGCTTAGCCTGTCCGCCAACAGAGTAACAGCCGCGGTTAGACTTGAACTCAGTTGGTTTAAAGTTCGGATCGGACACTTTCCAAGCTCTTTCTCTGAATGGCTCGGACACCAGTCTGAAGCCTTCTGAGAAAGACTGGCGAACACGTTTCCCTGAACCATTTGGCCAAAGGGAGTTCCTAGGATCGGGAGCTCCCTTTCGCGATCCGATCACAATAGCAAAATAGGCAAAATTTTGCGACTCTTTAGACCGGAGGAAGGTTCGCTGAGCTCAAAACTTTCCTCCAGCCTAAAGGATCAACCTGCTGCGCGACTATCTTGTTGGTTCCCTCTGTGCCACTGGGATGTGATTGGAGACATAATCCTGAACATGATTAATTAAAAGGACACCTATTTAAAGTTATGCAGATTATTATATTGCGGATAATATAATATTGTTCTTGCAGTGTAATTCCCTTTTCCCAGTCACTGGGAAGTCTGGACGTGGATTTATTCAGTTTTTGTGTCGACCCTTTCCGAAGAATATAATACAGCAATTAAAATAAAGTTCAACTTCAAATTTTGATTAGACAAAAAGGGTTTTTTTTAAACAAATAATGTATATTCTGGGCAGCATTCCGGGAGAAAATACTATGCTCAGTGGTTCCAACGTTGGACTAGACCAGAGCAAGATGAGCCATTGGGAAAACTTCACCGAATGTCTAAATTCACTGGGTGATCTTGGGCCACTTAATATTCGTCAGTCCAAACCTCTTTATTCCTTGCTGTTGTAGGTATAAACTTTAAGCCATTTTGTGTTTTCACAGGAAAGGAGGATCCAAGTGCAGATAATAAGATGCAACTCACACAGTACTGCAAATAATTCCCCAATTAATAAACCCTGATTCACTTTTTTAAAAAAATCTTCAACTAACCTGCATGATCATGAAACAGACCATTTACCGGTGTAAGACCCTTTCCCCAAGGCTAAATGTTAGCCCCCGCTTGAGCTGGCAGAAAACTATACTGGCATAAAAACCCACTGTCTCAATTGCCAATCCCTAACCTGTCTCTAATGATTCAGATTCAAGTTATCTGATCTCCCTACAAACTTAACAGACTTGAAGCTGATAATAATAAGGGGTGGGGGCTAACACCTATACAACTAGAAACAATTTAAATCTGTCTTCCTTAAATCAGGTAAACCTGGGGGGTGAGATGATGGACACAAGGCAGGAAGAAAAGTCTGGGTATATTTGTGTCGTGGTTAAGGGCAAATGGGGGAAATCTCTAAGCCACATTCTCTCTTGTTTGAATTATGTGGATCATAAACAGCACTTCTCTTTTGTGCATCACATGATGAAAATGTGGACAGGCACAACATGTAAATCTGAGTTCAATAACTCTTACTATATTAACAACAGCATTTATTATAGCATTATTGGTTTCAATGGGTCTTCTGTGTAAACTGATGTGCTGGAGGCAGCCTACTAGAAATTAAACGGGACTCCAAAATAACAGGAGGACAAAACCTGTGGTATATGCAGGGAGAGGTAGCTTAATGTAGTGTTCACAATAAGGTTGTGAAAGTTATATGCGTTTCCATTAGGAGAATATCTTTCCTTTATTTCTTCAACCCCAACAAAACTTACATGCATTTCAGTCTGTGAGCTGCTGCCTGTATTGTGTTTTATAGTGTGCTTTGTATTGATGTTACCTGCTATAAACTGTTCAGAGTCGCTTGTAAGATGGATGGCTATATAAATTGAAATAGAAATAAATATTTTTTCCAAACTTTTGAAAGTTACCTGGAAAATATGGTAAGCTAGTGTAATCAACATGCTTAGAAATAAGTTCCATTATTGTTTCAATGTCACTTCCAAGTTCAGTGGGCTGAATTTTTTATGCATTAATACTTACTTAAGGTACTCTGCATATGTTAGGAAAACTTGAAATCAGTCACATCCTACTAGCATTTTCCTATGCACGACAAAGACTGGATTTGCACATCAGACTAAGCCACAATGTGACTTGCTTAATTTTGATTTAGCTTGTGTGCAAATTTTGATAGTATAGTTTTAACCATCTTTTATAGTTTACTGTGTTGGGAAAATTCAGTTATAATCCATGGGTAAGATAAGTAAATCATGACTTCGTGCAATTTGTGAACCTAATCAAAGAATCTTGTGGCAAACCGAAGTATTATGACAGAAACTTTAGTGGATTATAGTTGATGTCTGAAGGTGCCATTAGATAATTTGGTGGTAAGGTTGGGGGTTTTAATTGTGGAATTTTAATTGTGAGTTTTTTTAAAAATGGTGTATGTCTCCCAGAGTCACTGTGTGTGTGTTGGACAGCTATATACATTTGTTTAATGATAAATAAATCAATATATTTGCAGCCCCAAGCTAACATGATCAATCCCCTTGAATCTCACAATATGCATGTCTATTCAGAAATAAAACCCATTATGATCAGTGGGGTTTCCTTCCAGCTAAGTAGCTATAGAGCTGCATCTTAAATCCAATCTAGCGGGTTCATAATTCTTGAATGCAGATGGAGCCTTTTAAAGATAATATGACAACTGTAATGTTAACTAAGAACTTTAATTCAAATTTATACTGTTGGATTGTAGCTGAGGAAATACATTTTGACTATTGAATCACCCATTCTTATTTGACTACTAGAATCACTACCGCTAGTAAGTTGTTGACATTGCTGTTTTATATACCACAGCTGTGTGTATGTACATTCTTCTTGTGTTTACAGAATTACAACATGACACCTCGGCCCAGAGGAGTTTTCAATAAAAAAAAAAAGTCAACACAGAGAGGGGGGAAGATGGAAATATGGGTATCAGGGGAAGAATGTAATTTCAGTTCAGTTACGCCTACTTGAGCTGAGGCTGCATTCCTATGCACCCTTTCCTGGTAGGAAGCTCCATTGGGCCACAGTAGGATAAACTTTCTGAATAAACATGAAAGGGTTGGGTTGTTATTTTCAGTAGGGAATGAATGCTAAACAATTGTGCTAAAGACTGCATGGGAATGACTTGGTTACATAGCTATTTACTGGGTTACTATTAGCGGACCAATTGTTAATTGCTCATGCGTAATACCACCAATGACAGCAACAATATCAATACCAGGACCTTAGATTAGAAATATCAAGACAACCCACATGAAATGGAAACGACAGAGTTGACCTCCAATCATTTATTTATAAAGCACCCTGAAATTGCTAATTCAGGAACAGAGACCTCTAGTTAATTGGATGTTATTGCTGGGTAATAGGTATAAGGCTGCAATTGTAGGCTTCAAGTGCAAGTATTGTAGGATAGAAGAATTAGTAGGAAGCAACGCGTTCTTCACAGGTGTTCCAGGTGAAGGTGGATAAGGGAAATACATTAAAAGCCAAACAAAAATGTCCATCTTCCATTCTGATATGTGGTTCCTAAACTCATGAAAATACATAGATTACTCTTTCTAAACAGGTGGTGTCCACATGTGTTGAGCTACAAGCCTCATAATCTGTAGGGCCACTGGAGTCCTATTTTATCCCATCTGGGAAAAACTGTCACAGTAGTTTGTTTCAAAATACCAGTTTTCTGAGATTGATGCTAATGTCATATGACCTTTCTTGGCTAAGTTCATATATTAAACTAAGGCATAATATAGGAATAGGATGTTGTTGGAATCCAGCCTTGCAGTTAGTTTATGGCTTGGTTCCAACTTAATCTCAGCATAATCATGACCTAACAACACTAAGTTCCCCCCTTGTCTCACAACGCACTACCTCATTTCATCCTTGGCCCATGAGTGCAACTGTTTAAGGTCATTATTAAGGATGTCAATATAAAAATCTTTCCCTTCTTTCACTAGCACCATCTTTCTGAAACTTGCAGAGGTTTAAAATCTGCAATTCTTTAACCTGGAGATAAAAATCAACTGACCTATGGTGGAAACAATGATAGATGAGATTTGAGAGACAGAAGCATGCCCTTTCATCCCTAGTGATTAGCTAGCCTCTCCTGCCATTATTTGTAATCCCAGAACATTTGCTTATTTGGAAGTTCCACTTCAAATTTCTGTCTGTGTTGGAGACAATTAATTCTTCCTGATATATCAGCAATGGACTCCAAGTGGAATCCAAGTGAGAACTGGAGATTAATCCATGCTCTAAATGTCCTACTTGGACAATCTTCCAGAGAGGCAGGTGAATGAACTCCTTACCGCAAAAAACAACAATACAACTTTGTGTTACTGTAATAGGTTTACACATTTATAGTGCCATTATATGCAGTCTACAAAAGCTTGGGTTGTATCAATACATTACTTAAAATATTTCTAAGGGCATAAAAGATCAGTGTTGTTTTATCTCCTATGGAAGCCAGCCACTGCCTTAAGGCTGGGTTAAGATCAAGACATTGCCCTTCCAGTTAATTTGAGAACTGTTGTTTTGAAATCAAATGAAGATACCATGCTTTTTCTTTGCGCTCTATTCTTGGCATGATCTCAAAAACTTCTTTGACTGACGTAATTTTGAGTTCTCTGCTGGTAAATTGGCTGCAGATTATTATAGGGAAGTGTATTTCCCCAGTCAACCAAGTGATTTGAAGTATGAAGTACTTAGTTTTTTGTCAACCATACTCAGCAATGCCAATGGAGTCTGATGCTGATTCTGTTTCTTTCTCACCACACACAAGTGGCTGATTATTGTAGCGTGTTTTGGGGCCACAAAGCATCTGGAACAGAAGCTTAGAGAGAATTGAGACAGTGACAGTTATAGGCACTGAGTGATGGACAGTAGGGAATGAACTAAGTTAAAAGGCGCAAGCTACTTTGTTGCACTGTATCCTTCAGATAGAAGAAACAGGGAAGCACCAATAATTCCTCAGGGCTAGATATGCAAATGATCTCAATCCAAACCCTGCTATTTGCATCCAATTTAGTTTTTATTCTGGGTCTGAAGTTCTGGAGAAACTCTGCTGAAGAATGTACTAGTTGAAATAATAGCTGCCTAAGGCTAAAGCAGAACAGCTAGGAAGCTAATCTGGGGTGCATGTGCTTATGTATATACATACACATGCCATTACTGTCAAAATCATGCGAGCAGGTAGATTGTTGAGTTTCTTCTAACCTGAGTTGCTAGCTTTTATTTATGTTAATGCTCTGCTCTTACTTCAACAACTCCAGATATAGGAAATCAAGGATGTCCAATCCTGGCAACTTTAAGAGCTATGGACTTAAATTCCCAGAGATCTCCAGCCATGCACTAAACCAGAGGTCTTCAAACTTGGCAGCTTTAAGACTTGTGGCCTTCAACTCCCAGAATTCTCCAGCCAGTATAGCATAGCATAGCTGGCTGGAGAATTCCAGGAGTTGAAGGCCACAAGTCTTAAAGCTGCCAAGTTTGGGGACCCCTGCACTAAACAATTTGTCACCATTCCTTTTCTTAGGAGTTAAAGGTCGTATACATATCCTTAGTGCTCAGTTTTTGCCTAAGCTGTAAAGCTGAGAGGGAGTGGCTGACACATCTCATTCTGAATTTCTATGGCTTCCTTGTTGTAGTCCACCTTAACCACCACACCACATATGAGGAATGTCAACAGGGAGTATCCATGAATAGGTTGTGACATCCAGCAGGATCATCAGCAATGTTTTAAATACACAGCTGATCAATCTTTTCCAGCCAATATGGGAGTAGCTCTAAGTTACTTCTGAGGAAAACTTCCATTCATCTTTATTGTTTTCCACCAGTTATAGCACTTTTATTTGTAGTATTGTATTTATTAGAGAGAAAGTTAAGGTTACATGAGGAGAATTCCAGCGAGTACTTTAAATTAGGTTCCGGTATGGAGACAGTTTATAGCAGAGTTCTTCAAACTTGGCAGCTTTAAGACGTGTGGCCTTCGACTCCAGCTAGCATAGCATAGCATAGCATAGCATAGCATAGCATAGCATAGCATAGCATAGCATAGCATAGCATAGCATAGCATAGCATAGCATAGCATAGCAGGCTGGAGAATTCTGAGAGTTGAAGTCCACACGTCTTAAAACGGCCAAGTTTGAAGAACTCCGGTTTAACGGTAACAGAGTTGGAAGGGACCTTGGAGGTCATCTAGCCCAACCCCCTATTCACGCACAGAAGACCTGTACTAGGGATTCGAACCGCCGAACTGCCAACCTTTCTGATCGACAAGTCACTGTCTTAGCCGCTGAGCCACGACAAAACCAATAACTTTTCTTGGGTTGCTATGAGGGGTCTGGAAACTTACAGCTTTGGTAAAGCCAACCGCCACTAGTTCTTCTCGGCAGAAGGATGTCAACTTCTGCATTATTACTTGAAGTAAATTTTAGGAGGGGTGGGGGGGGGGTGGGGGGGTGGGTTAGGAACTTTCCTTGGAAAGGAAAGCCCTACATATTAACTTGAGAGAATGTTCCAACGGGACAGGGTTGGGGTTTTTTTTTAGTACAATTCTCCCCCCCCCCCGACATTTTTGAATATCTGAATGGATCCTTCCCTGTAGCACCAACTGGTACTCGGTGGAACGAGCAGGTGGGGAAAAGGCACGTTGTGTGAAGCCAAGCAATTATGATTTATTCAAACGGCGGGAAAGCAATCTAGTTTTTCCTTGCCCTGTCCGGCTAGCTTCGGTTCAATATCTGGGACGAGTCCAAACATCTGATTCCTCCAGCCGCCAGCTTTTGCAGGGAGGCCGAAGGCAGCCGCTCTTGCCTCTTCCAGCAGCGGAGAATTCGCCATCTCCCCGCCGACGTGGCTCTTCCGAACAGCTCAGCGAATCACTTTTAGCACCCCGGTTTATTCCGCCAAGGACCCGGCTAATTAGAGCGGCGCCCGGGTCCCTCCTCCGGCTCCTTTTCCAAGGAGCATCGCGGTGCTTACCTGTCGAGCCCCAGCGCAACTAACAGATTAATAATAATGTGTGGCCCCGGGGTTGGAAAAGGCCGCGCGTTCCGGAGAAAAACGTCGCTCCACGGAGTGCATCAATATTCCGCCACTCCAGGCTGCGGGGCGTCGTGGAAACAAAGGCGAGCGCGCCGAGACGCTCATTACCCTACTTTTTCGCCAAGCTGATGCCAACTTTTTTTTTTTTTATAAGGAAGGAAAGGAAGGAATGAAGGAAGGAAGGAAGGCGGAGGCTGGTGTTTGTAGTTGAGGTGACCCTACTAGGCGCCGATCTGAATCTCCATCCTGGTTGCTTTGGCTTTATAAAGGATTCTAGATGGCGATTTTCAACGGTGGGGATCCGAATTTTCTAATTGCCCCCAATAGTCTTGTGCAAAGAATTTAAGAGAAAGGGGGTGGGAGGGAGGGAGGGAGGGAGGGAGGGAGAGAGAGAGAGAGAGAGAGAGAGAGAGAGAGAGAGAGAGAGAGAGAGAGAGAGAGAGAGAGAGAGAGAGAGAGAGAGATAATAAAGATTGTCATCTAATTCTATGTCACTCTTTATAACACTACTTTTGTAGACACTGTCACATAGTATTGACCTCATCTGGTCCTCAGCCCATGATTGAAGCATCCTTTTATTAGCAGAAGAAAAATAGTTTATCCTTCCAAATCCTGAAGGATTTAGATCCTGAAGTTTCAAGTTGTCTAAGCTGTGTGGTGCTTTACCATGGCACTGAAAACAGATGCTTAGTTGCAGCTGTGAGGGGAGGCCAGGGATGTCTCAGGGTGTGGTTAAAAAAGTCAAGATGGAAATCACAACAGTGATTTTTTAAAAAATAAAATAAAAAAAGGCAGAGACTGAACTGCAACATTACGGCTATCACTGATCTTTTTTTAAAAAACTGTATCTTGTGAACATCCCAACTGGAGGCGGATCTTGGGTGCTGCAGCAGAGGTGAAATTCAGTTTTTTTTTTTACTCCTGGTTCTGTGGGTGTGTTGTGGCTTGGTGGACATGTCAGGGGAAGGATATTGCAAAACCTCCATTCCCACCTCACTCCAGGGGAAGAATACTGCAAAATCCCCATTCCCTCCTCACTCCTAGGAGAAGGATATTGCAAAATCTCCATTCTGACCCCACTCTAGGGCCAGCCAGAGGTGGTATTTGCTGGTTTTCTGAACTACTCAAAATTTTTGCTACCGGTTCTCCAGAACCTGTCGGAACCTGCTGAATTTCACTCCTGTGTTGCAGATTCTGGCAAACACACTCTTTTTTTAATTGTTGGGAACCTTTGATGACATTCATTTTGCCTCAATTGTCCCAAATGTTCCAGACACATCTTATTGATGATGTAAAATGGTATCGGGTGCTCAGGAATGCAATCTACATGATGCAAACCCAGAATTTTTGTAGGAGAAGAGTTGTAAGGATATTTTCTATACAGATTTCAGTTACTGTTAGAGACCTCTTTATCTTTCCCTCTCCTGGTCTTTCCTGACATGTGGCCTTAGACAGGAAGAGAAAATTAGCCTGGAACTCAGACTGAAGCCTTTGGATTATTTTAAAACAAAAACAATCTTGCTCTCCTTTTCTAAGCGGAATCTGGCCCATTTTTGGAATCTGTTTGAAAATGTCATGCAAGCAATCATTTACAAAATTGCTGAAAAGAAAAGAAAAACACCCACATTCCACAAGATTTGCCCTGTGCTGAAATAGGCTGTGTGTCAGAAAACCCAGTGGGAGACTGTTCTGCAAGTATAGCACCTGAGGAACTGCATGACAGGCCATCAGTTAAAGGACTTGGGGTATTGAGAAAAAAATGTCAAAAATTCTGAATTGGGAGAAAATTGTAGACCTTTGTTACTGTTATTAATATATAAGCATGACCTTTTATAATTGCTTAATATAGTACAACGTTCGGTTTCCTATATTGCAAAACTTTGTTTCCTCAAGCTACTTTGTTGAGAGTCATTGCTGGCCACAATGCTACAAGAAAATAACAGAGTAGAGTAGAGTAGAGTAGAGTAGAGTAGAGTAGAGTAGAGTAGAACGGAACGGACCGGAACGGAACAGAGAAGATAGAGACCTTCTGACAGAGTCCATCTCAAACCTCTTCTCCCAGAAATCTTCTGGGTTGACAACCTTCTGGACCAAGTTCTTGCCTTTATGTAGTTGCTTAATAGTTGGAGATGCTATCATCTTCATTTCAGGAAAGTGCCCTTAGCTTGAATTCTTCTTTTAACCCTGTCAGGTTAAAAGAAGATGATAATGGTGATGATAATAATGAGCAACAGATACTCTTTTGCATCAACTCCAGACACTGAAGTGTGGTTATTAGGAAAATCAGTCACTTCTACTTTGGGAGTAAAATAGAAAATGCATTGTATAATTCCAAATCAACTTTATAAAATTAGTAAAAAAAGAAATGTGAAGTTTTCTTTTTCAAGTTTATGTAAACACATGAAAAAAGGGAGACTATCTACAGTGCTGCTATAATCACAAGAAGTGCCTTCCTCAGAGAAATTAAGTAAAAGAAATAAAAACTTGGACAGATCATAAGATGGAAAGAGGTGCCAAATTGCACCAAACAAACACAAGGACTAAACTTTAATACAGACAATAGCAATCAGAGAGCATCAATATCAAACTTAAGATGCAGAGAAAATAAAAACAACAGAATTGTTGCAATGCTGTTTCCTACAGTATTTCTAGTAAGAAAATCATTGTATCAAACAGATTTTTCTCTGTCTCAGTTTCCTGAAACTCTTCCTCAGATGATCCCTGGAGATTACTGATATTCTTCCAGAGTCCCCTCAGGGTTTCTGAGGCTCAGAGGTAAAAGGCTATTCCTAGCAAAATGGAAAAGATGAATCTGATATAGCAATCTGGGTCCTCATTTTACCAATTTTGGAAGAATGATAGGCTGAATCAGGATTGAATTGGTCAGGATTGAATGCCTGGCAGTGGGCAGAGTTAGCCTGCAATACTGCGTTTTGACCATTGTGCCAAAAGGGCTCATAAATTATACTGTTTTTACTGCTGTAAAAAAGTCTAATATACTATCCATCCCATATATTATATTTTATATTGCCAAACAAATCTTGATGAGTAGGTTAAGTAAAGGCTGCCTATTTGCACAAATCAACAGATTCATGACTGGTTTTTTAAAAAAATTTGATTTATATGCCGCCCTACTCTGAAGACTCAGGGCGGCTTACAATGTGTTAAGCAATAGCCTTCATACTTTTGTATATTTATACAAAGTCAGCTTATTGCCCCCACAAACTGGTTCCTCAATTTACCTACCTTAGAAAGGATGGAAGGCTGAGTCAACCTTGAGCCTGGTGAGATTCGAACATGGAGTAATTGCAGACAGCTGGATGTTAATTTGAGAGCTTAGTCTGCAGAGCTCGCCAGGCTCTTTTTAGGTTGATTTAACTCAGACCTTTTTCATCCTAGTTGCACTATGTTTTAGCTCCAGGACAGGTGAGTCAATTAAGGAAAAGTTTACAAATGTATATGCATATCACTTCACTGGAATATTCCCATGTTCATTTTACCATTTTACATACACAGACACACAGACACACAGACACACACTCACACACACATGATCTCCCTTTCTTTATTATCCTTATCCCATCTAATAACCCTTAAAGATAGCTAGTTTCCTGCTGCCAATGATAAACTGGTTGTATTCTTCCTTTCCATCAGAGCAAGAGTGCTGGTATCTACTTACCCTGTTTTCCCCAAAATAAGATATCCCCTGATAATAAGCCCAATTGGGCTTTTGAGCGCATGGCATGCTTATTTCAGGGTTCAAAAAATATAAGACAAGGTCTTATTTTTGGTGAAACATGATAATAATAACAACAGGCAATAACAACAGGCATTTTTTAATGGTCAGATAATTAGCTATCACTTGGTAAAGTTTTAAAGATCTGGGTTTTTGTAGCCAATCTATGATTACTCTGATCTGACCCATGATCTCTTAATTGCTTGCTGTTCTAAGCAAGTTCCAAGTCCATAATCAACAACGTAGTTCTGTCAGAAAGCTAGGTTATAAAGTAAGTAAACTAACAAAGCAAAGCAAAATAAAGATGATCTCGATTAAAGTGATTTAATATAAAAAGAAAATATGTAAGATAATGAGAAAAGCACAGTTATTCTGGGATAGGTGCATACCTTGCGATGTCACTGTTGGAATGCACTATTGGAATGCAACGAATTTACTGTTTACTAGTGAACCAAACCAAACCAGTAATACTCATAAAGGTTTAAATTATATTACCAGTTAAGCTGTTTTTAAATGTCTTATATGGACATCTCGCTTTCCCCTGCATAAAATTTTTATTTATTATTCAAGTTTATATAGTTTACATTTGAGAGCGAGAAAAAACACAACTTCACTATGGTAATCTATTATTTAGAAGAACTGAGATCTTCTTCAAGGCACTGTCAACTATTTTAACTCAGCAAACAGAATAAACCTGCATTTTTTCATCCAGGGTATTTTATAATTGAAGTATGAAGGCTATTGCTTAATGCATTGTAAGCCGCCCTGAGTCTCCAGAGAAGGGCAGCATATAAATCTAAATAATCATCATCATCATCATCATCATCATCATCATCATCATCTGATAAAATATCTGGTATATATAGAATAAGACTATATTGACCTGTATTTTTGAATAAAGACTTTGTCATAGTTCAAGTACATATATCAGTTGTGATGAACAGAATTTCTATTAATATAAATGTGTCTGCACAACCTACACTGGAATCCAATACTTTGAAAGTAGAGCCTTATACTGGAAACTAAAGAGTTTTCCTTAGTTTTCCTAGTGCCTCATAACAGGGTGAGCTCCCGTTACTTGCCCCAGCTTCTGCCAACCTAGCAGTTTGAAAGCACATAAAAAAAATGCAAGTAGAAAAATAGGGACCACCTTTGGTGGAAAGGTAACAGTGTTCCGTGTGCCTTTGGCATTTAGTCATGCCGGCCATATGACCACAGAGACGTCTTTGGGAAGTGCTGGTTCTTCAGCTTTGAAACTGAGATGAGCACTGCCCCCTAGAGTCAGGAAAGACTAGCACATATGTGTGAGGGGAACCTTTACCTTTAAGGAGGTTTATTGAGGTGGTTTACGGGAAATATTTTTGAACTGGTCAGTATGACAGAGGAGACCTCACAAACCACCCAAAATAAGACAATAGGACAATTTGTTGTGGAGAAATTGAGAAACTACTTTGCTTTGAAAACTGTTTTGAGGGTCATTTTGCACACGTTTTTCATAGCCATGGGGGCTAATTATCAGTATTATTGGGGTTAGCTTTTTGGAAAGAAAATGAATAGTAATGAGATGTTCTTGTGATTTTTTTACATTGGGATATATGGTATTTAGTTTTAAGTGTCAACAGAGGTAACTCAGTAGTTTCTAAAAATTGTATAAGTAGTCTCCATTTAGCAACTGTCTTATTTAGTGACCATCCACAGTTGGAAAGATGATGAAAAAATAACTTTATAAGCCAATCCTTGGATTTATGACCTCTGCAAGTCTGTAAAGCAAAGGAAAGCGGAAATAACATCATAAGCACAGTCATGGTTTCACTTAGTAACTGCTAGGTTTAACAAGTTGCTAGTCTCAATTCTGGCTGCTAAACAAGGAGTAACTATACTTTTTGGTATCATTTGCTGATGACAACCAAGCATTCCTTTTCTCCTATTCCATGAACAATTCCTATAATCTCCCAAGATGGAGATGAGAAAAAATCTTTCTCATGAAATGAGTTCAAGTGGTAAAACCTCTCACCATACATACCTCCTCATGTGCTCATTGAATGTGCACTCATGTTTTAATAGCTGGCATAAAACAGCCCAATTTGTCCTTAGGTTCCTTTTCATTGAAAGTTTTAGTAGTTCTTAAGATTCCCATGACAAGTTATGGAAACACCAAATAGAATGCATGTGAAAGCAAGCAAAAAACACCATGAGTTTCTAAAGAGAGGCCAGGAAGAGGAACTGCCAAATGCTCTTAGTCAAGGGTGGGAAACCGATGACTGGTATTGCTAAATGGCAACTGTTATCAGCTCACACAGTCTGGCCATTAGAGTGATGCTGAAAATCCTAGATGAGCAACATCAGAAGAGCTGCAGCTTTCTCACTCTTGCTCTCATACCATTGATAGGAACTATTACCATCCAGCAATTTCAGGTTATGAAAGAAATATGGATAGGATAATTCATCAGATCTCAGGATGTGATAGTGGAACAGAAAGGAAAAAGTTACAGGCTTCTGAAAGAAATTGGGGACTAATTGCATATATCTTCTTGAGTCTGAAATGATTACTGAAGTACATGTGATTACACACATACATACAAGCATACACTGCTAAATTATTGATAAATCTTGGTGAAATTCTATGGGGAACTTTTGATACCAAATCCTCAAACCAACTATACTTAAATGATGGCAAAGAGTCCTGGTCAAATTTGCAGAAGTCTTTATCAGTTGTAGAACATTTAATAGACCCTTCCACTCCAGGCATATAATTCTTTAAAGAAGTCTGCTCAATAGCATTCAGCCTATTTTACTGTCAATCACAGCATATGCACATAGAGAGGAAGTGCCTTACTGTGTTCCCTCTCAAAATGTGAATTGACAGCATGTAGGGGTGTTGGAAATGTACGCATCTGGCAAAATGCTAGTTGAATGCAGGGTGTGTTTACAGGCTTAATTTTCCTGAAGGGGATTCTGCTTTTGAAAGTTTTGGGTATGCAGGCTACCCACTGGAGTCGGAAGTCATAGCATTGTTCATTATTATAATCTTTTTTTTTTTTAAAAAAGCTAAAGGATTCTAAATGAGATAAACAATGGCAATTTTAGAAAGATCACCTGTTTCATTACAGTCAGGCCCTTGGAGATATTAAATACACTTACTTCACAGTCTTAATTGCCTCAGGATGAGGCAATCCTGTATATCTTTTTAGAACCATTAATAACCTACTTCACCTGATTGCAGCGAGTGTTTTATCAAAAGAATTGTCAGATGGTAAATGCAAGGACGTTCAGTTGGAAGGGGGGGGGACCAATAGAAATAGCCAGATTTAGTTTCTACTGCAGAGCAGGCTCATTTTTATTCCCTTTCACATTTAATTTGAACCCTAATTGCCTTTTTTTGGGAAGGGGAGGGAAGGAAAAAAAGGCTGGATGACTTTCTTTCAATGCTTATTGTGATTAGAGCAAAGGTGCTCTTGCCTAGATATTTCAGTGATTTGCTAGCAAGAATTTTATGTAATTTATAGTGCCACTTTTTAAAAAAAATCCCCAACAGGATTCCCCCCCCCACTTAAAAGTAAGAGATTACAAAAAAAAAGATTATTTATTTTTATTAAGCATCTACGTAAAATTTAGAGTGATTTTTGAAAAAAAGCAACATCGATGGATTTACAAGATCTCTTCCAACTATTATTCTGTTATCTGTTATCCGATTCTTTTAGTTTAAATCTAAACTTGGAATAGGTAGTATGATTATCATCTAATTTAAGGGTGAACAACATGCGGTCTTCCAGATGTTGTCAGATCCCAACATGCTTCACCTTTGGCTACATTGACTAGAATTGATGGGAGCTACTGTATGATAACATCTGGAGTCCCAGACCTTGCAAACAGTGAAAAAAGATATGCTAAGGGTGAGCATATCACCCTTTGCATATAGCAAAACTATAGTTTTGGAGCAATGCAAACTTTTCAGCTGGCTCTCAAAGCACAAATAAATAAAAAGCTACACAGACATCCACACTCATATATATATTTAATTTAACGTACATTTATTGAACATAACAACTGCTATATCAAAATAAGTGAGTCAGTAAATTGTAAACAACTAAGCAGTAAATAGTCAAGTAAGGTAGTTTTTTTAAACTGCTATCACCAAATGTTGTACCAAAGGAGTTGTTTATATTGTGAAGGAAATAATAAGAATCTTTATGTATCAGGATTATGTTTAAGTATGATACCTATAATTCCTTTCGTGGAGCTTTGTAAACTATTTATGCATCTATTATTTAACCTGATTATGCTCACTCGTTATCCTCCTATTGGGGATCTCTTCTGAATACATCTTAAAAACCTTCCTTGGAACCACAAATAATGTAGACTTTAAAGTTTGGCAGAAACTGGCTTCAAATAACACTCAGATCCTACAACCCACATGGGTAGTGCAGTGGTGGGATTCAAGTAATTTTACAACAGGTTCTCTGCCCTAATGATTTCTTCCAACAACCAGTGTGCCAAACTGCTCAGAAAGTTAACAACCGGTTCTCTCGATGTGGTGCGAACTGGCTGAATCCCACCACTGGGATAGTGGGTTGTATCTACTTTCCCACTAGGAAGAAGGTATTTTCTTGTCTTTGACTGAGAAGAATACGAGTACCGATTCACTCCTGTCTTTCACTTTTGTAGACTCCAGGCAGCCTACAAAAGTGAAAATGATATCATAAAGTATTAAAATAATTCATTCCACAAAAAGGATAAATGTGTAAAGATTAAACTTTACTGCAAGAAAAGAAAGGATGAGTAGCATCCATTTCTCACTTCCGTCCTTCTCACTTCTTCCACCTTTTTTTCCCACCAGTAAATAGTTCCAGAGGCAATACTACCGTTGTTCCACACAGGGCTGGTAAGTAAAGTAAGTCATTCATTATTGACTAAATCCAATTGAGTTCAAAAGACAGTGTTTTCAAGAGATACCAGTTCAGTTGCCAGCAGCAGCCTAGATACCAAGAATGACTAAATAATGTGAAACTCATCTGCTTTTCACACCTTTGATGCCTGAAATGCTTCTTTTTGTTTGAAATTGCTAATGTGAATGCCAGGCAGAAGAATACTATCTCTGACTGAAGAATCTTCTCCTCCAGATTTATTTAATGCTACTCACCCCTCCCCCGCCCCATGATTATTTGCAGCCTCAACACATTCCGAAAGCACCTTTTGAGTCTTTCTATGGAAGAATGGCTAAGTAGTGGGAAAACCCTTTGATGTCTAGAATAATTTCGTATCTTAAAAGTAAATCTGATATAGAATTTCATTTCATTTGGAAGCCCTTTTTATATACAATTTAATATATGGACCTGTACGATATCTAATGTTTGGATATTAGTTTTAATATTTCAGTTTTATGACTCTTTTAAAATTAGAACAGACTTCTAATAGTGTGGACAGAATTTATCATAGTTTACCATTTCATATTAGGAGTCATACTGTGCTGTATATTGTTTCCAGTATTTGTTTTCTGCTTAGAGTTTAACAGCAATTTTCAGATTTTTAAAATGGCATAATATATCCATCTATCTATAAGCACTTAATGAAATAATGAAAATTATAATTTTTTTATGATATTTGTAAATCACTTGCTTATTCATCTGAATTTACTCCTTTATTCTTTTCTTTTTGTCTTTTGTCTTTTTCTGTTAATATATATATTCCTAAAAAAATTCAGTAAAAATGCTACATTAAAACAGAAGGCTTTATGCAAATGTAAATTCCATATTAGAACCATAAATGCAGGAAATTCCAAAAGCAAGTAAGAACACATATATTTTCCTTTATAATTATAAAATATTTTCCAGACATAAGAAAAGGACTTCTTTTTACCAATGTTTCTATCAACAGTATAAAATGTTAAAGAAGATAAAGAAAAGGTCAGAAAACAGAGACTAACCTGAATCCATACAAGCAGAATTTATAAAATAAAGGGGTAATAGTTTCACATTATTCTGGGTCGCTTAGATACTACCTTGACTATTACATGCAAATACAGATAATCCAGAACAGGTTCAGAAAAGCTCCGTGAAATCGATCAGGCTACTAGAAAGGGTACTTAATCCTGTGAAGAAGGATCTGGGATTATTTAGCTTTGAACAGAGAAGATTAACTGACATATAATAATTTTTCCAAGTACCTGAAAAAAATCACAGTTGGGCTCTGTTCTCTGTTAAAGAGAACAGAAGATAGAATAATAGATTTAAATTATAAAAAGGAAGTTTTTGTTACAAATCTGATATTTTTTTAAACAGTTTTAGCAGCTCAATCTGTGGAAACAAGTGGTGGGATTCTATTCAGGAGACAAATTTAGATAGCTAGCTAGATAGAAAAAGCTAGATAGTCCTACATTAGAAATAATTTATTTGGGATTCCTATCCTGAGCAGCTGATTGGTTCACCTTAATGGGCCCTTTCTAACTCCATAATTGAATGATCTGCCTAAGCAAAAATGAAAACCATTCTTACCTCTTTTATCACTCTGTTTTATTTCATTGATTCATTCATTATGTGCCATTAGGTGAGTCTCAATTCTTAAAAGACACATAGAAAGACTTTCTTCATGGTGATCTGTATTTTCTTTAGTTAGGCATAATTTGAAATATTCCAGAGGATGATTCATTTATATTTGCAGAGTGTATCATATGTGCTATTTATAACTTTTCACTTACAGTTTTAATTTATTGCCTAAATAATTGTTTTATGCTTTGACCGAACTTTAGTAAATGAAAGTTTCAGCAGCTGGGTTACTTCAAAGATGCAGGTAGAAGAAGCTTGCAAATAGCTGTACAGGTAGTTCTCGACTTACAACCACAACTGTGCCTGGAATGTATGTTGCTAAGTGAGAAATTTAGTAAGTGACTTTTGTCCCATTTTATGACATTTCTTGCCACATTTGTTAGGTGAATCACTGCAATTGTTAAATTAGTAACACAGTTGTTAAGTGAATCTGGCTTCCCCATTGAATTTGCTTATCACAAAAGATGATCACATGACCCCAGGACACTGCAACCTGGGGTGAAATTCAGCAGGTTCTAATGGATTCTGGAGAACTGGTAGCGGAAATTTTGAGTAGTTCAGAGAACCGGCAAATACCACCTCTGGCTGGCCCGAGTGGGATGGAAATGGAGATTTTGCAGTATCCTTCCTCTGCCATACCCACCAAGCCATGCCCACAGAATTGGTAGGAAAATTTTTTGGATTTCACTCCTGCTGCAACCATCATAAATATGAACCAATTGTCAAGCATCCAAGAAAAAAAATCACATGATCATGGGGATCAGATATAAACAGAAGAACACTGACATTGATATCCCCTAAACTCCACTGAAGATATTACCTAGCCTGGTAATGAAACATTTGGAAACTAACATACAAATTTGGAGGACAAACCTTCATCCTTATTTCTCTTCTAGTCCAATGATGCCATCATTCTATCATTCAATCTGACATAAACCTTATGCCAATGGCAGTTGTATACTTCTGATTGACTGAGTGTAATTATTTGACAAAATCAGGTTGCTAAAATCCCAGACTTTGACAAGTTTTGCATATTCCAGAGAAAAATTAATGTTTCCTGGCTGTAATGAACACCACTGCAACGGATTTATGAAATAATTTGGACAAATTGAAATAGTCATATACATTGTTCATCCAAGATGGGGTTTGGACGAAAATGCAACTCCTTTCAATTTTTGAAATACCAGATAAGGAATATTGAGTAAGGCATGTTCTAAATGTAATGGAAAGAGTAAATCACAAATAAATTCTGGTGTATGAATAAAGTTTCATTAGTTTTACAAAACTAATGGTTAAGTTTTATATTTTTAAAAATCTTTTGTTATGTTAAAAAATAATTTTTGGGTGACAATTGTCATTGGGAAAGCTTAGAAGTTAAGAAATTGAGAAAAATTATGATACAAGTGTCACATATAGTATGTTGAATTATAACATCAGCATGATTAGATACTTAAGTTCCTGGGTCCCTTCCATAACCTCAGCAGACTTTAGTTTGCCTAAGACATCTTCCTTGGCACCTACTAGTTTAATCCATCTAGTTTTTAGTTTTTTTTTTAAAGAAATCAAATTGGAAACTAGCATGCTGCAGATTTTGGAGACTAATAGGCTTCTTGGGATATTAGTTGGCCATTGTGAGAAAAGACTGCTAGAGTAGATGGGCCAGAGGCCTGATCCAGCAGGCCCTGCTTATATTCTTTTATTCTTAACATTCCAAACTGAAGCATAAACTTACATATTTTATTTATTTATTTATTTATTTATTTATTTATTTATTTATTTATTTATTTATTTAATGAGATTTATATGCCGCCTTATCTCCAGCTGGACTCAGGGCAGCTCACAACAGTAAAAAAGATCTAATGAAAAAGTTAAAAAGAATTTAAATCCAAATCTCATAATTTAACAGTTAAAAGTGCAATTAAGCCTAACAAGTTAAAAAATTAAAACCCCATCCGTCCAGGCCAGCCAAACGAAACAGCCACATTTTTAGGTCACGATGGAAAAAGTGGAGGTTGGGGGCCACCCAGAGCTCCAGGGGCAGTTGATTCCAAAGGGTAGGTGCGCCCACAGAGAAAGCTTTCCCCCTGGGGGTTGCCAGCCAACACTGTCTGGCCAATGGCACCCTGAGGAAGCCCTCTCTGTGAAATGTTGTGAAATTGAAGATTTTAAAGAAGGTTTTTGTTATAGAAATGTGTAACCAGAACTCTCCCTAGGAAAGTACAAGACAAAAACAGCAAGCGATGCTAGTTGAAATTATTTAGCCTCAATTCATATATTATAAGATGGAAATGGAAGTTTTATTTGTACGAAGAAACATATGAGAATAAGATGACCCAATTCCTTTGCATGCTAAAGTTTCTCCAACCTGAGCATGAGAAATATGTGGGGATTTCATACAAAAGAAAATTCTTGGAGGCCAGCTTTGAGTTAAAACAATATTAATGTTCTTTTTATTAATTGTCAATCAGTACAAAAGAAAAGACAAAGTTGAAATGAATATACACATAATAGTATTAGCATATTTTTTCCTATCACAGACTAGGCTTGTGTAGTTCTTCAGACATAATGGAAGAAAAGTGTTTCAGACTGCATGGGAATGCTCATACAGCATCCACCTACAACTCCTTAAAGCAATTCTCTTTTCTTAGGGCATGACTGTTCTCCACAGCTACTGCTTGATCCTGGAAAAATACTTATGCACAGGGATGCAGGAATTATGCTTGCATCCCTGTGCATACAAGGAACATTTTCCTTTGAAGTCCAAGCACTGTACAGCCCCATCACATACACAATAGTCAATAATTGTCACATTCCTTATTTCCATTTTATATATACAGTGATTGATAGAAAAATTTGAGCTGCAATATGTTGAAGAATACTGAAGTATGGTGGTCTGGAGAAGAGGAAGCACTGCAATGTTCCTAAATGTTCTTAATTGGCAGAAATGAGTGACCCTCAGGCAGTGGCGAAATGTAAAATTTGTTACTACCAGATCTGTGGGCATGGCTTGTGGGGAGGTGTAATGTGACTGGGTGGGCATGGGCATTTTTTTTAAAAGCATTTTTTCTACAATCTCTTCGGCCAAAGAGGGTGTAAAAAATGCTTTTAAAAGCCTCTGACGATCCCAGCTGAGCTGCACGATCATCAGAGACTTTTTTTAACTTTTAAAAGCATTTTTCCGGCCAAAGAGGTTGTAGAAAAAATGCTTTTAAAAGAAAAAAAAACAGCCTCTGATGATCGCGCAGCTCAGCTGTGTGTGTGTGTGGGGGGGAGGTGTCTCAGGGATTTTTGCTACCAGTTCTCTGAACCACCCACTGCCATCGCTACCAGAACCGGGAGCATTTCACCCCTGCCCTCAGGACATCTATTGGACTGCTATGATGATTGTTCGCTCTATTGATGGTAAAGTCACTCAGATTTCCTTCAGCCTGGACTCTGACAGATAAGCGCAGGCTGAGATGCCTGGGTCAGAGACTGGGGGAATGACTTGGGGTGAGTTTGAGTTGGTGATTCCTGAGGAAGTGGGCAGGGTTCTTCCTGCTGTGAGCTCAGCCAATTGTCTACTGGATATGGGCCAGGACAGTCACTCATGACTGGGTTCAGGCCTCTATGATTTGGTCTCTTTGAAGTACATCTGTCTTGAAAAAAGTGAGGGTACATCCATTCTTCAAGACACCATCCTTGAATTCAATGATTCCCATTTTTGGGAAATGTTGGGAAAGTGGTTGATCGGCAGCTCATAAGAACCTGAAGGGATTATCTAGAAACATTTCAGTTGGGATTCAGACCAAAATTTAGTACTGAGGCTTTCTTGGTCATCCTTGTTGATGACCAGTGATGGATCTGGGATGTCAGTAGTGCACTCATCCTTGTGTTCCTTGATCTTTCAGCAGCTTTCAATACCATTGATCATAGTCTCTTTCTGAGCTGGCTCTGTAAAAGTTGGGGGATACTATTTTATGTTTCTCTTCCTTCTTTTGGGCAGGTTCCAGTTGGTATTGGTGAGGAAGAGAGATCACTCTATAAGCCCATCCTATGTAGAATGCTGCAAGCTTCTACTCTTTTTCACCTCCTTTTCAATACCCGCATGAAACAATGGGTGACGCCAACTACTGGTTTGGGGTTTGGTATTATCAGTATGTCAATGGTACTCAATTATATCTTTTGAACCAGGAGCAGCCAGGTGAGGCTGTTGTGGGCTGCCAGTGGCCTGAGGAGTTGGCAGCAGAGTCAGACAGTGAGGAGGTTGGGGAGTCATGGGCCAGTCCTGGAGTCTGGAGAAGGCTCAGATGAGGGCTCTGCATCAGAGGCAAAGAGGGGTCCAGAGCCATCTGGGAGTTATGGGCTATCTCTGGAGCCTCCAGAGTTGGACTTCAGCAAGGCAGAAGAACGGGGGGAGCCTGTTCCCAGTGAGTGCATGAGCAGACCTGCCAGAAGGCAAGAACAATTAAGACAAAAGGGACGACTTGAGAGTAGGGCTTGGAGATGATTAGCCCCTCCCATAAGATATAAAGGAGGAGCAAAGGCACGTGACCCTTTGCAGGAAGCAATTTTGTTCATTCTGGTTGGTTTAAATTCTGAAGCTCCGTTTTGACTCTGTGCTCTGTGTGGCCTTTCAAAGCTAATTGCCAATTAGGTCTTTGGCAGCATGTCAAGGGAGATAAAGGTGGGTGCTTCTTAGCCTTATTCTGAAGGACTGTGGCAGACTTCTGTTGGACTCTTTGCAAACTATTTGTGACTTGTTACAGGCTGCGAATGAACATAATTCACAGCTACTGAAATAAAAAGAGGGCTTTTGGGACTAATTGTGTGCTTTTTACTGACTCGGGAAGCCTAGGTCAGAACAGTATCTGGAGTTTATGCATGCTTGGATGAGACTGACTGGCTTTTTGTGCTTGGGCTGCTTAGATCTGGAGCTACAGTATTTTATTTCTGACTTTGGATAGGGTGATACTAATCATGTGTGAAATTCTCTTGTGACTATATAGGAATTCTAGGCTAATTCCTGTTTGACTCCAGGTTCTGCCATTCCTTCTTCTACAGTTCTTCCCTATTTAAGGAGAGTGTCCAACTGAACTTTCATTCCAAATTGTAAGGAAAAATAACCAACTACAGGTGGATTTTAAAATTCCAGATTATAATAAAGAGGTGGAAATACTGGATTTATAAATGAAATTGGGTGATTATTCAAATGTAAAAATGGATGTACAAATAATATATCAAAAGGGTGATGTGGTCTATCCTTTTAAAGTTAAATACTAGAGATTTACTGAAGTTATTTCAAGGAAATTGAGTCATGGTTCCAGGTATTCTTGCCCTGATAGTTCCTGCTTGAAGAGCTAATGTCAATTGTGTCCTGGAAGGTCTTTGCACATCTCCATCTGTTGGACTAATTGCAACTTTCCCTTGTTTTGAGGGCCCTCAGATAATCACTGACACTATGAAACTGTTACTCAGTAACAAATACAGTTGTTGAATCTCACTGAACCTATTATTTGCTACAAGGGAAATCTGTTGATTGCCAAGGATTACTTAGATGAGCAAGGACACACAGGTAGGTGGGGCTGGTTATTTTGGGAGTAGTTATATTTTGTGAAATATACTTATTTTTAGAACTTCCTATAACTTCCTTTAGAACTTCAATATAAAATTAAAAAAATAGCATTGTTAATGGGGTCTGTAAGGAAAAAGGATCTCAGAGGACATCCTCCTTATGAGAAGTATTGGAAAATAGGAGAGCAGAATGAAATAGCAAACACAAGTCACAATATAACAGAAAATAATTAAAATATGTAACATATGATCAGAATAAATAATATTGCAGTTTGAAATTATTCCCTAAAGCACATTGTGGTTCAGAACTAATACTGAGCCTCGTTTAGCTCTGCAGACTAAAGCACCGTAATTAACATCCAGCTGTCTGCAATTACACCAGTTCGAATCTCCCCAGGCTCAAGATTGACTCAGCCTTCCATCCTTTCTAAGGTAGATAAATTGAGGACACAGTTTGTGGGGGCAATAAGCTGACTTTGTATAAATATACAAAAGTATGAAGGCTATTGCTTAACACATTGTAAGCTGCCCTGAGTCTTCGGAGAAGGGCGGCATATAAATCAGCTATATGACAAAATCGGGAATATTTGAGAGATAAAATTTGTTTGTTTATTTGTTTGTTTATTTTATTTTATTGTAAGTCTCTTGTAAGACTTATTTATTAGTCTTACAAGAAATTTTAATAAGGCATCTCTTATAACATTGCCTCCCAACCTTTTGGGCACCAGGAACTGGTTCTACGGAGAAAGGTTTTTCCATAGACCGGATGGACATGGTTTTGCATGCTGCCTGCATCTCGCAAATGGAGCATCACTTGTTTGCATGGCCTGATTTCTGTCATGGTGCAGTCCAGTACTGGTCCATGGACCAGAGGATTGGAGATTCTTGTCTTATAAGCTTGTGAACTGAACATATATGATCTCTGGAGAGAAGTAACATAGACAATATAATATTGGGCAAATATGATCAAAGAAATTCTTCTTGCCATCCAAAATGGGAATAGATGGCAAGAGATAGGGATGTGAATGGTGGTGAATTCACACTAAATTGCCAGGTGCCAAAGTACCACCAGTGTTACATGTACCACAGGTTAAAAAGCACTGCATTAGACTTTCTAAGCTTAAGAGCCATAGTGGCACAGCGGTTAGAATGCAGCAATGCAACTAATTCTGCTGACTGCAGGCTGCCAACAGTTTGGCAGTTCGATTCTCACTGGCTTAAGGTTTGACTCAGCCTTCCATCCTTTCAAGGTCAGTAAAATGAGGACCAAGATTGTTGGAGACAATATGTTGATTCTGTAAACCCCTTAGAGAAGGCTGTAAAGCACTTCGAAGTGGTGTATAAATCTAAGTGCTATTGTTATTGCTACAGAAATTATGAATGATAGGATGTCTCAGGAAGCATAAGTACTGAATTAGTGACCGGAAATGTGTCAATTAATAATACTAGTGAGGCAAGTCAAGGCATCTGTTTCAGTCTTGTCTGTTCTATGGTTACCGGAGCTTATAAGCAAACTGCACAAACTGATATGAAGAGGATTGTAATTGTTTGTAATGCCAAGATAATCTGTTTGACATCTTGTATTATAATAAGGCTTTATAAATTATTATAATAATTCCTAGAAACATATATCAACAAACTACTGGTATTAAAGAAGATTTTAAATTCAGATTATTCTGGAAATGATCACTTCAGATAGCTGTATGTGAAAATGTAGCAGGCTAAGAAATGTGTAGCTAAGGTTTTTGGTCTTAAGTCCTTTGGTTAAGAGTGGGAGGTGCTAGAGTTAGGAATAGTAGAAAC
This sequence comes from Masticophis lateralis, assembly GCA_030761175.1. Taxonomy (NCBI): domain Eukaryota; kingdom Metazoa; phylum Chordata; class Lepidosauria; order Squamata; family Colubridae; genus Masticophis; species Masticophis lateralis. The sequence continues at coordinate 29,424,023 of JAUDYJ010000005.1, forward strand.
ATCTAGCAATGTAGTTATTTCTAATTCTATTCTAGCATTCAGCTATTTCAAACTCCACTCTGTATGGCATTCCATTGAAGTCTATGGTCCAGAATGCAGTGTCACTTCAGAAGAATGCTCACATAATTTGTCTTGGTAGAGTAGCATTTAAACAAAGATCATCACTATGTGGCAAAGCTTAAAGAGGCAGCCTATTTGCCTTCAGTTTTGATAAGTTTATATGAATATAAAATATGTCTATGTTGATATTTGGCATGCTATTCTTTGGAGACTACATTTTATTGTTATCACTGAAGATACAACTAGATAACTGTAACTAAAAGTACCAATCAGGCAGTGCTCATGGTATGATGCTATCTCTGTATAACTTTCTTTGTGATGAGCATAAAAAAAGATGCTTTCTTCAAGATGGAAACAAAGGCCACTGCTGAAAAAGTCCATGAAAAATAGACTCTTTCATTAAGTCAATGACTCATTCGCAATTCAAGAAATAAAGCCAATAAAATATATTTGGAGTATAGCTGTATATTAAAAAACGCGTAGTATTTGAACCAGATTAAACAATGAAATTTATCATCCCCAAATTTGATATAAATATTTAGATAATATAATATGCATGCTCACTATGATTAGTTGGAGCATTTTAATTTTAATATGGATGAGAAAAGCTAATTTCTGTTATAAAGCGAGGCTGTTTTCAAGTTGTATTTCAGTTACTAAAATGTTCAAGCATGTGGTTCCAGGGGAGGAAGAAAAAGTCATCAAAGGTTAACTTGTTGTTCTTAGGATACTTCAAAGCCAGAGGCAGTTTTGAAGTTTTTAAGTTTTATGGCAGGTGCACAGAAAAAAATATGCCAGTTTATTTCAGGGTGGTCAAGAGAAGACAACAGTCCGATTAGGTTCTGTGGGTCAGAAAGAGTTTTAACAGTGGTTAGAATTGTGAAGATCAAGCCTCTCTGATTTCAGTCATTCTCAGCATGGTAGCTTGCAGTCATGGATTCAGTCAATGGACACATCTGGATAACAGAAGGATAGACCTTCTGATGAGGAGAGGGACCACACAGTTTTCTTCAACATTGTCACAATCCACCCTTTACATTTTTCATAAAAAATTTTATATTCCCAGTCTTAAATACATGTTAATTATGTAAACAAGATGGATGGTGCATATTATTTCATATTTCATTAATATGTCTATTTTTTTTAAAAAAGGCAACTTTATCTGTTTGTTTTAATAATCCTCGAGAAGACATATGTTACAGGAGAATGGAGGAGGAACAAATCCTAAGGAAATGGACAGAAACCCCCTACATAAATAAAAGCCAGCTTCCTAAGATCAGAGGAGTTTGTAGTTTAAATAGAACGATAAATCCTGTATATTTTCATTAGAGGATGCTCATCTTCCCCCAATGGGAAGATTACACAAAGCTATGTGGAGAACAATATTTTAATGATCAAATTAAGTGACAATGAAATGTTTATTGATCAAGTATATGTTCAGGGCTTGAAAAGATAACCGATTCTTCTTTATTATTATGTTTTCCTGCTTTTTTGTTTTGTTTTGTTCTGTGTATACTAGTAGAATATACATTAATTTATCATAATATTGCTTAACAAATGCATGGTACTTCTGAGCTTAAAAGAAACCCAACCCCCAACAATCCTAATGGTGCTGTTTGCATTTTATTACAATCAAATGAAAAACGCACAGGAAACCATTCAAAATACCCTGAGACAAGTACTGAGTTTTCTGCTAATGAATTAATGCATTAAATAACACAGTTTAAGTCATTTTACACATTACTTTGATCGTTCACTTACATGTCATTAAATAGTCCGAACAATTTGAGTGTCTGAAAAGGCAGTGTTTACAAATTAAAGCTTCTAGCAGAATGCAAGCATATCTATTGTGTTTTATTTTCACTGAACATGACACCACCTTAATATTAGAGGCAGATGATTAAAAGAACATTACCTGAGCCTTGAGAGTCACTGAATGAGCCATGCTAAATTGGTTGTTTTCTGTTTTGTGATTAATCGTTCTTCTAAACCATATTTTAGTGTGCTTTGTTTTTCTGTCCCCAGTCATCCCATATTATTAAAGAGAAATTCTGCATATCTCTCCTGGAGTCCAATTAAGGATTTGCATCATGACTAGATTTTTCACTTTAATTACTGTATATAAAGTAGGTTTTGACTTATTTCCATATTTATCAAACTATGCAGAAGAAGCAAAATTCATCAAATAAACAGATATCTGTGGCTATAATTGCAGCCTGCACTGAACATGTAGGAAGAAAATATGAGGGTCCAAATTTCATTATGTAGAATATAATAAACATCTGAATAATTAAACCGTGTGTAAATCACATACTTGGCAGTGCTAAAAAGAGAAGAGACACCTTCATTTTGATCTGGCAAAAAATAAATAAATAAAAATCCAGACACACTTTCTAAAAATACATCCTAGCCTTTATTCAATCAGCTTTGAGAAGGAAATACCTTTCTGCTTGTTTGTGAGCAAAAATATAAAAGGAGCAGTTAGATGCTTTTCATTAATTGTAGCATATGATGAATTTTGTTAGCACACATATCACAGAAACATATTGTGAAGAATAGCAGATTTAAAGACCCAATATAAAAATATGGATTGCTATTTAAACTTCGTTATTGCAAGCATTGATCATCAGCTTGCTTAAAATAGCTTTTGAAACAAACTGGTGCAACTGTTATGATGTTATGATGCATGTTCAGTCATTTCTATGTTATGGACAATACTTCTATTGATTTTCATGGATTCTGTATTCTTATATTAGACTTTGCTTTTCGGCATGTGCTATTCCATAACAAGGCATTTGCACTACGTTAATTCTCAAACCCACTTTTCTGGGTTTTGCTGCCTTTATTTAAAACATTTATATAGCCACCTATCATACCAACTTCCAATCAAGAATTAAAACAACATAAAATCATATTAAAACTATAAACATTAACAACAATACATGACAACTTTTGTTCCAAAGAGCCTCTAGAATGCAAAAAATCAGAATATAACTAATATTGGAACTACAAACATTTTTTCCTCTTTTCAATGAAAATTAATATGGGAAGATTATTTAATGTTTTTGATATTGTGCTTCTGTGTACTATGCCTTTAGAAACTCATTCTTAAATTGTTATTTTAAGAGGAATTCTTCTAGGGCTTCTAATTTTCAAAAGCTCATTTATGGAGGTGGGAGGGTATAAACAATAGCTTTCATGTTAATCAGTCCTTTATCAGGCCTATTAAATCTTCTATAGATTCTGATGTGGATTCATGTTATCATTATTAAAGAAAAAACGATAAAATCCTATCAATGCTGATAGAAGACTTCTCACTATGTTTTTTTTTAAAGTATTTGAATTTTATTGGAGACTTTCTTAAGCAGGATAACATACTAGATCTTATCAAACCACGTTAGCCAGATATTTCCATCAGTTTGCAATGACTGCTTTGCTACTAAAAGCAGGTAAATGGTAAGGTTTGTGCTTCATAACTTTTTTATTCCTTTCATCAAATATACGTAAGACACCAAAATTTGGTGAGAGTTTAATCCTTTGTTTGGTTAGTGATATCATTTTGTTAAAATGATAAGATATGTATAAAATGTTGATGTCAGGGTGATGTTAGGTGAAAACCACAGGAACCTTCAGAGTCTGTTTAATGTCAAGATTCCAAGTAATAGACCCATAGCAAGCAAAACTCTGAGGCAGGTAGATTCCTCAAAGAATAGCTTTATTAGATATTTCATATTGGCACAGATCTAGTGAAAACTGACTCTGAAGGTTCATATGGTTTTCACTTAATTAAAAGTAAAAGTTTTCCCTCAAACCCCAAACAATCAGTCACATGATCCAATCAAGGTGCTGTCTTGTTGCCTGGTGACATCACTCCTCCTTCCTTTGGCCAGGTGTGAGAATGTCCTTTGTTCCCAAGAGAAAGTATTTTATTTTGGCTACAAAACCCCAGCTATCTCAATTCCCCCCTCCCTATCCCTCAGTTCCAGTGTGGCAACACTGAAGATCCAAGATGCCTTTGGTCAAGTAGGCTTTAAGATTGGCAGTTGAGACTTTATAATATTTGGGAATTTTGATCCTTAAAGCATATCTGGAGAGCTGCAATTTGGTAAAGGTAGATATTTATGCTTTATTACTGGAACATAATTCAGAAATGATCAATAAAGCAGTGGTGAACTCCAAATTTTTTACTACCGGTTCTGTGGGTGTGGCTTGGTGGGTGTGTTGTGGCTTGGTGGGTGTAGCTTGGTGGCCATAGCAGGAGAAAGGATACTGCAAAATCTCCATTCAAATTCCAACCTGGGGCCAGCCAGAAGTGGTATTTGCCGGTTCTCCGAACTACTCAAAATTTCTGCTACCAGTTCTCCAGAACCTCTCAGAACCTGATGAATTTCATCCCTGATTCCATGCAATAATATATTTTTCAGAATTTATATTGCCATTAGATTTTTTGTGACTTTTATAATAACATCATGGTATCCATGGTCAAGATGATCACCGCAGGTAGTTCTCATTCAGGAAGTCCTCATACAGTAAATGCCTTGTACAGTGACAGTTCACAGTTACATTGGTGATGAAACAGTAACTTAGCAACTAGTTCTTCCATTTACGACCTTCAAAGGTCTACAAGCAAAGTAAAGCTGAAGTAAGATTATAAGCACAGTCATAGTTTTACTTAGCAACTGCTTTGCTTAATAACCAAATTGCTGGCCTCAGATGAGAACCTAAAGAAGAGGCAAAGTTTTTTTTTATTTCTTACTTATTTTGATCTCAGGAATGTTAGAACCGAGTATGCAACTGCACAAGGACTTTGTATTTCTGTTTCTTAATAATCAATCTGTTAGTTTTGTACAGGTAGTCCTTCACTTACAAAAGTTTGTTTAGTGACCATTCAAAGTTACAACAACACTGAAAAAAGTGACTTATTGTTCTGCCCCAGCTACGGATCCCAAAGAACACAGCACACACAAAGTTTGTTCAGAACTTAATTTACTAAAATAACTCAGTCTTTTTCAAAACAAAGGCTGTTATTAAGCTTTCTTAACAGCCTACAAGAAACCAAAGATAAAGTAATCACAATCTTACGAAGGTTGGCAGAAAGTCCAAAAGCAATGTACAGAGAATTCAGATGCGAAGTAGAGTGAACTAAAGTTGTTCCCTACAATTTGCTTCAGTTGGCGTTCCACCTTAAATAGGCTAAGGGACTGGCCAATTAGCCACAAGCCTTATTCTTGAGGAGACCTCCTCCTGAGGAATCACTCCTGCCTTTTGGTAGCTTTGCGCACTCGTGCATTGAGAAGAGGCTCCTCCTTTTCATCCTCTTCACTTAAAGGAGCTTCTGGAGGTTCTGAAGGCCCTGGCTGAATCCCTGCCTCTGGCACCACATCTTCTGCAGCCTCCACACTGTCCAACTTGAGTGCCAGCTGCAAGGCTGCTGGCGCAGCACCACACCAGCCTCCTCACTGTCTGAATCAGCTACAATCTGCCAGGTTGCTGATGGGCCACAACACTTATGTTCATTTTTCACACTTACAGCTATCGTAGCATCCCCATGGTCATGTGATCAAAATTCACATGCTAGGCAACTGACTTATAGTTATGATGGTTGCAGTTGTCCCAGGGTCATGTTTTGTGACTTTTGAACAAGCAAAATCAATGGGGAAGCCAGATTCACTTAACAACTGCATTATTAACTTAACAACTGCAGTGATTCCCTTAACAATTGAGGCAGAAAAGGTCATAAAAATGGGGCAAAACTCAGTTAACTGTCTTACTTAGCAACAGAAATGTTGGGGTCAATTGTGATTATAAATGAAGGACAACCTGTAGTTCGTATCCTTCTATGCTTAAACAACTATGCTTAAAAATTATCTTTCATTTTTTAAAAAAATTGCTACAGCTAACAAAATGAAAGGATATGGTGCTATCTGACATATCTAACATATTCTTCCAATTCAATAATTCTTACTTTTGTTCCTTTCTTCTGCAATACTGTTTCAACGGCCCAATCCAGATGCAATTGAATATCTTCCCTCTGTGGAATAAAGGGGCCTATTTGCTCTAGATGTCTAATGGAATCAAATGGCTCAGTAGCTGGTGATATATTGCAATAGGAAGCAAGATGGGCACAAGATATGATTGCCCCAAAGTAGTTTGGTGAATTACTGGAAAAATAAAAATTGGAAAACCAATTGTGCATAGTTACATGCTCATTTTCAGGCTTCAGGGAGATGTTTAAAAACTTAATTATTTCAGAGATCATTCCATGCTGTGCCATGTATTTTGTTTTATTCTATTTTATTTTATTTCATTTGTATTGAATGATTCCTGTTATGTCTATGGGTTTTCTGATTTTATAATTGAACTGTAATTTTTAAAGGTACTTTGAAAGTACCTTTCAAAGTACCTTTAATATATTTTTCGTATATTGTGAGTTGTTGAATATATTTTTATACTGAATATTTCGCAAATATATATGAATATATTTGCGAAATATATTTTTCGTATATTGTGAGTTGTTGAGAATTACCGGATTGTGATGGGATGTACACACCATGAACAAACATGTGCTCAAGACCAGCATATTTGCCTCTTTTTGAAATTTTGCCCTTGGATGAACATTGACAAGCCAACACCAAAGTTGGTGTTTGCTTGTCAATTAAAAATTGAAAGCTATGGTATCAGACTTGAAGAGACTGGGCAAGAAGTCTACTGTTCCCTATGCCACCCGGATCTAATTTTTACATGGGGGGCAACATTCCTTCTTTACCATGTCATACACATTGGCCTAATTCCCCCTTTTTATTTTTGAATTCTTGTTTCTTTTTGAGGTGCTTGCAAGGGACATAGACTAGACTAGAATAGAATTCTTTATTGGCCAAGTGTGATGGACACACAAGAATTTGTCTTGGTGCATACGCTCTCAGTGTACAGAAAAGATACATTCGTCAAGAATCATAAGGTATAACACTTAAGGATAGTCATAGGGTACAAATAAGCAATCAAATCATATTAGGAAACAGTCAATATAAATTGTAAGATACCAGCAACAAGGTTACAGTTATACAGTCATAACTGGGAGGAGAAGAGTGATAGGAACAATGAGAAGATTAATAGTAGTGCAGTGTTAGTAAATAGTTTGACAATATTGAGGGAATTATTTATTTATTACATGCAGGCTGAGGTTGTAGTCACTTGTCTTCTTTTCTCCATAATGCCTCTCAGCTATGACTTGGAAATGGAAATGTTCATTTCTATAGAGCATCACAGGGAAGACCATTGCCTGCACAATTCAGTTCTGTGTAGGTACAAATGAATATCTTTTCAAGTCCTTTCCAATTACTAATATACCAAGTGCTAATCTTTGGTATATTTATTGATTATGGAATCCTTCATTGTTGATAACTGATCCTAAAAACAGACTCTATCCACCACTTTAATGTCTTCATTGTCAATTTTTGCTGTTCCTGTTTTCATTTATTTAGTCTTTTTTATATTTAATCTTAATCCCATTCTTGTACTTCTTGACTTTCATGACTAGAGCTTGCAAATCATTTGCATTTTAGCTGTTAGAGTAGTATCATCAGCATAGTGCTGGTTATTGATTTTTTGAAACTTTATTACCAGTTTGATATTGGAAGTGTCCTCTTGCGTTTTTCTACATCTGCTTCTATTTTCAGTATCTTCAAAGATGTTGCTGAAAATCTGCTTCTTATATTTTCTAACAGCATATTGAAATTCTTTGCTAAGTGCTTTCCTGGACTCTTTGTTTTCCTTGGTTTTGACTTTTCTTCTCTTCTTGACAATTTCCACTATTTGTTCTGACATCTAGTTTGCTTTATTCTGTTTCTTAATCTTTGTAGTCTCTTTTCATGTTTGTTTTTAACAAGTTCTTTGATTTCATTCCACAATTCTTCTAGTTCCATGTCAACAAAGTTCAGGATTTGAAAATGATTCCTGATATTCTCCTTGAAAATGATAGGTATAGGCTCACATTGTGGAAATTGGTTGGCTTTATTCTACTACTTGAAATTTGTACATAAATTTGTAATCTGTTGTATAATCGGCCCCTGCCCATGTCTTGGCTGTGGTAGCTTTTCCACCTTCTTTATTGATAATATACTCAATTTGATTTCTTTGTTGATGTCCTTCTATATACTATAATTTTAGTTGTTGGAATGAAGCAATGAAGAAATAACTGGATTGAAAAAAAAGTTGAGAAGTTATTCTCTTGCATATCAATTTCTAAACCATACTGTGCTATAACATTTTAAAAAGTATTTTCAGCTTTGACATTCTACTCTATAGCCATAACTAGCACACCTTGCTTGCATTTTCAATTTAAAATTGAACTTGACCATAAAATGTCCTCTTTTTATACATTATTGGTTGGAGTATTAACTTGGATAATTGGCATATTAAAGGATTGTCCATAGGGGGTAACTGATATTATTTGGTCACTGACTGTGTTTTATTTAAGTGTATCTTTGCCATACCCTTCTTATCTAGGAAAGCACAATTCTTTCTTGGCTTTCATCTATTGAATAGTTATTAAATATTAAACAGTACAATATTCTGACTGAAAGTATCCAATTCCAGTTCCATTTCAATTCGCCTGTCTTTAAGATGTCAGTGTATAATTGATCTGTTTCATCTTTCAGTGCATTGAGTTTTCCCATGTTCATGCTTCTTACAGTCCAGTACATGTTCCCACTGTAATTCTGCTGTAAAGCTTCAGATTTTTTTCCTGCATGGCAACATCATCAACTATGCTGTGCCAATTCTAATCATCTGGTTTTCTCTGTAAAATAATGGAGTGGCTTACCATTGTCTTCTTTTGTACAGCATGAAATAATACCCTTGCCATTTTCACATTATCTTTTCAGAGTCACCTGAACTACAAATAAATACGATAAATAAAATAAATTAATGTGTCTATTTCTCATCTGTGCATTGGGTTGGTCTTCACACCTTGGGTGATTCTGAAGGGCTTTATTCACTCATTTCTCTTGGGAACACCTCCCCATGGCCACAATGAGGCAACATAAAAGTATTAGAGGGAGGGTGTTACTCAAAGTGTTATACTATTAAAGAAAACAGGAGGACCAGATAGAATTTGTTTGGTATGTAGAGAAAAAGAACTGCAAACAGTGTAATCAAAGAGTAAGATTAAAAGGAAAAAAACCGCAGAAACACTTTGAAGATTTAAAAAAATGACTAAACAAGGAACTTCCAACAGAGTAAATAGCATTAAAAATAAAAGGGATGAAATGATTTAAGTTGAACCCAAAGTGACAAAGTATTGAATGTTTATAAGAGAAAAACTATGATATGCCAAGAAGTAGAACTGAAGTAAATGTTATAAATATTACTTTCTGAGAAATAAATGAGAAAAAGGAAGTACAGGTAGTCCTTGCTACACAGTGGCAATTGGGACCAGAGGTTGTGACACTAAGCAACAGAGCTGTAAAGTGCAATGTCACATGACCATGTCATTTAGCAACAGCAGGGCCAGCAGTTCCAACTTCATAAAACAAATCTTACATCATTGTTAAGTGAGGATGTCACATGCTTGCGATTTGTGACTTCCTGCCAGCTTTCCCATTGACTTTACTTGTAGGTAGCTGGTAGAGAAAGTTACAAATGATGACCACATGATTGTGGGATGCTTCCGATGCTGGAACTTCAAGGATCAGTTGTCAAAATATATCACTTATTCAGTACTGCCATAAATTACTGCCATAAATTGGAATGTTTGCTAAATACGTACTGCCATACATACGTATTTGCTAAATACGTACTGCCATAAATTACTGCCATAAATTGGAATGTTTGCTAAATATGACTCGGCTGAGGATCTGGTGGCTGCCTGGAATAGGGCAGCCGGTGGGGCCTTGGACCGCGTCGTGCCTTCGCGGCCTCTGACCCGGCGCCGAACTCACTTATCTCCTTGGTTTACCGAGGAGCTGAGGGAGATGAAACGCCGGAGAAGACACCTAGAGAGCGGTTCGAGGGCCAGTCGCTCTGAATCTGACTTGACACTAGTAAGAGCTCACATTAAGACTTACTTAGTGGCGATAAAAGCGGCAAAATCTAACTATTTTGCCGCCCTTATCGCGTCATCAGATAATCGCCCAGCCGCCCTGTTTAGGGTGACCCGCTCCCTCCTTCATCCGGGAGCGCGGGAGGATCCCTTGCAGGGTCATGCTGAGGATTTTGTGCAATATCTGGATGACAAAATAACTCAGATTCGGGATGACTTGGCCGCCGACTGGGTTAGTTCGGGTGAGGTGACTGAGGCAGGTCTTGAGAGTGTTATCTGGGCTGAGTTCGATCCTGTGGCTCCCAAGGACGTGGACAGGACCTTGGGTAGACTGAATGCAACCACATGTTTATTGGAGCCGTGTCCCTCCTGGTTGGTGCTGGCCTCCCGGGAGGTTACACGAGGCTGGCTCCAGGAGATTTTAAATGCTTCTTTGAGTGAGGGTGCCCTACCGGATGCCTTGAAGGAGGCGGTGGTGAGGCCCCTCCTCAAGAAGCCCTCCCTGGACCCGGCTATTTTGGCTAACTACCGTCCAGTCTCCAACCTTCCCTTTTTAGCGAAGGTTGTTGAGAGTGTGGTTGCGTGGCAGCTCCCTCGGTACCTGGATGAAGCTGTCTATTTAGACCAGCTCCAGTCTGGCTTCAGGTCTGGATACAGCACCGAAACGGCATTGGTCGCGTTGGTGGATGATCTCTGGCGGGCCCGGGGTAGGGGATATTCCTCTATCCTGGTGTTATTAGACCTCTCAGCGGCTTTTGATACCATCGACCATGGTATCATGTTGCACCGGTTGGAGGGACTGGGGGTGGGAGGCACCGTTTTACGGTGGTTCTCCTCCTACCTCTCCGACCGGTCACAATCTGTGTTGACAGGGGGGCAGCGGTCGACCCCGAGGCGCCTAGTGTGTGGGGTGCCGCAGGGATCGGTCCTCTCGCCCCTCCTGTTCAACATTTATGTAAAGCCGCTGGGTGAGATCATCCGTGGTTTTGGGGTGGAGTTCCATCAGTACGCTGATGATACGCAGCTGTACATTTCCACCCCAGACCACCCCAACGATGCCGTGGAAGTGATGTCCCAGTGCCTTGAAGCTGTGCGGGCCTGGATGGGGAGAAACAGGCTTCGACTCAACCCCTCCAAGACCGAGTGGCTGTGGCTGCCGGCGTCCCGATATAGCCAGCTGACACCATCGCTGGTTATTGGGGGCGAATCATTGGCCCCCACGGAAAGGGTGCGCAACTTGGGCGTCCTCCTGGATCCATGGCTGTCTTTGGAGGATCACACGACAGCTGTGGCCAGGGGAGCTTTTTATCAGGTTCGCCTGATACGCCAGTTGCGGCCCTTTCTAGATCGGGACTCCCTACGCACAGTCACTCAGGCACTTGTCACCTCTCGCCTGGACTACTGCAATGCTCTCTACATGGGGCTCCCCTTGGGGTGCACCCGGAGGCTCCAACTAGTGCAGAATGCGGCCGCACGGGGGATTATGGGAGCGACGGGATGCTCCCATGTGACACCTCTCCTGCGCGAGCTGCATTGGCTACCGGTGGACTTCCGGGTGCGTTTCAAGGTGTTGGTGACCACCTTTAAAGCACTCCATGGCTTAGGACCAGGGTACTTACGGGACCGCCTTCTGCCACCAATAGCCTCCCACCGGCCGGTGCGCTCCCACAGAGAGGGTCTCCTCAGGGTGCCGTCAGCCAGACAATGTCGGCTGGCGACCCCCAGGGGGAGGACTTTCTCTGTGGCAGCCCCTACCCTCTGGAACGATCTTCCTCCAGAACTGAGAACAATTGCTGACCTCTGGACTTTTCGTCGGGCCCTAAAAACCCATCTCTTTCAGCTTGCTGATCTAGCCTGACCCCGCTGAATTTTTAAGATCTGTACTATAGGGTTGGGTATTTTAATTATTTAATGGTTTTAATTTTAGCCAAAGTTATATGTTTTTTAAGAAATTTTAACTTTTGTATACTGTTTTTATTTGGCTGTCCACCGCCCTGAGTCCGCAAGGAGAAGGGCGGTATACAAATCTAAACAAATAGAAATAGAAAAATAGAAATAGGTGGCTATTAAATGAGGGCCACCTATAATGCTGTTAGAAGGCTGAAAAATGGCAAGCTAGTACAACTGGGGAAATGTTTAAACAGGGATGTTTGTTGCTGGCCTTCATCTTTAAAATGTGTGTGAAAACTGGATCTGTGCCCAATGACGGGAAGAAAACCTTTCTTCTTTTACTATGCAAAGGAAAAGATATCAGAGCAGTGGTGGGTTTCAAAATTTTTTACTACTAATTCTGTGGGTGTGGCTTGGTGAGTGTGGCATGGCTTGGTGGGTGTGGCTTGGTGGGTGTGGCAGGGGAAAGATACTGTAAAATCTCCATTTCCTCCCAATCCGGGGGAAGGTTACTGCAAAATTCCCATTTCCTCGCGATCAGCTGGAACTTGGGAAGCAGAGAAGAGATGGGGGCGGGGCCAGTCAGAATTTTTACTATCAGTTCTCTGAACTACTCAAAATTTCTGCTACCGGTTCTCCAGAACTGGTCAGAACCTGCTGAAACCCACCTCTATATCAGAGGAATGCTAAACTATAATGGGGTTAATTTGTTAAATGTACTTTCCAAGGTTTTTGGCATAATCCTGATGGAAAGAGTGCAAGAGAACACAACAAGCAACATTTTGTAATGATAGTTATATTTTAGGCATGGTTATGCAAAACATAGAAATAAATTTTAATGTAGGTTTATTGATAAAAAGAAAGTCTATGATAAATTGAGGAGATCTGAATTATGGAAGGTTTTGCACAGTATGGAATTGAATATGGTTTCTGAATGCAATAGAAATAGTAGATGACAGAAATAAAGCACAGATGCAATGGTTAGTGAATGGTTCAACATTGAGCAAGGAATAAGACAAGAATGTGTGAGTTAATGATACATGGAAAAGGAAAGTGGTGACAGTACAGAAACATTTCTAGAACACTTTTGTACACAGATGATATTGTGTTATCTAAATTATTTGCAATGATTAGATTGCATGATGGATATAGTGAACCATGTGCATCAGGGGTGGGTTCTAAATTTTTTTACTACTGGTTCTGTGGGCATGGCTTATTTTGTGGGTGTGGCTTGATGGTCATGTGACAATTATTTAGGATTTAGCAGAAGCACTGGTCTACTAGGCTTTTAACTGCTTGCAGAGCTGAACCTATCTACCTATTTATTTTTTGCAGGCACTGGTCTACCCATTTATTTTTGCAGGCACTGGTCTACCCATTTATTTTTGCAGGCACTGATCTAATCATGTATTTTTGCAGGCACCGATCTACTCATTTGTTTTCTTTTAACACTGATCAGCTGTAGGGGGGCCCTTTGAAGCCCTGCGGCAAGAGTTTAAACAGTTTTTTCCCCCTCTAGCCATCAGCTGGGACTCAGGAGGCAGCAATAGATTGGGGTGGGGCTAAATAAAAGGTAAGAATAATGCAGGGAGTGGGGGTGGCGCGGAGGGTGGGCGCGGGGATGATGTCATATCATCACCGCTACCGGCTCAGGAGAACCGGGCCAAACCGGGAGTCACCTACCACTGATGTGCATGGTTCTAAAAATTAAAATATAAAACTCAAGATACGCTTGACAAGGAAAATGGAGTGATGTGCTGTCCTGCACACACATTACACACACATAGCTGTGGTTTACAACTCCCTTCACCAAAACCCCAGAACTGTCCCAATTAAGTCCAGCCACAAGCAGACCAATACTATTCCATAGAGCAATGGTCAATGAGTCCACAAAGCACTTCAAAGTTTCCCAATCAGAATAAACCCATCAGGCAAAATTAAATTCACAATACAAGAGGGTTCATAAGGCAAGATAAATCCAGAGTTCACAAGACATAAACCAAGTTGAGGCATTGTATCTATCCAAAGCAAGTCAAGAATCACAACGATCAGAAAACACACAGGTACAAAATGAGCACATTATTTCCAGCATCACTTCAATCTGTCTGCTGTGCTAAATAGCCAGTGTCTGGTGCAGCCATCAAGAAGGGTGAGGCCTTCTTTTCATGAGTAAACTGGTTGATCTTTTCTGTTCCTGCCTTTACTCTGCCCTACATTTTCTTAGATCAGGTGCAGAAGGCAGTTCTTCTTCCTCATCACTGATTGGCTCCAGCTACATGCTTTCTCCATCTAAAGCCTTGGGCTGTTCTGTGGTAGCTGTGTTTGAGCTAAATCCCTTTCAGATGGCTGCTTGGAGCCATTAACCAGCTCCCCTCCAGATGTGCCTGGAACTGGTTCAGCTTCTTCTGAGCTAACATCTGGAGAGATAACTGGGAAAGCATCCGGGGGAGTCATCACAAGTGAACAGTTTCAAGTTCTACATAAATGGGGAAGATAGAACAAGTGGATAGATTTGTATTTTTTGGCTTGAATCAGCGGCGAAATTTGGCCGGATCTATCCGGCTCGCACAAACTGGTAGTGCCGGTGGCGGAAGGCTCCGTCCACCCACCGGGACATCATTACATCCCATTTTTGACCCTCTAAAGAGGATGCACTTTTACACTCCCAAACCGGTAGTGAAGGTAAGTGCATTTCACTGCTGGCTTGAATCCTCAGTAAAGATGGGAAAATTAATGAAAAAATGGTAAAATAAGTGAAAATGTCTATAAGAGAATTGGGAACATCACAAGCAGCATAAATGCACTGATGATGTTATCTTGTTTGGTAATGAAACATCTGCAAGAAAACAACCAAGCTCAGAGAACACCACAAAATCATAAATGTAACTTGGAAACAGTAGAAATACTTAAGATGTGTATACAGTAAAACAAGAAGAGATAGAGTCAAGAATAAATGGCTGCTGAATGAATATGGGTTGAATTCAAAAGTGAACAAATATAAAAGAAGTACAATGAGTTGATTTCATTGTGTAGAGATAATAAATACAAATCAAATTGTAGAGCAAATGTATGAAGTAGATAGGATTGAAACAAAAGGAAATATGACCAAGAAAGTTGTAATGTGGCAGATTTAATGAGATCCACAAAAAGAAAGAGATGAGAAGTTTTATAGGAGAAAAGGTTGAAATGTGAAAACATGTCAGAAAACTATGTTCCATTCCATCTTGACCAAAGCAAGTGGCAACAGAAGGGCTATGGTCTTCTCTTGCTACCCACATTCTGAACTGGTCTCTTTGTACTTGGTAACATCACCATGTAGCCAAACATAACCATATTATTAAAATTAAATATTTCTATGTTAAGCTCATCAACAAAGAAAAGATGTTGTGGCAGTGCATTTCATTAAGTATATTCTACCTGTAGCTACAATTATTTAGGACAACCCTATAATAATTATAGCAATATTAATAGATATTTAATCCATTATTTTCTAAGGAAGGAGAATGATACTTTAGGCTAGGCATGCTTAGTTGATACAAACACCTGTTAAATAAAAATAAAAATCATCTCAGTGTACAGAATCAGTTAGAAAGACAGGTGATTCTTGATCATATGAACCATGAATATTTAAAACAAAGTAGCCTGATAAATTACCTTTGACAGAAGCTATTACTATATCACTTGTTAAAGGAGCAAGCTCTCCCACTTGGCAATGAAGGATATGCTGATTACAGTTTAACAGATAGGGTGCTCCATCAAAATATTGCAATGAAGTGGAATGTTTATAGTGCAATCATATAAACCTGCCACCCAGTAGATTTTTATTTATTTCCGAATAGTTGCCAGCATTTCATCCCCACCAAAATAATGTATTCATTGGCTATTTTGGGTATTTTTACTATATTTTAAAGGTTGGGGATGGATGGACAAATAGTTTTCCAATTCTAGTTCCAATAAATTTGATCTACTTTCATTCATTTCTATGAGTACCTCCCACTTCTATATCTGGGGATGATTAAAACAGATCTGCTATTTTAAATAGGACATCTATTTACTATTTGGTCAACTTCTTTCTTAAATCTATTTGCCCCGTCTGTGCTTTTCAACCCCCCCTCTTGTCCTCTTTGGTTTGGACAATCTTTTTCCTTCTCTTGTTCTAATTCTTAGGCTGTCTATGGAATTATATTATGCTTTTTGGCTATGTAAAGGTAAACACCCAAATAAGTGGCCTGAAGCAAAGAGAAAGATATTCAAAGGATGCACAAAGCACCACTACTTTCTTTTTCTGCTGTAGATGAGCTTTTGATGTGCTTTTCTGTTTAATCTCAATATCTGACCACTGAAAAAGTCATTTTAGTACCTCTTCAAGGTATTTTCAAGTAACTTGTTTGTAAACAGATGATTATTCAGATTCATCTTTATTTTTGCCCTAATTGCTTTTACCCTTAAACATTCACATTGCAGGATGGGGTTGCTTTCTGAAGTTATTCCAAAAGGATGGATTTAAGACAGCATGGCAAGCTTGGTATACCCAAAGATTTATCATCCTTTTGTGAGTTCACTGATCACTATAAATAGAAATTGTTTTAAAAGGTGTTATTTTGCCGTTCTCATTATGCAGCTGTCTATTTAAATCATTTGATTCTGGCATCTAATCTAACTACCAGTCTCTATCAGAGACAAATAAGAAACCATATGTGTAAAGCATCTGGGAAAGGATTCCATTTATTTATAAGAGCATTAAAAAGACTCTGATGTCAGTTACTTAACAATAATAGACATTCCTTTACACCTATAGTGCGAGTTACTTGGGCATATCCCTCTGTGGTATCTTATACCTACTGCTGTTTCCTTCATTATATACAGATGCACAGCAGTGGAGACAGTAATAGCCTTTCTTAATTAAATAAAGCTAAATGTTAATTAGTCAGAAAAATTGATTTATTTTCAGCACACAGAACTTTCCATTGTGTATCTCTTCTTTGCTAAAGAACAGGTTGTACAGTCATTTAGAACTTTGCATATCCCTCTTTGTTTCAGGTCTGTATGTGGAGTCTTGTGGTGGGATCTAATCGTCATAGAGAAATTATAGGTCTACAGATGTTTTCAAGATGTTACTCTGTCAGTAGCAGATTATCCCCTGTAGCAAAATCTCATTAAAGTGCAATTTACAGAGCTCTGGTGATGTTGCCATCAACCAAAATTAAAGGCATTAATTTTTCAAAGTTCACAGAAGTCCTTACATAAATGATGTAGCAGTTTGCAAGAACAATTTACAGAAGTGTTATTTGCTGAATTAACCTGCATTAACAGAACAAATGTTTAAGAGTAGAATGAAGGGTTGGGCAGTGAAATTGCAGCAGCTTGCATTTTGTGTGAGGTGCTACATGCAAAAAAATGTGTTGAATTGTAACAATGATTGCATGCTGGGTGAAAGGGTGGGAAGAAGTAAATGAGCACCTGAACTCTTGCTTTAAAGAGTTAAGCCTATAATAGAGTCATCACCAGTTGGAGCACCCAGAGAGACCTTAAATTTTACTTTGAAACATCTGTATTCAAGATCTTTTAAAATATTCCCATTTAGTGAATGAGTTTGTACAGCTCATGTTGTGACTATGACTTTTCAATATGTTACCACATGTTTGCCACAGATATTATGCAGACCATAGAATAAATTCACATGCAAATTACTTGATGTGATCAATGTGTGTATATCTACATATATGACATACTTATACATATATGATCCCTGGGAGTATAACCTCCAGTTTTGGAAAACTATAGCTTCACTTATAAGAGTTTGTGTTTCTCTTTCTCATTCTGGAAATTCATCTACCTGCCTAGGTTTAAGAATGTTTTTATATATACTATATATACACTATATGCTCAGTACATAAAATCATCGTGCATTTTTGCTAAATTCTCACGGATGTAAAAATAGTCATCAGATGCTAAGCAAATTGCCCTGGTCTTTAATGGCACACAATATTATTCTGCAGAATGATATCACAATAATCACTATAATATCAATCATATTTATCTAGAAAATCTACCCAGTGAACATAGCAAAAGCGCCCAATTGAAATTTTAACATTTAGAAATCTGATACATGAAAAATTAAAGAGTACCACATGATATTACTATCTCCTAGTTAGCTTTTACATTTTTCTTTGTATTTCCAAAAATTGAACTTTTTGAAAGGTAATATTTTCTTAGAAAGTTCAGATACATGTGAATATTTTTCTTTATTAAAACAGACTTACACAAATGAGAAAAACTGTCAGAGTTAAAGATGAGTTAGAAAGTGACAAATGATCATGATCCAGCAGATAGGAGTTATAAAAACTTGTATTTCAAATATAGTAAATCTGCCAGGCATGACTTCCTCTCCTGCCATGACATAATATTGATTCAGGAAACATTGGCTGATAATAAACTACTACTACATACTGTAGATTTAATTCATTCTCAGTTGGGGCAGAAACAGACACTGAAGAGTAAATGGGACCTAAGAGTCCTAGTACCCACCAGCCTACGTAGTCCTGGCAGAGAACCCCAATGACTACATCATCTATGCACAACACAAATGCCACCCTCATAACCCTGAAGTTGCTGGATTGTTCCTCAGGTATTTACATGTATTGGTCAAAATATCAGAAATCAAACTTTGTAAATCTTTGCCTGGCTCAAAACAGCCTTCAAGCTAAACCTCCATATTTTAAATGGTGTTCTTGAAAGTGACCATCTAGCTGAAGTTACCTACTGATCTAGTTCCAGAATGAGTACTATTGACTATATACCAGGGGTGAAATGCTATCGGTTCAGACCGGTTCAGGAGAACCGGTAGTAATAAATGCTACTGGTTTGGACAAACTGGTATTTCTAATGATCAGCTGTGCTGTGCTAGAAATATATTCGCTAGAAATATAAATCCTGCTTTCTAGTGAATCTAAATCATGCGGCACAGCTGTTCCCCCCCTCACTGTTCTACTTACCTTAGAAAAGGCTTATTAAACCTTCTTTTTCAGTGCTGCACACTAGCGCACGCGGTACTGAACCGGTAGCAGACCTCAAAGGATTTCATTACTGCTATATACACCTGTCTTTAGGGAACTTTTCCTTTAGGCCAAGGCCCTAGAAGTTATGTGTATGTGTAATAGAATGTGACAATTGGAAGTGGGAGAGGAAATAAGGGGCAGAGATCACAGCCTCTGTGATTATCAGATAAATCACAGCTGAGTAATGGGCAGAGAAAGAAACATAGAAATTTAGAAACTATCATGTAGTAAAAGAGACAGTGGCAGATTTATACTTTCACATTTATAAGATTCTGTTAATGTAACTTATACTAAAGTAGAATTAGCTCATCCTGTATGGCATGCATCCTATATGGCAAAGATATTCTATCTTTACATTAAAGTACTGAAGAGAAATATTTTATTTTTGTACTTGGGAAAAGGTCTTGTCCAGCATATGAAGTTTTCTAATATTTCAATGGCATTGAATTTATCAGTTTAAGAATGAATGTACAGTAAGATTGTGATGAATTTTATTGCATCTGATAGGCTATCAATTATTTAAATATCAATATTAAAATGGCAACAATAAATTCTTAAATCATCTGACAATTGGAGAATTTGAAAGGAAATACAAATAAAACTGTTCAAGGCAGCATATTAAGCAACATTCAGATCCACGCAAACTGAAAAGTAAAACAATTGTCTTCAAAGACACGTGATACCAAACTTGATTGTTATTTTTCAATAACAAGCTATTCCAAAATCTATTTTTTAAAAGTAAAGGTTTAATTCAGTGGTATATCCTTCGGGAAAAAACCCTCCAGTGTCTGTCAATGACCTGATTAAACCATTTATAGGCTTCCTTCAACTTTCAATTAAAAATCTCAGCTACTTTTATTAACAGTCTTAGAGCACTTCAGAGAGTATATTGTTAGTCCCATGAGTGGTCTCTTTCATTGAGTATTTAATTTCTTTTGTCTTGGTGTGTTCATCTCTATGAACTGTCCTTATGAGAAGTGCAGGGTGCTAAGAGGTTTTATTTTTTTTTTAAATGTTTTTGGTATATAAATGACACAACATTAATTCAACAGTTGGAATCACATAATAAGCTAATAAGGATCAAAGGACCATCAGGGATAAACAAAGAAACATTAACAATTGTTAGAAGTAAATTAGTTGTTAGTTATCTTCCTTTTATTTTAGATTAAAGGCTCAACTTCATTACTTTTAAGGCACTTTATTAAAAAATGGCCGGTTTTAAACTGCAACATTAATCTCTACAAAGTTTATTGCTGACTTTTCCATTGCACTGGGATTTTTCTCCGAACCACTAATTTGACGTCATTATCAATTAAGTTTGCATGAACATATATATTGCCTAAATCTAGCATCTAAGGACAGTTTATAGCAATTTTAAGGATTAAAAAAATTCTGGAAATGAGGTCCTAAAAATCCATCTCTAGCTTCTGTCACACAGCTACAATTTCTAGAAGATTTACATTGACCAAGATTCTCACTTTCTCCAAATGTCCAAAACAGAAAAGCTGAAACTTTAGGTGGGTAAATCTATTGAGGACATTAAGGACCCTAAATACTTAGGAATAACTTTTCATATTTGCTTTATCTCAAATTTATTTCTTTGCTTGTTTCTTTGTTTTTCTTTGTTTATAAAATGTATTGGCTGCCCATCTTACCATAGGGTAATTCTGGGCAGCTTACAGTCATAAAAACATGACTGTAAATATACATTAAAACATACATAAATTAAAACAAAACATAAAAATCTAAGGACACATGGGGAAGGTGAAGGCAAACTGTGGGGATGGATCTGTTGTTACTCAATCAACCATCTTGCCTTTGCTGCTCCCTCATTGGGATACCTGGCAAAGTCAGTTCGTTAGGGCCTTACAAAAGAATAGGAGAGGTTGGGGCCAACTTCATATCAGGAAGCAAGATGTTCCAGAGGGCAGATGCAGCAGCAGAGAAGGCCCTTCTCCTGTAGCCCACCTGTCAGAATAATTGGACTGATGGGACTGGCAGCATGCCTCCTCTGCCAGTACAAGTGGGATGGGCCCATCCCAATGAGGTGAGACAGTCCCAAATGCAGTACTTTGACAGGAAGCAGGTGTCAGTAAACCTGAATCCAATCTCTGGGTAAATATCTTTCCCTTATGGCAAAAACTATATCACAGGCCTACTAGACTCTCCCATCTATTATTGGCAGACAACTATAAATTGTCTTGGAAAATAGCTACCTAAAAGAACTTGAGTCACTATGGTTTTTCCAGTGATGCCAATTAAGGACTAGATCAATATTAAGTCTTAGACATAGAAAACCAAACAGAAATTGCTGCTTTTTCTTACAACGTATTTGTTAATAATCAAATTTTGGCTCTTGTATCAGCATCAAATTTATATCATGTCACAGTTCCCAAATACAGGTTTGTACTTTTAGTAAAAGTAAAGAGCATTTAGATGTAATGCTCTCCCTACAACTGTATTGGAAGAGAAATAAAGGAAAACCTCTTATGAAACTTGCCACTACCTCTCTGACATGGTGCTATAAAAACCCTAGTTTATGTTCTTTTGAACTGCTAGTTCTATAGGGACAATCATCACCAACTGCTGTCTCTTTTTTAAATCTAACTTTTCTGGGGCACTCTGATAACTTTTATTTGCACTATTTACTAGATAACCAGAATAAATCTCTCTCGCAAAAAGATAAGGATTTTTTGGCTACATTATGCATAAGCTATGCCCAAAAATATTTGCTAGTAGTCATTGTGTTAAGGGTTGAGTTTGTTTTATTGAATGTATTTTTGTTGGTCAGTGACCGAAATAAAGTTTCTGTCTGTGTTTGATGGGTACATATTTAGCAATATGCAGGTGAGGGGAGGTTCTAATTTGCCTTGACAAAGCACTTCACCTCACCTGCAGTCTACACATAACTTCTCCCAGCTGAAAAAGGTGTTTGGCATTCAGGTGCCTGATATTTTCTCAATACATTGGAGAAGCCTTGAAACAAAGTAAAGCAAAAGAAGGCAGCTGCTGCCTTCCATATCTAAAAGCTAGATGGTTGTGGACTTTGTGCTATTTTGCTAGTATGCTGAACATTCTCCATATCTGTTTTGGATGGTTCCCAGGTCTCTAGAGTAGATTTGTGATGTGTGCAGAAGTAGAAAGGAACAGGAGGTGTGCAACCTTTTGTTGCAACCTTTGTCATCATGTAATTAAGCTTAGTCTCTGGACAGTACTTGAGAAGGAAAATAATACTCTCTTTCTCTTCCTAATATAATTCATAATATGCAGAGTAGCACATTAGCAGAGTATAACCTATATAACTTAATTAACGTTCATCTTTGTTCCAGAAATAAAACTTTACCTAATTCAAGCTGGTTTAAGAATATATGTAACTTTAATTGTTTAGCAGCAGAAAATAATAATTAGTCTCCAAAAGTGTTTGGGGAAATTATTCACATCATTATTTTATGTCTTTGTCTTCTAAATAACATTATGCAACTAGTAATAATAGTAATCATATTATGGGAAGGAACTCTGAAGTGATGATACTGATGGGCCATTTGCTGTAGGACCATTTGCTCTAAAAATGGTTATGGTTATGGCATGAACTCAGAAGAAAGGGTCTTTGTTTTTCCAAGTCTCTTCTTCGCTATTCCCAGGAGAAATAATTCTGGTATCAACTCTACTTCTTCTCTAATTATTTCCTGTAACCATCTCCCAATTATGGTCCAATATTTTTTTGCTTCGGGGCACGTCCACCACATGTGAAAGAAGGTGCCCTGACCGTGGCCACATTTCCAACATTTCGGGGACATATTAGGGAACATCTTTGATAGTCTAGCAGGCGCTAAGTACCACCTATGGAGTATTTTATAGTGATTCTCTTTATATGATGCGGCTCTAGTCAACTTATAATTTTTGTTCCATGCCTTTTCCCAATCATAAAAATTTAAATTATGTCCAATATTTTTTTCCCACACACTCAGTTGATTTTTGGCTATAACCTCGGGTCTATCTTGATCTAATAAATAGTTATAAAATTTAGCTAGTACTTTTTTTTCGCTTCCCATCAAAATTTTATCCAACCCATTGTATCCTGATTCCATACCGTATTCTTCCAACCCTTGTCTTTCTGGAATCTTGACTTTATTTGTAAATATGTCCACCAATCTAAATTTATGCCTTGGTCTCTCAGATCTTCATTTGATTTAAGGTTTCCTCCTCCATCTAAAATATGAACTTGGAAAAACAAAGACCCACTTAACGATACATATAACTACAGCTGCCAGGTTGGCCTATGCCCAATATTGGAAGGAAAAAACCCTGCCACCAGAAGAACTTGTACTTAGGAAGGTATTAGAGTGTGCAGAGATGAGCAAATTAACTTATGAATTAAATAATGATGAAAACTCAGAGTACTATACTGTGTGGGAAAGGTGGTACGAATGGATGAATGAAAACCAAAAAACAGGAGTAAAAGGTGTGTTAAATAAATAATAACAAATGGTAAAAGTGACACCAAGCAATTTTATGTATATATGTATAAACACTGCGTATCCGATGTAAATAGAAATGAAAACTTTTTGTATCTATAAAAAATTAATAAAGTATAATTAAAAAAAAAAGAACTCAGAAGAAAGGGAGGAGATGTGTATTTGCAAGGCTTGCATAACAAACATAAAGGGAGTGTGGACAGGTGGGGCCCTTTTCAATGTAAAAAATGTCAGGCACACCATACAAGACATATTGCTAAGATAAGGAATAGGGTGAAGACCGAGCCAGTAGAAGTCTTGCTAAAAGTCTGCTAGGATGCCTATTAGTTAACTTTTAGGAATATGGTTGAAATAGAGCCAATGGAATACTTGTTAGATAACTTTTGAAGTGCTCATTAGTTAAGTCTTAGAAATAGGGATGGCATGGAGCCAATGGAGGACCCTTTCAATAACCTTCAGAATGCCTATTAGACAATGTTTCTTTATCCTGCCTTGAAAAACTGTATAAAAACTTGTTAAATCTTTTGTTCTGGGTCCTGGCATTTTGCTGGTTGGGGCTCCTTTTGTCAAAGTGCTTCAGTAAAAGGAAATAAAACCTGCACCTCGTGTCTGGTGTTCGGCACCAGGCTCAGACCCGAATTGGGGAGAGCAATACATTCTTGTACAAAATGGTGAATGCTAATTATGATTAAAACATGAGTATTTGCCATGTGGTGTTATATGATGGAGATGAGTGGGCCAAAAATGTAATAAATAAATAAATAAATATTTACACATGGCAGATTAGAATGCAAACCAGAAACATGTTCTGAGCAAAAAAAGTTTTATAAAAATATAAACTAATACTAATCAAGGGATTGGACTTGAAAACCTCCAAGGTCCCTTCCAACCCTGTTATTCTATTCTAAAATGTCATTATATAATGTATGATGGTATAATTATGCAATACAACATGTGAATCATTAATTTTGTGGCAATTAACTGAGCTGTAAACACTATAATATTCTATGTACTTGTATGAGACAAAAATTAGTATGCATGCTGACAAAAGATCAAAAATAAAGAGTTAATTTTTCAGAAATTAAACAATGTAAACTTTCCAGAAACATTTCTCCTTCTTTAACTTAGAAGGAGCTTTTAACCTATGTGAGATCCTATGAAAAGAACTCAACATACTTTAGAATCCTGAAACTAAATATATTAATTGGTGCTCATTGTTGACAAACAACGTTCCATTACCTTTATTTCTAAAATCCTGATTAATAGACAGCAAACCTCCTATTTCCTTTAGCATATTGTTCCTTAAAATTTCTTCCTTAAAATTTCAATAAGTGGCTCGCTCTTATAAAGAGAGAGCCAGCATCTGTTTGACTTATAAAGAGAGAGCTACATGCCAATTACATGTCAATCTGATTTTGAGTCAACAAATACAGGAACTCTAGAAATAATATTTTGGTAAAGACTGACAATGAAGTCATAATCAGCAGCTGAAGTTTCATTGGGTTTCATTAAGCTGAATGTTTCTAGCTGCCATTTTGTTTCTTTGTTTCAAAACCCTTTCAAAATGGTGAAACTTAGCAAAATGCATTGCTTTTACAGTTCATCTAACAAAAGGCTTGTGCATTTGTATGGTCATTCAACTTGCATTAATATGATTACCTTTTAAAAATCTGGATGATAACATAACATCCTTTCTTTGGTTAACTTAGATTTGGGTTTGATTGTCTATGAATTGGTGTTTTACTCAACTATATTCATTTTGTCACAAACATATTTGTAGAGAAACTTAGTGTTACAAAATGAATTTTGATAATTCCTGTAATCATTTAAAAGGCAACTTAACTCTGCAGGAAAATATGTTCCTGGTGGTTTGATTTTTGTATGCCAAAACTGATGTCAAGTTGCCTATTAATTAATTTTAAAAAGACACTTATATGCAATCATTTAGTAAAACTTCAAGGACCAGAACTTCAAGGACCATTTTCAAAATTAAGAGAATACTTAAAATGAAAAAAATAGGAAAAGAGTTAAAAGAGGGAGAATGATTTTAGGATGTTAAGAAGAATGTGTTATAATCTAGGTTGAGATTATAATGCTTGTTGCAGCTGCTAAAGAGTGGTAGGAGAATAATTTCATTGGGGAATATATTCCAGAGGTTGGGAGGAAACATAAATACATCCCAGAAATTGGGGCTAGACTAACTTGTGTAGGATTTTGATTGTGAGATAATCTTGAGAGATCTTAGCTATATTGTAATGTTTTCTGATATTCTATGTTTTTGTTTTTTTTCTCATAAGATTGGATGGACAGCTTTATAAAGTCTATAAATAAAAAAAACCCTTGAACATGAGTAGATTTTATTTTGTAGCAAACATTCCTTCAATATTAACGTTCTGCTTTGACTCAAACTTCTCACTATTTTTTTTTAAAGTCTTCTGGGAATAAAAATATGAATACTGTACCTGTCCCATTTAATTTTGCCCTAAGCCAATCGATATCTTTATAGTTAAGGAATGTTGTTCATATCACTTGTAATATTGAATTGGAAGGTTAGAAGTTTTTCCTTGAAAATATGATAACCCTGTGTTCCTCTGCAACATTCTTCATTTTAACAAGTCATGCTTGTTAAATTGATCACTGCTTAGTTCAGAGAGAGATGTGCGTAAATGAAAAGGAATTTTTGAGTGAATAAGATTCTGTTACAAATTCACAGTGTACAGGAAATACAATTTGGAAAGTAGATTTCAAAGTGCATTCAAAACATTTGCATAGCTTAGTTCTCCCCTCATAGTTATTATAATTTGAGAAAAAGTCATTTAAACTATATGCTCTGATTAAATCTACATTAGTAACATTTTTATGTCAAATTATGTTAAAGCAGAAATAATGATTAATTTTAGTATAGAAAATTTCATCAAGTTATAATAATTTCAGTCTTATCTCTTGGAGCGGGATGTTTCTCCTATTGCTTTAAAGCTAATTTAGGCCACATTATATATAAAATTAAATCTTACTTTTATAGCTACACCCTTGGGGTTCAATGATAAGGCTTTATGAGCTAGAAATTAAAAGTACTGGTTGAAAATACTATTACACTGCACAGGCTATTAAGGGCAATTTACAAAGTTGGTATTAAAACTATGCACATTTTTCATTGTTAGCACTCTGTGTTCAGCAAACTCATAGAACAATTTGGCTTATAACTTGACAAATAAAATCAATAACATGGTATATATTTTGTAACATTACTTCCCCTTTCCCCCAAAAGTGCACTGTAGTAACTATGATTTAATATAGGAATGTGTTGAACTGAGAAAAAATGGTTTTATACCACACTTATTTAAAATGCCCTTTAGAAAGACATTCTGTGGTGAGATATCCTACAGCTATTCATTAATATTCAACATCTACAAGCATTTTTCCACCAAAGAAAGCAATATTTTTATGTCTCATATTCTTATTTCTCTAGAAAATACTCTAATCTACAGCAGCTGTCATTCTTTCCCTAGCACTTGGTCTTCAATGCTTTCACAGTAAGTTGGAAGTAGAGGTTGCCTATTGTTTGAAAGTATCTCTAGGCAAGTTTTTAAATGTCATATTATTTGTTAATTATTCTTGACTTTATATAAAAATGATATTGATATAAAAGACAAGCTTTGCCTGAATAGGCAGTCTTTTTTAATTAAAACACATTCATTACAAAGTGAAACCAATGCTTTATGGTACTGAAGTTTATTACTGGTTAGTGGGTGAACTGCTTGAATGCTGCAGGGCTGAGGTAAAATGCAGAGATATTATAGAGTATGGTACATAACTAAGAAACACTTTTGTATCTGTCTGCCTTTCTATCTGACTGAAATTTTGCCATTGGTTGTAGACCACTAAATTTGAGGGGTGCCAATGTTAAAACAATTGAAATAGGCTACAATTGTTATGACTGGCTATTAGCTGGTACTAACTACTAACAATGCTATTTATGAATTCAATAACTCAATAACACTTATCTTCCAAGAGCTGCACTGGTGCCCAATTGGCTTTCAGACCCAATTCAAGGTGCTGGTGATCACCTACCAAGGTGTTTTGTTCTCTTTGACTTTGGGATCATCTAATTCAGGTGGAATCTGTGGTCTGGTCATGAGGAACATAGCGGATACACATTCCTTATTAGATGAGGAAGGCAGAGACTCATAATATGGCTTTTTTAGAGGCTGCTCCTCACACATTGGCTCTCAAGTCTAGCATGGATCCAGATATTTTCCATTTAAAAAGGGTGTAAACTCCATGGTTTTTTTTGTAGAATGGAAGGTTCTTATTAGTTGACAATAGTAAAGGAAGGTAGCCCTCTCCCCTCCTGAAGTTGTTTGGTTCCCCCCCCCCTATTTTTAACATTGCAATTTTTAATATTATATCATTTTTAAATTGTTCAGAGTTACTGGCACATAAATTTAAATGATAATTGTAACAATCTACAATTAGTAGGCAGCATTTTGATGATTTTATTAAATAGATATATGCCTATATACTTACTCATCTACCTGAAGGCAAAAAAAAAAAAAGTTACAATATAATGTTTCGGAAACTATTTCCTACTATTGGTCCTGAATTTCTCTGCATTTATGATTTTAAATCCTAATGGTGAGAAAAGGTGAAAAAAAAGTCCCTCCCAACTTTATTTATATAATACAGAGTGCCCATTGTCCTTCTCACCTTATCTTGATTGTTCAAAAATAAAAGTTTATCCTATTGTCCCTTTTGCATCTTTCTTAACTTTATACTATCTTATTAAGGTGTGTTAACCAGAACTGTGCACAGTACACCTAGCATTATCTCAGTTTACATTTATCTGTATGTGGATATTATAATAGCAATTCAGTTTTCAGGTATATTTTTTTTACTAAGATGGAATTTGTCTTTTACTACAGCATCTGAATACCAGATTAATATTTCATTAAGTTGTGTACCCTGACTTCAAGATCTCTTTTTAAAATAGTCAATACTTTTTAGATCCATTAAAAGAAAGGTGAAATTCAGAATATTTTTATGCCATCATACCCATTCACATTGTCAACCCCCCTCCATCCCCCCAAAAAAGAATATACAAAGATCAAGTCTGAAGAGAAGACATAGACTGTAATAGATGTTGACAATTGTGTCATATAAACTAAACATTTTTCCAAAGTGAAAGACAGACTCTTTCTTTCTTTACAATGAGGTTGGCAAAATTGTTTGATGTATATTAAACGAACAGAATTAACAAAGAGCATGTGTTTATATTGTGCACCTCCTTGAGATACCTATCTGTAAGTGGGCAACTATATAAATGATAAATAAAAATACAGTAAATAAATATAACTGGGATTTTGACATTTGTAAAGTCTTTATGATTATTATGTTAAGGGAGACTCACTTTTCTCTGAAACAACAGCATAATGGAAGAACTACTGTCAGTAGACATTCATATTTTATAGCCTTGGGAAAACTTAATATATAATTAATTTGATTATGGAACAAGTAATTCAATTTTATATTGCCTCCATTAATTTATTAAATACTTCACAAGCATGTATGAGAAATGCATAGGGAAATGATGTAAAACATCCCAAATATGTAACATGTTTATAAGCTGTGAAAACATTTTAAAATATGTGTTATATAATGCATCAATCAGTGTACTAAGATTACGTTGTTGAAGCTTTTTATATGGAACAAATAGAGCTTGATTTTGTAGTCATCTAGAAAAATTTGAAACTGCAATACCATACAGTTATAAATAAATTCATTATAATACATTCTAGTTTCTGCTACTGTTATTGTGGACCGTAGATCCAGATCCTAAATTATGCAGTTACATTAAATATAAAGACCCCTAGAACTAATAATCACCAAGGCAATTGATAAGTATAACTGCAGATTAAAAAAACAATTTATCATGAAAGAAAGATTTGAAATAAGCTAGTTAGTGCATTCAGAGAACCCTACAGGTAGTCCTCGACTTATAGTCTGCTTAGTGACTGTTTAAAGTTACAACAGCATTGAAAAAAATGATTTATGACCGTTTTTCACACTTATGAATTGCAGTATCTCCATGGTCATATGATCAAAATTCAGATGTTTGGAAACTGACTCATAATTATAAAGCTGCGGTGTCCAGGGTCATGCGATCACCTTCTGCAACCTTCTGACAAGCGAAGTCAATGGTGAAGCCAGATTCACCATTGTGTTACTAACTTAACAACTGCAGTGATTAACAAATATGGCAAGAAAGGTCATAAAATGGGGAAAAAGCAAAGTTTCACTTAGCAAAAGCAATTTTGGCCTCAATTATAAATTAAGGATTACTTGTATAAGCTCACTCCATATTTATAAGGACACACAAAATGGAATTGTTCTGAAAATGTAAATTAATTTTTCACTCGGGTTTTAAGATTTCATTGATGGATTGATCAACTTGAAATTGCTTGAATAAACTCATAGTGCTGGATGAGTTTCCCTCAATATTTAACAAATAAAATAAAATAAAGTTTAAGGACTTAATTTTTTTCCCTTTTGGAGTAAGTAGCAAAAGAGTGATTAGAATTTTGTTTCTGGAAAGTAACCCCCCAAATGTTTAACATGTTTAGAAGCTGTGAAAACATTGGCCTATTGTTTATTTTAAGAATGTCTTCCTCTATTGATACTAGTTCTAAAAGATATTGTGGAATGGAATATACTTTTTAAAGCACTGAAAATTTTTTTGAGGAGGGACAAAGATCAATGAAAAATCAAGTTCTGGCATGTTATTTGGAGAGACAAAGATCAAGTTTTAATAATAAAAAGAAAACGAATTAATGTAAGTTGGCTTATTTGATCCGTGTTAAAATAGATACGTTGTCATTTCTAATAATTCTTAATGGACTTTAGCTGATCAGGCCTGAAAATCCTCAAGAATTTTAAGGATGGTTTACACATGAGAGATGGAATATGGGAAAAAGAGTGTTTTTTTTAGTTTAAGAGAAGGCAAAAAGTTACTAAAATTGTTTATACTTGTTGAAACAAAGGGAAAAGTCAGTAGACATTTCTTTTCTTTTTCTTTACTATATTCTTTCTTTTCTGTTTGGTTTTTCTTTCTTCTTCTTCTTCTATACATTCTACTTTTTTCTTTTTAGTCTGCATTAGTTTTTATCTTTTTAATTATATTTTTAATAAGATGCTTGACTAATCAATCAGCCCAGTTTTAATAATGGAGGAATACTAATTACATCTTCCATGTAGATATGATTAGCAAAGTTCTGATATGTAGGTTTTAAATAATAATTAAGATGAAAAGGGGAATCAGGAAGCTACATTTCTCAATGGAAGAGAATAGAATGGGACTTTCTTAATCTTTTTCTCTTGCTAATTTTCTATTTTAAAAAAATCAGCCTCCTAAATGGTTTCTCTTCTCGCCTTCTCACATCAGGGCTTCTCCATGAGGAAAATACTTCTTGATATTTACTATTCTGGATAAATGGTCAGAATAGAAAATATTAAACATCTCATCTCTCACATCTTTACTATTTAAATTTTGCAGCTTCTTGAGGATGCATTTTATTTTGAAAATTATTTGGTCTATATGTACATTTGTGATTACTGTAGATGTAAGGATTATGATTTCCCATTTTCTTTTTAAACAAACCTTTAAAACAAACTATTAATGACTTTTCTTTGAATGAGAAATACTTATTAAATTGCCATTGCAATCATGGGGTCTACTCAGTGGTGAAATGTAAAATTTGTTACTACCGCTTCTGTGGGCATGGCTTGGTGGAAGGGGGGTTAATATGACTAAGTGGGCATGGCCAACTTTTTTTTTACTTTTAAAATCATTTTTTCTGCTGAAGAGGTTGTAAAAAAATGCTTTTAAAAGCCTCTGACGATCCCACCTGACTTGCCTGATCGGCAGAGGCTTTCCTTTTTTTTAAAGCCTCTGACAATCCCAGCTTGCCTGATCAGCAGAGGCTTTGTTTTTACTTTTAAAAGCAATTTTTCGACCACAGAGGTTGTAGAAAAAATACTTTTAAAAATAAAATAAAAAGCTGATGATGATTGTGCGGCTCAGCTGGGCATGGGGTGGGACGGGATTTTTGCTACCAGTTCTCTGAACCACCTGCTGCCATCACTACCGGATCAGGTGATCCGGTCCGAACCGGGAGCATTTCACTCCTGGGTCTAATGGAATAGATACAAGTACTGAAGGCTAGGTTTGCATCATCTAGATCTGCTCCAGTCTGGCTTCCGGCCTGGGCACAGCATGGAAACGGCATTGGTCGCATTGGTGGATGATCTCTGGAGGGCGCGGGATAGGGGGTGCTCCTCTATCCTGGTCCTATTAGATCTCTCAGTGGCTTTTGATACCATCGACCATGGTATCATGTTGCGCCGGTTGGAGGGGTTGGGTGTGGGGGGCACTGTTCTACGGTGGTTCTCCTATCTCTCTGACCAGTTGCAATCTGTGTTGTCAGGGGGGCAGCGGTCGACTCCAAGGCACCTTGTTTGTGGGGTGCTGCAGGGGTCGGTCCTTTCGCCCCTTCTGTTCAACATTTATGTAAAGCCACTGGGTGAGATTATCTGTGGCTTTGGGGTGGAGTTCCATCAGTACGCTGACGACACCCCAACGATGCCCTTGAAGTGATGTCCTGGTGCCTGGAAGCTGTGTGGGTCTGGATGGGGAGAAACAGGCTCTGACTCAACCCTTCCAAGACCGAGTGGCTGTGGCTGCCGGCGTCCCGATATAGCCAGCTGGTGCCATCGCTGACTATTGGGGGTGAGACATTGGCCCCCACAGAGAGGGCTCACAACTTGGGCGTCCTCCTGGACGCATGGCTGTCTTTAGAAGAGCACATGACGGTGTGACCAGGGGGGCTTTTTTATCAGGTTCGCCTGATACGCCAGTTGTGTCCCTTTCTGGATCGGGACTCCCTACGCTCTCGTGACTTCCCGCCTGGACTACTGCAATGCTGTTCTACATGGGGTTCCCCTTGGGGTGTACCTGGAGGCTCCAACTGATCCAGAACGCGGCCACACAGGGAATTATGGGAGCGACGGGACGCTCCCATGTGACACCTCTCCTGCACAAGCTGCACTGGCTCCCGGGTGCGCTTCAAGGTGTTGGTGACCACTTTTAAGGCGCTCCATGGCTTAGGGCCTGGGTATTTGCAAGACCACCTTCTGCCGCCAATAGCCTCCCACCGGCCAGTACGCTCGCACAGAGAGGGCCTTCTCCAGGTGCTGTCGGCCAGACAATGTCGGCTGGCAACCTCCAGGGTCCCAGTTCTGTCCGGTTCTTTAGAACCAGTAGTAAAAGCAGTGGGAGGCTCTGCCCATCCACCAGATGTCATAACTGATGATCTGCCCATGCGCAGAAGCTTCTGCACATGTGCAGAAGGAGTGAGAGTGCATGCACGCTCCCATTGTGAACTGGTAGTAAAGGTAAGTAGAACCACCCCTGCATATGATCATAGCTTCATTTATGCCAACTGTATTAGCTCATAATGATTTTAACTTTCAAAGACTTATATTCTATCTTTACCTTAATTATTCCTGCAGTGGTGAAAGAACCATTTTTCTTGTACAAATTACATGGAAAAATATATCTTTTTTCTCTGTCCTTATTTCTCCTCTAATTATTCAGAGGAAATGTTATAATTGGGCTATTTGTTGGTCATGAAAGCATTTTAAAGCTATTTGAAGAAAAAGAAGTTCTCAGTATTGAGGAACATGTAAATAAAAATTTAAAACATTATTTACTACTGATTATGAATTAATATAGTGTTGTATTGTATTTCATTATATTTATTGTACTCGTGACTGAGTGAATCCTTTTGGGTCAGTTTGTTGATAAGCCTGCAGTGTTGGACTAGTACTGGGAAAGGTCCATGGTCATCCTTAGCAATGGAGGCTCACTGGAGCACTTCTGACTAATCACTCTTTCTCAGCATTTTCTACCCCAGAGTGGTAGCCCAGTTCCCAAGGAACTGTCTTGAGATCATGGAGCAATGTAGGGATCAAAATCCAATAAATAAAATATGAGAGTTTCTAGTTTGTAGAACCGTGACAGCAAACCTATGGCATATGTGGCACATGGAGCCATGTTGCCTGGCACGTGCAGCGTCGCCTGTTCCTCTTCCAGGTTTCTGGCATGCATGCACACACAACAATCAGCTGGACCTTGTGTGTGCAGCAGTGCTGGAAACTGGAAGAGCTGGTCTTCCATTTTCCTGCGTGATTATGTGTGCCGGCCTGCTGATTATCGAGCGCATATGTATGCCAGAAACCCAGAAGACTAGCTGGAACCGGAAGTTCATTTTCAGGGGCATGCATCTGCACTGGGCAGCTCCTCTTCCTGGTTGCGGTCCAGACGTGCTTCTGTTTCGGCACTTGATGTCGAAAAGGTTCGCCGTCACTGTTGTAGAAGTACTTTTAACTTGTTAATTCTCTGAATGGTCAGTGGTAGTCTTCATCTCCTCAAAATATCTTCATTGCAGAGGGAAAATGTCCCACTTTTAAAACAGTTGGGGAATACAAATATGCATCAAATAAGGATGCCATGGTATCATTTTTTAAACATCAGTTTGAATTGTCTATGGAGATTCTCAGTCAACCAGGTCATGGTTATACCAAAGGTGCTTTTTTTCAAAGGGCAGCTGGATTTTTTCCCCCCTTAAAGATATTTTGCTTCTCATCTGACTTAAGAACTGCAAAAGCTTCTTGGATGAGAAGCAAAATGTTTTCAAGGAAAAACAAAGAAAGTGCTGTTGCCTTTTGAAAAAAACACCTTTAAGATCACTTTGAACTGATTTAATGGTTCTGAAGATGTAAATGTGTAAAAGCTCTCTTTTCAAATTGATTTGCAAAATTAAATGAGCTTGCTTTGATGAATTGATTCAAAATCCACAGTTCAAATTGAACCACTTTCTTGAATTGGATCAGAGCCAATTCTGACTACCTTAACTTGCTACTATAAAAAATGAGCAGAAGAGAAATTCAAAGAAATTATAATTGGTCATTTGACTATCTTGGCTTTATGTTAGAAATATGCATATTGCAGAACCATTTACATCGGAGAGCCTGTACATAAATGAGAATTTACATAGTTCATATGCATTTATATAGCTTTTCTAAATTGAAGAAATGGCATTATGTTATTTAGTAGGCCTCTGCAGGTTATGGTTGATCTGCCTTGACGAAGTGCATCACCTTGGAGAGGTATGTCATTCTGGGGTGATAGAACAAAGTACTTAATGGACACCTCCACAGAGACATGGTCAACCTGTTGTTTTATGTAAATGGCTTCTGCCTGCTAAATCATGCAGAATACTCAGCTATTTTCCTAGTTAGATGTTATGTATAAAATGCTTTAACAAAACATCTTGAAGAGTACTTTATTTGAATGGTCACGAAAGCAAAAACTCTTTGCAGAATCTTTTACATCTGAATGATTCATTAGATTACTTGCTAATCGACTCAAATGATTGTGTCAATAATGGGGTAAGTTTTTCCTCAGAGTTTGTTGATACTGTCTGTGACTGGTAGACATTTTGTAAACAGAACATTTAATGGGTCAGTACATCAACTTACTTGTACAATTTGATCACTAGCTACCCTCAAATACAAAAATGCTGCAATTCACAATTCTGCAAATTTTGCCATAAAATGTATAACCAACAAAATGATTTTTATTCATTTCAGGATTTGATGATAATATCAATTGTATGCAGTTGCATTTTTTTCTTGATTTGGGTCAGTTTTAAATAGTTATAAGCAGGCTAAATTCCTTTTCAGACATTGTGAAAATTAAACCAGTATTCCTATCAGCAAAGGCCTTAGCTACAAGGATATTTACTTGAGAATAATATGTATGACCTTATGCAATGGAAGATCAGTGCAAATCCTTCCCTCTTTACATGTTAGCTTACAAAAGGATCAAATACCATAATATATTTTTTTAAAATCAAATCTTTAAACATAATAAAATCCTTACATTCAATCAATCAACACTTCAGCAATCATGTACACTGCTCAGATGCACATTCAAGTGGGATGGGTGGCCATTCATATTCAATAAATAGATAATAAATTGCTCAGATCCAATTTACCCCCTCCCCGTATATATGGAATTATTCAAGAGCCAAGATGGTGTAGTACTCCAGGCTATTTCAAGTGACTGCTAGCTGCAGTTTTGCAGTTCAAATCTCACCAGCTCAAGGTTGATTCATCCTTCCATCCTTCTGAGGTGGATAAAATGAGGACCCAGAATGTTGGGGGCAATATGCTGACTATGTAAACTGCTTAGAGAGGGCTGTAAAAGCACTATGAAGCGGTGTATAAGTCTAAGTGCTATTGCTATTATGTACAATGTAGAAGAATTATTTGAAGATTGACTACTTTATGAGTTTTAACCATGTAGAAATATTGCTTGTCTTAGTCTTCTTTTGTAGCCTTCAAATTGATCTATTTCTCATTTTTAGCTACTCATATCAATTTAATATTATCAGTCTGAATCAATCCACTATAGGATAAAGATTCTTCACTTACTATACTGGTTTACTGCAGCTTGGTCAAGAGGTTATTTTTAGTATTATTTTGTCGTCAAAGGCCTAGGAGTAAACAATTGGCTCAGAGTCATTCAGCCAGTTTCTGGGCTTTCTGTAAATTAAGGAAGAAACCATATCGAGGCACCTAATCTAGGGTTTTAACTGCCACAGTGCACTGTTTCTTTACATTTTTTAATGTGTGAATGTTTATTATACAGTAATATTACTAGAAAGAATAAAAGCATTTTTATCAGTATTTTTCAAAATGGTAACTAATTGAATTCCCTGCCAAGGAGTACATCCCAGAGTAACAAAGAAAGAAACCCTTCTCTAACAAAAGAATCTCTGGAAGAGCCTCTTTAAAAGTATAGTTTTGCACCCAACTTTTCCTGTGACTCTAACTTCAAGTAATTGTTATTAATATAGCATAAAAACTCCCCTTAAACAACAAAAGTGTTTTATCTCATTTGTCTTCTTGTCAAAGTAGATCATCTCAGAACACATCCAAATGTCAAATTATAAGAAAATCTGACCAAGACCTGCCACCTAATAGTTTCTCTCCTTCATTTCAAAGTCTTGATTTTAAAATTTCAAATTATACTGAACTGATTTGTTCATCCCAAAGGCTGTCTGACACTAACCTTTTTTAAAATTGATAGGACTAACACTGCAACACTATTTCCTGGGGTGCTGGAATATATTTTTGAAATCTAATCAGATTGCGTTCTTTACTTCAAGAGAAACAACATGTATCTCTTCTTGACTGATTGCAAAATAGTGATGAAGAATGAATCAAAAGATACCAAAAACTATTAGATAAAACTAAGCAAGACTGAATTTAACTTCCATTACATATGATTTAAATTTTGTTTCTTTTAGAAATCTATTATATCTTGAGTCATAAGCATATTCCTCCCCTTGCCCCTTCTTTTGAAGTAGGGGTGGGCAGGAAGTTGACACAGAGTGGAGGTAATAACTAACAATCAATAATGGATTTAGTTTAAGTATTGGGAAGGAGATGTAATATATATTGCAATTTATGATCTATAACATTAAAACTTCCAAATTATTGTTGATATGCTTATGTTCTAAAGTCTGTCTGTCTTCAGAAATATTGTTGGCATGCTTACATGCTGAAATCTTCTCCCCATGCATTTTAATGATTTTTTAAGTAGACTAAATGTTTACTTCTAGTCTGAATGATAGCCAATCTTGTTTTAATTAAATATACCTACCCACGTTGTTTTTAACATATCAATGAATTCAAATCAGTTAACAAAATGCTAAGCAAATCAAATTTGCAGTCTTCCTACTTTGAATATCCACTTGTCTAGTTTCATCCCACCTGCTGTCATGTGCTAATTTTTTTAAAGCTCCATCTATCTACTGTCCTCCCCCCAAAAAGACGAAAAAAGCCAGAAAGAAATTGGTATTGTCCTGTGTTGTTTCATCCTTAAAGTGAAACCATTTACAAGAAAATTATAGGCCCCTAGTGTTGAAATTCTTTGCATATTAATTTTGTTAGCCTTACCTCCTGTGGTCTTTCATTCTGGAAGGCCTATTAGATAATATACAAGATAAATTTCTTTATCTTCAGCTGATGGGTGGGGGGGACATTTTCCTCATGAATGTGAAATATGCTGTAGTTGTAACAAGCATTTCCCTATTTACTTATAAAGATTCAGGCGTCTGTCCTAATATCCACTGGCCTAAGACTATCGCTTATCAAAACCATACTTGTGTTGTCAACCGTGTTCTGATACTTTATATCATGTATGATCTGTATATAGATCCAGATCTTAAGAAGAGGCCATTTATATTTAGCAAATGCCTTAAAAAATGGCATATTTTGCAAAAATGGCAAATACCTTATAATTTTTAAAATGCATGGTAATTTTGTGAGTTGAACAGGAGAATGATTATGTTTTGAAATATAAATTTGAGGGAGAGATGCAGGAATAGAACACAACCAAAAATAATTCCATTTAGAGTTCACACCTGATACAGAACCAAGATTGTCTTGATTGTTCTTGTAGATGATTAGATTGGGAAAGAACTCTAAAAATTGATTTTTTTAAAAAAAATAAAGAAACAGTTTTTGCAGAACAAAAATGAATGAATGAATTCCATTCATTCAAAAATTTCAAAATTCTTGAAAAGGTGAATTGCTTTAACAGAAAAGAACAAATATTTCAACTGCTGCGCTAATTATTCAGATAGATTTCTGGACCCCATTCTAATTGTTTCTTTTAACCTGTACAGCCTAATGACTTGGATTTATTAGGATTGTCTCTCTTGACTAGAAACTAATAATTCCTCATGAATTTGTCATGAATGAGATCAGGTACCCTTGCCAACTGAAGGTAAGGGGACAACTTCACTGAAGATAGTTCCTCTTAGTGGAGGCCCCTAACATAACGGAATAGCTTATCGTCTTGTGTTGAGTTGTCTAGCACACTAGTGAATTTTTATAAAGCCATTAAAAACATGTTATTCTAATTGGCATTTTAGTACTAATGGTCATAGTGGGCTACCTTTTATTTTAGTTTTTAAGTTAGTTAAGACTTTTAAATTTATTTAATTTATATGATATATATTCCAGAAGAATGAAGGATAATGTATATAACACTCCAACCTTTTACATATATACGGAATAGAAAAAAAATTAACAAACCTGTTAATTGTTTGTTTTGTTAAATTTTCTCTATTCCATATATAAAGAATAATGCTTGTGGATTCCAATTCAGAGAAATTCTAATATCAAAACTTGTAACTGAAAAGACAGTTCTAAATTTTATTGTGTAGCTTCAGTTAAGTCAGGCAGGAGATGCTACTGTAGCAACTGGAATCCCCTTCTGAGACCACTGCCTAAACTGAAGAGACATTTTTACATCAAATTCTCACTATAGCAATTAGTCAAAATTACACAAGCTACTCTTATGAATTTATTATAATGCTCTTATGCTTTTTATTCATCAGCATAAAAACATCAATTGATGAGGTGCTGAAGAAGCAATTGTCTGATTAACAACAACAACAACAACAACAAAACAAAAGAATAACAGAATTATAGAGTTGGAAGGGACCTTGGAGGTCTTCTAATCCAAACCCGTGCTTAGGCAGGAAACCCTACACCACTTAAGACAAATGGTTATCTTATCTCTTAAAAACTTCCAGTGTTGGAGCATTTACAACTTTTGGAGGCACTGATTAATTGTTCTAAGTATCAGGAAATTTCTCTTAGTTCTAAGTTGCTTCTTTTCTTGATTAGTTTCCACCCATTGCTTCTTGTTCTACCCTCAGGTGCTTTGGAGAATAGTTTGATTCGCTCTTCTTTGTGGCAACCCCTGAGATATCGGAACACTGCTATCATGTTACCCCTAAACCTTCTTTTCATAAGACTATACATATCCAGTTCCAGCAACCGTTCTTTATATGTTTTATCCTCAAGTCTCCTAATCATCTTTGTTGCTCGTCTGCACTCTTTTTAGAATTTCAACATCTTTTTTACATCGTGGCGACTAAAATTGGATGCAGTATTTCAGTTGTGGCCTTACCAAGGCATTATAAAGTGTATTAACACTTCACATGATCTTGATTCTATCCCTCTGTTTATGCAGCCTAGAACTGTGTTGGCTTTTGTGGCAGCTGCAGCACACTGCTGGCTCATATTTAAGTGATTGTCCACTAGGACTCCAAGATTCCTCTCACAGACACCAGTATTGAGCAAGGTACGACATATACCGTACCTGTGTGTTTTTCTTGCCTAAATGTAGAACCTTACTTTTTTCACCATTGAATTTCATTTTGTTAGATAGAATAATAATAATAATAATAATAATAATAATAATAATAATAATAATAATAATAAAAAACATTAACCAACTTATATGTTTCTACATGGATATTCAGTCTATCTCCCAATTTAGAGATTATTCAACACATGCAAAATAAATTATATATAGTAATAACGATGATATGTGGATTATGTGATACTATATTGTGTCATATTTTAAAAGACCTATATGTGTGGAGGAATGGATGAGTCATTTCATTTACAAGTGTTTCACCAATGAGACTCATGGGAGCTAAACATAGTAGTCACTGGCTTACTAGAGGGAGGGTCTACAAAAATTGTGGTGTGATAACAAATTATATTCCTTATTTTAATTGTGCATTGTAAGCCTTTATGTAAAACATTCAACATTTCCTTCACTTTGATTTTCGACTTCTTTTTCTTCTTCTCCAGGAAATGCTAATATTCCTGATTCTAAGAAGTGCTGAGTACCCACAAATACTCGTTATTCAGTGGGAGTTGCGGGTGCCCAGCTCGTCTGAGGATTAGGTCGGTCCACCGTTGATTCCTTATTTTCCTTCCGTTGTTCTCTGTTGCAAGTAATTAAAATTTGCTTAATCTGTATACCATTAAAATGGTATCAAAATGGAAGCACCCGATTTCGAAAATCTAAATAACGATTAAAAACACATTTTGGAAAGGATACAAGATCAAGTTTAGTTATTTGTTTATTACTATTTTTCTAGCTATTGTTTGTTGTTATTTTAAATATGACTAGTAGTCATGACCTTTCAGCAGCAGGAAAGAAACTTTTTTGGGGCATGCACAGAATAATTTACTCAATATGTTCATTGCCTTACTTGGTGAAAGTACAAATTATAAAAGCCATTATCTTTCCAGTGCAGTATTTTATTTAATTATTTGTACAATTTCTTAACTTCTACCCTTCATCACGGAATGATCCCACTGTGATCAGCAGCATACAGCAATCTCTATCATTATAAAATGCAGTTAAATTTGACTGTCAATGTCAAATCATTATACACCACTTTTCAGCCATTCCAACTGGATATATAGACTTAAACTTGGCTTTAAAAATCTGATTCAAAAAAAAGTTTCACTCTTTGGATAAATACATTATGCTGATGTCATCTAATTGGGAGGGGAAAAATTCTATTGGTGGAATTCTAAACACTGAGAACATGTATTGACAAACTATGGAAGCCTGCTTCTTATGATGCTAAAATTTTCTCCAGCAGAGAGAAAAATATAGAGTGAGGAAATCCTCTTTTGGTTAGTTATTTGTATATCTTTTTAATTATTAAGACATCAGCTGATTTCTTTTTTATATCCAGGAGGCATTTTTTCTATATCATTTTTATACTCTGTTATTTAAAATCACTCTCAGTTTTGTTCATTAAAACTTGTTCCTATTTCATAATATATTTTAAATACAGTCCATCTATAAAGGAAGGCATTTTTAAAATTAATTCCTGTGACTTTGTTTAAAAGTATCCTTCACTAATCCAATATCAAAGTGTTTTGTTCCATTCTGTATTAGTAAATCAAATTTAATTCTTCCTTATTTCCACTAGTATTCAATCTTCAAAGTCCTATTGTATCATTGTAACTTCCCAAAATCAAAGTTCTAATCACCTTATTTATCTTTTAAAAAATTAAGTCCTTAAACTTGTATTTAAAATTTCTTTTGTTAAGGGTTAGAGGAAAGAAATTCACCAGGTGCTATAAAAACCTTGATGGTCCAAATGTTCCTGGTATTTGAAAAGCAGGTAAGAAACAATTTCCCCAATTAAAATTGCTTAAAAAATTAGGTTCAGTGAAATTTTTGTTCATACAGGCTACATTCTAGCCTTATGCTTGATTGAACTTCCAGCTGTTTGACAGTTCCTGCACTCTGTCCATGAGTGGCTTTTGATGAGGACTTGTGGCAAATTAGATATTCATTAAAGAAAAGGAAGAACATTACAAAAAAAATTGATGGCCAGACAGAAACTGACCAACAAAGTCTCTCTGGAATTAGCAGAGATTGTGAGATCACCCAATTTATTCTTTTTAAAGCTGTTTTTTAAAAATTCTGTTTTAAGTGTCTTTGGGTGAAAGACACTTAAGAAATTAGCATAATAGGCAATTTAATATATTCAACAATATAATTCCATAACATTTATTTATTTATTTATTTATTTATTTATTTATTTATTTATTTATTTATTTATTTATTTATTTATTTATTTATTTATTTATTTATTTATTTATTTATTTATTTATTTATTTATTTATTTATTTATTGGTTTGATTTACATGCCGCCCTTCTCCGGAGACTCAGGGCGGCTTACAATGCGTTAAGCAATAGCCTTCATACTTTTGTATATACCTGCTTAGTAGGGCTTTTGGCCCCCCCAAGCGGTGTTCTTTTTTTATACAAAGTCAGCTTATTGCCCCCACAATCCTGGTCCTCATTTTACCTACCTTGGAAGGATGGAAGGCTGAGAGATTTGAACTCACAGTAATTGCAGGTAGCTGGCAGCTAAGTGCTACTTAACAGCATTTATAATACTAATCTCTTAATGCTCATGAGATCTGGATACTTCCATAGATAGAAATATTGATGCAGAATTTTAGTTTAAATTTTAAAACTAAAGGAATTGTTTAGGTGGCTTTATGGGGCATATCAGTTGACTGAAACAATTTTATGTAGTATCACATAGCTTTACTAAACTTTAATTGAGTTGGTTAGTTACTACATGATACTATTACTACTGTCATTACATTATTGGATTATAGGATAGAAAAGATTTCTTTTTGTGTAAGCATACATAAAATTTTGTGACAATATAGGTGAAAGTTTATATATGACAGAAGTGTCAAACTCAATTTCATTGAAGGCCATATTGGAGTTGTGTTTGACCTCAGGGGGTCAGGTGGGCATGGCCAAGGTGGGCGTGGCCAGCTCAACATCATTCTTGTGATCAAATGCCATTTTTGCTAGAAGTTTGTTTTGCTAACACTCTGCCAGCAAAAACAGAGCTTGTGAGGGCTATGTGCAGCTCTTTCAGGCTCCGTTTTCAGCAGTAATGGCTTCCTGCAGTGTTCCATTTTCATCTGCAACAGCCTCTGGCAGCCCTCTGTCAGCAAAAACAGAGCCCAGGAGGCCATTGCAGCTGAAAACAGAGCTTGGGAGCGCCATGTGCAGCCCTCATGAGCTCTGTTTTCACTGGAAAAGGTACCACGTGCCAGTCCTTCGTTGTTTCCAGGCCAGCCCCACTGACCAGATGTAAGCACCTCATGGGCTGGATGTGGCCCATGGGCCTTGAATTTCACACCCCTGATATATGACATTAAGTCTTCTATTTCAGACTTTTAAATTGTAGATAAGAAGCTTTGAGTTATTTATGTAAAATGTAGAAGATGCCCTCCTCTGAAGCTTATTACTTTGACATCCCAAATTAATTGCATTAAAAAATTATTCATACCCTTTATCAGTTAAATAAAGCAATGTTGAATTGGTTACCTATTATAATTGTGTACACTCAGTTCTTTTCGGAACAACCATGTCAGAATTAACCAGTTTACACTAACAATTTTCTTTTAAAAATGTATCTATATTTAAAATAACTACTTTTGTCATCCTGTTCTTTTTTAATCAACAGTATAAATATGATACTTGCAGCCAATCATCAAATAGCATGTTAAAACCTGGTTAGCATGCAATCATTATGGACTCTTCAATTGGTAGTTTTATTCTGATTTACTGCTTTCAAATTTCTCACCTGTTAAGCTCTTTAGGTACCATATCCCTCAATTATACATGAACCTTCTTCAGTCAGAAGAATCTTTTAAAGAGAAAGAAGATACATCTTCTAATGGATACAGGCAGATGATGCTAAACAGAAAGTTGCTGGTTAAGGACCCAGACATTACTTCTGGAGTGACCTAAATTGTATGGGCAGGCACTGAGAGCTTGTAAAAAAGGGGCACATGATTAGGAAGGTCTTTTAATCTATTCTATCATGACTGACAGCTTCATTTATTCAATTCTTTTAACATAAGTAGAGAGGAACAAACAACTGTAATGCAGATCATTTTTTTCCAGTTTAAATCATAACTAGTATAGGTGTTTCAATCTCAACTCCTGGACCATCTGAGTCAATAATGACTGTGCATTCTATACACAAGGGAACTATACATCTGGGAAAGCTTCGGGTCATACAAATTGCAGTAATGATGCACATAGGACCAACTGGATTGTAATACATGAATTTGCTCGCACTTCAATGTCTTCTAATTTAGCATGTGTATTTGCAGCAACAGAGATTACACATGGGGAAGATTCAATTTAGGTGGTTGGGACTTTCCTTGTCTGTGATTCATTGCTGTGATAGATGGAGTTGCATTCTACAGCAGAGTAGATTTAATCTGAAGATCTTACAATTATCCAAGATTCATTAGTTTAATGTAACATGCTGATAAAATTAGCATACAAAGTGGGTATTCAGAAAGTGGAGAAACCAATTAACTCATGAGAAATTGGAGAAAGTTGCATTGTGATTCTGATTCAATGAGGTCTGCTTTTCTGCAGCAGTGGAAAAACATGCATTGCAAAATAGTCCGTTGGCTGTAGCCTGATACTGACTTCTTAAGGATTCAATTCTATAGTAAACTTCAAGGGAAGCAATCAACTGAATTTTCTTTGTGAGCTTAAACAGTTTCTGTCCAAGAAAAGTCATTTAGACTATGTCTATTGAATTGAATTGAATACTTTATTTGGCCAAGTGCGATTAGACACACAAGGAATTTGCCTCCAGTACTGAAGCACTCAGTATACATTACTACTCCTATACTATGATTACTTATGTAAGTAATAATTTAATAATTTAATTTATTAATAGAATATAATAAAATTCCATTTAATGCTGAATTTGAATTCAAGCCAAAAATTGCATTGGAGCACTTAGGAGCACAAGCATAGCTCTCTCTGCAACTTCTCAAAGCAGTCTCC
Source organism: Masticophis lateralis (assembly GCA_030761175.1). NCBI lineage: Eukaryota > Metazoa > Chordata > Lepidosauria > Squamata > Colubridae > Masticophis > Masticophis lateralis. The sequence continues at coordinate 29,468,909 of JAUDYJ010000005.1, forward strand.
TGATATTATGCAGCAGTCAGAGGCTATGGCTGGGAGAAAAAGATGAAAAAATGTGATTTTCTCAGGATGCGACTCCACCCCTTTTATACGTGCAAGTGATATTGTGTCACATGTCCAAAAGCTTTCATCATAACAGCATTTGTGATGCTTTTTTTTTATTGAAAAGGTTTTACAATACAGAAATTTTTCCATTTTCACCCCCCCTCCCCAATCTCCCTACCCAACCCCTCCCGTCCTCCCTCAACCCCAGCCCCTTCCCTCCCTATCCCCACCCTGACTTCCGCTACAAGTTAAAAAGAACAAAATTTAGAACAAGGGAAAAAGAAAAAGATTATTAAATATTCAAATTCTAAATTAAACAAATTTCGAAAGAGGAAGAGAAAGAGAAAGAAGGAAAGAGGGAAAAAAAGTAAAAAAACAAACAAACAAAAAACCAGACATTAATATATTTAAACAATATTATAATAAAAAAAACCATTGATAGTCATTATAATTAAGAACACCATTATAATTCTATCCTAACTACACCCCTTAACTAAAGAAAAACCCCCAAAAACATAAAACATAAGAAATATATATGCATATATAGTTATAATCATACAGTTATGTCATAAAGAAAATTATCTTTTATTCAATTCATTTCTCAGTCTCTATAATCCAAATTTCAATCTTCTCTTAAACTTGATTGATGTCAAACATATTTCCTCACATAAATCCTGCTTCAATAATCTTCATCTTGCCGCTGCCCCCATCAGCAAAATAAAACATTTCTCCACACAACTCCCCGAGTGACTTTATATGGATAAAATCCAACCACGAAGATATTCACACCTCTAGGAAAATTCATTCAAGCTAACTTATACTATACCTAAAAATAGGCTTTTGCAGCCTTAACGTTCAAGTCTTGAAAAAAAAAAAAAGGAGAAGAAAAAACCAACTAAGAGCTGCATTCCCAGATGTTCCTTTAAAATTATTTCAAATCCTGCCACCCTTTGCAATTCAATCCTTCGGGTTATAAGATATTTTCAATTTCATAGTCTTCTCCTAGAAGATAAGTTCCACAAAAAATATATAATTGGGTAACCAGTGATCGCTGCTAATTTTGCAGCAATCTATCAGAACTCAGGATATCATGTCCAATCCAGGATAAACTTCATAGTAAAAATTTTTATAATCCATTTTAATATATGAATTTAAAGTTAGTCCAACTCAGAATGAACTTTTAACAAATTGTTGTACTTCTTAAAAGAATTTTTATAATCCATTTTTTCCAAATCTTTCAATGCTTTCTGATTCAGTATCAAACAATTCACGATGCTCTTTAAATTTATCACCTGTGGTTTCCAGTCGGATTTCTTCGTTGAGTTCTAGTTCCTGTCGATTAGCATCACCCCCCATGTCTTGAAGAGTATTGGACCTCTGCTGCTGGTCATCTCAAAGTAAAACTTTGTTTTTTAAATCTTCTTCCAGCAGTTCAAGGTCCTGTAATCCCCCAAGGACACTGAGGTGTTCAGTTTTCTCATCAGAAAAATCCGTAATAGAATCCTCTGGACAACCACCAAATTCTCCTTTTACTTTTAACACACTTTGATTTTCTTCTTTCTGTTCACATTTTGTAAACTCTGTTTTTGACTTTTTATTCTTGAGATATTTCGGTGCTCTCTTAAAGATATTTTGATAAAAATATTCTGCTTTTTCAATAGTATTCAAACAATGTCTCACACCTTGATATCTAAAAATTATACCAACTGGAAAATCCCATCTGAATGGGATATTACTTCTCTTCAGTTCCTTGACCAAAAAATCAAAATCTTTCCTGTCCTTTACGACCTTCGATGGTAGCTCTTTGAAGATCCTGATTTGTGTACCTGCTACCTGCACTCTATCAGAATAAGACTTTTGTAAAATATCATCTCTCAGTCTTTTATCAGTGAAGTAAACTACGACATCTCTAGGCAGATTCCTTTGTTTAGCCAAACGTGAGTTAACTCTGTAAACTTTCGCTATAGAACCCAAGATTAATTCATCTTGTAGCTTTAATAATTCTGCAAAGGCCTTTGCACAAGTTGTTTTTAAGTTTTCTCTGTTGTTTTCTTTTATCCCTCTTAGTCTAATTGCAGATTCCATAGCCTTAATTTGAAGCATAATAACATCATTCTGAATATTATGGTTTTTGGCCTCTGCTTCCAGAAGTTTCGCTTGTAACTCTTGTATCTGAGATTCAAATTTACTACTCATCTCAATCACTTTCTTCCCCATTGCAGCCACCGCAGTTGAAAAATCTGAAGCTACTTGAGCAATAATTTGATTTAGTTGGTCATATTTCCCAGAAACCAGTTCCTCAAGATCCTTCTGTGAACCTTTTATCTTATCTACCACACTCTCTAAGGACCTTGTAATTAACTCTTTTAACTCCTGTTCTGTAAGTCTCTGCAAATGAGACATTTCAACTTTATTCATCTGATGCAAAAGGGAGCCCCCCCTTCCTTTAAGTTTAGGCATCTTTACTTTTAAAAAGGACCAAAAAAAAAAAAATCCTTCTTACTTCAATAGAAAAAAGAAAAGAAAAAAAAACAGAAGAAATCTATTTAAATCAGCCTCTGTTCCTTTAAGTTCTTTGTCTGTGAAAAAACATTCTTTTCAAAGTCTTTCAGGACTAAACTCTGCACTCCATTTCCGCTATCACTTCCCTTTCAAGCAGAGCCAGTCGCCATCTTAAAAACTTTCATTTTTCTTTCTCTCCTTCCCCCTTCCCCCCTCCTCTTCCAAAAAAATCCGTTGAAAAAAATCCATACTTGCTTAAATTTTTCTTCTCTCTTTTCCAGCTTGCTCCAATTATCATTTCAATTGTGGTGTTGCTCCCAGTGTCTGGCTCCGCTAATTAGGTAATTAGCGGAGGATCCTCTCGGCGCGGAGCGTACCCTGGGGGTATGGAGGGAGCCATCCCTCTGAGCCCTCCCCAGGACAAGAAAAAATTCCTGGGGGGCTCAAGGAGGCTCAACCTCACCCCCAGAAGCTCTCCCTGCTTCTCCCATCAAGGAGCAGGTTTTTCGAGCCGCCTGCCAGCTGTAAGGCGGCTCTAACGCGCCGAGAGACCGGCGGGCATGGAAAGCCCGCCGCCAACGAGGAAGGCGCCACCGGAAGTCAGCATTTGTGATGCTTTTAAACACCTCTGAAAGCAGCTGTGTTCAAAAGTTTTAGACAAAAGATATGGTTATATCCTCATGTATTCAAAGGCATCTTTAAAAAAAAGAAATCAGAATATACTGTAGAATGTAATTCTTCACTTATCTATAAAAGACAATCCCAAAGGTGCTTTTTCAAGAAGCAATTGGACTTGCTGGTTTTTCTTTGAAGATGTTTCGCTTCTCATATAAGAAGCTTCTTCAGCTCTGAAGAGGCTTCTTGGATGGGAAGTAAAACATCTTTAAAAAAAAACAAAAACAGAAAGTTCAGTTGTCTCTTGAAAAAGCACCTTTGGGACAACCATGACCGGGATGATTGATAATATCTATAGACAGATAGAGATTACAAGGACGGAACCACACCAACCTAGATGAAACAAATATGGAGGCCACAGAGGAGACCCAGCCTATTTCAGCAGGAGTGGAGGAGGCACAGCATGGCCCAGCTCAGAGATTTTTGTTCCAGGCCCTGGCAGGCCGAGGCCTAGGCCCTGGCCCTTAAAATGGATGGTGGCACAGGTAAGGGGATGGGAGGTGGAAGGGACAGGGCAGGGATGATGGGCATGGGAGTAGGGGGAAGAAAGGCCCCTCTCAGTGGCCCCCTGTCAGACAAATGCTTTGACAACTATAAATACCCAAGCAGTGCCGGGTCATCAGCTAATACTCTAAAGGACAGGTTTCCCCTGTCCACTTGTGCCTGATTCTAGGATATGGTGCTCATCTCTGTTTCTTAGCCAAGGGAGCTAGCGTTGTCCAAATACATTTCCATGGTCATGTGGTCAGCATGACTATATGCTGAGATGCATAGAATGTTGTTAGCCTTCCCGCCAAAGTTGTACCTAATTACCTACTTTCATTTGCATGATTTCAAACTGCTAGGTGGGCAGTAGCTGGGGCAGGTAATGTCAGCTCACCCTGTCATGCAGGTCTCAGGTCTCAAATCCAGGTTGTCAGCTTTTCTCAGCTTGTTCTAAGGATTCCAGTTTTGGAAATAGCTCCCTATAGATATGTAGGAGCTGCTATATTTATTGAAGTTTGACGGCCAGCTAATATTTGTTTATGCTACTGTAGTAGTTATAAATATTTAGTGTATTATATTAGGAACCTTCAGTCTGTTGCTAGTGATCTGTTTTTGCTGATAACTGTTCATGGCAATGGTTTTGAATATATTATTATTACTTACTTTAAAACTGTTGTTACCTTGTTTATAATATTTCTGAAGGATAAAATAGAAATAAAATTTCATAAATACATCTGCAAATACTTCTGATTAAATAATAAGGTGCGGGTCTATCAAAAATGTAGAGTAGTGAAAACTATTTGATGTTTTACATCATGGCTTGCTCTGGTTACACAATTTTAGCTATTTTTGTTCTTTTCAAAATTCTTAAGGTTAAGTATAAGGCAACTGTTTCTTCTGGATACACTTTTTTTTTGTCTCTGTTGCATTTTTGGTTAGTTTTGAAGTACATACTGTTTGTGTAAAGCCTGTAGCACTTCTTTAGTTGTGTCTCCTCAATCCATCCCAATGGGCCTGACAATTGCTCTATCTTCCTAGTAAATATCAGAGTTCAAAGTGTTGTATTTAGATATTGAATATCACCGTTAGATGCTATTTAGGGGTTTAGCATACCAAAGTAAAGAAGCTAATAAAAGACAAGTTTGAAAGCTTAATAGCATTAACACTGAATGCAGGTTAATCACATTTTCTAAAAAGAGGACATTTGGTAGAGGAGGTTCTTTTACCTAATGCACCAATACAGCAAGTTTTCATTTATACTTTGCCTTTTCCCTATGGAACTTACATTTGTGGATGAAATCCAGTGAAAAAAATAGTAGGGAGCAAGAGTATTCATGGAAAAAAGACAAGTGGAGGATGTGAGAAACAGAGCTGAGACTATTCCAGATGATTTCATAATAAGCAAGCAATCCAAATATTTTGAATTTGTTTATAATCCTGGCTGAATATAGTATTTAAAACCTGCAAATAACATAGACCTAAAGTCTAAAATCTCACAAGAAGTAAGAAATAAGATCATGTTGAATATCTTCAACATACCAGATCCAAGGAAGTAGTTTGGGTAACATCATGAATGTGGCCTCTTGAACAGATTTTTTAAAAATCTGATCTATTTTTTGTACTGGCAATATGGAATGCTTTCTAACCAATAAATAAATTATGCTAGAATTTTTTTAAAAAACCACTAAGGAAAAAACATGAATGGGTGAATGAATGAAATAATAGTGGAGAAATCTGAAAATATTTTATGAATACTAAGACCATCATTTTTTCAAATTGCTAACCTGGGCTGGGTTCAAATATTGTCCTTATGTGCCTTGTTGGATATTAGTCCAGCCACTTTTTGTAAACCTTGATTTGTGTGATTTATTTAATAAATCCTTGTTACATCAAACCCAATGTTTGAGTTTATATTTATATTTATGCACTTGTCAATGACTCACATGCAAGTTTTGCAAGTAATATGTAGATATAATGAACACAGCATAATTTTAGTGTATTGTGCTTCACGGGTCTAACTAGATGATAGTGCAGTGCTTAGATTTTTCTTACTGTCTGGAAGGCTCAAGAATGGCAATCCTAGATAACCTTTAGAAGAGAAAATATTTTTCTAAGTTATGTTGACTTTCCCTTATGGTGCCAGTTAGTTATATAAATGTTTAAAATTAACCACAGGCTCTTCCCAACATAGACTAAATAATCTTAAATGTATGAGAAAATAGTAATGTACTTTAAAAAAAACCAAAAAAACCCTCTCTTTAAAATCACATTATAAATAAAGCTGTACTATGGACATTTTGCTTAGGTTTTTGGAGCACTGATATTTCTCCATTATTCAACCAATTCCAAATTACATGTATTTTTACTCACAATGTCAAATCAGGAATTTGCTAAGATGCTTCCAGCACATTATAATGGCTGAAATTAGCACCTTGCTAAATAAGACTGGGAATTGGTTTGACTTTGTGCTACTTGAAAATACAATGTCTGATCAATGCAGACCAACTAATTGGTCTGAAGTGGCTAAATGCCGCCACTGAGAAAAGCAAGACGGAATGGATTTTGGTGGGTAACTGAATGAAAATGACAATTTGCTGCAAAGAAAAGGCAAATGCTAGGTTTGGAATAATTAGGAAGAGAAGTGAAAATAAAATTGCCAAGACAATAATGCTCTTAGATAAATCCACGGCAGAAACACTAGAGGCTATTCTGAGTGGCACACCTCAAAAAAAAATATTGTAGAATTGGTGACATAAGTAACTCCCCCACGAAGAGGACTATTGTCTTTTTGTCTATGTCTGTGACCTTCCAAATGAACCAAAATGTTGGTCTGATTCAAGAATGTACTAACGTTTTATGAGAAATAACTTTAATGCAATTATTTTATTATGCATCTGGCAAAAAAGGGCTGTGGCTATATAACTTAATATAAGTAAAATGTATTCCTTTTACAGTTGCCATGAAATGTTGTTGTTTTGCCTTTTTTCCCCCTTATGAATCTCGACCCAGTGCTGAGTTGCATAGATTCCATAAATACGTTTCAACATATTAAATAGATGAAGATCGCATTGGCATAATATATGTGTTGCTTTCTTTTAATCTCTGAATTTGTGTTTCACATGGCTTCTTCATCTGCTTGTTTTCTTTTAAATGATATAGCTATTATGCAGCATACCTTCCTAACAATAAAATCCTTTCAGGCTCATAGAGGAAGTAAGTCGCTCCAGGGTGCATTGCTATTGTAAAATAACTGTATTTCTTTGGTACTAACAAAGTCACCCTTGAACTTTGGCCTCCTGCCTCACTACTTACCTTCAGCCATGAGGTCATTTCACAGCAGCCACCTGGCCTGTAATATTTCTTACACAACATATCAATTGCCCTGTAAAGCAAAAGTATACATTTAAGAGCCTAGCTGTCATATTGTTCCCATATGTGAGTTCCTTACTATGCGAAATTCAGTTGTCACTGCTGGGAAGAGGATACCCTTCCCATTTAACCTTTTAGTCAAGTCCTGTGAAGTTCTTTCTGATGTGCAAAAGCTGGCTTAGATCAATGCAACTAATGCATAGAGTTCCGTTTGGCAAAGCCCACCCTGAAGGATACAGCTTCCATGAGCCCAAGAATCATCTTCGTTTCAAGTCATATTTTTAAACAATTAAATTATTAAGGCATTGGATAGTCTTTCTGTTTTCCTTAAAACTCCACAGAATATTCCACAGTAAAAAGATACATAATATTCCTATATATAAAGTATAATTAAATCCTTCATTAGAAGGTCCAGAAATGTGACCTAAGAAAAACCAAAGCTGGTCATTAGCTATTTTCACAAGGCTTGCTAATGTTACTAGTAAATTGTGTTTTATACCATTACAATTGCATTGTGTTCAGAAGGTACCACTAGTCCCACTATCACTTTTAATATCTCTGTTAATCCTGATTTTATTTAATAATAGTAACCCATTTATAATGATCCCATGAAGCTAATGAAGTTCATATTGACATAATGATCAACTATGAATCTTCAGATCTTTGGATTGATGAACCTGATATGCTGTCCTTTCTGTATCATAGACCTGCTTCTTTGCTCTGCTTCAAGTTATTTCCTAGCTTGCAAGAAGCCATTACTTGCAGCTATTATCTGAATTAAAGTTTCATTTGGTATGCAGTCTTAGTTTGCAGACAAGTACAATTCATTGTCTCTGCTGGTTCAAAAGTTATGCCATTATTTTCTGCAATAAACCACAAAGGAAGTATATGTGTCAGAGTTTGTATAAGGAGAGTGAATGTGAGGACAGAAACTACTTTTGGGTTGATTAAGATCTCTCAGTATCATAATCTGAGAATTAAAGACAATTCTTTTACTCTTCTGCTTCACTGTGACTTTATCCTTCATTTCTATATGTGACATTCAGTCATATCCTTGCAAATCCCTCCTCACTATTATCTTTATTTTACAGTTCTCTAATGACTTTAAGGGATAAGGTGGCTCAGTGGCTAAGATGCTGAGCTTATCTATCGAAAGGTCGGCTGTTCAGCGGTTCGAATCCCTAGTGCCGCCTAAGGGGATGAGCTGTTACTTGTCTCAGCTTGTGCCAACCTAGCAGTTTGAAAGCACATAAAAAAGGCAAGTAGAAAATGTTGTGGCTCCGTTGCCTGAGTCTGGGCTATCGACAGATGCAGACTCTGAGAGTGAGGGAGAGGAGTTGACAAGGCCTCTCTTTCCAGGACCCTCCTCTCTGGCAATGCCTCCGGAAGACACTGAAGGCCAAGAGATAGGCCCAGAGCCAAGCACGTTCCCGCAGCCACAGGTGGACAGCGACGAAGGAGATAAGTGCTGTCTGAATCTTCAACAGCAGCACAGGGAGAAGCATGCGTAGCAGAGGAAGAGGCATGCCAGAGATTAGCTGAGTCACTGGACCACACCTCACAGAGTATAAATGTGGGTGTGGTGGCTGGTTCAGTTTGTGATGAGCAAAAAACTAGAAACAATCCATAGTTTCTATGTTACTGGAACTCTGTCTGCCTTATTAGACTGCATTCAGAATAATCCTTGTATTGCTGGGACCTTGCCTGCCTTATCAGAATGCTTTCAGTCTAATCTTTGTTTTGTGTGAGTAAAGTCTGAATTGGCAGCCAGCTTTATCTTCAAAGACTTTGTCTTTGGGTTTGTCTTTATCTGAATTGGGTTGCTGCCAGCTTTATCTTCAAAGACTTTGTCGTGTGGCTTATTAACTCTGGCCTGTCTGTGTGTGTGTGTGTGTGTGTGTGAGAGAGAGAGACGGGGACAGAACAGAAAAATAGAGACCATCTTTGGTGGGAAGGTAACAGCATTCCATGCGCCTTTGGTGTCATGCCAGCCACATGACCATGGAGACATCTTTGGACAGCGCTCGCTCTTTGGCTTTGAAACGGAGATGAGCACCGCCCTCTAGAGTCGGGAACGACTAACACATACAGTATGTGTGAGGGGAACCTTTACCCTTACCTTTACTGACTTTAATAAATGTTTTGATCTAATTGGTGATGGTAAGTTGAATTCCTAGGTAATGTGGATGACATCTTGTATTAGCATTAGGGAGCCACTTTGTTCCAGTGGTTAAGGCACCAGGCTAAAAAATCACAGACCAAAAGTTCTACTCCTCCCTTAGCCATGAAAGCTAACTGGAAGACATTGGGCCAGTCACTCTCTCTCAGTCCAACTCACCTCACAAATTTTATTGTTGTGGACAAAATAGGAAGAGGAAGCTGGGTCAGATATGTTTGCCACCTTGAGTTATTTATAAAAATAATAAAGATGGGATACAAATAAATAAATAATAAATACATATGGATGACATTTTGGGGTAAAATGGAACTGTAACAGAAATTGCTCTTTCAACAATTTCCAATGAACATAGGTTTAGTGTAATTCACTGATTTGAGTCTGACTGTAGGCTTCTGCAGTTTCCACATTTTTCCAGTCAGCGCTGCACTGCTAAATTCTATAAGTTTAAATCCACATATCTTGTATGAAACCTAGTCGAGGAAGACTTTTTTATTGTAATGCACTGGAAAACTAAAAAAAAAAAAAAAAAAAAAAAAAAGCAAGACTCGTCATGAAAGTTTTCACTTTATATTTGTTCTAAAACAGGGTTTTCAATCATATAATTTCCTTTCATTGAAAGAATAAAATGTATATATTCATTCAGTTTTAAAGACAGCTTTTGGATTAAAAAAAGAAACCTGAAAAAATTTAAAGCATTCCCCTAGTTCATGGTTTATTTCTTTTGATGGAGTTAATGTTAATCTAATGCTTTTTTAAAAAATTATTTTTTCTTTTCTATTATATATTAGTAATATATGAGAACAAATAATAAGAGTACACTTTGTTGGTATTTGATGTTTTTTTTTAAGTTTGGTTGAATTGTCTATTTAATAATGTATGGAGTATGGACTTAACTGGTTAAAAATACAGTTCAAAGCATCCACTGCAATGAATGTAATAATTAAGTAATTCCATTTTAGCAAATACTTATCAACAGCCTTTAAATACATGCAGTAAATACAACAACATGTAAGGCTAAAAGCCTTCTGGATTGCACTCCATTTCATTAGATGGATGAAATGTTATCCTGATAAAAGCATATATGTGTTTTTATGCCTACTTCTGTATTCATGTGTGACCACAGAGATTCACAGCCACATATAGTTTATCAACAGAAAAACAGAAGTGATTTTTTTTAATGGATGGTGACTATTCAGAGATTTCACTACATTTCTAAATTGTACGTAGGCATAAACAATTGGAGGGAGGGATCCACTACATCTTACAAAGACATTTTCTTGGTGAAACAGGTCTTTGATATATGCTTTGTTTCTTCTGTGTTCTTTTCTGTCATAGTAATTTATAATCCACTTATTATGAAATGGAGGATCATTGGATCCAATTCTTTCCCTTCTAATTTGTGTTGAACAGTCATGGGTAGGACATTCTAACCTTTCTGAAATAATTCCCGTGTGCTAATCAGTCTTCGTGCATTTGCCTGTTCATAGCATCATGATTTGAAAATAAGAGTTCTTTGTCTTTTTATCTGTCACTAGACAAAGGAAAATGCGATTTAGGATGTTGTTGTTGTTGTTGTTTTTGTTGTCCTAGGCAAAAATATATTCCTCCCCTTCTAATGCTGGCAAGACAGTATTTCTCCCCCCTCCAAGATTGCTCTATTTCCTTCTTTCCTCTATTTGGTAGATATTAACAATAATATTAATAAAACAAAGGAAATTGTTTTTGCCCCATTCACAAGTTTGTTTTATGTAAAATATAAATTTATATAAATCTAATTTAGATTTATATAAATCTAATAAAACCAAAGTGGGACCAAAGGATTAGAGCAGCTAGCAGCTAACAGAAATTTGGCTTCTTGTTTCTCACACCTAGTAAGAAAGAGTTCTTAGACCCATGATGGTGAACCTATGGCATGCGTGCCAAAGGTGGCACAGGGAGCCATATCAGTAGGCATGTGAGCTCAGCTCCGGAGCGCATGTGTCCGCTGGCCAGCTGATTTTCGGGTCATCTGGGCACACCAGAAGTAGGGAAACAGGCTGTTTCCTGCCTCCGGAGAGCCTGGAGAAAGCCTGTTTTTCTTTCTCACTTGGTTTCAGGGCCTTTCTAGGAGTCTGGGGAGGGCAAAAGACCAGAAGTTGTCAAATGGCCTGTTTTCGTTTGCTAGAGAGGCCCTGGAGGCTGAGGACAGCAAAAATGGACCTTCCAGTCCCAATGGAATTTGTTAAATGGGCCGTTTTTGGCCTCTAGAGAACCTCCGGGGAGGATGTAGGGAAGGCCGTTTTTGCCCTCCCCAGACTCCTAGAGAGGCCTGGAACCAGGTGAGAAAGAAAAACGGGCCCACTGGGCCATTGTGTGCCAGAAAGGGGAGGGGGTCATGCATGCATGTGCAGGGCAGGCTGCATAGAATTATGGGTGTGGGCATGCGCATGTGTGACCCCACTTCCCCCTCCTGTCACACAATGGCAAAAAGGTTAGCCATAACTGTCCTAGACGATTCTGTTATATTGCTGTTATTTATTATACTATTCTTAAAATATTCACAGAGGATGTGCAGACTATAGATGGTCTCCAAATTTATAGCAATATAGGTTTGTAGGTCATCACTAGCACCTTGAATTGTACTCATAAATCTACTGGTAGATCATCCAACATCTGCAAAATAGGTATTATTTTGCTAAAATATTGTAGAACTTACTGTACTTGTTAGCAAACAGGTCACCCTAACTTCAACAATTTGCAATTTCTGAGTAAGTTTAAAAGGAGTCCCAAGTAAAGCACACTAGTCACTTCTGAAGCTGAATATATAGTTCCCACTATCCAAAGATCTCTAAGAATATTTTTATTACTTTGGGACCCAAGCTTTGGAAGCAAAGCGGCTACACCATTGAAAATCCAACTGACAATTTTCCAACATTTTTGAATTCTTGTTATTTCAAAGCTTGATTGCTTAGAGTATATTATATTACATGTTAATGACAATTAATGATTGCTGGAGAAAAATTGGAAAACTAATATTCAGAACAAAAATACTTTTGGAATGGTAACGTTTCCAGTTCAATGCCCTACTTCTCTGGCTAAAAGGAACACGAAAAGCAAGACTATGGTAACAATCTTTCCTGTTGTATATCAGAAGAAATTTTGTTTATAAAGCTACAAAATCTTGGCTGCAAAAATTAAATTGCTCAATGGTAATGACTAGAATTGATACATCTCTTTACTACCATCTATTACCACTTATAGTTTGGCTATCCAGATTTATACACTAGCATTGCTTTTTGTACTTTGTATAAAGTAGGTATTTATTAAATTAATTGATTACATTCATCATCAAATGAGACATTTTAAAATTAGAATACAGCCCTACATCATGATTGCAAGCTATAAGTTAGGACAAAAATGTTTTCTTTTTCATTCTACATTCCTGCACAGTAATATGCCAGAATTTAATTCTATATAAATGATAAATTAAATATTAGTTTGAAAGATTTGTTATTTTTCTTAATCTTTTGCCCCTTATATGCATTTATAATTTGACTTCCATTAATTAAAATCCAAATATAAATTGAATTTCAAATATTAATTTATGAATGATAAATTCTAACTATATTACTCTACTCTTTCTCTCTTACATTGTTTCTTCTGGTCTTAATTTCTTATTTCTTTCTGTTAATTTATATAAGGAGCAACAATAGAATGTTACTTTTTTTTCATCTACATATAGCTTTTTTAATTCAAAAATTGATTTTGAAGCCACTGTATTACAATGATACGGGTTTTCATTAGCTATGTATACACTCACTCTCACACACACAATCAATAAAGTTGTACTTTCTAAAAAGGCAGGTAATTAGATAAATATTTCTGATGCAGGGTCAACAATATCTGTGAAATTGCATCAAATTTACTTCAAAAGGCAGATTGTATGAATGGCTTTCAATCTCTTTTTCATCCATCTCATTTATATTTTTAGACAGTCTTTATGTGAAAACAATGACTTCAATATCAAACATTTTAAATGATGCTTGAAATATCAGTCACTTGACTTTGATGTCACACACAATTAAATTCAAGCTATCTTCTCTCAGTTAATAACAGCAATCTCACCAAGTCTAGGGCCTAATTAATACAAGCTATTTGTCACTGAGAGGTGACACATGTATATCAGAATGCTTGAAACATTGTTTGGAGATTAAGTAGGTCTAGCCTGCCATGAAATGCAACTTTTTTTTAAAAAAATGTATAATTGGCTTTAAACATTTTGAAAAGCCCAAAAGTTTAGAGTGCTCAATCTGAGATTTAACAGTTCATAAAAGGTACTATTGATGTAGCAACTTCTTCTAGGTTGCTAAATAAGTTATTTAAAAAGAAAGGAAACTAGAACTTGTTTATGTGTTTTCATGATTGGCAGAATTAGTAATAGGTTGCCTTTAGTAATTTGTTTAATCTGCACTTATTAATTGATGTGACAGAATTCACATACTTGTACTTTTTATTATCTAATAAGTACATTTCATTGTCTACATTTTTAAAATAAGACTATGTCATTCTGACTACCTTTCTGGGATCAGGAATGAGATTATCTCCCTTTATTCTGAATGCATTAAGTAATGTTATTCGATCATTCAGCACATGAAGAAACCCATGATTTTATAGCTTATTTTCACATGTGAACATGCACATACATGTGCCCCCTTTACGGACCTCTTAGGAATGAGGTGAGGTCCACAGTGGATAGTTTAAGGTTGAAACTGTGAGGTTTTGAGGATGTAACAATGGAGTCGGGTAGAGCATTCCAGGCATTGACCACTCTGTTGCTGAAGTCATATTTTCTGCTATTGAGTTTGGAGCGGTTTACCTTGAGTTTGTATCAATTGTTTCCCCTTGTATTATTGAGGTTGAAGCTGAAGAAGTCATTGACAAGTAAGACTTTGTAGCAGACAATTTTGTGTACTATACTTAGATCAGACCACAGGCAGCGCAGTTCCAGATTGTGCAAGCCGAACATTTCAAGCCTGGTGGCATAAGGGTTTCTAGTGTGAGTAGAGGAGCTGAGTACTCTTCTTGTGAAATACCTCTGGACACACTCAATCATATTAATGTCCAATATACAGTGGGGATTTCAGGCAGATGAGCTGTATTCAAGAATTGGTCTGGCAAAGGTTTTGTATGTCCTAGTTAGCAATACAATGTTACCGGAGAAGAAGAGTCACAAAATTAAGTTAACAATTCTTAATGCCTTTTTGACAATGCTGTTACAGTGAGCTCTGGAGCTTAGATCATTTGAGATGAGTACTCCTAGGTCCTTGACAGAATCTTCTATGGAAGATATGAGCTTTATTCTTTATTCAACCTCTCATTCACTACGATCTTGGATGGTAGTACACAAACAGATATATTGCTTATATTGGGACACAGAGAAATGATGATGAATGAATCAACATTCATTTTAATGGCAGAAAAGACATGATCACAATAGCATTCCACTTAGGTGTAAGGCACTATTTCTTCAACAAGGTGTGGAAAGATCTCTATAGGACAGATGGGGAAGAAAAGGACAACCATAGAAACAATTTCTATGTGGAAAGACATGAAAACTATTTCATTGCAAGATTGCATTCTTTCAATTTAACAGTTTGTTCCTAAATTTTTTCTTTTTAAACAGTGCCTGAAAGTCAGTATTGAGTCCTAGTGACAGCTTGGACAAGTCCACCCAGCTTTCCTGGCAACATTTTCAGAAGTGGTTTGCCAATACTTCCTTTCTAAGATGAGAAAGAGTGAGTATCCCAAAGTCATCTATCTGGCTTCATGCCCAAGGCAGGACTACAGAGTCTTTCAGTTTCTAGCCTGATGTCAGGCACAATGAATCAGGACCATACTTTAAGTTTAGTTAAGAAGATTTTTTGCTCAAACCTACACATAACAATCTAGTCAACTCATTGTCAGCACTAAATTGGTGCTAAATACTAGTCAATGGAATCCAAGGGGATATGGATTTGAACCATTTGTGGACATGTAATGATTCTAGCCAGATTCCTTTCTTGACTCCACATCTAACCTGTGCCTTTTCTTCTTAAGTTAAATCTTCTTCTTTAACAACTATATCACATTGGTTCTCAATGTTTTACATGGATAAGATTATTTAAATATAAATTAACTCAACTCTGTGAAATGAAAATGTTTTGCATCACTAGTACATTTGTGTGTGTACAAGTCTGACATCTTCCTAGATCTTCTTCACACAATTTTACAAGGAAAGCTGCAATACGAAGATATATGTGCTTAATGAAACTAGATAAGGTATCCTGACATGATATTTATTTATTAATCAATTAAATTAAGGTAATTAATTAATAAAATATATAGACTGCCATAAACTTCAGGAATTTAGAAAAATTAATAATATAAGAATAATATAGCAAAATATTACCAAGCACCAATATTGAGGACGGGAAAAAAATACAAAAAAGAATAATAAAAAAGACAAACAAGTAATCTTGACCCAGGGACTCCTAAACATATCATCAAAGATTGAAGAAGCATAAGGTTAGAGCTGTGTAATATTGTAGACCATGGAATAAGAATGGTCTGAAAAATTAAATTAAATGCAAAATTCATTTAATTTCATTTATTAAATTTGTACTGTATGATCTTATTGATACTATTTTTCAACTGCCATGTAAAGAAAACATTAACACATAAATTTAAAAATGTAAAAATGGCCATGGAATAAGATAAATTGATAAAACAAGGTTAAGAATTTGATTATAAAGTTCTTTCTAAACAGGACATCCCTACAAATTACTGAAATGGGTTATCGTGTTGTCGGTAGTGGTCTGAATGTAGGTGCTTATCATCCCAGATCTATATTATCTTTTTCTAACAGGGGCTATATTCAAGAGACAATAGGAAAAATTTAGGCAAATGTTATTCATTGGATTAAACAGAAGGTCCATGTATAGGTTACATAGATTTGTGCATTTGCTGTCTCACAGAGATAAAACTGTCAGTCCATTAAAGTGAAAAGTGCTTTTGAAGGAGTAAGTTGCTTTGACCAATTAGAGAAAGATGATCTCCTTTTTCTAGGAATTGATGGTATGCTTTTCTGCATTTTTGAGATATAAAGTCCTAGCATTATTGAGCTGACTTCTTCAAATAGACTATTTTCATCAGAATTAAAAAGACTAGTGGAAAAACTTAAAGTCATATAAATTTTATATTGAACATTTTTTGTTTCATTTTAGTTCCTGGTGAGAAATAACAAAATGCACAAGTGGTATCCACAAAAATCCACAACAGAAGAAGTAGATGTGTGTGCCTTTGCCTTATTTTGAAACATAAAAGTATATTTCTTGAAAGAAAGATGACATTTTATCTGAGAAGGTGACTATTCTCCCCTACAACCCAAAAAATTAGACAGAAAAAAGCCTTTCTTATTTCCTTTACTGAATTATCAATGACCCCAAGACAACTATCCCATTTTAGAGGTAAATTATTTGAAGAAAAACCTAGTTTTTATTCAAGGTAAATAGAGTTTAAGCCCATTTAATTTATGATTTTTTAAAAATAGAAGGCAATAACTCTGCAGATCTCAGGCGGAAAATATTCCCATCACCTACTAGCTGATCCTTTTATCTGAAGCTGTTTTGTGCACAGATATAAAATATGTTCTACTGCTCATTTAAAGAAGAAGATGAACCTCACCTTTCTACTTAAAAAGATAAAGGGTTTCTTGATCTAGTAGACTCAGCCTAATGAATTTCCTGACCTTTATTAGGCTAGGATAGAAAAGAATAAAAGATAGAATAGAATAATAATCAAGTGCAATTTTGCTTTTTTGAATCAGTTAGACAAGGTAAAATTAATATTGTTTATTAGTTGGATAACTAAGCTGCTTTGTTTGATATGTATATGTATGGTGATGAATATGACTATAAAAATAAAGTGAGACAGATGATAGATAGAAAGATAGATAGATAGATAATAGATAGATGATAGATATTCTCTGATACAGTAGTTCTAATACTATACTGAAGTATTAGAGAATCTCTCTCTCATATCTATCTATCTATCTATCTATCTATCTATCTATCTATCTATCTATCTATCTATCTATCTATCTATCTATCATCTATCTATCTATATATGGCAGTATATTGCATGGAAAAAAGTGCATGAAATACAAAAGATTTCACATAAACATAGGCCATCTCGTGCTCTCTGGCAAAAGTGCAGACTTTTTGGTCAAACCAAATTCTTCATTATGGAAGCATATCTAATGTACCACATATTGTAATTATAATATGCCAGCATCTTGAATCTAAATCGGATTACACTATCTTATTGATGCTAAGCAAGGGTCAAGGGAAAGGTTTTGGGCTTGTCTGAAGGAAACCACGATTTATTGATGTTTAAAGCATAAGAAAGGCCTTTTATTCCACCCCTCCCCCTCCTGTCCATCTTTGCTGATGCAGTGAGAGCTCCCCCTCTTGTTTTAATACATTATGTCAGATATGCTGAGGGTAAAGTAGCCAAATAGAAGGTTGAAGGCAACAAAACTAAATTAATCAGTAAAAACTGATATATTCTTGGCAGGACCTCTTTACAATAGTCCTTAGTATTGTATTACAATAGATGTTGTTGCTGTTATTAACTTTTTTAAAAAAAGAATGATTTGGATTATTACATTTTAAGTCTAAATATTGTGTGGTTCAGAAAAAAAAATGCTAAAATTTAGGCAAAATGATGGATTGGTCTCTGAAAAATGATTCTGTCTCCCATTTCAATTTCAAGATACACAATTAATTCAAAACCAATAAATAAATTTTAACTATCTAATCCTTGAAAATTTATTAAAATCTGAATATTAATTTACTCAATGATTAATTTTAATCCATTATGTACATTACTGTTTTATATCATAAAAACAGTACATTTTATAATAGAACATGTTGGGGTCAAATCTATCATGAATGAGTAGGGCTAGAAAAAATGTTGATATGGTCAGAACACCAGCAAATTCCAAGCTTCCTTTAGTTTGCTTCCATCAATTGCAGGGAAAGACACACCTTATAGTTCCTCTACCTCCCATACATACTTAGACTTCTTTTTTTCTCCTCTTCTTAATGTTCTTCTCAAGACTACACATATTGCATAAGGCTTGCAAATGGATTTGGAGTCTCATGTGGTCATAAATTTTTTTAAAGCGGGGTTATCTAGCTGTAAGTATTTGCTAATTAAAAGGAATTCTTTTTGACAAAAAAAAAAATCCATCACGTTTGAACCACTAGAAAATCAGATAAATAATCATGTATTATTTATATACGATAAGACTGATTAAAATTGCATAGAATATGAGTAGCTCATTTAAAAGATTTTTTTTTCATTTCCTTTTGTAAGTGACTCAGATAGAACCCTTGCTATTTTTTTAATTCCTCAGATCTGAGATATGAGCATTAACACCTGGCTCTTCCTTCTGAAGCTTTTCACTCTGCTGTAGGAGAGTGGTGTGTATTCTGGATGCTATTGCTACATAAGATCTTCTAGCACTCCCAGATCTCCATTTGCTGTCTTAGGTACAGTGGCGATAGAGGATCCTTTTACTGCTAATAGTGAATAAAGTTAAATTGCTAACTCAGATAAATCCTGAGCATTAAGAGGAGCCATTTTGAATTTCATCTCACAATACATTGTTTTGGATAGCCCTGTTCTCTGTCCCCCCCCCCCCCACCTTCTCCATCAAGAATAAGGCCCAAAGCTTTGTGTTTATAATAAATGAATGATTCCAGCACATTACACCCTGGATGAACCTGGAATGTTTAGGTAGAGAGCTATTTGCTTCATAGTGAAACAAACTGACCTTCACTTGCCTTCCAGCTTGGCTATTTTAATCATTCAAATGCTGTTTATATAATAACACTTTAATTCTGTTGCTTTTTTTACAATGAATGTGAGAGTTCAAGTGTAGGCTGTCTCAGAAGAATTTGCGGGCTTCATGCATGTTTACTGCTTTTCTGGAGTAATTTCTGTTTTCCTTCATAAATATCATTTTCATTTTAGAAAACAAGTGGCTAGAATGTTAAAAAATATGACGTAATTCTTGAAGCAGATTGCACATATAATTTTACTTCTGCTAGCATTCATTTCCACCCACCCACTGAATTTATGGCATCTGGAAGCCACAATGCATTGTTTCTGTTTTAAAATTAAGATGCTATAATATCTGCTATGCTTTTGCATTTTATGAATATTTTATTGCATGATGAACAAGAATGATCATACAAGCTTGTAAATGAGCAATATTTCATGTAAATGTTTTGCAAGGCAAACCCATGGAAATGCATTTTATTTTCATAGGTGGCCTGGTGGGCATCAGAGGGAAGACATGCAAAATATATAGTTATGCCACCCTGAGGCTTTATGCTTCATAAGTATGAGACAGAGGTTCAATTCACACAAAGAAGCTGCAGTTAGCAATGGCCACTTTAACTGCTAGTATACAGAAGCTAAAGCATGTGGAAACACTTTGGCCTTCAGAAAGCAACATGTACAATTTCAATTTCTCACCTTAATCATAATGCATCCTCCATTTCATGATAGCTATGAAGATTTTGACATAGTTATATACACATATCAGTCGGTTTTTGTCTACAGTGTCAAAAAACATGAGATAGTCAGGAAGATTCAGTAAGGGTGAGGGTTGTGGGACCTCAAAATATGCAGTGCAATGATAATTTTGCTATCTTATAACAAAGAGCCTAATAATTAATTTCCTCTATTTTTTATTGCAGTGGCACAATTGTCTTAAAATAACAATTAGGAAGTCATATATGAAGGTCTTGAATATTACAAATATATTTCCCCACACAAGTAAAAAAAAAAAGAAACTTAACCAAGGCAAGCAATTAGTTTACCTACTTCAGGCTTGTCTATACTGACTAACCACAGTATTCCAAAGTTTTGAAAATGAGACTTACTTGATCTAACCTGAAAGTAAATATTTTGAACCAACTATTGTGAACCTATATCCTTCCTGGTATCTTTTACAATTGATCAGGCTGATTGGGATGTTGGGAGTTGCGGTTTAGCAACCTTTAGAAATGTGGAATTTCTTTATTCCTAGACAACTTGTTAAAAATATGAAAAGATGTGTTTTACTTTAAAATGGAGATGCCAGTGCCCAAAACTCAGTTCTTCTATATCACGGGTGTCAAACTCGATTTCATTGAGGGCTGCATTAGGATTTTGTTTGACCGGGGTGGGTTTGGCCAGGTTGAGAATGGTTAGCTTGATATCACTCGTGTCGGGGGTACCTGGTGGTGGCCCAAGCACTCTGCCAGCAAAAATGGGCTCCCAAGTTCCATTTTTGGCTGAGACAGTCTCCTGCAACCCTCTGCTAGCAAAAACAGCACATGGCCCTCATGAGTTCCTTTTTCATTGGCAGAGGCACTACAGGCCAGTCCTTTGCTGTTTCCAGGGTGACCCCACGGGTCAGATCTAAGCACCCTGTGGGCTGAATCTGGCCCCAGGCCTTGAGTTTGACACCTCTGTTCTATATGAAAACACCTTCTCTTCCATTAATCTATTTTCCCTCTCTGAATTCATCAGCAGTAGAAAAAGTATTGGACATACAGGCTTATATTGGAACTGATAATTATATAAATTGAATTGTTTTAGATAAGATGAAATTCCACTCCAATTGCCATGCTTCTAAATAATTTAATATGAATTGTAACCACCTATTTAAATAGAAATTAAAAATATCAAATTAATAATGTAAGGCAGATACTACCATCAAGATGTTGCAGATATTTTATGGGGACAGATGCATCATGTGCTGGCCATTCCCACGCCCAGTTTAGTGAAAGGGAAAATACATCACATGACTCCCCTGCCGTACAGAGTTAGACTTTTATTTGTCATTATCTTGACTTTTATTAGAGTTAAGCTTTTATTTGTCATTATCTTGCACAAATAGATACTTTATAGTTAATATTGAAAATCTTGGAAACTAAATCTCAGTTGAATTTTATATTCTTATTTATTTTAAATTGTAAGCCTGTAGTGGAGTGGGATAAGTAAACTAAAACATAGTAGCTGACATTTTTGATTCTACTATAGTAAGTGATATCTATAGTAATTTAGAAAAGAATAATTTTATATGCTCAAAGATAAGTCATGAAAGCCCATTTTTTTTTGATATAGAAGATAATAAGAGGCTCAGAGTTGAACTGTGGAGTCCTTGGTTCTTGATTGTTTGTTTGCAAATGTTTCAATATGATGATGATGTTTAGCTGAGTAATGAAATAACTGTTGAAAACACAGGTTTTTTTTGAAGTCCAGCATGGTTCAAAAATTCTTATTTTACATCTAAGTGAGAATTTGTCCTGCAATTTGCATATAACGTAGTCAAGATATTCTGGATCTAAATAAACATAACGTAGCTTTAGCATATTTTATGTGCACTAGATTATAATCCAATTAGTCTTCCCAAACTTGCATGGCCAAAAGCTAGGAATTCTGGTCCTGAATATGAATTCTATCACAGATGGAGGGCAGAGGGATCGAATGGGATATACTGTTCTTATTTCCCACATTTATAAAATGGAAGTAATAATTGCAAGGCTGTTGTGAGAATAAACACTACAAATATAACATATAGCTATATGATTGCAGCTTATAAATGATTAACATTCCCATAAACAACCAGTGTTTGTAGTGATTAAAGTCTTGGACTAGGACTGAAGAGACCTAGATTCAAATCCACTTCTACCACAGAAGCTTACTGAATGATTTTGGGTCACTAATGTTTTTCCTTTGCCCAACCCACAAGTTTGTTATGAGGAAAAATTTGGAAGTGGGAGTTTCCTGTATGCTGCCTGGACCTATCCTACAAGGATAGGTCTAAAAGATATAATAAACTAATAATAAACATATAAATAACTGAAAGTGCACACTCACATTTTACAGGGTATATTTTATTTAAATCCATGGTCTGGTGGAAGTTGTCAAAGCACTCATGCCTTCATTTTTCCCCTTATAAACCTTTCTAAAATCATCAGAAGAGTTCCCTATGGAGCTATTTCCATCATGAAACCTAGAGTTAAAGGTTAGATGAAAATGAACTGAACAGATTTTTATTCCTGATTAATTTAGGTGACTAATGTACCTTTCAAAGAATTATGAGGAAGACTCATGTACTTGGGCTCTACAAATCTTTAAAAACAACATTTGTACAAAGTTTAGAGCTCTTAAAACTCCTGTTTCATTCAAAGCATTATTAAAATGAATAATCCCTTTGAAGCTTTGCACACCTCTAGTTGCTAGTGCAAAAGAGCTATAGCCTAGTTATGAGTTATAAACACATAGCAGCAGTCCTAGGGCAATTAAGAGGGTGCCTTAGGTCATTTTCACATCAGCAATTTAAAAAATCTTCAAGTGTTATTCAGCTATCATTGTGCCAAGTAATAGGGAGGCAGAGTAGTTTTATATCATTTTAACAATGGGTGCATGATGCTATGAAAATAGTATCAATCGTTAGTATAAAAATGATCTTGGCATCCTTTAAGTAAAAGTAGATAAATAAATAAATAAATAAATAAATACATACATACATACAGTACATGCATAAATAAAAAATGGGATTCATATATTTCAAAGAAACAGAATAATATACAAAAAAGAGAACTAAGGCTCCCTGCTGGTGACACTGCATTATCTCTCTATCTTTCTCTTCTTGTTTTCTAATCTTATGAGATTGTTGTGAAAATAAAAGAATGAATGGTGGACACCATTCTGAGTTCCTTGAAAGAAAAGAACAAAAGGAAAGAAGACAGGAATTTTGTGTTGAAGTCATGGCATCTTGAAAAGGAATAATAAGTTTAAACATGCAATTTTACTGGAAGGTAGCTACCATATATGTTATATCTTTTGAATTATGAATAGGACAATTATGTAGAACCTGTTGTCAGATTACCAGAAAAGTCTATACTATTCAGAAACTGTTAAGTTTTTTTTACAAAATGTTTTTCTTGTTGCTTCAATGGGTTCCCTAAAACAGGTAGTCAGAATATGGTTGTATTACATATACAGTATTTAATCATGGGATTATTGACACCTATTATTTTACAGCTATACAATAGCTATTCCTCCATGTAAAGTGGTAGATGATGTTTGATGCTGCTGATGTAGCTGATAGAGCATTTGTAGTACAATTTTATACATCTCTCCTCAAAAGTAAGTCCTCTCAAATTAATGGATATAAGTATACAGTGCAAGAGAGATAATAAATATACTCAGAATTTCATTTCCTTTTGAGCACAAGGTTTTGGATAATTCCAGCTAAATCTAACAATTATTCTAATTTCATGTATAAATCCTGTGAATGGATGGAGGATAGATACCTAATCTCTGGAATGACAATATTCAGGCCAGTAAATATTTAAAGACAAATAATTTAGCCACTATTTTGGACAACAGCACTTTTATATTATTATAGTGTATTAATTTTTATGATTGTTCACCAGGAATAAGATAAGAAATACTAACTTGGATTTTGATCTTGGATGAAACAAATAAGATTTAATTTCATGACTGAGATCAAATAATTAATTTCAAATGAATCAACAATATATACAAAAGTTGTATTTCCTTCCTTCCTTCCTTCCTTCCTTCCTTCCTTCCTTCCTTCCTTCCTTCCTTCCTTCCTTCCTTCTCTTAGTAGAAATGGTCATGAAATTGTGCCATGTATATTTATGGTTTCATGATTTCTTTTGTTAATAGGTGATTATATTATACACTCAAAAGCAAAGAAAAACCCACAAAACACCATTTTAATTAGTTATAGATTTCTCTCTGTGGATATTACTACTATGTTCATTCTACATTACTCTTCTTGAATTTAATTACATGTGTGACCTACATAAGTGTTGTGGTTTTAAGTTCTTAGAGTTGTATTTCCTATGACTGTGAAGAGAAATGGCAGGGTGTGATTATTTTTCATAGAAAAACCTAGGACAATTTTGTGGGTCAATCAGAAGAAAGGCCAGTCACTATTTGGATTAGGCTACAAGTTTATGAAAAGCCTAAAATTTAGACATACCCTTGTCATGTATTTTTACATACAAATATTCAAAAAATCTCTTTCTTTCTGGATCCTTCCATTTATTTTATAGTCTATGTTGCAACAGAAAAACTGAAGACTCTCTCACACACCAAACATAAGTAACTGGAATAAAATGCTGACATATGTCACTACAAGAATACATCATTTTAATACTACTTCAATTGGCAAAAATAACCAAAAATATGGCTTCCAACATATATTTTTAATTATATTACTGATGTATTGTCTTAATTGTATTGTTCTCTGCACAGAGTCTATGGAAATGTAGAGGGTTAAAAAAGATGTAAAATAAATACATCATAAATAAATTAATAAGTTAATAGATAATGGCAGCCAGGAGATTAAAAGATTAAAGTTGCCTGGGTTTTTCTGAGACTATGATATGCCCTGATTTTATGTATGTATATTCAGAAGAAAACCCACTGTATTCAATAAGATACAGTGTCAAATTTGGTATGCTCTTTGAATCTAACACGCTCCGTGCAGTCCCATGTAGATTTCCTTGGGGATAAGCCAAGTAAATAGGCATAGAATGAATGTAGTTGTGGTCTGAGTATATAAAACAGATTTACTGTGACATATGAAAGGAATGCAACTCCAGTGGGTATCTCTACAACTCATACCCATAAAGGCCCTTTCACTGGGAGGCACATGGTGCAGAAGCTGATAATGCAAAATGTAGCAATGATGTTATATAGTAGGTCTAGCTTTTACCTTATCATGCTGGATTTGAGAGAGCTATACCTGCTTCCAGTTTGCTTTTGGACCAAGTTTAATGTTTTAATATGCACTTATGAGGCCCTAGACCAGGGCTGTCAAAGTCGTGGCCCGCAGGCCAGATGCGTCATGTGCTGGCCACACCACGCCCAGTTTAGCGAAGGGGCAATATGTCATGTGGCACTGCCGTGACGATGCAAGTTTGACACACCTGCCCTAGACAACGTGACATATTGTAATCAACAATGGAAGAATTGTGCTCTATCCTATGGTTTTTCATTTGGCAGTAACTAGGAAGATAAAGCACACATTGCTTTGCTTTTAGTTTATAAATGTCATGTAATGTAGTTTAATACTGTATACTGCTTGGAGATGCATAAACCAACATAGTATATATTTAGCCCCATTTGAAAATAAAGCAGCTGTAACACCATGATTTTATGCATGCTTCTTCTGCAGTAAATCTCTTTATATTCTGCATGCATGGGGCTGCTAGCTAAATTACGATATTTTCTATTTGACATTATTAATTGGAAGGTTTGAAAATAGCTTCATTTTCAATAAAATAAGTATATTGGGATAGCATAGTTTTCTCTTAAAGCAAAAGTTTTGTTTCTATTTCTCTGAGATAGAAGAAAGAATCCAATACTCCCTTGTGATAGTTACTTTTTAAAAAATACCTTTTAAAAAAAAACACAACTTCTTTGCGAAATGCTTGGTAGTCTTCAGGAAAGTCCCTCTGTCATGAGGCCCTCTCTTGCAGATGCCTGCTTTTAAAATGCAACTCTTTTGGTAGATGAACAGCCTAATGTTCCATGCCTTGTACCAGGAGTAGCATTTTATGCAACATTGAAAGATTCAATTAATTTGCATAATTCCATGAGTATTACCATGACTACAAGGTAGGTTAGTTTGCTCAGGAATCTTGCCTGCCATATACAAATGCACACACACACACAGGCGCCACCCACAGTTGCCATTTTTTTTGACAAATTAATCATGTCGAAAAACAATTCATTATATATTTATGACAAAATGAACCTTATGCCCATGGGTCCTGACTTTTTTTTTTTTTTGGTAGTATGAATCTAATATAATAATGCATAGAAGAACAGTGATTTAGTGAGTACCTTAACCATCAACAATGCCTAAGGCTGAACAAAATTAATATTTTGCTTCCCATCTGGAGATTTCAGGAGAATTAATGACAGAGGATGTTTATTATGATGTATTGTGGGAGGAAATTCAAAATATTGGAGCTGGCAAAACTGTTCATATAATCATTTGAAGTGAATTTTCTGTTTGTAAATGTATATTTGTAATTCTGACAAGATGTATTCTTAAGGAAAGCTGTTTACATGTTATCAGGAAGGGATTATAAGTATCCTTCTTTTGTAACATTTAATATTTCATGTGCTTTTTGCTGTTATGTAATAGCAGGTCACTTTTTAAGTTGTTTTTTAACTGTTTCTGTGTTTTACTAATG
Source organism: Masticophis lateralis (assembly GCA_030761175.1). Taxonomy (NCBI): domain Eukaryota; kingdom Metazoa; phylum Chordata; class Lepidosauria; order Squamata; family Colubridae; genus Masticophis; species Masticophis lateralis. Next base: position 29,495,486 of record JAUDYJ010000005.1, read on the forward strand.
TTCTTTGCTCAGTCAACAAAGACAGTATGAAAGTACTAAGAAAAAAACCCTGGAATTTGAAAATGCACATCACATGACACCAATCGCAATTGAGCAATACAATAGCAACCAATAGCACTGAAGCTACAACTTTTCCAAATTTCATTCCCTTAAGTATCAGGGTTTCCAGATTTTGAATTTACTACTGTAAATTAGCTCCTTTGAAGTTACCCTATGATGCACCAATTTACCCAGTTTAAGGTCATGATAGTGAGAGGTTTAAAGATAGATGATGGATACATGATAGATGATATAGATAGCTAGATGATCGCTAGATAATAGATAGATAGATAGATAGATAGATAGATAGATGAAGATAAGTTAGCAGTCTCAATAAGCACTTGAAATCTGATATCAGTATTGGCACTATCATGTCTTGTGCTCAGCCAAATGAGGGAAAGTATTTAAAAATTATATGCTTGATAATAGTACATCTTTCTATATATTTTCAGATGTTATTATAAATTAGATGACATATAACTAGAAGAGATGTCAGTGCTAGTTAGGGTATTGTTGCATCAGAAGTGAAAGTCTTAACATTCAAAATTGAAGTTTTTATTTTTCAAACATGATTCGTACAGATGATGACTAAAGGCAAAACTTCCACCCTTAACTAGAATCTGCTTCTTCAAACAACTGATTACTATTAGTCCTTTGGAACCCAATCTCTTAAGGAGGGAGAAAAGTTAAATGATATGTTGTTTTGGAATAAAGAGAAACAAATAGAACAGAAAGAAAGAATGACCATGATAGGGAAAGGCCCACCTGACCCTATTTTTCACTGTTGTTTCTGGAAATAGTCCAAATCACATTGTGTTGTTTGGCATGAGGTGGGGGATAAATTGACTCTCCCAAATACTGAACATAAATCTGGGAGAATAGAGAGGATTGTCCTCAAATCAGCCCCCAACTTTGAGGCCAAAGAGAGAATGGAAGACATAAAGCCAGGATGGCGAACCTATGGCACAGGTACTAAAGGTGGCACACAGAGCCCTCTCTGTAGGCACGTGCACCATCGCCAGCTGCTCTTCTGCTTTCTGGTGCGCACATGTATGCCAGCCAGTTGGTGGCTGGCACACTCCTGGGTGCTGGAGACCTGAAAATGGCCTGAAAACTGGCCAAAACCAGCCAAAAAACAGGCCCCTTTTCAGGCCATTTTTGGGCTCTTTTCAGGCCAAAAATGGCCTGGAAAATGGCCCCCAAAATGCTCCCAAAACAGGCATGAGTGCGCCAGCCAGTTGGTCTTCGGGTTTCCAGCGCTCCGGTGTGCACACCAGTGGTGGGTTGCTACCTGTTCGCCCCATTTCAGGTGAACTGGTAGCGGGGACAGTGGGAGGCTCTGCCCATCTGCCTGGACATCTCTGCACATGCGCAGAAGCATCGTGAGCATGCATGCACCCATGAGCGAACCGGTAGCAAACAAAATTGAAACCCACTAATGGTGCGCACATGCATACACATGCATGTGTGTTCCGGTTTGGGCACTCGGTGCCCAAAAGGTTCGCCATCACTGTCATAAAGTTTGCTTCTAATCTAGTACTTTAACACCACACCAAGCTAGTCAAACTAATTCAATCCCTTGACGTGTTAATTTAAACCCCGTACAAACATATTGTGCCATTTTATCATTTTTAGATCATTTCAAAAGCAGAAAAAGTTTGCTTTTTAACGTACAAGTATAGTACATTTCTTTTCACCTATGTAAAATAATTCTCTTTGACAGATGCAAGAAATTTTGATATATTTTTCTGATTTTTTTTTGTTTTCTAGTGATCAGAAAGCAGCAACACTAGAAGGGAATATAGAGGAGAACAGTTTTGTTTAAGCCAAACAAACCTTCTCCTTCAAAAGAAGGAAAAAAACTAGATTTCAAGATCAATGAGATATGTTCACACATGAAATCTCTGGATGACCCCTTTCCTGCAGACTCCACTAGTGTTCATGACTTCCCACTATTTCCAGGCATGAAACATGATTGTCATAAAATAAATATGGATTTAAAAGGGGGGGGGGAACTATCAGAAATTCTATCTATCAACCCAGGAAAATACAGAAAGTTCTGATCTTGTCCACAGTTTTCATATGATTCCCATCAAGCTTGCATCATTAATACAGAAAACAGCAACAAAGATAATTAGGGGACTGGAGACTAAAGCATATGAAGAACAGTTTCTAAATTGGTATGTCTAGTTTCATGAAAAGAAGGACGAGGGTGACATGATAGCCTTCTTCTAATATCTTTTTAAAAAAGTTTTTTTATTTTTTAGACAAACATTTTTCTTTTCCCTGTGACATATCAGTGTTATCTTCCAAGTTCTTTCTTTTTCTGTATAGTTGTCATTACTTCTATCTTGATTCTTATCCAGTCCACAATATCAATTCATCACTAACATAATATTCAACTCATCTCATATTTTTACATACTTATATAATTAATCATTTATATCTCTTATCCAACTAATAATAAAAATCATTCCATATTTTAAAATATTCTGAGTCTTCTCGATCTTTAATCATCAAAGTTAATCTATTCATTTCTGCACAATCTAAGATTTTTTAAATTACTTCTTCTTCCAAAGATATTTTCTCCACTTTCCAATTTTGTGCATAGACAATCCTTGCAGCTGTTATTACATATATTATCAGGTAAACTTTTTCCTTGCTAATTTTTTCAGGCAGAATACCCAGTAGGAGCAGCTCTGGTTTAAATCCAATATGTTGATTTATTATTTCCTCCAACCTTAAATTTAATCCAATAGTTTTTAGCTTCCGGACATGTCCACCACATATGATAATACGATCCTGGTAGTTGATGACACTTCCAACATTTAGCTGATTTTTCTTTAAACATTTTTTGCTATTTTCTCAGGTGCCATATGCCATCTGTAAAACATTTTATATTGATTTTCCTTATATGCAGTGGACACCGTTAATTTACAATTCCTTTCCCATAGTTGTTGCCATTTTTCAAAATCAATTGAATATCCAAAGTTTCTTCCCCAAGCTATCATTGTTTCTTTTACTTGCTCCTCCTCTAATTCAATACTAAACAAAAAATTATAATTTTTTAAATTAAATTATCATCTGTTCCCATGAGTAACCTATCCAACTCAGTCTTTTCCATATAAAAACCATATAAATTAGCATCCTTCTCATATCTTGTTTGTATCTGCATATACATATACCAGTCTGTCACAATTCCCTGTCCTTCTAGTTTCTGATTTCCTTTCAGTTCTCGCTCATCTGTTAGTAAATTTTTATATCTAACAATATTGCCAAAATTAAAAACATTTGGGTGTATTAAAGCTTCCATAGTCGATAACCATGTTGATATTTTCACATAGTATTTGTCTCTTACTTTCTCCAGAACAATAACAATGCATTTCTTACATAGTGTCTATGAAAATATGTGTGTATCTTATTTCTACCATACCATAAAAAAGTATGCCATCCCAGTTGCAAGTCATACCTTTCCAATGTTAACAACCTTATATTTCTTAACCCCACCTGTTCCTTCAACCATGTCATATTTGCTGCCTGGTAATATAGTTCCCAATTTGGTAACCCAAATCCACCTCTCAATCTTGTATCTTGCATCATTCTTATGCTTATTTTTGTCTTTTTCCCTTGCCGTATATCTTTCCTTATTATCTTATTGAGATATTGAAAATAGATCTTTTCAATTTTTATCGGTACAGTCTGAAATAGAGCAGTCTTCTAATATCTAAGGGGCTGCCATAAACAAGAGGGGATCAATCTATTCTCCAAGGCACCTGAAGGCAGGTGCTTTGGATCTGCAACCAGCGATAGCTCCCAATCGCCCAGTGTGTTCTCACAGGGAGGACCTACTCATGGTGCCGTCGGCTAGACAGTGTTGACTGGTGACCCCTAGAGGCAGAGCTTTCTCTGTGGGTGCTCCCACCCTCTGGAACCAACTTCCTCTGGGGCTCCGGTTGGCCCCTGACCTCCGCACCTTCCGCCTCAACTTAAAGACATAGTTGTTCAGCCTGGACTGGGGGGGGGGGTTAACGTGTATTTTAACACATTTTTATTGGATATTTTATTGTTGTGAGCCGCCTTGAGTCCTGCAGAGATAGGGCAGCATAAAAATAAAATAAAACAAACAAACAAACAAACAAACAAACAAATAAAAAAGAAGCAACAGATGGAAGCTAATTAAGGAGAGGAGCAACCGAGAACTAAGGAATATCTTGGCTATGAGAAGGGGATTGGATTAGAAGACCTCCAAAGTCTCTTTCAACTCTTTTATTCTGTTATTCCTAGATCATTGAGCTAATCCCTAGGTTAAGTAGTTAGGTGTGTGGTAGCCCTAAGTCTTTAGCAGGATAGTTAGCTAGTTTTAGAATATTTTTGTCGTGTGAAAGCTAATCTTTTTTACAGAATAAAAATCAGTTCAAGTGCATCTGTTACCAAACATATTATCAGCTGGTCACTTTTGCTTTTAAAGATATAAAGATTTTTTATATCTTCCAGGGGCCTTGCACGTCAGTTCCTATGTAAGTACAGAGATCAACTGTTTTATTGTTCCATCATCACCTGCCACTCTCTGTTAGGGATGTTCCATCAGGGAATGACCTACTCTTGAAATAAGCCTTTCTGATCTCTACATAAAATGTTCTGCACATTTTATCATTTCAAATGGAGCCCTCACAGACAACTGGAAGGGACCTATTTTTCTGGTCAAATGTTTTTCAGTCCACCAGAAATGGAACATTTTGCAAGCAATTTTTTTGTGTGTCACCGCCACTGGCTATGGTTTTTCTATTCAGTTAAATGTAATATGGAATTATCCACATCCTCTGTGTGTGCCAATGAGAAGTCAAAACCTGGGTTTGCACAATTTGTAGGTTAAATATAATATGCATGCATAACCTCATAGAGATATGATGTTAGTTGTGCAAACATAGTTTAACAGTTTAATTTTTTACTGTCTATTAACTTAATGCTAAATGCATTACAGAGTGTTCCACTCAAATGTAATTTTGAGTAGTATGTATTTTAGCATAATGCATAGTAAAATAATTATCATTACCTAGAATTTGCCATAAAAGTGCTCCAGGAAATAATGAATGGGAGAAGAAAAACCCAAATGGAAAAAAGAACCCCAAATCAAAAAAATCTCCTACTTTCCTATTTTGCAGAAGGCAGTCTGTAATTTGCTTTGGAAATGAGGGTAAAATACAAATGTTTATGAAATATATGCACTTTATATTCTAACTGCTCTTAAAAACATTCCTATTTTAGATATCTGTCTCTGATATCAAATACTTCACCATAACTTAATTTGGGAAATATTAAGATTGCAGTCCTTTGTGTGTGTTCAGATATGAGAAATATATTTTTTCTTGGTATTCAGTTTGAAAGGGTAGATCTCTGAGCATAATAAAAAGCATATACAGCTAAATTATCTGTGAGGGGCAAAAATCAAAATACATAATTTAATGATAGCTTGATTAGGGATAATCAAAACAGCATTAAAGAATGCACAAGCTTTCAAACCGTCCGGTATTGTTAATCATGATGATATACGAAAACTAGAAGCGGAAGAGGAATGAACAAATCCCCAAATTAGGACAGATGTTTTAATGTCAGCACTGAGAAGGAATTTATGGGCTGAATGCAAATTCATTCTTTGGACCAGATTGTACCTAGAGTTTAGTGACAGGAAGCAGCTTCCTTCTGTCCTCAGCTCTGGAAACTAATAGTCCTATTGCTATGGTTCTCACTCATAATCATTTTTATTTTTTCAAAAACAAAAAGGAAGAACTAATGGAGTTTTATATTAACCTGAATTGACAAGAGCTTAAGGTTGTTTATTCAGAGACAATAATGAAGGGTTGCATAAAATCCTCTGTGGATTGCTCATCCTGAATAGCTAAATGCAGCTTCTTCCAAATAATGGTAATTTCTTATGAATCTTCTTGTTTTTCAAGTTGTTGTATGAATTAGAGGCCTATTTGATCAAAGATTAGAATGGTACAAGCCAAAGAAATGCTGATATTCCACGAGCAATAATATATTTGTCAAAATAATCATGTCTGTTCAGAAATCATTCTGTTTTTAATTTTCCAGAAAATCACTGAATTCTTCAGGACTTAATAAATAGGTCTGGTCAGAACTAAGCTAAAACTTATTTTGAAAGGAGAGAATTTCTACTCTCCTATACAATTAATAATATTGATTCTTAAAAGTTTCTCAGGAATTGCAAATCTGATTTCAAATTATTTGTTTAGAGATAAATATTTTACATAACATTGTTTTTAATAAATATCAAAACATTTAGACTTTAAATGAATGTTGATGTTTTAAATGTAGTTCTATTATTCTAACTGTAGGCTATGTTTCACTTTTTTGAGGTCCCTCTCTCTCTCTCTCTCTCTCTCTCTCTCTCTCTCTCTCTCATTGGTCTGTCTGTCGCTCTAATGTAAATAAACAAAAAAGGAAACAGAAATATAAAACATCCAATTTAAAAGCAACCTTAACTCTCCTAGATGTGCAGCTGGCCTGTTTTTTGATTAAGAAAAAAGTCCAAAATATGTTGCAAACAGGTATTTTTGTACAATCAATTAGCACTCACAAATATAGATCAAAACTATACAAATAGAGTCAAAGATGAGATAGCTATTGGTGAAATCAAAAGCAGAAAAAAGTCATAGATCAAGTGTTTCCAAACATTACAAAAATATTGGCAGTTGCACTATGTATACAATTTCTATGAAAATAATTAGACATCATAAAGGGAGAAAAAACTATTATAAATCTTCATATCTGTGACTGAGGCTTGGAATCTAGATGTATTAATCTGCATTATTAATTCACTGTTAAATACACCCAGTTGGAAGGCCTGGTTGTTTTTGCATTAAAATTAGGCCTTTGATGTCCTTTAATGCTTCACTGTGGCCTCTAATTTGTCAGGATACAAATGTCCCAGCAGCTGTTGGAAATATTACTTTTGCAGTCATGGCTCTGGCCAATAAAAAATCCCAAGAAGTCATCTTCCTATCTGGCTGCACAAAATAGCACAGAGAAAGTAGTCATCTCTTTGAAGTATCACTCCAATTATAGGTTTTAACCCCACAGGTCACAGTTTGATTATTTACACAGTGCTTGTGTAATTCTGTCGCAATTCTAAGCTTTCTGTAGATCCACAGCATTTGCCAGCTCCAATAGAGGAAATTTCAGGTGGCAGTTCTGATGCCATTGACCTGTATTTGATAGGGTTAGACAGCATTTGGATCAGCATTCTATATCTGAGAATTACTTTTTGTTACACCATGGTTTAATGATAAAATCAAAAGAAATTTGGCTTGCATTTCAGTCACCACAAAACCGACTTTAAGTGTATTACTTATACTCCAAAATATAAAATGTGTGCATTTATATGGGTTTCTGTGTATTTATGCGTCTGTATAAAAGAAAAAGAACACATGTACATAATATTAGCTTGGCAAATCTGGATTTGTCAAATAAAAATGCATATAAAATTTAGTCATGTGCCTCTTTATCCTGAAGTTAAGTGCTGGTATTGATGCTTGACATACAAAATGGTCATGCTGGTTAAATTGTCTAATTTTATTACATTAGACACTTCTTGGCAAATACATCTGCCAGCAGGAACAGTAAATGCTGCATTTGGATCAACACAGCAGCTTTGTAATTTCTGATTTTGCTCTTTCTCTCCCCCTCCTCTACCCACAAAATTCTTAAGATTTGTGACTAAAAACCAGGCTCTTTTAAAATTGTGTATCAAGCTGACAGTTAAATTAGAAAAAAAAATCATTCAATATTTTTTGAATTATGCCATTTAAATTACTTGCTTTTTCTATATATTTTTTCAGCCTTGATGGCCTGATGGCCACAAATGTCATCAGGACAGTTTAGAAAGGACGATCTGTATGCAAACCAATACTACATACATTTAGCTGAAGTACATTTTTCAGTGGGCTTACAGCAAGGTAAGTCTGCCTATGCCTCAATTTTGCAATTTGATTATGTCCATATTATAAGCACACCCCACAGATTCAATGGCATGTCTTTCAAGGTTGGTGACATTGGAAACCTGGCTTTTGTTGAGTAGGGTCAGTTTCTGAAATCAATGAAAATAATTACTGCTGCAAATTTATTTTGATTATGCAGTGAATTTCTTTTTTCTTTCTGAAATGGACATAGAGGATATGTCCAATATGATTCTTATATTGCTGAGGTAAGCTACATTTGTGGCTGATACCAAATCACTGAGAAATATTTTGCACCCTTTACAAAAACTGTAATCACAGAATCCCAATAGTCTGTTTTGTTAAAATTTGACTAATTACAAATTAGACTAATTTCCTTGGGCTTCGTTGGCAGAATGACAGTAACAGATCAGTGATTTGTAGTTCAAAATTTTAGCTAAGCCAATAGGAGTGTAGAATTAGAAAAATAAACTATGACATAAAATTCCTAATATTCTCTGGACATCCATGACAAAGAATATAATTTCATACTACAAATTTAGAAAATCAGAATATAAATCTTTATAAACTGTCCTAAACTTCCTTTTGTCTTCTTTCTTCCAATAGATTAACACAAACATATGGATAAATTCTGGAGAGGTAGATAATGCTTTTATACTGACAGGCACATCTGAATATTTGAGAGCAAAATGTGACTATTTTAACAGAAAGATTACTATTTCCAAGAATTTTCTATGCTATTGTGGCGAGTTGTAAGTATCAGAAGAGACTGGTGTCTACCATGTCCTCTAGTTTTCCGCCAATCCAAACTATCTTTGTCCAGAATAAAATGAAACAGCAAAATAGAACTATAAAGCAAAATGTTTATTACAGTCATAAACTAGCATACAGAATGGGTTCTAGCAACTTTTATGTTCTATGATTATTTACAGATGCCACTGATATCTTTTTAAAGTAGAATAAATCAAAAGCAGAGGCATACAGCTTGATGGGCATGAAAATCTTGGTTGTGGATTAGCAACAACAACAAAGTTGTTGGAAAACTTTAATATGACATATACTTGGAGAGTAATAGCATTAACAATATTAAATGAAATTTCAATTACATTTTAATATAATAAAATAGAATGACCTTATTTGTATTTCTTTGGTCTAGCTTTGTCTACTTTAGTGTTTATAGTCCTTGGTTATCATTCTCTCCAAATTTAAGATGGATCCTTGTCATTCATTTCAACTAAACAGGCAATTTAATTGCAGCACAACTTTCTAATTAGTTCCTTTTTGAAAATTCAAGGATAGCAGAGAAACTCAATAAAAATAATTGTGGGACCATTTTCCATACTTTTGATTCCCCAACTACGTAGCATTCATTCTTACATTTATATCTCAAAGATTTTAAACTAAATTTGAATCCAAACATTTACATGAATAGGAATCCAAAGAACCAGACAACTATTGAATTTATATGTACTCCCCAAAAATGTGAATTTGTTTGTCATTTCCTTACCTAGCCACACTTCTGAAATGGAGAATGCTTTCAAAGATATTTTATGATGCAACTATGAATCAAGTCTGCTATTTATAATACAGATGTACCACTAAATTGGACTAAAGATGCAGGAGAAACATTTTATATGTCTTGTAGAACTGTTCAAATTCACACGATTGCTGCATTCTGCAAAATTCTGAAGTTGGTGCATATTT